>CM072549.1:33392238-36038488 GCA_036898215.1 Platycarya strobilacea
TATTTCGGTACAACGAGTAGTTCCTCTGCTCGTTAGCAAGTAGTTCCTCCTTACCCTTTTTATTCTTGTCGCTCGGCTTCTTCCTCAGCGATGTACCATCTCCCTTTCGATTATTGTTGTTCCCCAGAAATGCCTGATCGGAATACGGAAGAATAAAAACTACAATTTTCTGATATATTTTACTGCTGCTCTCTTTATTTTATCTCACAAATTTTGATCTTGCTTGCTAATGATATAGATTCATATAACGATCTGAAACTATAAAGTCTAAGGAAAAGAATCAAATTATAAAAAATAAAAAGGATTATTAACAATCTCTGAGACGCTCCCGCTAAAGTGCATATCCGTGTGGATATCAAGTATATCACTCGCGTTTCTGTTACAATACATAAGGCATTATGAAAAGATACATTATGTTAAAGTTCCAGAACTATATACTGTTACCATAATAAACAATGCATTATTATGGATCTTCAGAAATGCATTTGCAGGCAAACAAAATCCCTTTTACTACATAAGTCAAATATTTTTGTAAGTGTGCCTCCTTTTCAGTTTCCCATTAAAAATACCTCATCTGTTATAAAACTAAAAAGAAAACTACTACTATTGCAAGAGAAAAGAAACTCTTAAGAACTGAAACTTTCTTTCTCTCTCTATATTTTCTTATGAATTTCATTACAACTGAAGCCCATATTTATAGGCGTTGAAATTACTATGCAAGTCACTATGCAAGTTACTATGCAGATTTAAAATAATAGTGGTGGGGTCATTCACATAATTTAGTGGTGGGACATAGGGGCGGCGGCCGACGTTTTGTTTATAACACTCCCCCTTGAATGACCACCCATAAAGAATCTGCCTCGTTAAAACCTTGCCAAGGAAAAACCCAGTGGGAAGAAAAACCAATGGCGAAGGAAAAAGAGTACAGTCTCTTTATGTATCCACAAGTGCTTTAAGATTGCCTCATTAAAACCTTGCAAAGGAAAACCCAATGGGATAAAACCTTAGCGAAGGAAAAAGAGTACAATCAGCACAAGTCTTCAGGACTTTTACTCCCCTTGGAAAGTGCATGACAATAGTTTTTGAGTCTTCACATTTTAATATTCTGCACAATTTTCTTGAATGTCGCAGTTGGTGATGTCTTCATGAATAAATCTGCCAGATTATCACTTGATCGTATATTTGATATATCCTCCTTTGATTTGAGCGATACAAGTAGCATTATCTTCATATAAAATTGTTGAGTCATTGATCTCAGCCAAATATACTCTTGACTTGTTTCATGAATTGCAATAATCTCTGAGTGATTTGAAGATGAAAAATAATATCTGGTTGACAAACTTAATAGAAATCTGATACCTGCAGTAATACTTAAATTCCCCCTTGATAATATGCGTTAGTGTTTCAAGTAATAAGCAAATATGATTTCAGTATATATAACAAGTTAAGAATTCAAACATGATCTCCAACTAAATAATGCATTAGAGAGAGTATAATAATATTTTCATGTAAAATTTTCTCCCCCTCATTCGGCGTTATTAGGAAGAACTTGTTTATATACGGCGGAAATAATATTGGAAACCATCTATGTATAATAAAAGCTGTAAAAGTTTTGAGATTTAATATTATCAGTTTGGCGGAAAATCAAATCCGCTTGACATTGTGGACAAACGAGATCTTGAAGAGATTTGAAGGCTTCGGGTTGTTGTTTTAAATATAACCAATTTTACCATTGGTTTACTCCAGCAAAAAGATCTCGCATTCCTCATAGATTCAGTTGTTGTTCATCCAGAACAATATTATGTCTGATAGAAATTCTAATGTCCCAGATTTAAACCATGAACCTTTTATACCTCAACCACTTATATTTTCTCCTGAGGCTGTAAACACCATGATAGGAGCAGAGATATATCTATCTAGTAAATCTGATCCTGAAATTGTTGCAGCATCAAGAACCCTCAGTGCTCAATATGCTGCCTCTCTTACAACCATGTCTCAGAGGCTATTGGCGAGAACGAGTGAGGTTAATCATCTTAAAAATCAAATATCTGAGTTGCATCAAACGCTTGCAACTAAAAATAGAAAAATTAAAGATTTAAAACAAGATAACAAGGAGCTGAAGAAACTTGTAGACTGGTATTCTCTTGACCTGAAAACACGAGTAGAAGAGCTGGAACGAGAAAGAGCTCAGATACAAAGTCAACAACAGCAGCTAACGGCAGAGGTTCAGCGTTTACAAGAAAATAGGGATAGCTGTAATTAATCTTGCTGGCTTTTGAAATTATGCATCCAGCATATCTTGTGAAGTGAGATTTGAAGAGATGATGGTTTGTCTTGTTCTTATTTCCAATTCTATAAGAACCGTCTTTAGTTTCATTTAGTACGCATCAAATCTTCTTCTCATATCTATAATTCATCTGTATTTGTATTCTTATTCTACAAATTTCCAATGGCTCATCAATTTCCTTTTACTATTTCTCACAATCAACATATGAGGTATCCTTCACCTCAATTACAAGTTGATCCTGCATCTTCCGCAGGTGCAATGTTGCAGCAAGCAAATGATCTGGCTAATAAGTCAGATCGTGAAGCTGTTTATGAGCTGGTGACTCTCGGCACCCGATACTCCTCTTCTATTGTTGGATTTTCCAACCGATTACAATCCAAAAATCGTGAGATTGAGGAGTTTAACGAGAAGGTTTCTGTACTTCAACGACTCGTTCAAGAGTCTGACAAAAAAATTGCAGACTTAAAGCAGGAGAATAAGGATTTAAAATCCTTACTTGCCTCTTCATTTCGACTGCCTAATCCTTTAGATAAGGATGGTACGTTGCTTTATGAAAAGCAAATGCATTTGAGAGATGAGGCTAGAAGTATCAAATTCTTGTAACTCATCTATGAATTGAATAATAAGATTTTTCCTTTTCAAATGCATTCCTTGAATTTATAGCAACCCTTGTGATCTTTTCAAGAGTTCTAACAAGGTAAATCATCAACGTAAACTGCAATAATGACGAATCCAGATTCTGATAAAACACATGAACATATAGGATTATTCTTAAATCCTTCTTTCAATAAATACTCGTTGATTCAATTATATAACATGTGTCCGGATTGCTTTAACCCATATAAAGATCTTTGAAACTTTATAAAGTACATACTCCTAAATGTACTTGGATTAGATGCTTCAAGTATCGTAATAATCTAATGATGCTTATAAATATGCAGTGACCACATTCATTAACTGCATATCTAATCCTTTTGTAATAACCAAATCAATTAAAAATATGAATGTGATTGCATTCATATCAAGGAAATATGTTTCCTCATAATTGTTCTCGGGTTTCTACAGGAAACCTTATGCGACAAATTATACCGCATAATTTCATTTCGCATTACGCTTTCGTATAAATACTCACTTATATCTGACAAATATTACACCCTTTGGTGTTTGGACAACAGGTCCAAATGCATCTCGCTTCACTAGCGAGTTTAATTCAGTTTTAATAACTGCTTTCCATTTTGGCCAATCATTTCTACGTCGACATTCTTCGACGGTTTTTGGCTCATTACTTCTGGTAGTTTTTGGCTCATTACTTCTGGTAATATCAAGTGTTATCATATATGTTGTCGACAACAGTTTTATTTCTATCCATAAATTTTCCAGTACTCGTGAAATGTATTGAGATCTCTTTGTTCCTCTCCAGGGGAAAACATTTCATGAAACACTTCTACAGGAGGTTCCTCTTCAGGAGGTTTATACTCTTCAGGAGTTTTCTCTTCAGGAGTTATACTCTTCAGGAATTACCTCTTCAGGAGGTTTCCTCTTCAGGAGGATTATATTTTGTACAGAAAATACGGTCTCTTCATGAGCACCGATTTTTATTTTTCTTGTGCACCAATAAGTCTTCAACGCTTCAGGTGTATCTTAGACTCATTTATTTCTGTTTTAACAACTCGTCCTTCAGGGACTTCAATTCCTGCTTAAGCATTAACAGCAGTAATATATGATTTTACAACACCTTTAGTGTCAGTAAATACATCATGTAATTGATTTGCAACATTTTGCAGATAAATAATCCTCTGAACTTCTGGTTCACATTTATTTGTAAGAGGATCAAATTTAAACAGGACTTTATTATCCCAAGTAATTTATTGTCGTGCTTCAGGCACCGATATTTCATTATTTCAAAACATGATGAAATATTAATAAGCTTATATATAAAAACTTAGTATAAGTAAATCAAGTGCTTGGTCGTACAACAGGTACGTGACTACTGTTTAGTCATATTACATCTATGACAAACATCTTCATCTTTTTATGAAGAATTATTCTGAGAGCCTTTACCCTTCTCTGAGTTTGATCACTTCTGGTGATACGATATATTTTTATCATCTTTAGTGTTGTCGCTTTTGGGACCAACACTTCTATAATTTTTCTACCACGTCTACGCCCTTAGTTTCCATTCACTTCTGGGAATTGTGTAAATTTGATATCATTAATAGGACGTAACTGGTGTAACAAAAACTCATTATTTAGCTCAATCATTGGAAGACAAAACAAAAGTTCAGAATATTTGTTGAATTTTCACTCTCGATATTGCTACTGCAGGAGCACATTCGAGGTATGAAAGATAATGTCTTCTTTTATATATCATCATCAGTGACATTTTCACTGTATAATTTTAATGTTGAGCTGGTTTTAAAGAGTGCAGAATATTCAATACCACTCTTAAAATCTTGCAACTTCAGGTGCAATAAATCATAATGATCTTTTGAGAGGATTACATCTTCTGGTGCTTATATCACTCTCTTAATTTATTTCACACAGTATGATGATCTTTCATCATGAGATACACAGCACGGTCCTTCAGGGACACATGAATTCTTTCTATGATTGTATCTTTCAAGTTCATCATCATATCCAAATAGATCTCATCAAGGATCTGGATAAATAATATTTTTCAGAAATGCCAATAGTAATAAATCTCAATATTTGACATTATATTACAAAAATAAATTTGTGAATTTAATAAATATATTCACATTATCATGAGAATAAAAATAAAATTTTATCAAGTAATATTCAGCAATATTACCTTTAATATTTATCTCAAGGACTGCAAATAATATATTGAAAAACTTACTTGAAGTAGAAGACCATTAGCTTCAGTATCGGTAGAACCTCGTGCTGATAACGTGTTATAAAACTAAAAAGAAAACTACTACTATTGCAAGAGAAAAGAAACTCTTAAGAACTGAAACTTTCTTTCTCTCTCTATATTTTCTTATGAATTTCATTACAACTGAAGCCCATATTTATAGGCGTTGAAATTACTATGCAAGTCACTATGCAAGTTACTATGCAAATTTAAAATAATAGTGGTGGGGTCATTCACATAATTTAGTGGTGGGACATAGGGGCGGCGGCCGACGTTTTGTTTATAACATCATCAAGCATTTAGCGCATTTTTTAGAAAATCCACTTGTTATGGCACTTTTTAGAGTGTTGCAATAAAAATTAATGGAAAAATGCATCTATAAAGGCGAAACCAAAAACGCCGTAACAAATCACTTGCTATTTAGACGATTGTTGTTTTGGGATTTATTGCGGCGATATTTGAGCTTATAACGGCGCATTTGTTGTCATTAAATATTAAATCTTCCACGGCGTGAAAATCAGACGTTATTGGGAAGTTATAACGGCGCTTTTGTAAACTGCTGTAATAAAATTTGAATATTGAAATTCGATTTACACCCCCCCTGCGACAGTTTCCCCAAATCCCTAATCTCTCTCTCTCCCTCCCCCTACCCATCCGATCTCGAATCTCTCTCTATTCGGCGAATCCCATGGATTGCTGCCCCTGTCCATGTCGTGCTGCTACTGCGTCGTCGCCTCCTCTTCTAGCAAGTATCTCTCTCTTTCTCACTCTCTCCATGCATTCATCTCTCGTTCCCCTTCTCTATTTGTTTCGCTCTCTCTCTCTAGTTTTTATCTTGTGGTTGAATGCAGGGTTCGCCGAATAGAGGGAAGACTAGGAGAAGATCTATGGTTCACCTAAAGCCCCTTGCCGAGGACGCTAATCACGAGGTTTTCGGTTTCCTTTTGGCGTCTCTGTCTCGGCCTCCTCTCCAGATATGAGTGGAAACGTTTTAGTTTCCTTGGCATGTTCATAAAACCTTTTGAATAATTATACTTTCTTGTTCTAATTATGTGTTAATTCAAATGAAATCTACCTACAGATATCTATTCTTTTGCTGATAATTTGGTGCTAACTTCTAATTATATGTTTTTTAGAAATCCTTGAATGCTTTTTATCTCCTGAGCATGTAGGGTTATAACCTGAGACCCTGAAATACATGTCCAACAGGTGAAAATAAAAGTGAAAGAAATAAAATAAATAAAATACATGTTGGTAGAACAATATTAGTGGGATTCATTTGTTTCAAGTATCATCACTTTGTACTTGGGCATATTTCTTAGAGGATATTCTTTTGTCCCACAATATCATCTAAATTCTATTTGTACAGACAACGCCAGAGATTGTGAAGGGTGGAGCAATATGGTTCAGGAAGCAGTTCAATCGAGGACAGCCCTCATACAATTTCATGCTCTGTCTTTGCTTCATCAGGTACGCTGCATTTTTTTTTATTTATTTAAACCAATGCTAATGATTTGTTCATTTGATTATCAAAGGAAATACATGCATCGTTAGATAATTGGCTGACTGTAAAAAGTGTTTATCCATGCTACTTGTTTACTAGAATCATTATTTTTCCTATAAAATTTGTACCATAAAATTTAAATTTGCCAATATATATTTTTACCAATAAAAATAAGAATTTAAAAGTCATTGATAAATGTTTGAATTTGTGGATTCTTTTAAGTCTTGTTTTGTTTGTTCATGTCTAGGTGGATGTGTGCCAGTGTAAAATGCCTTTTTTTCGTTGTTGGTTTTGGACTATATAGGAATGGTTGGTTAACTATCATCATTTGTGGATTCTTTCTGTGTCTGGTTTGGTAAATACATAATCTATGTAAAAGATACTTAAAGTTCTATGTAGTAAGATCCAATGGCCGTCACTAACTTCAACATTGATATGGAGAGTTTAATTTCTGATCAAAACAGAAGCATTTCCACACTTGCGATCACCACACTTTTGAAGATAGGAAATGAATCAAGTGTGGATCGCTTGACGAAGCAAATAACAAATTTCATGTCAGATATTGCTGATGAGTTCAAAATTGTTGTAGTGGAAGCCATAAGATCTTTGTGTTTGAAGTTTCCATTGAAGTACAGATCTCTGTGAGTGATACGTTAGCTTTTTTTTCTCTTACATACAAATTTGGATTTTATTTATCGTATATGTACTTTAGAAATTCTGCTCCGAATGATTTTCTCTAGTAACCCAGACCTTTTCCTTTTGAATTTTTTTAAGGATGAACTTCCTAAGCAATATTCTCAGAGAAGAATGTGAATTCGAGTACAAAAAGGCAATCATAGATTCAATTGTGATCCTCATAAGAGATATCCCTAATGCAAAAGAGAGTGGGTTGCTTCAACTCTGCGAATTCATTGAAGATTGTGAATTTACCTATCTTTCCACGCAGGTGGCTTTTTTCTCTCCAGTTTTCATTTGCTGCACAATGAGCTCTAGACTTTCTTGTTTCTTTTTCACCCTTTTGCTTAAGAAACTTTATTCAATCTTGAATTTATTAAATTCTCCACTTCCTGGGAAATGAAGGGCCAAAAACCTCAGATCCTAACAAATATATACGGTACATTTACAACCGAGTACATCTTGAAAATGTAATTGTTTGGACTAGTGCTGGTAGATTCGTTGAAGGTACTATTTACCTTGTCTTTTGCTCATAAAGAACACGTTGGTTGGAATGTTGTTGATGGATGTTTTAAATATTCATTTTGGTTCCTGCTTCAGCCCTGCATTTTTGTTCTGTTGAGACAATGCCTCTTTTGCTCATGTAGTCTATGGCTTTATATTTATAATGGTTCAAGCCCATCTACATGCTGATGTCTTAACAGGTTTTTTTTTTTATATCTTAAAGGTTTGTTTATGTTGTCCTGCAGCATTTAGGATTATTTGATGTTAATGCTGGGGATGTTGTGCATATGGACAGTGGATAAACTATTGTTTAGTAGCTTTAAATTTTAAATGAATGTTTTTAGCAAATTTTTATTTTAGTTTAAGCAAGCTAAAGAATCATGATATTGAATTACTATTTATTTACTGTAGTTTGAGTAATCTTTGCATGTTGTGCACAAGATTTGCATAACAATTTATTTTATTACCAGGACGAGAATACTGGTTAGTCAAAACTTTTGAACTTTTTATGTGATAATTTTTTTTTTTTGGATGTTGTTTTGGTAGTCATTATTTAGAATAATCATCAGATTTCACAGGAAAGTTTATTACAATGTATTTGAACAAAATACTAGTGAATTGGTTCACTAGTATTTGTTATTTTTATTTTTGTAAAAGACTATTTACGGCGATTTTAAGTCGCCCTAAATTATTTTTCACTCGCCGCCAAAAGGCTTATCACATCTCCTGTAACCATGTTAAGAGACTTTTGTGACGAATATATTATTTCTTGCGGTGGCATAAATACACCGCAAAAGGTCTTCCAACATTGGCGCTTCGTCCATTTCAAAGCCAAAATCTTTTAACTTCCCAGCTTTAGCGGCGAAATTGCCGCGCTAGAAATAACGTCAAAAAAGTAATAAGTGCCTGTTTTTTCATGTTTTAGCCACTAAAGTTGGTGTCGGAATAAGTGATAATTCTTGTGGTGAGCGCTATGGTAAATGCCAACAAACATGGAAGTGGATTAAAATAACAATGAGAAACTTGGGCACAAACCAGCACTACGAGAAATATGAGGGTCCTTCTGCAGATCCTTTAGCTCCTTACTAATACGTTTTGTAGCCATCACAGACCTGTAGATTTTTTAACACAAAAGTGGCGCCGACAATATGTTATTCTTGAATGAAATGACCCATAACTTTGGACCGAGTATAGACCAAAACTAGATTAGAAAAAAAATGAATAAAATACCAAAACTTGACGTCAGTTGAACCCGAGCAATACGATAACAATCAGTCCCCTAGTAGCGAACGGCAAAATTACTTCCTAGGATTTTGCGACGTAAACTATATAAAAACAAAAGCTTTTTACACACACAAAGAAGTAACATCAAAAACCTGAAAACAATCACATTAATACAAATTCAGAATTGTGACATGCGCGTAGAATACGATGATCGATCTCTCAAAACTAGAAATCAAAATAATTTTAAAACGGTAATTGAAAGGAAATCTCAATAGAAAACATATTCGGTAAAAACAACCTAAGAAAAACCACGTAAGGTCAAGAAGTAAACCTTCAACTAGACTCTGACCGTTTAACTAGAAAAGAGCAAAGAACACGTACAAATCCTAAAGGAACGTTAGATTTCGATTAACCAGCAGCGCCTTAAACTCTGAATCCACGACCAAGCAAGTGAAAAATGTTGTTTCTAGCGAATATGGAGAAGATTGTAATTACAGATGGAAGGTACCTCGGACTGATGAATGGTTACAGTTTCAGAGGGGACCAGATTAGACAACGATCAAACGATGAGTGTGAGAGTTCTTTTCGTTTCTTCTTGTCTAGGATTCCTAGGGCTTTGAGCGAATGTGCTTTTATAGGTTTTTTTTTCTTTGATGATTATGCTTTTATAGGTTTATGTGTAGAGAACGCGTGCTTAATTTTTATATTACATAAATTATAACAAATTTCACCTTAAATATAGATTTATTTAGGTATTTAAATAAATAAATTAGATATAATTATATTAAATGCATTTATTATATATAATTATATCATAAATATGGTAAAAATTTGAAAGACAACCTTAAAAGTATAGAACAATATTATATACAATTGTTTAATGAGCTAGTATTGTGCAATTCTTTCAAAAATTAATTGAATTTATTATAAAACAATTAAATTTTTTTTATATAGATGTAAATACTTTGAATATATTAATCAAGATTTAGACGCTAAGAATTTTCCAGATAATACCCGAAAGGTAATTTGTATTGAATTTAAAGATAAATGAGTTATTCGAGGCAACCGTAATCTCCTTACACTTTTCTATAAAATGGACTGATAATATTCAAGATAATTCTAACATTTTTATATATCTCTCATATACTCGACACATGTATAACATAAATAAGGGTTTGTCCAGTTGAGCTATTCTAACCCAAACACAAGACAAATAAAAGTGACAACTAATGAAAATGCACCAGCTGGTGCTTACAGGTTTCGAAAGTAAATGTAATGAGTAATATAAAAATGACATGCATTATAATAAATGATAAAACGGTGTGCTTCGTCTCTTGCTAAACGACTTCTCACATCCACAACATTTTAATAAGACTTAACACTTCCCTTCTTCCATTCAGCGCGTTCCACAATTTCTTATCCCACTAATTAAAGATGAATGATGGAGAATGACAACATTAATGAGAGCAAGATATATGATATTTATCTTCTTTTATTTTTCCCCCTTGTTATTTACGTACTTTGTATTAGAATAAGAGAGATATACGGAGAAGTGATCAAAAAATGCATAAAAATAGATCTTAAAAATTATTAAACAATTAATTCATAATAGACCACAAATATACGTGAATAGAAATCAATATTATAAGGTCTTCCAAATATTCTTATTTAATTTTTATACAAAGGCTAGGGATTAGATTGAGAAAATATAACTTAATTTTTGCACCTTGTAGATAATTTTTGCATTGCCAGCTAACCTTTTTGATAAAGAAAACAAACTCTTGCTTTTTCTCAATCTCACCCTTTTGGGTCAAACCCCTGCAAGGAAAAAAAAGCCTTCCAAAGTGAACTTACAAATATAGGGTCACGATCAGTCACCATAATTTTAGACAATACATGTAACTTAAACATATGCTTAAGAAATAAATATGCTACCGTTAAAGCAATGTAAGGGCGAGAAAGTGGAATAAAATGCCCAAATTTGTCCACCACCACTAGCACCACATTATAATCATCTGACATAGGCAAGCCTTCTATGAAATTCATAAAGATATCAGTCCAAGCTTGTTGAAGTATCGGCAAGGGCTACAACAACCCCGCTGGAGGAGTTGTCTCATGTTTCACTACTTAGAGCACGTGTCACATTCCCGTACCATCTTTTTAACATCTTTCTTCATCCCGTTCCAATAAAAATTCCTCTTTGCATGGTGATAAGTCTTCAAGAATCCATAATTTTCCCCAAAGGGATGATAATGGATAAATTGTAATACTTTTTTCTTAAAAATAGAATCTGACACCACCACAATGCGACCCTTTTTTAAAATCAACCCTTGTTGCAGCTGAAACCCATTTTGAACTATTGGGTTCCCTAGCAGATTTTTTTTTTTTTTATCAATTCTTGCATCTCAGATGATGCTGCATAGCCGGATTTCAGCTCCTCAATCCATTCCGGTGCGGGAAATGAAATCAGTGCAATGGACCTCTCAACCATTTCAATTTCTTCCTCTTTCCTGGACAGCACATCAGCTTCAAGATTCTCTTTCCCCTTTTTATAGGAAATTACAAAATCATACCCCATAAGTTTGATGATCCATTTTTGCTAGGCTACCGTACCCACCTTTTGCTCTTATAAAAACTTTAATGCTTGTTGGTCTATTTTTTACAATAAATGAGTGACCTAACAAGTACGGCCTTTATTTTTTAACCGTCATCACCAAGGTTAAAAGCTCATTCTCATAAGTAGAAGGAAGTAACTATTTGCCTTTCAATGCTTTGCTCATAAAAGTTAAAGGTTTTCCAACTTGCATAAGGACAAGCCTCATCCCACGTCCACTCGCATCACATTCAATCATGAATAATTTGGAAAAATCTAGTAACCGTAGTACTGATGGCTTGGATACATCTGCCTTGAGCTCTTTAAAAGCTCTATCTGCCTCCTCCCCTTAAGAAAATGAATTATTCTTTAACAAATCTGTTAGTAGGGATGATATTGCTCCATAATTTCTGATAAACTTACAATAATACCCCGTAAGACCCACAAAGCCTCTCAATGACTTCACATTGGCTGGTTCAGGCCATTCAAGCATGGCAGCCACTTTACTAGGGTCGACCATTACCCCTGCCCTTGTAATAATATGCCCTAAATAATCAATTTCAGACATGCACTTAGACAATTTAGCATACAATTGATTCTATTGTAGCACTTCCAGCACCATTTTCGCATGTTCAAAATGCTCATTCCAACCTTTACTATATACTAGTATGTCGTCAAAAAATATTAGTACAAATTTCCTCAAGAATTGCCTAAAAATGTGGTTCACAAGGCCTTGAAAGGTCGATGGGGCATTTGTTAAACCAAACGGTATAACAAGAAACTCATAATGTCCTTCGTGCGTTCTAAACAATGCATTCTCAATATCCTCGAGAACCACTCAAATTTAATGGTGCCCGAACCTCAAATCTAACTTTAAGAAAACTATAGATCCATACAACTCTTCAAGTAACTCATCAATCATTGAAATAAGAAATTTATCCTTAACGGTCTCTGGGTTGAAAGCGAAATAATCGACGCACATCCTCCAACTTATGTCTATCTTCCTCATTAACAACATGGGCGACGAAAATGGGCTAGTACTAGGCCGAATGACCCCTATTTCCAACAGCTCTGTCACTATCTTCTCAATTTCTTCTTTTTGATGGTAAGGGTATCTATAGGGTCTAGTTGAAATTGGGGATGTCCCTTCTTTTAAAACAATGTTGTGGTTTTGGTCCCATAAAGGTGACAGCTCCTTAGGAACATCAAAAACACTTTGGAACTTATTAATGAGCTACTATAATTCTCCCCTAACTAGAGTTTTTCCTCATTGTTTTGGCCTTGAGACACTGTTGCCCAGATGACTAACACAAGAGGGGGGGTGAATTGAGTTGTATTTAAAAAATAACAATTATAAAATCAAATATATAATATAAAATATAAATAAAATATGAAACAATAATAAATATAAAGAGGAAGGGTAAGAGAGAAGCAAACTCAGTATGTTAACGAGGTTCGGCCCCACTGCCTACGTCCTCACCTCAAGCTACCTCTTGAGGATCCCCAAATCCACTATTCAATCTCCTTTAGGTGGAGATAGAAATCTATTACACCTTTGAGCAGCACCGCTCCAAAGAATCCGTGTAGAACACCCTCTACACTTCCAATCACCTCACACTTGGTGATTTAACTATTCCACGTGTAGAACACCTTCTACACTTCCAATCACCTTACACTTGGTGATTTAACTATTCCCCGTGTAGAACACCTTCTACACACACAAGGGTTATATACACCCTTTTACTGATACAAGAATTGATAGTAGGTAGACTATCAAAGTACACTCCTCAATGAGTGAGATAGAAACAATACAGCGCAACCTATATCTCTCTCAACAAGAACAAGAATTAAGGCTCAAAACTTTAGAAAAGAGAGAATGAGAGCTTTGAAGAAATGATGCAAAACTTAGCAATAGATGTGTAAGCTCTTGTTATAAATTTTGCAAAACTCAAGTGAGCTATTTATAGGCAAATGAGTTTTCAATTTCAAATTTGAAAAGATTCCCATGTCAAAAACATCATTATTCACTTTTCAAAAATTTCAAATCTAATATTTTTACTTTTTGCATGTGACAAAAGGAGCACACTTTACTTTTCAAAAATTTCAAACATAATCTTTTACTTTTTGCATATGACAAAAGGAGCACACTTTACTTTTCAAAATTTTCAAATAAAAACATCTACCTTTTGCATAAGTCAAGAAAAGCATCCACCACTTTTGAAAATATTCAAATAAAACATGCACATGTGAAAGATGACAATCAATCATCTTAATATTTTCAAAGTTCAAACATTTAATCATGTCATGCACATGTGAAAGATGACAATCAATTATCTTAATATTTTCAAAATTCCAACCTTTAATCATGTCATGCACATGTGAAAGATGACAATCAATCATCTTTCAAAATTTTCAAAGTTCAAACCTTTAATCATGTCATGCACATGTGAAAGATGACAATCAATCATCTTTCAAAATTTTTAAATTTAATTTTTAAAATATTATGCACATGTGGAAAATGTATTTTAATGCTTTATGATAAAATATTAATTTTGAGCCTTAATCCTAATTTTGAATTTTTAAAAGATTTACAACATTACTCTATGATTTTAATGTGAACTTGCTCCCTTCTTGCTCATGCTTGCTTCCTTGATGTGCTTGATTATATTGTGTGGACAACTTGAGCTTGAGACTCCTTTATTCTTTAGATTCATTTGTTATCATCAAAATCCATTTGTAGATTTACATGAAACTTGAAACCTTGGATTCAACAATCTCCCCCTTTTTGATGATGACAAATGCTTGATAGAACCTGAATCCTGTATTAATACTTAAGCTCCCCCTGAGAATGTGCGTTAGTTTTTCAAGCAAAAATATAAATATAATTCCAAGCATATATAACAAGTTTAGCAATTTAAATAATGTTAATGTTCTAGTCTAAAACTTCTCCCCCTTTTGGCATCATTAAAAAGGAATCATAATTAGATCAATAAGATATATTCCTGCAATAACCAATAGATAAAGAAAACGCTGCGTTAGTAGAGACTGTAGAGAATTCGGTGCGTAGCCACACGTGTTCGACAAAACTTGCAAAGGCTGGAGGCCTAGTTCCGGTAATTCGGTGCGGAAGGAGATTTTGTAAAGAGCTGAATAATTGAAACCACCCGTACCCGACAAAACCTGCAAAGGCTGGAGGCATAGCTCTGGCAATTCGGTGCAGAGATTTGATCCGCTTGATGTTGCTGAAAAATGAGATATTATCATGATTTGTAAGTTTGTCTTGTTCTTATTTCCGTTTCTATAAGAGTAATCTTTAGTTTTATCTATTTCGCATCAAGCTTTCTTCTCATCTTTGCAATTTGCTTGCATTCTCATTCTACAATTTTTCAATGGCTCGTAGAATTCCCTTCAGTGCTTCTCTTGATCAAGATTTGAGGTATCCTTCACCTCAGTCTCAATCTATTTATGCATCTGTCGTGGGTGCCATGAAGCAACAAGAGACTGATTTAGCTAATAAATCAGATCATGACGCCATTTACGAGCTTGTGGGTCTCGGAACTCGATACTCATCATCTATCGTTGCGTTTTCTGCTCGGTTGCAGTCCAAAACTCGCGAAATTGAGAAGCTTAACGAGACTGTATCTGTACTTCAACGACTTGTTTATGAGTCAGACAAAAAAATAGTAGAATTAAAGCAACAGAATAAGGATTTGAAATCCTTGCTTACCTCTTCATTTCGATTGCCTAATCCTTTAGACAAGGATGGCATGATGATTTATGAGGAGCAAATGCATTTGAATGATGAGGCTAAACGTCTCAAGTTTCTGTAGGTCATTTAAGATAATGAAATAAAAGTATCTAGCAGATATCCATGGCATGCATCATTCCTATTTCTCTTCTAATCATGCATAGTCTATCTTCTAGTAGGGGTTTTGTAAAAATGTCTGCCAATTGATCATGTGTACTAGTGAATTCTAATACAATATCGCCCTTTTGCACATGATCTCTAAGAAAATGATATCTAATTTCAATATGTTTGGTCCGAGAATGTTGTATTGGATTCTTTGAAAGATTTATAGCACTTGTATTATCACATTTGATTGGAATGTGATTGTACATAAGTTTAAAATCCTCAAGTTGTTGCTTCATGTAAAGAACTTGAGCACAACAACTACCCGCAGCAACATATTCTGCCTCAGCAGTAGATAGTGCAACCGAATTTTGTTTTTTACTAAACCAGGAAACTAGTGCACGACCTAAGAAGTGACATGCTCCACTAGTGCTTTTTCGATCTATTTTACAGCCAGCATAATCTACATCTGTGTAGCTGATTAGATCGAAAGATGTGTGCTTAGGGTACCATAACCCTAAGTTAATTGTACCACTAAGATATCTAAGAATGCGCTTAACTGCAATTAAATGTGATTCTTTTGGAGATGATTGAAAGCGTGCACATAAGCACACACTAAACATAATATCTGGTCTACTGGCTGTCAAATATAATAAACTACCGATCATACCTCGATATACCTTCGAGTCAACTGGTTTACCGGTTTCATCTTTATCAAGTTTAGTGGATGGACTCATTGGTGTTCCAGTTTCCTTAGCACCTTCCATCCCAAATTTCTTCAGCAATTCCTTAATATATTTCGATTGATTGATGAATGTCCCACTTTTTGCTTGCTTAATTTGCAATCCAAGAAAGAATGTAAGCTCTCCCATCATGCTCATTTCAAATTCTTCCTGCATAGTCTTAGCAAAAACTTGGCACATATTTTCATTAGTAGCACCGAATATTATATCATCAACATAAATCTGAATCAAAAGAATATCATCATTTTCGTATTTAATGAAAAGAGTTGTATCAATTTTTCCTCTTGAAAAGCCTTTTTTAATCAAGAAACCACTAAGTCTCTCGTACCACGCTCTAGGAGCTTGTTTGAGTCCATATAGTGCTTTTGTGAATTTGAAAACATGATTTGGAGAAATATGATTTTCAAAACCTGGAGGTTGCTCAACATATACCTCTTCATTTATAAAACCGTTTAAGAAAGCACTTTTAACATCCATTTGAAAAAATTTGAAATCTTTATAACAAGCATATGCAAGTAGCATTCGAATAGCTTCTAATCTTGCGACTGGTGCATATGTCTCATCATAATCGATTCCTTCTTCTTGATTGAAACCTTGGGCTACAAGTCGAGCCTTATTTCTAGTAATGACTCCGGACTCATCTTTTTTGTTTCTAAAAACCCATTTTGTTCCAATAATAGTATGATTTTTTGGTCTAGGAACAAGTGTCCAAATATCATTTCTTTCAAATTGATTAAGCTCTTCTTGCATAGCTAGAATCCAAGATTCATCAAGAAGTGCTTCATCAATATTTTTAGGTTCAATCTGAGATAGAAAAGCAGTATGATTGCAAATATTTGTAAGAGATGATCGAGTGCTTACACCTCGTGAAGGTTCCCCCAGAATTTGTTCCACTGGATGATCTTTCACAAATTTCCACTGTTTGGTTGCATCTTGTATTAAATTTTGATGATCTTTCCTGATATCTCCATGTTGGACTTCCTCTATTGTGTTCTCTTTGTTGAGATTGAGACTTTCCGTATTATTTATACCTCATGTTTCTTCATCAATAGATTTCTTAGAGAGTAGAGAATTAGATTCATCAAATACTACATGCATAGGTTCTTGTACAGTCAAACTCTTTTTATTGAATACTCTATAAGCTTTACTATTAGTAGAATACCCGAGAAAGATACCTTCATCAGATTTTGCATCAAACTTGCCTAAATTATCTCTGTCATTTAAAATAAAACATTTGCATCCAAATACATGAAAGTAACAAATGTTGGGCTTTTATCTAATTTAGACCTTAGCATAACTCTATTTATAACATAACATGCAGTATTTACCGCTTCAGCCCAAAAATAACTAGGCAAGTTGTTCTCATTGAGCATTATTCTTGCCATCTCTTGAAGAGATCTATTTTTCCTTTCTACTACCCCATTTTGTTGAGGAGTTCGAGGAGCAGAAAAATTATGCACAAAACCATTTTCATCACAAAATGTTTCAATATTTTTATTAACAAACTCTTTTCCCCTATCACTTCGGATACTTGAAATAGTATAACCCTTTTCATTTTGAATTCTCTTGCATAACTTGGTAAAAGCATTATGTGCCTCATTTTTATGAGTAAGAAAGATGACCCAAGTATATCTAGAGAAGTCATCAACAACAACAAATGCATAATATTTTCCTCCTAAACTTGCAACTCTATTTGGTCAAAAAAGATCCATGTGTATCAGTTGCAGTGGTCTAGTAGTGGAAATATGTTTCTTGATTTTAAAAGAAGTTTTTGTTTGTTTACCAAATTGGCATGCATCACAAATTTTGTCTTTAAGAAAATTTACCTTTGGTAAACCTCTCACAAGATCATTTTTTGAAAGTTTGGAAATAAGTTCCATATTGGCATGACCTAGTCTTCTATGCCATAACCAATTAGTTTCATTTTGAGCTGAAAAACAAATCGCATCTTGTGAGGTAATTTCTTCAAAATCAATTGTATAAACATTGTTACTTCTAAAAGCAATAAAACAAATATTACAATCATAATCATTCAATATAATGCACTTATCCATTTTGAAAGTAACTGTAAATCCTTTATCACATAATTGACTTATGCTTAAAAGATTATGTTTTAAACCTTCAACAAGTAGAACATCTTCAATTATAAGAGAAGACTCATTACCAATTTTACTTATTCCCACGATCTTCCCTTTCGAGTTGTCTCCAAATGTCACGTGTCCTTCTTCTTTAGATCTAAGATCAAAGAACTTAGTCTTGTCTCCCGTCATGTGTCTTGAACATCCACTATCTAAAAGCCATTTATTTTTGTTCGTGGAAGACATCATGCACACCTATAAAAACAATTAAAATGATTTTTCTTGGTACCCAAGTTCTTTGGGTCCTTTATTTATTAGTATTAGAAGAAATAAGATTTTTAGGTACCCATATGGTCCTAATAGTCATTGTATGTTTTCTTCTAATAGGACAAGCAAAATAATTATGACCATTTCTATTACAAAAATTACAAATAGCATGTGACATATATGAAGAACTTGAGTGATTATAATAGTATCCTTTTTTAACAAAATTATTTTTATGAAAAGAATTTTGAATATTGGATTTTGATTTAGAAGGATTATCAAAGAAGTTTTTATAAGGTTTGTATTTTTGTTTTGGCATATATCCCAAGCCTGCCTTATCAAAAACACATCTTTGGCTACCAAGAAGTTTTTCAAAATTTCTTTTTCCATTCGTAGATTTTTCAATAATATTTTCTAAATCAGTTTTCTTTTTCTTCAACTCAAAATTTTCATCTTTCAAAACAATACTTTCTTTTCTTAAAATATCAATTTCGTTTGTTAAAGAAGAATTTTTCTTTTTCAAAACAGAATACTTGATACTCAATTTTTCAAATTCCTCATATACCTCTTCTAAAACATTTTGCAATTCTTCATATGAAAGATCTTCAATATTATCAAGATTTGTTACCTCAATGTTATCTTTAGCCATAAGACAAAGATTTGCTGATTCTCCATTACTTGCTTCACTATCTGAGCTACTTGAATCATCATTCCACGTAGCTTTCATTGCTTTTTTGCCTTTGTTTCGATCTTTCTTTAGCAGAGGACAATCTGGCTTGATATGACCGGGTTTATTGCATTTATAACAAATTAAAGTGTCATTTTTACCTGAATCTTTCTTGGAAAACTTATTGAAGGATTTCCTTGGAGGAGTTTTATTTTTCTTTAAGAACCTCTGAATTCTTCTTGTTATCATCGCAACTTCTTCATCTTTGTCGTCATTTTCCTCATCTTCATCACTTTCACTTTCATGTGGAACAGCTTTAAGTGCCAAGCTCTTCTTTGACTTTCCTTCTTCTTCTCCTCTTTTCAAGGTGTACTCATGGGTGATAAGTGACCCGATGAGTTCATTCACTTCGAGCTTCTTGAGGTCTCTAGCTTCAAGAATCGCTGTCACTTTTGATTTCCAACGTTTTGGTAGAGAGTTGAGAATTTTTCTTACTATCTCCACTTTGGAATAAACTTTGCCAAGAGCTGTCAAGCTATTTATGATGTTAGTAAAACGAGTGTACATACTAGAAATAGATTCATCATCATTCATCTTAAACATTTCATATTCATGAGTAAGAATATAAATTTTTGATTCCTTGACTTGAGAAGTTCCTTCATAAGTAACTTCCAAGTTATCCCAAATTTCCTTTGCTGTAGCACAAGTCATTACTCTATTAAATTCATTACCATTGAGAGCATTATATAATAAATTCATAGTAGTTAAATTCAAAGTATAAAGTCTATCTTCTTCACGATTGAACTCTTCTTCTTCCTTTTTGACCTTTACTCCATCAACTACTTTTGTTGGAATATAAGGTCCATTTACAATACATTTCCAGATTTCTCGACCTTGAGCCTGAAGGAATATTCTCATTCTAACTTTCCAGAATGAGTAATTGTCTCCACAAAAGAGTGGAGGCCGACTGCTAGATTGACCTTCACCAAATGAAGCTGCAATGTTAGCCATAAGATCTTAACTCAAAAGATATTTAATCTTATAATAGAGATCTAGCTCTGATACCACTTGTTGCCCAGATGACTAACACAAGAGGGGGGGTGAATTGAGTTGTATTTAAAAAATAACAATTATAAATCAAATATATAATATAAAATATAAATAAAATATGAAACAATAATAAATATAAAGAGAAAGGGTAAGAGAGAAGCAAACTCAGTATGTTAACGAGGTTCGGCCCCACTGCCTACGTCCTCGCCTCAAGCTACCTCTTGAGGATCCCCAAATCCACTATTCAATCTCCTTTAGGTGGAGATAGAAACCTATTACACCTTTGAGCAGCACCGCTCCAAAGAATCCGTGTAGAACACCCTCTACACTTCCAATCACCTCACACTTGGTGATTTAACTATTCCACGTGTAGAACACCTTCTACACTTCCAATCACCTTACACTTGGTGATTTAACTATTCCCCGTGTAGAACACCTTCTACACACACAAGGGTTATACACACCCTTTTACTGATACAAGAATTGATAGTAGGTAGACTATCAAAGTACACTCCTCAATGAGTGAGATAGAAACAATACAGCGCAACCTATATCTCTCTCAACAAGAACAAGAATTAAGGCTCAAAACTTTAGAAAAGAGAGAATGAGAGCTTTGAAGAAATGATGCAAAACTTAGCAATAGATGTGTAAGCTCTTGTTATAAATTTTGCAAAACTCAAGTGAGCTATTTATAGGCAAATGAGTTTTCAATTTCAAATTTGAAAAGATTCCCATGTCAAAAACATCATCATTCACTTTTCAAAAATTTCAAATCTAATATTTTTACTTTTTGCATGTGACAAAAGGAGCACACTTTACTTTTCAAAAATTTCAAACATAATCTTTTACTTTTTGCATATGACAAAAGGAGCACACTTTACTTTTCAAAATTTTCAAATAAAAACATCTACCTTTTGCATAAGTCAAGAAAAGCATCCACCACTTTTGAAAATATTCAAATAAAACATGCACATGTGAAATATGACAATCAATCATCTTAATATTTTCAAAGTTCAAACATTTAATCATGTCATGCACATGTGAAAGATGACAATCAATTATCTTAATATTTTCAAAATTCAAACCTTTAATCATGTCATGCACATGTGAAAGATGACAATCAATCATCTTTCAAAATTTTCAAAGTTCAAACCTTTAATCATGTCATGCACATGTGAAAGATGACAATCAATCATCTTTCAAAATTTTCAAATTTAATTTTTAAAATATCATGCACATGTGGAAAATGTATTTTAATGCTTTATGATAAAATATTAATTTTGAGCTTTAATCCTAATTTTGAATTTTTAAGAGATTTACAACATTACTCTATGATTTTAATGTGAACTTGTTCCCTTCTTGCTCATGCTTGCTTCCTTGATGTGCTTGATTATATTGTGTGGACAACTTGAGCTTGAGACTCCTTTATTCTTTGGATTCATTTGTTATCATCAAAATCCATTTGTAGATTTACATGAAACTTGAAACATTGGGTTCAACAGACACTCTATCTTAGTTGCCCAATAGGTGTAGAAACATTCATTTTCCCTTACTTATTGAATTCAAGAGGGATTTATTGTTGCCTTCGATAGTTAGGCCCTTCAAGCCTAACCCAACCCACACCACTTCTTTGTTGCCAAACACAAGTTTCATAATGGACTTAGAAAAATCCAGAACAATTGGCCCCAATGTCTCCATCCACTTCACCCCCAATACTATATCACAACCACCCAATGTCAAAAAGTAAAAGTAAGGACAAAAGGTAGTATCTTGCATGCTGGTTTTGACTAATTGACAGTAGCCTTCATTACCAATTGCTTGCCCATTCACAACTTTGACCATTAGCTTTTTGGTTCTACCAATTTCTAGCCTTGCTTCCTTGGTAATCGAAGGATCCAAGAAATTGTGGGTGCTCTCGGAGTCTACTAAGATAACCAGATGCTCTTTCCCCACATTTTCAAGCACCCTTATGGTTCTCGAGTTAGGAGTGCCTGTAATAGGAATAATGGAGATCTCAAATTCCTCTGAAATAATCTGAACCTGCTTTTAAAAGTCAGTGCTCAACTTAGGAATAAGTTCTTCTTGTGGTCAACCATCTTCTACATTATCTTGGTCAGCCAACAAGTACACTCTTGAGACTTTGCAAATGTGAGTAGGGTTCCATTTTTCCTCACAGTGGAAACACAACCCCCTCACCATTTCTCATCCATGGAAACTGAGAAAATAGGCTTAAGATTAGAAAATTTTGGGCCCTTGAAACTATGTTCTCCAAATGGAGTAGAAGAGCTTAGCACAAACCTGGGTTGTTTGGATACATGGCTGAATGGTTCCATAGGCTTATCAAAGCTTGGTTTGACAACTTTGCAAGAGCTGGTCATGAATTCCTTTTGTATACATACCAACCCAAATGCAGCATTTAGACTAATAGAGTTAAACATACATAGGGGTAAATGTATTTCATCCTTCAAACCACTTAAAAACATACTCAGTTTGTGATCATCTGAGAGACCCCGAATTCAATTAGAGAGAGCTTCAAATTGGGTTGCATGGTTGGCTAAAAAGGAGGTTTGCTTCAGCCTAGTTAATGCTTCCATTGGATCGTTGTAGGCCGTTGGCCCAAAATGAACTAATAATGAACTTTTGAAGGTATCCCAACTAGTGAAAGGAGTAGTAGCAGTAGCATTCTAGTACCATACTAATGCCTCACCCTCCATGTGGTAGGAGGCGATTAAATTTTGCTTATTAGGGGTGGTGTTATGATAATCATATATTGTGTGACTTTAAAAATCTAATTTGATGGGTCATGGCCATTAAAATGGGAAAAATCCAAACAGATTCCTTTTTTATTTCCTCCCCCATTTTAATTTTGATTTTGATTTTGCCCATTTTCTACTTGTACTTGTAGGTTTGTATTATTATTTCCCCCATTGTTGTGAGTAGCAACAAGAGAATGTAACATATCAGTGAGCTCATCAAATCTACCATGGACATCATCACATGTGACCCTTGGACCTCCTACATGTTTTCTGCCAGACCATCCACTTGCTTTTGTAGGTCATCTACCTCTTGTTTGGCATGATTTTTCTTAGCCATAGGACCGCCATCTCCAATGATACGACTTGTAAAAGCTCTAAATATATTAATTAAGAACTAGACACCAAGAATATGCTGGATAATACCCAAAAGGTAATTTGTATTAATTTCAAAGATAAATGGATTTTTTGAAGCAATCCTAACATTTTTTTACACTTTTATGTAAAAGGGATTGACAATATTCAAGATGCTTCATTTATCTCATATACATGACGCATGCATAACTAAAATAAGGGTTTAATTGTTCTGAGCCAAACACAGGACAAATGAAAATGATAGCACAGTGAAAATGCACTAGCTGGTGCTTACTAGTTCCCAAAACAAATGCAATAAGTAACATAAAAATGACATGCATTATAATAAAAGATAAAATGGTGTGCTTCACCTCTTGCTAAATGACTTCTTGCATCCACAACATTTCAATAAAACTCAGCACTTCACTTCTTCCATACGGTATGTTCCACAACTTCCACAAATGTTGTCATTTCAACATCACTTAAGAACACTTTTAAGACATCGAACTTCATTTTGATCAGTTTCTGTCTTCGATCCCCTCCCAAACACTTAGGGTTCCTTTCAATAGATTTTTTAATCAAACACAAAGTTAACCCATTGATATCTTGCCTATCAATCAAGATTATACTAACAATATCATTAGTAGTTCATGAGTAATCATTTATAAGACTAGACTATTTATGTGCATCTGGATTCTCAGAATAAACTCATCCAAATTATAAGGAAATCTTTTCAAATTCTTGGAGTAATGATTTAGCATTCCCAAGAATTCAAAAGATTAACTTTGGAAAGAGTGAAACTTCGGTCCGGATTGAGTGTAAAATGATTTTTCACACCAGCCACTAAAATCATGACACGTAAGAATTTTAGAAGGAAGAAGCGTGAATCCACGTACACTTAACCATCTCATTCTTCATGCGTTCTCTCCCTCTCCCTCCCTCATTTAAAAAGAGAAAAAAAACCTAACCCATTCCATTTTTTCTCGATTCCCCCCCCCCATCTACACTCAACAAAAGCTCCGAAAAAACCCTTTCCATTCTTTGTTTCTTCCTTCCCCATCCTTCACGCCGACGGAAAACTCAAGAAAAGCCTCCAAGTCCCTCTTTCCTCCTTTATCTATAATACAATTAAAAATCCAAACTAGAAAAAATAGACATCTCACAGCCCAAAATTTTGGTTAAAATGTAAAAGTCCAACTTCAAAATGCACACATCTATGGCTTCACTATTCAAGTAGGTAGAAAAATCTACCTCTTTATTGAATGAATCTCAAGATTTGTACAAAAACAACAACCACAAGCATGCACAATTGTCGACTAGCAAGTTTAAGGAACAAATGAATGATCAACAACGAAACAGTAATCCTACTTAATACCCAAAGGGTAATTTGTATTGAATTCAAAGATAAAGGGATTGTTCGAGGCAATCCTAACCTCACACTTTTCTATAAAATGGACTGACAATATTCAAGATGATTCTGACATTTTTCCATTTTCCTCATATACCTAACGCATGCATAATAGAAATAAGGGTTCAACTATTCTGATCCAAACATAGGACAATGAAAGTGACAGCACAATGAAAATGCACCAGTAGGTGCTTACCATTTCCCAAAATAAACACAACAAGTAATATAAAAATGACATGTATTATGATAATAGATTAACGGTGTGCTTTGCTCTTGCTAAATGACATCTCGCATCCACAACATTTCAATAAAACTCAGCACTTCACTTCTGTCATACGGTGCGTTCCACGACTTCCACAAATGATGTCGTTTCAACATCACTTAAGAACACTTCTAGAACATCGAACATTACTTTGATCAATTTCTGTCATTGGTCCCTCACAAACACTTAGGTTCCTTACAATAGATTTTATATTTAAACACAGAGTTAACTCATTGATATCTTGCCTATCAATCAAGATTATACTAACAATATCATTAGTAGTTCATAAGTAATCATTTATGAGATTGGATTATTTATGTGCATCTGGATTCTCAGAATAAACTCATCCAAGTTATAAGGTAATCTTCTCAAATTCTTAGAGTAATGATTTAGCATTCCCAAGAATGCAAAGGATTAACTTTGGAAAGAGTGAAACTTTGGTCTGGATTGAGTGTAAAATTAATTTTCACACCAGTCACTAAAATCACGACACGTAAGGATTTTAGAAGGAAGAAGTGTGAATCCATCAACCATCTCATTCTTCCTGCGTTCTCTCCCTCTCCCCCATCTAAAAAGAGAAAAAAACCTAACTCATTCCATTTTCTCCGATCCCTCCCCCATCTGCACTCAACAAAATCCCTGAGAAAACTCACCATCCTTTTCTTCTTCCTTCCCCATCCTTCACGCCGACGAAAAACTCAAGAAAAACCACCAAGTCCCTTTTTCCTCCTCCCTCCAGAATACAATTAAGAATCCAAACTAGCACAAAGAGACATCTCGCAGCCCAAAAATTTGGTTAAAATATAAAAGCCCAACTTGAAAAATGCACACATCCATGGATTCACTATTCAAGTAACTAGAAAAATTTTCCTGTTTATTGAGATAATCTTAAGATTTGTACAAGAACAACACTCACGAGCATACACAATTGCAGACTAGCAATTTTAAGGAATAAATGAATGATCAACAACGAAACAATAATCCTGCTTACTACCCAAAGGGTAATTTGTATTGAATTCAAAGATAAAGAGATTGTTTGAGGCAATCCTAACCTCACACATTTCTGTAAAATGGACTGATAATATTTAAGATGATTCTGACATTTTTCCATTTTCCTCATATACCTGACACATGCATAATAGAAATAAGAGTCAACTATTCTGATCCAAACATAGGACAAAAGAAAGTGACAGTACAATGAAAATGCACTACTAGGTGCTTATCGGTTCCCAAAATAAACGCAACAAGTAATATAAAAATGACATGCATTATAATAATAGATTAAACAATGCGCTTCACTCTTGCTAAACAACTTCTCGCATCCATAACATTTTAATACTAATTGTGAGCAACCTAGCAATATCGTTGTCGTTTGGTGATCTCAAATACTCGTTGGAGAAGATGCTAATGATAGCCTTAACAAACTTCTTCAAACACTTGATTGTTGTATTTTCTACAATTCGTAAATATTCATCTACAAAATCACCAGATACTCCACAAGCTAATATTCTCATTGCAACAGGTATTTTTTGAAGGGAGGAATGGCAAGTCTTTTAGCAGTAGCATCTCTTCTTGGGACGAAGTATGGCTTATATGCTTCGACTGTAGCTTGAAAATGCAAGAAAAAAGGAGGTTGCATTTGAAACCTCCTACAGAAGATATGTAAAGGATATTGGGTGATTTAGCAAAATAATCTAAGAAAATGTGTTGGTGGCCTTCAAACGAATTTATTTGAATAAATATATGATGTGGAATAGAATCACGACGTGATATCGAGCCTCTTTCGTTATCCAAATGTTCTTCTTCCATAGCAAGTGTTAGAGTTAACTGCAACTTCTCGTCAAATGACGAAGAGTCAAACATTTTGAAGATAGGATCTATATGAACTATATAAGAAAAAGAACTTGAATAATTGTGTAATGAAATAGAAATTGAGGTATTGGTGTGAGTTATGAAGAAATGTGTTATTTATCGTCGAAGTTTTGAGAAAAGCAAAAGTACATCAAGGCCCAATAGCCATCGCGCCCACAAACCAAAAGCTCTCTATTTTAGTCAGTCCGTCTGGAAGGGCTTGCTTGTCCATTAGCCTTATTTCCTACTAGTACAATGGCCCATGCTCTATCAACCCAACCAACAACATGAATGTTCATGTGCAACTTGCAGAGCCCATTCTTCCTAAAGATGTAGACAAGAGTACCCTAGAGATTAGCCTGATCCATCAGCAAGCCCACTCTGATTAGGTCATTACAAAGAAGTGAGAAATCTTGCCCAACAATAACTCCACCTACATGTCATCCATAAAGAAGACCTTTCAAGCCATCTCTCCAATCATAGATGTACCCACCAGCACTATTGCTCCCACTGAGGCTTACTCTCCAGAAAACCAAAAGGCCAATCCTTCAAATGATCAAAATGGAGAACAAATCAAAGAAGAATTTGATGCACTCCAACAAAAAGAGTAGATTCAAGCCATACCAAAGGGTTGAACGTGTGGATCCAGGTACTGACCTCAAGCCCTCTACCATGACTCTCTTCCCCCTCAATCCAACAACTTCAGTGGCAAGGTCTGAGCTGCCACCAAAGTCACCATGAGGATACTCTCTTAGGATTGTCAGCGACTTGCCCGTACCAATGCAATTTGGTCTCTTAGGGCTAATATTCAAAAGTTTAATCATTGTTAACCCCAAGGTTTCAAATTTTATATAAGTATATATCTACCTATAGATTTTGATGATAATAAAAAAATTCAAATTTCAACCTCAAGTTGTCTACACAATAGAATCAAATATATCAACAAATTAAACATGGCAACAAAATGAACAAGTCTACAAAATAAAACTTCCAGAGTAATTTTATACATTTCTTGATCAAATCTGAAATTGGATTAAGATACAAAATTATTTTTTTCTCATAAAGTATCAAATTTAATGTTTCATATATTCATGACTTTATTATAAATTTTAGTTTTAAAAATTGTATTTTTCACATATACATGAAATATTAAAAGTTTTATTCTTAAAAATTATATTTTTCACATATGTATGATACCATTAAAAATTTAAATTTTAAAAATTTGAAAGATGATTGATTGTCATTTTTGACATGTGTATATTTTGTTTGAAAATTTTGAAAAGTGATTGATGCACTTTTGATATATGTAAAAGAAAGATGATTTAGTTTGAAAATTTTGAAAATTGATTAATACTCTTTTGACATATTTAAAAGAAAAATAAATTATACTCATTTTTTTATATGCAAAAAGTAAAAGATTAGGATTGAATATTTTGAAAAGTAAATGAGATTATCTTTAACAATTGCAAAAAGAATAAACTTTAATTTAAAAATTTTGAAAAGTGAGTAGTGCTTCTTTTTTACATGTAAATCTTTTTAAATTTGAAGGTGAAATCTCATATGCCTATAAATAACTCAATTGAGATCTTCAAAAATACAATAAAAGTTTACACACATCAATTGCTCGTTTTGCAACATTCATTCAAAATTTTCAATCTCTTTTTTAAGTATTAAGCCTTAATGTTTGTTCAATTTGAGAGATATATAATTTGTACCATATTGTTCTTATTTTACTTATTGACGTATCTATTTCAACTCTTGTATTAGTAAAAATGTATGTATAACCGTTGTGCATGTAAAAGTTGTTCTACATAAAGAATATTTGAATCACCACGTGTGAGGTGGTTGTAAATGTAAAATCTACTCTACACAGATTCTTTATAGCGGTATTATTCAAAAGTATAATAAGTTTTTATTTTTATTTAAAGGAGGTTGAATTGTGAATTTGAAAATTCTCAAAGGGTAACTTGAGATAAGGACGTAGGCAGTGAGATTGAATCTCGTTAAAATAATAAGTTTGATTCACTATTACCCTTACTCTTTATCAAATTTTTTAATACAATCCAATTTACTCCATCTCTTGTATTAGTCACCTGGCAACAATTTTTTAATACAACCTTACTATTTTATGAGATTAAATATTTATTGAGTCAAAATCTTATGGCTAATATTATATTTATCTTTGGTGAAAGTCAATTTAGTAGTCGGCCTCCACTATTATATAGAGATAATTATACATTATGGAAAACTAGAATGATAATATTTCTTTAGACTCAAGGTTATGAAATTTGAAAATACATTGTAAATAAATCTTATATCCCAACAAAAATTGTTGTTGGAGTAAAGATAAAAAAAAAAAAAAGAGTTTGATCGTGAAAACGATATACTTTTTATAGTGAATTTAACAGTTATGAATTTCCTATATAATGCTCTCAATGGATATAAGTTCAATAGAATACTGACTTGTAAGATGGCAAAAGAATTTTGGGATAACTTGAAAGTAACTTAAGAAGAAATTTCGCAAGTCAAGGAATCAAAATTTTATATTCTTACTTATGAATATGAAATGTTATGAAATGTTTAAATTAACTGATGATGAATATATTGCTTTTATGTACACTCGTTTTACTAATATTATAAAAAGTTTGAAATCTCTTGGTAAGGTTATAGTAGAAAAATTTCCAACTCTCTATCAAAATGTTGGGAATCAAAAGTGATGGTGATTTTTGAAGTTAGAGATTTTAAGGAACTTGAAGTAAACGAACTTATCAGGTCACTTGCCACTCATGAGTACACATTGAAAAGAGGAGAAGAAGAAGGAAAGCAAAAAAAAAATCTTAGCACTTAAAGTTATTTCTTATGAAAGTGAAAGTGATGTAGGCAAGGACACTAATGATAAAGATGAAGAAGTTACAAAGATTATAAAGAGATGTATTGGCCAGGTGTAGATGCCGAAACTATTTTTATTTCTAATATTACATAAGTAATGTAATTAGTCCTTTAGTCACTCGGATTCGCCTAATATTCCTTGGATGCTAAACCTAGTATATTGCCGAGTCAGAAGGGAGAAAAGAGATCAATTTTGGAGTCTACTCCAAACTATAACCAGCACTTTCTCTGATTCCATACTAGCCTTGGGAGATTTCAATAGTGTGATATCTCGAAAAGAAAAGCTTGGAAGACGAGCTGTTACTAGCTTTTCTAAACCCAATGGCCTTCATCTCTTCATAGAGAATAATGGTTACTTGGATATGGGATTCTCAAGTCCTAGATTCACACGGACTAGCAATCATGTTGGCTCGGGTAGAATTTGGGAAAGACTGGACCAAGGTTTAGCCAACCCCCAACTAGAACAATCTATTTATTGGTGCAAAAATCACAAATTTACCAAGACTAACCTTTGATCACTCCCCATCCTTTTAGACACTCCCAATTCTAATCACTCACCTCATAGCTTCAAATTTGAAGAGTTTTAAACTTGAGATCCTTCTAGTGCAGTGGTGATAGGTAAAGCATGGGAATCATCTGTTCAAGGTTCAGCTTCCTTCATCTTTTGTCAAAAATCAAAGGCCATAAAGATATCACTTACAACCTGGAATAAACAAGTCTTTAGAAACATCCAATAGAGCATTCAAAAGCTCATAGTAGCTCTCAATTCAATCCAAAGCCTATCTATAGAAAGTTCACCATCAAATCTGGAAGAAAACCTCCAAGAGTGCCTAAATGAACAATTCAAAGAGATGAATCCCTTTAGAGACAAAAGTCTAGGAATACTCGGCTCATAACCATAGATTTGAACACAAAATACTTTCATACTTCTACTCTTATAAAACATTAAAAAATAACATTGAGACTATCAAAATGGGAAGAAATAACGGGTGTTTCGATCCTTCCATCATCAAAACCATGTTCATTGACCACTTCAAGCAAATTTACACCTCATCTGATCCAGATCCCTCTGATGAACTTGAATCTCTATTTCTCACAAAATTTCTGACTAGGACAACTTCTTTCTCTGTTCCATACCAACAGATTAGGAAATCTAAGAAACAATGCACCAAATCCCTTCCACCAAAGCCCCTAGCTTGGATTGCTTCATGGGCCTTTTCTTCAAAATCTAATGGGATATCATAAAGACTAATCTAATTGCTACCATTAAAAACTTATTTCTCCATGGTAAGCTTCTCAAGGATTTTACACCAATATTGCATTGGTTCCCAAAACTGATGCTCCAATTGCGCACCACCACATTGGACCCATTACTCTCTCCAATGTGAGCTACAAGATCATTATCAAGATCCTTGCTAATAGACTCAAAGCAGTTCTACATGGCATTATCTTCCCCTGTCAAATTACTTTTGTACTAGGTAGACTCATCCATGAGAACAAAGTCATGACCCTGGAGATTTTCCATTTTATGAAAAAGAAAAGAGGTAATAAAGGTTTGTTAATTGCCAAAATTGATAGGGAGAAAGCCTTTGACTTTATGGAATGGGGATTTACTTGGCATATATTCTAAGCCTTAGGGTTTAGGCCAATCTGGATTAATTGGATTAAGGAATGTCTCTCAACAGTCTTATACTTCTTAAATTTTAATGGATCTCTCTTAGGTTTCATTGTTCCTTCTTGAGGGATCCGTCAAGGAGATCTATTATCATAATTCCTGTTCATACTAGGAAGTAAGGTACTTTCTCTTCTAATTTCCAAGTTAAACCTTTGGGTCACATTAAGGGTATTTAGATATCTAATCATAGCCCCCCAATCAGCTATCTTCTTTTTGCAAACGAGTTGATCCTCTTTCGCAATATCACTATCCAAACAGCACAAGCCTTCATCCACAACCTGGATACTTATTGTTCCTAGTCAGGTCAAAAAGTCAACCACCTCAAATCTTCAACACATTTCAGCACTAACACCTCGCCAAGCCAAAGATTGGAATTAAATAATATTCTTCAGCTTAAAAATTTCCCCCTATGCTTCGATACTTAGGTCTCCCATTTTTTATAGGAGAAGGAAAAAAAGATATTTTTGGTAACATTCTCGAGAAAATTCGACAAAGACTTCAAGGCTTGAAATCAAAGATCCTCAAGAATTCGACAAAGACTTCAAAGCTGTTGCTAGGTGCCTTTTTTGGCCCCACCAAAAATGTGCCATCATACTCTCAATATCTAAGCATAACTTATGGGATAGTTTGAAGCAACTCATAGCATGGAAGGGAATAGATAGGGCTACTAATTTTAGTAATACCTCTTTGCCACCTTGTGAAAATAAATTTACTTTCTAGCTTTGGGGTTTCAGGCATACCCTATGTTTAATATTAGAAAAAAAAAACAGACATTTTTGACTTCCCAACCATAGGAGGTAAGCCTAGGTAATTATCATATTGTTGGGCTTGTGAAAAACCCCATAGATTCGTGATAGAGGATTTCATAGCTTCATCAATATTCCTGCTGAAAATCCTAGATGTTTTACCCTAGTTTAGAAGTTTAAATGTTGCCTCTTCATAAAGCTTTAATAATCTGAGCAATCTGTAGTTTGATTCAACATTTGCAGTACAAAATATTAAGCTATCATTCACAAATAAAAGGTGATTCAGAGATGGGGCACCTCGACACATTTTTAATACCAGGAAGAATCTAAATTACAGCAGCATGATTAAGTAAACCAAACAATCCTTCAGTGCATAAGAGAAACAAATAAGGAGATATGGGATTTTCTTGTCTCAAACTTCTCGAGGGAATGATGTGACCAATAGGCGAGCCATTAATGAGCATTAAAAACGAAGCACTTTGAACACAAAAGTATTATGAGATCAATCATTTTTGCAAGGAACCCGAACTTAGTCATAATTGCTTGTAGAAATGACCATTCAACTCTATGATATGCTTTGCTCATCAAATTTGAGTCACATAAAACCTTTTTTTCCCTCTCTTTTTTCTTCTTAAAAGGGCACAATTTCATAGGCCACAAATATATTATCTATTATCAAACAACCAAGGACAAAAGCTAATTTAGTTTCCGAAATAATGTTAGGCAGTACTTTCTTGATCCTAGTAGTAATGACTTCTGAAATTAACTTGTAAACTATCTTACACAAGCTAATAGGTCTAAAATCATTGATCGTGATAGGATACTTCTTTTTAGGAACCATGGTGATGGAAGTATGGTTAACATTTTGAGGACTACTACAATCATTGAGTTTCCAATTTCAGGCCAAAGCTTTTGGAAAAATAATGGAGGCATACCATTAGGACTAGCTGCTTTTGAGAGGTGCATATCCTTCAATGCTTGAATGACTTCATCTTTTCTATAGACACTAGTAAGATCAGCTTGCATCTCCTTGGTGTTTTTGGAGCAATAAGGTCTAGGATAAGAGTTAACACACTGCTCCCCCTCTTGCCAAAAACCTACTTCATCTTTCAGTTTAGTGATGCTATTCTTTTTCAGCCTTTGAGAAGCTTTAGTATGGAAAAATCTTGTGTTTTGATCCTCTTTAGTTAACCAATTAACTTTAGATTTCTACCTCCACATTATTTCCTTTCTTCCAAGCCATTTTTGGACTTCATCATTTGCTGCTATCAATTCCTCTGGTTTCAAATCAATAGGGTGCTGCTTCTGTAAATCCTGAAGTATCTTCCTAGCATTCTACATATTAGTTTGAACTTGTACAAAATTTGTATTTTTCCACAGTTGGAGCTTCTCACTACAATAGGAAAGGTCTTACATCATTCCCTACAGACGAGATTGATCATTATGCAAGTTTTAGGAATTTTGTATAATTTGTGAACATTTATTCTCCCTAAGCCACATTTTCTCAAATATGAAAGGTCTAGCTCTTCTTACTCGAATTGGTGAGCCCAAAACATCTAACTATACTGGGAAATGATCCAAATAAGAACATGCACCATGGAAAACACTTGCTCTCTGAAACAGATTACATCAACTAAAATTTCCAAGAAACTTGTGCAATCTTTCAAATTCCACATCTAAGGGGTCTCTCTTATTAAACCACGTATAGTTAGGGCCTTGAAATCCAAGATATTTAGGTGCACAGTCCATAAGAACATCATGAAAAGCTTGCATCTGTTGCTTAGATCTGTCTCATCTCCCCCCCCACCTTTAACTTTTCCTCACATATCAATATCTCATTAAATTCACCAAAAAGGAGCCAAGGAACAAAATGGCCTCTATTTTGTGATCTTATCAAATTCCATGTTGCTTCTCTTTGTACCACTTCAAGATGTCCATAAATTCCCGTAAGAAACCACTTGCGGTATTCATTAGTAATACTTGCATTAATTTGGGAGGCAGATTATCTTAGGATTTCTAAGGTCACATCATTGTTCCATATTAGGACCAAGCCACCACTTTGACCCCTAGCACTTACTGTCCGACAATTTGCACAATTTAGCTGTACATAATAAATTGCCATCTTAGCAGCTCTAAGTTTTGTTTCTTGAAGAAACAAAGCTGTGTGATCTTCTATTCTCACTAAGTCAGCGAGAGCTCGAATACCTCGAAAGTTCCCAAATTCTTGGGTATTCCAATTTAGTAACTTCATAGAGATCGGTGAGACTAATCATGAGCCATCACTAATTACAATTTCCATAAAGAGTAGCATGCACTGCAAGTTTTTGTTTTAATTTTAGTCATTTCGAGGCCCTGGATGCCAGCCTAATTCCAAGAGAAGCAGTTGCTCGTTTGCCTCTAAGTGGAAGTTTGGTTCGATTAATTATAGAGGCCATTGTTGCAAAATCTTGTTCTCCTTTACTATACTCTATACAACCATGGTTCACACTTGGCACGAAATCTAATGTCTTCCCTTTATGGCCAGAGCAAAAAGCATCATACACTGGAAGTGAAGTCCTTCCTTCTACCTGAAAGTTCACTGGGACATCTATCAAACACTCATCATTCAAGCTTTTATGGGGAGAAGCAATGGCATCATCAAAACTAAAAATTAGTCCCACAAATAACTAAAAATAACCATCGTTGAGAGTCAGAAGTAATAGCCATTTGCCTAGATGGCAATGCTTTCGAATTATGCTCAACAGTTACAGTTTGTCTAATAACTATTGTCTAACAGTTGAACCTAGACTCGCCGAAACCTTGGCCCGAGGGATTCATCAATGGACTACTCTTCTCTAAATGAACATGGAAATGACTAATAAGGATTGCCATCACTTAAGTATCCCCCAGCACGCATCCATGACTCGTAAGGGAAGTCAAAAGCTTTAACCGATCCCAAAGAGTCCTCCTAGAGTTCACAATCATGGTGGCTATAGTCAATAATTCCACAGAGATAATAAAATATTGGGTAGGTGTTCATAGGTGAATTTGACCTATACAGGTTGAGAAGACCCCACACAAACCTTTCTTCCTCGCAGAAGAGGCTTGGTTACATCAATAGAGACTCGAAGTCATAAGTATTCGCCTCCTGCCATGGCATTCGGCTCCAAATCTTTCTCCACGACATCACCTAAGGCATTCCCAATCAAGTTACCCATTGTAACATTATGGACCACAACAGGAAAGTCATGAACACAAACCTAAAATAATGAATCGGAAAGATGAATTTGATTAGTTTCTTTCAACCCTTCAACATCACGAGTTAAAATAAGTTTCTTATTAAAACTCCATGGTCCATCGCATTTCACAAGATCCTTGTCTTTCTTATTAGCAAATTCAATCAAAAATAAAATCGAATTCAGATCACGTATCATGATCTCATGGACGGGTGTCCAAACCTTCTTCATAGTATTCTTAAGGGTCTCTTTATTAAAATGCTTGGACATAAGTAACTTGGAAACCAAGCATTTCTCACTCCAAAGCAGTGCATCATCCAGAGTAGTTTTTTCAATAATCAAGACATCATCTTCCTTTTCAGTCAAGGAAAAATGAGCGTATGATTTTTCAAGACTGGAATCCATGCTGTGAACAGCGTGCACCAGTAGACAATCACAAAGACAAACCCAACACAGAATCCCGTAGACAAATAAGAAAGAGAAAAATCCTTAGGATAACAAACAAATTAGATTAGCCACAGCACATGAAACCTATAATAAGCCACCCGCAAGTTACAGGGGAGAGACCTCTAAGCCAGGGAGCCCTACGAGAGGAGTTTTTTTTTAATGTAATATTACTCTATTAGGCAAGTAGTTATATACAAATTTCAATCTTTTGTGATGGTTTGGACCATCTCAAATAGTCCAAAAGATTCATTACAATTCGATCCATTTCTTCTATTTCTTCTTCCTAATTTTCTTCTTCCATTCCCTTCATTACGTGTGGGAATCTACCTAATAGGATAGTGCGTGGGAATCTACCTACCAGGGTATTTTTGTACATACATGTTGATCCTATGGCTGGATATTCTGGTTATCTGAAAGCTTATCAAAGAGAAAAGATAGAGTTATTGGGCTAGAATGAAGAAGTGCATAAAAAAATTGTTGATGGAATGTGACATATATCCAACTAACAAGTAAGAGACTATTTCTTTATGGATTTTACATAAGGATTACCAATGTCAAAGGGGTTCAATACTATCAGTTTAATTATTGACAGATATTGAGACACGCCCAACCTCTGATTGTTTTTTGCAGAGCTTTGAAGTGTTAAGATATGCAACACACGATCACACATCCACATTCATGACATATAATGTAATCTACTGATGATTTAATAGTATGTAATAATCGCAATGGAAAGTCAAGCTTATAAAAATTTTGAACTAAAATATCCAAACATAACCTCATAATCATTGGATAACCATAATTCAGACTCTTAGGACTATTTACATATTAAACTTAAATATTAACAAATGGAGAACACATATTTCTCCTTATTCATGTCTTGGTTAGGAAGGGCTTCATAAAACTCTTATTCAGAGTATCTGTCTGATGCGCTGAATAATATGTAGGACCATCTCTAAAAATATGAGCATCATCTCTAACTACCAATCCAGGTCCAATTCATATCCATATCTATCATGTGGTCTTGCTACAACTTTACCCGTGGCAGTTTAGAAAATAAAGGGGTGAGATTTTTTGGAAATCTCGATAAGTTAGTAACCAACATATAATAGATAATATAGAGTTAAGGTCTTATTAGTCTCTTATTAAGGGGTGTTGCCATTCCTATAACACCCCTCCCCCTTCGAGGGCATCCAACGAATAAGTCTTACAAGGGCTTCTTGCCGCTCTAATCCATCACCGGTATACCCTTTGAGCTCCCAATTTTAACTCAATTATTGAAATATTCTTAGCAAAAGAGACTTTTTTCTCACCAGTGAGTGACCCATGGGTATGGGGCACCATGATAAATAATAAATAGGAAATGCATGAGTGCAAAACACATACTTTTCTTTCTTTTATTCAGACTCTCTCATGTAACCAAGAAAGTCTCCTCCTTGCTGCATTAAGGTTGGTTTTAACATTCACAAAACTCTACTAATTCCAACTAGTCAAATTTATTCCACAGCCCAAAATCATTGTCATGGCATCTTGCATATTACGTCCTGGACTCCCATCTCCAAGTTTCTTCAATGATATGTTTTCACCCTTCATCTCCCACCTACATAGCTTCAAAGCTAAAGGGTTTACTACCTTTCCAACCTTCACAAGCTCCACCAGTGTCTACCCTTAAGGGGATATGATCAGAGCATACCATGTTGCTATGGGTGACAATGGACAAAGGATACTGATTACACCACTGAGAATTAGGCAAAACCATGTCTAACATCTCACTAATAGAATAGGATTCCTCTCTTCTATTACTCCACGTATATGGTATACCAACAAACCTTAAGTCCTTTAACTCACATTCACTTAACATAGTTCGAAAATTTGTCATTTGCTTTTCAAGTCTATCACAACGACCCCACTTCTCAGATTGGTCTAAAATTTTGTTAATATCACCCAACAATAGCCAAGCTTTACCATTAGAATGATTTAAAGAACGAACCAAATTTCATGTCTATATTTTATAGGCACCAATTTGATAAGGCACTAAAGAAGCTCTTCTTCAAGTCCAACCCAAACAAAGATCGAAAGATCTTGAAGATCTTACCAAATGAAAACTTCAAAAACAAAATAGAAGGCATGGGAGTTCAAATGCCAACCAAAAGTTTGGTAGACACCATCCTTTCACACATAAAACAACATATTGAAACTCTTATTGGGTTAATGCCTTAATAAACAATTTGATTGGATTTTATCATGATCTTGTATTCAATCGATGATGTATTTGAATTTCTTAACTTTACATGAACATTGAGCATTGCATTAATTAAGTCTATAACCAATATTGTATGTGATTTTTTTATATTAACGATTTTAAATAACAATAGTGATACGTCTAAGCAACCTCGTGCAACCATTGCACAAGCAATGCTGATGTGGATGTCTAATGTATATTAAAAAACAAAACAAAAAGCAGAAAGAAGAAGAAATAGAAGAAAAGTCGAGGAAGATAAACAAGCAGCAGCTCGGCTTCTTTTCCATTTTCCACATCTTCTTTATCCTCTTAGTGTACAAACAAGAGAGATGTAAATCTGTAAAAGTCAAAAAAAATTTGTACAAACGCAGGGTGGAGATTTTGAGGATTTTGAGGCCAAATCAATAAAAACTGTAGATTTGGAAGTTGTTTCTTGAAGATTTGAGGCCGAATCAGTAAAAATGAAAAAGCTCCTCTGAGTTCATCGATGGCATATGAAGGGAAAAAATGACTTTGTGTACAAGTGTTCCTGTAAATGCATGATTTTGGTGTTCCCAACCACCTCAAAAGTTCCAATTAATGGATACCCATGAGCTCCAAATGCATACTCAACACCATGGATTGAAATACACCCAATATAAAGCCTTAATAGAATGATATAGTATACATCCATCAAAAACCCAGTAAAGAGAATTAAGGAGATGTTCAAAATATTAAAAATAAAGAAGAAGATTCTCTATTTATATTTGATTGTTGATAAACTCATAGAAAGCAGAGCAAATATTGGTGAGTAATAGAAATTGACTAAATTTCTTGGAGCAATAATGAAAGAGGAAGGCCTAGATTCTTGCCCAAGAAGACTCCACAAACCCATCCCAATGATCATTTCTTTTTTTAAACACAAGATGAGCTGTAAAAAGCTGAAACGGAAAGGAGTATTAGAAAATGAGAAAGAAGACAAAGGAAGAAGAAGAACAGTTATAAAAACTATAGAAGATGGGTGATGAAAAAGTCTTATCATTCAAACTGTCTAAAATGCCCCCATATTGTTCTACTATCTCCCATTCTACCACTATATATATATATATATTTATATATATATTTATATATATATGGGCCAAAACTGCCTTCCATGTCAGAATTGGTGCGCAGTTGTTACACAAATTCACTTGCAAGAAGATTTTTCCTTTAAATAATATATATATATATATATATATAGAAAATAAATGATTTAATCCTATGACTTCTAAACTCTAATAGACAACAATAAAATTTAGCATTTAATTTAATCAGACCATAACATGTAAATTATAATGAGTTATCTTAGTCATGGAGAAATGGTAACTTCTAATGGTCAACTAATAGGCAATGAGTTCTTAATTTATGTTGATCTTTCTTTTAGGACATGCTTGGAAAGTAAGATGAGATTAGAATTTTGTGATTAGTAATAATATAATTTATGAATAATAGTGAAATAATTTAATATTTTATAAGGTTTTAGGAAATGAGAGAGAACAAGTAGAATAAAAAAATTATAAAGTTAAAATACTTGTAGAATTTTTTAATTTTATTTTTATGTAAAGATTTGAAAAAATTTAATTATTTTTTTATTTTTGTATGAATTCTTGAATAAATTATAGTGATTAATTTGACAGTATTTGTGTTTGAATGATGTTTGAAAAGGACATGATAACTTTAAGATGGAAACTTTTTCCAAACAAGCCCCCCTCTTAGTCTTTTAATAACTTTTTTGAAAGTATTTTTTATAACAACAATTCTATGGACAAGCGTGGACGACAAACACTACGTAAATGGCTAACATGGCATTATGCCACTTCAGCTACTATTAAAAAAAAAAGAAATGGTTTCGTCTCTCAAGACCCAGTTCCCACTTGCATTTTGGGTTACAGAAGCTTTAGGGCACAAAAGGAGCTCCTCTTCGTCATGCATTTCCTGCTCATAGAAGCTTCTTGTGGTGTCCTCTACTACTGGAGCTCATCGTCAGCATTGAGATCTTCAAGGATTTGTGTTGAAAAGTTTGTGGGTCTCTTTGTTAAGTTTTGCATGGTGTACTAGAGCTCATCATCGGCATTGAGATCTTCAAAGATCTGTGTTGAAAAGTTCATGGGTATCTTCGTTCGAGTCATCCAGGTTGGTAGTTTTTGACAAGAAATGAGGGGTTAGATCTGTTTATAAATATTGGGGGAGACGACCATGTTTTGGATAGCTCTAATGGCATAACCAAATCTCAACAACCAAATCAAGATCAACAATTGGATCAATCTCAATAACCAAATAAAGTAACAGGCCGAAACAAACCACATCGACATGATGACGAAGATAAAGGAGAAAATCTAGGAGATAACAACTCTTTGTAATTTGGAATATTTTTGAAATAATTTGTAATTTAAATATATATATAAATAAAAGCATGTGATCCTCCCAGAGATTATTGAGAGGAAAACATTTTCCATCATGGATTACAGATTTGACCTGTGTGTTTTTCTTGGTTACAGCCACAATCATCGCAGATATCGCTGCCTACAGCCATCCTCAGGCTACATCTTTATCTCTAGACACGTGATCTTTGATGAATCTCACTTCTTTTTCTAGCCATCATCACCCTCTTCTTCTAACCCCCCATTCTCAAACACGATAATGCCACCCTCTTTATATCTTTCCCAACCCACTACCACTTTGAATTATGAACCTCATATCCCTCCTGAATCCCGAAATCCCACATCTAATAACCCTATCTCTAATACCAGCTCAAACACACGACTCAAGCCCATATTCATGCTTCTCAGCCCACAACCTATGATAACCAGATCCAAGAATAATATCCACAAGCTCAAAAACCCATTTGTTGATATTGTCCCCACACCACAGGCCTTATTAACCTATGCTGCAACCTAAGAGATTGAGCCTGCATCATTTACCATCACTTCAAAGAGCCCAATCTGGAGAAACACTATGACTGATAAGTTTCAGACCCTACTTGACAACGGCACATGGGTTTCATCCAAAGCCCAACATGAACCTTATGGGCTGCATGTGGGTCTACAGAATCAATAAATGAGTCGACGGTTCCATTGAACACTACAAACCCCGTCTCTTTGTGAAAGGCTTTCATCAATTATCGGGATTGAATATGATGACACTTTTAGTCCAGTGATAAAACCAACTACCATTTGCACCGTTCTCTCTTTTGCAGTCTTAAAAAATTGGCTCATTAGGCAATTGGATGTCAAAAATGCATTTTTACATGGTCATCTACAAGAAAATGTTTACATGACTCAACCTCCTTGATACTCTAATCCATCTTGCCCTGATTATGTGTGTCACTAGTCTCTTTATGGGCTCAAATAGGCACCCCAATCCTAGTTCTCAAAACTCAGCACCAAACTTGTTGAAATGAGCTTTACTACCTCAAAAGCCAAAACTTAGCACAAAATGATGTTATCTTCTTACTCATTTATGTCGATGATATCATCATTACTAGGCCTCACATATCTTTTTTACAATCCATCATCACAAATCTTCAGCAAGACTTTGCCCTCAAAGACCTTGGGCTTCTTCATTATTTTTTGGGCATTGAGGCCCTACTTGATGCATGTGGCCTTTTTCTCTCCCAACATAAGTACATCTTTAAAGAAAGCTGGTCAATTCTCCCATGTTGACAACTGCAAACTTATCACTCTTCCAACGTGACCCCTTCAGTGATCCAACATTATCGTAGCACAGTTGGTTCTCTTCAGTATTTCTCATTCACAAGCCCGGACCTCATATTTATAGTTAGCAAGGTCTGCCAATATATGCATCATCCCACCACTGAACATTGGACCGTTGTAAAGAGAATTCTTCGTCATCTCCAACAAACCATCCATAATGCATCCTCATCCACCATAACTCCTCCTCTGAGATATATGCCTTCTTCAATGCAGATTGGGTCGATTGTCTTGATGACTAGAGATTAGTTAGTGGTTACTGTGTATACCTATGTTCAAACTTAATATTATTAAGGTCTCACAAACAATCAACGGTGTCTTGTTCCAGCATAGAAGCAGAGTATCATGTGGTTGCAAATATTGTTGTTGAAGTTATCTGGCTTTGGTCTCTCCTCACTGAACTCGGCATCTCAAACTCAACTCCAACAGTACTTTGGTGTGATAATATAGGTGCCACATACCGAACAGCCAACCCCATCTATCATTCATGCACCAAGAACATCGAACTTGACATCTACTTTGTTTGTGACCAAGCTACACAACATCAACTCCAATTTTGCTTCATTATCAGTAAAGATCAAGTTGCTAACCAATTCACCAAAGCTCTTCCCACTACACGGTCTGGCCAACTTTGCAATGATCTCTCAATGTTCACAAGCTCCCATTGCGATTGGAGGGGCGTAATGGAACAACCAAATCTCAACAACCAAATTAGGATCAACAATCAGATCAATTTCAACAACCAGATAAAGTAACAGGCCGAAACAAACCACATCAACATGAAGATGAAGATCAAGGAAAAAATCTAGGAGATAACAAATATTTGTAATTTGAAATATTTTTGAAATACTTTGTAATCTAAATACATCTATAAATAGCATGTGATCTTTTTAGAGATTGTTGAGAGGAAAACATTTCCCATCATCTAGTTGTTTATACATCTTTAAGCTCTAGTTTTTGTTGCATAATTTCTCCTTGTTCTCAGTGGTTTACTAGTGATATGGGAATATCATGGATGACTCTTGTTTATTTCAAAATTTATGTGCATTAGCTATTTTTCCATCCAATAGTTAATGTGGGCTTTGGCATCTTCTTTTATTTTCACTACAAATCAACACATATTACCCATTTAAATTTTTGAAAGAATCATATTCAACATTCTGCATTTCGAAAGAATTTGAGTCATTGAAGAATTTGAGTCATTTTCTGAGAAAATGGAAAAGTAATCTTCTTTTTGGTCATTTCTTAGGTCATTAATGGACTAATTACAACAGTTGGCACATAATGGGAAGATATTGGAGCAAGTAAAGAAGATGCATGCTATGAAAATTAACAACCTGAGTCCCTCTAAACCAAAAATCAAAACACAACAGTTTGATACTAGAAGCTTTTATAGATCTGAAGAATGAAAGAAATAAAGAACGATCGTAAAGCAGAACAAGAGATAGCTAGAATATAAAGCAGTAATCAATAAAGCAAAAGACAAATCAGAAAGAACACACAAGATACGTGATTCGATCCTAATGGTCTACATCCATAGCAGGAACTACCTCAGTGTTTTTATTGATTATTATTGAACCCAGAATCAATAATAAAACTCACTGATTCTCTTGGACAAAGAAATTCTAGGAAACCGTAGTTTTTTCTCTCTGAAAATCCTCTTGGAAGCACTCAGTAACAAAGTGTATGGATGAGTCGAATTAGGGCAACAACACCTTAAGCATATATATATATATATATATTTAGATAACAAGATGTTAACATGTGTCCATAATCGAATGGCTTGTTACACAAATGGGATCATGCTAGCAGCATCACAAGCTTGACACATGCAACACTTCAGCCGGATATATATTGTTATCACAGGTGTCACCAGGCCATTAGATCACTACACAGGTGTCATCAAGCTATTGGATTACAAAAAATAGAAGATTAATTATGAATGTCTGACATAAAATAATACCATTTACAATTCTCCACCTTGGTAATAATTTATTACCAAGTTTTTATCAAAACTTCATCATTGGTTTGGTTGTTCCTGCATCGTCCCTCTATTAGGGATAGACTCCTGACTATATACCAACTAAATCTAGACAGTGTATAAACTTAAACTAAAGGAGAGACTTGGTCATTATATTTGAGAGGTTATCCTCGTTTGAGACCTTTTCCACACCTACAAATTTTGACTTTATAACATCCCTAACAAAATGAAGCCTTATGTCAATGTTTTTGGATCTTTTATGGTAAACTTGATTTTTAGCAAAATGTAGTGTGCTTTGATTATCACAATGTACTGTGATATTGTCATTGAAAATACTTAACTCACTTACAATACTCTTTAACCATATGGCCTCTTTTATGGCTTGAATTAATGCTATATATTTAGCTTTTGTGGCGGACAAAATCACAACAGATTGTAAGTGTGATTTCCAATGAATAGCTCCCCAAAATAAGTAAACACATATCTTGTTAAGGACTTCCTAGTGTCTACATTCTCTCCAAAGTCAGAATCTACAAACTCAGTCAACTTACAACCCTTTTCAATATTTATTCCAAAACTGAGTCCTAAGTTGGTAGTGCCTACCAAATACCTTAATACCCATTTAATGGCCTGCCAATGGAGTTTTTTAGGATTCCCCATAAATTAACTACACTCATAGCATAGGTCCAATCAGGTTTGCAACAGACCGCATACATTATGCTTCCCACCATGCTAGAATTGGGAGTTTGATGCATAAAATAATGTCTAATTCTGTTTTAGGAGCCTAATCTACTGACAATTTAAAATGTTGATCTAAGGGTGTGCTAACAGGTTTTACATGTTGCATACCAAATCTTTTAAGAATTTTAGAAATGTAGGGTTTCTGGGACAGATATAGAACCCTTTCCTTTCTGTCCCTTTCAATTTTAATTCCTAATGTATTTTTAGCAGGGCCCAATTCCTTTATTTCAAACTTAGATTTCAACATGCATTTAACTTGTTCAATTAGATCAGTGTCTTTACAAGCTACAAACATATAATCTACGTATAGTAAAAGATAAACAAATATTCCTTTTTCTTTCTTGTAATAGATACAACTATCATAACAGATTCTCTTAAAATTATTACTAATCATATGTGTGTCAAACCTCTTATACCAATGCCTAGGTGACTGCTTAAGGCCATATAAAGATTTTTAAGAAGACACACTTGATTACTTTTAATCTCATTAGTAAAACCCTTAGGAGGTTGCATATGAATTTCTTCTTCAAGTTCTCCATGCAAAAAGGTAGCTTTAATGTCTAATTGTTCTAAATGCAAGTTTTCATAAGCTGTATAGGCAAGCAGTTACCTAATTGAGTTATGTTTAACCACAGGAGAGAAAATTTTATTGAAATCAATTTCTTCTTTTAGTATAAAGCCTTTAGCTATAAGTCTTGCCTTATATCTGGTCCTTTTTACCCCTAGTAAGCTTTCTTTCTTCTTATAAATCCACTTGGATCCAACTAGTTTAACTCTTTTGGGTTTAGGCACTAAAACCCTATTTTGTTCTTAGTAGGAGACTTTATTTCCTCATGCATGGCAAGTATTCATTTAGAGTCATCTTTACTTCCCACAACCTCTTTATATGATCTAGAATCCTAATAAACTACCTCATCAGCTACTATTAAGGCAAAAACTATAAGTTCATCTTGACCATACTTATATGTGGTTTAATAACTCTCTTTTTCCTATCTCTAACCAGATTATAGGAGTTGACTCTACTTTGATCCATGTCCTCTAAAATTTCTTCCTTAGGGACACTGCCTTCCCTAGTTTTAGGATCAGGTTAGGTGTTAACTTACTCCACCTTAACCTGCAAACCCCCTAAGGACTTATTAACATTTCGGTTTACCTTTTCTTCATGTACTCAAGCCATTCGTGACTCATTAAAGGTCATATCTATGCTCACAATGCACTTATACCTTCTAGGTCCATCTACCCAAAGTTTATATCCCTTAACTCCTTCAGGATACCCTACAAAAATGTACTTAAGTGCCCTAAGTTCCAATTTGTCAGTTTTTGAATGTGCATAGGTAACACTTCCAAAAACTCTTCGATTCTATCTATTGCTCTAAGATCCCTATTCTTATAGATTTGAGTACCGTCGGGTAGAAACTATCATAGCTGGGAGGTTGCCTTGACCATAATTCTTATGGGGTTTTAAACCCTATAGTAGAGGATAGACACTTATTTATAAGATAAACTATTGTAGTAGCAGCTTATGCCCAAAATGTTTTGGGCAGCCCTAAATTTGACAGCATACATCTTACCCTTCTAAGATGGTCTTGTTCATTCTTTCAGCTAAACCATTCTGTTAAGGGGTTTCCCTCACTATTTTATTCTTAAGAATTCATTACCTTTGATAGAATAGGTTAAACTCATTAGACAAAAACTCTAAACCATTGTCAGTCCTTAGAGTCTTGAGTTTCTACCTACTTTGTTTTCCACTAAAGACTTTTACTCCTTAAACTTTTTAAATGTATCATTCTTGTGTTTCAGGATATATATATCCAGACCTTCCTAGAGTAATCATCAACTAAGGAGAGAAAATAACTTCCTCCACTGTATGAATTTACTCTTGCAGGTCCCTAAAGGTCAGAATGGACATAGTCTAGAATTTACTTAGTGTTATGAATTGCTGACTTAAAACTAACCATCTTTGCCTTTTAATAGATACAATATGCACAGAAAGACAGATTTTCTAGGTTCTATTCACTCAATAACCCTTATTTTTGCAATTCTAAAAGACCTATTTGATTTACACATCCAAGCCTCCTATACCATAACACAGATTTATTCTCTAAAGTGTTTAGTATAGGGGATGCTTCCCCAACTACAATTTTCCAAGCAGTGTATATAACCCATTTTTAATCACCCCTTTCATAATAACTAAAGAGTGTTTAGTGACCCTAAGAACCCCTGCTTTAGATCTGAAGATGCAGCCTAATTGATCGAGCATGCCAAGAGAAATTAAATTCCTATTTAACTCAGGTATAAACCTGACCTCCCTCAAAAGTCTTTCCATACTATCATGCATTTTAAGTCTAACTGACCTTATATCCATGATTTTGCAGGACTTATTATTTCCTAGGATTACATGTCCCCCATTTAATGTAGAGAATGCCTTAAACCAATCTCTGATGGGACATATATGAAAGGAGTAGTCAGAATCTATTATCCACTCTATTTTAGAATCAACTTCACTCACAATGAGTACCTCATAACTCTCATAGCCCTCTAGTACCACAGAAGCATCCCATGTCTCTTTGGACTTATTTCCAAGTTTTGTTTTCCTATTAGGGCAGTATTTTTTAAAGTGTCTTTCCTTGTGACAGTGAAAATATTTGAACTGTTTTTCATTTGACTTGGACCTATGTTTCTTAATCTCATTCTTACCCCTCTTCTCTCTCTTTTATGTTCTACCCCTAACAGACAGACCTTCCCCATGATCCTGTTTGGTATCCATTCTATTCTGTAGGTCCCTAGCATGAAGTAAAGATTGTACTTCATCTAGTGTTAGTGAATCCTTACCATACATCATGGTTTCTTTTAGATTTAAGTATGAGGAGTCCAAATAACTCATCAGAAGGATGGATTGATCCTCATCCCCCACCTTAATGTCTATATTAACTAGGTCTTGAATGATTTTGTTTAACTCATCAAGATGTTGCCTTATTGGTGTCCCAGAGGGCATCTTGAAGGTTTAAAACTTGGTTTTCTTGTGTAGTTTGTTTGCTAAGGATTTAGTCACATATAGATTCTCTAATTTTAATCATATACCTGCAACAGTGTGCTTACTAGTCACCTCTCTTAAAACTCTATCCCCAATAGAGAGGATTAGGACACTATGGGTCTTTTGGAGGATGTTTTTTTGGACAGTCTCTTTTTCTTCCTCTTTTGAGGAAGAACTCTTCTTTTTCTCACCAAGGAAGACATCCTACAAGCCGTGTTGGATAAACAATTCCCACATCTTGATCCTCTATAGCCCGAAATCATTTTTCCTATTGAACTTCTCTATATCAAACTTCATGGTCCCCATAGAACCTGGGTTCTAGATACCACTTGTTATGAAAATTAACAACATGAGTCCCTCTGAACTAAAACTCAAAACATAACAGTTTGATACCAGAAGCTTTTACAGATATGAAGAATTAAAGAAATAAACAATGATCGTAAAATAGAACAAGAAATAGCAAGAATATAAAGTAGTAATCAAGAAAGCAAAAGAAAAATTAGAAAGAACACATATAATTACGTGGTTTAATCTTAATGGTCTACATCCATGATAGGAATGACCTCAATACTTTTATTGATTATCAATCTTCACAAAGAAGCCTTAATATATTATTACACAACCTCTTTGAACCCAAAATCAGTGATAAAACTCACTAATTCTCTTGCACAAAGAAATCCTAGGAAACCTTAGTTTTTCCCTCTTTGAAAATCCTCTCGAAAGCTCTTAGATGACAAAGTGTATGAATGAATCGAATTAGGGCAACAACATCTTAAGCATATATATATAGATAACAAGATGTTAACACATGTCCACAATCGAACGGCTTGTTACACAAATGGGATCCAGCTAGCAACATCACGAACTCGACACATGCAACACTCCAGTTGTATACATGTTGCCATCACAAGTTCACCAGACCATTGGATCACTACACATGTGTCATCAAGCTATTGAATCACAAAAAATATAAGATTAATTATAAATGTTTGACATAAAATAGTACCATTTACAAATGCAGATAACAGATTTAGGTTACTTTTTTTGACTTGACATGTTTGCGAGATGGTAGGTGTAATGGCTTAATTATATTAATTCAATTTCTAATCTTTCTAAAGATGATTCACTTAGGTTGAGACAACTCTAATTAGAGGAGGAAGGAAGGAAGCTTTGTTCGAGGGGGAGGGATCAAGGATTTATTTGAGGGGGAGGAAAGCTCTTGTTCTCTAGAGAGGAGGCTTCACTTATGCGAAATCACGAAAAATGACAAGCATAAGCATAAAACGCTACATTTGGATAAAAATAGCCACATCAGCAACGTTTGCACCATATTTGTATCTAGCGTTTGTATCTAGCATTTTTGTTTTTATAGTTATATTTTACTTGATAATTTTTTTTCTAGTTAAAGTTTAAAGGTTTTTAAAGTTCTCATTTGTAAGTAATCTTTTATATTTTATTATTTATTTATTATTTTGAGTCAGGCTTGCATCTAATGAAAAATCTCTTCATACGTATGGTTGAAAAATAAAAGGAAAATATATTAATTTATTCATGTAAATTGATTTGATCTATCCATTTATACAACATGACATGTATATTGAATTTTTATGCTAAAATCTTTAATTTGTTTCCAATTCTTTGGTATTTTTAAATTATTTAATAGTTTTGAAATTTACTTAAAATAGATTTTATCTAGATTATAATGCTTTTAATGAGTTATTATATGGCACTCAGTTGTATATGTCTAGTTAATCCATAGATATCAATGTAACTTACCCATTACGTCATTGCAAAATCTGAGCGGAGTTGGGCGAAAAGACTAATCACAGATTATTAAAAACACAAGTTATAATTACAGGTATAACCATTCGGTTTGATTTAGATTTAGACATATTTTACAATTGAATCGGTATACATTATTTTTGAAATTTGTAAAATTGGTACCATACTAATATTAACCCTAAATTAGTACTTTTAATTTTATTAGTTTTGATCCAATTTCCCAATATATTATATGTGTAGTATATATAATATACTATATATATTATAGTAGATAATAATATAGTGATAATATATTATAATATATGGTATAATGACATTTTATAGTATATTATAATATATTGTGATATAGTATTAGCATCACAATTAATACTATAGACTATAGAGGTAATATTTAGTTATTTATTTTAAATTTTAATATTATATTAATTAGTAATTTAGCATATAATATAAAATTATTTTATATAAAATTATATATTATATAAAAATTATACATAATATAAAAATTAAAATATATATGAACCTTCGGTTTGGTGTTAGAAAAGAAAAAACCAATAACAAATTGATTTCGACTTATTTAAAAAATTAAAAAAAAAAATCAATCCTCAGACCGAATCCCTAATTACCGATTCAATCTGGTTTGGTCTGTTGTATTAGTTTATTAATTTTTTTAGCCCTACTTATAAGATCGGCAAGTTTCTATAATTGAGTAAAATTAAAAAAAAAAAGGTATTTTGGGACTTAAAGAGATTCTACTAACTAACCAATCAGTTAATTTTTTTTCTTTTATTGTTAGAAGAAATAATATTCTTTCACTTCCCACATCCCATTCCTTTCAGTGTTTTAAATTTTGTATCGTATCGGTCGGTACATACCGTATCGAAACAGTGGCTAGTATAAAAATAGGATCTGTTTCATACTGGCCTATACCAATCGGTATTTCAGTCATACCGGCCATACCAGATTTCAAAAATTTGTTCTTTTTTTTCATGTTTTTTAATCCTAATTCAAACTAAACTATTTACATATATATAATTTATTTATTTATTGACTATTATTTTGAAATATAATTTATATATGTATTTATTTATATATATAATGTTTTTTTTACGTATAAACTATTTCGAAACAGTACACGAAACGGTATCGATATTGAAATATTTCGTTCCAATATCTTGATTGGTACGCCTATCAGTGCGGTATTCAAAACATTGATTCCCCTCACCCTGTCCTTTCTTAGAGCCACCCAACAGATTGTTATTTGTGAGTCACAAATAGCACAAATGATGCTGCTGAAAGCCCTGAACCAACAAGTCTCTCTTCCTCTCTATTTGATTGATGAGATAATGAAAGAAGCTCGACATATCTCTCTTATGTTTGGTTGTTAAGAAAATAAAAAGAAAATGATAAATTTGTCACTTGTTCTCTACCTTACTTTTGAAAAATTGAAAAAAATTATAGAGAAAAAGCACTGAAAGCATAAAGAAGATGATAAAATTTGAATTTCCATACTTGGCAATTGAAGAAATCAAAATAAGAAGTGAAAGTTAAGAAAAGAGAGAATCACAGATGAGAGGATGACAAAAATTTGTACTCTTTATTTTTCTGTTATATCTTTATTTTTTACATACAACAGTACAAGTAGATGTATTTATATTGAACTAATGGGTTGACATGTATTTTATATATACTAATAGGAGAAATGGTGGGGTAAACGCTCATGTATTAGTAGCTTATGTACTATGAGAAGGTTATTCTGAGGATGTAGTACTTATTAGTGAGCATCTAGGATACGAAGATATTTATACTTATCTGCTGACGAGGAATGAAAGTGGCGTGTTAGGACTCCATCAAAAATTGCCTATGGACAAGGTCCTAGATACGCATTGACACTCATGCATGCACCATGCCATGCCCAACCATGGGCCATATACCATACTAGCCCACCTATGGGCCCTCAGAATGCCACGGCCACCTTCAGCCTTTGAAGACTATTTTATTTTATTTGCTTTTCTTTTTATTTTAGTAATTAAATTATTTTACTAGGTACCTAATGAGGGTTTCCACCTTATAATCTCTATAAATAAGATCCTAAGTATCTTATTTTCACATCTTTTAATCATTAGACATTTTGAAAGCACCTTGTGTGTGGGAGGCGTGTAGCCTAGGTCGGTCTGAATTTGATTTATTTTAGGTGCATATGCACTTGGGTTTCAAGGGGTACAATTCGTGAATCCCTTTGAAGAGGAACACACCGTGCAATTTGTGAATCGGTGTTGTTTCACATTTATTCTTTTATTTATTGTAGTTTGAGGTATTTTTCATTTTTGGTGTTCTTATGTTCTTTGATTTATTTCTTGGAATGTTTTAGCATTGTTTGGTTATTGTTTTGTGTGAGTGTTGAATCCACACTACTTGTGGATTTGAGAATTGAGTAAGTGAGTGTTGATAAAGTGTGTTTGTGCATTGGAAGGTACTAGCCGAACTCCATTGTGTTTCTTAGATTGGTGCTTTATGTTCTATTAGTTCATCATTTGCTCATCCATTCACTTGAGAGTCCATATGATTGCTTGAAGTTCTTAAAAGCCAAATCCAAGTTTCGGCCAGCCCTAGCCTCACCAAAGTCGCCCCACATAAGCCATCAAACCCTAGCCCACAACATTCCCACTACCTTATCCATTCCATTCGGTCAACCCACAAAACCCTAGCCAAAATCCTAATTTTCGTAAGCCTTAAAACCCTAATTCCCATAAGCTATAAAACCCTAATTCCTATAAGCCATAAAACCCTAATTGCCACATCACCTCAACCTTATCCTCCCACTATTTCAAATCAATTCAAAATTCAAAACAATCATAATCCCACAAAACCACCAATTCGGCCAATCACCATTGATTTAATTGATCAATTATCCTTTAAGTGATCAATTAAATCTTATCCAACCTAATCAAATCCTATTCAAAATCTAAGCCTTATCCATCCAATCCATAGCCGACCATATCCATTCAAATTTGAACTTTAATTTTTCTAAAATTTAGGAATTTGTATTTCAAAATAACCTTAGCCAAATTCTACAATGCCAAAACCCTAGCCTAGCCTCATTCATCCACTACCTTATCCAAATGACCAAAACCTTAACCATAATCCTTAATCTCGAAATTCCCTTAAGCCAGTACTAAAATCCTAGCCACATTACATCTTATGAGCCATATACCTTACCAAAAAGATCCCAAGCTATAGGTCTACCCAAAGGACATTCTTTTAAACATTTTCTACCATAATATACTACTTATACCACCACATCTCCCTACTCAAACCAAAATCATCCTTAAACACCATAACCCTACTATATTAGGAACTCAAGAAAGCCAGAAAAGTGTCTAAACCAACCCAATCAACGAGACTTGTTTGGTCACTAGGATGAGACGTGCATGGAGAATGACTTGTCTTGTTTAGGGACTAGACCGAGCTTTTTATCACGGTGACTGTTGGGGGTTGATTTCGTTGAACGACGTTGAGTATTTATTGAGTAACGAGACACTGGCTTGCTATGCGGGGAAAGGGAGAAGGGAGGGAGGGGAGTGGCGTACGGGGGGCAAGGAGAAAAAAACTTCTCAAAGAGTTTGTGTGATGGTTTTGTGTTTTTAGCAATCATCTTTAAACGATAACAATAGTTTTAATATTCAATAATTAAGAAATTTTGAAATTAAAAAAAAATAAAAAAAACATTATTTATTATTCTAAATCTTATTATTTAAACTACAACCCCCCTTTATCATATTTTAAAGAAGAATTAGGGAGCATTTGAATATTGAAAAATGTGAAATGAAGAAATGTGAATAATAGTAAAATAATTTGAGTTAAATTATTTTATTGAATTTTAAAAAATAAGAGAGAAAAAGTTAAATCAAAATTTTATAAAATTAAAATATTGTAGAATATAATTCTTAATAATTTTTTAGGTTTAAAAAAATTTTAATATAGTGTTTTTTATATTTTATTTGAAATTTAAAAAAAATTATAATGATTCAATAAAAATGTTAAAAATTTGAAAATAAAAATATTTATTTTTTAATAATATTTAAAAAACTAAAATGAGATTGGATAGAATTTCACTTAAAAAATAGGCAAATAACCAAAAACTTGTGGCATGATTGACAATAAAAGTTTGGAATTCGAAACACTCTCCCTCAAACATATATATATATATATATATATATCTATTATATTATAATAAGTGATTATCTAACGGTTACTTAACGAATTTTCTCGTTTTTTCGTTAAATGACCGTTAAATTTAACATCTATTTTTTAAAAAAAAAAATTTAAAACTAAAAAGTAGTGAAATATCCAATATTATTTCAATTTTTTAAAATTTAAAACTAAAAAATAGGAAAATATCCAATATCATTTCAAAATTTAAAATATCCTATACATATATTCTTCTGTGTTTGCAGCGTATAAAAATATTTTTTTTATTTTTTTACTTACTTCGGACGTTAGATGTATATAACCTATTAACATCTCACAAATTATAATGTTTGCAAATAAAAACTATCATTATTTAATAATAAAAATATTGTTTATATACGATTTTTGTACTTTTACATACATATCATATAAAAATATTAATTTTTTCCATCTTGAAATTTAATTATTTGTATTATATATTTTTATTTCTATGTAATGGCTACTTAATAAAATTTTTCGTTTTTCGCTAACTGTCATTTTTTTTTAAATTTAAGGGCCACTTAATACTAGATATTTAAAATACTAGATATGATTAATTTATATGAGATTAGTTAGATATATAATTTAAAATATAGAAGAGATTAATTAGATCTATAATTTTAAATTATATCTAAATTATAAATTTATATATATTATATTTATATAATATAAATGATTCTGTTTGTTTAAATTAGATAAGTTATAAATTACAAATTTGAATAAATTATTCCATTTTTTTTTGTCATTATATAAATTATCTGTTTAACTTGGGTATGGATTGTTACGATTTTCAACTAAATTTGAATAATTCAATTTAAAGAGATAATTAAGTTGTGACTTCTACCGTATATACTTTAATATTTAATATTGTTGTATAATTTTTTAATATGGTGAGATGTAAGTTCTATAGTATTTAAATATTTAATACTATATATTTATCTTTTTCCTGTACTGAATCATCTAATTAAACATAAAATGAGATTTATATTTTTTGTATATCTACTCGTAGATGAATCCTTCTGAGTAATTTATAAGGAATTTGAGTCATTGCCCATTACATATTTTTGCTGTTGATTATGGTAAACTTGCTAATTTTATTACATTTGCCTTCTATTTAGGACTTTTCTAAAATCAAAAATCTCATTGGAATATTTAATATTATGCTTATTTTCTCGAATGGAATCATCTAACTAAACTAAATTGAAGGAGATTAGTATTCATCTAATTAGTATTCAACTTAATTAACTTTATTTTCTCGAATACAAGAATTTAGATTTACCTTTCAAAATCTAAATTTATAAAAGCTTTAAATCTTAGTTGGTTTTGTTGCAAATTCATATCCAAATTTTAATATGTGATTAAATAGATTAAAAAGACCTAATTAATCTAAACCCTTTTCCGCAAATCCCGTCATTTGATTATTTTATTAAACACATTTTTTTTCTCATTATTATTATAATATTAATAATATTCTTTTTAATATTTTTAAAGTGATAAGTATATTGTTTAAATTAGACTTTTTACTACATATATAGTCATTATCTAAACTATTTTAATTCAAATTTCTTAGAAGTCATCTTCTATTTTGGACTCCTAAATCGAAATTGAATCTCAATTCAAACACTTCAAAATTCTTATCTTCTTAGTGTTTGAGTCTTTATAGTGATTAGTTCTTAAAATTTAATCCTAATATGTGTATTAATGAAGAGGAGAATTCGGAAGGGAAGAGGGAAGGTTTCTGAGCTCTCATCTACTTCCTCTCTCATCAAAACTGAAAAAATTACAGTATAGTTTATATTCTCTCGCAACTACACATAAAATTAATGACTCCCATATTGTGTTCTTGTAGACTTGAGTTTTGTGGGCCTTTGCATATATATATATTTTTTTAAGTGAATGTGATCCAATAGTGCATATAAATGTTGTGTATTTAGGACTTTTTTTTTTCTATAATTGGGTTTAAATCATTTTAGATACGAGAAATCCCATAAGTTATTAAATGACCCTGATGATTTATGATATCATTTATTTTATAAGTTTAATTGGTCAAAAATTGGTTCTAGAATATATTAATCTTCCATCATTATAGTTTCCATGTTGTATCAGTGATGTCTATTTACTTTCTCCCTTTATAAGCACAATATAAGGTGAAGTCATGAGCTCAAGACTTTCTGGATGTGTATTTATTAGATAAAATAATAATGATTATGTATATAATAATTCATAAGCTCTAATGTTTTAGGTTTTTCAAAGTGGAAATCCAAAAGTCAATGATATAGTGTTGTCAAATATGACTGTTGCGTTAGATTGCATGTCTTCATTAATTTCGATATTGAGGCAATATTTTATTATATTTATTCTATCATTATGTTTATATAGTTTTAAAAATATTTGTATTTAGAGTCTGCATTTAGTATATATGATTGAGTTTCATGTAAAATATTATAGTAATTTTTTAATAATCTTTTGATTTTTTATCATATCACAAAGCACTGTGAGAGCCTTTCAATTAGGTGAGACATAAACGACCATCTTCATTTAGGGTTGTGTATCTATGTGAATCATTTATAAAAAAAAGTCACAACTAACTAAAGTGTGAATAATTTTGTGCGAGGATCTTTGAGATTTTGCAGGTGCAGTCATGAAATCAAAAGTTCACTCCGCTTAACATTAAACTTATAGAAAATCAATTTTAGTAGGGCACAAGATAAGAGATATTGTAGCAAATTAAAAGTCTTAACAATGAAGTTTTTGTAATCATAGTTTTGTGCAAGAGTTATTTCTCACAAAGTCCACTAATCCTTGCACAATCACTAATTCTCCAATGTAGCTATTATTTGCTTCTATTAAATTGATTTTGTTCCATTTTAAAAGATATTCAATAAATATTAAATGAGATGAAATACTCGTTATCAAACTTTAACTATTAAATAGTACAATGACCACAATTTTTTCTATATTGCTTTATATTTATAATAATAGATTATTTATTCATTTTCTGGAACGTCTGTTCAATCGCGTATAATAAGTTAAAAATACCTCTTTTCATTTTGGAGTAGTTTTATAGTCAAACTTCCTTTCCTACTTCTTACTAATAAATTATAGTTTTAAGTTAATATACCTTCATATTGCAGCAACTTACTAATAATAATAATTAATAATTTTTAGAAAAGTTTTAGCCAAATAATACAAAAATATTGGAAGTCACTATTAATAACCAATCAATTACTTCTAAACTTAATATAAAAATAGGAGATTGATCGAAAATTTATTAATATAGGCTCATGTTACATCAATTTTTATATTATTTTTATAAAAAAAAAAAAGTTGTTTCACTTAATTAATTAGGTGCTTCGCACGTTGTTCTGACCTAATATATATATATATATATATATATATGTATAAGAAAAAAGATTAGGCAGATTGAAAACTAATCTTTTTCGATAGATAAGAAAAAGAAAAAAAAAACATTATCTGAAGTAAATAAGTGCGGCAAAGAATAGGCAGATAGAAAACTCATCTTATTCGATATATAAGAAGGAAAAAAAAAAAACATTATTTGAAGTAAATAAGTGCGGCAGGTCTGGACTCTGGAATATGGGAGAACCCCACTGGCCACTACTCATCTAGCTCAAGCGGCAGTATAAGTACTTCGGCTTCTTTACGCATATATCTATCCCCCAAAAACCCCAAATAGCCTGACATCAACTCTTATGGTCTCTGAGTAATGGCATCAGCTTTTTTAACGAGGACTCGTTTTGGTCAGTGCCTGATTCACTCATCCTACTCTGTCACTCATAAGCCCCGACTTTTGACTTCTTACTTCACCGTATGTCCCAATCTTTCCTTAGAAATACTAATCTGGGTGTGTTAAATTTTAAAACATTTGTGGGTTTCGTTTATTTGTTGTATTTTTCTTAATTTTTTTAATAATAAGAGAATCTGTGATTTTATTTGTCTATATTTTGATTTAATGCTTGTTTTGATTGGTTTTGGTCTTGTGGATGTTTTTCTTCGTTGGTCGGTGTATATAGTTTGTAATTTTCTTATTGAATTTTGAATTTTGAATTTTTTTTTGTGGTGGCTCTCATTTTGAGACGTTGGTTTTTCCACATATCAGCGCTACCGATCAATATGCTTCTAGAAAGTAATGCGCAAACTTGTGAATTTCACAGTTTTTTTTTTCTTCGTTTTGTATCGGGCCCCTATTCTTCATTGTATGCATCAACGATAGTGGCATTGCAGGATGGAAAGAAACTGTTTTGGACTTTGTGTTTGTTTATTATTTCTTTCTAATGGTTATCGTTATGTTTGAAGCATTTGTTATGGACTTATTTGTGAAACTTTGCCGATGTATCTTATGTACAGATTTTTGCAATAAAGAGGCACCAACGATTAAGTGATATTTTAAGATGCATGGAGGCATTTAATGCTTATCTCTACGAGACTTATGAAGTGATATCACTGCAAATTCTATAGCGTATGATCTGTTTTTGCATAAATTTGATTAATTTTGAAGGTCTAAACCAAATTTGGAAAATTTTCAAGAGACTCGTTGATCATGTAATTGTTTGACAATTATGTGTCTATTAGTGTGATGTTAAAACTTTGCTTTGTGTCTTAAAATGGTCTTAATGAGCTGAAGGTATCCTTTCACTCTTATTATGCCATTTCAGGTAATATCATATTGTAATATGAGTTAAAATGGTCTTTATATTACTTGCAGAAGAGACCATTTCACTTTCAAGCTAATCCCACCCTTACAGCATATAAAACGCCACTTCGGATTCCTTTCGTTATGGCTTCCTCAGTGGTTGGCAGAAGAGCTAATTTTTCAACTCAAACATTATCTGCAAGTGAGCCTGTTGTTTCCGCTGATTGGCTCCATGCTAATCTCAAGGAGCCTGATCTCAAGGTATCTGCTTGTTTTTCTTGAGTATTGTATTCTATTCAAGTGGAAATATCTTTTGCTTGGTCTTTTATATAACCCTCAAGGGGTGGTTTAGTGGTCCTGGAGCAAGCTGTATAAATTGTATGCCTTGGGTTCAAAAATCTGAATAGATACTCTTGGGGCCATCAAACTAAGGGAACTTCCCATTAAATTCTTCAACGTGCACTTGCAGGTAATCTTTGCCCAAGGACTGTGCACCCCGAATTAGTCGGGATGGTTTTCCTAGATAGCTGGTGCCAATAAAATAACTATGATATCAAAAAACATAATACACCTTTTCATATCTATTTGTATGTAACTATGCATCCGCACTAACATTAATGTTTGTGTGCTTGATACAAATCTCTCTCTTTCATTAACAAGCTCATCTTTTTATCCCTTAATAAATAAACTTTAAAGCATACACTAATAATTGGACATAGGTAACCATCAAAATTCATTTTGTTGGCATTGCCTCCAAACCAAGTACTTGTTTGATCAAGTGCATGATATGTTTATGTGAATACCTTGAAGGAGCTATTTTTTCTCTCAATCAGAATTGAGCTAATTGAAGAGATTTTCATTGATTGTTGTCGGATAAACAAATGAGTACAAGCATCCATTGATATGGTTTCAATTCCTTACCCTGCCAGATCACTTATAATATTATGGTAGGCACAAATGAACTAGTTGGAGCTTAGTTTTTAACAAGCTAGAGGTACCATCATCTGAAAGTCTTAAGTTTTCTTCTTGAGGTCCTTAGAAGATGCTAAATGCTTGTCTTGATTTTGTCACCACTATTAATTTTTAAATGTCCATTACTGTAGAAGTTGCTTCAAGAAGTTTTCAATTTGTAATGTTCATAAGATGACTTGTGAATTTGAGATGCTAAATTGCTGAATTCAAATAAATCTAGAAACTCTGATTGGGTAATAGCTTGATATGTCTGATCTATTATTGTTTTATTTTTTGGTTGGGAATTTCTTGATAAGTAATGAGATCACTTGCAGTTTTTTAATTGGTTGACCATTTGATTGTGATTTGCATACTATCACAAATTGAGTTATACACTACTATATCTCCATCTTGCTTTCAAAAACATTTATTTATTTATTTTGTATTTTATAAGTATTTTGTTATTACACCATGCATTTCACAACACATTGAGTGTTGTGCTTGAGCATTGCATCTAGGCTCTATGAAGCATTTGGGCTTTGCTCTTAAGTGCACATGACACATTCACCAATATTGACCCTTAGCCTGTTGATAGGGACCTCGGTCTAGTCCCCACACTCCTAGGAGTTCTTCTTGCCTTGTTGCTCCTCCAATGGCTGAGTAAGCTCCTTTGTTTGGTGATGGTTTTCGTGCATCAACAATGGAAGAGGGGTTGATGTGAGGTTATGGTGTTTATAGAAAGATAATGAGTTCTTCTTGGCAATGTGATGATTTAGTATGGGTAAAGTAGTGCACAACAATGGGGGCTTGGTTGGGGTTAGGCGCCTCTTTGGGTTTAGGGTTTGGAAGACAAGTGTTTGGGCTAGGGTAAATGAGAGTTTTGGCTAGGGTTTAGGAATGGGGTTTCGGCTAGGGTTACTTGGAAGACAACTTCCTTGATTGATTGGGGATTGAAGACTTGATGGGGTGATTGGATTTAGTGGTGGCCGAATATGGGATTGATTGGTAGGGATATTGGATTTGATTGGATATGATTGGGATGATGGAATATTTGGTTGAGTCAACTAATAGATTGATTGACTAATCAAATAAGGGATGAAAGATATGATTAAGTGAGATGGCAATTAGGTTTTTGGCTATAGTCAATGTGACTATTGCCGAATGAGCTAGATATGGTAAGTGGACTAGGCTTGGTTTGGAAATGTGAGAATTGGTGGGAATTGAGTGGTCGGCTATAGGGATATTGGATTTGATTGGATATGATTGAAATGATAGAATATTTGATTGAGTCAACTAACGGATTGATTGACTAATCAAATAGGGGATGGAAGATATGATTAGGTGAGGTGGCAATTAGGTTTTTGGCTATAGTCAATGTGAATATGGCCGAATGAGCTAGATATGGTAAGTGGACTAGGCTTGGTTTGGAAATGTGGGAATTGGTGAGAATTGAGTGGTTGGCATAGGGATCCTTGTAGTGGTCGACCAAGGCCTTTTATGGAAGGTGGATATGGCTTTGATTGATGGAAAATATGGTAAGAATTTGGGGTTTGAGTGGCTGGCCAAGGGGTCAATGGATGGGGGCGTGTATGGCCAAGTATGGAAAGTAGGGTTAGGGTTGTTGGCCAAATGGGATGTTTGGAAGAGAGAAACTTCAAGAAACTTCAAGGAAAACTCAAGAACATGCAAGAAAATACATGAACTTGTGAAGAATTTGAAGAACTCGAAAATCAATAGTGCACCTTTAGGAGTTTCGGCAGTCACACTTTGATGCACCAATCAACAATACTTCAACAATGCCACCACAACAATCAATTTCGAAAATCACAAGAACACTCACACTCAAACACTTACTCACTCACACTTGTACCAAATAATGAAATAATACCCCAAACTTTATTGATAAACAAAATGATAAAAGGATAGATGGAACAACACCAATTTATGAATTGCACGATGTGTTCCTCTTTAAGGGGATTCACAAATAGCACCCCAAGAAACCCAAGTGCAAAGCACCGAAGATAAGTGCAACCACAAGGTATGGCTGGCTTAAGCTCTCTCAAAGAGTCTCTTAAAAGTTCAAATATCTAAAGATATGAAAGTAAAGCCTAAGGGTTCTATTTATAGAGTCTTACAATTACTTATCAAATTTTTTTTTATAGAGTTTTACAATTTGGAAACTTCTCAAAGGTCTCTGGTCAAAATAACTAACTAAAATAGTACCAAATGAAATAAATAAAATAAAATAAAACAAATGATAGATGGTGGGCGCCCAAGGTGATGTGGCTGTGGCATGCATGGCCACGTGGTAGCCTAGTGTGTGGCATGGCCCCCAGCTGGGCTGGTCTATGTGGCGTTTGGTTGCATGGCATGGCATGATGTCGTGTGCGAGTTCGATGGTGTGCATAGCCTGGCACTTTGCGGGCCATGTCATGGTGCCGTGTACGGGTCTGATGGTGTACATGGCATCGTGCTATGCCGGGCCAGCTGATTGTGGGTATAGCAAGGTGTCATGCATGGGCTTGATGATAGGCACAGAGTGATGCTGTGCTATTGTATTACATGGCCCAGATGGGTGGTTTGGGCATTGGTGCTGCATGGTGCAAGTTGGAGCCGTGTGTTGGATGACATATATGGTGTGTATGCCACTCGCCTAGATTGCAAGACACGAGCCAGAGCCGTGTGTTGGATGACATGTCTTGTGGGTATGTCACTAGCCTCGCCTGCAAGGCGCGGGCTGGTGCTGCGCGCTGGATGGCATACCTGTGAGAACATGTCACTAGTCTCGCTAGGGTCTACTTGCGTGTCAAGGCATGGGCCAAGGCACGCAAGCAAGCCCACAATGGTGGTGTCAGGTGTGGTCAAGAGGGACATTCGCCTAGGGGTTCTGACGCCTGTCCCTTTGTGGGTGTGCGCACGGACGTGCAAGGGGAAGGTAGGTAATTATAGCTCAACTGAAGTGACTTTTCTGTCAGGTTGGATAGCTCATATAGAATACCCTTAATTACTTTAAAGGAGTCAACTTTTTAATAGGGAGATAATTCTAGTTAATAATTTGTTATGTTCCCAATGCATATTCGTATGGTATTTCTCATATCCTACTTTTATATACTGCGAATACTTCTACTAAAACATTTGTTGAGTTAATTGTTACTTCACTTCTAAAATATTGATGTGAAAAAAAAAAAACAAGTAAGGCTCCGAGTGCAAAGCCTGTATTAACTATCTCAAACAGATATGGGCTCTAAAACCTGTCAAATATTTTTAGCTTTAGGCTCTAAAACTTTCTGCAAACAATAAGTTCTGCATTTATGGCACATCAACCACAGAACATCAGCCCTTGAAAGATGCCAAGTATTACTCTTTTTACTACATATAAGATAAGTGCTACACTTACACCCTCAAAATCCTAAAAGATCGTAATTTTATGCATTTCTTTATTCAGGTGTTGGATGCATCGTGGTACATGCCAGATGAGCTGAGGAATCCAATTCAAGAGTATCAGGTATTCGTTGTATTGGTGTTTGAAAGCTCTCTATATTTTCTTTTTAAGGGTTTTCATCACCATTATCCAAATAAACATTGCTATATTTTATCATCAGGATGTACTCCCTATTCATTTTCTGTTGGAGCTTGTCCTCAGTTCTGATCCATTTCCCTGAATTAATTCCACTCCAACAGGTTGCTCACATTCCTGGCGCCCTTTTCTTCGATGTAGATGGAATATCAGACCGAACTACAAATGTGAGATAGCTTCTCTGATCTCAATATTTGTGTATACACCTATAAAAAAATGTACATATGCTTGCACTTTCAAATGCACATATTCATATATGTATATATATAGACATCTTAAATGATATACATGCTTTTCTGCTGACAAACTCTCATGAATTATATATGCATGATGGTTAGAAATCTACGTTGTCACCTTTTTCTTATAAGTTATATGAGAATTCCCTCTTTACAAACCCCCACCCATTTGTGCTCAGGTAGTTATAGTATATAATACCAATGGGAAAATAATATTATTTACTTTGCTCTGAGTTTTTTTTTTTTTATGTTCCTTGTGTGCTGAGCATGTAGGTATATGTGCCGTATTAGCACATGTTTTGAATAAAGTTCCACTGAACACCCCCCCCCCCTCCAAACCCAAAAAAAAAGGGGATTTTAGGGTGTGCTTTGGATATATAAGTCATCCATAGAGGTTGTGATTTCTGTATTTCTTATTGATTTATCTATTTTCATGGTTAGCGTTTCTAGACATAGTCTGAGTTTCTCTTAATACAACTTTCATAAAGCTTACAAAAAAAAATACAACTTTCATAATAGGAAGTCTCTGTAAAAGGCATTTGTGAGAATTCCTAATGAAGGAAAAGGCTTTGAAAAGAAGGAATTAGGTTTGCTGCAGTAATCAGTGTTGGTGATTGCACTAACTACACTTTTTCAATTTATCCATGGTCAGTATTTTCCAAGGGAAGCAATCCAACGAAAGGAACCTACTTTGAGAGGTAGCTTACAACTCCAAATGTACATCCAAGGAAAAGTGTTGTTGTTTTAACACTTCAAAGCGTTGGATGAGGACTGAATGGTGAATTTCCTATCCCCAGAATGAGTCGAGAGCATCCTGTTCACCTCAACACTACCACTGCTCGTAGCATACAATAAGAGAAAAAAATTCATTAGCACCTATTTCTCAATCTTGAGCTGCTCTGAAAAAACATGCATTCCACTGTAATGAGCCACTTGAACCATCCATCACTGAAGCCTTGTGATCACACAAAGTCTGATAAAGTGCAGGGCACACAATCTGAAGAGCACTTTCTCCATGTTAACTGTCATGTCGAAACTTGACCTTGGCCCTTGCCTACCACGAATATGAAAAGTCTAGCAAAACTCCCCAACCATTTCTAATCTTTTACACAACCCCAAACATGTGCACCTCTAACTTCATTAGAACACTAACCTCCAAAGCGTTCCCATACTTGAAGTCAATAAAAGTCCTCTACAATGCCTCCTCCTCCTAATGATACTGCCATAACCACTTCCTAAGGAAAGCCCTATTGAATATCCACAACGTACAAAGCCCCAACCCTCCACCAGAAATTGGGAAGCGAACCTTATCCAAGAAACATACTTGACCTCATCACCAAATTCTTCCCATAAGAAGGCATGAAAAATCTTCTCAATACAATCTGTCATGCCAGTAGGTAAGGGAAATTATGATATAAATTATGTGGGAAGTTTAGAGAGACTGCTATTAATTAATGTAATTCTGCCCCCTTTTGACAAGTAGATTCTTTGCAACCTGCCAACCTTCTCTCAATATTCTCGATCACACCTTCCCAATAGCCTTTGCCTTAGTAGCAGCCCCCAAGTTATTTCATGTGCAAAGAAGATTTCTTGCAACTCCAATATGCTCGCTAAACTTCAATTATTGCACTCAAAACCCACCGGGACCATTTCAGACTTTGCTAGCTTCACTTTCAGACCATTTTGGCTCATAGCATATTTTGAACCATTAAATGATTGTTATGTATGTGCATGTGTGTTTGTGTATAAATTTGTATATATACCATACAATCAGTAGCTTGAACCAAAATTTCTCCAATATAACCATTTTCACAATAGCCAAATAGAGAGAGCAAAATAAAGAGAAAAGAATGTGATCAATTCAGGGGAATGATAATGATTTTCTAGAAAGAAAGACTAGAGCAAATGGATTTTGGGGCTCGGGATACTCCACTTTTCCATTACGAAAAAATTTCCCACTTGAAAGTCCAAGGATGGAAAAAAAAAAAAGAATGATTGTGTGTGGTATTGTAATGGATTTCAGGAGAGTCCAAGGAAAGTTAGGGGGAATGAGCATCGGGAGGAAAAGTAGAGAGAGAAACTATTTACTGGGGGTGCAATGTGGTCTAGAGAAGGGAAAGTGAAAATATCCTTTTGAGGAGGATTCTGCTGGTTGGTGTCACTTGGGAAGATTTTGACAACGAATAATTTGAGGAAGTGCGGTATAATATGCCTGAACTGGTGATATTTGTGCAAGAAAGATGGGGAGTCGGTTGATCATTCGTTTTCACATTGTGAGGTGGCAAAAACTCTTTGGTATGGGATTTTCAGCAGGTTGGGTAGAGCTTGGGTGATGCCCAAGAGAGCAGTGGATCTATTGGCTTGTTGGAAAGGATCTATGGGCAGCCATCACATTGCTGTGATTTGGAAGATGATTTCTCTATGCTTAATGTAGTGTTTATGGCTAGAAAGGAATGGACACTGTTTTGATGACAGAGAACACTCGATGGGAGAATTTAGAGAGTGTTTCTTTCGAAGTCTTTGCTTTTGGGTGAAAACTCTTGTACTGAATGGGGATTTTTAAATGTTTCTTTTTTCGACTTTGCTAGTTCCTAGTTCATAGCTTGTATTTAGGTATTTCCACGTGTATACTTCCTGTGTACTTGGGCTATGCTTATCTACTTGCATTAATAAATTTCTTATTACTAGTAAAAAAAAAAGGTACTCATTTCAGACAGTTTTCTTGCTGGGGTCTGCCAAAGTGCCATTTATACATCACCTTTTCTATTAACTTGTATGCATTTCAGTCACCCCTGCGGAAGTTATAATATGGAATTGATGATTTGTATCAGTTGCCACACATGTTGCCGTCTGAGGATGCCTTTGCTGCTGCTGTTTCGGCCCTTGGCATTGAGAACAAAGATGAATTGGTTGTTTATGATGGAAAGGGGATTTTTAGTGCAGCTCGTGTCTGGTGGTGAGTGGTGGCGTTGACATAACCTTTCAAATTCATCGGAATCATGTTTCATGTCGTGGTTACTAATCATAGACTAATATATTTTATCTGTTATTCAAATCATAAGGATGTTCCGAGTATTTGGGCATGACAGAATTTGGGTTTTAGATGGAGGCCTGCCAAGATGGCGTGCATCAGGCTACGATGTTGAATCTAGTGCTTCTAGTGATGCTATTTTGAAAGCTAGTGCTGCCAGTGAGGCAATAGAGAAAGTATATCAGGGACAGGTGGTAAGTTCATAAATCATTCAACTAGTTTCAGATTTTTTTTCTTATCTTTTAAGGGGTGGTAACTAAATATAAAATTGCATATTGTTTTAGATTTATATTTATCATGCTTATTTTATTTCCTGCAAATTTGTTTTTTTAAATATAAATTCTTTTAGTTCTAAATATTGCAAAAATAAAAAATAAAAAATTCTAGGTTTCAATTTTTTTTTTATAGGTTTGGGTTTCATACTAACGTTGTGTTGTAAGAAGCGCCTTCATATATCTAGTAGTTTATCAAGCTCATGCTCTTGAAAACCGAGCTCAAATCGGTGGTGATAAATTATTCGTCAAGTGGTATTTGCTTTTGGAAAAGAACTTAGTATTCGATCACCAAAAACCAGAGCAAGTAGAAAGGTTAGGACTTCAAAATAATAAGCCGCTGGCAGATGGGACAAATTTTGTTGCCATTGAATGCCGCTTTGTTTTCATTTGGTTTGGTCATACTGAAGAGCTAAAGATCTCTTTCTTGTGTGATAGCAGATCATGGGAAATTCTTTATATTTTACATCTTACCTGGAAATGAAAAATATAGTGTTTGTGTAGTTTTGTGGCATGTCTTGATGCAATGTATGTAATTTTGTATAAAAGTAAATTTAGTATGGTGGTTGCAACAGGAGAAAGTTATTCTGGGAACCAATTGTCCTTGCCTTAGTATGATTATCAATAAAATATGTTAATTGCAGCAAAGAATATTAGAACTTCACTATGTGCTTGCCAGAATGATAATTTTCTTTTTAGAAAACAAATTCTTTGCTTCTCTACACTTTTCTATATCTATAACACTGTTTTGAATTTACTTGTATAATAAAAAATAACACTGTTTTGAACTTTACTAACACAATCTTTGTTCTAGTCATCTCAATGACATGCATTATTCTTCTGCAGGTTGGGCCAACAACATTTCAGACAAATTTTCGGCCCCATCTTGTCTGGACACTTGAGCAGGTTAAGATTTTAGTCCATGATGTTATAGCAATGAAATTAAGATGCACGTCTCATTACCTTTTCTGAAAGTCATGCCTAGAATCTCAGTTTTTACAAGTGGATATTTTTTAAATTTTAATTAAAGAGGTGAATGCACTTTTTATCCTGCATCTAATGTGCATTTTATGCTTTGAACTTGTAAATTTCTCAACTCTCTGATAATAAATAGAGAATGAGGATGGGGAATGGAGTCCTCACCATTCAACGACATGTTAACTCCAGGGGCTGTTTCTTGCACCTGGCAGAGCTCAAGAATGTCAAGACGAGAGGCTTAAAGATTGTGCCTGAACATTCGAAGGGCGGTGGCTGGGAAGAACTTGCTTACCCACCTCGGAAAAGTTGTCGGCTTCCGAAAGGAAAGGGAGACAGCTAGGGACATGGAGGCAAAGAGGTTTCTACCCTCCAAAGGCACCACCTATGCCTCGGTTCATGGTTGTTGGTAGGGAATGACTGTCGTGGTGGTTGACAGTGCTCAGGTGAAGGGTACACGGCTTGGCAGTGAAGGATATCACAACAGCAGGCCTACCGTTGACATGGGTGGTAGGGGAGCCTTTGTCGCTGGTACAATGATGGCCAATGGGGGATTTAGAAGCGGTGTTGTGGGCTGTGAAAGGCCATTTGTCAAGAATATCTAAGGAGATAATTGCATTGATGAGAAAAGTGGACTTGGGTTTACGAGCGGTTATGGGCCTATGCTGAATGAAGAACACGTGAAGAAGGGAGAGCCCTAGTGAATTTGCTAAGGGCTGTAGGGACTATAGATAACGACTATGGAGAACAGGACTGGGCTTGAGCAGAAAGGGCCTGTTAATGAATGTGGAAGGGCCACAGGGGCTGGGATTGCAAAGATTGAAGAGTCTCTTATGCCTACCAACACAGTGTGGCGGGCTAAGGATTCATCTTGGGCCCGGGTCTCATCCACCACCGGCTCGAAAGCCCCAAACCAGCCATCCACCACACTGGTTGCCCCACCGGCATCGTAGAAAGCTTCACCAACCCTCGAATACCCTACCGACCCAAACAGAGCGCACCTAAGGGACATGGCGGTGACGTGCTCATAGGGTCAGCCCAAAATGAGTTGTTGCCTATTCTCAAGCCATTGGAAGCTTGTCGTCGACACAGAGTGCCCCGTCATCTTCAGGGGACCCCACAGTATGTAACTTGGACCACCTCTTGGCCTTGGAGGGAGTAAACAGCCTTGATGAGGTGGAGGTCTCACCTAGGTTGTCTCATGTCGAAGCCCCCACTGGACCCCAAATCTCAACCTCTGGAGGCACCGAGGGCCTAGAACCCTCATCCTAGTGGCCACTCCAATGGTAGCAACCAAGACCCCTTTTAGGGTTCTATGGACAGTGGGAGAAGAAAGAGACTCTTTTTGAAGATGGGGCACTCTCTAGTAACGAGGCATCAATTGGGTAGATTAATACTTGGCTTGCAAAGTGTCCAAAAATATTGTTCACTTTTCTGATTTGGGGGACCCTGGGTACGATCCCAGTCCTATTTGTTCTTTGCTTCTAGTGCTTCTGTGGACTGAGCCACAATTAGATTGGGTCCCGAAGAAGGTTGATGAAATTCGGCACTTCACAGAGATGTCCTGCGAAGGATTTGAGGATCAATTTAAAGCACTACTTACGGCCATTAAAGCAGGACAACCCCTAATAGCTAGACCTTCCTCCAAAAAAGAGAGGGAGCTTAAAGCACTATCAATGGACTTGCTATAATTTTTTTTTCAAATTGTACACTTTTGCACACTTTACAAAAAAATTTCGTCAAATTTGATCAATAGTGGGGAGAAAAAAAAAAGAAAGGTGGAGAGGGGAATATTTTTCCACTTGTGAATAGTAATCTTTCAAAACTCTTCAAATTTGTGCAAAAATGTACAATTTGAAGGAAAATTATAACAAGTACATTGCTAGTGCTCTTAAGAGGCTATCTTTTTCCATAAATTATGATGCAAGGGAAGGAAATGTTGGTGGGGGGAGGCATAATGATTGGGAGAACCTAGGTGTCCCATCAAGCCCAAGATCATTTCATGGAATGTTCGGGGTTTGAATAACTCGAACAAACACCTTAGAGTGAAGAACTTAATATGGGATTGGAAGGCAGACATTATTTGTTTGTAGGAGACTAAGTTGAAGTATGTTGATATGAAGGTAATAAGTAGTTTGTTGAATTGTCCTTATGCGGGATGGACTAGCCTTGCTTCAAAGGGCGCATTTGGGGGCATCATAGTGATGTGGGACAAGAGAGTAGTTGATTTAGTGGAGTAGTTAATCGGAGAGTTTGCGGTAGCTTGTTCTTTCACAAGTTTGGATGATGGTTTTGGGTGGGGATTTTTATAGGAGTTTATGGGCCTAACGATGACAACAATAGAAAGCTTCTTTGGAATGAGACTGCTGGTTTGTGTGGATGGTGGGAAGAGGATAACCCATGGTCAAAGCTATAAATTTCGTTTCGGTGACCATTTCGATTGAAATATTGGAACAGAATATTTCGATACCGGTGTTGGTATTGTTTCGAATATCGTTTTGGGAAAGATATTGTATGAATAAATTATGTATATTCTAATTATATTCTAAAATAAAAGCATACATACCTGATAAACTTAATAATACTTCTCAATAGCCAATACAAGTCTTAAACACACATAACCTAATACAATATCATAAGTTCTCAATCCAAGAGTTAAAAAAATTCATCTTCATCAATAAGACAAAAAGGATCAACATTTGAAATGTTATTCAAAATATTTTCTTCAATATCATCATCATCACCATCAACATCAACACCAACATTATCAAGGTCTTCCAACTTTAGTGAGGCTCGTCAATACTTTCCCCAATCTAAGTCTTCTCCATCAATAAGCTCTGATTCTTCACTTCTAATTTTATTCTGAATAATTATTACTAGGAAATAATTCTCTTGAATGCTTTATTGGGTAGTGGGTGCGTTCTTTTCAATACTCTTAGATCTCACATGTTGAGCTTTAACAATGCAAATTTGATATAAACACAGCAGACAATTTCTAATTTTCTATGTTTATTCCCAATTCTGCAAAACTATAAATTATAATTTCTTCTTCCAAGTGCCAACGACCAACACACCAAACATGCATGAGTACATTTACTAAGAAATATTTATTTTTGTTTTGTTACAGCAAATTGCAGAAACCCAATAACCCAATACCCATTTATGTTCAATTGGAAAAAATAAAAATTAAAAGAGGAGAAAAACAAGGACTCGAGGATGAACATTATAATCGGATTCGGGACTAGAGTTCATAGTATCATACCCAGAGGAGATCGACTAGAATCTAGCTGTTGTGGAGAATCTGAGATTGACTATCAAGGTTTCTTAAGACTCGGGGTGGCTGGCCGCTGGTGGCGTCATTGGAGGAGCAGCGACGAGGGTAAAATCACAATGGTTTATTTCGTAGTCTGTAAATGTGAAAGTGAAAATGTAAAAGTGAAAATGTGAAATCGCAGATCTAGATATATTTTGTAGTGGCCAAATTACCAAAATCAAAAGGGATCTTGCAATATTTACAAAAATGCTAGACTAATTAATTTTGGATTGGAATATAGATTCCGGCTGGAATGAGCCGGAATGATCTGGAATGATCGGAATTCTGGGCAGAACAAAATAATATGCTCCAATGTTCCAAGAACTGTAGCAGAACGGCAAAATCCGGCAATTCCGGCTAGAACGGAACGGAATTTATAACTTTGCCCATGGTGCATCTGAGGTGATTTCAACATCAGTCGGTTAGGTCGGGGGTTTCTAGCTCAGGGTCAGCTATGGCCGACTTTTTAGCTTTAATTTTCTAGCTGGATTTGATTGACCTACCTCAAGCTAGGGGCGACTACACTTAGTCTAATGGGAGGGCATGGTCTATATTGGATAGATTCATTGTCTCCTTCTTGGGAGGCACACTCCCCAACCTATGCCAAAAATGCCTCCCCAAGCTCTACTTGGATCACTTTTCCCCTCTTATTGGATTGTGGGGGTCTCCATGAGGGCGGAAACACTTTAAATTCAAGAATATGTGGTTGAAAGTAGATGGGTTTACTAATAAGATTAGATCGTGGTGGTCCTCATCAGATCTCAGGTATTCACAATTTTTTATAACCGGGAGATTTAAGGCCTTGAAAAATGACCTAAGAAAATGGAATTCGGAAGTTTTGGGGAACATAAATGACCAAAGGAATAATCTATTTCAGGAATTGCAGTGTTCTGAGAAAACAGAGGTGATTGAGGCCCTCTTAGATGGTGAGAAGCAAGGGAAATGGTTGTAGTAGCTGAGCTGGAAAAAATCACACTCATGGATGAGATATCCCAGAGGCAAAAATCTCAAATCCTTTGGTTGAAGGAAGGGGATAAGAGCACAAAGTATTTTCATCAAGTAGCTAATTCCCATCTGGGAGTGGAGAGGTTGAAGAAAGAGATGCCCTTTGGAGGAAAATTATTGATGTTAAATATGGGAGTGGAGAGGTTGGTGCTCTAATGAAGTAAGAGGGGCCTATGGCATTTTGTAATAGTGGGGAAGACTTATTAATTGCAGGTTTGCGGTGTGAAGGGGCACACAAGTCAGATTTTGGCATGACACTTATTGAAGACCGCCTTTCCCTCCCTTTTGAGGATTGCGTTCGATAAGGACACCTCAGTTGCTGATAACATGGCCATCTCCTCTGTCTCCACTCAATGGTTGGTGATATTTATTAGAGCGGCACAGAACTAGGAAATGGGAGATGTTTCTGATTTCTACAGCGCGTTATACGCGCTGAACTTCTATGCAGATAGAGAAGATCAATTGTTTTGGACATCTACAGGGAACAAGACCTTCTTAGTCCTATCCTACTATAAGGTATTATTGACCCACTCACCCGTTGCATTGCCTAGGAAGTCATATGGAGGAGTAATGCTCCCCTTAAAGTGGCTTTCTTTGATTGGCTAACATCCTCATGGAAAAATATTGACTATCGACAAGCTGAGATGGCCGGCCTCAACTTAAGAGATTGGTGTTTAATGTGCAAACGTGATAGTGAATCTGATCTGTCTTCGTCATTGCGAATGTGAAGAGGAATCTGGGGCAACAGGTAGATTGTGGCTATTTGGAAGATGCTGCCTCTATGCCTAATGTGGTGCCCATAGCATGAGAGGAATAGACGTCGTTTCGAGGACAGGGAGTGCACACCGGAAGGGTTTTGGGAACTTTTTTTTATCATACCTTGCTACTTTGGGCTTCATCTATTGTATTGAACGGAACATATTTTAATGACTTTTATGTTGCTTTCCACAGCACTTAGCTTGTAATTAGAATTTTTTTGTATACTCCCTATGAACTTGTGCCTTGCCTAATTATGTAGATTAATAAAATCTTTTCTTGCTTATCAAAAAAATAAATAGAGAAAACTAACCGAAAGAACAATGAGTATTTTTGCCAAGAATCATCAGAAATATGACAGAAAATAAATAATGGCATAGAAAGAGAATTCTGGCATGATGCGCCTGAAATCCAGGATTCGAGAAATGAAAGGAAAGAATTATTACCGGTAAGAAGTGCCGAAAGATAGTTACTTCACATGTCTACCTGTCATCAAGACAAGGAAGAAAACAAATGTTTAGGTTCTGATATATACTAAATGCTTGGGGAATGAGATGAGATGAGGATTTTGTAAATAGTAATAAGATGGTTTGTGAATAGCAGTGAGATAGTTTAAGTATTTATTGATTTTGGGAAAAGAGAGAAAAAGAAAATGTTGAATAAAATATCATAAAATTAAAATATTGTTAGAATGTAAGTTTTATTTTGGGATTTGAAAAGTTTGGTTTTTTTTTTTTTTTTTGGGTTTAGAAATTTGGGAAAGTTGAAATTATTAATTTGAAAAATTTGTAATGATTAGTTTGAAAGTGTTTGTATTTGAATGATATTTGGGAAGGAAATGAGATGAGATAAAATGAGATTAAATGGAAATTATTTCCAAACATCCCGTAACTCTACTTTTTGTGTATTTTCAGGTTAGAAAGAACACTGAGGAGAGAACTCACCAACACATAGATGCCCGATCGAAGGCCAGGTAGCTAATACTAATCCTGCATTTCTTCGTTATCATGTGCAATAATATGTATAAACATTTTGTCATTGTTTTCAGCATCAACTAATAAGCAACTGAAAAAAGCTCTGCATTGTGAAAAAGGTCAGCCTATAAGTAGCAATCTTAAATATGTTCCTAAAACTAGTTCAGATCTAGTTGAATTTCTTTTAAGCAATTTATATGCCCTCAAAGATGAAGTCCCTATAAGTGACTTGTAACACCCTGAAATTAGTATGAAATGGGTGGTAAATGGGATACCATGCTAGTTGAGAGGTTGAGATTCTTATCAGTTTATAATAATATTAAAGTACTCCAATTGTAACTTTGACTGTTGGTTTTGGAGTATAAGCCAGCTGTGTTCATTACAAATTATATCAGAGTCAATATTTGTCAGGAATATGAGACTTAAGCAGTGTCACCTTCAATAGAATGGCTTGGTGAGGACGTTAAGGATTTTAGGAGAGTGTGTAATACTCTGGATTGAGTATGAGAGGGTGGTGAATGAGATCGAACATTGCCTAGCAAGAAAACAATTCTTACAGTTTGTAATAAGTCCAGGGATCCAATTGAAATTCTACAGTTTGGCCTTTGCTTAAGTTGTTACAAGACAAATACAAAATCTGCATTTGACAATAAACTATCAAAATTAAAAAATACATAAATAAATGATGTCTGTATTTGAAAACAGCCCTTATAGGCTAATGGCTGTGGAATCAGCTTATACGCTAATTTTTTTTTTCCTTTTCTCAAATGTTCTGAGTTCAATTAGTTTGTTTGTTCCTTTCCTTTTTCTTATGAATTTCTCATCATTATCATCTTACTTTCTTTGGAGTAAGTTCTCATATCTTTAACAATAAAATGATAGTAGGGTTGGTAAGAAGTTGATAAGAACCTCTTGGCCATGCCAAACATAGTTATATAACAAACAAAATAGTGCAACTAAATTCCAAGTGAGTTCAAGCATGCCCAAGATCTGTAAGCCAAATGCGATTATACATGTTGACTAAGACAATGTATGTGAAAATAAGTTGTATCACATTAAGAATTCCTGTGGACACCATGGATGGTGTTCATATTTTTGCAATGCTTCATGAAGATGTTGGGTGGGCCCGTTTTGGTAGCTTAGCAAAGTATTGCATTATTATAGGTCAAAAAATATACAAACAAAATAGAATTGAAGCTTGGATCCATCTGTTTCGTTTGCCTTTTTTATATTTTTATATAACTTAGGTATTTCACATTTAAGATGAATTTTATGACATTTATCGACACCTCTTCTAAACCTTTAAAAAAAAAAGGTTAAAAAAAGGTGTTGCCTATTTGACTGATTTGTGGGAAGAAACCAGTCTCTTTGAAAAATGTTTCAAGAGGGATTCCCGTAGTATATGGTGGTGAATAGAGTTAAGTCTCAATATAATTTCCAGTACAAGCACTTTCAACAATCTGAAGCTTGTGGCTGATGGTAAAACACAACTCCCTGTTGAGACTGGAGTTCAGTTGATTCTATTTGCTTCAAGGGGCTGCATCCAGATATGATTGATTCTATTTCCCCATGCTTGGCCAATGATGGTTTAGATTTGAACACTAAGTTAAGTGGTTAAGGAAGTCATTTTTAGTTAGAAATTTAATTTCTATGATTTCTAGAGTCCTATTTTAGTGCAACATCATTGGATTTGATGGAGATTTAATCTTGCAGATTTGATGGAGCTGCAGCGGAACCTCGAAAGGGGATAAGAAGTGGTCATGTACCTGGCAGCAAGTGCATTCCTTTTGCCCAGGTAAAAGATCAAGTTGTTGGATGATTTCAATTGTATTGCAATGACATAAAGAAACACACATAGCCTTCAAATTGTTTTTTTTTTTTGTTTTTGTTTCCAGATCGCATTTGCATTTAGCTTTATTTCAAATGTTGTACAAATTATGATCGTCATGGTTTAGGATCTTTCTCAATATTTTCCTGCCTTATAAGTCTAATTAAATTTCTTGACTTACAATAGACACAATGGATTGGATTTAGGTAGGTTTCAGTACATAGTCCGCAAACTGTCAAGTGGTTCCTCTTCTGGTTTACAAGTAACTTTTTGCGACCACTGTTTTGGATGAAAAGAGGCATAAGTTTTAAAGTTCTAACTGCACTATGTTTATTGACATCTAGTAGATATTTTAGATTTCTTTTAGTTTTTTCGTCTTAGTTTTTAGAAGTATTTCAGTAACTATGTTACATGATTCTTTCACTCCAATTTATTGTAGAAGATGTTGGTGATTCAGGAATTTGAATGTCAAGTAGATATTTTAGATTTCTTTTACTTTTTTCGTCTTAGTTTTTAGATGTATTTCAGTAACTATGTACATGATTCTTTCACTCCAATTTATTGTAGAAGATGTTGGTGATTCAGGAATTTGAAAAGGCTATGCTGTATGAATATAAAATGTAAAGAATAAACTGAAAAATTAACTTTTAGGGATTGTCTGACTTATAGTTTTTATCTTTCTGCTTTAAATATGAGATGCAATCAGTGACAAAGTGAGAATGTAATGTGTGTGTATAACAACTTATCAAATATATGTATATATATATATATATCTAATAGATGATCCAAGATACGAAAAAATCTGTTACGTAGTTCCCAAAAGTTCCACATGACAGTTCATGCACAGAGAGCAGTAATTCAGAAATTTTTGAAAACCAAACAAGACCATTACACAAGAGAGACAATTTATAAGGATTTCTCCCTTCAAATTCCAACATTGTAGATATTGGGGTCTGGATTGGCAAAATACAAATTTTGTTAAAAACATTAGCAGTGGCTAATGGAAAGTGGCATGATGTTTTTTCATGAGTTCCAGAAAATTACTTGATAAAGCCTGACTGGGTAGTATCGGCTGTGTGGAATGATACATGTTGGACCCATAAATATAAGGTTTTTATGAAGTTGTTGTTATGCCTTTTCCTGTATGGCTTAGCTCACTTGATCCAAAAGAAATTGACATATATTCCATGATATTTTATTTTGATGGACGTGCATGGTGTTTCTTTGCAGTTGTTGGATGCTTCACAGTCACTCTTACCTGCAGATGAGCTGAAGAGACGATTTGATCAAGAAGGTAAGGATATATATTTTTTAAAAAAAATTAGATCATTTCTATTCTCGTGACAGTTTTATATCTCATTATAAGTGTTAAATACCTGATTGAACTTGACGTGAAAACTAATTCCACAAATTCCCTGTGTATGTGGGTAGCACCCTTTTTGGTGATAATAGAGTTTAAATTACTTATCATAAAAGAAAATAAAACTAATTCGATTTAGATATTGATACTCTCTATAGGTAAACTAAATGCAGAATAAATACAGAAACTGTGGGATCAGCCATGAGACACGTAAAACTCACCACAGTATAAGATTGTCTGTATGCATAAATATTACACGCACACACACACACACTTGAAAACAGACACAAGCTTTTATTAATGTATCTGAATATGCCTTGAGACTGTGCTTGTAGAGTGCCACGTGCAAAGCATTGTGGGTATTTCAGCTACTTACATTGTTTTTAGGAGTTCATAATTGAAAGCAAACAAATGGAATTAAAAATGAATAGTCAATGGACAAGAAGGGAAAAGATTATTACATTTGTTTTTTTTTTTTTCTTTTTAGGTATTCAAGGAGTGGAAAGGAATCTGATTAGAATGATGATTATATTATAACTTAAAAAGTTCAAAGAGTTTTATTTTGTGATAGAAAGGTAATTCTATTTTCTAGGGTTCAACCCAAAAGTGAGAAAAATCTAGATGGTGGCTTTGGAGGAATGCTATTGAAAGCGCTGTTCCATTCCTCTCCTGGAAGGCATTACAATGCTGGAATGGTGTGTTCTGGGGTGGGCAGCAGGTCAACTGGACCCACTCTGCCCGCCCCATCAACCTGTCCTGCTAGGGGACAGGTGGGCTACCCATCTGCCCCGGATGTGAGTGTGAGCAAATAGTAGAGATTAAAGTAGTGGTTGGGCAGCGGATGGACTACCCACTTGCCCACGGGTATATGTTGAAAAAACCCTATATTTCTCATATCCCTCATAAAGTTTCAGCAGCCACTCCCCTTCTCCTTCTCTCTCTTCTCTTCTCCTCTCCTCTTCCGTCTCCTCTTCTTTTTCTCCACCTCTTCACGTCACACCCATACCCAGGGTGTGGCAGTGGGTCTCTATATAAAGATCCAGTTATGGGTCAGTTGATTTTTTTTTCTTGCATTTTTCTTTAGATCTTCACATGTTTTTGGTTGGATGTGTATATTTGTTGGGATATATGGACTTGGGTTTTGGATATGTAGGTTTAACATTATGAATGGATTTTAGATTTGGGGTTTGGAGTTAGAATGGCTGAGGCCAGACAGTGGCCAGGAAAATCTGTCCGCCCCTGAGGTGGGGGCTGACAGTCTGGAACTTAGGGTGGGGCTGGGGGAGGGTGCTCCCCACCTGTATAGGGCGAGTAGCACCCTCAGTGCATTCCTCTCCAACTCTAATGGGGATAGTCAAGCTGGCTAGCGGATCCCTATTTTTTAACCAAGAAAGAGTAATGCATTTGTCTGGTAAAAATGTCCTCTCTCTTTTACACTTGCCCGAAATGACATGCTATCTAATTCATCATTTTAGTAAGTGTTTATCCCTTATGTTATCTTTCTTTTCTGTTATGCTAGTTTATGATTATGAAGGCTTTTATATTTGTGACCAACAAGTCTGCACTTCCCATCATTCATGTCTCTCGAAGTACTCCTTCAGTTGTAATTCTTCTTCCAAAGATTTTTATATTCCTTTTCCCCCATATGATTGCTACCCAAGGTAGATTAGAAATTATAGGTCTGAATACTAAGGCACTCACTTTGTATTCTTAATTTCTTGGAAATGTCTTCGACGTGGTGAATTATCCAGGCTCCAATGATAATTCCTTAGTCACGGTTCATTTGTAGCCATGAGAGTCATTGCCTGATGACTACAAGTATATACACAAACCAATATAGGGAACACTTGAGTTGTTTCGACAATGTACTTGACCTCTTCCACTTCATATTAGGCCTTGAGATTGTAATTCAATGTCCATAACAAAAAGATGTGTGACTAGGAAATTCTTATTAAAAGTTCTACATTTTAGTAAATGTTTGCTGTGTTTCATTGAAATCCAATATTAAGAGTGATGAATCAAATGTGGAGTTTAATATGGTTTGTGATTCCAAGAATAACGTAAGGCCATGTTTTCTTTTCAATATCCTAGCTTGCTTATGATTACTTATAATAAGGCTGTGCTTGTGTTTCCATGGTAGAGTAGAGGTCAATTGGCCATACTTTTGTTCATCGGGACTGGTTATATGACAATCCTAATAGTCAATTCTAATGCAGGCATCTCTTTGGAAAGCCCTGTGGTAACTTCATGTGGCACTGGAGTAACTGCAAGCATCCTTGCCTTGGTCTCTCTCTCTCTCTCTCACACACACACACACACGCACACACACGTGTAGTTGGAAGGGACTTTGGCATTTTGTTTTTGTTAGACTTGTGGAGGAGAGGAAAAGATGTCCCCAACTTCGAGGGGCATTTGGTTATATAGGTTAGCATTTCCCGTTGTTTCCATTCAGTTAGTGGAAACAAACCTAGAGGATATATAGATTAAGTTGATCAGATGCCTACAAACCTAGATTTCTGTTGGGAATTCATTATATTGGAAATAAAAGAACCTTGAGGATGGAAAACGTCTTATGCTTATATTTTTCAGGGTCTCCACCGACTCGGCAAGTTTGATGTTGCAGTCTATGATGGATCTTGGACTGAGTGGGGTGCACATCCTGAGACACCTGTCGACACTTCCTAAATGTTTATGCAACATAAACACGAGTTACTCAGACTATGAGGAAGAGGTTGTATCAATAACAGTTAAAAATATCACTTGCAGTTATGTGTTTGTTTCTAAAATCTCATCGTGTGATGTTCAATTGGAATAGTGATCATTTATGGGGAGCCCAAGAAATAAAACAAGGGGGAAGAGACGTTATGTACATTGGGGTGGCATTCTCAGGTGTCACATTTTGTTTATCAAACATAAATAACCAGCAGCATGCTCTTTTAAAAATCCACCTCTCTTTTATTATTTTGTTGATAATTAATAAACAAATAAGAATCCACCTCTTATTAGCCAGCTCTTTTGGTATCATACCCTTAGCTTCTCTTGAGAAAAATTGTAGAGGTTTAGCTTTATTGTTTTTAAGAGAGATTATATTCGCAGTAGAGTGGGTAAGCACTGCGTACGCCTTTTAAAAAGTGACTAAATATAGGATCCTATATGAAAAAATTAAATTTTTAAATGAGGATCTTACTCTTTTTTAAAAGGGATGAGCAGTGCTTGTAAAACTAATAATTGTATCTAGCATTATTCTCTAGGATTTGGGGTTTATGTTAATTTTAAGAGATCAAAGTAATCTAAGAAAAGAGTAACATTCGGTCATGACAACAGTTTTACGAGTTTGAAACTTTATATATGATGTGGAAGTGAAATGAATATATAATATGAAGCTTGTAGGTTAGGGTTAAACAGTATTTTGACAAAGTTTGTTGTAACTTTTCAAGGAGCTCCTTAGCATTTTTCATGAAAATTTGAGGCGCCAAAACATGACCATTATATGTGAGGATGCAGCCAGCTACGTACTACTAGGACTGATTGTATAAGGGAGCCTCAATCAATGCTTGTCATTTGTACGTCGAGGTTCAGAAATTGGTCCCAGAAGACCACTTAGCTGGGAGCCTCAATCAATGACTGCATTTAGAGTTTCGGTTTTATTTTCTACCGAAGCTGATTTGTTTAGGTGCTGAGGAAGAGCAGCTGTAGCTGGATTCCAGGAAGATGCATGACTATTGGAACATGCATGGGGGTTGACTTGACTCAGCTTTTAAAGTTCATGCTGATGCAACAATATATGCACTACGTACTACTAATACAGAGACATGGGGGAGTGCGAAAGGGAAGTGATTGCCTAAGTAGCAAACTCCGCAGAGGAAGGACTAGGGTTGTAAATAAATCAATCTGTTTGATAGTTGGCTCGGACTCAATTAATATGAAAAAGGAAACTCATCCGTAAAAGTAGAAGTCTACTATATTAGTAAATGATATATGCTCAAATCTCCTGAGGCTCGTTAAGGCCCAACTCACTCGTTAGTTCAATTCGATTAAAATTTATTTATACATCGATAAATGTATAGGATTGTAAAAAAAATTAATCGGAAAATTGGTGAGCCACACTGGTCGATTTGGTCTGGTTTTGAACTAGTCTGATCTGATACTGGTTCCTATTTAAAAAGAATAAAAACGGTTGAGAATAAGTCGGGTTCCGATTTTAGATTTTAGTTTTTAGAACACTAGTTCAATCGAACTAGATCACTACATATATATAAATATATATATATTAATTTTAATTGTATAAATTATATATATTTTATTATATATGTTATATGCTAAAATTCTAATTAATATAATATGAAATTTTAAAATCTTATTATTTATGTCTATTAATCTTATAATATAAAATAATCTTATAAATCCAATATAACATTTGACTATAAAATAACATAAATTAATCTAATAATTTTTAATATAGCTTTTAAATTTTAATAAAATTAATATAACATAAAATTAATATAATATTATTATAACATAAAATGAAGGACATGGGTCAATCACTTTGTAAAGTTTTATTGGAGTATGATTTTATTATCCATAAAACGGGTCACGATCCAAAACTGAAAAGATTGAAAGTTCTAATTTTAATGGTGAATTGGTCTAGTACGAATCCTTGGATTTTCAAAACTGTTATTTACCAGCTCGAATCTTAAAAATGTCTAAAATTAAATCTAGCCGGACTAGTTACACACCTATTAAAATGTGTATATATATGTGCATTAATAAATAATATAAGCATAGAGTCTTTTGTGATTAAATATATAATCTATAACCTTATTATGATTGATCACTTATGTCTATATGTTAAATATACTTCATAGTTGTATGCTATTTATTTAAGTACTCAAGTTAAAATTGTAACTATTTTATAATTTGTACAATAGTTAATTGGTTAGATTTAATAATTTCATATGCTAGAATGTAGAAACCATATATGAAGTTTTGATATATGCTATAATATTATGTGTATCGTATTAGTATAAGCTATGTAGACATGACTTATATAATTATAGTGGGTAAATATCAAGAAGTTATATATTAATTGTTTATAAATTGTCACAATTCTCTAATTCATTAGAGGGTCTACTTGTAATTAGTTGTAAAAACTCTCATTAAATTTAGAATCTTTTTACAATTGTTTCAATTTCTTAATTATTAAATTTTATTAAAAAATAAACAATTCGAGCTAAGCCAAGTCGGCTCGAGCTTACTTATCGGTTGAGCTCAACTTAAGCTCAAGAACTTAGCTCATTGAGTCAAGCTTGAACAACAATTAGATAATAATCTTGAGCTCAAGCTTGAGTTTTTTGAATCAAATCAAGTTCAATCCAAAATATTGACTCGGCTTGACTCAATTTGACTTAATTGTAGCTCTACAAAGAACTCGAGGCTCCAAAAGGACCAAACACTATCAAAGGACTGCTGGACTGAGTAGTCAGGGAGCTAATACTGAGAATAGACCTAGCCATCTTGGCTTCGGATGGCTAGAAATCGATCCCACCTAGAGTGCATGTTGCCACTTAGCATGGAGTAATTAAGGCCCCCTCAATTCTTTTTTTATAAAATTAATGGTTTTTTTTTAATTTGTATGACTCTAGAATTAGTTTAGTGTTGCAAATATATATATTTTTTTCAATATAAGGAAACTAACATTTAGCTATTGACCACCCTTGATTGACAAAAGAGTATCGTCGTGAGAGATAGTGAATTGCTTCTTAGCACACTATAAGAGATCAAATTCTTGCCAAGAAAAATGGCATATTTGAAGTTAGAGTGGAGTATATAATCAAGGTAGCTTGCCCAATTAACATCGAAGAAATGCAAGAAATGAGGTGTGGTGTGTGAAAAGATGTTGACGCCAAACTAGTGTGCCCAAAAATGACAAGTTTAGCAAGCTCAATTTTGGTTATAACCAAATACTAATTTCATTTCATCTTGTTTTATCTCATTTCTTCTTTATAATTTTCTTAAATTTGTTGGGATCAATGGACATTCACAAACAATCAGAGATCAAGAATTTAAAGTAGTTTGGCCAAAATTGCTTACGTCTACACATAGAAAGAACTTTATTAATAAATAATGGGTTACAGAGAATATTTCAAAGGAGGAGAATCATACTCAACTCAACTCTCCATTATCTCAGAGCTCAACCAGCTCTCTCATTCTCTCTTCATAGCACACCTCACTCCCATTGATGCAACAAGCTTTGCACCCACTAGGTGCAACACTTCACATCTCTACTGCACACACACTTTCAACAATCGCTACATGTATTTACATATAAAAATGCATAAGTGTGAATATGATCAATGGTAGAGAAATTCTTCAAGGATTTTGGCTACTCGTTGTTCAACTTCCCCCTTACATTGCCTTATCTCCATTGGCTTCAAACAAGTGTCCCTATAACTGTCTTCAAGAAATCTCTAAATGTCCCTCTATGTTTGTCGTTCTAGTTTCTAAAAGAAACTTAGCCATTGTTCATTAGCTATTGTATGGGTTTATAAAGTACCTTTGTTAGCATGTCACCGGATTCTCTTTTGTATAGGTTTTCTCAAGCTTCAATAGCTATTGATCCATTATCTTGCGTACCCAATGATAGCGAACCTCATTGTTACTCGAGTCAAGAGCTCTTTGACAATTACAATGTACTTTGTACACTTCCTAGCTGATTCTCATTTTTTGGAGAAACTGCTTTAGCTACAACATCTATCCTATTGTGAATAAAGCCACACATTCCTACAATTTAGACTGCCATGATACAGCTCTCCCTACAAATGTGTAAATGAGGCTTAATCTTCTAAGACTAGGCCAGCTCCCCATAGTACAAAATGACATACCCTTAAGGTATCGAAGAATTTACTTTACTGCTCTCCAGTGTTCTTTCCCTGGATTTGAAAGAACACTACTCACAACTCTTATAACGTGAGTGATGTCAAGTCTCGTACATACCATAGTGTACATAGAACTTTCCTACTCCTGAAGAGTAGGAATTGCAACCATCTCTTGAAATTTTTTTGGCTCTCCCTCATCTGTATGAAGAACATAATCTGATTCTGGATATTTCCGATACGGAATTAATGATTGTCCTCTAGACGATATGTCATGTTGAAGCTCATTAATTAGAGGATCACCTGCCAACTATTCAGGTTCTAATGGAGGAGGTAACTGCTCCCCCCGCTCAGTGCTCGTTACTCTATTGTCAGCTTATTCTTCTTTTGAGAGTCTTTCTGCCTATCTTTAGTGTTTGAGGCAGACTGTGGTGGTAGGAGATTATAGATTGCTTCAGGAACACTTGTAGTTTCTTCTTCCGATCCTGATTGTTGCCATACAACTGGTCTTGGAACACGTCATCCCTACTTCTGAAAAACCTTCTTCATTTCAGGATCCCATAACTTGTATCCAAACTCCTCATCTTCAAAACATAGAGTGGACTTGACACCGACCTTATGTCTTTTCTCCTTGGATACACGTGAAAACGCTTTGCACCTAAATACTCTTAGATGAGAGTATGTTATCTTGCAATCTGACACATCATCTTTGGGACTTTCAATTGTAGTGGGACTGATGACGTCTTGTTAATTAGGTTGCTCGTACTGCTTCATGTTAGAATGGTACAAGCAACTTAACCATTCGCATCATGTATTTGGTTCTTTTCAAAATGGTCTAGTTCATTCGCTCGGCTACACCATTATGTTGTCGAGTATAAGGGACATTTTTCCTTCATTTTCTATCGTGAGGCTTCTCTTCAAGAAAAACACTTATACCTTTCGTGAAATATTGTCAATAGAGTAACAACATATTTGTTACTATCCAGCTATTTGATTTTAAAAAGACCTCAAACATTATAGTATACCAAGTTTGACAACTCTGATTTTTTTTTCCAGAAGATGTCTGGATCAAAATTCTTTGTTGTTTCTCACACAAACAAATTTTACAAGGGTTAAGTGTAATATGAGTTTTGTTTGCTAGCATAAACAACTATTTTTCTCCCCATGTGGCCAGATTTTTGATGTTACAAATTTAGAGATGCCTTGTCTTCAACTGCATTAAGGCTAAACACATATCGTTGTACTGGATTTGTACGTAGTGCCACAGATATGTCTATGAGCAACTACGTTGCTCCATTCTTCAACTTCCAGGTACTGTTATTGAAGATATTCTCGTAACGGCCCTATTGATCAAAGGTCTTCTAGATATTAAATTGAGTCGTAGATCAAGTACGTGTCGAAAGTCCTTTATCATCATGGTACCATCAACGTTAGACTTTATCCTGACACCTCCCATCTCTTATACCCATGATCTTTGAGAAATATGCATTATATCAGTAGTAAGCATCATCGCAGAAAGTAATTCTTGCACATTTTTTTATCATAATAATTGCTCCAATGTTGGAGAAATTTTGCTAATCTTTTGGTACGATTTTTAAGAGCCGTGACTGACGAAAATATGCTATATATAATTACAAAATTGAACCCAATTCAAGGACGTTCAAACTTAATTGATAGACGATCTTCTTCGAATCTTGTAAACGGTACACGTACGTAGTAATACCATGTCCTCGCCTTTCAATCGGAATAGCTTTGATTTGAACATGCATATGATATTGAATTACTTCCATAAAATATAATATATATATATATATTAACAATTCTCTTTAATTTTATGTTCGAATATAAAAATATATGAATAATGTTACTTTGTCCACTAGTTTTGATATTTTATTTTCACATCTCATGTGTTTTAATTTTTTTAAATTGTTTCTTTACTTAATATATAGTTAAGGAAGTGATAATTAATATATTGATATTTTTTTTTATATTTTTAAAAAAAATTTTAAAATGATAAAAATAAGAATAAAAAATCAGTTTAACACTAGAAGTACAATGGCACGGTACCACTCAAGCCGCTGCCCAAAATATATATGTCCGAGTAAAACTCATATAAACAGACTTCTTTCGAAGTACATTACTGGTAGGACGTTAAAATGGTTATATATAGTTTTTTTTTGGTAAGCGAATGGTTATATATAGTTAATTGTTCATTCCTATACTTAAGAATTAAAAAATTAATCATTATAAAAAAATCATTTATTTGTTATGATTAGTTAATTTTATAAAAATAATTATTTTTATTAAAATGAATTTATTCTGATAACAAATAATACTTATTTTTAGCATAAATAATTTATTATAAATATTCATTTTTCTTACATTAAATTATGCATGCATGCATGCCGGTTATCTTTAGGTAATTACGTACGTTAATGGTAGATCATTGAACTTCAATGGTGGTATGACGTTTGAGGCATATTTGAATTTAGAGATGCGATAAAATGACATGACATGATTTTAGATAAAAGATTAAAGTTAAATAAAATATTATTTTTTAATATTATTGTTATTTTAAAATTTTAAAAAGTTAAATTACTTATTTTATTTTATATAAGAATTTGACAAAAGTTATAATAATAAAATTAGATTATATGAGATAAAGTTTGGGGGAGGAAGGGAGAGTGAGTTCCGTTGGGAGGGGGGGAAGCCGTTGGGAGGGGGGGAAGTGAGTTCCGAAGGCTAAATTTATATCCAACAATTTCAGGAAGGATAAAAAAAAGTCACAAAAAGTAATGTTCACACTTGAAAATTGGGAAAAAAAAAAAACTTGTTTTATTCTTTTTCTAGGCTATTTCTAAGAACTATCACAAACAAACAGGTAATTTCGTAAAGTTTTATTTCCATCACAAAATACAAATTGTCATGACAAAAAATAGGAATTTTGTAGCGATGATTTAAATAGTTCATCCACAAACAATTCCGGGGAATAAAGGTCCGTTTGGAACTTTGGATAGTATTAGTAAAATGAAATGAAATGGTTTTAAATAAAAGTTAAAGTTAAATAAAATTTTATTTTTTAATATTATTGTTGTTTTGAAATTTGAAAAAGTTTAATTATTTATTATATTTTATATAAAAATTTTAAAAAATTATTAAGCAAAGATGAGATGAAACACTTTCTGTAAAATTGTATCAAAACTAAATCTAATTCTTTTAAACACTATATATTTATTTACAAGGAAGTAAATAAACAGTTCCAACTATTTTGGGGGAGTTGGGTAGCTATGATGAGTAGAGTATGCAAATTCGTTATAAATAATAATATTCTTATTGGTTGGACAATGAACATTGCTTTATTTTTTAGTTTATATATCCATATTATAATTCATTCATTAAGCTTTGATATTAATATAAATATAAATTATTAAAATAATTATCGATCTAAATATAGTACCATTGATCTAAATAGACTAATATGTTATAACCAAGTCTAAAAAACTATAGTTAAGTAACTAATTTTGGTGATTTTTTCAAACACTTAAATATAACCATTGAAAAGCTCTCTTTGTCTGAACTCTCCCCCACCAAAAAAATTAGGAGCAGAGAAAACACAGGAGAGAAAAGTGGTTTGGTGTGAGGTCTGTGTTCTTCAACCCTTTTTCTCTCTCCTCTATTCTCTTTTAACATTTTTCTTTCCATATTTTAAGCAAATTGTTTCTACTTCTCTAATTTACTAGAAAAGCTCTGAATTTCGATATAGGAAACTTCAAAAAATGGCCAAAACTACTGAGGTTGATGCAAAGCAAGAGCAAAAGCCATCTAACAATGTTGAAAAAGAAGATGCTGTCATAGTGGCAAAGGTGGAAGGTGTAGAACAAAATGGGGAACCAAAGGAAGATAATGTGCAAAAAATGGAGCTTGTAGTGATTGATAATGGAAAGAATGTAGATGATCAAGTTACAGCAAAGAAAGTGGAGGAGAAGGAAAGCAAAGCTCATGAGAAGAATAGTATCTCACCTAGAGAAGAAAGCAACTTCCTCTCTCACTTAAAAGTGCATGAAAAAAAGGCATTTGCAAAACTGAAAATGAAGATTGATGAAGTTATCAAGGGAAAGCTATGGATTGAGAATAAAAATAATGTGGATGAAACAGTGGAGAAGAAGAAAGATGAAGCTGAAAGAAGTGGTCATGTTTCACAGCCACCTCCTACAGTTGATAGGAGTTGTTCGTATGCGGATATGAGCAACTTTCCTTCAGATTGGAAAGAGTATGAGAAGGCGGCATTGGCTGAGCTAAGAGCAAAGGTTGAAGAATCAATCAATGGCAACCATTTGTTCAAGGAGAAGAAAGAGCAAATTGATTTGCAAGAGAATAATGCAAAATCATTGAAGAAAGTGAGAAAAGAGAAAGAGAAAAAAGAAGAAAAGAGTGAAGAGAATAAAACGTTGGTACTTGAAGAAGGGAAAGAAAAAGAAAATGCTGAGAAGAATGGTGCCAAATTAGAGAGCAAAGAGTCCAAGCAAGATATTGACACAAAAGAAACCACAAAGGTTAAGACCCATTTGCCAATTGAGGAAGATCATCAAAATCTTAATGTCGATAAGGATATTGCACTTTGGGGGGTACCATTATTGCCTAGTAAAGGAGACAATGCCACTGATATAATACTACTCAAGTTCTTGAGGGCTAGAGATTTCAAGGTCAATGATGCTTTTGAAATGTTAAGGAATACCCTTCAATGGAGGAAGGAAAATAGTATTGATTCGATATTGAAAGAAAGCTTTGATTGTCCTGAACTTGACATGATGTCCTACATGAATGGCTTGGACCGCCATGGCCACCCGGTCTGCTACAACAATTTCGGGTTGCTTGGAGACAATGAGATGTATAACAAGATATTAGGGACTGAGGAAAAGCGTGAAAAGTTCTTGAGGTGGAGGGTTCAGTTGATGGAGAAGGGGATTCAAAACCTTGATTTCAAGCCCGGTGGTGTGTCATCTTTTCTCCAAATCAGTAATCTTAAGAACACTTCAGGCCCCTCAAAGAAGGAGCTTTGGTTTTCTATAAAGCAAGTGGTTGGGCTTCTCCAAGATAACTATCCAGAATTTGTTGAAAAAAATGTAATATTTTCTCTACACTTTATAGTTTTTTGATCTTCACGGTGCATGGTTTTACTCATGTTTAGAATTATTTCTTTTAAAAAAAAAAATTATTTTGCTTGCTTTCTTCAAAATTCTTTTCATCATCATAAAAGTCATTGTGTTTTCCCTCTTTTACTTTTCACAAATTGATGATTTGCATGATGAATACTCTGTTTTATTCAGGCCATATAAAAACTGCTAAAGCCATTTTTCTCTCACATTCAAAATTAGGATAATTTTGCTCAAACACTTTCGTTTCATGATGTATACATGCCCATGTTACAAATTATTTTGTATGTTTAATATATATGATTAAACTTAAGATAAATAACATATATCCAAATCTTAAAACATTTCGTTCATAGATTTAATTTCCTTCAAACTAATCTGCACTTTTGGAATTCTCTTCACACAAAAACAGAAGGCTAATCACATGTCTTTGTTTCAGATATTCATCAATGTCCCTTTCTGGTTTTATGCCTTCACTGCTGTCCTATCACCTTTCCTAACCCAACAAACTAGGAACAAATTTGTCTTTGCACGCCCTTCCAAGGTTACAGAAACTTTGCTCAAGTAAGATATCTTTCCAATTTTCTCCTTACTAGACTGCATGGATGGGTCTATCTTATAATATGGAAACTAAGTAAAAGCCTCACTAGTGCAGGTACATCCCTGCTGAGGAAATTCCTGTCCATTGTGGTGGCCTTAAGCAAGAAAATGATTCAGAGTTCTCCAAGGAAGATGCTGTAATGGAAGTTGTTGTCAAGGCAGGATCAACAGAAACTATCAAGATCCCAGTACCAGAGGTACACACGGCTAGATTTTCTACGTTCAAGTGGACATTATTTTTCAAGTAACTGATGAAGTTCTTAAAATCGTAATATTCTTATTATTAATCTTCAGCCCCTTTTGAAATTTTAGTTGAGATGATGGAGTGAGTTTGTAGAACCCACCTAAAATGAGTTTATGTGTTTCGATGTTAGAATGAGTTTAGATGTATTTATAGAAAGTTGAAACTGGTTGTAAGTCCTGCGTGCAAAGAAGGTGTTATGTTAAAAAAGATTGTGAGTCTCACGTATAAAGAAACTTTAAGTTAAGATGAGTTTATTAATTTGAGAGTTGAGTGTTTGGATATTACACTCAGCTTAAAAGTTCTTAGTTTAGCCCAACTTCCAAACTTGGCTGGGTTTGGAAACCAAGAACTCTTAAATATTCTCAAATACTTTCTACTACTATTCACTACTTTATTATTACTTTTCACCTATTTTTATTATTATCCATTACTTTTTCATTACTATTCAATATTTTATTATTACTTTTTACTTCTATTCACAAATGCTATCAACATCCAAACATACCTAATTATCTCATGTGGTAAGTTGGGAAAAGCATCAAATGAAAAATAACTTGTTAATTAGTGATCTTTAAACGACTTTTAAAACTTGTATGGTGAATGGTGTCCAAGTCTATTAAATATTTCTGTTCTTTTTCATATTGACAGGCAGGAACTACTTTAATCTGGGAACTTTATGTCCCGGGTTGGGAAGTGAACTACAAGGAGGAATTTGAACCAAGTCATGAGGAATCGTACAGCATTATTGTTCAAAGGGAAAGGAAAATGGGTGTGCAGGAGGGTCCAGTTCGTAATTCTTTCAAGAACAAAGAACCTGGAAAAGTTGAGCTCATAGTTCAGAATGTAACATTCAAGAAAAAGCGTGTTCTTTATCGACACAAGATCAAGAAGAGCTCCTCTACTTAAACTACAGATATATAACATGACTTGCTGATCAAGCTAAACCTCTTCAAAAATACTACTTTTCTATTTTTAATATGTTGTTAAATAATAATAAGAATTTCTACCTTCCATTGGGTTTGAAAAGTCTAGCTAGGTAGAGATTCCAAGGGCAATTTCGCATGGCTATAATATGGGCTAGAGCAATAATTTGTTCACATTGTATTAACAACTAAGATGTATAAATATTGAGTGTTAATTATGTTTGAAACATGATAAGATGACTTTCATCATCTCTATATAAAGTGGACTCTAGAGTGAAAAAAGGGAGGCTCTTTCTCTGTACTTCTCCATCTATGTTATAAAATCATTAACAAACATAATTCATCATGAGTAAGTAATAGGTCTGCGAGCATTAGACTTTGATTGGTTTCTCAGTGTGTGTTTTACTCAAAGAAAGTTGAAACTCTGAATGCATGATGCTTGATTTTATGTTGTTTCTGAATCACAATATTGTCTTAACTTATACATATTGCTTGATTTTAGAAGAGCATCTCCTTAATTAAATTGCTAGTACTATTTAGTCAAGCACTTGAGGTGGAAACTGAAGGTTTTTTTTTTTTTTTTTCAATTATTTGGAAAAGAGAGGAAATGTTCTTTTCATTAAGCGTAGAGGAAGGGTTGAGAAGCCGATCAAAGATCAGTACTTTGTATCAAGAGATGAAAGGTTTTGTGAATGCATTACTTGAGCTTTTATACAGGTAATAGACAGTTTAATCCAATCACAACAGAGTAAGACAGCTAATATAAAACTGCCAGTGTTTTTACAGTAGAAGCATCTGAAATAAATCTTCTTACAACTCTCATCTGCCAACTCCCACCTGCATCCCAAATACTCTCATACTCAGTCGTGCAACCCTCGTTTGATTATGCAGTTCAGATGAGATGAGATATTTTGTTAAAAGTTGAATAAAATATTGTTTATAATATAATTCAATCTAGTTGGAAACACAAGATTTCTTTAAAACAAGATTCCTTCCCTTTAAAGGAATCTAGACACTTGAAACAAATTCAATCTTGTTGGAAGAGCATCTAGAAAAGATTTCTGGAGTGTTTGCAGCATTTGGATTTTAGTCGTTAGATTCAAGACCAAAGTTCAATCTTTTTGATTCCCAATCAGGAGTCTCTCTAAGCCAGAGCACTTAACTCTCTTTGCAAGCGGTGAGCACTCCTAACTGAGAACTTCCATTCCCTATACACCACCAAATCAATTTGTCTGCATTACCACAGAGACTTACTAAAATTCTGCGTATTTCTTCAACTTCTAATCAGATTGTTAAAATGTTCTTTCGCAAAGGACCATTCCATCATTCTGTATCTCTATCAATAAACTCTGCTACACAAACATGATTTTCACTCAATATCTAAACTAGAGACTGAATCATAAATAACACCTGCTTTAAATCATCCCATCCTTCCAAACTTTTATAATTTGTCCATTTTAAAATCTCCATATCAATCCCTCATTTAGTAGAAGCTAGCTCGCCATGATGTTTCTCAAAACATAGTAAGGTCTATCCTTCAATTCTGCCTTCAAGAAGTCACTGTGTGAAAAGTATTTTTGAGTTTCAAGAGTCTTGCAAAGAGCTGGGATTTTGCAGAATTCTCCACCCTTGCAAAGAGCTAGGATTCTCCACCCTAATCCTCTAATAGATTTGTTTTCCCTGTTGGAATCTAGTGCACCCAATGAATTTTGGTTTCATTTCCTTTCACTAGTTAGGATTGTCTTGCCTATTTGGTATTAAGATATAAAATAAATATTAAAATTTATATCTTTATCAATTTTTTAATTTTTGGGATAAATAATGATTTTATATGGTATCTTAAGTTCGTACTTTGATTTTATACTCTATCTTATTTAATTAAGGCTTATTTTCAGAGATAAGATGAGATAAAAATAAAAAAAAATATTATTGTAAGATATTTTTTTAATATTAATTTTGTATGAAAATTTAAAAAAGTAGTATGAGAATTTGAAAAAGTTAAATTTTTTATTATATTTTATATGAAAATTTGAAAAAATATAATGATGAATTTGAGATGTATTTAAATTTTTGCTCTCATCCTTATAAGCAAACAAGGCTTAAATATTTTACTTGTTGGATCTACCCATTAAAAAAAGTCTAGTCCACAAATGAAAATATGTATTATAATATAAAATAAATAATTAAATTTATCTATTTTTATCAAATTAAATTGTTAAGACAAGTGATGATTTACTTGAGACAAGAATTTCAAATTCCAGCCAAAATGCTTTTGAAATCCTTATTTCAAGATCTCCCAGTCAAACATGGAAAGCCCAAAATATCTCAAAAGTCGGTTTATTTCTACCATTTCGACAATGTTATCCTGTCACCTTTTTCGTTATTGTTTCTACTCAAGAAAATAAAGGTATTCTCCTTCTAAAGCTTCTGCCTCGATGCCTTTTCTTAAATTTCTATTACACCCTTAGCAATTTACAACATTCAAAAGAATTTACTCTGCATAAAAATAAAAATAAAATAAAATAAAATAAAAGATTATCGTCCACAAAGAAGATATAACTAATTTGTAATAGCTCTCTTGCTATGGGAAGGAACACCTGAGATAGAAGCAAATATTTTCTTACCGTCGAGGACCTTAAAAAAGCTTGACACGTATTATAAAAAGATATAAAGAAAGAGGTTCACATTAACTTAAGCTTCTAGAGGATAAGTTGCTTTCTTTTGATTTTCCACAGTTATCATAACTGAATAAGAGTTTATAATGTCACAATTCATTATTAGTCCAGTTCATCTTTTTTGTATCAAATCCCATTAACTCCATCATATGTCTAATAGATGTTCAATTTCAATACCATATAACCTATTTTCCCATCATTTGATTATGAGTCCATGTTTGGACAGGATGTGGTGTAGAGCTGGGCTTCACACCACCAATTGGGTGATTGACACCTCATCCTCCCATTTATTAACATAAAATATATAGCTATATGTTTTAAGAGCTCCTTTGGATGCACAATTCAGCTGAATGTATTTTATTTTAGATTGCTTTTAGCTGGAGTCATTGGATTAGCTGAGCCCCACACTTGACAAAATTCAAATTTGAAAGTATTAGCTGGACTCACACCTGAAAAATCCAAACCTACATTCACTTTAACTTTTGTGTTTTCTCCATCTCTCTCACTTTCTCTTTCCCATTTTCCCCTCAACAACGAACAACACATCTCCTTCCTCATCGATGAAATTGTAAGGATTTTTCTAGTTTGTAAATTTAGGGTTTCTATAACTTGGAACAAGAAAGAAGATGATAGAAAATAAACAAGAAAATTTGAATAACTGCAAATCACGCTGCTGTGCTTTAAGGGACAACTTCCTTCATAAAGGTCCAAATTCAAATTCACTAGTCTGTCTTCCACTACAATTCACGTCTTACATACTCTTCACTACCATAACAGAACAAACAAATATTTGACGCATGTAAAGGTAAGCTAACAACCCAGAAGTTCAAACGACAACAAGTTTAATTAAAACGGCAGGAAATTAAGTCAAAGCAAACAACAAATTGAACGGCAAGGTAGCAGACAGCTACACTTATTAAACGATGTGTTTTCTACTTATACTCAAACAGTTCGCTTCACGCAGGCCAGCAAAACAATTCGTCTGGTAAGGGTGAAATGGTGCGTAGTAGATGCCGACACTTAAAAGTAAAGTACTTCAAATTTTCAACATTCCTGAATTCAGACTTCAGATCCACTTATGTCGATGCTTCCATCTCCCTGTAAACCCCACAAACCTTAACATCCACAGAGCCATAACAAGTCTCCCCCTTAAAGCACCTTGTCCACAAGATGAGATTTCAAGTGTTGTTCTCTTCGGATGTGCCAACCCATTTGACAAGCACATCGGTAATGACTCAGTTTCTTTGTTTCTTCATCCTCCTGTCGACGATAATCTCCAGTTCAAGTAAAATCTCATCTTCTGTGTTGGTTGGTGGGAGTTTTGGCAAGGGAAATATTTGATCTCCTAATTTTCGTTTCAAGCAGGACACATGAAACACAGGATGAATCCGTGAAGGAGGAAGATCTAGTTTATAAGCAACCTTGCTGATGCGCTTAAGAACTCGAAAAGGGCCATAAAAGCAAGGGGACAACTTCAAATTGGAGCGAGCAACTACTAACTTCTGCCTGTAGAGTTGAAGTCGAAGGTAAACCCAATCCCCAATGTCAAATTCTCGTTCTGTGTGTTTCTTTTCAACATATAATTTCATACATGCTTGAGTAGCTTCTAGTTTGTGTTTGAGTAGGTCCTTGATTTGATCTCTGGTCCGTAACTGAGTATCCACAACAACATTAGCAGACGTACCGGGGATGTAGGAAAGGAGTTTAGGAGGACTGTACCCATACATAGCTTCGAAGGGAGTCAGTTTAGTTCAAGTATGATAGGAGGTATTGTACCAATACTCTGCCATAGGGAGCCATTGGACCTAAGCCTTCGGTTTAGCCCTAGAGTAACATCTAAGATATCCTTCTAGTGTTTTGTTTACAACCTTTGTCTGCCCATCAATTTTAGGATGATAAGCTGAACTGTAGTTCAAAGTTGAGCCTTGTAATTCAAAAAGGGACTTCCAAAAAGAGCTGAGAAACATTGGATCTTTATCCGATACAATTACTTTAGGAAGCCCATGGAGTTTAAAAATTTCTTGGAAGAACTTTTTGGCGACTCCTGCTGCTGTATAAGGGTGTGACAGTGAAATAAAATGACTATATTTAGTCAGTCTATCCACTACCACTAGAACCACTGTATTCCCCTGAGAATTTGGTAATCCGTCAATAAAATCAAAGGAGATAGCATCCCATGCCTGATTAGGAATAGGTAAAGGTTGTAGTAAACCTGGGTACGGAATGTTTTCTGATGTATTGGTCTGGCAAATGTGTCATTCCTTAATCATTCTTTTAATGTCATGTTTCATTCCAGTCCAATAAAAGTCTCTTTTTCCCCTGTGATAAGTTTTTAGAAAACCTGAATGTCTAGTTCCGGATCTTCATGAATAAATTGCAATACCTTGGCCTTAAAAGGGGAGTTAGCTCCTATGACAATTATGCCCTTTTTCAACAAAAGACCATTATGTAAGTAGTACCCTTTAGGTGTTTGTTGATCAGACTAGATCTTAGCCAACAGATCCATCAATTCAGGGGAAAGGGTGTAGGAGGCCTTTAGTTCATCAATCCAATTAGGTGTGGGAAAAGTCAAAACTGCCATTGATCCTTCACACATCTGTTCAGTCTCCATTTTCCTGGATAAGGTGTCAGCTACCTTATTTTCTTTTCCTAGTTTATATTCAATGGAGAAGTCATACCCCCAACAGCTTTGTAATCCACTTTTGCTGAGCTGTAGTTCCCACTTTTTGTTCCAGTAAATAGTACAATACTTGCTGGTCAATTTTAACCCTGAAAGGTTGGCCTAGAAGATAAGGTCTCCACTTGTGGACTGCAGTTACCAAGACTAGGAGTTCCTTTACGTAATTTGATAAGGCAAGGGCTTGACCCTTCAAAGCCTTACTCAAAATGCTATAGGCTGACCCTGCTGCATGAGGACAGTCCCAATACCCAACCTACTAGCATCACACTCTGCTGTAAAGGGTTGAGAAAAGTCAGGTAACCTTAAAACGGGGGGAGAAGCTACTACCTGTTTTAAGGTCTCAAAAGCCTATGTAGCTGAATTAGTCCAAAGAAAAGAATTTTTCTTGAGGAGAGAGGTGAGTGGGGCAGCAATAAGGTCATATTCTTTGATGAATTTTCGATAATAAACAGTTAGCCCCAAAAATCCTTAGAGTGTCTTGAGTGACTTTGGAATTGGCCAATCTAACATTGCTGAAATTTTCTTAGGGCCAGTTTAAACCCCAAGCCTCATAATAATGTGCCCAAATATTCAACTTCAGTTGCACCAAATGAACATTTGGACTGCTTAACAAAGAGACTCTGAGCTGCCAAGGTGGTTAGCACCTGTTTGAGATGGTCTAAATGATCCTGTAAACAGTTGTTGTAAACCATATATCATCAAAGAATACTAGTATAAACTTCCTCAAAAAGGGCTAAAACACAACATTCATTAATCCCTAGAAAGTAGAAGGAGCATTAGTAAGTCCGAACGGCATTACTAAAAATTCATAATGTCCTTTGTGAGTCCGAAATGTTGTTTTATGAACATCTTTAGGAACCACCTGAATATGATAGTAGCCCGACCTGAGGTCTAACTTGGAGAAAATTAAGGATCCAAGAAGTTCATCCAATAGCTCTTCAATAACTAGAATGAGAAATTTATTCTTGACTGTCTCCTTGTTTAAATCCCTATAATCCACATATAATCTCTAGCTGCCGTTATATTTTTTTACTAACAGGACGGGGGATAAAAAGGGCTTGAACTAGGCCGAATAACCCCAGTAGACTATTACTTAGCCACAATTTTTTCTATTTTTGATTTCTAGAAATGGGGATAAATGTGAGGTTGGGTGGAAATAGGATTGGTGTCTTCCTTTAAGGTAATTCTGTGATTCTGAGATCTGACCGGAGGAAGTCCTATAGGTTCCTTAAACACCTCATCAAAGTTAGCCAAGAGGGACTCAATTTTAGCAGTACAAGAAAGTTGGGGTGTTTCAAGATTTGTGGCCATCAATTGTAAAAAAATTCATTTCCCCTTTAGAAATGGCAAAGATAAGTGATTTATCCCCTTCATTAGTGATTGTTGATTCACTAGGTGGAATACCCCGCAAGGTGACCCATTTTTCTACCCATTTAAACTGCATTGTTAACTTCTCCAAGTCTCAAGTAATAGGTCCCAACCTTCTTAAGTAATGTACCCCTAAAACAACGTCACAACCAACAATAGAAAGCACATAAAAGTTGGGACAAACAATAATGCCTTGAATAGTAGCCAGGATCCTGGTACAACAGCTGATATTGATTAATTCACCCTCATTGGCCACTGTCACCTTCAATGTGCCAGTCTCATCCATTCGTAGATTATTTTTTTGAACTACATAGGGAGCCAAAAAATTATGGGTGCTCTCTGTGTCCATCAAAATAACCACAGGAGTAGACCCAATTCTTTCCTAAACCCTCATAGTACTAGGGCATGTGGTTCCAATTAAAGCATTTAAAGAAATAGAAGGATTAGGATCGGGCAGAATAGTGTTTCCATAGTCAATAATATCATTGAAATCATAAAAAATTTATTTAGATTTTTCATTAGGAATCTCCTCAAAAGCACACATATAATAGACTTTAGGGAACTTACATACATGTAGGGGATTCCACTTCTCTTTACAGTGAAAACACAAGTCCTTTTTATGTTTTTCATCCATGTGCATTGGTAACACCTTCTTAGGTTGGTAGCACTGTTGTAAGGAGAGCTTTGAGGTCTAGGAGCAGGAGTTGAAGATGTAGGGCCAACCGAGTTATATGTTTTGTCTAACCAAGTTTTGAATGACTTTTTTGGGGTATTTACAATGTCTTCTTGTATTCTTTCCAAGCTAAATGCAATAGTAAGTGAAACTGGATTCAACAACCTCAATGGCATTCTCACGTCATCCTTGATACCAGTGAGTAAACATGATAGTTTATGAGCCTTAGGAAGATTTGGAACCCTATTAGAAAGGACTTCAAACTGTTCTTTGTAATCTGCAATAGTAGAGGTGTCCTTGAGTCGAAGAAGGGCTTCAAGTGGGTCATCATAAGCTGTTGGGCTGAATCTGAGTTGAACGGCTGTTGTGAAGGCTTGCCAAGTGGGGAAAGGCCTGATGGAAGTTGCATCTTTGTACCAAGCCAATGCTGGTCCGTTCATGTAATAAGAAGCCATCAAAAATCGATGGTGAAGAAGGGTATTATGAACATCAAAGTAATGAGTGGTTTTGAAAATCCAATATGTGGAATCCACTCCGTTGAAATAGGGAAAGTCGAGCTTGATGCCCTTAGGAAGGATAGGAAGATTTATGTTGTCATGGTTTCAATTGTCATGATTTTTAGGTGGACGCTCAGGTGGTGGTTTAGGATGAGGTTCTGAAGGAGGCTGGTTTACCAATAAACGAACATTGATGTTAGCTTGAAACTGGGTTTGGGAAACAATTAAGGTCTGCAACACCTCATTTATGCAATCGAACTGGGCCTAAAAGTTGTGCATACCTTGTTCACGGTTTAGGAGCATGTCTAGGTGTTTTTGGTTTAATCTAGTACCGTCGGCCATTAGGATAGTAGGTTCTGGATACCAAATGTAAGGGTTTTTCTAGTTTATAAAGTTAGGATTTCTGTAATTTGGAACAAGGAAGAAGATAATAGAAAATAAACAAGAAATTTGAATAACTGCAAATCACGCTGCTGTGCTTCGAGGGACAGCTTCCTCCATAAAGGTCCAAATTCAAATTCACTAGTCTGTCTTCCCACTACAATTCATGCCTTACATACTCTCCACTACCATAACAGAACAAACAGATACTTGATGCATGTAAAGGTAAGCTAACAACCCAAAAGTTCAAACGACTACAAGTCTAATTAAAACGACAGGAAATTAAATCAAAGCAAGCAACAAATTGAACGATAACGTAGCATACATCTACACTTATTAAACGATGTGTTTCCTACTTATGCTCAAACGGTTCGCTTCACGTATGCCAGCAAAACAATTCGTCTGGTAAGGGTGAAATGGTGCGTAGCAGATGCCGACACTTAAAAGTAAAGTACTTCAAGTTTTCAACTCTCCTCAGTTTAGGCTTCAGATCCACTTCTCTTGATGTTTCCATCTCCCTGTGAACCCAAGAACCCTAACATCCACAGAGCCATAACAAAAATCCACAAAAGTAGTAAAATGGGTCAAGATTTTTGTCCATTTCTTTCTGTTACTTGGCATGCTAAAATATAATAAAAAACTTGTATATTTTTTTTTTCTTTTGTAGGTTTGGCATTGGAAGAGAGAGAGTACTATCAAGTGAACATATTTATGGTGGGATCTAATTATCTTACAACTTTTAATAATTATATTTAAACTTATTTTAACATTCAAACCTACTTAAACTTATTTTAAGTGAGTTTTATAAAATTCATTCAGCTATCTCAACTCACTATTATTCATAAAAAAAAATTCAACTTAACTTAATTCAACATTCAATGCAACTTATGTTTTCATCTAGACACCTATGTGTCTCACGTAACTCATAAATCATTTTGGGCCAAATATGCCTTTAAAATAAATTGTATTCGCATATTATAGTTTGGTGTGAAAGATTTTAAAATTTAAAATTTATATTTAAAATTAATTATATTATGTAAATAATATGCAGTGTAAAAAAAATTCAAATAAAATTCTTCAATTTACTTGTCTCTCTTATTCGAGGCATTACAACATCTGCCATTTTTTTTAAGCCAAAAATAAGAGATTAACATTCGAAATAAGAAAAGTGCTACAATGTCTCATAATTTTGACATTTTATTTTGATATCTCATATATTTTAAATATTTTTTTTTTATTTAGCAGTTAAGAAAACGATTATTAATATATTGGTATTTTTTTATATACTTTTTAAAAATAAAAATAATGAAAAAAATAACTAATTTTAAACTAGCGGTCTAATATTACGGTTCTACTCTACTCTTCAAATAACGTACATGCCAATATGTCATGATGAGGTTATTGTTGGGAAAATGATAATTTGTCCACTACTTTAATTTGATATCTTATATATTTTAAGTTTTTACAAATATTTTAAAATAATAAAAATAAGTATAAAATATATACATATAATGTTATGAAAAGTCAACAAAGGGGGTGTGATTCCTCTTTCTCTTCGTTCTTGGTGATGTATGTCCTCCTCTCCTTTATTTTTGTAAGAGACATGTTAGGGAGAAGCCACATCCAAGAGCACTCACTCACATGAACAGTGACATGAACAGTACATGTTACTGTTCATGTGAGTGAGTGCTCTTGGATGTGGTTTCTCCCCATCATTTTTGTTTTTGTAAATGATTATCCATTTCATTTAAGCTGTGATTGATGCTAGAACTGTCTATATATATGAGAGTTTAATATCATTTTGTAAGAGAGTAAGGAAGAACGAGAATTCGGAACTTTTTAAATATTTTCTATTGTAACATTATTTTTCTTTTAGTTTTTATAATACGTTATCAATACGAGATTCTGCCAATTCTGAAACTAATGATCTTCTACTTCAAATAAGTTTTTCAATATATTATTTGTAATTCTTGAGATGAATATAAAAGGTAATATTGTTGAATATTACTTGATTAAATTCTGCTTTTATTTTTATGATTATGTGAATATATTTTTTAAATTCACATATTTATTTTTGTAATTCATATATGTAGAAAATGTCAAATCTTATGAAATTAAAATTTTTTACTATTGAAATTTCTGGAAAAAATGATTTATCATAGATTCTTGATGAGATCTATTTGAATATGATAAACTTGGGAGATACAATCAAAAAAGAAAATCACGTGTTCCTGCAGAATCATACTATGTATCTCACGGTAAAAAATTATCTTATTTTATGAAAAGATTTAAGAGAGATATATGAGCACCAGAAGATGTAATTCTCCCAAAAGTTTATTATGACTTATTGCACCTAAAGTTGCAAGATTTTAAAAGTGGTAATGACTATAACTCTGCACTTTATAAAATCAACTTAATACTAAAATTATGTAGTGAGAAAGTCACTGATGATGATATGTTAAAAAAGACATATTATTTTTTATGTCTTAAATTTGCTTCTACAGCAGTAATATCGAGAACAGAAGTTCAACAATATTCTAATATTTTATCTTATATTCTAGTAGTTAAGCTAAAAAATGAATCTTTATTAAAAAATCATCAGTTACGTCCTACTGGTTCTACATCATTCTCTGAAATGAATAGTACTAGATTTATATCGTTCCCAAAAGCGAATGATGCATCCTTTCAAAAAAATCGAGGACGTGAACATGATAGGAAGAACTATAAAAATGTTAGTCTCAAAAGCGACAACACTAAAGGGGATAATAAGAGAAATGCATCGTATCACCAAAAGTGATCCAACTTAGAAAATAGTAAAGACTCTCAGAATAATTTTTCATAAAAATTTGAATATGTATGTCATAGATATGGTATGACTGGACATTAGTCACGTACCTATTATACGGTCAAGTATTTGATTCACTTATACTAAGATTTTATATATTATAGTAAACCTTTTTTAATATTTTATCATGTTTTGAAATAATGAAAAGTCGGTACTTGAAGCACGACAAGAAATTACTTGGGATAATAAAGTATTGTCACAATTTGATCCCCCTACATGCTCAAAAGATTATACATTTGTAAAGTATTGCAAATCAATTATCGGATATATTTACTGATATTAAATGTATGGTAAAATCACATATTCCTACTGTTAATACTCCAGTAAGGATTGTAGTCCCTAAATAACAAATTGTCAAAATAGTAATAGATAAGTCTTAAGACATGCTTGAAGCATGGAATACCTATTGGTGTAAATGACAAAATTCCTCGAAAGAAAAAGATACAAAATTAATGTGGTATTCCTAAAAAATCTATACATACAATACAGGCCACAAGCATAATTGATGCTCCTGAAAAGATTAAATTTTCTATTCCAAAATCTCTTGAAAATAGACTTCCTAAAGAGGTATTTTATGAAATGGTTTCCTTTGAAGAGGAATGGGTACCTAAAAATAATGAAATCTCGATACTTTCATGAGTACTAGAGAAATTCTGGATAGAACTGTTGTCGACAACACACTTTCCTATAAAATGACCATTGACATTACCAAAAGTAATGAAAAAAGTGAGCAAAAAATCGTCGAAAAATGTCGACATAAAAATGATTGGCCAAAATGGAAAGTATCTATTGAAACTAAATTACACTCGTTAGTAAAGGAAGAGGTATTTGGACATATTGTCCAAACACCAAACAGTATAATACCTGTCAGATATAAGTGAATATTTTTACGAAAACGTAATGAGAAGAATGAAATTATGCGGTACAAAGCACGACTTGTTGCACAATGTTTTTTGCAGAAATCCATGATTGATTATGAGGAAATATATTCCCCCATTATGAATGCAATCACATTCAAATTTTTTATTAGTTTGGTAGTTACAAAAGGATTAGATATGCAATTGATGGATGTGGTCACTACATATTTATATGGATCATTAGATCATGACATATATATATATATAAATCCCTGAAAGATATAAAATGCTTGAAGTATCTACAAGTATGTACTCTATCAAGTTTCAAATATCTTTATATAGGTTAAAGCAATCTAGATGCATGTGGTATAATCGTTTTAGCAAATATTTATTGATAGAATGATTTAAGAATAATGCTATATGTCTATGTGTTTTTATTAATAAATTAGAACCTGAATTTGCTATTATTACAACTTATGTTGATAATTTAAATTTTATTGGAACTCCTGAAGAGATCACATAAACTGCTATATATTTAAATAATGAATTTAAAAATGAAAGATCTTGTTATTCAAATGCTAGATGACTTACAAATATATGAAACTTTTAGCCTAATCTTTCAAATGCATTTGCTTTTCAAAGATCAACATGACATCATTGTCTAAAAGATTAGACAATCGAAATGAAGAGGCAAGATGATTTTAAATATTTATTCTATTGCTTTAACTTTACAATTTTTCTGTTAGACTCATGAACAAGTCGTTGAAATATATCGATCTTCTCATTAAGTTTTTCAATCTCGCGAATTTTGGATTGCAACTGAGTAAAAAATGAGATAATAGATTATGAGTATCGGGTTCCGAGACTCACAAATTCATATATGGTATCATGATTTGACTTATTAACTAAATCATTTTCATGCTGCATCATGGTACCTAGGATAGATGCAGAAATAGTTTGGGACTGAAGTGAATAACACCTCATATATTGATCACGGAAAATATTGAAAGGAAACTGATGAGCCATTGAAAATTTGTAGAATGAGAATGCAGTTGAATTGTAGAGATGAGAATAAGATTTTATACGAATTAGATAAAATTGAAGACTGCTCTTATAAAGATGGAAATAAGAACAAGATAAACCACAATCTCTTCAAATATCACTTAGTTAAGATTACAAAATATGTTGGATGCATATTTTCAAAAGTTATTTAGCTAAGCCAGCGAGATTAATTGCAGTTGTCCCTATTTTTCTCGTAAACGCTGAAACGCTGCTATTATCTGTTGATGTTGACACTGTATTGAGTATTTTCTCGTTCCAACTCTTCTATTCATAGTTTCAGAACACGAGCTAATTTTCTCTGTTGCCCAGATGACTAACACAAGAGGGGGGTGAATTGAGTTGTATTAAAAAATTAACAATTATAAATTAAATATATAATATAAAATATAAACAAAATATGAAACAGTAATAAATATAAAGAGTAAAGGTAAGAAAGAAGCAAACTCAGTATGTTAACGAGATTCGGCCCCACTGCCTACGTCCTCGCCTCAAGCTACCCCTTGAGGATCCCCAAATCCACTATTCAATCTCCTTTAGGTGAAGATAGAAACCTATTACACCTTTGAACAACACCGCTCCAAAAAATCCGTGTAGAACACCCTCTACACTTCCAATCACCTCACACTTGGTGATTTAACTATTCCCCGTGTAGAACACCTTCTACACTTCCAATCACCTCACACTTGGTGATTTAACTATTCCCCGTGTAGAACACCTTCTACACACCCAAGGGTTATAATCTCCCCCTTTTTGATGATGACAAATACTTAGTAGAAATCTGCGACCTGCAGTAATACTTAAGCTCCCCCTGAAAATATACGTTAGTATTTTAAGAAAAATATAAACATGATTCTAGCATATATAACAGGGTAGTATAATACTAGTATAAGACTTCTCCCCCTTTTGGCATCATTAAAAAGGAACCGTAATTGGTTTCAATAAGATTTTTTCCCGTAATAAGCAATAACCAAATAAAACGGTGTGTTAGAGAGTAGAAGTTGGAACCACCCATGTCCGACAAAACCTGCAAAAGTTGAAGCCGAATTTTATCATCTCGGTGCGGAAGAAGATTTAAATCCGCTTGATGTTATTGACGAATTAGATGTTCCAGAGATTTGAAGTTGAATAATTAAAATTATTCGTATCCGACAAAGACAACAAAAGCTACAGGCCTAGCTCTGGCAATACGGTGCGGAGCCATGCATGTCCGACAAAACCTGCAAATGTTGGAAGTCCAACTCTGGCAATTCGGTGCGGAGCCACGCGTATCTTACAAAACCTGCAAAGGTTGGAGGCTTAGCTCTAGCAGTCGGTACGAAAGCAGATTTAAATCCGCGTGATATTGTTGAAAAATTAAATATTATCGAGATTTGAAAGTTGTTGTTTAAAAGACCGTTTTCACCTGTCGGATACTCAAATAAATTTTCACCCCATTCATTGATCCAGTTTCGGTTTATTCAAAACGATAGAATGGCGGAAAAAATTTCGTCTGATAATCTTCCAGATTTGAATCAGGAACCGTCTCAACCAGTCATTTTATCTCATGAGGTTGTTAACACCATGATAGAAGCAAAAATGCATTTTTCAAATAGAACTGATTCTGAGGTTGTTGCAGCATTAAGAACTCTCAGTGCTCAATATGCTGCCTCTGTTACGACCATGTCTCAGAGATTACTAGCGAGGGCAAATGAGGTTGATCGACTTAACAATCAAATATCTATTCTTCATCAAAAGCTTGCAAATAAAGGCAGAAAGAATAAAAGGTTAAAGCAAGAAAATAAATATTTGACGAAATTAGCTCGTGTTTTGAAACTTCAAATAGAGGAATCGGAACGAGTAAGAGTTCAAGTACAGAGTCAACATCAGTAGATAATGGCAGCGTTTTACGAGAGAAACAAGGACAATTATAATTAGTCTCGCTAGCTTAGTTCGGTAAATTTTGACAATATGCATCCGGCATATCTTGTAAGCTTGATTAAGTAAGATTTAAAGAGATGACAGTTTGTCTTCTACTTATTTCCATCTTTATAAAAGCAATCCTTAGTTTTATCTAATCCGCATCAAATCTTCTGTTCATTGTTGTAGTTCATCTTCATTCTCACTTTACAAAATCTTAATGGCTCATCAATTCTCCTTCAGTGCTTCTCGTGATCAATCTATTTCTGCATCTGTCGTAAGTGCCATGAAGCAGCAAAACACTGATTTGACTAATAAATCAGATCATGATGCCATTTACGAGCTTGTAGGTCTCGGGACTCGATACTCATCTTCCATTGTTGTTTTTTCCGCTCGGTTGCAGTCCAAAATCCACGAGATAGAGAAGCTTAATAAGAAGATCGATATCCTTCAACGACTTGTTCAAGAGTCTAACAAAAAAATAGTAGACTTAAAACAACAGAATAAGGATTTAAAATCCTTACTTGCCTCTGCATTTCAATTGCCTAATCATTTAGACAAGGATGGCATGATGATTTATGAGGAGCAAATGTATTTGAATGATGAGGCTAAACGTCTCAAGTTTCTGTAGGTCATTTGAGATAATGGAATAAAAATATCTAGCAGATATTCATGGCATGCATAATTCCTATTTATCTTCTAATCATGCATAGTTTATCTTCTGGTAGGAGTTTTGTGAAAATTTCTGCCAATTGATCATGTGTACTAGTGAATTCTAATATAATATCGCTCTTCTGCACATGATCTCTAAGAAAATGATATCTAATTTCAATATGTTTGGTCTGAGAATGTTGTATTGGATTCTTCGAAAAATTTATAGCACTTATATTTATCACATTTGATTGGAATGTGATTATACATAAGTTTAAAATCCTCAAGTTGTTACTTTATGTAAAGAACTTGAGCACAACAACTGCCTACAGCAACATGCTCTGCCTCAGTAATAGATAATGCAACAGAATTTTCTTTTTACTAAATCATGAAATAAGTGCATGACCTAAGAAATGACATGTTCTACTAAAACTTTTTCGATCATCTTTGCAACCAGTATAATCGATACCTAAATAACTAATAAGATCGAAAGAAGTGTGTTTAGGATACCATAACTCTAAGTCAATGGTACTGACAAAATATCTAACAATCCGCTTGACTGCAATCAAATGAGATTGTTTTGGAAATGATTGAAAACGTGCACATAAACATACACTGAACATAATATCAGGTCTACTAGTTATCAAAAAAAATAAACTACTAATCATACCTCGATATACATTTGAGTCAAATGGCTTACCGCTTTCTTCTTTATCAAGTTTAGTGGTTGGATTCATTGATGTTCCAATTACCTTCGCACGTTCCATCTCAAATTTTGAGTAACTCTTTGATATATTTTGACTGATTAATAAATGTTCCACTTCTTACTTGCTTGATTTGCAATCCGAGAAAGAAATTAAGTTCTCCCATCATACTCATTTCAAATTCTTCCTGTATATTCTTAACAAAATCTTGACACATATTCATTAGTAGCACCAAATATTATATCATCTACATAAATTTGAATTAGAAGAATATCATTCTATTCATACTTGATGAAAAGAGTTATATCGATCTTTTCTCTTGAAAAACATTTTTCAATAAAAAAAACTATTTAAGAAAACACTTTTAACATTTATTTGAAAAAATTTGAAATCTTTATAACAAGCATATGTAAGTAGCATTCGAATAGCTTCTAATCTTGCGACTGGTGCATATGTCTCATTATAATCGATTCCTTCTTCTTGATTGAAACATTGGACCACTAGTCGAGCCTTATTTCTAGTAATGACTCCGGACTCATCTTTCTTGTTTCTAAAAACCCATTTTGTTCCAATAATAATATGATTTTTTGGTCTAGGAACAAGTGTCCATACATCATTTCTTTCAAATTGATTATGCTTTTCTTGCATAGCTAGAATCCAAGATTCATCAAGAAGTGCTTCATCAATATTTTTAGGTTCAATCTGAGATAGAAAAGCAATATGATTGCAAATATTTCTAAGAGATGATCGAGTCCTTACACCTCGTGAAGGTTCTCCCAGAATTTGTTCTATTGGATGATCTTTCACATGTTTTCACTGTTTGGTTGCATCTTGTACTAAGTCTTGATGATCTTTCCTTCTATTTCCATGATCTTCCCTTTTGAATTGTCTCCAAATATCACGCATCCTTCTTCTTTAGAAGTGAAGTAAATGAATTTAGTTTTGTCTCATGTCACGTATCTTGAGCATCCGTTGTCTAAAAACCATTTACTTTTACCTGTAAAAGACTTCATACATATCTACAAAAATAATTAAAAAAATTCTTGGTACCCAAGTTCTTTGGGTCCTTTATATATTAGAATTAAAAGAAATAAGATTCTTAGGTACCCATATGGCCTTAATAGTTATTGTATGTTTTCTTCTAATAGGACAAACAAGATAATTATGACCATTTCTATTACAAAAATTACAAATAGCATGTGACATATATGAAGAACTTGAGTGATCATAATAGTATCCTTTTTTAACAAAATTATTTTTGTGAAAAGAATTTTGAATATTGGACTTTGATGTAGAAGGATTATCAAAGAAGTTTTTATAAGGTTTGTATTTTTGTTTGGGCATATATCCCAAGCCTGCCTTGTCAAAAACACATCTTTGACTACCAAGAAATTTTTCAAAATTTCTTTTTCCATTCGTAAAGTTTTCAATAATATTTTCTAAATCAGTTTTCTTTTTCTTCAACTCAAAATTTTCATCTTTCAAAACAATATTTTCTTTTCTTAAAATATCAATTTCGTTTGTTAAAGAAGAATTTTTCTTTTTCAAAACAGTATACTTAATACCCAAATTTTCAAATTCCTCATATACCTCTTCTAAAATATTTTGCAATTCTTCATATGAAGGATCTTCAATATTATCAAGATTTGTTACCTCAATGTCATTTTCAGCCATAAGATAAAGATTTGCTAATTCTCCATTGCTTGCTTCACTATCTGAGTTATTTGAATCATCATCCCAGGTAGCTTTCATTACTTTTTTGTCTTTGTTTCGATCTTTCTTTAGTAGAGGACAATCTGACTTGATATGACCAGGTTTATTGTATTTATAACAAATTAAAGTGTCATTTTTACCTGAATCTTTCTTGGAAAACTTTTTGAAGGATTTCTTTGGAGGAGTTTTATTTTTCTTTAAGAGCCTCTGAATTCTTCTTGTTATCATCACAACTTTTTCATCTTTGTCGTCATTTTCCTCATCTTCATCACTTTCACTTTCATGTGAAACAGTTTTAAGTGCCAAGCTCTTCTTTGACTTTCCTTCTTCTTCTCCTCTTTTCAATGTGTACTCATGGGTGATAAGGGACCCGATGAGTTCATTCACTTCGAGCTTCTTGAGGTCTCTAGCTTCAAGAATCGCTGTCACTTTTGATTCCCAACGTTTTGGTAGAGAGTTGAGAATTCTTCTTACTATCTCCACTTTGGAATAAACTTGACCAAGAGCTATCAAGCTGTTTATGATGTTAGTAAAACGAGTGTACATACTAGAAATAGATTCATCATCATTCATCTTAAACATTTCATATTCATGAGTAAGAATATAAATTTTTGATTCCTTGACTTGAGAAGTTCCTTCATAAGTAACTTCTAAGTTATCCCAAATTTCCTTTGCTGTAGCACAAGTCATTACTCTATTAAATTCATTACCATTAAGAGCATTATATAATAAATTCATAGCAGTTAAATTCAAAGTATAAAGTCTATCGTCTTCACGATCAAACTCTTCTTCTTCCTTTTTGACCTTTACTCCATCAACTACTTTTGTTGGAATATAAGGTCCATTTACAATGCATTTCCAGATTTCTCGACCTTGAACCTGAAGGAATATTCTCATTCTAACTTTCCAGAATGAGTAATTGTCTCCGCAAAAGAGTGGAGGCCGACTGCTAGATTGACCTTCACCAAATGAAACTGCAATGTTAGCCATAAGATCTTAACTCAAAAGATAGTTAATCTTATAACAAAGCTCTAGCTCTGATACCAATTGTTGCCTAGATGACTAACACAAGAGGGGGGTGAATTGAGTTGTATTAAAAAATTAACAATTATAAATCAAATATATAATAAAAAATATAAACAAAATATGAAACAGTAATAAATATAAAGAGTAAAGGTAAGAGAGAAGCAAACTCAGTATGTTAACGAGGTTCGGCCCCACTGCCTACGTCCTCGCCTCAAGCTACCTCTTGAGAATCCCCAAATCCATTATTCAATCTCCTTTAGGTGGAGATAGAAACCTATTACACCTTTGAGCAGCACCGCTCCAAAGAATCCGTGTAGAACACCCTCTACACTTCCAATCACCTCACACTTGGTGATTTAACTATTTCCCGTGTAGAACACCTTCTACACTTCCAATTACCTCACACTTGGTGATTTAACTATTCCCTGTGTAGAACACCTTCTACACACCCAAGGGTTATACGCACCCTCTTACAAATACAAGAGTTGATAGTAGGTAGACTATCAAAGTACACTCCTCAATGAGTGAGATAGAAACAATACAGCGCAACTTATATCTCTCTTAACAAGAATAAGAATTAAGGTTCAAAATTTTAGAAAAGAGAAAATGAGAGTTTTGAAGAAATGATGCAAAACTTAGTAATAGATGTGTAAGCTCTTGTTCTAATTTTTGCAAAACTCAAGTGAGCTATTTATAGGCAAATGAGTCTTCAATTTCAAATTTGAAAAGATTCACATGTCAAATAAGAATACTATTCACTTTTCAAAAAATTCAAATAAAAGCATTTCCTTTTTGCATTTGTCAAAGACAAATCCATTCATTTTTCAAAGAATGCAAACCTAATCTTTTGCTTTTCATATATGACAAAATGAGCATGATTTATTTTTCAAACAAAAACATCTTCTTTTTGCATATGTCAAAAAAACACACAATTACCTTTTAAGATTTTCAAACAAATCATCTATTTTTTACATTTGTCAAAAAAACACACAACCACTTTTTAAGATTCTCAAACAAAATCATCTACCTTTTACATTTGTCAAAAAAACACATCACCTCCCTTCAAGACTTTCAAATAAAATATGCACATGTCAAATATGATAATCAATCATCTTATAAATTCAAGTTTTTTATAAAAATATATATATATATAATTTTCGAAATTATTTTGTTTGATGATGTTATGCACATGTGAAAAACATAATTTTCAAAACTAAGACATTTAAAAATGTCTTGCATATGTGGAAAAAGTATTTTGATATTTTATGAGAAAGAAGAGTAATTTGGAGCCTTAATCCAATTTCTAATTTTATCAAGAGATGTACAAAAATAATCTATGAGCTTTATATGTAGACTTGATCTCTTTCTTGCTCATGCTTGATTTCTTGATGTGTTTAGCTCCTTTCATGCGTAGACAACTTGAGCTTGAGTTTTTAAAAGTATTTGTTATCATCAAAATTTATACATAAATACGAGACTTAAAACCTTGGGTTCAACATCCTCAGCTCCTTAATTTCTTATTTTAACCTTTTATTCTTTCTATCCTTAGTTGTAAGTTTTTCACGCAGTTCAAATATTTGACTATTAATTCGATCAACCCCACTCACCTTCGCCAGTAACCTCTAAGATATAGTCGTAACAGATGCCGTATATTGAGTATTGAGAATTCTTGATCTTTCAACAACCTCAGAATCAGTCCTATTAGAAAAATGCATATCTACTTCTATTATGGTATTGACAGCTTCAGGAGACAAAATGACGGATTGAGGTGTAAAAGGTTTTTAATTCAAATCTGAAAGATTACCAAAAGAAATTTTCTCAGTCATTCTATCGTTTTGGATAAATAGAAACTAAATTAATGAACAATGTGAGATTTTTTTTGTAAGTATCCGATGGGTGAAAATGGTCATTTAAACAGAATCTGGAAGCTTTAAATTTTTACAAAATTTTATTTGTCAAAAATATCAAGCGGATTTGAATATACTTTTGTACTGAGTCGACATAATTAGGCCTTATGCCTTTGCAGTTTTTGTCAAACATGGGTGCCTCCAATTTATTCAACTCTCTATAGTTTCTACTAACATACCGTTTTATCTGTCTATTGGTTACTGCAAGGAGAAATCTTATATTATAATATTAACATATTCTCTCCAATGCTTTATTTATATAGAAATCATGTTTGAATTCCTAACCTTGTTATATATGTTGGAATTATGTTTATTTATTATTTGAAAAACTAACGCATATTCTCAAGGGGAGTTAAAGTATTACTACAGGTCTCAGATTTCTATTAAGTAATTGTTATCATCAGAGTATATACATAAATACGAAACTTGAAATCTTGAATTCAATAGTGTTTACTTATAGAGATTTTGTTATATCATAGAGGTTTGTCAAGCAAATATTATTTACCACATTTTTAAATCAATCAAAAATTATTGTAATTTATGAAGCAAGTAAAGAATGTATTTGGCTAATATCAATGATTTAACATATTCAAGAAAAGTATGGTCTTCTCGTGATTACTAATAGCCCAACAATTTTATACGAAGATAATGTTGCTTGCATCACTTAAATCCGAAAAGAATATATCAAAAATATGATAAAGTAATAATCTGACAAATTATTCACGAAGGCATTACCAACTTTAACATTCAAGAAAATTGTGCAGAATATTGGAATGCGAATACTTAAAAATCTATCGTAATGCATTTTTCAGGATGAGTAAATGTTTTGAAGATTTGTGTGTTGATTGTACTCTGTTTCCTTTGCTAAGGTTTTATCTCATTTGGTTTTCCTTTATAAGATTTTAACGACAATCTTAAAGCATTTGTTGGTACACATGAATACTATATTTTTTTCATTCGTCATTAGTTTTTCTTTCCATTGAATTTTTCTTTGACAAAATTTTAACGAGACATATTTTTTATAGATGGTTATTTAAGTGGTAGTATTATGAAAAGTCAACAAAGGGGACGTGACCCCCCTTTCTCTTCGTTCTTGGTGATGTATGTCCTCCTCCTCTTTATTTTTGTGAATGACCATCTCTTTCATTTAAGTTGTAATGGATACTGGAACTCTCTATATACGAAAATTTCATATCATTTTGTAAAAGAGTAAAGAAGAACAAAAATTCATAACTTAATAAAGAAATTTTTTTAAATATTTTTTCTTATAATATAATTTTTCTTTTAATTTTATAATATATATATATATATATGTATATAAATGTAGATATTGTCTAGCAATCACCTAGAATAGTAAATTCACAATAAATTTTACATCGCATGCTAGCATTGTCCTTATTATCAACATGCAGCGGTGTCAAACAAGTCTTAAGACCGTACTACTCCGAGAGCCAGGAAGGAACGTCGCCATACGCGCGCGTGAGAGGGAGAAATGTTATCGCTGAGAGGCTCTTCACTTTCTTCTGCCATCTTTAAACTCCTATTAGCTTTCCAACGGAAACCCGTGCTTATTTCTCCACGAGACCTCTCGCTGAGTAGCCCTAGAAGAAAACTCTGTTTCAGCTTGAAGCCGAGTGAGCGAAATGGACTCGCTTCTGCCTCTTCAACTTCTGAAACTTATGTCCTCGATGATACTCCTATGTCTGGTATCAATTTCCCCAGCCTTTCACTTATATATATATATATATGTATGAATGTATGTAATCAAAGCTTTAAGTTTCTCGGGTCATAAGTAACAAGAATTATTTTACTGTTTCCCACATTTTCTCAAAAAAAAAAACGGAACAGTAGGTGGTGGGTTGGGTTTCGTGTCTGAATTCGAAGTTTTATTCTGTTCTGACGGATTTGTCTACGAAAATAAACTTCTAAAATCTTTGATTGATTATAAATTTTTTAGTTTTCTAAATTATACTAATAAATCCGAGCGTGCGAGTTGGATGTCTGCGTGTGGTGGCTATCTGAGGCGGACCTACTTGGGGCTTGGGGGGGCTGTAGCCCCCCAAGATTCTTCAAAATATATATATGATAGATAAGTTAATATATTTACATATATATATATATAATATTAAATTATTTCTCAAATTATAAAAAAAATTAAAAATTACCTCCCAAATTTTTATTAAAATTATTCTCTCAAATGTTAATACACATATAATTTTATTCTAACTTTTAATTTTATTAAAATTCAAATTTCAACTCACCTAATCTTATAATTATTTAAAAGTCTAATTCTAAAAAAATATGATTATAAATTTATATGATTGTCAAAATTGATTAATTATACTTATTTATATAGTTTCACTCTAACTTGATTGTATAATTATGAGATATAGTTTATTAAAAATCTAACATCGATATATCAGTAGTTATTAGAAATTTTTTATAGTTATTCTTGATTTATATTTTTTTTTAAATCAAAAAATAATATGAGCAAGTAAAAAAATTAATTTTTTTTTAAAATAATGTAGATAATTCGAAGAGTAATACATTTAGAGAGTTCGATAATGAAAAAATGTGATATTTCTATCGAGTTCTTTTAAAATTTATATATAGTACATATTTTATCGATCGTCCCCCAAATATAAAATCATGGTTCCGCCCCTGGTGGCTATGTTATTTTATTTTTTTAATAAATAAAAAATAAAATAAATAAGTAAAAAGAATAAATAAACTCGCATAGCCATGCCACATGTATGTACATGTGAGTTTATATATACATGTACCGTGTCTGAGTGTGGTTGTCTTTAGCTCTATATAAATACATGTATGTGTGCGTGTGTCTGTGTGTGTGTGATTAGTATATGGCATGATTACCATAACTTATACATATCTGCAGTTATGGTTTTTTGTTGCTGAATCTTATATTCCCACATTGTGAACGCTTTGATATTAGGAATGGAGGATGTTCTAGTGAGCTATATATTTGGCAAGAAGAGGGCGACAGAAGTTGCTCACTCGTAAGTACTTGATAATCGAGTTCCTCCAGATAAATCTTGTATCCATGTTTATTAATAAAATCTTTAAAGGATTTTATTCTTGAGATTGTCTACCCTTATTTGTTCTGATGAAGGCATACTGGAGTTTAGTTCTTTCATCTTTTACAAAAGTGAAATTTTATATGTTTTTATTCTCAATGCAACAATGGCTGCATTACTGCCGTAATGACTAGTTATAAAAGTTTGCAGTTATAGGACCTATATTTTCGAATGCTGTGTATGTAATTGTTTTATATGATACAAGGGATGGCTGGTGAAGAGGAATGAATGATGAGCTTATAATTCACCCAGATCGCAGTCTACCTTAATGTTCCCTGTATGCACATGTGTTTAAGGCCAAGAGATTATGACATACAGGACTGGAGATTTTCACTGATAATACAGGACAATAAGGCCATCTTTTTATTGTCCGGTATTATCAGTAAATAAGAATTTTATTGATGATAATAGGCATAGGTCAAGTACAAGGATGTTATAAGAGAGACACTTAAGCATGATTATCAAGGGAATGGGCAAAAATTATCCTGGCTAACTGTGAAATTGCATTTTTATTGTTTTTTTTTAATAAGTAAATAAGTTTTATTGATCAAATAATAGGCATAGCCTGGTACAAGTACAGGAACAACTCTATGCCCTAACTAAGAAGGCACAAAAGAGGAAAAAAAAATCATGTAAGTCCATGCCATTGAAATCAACTGCAATTGCCCAAGTACAAAGAATGCTATTAAATAAAGCTATAACTTCCTCTAACAATCTCTTCTTGTCTTCAAACGTCTGCGCATTGTTCTCCTGCCACAAACACATGATGCATATATGGATAATTTTCAAACCGCTCTAATCTGCTACATGCCCCTATATTTGTCCAGTTGGCCAACACTGCCACCACAGTTTTCGGCATAACCCAAACCATCTCCCCTCTACCAAACATGTCATTCCACAAAACCCCTGTTGCCTTGCAATGCAAAAGGAGATGATCTGCCAACTCACCCCCCTCCTCTACACATGCAACATTAATTTGCTATAATAACCCTTTGTTTTCTCAAGTTGTCGATTGTGTGAATCTTTCCCAATGATGTTGTCCACACGAAGAATGTAGCTTTGAGGGGTGTCTTATATCTCCAAAGCCTTTTTCAAGAAAACTGAGAGTTGGGCTCTTGAGTAAGAACCTTTGAACCTAAAATACACCTTTCTTGACGGGTGACCACCACAACCCATCTTCTTGTTCATTGTTTGGTTTTACAGAGTACAAAGGCTGTAAAAATCAACAAAACTACTCATCTCCTAATCTTGTACTATCCTACTAAAACTGATATTCCAATAGGTTTGCCCACCTGATAACCCCATGACATCTGCCACCAAAATGTCTTTGGCACTAGCAATTTGGAATAGTGAAAGAAATAAATCTTGTAGAGCATTATCATCACACCAGATATTTTTCCAGAATTTAGTCTGCTCTCCCCCTATCTTCTTCTAATGTGTTTCCACAACTCCACTCCATAGGCTCCTCTAACTTCTTTAGTACTCCATCCACCCGTAGGCTTCCATATTTGCGCTCAATCACCACCTTCTATGGGGCTTTTGGTTCCTTATTATATCTCCACAACCATTTTCTGAATAACGCCCGATTATAAGTTCTCACATTTCAACTTATCAAAAAAAATAAGTTCTCACATTTCTAATACCCAAACCACCATTGGAGATAGGACAACATACCGTTTCACTTGACTAAATGGAATTTGAACTCCTCCCTAAGTCGCCCCACAAGAAATCCTATTAGAGTTTTTTAATTCAGCATGCCACAGTTGCAGGTGTAGAGAAAAGTGCTAAAAAGTAAGTTGGTAGATTAGAAATTGTATTCTTTATGGAAGCAATCCTACCACCTTTCGACAAGTATATTTACTTCCATCCCACTAGTTTTTTCTTTACTTTCTCGATCACTATCTCTTATAAAGATGTCGCCCTTGCAGCTACCCCTAATGGAAGTCCCAGGTATGTCAAAGGAATGAAGGCTATCTTACACCCTACTGTACTGGCCAGCTATCATATTTACGAACATCTCTAATTGGAACTACATTTGATTTGTGAAGTTCACTTTCAACTTGGCTACCGCTGCAAAATAAAAGAGCAAGGCCTTCAAAACTCAAACATGGTTTTGAATTGGCTCACAAAAAAGAAGAGTCTCGTATGCAAATAACAAATGAGATATATTAATGATTCCTTTATCCAGGGTTCCAATTGAAAATCCATCCACAAAGCCATTATTAGCCAAGGCTGATGTCATCCTGCCTAGCCCCTCCAAATGACAAACAGTAAAGGGAACAATAGGTCACCTTGTCTCAGGCCTCATGAGCTATGGAAGAAACCAGTTGGGATACAATGCATTCTTATTGATTGTTAGCATTGTAGTAGGAGCAAACTAAGCAAAATTAATATTTAATAGGCCCAATCTAAATATTGGCGACAAGGGGTTCCTTTTTCTTTTTGTTAATGATAAATTGCAATGTAGGCCTTTCAATTTAGATCTGATGCCTCGGGTTTTCTTTGGGGTGTGCGTCTGTGTAAGTGTTCATGTGCTTGTATGCACATTTGTATTTGTGTATAAAGTTGTTTTGGTATAAGAAAACTTACTGTGACTTTCTTTTTAAGAAGCATAATAAGGAATTAGCCACGGTTGATTATAATCTTTCAATTAATCAACAGTTGGTTGATGAGATGCTTTCCTTTCATTCCATACTTGTCTGACTTCCTATCGCCTCAGTAATTTGTTCATCTTTAATGGGAAATCTGTCCTATCAGTTCACTATGATTTAACTACACATTCTAGATGTCGCTACTTGTTATCAGCACATCAATGGTTAATTGGTTATATATATGAACACTACATCAGACCCTTTGCTGAGAAACTTAAAGTAGCTTTCTTACTTTTGCAAAGTATATGCATTCTGAATATTATAAACTGTTATTTAATGAATGAGCCCATGTGCTACTTGTGTTTGGTTTGTCCAAAATATGAGCTTGTGTTATGTAATTGGTTTGGCATTTGTTACAGTGAGCTTGTTTGGGCTCAGTATGAGTCATTTAAAATTGGGATCCGACAACTTAACATCCCCCTGCCTTTGATAAGATTTTATTTTATGGTAAATGGTAACCCGGCAGGATATTTTCTAATTAACCTTAACCATCTCCAGATTGGTTCACTAGTATATATGTTTGCTTATTATTCAGTGCAAGCCTATTCTGACATCTGATCTTCTATTGCCTCTGTATACCAGGGTATGGAAACACGTTGTCAAGAAAGGGGATACAGTCATTGATGCCACTTGTGGCAATGGCTATGATACTTTAGAATTGCTCAAAATGGTGTCTGATGAATTAGGTAGGGGATGTGTTTATGCCATGGATATTCAGAAGGATGCTTTAGTAAACACTAATTCTTTGTTGGAAGAGTCCGTCAATGCAAATGAGGTGCCCCAATTTTGCACTTTCAGTTACCTTTTATTTGATTCTTCAAGGAATGCAAAAGATTAAAATTTTGTAATTCAAGAAATGTCACCCTACTGATTTTGACAATTAAGCGAAACTATTTTGCAATAATCCATTTTCAGTTTTGACATATACCAGTACTTGAACCAAATTGCCGTGGCTGTCCTAATCTTTTGTTTTTTGTATAAGTTATTGTGGCTCTCTAATCTTAAAAGCCTGAATACAGAGTTGGAAAGTTTTAGTCCTTCTCACTTGAGTCTTGCCTAAGCAAGTAATTATGGACTACCATTGTCGTATTTAACAAATTTGATATATAAAGTGATATTACTATAAATTTATTACTTATACCGAAAAGGAAGGAAAATAAACCCCAACGGGTTGGCGGTCTTGGTCTTGGGATATCACTCCCTTCAAGGTCCAAGGTTCAACATCTCATGGGTTCAACACCGCAAGGTCTTGGTCTTGGGCCACACTCCCTAGTGAAAAGTTAGCGATTTAACCAGTTCCGTGTAGAAAAACTTCCGAGGGTGCAGTGTACGGGATCGGGGTTTACTCTATGAGTGTGGGTCCAAAGGGCCCTACCTTGGAGAGGTTCCCCGACATCAAAAAAAAAAAAGTAAGGAAAATACTTTAACCACAAAGGAATTACACAAAAGTAAGCCAACAAGATGATGTAGCTTGATGTGGTATGTCATGCTGTAAAATTACTTTTATTATAAAGTAGATTTAATGGATTTCATGATACAACATCAGTTTGTGGGTTTATTTTGTATAATCTCTTTGTGTCCGTAGTAGTTCGCAAAAGGAATGCCAAATAAACAGTAATCTCTGTTAGGGTTGGAGTCCAGGGACTGACTTTGGTGCTTTTTGAAATGCTGGTACAGACAGGCTGCTATAGAGTTACTAATTTGTTTTGATGAGAGGATTCTCTTTTCTTGGCATTAAAGTTAGGTTCCTAGATCTGATTTCTAACTTGTTCAACCCTTGGTTTGCATCCAGGTGGAATACATGGTATCAATCGCTAGATACAAATATATATTTATATATATATAATATAATAGTTATATTCATACCTATAAAAAATAGTTATATTCATGTCACGACCCAAATAAAGCTTGACAACTAGCTTTATACTCCAAAAGAACCATTGAAGTTACAATTGGACTCCAGTGGAATCATTATGGATCCCCCAAACTTCTCCCTCCTAGGCAATGTGTGATCCCATTCACCACACTCCATTATTCAATTTGAGGTATTATAATTAGGCTTCTTTTAAAATTTGTGATAGCCAATTGATTGGAAGTAAACTCACAGAATTACTTGCAGTTCCATTGGTTAAAATTGTATGTCTTTGATTACCGATAGTCTTAAGCAACTGTTCGCTTACTCCTATAATTCTTTTACTTGAATTTAAGTAAACATGAAACTAAGGTCCCAACCCTAAAAATAAATGGGGAAAAAAAATTAAATACAGCCCACCCACACTTGTTAGTGTACAGGTTGGTCTTTATCTGCCATTTAACTGGTAAGTGCAGAGTCTACTTGAAAATGAAGAAAGAAATAGCCTTTGCATGTTAGCATTTTCAATATTTAGCAGAGACTGAGTCCTTTTATTGATTGTCTAGAAAAGTTGAAGAAAAATCTATCTTATTATATAATGATAAAATGGAAAAAAGAAAATTGAAGCTGTATTCTTGCTAATATAGATATAAATATGATTCCAAATGCTCCTTAGACTCTTTTTTAACTTCTGTACCTCTAGTGAACTTTTATCTGTCTAATATGTAACTATAGACACCAAAGATAACACATAAGTACTATTGGTCCTATCATTACTGCTGAAATGTTCCTATTTTTTTCACTACATCAAATGTAATTGCATATTGTCTTTTGGAATTGGGAACATGGTGTAGGGTTTTAAAGCCGTTTTCTTAAGATTAGAAAAGTCGATGCATTTGCTTATGAGTTGCAAATGTATGCAGAGAGACCTTGTCAAGCTCCTACCCATATGCCATAGTGAACTGGACAAAGTTGTTCCAGAGAAGGCCTCTGTGAGGTATTCCCTACAACTTGATACTTGTTATGATTGGTCCGTGTTTTGAAGCAGAGGATCTATATGTAACAGCAATGCTATTTGAATTGACGAAATGTGTATTTACTTATAGGTATTTCTCAACCTATAAAACTCAAGATACTCCAACTTTAAGCAATTGTATTTGTCAAAACTTGAGCAGAATAATTTAGCTGCGGTTTCTCACTCTAGGTCCTCTCACTATGCCTCATTAATCTTTAGAGATTGCTTCTTGATATTGAATAGTCAAAGAACTAGAACTAAGGGTCCTGGAATTCTGAAAGACAAATTTTCAGGCAGGCTTGTCTCTTTGCTGGGAAATACACATTAGTATGGCCTATCATAAGAAAAGGTTGGGAGGTATTCCAGTGACACACTAAACTTCATTTGGGGGCCAATACGAGAATTAGATTCTGAAAGGATGTTTGGTATGGTGAAAAGGCACTACGAGATCTATTTCCTTCATTCTTTCATATTGCAAGTGCCAAAGATGCTATGGTGGCGGAGGTCATGGGGTATGTGGGTGGGTGGATCAGTTGGAACATTAATTTCAATTGAGTGGCTTAAGATTGGGAAGTGAGTTGCTTTGTGGATTTCTATGGTTTTATCTATTCCATAAGACCGAACATCCAGCACGAAGATGGCTTGTGGTGGACACATGCAGGGAGAGCGAGTATTACTATCTGTTCCTTCTAAGGCCCTCACAAAAGAATTCGATACATAGTTCCCATGGAGAAAGATTTGGCAGCAGAAGGCACTCCTAAAAGTGGCTTGCTTTGTATAGACAGCTTCTTTAAGCAAGATTCTCACCGCAAACAATTTGAGGAGGAGAGTTATCATAGCAGATTGGTGTTGTATGTGTTGTCGAGTGGGTGAAACAGTGAATCATTTACTTCTACATTGTGAGACAGCCATGGTACTTTGGGATGAGGTATTTAGTAGATTAAATCTAGCATGGGTTATGCCAGAGACCGTAGTGGAAACATTGGCGTGTTGGACTTTGATTCGAGGCATGCGAAAAATCAAACATGTTTGGAAGATAATCCCTATTTATATTATATGGTACTTGTGGCAAGAGCAAAATGCATGGACATTTGAGGATAATGAGAGATCATTCGAGGAGCTCAAAATTTTATTCTTTAGAACTTTGTATACTTGGACCATTGTCGTGGACTTTAATGACATGAACTTTTATGATTTTTTTGTTTCCAATGTTCCTACTTGATAGGACATGAGGATGTTGTAATTGACTTTTATGCCCATTCTTTGATTAATAATACATTTTACTTATCAAAGAAAAAAAATTTGAGTTACCCCTAAGACCATTCCAACAAGTGAAAAGTTCCACCACCCTCCTTCTAAGCATCACCCGTGCCAGTCCAATCCTATTAAAGACCTTATACCATAACACCCTTGCCATCTCAGAATGAAGTAGCAAAGGATCCACCGATTCGCCACATTTTTTACATGTAGCACTAATTCATACATTAATTTATGCTTCCTAAGATTTTACAAGGTCAGAATCTTCCCTAGAGAAGCTGTCCAACCAAAGAAAGCAACCTTAGAAGGCACCTTACTCCTCCAAGTACACTTCCAAGGAAAAGAATGTACCACATCAGACTAGTCAGCAGCTTGCACATAGAGCAGCTGAAAACTTCTTGTTTCCGTGTGAATCTAGACCATCTTCTCCATCTCAGCCCGGCCAGTAGTTTTATCATACAGCAAACTGAACAGATCAGAAATTGCTTACATTTTCCAATCATTTGTTGCTCTAGAAAAATGTACATTCCATTGAGGGGTAACCACTCGATCAATCCAAAACATCTACCACTAAATCACTATGATTCTGAGTGATACAAAAAGCACTAAGGGCCCTATGACCATACCATGAATTATGTCATAAACTATTCATAGAGCCATCCCCAACTACAAGATAAACATGTTTGGTGAAATCATCCCAACCAATCCTAATAATTTTTCACACCCACACACCATGTGTTCCTTCAACCTCATTAGAACACCAATCCCCTCCGCCCAAAAAAAAAGCACTCCCATATTTAGAATCAATAACAGCCCTCCAAAAGAACTCAGCTAATGATACCTGCATAACCACTTCCTAAAAGGGCTTTATTTACGGTCCTCAACTTCCTAACTCCCAACCCTCCACATGATAGTGGGGTACATATCTTTTTCCCAACTAACATAATAAAACTTGGCTTCCTCCCCGATACCTCTCCACAAGAATTCTCAAAGAATCTTTTCAATCTGATTACCACGGCAACTAGTATAGGAAATAGTGAGAGAAAATATTACAGAGATTAGAAAGAGTGCTCTTGATTAAAGTGATTCTTCTATTTCGACAGGTACAACCTCTTCCATCCCACCAAACTTCTCTCAACCTTCTCTATCACCCGATTTTAAACAGCTCTCACCTTAAAAACAGCTCCCAAAGGGAGACCAAGATCTCTTAATGGCAATGACGAAACTTGGCAACCTAGAATGTTTGCCAAACTACTAATATTGCACACAGGGCCCTTCGGAACAATCTTGGATTTTTCGAGGTTCACCTTTTGGCTAGACACAACCCCAAAACAAAGCAAGTGTGCTCTCAATGTTTGCGCCTGACTTGGATTGACATCACAAAAAAGTAATGTATCATATGCAAGCAAAATGTGAGAAATATTAATCAATTCATTATAAGACTCACTCACCTAGAAACTTGCCAAGAAACCACCATGAATTATAGCCCTCAGTATTCAACTGAGTGCATCCTTAACTATGACAAAAAGGAAGGGAGACCACATATCCCCTTGTCTCAAATCGTGAGAACTATTAAAGATACCCACAGGAGAGTTATGTACTAACACTCATAATTGTGCGGTCAAAATGCGACGCGTAATCCGCTTACACCATCTCCTCCCAAAACCACATCTCCCTAGTCGGTAAAAAAGAAAATCCCAACTAACATGATTAAAAGCCTTCTCCATATCAAGCTTACATAAAATATCTAGCACTCTTGATTTAATTCTACATTCCAAACATTCATTGGCCATTAATAGTGAATCCAGAACTTGACTCCTTTTAACGAAAGCATTATGAGATTTTGAAATAATTATCCCCATAACCGTGCTCAAATGGATGGGAAGAACTTTGTAAATAATTTTGTAAGCCATGAATAACCTTCACATTAGAAGTGCAATGAAGGTCGCATTTAGACTCTTTTCAAACTCCCAAAAGAATGCAATTCCTGAAACACCTTCATAATGTCTTCCCGTACAATGTCCCAACAAACCTGAAAAACTGTCATGGTAAAGCCGTTCAAACCAGGAGCTTTATCCTTAAAATTTCATTCTCCTCAAAGGGTCGTTCAAGCCATGTTGCACTCATAGTCAATGGTATAAAAAGCTACACCATCAAGATTTGGCCTCCAAGCATACTGCTTAATAAGGAGTTTCTAATAAAAGAAATTATATATAATTTGAAGAAAGCACTAATTATAGAAGAGTTTGACAACACAATTTACTAGAAAGAAGGAATATAGAAAACATCTAACAGCCATTTATTGTACTTCTTATTGTAGATGTATTAAGATATGATAATCAATTGAAGTCTTCAATATCATGGATTCATATTGAGCCAGGCCATATCTTAGTTAATATTTCTGCATTTCATTAAGCCAATGGCTTTGCTCGAATGCCACCTTCTGTGCCCATAAATTTGAGTGGGAGGATGTGCTTGTGATTGTGGACTCCAGACCCTATGAATGTAATGAGAAATTTTATTTACATGTAAATAGGCATAGTCAAATACACAAAAGGTATACAAGAGAAAATATATAGATACAAGCTAAAAACAAAACAAAAAAAAACAAAACAAAACAAAACTAATGCAAAGCATTACAAGAATTCCCATCCGTTACAAGGTTTTGCACCCAAAAACTGAAAGAGCTAAAGAAAAAATCCCTAAATTCCCCCAAGGTATGTTCACGGTCCATTTCTTTCTAACCATAAACACCAAAACAAACACAAGGAGCACCGTCCAAAAGTCTGCACTGCCTCCACCACCCAATCATTCTAGCTTGCCAAAAGAACCACCACTCACAATGGCATAACCCAGACAATGTCAACCCCTTCCAAATATCTCATTCCCGAAGGCTGTACCCACCTCATAATGTAGAAAAGTGTGATTAACAGATTCACCATCTTTTTTGCACATGAAACACCAATCAATAACAAATAATCCTCTTTTCCTCAAATTATCTGTGGTTAAAATTTTCTCAAGAGATGCCAACCAACAGTCAAATGCTACTTTGCTATGGGCTTTTGATTTCCAGATACATTTTTCCAGGGAAAAGCTGCGTCTCCATGGTAGTTTAACACTTTGTAGTAGGATCTCACAGAAAATCTGGAGTTAAAATCATGTACCCACAGCAGCCTGTCCTCCCTGTTATGATCTATCTTCATATATATATTTTGCAAGGAAATCAGCAGCTTCACTTATTCCCAATCCTGTAATTCTCTATTAAACTCTACATTCCAATGCAGCAGATTATTTGAAATCTGAAATGAATCTGCCACAGCAGCCCCTTTGTTTCTGGCTATCCTAAAGAGATTAGGATAGATAGATCCAGACCTGTGAATGTATCTGTTAATTTTTAATCAGACATATTTATGCATTTCATTAAGGAAAACAAGAAAAGCGCTTTCAGAAAAGGCAGAATTTTTGATGACCCGGGTGCTTTTAGGCTTGTTGCTTTCAACTTAGGTTTCCTTCCTGGTGGTGACAAGGCAATAATCACAAAGCCAGAGACGACTTTACTTGCACTGGAAGCTGCAAAACAAACTGTAATGCCAGGAGGGCTTATAAGCTTAGTAGTTTATGTGGGGCATCCTGGCGGATGGTAATACTTCTGCTCTGCTCAATTCCTATTATTAACAGATGTACCGCTGCTTATATAGCTAGTTTACTATTAATGATCCGTGTTTTGTCTTACCATTCAATCTGGTTAAGCCTTTAACACATTAAAGACTTGATTAGTGCCGTATTTGTTGTCATTTGGTAGAGCAAACTGATGAAATGAGGCTATTATGGCATGAATGGATTAACTAACTCACTCAAACCAAGATTGAAAGACTTGGACTGTTATTCCAGTGGATTATTTAATGGTTACACCTATCAGGAAAATATATTTTAACCTATTGAAGTTAATGGTTACAATGGTGAAATAACAACTTGTTGAATTGCATGGGGGACAGATTGGATCTTTTTTCAGTATATGATTTTATGCTTTCTTTCTGTGTAATTAGTAATTATCCAACTTACTCTGCGCATGATTTTAAAAACAGTTGAGGCAGTTTAAGTTCAAGTTCATAGTGGTTGTTTAGTAAGACATTGCTGTTTGAATGAGTAATATGTTAATTTCATAGGTCATTTTAAGTTTTCTACTTCAGTTGGAAAACTGTGATTAGTCAGTGGAGATTAAACGTAATTTAGTACAGATTTTACTGGCTTTTTGCAAACTCTTTGGCATTACTAAGTTGTAACCTGAGAGTTGAATAAGATTATTATTTTGGAGGTAGTGTTTTTTGTGGTCTACAAGGGTGTGATTCCATAGTTTGTAATTTATATAGAGAAAGATGAATACTTTTTGTTTGTTATATATATACAACACACACGCTTGCATATATATATATATATATATTTACTGTATTACCTAGTCATTTCATATCGTATACAATCACCTATGGCAAACTAAGAAACTTTTGTATTCAGAAGGAAAGCTCGGTTTGATATTATTTTAGACAACATTTTTTGTATATTTATAATTTATGAATTGTGATAAAATTAAGAGAACTTTCCATTTCGGATTTACATAAATATGTGAGCACACATATAGGAAGACAGATGCATCTGTGTCAACTGTATTTGTTTGCCCTCCCCACACAAAGATTATTTTTTCGGTAGCTGTTTTTAAGGCTTTGGTCCCTTTGGATCTGTTGTAGATAGATGTTTTTATAACCATTGACAGATATATCTTTTGTTCGTTTTTCTGATATACAGGCAGGAATGGGAGACAATTCAAGCATTTGCTTCTGGATTGCCAGTGGATGAATGGGTTTGCTGCAAGTTCCAGATATTGAACAAACCATGGGCTCCCATACCCGTTTTCTTATTCAAAAGATGATTCCCAGTTGCAAGACTTTTTGTACTATTTTTTATTCAAATTTTGAATTTCAAATTTCATAATTTCTAACATATCAATAACTTACATGTGGAGAAATAAGTTTTTTGTAAGTTTTCCTTCAGTACATTTAGCATTTTCCTTTTTTATTAGCCTTTTTTCCGACAAAACCATCTTTACATGTAGATCAAGCATTCGTATAGTAGATTGCTTAAATCACAGGGCCTGTCTGCAGCCATTCGTTGCTATATAGTTATGAGGTTCGTATTTACACATTACGTCTGGCCTAAGTTGTGCAGGGTAAAAGAAAGGAGACGGGCAGGCATATTGCATATAGATAAACAGTTCTTTATGGCTCTGTTTCTTGGAAAATCATTGGAAAGAAAGTCGAGCGTTAGAGGTTTGATAAATGTATGTATATTAACTTTTAAGTAAATTTATAAATGATGTAAATTTTTATACAACTTGTGTTAGTAATGTGAATTAATATTTTCGATTCACAAAAGTTGTTTTTTTTTTTAAATATATATATATATATATATATATATATATATAAGATTACATTTCTCATTTATGCGAAATATATTGTTGATGTTGTATTAATTTTTGAGGAGAAGATGTAGCCAAACTGTCACGGCGTGCAGTGCATGACAACGGAAAATACGTAAAGTGTTAAAATAGCTAAACGTTGACGATCGCGATGGGACTCGAACCCACAATCTCCCGCTCCGGAGGCGAGCGCCTTATCCATTAGGCCACGCGATCTTTTGTTCACGTATTTTGTGCAGTATATACTTAATTCTATTCAGAGAATATTTTTCCAATAGAAATATTGTCCTTTGCTTTATTTTAATCGGCACTTTCATTTATTTTTTAGAAAGTTAATTATTAATAGTTTATATTTTATAAAAAGGAAAATGTGGAAATCATTTCACTTTCTCTTTCGAAAAACGTATCCTGTTGGGATTCTCTGAGATGAACAAAACAATGCGTCAATCTACGTGCATGAATCTACCGGACAACTGCAAAAGAATAGGGGTCAACCCACGGTGGAGAATGCAAATAAAAATACTAAAATGTATATCATTTCACATGTATATAATTACCGCAGAAATAAAAATAAAAAAACTAAAATGTAGGTTAATATTATTGACTTCTAGTTTCTTATGTTGTACAAATGATTATCAATACACCCTTTTATAAGTATAATAGGATAATGAATATAAGACATATACATGAATTAATAAGATATATTCATGAATTTAAAATTTTCACGATCTAATAAATGAATGAGCTAGGATTTTAAGAGGTGGAATCTAAATTCATGTATACATTTATAACACTTATTTCTTAGATGATCACACATAAAGAATGTGCTTTATTAAAATCTTATTAAAAAAAATCAATGAAAAAAAAAATTAACAATAAAAAAAAAGAATACAATATTCTTATATCCTTAAAATATTAAATAATTATCTTGTCAAAATTTTGCAAATGAAAACTAAGTGGGAAAACAACTTAAAGAAAGAAAAAAAAGTACAACTCATATGATTATTTTCTCGATCAAAATATTTTTTACTTAATGTATTCTAATATTGTATACCAACTTCTTAAATATTGTAATTGATAATACTTTATTAAATAGATGAGCCAAATTATCACATTATCATATTTATATGACATCAATATTATCACCTTTTAAGAACTCACGTGTATAAAAGTACTTAGACGAAACAAGCTTAGTTATATCACATGTTCAGTTTATATCAATTTTCACTCAATGTCAAGTTTTAACTTATGTCAACATATGTCACACTATTTGCCAAGTTATGTCATGTACATTCATGTTCATGTCACATTGCATTCTATCATTTTACTTCCATGCATGCATATATGTATTGCTAGTTAAGTTGATAGTTACTTGCTGATAGTTAAGTTGATAGTTACTTGCTGAAATTTATAATCAAATCTCATTGGGTAGTCTCAACTATCATTCATCTTGAAATAGTAGACTATGTGCTAGGCTTTAGAGAGCCAAATAAGCTGGATGAGCACAATTAGACCCCAATGCAACAAAGAGGAGATTCTTAATTCAATCCTTCAATTTATAAATAAGATTATGGCTATCTTAGCCAAGTTATGTGAGCAGTTCAATGAGTTAGCTCAGTAGTTAAGCTTCTCTGTGTTGTACTTGTAAAGCGTTGACTCCAGTACTGATTTATGTTATATTCATGATGGACATTCACTCATCAATAACAACAAAAAGGAGATGAATTAACCAACTTAAGAATAACCATTCCCTTAACTCTACTCGTTACCAATGTGAGAGTTAATCCCTCACTCCAACTACTGATATGACTTTGAGAATACTGTGCAAGGGGGACAAGTTTTATGACAATAAAGTTATTACTTTGTTATGCAGTTATGAAGCATGTTATGTTTTGATATATAGTTTTTGGTACAATGTTAATTATTCAAAGAAAAAAAGTATGTGATGTATATATTGCATACTGTTAGATGCATGCTACGTACATTGCATGTTTAACCATCATAAATAGGGTATAACCTTATGTTGCATATCCTGACACTTCAAAGTCAATTCTATGTCCAGTGCAATCTAGGGACATCATAATGTCAAACAGAGATTTCAGAGTGATTTGTAATTTCATCAATCTCTCATAAAATATGAGACCTTAGGTAGAGGTCTCGAAGCACAAATCAACATGCCCATTATAAACTCATTGAACAAAGTTTATCTCACATTAGTTTTAGTTTATGTTAGTTCATGTCACGTTATTTTTCAAGTCATGTCATATTTATTCATATTCATATTCATATTAGCATTCATATTTTTACTGTCATGCATGAATATATACATTACTAGTTAAAGTTATTTGTTCACTTGTTGAGATTAGTAATCAAATTTTAATTGGTTGTCCTAACTTCAATTCCCTCCAAAATGGTAGATTATGTGCCAAAATTAGGAGTGCAACCGATTGTTGAGTGGAGGAAGTCGATTAGGCGTCAATGCAACAACGCAGAGCTTATAGCCTTGATGCTCCATCTCATTGATAGTATGTTGGCTTATTTAAACGAGTTGCACAAGCTAATGGAAGGACTAACCTTGTATGTATTAGCAGTCTTTACATGTACTTATGGAGCTATATCTCCAGTACTCGCGATGTTACAGATCTTAGACATACACTCTAATTTTCGAACGTCTGTTATGTAAATTTTATGAAATATGTTTATGTTTTCTAGATATAGTACTTTTGGTACATAATATTGCCCAAAAAAATTATTTGCTATAAATATTACATATTGTTAAATATATGTTAAGTATATTGCATGTTTATCTATCATGAACGGCCTTGTGTTGCATGTCTAAATATCCAAATAGAATCTAGAGATATTACAATAGATGTTATGCTCAAATTATCAATCTCATAGTCAACAAGGGTCTGAAGGAAGGTGATGACTCAATTATCAAGGGCTATAATATTGTGAAGTACATGAAGTCTTCCCCCTAAAGGCATGACAAGTTTAAGCTGTGTGTCGAGCAATTAAAAATCTCTTGTGGTAGTATGTAGACTTTGGACGTTTTCACTAAATGGAACTCAACCTACATGATATTGGATGTATCATTAAGGTATTAGAGAACCTTTAAGAGGATAGAGGTTGAAGATGGAGGTCTGTATGATACTTTGACAAAGGACAAAACAAAGAGGAAGTGTGAGGGGAGAGTCAATTGTAGGATAATTTTGTATCTAAAAAAGAATGGCGCCCGCCTATGATCTCTGAAACTCAAATTTTGGGTCTCACCACCATTCTAACCTAACTACCCCTTATCCTATTTGATTTGATAAAGATAAGCACAGTAAATCCAATCAATGAATTCCTACCCTTATTCCTATCGTCAGAACATTAAAATAATAAGACGAAATAAGGGCATTTAATGCCTAATAGTTTGAAATCCCGCATTAAATGGTACCTAACCCACTAAAACATCAATAGCGGACATGAGATATGGTTAGTAGAAGATAAGTCACCCAAGTATGACCACATTGATGAAGATATTATTTAGAAGAAACAAAAACAATAAATGATTCAAGACGATGGAGAAAAGAGATTCTGGTTGATTAATATCCTCCCTGCCAGTCATGAACAATGATACGCGTATCAACACGATATTTCAATGCATATAAAAGGAAAAGATCATCAGAAAGAAAATGTATGAAAAACAATCTCAATTCATTATTATTCAAAAAACACAAATTCTCTTTCTAACAAAAGCATCGGAGAGTTTAAAGGGTCTTAGAGCCCTACTCATTATTTGACCTTGTGCAGATCTATTAGCTTGGAGTCTTCGAGTTACTCAGGATTGCAGAACACGCATCAACAGTGGCGGCGTCTGTGGGATCTTTGACGTGTTCTCTCTAAACCAGTCACGTTCTGATTTCAAGTTAATAAGCACAATTTAAAAGACTACTCGATGGAAGAACGATTAGCTGCCATGGAAGAAACTATTAGGGAGCTAACTAGAGAAAATGATAAACTACAAAGAAATAATGAAGAACTTACGGCCCGTGAAGAACCTTTCGTTAGTAAGTGCGTGGAATCTCATCGAGCCAATGATCCTAATCGAGAGGATGAGAAAGAAAGGAGTAAAATCCAGTTGGAACTCAAAGAATTAGAAGACAAATACGAAAACATAGCCAAACGTATAGAAGCCTCATCCATCACTAGGCAATTATGCAATAATTTAGGCACCCCATACAATGCAAGTGTGATGGCGGTGCCATTACCTCATAAGTTTTGAGCACCTCAGATGGAACTTTATGATAGAAGTACGGACCCATATGAACATATCGAAGCGTTTAGGATGCACATAAGTTTACATGATTATCCTAACGAGGTGGCATTTAGAGCATTTCCACTCACCCTGAAAAAATAGCACGAACTTGGTTTGGGACAGTCCCAATCGGCACTGTGGATAGTTTTAACTGTCTTACTCGTCTTTTATAACTTAGTTTCTAGGAAGTCGAAGAAGGAAACAACCAGCTGCTTACCTCCTCTAAGGTAAATATATTTCTCAATTCAACAAAGAGTTGATGACTATAGGCGATCAGGATGAGAAAATCACCTCAGCTACCCTCCTAAGTAGAGTATGGCCAGGAAACCCTTTTTTAGCAGAGATTGCTAGACGTACTCCAGCCATATTAGCGGAATTTATGGATAGGGCTGATGGTTATATAAATGTTGAACACACTCTCCAAGCTCTCATAGAAACTCTTCGAGAGGAAATAAAGCGTACTAACTAGACCAAATCAAACTCATCAGCAAAAGAGATCAAAAAGAAGAACGCTAATGATTCTAGGAGAAGATATACTCAAGGAAATTCGCGGTCTCAAGGAATCTCACAATACCAACCGCATCTCTATAACAATTTGACAGTTGACAAAGATACTGAGGAGAGGCAACACTGTAACTCAAGCCAACAACAATCGACCAATATGTACTGCGAATATCATAAATCTACTTGGCACAATACTCAAGAACGTAGGATTTTGAAGAGGAAAGATGAAGAGCAATGAGGAGAACAACAAATAAAAGGATGATATCCTAACAAGAAACGCAGCCCGAGCCCTCACAAAGATAAATGCGGGAGAAATAGTAGAGATTCATCTCAAGCTGGAAGTCCCTTGGGCGAAATACGAACCATCGCTGGGGGAGAAACTTCTGCTTCAAGGAAAGTAAATGCCCGAGAAGCATGCTATGCGGAGATCTTCATCATGTCAGAAGCTACCTGAGATATACAATTTTCAGAGAATTTCCCAATCATTTTTTACAGACAAGACGAATGAGTGATACAACCTCATGATGATGCTCTGGTCAGAACCCTATTCATTGCCAATTTCACAACAAAGAGAATCCTTGTTGACAATAGAAGTTCAACATATATTCTATATTGGGAAGCCTTCGACAAGATGAGAATCGGACGAAACAGATTGCAGCGAGCCCCAACGTCTCTAAGAGGATTCACCAGTGAAGTAATTCAGCCTGAAGGAGTGATCACTATGCCCGTCATGGTCGGCGAAGCACCCAAGACTTCAATGATCATGGTTGATTTCCTGGTGGTCAAAACCCTTTCCTTATATAACGCTATAATAGGGCGTCCCGCCTTAAATCATCTAAAGACGGTCACCTCTACATATCATTTAAAAATGAAGTTCCCAACTCAGGGAGGTGTCGGGGAAATGAAAGACGAACAAACCTTAGCCCGTGAGTATTATTCTCGTGAGTTGAAACCCATCTGCCAGATGGTAATTGTTGCCAACAAAGAAGATCCAGAAAATAGCGAAGTCACAGCTGAATTACCACCACTGCCACTTCTAACTGAATGGGATGAAGAAGTCTGAGATGAACAGGCCATCAAGCAAACTAAACTTGGAGAGCCGTTGGAGTTAATCACCCTCAATCTGGCAAAACCAGAGTAGAAAGTTCAGATAGGCTCCAATTTGGAACCTAGTCTAAAGTAGAAACTCAAACAACTCTTGACAGAACACCAATACATTTTTGCCTGGACTCATTAAGACATGTCAGGTATAGATAATAACATTGCCGAACATCATTTATGTGTCAATCAGGGAGCTCGAAAAATGTGCTGCCATAGCTGAGGAAGTGGATAGCCTCTTAGCAGCTGGTTTATTAGAGAAGTCCATTATCCAGAATGGTTGTCTAATGTAGTATTGGTGAAAAAAACGAATGGCAAATGGAGAATGTGCGTAGACTTCATGGATCTCAATAAAGCATGCCCAAAAGATAGTTTCTCACTTCCTTCAAATCGATCTGATTGTAGATTCTACCCCGGGCCATCCCTTGCTTAGCTTCATGGATGCTTACTCGGGATATAATCAGATCAAAATGAGTGTAGATGATGAAGAGAAAATCGTTTTCATTACAGACCGAGGATTGTATTGCTACTAAGTAATGCCCTTTGGGTTGAAAAATACAGGAGCTACATATCAAGGCCTAGTAAATAGGATGTTTAAACAGCAGATATGGCGGAATGTAGAAGTATATGTTGATGATCTATTGGTCAAGAGTAAAACATCTGAGCAACACATAGATGACTTGCAGGAGGCTTGTGTGGTCCTACGTCATTACAAAATGAAACTTAACCTAAACAAATGCTCATTTGGGGTCGGGTCGGGAAAATTCCTAGGTTATATGGTCTCCGAAAGAGGAATTGAAGCTAATCCAGAAAAAGTAAGGGTCATCTCTCACATGAATGCGCCCCGAAACCATCATGAGGTACAACAATTGGTGGGCCGGATGATCGTCTTAAATCGCTTCATAGCTAGATCTACTGACCAATGTTTACCTTTCTTTTAAGTTCTAAAGAAAACGCGAGAGTGGAACTCTACCTGTGACAAAGCTTTCGACGAGTTAAAAGAATATTTAACTCACCCGCCATTACTTAATTAGATCGAACCAGGTGAGGTGTTAATTGCTTACTTAGCAATATCGCCCAATGCCACCTCTGCTGTTCTAGTCAAAGACAGGATGGCGAGATAAAAACCGGTGTATTACATAAGCCGAGCATTCCGTGGAGCAGAATCCAGATACCCTAAGTTGGAAATGATGGCCCTAGCGTTAGTAGTTGCAACCAGACGACTCCGACCATATTTCCAAACTCACACCATACAAGTACTCATAGATCAACCCTTGAAAGCAATGTTACAACGACCAGATACTTCAAGAAGGCTAGCAAAGTGGGTCATAGAATTTAGCAAATTTGACATCCAATATACTCCGAGAAAGGCAATCAAATGACAAGTGTTAGAAAATTTTATAGCTGAACTCACAGGCTTCTCGGAGGAAATCCCCAAAACTCCACCCAGTAAACCTTGGGTAGTTTATGTAGACGGATCTGCGTGTAAAGCAGGAGGGGGGCAGGTATCCACATTATTTCTAGTGATGAGAGAGAGTAAATTATGTTGTAAAAATTACTTTCAAAGTCACTAACAATGAGGCGGAATATGAAGCACTCTTAATTGGCCTAACCATCGCCCGCCTTCTAGGGGCTAAAGAAGTAGAAGTGCGTGCCGACTCCCAAGTGGTAGTTAACCAAGTAACAGGCACATTTACTATTAAGGGAGAACGATTAAAGAAATATTTCTAGTTGGTTTGTGAAGCACGATATTACTTTCATTACTCGTCTATTCAACAAATCCCAAGGGTTAGCAACTACCAAGCTAATCGCCTAGCAAAAGCAGCATACGAGCAAAATGATATTTCTTTCCCCGAGCATACCAAAGCGAGGCAAGCTGACGTTCCTTCTATTGGAAAATAAATACTCCAAGCAGAGATAGCTCAGCTCGGATGAGACAAAGATATAGTGAATTTTCTGCAAGACAGTAAGCTACCCACTGACACAAGTGAGGCAAGAAAGGTCAAGAATCGGGCTGCCAGGTTCACTATTTTAGAAGTGATACTATATTGAAAGGTATTCTCTGAACCACTGCTCAGATGCCTTTCGATAGAGGAATCTCGATATATATTAATAGAAATTCATGAAGGCATTTGTGAGAGTCATTCTGGAGGAAGAACTTTGGCCATTAAAATAAATCGAGCAGGTTATTACTGGCCAAACATTCTCAAAGATGCAAGAGAATTTACCCAAAAGTGCATCCAGTGTCAAGAACATGCCAACCTTCTCGCCTCCCGCCTACAGAACTATCGTCCATAGTAGCAGCTTGGCCCTTTGCACAATAGAGGCTAGACCTCATTGGTCCATTGGCCCTTTTCCAATCGCTCGTGGAAGAATTAAATTCATCATAGTCACCATCGACTATTTCATAAAGTTGAGGCAAAGGCTCTGTCCACGATAACCACCCAAGCCATCACCAAATTTCTTTGGAAGTTCATTATATGCCGGTTTGAAATACTACAAAGCTTTATATCCGACAATGGGAGTCAATTCGACTCTTCACATTACCGACAGTGGTGTGCAAAGTTAAGAATCGAAGTGTAGTATTCATCGCTTGGACACCCACAAGCAAATGGCCAAGTAGAGGCGAATAACAAGACTATCTTGTCTATTTTTAAAAAGAAGTTAGGAAGTTATAAGGGAGCAGGGCCAAAAGAGCTGCTCGGTGTGTTATGGTCCTATCGAAATACCGTTCAGACTTCTACAGGGGAAACCTCATTTGCTCTCACATACGGCAGTAAAGCCGTCATTCCGGTAGAAGTAGGAACTCTCAACTTAAGAGTACAACATTTCTACCCAAAGACCAATGAAATAAGATTGTTACAACAACTGGATCTCATTAAGGAAAGGCGGGTAGAAGCATCCGTAAGAGTAGAACATCATAAACGCATGGCTAAAAAGTTTTTCAATAAGCGAGTCAAGTCAAGAACCTTCAAACCCAGTGACCTAATGTTGAAGCGAACGAGAGTGACTACAACCGAATAATGCAAGCTGGGGCCTAGGTGGGAAGGACCCTATGTTGTCACTAGGAGTAATCGTCTAGGATCGTACTGACTTAAAGATAGCGAAGGAAACGCCCTTTCTCACCCGTGGAATGCAGAACATGTGAAGAAATTACTATGTATAGTTGGTTAATCATATAAAAGCTGAAGTTATTGATATCACAGTGAATATTTTCAATCGCTTATTAACCTGACGAATCGCGGGGTCGCTTGAGTTCCATGCCTCGCCCCACGATTCACTCGCCGAGAGGAAAATGGTTTTCCCAAATCAACTTTTTCGCTCTCGCCTGCTCAATGGCAATACATTTCTCACACAAGAACTACTTCTGAATAAATCTTTATCAATGGAGTTGATAGGGCTCATTGATAAAGATTTACAAGGTATTGAGGGAACTAAACAACAACAATCATATCAAAGAAACAAAAAAGAATATCATTAGAATGGGTCCAAAAGGTACATTCGCCACAAAAAAAAAAAGAGAATACATATACATTGAAATGGGATCAAATATCATCAGGAAAGAGGGGGCAAATCTCGAATGCGGAATTCAGGTGTCCCAAATTTTGGCTACTTCAGCCTTTGCTACAGGATCAGGAGTAAGACTTCTAGGATCCATAGTAGTTACATTAAAGGAAGGGTTGCGAACATCTCCTCTCTTAGTCGCCGTAAACCCTCCACATAACCCTGGCTCCAATCATAAATGCCAAGGGAACGAGTTCGAGCCGCTTTGCGCCTAAGGATCTCGAGCTCAGCATTCGCCTCGCCCAATTCTCTAGAAATAGTATCACGCTCATGCTCAACTACATCAACTCTGGCTCAAAGAGTTTCTAACTCATCCTCTCGAGTAGCACAAGTATGCTCTAGAATGGTCAAGTTAGACCTTAGGTATTTCATCTCCTGATTGGTTATGGCGAGTTTGTTTTCCTTAGTGGTGAGCGTCTGTCTAATGGATTCTTGGCCCTAAAAAAGCTCATCTCTACTCGCCTCTAAGGATTGATTCCTTTCTTGCAGGGTCACCATCTCCGCTTGCATAGATTCATTGCTCACCGTAAGGTAATCTCTTTCTTCTTCCAACTCCATTACCGTAGCCTTCAGGAGATCCCTCTCTTCTATAAGCTTACTGATAGCGATCCCAAGCTCTCTATACTTCTCCTTAATTTCAGAAATCTTTTCTTGGGCTTGTCGCTCACTTCTGTCTAGCAACTTCGCCACCTCAGATCCAATTGGACCAACTATCTAGTCAGAAGCTTGAATAATATCAACAGATTAAATGAGAGAAAAGAAATTAATTTCAGGAAGTAAAAATGAGTACATGTGCCAATAGAGACCGAATTGACAACAACCTCCATTTATTTTGAGAAATCGGGAAGTGAAATAGCCTGGGGTGACATTTGTGCAGAATGATGAAGAGCACGATCAAAGGAAGATTTAATCATTAACCGACATCATCACCAGAGGTTCGAATATGATCTCGGCCAGCATTTTCATCAACCTCAACATTAGCTAGTTTGGATCCTCGTGAAAGCCCCGCCGCGAAGTGTTGACCCTCCATTTCCTGCTGTTGACATATAGCTACTTCTTGCTCACCGATCGCAGGGGTATGTATTTCGTCTCCTTCACCCCTCTCATGACGACCATCTACAACTGAAAGGGATCACTCTGATCTATGAGTATCTTCCCGACCACGAGCCTGAACAGATGGCCCTACATGCGGTTGGAAAGAAGGAGTTCCAGCAGCATATGTCGGAGGATTAGATAAAGCAGCTAAGAAAGCTAGCTCGACTTCATCTACCTCTCATGCCTCTAACAAATGATTTAGGTTCCCCTGCTGGATTAGGATGGCGATCTAGAGACGAATGTTGAGACGACTCTTGTATCATTTTCTCTGCCTGATTAAGTTCAGCCCTAGAAGATGATGCCAAAGAAGGAGAGGGATATTCTAAAACAACCCTTTGGCGATTAGCCAACTGAACTTCAATCAGTAAACGATTAGCCTCCTCGCTTGCTGTAATATCGGGAGTAGGAAGAGGATGGGAAAAAGGTAATACCTAAGAAGATCCAATTAGGATTTCTTCAAGGATATGGCGAGTAACCTCTCGGATAGAGGGACCCACATGTGTGGCCCCTTTCTCGTGGTGACCTTTAATTTGCCTCTCTTGAGCAAAGGTAAGAGCTGGAGGCTTAGGGGTCTCAACAACAGATCGACCGCCTCCTTCATGGCGAGCCTTTGTTCATTTTTCCTATTTCGGAAGGGGAAATGCTCGCTTGCAAAGTACAATTTGGCGTTTAGGCTGTTCATTGGTCAGGATGCTTGAAAAATCTTGAAACTTGGCATAGCCTCGCCTTGGCTCGACCAAATAAGTATTAATATTATGATCAATCAAAATAAGATCAGACTCCAACCGATGGAAGTGGCGTCTCACCCATTTTATAACAATATCAACTCGAGTATGTTCTCTCTGATTGAGATTAATGTCCAAAAGGGAGGCAGGCGGTAACTCATCCCAGTTCACTTAAATAGGGAATTTCCCCTTACTCTCATCCTCTGGGAATTGTCATCCATCGCCTTTAACATAAAAGATTTTCTTGTTATAATCATTGACATTGGAATATAGGCTTTCGAGGGTACACAACTTCGTTTCACTGTACCGAGATTGAAAACTGATCAAACTTTAAGAGGTTTCTCGATAATACAATAAAGAGAAAGAAACTCTCGAGCCGTTAGATCAGGATACACTTCACTAGCCTCTAATAGAGATGTACGGAACACCATGCAAGAAGCCAAGAGAATTCGCCAAGCATTAGGCAGTAGTTGAGCAGGAGCTAGACCTAAATAATGAAACACTTCTCGAACGGGTCTGATAAAAGGAAGGCAAAGCCCATTTTTCAACATGGCTTTATAAAGAAGCACATGTTGGGCTCGCCCCTCGGCATCGTAGAGTCAATCCCGGACAACCCCAAAACTAGTAGACATGGGAATAAAACCCAAACCGAAGATGTTGAATAGATGTAGGAGCATAAAATGAAACCCAATGGTATCCAGCAAAGGTAGAAGCCACCCCTATTAGTTGATAAAGAATGTTGAAAAAAGGAGTCAAAGAGGAATTTAGAAAGGAAGGAATAGATTCTCAACAACAAAATGGCAATAAAGGTTGAACAAGTTTAGAAAGAGTAGTTATTTATACTAAGAATAATTATGGCTCTTGAGATATGAAATGACACAATTGATGAGCGGAGTATACAAATACGAACTTCCATCCAGTGACTATGTATCACGTACCAATCACTGGAATAACTGACAGCCGGTACTCGAAAAATCGAAGGATCTGATACGTAATGATAGAAATCCTCCATCAAATCAGTAAATACAATGCACTATAATTCAAGCAGTTATTGTCAGAAAATTGTGGCTCTTTCCTATGCCTAACGGATTGAAGACAAATAGTTATTACTAGAAGACAAACAAACTCATTTAAGGTGAAACCCACTCCCACCTAACATATTCAAAATTCACTTTGCACAGGATGAGGAGTTGGTAAGTTTAAGCCATAAAAGATTCGAAGAAATCCCTACCAAATTATATTTAATAGGGATTCGCGGGGTATTGTGAGGCGAGAGTCAATTGTAAGATAATTCTGTATCTTAAAAAGAATGGCGCCCGCCTATGATCTCTAAAACTCAAATTCTAGGTCCCACCACCATTCAAACCTAACTATCCATTATCCTGTTTGATTCGATAAAGTAAGCACAGTGAATCCAATTAATGAATCCCTACCCTTATTCCTGTCGTCAGAACAGTAGAATAATCAGACGAAATATGGGCATTTAATGCCTAACAGTCTAATATCCCACATTAAGTGCTACCTAACCCGCTAAAACATCAAGAGTGGACATGAAATATGCTTAGTAGAAGATAAGTCACCCAAGTATGACCACATTGATGAAGATATTATTTAGAAGAAATAAATTCTCTCTCAAATAAAAGTATCGGAGAGTTTAAAAGGCCTTAGAGCCCTACTCTTTATTTGACCTTGTGCAGATCTATAGCTTAGAGTTTTCGAGTTACTCAAAATTGCAGAACACGCATCAACAAGAAGGACTCAAACAACTAGACACTAGTAATTGGGATAATGTGAGGTATTAGGTTTAGATTTTGAAATTGGTTTATAATACCATTGTTGGTAATTTATATTGTATTGTAAACATGTACTTTGAAGAGCTCCTAGGATTTTATGATCAATTACTACACAAATTCGAATGTAGTGTCAACTTGGCTCGAAACTGAGTTAGAGTCGTAGATTGAAGCTGGCTAATCTAACTCAGTCAAAGTTGGGGCCCACCACTAAGCAAGAGTTAAGAGCTTTTATCAAACACAATTTACAGTAGACTTTACTCCCTAGACTTATGGACTTAAACCCCAATGTCAAACCACATTGTCTCGTTTGTTTTTGCATAAGAGATAAAGATGGATTGAGGTTTAAAATTAAAAATTGTTAGAATATATTTGTTAATATTATTTTTATTTTTGAATTTAAAAAAGTTAAATTATTTATATTATTTTATGTAAAAAAATTTAAAAATTATAATTATTAAATGAGATGAGTTGAGAAATTTTCTAAAACCAAATTAGGATCTTCACTTATTATTTTTTTTTCTTTTCGCCAGTTATTTTAATTTAGTAAGTCATAAACCCAAAATCTCCACTATCATAGCAAAAAGTAAAAATGATATTTGCACTTATGAAATAAGGAAATATCGCATAATTATTTTAAAAAAATGATAAAATGTGGAGCTTGCATAAAATGTAGAGCTTGAAAAAAATGATAAAATGTGGAGCTTGCATAAAATTAAATTATTCGTAACATTATACTAGCAAAACATTGGAGTCATGGACGTCCGATCAACTGTTTGGCCACAAAATTTAAAAAAGCATCATTACATAGCAAATAATGTTCAGACAAATCACATTCTTTAACAAATTCCTTTTTCTTTTAATCTTTTTATAAAGGTATTCACATTTTTGGTCAATAAATTTTTTGTAATATTAAATAGAAAATAATAATAATCCATAAAATATATTATTTAGATTATTCAACAACAATGTCAACATCTCAACTTATTTGATGAGGGGGCAATCTATCAAAAATAAAAATAAAAATAAAAATTGATGAGGGGCAAGAACCGACCTAATTCTAATAAAGGGCCGGATGAAACCGACCTCGAGACTACCTTCAACAACATTCTTTCGTTTGAGCAATTTTTATTTTTTATTTAAAAAAATAAAAACTTCTCTATCTTAGATTTTAAGACCTTATCAGTGCTAATCCATTAATATCAACTTTGATTATATATTTAAACCTGAATAAAACCTAATTCCTACTTCTCTATCTTAGATTTTAAGACCTTATCAGTGCTAATCCGTTAATATCAACTTTGATTATATATTTTGACCTGAATAAAACCTAATTCCCTTTTTTGGGTGTATTTTTTGAATGCTATTTAAATACATTTAAATTTTAATTTGATTAAGCTTTTTACATATTTAAAATTTAACATTATTAAAATTTCACTCCTGAAATCCAAATAAAAGACCAAAAAACAAGACTAGAAAAGAAATGAATCAAAAACAAAATAGAGAAGTTACCAGGGAAAGTAAGAGAGTTTAGAAAAAAAATAAAAAAGAAAGAAACGTAGAGAGAGAATTAAGTCCCGTTTGGATTTAGAAGTGAGTTGAACTCAATTTCATCATTATATTTTTATAATTTTTTATATAAAACACAAATTTATATATACCTTTCTCAAATCTCAATACATATTTTTCAATTCCAATACATTTTTTTTAATCTCAATACATATTTTTCAAATTATAAAATAATAATAATATTAAAAAATAAACTAAACTCATTTCAACTCATCTCATATTCAAATCTAAACAGGACCTTATTTATATAATGATAAAACTGCATTATCATATCACTCCATTGACATGAATGTATTTACAATTTTATAGTTTTCTCCTTTTTCATTATTCTCCAAATATTAAATATGTCACCTTATTTTTATTATTAAGATGAATTAGAAAGAAGTTGTTGGGATATGATTTATTATTGAACATGTGATTTTGATTATTCGATTAAAAAAAAGAGAGCTGTTTTATTGGACTTTTTAGTAAGTTAAATTTTGAAAAATATATACCCAATTAGCTCATCTGTATCCGTTTTTTAGAAGAGAAGGACACCATCTGTCCACAGCCGACCTTTGCATTACATAATCTTCCACACAATCTCAACAATTAAGGAGCAAGACCGACCATGTTTCTATTTTTTTTTCTTTTTCTTCTTCTGTTTTTTTTTTGGTTTCTTAAAAGATAAGATAACTATTAGGAAGAATTCTTTATATGCAAAACTAATAATAAATTAATTGGGTCAAGCCCATGTCTTTGTCTTAATTCAATGGCAAAATGATCCCATACTTTCTCGCTTCTTTTTGAAGGTAAATATAATTATGATTTTCTCTTGATTCTTGGCCATCTAAGCATGTCAAGGAAAATGTGAGATGTGAGTTGAGTACAAGGTATGTGACCCAATAACCCAATATATTCATTGTTGAATTGACACTCAAAAATTAAAAAAGCAAATAAAATAAAATCAAACTTGAAAAAATCAAAAGTGTAATAACTACTTGATGGGGGCATCTGCCTAATTTTTTTTTTTAAAATTTTTTTTATGCAAGTTAAATTTATTAAATAAAACTAATAGATTATAAAATATACGTTTAAGTAGGGTGGAGATTTTCTTACAATTTTTTTAAAAATTAACACACAATACAATATTAAAAAAAATTCAAATGATTGGCTTTCAGAAAGAGAGACAAATCGAAATCAAATGAATAGATTCCAACCAATTTCCTAAAAAGGGAGAGACCATTTAAAAACGGTTTTAGATTATGATTAAAAATTGCAGCGATAAGGTATGTGTTGCACTGTATTAATTTAGGCTGACTAATAGGAATTTTTACGCCAACTTTTATCTGACTGTTAGGAGCATCTGCATGATTGATATGGTTCATTTTTTGCAAAATGTAAGATATTTTATTTTGTGTTTTTAAAAAATGATTATATTAACATATCAAATTATTACATATTTTGTATTCAATGAAAATTCTTCATTTTTATCTGAAATATAAAAAATCTATTTGAAAGATCATATCTGTTATTATTATATGCTAAATATATTAATATTATATCATTTATCTTTAGTAAAAGAGTGGGAGATTATTAATTTATTCTATACCTCATAAGATTTTCAAGCCTAAGGTATCGATCGTCCAATTCATAAATATTTAGCAGTTTATGGATCCATGATTTACCCAACTACGGATAGATTTAGATCGACAACAACAAAAATCCATTCCTTGTTGTAATCATATGGAAAAGCAATAATATGCATTTATTTACCTACCTAATAATTGACCTGATCATATATATATTTTTGAAGAAGAAACATATAATTAATATTACTCAATTTCTAGGTTACCATATTACTTAATTTCTAGGTTACCATAACTCATATCCTTGAATTAAGGATGCAAGAGAGATATGAAGGTAATGGACTAGTCAAAAATCAAAGATTCAAAACTTTGATTTTTGGTCCTGAATCTGCCATGCATGTGTGGTTTCTATATATTTTTTTAAAAAAAATGAAACTTCAATGCAAATACTTTTTTAATCCTAGAAAACCTTTATTTCTATCAGTTATCTAGGGTTATGAAAAAAATTTAAAACCAAAAATATAAAAATCAATTTTTTTTTTTAATCTCAACAACTAATTTCCATATCTATCTACCATTATAAAAGCAAATTTCTACAGATTATATCTTCATCTTATCCCATTATGATGAGGTAATATTGTTGATCAATTTGTAGATTTTTTTTAAATATAAAAAAGTAAAAATTAATCTAAAGATGATGAGAGTATACATTTTACACAGTGAGATGAGGGTAGAATAAGAGTATAGTTTGTAACATTACGCTATAAAAAATGTATTGTAAAAAAAAAAAATTTATACACTGCATCATCATCTTATTTTTATTCTATTACTCGAGATGACATATTTATAACCATTAAATAATATTTTATTCAATAATTCTTTATCATTTAATAATAATAAATATATACCATATTTTACATAGGAAAATAAAAACATGATGACAGTCTAATGTATAGTATTTATTATTCTGCACAAAAACTTTTATCTAAATAATTTTCTATATTTTGTACAAGTTTTCAAAAAAGAATTTATTAAATTTCGATTTTATTTTTCTTTCATAATTAGATCCTATTTAAAATAAAATATTTTTTCTGAAGAATTCTAATTTGTTTTTTCTTTTTTTTAAAGGGTGGGCTCATGGGAAGACAAGTGAATGCAGGCTCATGCTAAACTTCCTTCCTCTCCCCTAATAAAATAAATAGGAAAGGAATTAAATTTTTGACACGTAATAAAAAAAGAACTCTAGTCAACGAGTATTTCTCATGGCATTTCAGTAGAAAGATCACCTACGAAGGGCAAAGTAGGAACCCTGTCTGTCTCTTGCTTGTTTGACTCTCAGCTACAGAATATCGTGTGAGGCTTCTCAGTTGTCGTTTTATTGCCTTCGAAGGACCGTTTTGTGAGTATATTAAAGAAGAAAAACGTTCAAAAGAAAAGTTTTCAGGTTAGATATGGAAAGTGAGGGAAAGTTTAAAGATATGGGTTCTTTGAGCTTTGACGGAGACTCTCGTTCATGTACAGTAATGACCTGTTCACTCAAACCCTCTTGAACTATAAGCAGAACTGGGAACTAGATAAAAAGCATTGCTATTTTAACAGGTATTTAGATTCTTATATTTTCTTTTAATTTCAATCTAAATAAGTTTGTGAATATGATTTATGTTTAAAGGAGTTTGATCTGCGACTGATTTCTTTCTTACCAAGTTAGGCTCCATGTGATATTTATGCATGTTAGAGGTGCTTTTGTTTGATGGTTTGCTGAGATGCATTTGGTCGTTGTTGATAATGTGATTTTGGGAATAAGAGGAAATGCTAAAATAATTTGATCAAATAACACAAGCGAAATTTGCTAATTTTTATTTCTTGAAATCCAATTTCTTGCGAATGGGTCTTCAAAACTTGTTTTTATCCCAAGGAGAATTTGGGACGAGCTGTTTCTACTTTGGAAGTTATCATAAAAGTTAGATTTCCCATCTGTCTACTGATGAAGCCCATCCAAAGGTAATTACATAAGCTCCTAATTGTTTGAATCGCTTCAGTTGTACACAGCTAAAATTTAGTTATAACATTTTCTGGCTGCTGTAGCATTTCATTTCTCTGGTCAAGTTCCATTGCACTAGCCAATTCACTGGCTTTGGCATGTCATGCGTCAAATATTGGTAAAGTAAAGACCCAGAGAAAAACAAGAAATAAGATGATCTATAGGTGTGGCACAAAAGCAGAAATAGACGAACTTTGGGCTAACAGATTTAGTATGCATTTTTGTATTAAATCCTTTGAAGTGATTGGTCCGTGCTGGGTTTCAGCAAGGAAAATTACTAAGATCAGGCCCGTGTAAAAGTTAAGTTACATTAAATTAATTGTGCCACTTCTTCAAAAAGAGAGTTATAGTAGGAGAACCACATCATCTGAAGACCTTTGTTCCTCAATAATGTGTTCCGTCAAAAGAGAGAAAAGAACAGGGACTGGAAAAGGTAAACAATTACATTGACAATACCATCATTTTGTCTAGCATTGGTGAACTTATTCAATGATCAGATACAAGCACTGCCTCAAAATGCTTTATTCTAAGAATCTAATACAAATATCATTAATCGACCTTGCTGTTGCATTAATTTTTATGCTTTTCTTGTGGGAGATAATGAAACATCTTAAAATGGTTGTGATATCTGATAGCGAACATTCCCGAAAATCAGAAAGTGAAAAGAGAGCGAGTTAGACATATACAGAAGAAACGTCGACAAAAAAAAAAGTAACTTGGACAAAAAGGAAGTGACTCACTATCTATTTTTTCAATAACCCTTAGAGTGATCAATCGAATATTGGTTAATTTGTAATCCATAGAAAATTATCGATCCACTTGTTTTTTTGTTTTTTTGTCTTTTTACTTTTTTTCAGTTTTTAGAATTTTGCCTTATGTTAAGTTGTTTTCTTTGATAGACTGTTTTGTATTGTTTTCAGAAGGCAAAATAAACTCCTTTATGTTCTATGTCTGTAAATCACAAGCGAATACACATAATATTAACCTCACAATCTTTCTTGGTGCAACTAAAAAATATTCTAAAAAATGACCCTATAATTTTTCTTGTTGGTGAAATAACTTTTAAAAATAAATCTGTTAGCAGATTATATATAACTAACAAATGTCTCAAAGCTCTAGCACCCACTGAGAATAGAGTGGCTACACACCACTGATTGTATCTGGACTAATTTCCCTTGGTAGGTTCCTTTTGCTTTTTATTGGCTCTTCATTTTTTGAAATTGATCAGACCAAAGAGGAAAATAAAAGCACTAATTGCTCGGCCTGAAATGTCTAACAAAAGTTATTAATTTTCGTGAACTTGGATAAATGTGACCATTAGAGGAAGTTGTTTTATCCTTTTCAAGAAGGTTAAATGTCCCCTGCTAATATTATTTTTTCGATATAAATGGCTGCATGGAGTTGTACCTTCATTTCTGATTTTTATTGAATTTAGCCTTTCGTCATAGTTTTCATTGAATTTAACTTTTCTTTGTAGCTTTCATTCTAGCATTTCTCTTAGGCTTGGCATAGATTTACCTTCAGGTTCTTTTAAATTTTTGTACTTTTGACTTGCTAATCAAATTTCGTTCCTGCATTTTCTTGTGTGCAGTGTACTATGTCTTGAAGATTCCCAAATTATTGCAGAAGATATAGGTTGCTTTCACCTGTTTTAAGATTGCTGAAACCTTCTTGGTATCTCTATCAGGCTTTAATTTTACAGCAAGTCTGTGATTTGGTACGTTTTAGATGCATTGTTTGTACATACATGTACCGTGTTGTTCACTTGGCGAATCACGGATAAGTTTCTGTTAAATGGAGTGAAAAACAGACAATGGTTTGATGGAACAATAAAGAATACAGAAGCAGTTTCCTTACTATTACATGGATCCTCAAAACGAGGAATACCAGCCTGCCTCTGGGTCATTTACGCAGGACCCTCTGAATGGGATGCATGCTAATATTAGACCTCCCGACCTTAATTTATCCAAATTTAAACCAGTTAATTACTCCATACAGACAGGTGAGGAGTTTGCTCTTGAATTCATGCTTGATCGGGTGAATCCAAGGAAGCCTTTGCTTCCAAATAATGATCCCAATTATGCAACTGGTTATACAGAAATAAAAGGCATTTTAGGCATCAGTCATACAGGCTCTGAAAGTGGATCAGATATTTCAACGCTGAACACAGTCGAAAAAGGGCCAAAAGAAAAAGAGTTAGTGAGAAATAACTCTTCTTTACATGAAGATAGAAGTAACTATGGTTCACTTCAATCAGTGCCACGAACTTTGTCAGGTTATAACAGTAGTAGAAGGGGTGTTCATGGCTATACCTCTTCTGGAGTCTCCAATAATTTATTGATAAAAATGAAGGTTCTCTGCAGCTTTGGTGGAAAAATCCTACCTCGGCCAGGTGATGGAAAGCTGAGGTACGTTGGAGGTGAAACACGCATTATCTCCATAAGGAAGGAAATTTCTTGGCAAGAGCTGATGCAGAAAACGTTATTGATTTATAACCAAGTTCATGTTATTAAGTATCAGCTTCCTGGAGAGGATCTTGATGCCTTGGTTTCTGTTTCGTGTGATGAGGATCTGCAGAATATGATGGAGGAGTGTAAGGAACTAGAGGATGGGGAAGGGTCACAGAAGCTTAGGATGTTTCTGTTCTCCATGAGTGATTTGGATGATGTTCAGTTGGGTCTGGGCAATGTGGATGGCGATTCTGAGGTTCAATATGTGGTTGCTGTCAATGGCATGGACATTGGAGCAAGAAAAAACTCAACCCTGCATGGTCTGGTGAGCTCTTCAGCAAATACTTTAGATGTGTTTGATGGAAATGATGTAGCGAGGGAAAGTAGGCCTGTTGTAGACTCAATGGGGGTCATCACTCTCCCGTTGACTGGCACAATTGTCTCATCATCGACTGTTCAGTCCTCACAAGCAATTCTACCAAGTTCCTCAGATGTTTATGAACTCCATCAACAGTTTTACCAAGGGCAGATGGCGTATTATGGAGAGTCTCAGCACCATCCTTTGCACCATGACCAGGCTTCTCATCACTCCCCTTTTGGGGGAATTACAACATCAGTGCCTCCTCATGGGCTTATGAATCAACTGGGAGGCTTGACTGAAGGGCAGCCATTTACTGGCTCACAGGTACAGAATTTGGAGATATCTGGAAAGCAGCTGAGACCAAAATGTGATGGGTCCATTCAGCAAAAGAGTGCCACCACAAAGGTCTTCTCCTCGGAGAAAGATTACAATGTTCATTTACCGTCACATGATTTTAACTTGAGAGATAATCTTCCTGTTGAAGAAGTAGGGGTCTTGGTTACTGCTCCTGAAGGAGATATACCTTTATTGGCTTCAGGAACTGAGGTGCGGCACAAGGAAGCTGAAGAAACCTCTTCATCTGTTGATGCTGGAAATCCTATCCAAGTTGCTAAATCTAGCAATGATGATCATTATTCTGGTATTGCATTTGCTCCTGGTTATGCCGAGTCTGAGCCCAGTGCAATTGATTTGAGTTACCTTGAAACACATGTGCATCCTCAGAGATTCTACTATTCGGAAAGAATTCCCAGAGAGCAGGCAGAATTGCTGAATCGATTGTCAAAGTCAGATGATTCACATGGTTCTCAGTTTCTCATACCTCACTCACGTTCTGATATCACTGAGCAGGATTCAATTACAGAATGCATTGACAAATTGCATGATGGTGATCTGCCTCCCCAGACTGAACGGTCCACCTCAACAGCAAAGCCATTGTTTACAGATTCTCGTACCATTGATGATGGACTTGCTTCACTTCAAAAGTACAAAGAGTTCACTGATGCAATTTCTCAGATGAACTCAGAGCTTTCACAGGATGAAGATAGTGATTTGAACCACAAATTTGTAAACCACGTGAATAATGAAGATGTTGTAAATGAGAATACCGTTCTTAAGTCTGACCATGCGACAAACTGCAGTAAGGATCAGGATGAGAAACCCCTGGCTGAGGAAGCAGGAGAAGCTGGATCAGAACTTCCTGCTTTGAGTCAGGTAGCTCCCTTTAAGCACCATAAGCATATAACATCTGATCTACCGGAAGACACAAAGGGACATGCACAGCCTTTCTATTGGATGGGAAGCACAAACGAAGATGTTTCTCAAGACATTCCCTCAAGTGGTCAATCCAAACCTGTACAGGGAGACATCCTTATTGATATTGAGGATAGATTCTCTCGTGATTTTCTTTCTGATATGTTCTCAAGAGCAGTACTTTCTGAAGACTCCTCAGGCGTTGGTCCAATGCACAAAGATGGAGCTGGCCTGAGCATAAACTTGGAAAATCATGAACCTAAGCATTGGTCATATTTCCAGAAATTGGCACAAGAAGGGCTTGTTCAAAAAGATGTATCTCTTATTGACCAGGATCATTTTGGTTTCTCACCTGCGATCAGAAAAGTTGAAGAAGGAGATCATGTGTCACATCCTCTTAAGCCTTCAACAATAGATGGAGTTCCTCACAGCCATGTGGATCCCCATCTCAATTTTGATGAAGATAATCAGGAAGAACCTGGAATGCTTGGAGACAGTGAAGTTCTGCATTCAAATTATGGTCATTCCCAAGTGAAGAGCATTGAAAGTATGCAGTTTGATAGGATGATGGAAAATCTAAGAATGCCAGAGTCGGAGTATGAGGTATTCTCTTGAATGGTTGTAGGTTTTCTTTTGAATGGTTATTTGATTTGAGATAAACTTCTAAAAGAATTTTCTTTATAACTTCTATCGCTTTGATGTAGGAGGGGAAGCTTGAATCCAGAAATGTTGGTCTACCTCCGCTAAATCCTTCCCTGGGAGATTTTGATATCAGTACTTTGCAGGTATCCACATGCATCTTATTACAAGTACAGAGGTCCTGCAATGCCTTCATGATATAAACAGCTCAATTGATATCATAGTCATTCCTTGATTCTGTTATAAATGGAGCTTCTGTTGTAATTCCAGTATTGTTAACCATGGAAAATTTAAACAGCAATCCCTCCATGTCAACTCAAATGCCTTTATTTTCTTTTTTTGAACATTTTAAAAGAAAGTCTATTTTCCAAGAGTAGAAACATGTATGTTGACATTTTCCTGAGATACCTTCATCCTCTCAAAAAACCAATCAAACAGAATTTTCATAAAAATCTTGCCCACATCTAATATAGTGAAGGGCATCTTAGGAAGTTAATTAACTTTCTACTTTAGTGATAGTGCCATATAGAACCAAGACGCTTATATTGGGACAGGGGAAGTAGATTTGTACCCCTTATTTATTTGTTTATATCTTCATGGCAAATGAATGCAATGAAACAAAAGCGAGTACATCAGTTTGGTGCCTGGAATTCAAAAAATTTGATGAAGAGTAAATCTGAGATGTCTACAGAAAGCTTTTAGTGCTTAATACAGTTTAGGGTTTCTAGTGAGACATGGACTATTGCTCCATCTGCCTTATTTCTCTCTCTCTCTCTTTTTTTTTTTGGTCAATTAGTGAACTTATTTGCTCTTAATTTGGTGTTCTCTCATCATGGCATGGCAGGTGAGTCTATCCATTGAAGTTATATGTTTATTTTACTTGTGTAGGGATGAATAGAATTCAATAGCAGTGCTTCATAGCTGAATAATTTGTGATTTGGCATCATTTCCCTTCTTTTTGGCACCAAATTGTATTTTGTTTGTTATACTTTATACTGGGAATTCCTGAATTATCACAATTCAACATCTACTCTCTCTTTCTCAAGCTCTCTACCAGCGAACCTCCCAGATTAACAGCTTTTACTCAAAGGCAAAAGGAATGGCAGTTTTAGGAGATTAAGTGTGACTTTTCCACGGTTACATCGTTATCTTTTCTGATGATTGGTTTTGTTGTAGTCTTCCCTCATTAGAAACTATAATGGGTCATCATTTGGAAGTGGTTATTGAATCTAAAAGATTCATTATTTCTAACGAAGAGGGGCGCTGTCGTGTTACCGAGAAGATATGGAAGGTGGTGCAAAGGATCTTATTTGGGATTGCCTCTGTTCAATGGCTCCTTAAAGTCTTCGAGGAATGTCTCAAAGGGGGTAAAAACAGAGATGTTTACTCGGCTACTAGGGATGGTTATAGTAGCCTCACGGCCCAAAAGCGCTCAAATATCAGAGGGAGATATCTAGAGGTTGGTGAATATAATCAAGGGGGAAGGAGGAACGTTCTATGTTTTCCGGAAGGGGAGGGTGGCTGGGGTTGGTGCACAATCACAGACGAGTTGTTGGCATGGCGTAACTTCAAGGGAGAACCTCAAGCTTTTACAAAGCCAAAGAATAAGCAAGGACGTTGGGAACAAGGGGAAAGCTCAAGGTCATTTAAGGAGGTGTTAGCCCATGGACTTCCCCCGCCGAACATGTCCTCTGGTTCTCCAAAGGTTACCATTAGCAAACCTAGAGGTGAAAGGAAGATGAAGACACAGTCACAGGACACCTTGAGCCTCTTCATTGCTAGGGCTGAAGTTTGGGAGCTACGCAAGCTGCTAAGGGAGGTACAAGGGGATATTCGGCAACTGCAGATAGACATGGCCCCTGTCATGAAGCTTGTTGGTCTTCTTTTGGAAGGTAAAGGCTGGCGAGATTTAGTTGGAAGGGATGATATAGGTGTGGGCCAGCGGGTTGGGCCCCCGAAACGGGTGGCCCAGAAGAAAAGATGGCAAGCTAAGTCTAGGCCTAAGAAAGGAACCGCCGGTCCGTCCCGTTCAGCTAGCTTCCTTGTAGGCCAGAAAGAGCCTGACGCCCCCAAGGCATCCTTGGCTCCAGTCAAGGGAAGGGCTGGGTCCTCAAGCCCAGCAGCAGCCTATAAGGCTATACCCGATCTGCCTTCGTTCAGCGGGCTTGGAACTGGATCCAACCAGATCCAAAACCCAGGATGTCCCGATATTTCATTCGCCGATTTCCTCCAAGATATTGGTTTTGTGCTGGATACACAACTGCCTATGGTGGAGACGTCGAGGGTGGCACAAAAAGGTGCTATCGGCACAGTGGCACAATGGTGCCTTCCGTTGACCCACTGGTGGCGGCGGTAGGGCTGGAAATGGCCCTAGTGGAGTTTGGGAGTTCTGGGTCTCCGTTATTAGCTGCTATCGGCACTTCTTCTCCTGGGGTGGCTCTGTCAAGGCTGTTGGAGGGAGGTGGCGGTGTAACACCCGTGTTGAATGATCCTAGGCAAGCTGAAGATGAGTTAGCTGAGGAGTAGCTCTTGGATTCAGATGATTTTATGCACTCAATTGAGGATTTTCCAGATTCTCTATAGGGGCTGGAGGATATCTCGGTAGACGAAGAATTTCAGAATCCGGATGCCCTCAATTATTTCTTTCCAAACCAATCTGAATGGGTTTTGCATATGGCTAAAGAAATCCACCAATTGGTTGGGATTATATGTGTTGGGTACGAGGAACATTTTGTGGCTTTACTAACCGCCTTGGAGTCAGGGTACAACAAAATCAAAGGGATAATCCAAGGCAAACTAGAGAACTCAACTGGTTGACATGGTCTTTGAATTTGGAGGGTCCTTCTAGCAAAGGAAGGGTGAAAGGAAAGGGGCTGGCCTTTACTCAATGAATCCAAAAATTGTGTCGTGGAATGTTCGGGGCCTTAACAAAGTGAACAAGCGTCTTAGGATATGGAACTTACTTCGGGATTGGAAGGCAGACATTGTGTGTCTTCAGGAAACGAAGTTACAAGTTTTCAAAAGGAGTCTAGTGAGAAGTTTGTGGAGGGGTGCTCATGTAGACTGGGCTTATATGGCCTCCTCAGGGGCGTCAGGAGGAGTTATTGTTCTTTGGGATCGGAGAGTGGTGGAAAAAGTAGATGAGCACATTGGTAGATATACAGTGGCCTGTCAGTTCAAATGTGTTACTGATAATTTTATGTAGGCTTTTGCAGGTATGTACGGGCTTAATGTTGATGCTGATAGACGTATTCTATGGGAGGAACTAGCAGGGCTTCATAGTGTGTGGAATGTCCCGTGGTGTATAGGAGGTAACTTCAACATTGTTCGTTTCGCTAGTGAAAGTTTTGGTAATAGAAGAGTGCGGCTTGCTAGTTTGGAATTCTCAGAATGCATATCTGAATTAAATCTGGTGGATTTACTACTAGTTGGGGGCCCCTGTCACTTGGTCTAATAATCAAACCTGGCCTAGGCTTGACCGCTTTCTCATTTCTTCGGAGTTGGAAAATCATTTTCCTAACATTCTTTAGAAGCGACTGGATCGTTTATCTTTGGATCATTGGCCTTTATTGCTTGACTGTGGTGGTCTTTGAAATGGGAAGCGATATTTCAAATTTGAAAATATGTGGTTGAAATTGTACGGTTTTGTTGAAAGGCTTAAACAGTGGTGGTCCTCTTATCAGTTCGATGGCACTCCTAGTTATATATTCTCTAGTAAGTTGAAAGCTTTAAAGAATGATTTGAAGTTGTGGAATTTACAATCCTTTGGCAATCTAGGGGAAAACAAGAATGGGCTATGGAGGGATATCCAGGAACTTGATAGGTTACAAGAGGAAGACCTCTCACTCAGGATGAGCAAAGGCAGAAGACTTCGCTGACCGCAAATCTTGAACCGGTGATCCTCATGGAAGAAATTTCTTGGCGGCAAAAATCAAGAGCTTTATTGCTACAGGAAGGGGATCGTTGTACGAAGTTTTTTCATAGTGTTGCTAACTCGCACCGTAGGAATAACAATATTGAGGTGCTTAAGATTAATGGTGTGGAATGTAAAGATGTTAGGGTTATCCGCAATCACATTGTCAACTTTTATGAAAACTTATTGAAGGAGCATGAGGATTGGAGACCTTATCTAGACGGTCTCACCTTTGATTCTATTGGCCCAGATGATGTGGATCGGTTAGAGAGTGTTTGAGGAAGAGGAAGTTATCAAAGTTATTCAAAAAATGGTCAAAGACAAAGCACCAGGACCAGATGGCTTCTTGATGGGCTTCTTTCAGGACTGTCGGGAAGTTATCAAAGAAGACCTCATGGAAGTGTTTCAGGAGCTGTTCTCTAGTAAAAAATTAGAAAAAAGTCTAAACTCCACCTTCTTGGTTCTCATCCCCAAAAAGGTGGGAGCCATAGATATCAAAGATTTTCGACCTATTAGTCTGGTTTGCGGGGTGTACAAGATTATCTCAAAAGTGTTGGCTAATCGTCTCAGTGAGGTTGTTTGGAAGCTTGTCACTAATCCTTAGAATGCTTTTGGAAAAGGCAGGCAAATTCTCGATGTTGTTCTTTTAGCAAATGAATGCATCGACAGTAAAATGAAAGATGGTGGTAACGGAATCCTATGCAAACTAGATATGGAAAAGGCTTACGATCACGTCAATTGGGGTTTTCTTTTGTATCTTCTTGGCAGACCACTTTGGGGAAAGATGGAGGTCTTGGATAAAGTGGTGTATTTCCACCCCAAGATTTTCAGTACTGATAAATGGGTGTCCAGAAGGTTTTTTTCCTAGCTATCGCGGTTTGTGACAAGGCGATTCCTTATCTTCGTTGCTTTTTGTTTTGATCATGGAAGCGCTCAGCAGGATGATGTTGGCCTTGGTGGATAATGGTTTGGTAAGTGGGTTTCCAATTGGTACTCCAGCCCGAGGTTTTGCTAATATTTCATATTTGTTGTTTGCTGATGATACACTCGTCCTCTGTGAGGTGGAGCTAGGTCATGTGAAAGCTCTAAAAGCAGTTCTTCTCTGCTTTGAAGCAGTGTCGGAGCTAAAAGTGAACTACAACAAATCTGAAATGGTTCCAGTTGGTGACGTGCATAATTTGCAAGAGTTGGCTGGTTCTCTCGGGTGCAAGATTTTCTCGCTTCCTTTGACTTATCTGGGTCTTCCTTTGGGTTCACCTTCAAGGGACGCCAGAATTTGGGATATAATATTAGAAAGAACGGAAAGGAAATCAGCAGGTTGGAAGAGGATGTATCTGTCTAAAGGAGGTCGTGTCACTTTTATCAAGAGCACTCTTTTCAATTTACCTACCTACTTCTTATCTCTCTATCTGATCTCGACTAGGGCAGCAGCTTGCCTTGAAAAGCTCCAACGAGATTTTTTGTGGGGAGGTTTGGGAGAGGAATTCAAGTATCATTTAGTCAATTGGGAGAAGGTATGTCGTCCTCTATCGGAAGGCGGCTTGGGTATCCGCAACTTGAGGATTTTCAATCGAGCTCTGTTTGGTAAATAGTTGTGGAGATACCATAAAGAACCAGAAGCTCTTTGGAGAATGCTTATTGACCACAAATACAGGGAAGCTTGGGGAGGTTCGAGCTCCAATGAAGTTAGAGGGCCGAGTGGTGTAGGGGTGTGGAAAAACATTAGAAGGGGTTGGGGTCTTTTTCATCAACACACCAGGCTCTTATGTGGTGCAGGATCTAGAATTAAATTTTGGAAGGATGCCTGGTGTGGGGATAGAACTCTGACTGACTTGTTTCCTTCCCTTTTTTAGGCTGCATGTGCAAAAAACATCACTGTGGCAGAAGCTATGGATTCAGACGGAGGACGTCTACTTTGGAACATTTACTTTCATCGGGCGGCATAGGATTGGAAGCTAAACTCTTATGCGGACTTCTTTAGGCTTATTTACTCCCATAGACCGAAACTTCAGCATCAAGATGGTTTATGGTGGACCCCTGCAGGGAGAGGGATTTTCACAGTCCGCTCTTTCTACAAGGTGCTCAATAAAGGTCCTGATACTCAGTTCCCGTGGAGGAAAATTTGGCGCCACAAAGCTCCACCGAAAGCGGCTTTTTTCGTTTGGACAACTTTATTAGGGAAGATCCTCACTACGAACAACTTGAGGAAAAGGAGAATTATCGTCACAGATTGGTGTTGCATGAGTCGTAATGGAGGAGAGTCGATTAATCATCTCCTTTTACATTGCGAGACAGCTAGAATTCTTTGGAATGAGGTTTTCAGAAGACTGCAGTTAGCTTGGGTTATGCCAAAGATTGTTGTGACAACAATGGCTTGTTGGACCTCCATAAGGGGCGAACGACAAATCATTGCTATATGGAAAATGATTCCCATTTGCATCATGTGGTGCTTTTGGCTGGAACGCAACGGGCGGACTTTCGAAGACAAAGAGAGATCCAACGAGGAGCTAATAGTTTTTTTTATAGAACTCTTTGTACTTGGTCCATTGCCATTGATTTTAATGGCATGGATCTTCACGATTTCCTTATTTCCAATGCGCCTAGTTAAAAGGCCATGGTGTTTTCTTGTAATTGGCTTTTGCCTTTGTTTAATGAAATTTTACTTATAAAAAAAAAAACTTTATACTGGGAATTTATATTTTTTGTGCAAACTAAAAGAACATTTCATAAATTTGAAAAACAAATCTTTGGAATAAACATTTCTGGACATCAATGCTGACACCTCTCTTCCTTTTGGTATAAAAGATAAGAAGCCATTGATGGGACTAATTATGGATTTTTGTGTGTTGAATTCTCCATTATTTGTAAACCAACCCTTTCTAGATCAAATAACTGTCAGCATAAAAATCAATAATAGCATGTGCAACTTGAAATGATATTTTTCTTATAATATATGTTCAACATACATTCCATGACTCTTTTGAATTTGAAGTTCATTAAACAAAGATTGTCCCATCAAAAGCTAGTATTAGAAATGGTGTCAAAGTAGGTTTTAGGGTCAAATTTGTCTAGATATTAAAAGAGAGAGAGAGAGAGAAAAAAGAACTATTTGTTTGAGACAGAAAGGGAGATAATACATCTTACTTTGTGAGTTTCACCTTGCATGGGTAGTGTTGGAGAATTGAGAAAGTATAAATGTACTGCTTGTTGTGGAGGAATCAGCTCCCAAACTGCTTAGATACTTGTTTATTGGTGTATGCAAGACCCAATTTTGAAGATCCTTTGCAGTATATACTTCTAAGTAGTAGTAACAATCTACTTATCAAAAAAAAAAAAAAGTCGTGGTAACAATCTTTTTTTGGTGGTATTCCTTTCTCCAGTCTCATATTTAATTGACAAAATAAATAGTTTGTGGTAGAAACTTAAATGACTAAATGAGCCATCGAGAACGAGCTGTAAGTTAAGGATTCAGTGGAGGAGTCTAAATCATTGACAAAGCTACTTTTTTTCTATTATTTTGCTTCATCTGGATACGGTTCTGAATCTGAGCTACAACATATTTTAGACAAAATTAAGACTTGTCTTCAAGGGCATGTTTGGATAATGAGATGAGATGTGAGTAATAGTAAAATAGTTTGAGTTAAGATGTTTTATTGGATTTTGGGAAAGGAGAAAGAAAAAGTTGAATAAAAATATTAAAAAATTATAAGTTTTTAATATTATTTTGTGTTGAAATTTGAAAAAGTTGTGTTGTATTTTGTGTTTTGTTTGGAAGTATGGAAAAGTTGTAATTATTAGGTAATGATTAGATGAAAAAGTTGAAGATTTGATATTGGTTAGTGTTTTGTGTTTGAGTAATGTTTTTGAAGGAATGTATGAGAAATTTTGAGATGAGATTTTCTCACTTCCCAAACATGGCCTTAGTCTTTTTAATAGGAAAATGGCTCTCTGAAAGTAATATATAGCACTGAAACTATTGATATGTTTGTTGTTAATTGATCATACTTCAATACATTTGCCTCCTCAATCATTTAGAGATTTTTTTTTTTTAAATCTTGGATATATACATGGAACTTATTGCAGTTTTGTTAGTCTGAGATAGTTTGTGTCCTGTCCTGCAATGGTTTGATTCTTTCTTCTGGATATGCATTCTAGATTATAATTAATGAAGATCTTGAAGAGCTGAAGGAACTGGGTTCTGGTACCTTTGGGACTGTGTATCATGGAAAATGGAGAGGAACGGATGTTGCCATTAAGAGAATAAAGAAGAGCTGCTTCATGGGTCGATCATCAGAGCAAGAGAGATTGGTAACTTGCCCTCAACATGCTGAATGAATCCCGGTTCATATTATCTTATTGATGTGTTAGCCATTTATTGTGCCTCTATATTATTACCAACCCTTCATAAAAGCAAAACATGGGAGTAGAAAAGCACTCCTTCATGTATACATTCTTTCAAGATGTCTTATTCTTGCTGCTGTTCTCAGACTTTAGAGTTCTGGGGGGAAGCTGATATTCTCTCCAAGCTTCACCATCCAAATGTGGTGGCATTTTATGGTGTGGTGCAAGATGGGCCAGGTGGAACATTAGCAACTGTGGCCGAGTACATGGTGGATGGTTCTCTTAGACATGTTTTAGTTCGCAAGGATAGGTAATGCACACACTCATGTGGTTCTTGAGTTGAGTTTGGTACTTTCTGAGGCATGTCACTATTGCGAACTGTGTATTAAAATTATTTCGATGTCATTGTAGCTAAACTGGATAAACAGAATTGAATGTTAAATCCTTATGGTCATTACTCTAAAAGATTCGAGTTATTTTTAATTAAAAATCCAAGCATTATTTGACTATGCTGTTCTAGAATTGAAGCAGTTACTTTTTTAATAATCCTGCGTCATTTTTTTTTTTTTTTGATAAGGAAAACACAATCCAAGCATTATTTGACTATGCTGTTCTAGAATTGAAGCAGTTACTTTTTTAATAATCCTGCGTCCTTTGTAACATCATCTTACTTTGCAGGTATCTTGATCGCCGCAAGAGACTGATAATTGCCATGGATGCAGCATTTGGAATGGAATATTTACACTCAAAGAATATTGTGCATTTTGATTTGAAATGTGACAACTTGCTTGTGAACTTGAAAGATCCTTTACGGCCAATTTGCAAGGTTGGTATTCTGGCTTTGTGCATTCGGGGGAAAAGTTCTTCCCATTATTGATTATTTTGTGTTTACTGCGAATTTTTCTATGAAATATATTCTTTCCCAGGTTGGTGATTTTGGCCTGTCAAAAATCAAGAGAAATACCCTGGTTTCGGGTGGTGTACGTGGAACCCTACCATGGATGGCCCCAGAGCTGTTGAATGGCAGCAGCAATAAGGTCTCTGAAAAGGTAGGCAGCAGCAATAAGCAGCATAACTCGGTGTATTACCTTTTTCCCTAATCACTAACTCTTACACTTTTTCCCTCTGCAATGTGCATTAATTTTGTTGCCACAGGTTGATGTGTTTTCCTTTGGTATTGTCTTATGGGAGATTCTCACTGGGGAGGAGCCATATGCAAACATGCATTATGGTGAAATCATAGGTACATTATTCAACTTCTCTGTTCTGTACCTTCTTCATGGTTCTGCCTGTACGTGTTTGGCCATGTTACCTTGAATACTGAAAGGGTAATGATAAATTGTCACTAACTCAAACTGACCTGTTTGAGTTGTCATTAAGTAAATTGTCATTGGACTTTGAGCCTGCTTGGTAACGATTCATAAATTACTTTGATTCTTAAATGAGGGAAGAGATTTATGAAGACCGTTAAAAGTTAACTATTTCTAAGGATCATTTTTCAATTGAGCACCAATAATATGATGTCAATAATTACATTGGAAATATTGGAAGAATGGTTGAAAATTGTGCTTCAAAAATGAGCAGAGGTCTGCCCCAGTGGATGGGACCACTGTGTGTACCCTAACAGGTAAATCATTTGGGGTTGCTTCTCTTTAGATTTGAGCAAACATGCTAGTTGGTTGTTTGACTTCATTTTTATTTAAATGTAAGTTAAAATTTTATATAATGGAGCCCCTATATACCGATGCCCTGCCATCAAGCAAAAAAAAAAAAAAAAAAACCGAGTACCCTTTGGGGTACTTTGTTGAGGTTGGGCTTGGTCATTCACTGCTCTTTGAGCTTATGGAGTGCCACTAGATGTTTTAAATTCTGTTCCAGTAATCATTCTGGTTTAAGCACTGGAATGGAAAATTTTAGTACTGTGCCTGTTCCTGCATACCATTTCGGGATTAGCCTTATATATATATATACATATTTAAACATATAAACTGATAATTAATCAAATAAACACTTGTATATGTAAGTGTATATCATGTATGTATTTGTGTGTGTGTATGGAAGCATTTGAGATTTATAAAATGAATATATGTTGAAAACATAAAAAAAGGTAGAGGTAATGGTGTTCAAATTACATGAATGCCAATTTCACAAAGATACCATCCAAATTCAAGAAAATTTCAGACTGGAATGTTGTATATCATTTCGGGATTAGCCATATATAAATATATATTTAAACATATAAACCGATAATTAATCAAATAAATAGTTGTATATGTAAGTGTGTATCATGTATGTATTTGTGTGTGTGTATGGAAGCATTTGAGATTTATAAAATGAATATATGTTGAAAACATAAAAAAAGGTAGAGGTAATGGTGTTAAAATTACATGAATGCCATTTAGATTTGAAATTCACAAAGATACCATCCAAATTCAAGAAAATTTCAGACTGGAATGCTGTTTGAAATTGGCCAGAATGGGCCAGAATTTGGAACGAAATGGAATAAGGATGTATAGTATACCGGGGACCACTGGAACTGAAAATTCCAGCCATTCCAGCAACAGAACGAAACTCATAACTATGGTGCGACCAGCTCAGCTCAAGCTAGTACAGGCTTGAGTCATACTTCAGCAGCATTGCCTTTTTGAATGGGCTATGCTCAACCGTCAGAAATATGGTTCTGCTAGGTCCTTTTGTATCCGTAATCCTTATTCTATTGATTGTTCCATCAACCAAGTGTACAAGTGCAAGAGTGTAGAATATCTACAGCCACTTTGGCTTGGCATCATATGAGCTATATGGTGTGGAAATCTCCAATATTTACCGGCCAGCTGTGTGTCCAAACTGTGGCATTGCTGAAGGTGTAGTTCATTTGTTATTGTGATAAGCAGAATGGGCACCTGCACTGGTACCCTGTCACGTTGAACAATGGGAGTAAACTTATATACAGCTTATAGATATTGTGTATTTTTTTTTTTTGATAAGTTATAGATGTTGTCTCATTACAAGTGAAGATTGATATACATTCATCTGGGGCCATGTCAAAATGGTTGTACAAAGGGTTATATCTTGCTCAGTTCCCTAAATTGTTTGGTGACCCTGGGTTAACCTCATCATTCTATTAAGATTTTGTTGATTTGGAATATAGAACAGGACTGGGTTAAAACATAGGGTATGGCATTGAGAACAATGGGTTTTAAGATACAGATTACCACAAAAGCAATGTGGCCTTATTGCTTGCAGATAACTTTGACCTCTTGGAACTTATTAAATTTAACATGCTTGATAACTTTGACCTGTCTTTTTCTCCTTGCTCCTAAAAGGTATTCCATTCCAAATGCTAAAAGCTTAATTAATTTTGGTAACTTATCTATGCACGCAGGAGGTATCGTGAACAACACATTGAGGCCAATCATCCCAAGTCATTGTGACCATGAATGGAGAAGACTGATGGAGCAGTGTTGGGCGCCTAATCCAGCAATTAGGCCATCCTTCACAGAAATTGCGAGTTGTTTACGTGTCATGTCTGCCGCAGCTAGCCAAACCAAAGCACATGGTCATAAGCCATCTAAATAATGTATTGTTTAATTTTATTTATTGTCCCATTGGCATTGTGTACTATATTAGTTTCAGCCTTGAAGGATTAAGTAGCACCCCCATAATTTTTCCCCTCAAAATGAATAGCCTCTTATATCTCAAGTAAATCTCTCTCAACATTTTCTTTTTTCCTCACATTAGTTCAATGGATTTGAGTTATTTCATGATAGAAACACAAATGTTATTAAGATAAGATTATGTCTGATCGGATGCTAATCTATATCCCTACTAATTTAATTAAAATATTATTTTATTAATATTAATATTATTATTATACATATTATAATTGTTCCTTGACCTCAGCTTCTTGTTTTTCCAAATCTTTATGCCATAGATTTCCAAATTGATATGCCCTTATTCGCCTAAGAAATAATAGTTAATACCTCGGAACTAATTGACATGCCAGGCTCGAAGGGGAAATGATAAACCCACAACAACTTACATAATATATTACACAATATGTGTTGTAAATTAGAGATATTTTTGTAAAGTGATGTTAATTTTATAAGGCAGATTACAGAAATATTCTTACTTTATAATTTGTCTTGTGTAAGTATTGTAAAATATGATGTGTGTGTATCACTTCATTCTCGAAAACAACAAAGACAGCTTTGCAGGAAGAAAGAATTACTTCCTCGAAACGATGACACCAAACTGTCAGGCTCCATGTCTTCTAAGGTAAGCTTTCAAAATACCGACACCCAACTCAAAGCCAAAGCCTGGACAAACTAATGTATCCATTCTATTAGAGTACTATAACAGAAAAATATTCGAACAATAATCGTTAGTAATGTTAACCTCACCTTTTTTATGTACTGGAGCCTGTCTTTGCTATTGGTCTCATTTATAAGCCAAAACCTGGACAACGGCCTGATGCTATTGCTATATTTTCTTGTATCTGAAGATTGAACAAAACTTTTCACATAGGATTTAATATTTATCCTCATGAATTGCACAGCAAAATCCAAGCCATAATTTGAATGAAAAAAATGGAGTTCGCGGGACAACATTTTCTCTTAGAAAAGTGCTATTCGTAATCCTTTAGTAATTATTCTATGATGAATAGCATTTTTCTTTCTTTTAACATCCTAAGACAACAAGAATTTCAAATATCGATGGGAAAATTGAGAACTAGATTGATAGCAAGATACTCCACTTACTGTTTTCTAATTGATCTTGCCATTGGCCTAGCCAATACAATACTAGCTAGGAGGACAATGCCACGCTGATGCCAGCATTATGGGCTTCCCTTTCCATCCAAGGAGAAGGCAACCCTTTTCAGTAGCAAGGGTGTAGCCATCACAACCATACACTGATAACATCATTTTAGCTTGACTCATGCACGTCGATCCTATGACTTTAAACCCCGCTCGGCCTAATTGTCGTCGCCATTGATCTACTCTCTCGTGCCTTTCGATCCTATCTGAGCCTTCGAATGCAACAATGTTGTGGATTTCCTCTGCAAAATGAAGCATCTCTATCTTCATCCTCTGTGCACTATGGCGTGGGAGGGTGGCCTCAAGGGAATCGAAAATGGCAGAATAATAATGCAAAGATTCAAGGAATCTCCCAAGAAAGAAGGGACCATTGTGGTTTGCATCTTGCTCCACAACTGTAAGTGCAGCTGGGGCTAACTTCTTGATTGCTTGAAGTATGGCTTTTAGGGACCCTCTGCTCTCTTTGGCAAACTCATGCAAGTGCATGATGCAATTCACAAAAAGTGCTTCCCCTTCTCTCAAGTTAAGGTTCTCTCTGGTTAAAAGTGAGGGTGTAACTGGATCTGTTTTCATGGTGATTTCTAGTGTAATGCCTACTGAGCTAGCATCCTCCATAAGGGCTCTTATGCTGGCCTCAATCCCTAGTTGATTTTGATCACTGTTTAATCCTGTGATTCTGAGCTTTGGGGGGCCCTCAGGTCTTGATGAAAGGGACCTTATCAAAGAAGGCCATTGAAGGGTAGTCTCCATCCCTAGATCAATGATGTGCAAGGAATTTTTCCCTTGTGCTGCTTGACATATTGCTTCATTTGCAGCCACGAAACCAAAAGCAAGATAAGGAGTAGCTTGATGAAGGAGTTGAAAAGCTTCTGCTTTCTCTTCCCTTGTGATCAAGGACTTACTCATAGCACCATTTGTGAATGTTCCATTTGCGTTGGCATTGTGAAGATTTGATAGCCTAGACTTCAATCCAGTTGCAACGCAGTAGGAGACTCGTTGCAGTGAAGTGCCTAAAGGATTGGCAGAAGCCCAAACTTGGCTGAGTATTGTCTCTGCAAGTTGGGTGTCCCTGCATCCCACAGCCTCGGCACAAGACAACAACAAGTGCACCAAGTGCAGCCCTTGGTCCACTCCATTGCTACCCTCCACACCCAGCATAATTTCATCGGGAACAACTCCCAAGTTCTCAAATGAGTCGCTCCTTTCCAATTCATCTCCTATCATCATTGAAACATCACCATAAACAACATCCGCCCCCGGAAATGTTTCAATCTCATAGTGAAAGTGATCGAAATTTCGATGCTCATCCAGCAAGTTGTTACAATCTTTGTCACAATGATCCATGTTAATGAAGCTATCGACAAAGTCATCTACCTCTGAAGCAGCCAAGCATGGTGTAGGAGTAGCATCAGAATGAGAACACAATATATCGAACTCGTCATTCATCAGTTTCTCCTCCCACTCCCACGCTCCTTGTTGTTGCTCAACTCTCTCCGGACAAAACCTTCGAATGGCAAGATCATGGTTCAAACTATCATCGAAGGGGAAAGAGAGCCAACCATTCATGTCTGCCATTGCTATCTGAAGAAGTTGTGGGGAAGCTGGCAGGAACAACTGGCTTTGAGAATGAAGAGACTAAAGCTCCTTGGTCTCATGTGGTGAATATGGTGTATCCTTTATTTACTATGTTGAATAGGAATATTCTCCTGCAGATGAGGTGCCACTAAAATAAATTAAAACTGTCTTTATAAAAACAACTGTTAATTCTTATTGACAGACATAAATTCCATAAAATAAATAAATAAGTTTTCTAAGAGGAAATGTGTTACCTTTGTACTAGATAAAAGTTACCATATTTGATGGGAATCATGTCCTTGGGACATCTATGACTAAAAACAAAGAGGTTGCCTTCTTTTCCTTCTTCTCTTCTTTTGTCGGCAAAACAAAGTGGTTGCTAAAACTTAACAGAAACTTGCAGCTTTGAAATTACAACACTTCAAAGTTGATTATCAAAGATGTGTTATAAATTTCATATATAGCTCAATTTCGGTGCATTTATACTGCACAAAATATCCTCAATTTTCCATGAACTAATTTTGATCATATTTAATTGGCAATGGTGCTCCAAAACTAATTGCAGAGGGGGGGACCGGTGGTTGTAATGTTTGGTAGGGCATATTGACATTGATAACCATGGAAAGATACCAACTAGTGTTGAACTTATGTGCTAGAAGATGCAGCATCAATCAACAGATCTATATATTCCCACAGTTTTTAGTGTATCTGATAACGTCTTTAAGCTCTATGAATCGGTTGAACCTCCCAGGATCTTCTCATTTCTATTCACATGAGCCACACTTCTTGACGATCATCTCCCACAAATTTCATCTACCTCTTCTTTTGGGTGACCATGGGACTTAATGGTATTTTATATGTAGGTGTCTAAAACCCTTCCTAGGGTTTCCTATTGCCCAATTACCTAACTCTTTATTAGTGGCAAATGGGTAATTTACAGCGTTTACTCTAAATTAATAACCATCATTTTGTAATAATTTCCTATAAATTAATAAATATTGATCTTGAGTATCTATTAAATCAAGTAAAGTTCTGTGATGTAAGTCTATACATGCACAAATATTTATGTTTGAATTTTAGGGTATGTAAATCTATAAATATCTGACAGTACTTTAGTATCTAAATCTATAAATACCTACGTACCCTCTGTTAAAGTAACTGAAATATTGGCAGCAGGGCCAGCTCAATAGTTTGAAGGGTCTAAGTCAAAAAATTAGTTTGAGGCCTTTTTATTTTAAAAAATAAAATAAAATAAAATAATTTTAATTTAACTTTTATATTATATTTTTATGTAAAAATAATTCCAATCGTTTTGTAAAATTTATTGATTAAGATGTTATATTACATTTTCAACTAATAATCAACTTAATTTTTATTAAAAAAATTTTAATTTACAAAATATTTTATCGAATCTAACTAATTTTACAAGACGTGATTTAGATTCTTAGAGATTGTTTAGGAACACAAATGTTCTCAAGTATTTTTAGATACTTCCAAATTCAACTTTTTGCTCTTTTATCAAAAAATAAAAATATATCTTAATTCAAATTATTTCACTACTATTTATATATATTCTAAGATATTCTAACTAAACAAGTCCTAGAAGTAATTATAATTATTATTATAAATAAAGTTGTGTAAATAACGTACATATTATAAAAAAAAGTGGGTCATTACCTCTTCAAAGGATCATACAAAAATTAAAAATTTTTTATTTTTATTTTCACATTATATATTAAACTAATAATGTTAAAAGAGAAGTGTATTCTTAGAATGAAAGTATTTAAAATAATTATTAAGTATGATACTTTTAGAATTAATAATAACATAATATCTATTTAATATTTTTGATTTTTTTTATTGAGTTAATTATTTTTTTAATTGAATATTTATTTTTTTATGAGGTCTTCTTCTTTAGAGATCTTAGACAATTGTTTAATTTGCCTATTGAAAGAGTTGGGCCTACTAGCAAGTTGCCCCCGCCTCTCCTTTCGTTTGAAAATTAAAAATAAAAAAATTAGCTGAAGTACTGTTTAATCTTCTTTTTATGACGTCAACTAAGACCCATTGTTTTTTCCCTTAATGGGTCTCTCTTTTATAGCAACTTGACTATACAATTGCATTAAAAACCACCATTTCTATCAGCCATTTTCTTGAAATGAGAACCTAAAGCCATGCAATATTGAACTGGGCAAACTTCCTGTCCGTTTTCTTTTATTTTCTTTGGTTTTTGTTGGAACTATGTGATCTGTTTTAGGTATTGGTTGTGTCCGGAAACCCCTCCCTATTACATGTTTATGTCAATGAAATCTCATCTTGAAAAAATAAAAATAATATTTCTCTCACAAAATTAGCCACATATATATTTTAATAATTTATTCCCTTAATCGAGAGGGGTATATATTAGCCCTTTGTATTGGTGCTTCATGACAAAAATATTGAAAGTATAATATGAAATGAGATGAAGGTGAGTGAAAGGAACATGTTGGAAGTGGTTTTAAAAAGCGTTAGAAGTTGTTGTTAAGTTTACTATTCTATGTGGAAAGATTGAGGACTTTTGGTGCAAAATTGCCGGCCTTAAAGACAAAACGCTCCGGTTGGTTACCTCAACCTGCATGTTTCCACAACTTCTTTATTGTTTTCATGTGTTTGTCAAAACTCTCTCCCTTTGGTCGGCCAACAAGTAATGAGACATTGTAGGTGGCCAAGACAATGCACTAAGAAAGAGAGACAGTAAAAATAAAAAAAGAGAAAAAAAAAGAAGCTTGATCATGATTTAAGTTCTTCCACTTGACTCTACTCATCACGTCTCATGATTTAATTAAGAGTAAATATATGGAGTCCCGATATTAGGGCCTCTTTGCGCTCCCATAGGGGTATTTAAATAAAAAAAAAATCACATATATTTTATCTCCATACATTCTTTTATTGATTTTGTAAAAAAAAAAATGAAATGCAAAAAAATGTAAAAATATTTTACATTACGGGGGTGCAAAGGGACCCCAACACCGAAGCCCCATAGAATTGCCTTTTAATTAAACATATATTAGCTTTTTAATAGTAGTTCCTTCTCACGTTCACCAAATTTATAGACTTACTGAGTTATATATGTATTTCACTATTAAGATCCCTTAAAGCTCTTATCTGAGAGTCTCAAGTGGGAGAAATATAGACATATGAATTGAACACTACAATAATGAAAATCCAGATCTCTTCAAATTTTTATTTAAAAAGTTTCATGTAAGAGAGAGATATACATACCAAGTGGATCCTACAACATACCCATTTTATGCATCTCTCTCTCTCTCTCTCTTTCACTCAACCACTCAAATTCGAAATCCTAGGACATCCGTCTTCAATGATCTTGCTCCCCTATTAAAGAGCAAAACGGTCCAAGAAAGTGATGCCAAAGACTTAACACTTTATGGGCTTCATTTTCAAGTAACTGTTTATGAAATGTATCTAACCACTCCTTACACCCAAGTTTTCAGGCACTGCATAAAGTAAAACTTCCATCGATTATACAGCTATAATGGAGCTTGGGCACTTTCCATGAATGTGGTCCTGACCATGAGTTCTTCACACGCACCACTTTGAGAACAGGAAACACAATATATATGCACAGTTTTTGGGTTCTGAATTCGTGAAGTAAGGGAATTCCCACATAAGAGAAGTATTTGGGCTAAGGGACTTGGAAGGGATATTCAGGGCTCAAAGGATATGGCCCAAGAATGGAGAGCAGACTAAACCCAATAGTCCAAGTTTGGGATGCTTATGGCCCAAGAGTCTATGGCGTCTATTAGATAATATGATAGCGCCTCTGACATATTAGAAAAATTATCTCGTCCAGTTATTCAGAGATTATTCAAAATAATGCATTGGAACAGATAGTTATCAGTATCTTCATGCTTATATAAATAACACCTAAAGATAACATATTGTTAATTAATTTACGTACATATATTGAGACTTCTCTCTAACTTAAGTATCAGAGTACATATATTGAGACTTCTCTCTAACTTAAGTATCAGAATTCTCCTGGATATCTTGTGTCGCTCTCTCACTTGTTGCAGGTCATCCATGAAGTTGATGATGTGAAATACGTTCTTTACAAGACTGTTACGTAAACCTAAAAACAAATCATAATTAATAAAGAAAAATATTTTACAAAACAGATAAATTAAAGAGACATTGAAGAGATGAAGAATATACATAGATTATAGGCACGACTTATATAAATAAATATATATATATATATATATTTTAAATCCATCCGATGCACAAAATGTTGCATATCTCTATGAACATTCCATCTCTTAAATATAATGTTGCATATCTCTGTTAGTGTTTCATCTCTTAAAGTGGATTTTTTCATCTAGATTGCACAAATAATTTCCTTTTGATATTTAAGAATTAAGAGTAATAACAGAATGGAATAGACCTTATGGTCCCAAATAAATGAACTTAACGACAAAAATAATATCCCACAAATTCCCTAACCAGAGTTTTATTTGAAGAAAAGTAATAAAAAAACAAGATTCATTTATTTTCAATTTGGGTATATCTTGAGTAAGATTCTATCAAATGCAACAACTAATAGCGCAAAAAAAAAAAAAAAAAATGAAGCAACTAATAAGAGCTAAGACAAAACTTAAAGAAACAATAATCTTCTAACGTCAACATTGCATTTACTAAATACTAAGCAAGAAGATTAAAAATAAATAAATTCATGCTTCATTACAATCACTTAATAAACGTAGGTAAAATGAAAACCTAAGGGTTAAAGGTTGAGAAAATTGATTAACTCATCCCTCTTTTACAATTTTTTTACAACTCTATATTGAATTAATGATAATTTGATAAAATTAAAATTAATTTTCCATAAAATGATATGATCGTACTATAATATCTGTGAATTACGTTGTAAGAGAATTATAAGTATATCATTATACAAAAGCTAAAATCATTCCCACCACAACGGTCTTCTTAGTCAGCTTAAAAGAATGACTTAAATCGAAGATAGATCGTCTTGATCAATGACCCATTTTGCCAATGTGAGTTTTTGTGTTTCTCACATGAAAAGAGTTAATTGTACTTCAGAAAAATTTAAGTATAGTTATTGATATGTTAAAAATTAAAAATTCTAATTTCAAAATTATAAAAATGAGTTTTTTAGGTAAAAATGTTTAGTATAGTTATAAATGCATATAACACTACTTTTTTCACATTTTGTTTTGTTTTATTTTATATTTCTTTATCTATTTAGTAATTAGCTTTGGGTCTAATTTAATGGGTAAATAGGTTCGCAAAAAACCTAGACTCTTGAGAGCCCACAGGATTGGGTTTTTACAACCCAACCACTGACTAAAAAACCTATAAAGGTTTGGGTTTCAAGCCTAGAAAGAAGGTCTCTAAAAGCAACTCACATGATGCCTCATCTTGTGCTTATTATCGTGGAAACTATTATTATTGGATTTGCATAATTGCTTGTGTTGTTACACTTTCAATTTATTTCATATTTTATTATGTTTTAAGTTTCTTTTTTCTTTTTTGTTTCCTTTCCATTCTAAGTGTTGTGTTTAAGAATTCTAGTTAAAATTGTAATGCTTATCCTAGTAGTGGGTTTTTTGAAAATGATCTTAAAAAACAAGACAAAAATTATCGAATCTTTTAAATTTTTTTCTATTTCCTTCCCAAGATATAAAAAATTCCATGTTTAATAATTCTAACATACTTTATAAATTAAAATATATTTACAATGACAATTACTAAATTAAATTAAAAGTCGTTTTATAAAAGGTACATTCATACATTAAATAAAATTGTCTACACTTCCATCACTCTTTCCTTGAGCCATATTTGTTCTGATGCTTCATAAAATATCCTTTCATTTCATAAACATCATAAAGAAAATATTTTTTTATCATTTTCATTTCATATTATTTAAAAAACTCATAAGAGTATGAATATAATACTTACTTGAATTTCATATTATTCTCACTTCATACAGTCCATTCATATGTGTGTCAGATAACAACTTACAAACATATATAACCTTAATATCATTTCCTCTTCAAGTTCATAAGTTAATAAACTTAGAAAATATGTAAACTAGTATTCACTTAGACTTCCTTCACTTAGACATATTCTACTATCCAATTTCATCATCTATGCTTTCATTTATCATGTTTTTCAAAACTCTTGAACCATAGCTTGGGACCCACTCAAGGTCACCCTTCTAACACTTCGTTCTATTTCAAGTGCTTATCCTTTAAAGGGAACCTCCATAATTCACTTCAAATTTAAGACATATTATCATATTCATCTACTCTTCCTATCAAACCATCTATTCCAATACAAAATTTAAACCAACCAAGTTATGAACCTCAACCCTAGTCGATACACACATCCCTTCTTTCGATCCTATACGACGACCAACACTTTATAATAATCTCAACTAAGCATAATACACAACTTTAAACCAACCTTGATGCTTCAAAATTGCATACTCATATTTAAAATAGATTATCCATTACATATGATAAATTTATCTAGTATATATATCTAACCAAATTATACAATCCGTTTATCACTTAAGGTCAACATATAATCCATTAACCATTCACTTTTGTAAACAGGTTTCACACACCAACGTTAGTGTCCAACTCAAACCCAATGAACATAACACTTTATACAATCCGTCCAGTAACATAGCTTATCCTGGTACTTTACATTACATACACAACATACAACCACATTGCCATCTACACAACATCTCCTCACTTCACGCAATTCATAATCACTTCCAACTGCACGGTAATCCATAATTAAGCTCATCACTTCACATGGCATCTTGCCACTTCATAACATACTATCATTCACATTCTTCACATAACACAATTCCACATTTAATCATTGTCACTTCATAACATCACGCCATATCACCACTACATCATAATGCACAACTCCGTCAATTCACCCTACTTACAGTTACAACACAATTACTCTGTTAATTCACAAGTGTAATTTTATATGAATTTTATTATCTTTTACTTATTAAAATTTGTAATTTTCTTTGTTTTTTTATTTTATTTTTCTTTTGATTTTCTTTATTTCTTTATTTTTTTAAATTTTTTTTATTACGTATTTTATCTCTCTATTTCTTCAATTAGTAAAGCTGCACATTCCATTTGATAGGTGCAGCAACTCAAGCTTGAAGCAAGGGGGTCACTCATTTCAATTGAATTTTAATTCACTTCAATACACTTGGGGGGTTGGGCCTGCACATGCAATTCACTCTGTTATTGTCGAACTTTTAAAAGCCGCACGTTTTGTTGCTTAATTGGGACCTGCATGCTTGTGAGTTTTATTGGGACACGACATATAATATATATATATATATATATATATTTCATTAGCGCCGGGGCACATACAGATATATATATATATATATGTATAGGATACTCGGCAATAGTAACTTTCAATAAAAGTTAGCATTTGATCAATCTTTTTCAGGATACTGACAGGCTTTGAATTCTGTCTATTTTTTGGTAAAGGTTTTTCAAAAACGATTTTCTCAACAACAGATTTAGAAAAACTTGCTGAGGCTTTTGAAGATTTTGTTTCCAAGAGAAACTCGCCTTTGGCTGTCTTTGATAATGTTTTTAATTCATTTAAAAACTTATCTTTAAAATCAAGATTTTTCAAATCAAAATGATTTTCAAGAAAATCAAAGAATAGAATATGCCTTTTGTGGGCATTCATCCATTTTGTCTATTTGCGTCTGACCCTCTGTTTTTGAGGTAGACTAAAATTACGAGCATAAGCTTTACGCTTAGGCCGGTTTGTAATGCTATTAAAATCTTCGTATAAAGATACGAGATCAATTTTAAAAGGTTTTTCAGAAGACTCTTTTGAAAGCTTCTGAGGCTCAACATTAACAGATTTAGAGGGATCAACACTTGGTCTTATAAAAGACTTGATATTGATCGGAATAGAAGGAATATAGGAAGATGGAAGAACTGTATCAACACCATGTTGATTCAAAGGATAAAAGTCAGACTTGGGGAAGTCTGGCTCAAACTTATGCTCAGAGTGAGACTCAATCTCAACAGTTAAGAGGCGGCAAGGCCGACCAATGCATGCATTACATGAAAAGATATAAGAAAATAACTATATAAGGCATGGACAAGGAAGTAGGAGAAATACTTCATTGTATTAACAGATTTACAAATATACAAAAACTCACCATTTGCAATCTCACAAGGTTCACTTATAAGATTGTCACTCAAGGCTCACAAGATTCTCTCTTGGAGGAGGTACAAGTTCTCTCAATCTGATTTGGGAGTAGAACTGGTTCTGCCTTCAAGTGAAAACTAAACTCCCCTTATATAGACGGAGAGGCTTTACAAAAGACAAGTCCCGATAATCACGGGAGACAAACAAAAGCAAAAGCGGCCGAAAGTAGCCGAAATTAAAAAACAAATAGTAACCACACCACATGATTACTTTTGAAAAAGTAAAGCTGTCTGTGCCGAAAGCTGGGCTGACAGGTCATCATGTTGTCTGCACCGAAAGTATCTTGTCTTCTAGTGCTGACTGGCTCAAAGGTGTCGGCAGTGGGGACATCATGTCTTCATCTGCTAACTGATCTTCTGTTGATCTTCTCAATCCTTCCCGGTCGAAAAAGAATGAAGTCTTCATCTTCATCTTTGGGAGTGAAAATCTGTAAGAAAGATTCTTGGTTGGAAACCAAGAAAAGGAAGAAGATATTGGCTCATCGTGAGACAATATCAGAACAAATTTATGAAATCGGATTATGGTTGTTCCAATTCCAGTTCGATTAAAGGAAAGAATAACCATTTTAGGAAAATAGTTTTTCTGACTCAATTTTGTATAGGATGCAGAGAACAATTTTAAATTTGTCAAAATAAAATATTTCAACAAATTAATCAAAGAAAATTTTAATTTTGTCAAGACCAAAGATATTGACAAGGGAATTTTCTCTGTTCCAAGAATTATTCCTGGACCAGTATGACTCTGATCATCTTCCAGTAGGGAAGATGAGGGAATAGTAACTTTCAGTAGGAAAGTTATGCATTTGTGAGCTTCCTGGGAGGAAGTTTCAGATCTTAAGTCAATTTTCTTCTAGGAAATTGACTGTTTATCATATTCCAGTGGGGAAGATGATTAAATAGTATCTTCCTGGAGGGAAGATACATCAATAGTAACTTCCAGTGGGGAAGTTACGTATCTGTCAACTTCCAGTGGGGAAGTTGACTGTCGTTCAATTTCCTGAAAGGAAATTGAATGACTATCACTGTCAATGTCAATTTCCTGGAAGGAAATTGACTGTTTATCATCTTCCAGTGGGGAAGATATTCAATAGTAACTTTCATTTCGAAAGTTACTGATTTATCAACTTCCTGGAGGGAAGTTGAATTTTTATCAACTTCCAGTGGGGAAGTTAATATCATGGTAACTTCCAGTGAGGAAGTTACCTGTCGTTCATCTTCTTGAAGGGAAGATGAATGACTTTCACTGTCAATTTCCTTCCAGGAAATTGACTGTTTATCATCTTCCAGTGGGGAAGATGATTCAATAGTAACTTTCATTTTGAAAGTTACTGATTTATCAACTTCCTGGAGGGAAGTTGAATTTTTATCAACTTCCAGTGGGGAAGTTACTTGTCGTTCATCTTCCTGAAGGGAAGATGAATGACTTTCACTGTCAATTTCCTGGAAGGAAATTGACTGTTTATCATCTTCCAGTGGGGAAGATGATTCAATAGTAACTTTTATTTCGAAAGTTACTGATTTATCAACTTCCTGGAGGGAACTTGAATTTTTATCAACTTCCAGTGGGGAAGTTGATATCATGGTAACTTCCAGTGGGGAAGTTACCTGTCGTTCATCTTCCTGAAGGGAAGACGAATGACTTTCACTGTCAATTTCCTGAAAGGAAATTGACTGTTTATCATCTTCTAGTGGGGAAGATGATTTTCGATTAAATTCCATAGTTAAAGCATTAACTGTTTTAACTCTGGAATTACAACAATGACCACCGCAAGAGCAGTCATGCTCAAATTCATCAGGATCTGATGATTCAGTCTCTGAATGAAATTCAGAAGAACTAAATTCACTTTGATCTGATGAAGACAAAAGATCTGATGATTTGGTTTCTTCGTGATAATCGGAATTACTAGAACCAAACTCACTTTGATCTGTCTCTGAGTGATTCAAGGAATCATCAGAGTTAAATCTAGACGAATCCGTCTCTGAGTGTTTATAAGAATCACTCGGGATGTATCCATCTATTTCCTCAGAGGAGGAATGATCAGGAATAAAATATTTTAATAAATCATCCTCAGAGATAGCGAAAACACTGGGTTTTTCAGGATTAGGGCATTTAATTCCCTTATGTCCTTTCTTTCCACAGTTATAGCATCTCTTCAGGGATGATTTTTTCAAAGATTTTTTAAAAATTCTTTTATTAAAAGAACTTTTAACGATTTTATCACGGGTTTCAGAGAATCTTTTTTCTCCGTGAAATTTCTCTTTCAAATGCTTCCTTTTGGGAGGAGCACTGAAAAACATTAAAGAATCTATAGATTTATCCAAGGATTTATCTGCAGAAATTTTTGAAACTGAAATAAAATCCTTTCTACTCTTATCAGAGATATTAGTAGAAGGTTTTTGCTTTTCTAGCTGTATTTCAGCTAGCATTTGATCAATCTTTTCCAGGATACTGACAGGCTTTGAATTCACTTCAATACACTTGGGGGGTTGGGCCTGCACATGCAATTCACTCTGTTATTGTCGAACTTTTAAAAGCCGCATGTTTTGTTGCTTAATTGGGACCTGCATGCTTGTGAGTTTTATTGGGACACGACATATAATATATATATATTTCATTAGCGCCGGGGCACATACAGATATATATATATATATATATATATGTATAGGATACTCGGCAATAGTAACTTTCAATAAAAGTTAGCATTTGATCAATCTTTTCCAGGATACTGACAGGCTTTGAATTCTGTCTATTTTTTGGTAAAGGTTTTTCAAAAACGATTTTCTCAACAACAGATTTAGAAAAACTTGCTGAGGCTTTTGAAGATTTTGTTTCCAAGGGAAACTCGCCTTTGGCTGTCTTTGATAATGTTTTTAATTCATTTAAAAACTTATCTTTAAAATCAAGATTTTTCAAATCAAAATGATTTTCAAGAAAATCAAAGAATAGAATATGCCTTTTGTGGGCATTCATCCATTTTGTCCATTTGCGTCTGACCCTCTGTTTTTGAGGTAGACTAAAATTACGAGCATAAGCTTTACGCTTAGGCCGGTTTGTAATGCTATTAAAATCTTCGTATAAAGATACGAGATCAATTTTAAAAGGTTTTTCAGAAGACTCTTTTGAAAGCTTCTGAGGTTCAACATTAACAGATTTAGAGGGATCAACACTTGGTCTTATAAAAGACTTGATATTGATCGGAATAGAAGGAATATAGAAAGATGGAAGAACTGTATCAACACCATGTTGATTCAAAGGATAAAAATCAGACTTGGGGAAGTCTGGCTCAAACTTATGCTCAGAGTGAGACTCAATCTCAAACTCTTCTTCTTCCTCATAATCAGTAATATCAGGTGGTTCACCTGACCGGAAGCTATCTGATGAACTGGATCTATACATCCTGTTCACCTTGACAAGAACTAAAAGACTCGGGTATTTCCTAAGTCTCGGTCTTCTAACTTACACTATTTGCACAGGCAACAAATGCCCAAGACAACAAATGTCTATTCCGGCTTATAGTCCTTTTCAAAACACGATATGCCCACCAACGCCTACACGCCCTCCTGGCTTAACGGCTAAACGGGGCCTCTTGGTTTTGACACTCGACTTGCGGATATGGGGGGGGGGTGTAAACAGCATAAAATAAAAGAACAAGAAATAGTGATACAGAGTATCTATAGCAATTATCAAGATAAAAAGGAAATAGAGATACAGTAAAACAGTTAGCAGCAGAACCGGAAAGTGGCTCTGATACCACTCAAAGATGCGGAAGCAGAAAAGAAAAACAGATACAGAGAAATATGAGCAGAGGAACAAATGAAAGAATAAAAAGCACAAGGCCAAAGAAAGGAACAGGAGCGAAATGCAAAGAAAATAAACATGCAACAGTTAAGAGGCGGCAAGGCTGACCAATGCATCCATTACATGAAAAGATATAAGAAAATAACTTAACAGGCGGCAAGGCCGACCATATAAGGCATGGACAAGGAAGTAGGAGAAATACTTCATTGTATTAACAGATTTACAAATATACAAAAACTCATCATTTGCAATCTCACAAGGTTCACTTATAAGATTGTCACTCAAGGCTCACAAGATTCTCTCTTGGAGGAGGTACAAGTTCTCTCAATCTGATTTGGGAGTAGAACTGGTTCTGCCTTCAAGTGAAAACTAAACTCCCCTTATATAGACGGAGAGGCTTTACAAAAGACAAGTCCCGATAATCACGGGAGACAAACAAAAGCAAAAGCGGCTGAAAGTAGCCGAAAGTAAAAAGCAAATAGTAATCACACCACATGATTACTTTTGAAAAAGTAAAGCTGTCTGCGCCGAAAGCTGGGCTGACAGGTCATCATGTTGTCTGCACCGAAAGTATCTTGTCTTCTAGTGCTGACTGGCTCAAAGGTGTCGGCAGTGGGGACATCATGTCTTCATCTGCTAACTGATCTTCTGTTGATCTTCTCAATCCTTCCCCACTGGAAGATGATAAACAGTCAATTTCCTTCCAGGAAATTGACAGTGAAAGTCATTCATCTTCCCTTCAGGAAGATGAACGACAGGTAACTTCCCCACTGGAAGTTACCATGATATCAACTTCCCCACTGGAAGTTGATAAAAATTCAACTTCCCTCTAGGAAGTTGATAAATCAGTAACTTTCGAAATGAAAGTTACTATTGAATCATCTTCCCCACTGGAAGATGATAAACAGTCAATTTCCTGGAAGGAAATTGACAGTGAAAGTCATTCATCTTCCCTTCAGGAAGATGAACGACAGGTAACTTCCCCACTGGAAGTTACCATGATATCAACTTCCCCACTGGAAGTTGATAAAAATTCAACTTCCCTCCAGGAAGTTGATAAATCAGTAACTTTCGAAATGAAAGTTACTATTGAATCATCTTCCCCACTGGAAGATGATCAGAGTCATACTGGTCCAGGAATAATTCTTGGAACAGAGAAAATTCCAGTAATTTCCAGAATGGAAATTACTACTTATTTTCCCTTGTCAATATCTTTGGTCTTGACAAAATTAAAATTTTCTTTGATTAATTTGTTGAAATATTTTATTTTGACAAATTTAAAATTGTTTTCTGCATCCTATACAAAATTGAGTCAGAAAAACTATTTTCCTAAAATGGTTATTCTTTCCTTTAATCGAACTGGAATTGGAACAACCATAATCCGATTTCATAAATTTGTTCTGATATTGTCTCACGATGAGCCAATATCTTCTTCCTTTTCTTGGTTTCCAACCAAGAATCTTTCTTACAGATTTTCACTCCCAAAGATGAAGATGAAGACTTCATTCTTTTTCGCCCGGGAAGGATTGAGAAGATCAACAGAAGATCAGTTAGCAGATGAAGACATGATGTCCCCACTGCCGACACCTTTGAGCCAGTCAGCACTAGAAGACAAGATACTTTCGGTGCAGACAACATGATGACCTGTCAGCCTAGCTTTCGGCGCAGACAGCTTTACTTTTTCAAAAGTAATCATGTGGTGTGGTTACTATTTGCTTTTTACTTTCGGCTACTTTCGACCGCTTACTATTTGCTTTTTACTTTCGGCTACTTTCGGTCGCTTTTGCTTTTGTTTGTCTCCCGTGATTATCGGGACTTGTCTTTTGTAAAGCCTCTCCGTCTATATAAGGGGAGTTTAGTTTTCACTTGAAGGCAGAACCAGTTCTACTCCCAAATCAGATTGAGAGAACTTGTACCTCCTCCAAGAGAGAATCTTGTGAGCCTTGAGTGACAATCTTATAAGTGAACCTTGTGAGATTGCAAATGGTGAGTTTTTGTATATTTGTAAATCTGTTAATACAATGAAGTATTTCTCCTACTTCCTTGTCCATGCCTTATATGGTCGGCCTTGCCGCCTGTTAAGTTATTTTCTTATATCTTTTCATGTAATGCATGCATTGGTCGGCCTTGCCGCCTCTTAACTGTTGCATGTTTATTTTCTTTGTAAAAATTTTTAATTCAATTAGGAAAATTGTATAGGATTAGATATGATAAATCGAAAACCTTAGATTCTTATTTTCTTGATAAAAACTTGTTTCTTTAATTTTGTTAATTTACTACTCCAGTTTAGTAATTAATTCTTTTTATTTGAGTTGTTAGATAGATCTTAATTGAATATATTTTGGTACTTATTAGTAATTTTTCATTTTTCATGAGACGATACTTTTACTTATGCAATTTATTACCTGTTATAATTCATGTAATTGTGAAATTGACGAACAAGTTTTTGACGCCATTGTCGGGAATTTAGATAAAATTATTAACACTATCGATACCACTTCAATTTTGATCTAGTTTGATTTGTTTTGTCTTTTATTTTCAAATTTGCTTTGTGTATGAGGCGAAACAAGAGATTGTAGCTACTACTTTTTTTTATCTTGAAATCGAGAAAACAACAAAGAGATTAAGGAAGAAGAAGCGAGAAGCTAAAAAACATTTAGTTATTATGGCAGAAAATGAAAATCCTAGATGGGATACACGGACATTGAGGGAGTTTGCACTACCACAGGTTATATGGATTCATTCAGTTATCCGGAAACCTATTATTGAGGCCAACAACTTTGAGATTAAACTAGCTATCCTATAAATGATCCAGACATCGATTCTGTTTCATGGACTATCGAGTGATGACCCTAATGCCCATCTTGCAAATTTCATGAAAATTCGCGACACTTTCAAGTAGAATGGCATTACTGATGATACTATTCGCCTTCAGTTATTTCCGTTCTCTTTTTGAATTCGAGCTAAGAATTGGTTAAATTCATTACCTGTAGACTCAATTACTACTTGGGAAGATTTAGCTCAGAAGTTTTTTTTCTAAATTTTTTCCACCTGCCAAGACAGCAAAGATGTGCAATGAGATTTCAAATTGCTCAAATTGGGAGCGAATCACTTTATGAAGTTTGGGAGTGATACAAAGATCTACTTAGACGTTGCCCCCATTATGAATTACTGAAGTGGATGCAAGTTCAAAATTTCTATAATGGACTTGCTTTTGCTACAAGAACTCTGATAGATGCAGCTTTAGAAGGAGCATTTATGGGTAAAATACAAGATGATGCATATGAGCTATTGGAGGAAATGGCTATGAACAACTATCAATGATCGAGTAAAAGGGTTTTTACCAAAGAAAGAAGTTAGAGTATACGAGATTGAAGCTATTGCTATCTTAACAGCACAAGTCCACAATCTTACTAAACAACTAAAGGCACATCAATTGTCAGCAAATGCCATTCACTTGAGACAACCATTGTGTGATTTTGTCAAGGTAACCATGCGAGTAAAGAATGTCACGTGAGAAATCCGTTTTCTCAGGCCCAAGCGGAGCAAGCAAGTTTTGTTGTGAATTACAACAGGCATAACAATCCATATAGTGTGACATACAATCTCGAACGGAGGAATCACTCCAATTATTTATAAAAATAATCAGAATGTATTTAATCTCCCACCCAGTCCGTCATCTAGTGAACCATCGAAATAGAAGTTGGCACTTGAAGAAGCAATGGCACAATTGGCTAATAACACCAACCGATTCATGACAAAGACTAAGATAAACTTTCAGAATCAAGCAGCTTCGATTCGAGATTTAAAGTCCAAGTAGGTCAATTGGCCAATATAATCATTGAGAGACAATGAGGTAATTTGCCTAGTACGACCAAAGTGAATCCAAAGGAGCAGTGCAAGGCAATCGCTTTGAGAAAAATGAAAGAGTTGGAACAAGAAGTCAGAAGAAGAAGATCAAGAGCTGCAACATACCAGACCACTAAGCATTGAAGAGATCTCTAAAAGTCAACCAATTACACCGCAAGATTCAACTCCAAAAGTTCCATTCCCTCAACAACTCAAAAAAAAAGTTTGATAAGCAATTTTCTAAATTTCGTGAAGTGTTTAAAAAATTGCATATTAACATTCTTTTTACAGATGCCCTTGAACAAATGCCTAGCTATGTGAAATTTATAAATCTTGTCAAATAAGAGGAAATTGGAAGAATACAAAACAGTGACTCTTACTGAAGAGTGCAGTGCAATTTTACAAAAGAAACTGTCTCCTAAGCTTAAAGATCCAGGGAGCTTCAATATCTCATGCCTTTGTTTATTTTCAGGAAGTTTGGACTAGGTGAGGCGAGATCTACTACGGTTTCATTGTAATTAACGGATCATTCAATTAAGTACCCAAGATGAGTTATTGAAGATGTGTTAGTCAAGGTGGACAAGTTTATTTTTCTAGCTGACTTCGTTGTTCTTGACATGGAGGAAGATAGATAAATCCTCATCATTCTTGGCAGACCATTCTTAGCTACTAGCCAAGCACTTATTGATGTTCAAATGGGACAATTATGGTTAAGAGTACAAGAGGAGAAAGTCACATTTAATGTTTTCAGTGCCATCAAGTATCCAGATACAAGTGAAAGTTGTTTCAGCATCCAAGCGGCTGGTGAAAAATGTTTGTTGCAACTTAACGAGATGGATGAATTTCGCAATGAATCTTATGAAAATGAAAAAATCTATAAGGAATGGACCAAGACTTGGCACGATAAGCATATCTCAAGGAATAAGTTCCTACCCGAACAACAAGTTTTGCTTTACAATTCATGGCTTCGCCTCTTTTTGGGAAAGCAGCTCAGGTCGCGATGGTCAAGCTTATTCATAGTCGTTAAAGTTTTTTCCTATGGAGTAGTTAAAATCACTCATGATGATAAGGGAACCTTCAAAGTAAATAGACAATGCCTGAAGCCTTATTTAAATGGTGAAATTGATAGCCAGAAGATCACAATTTTTCTGGATCTGGCTTAGAAGATGAGCAACAATCAAGCTACTAACTATAAATAAAGCACTTTTGGGAGGCAACCTAAGTTTTTTTTTCTTTATCTTATTGTTTTAATTTCATTTTATAGAAATAAAGAAACCGAAGAAATCTCCAATGGATACACGGCTGTACCTCAAGTAAAAATATTCAGTTAAAAATCAGGAGAGCATCTTTTATCCTCTCTCATTCTTTTCTTTAATTTTCTTCCTTTTTTTTCCCATTGAAGACAATGTAATATTTTAGTTTGGGGGAAGGAAATTTATTCATTATATATAAAAAAACAAATCATTGTTTTTCATTGTGTTTGGTTTTGGGAAAAAAATTTGTCTATGATAAGAATATGATTGAAATTTATTATATTTTTTAAGAGACATTCACATTGCTTAAGCCTAACAGTTAATTATTTACTTGATCTTGTTTAATTTGATATGATCATTAATCATTGTGCATACCTAGAGAATTTTATGTGAATTTTATAAATTTGGATTGGTTTTACTTACTCTAGAACTTTTTTTTTTACTCTCGAAGCAAAATTTTATACAGAATATTATTTGAGAAGTGATATAGGCATTCTTTGAATCGATTGGGCCTTTCAAGTTTACTTATTTATTATCTCTATCCCTAGTCACCCATTTGAGATATTCGTAAACATGGTAGAAGAAAAGAAAATGATATACAAGTATAAAAAATGTGTACAAAGTTTCATTTACTCCAATGTTTTGAGTTATTTAGTAACTAGGGGTATTCATTACCAATGTTTACTCTTACGACAAATCGTAACTTGAAATATAAGTATGCAAAATCACTTTAAGTATGTGACTTGTTGAGTAACTGAGTGCATCCATCACAAAAACTTGCATTCACTTCAAAAGATAAGTGACAACTTAAAATTAAAAAAAAAAAGACTTTAAGAGAATGATGAAGAGAGGTATTTTAAGATAAAGTAATACTACATACAGTCGTGGAGTTGCAAACGGCGTGTAGTCGTTTTATAAAAAAATTAACTTTTTTCATATAGGTCCCATATATATTTACTTTTTTCCAAAACGACTGCACACCGCTTGCAACTTCATGACTGCATCTATCATTTCTCTTTAAGATATTTAAAGAACTGAGAAGAGTGCATATTTGAGAAGTGAGAGTGTTTTACTTGCTTAAATGTTATTTTTTTTTTGAAGCCCTCACTATAGCCATACACTACAAGCCTAATAAAGACTTATTGATCATTGGTAATATTTTGTTCTACATTAGTAGTGAGTGATGTGAAAAGCAAGCATATGGAGTTTTTAGAGATCTATTATGTATTTACTTGTTTGCATAAAACTATTAGGGGAGCTAGTGATGAAGTGAGAATAATAGGTATGCGTGAATGTGGAGAGAGATAATGCGGTGGAATTGATTTTTGAATTAACTTTTGACTTGATTGATTTGGAATGACTCTTTTGAATTATAAACTTTATGCAATCTTTAAGGCAAGAGATTTTATGAGTCAAACCAATGCTTGTTTAAATTATTTTTTTTTTTCTCTTTTTCTTTATTTCGTGACTAGCAAAGTTTAAGTTTGGAAAAATTTGATAAGTATAACTTTTATATGAATTTTATTACTTTTTACTTATTCAAATTGTTGATTTTTCTTATTAATTTAATTTAATTTTAATTTTAATTTATTTTAATTTTAATTTATTTTAATTTTAATTTATTTCTTTTAATTTTCTGTATTATGTATTTTATTTCTCTATTTCTTCAATTACTAAAGCTGCACATTTCATTTGATAGGCAACTCAAGCTTGAAACATGTAGGGGTGGGCAGCAAGTACCCGCACTCGCTGCTCCGCCCACATTCCGTCCCCCACCGCCATGCGGGGACGGAGTCACCTGTCTGGCAAGCGGGGGGCGGAGTCCCCCCTTTCGCTTTCTACACATAAGGCGGGGTGGGGGCGGGGGCGGTATAGGGTTCCCCTTGCCCCCGCCCCCGCCTTCCCTTATTTTATATATATATAATTATATAATTATATATATTAATAAATCATCAATGATATGTAAAATAATTTTGTTAGTTTAGAATTTAGATTTTTAAAAAGTTAGAAGTTAGAAGTAGTATTTATAAATTGTAATGTTAATAGTTAATAGTACAATTTATAATTTTGTATGATTAATTTGTATTATTGTAAATTTGTAATAATTTAGTCTTTATTTTAAGTGATTTTAGACTTTAGTAATAGAATATCGAATATTTTTTAATATATATAATTGTGTGTTTAAATCAAGTTTGAAGATATTTTAAATAAAAAAAAAACTTAAAATTTTGATCTGGGTTGAAAATGGTCTAAAATCACAAAATGGGCTAAGGCCCTATAAGAGCGGGGGCGGAAGGCGAAAATAGGGATACCCCGCCTCTGCCTAGACGGGTATCACCTCTAAAAGCAAGGGCCCCACTTCAATTGAGTTCTAATTCAGTTCTAAACACTTGGGGCCTGGGATCCGCACATGCAATTCACTCTTTTATTTTTGAACTTTTAAAAGCAGCATGTTTTGTTGCTTAATTGGGACCCGCATGCTTGTGAGTTTTATTGGCACACGGCATATATATATATATATATATATACTAGGTAGAAGCAACGTGCACCTTTGTCTAGTTTAATTATACGATTATTTTTAAAAATTAATATTATTTTTATTAAAAAATAAATTTTGATTAATTATGTAATATTTGTTTATTATTCATCTATTGATAATTTTTTTAAAATTAATAAATTAATTAATAAATAAAAATACGAAGTAAATGCATAGGCTAACATATAGTTCATTTCTTAATCAAGTTAGTTAAGGTTACTGAATAGATTTTATATTTTTTATGAATGTAGAGTACATGCATTTCTGTTAATCCATACATCACAGTTTGCCAATGCTCAATTCTCTTTTCTGTTCATTAGGAAAGCCTAAAGGTAGTAACTTATTAATTTGATCCATATCTATGCAAACAGTTGATCATTATAATAGAATCGTGCTACATCTTCCAAGAGAAATATTTGGTCAACTATTAAGTGAAACAACTGGTAAAAATTGTTTTATTAATTATCTAGCTGCACAACTAACAAAAAAAAAAATCTGCTAACAAAAATTTCGGTTTATCTATGCAATAAGACTCCAATAACTGGTAAAAATAGCATAAAAATTTGATTTTGATGAAAGAAACATATAGCACTTGAAGGTCATGAACTTCATGCTATGAAACAAAGTTCATCATCTCACTTACATAAAAATTGTTATGAAATTTACTGAAAAACCCATGTAATTGTTGATGCATCACAGACTAATCACATGCTATCAAACACATAACCAATCCATTAAAGAGACTGAATCTTGAGCCTAGGATTGATAAGAATAACTGGCCAGTTCCCAGCAGCATCAGTCATAGCTTTTAGATCCTGAAAATTTAAAAAATCATTTGAAGACAATCTGAGAAATTTCGGTATCGGCTCCAGCACGTGAATATTATTTCTATATGATTTCACGAGAGAGTAAATGTGTCTAAGCATTGTAAAAAGACTGAAATGAAAATGAGATTCTATCCCACTGCCATTCCCCTTATAACCGTTCTGAGACTTCAATCAAGATTATGGCCTCCTTCTGAATTCATGGCAATATAGAACTCATCTACGTATTCATTAATAGAGAACTCATCTTTCACTTTTAATAAACAATAAACAAATTACCTTCGAAACAACATTAAATAAAAAGATTGAAATCTATAATGATACTACTTACCTTGACCAATGTTATCCATCTCTCGTTCATAGGTGCTTGGCCCAAAGTTGGATTTAGCTTCCCTCCCATTACATTCGGATTTAGCTTCTCACCTCATGGCATCACATTTTGACATAAGCTTTAATTATTTAATCATTTCTTTAGCTGGGCCAAATAATTATTTATTTGTGACAGAAACTTTTGAGTGATTTGAGAATTATCATTATACAAATAGTTAGAAAACTCGAAAAAAAATACCATATTCTTGATTCAGATACTAATATATGCAAAGCAATAAATATTCCCAGAACTAACTAAGCCTCAAAATTATCTCAGTTTAATCCAGAATTTTATAATATAAAATAAACATGGCGAGAGAGGGAGACACCTTCAATAGCTTTCTCTGAAAGTCTTGAAATTGAGACCAATGCTCTTACAGAAACAGTTCTCGCCCTTACCAAGTCTCTTCCCCTTCCCAGACTTTTTCAAGCTATAAATCTCATTTTAAATTACAAATAATAAATATTAAACAGAACAGTAAATCACCAAAATATGGAAATCTCAGAAACCACGAGATGTCAAACCCAGAAAACAAAAGGCGTAAACTTTCTTACCGTAAAAACAATTTTGGTTGCTTAAGAAATGTCTTCTCTGTCTGCAACAAAAAACGATATTCGTATTCATAACAATTTCCAAACCAAATCATGAAACAAAATTAAAGGAGAATTGAGATGATTAAATAATATGGATTCGAGACAGATTTGCTCAGCCATAGTTAAGGGAGCTCTTGCTGAGAAGTCAAGTACGATTAGTATCTGCAGCCAATTTTTTTTCCACAAATCCACAAACCTAAAGCAAGAAAATGAAGACACAATAATCAAAAGAAAACACCGTTATTTGACGAGGAATTGGAATTGGACATCAACATGATTCTCGAAGCCTTAGATTTCCTTTCTTCTCCTTTCTTCTCCTTTTCTCCCAATTGATCGCATAGAAACGCAAATCAGAGAGAGAGATTGAGAAGCCTGTATGTTGGGAGGAGAGGAAATTGAAAAGCTTATAAGTTAGGAGAAAATCGAAAAGACGAAATCGACAAACGTAGATAGAAGAAATCGAAAAGAGGAAATCGAGAAGCTTGCATGTTAGGAGGAAATCTCATTTTGCAATTATATGCTTAGATGCGAGGAAGCCCATGAGATGCAATGAATTAAACCGAGAGAGATGAATGACAAAATGAATGAGGAGATGGAAATCGAGGAATAAGCAAGCGAAAAGACGAATTTAAGTTTATTCAAACAAATGTCTTTTATTTTTTCAAATGCAGGTATTTAATACACTTAAATTCTTCTTTTAAATTATCAATTCAAACGGAAGTGTTTAACGGAGGTAAACCAGAAAATCAATTGTGAAGTATAAAATTTTAACCTCCGTTAAACTAATAATTTCTGTTAGATAGGCTCTTTATATATATATATTTGTATTGGAGATTTGGAGAGCGCACGGGAACAGGAGAAGAAAAAAGAGCGTCGGTGCATCAACGCGAACAGAATTTTTTTTTTCAATTCTTTCAAGTAGTTTTTCTTAAGTCTTGATGTTAAATTTCTTTATTAAATTTTTATATAGTTTTTACATGAACTAATTTCTTTTTTTAGAATTAAGTTTATAAGTTTTTCGTAGTTGAATTAAATTAATATTTGTATCGTATTATTGAGTATTTCATTCTAAACTTAATACTTGTGAATGCTTAATCACCATTTATATAATTTAGGATTCAGTTTGAGACTGATAAGTGATAATTGTTTCAACTTATGTTTGAAATACCATAAGATACTATAAAATAGAGATATTTATGGACCTGTGTAATTTTTATAGGATTTTTTTGTTCTTAATTAATTTTAATAGGTTCAGAATTGTTATAAAAATGTAGGATTCTATTTGTTAAGATATTTCTTAATACTTGAAAAAATTAACGAATAAATTAGAGAGATCTGATTATCAACAATAGGAATAAAGATTTTTAATTCCATTACAAAAATTACATAGGATTAGTTATGGTGAATCGAAAGCTCTATATTCTTATTTTTTTGATAAAAAGTTGCTTATTTAATTTTGTTGGTATATTGTTTCAGTTTAATAATTAATTCTTTTTATTCGAGTTATTAGATAGTTCTTAATTGAATATATTTTGATACTTATTAGTAACTTTTCAATCCTTGTGAGACGATATTCTTATTCATCCACTTTATTACCTGTTACGATTCGTGCACTTGCAAAATCGATGAACATTAACAAATCACTCCACAACTATGCAACCATTCCAATACTTCATAGCACACCGCCACATCACAACTACACCACAACCATTATCCACATTACAGAACACTTCACAACTACATCATACAGCTCACAACAACAATACAATCCGAAATGCCAATCAAGCATCACAATAAAATAAACTATTGAGAGAAAAGGGATAAAAATTATACCATACGTCGAGGTTGAAACGTTGCGTTGTTTGTTGTTTGGCAAGGTCTTGGGCGTCAAAAGACGCTAGCATAGGTGGTGATTGTCCCTTAGTGGTCACTATTGTGACCTAGGACAGGGCTGTCGGCAGTGGCAGACGCAGACGCAAGTTGGGGCAGGGGGCCATGCCCCCCTCCCCACGGCCCCACCCCTACTTTTAAAAAAAATGAAAAAAAAAATATTTTTTAAAGAAAGGAAAATATGTTTATTTTTTTATAATTTTATTGGATAATATTAATTTTATTTTGTATTGGCCCCCCTCTCTAAAAATTATATTGATCTCCCTTTACAAATTAATTTAATTTAAAAATAAAATAAATCTCATATAAAATAAAATAATATAATAACATGATGACATGTTTTTATTATAGATAAAAATAAAAATAAAAAAGAAGTTGAATGATTGCTAATGTATTTTTAATATATTTTTATTATGATGACATATTCTTATCATATTACATATTTTTTTAATAAATAAGTTGTATTAAACATATTTTATTTTTATTATAGATCTTACTATCAAATTAATTTATACCGTATAAAAAATTATATACAAATAGAATAAAAAATATTATATATATTATTTTAGCCTTGCTTGACCCCTCCTAATCTAATTTCTAGTTTCATCACTAGCTGTCGGATGGGGATGGAGCTACGTTTCTCACACAAAGGTTTTGGGACATGGTGATAGAGATTGGTGATGATGGTAGGGGCTGGGGGGAGGCGTTGGGCTCATGGAAGAAGGGATAAAAGGAGATCTGGGAAGGGAGAATTGAGGGTGGTGTTCGTGGGTGGCCATGGACGCGATTGGTGGCTGCTTAGGGATGGTCAGCTAGGCCATGGTAGGGAGAAATAGAGGAGAAGAAGAGAGGTGTGGGGGAGGCTAGGTGTGTCATTGGGTGTGGGGTGGTCAAGGTGACAGCTTGGCTCATGGTAGTGGCTGGTGGTGTCATTGGGAAGGGACACGACAACGCTAGGGAAGAGAAACAAAGTGGGATTGGAGAGAGAGAGAGAGAGAGAGAGAGAGAGAGAGAGAGAGAGAGAAAGGCTTTAAATTGGGCATGGAGGAGAAGGGGGAGCTCCGACAGAGGGTTAATAGCCTTAGCAAGGTGTGGTGGTGGCACATGGTGCCTTTAGCAGCGGCGGATTTAGGAAATCAAGAGGGAGAGAAGGGGATCTCGGAGGTTGATTCGGGGATGAAGAGAGAGAGGGATCGTGGGAAGGAGGTCATCGCCAGTAAGGCTTGGTGGCATCATGGGCTGTGGCAAAGCTAGAAGGCCGAAGGAGAAGAGAGGGATTTTGTTATAAACCCAAAGTAACTGGGCCGAGCTCAATGGGCCTTATACATTTTGGTGTCCCTTTGTTTTCATTTGAGTTTTTAAGTTGTTAGTGGCCCTTGGGCCTAGTTAATGTTAGTTAGAGTTGGCCTATGGCCTTAGTTAGTGGCTACCAAATTAATGAATATCTTCTAGCATATATAAAAGGAAATGGGGGGTCTAGGGTTGATCATTGGAAATTTGGAATCTATCTTGTAATCTGGAACCTGTTTGGGAGAAAGAGGAATCCTCGAGATTTCCTCAGCTTGACTCATGCATTTATCCTTTCCATTCTCATTTATATTTCCTGCATCCATCTATGTTTGCTATCCCATTTATTTTCTGCAATCCTCTACCAACACCAAATACATTCATCCATTTCGATCATCTCCATTAACTACAAACCTTCACTCATTAGCCGAATATTCTTTCTATTTCACTCACTGATTTTCTGGGTTCATAACAAGTGGATCAAGAGCCATTGATTCTTCATAGATGGGATAATCTTCAACAAACAACAAGAGAAAATGTTGTCGATGGAACCAATTTTGGAAAGCTTGTCATATATGAGAGAAGCACTCGATAGAATGCAACAAAATCACAAGCAAATGCAAGAATCTTTCAAAGTGTGAACGACCAATCGGACAATGAAGAGGAGCCAGTAGAGATTATGGTGGACATCATAGTAAATGGAACAACAGATGAAGATGAACTCATGGAGAAAAGCATCGACAAGGTAGCAGTGGTGGAAGGGCGTATAATGGTGACCCGATTATTACCCCCAAAGAAATCACTCTTCTGTTTCTATGCTTAAATCCCGTATGTAGAACAATTCACAACATGTTTGAAAAAGGAGGAGACCCAAAGATTGGGATCATTCTCTACAAAACTTTTCCCTCATCACAAAAACTCAGCCAACTTAGGCATTCTGGAAGTCACAAAAATCGCTCAATGAGGGAAAATAATTTACACCCAGGGAAAGGGCCACGTCTCACATGGCATTCTCCATAGGAATTCTCTATGCAAGAGAATTTATCTCTATGACTTCTCTATTCTAGCAGAATGCGAAAATAGCAGGACCTCTCGCGTTTGCAACTGTAACCATGAGCACAGGGACGTTTCTTTATTAGGGTGTACCGCACGGTGATGGGGTCAGATCTGTACTCTAGTAATAAGAGGAAGGGGATAGCTAGTAAGGGTTCTGTTCTCAGGTTCATTCCATAGTTCTCTCTATGCAAACTCCTCATGGGTAAGCAAACTCTCCCATCTCTCATTTCTACACAGTTTGGTGAGAGCTATAGTAATGTTTGTTTGCTGATTGTTGAGTGCTAAGAGCCTTTTTCAAGGATTGGTAACCAATTGGATGAATGGGTGAATAATGCACCCCAACTATTTGATGTTGTGCCACATATGGGTATTTTTGGACCCTTTGACAGAGGGAGAGCTTGCGAGTTGTTGAACCCAATGGTTTTGATTTCTACCGAAGCTAAGGAACCACAAATAGGCCCCATGCTTCTAGCAATTTGTAATGCTACCAATGTAGGTCATGAGGCAGCAAAAAGAGTAGATTCCAATTCTATTATTATTTTCAAGGCCCATGAGGAACAAATATTGTGGTTTTTTTTTTATGGAAGAAAACTGTTTAATGGGAAATTTAATTGTCAAATATATATTTCATTGGCCACCACTTTGAAGAACAATGAGAAAGTGGCACAACAGAGATTGGTGGAGTAGCAGGTTGATTTATTTATTCAAAACAATGTTGACAATTTAGGAATGAGGTTCGACCACAAAGCAAGAATTGGATTGGTTTTTGTTACACTTCGAGCTATTGGTCAATAGTCATTCATAATTTTCCATCATCCAAGTGTTGATATGTTTCTTCATGAATCAAAAATTGATATAAACTTTATTATGCATGTAAGACCTTCAATTATGGTTTAATTAGTTTGACGGATGAACCATGTAGTTCAACCCATCTTACTGCGATAAGCATTGCCAGAAAGGCTGGTCGGATCCTTTCCTATGATCCAAACTAGAGACCACCATTATGGCCATCAATAGTGGTTGCTAGGAAGAGCATAATGAGTATTTGGGTGCAGGCAGATAGTATTAAGACAGGTGAGGCAGTATGCATAACATCAATGACAAAATTGAGTCCAAAAACTACAGAGGAAGAGTAAGTCTTAGTCTCTTATGGAAATGTAGCATAATATCAAGTGCTAGACAAAGGACAAGGCATCAATTCTACCAAACTGGCATGTAATGAGTACCAAGTTAGTAAAACTTCAAAATCAGAGACGAATATTGAGGAAAAACTATCAGCACCTCAAGCAAATTCTAAGTTTCCGAAAATTCGTGGCCTTCCAAATTGTTGTGGTGCAATTGGCCTCAATTCCATCATGATGACTCTCTCTACAATGGACTCGATCAATGACATCTGGCTTGATCATGGAAAAAGCTGTAGCATGATCTTGCAAGCAATTGTGGTATATCCATGTGAGTTACTAGTTTGGTCATTTGATAGGACGCACATGGTGAGGGGCTTGGTACTGGATAAAAGGTGAGGCAACATCTTGAAGATGGATGGGCACAAGTAATGGTGGACCTTGGATTTCAATTCAATTAAGTTGTTTAATGGAAAGGGATCTTTAGGACAAGGTTCTTTAAAGGGGAAAAATTATTATGAACCTAAAGTAAGTGGGTCGATGTGACGACCCGAGATTTTCATTTTATATCATTTTGATTAAGGAATTTAATTAATTTAAATAGTGTTAATATTAAGTAGTGAATGTGAAGGTTTGGGCTTAATATTTAAACCTTGAAAGCTTAAAGTAAGTTATTGGGACAAGAAAGGGATAACAAGCCCACACGCTCTTGAGATTAGCCTATGATTCATCAAGCCCACACATGAGACACTTGTCATCTCTAGAGAAATCTTAGTAAGTCAACCAATACTAGTAGGTGGAAGTGAAAAATTGCTAGTAGTTGGGAGTTGATTAGTGGGTTGTTGGTAGGATAGATTGTGAAATCTCATGATGAGATTTTTTCATAATTGGGATATTTTGGGAAAAATAAAGATATTGTCTATTTTAGTCTTTCTAGTATATATCATATCTAGATAGGTGACATTTGTAGATGAAATAGGAAGTGGAAGAAAAGAGAATGAGGGATTCGGTGGAGGCTTATAGCCGAAACCCTTGGGGCCTTTTCTAAGCAATCTTCACAATCCAAGCCAATGATCAAAAAGAAAATCATGTAAGAATGAGTGACAAGATGATTGATAAGTGATGAGTGGTATCATGAGAAAGAGGAAAGGAAAAGGAAGAGAAAACCAAGAGGGGATCCGGGTAGGGCATTGCTGTGAGCCTTGCTTGGGGTTCTCTAAGGGTTTGACAAAAGTTAGGTGATGAGACATGAGAGACATGTATAAGAGGATGAAATACAAGGTGTAAGATGTGTAAGAAGGTATGGTGATGTAAGGAGATGATTGATGATTGCTTAAAGAAGGAGGAAACTATGGGAGAAGAAGATGAGGTTTCTGTTGAAACCAAGGGAGTGTCATGGCCGAACCATGCCTGCTCATTTTCCCAAAAGTATGGCCTTAGGATTTGTGGAGTGACATGCGAGTTGATAGGTGAGTGTGTAAGATAATTGAAATGATAAGAGAGGGAGACAAATAGGAAAGCATGGAGCTGAATGCTTAGGCTTTGTTGTTCTCTAGAGATTTCACACCAAAGTAAGAAGATCTTTTAAAGGAATAGCCATGATGTGATGCTAGATTCTAGGAATATATTTGGGATGGGATGAAACCTTGCCATTCTAGTCCATCTCCCATGAGGAACTCGGCAACCTTTAGGAAAACACAAATCGGTTGCTCATTTCCACACACTTCCATCATTTGTTTTCTTTTTCCTAGGAAAGAGGGGCATGGTTGAATGGCCTTGTGTATACTCATTCCCCCACTTGTTTGTTTCACATTCTCACAAATTCTCTCACTCTCTCTACCTCTCGGCTAGCTCTCTCTTTCTCTCTATTTTCTTTTGCTTCACTTCCTTCTATCTTCTAGACATCAAACTAACCTAAGTGTAAAGGAGCTAGAACCAATATTCTGAAGAGGAGTTGCACTTGAAAAGGTGAGTTATCTTTTTAAACCAAGATCAAGCATAGAAACCTATAGAAGAGCACACACCACATCCATGTTTTTGTGTAGAGATTTCTTTTAAAAATGTTATAGTCTTAGATTAATCTAATGAAATGTTTAATATGATTAGATTTCATCTAAACTAGCTAAGGATATTGTAAGTATATTCTTATCTTACCCTTAGCAATTTTAGTATACTTTTGAATGAATTTGGTTGTATTGTGTGAATATTTGCTTGTGTATGCTAAAATGAAACTCTTTAGTGGAGAAAAATGTCATGCTTAGTTAGGTAGAAATCTATGCTTAAGTTTATGATTTCTTTAAGCAAGAATCTAAAATGATGTGTGGTTTTGGTTAACTTATTCAACATGAGGTGGAATGAAGAAAATGCATGCATGATCTCAGGTCAACTAGTATGATATTAAATGATGATATTGGTGTTGTTTATTTGGTGGCAAAATCTATATCTAAGTCTAAGTATATTAATAGATTAAAGATTTTATCATGTTGTGGATTTGAATATTTGATATAAAAGAAGAATGTGGTATGGCCAACATGATGAGTGATGATGTTACATATGCTTGTTAAAAAAAAAATTGATTTAGAGTTGAAAAAGGTTGGATTGTGCATATATGTATTTTGGACTCAAGGGTTTTGGGTTGAGCTATCTTTTCAACTATTGTTTATGTTATGATTAAATTTTGATTATTTAGAGAAATTAGAAGTATAAGAACGAAAGGAATATACTAGCATGATTGTGGTTTTCACCTAAATACTTACGTGAGCTATCTTGATGAATAGAGAAGTGATTAAAATGATAATCTAGAGGACTTAGGATTTCAGCTAAGACATGTTTTTGGTGTTATAAATATATAATTATTTTATTGAAACTAAATTGGAGTGTTTAGAGAAGAATAGGAAAAGAAAAGGTTAGGAAACACTAAGGGAGGGTCTCGGCCCAATCCTAGTAGGAAGGGGCCGAGCACCCCTAGGTGTGTGTGAGGCCCAATAAGTGTTTTTGGATAGGAAAGAAGTGAAATTATATGGTGCTTATATTGTGAAAAAGCTTGACGTAAAATACAATTATGTTCATCTCACGTTTCACGTGTTTAGTGATATGTGTCTCATGTCTCATGTATGAAGCATGAAAAACCATGTTTTAAATCAAACATGTTTTTAAAGAAAAGAATTAAAATTTTATAAGAACCCCAAAGGCTTGGATGGGTTAGTGCTCTAGTGGAATTCCCTATTCATTCAAGAGTGATTAAAGTCGAGTGAAAATCCTTGGATCGATAAAGAACTGTCGGCAGACCATGTATGGCTCCAAAAGGTGTCCGGAGCATGGTCGTACCTAAAGCTAGTAGGTGCATATAGGACGATGTTGGCTTTTGCCTTACCGCTACAAAAAAAGTGCGAAAGGGCGCGAAACGTAGCTACTTAGATTTGATACAGCCTCCGGGTGCTACAATAATTAGTAGGAACACACGGTGCATAGGAGAACTGTGGGGTGTCCAATAAGATGTCATGACTAAAAGATGGGCTTTCGAGCCATATATGATATGATATGATAAATGACGCCTAAGATAAGAAAAGACGAAAAGCATTTTCTTGAAAAGATGAGTTTTTGAAAAGAAATTCAAACATCTTGTTTTAAAAAATTACAAGCGACACATGAAAGAATAAAGAAAACAAATTGAAAAAGAAATGGCATGAGCATGAGCATGTGCATAAAGTAAATTCATGAGTCTCATAATGCATAATGTATAGATGATTGGTTGTTATTCATTTAGCTGTATGCTTGAAATGCTTTTGTTGAGATATAAATGTTACTGAGATTTCTCCCAAAATCTCACCCCCTTCTTTATCTTTTTACTATCGTCCCCTTTCGGGATGGTAGAAATAGTTGCAGGTGATGACGACCCTATCGAGTACGATTCTAGGGATGACGTCTCGGATCCCCAAGGGCCCGACTAAGCCCACTATTTCTGAGCCTGTGACTCTCGGCTTACTAGGCCAATGGGCAGCGGAGTCACTACCCTTACCGACGTATGTTTTAGCAGACCTACGCTCGACAGGGTGTTGTTTGGTCCTTGGCATAGATGATTTCCTTCATGTGGGATGCCTTTATGAGTCATTTTTCGGGATGAGTTGTGAGGTAGGACCGACCTTGGATCTGGACCGTCTTCGTTATAGTCTAAATTTCAAGGAGATAAAAAATGAGCCATTGGATTAGGAAGATAGAGCAAGGGAAATCTTCTTTGAAACTTTTGTATTTGCTTATTATATTTTGGGTTTCCGTTGTTTTGGAAAAAGAAACAGTTAAGGATGATCTTTATGTTTATGTAAACAGTGATGCAATATTTTGAGATATTATTTTGTTAAGCCATATGATGTACACTTAGAAAAGTTTGACATTTTTTCACTGTGAAAACCTTTATTCTTTGTTTTTAAAAAAAAAACGTACACGATAAGAAGAGGGGTGAACTTCCCTGCGATGCTCATCCTCGACGTCTCGGTTTGTGTATGATCCCAAGCGTAAGCGGGGGCGCCGACAACGGTGGTATCAAAGCAGTTAAGTCTCTGGGTAAAAACCACAAGTCCTAGGAGAAAGAATCACATAGTATAGGTTATGATCTCTTAGCTGTAGGCTTGAATTCTTAGAACGATTGGTTGGAGATAATATCCATCTAAAGTTATGATGATGGAAGTTATAAATAGCGAAGCACAAGAGTTAGGGTAACTTATGTGGGGATTCTGTGCTTTTTAGGAAATCATGGCAGGAGGAAAGCGCCGTGCTTCTACCTCGAGACCTGAAGCGCCACCAGAAGGAATTCCAAATGCTCCATTAGATGGTGGACAGGCGATAGCGGAGGCTCTCCGCCAGATGACAGAATTGGTAAAAAATCAGATGGAACAAAACCGATGTCATCCAAATACTGGAAGAGGAACGTTAGGATGTCCCTATGAGAAATTCCTGGTCTATCCGTACCCAAACTTTATGGGGACCGAAGAAGCTATGAAAACGGACCATTGGATCATGGACTTGGAGCATACTTTTGAAATTAGCGGGTCCACGGAGATGTAGAAAGTACAGTACATCGGTCACCTAATAGTAAGGGGAAGCCGGTTTATGGTAGGATACAAAGAGAAAGCTGCTAAGACAAGAGCTTAGAAAGAACGTAACCCATACTTGGGAACAATTTAAAACAGAGTTTGATGATCGCTTCTTTCCTGAGTCAGTTAAACAGAAGAAGGTTATGTAGTTAGCCACATTGACACAAGAAAGTATGACAGTGGACCAGTATGCTGCAAGATTCATGAAACTGATGCGATTCGCTCCTCATCTGGTGGTAATAGAGAAGATGAGAGCGAAGAAATTCCAAAATGGCTTGCAACCAAGAATTCGCAACCAAGTGGCCTGTCTGAGAATTGAAAACTTCCAAGAGCTAGTAAATGTGGTGGCTATTGCTGAAACGGAGCAAAGGAGCCTGATTAGTCAAGCTCAGATGCATAAGAAGAGGAGTTTTCCCCACTTTTCTAGAAGGGATGTGAGAAAGAGAATGAATGTTTTTCCTGCGGATAAAGGAAATGGCAAAGTGAGCGGGTCTAGAGTGCTGACATCATCGCCATCATGCAGAACTTGTGGACGACCGCACAAAGGCGAATGCCGAGTGGCATCAGGAGCTTGTTTTCGGTGTGGTCAAGTGGGTCACATGATGCGTGACTGCCCTCAGATGGCTTCTAGCAAAGTTACAGTGCCTGGAGGAAAGGCGAATACCCCCACAAAGGCAAAAGTGTATACCATTACCCCTGGAGAAGTAGACGTGAAGGATGAGGAGGCCATCAATGCTGGTATCATTACTGGTAATAATCTGACCTTACCACTCCTTTAAAGTATAAGATGATTTTTCATGAGGTAACAATAGGAAAATTTTATAGGTTAAATTATTTTGATGCGTAATGTGGTATATGCTTTATTTGACTCCGTCGCGATGAGATCCTTCATTTCCTATGATTGTGTTTGAAGGTGTAAATTAGATGTAGAACCGCTAGCTCAGAAGGTGTTGTGTCACTCCCTGATGAGAAAGTGATTGGATGTCAACGGATAGTGAGGAACTACCTGTTAAAAATTGCTGGAGTAAGGTTAAATACCAACTTGTTAGCTTTTCACTTGTTGGGGTTTGACGTAATATTAGGTATGGATTGGTTGTCCGAGCATTACGCCAAAATCGATTGTCGAAAGAAGGAAATCACTTTTGAACTGCCTAAAGAAGAGAAGCTACGTTATGAATGAAAGATAGTTAGTTCTGTATCCTCTATCATGATGGCAAAGAGAATGACAAAAAATCTAAAGGGGGAAACAGAAGTGTTTCTGTTAATATCCTTGAATGCATTGGAATATGCCAAGAGTATTGGAGACATCCCGATAGTGAAAGATTTTCCTCAGGTATTCTCTGATGATATGCCTAGATTGCCCTCGGATCGTAAAACTGTGTTTGCCATAGAATTGGAACCTGCCACGGCTCCAGTTCACAAAGCCCCCTACTGAAGGACGCCAATAGAGCTGAAAGAATTAAAGATGTAGATCGAAGAACTCTTGGAAAAGGGGTTTATACGGCCTAGTTCATCGCCATGGGGAGCCTTAGTCCTGTTCGTGAAAAAAAAAGGACGGGTCAATGCGAATGTGCATCGATTACATAGAACTTCTTAAGATCACCATCAAGAACAAATATCTATTGTCACGGATAGACGACTTGTTGGATCAACTGCAAGGAGCAACAGTATTCTCCAAGATTGATCTTAGATCTAGATATCATCAGCTAAAAATCAAGGACCAGGATGTGCCCAAAACGACTTTTCGAACCTGTTATGGACATTTCAAGTTTCTGGTTATGCCCTTCGAATTAACAAATGCCCCGACAGCATTCATGGACCTGATGAATAGAATTTTTTGACAGTATCTAGATAGTTTCGTCGTGGTCTTCATCAACGATATTTTAATATACTCCCGAAACAACGAAGAGCATGAAGATCATTTAAAGATTGTACGGAGTACTTTACAAGAGCACCAATTATATGCCAAACTTAGCAAATGCGAGTTTTGGCTTAGAGAGGTCAAATTCTTGGGCCATGTAATTTCAAGTAAAGGAGTAGTCGTAGATCCAGTTAAGATTGAGGCGGTGACGGAGTGACAGAGACCGACGAGTGCTCATGAGATACGTAGTATTCTTAGATTGGCAGGATACTATAGAAGGTTTGTAGAAAGATTTTCTAAGCTATCTGGCCTTCTGACAGCCTTGACTAAGAAAAATGCCAAGTATGTTTGGAGTGAGCAGTGTGAGCAAAGTTTCCAAGAACTCACAGAGAGGTTAACTTCAGCACCAGTATTAGCATTGCCAGAACCCCACAAGCCTTATGTAGTACATAGTGATGCCTCGAAAATGGGTTTAAGATGCGTTTTGATGCAGGAAGGACAGGTAGTTGCATATGCATCCCGACAACTTAAAGACCATGAGCGAAATTACCCCACTCATGATCTAGAATTAGCAGCAGTAGTATTTGCATTGAAGATCTGGAGACACTACTTGTATGGGGAAGAATGCAAAATATATACGGATCACAAGACATATGTTCAATCAGAAGAATCTAAATATGAGGCGGAGAAGGTGGATCGAGACCATAGTTGATTTCCAGTGTGAGATCAAGTATCACCCAGGAAAGGCTAACATTGTGGCAGACGCTTTAAGTTGAAAGACTCGAGCAGAAGAACCACCCATACTAACAGCTATACGAGACATGCTAGTTAAGAACCTGCTTGGAGATGCGACTTTGGCAACAACACAAGAAATTGCCTCGTTGACTGAATATGAAATTCGAGAAGAACAGCGAAAGGATGTTAAGTTGGAAAAGATCCGACAGAAATTGATGGAAGGGCAAGGATCGCCCCACTTTACGATATCGAATGATGGAACACTGTATTTTGGAAAAAGGACAGTAATACCAGACAATCCAGAATTGAAGGAAAGACTTATGAGGGAAGCGCACTGCACCCCTTATACAACTTATCCTGGAAGCACCAAAATGTATCAAGACCTGAAAGGAAGATTTTGGTGGGAAGGTATCAAGAAGGACATGGCTATGTTTGTAGCTAAATGTTCAGTATGCCAATTAGTTAAGGCAGAGCATCAACAACACCCAGTAGGAATGTTGCAACCTTTACCCGTCCCAGAATGGAAATGGGAAGACGTGTCTATGGATTTCATAGTAGGATTTTCGAGGACATCAGCAGGAAAGAATACAATCTGGGTAATAGTAGATAAACTGACCAAAAGTGCATATTTCTTGCCCATAGCCAACACGGATTTGATAGAGAAGCTGGCAAGGATTTATGTAAAGGAAATAGTTCGTCTGCATGGTGTACCCAAGACAATTGTTTCAAATTGAGACCCTAGATTCAATATGATTGACAAGCGAGGATTGGTATCATGAGAAAGAGGAAAGGAAAAGGAAGAGAAAACCAAGAGAGGATTCGGGTAGGGCATTGTCGTGAGCCTTGCTTGGGGTTCTCTAAGGTTTGACAAAAGTTAAGTGATAAGACATGAGAGACATGTGTAAGAGGATGAAGTACAAGGAATAAGATGTGTAAGAAGGTATGGTGATGTGAGGAGATGATTGATGGTTACTTGAAGAAGGAGGAAACTGTGGGATAAGAAGATGAGGTTTCGATTGAAACCAAGGGAGTGGCATGGCCAAACCATGCATGCTCATTTTCTCAAAAGTATGGCCTTAGGATCTTATGGAATGATATAGTAGTTGATAGGTAAGTGTGTAAGAGAGTTTAAATGACAAGAAAGGAAGACAAAAGGAATGAGAGTTTCGGTTGAGACAAATAGGAAAGTATGGAGCCGAATGCCTTAGGCTTTGTTGTTCTCTCGAGATTTCACACCAAAGTGAGAAGATCTTCTAAAGGAATGGACATGACATGATGCTAGATCCTAGGAATATCTTTGGGATGGGATGAAACCTTGCCATTCTAGTCCATCTCGCACGAGGAATTCGGCAACCCTTAGGAAAACACAAACCGGTTGCTCACTTCCACACACTTCCATCATTTGTTTTCTTTTTCCAAGTAACTACCCTTGTCCAATCATGTGTCTTTCAACCATAGGCATGGTGGAATGTCCTAAAGCCCTAGGAAAAAGGAGCATGGCCAAATGGCCTTTTGTATACTCATTCTCTCACTTATTTGTTTCACATTCTCTCAAACTCTCTCACTCTCTCTCTACCTCTTGGCCAGCTCTCTCTTTCTCTCTATCTTCTTTTACTTCACTTCCTTCTATCCTCTAGACATCAAACTAACCTAAGTGTAGAGTAGCTAGAACCAATATTCTTGAAGAGGAGTTGCACTTGAAGACGTGAGTTATCTTTTTAAACCAAGATCAAGTATAGAAACTTAGAGAAGAGCACACACCACATTCATGTTCTTGTGTAGAGATTTCTTTTAAAAATGTTTTGATTTTAGATTAATCTAATGAAATGTTTAATATGATTTTAGATTTCATATAAGCTAGCTAGGGATATTGTAAGTATATTCTTATCTTACCATTTACAATTTTAGTATATTTTTGAATGAATTTGGTTGTATTGTGTGATATTTGCTTGTGTATGCTAAAATGAAACTTTTTAGTGGAGAAAAATGACATGCTTAATTAGGTAGAAATTCATGCTTAAGTTTATGATTTCTTTAAGTAAGAATCTAAAATGATGTGTGGTTTTGGTTAACTTATTCAACATGAGGTGGAATGAAGGAAATGCATGCATGATCTCAGGTCAACTAGTATGATATTGAATGATATTGGTGTTGTTTATTTGGTGGCAAAATCTATGTCTAAGTCTAAGTATCTTACTAGATTAAAGATTTTATCATGTTGTAGATTTGAATATTTGATATAAAAGAAGAATGTGGTATGGCCAACATGATGAGTGATGATGTTATATATGCTTGCTAAAAAAAAATTTGATTTGGAGTTGAAAAAGGTTGGATTGTGCATATATGTATTTTGGACTCAAGGATTTTGGGTTGAGCTATCTTTTCAACTATTTTTTATATTATGATTAAATTTTGATCATTTGGAGAAATTAGAAGTATAAGAACGAAAGGAATATACTAGCATGATTGTGGTTTTCACCTAAGTAATTACGTGAGCTATCTTGATGAATAGAGAAGTGATTAAAATGATAATCTAGAGAACTTAGCGTTTCGGCCAAGACATGTATTAAGTGTTAGAATATATAATTATTTTATTGATACTAAATTGGAGTGTTTAGAGAAGAATAGGAGAAGAAAAGGTTAGGAAACACTAAAGGAAGGTCTCGGCCCAACCATAATGGGAAAGGGCCGAGCACCCCTAGGTGTGTGTGAGGCCTAATAAGTGTTTTTGGATAGAAAAGAAGTGAAATTATGTGGTGCTTAAATTGTGAAAGAGCTTGACGTAAAATACACGTATGTTCATCTCACTTTTCACATGTTCAGTGATATGAGTCTCATGTCTCATGCATGAAACACGAAAAATCATGTTTTAAGTCAAGCATGTTTTGAAAGAAAAAAATTGAAATATTATAAGAACCCTAAAGGCTGGGACGAGGTAGTACCCCAATGGAACTCCTTATTCACTCAAGTGTGATTAAAATCGAGTGAAAGCCCCTAGGCCGACAAAGAACAGTTGGCAGACCATGTATGGCTCCAAAAGGTGTCTAGAGCGTTGTTGCACCTAAAACTAGTGGGTGCATACAGGACGATGTTGGCTTTTGCCTTACCGTTACAGAGAAGTTTATAGTCACTCGGTGAGTTATCAATCACCAAGTGATGAAGAATACGAAAGGGTGCGAAATCGAGCTACTTAAGTTTGATATGGTCGCCGAGTACTACGATAACTAGCAGGAACACACGTTGCATAGGGGAACCGTTGGGTGTCCAACAAAATGTCATGACGAAAAGATAGGCTTTCGAGCTATATATGATATGATATAATAAGTGGTGCCTAAGATAAGAAAAGACGAAAAGCATTTTCTTGAAAAAATGAGTTTTTGAAAAGAAGTTCAAACGTCTTGTTTTATGAGATTACAAGCGACACATGAAAGAATAAAGAAAACAAATTGAAAAATAAATGACATGAGCATGAGCATGTGCATGTGTATAAAGTAAAGTCATAAGTCTCATAATGCATAATGTATAGATGATTGGTTGTTATTCATTTAGCTGTATGCTTGTAATGCTTTTGTTGAGATATAAATGTACTTACTAAGATTTTTTCCGAAATCTCACCCCCCCTCTTTATCTCTTTACTATTGTCCCCTTTCGAGATAGTAGAAGTAATTGCAGGTGATGACGACCCCATCGAGTATGATTCTAAGGATGACATCTTAGATCCCCGAGGGCCCGACTGAGCCCACTACTTCTGAGCTAGTGACTCTCAGCTTACTAGGCCGATGGGCGGCGGAGTCACTATCCTTAGTGACGTATGTTTTGGTGGACCTATGCCCGACAGGGTATTGTTTGGTCCTTGGCATAAATGATTCCCTTCATGTGGGATGCCTTTATGAGTCATCCTTTGGGATGAGTGTGAGATAAGACCGACCTTGGATCTGGACCGTCTTCTTTATAGTCCAAATTTCAAGGAGATAAAGAAGGAGCCATTGGATTAGAGAGGTCAAGGGAAATCTTCTAAGCAACTTTTGTATTTGCTTATTATATTTTGGGCTTCCGTTATTTTGGAAGAAGAAACAGTTAAGGATGATCTTTATGTTTATATAAACAGTGATGCAATATTTTGGGATATTATTTTGTTAAGCCATGTGACGCTTAGAAATGTTTGACCTTTTTTCATAGTGAAAACCTTTATTCTTTGCTATAAAAAAAATGTACACGATAAGACAAGGGGTGAACTATCATACTATGCTCATTCCCGACATCTCGATTAGCGTACGATCCCAAGCGAAAGCGGGGGTGCCAACGGTCAGGCTCGATGGGCCTTATACATGTTAGTGTCCTTTTGTTTTTGTTTGAGTTGTTTAAGTTGTTAGTGGCCTTTGGGCCTAGTTAATCTTAGTTAAAGTTGGCCCATGGCCTTGGTTAGTGGCTATAGAATTAGTGAGTATCTTCTAGTGTATGTAGAAATAAAAAAGGGTTTGGGGTTGATCATCAAAAATCTAGAATTTATCTTGTAACCTGAAACTTGTTTGGGAGGAAAAGGAATCCTCGAAATCTCGTCAGCATGACTCACACGCATTTATCCATTCCATTCTCGTTTATATTTCCTTGCCTCCATCTCTGTTTGCTATCCCATCTATTTTATGCAATCCTCTACCAACACTAAATACATTCATCCATTTCTATCATGTCCATTAATTATAGACCTTCACTCATTAGTTGAATGTTCTCTCTATTTCATTCATTGATTTTTCTGGGTTCATAACAAATTTGGGGGAATGGGTGCGACAACTAGGAAGGGAGGAGAGAGAGGGAAGAGGAAAAATGGGGAGGGAAAGCTAAGATTTTTGGAATTTAATCTCAACCCTTCATCTAGGGGTCTCTAGATTGATATAATGGTGAAAATAAAACAATGAGATATACTAACTAAACAATAGGAATTAAAATAGAAATGCAATAGGATTAATTCAAAAATCAGACTTTGATTCTAAAATATAATCTTTCTCATAATATTTTAATAATATTTTATTCAATATTTAACTTTCATCTAAAAATGTCTCAGCTCATATCACTATCCAAACTAGCTCTAAAAAGATTAAAAGAAAAGAAAATATATGCTATCAAATTCAAAAATCAAACTCAGGCGACACAACATCATTTCCCCTAGAAAAAGCACTAAGAACTGTTTTAAATGATATTTTTAAAAAGTAATGGTAGGCACAAGTTCTAAATAAACAAGTTTCGTGCAAACACTTTATAGAAAAATGAGTCACACTAATAAAAGAATAGTTTGTTTTACACATTATGATCCCAAATAAGTGAGATTACTTACAAAAATAATATCCCACAAATCCCCTAACCAAACCAATGATGGCTTAGCATCTTAGGCACTGGCCAAAACAGACTTAGGTGGTATAGAATTTCTCACGGTTAGGCTTTAAGTTTATGCCCTCAATTTGGTTTTAGGCTTTTTTAGATTGGGTTTGTTGATCTAAAATTTATATATATATATATATATATATTTTTCTCTTTTCCAGTCCAAGAAAAAAGAGTAATACTACATATAATCATAGTATATAAATATCACACAATCATTTCGAAAAAGAATGAAAATCACTATTAAGAAATTAGTTTTTTTTCCATATAAGTCCTATACTTATTCATTTTTAAAAAAATGTTGCACAGTACTTATGAATTCCATGATTGCAAATATCATTTTTTAGAAAAGAATTCACTTTGAAATAAATTCTAATTATGACGTCCAATTTTAATATTAGTCTCTTTTAGCCCAGTTTTACTTTTAAACCAATAAGGGAAAAAAGGATTGATTTAATTTTCTAAAGGCATAGTCCAATTGTTATAAAATACAACAAAAATTGTTGAAACCCAATTTTTTTTTTTTTTTGAAGAAAGGTAATAAAGAAAAAAGATTTATTTTCAATTTGGGTATTTCATGAGTAAGATCTATTGAATGCAGCAACAAGAAAGTGCTAAAACTAAAATGAAAGAATCAATAAACTTCTAACATCAACATTGCATCTACTAATTATTAAGCAAATAGGTTAAAAGAAAACAATTCACAATCACTTCTACTATTAATAAATGTAAGTAAAATTAAAACCTAAAGGCTATATGTGAGTGTGGTGGCCCTACTAGGCCTCACAAACAAATGGAGGATTTCAGCCAAGTTCTTATGGAGTGTGAATTACGGGACCTTGAATACTTGGGCTCTAAATTCACTTGGTGCAACAAGACAGAGGGCTGTGATTTTACTAAAGAAAGACTGGAAAAAGATCTAGTTAATAAGGAGTGGCATTAGGTGCTTGAATCCAACCAGGTATATGTGCTTCCAGTCCAATCCTCATATCGTAATCCTCTTCTTATCACATGCTTGCATCATGACTCACAACCTCTCCCTAAACAAAGAATCTTTAGGTATGAGACTGCTTGGGATAAGGAAGAATGTGAGAATATAGTTCGAGATGCATGGAACCATGGTCTTCAGGTGGGCACTAGAGTTGATGCTACCAAGGCAAGTTTGGAAAGATGTAGGTACAAGTTTAAGATATGGAGTAGGGCTGCATACAAAAACCAAAAAGCAGTTATTAATTAGAAGAGAGAAGATTTCAAGTCCCCACCAAAAGAACACCTAATGAGGTGCCAAAGAGCTAACAAATATGGTTGCAAGAGGGGGATAGAAACACTAAGTTTTTTCACAGTGTGTCACCTAGAGAAAACAAGTAAATTCCATGAATAGCATTCTAAGTGAGGATGGTGTGTTAACCACCAAGCAAGTGGCTATTGGGAAGGTCTTTTAGTCTTACTGTAAACAATTATTCTCTACCTCCCATCCTTTGGGAATCCCAGAGTTGCTCTCTAACGGCATGCCTACTGTCACCTCAGAGATGAATCAATCCTTAAAAGAAATTATTCGAGAGAAGAGGTATAAAGAGATATTTTTGAGATAATTCATTGAGATCACCTGGCCCTTAAGGTTTCCCAATTGTGTGTTACCACAAACACTAGCCTATTGTAGGAGATGATGTAGTTAATACAGTTACTGAGATGCTTAACTCAAGGAAGGGCATTTAGGAAACCAACCATATCTTCATCACCCTCATTCCCAAAAAGAGCTTTTCTAAAGCTATGATAGACTATAGGTCCATCAACCTACGCAATGTCTTCTATAAGATCATTGCTAAGGTCTTAGCTAATTATCTAAAAGGCATTATTTCCAACTTGATCTACGCTACCTAGAGTGCCTTTGTTCCAGGTAGAATGCTCTCAGACAATGTTGTGGTAGCTTATGAATTATTGCACTCAATGCAGAACATGATGAATGGGAGGAAGGATGGTCTTATGGCACTTCAACTCGACATGAGTACGACCATTGATTGAGTGGAATGAGACTTCTTGAAGGCAATGATGCATAGAATGCGGTTTTACTGCAATTGGATTGAGGTGGTGATGCAATGTGTTAGTAGTGTTAGTTATTCCTTGTTGGTGAATGGCATCCATCAAGAAAGCTTCAAACCAGCTTAGGAGCATTAGACAAGAAGACCCTCTCTTCCCCTATCTATTTTTTTTTCTAAAATTATTAGTGTTTCTTTGAACTAGGCTAAGCAACAAGAGCTAATCACTAGAATTTCAATTGCTAGGGGTGCTCTCAAGATCAATCACTTGTTCTTTACTGATGACAACCTTATTTTCTGCAAGGCACCTCCTCTTGAATGGAGTAGGCTACACCATCTTCTCTATTCCTATGAGTCTACATCTGGAAAAAGGCTCAATTTAGAGAAAATATCCATATTTTTTAACAATAACACAAAACTAGAAATTCATCATGTCAACCTTAACATTGCAGGCATTAAAGCTTCAGGCTCTTTTGATAAATATCTAGGTCTCCCCTCCTATGTTGGAAGGCTTAAGGCAAGAGCTTTCAATCTATATTGGATATAATCAAAGCCAAAATCTCTAGTTGGAAGATTAATCTTCTATCCTAGGTAGGGAATGAGGTTCTACTCAAATCAGTCCTACAGTCCGTCTCAACTTACTCCATGGATATCTTCAAGGTTCCTAAGTCTATCCTTAAAGGCCTAAACATATTGCTACAATCCCTTTGGTGGGGATAGGAGGACCACAAATCTAGAGTACATTGGTTGAATTGGGAGACTCTTGGTAAAGCAAAGAGTGCAGGAGGCCTAGATTTTAGGAATTTTGAGGACTTTAACCTTGCCCTACTCCCCAAGCAAGAATGGAGGATTGTCCAAAACCAAGCCCCCTTAGCAGCTTAAGTCTTGCAGGCCAAGTACAACCCCAAATCTGACTTCTTTTCTACCAAGATAAGGAGCACACTCTCTCTAGTGGAATCTCTCTTTACTCAATTATATATTCTCAAAACAAGAAGCAAACGTAATCCATCAACTCCCTATTAGCCCCTATAGAAATTCCAACTTGCTAACTTGGAGGTGCTCAGCTAATGAAAAGTTCTCAGTTAGAAGTGCCTCCTACCTACAAGGGTCCATCAACATCAACAAATGAGGCCAAACCTTGAAGACACACTATGAGCAAGACTTTTGGCTTAAATTATGGAAACTGAGGATGCCTAATGCAATCAAATCCTTTATCTGGAGAGCAGTTAAGGAATCTCTTTCCACAAAGCTCGACCTTCACAGAAGGAAGGTGGTGGAGTCCCCATTATGTCATATCTGCTTGATACATCCTAAGTCTGATGCTCATGCTCTTTGGACCTATAAAGCAGCTCAAGATGGTTAAAGGAAGATACAAAAGACTAAAGTTAAAGAAGGTCATTCAAAGAAATCTTGGAGGCCCTCATGACCCATTTGGCTACGAAGGACCTCTTAGAAATAGATGTCACCTCTAGATAGATATCAAAGGAACTCTTGGGTTTCTAATTCAATTTTTGCCTCACCATGGCAAGTTTCTCAACATGCTAATACACAGGTCAGTGACTTTCAAGCTTTTTGTATGAAGGACCATGACAATTCAAGGATGCCTACTCTTCCTCCAGTTTAGTGATCTCCTACCCTACTAGTTTCTGCAAAGTCAACTGGGATGCAACTATTGACTGTCGACATCCCAGCTTGCGCTTGGGTTCTCACGCAAACTGTAAAATCGGGGATAAGCATCATAGGGAAGTTCACCCCTTATCTTATCATGTACAGGATTTTTTTTTTTATATAAATATCGCAGCAGATAAAGGTCAAACCTTTTCTATGCACGTATCACATGGCTTAATACAATAACAACCCAAAATATTACATTTTCATTAATATTAACATAAAGATGATTCATAAGTGTTCATTCTTCCAAAACAACGGAAGACCAAAATATGCAAATAAATACAAAAGCTGCATAGAGGATCCCCAACCACTTTCTCCTAAACCACTGGTTCCTTTTTAATCCCCTTGAAGTTTGGGCCGTAACATAAGCGATCCAACTCCAAGGTCGATTCCACCTCACAACTCATCTCGGAGGATGATTCGTAAAGGCAACCCATGTGGAGAGAATCGTCGATGCCAAGAACTATACAACACCCGGTAGGGCGTATGTTACCCAAAACATATGCAGCTAGAGGTAGTGACTCCGCCACCGAGGTACTGTCTCTAGGGTCATACTCTTCAGGGTTGTCATCACCTGCAACTACTTCTATCATCCCAAAAAAATGATAGTGGAGAGAATAACAGGGGTGAGATTTCAGGAGAAATCTTAGTAAGCACATTTATATCATAACGAAAGCAATTTAAGTATACAGATAAATGAATAACAAATAATCAGTCATACTTTATGCATTGTGAGACTCATGACTTCATGATATGCACGTGCTCATGCTCATGCCATGCCTTCAAATTCCTCTTTCTCTTTTCATATTCTTTTCATATGCTTATTTTAAATTTCAGAAAGCAAAACACTTGAGTTTTCTTTAAAATTTCCTCTTTTCGCAAATACTTATCATTTTTCTTATCTTAGGCGCCACTTATCATATCATATATGGCCCGAAAGCCCATCTTTTATCATGACCTCTATTGGACACCTCACAGCTCTCCTACGCACCGTGTGTTCCTACTAGTTATCGTAGCACCTGGCGACCGTATCAAACCTAAGTAGTTATGTTTTGTACCTTTTTGCGCTCTTCATCACTCGGCGATTGATCACTCACCAAGCAACTACAAACTTTTCTGTATCGATGAGGCCGAAGCCAACACCGTCCTGTACGCGCCCACTAGTTTTAGGTGCGACCACGCTCCGGACATCCCTTTGGAGCCATACATGGTCTGCCAACAGTTCTTTGTCGACGCAGGGGCTTTCACTCAAATTTAATCACTCCTGAGTGAACAGGGAGTTCTACTGGGACACTACCCTGTCCCAGCCTTTGGAGTTCTTATAAAACTTTAATTAATTTATTTTCTTTTAAAAACATGTCGAAAACATAATTTCCGTGCTGTATGCATGAGGTGTGAGACTCATGTTATGAAACATATACAGTAAGTAACGAACATGACGCTTACCATATGTTAAGCCCATTTAAAATTTTCGCACCCCGTAATCCTACTCATTTTCTTCCCAAAATACTATAATAGAAATCCAATACACTTTGGGGTGCTCGGCCCCTTCCCACTAGGGTGGGGCCGAGACCCTCCTTTACACTTTCCTAACTTTTTGTCTTCTAATTTTCTCCAAGTACTCTAATTCAACTTCAACCATTTAAAAGTATTATCATAACCTTAAAAACAAGGCTTGGCCGAAAACTTTAGGTCTCTTAATGTGTTATTTTATTCACTTTTTCTTCCAAGATGATCCACTCAATAATTTTAGTGAAAATCATCAATCATGCTAATGTGACCATTTTATTCATGTGCATCTAATATCTCCAAAAATGTAAACATATTACCATAACATAGTATAATAATTAAATCAATGATTTCCACGAGCGAAGTCCTTAAATCTGAAATATATGCATGCATAACCCAATATTTTTATCTCCAAATCAAAATTTAGCAAATATATTTTCACCTTTACTCAACTTGTTGATCATACCATATTCTCTTTACATATCAAATATTCAAACTCTCCACATGAAATAATCTTTAATCTTAACAAGGTATTCATACTTAGACATAGATTTTTACCACTAAATAGATAACACTAAAGGCATCATCCAACAATATGCTAGTAAATATACAATCATATATGCATTTCCCTTTATTCCACTTCATGTTAGATAACTAACTAAATCACTTATCATTTCAACTTCTCAACTTAAGAAAAATACAATACTTAGACATGAATTCTTACTAAACTAAATGTGGCAAGTTTTCCCTCTCAGGGTTTCATTTTTTACATGCATACAAAAGATTCAAACAAAACAACTAAATTCATTCAAAGGTATACTAAGATTGCTAAACGTAGGATAAGAATGCACTTACTTCTTCAAAAACAATTCCTCCTTAAAATGTTTGTTCTAGTTCCCTTCTTATAGGAATATAGTGAGGTTTAGAAGTTAGAAGGAAGTAGAACAAATGAGAGTTAAGGGAGAAATGGGGTTTGGCCAAGAGGTAGAGAGAAAGAAACTTGTGTGTGTGTTTGTGAGTTAGCTAAGTGAGGGGTGGTCTCCTCAAGGGTTTTGGCCATACACCTCTCTCTAGAGGTCAAGGAAACTTCACCATACCTTAATTTGAAAGACACAAGACTAGGCATGGGTAGTTGCATGGGAAAAGAAAACAAGTGATGGGAAATGGGGGAAGTGAGGAACCGGATCCCTTTGCCTCCCCAAGTGTCCATCGAAACCTCCTCCCCTCCCTTGCCTCATTCTCTTGTCATTTCAACCCTATGACATACTCAACCAACCACTCTCAAGTTAATCCACAAGATTCCATGGCCATACCTTTTGGAACAAGAGCTTGCATGATCCGGCCATGCTTGGTTCCACATGGCATCTGAAACTCTCCCTCCCTCCATTCCTAGTTTGCTTCCATTTCAAGCAATCTCCACTCATTTCCTTACACCACCATACCTCTTACACACCTTACATCATGTACTTTATCCCTTACACAAGTCTAAGGTACTCTTTTCACTAGATTTACAAGCAATCCTAGGAAACTCCCAAGTGATGCACATGGCAACCTACCCGGATCCACCTTGCCTTTCTTCTTTCTTTTTCTTTTTCCTTTTCCTCATGACACCTCTCCTCACTTGTCTATCACCTTGTCACTTCCCTCTTACATAATCCTATGGAGATCATTTGCCTAGATTGGAGAGAATGGCCTGGGAAAAACCCCTAGAGGGTTTCAGCAACTAGCCTAATCCGAAAGCCCTCTCCATTCCTTCTCATCCACTTTTCACTCCAATGCACAAGTGTCACTCCACTAAATGATGTGTACTAGGTACAATAGAATAGGTCATTCCTTAGTACTGTCTAAAAATATTCCAATGATGGAAAAATTCTTTCATAAGATTTTACACTCAATCTCACCATTCACCCATTAGTCAACCCTCACCTAATGGTAATTTCTCATTCTCACCTACTAGTTGTAGTTGACTCACTAGGGTTTCCCTATGGGTGACAAGTGTCCCATGGGTAGGCTTGGTGAGTCATGGGTCATTCTCATAGGCTTGTGGGTTTGCCATTCCTTCCTAGACCCAATAGCTCATTCTAAGTTTCAAGGCCCTAATCTAAAGCCCATGCCATTTTTCTCACCTTATAATATAATTAGTCTAATTACTCAATTAACCACTCAATCAAAATAAATATTCAATTAAATAATACGAAAAGAAAGTCTCGGGTCGTCACATCGACAAACACAACCGTAAGGTGGGGATTGGGGTGGTGGTGAGGAACTAGGAAGCAAGATTCATACCTTCCCTCTACTCTTTTAAGTCACTATACCCTAACTCTTTCTTGGGTGAAGCAATGGCTGCCTTAAAAGCTACCACCTTTGTGATGAGTTGGGCCTTCAACACATCATCCTTAAGGGTGACTTCCTCATAAATGTGAACTCCATTAAGGTGGAGGAGAATTGGAACTTGGCTGGTATCCTTGTTAGAGACATAAAACTCCTTCTTTCTATATTCTAAAATTGATTTGATAGGCATGTACCTAGAAGTGTCAATGTAGTGGCTTACTGTTTAGCCAAGTATGCTTTAGAACTCACTACTGAGTGCCTTCTTGTAGAGAATTATCATCCTTGCATTCATCATTTACTCTAATGAGAAAGGTGTCCCCATTTCATTAAAAACAAATGATTAAGTTGTGTTTGGTTGTCAAAGTATATTGAGTTCACCTCAATTCGGTCTACTTGTAAGCTAATCTAACATCCAAGCATCAAACTCTTAAAGTACTAAACCTATATCAACTAAAAACTTCTTTATATGTGAGGCTCACAACCTTTTTTAATTTCCCATAAATATATCTAAACTCATCTTAACATTCAAACGCATTTAAACTCATCTTAGATGGGTTCTACAAAATTAATTCTACCATCTCAACTCACTACTATTCATAAAGAATTTAACTCAATCTAACTCATTTCAGCTCAACATTCAAGCGCAGCCTAACTCTATATTGAATTAATGATAATTTAATAAAATTAAAATTAATTGTCAATAAAATGATATGATTGTATTATAATTAGGGGTGTAACGGGTCTTGTTTGGTCTGATTTTAGACAAAATTTGAGACCGAATTGATATGTACCAATTTTACATTTTCAAGAACCAATTCAGTATTAGTTACCCCCTAACTATTACTTCCAGTTTTACCCGTTCTAGATCGGCTCAATCTTATTTTAATATATTGTATTACATATTAATATGATATCTACAATATAGTACATTATAGTATATAATACTATAGTAATAATATATTGTAGTATAGTATATTATAATATATGTTATAATTATATTATAGACTATAGTAATATATTATAATATATAATATAATGATAGATTATAGTATATTATAATATATAGTGATATAGTATTAATTATTAATACAATTGACTATAGTAATATAAGAATTTCAAATTTTAGTATTATATCAATCAATAATTTATCATATGATAAAAAAGTATTTTATATATAATTATAGATTATATATAAAAGTGATAAATATATATAAATATAATATAAAAAAATCAAAATATATATGAACCAGTCTAATCCGGTCCGGTCCGATTTTAGAAAAAGAAAAATCAAAATTGGACTGATTTTGATCGATTTTAAGAAAAATAAAATCGATACCAAACCCAATTAAACTCAGTACCAGACCAAGCCCACCGATTTGGTCCTCAGTCTAGTTTACCCGATTTTTCACCCTTAATTATAATTGTGAATTGAGTTTTTGAGGATTATAAGTGTATTGTTGACCCAAAGACTAAAATCATTCCCACTACAACGGTCCTCTTCGTCAACTTAAAAGAATTACTTGATGAAATCAGATGTTATCGTATTGATCAATAACCAATTTTGCTGATGGGAGTTTTTGTGTTTTTTTTTCATAAGAAATGTTAATTATGCTTAAGAAAAACCTGTAAAAATTAATTATTTATGTGTTAGTTATTGATATGTTGAAAATTAAAAAATTTAAATTCTAAAATAAAACTGATAAAATAAATTTTGTATGTAAAAATATAAGTAAAAAATAGTTATAAATGTATATAACACTACTCTTTTCATATTTTGTTTTGTTTTGTTTTGAATTTTTTTTATCTATTTAATCATTAGCTTTGGGTCTAATTTAATGGGTAAATAGGTTTGCACAAAGCATCAGATTTTTGAAAGCCCCAAAAATTGGGTTTTTACAAGCTATTGGCAAAAAATCTAGAAAAATCGGGTTTCAAGCCTAGAAAAAGGCTCCCTAAGTGTTTCAAGCCTAGAAAAATCGGGTTTCAAGCCTTGAAAAAGGCTCCCTAAGTGTCGACACCCCCATCCACACTTGGGATCGGACGCAAACCGAGACGTTGGGAATAAACAATACAAGAAATTTCACCCCTCGTTCTTATTTACGTTCGAGAATGCATTTAAAACTAAACGCAGTGAATAGAAAATTTCGCAGCAGAAAAGATCAAGCCACTCTATAATTAGGCAAGAACTTACAATTTTGCCTTACGTCACATGGTATAAAAATTTAGGATCCCAAAATAAGCTTCATCATACTAAATATCATCAAGTGTAACAGTCTCCACAAAATATATATATACTCTCCCAAAACATCAAGAACCTCTAAGATCTAAATAAAACGTAAGTAAACGTCCTCATCCAAATGCTGACCCCGCGACCACGTCAATAGGTGGGAGAGATCACCAGACCATCAGTGCTCTAGAAAGTCTCTCCGAGTCTCATAGTCGTCGACGTCATCTTTTCCTGCAACAACTTCTATCATCCTCACAAGGAACGATAGTGGAAATATAAAGGGGAGAGATTTCGAGAAATCTCAGTAAGTACACAATTATCTCAACAAAATCATTTCAAGCATATATATCAGGGAATAATAAACAAAACATGTGTTATGCATATGCGATTAATGACTTAGCAAATGCATATGCTCATGAAGACTTTCATAAAAACTTGATTTTCTTTCAATCTTGATTCATATACTTGCTTTTCATTAAAATGGTTCATCATATACGAAATTCTTTTGACTCATGCTTTAAAAACCATTTTTCGTAAAAAAAATTTCGTTTCTTTCATCATTTCTTATCTTAGGCGCCACTTATCATATTCATATCATTCTTTGACCTCGATGGTAGTTACGTATCGCCTTCACCGTCGTCACGTCAGTCATACGGGAGTTACGTATCACCTTTCTCGTCATGTTGTGAAAGTCCTTATCAATGATACAGGAGTTACGTATCACATTTTCTGTCACTGTTCATTTTGGATACCTTACGGTTCCCTTATGCACCGTGTGTTTTTGCTAGTTACCGTAACACCCAGCAACCGTATCAAACCTAAGTGGCTACGTTTCGCGCCCTTTTGCGCTCTTCATCACTCGGCGATTGATCACTCACCGAGCGATTACAATTTTTTTTTTCATATATCAGTAAGGCAAAAGCCAATATCGCTTTTTAGGCACCCACTAGCTTTAGGTACAACCACGCTCCGGACACCTTTTGGAGCCATACATGGTCCGCCGACTGTTCTTCATCTACCCAGGGACTTTCACCCAATTTTAATCACTCTTAAGTGAACAGGGAGTTCCATTGGGGCACTACCCCATCCCAGCCTTTGGGATTCTTATAAAAACTTTAATTCTTTTCTTTTCCTTTGAAAACATGTTTGACTCCAAAAACATGATTTTCATGCTTCATGCATGTGACATGCAAACCTTTAACGCTAATCATGCAAAAATCCGAGACGAACCCAAGTGCACACTTAGCCATCTTCTTTCATAAGTCAAACATCACATCATTTAACTTATCATTCATATATAAACACATAATTGGGCCTAATGAGTTGAGGGGGTGGTGCTCAGCCCCCACCCTTATAGTTGGGCCAAGACCCTCTGTGGTTACTACCTAGGGTTTCTTCCTTCTATTTCCTTCCACATACTCACTAAACCTTAATAAAATTAAATAAACCATTTTAGCCTCACTTAGAGAGGTTGAACGAACCCTATCATCTTTTCATGCTTCTAACTCTTTCCAAGTATTCAAGGCTCAATCATCATATGAAAGAATAGTTAATCAATTAAAAAACTAACCCTAAAACCTTTAAAACCGAAACCCTTATATGCAACAATCCAACATTTTTCAACTTTATCTTAACATGCATGCATTTCGTCACCATTTATTGTACTAATCATGCTCTCTTTTTCCTTTATAACAAAGTATCTAAATCCACCAATAAAAAAAATGTAAAGCTCAAGTCTAGAATAATATACATTGCTAAGCATGGATTTATAACTAAACATACAAAGCATTTCCTTAAGCAAATCTAACTTAGTATCACCAATCATTCAACACACTCCAACTTAGTCATGCAGGCATTTGATCACTATATTATATTAACATGCTTCTTTTTCCTTTGCATCAATTTAGCTAAAACCATCAACATAATATAGATTCAAGTCTACAATAACATATGGACTAAGTATATATTTTTAACTAAATAAACAAAACATTTCTTTCAAGAAAACCTAGCCTAACATGTCCAAGCACTTAACAACCTTAATCTTAGTCATGCATGCATTTCTACCATCATCATATATCATATCATCATGCTTCATTTTTTTTTACAACAACTTAGCTAGATCCACCAACATATTCAAATTTCAAAACCTAAAGAATCATATGAATCAAGCATGAGTTTTCTACTATAGCAATAAAACATTTCATTTAGAAAAACCTAATCTAGTATTTTCATACATCCAACAACCAATACAAACACATTCACTCAATATATACACAAGAAATGGTAAGATCAAGATAAAAGTGCACTTACAATACTCCAAGTAGCAAAGATTTGCTCTGAAAATATATAAAAATAATCCATTAAAATAGTTTATAAGCATATAGTTCAAAAGAAAATATTAAGGATATAAGCCTTGGTGTGTGCATGTGATTTAACCTAACTTTCTATTCTTGAAATAGCGTAGGCTTTTGCATTACCTCTTCAAGTAGTCTTCCACTCAAGAATGCTTGCTTGATTCTACTGAATTTAGGGTATTTTAGTGCTTAGAAGATAGAAGAATAATAAGCAAAGTGAGAGCGAGATGGGAGAACTTGTTGCCGTGTGTAGGGTGGAGGTGTGTAGGTGAACAAGTGAAACAAATAAGTGGGAAAGAACAAGGGCATAAATCCATTCGGCCAAGTGAGATTCTAGGCTCTTAGGCCACTCATTCCCTACTTTTTAGGGTTCACATTTGATAGATTTGAAAGACACTTGAGTGACTTCTATCACTAGATCACATCATGCCTAAATCTAGATCACTTTTAGGTTGAAAACTCTTCTTTTTTCTTCCTATGGCCGGCACATGCATGGGCTTAAGCCCTCCCTTTCTTTTCACACACTCACCAATCATCTCACAAGTCATTCTTTAAGATTTTAGAATCAAAACTTGGGGGAATGGGCAAGCCATACTCGGCTACACCCTTTCTTGGTTTCATCCGAAACCATTTCAATTCTTCCACGGTTTCCTTTCTTCTCTCATGAGTCCCATCAATCACCACTCAACCTTACACTCTTACACACAAGTATAAGCCACTTCTACACAATCTCATATGTTCTTTCACCTAGATTTGTCAAAACTTTAGAAAGACAAAAAACAAGGCCTACGGTTTTGCTCACCTAAATCCTCTTGTTTTCTTTTCATCTTCTATTCCTCTCTCCAATGATATCACATCCTTCCATCACTTGTCAATTACTTTGTCACTCCTACTTACAAGATCTATCAATGGTCATTCATCTAGATTTAGATGAGATTGCATGGGAAAACCTAATGAAGGGTTCGGCTAAGTGCTTCCACCGAAACCTCTCTTTGTTACCATTTCTATTTCCATCATATCTTATAAATGTCACTCACCTAGATATGGTATGCTCCTAGGGAGACTAAATTGGAAGACTTATTCCTCTCCAATAATAGTAACCTCCTTGTCACTATCACATCCTTATAAGTCCTCTAAGGATTTTCTTACACCAAATATATTTTTGTCACATCAAAAGTGAGGCTTGCATAGGAAGACTCAAAGTGAAATAAGGTTGGCTTCCCTTCTCCATTTCACATGTAGACTCCTTGTTTTCCAACCAACTTTCTCTTCCCAATGACACAACCACTCCACTTGTCACTTGTCACACACATCTTCCAAGTGATCTCCCTACACACAAATCATCTACTCTTACAAGATCTAGTACAAGTCAAACTCCTAGATTTGATATCCACCTAGAGAAACTCAATTGGAAGAATCCTCTTTACCTTACACGCCTACCTAGTTGGCCAATGATGAGAAAATCACATCTTGAATTTTCACACTTCTTCCTCCTATAAACAACTAGTCAAACCCTCCAACTACTAGTATTTTTTTCCTCACACCTACTAGTTTTTGGAGACTTACTAAAGCTTTCCTAGGGTGATGTGTTTTCATCCATGGGTTTGGTTGACTCATGGATCATTCTCATGGGCTTTGATACACTAATTTGGGCCAATATCCTAAGTCATGCTTCCAAGGCTCAATTTTAAGCTCAACTTCAAATGCTTAAATAAGTAAAATACCTCCATCACCCTTATAATAATTAATTAATTAATTTAAATAAAATAAAGTACAAAATTCTGAGTTATCACACTAAGCACCTCACATGATGCCTCATCTTGTGCATTTTATCGTAGAAACCATTACAACAATGCTAAATATAATCTTGAAGTGCATAAATTCCGCACAATCACTTTAAAAAAGAGTGGGTCCAATATTAAAAAGTTATTTTTTCCATGTGGAATTCGCATTTACTTATTTTTTTAAAGTGATTGCCTGATATTTGTGCATTCACGACTGCAAATATCATTTTTCAAACTTTTATTAGATTTGCACAGTTTCTTATGTTGTTACCCTTTCACTCTATTTCATTTTTTTATTATGTTTAATATATTTTTTCTTGTGTCTCTATTCTTTTCTTTTTAAGTGTTGTGCTTGAGAATCTTATTTAAAATTATAAAGCTCGTTCTTGTGATGAGACTTTAGAAAATGATTTTAAAAGATGAGAAGGAAATTATTGAACCTTTTAAAACTTTTTCTCTTTACTTTCTAGAATAGAAAAGATTATATGTTTTATAATTAAAACATACTTTATAAATTAAACTAAAAGTTCTTTAACAAAACTTAAGTTCATACATTTCATAAAATTGTCTAGGCTTTTCACTCTTCTCTTGGGTCATGTCTGTTCTGACACTTCTTACTCATTTTGTTTCTAGGAAGGGGAGAGACATACTTAAAGACAAAATAAGTCAAATCCTCAATAAGTATTACTTCATACTATAAAAATATACTAACATAAATATTTATTTATGCATTCATCATTCCTCTAATATTGTACATAAAATATGCATTTCATTTGAAAACATTACGAGGTGAAGTTTTTTTATAAATGATTCATTTCATAAAACATTTCCTACACTTTGTACATTTATTCATAACAAAACTAAATCATAATTCATTTACTCTTTCACTTTTCCTCTAGCTGGTACACAATATTACGCCCCTTGTATTAAGGTTAACGATCTTTTGGACTAGGATTTTGCATGTAGCCACAGGTTGGGAATCCGTTTTAGTCAGGGAGTAGCACTGAGTGCATTACTAGTATTATCTGGCTTTGCAATCTATCATGTCCATTTGGTACTATCATTCACTCATTCAATCATGGTCGTTTACGTATTTTTATATATTAATACATTTATTTATTTCCTTTCCTTTTTTCCTTTTCATTTATTCCTTTCAGTCATTTCTTTTTCATTCCTTTCAGTCAACGGTCTATTTCATTTCATAAACATAATTTAAAAGTATAGGCTTAAACATCATCACAAACATCATTGCATGACATTCTTTAAGCATCCTTTCATGGCATCATTTAAAACTCATTTCATGGCCACATTTAAATTTTAGTTCATATGGTCATTTTTTTTTTAAAATGAACAACTTTATTCATCAAACTTTACAACAAGGTTGCAATACATGAGGGAACATCCTCCTTATCAGCAATAAAATCCTCAGTGTTGAGACTATTTTTGGCAAGATAATGTGCCAGATGATTGAATTTCCTAGGAATATAAAAAACTGAAAATGATTCAAAATGTTGCAAAATTTGTTTAGTATCTTCCAGAATCAAACTAGATTGGCCCCAATTCACTTTCTTACTTTTAGATCATTCCCAACATTTCGAGCATCACCCTCGAGAATAATATTCTTAAGATCAATATTTTGTACCAAGATTGCAGCTTGTAAAGCACCATAAGCCTCGGCCAAGTAGGGATCAGGATAAAGGGGTTTGCACATGCGCATTGAAGCCATCACATTACCCTTAGAGTCTCGAATAATAGTGCCAACACCAACCTTGCATCTATGCTTATTTATAGCAAAGTCCTAATTAACTTTGTAGCAATGCAGAGGAGGGGGAGTCCACTGATGCACCATCATAGCAACATTCACAACAAATTGAGCAGAAACCAACATATAATACATCTGTAAATCTTCCAGCTTGTGATGCACTTGCTGTAGAAGTACTCAAGGGCTAATGAAGACTTGCTTGAACACCAGTTCATTTCTTCTTCTCCCAAGTCTCCAAGATACCACAACAAATTCCACTAGAGATTCTTCATATAAAACCTCCAGCATATTTAGTACAAATTCTTTGAAAGTGATCAGCTGCATACAATGCTTTTGAAGCTGGATCAAGTAGGAACTCCACACATCTTGTATTGTTTCACATTCCTAGAGTACATGCTCTTCTCTTCATACTGTAAACACAAGGGATATCACGGGTCAGTCACAATCTTTCTCCTAAATAAATTTCCTTTAGTAGGGAGACCATCTTGACATGCTTTCCATAAGAATAACTTTTCAGGACTTGGAACTTTTAGCCTCCATGGTTTATTCCACTTATCATTCAAAACATGTTGAGTAGAAGATTTGTAATAGCCCAAAATTTTCTAAGGTAAATTATTTTATAGAAATTATTTTAAGGAGATTTATTTAATGCATTTATTTATTATGAAATTAGAGTGGGAGATTTAGTTGAGGAAATGTGAGATTTTACTTAGTATTGAGAATTATGCACTCTCGGATCAATCTGTCGAGTTTTAGGAAAATGATCATAAGTCAGCCATATGATGTCTAAATGAGGTGATTCCAATTGGTATAGAACCCTAAGAGATATATCTAAAACTTTTATGTTTGAAGTTTCCTGAGATTCTGGAGGAATCAATAGCTTAATTGGGAATCAAATAGGCAGTTCTGGAATGGGCTTAACTGGAACCCGAGTTGGGTAATTGAACTAGATTGGGGTATGTAACCAAATAGGCAACTGATTTAAGGATTCTATGGGATTAGGACATGTGTAGGAATAGTTAGGAATGAATGGAAAGTTGATTTGGAAGTCAATTGAATGGTTAGTGTGATGGGAACTCAAGGGAGCCAAAATCTGGTTGATTGGTGACTAATTGGATCAAAATTGGCTCTACCTTAACTAAACTATGAAGTAACCTTCTAGGACTTGTTGAGGGAAGACCTAAGGGAGTTGGGAAGGAACCAAATGGAGGAGAAAACCTGATGATGGGCGTGTGACACAAGGGGAGAGCTGGAGATGAGAGATGCATGCATGGTTAGGTGAAGTGCCACCTCACCTCTTATCCCTTTAGCTTGCTTCTCAGCCATGGATCAAAATGGGCAGCCAAACCACCTCAATTGTGAGCCCTTGGATGACTAATCCAGCTGCAAGGCCTAGGATTTGGGAGGCTTAATCCTCATCATTAGATTTTGCCTAGATGGACATCTCATCACATGCAAATCTGCCAACTAGGGCACCTTGGGTGCAATTCCTTTTCTCTCCCTCATGTTGGTCGACCACCACCATATATATAGGACCTTGAGAGCTTCCTAAGCTCCTTTAGAAGGAGAGAGCACTTGCCTTGTGAAGCCAAATCAGAAAACCCCCCCAAACCCTCAAAGTGATCACTTGTGAGTGAAGTGAGTGTGTGTGGGAGCAAACTTGGAGAAAGTGGGTTGGATCAATTCTCTTAAGCTTGGAAGAAATTGTAAGTCCATATTCTAGCTTAAATTAAGCATGGAACTGGTTTTATTGGTATGATTGAGTTGTATTTCATAGTAGTAAACACTTGAGAACATGTTTAAGTGGAAAATGGATACATGAGTAGGGTTGATTTTATTTGTCTAGTTTATGTGTTTAATAAAATTGTAGAAACTTGGATTTAAGCTTGTAAGAAGATAAATAGAGTGTATGAAAAAGATTGGCATGTTTTGAGTGGAAAAACCCTTAGAGCCGTGAGTTCGCTCGACTCTCGCTCGACAGGTGATCGAGCGAAGGCAAAATCTGAACCCTCGCTTGACTGTCGCTCGATACCCCACTCGAGCGAGTCTCAACCCGAGACTTCGCTTGATACTCGCTCGACAGGCCGCTCGAGCGAGATACCCTGTTTTGCCTAGACTTAGGGTTTCCTTAGAATGAAAGTGGTGTTTCAAATGGGAAGGGTTATGAGTGAGATGACTCATGTGTATAAGAGAAGAATATAAAGAAAGAAAATAATATCTAAAAGATGAGTTAGTCACGTCATGACGGGGACGGCGATACGTAACGCCCGTATGACTGACGTGCCGGCAGGGACGGCGATACGTAACGCCTGTCGTGATATGAAATTGTGATCTCCACGGGGACGGCGAGACGTAACGCCCGTGTGATTGATCCTTGCGGGGACGGCGAGACGTAACGCCCGCAGTACTATGTGTATATATTTCGTGTCATAACGGGGACGGCGAGACGTAATGCCCGGATGATTGACACCAGACTCATCATAACGGGGACGGCGATACGTAACGCCCGGATGATTGATGAGTGTATGTGATGGGGACGGCGATACGTAACGCCCATCAGTAATATGAATGAATAAGAATTTTTAAGAGGGAAAACAATATAATTTAATATAAGACAATGGGTGAGTTGAGAAAAGTGTCAGTTAGACAGTGGTCTTGTGAGGGGTATGTTAGGGTAATTTCCCTTGTCAGTTGTGGTTTAACTTTGTGGTCGTTTTCCCTGTTTCCTTTAAGCTGTTTATGTACTTACTGAGATTTCATTCGAAATCTCACTCTTTTGTGGCTCCATATATTTTGTGCATATTATTTTATACAGGATTCGATGACCAGCAGGGGGACAGCCCTGATGAGGCAGGAGACTTCGGGGAGTCCTGAGGGACTTTCCGATTATAGTCCCTTTTTGGATATTTCTTTTGTTTCCTTCGGACCTCCTACCAGTAGTCGACCCACCGGATCTGGGAGTCTTGATGCATCCACTTTTGTTGAGGAGAGGCGACATACGGGATGCTGCTTAACCTTAAGAGCAGACGGCTCCTTGTCCATGTGTGGAGTTTGTGTGACTCCACAGGGACAACAGCTCCAGCGAGACTTTAGTATTAGTATGGATAGGTTTCGCTATGGGAGAGAATATCCCGAGGTTAAGAGGGAGAAAGAGTGAGGTGAAGGAAAGTTTTGTTTGGGATGAATGTAAAATATTTTGCTACAGTTGGGTTGTGTATATGTATAAAGTACAATGTTTAAGTTTAATGAATGTTGTATATATATTTCCGTGTGATCTTTAGAAAGTTTTATATCTAAAACCCGATCCACTGCGAATTAAGTGATTTATACTTTTTAGTCTCGTTAAGTACGAGGGTGAGTAGCCGAGTGTTGCTCATCCAGACACCTTAATTTACGTTAAATCCCAGACGTAAGTTGGGGGCGTCACAAGATTAGCCCTTAGTTTTGTTTTTAAGATTGAGTTGTAAATGGTAAGCACTTTTTACAAAGAAGATCCCATTTTTAGTGCATCTCCATTGGATTCTATCAACACCATTGCAGTTGCTGATTGGTATCTGTGAAATTGCAATAGCTTCATCTGAACTGAAATTTTGATTAATAAGAGCCATGTTCCATAGAAATAAGATAGATCAATACAACAACTTTTTCATCAAGAGATATCAACTGAATTGAACTTTGGACCCGATAAGAACTTGGAAAGGGTAACCACTTGTGTGGCATCCCCAATTTACGTCTAGGATTTAACATAAATCAGAGTGTCGGGATAAGTAACATTTGGCTACTCACCCCCATACTTATCAAAATTTAATGCAAATCATAGCAGAAAAGTTCTAAATAAAATTAATTTCTAGTGATTACATGGTAGCATAAAAACTACAATTATTCATATCATTCATTCTTAAAATAACATCATCTCTTTACATGCATAACTTAGTTAGTTTTTTCAGTCAATATATAAATTTATCAAAATTTTGATTTAGGGCCGCCTAGGCTCTTTCTTTCCCTTTCCATGCCAATGCTAGTTCCTATTATTACCAACTGGTCAAACACTTTTACAGAGAGAGAGTACTCCGGAAACCCCTCAGGGTTTCTCCGGGTTTCTCGAGCAATTAGGACCTAACCCATGACTGTTATCCAACCCTACGGCAAAATAATTTCCAAAATAAAAGAAATATACAAGAATGAGATTTTCAGGGAAATCTCAATAAGTACACACGTAACTTAATAAAAGCATAGACATCATAAAATAATCATATACAGGCCAGACAATCGGAGTGTGCATTTACAGCATGCTTCATGTGACTCATGCATGACTTAGACTTATCTCTTATGTGGACTTACACTGACAAACTTATTTAATGCATAGATTTTTCATTCTTATCTTAAAATTCTTATTCTTATAAATATTTACTTATATCCACTATTATTATCCGTAATTGGGTCATGCCACTATTATTACCCGTGGTTGGGCCATGCCACTATTATTACTCGTGGTTGGAATATGTCATATCCTTTCTTATTTCTTTAATGCTTGACATGACTTATAACGACATGTAATATAGACTTCTCTTAAAACAGACGTCATGAGTTATGATGACATATGTATGTGACAAAATGCAATATGCACATAACTTAGACTTATGACATACATGTTTCATGTCTTCATAATTCATGTGGCATATAAAAAATATCTCAAGAACATACATCACTTATACATGCACTTACGTCACATAAATTTGTAACGTCAAAACTTAACGAATAATGCTTACTATGGTAAACTCGGTTTTGCCACTTCAATCCTAATTCCATCCTTTGTTGAGTTCTTATCTTTTAAAACTCAAAACATAAAAGTTTTATATATTTATATTATCTTTCCATATCCTCTTAAATTATTCAAATCCAATATCAAACAAATAAGTTATGTCTAATTTACCAAAATGTGTCAAATCTACCAATAATAATCCTATTAAGGCTGAATTATTCTATGGTTTCTTTCTTATTATTTTCTCAAATAAAGACCTCATATTTTCACATAATTATCTTAATATATTATCATATAATATATTTTTAAGGTCTCATAATTTTCCTAGTATTTTTCCATAGCAAAAACCACTCCAAAAATATAATATGTTTCAACTTATCACATAAACAATAATTAACTCAAATAAATATCAAACATAATACAATCATCAAACCACTTATTCTATGCCAAGATTAAGTTAATATATGCACTTACAAATTTCTCTTAAGTTTGGCTGGATGATAAAATTGAGCTTTAGGCAATCCTCCCTCCAAGGCCTCTAGATTGCCTTCTCTTTGGTGTTCTAGTAGTGTAAGTGTGTTTAAATAAATTTTTCTTGCTCTTCTTCCACTATAGTCAAGTGTTCCCTCTAAAGAGAAGAGAAAAGAGTCTTACACACACACACACACACACATATATATATATATAAGCATAAGAGGCTTTGCTCAAGCCCAAAGAAAAGAGGTGACCGATTACTAATCCAAAGACCATGTACACTTGTCCATCTTTACTCAGACTCCATCATTACCTCTAAGTCTTAGGCTAAATGATAATATCTCCATCCAATTGTCTGATTTAAGTCATCTTGAAGATTAAAAATTTATCAATGTCTCAAGTAAAACCAACTCATGTGAGGTAGAGACAAAATAGCATAATAATATCTTCCAATAGAGTGTATCCAACCACTTTACCTCTCCAAGGGGTCAGTCACGTTCTATCCCAAATAAGTTCTTGATACAATTCAATTGTTTGAAAACTAAAAACATGAAAGTTTTAGATCATCCTATTAGTGATTTATAGGATTTTGAATCATTGCATTAAAAGATCAGATGAGAGATATATGATTAATTTACTGAACCATGTCAAAACTCACCCGAGAACATCCAATCTGAGTTCTCCATTTGTTTCCTTTATTTTCTTACCCACCAAGACTTCTAGATCAATTATTATCAACTTGCCACATGTTCCCACACATGTCAAAACCTCTGAAAAATTGATAATCAATCACAATTTTTGTCACATGGCCGAACATAAGATAATGCATCTAAGTCAGTTACCAGTTGACTCCCATTCCCGTCTGTCCATTTTACACCAGATTTAGTCCTTGATCTATTCCTTATCTTTAAAATCCCAAAACATGAAAGTTATATATCTAACTTTTAAGGTTCTATAAAAATTAGAATCACTTAATTCTAACCTCATATAAAAGAGTTAAGCTTATTACACCAAAACCTGCCGGATAAGCTTGAGAACTCGTTTTGGCACACCAAGTGTTTGATATTTTATTCTATCACTTGTCTTTGAATTTCTTCCTCAAATTTTGAAAATTTATCTCTTTTTAAGTCCAAATTGAATTTTTCTAGTTGATATCTTGCTAAAATTCCCAAAGGTCAATCCAAAATTTTTTTTCGAATGCATCTAAGCCTCAAATCTTATTTTCATGGAAAAAATATCTTTCCAATAAATCTCTTTAAAATATTCTCAAGTAAATGCTTTATCTTATAAATATTGGGCTATTACAACTTGTCAAACCAAATTCTTGTGTTGCATCCATTCCCAATCTTCCAAAATAGACCCTTCATTAAAAGTGGATTTCATATGGTCATTTAAATATGTTTTCATTGCATCATTTAAAACATCACATCATTTTAAAGTATCAATCATAGGCCTTAACATTTCATTTCATGTAAATAAAAATAATAGATAATACATACAACATCCATTCATATTCATACAACTATTAATTTGAGTGCATAAGTAGGGGATGCCAAATAAGGCATTTATTTATGTATACCTTTAAACATCTATACATAGCATACTTTCATAAAACATCCTTTCATTTCGTCAGCATTGTACAGAAAAACATTTCTTTTCCTTTCCATTTCATGTCATCTAAAAAACTCATATGAGTATGAACATAATATTTATGGCGGCTTCATACTTTTCTCATTTCATGCAATCCATTCATGTACATGTCAGATGGCAATCTACATGCATACAAATATCATTTCCTATTCATGTGCATAAGTAATTAAACTTAAAAAATACATAAACTACTCTTCACAAAGACTTCCTTTATTTGGACATACTTTATTATCTAATTCCATCCTCTATACTTTCCTTTATCACGTTTCTCAAAACTCTCAAACTCATAGCTTGGAACCCACTTGAGGTCACCTTCTAGCACATTGTTCTACTTCAAATATTTATCATATGGATTTGAAACTTATCTCATCTCATCATTACATTTTTTTCAAATTCATACACGAAATGTAATAAACAATTCAATTTTTTCAAATTTCAAAATAATAACAATATTAAAAAGTATTATCTTAATAATATTTATTCCATTTTTAAAACTCATCTCAACTCATCTCATCTTAACTCACTATCCAAACCATACCTTAAAGTAAATCTCATGATTCAATTTAAAGTTAAGACACATTGTCACCTTCATCACACTTTTTCCTACCAAACTGTCTATTCCAATGCATAACTTAAACCAACCAAGTTATGCATCTCAACTCTAGTCAATACACATATCCCTTCCTTCATTCATACACAACAACAAACACTTCATCGTAATCCCAAATAAGCATAATACCCAATTTTAAATCAATCTCGAGGCTTAAACACCAAGTACTCATGTTTAAGACAAATTATCTATTACAAATGGTAAATTTGTCCAGCACATGTGTCCAACCAAATTACATAAATTACCTAAAATCAACATATAATCCATTGAATGTACACTTGTGTAAACAAGCTTCATACATGGACATTGACTTCCAATTCAAACCCAACCAATATGACACTTCATACAACCAGCCCAACCACATAGCTTATCTTGGTAATTCACACGACATACACAACATACAACCACATCACCGTCTACACAACATCCTATCGCTTCACGCAATTCACAACTACTTCCAACTACACAATAATCCATAATTAAGCCCATCACTTTACATGGCATCTCGCTACTTCTAACTATACTATCACCCCATTCTTCACATAACCAAACACCATTTCGTAACATTCCGCCATACCACCACTACATCACAACTGCACAACTCCACCACTTCTCACTACAGCCACAACAAAATTACATAATAACACGTCATTTCAGCTGCTCAGTCACATCACAACCTATTCCACAATATCATTCAAAAATCACTCTATAACTATGCAACCATCCCAACACTTCATAATACACCACCATATCACAATTACCACAACCACAGGCCATATTATAGAACACTTGACAACTACATCATACAATTCACAACACCACACAATTCGCAATAACAACACAGTCCACTACACCGATCATGCTTCACAATAAAATAAACTATCGTGGGAAAAGGGCTAGAAATTATACAATGCATCGGGGTTGAAACGCCGCGTCACTTGTTGTCTAGCAAGGTCTTAGAGTATTGGTATTGGTCTCATCAAAATTTATCATTTAAAGTTGATAAAAAGTACAAGTTTGCACACACATCAAAAAAATTTCGTCATAATTGATCAAAAATGAGAAAAAGAAAGTGTGGAGAATAGCATAAAATAGGAATTAAAATAGAAATACAATGAGATTAATTTAAAATTCAAACTTTGATTCTAAAATATAATCTTTCATCATAATATTTAATAATATTTTTTCACCTTCAACTTTCATCTAAAATTATCTCATCTCATCTCAATATCTAAATTAGTTTTAAAAAAATAAAGAAAATAAAATAAATGCATTGTCAAATTCATAAAACAAAATCAAGCGAGATAGCATCATTTTCCTTAAAAGAATGCATTCATGATTGTTTTAAGACATATTTTTAAGGAGTAATGTTTGATACAAACTCTAAATAGACAAGTCCCAGGCATGCACTTTGTAGAAAAATGAGTGGCAATAATAAAAAAGTAGTTTATTTTACACATATTTAAGGTAGATAATAATTTTTACATGTTTCAAATAGACAATATTCATGCAAGCCCTTGTCAAAAAGTATACCACATCTTAAAAAGTATAAAAAAAAATCATTCTTTATTAGTTGGACCCACTTTTTTAGAAATGACTTAAATGATGTTTGTCTATTTGGAGTTTATACTAGCATTACTCTTTAAGATATGGTTTATTGTTTTACAAAGGCTTGTCTATTTGATACTTATATAAATCATTTTTCATTTTAAGAGGTAAACTAGTATTTAATTTTTTGAGTCCTTCTATAGCCACCGTTTTAGGTAGGGGTGGGCGGCGGGGTATCCATACCCTACCTACTTGCCTCGTTTGCCCCACCTCCGCTTGGGCAGGACGGTGGATCCATCCCACACAACAGGGGACGAAGCAACCAACCCCGTTTGTAGGTCTCCAGTGGAGGCAAGGAGCGAACAAGAGTAACCCCCGCATTGCTAGGTATTTGAGGACTAAGATTCTTATATATATGTTATATATAAAACAAAAGGAAACCTAGAAAAAATAGAAATCCTCTCTCATTTTCCTTGTTCTGCTATTGGGAATGTAAATAAGAAATGAGAGTGACAATGTAGCAAGGAAGAAGATGATATGTAAAATGACATAATAGTCCTTGATCCCTCACAATTCTTGCCATTAAACACATCGTTTTAAGAAAATAAATAAAACTACATCATTTGTCAACATATTCAATTAAACGACACAATAGTAATCAAACTAAAATGTTAAATCAACACTATGCGAAATGACGTCATAGTAACTTCTCCTAGAGCGCACCATTTTGTCAAGCCTTCAAAGTTTCCTCATTCCTTCTTCGACTGCATTTGCCCTAGCCCCCTTTGATCGTATTCTCTCTCCTTTAGATCCAAATTCAACACCTTTCCTTCTTCTTGCTTTTGATCACTTCACTGAGAACCCTAACAATCTCCTCCCCTCATAAGACATTGCCTAGTCCCACGGCCACCACCATATACAGCCATTGCATCTTCGTCTCCATTAATAGTAATCGCATCGTAGCGTCACCCTCTCTTTTTGTGTCTTTGTTAGCAGTTGTGTTGGATTGAGTTTTTGGTAAGGGATTTTTGTGAGGATCTTGAATGGATTTAACGATTTGTAGAACGGTCGGGTTATAGGTATAGGGTTTTGTAGCACACTGTGAAAGGATTCAAAAGGGTTCGGGGGGGAGAGGGGGCGAACGAATAGCTCTCCCACCTTTACACCCCGTCAACGGAGTGGGATACCCTGCCCCTGCACACGGGGGGCGGACGCCAGAGAGAAAAATAGCACCCCTCCATCATGCGGAGTGAGGGGTGGGATAGGGGTGTCTCTGCTTCGCTTGATGTGGATAGCACCCATAGTTTTAGGCTCCCTGTTAGTTTTCCTTCTAGAGTATTTTATCTTTTTTTTATTTTCTTTTCTCATGTATTTGTTAATACCTTTAAATACTTTTTTACAAAATTCGCATAATTAACAATAATTCCTTTATCATTAAATTAAAAAAAATTATCGAGCCCCATCATTGAGAGAATCTAGCAAGACAAATAAGCATTTCTCTCACTTTTTTAAAGTAATGCTATACACCACATCACCATCTCAATTTAATCTCATTATTAAGATGTGTCATATTTATCATTATTTTAATATTAAGAATCAATCAATAAAAGATTATTCAATGATGATAAATATGAAATATCTTGGTGAGCTGATGTGGAGGGTGTATTCATTTTGGGATGAAGAGCTTTATTAGAAGAAAATTTATAGTCCCAATTAATTTTATCTCATTTTATTTTATAATATTATTATAATTTTTTAAATTATTATATTAAATAAATTATTTAAATTTTAAAATAAGAAAAATAATAAAAATAAAATTTTATTTCATTTTTAATTTTATTTTATCTTACTATTTAAACGAAATTTATATTAATTTATTATTTCCTAAACAATTTTGATTTTAGCATAAATGACTCGTCTAATAAATAAATAAATGATTTCGGGCGTGAAACTGAAGGCAACTAGGGGTGTCAAATCGTGTTAACGGGTCGTGTTCGTGTCGTGTCAAGACATATATATTATACTATATAGGTCAACCCTAACCCGACCCGTTAAGCTTATCGTGTCAAAATCTCAAACCCTAACCCGACCCGTTAACATAACGTGTCGTATCGTGTCAACCCGTTATGACCCGTTAGTAAATATTACAAAATATATTAATACGACATAATATGATTCGTTTTAACCTATTTATATAAATGAGTTGAATATGTCCAAAATTAATCCGTTTGACTTAATTAAATTTAGTATAATTTTATATAAATATTAAAATCACAAATCTATAAAACTAATAACACTAATTATAAGTCTAAATTACATTCTAAACAATAAAATATCAAAATTAAAATTCTAACAATCTTACTTTTAAGTATAAGAATATAATTGTAATTTTAACTTTCTTAGCGTGTCATAACGTGTCATAACGGGTTAAAGCAGGTCAACCCGCTATCAACCCATTAAGCAATCGTGTCATAACGGGTCAACCCGTTTTGACCCTAAACCCGTTAAGACTAAACCCTAACCCGCTATTATCGTGTCGTGTTCGTGTTGGGTTAACGGGTCGTGTAAGAAATTGCCACCCCTAAAGGCAACAGCTGTTCTGATGATTACACTCGCAGATTGGTTGGTCACATGCGTTTTTATGGCGACTCACGTGACCTCACAATTCCTTTCTCTTCACAGTTTTATTCCACGTGTCCCGCTTCCTCCAGACAGGCATCCTCAACGACTCTCCAGAGGGCCAGAACAACCCCCACCATCTTATCCCGAAAATACCCCCCCACCCACATGCGCTGTCGTTTTTTTCTAACACGTCATTGTCGTTTACGTGAGCTTCTCTCTCTTCTACACCTTCTAATTGTCAGAACTCGTAATGGTCGACACGTGTCATGGTACCGACGCTGCCCCATAACTCTCTCTCTCTCTCGTCCTGCGAAGCACCATTTTCAAACTCTCTGTCCCTCCCTTTTAACTTCTCACTTTCTCTCTCTGGAAAGCTCTCCCCAGTCCCCGTACTTCTGCTCTGTACCTCTTAGGGTTTACGAAATGGAACAACTCAGGTGAGGACTCAACTGAGATTCCGAAGGTAACTCTTGTTTCTTCTCTTTTCCTTTTTATCTTCTCCTTATTTTCTTTTTTGGGTTTGTTAAATTTTCTTTTTTAGTATCGGAGTTCGGTTGGTTGGTTGGTCGCGGAGAAAAAGCAAAGGGGATTTCTCTTGATAAGTAAAAGGAAAAAGTGAAGAAAATTAAATTTTTGAATTTTATGTTTTCATTTCGTTTTGCTTCATTTTAAAGTGATTGGCTCTTCTTAAGATCTGAGGAGAGATGGTTAAATTTTATTTTCGTGTGATTGTTTTGGTGCTGTTTGTACTCATTCCTGTTTTCTCATCATTTCTGAAAGCTCTGGACATATTTAGGCGCTCTTCAGTTTTACTTCTATTTTACCTTTAGTGATTATAATCATGAGAACATGTTAAAGGGAGGGGAGGTTTTTTTTTTTTTTTTGTCTGTGTTTCTACGTTTAATTTTATTATTATTTTCCATAGGACTCTTTATCAAGTCTGTACTTTATACTCTTCCCCGGCTATAAGTTTGTGATTGTACGCCCATGCATGTTTAACTAAGCCTTGATCTTGGTGAATCTTATCCGTACTGGATGGGCTGGTCTCACCATTTTGTGAGTGTGCGCGGGACCTGGTTTGACTGAAGATAAAATTTATGATCTATTGGCTTGGCTTTGTGCAACTAGTTATTCCTGGATGGTTGATCTACATGGGTAAAATAGAGGATCTGGAGCCGAGTCTGGGATTACCACTTTAGTGTTGTGTGCATTTCATAGTTTAGGCAACCAAATGAACACCTGAATTTTTCTTCTTTTCTTTCTAAATTTTATTGCATCTTCAGGAAGGATCATGGATTTCCTCATTCCCATGTGGAAGCACTTTCATGAAAACTGAATTCAGAGAACCATGAAGAGATACCCACAGAATATGGATAAGTTGGTGGCTTAGTTCACCTCTTTTTTTGGGTATGAATACGTTTAAACTATTGCCTATCATATTGAGTCATTGTCTCCTTGTTTATTAGGTAGAGGGAGGGTAGTTGCTTGATTTCAGGGGAGTTCTCTGCTGGTTGTATGCTATGCTCAAGTCAAGAAAATATTGATATTTTTAAAATGATTTTAAAACATCAGGTAGTGTTTAAGACCCAAGAAAAAAGGAAAAAAAGCACATACCTGAGAGATGGCACTTGTAATCAACAAGAACCACTTGGTAATAGGAGATGGATGCCGCATAGGTAAATTAACAAGATAACGTAATGAAAGGAAGGAGAATAGAAGAACGAAGTGCATAACATAAATGAAGGCCCCTTAGGGAAATTTCACTTCCCTCAGTTTTGTGAGAAAAATATGCACCATGGGAAATGAAGAATAATGCAAAACCTAAAAATATTGAGATTTCCTATTTACTTGAAGAGTTGGCCAAGACTGAATACTCACACTTGAAAGATAATATAGAGATGAATGCTATGCTGTATATCTGCACATTCCTACATGGAAAGAGTTGCACTCAACATAGCATGGCTAGGCTGCTCGGCTGGACCCCCCAAGTTTTTAAATGACTAGAAAAACCTCTCTTCTTCCAGGGGTTTTGATGCTGGGAAGATTACATGTTTTAGGACTTATGATAAGCAGTACCATCTATTCAAATCCTGAATGTGGTGATATGTGTTTGTTACTTGTTAGTGGGGATTCAAGTGGACTTGGTCCTCATAATCCTAAACGTGCTCCCCGTTTTTAGAATTTATAAAACAAATCAATTTCATTTATGCATGATGTATGTAGTTTTATGTTTTCAGTAGAGAGATATATTTCATTTCTTTGACTTGACCATGCGCAAGTAAGCTGGTTCCCTATAGTGTTATCCATTGACACTTGTAGCTAGACAATTCTAAATATAACTCCTTTATGTTGGAAAGGTTGTCTCTACTTGGGGACACACTAGTCATATCTGTCAGTTAGCTCAAAAGGACAAGTCATGCTAAGGATCCTAGTAATGATCAATATCTCTAATATTGAATGTGATAACGTGGTGCTTTATGTGTAAGAGGGATGGGGAAAAAGTGGATCACTTGTTACCACATTCTGAAGTAGCTAGTGCCCTGTGGCAAATTGTTTTAAACTGTTTCAAGTTGATTTGGAATTGGATCATGGATCAACAGGTGGTGGATCTTTTTCTATGTTGGAAAGTTTAGTTTGGCAGCTTACACAGTGGAATTTGTGGAAGATGATTCTGATTCGACTGTTGTTTTGGGGGGGGGGGTATTTGGAGGGAGACGAATGATACATGTTTCAAGGATTGTGAGAAGAAATCAAGTAGCTAAAGGATTTCTTCTTTAGATTGGGTGAAAGCAAGCTTTATTTATTCTAGATTTTAGCTTTTTGGATATTTTTGACCTTTTTACTATCTACTGAGTGCTGAGGTGCTGTGTACTCCGTGTGTACTTGGGCAGTGCCTTTTTTTAAATTATGCGGTTTAGGTTGGTATAGTAGAATATCAAATTTGGAACTGTACTATATGCGCATGCAACCCATTCAATATCTAATTTGGTGCCATGATTACATCCCTGAAATTTGGTTCTACTGCTGTTTCCTTCCGGTGGGGGGTGGGGCGTGGATGGTGGCTTCTTTTTCTTTTTTGGGTTGTTTATGGGGGTTGGACGAAGGTCTAGTTGGCATTGTAGAGATCAAACTTGGAACATGGTACATGTGCGTGCAACCCATTTGTAATCTAATTTGGGTAATACAATTTCTCCCACTCAGATGCCTGATGTCTTATAAAGGTTTGTTCTATACTGCTGTTTTCTACCTTATTCTTCTGGAGAGGGGTGGGGGTAGACAGTTCTTTTTTTTTTGGGGGGGGGGGGGGGGTTGTTTATAGGGATCTCACTTTTTTCTAGTCCCATGCATATCAGAAGTTAGAAATATGTCATTTATTTAGTTAAAGTAATTGTGTTCATTGCATTATAAAGTTACTTCTGTTCATATTTGTTCCTTGTAGGCAGAGTCAATACATAACTTTTCAGCGGCTGAAATTAACATTAGGGATACTTCTCGCTAAATAAAAAGAACCACCACCAACTTAATGACAGAAGTTTCGATTGCTGAAAATCTCTGCCAATCTCTTCCTTGATTGCCTTCTTCCATGTAGTTCATTTGGAAACTGGAGTTGAATAAAATAGTCAGGTTTCAATGGATTGTATATCATGGTTTAGATATGGAATGTGACAGCCTCAGTTCATATCTTTATGTATTATAGACAACTTCATCACATTCCTAACTGTAGATCCCTGCAAGAAGGCAAAAAAGAAGTTGGAATTTGAATGGTCAAAATCAGGGTATAACATGTAATGAGATGAATGAGTTGGCTGCAAAAGATACCCGAGTCCGAAATCTCTCCCACCCACCCCTCGTCGCCTGCCCCTCTTCCCCCTCCCCTCCCCCAATCTGAATTACATGCCGATGAGGATTCCCAAAGTGAAGCAAGATTGTATTCGGCAGTCTTATGTGTGACCATGCTGTTATAATTTTCATCTTTTCATCTCACACATTCATTTACCATTTGTTTTGGATGACATGCATCTGAGCAGATAAGGTCAAAATTACAAGTGGTGAAACATACAGCACTAGTTGTCTATGGATCAATCAGAACAGACACAAAAGCAGCAGCAGCAGCAACACCAGCAGGCAGTGGTGGGAGTTGCAGCAGGTGCCAACCAGATGGCCTATGCTACTTCCTATCAAACAGCTCCTATGGTGGCTTCTGGAACTCCTACAGGAGCAGTGCATTCTCCGACCCAGCCCCCCACCACATTTGCTAATCCCTCACACCAGCTTGCCTACCAGCAGGCCCAACACTTCCACAACCAGCAGCAGCAGCAACAGCAACAGCAACTTCAGATGTTCTGGGCAAACCAAATGCAAGAAATTGAGCAAACGAGTGACTTCAAGAATCACAGCCTTCCTCTTGCTCGGATTAAGAAAATAATGAAAGCTGATGAGGATGTCCGGATGATTTCGGCAGAGGCTCCTGTCATATTTGCAAAGGCATGTGAAATGTTCATCTTGGAGCTGACTTTGCGCTCTTGGATCCACACAGAAGAGAACAAAAGGAGGACATTACAAAAGAATGATATTGCAGCTGCCATTTCGAGGACTGATGTCTTTGATTTCTTGGTTGATATCATTCCAAGAGATGAATTGAAAGAGGAGGGACTTGGGGTGACAAAGGCTACTATTCCAGTAGTGGGTTCACCGGCTGATATCCCATACTACTATGTCCCATCACAGCATCCTGTTGGACCTACAGGAATGATCATGGGAAAGCCAGTCGACCAAGCAATGTATGCTACGCAGCAGCCTCGAGCACCTATGGCTTTCATGCCATGGCCACAGGGTCAAACTCAACAGCAGCATCAGCCATCACAGCAGCAGCAAACAGACTCTTGAATCTTGGTCACTGTGCTCGAGGTAATGTAACAGATGTTTTCAGGCAACCTTTTGACTGTTAGAGATGAATTGCTGGTAGTGTCTTTTAGCAAGTAGCATGTTCTTTTTTTTTTTAGTTTTTTCCCCAAGTTGGTAGCTTTAATGCTCTGAGTGGATGATGAGCTTGTGATTTGGTACTACATTTGGGTTTTGTAGTCGCCTCTTATTTAAAAGTTTTTCTCAATATGCATCCTTGGATGTTTTGATAAGTACGGATGAATGGTGATTGGTTGGCTTGAGGAGGAGAGGATACAGAAAGCTTAAATAGTTTTCAAAAATGACCAAAAATCTCTACTCATGATACGACAAACGTGCTGCTGAGTGCCAGTGTCCAAGATTATTTGATTTTAGATCAAATCTGCAGAGCATGCTTGGTTTTGATGTTGGTTTTATTGTTGTTTACCATCTCGTTCTGCTGAATATTATGGTGGATCTTCTTATTTTAAAGCTAGGGTAATAATACTCTTATACCACTTTTAGTACTGTTTTATTACTTAGTTTTTTTTAAGTCTAGATTAAAAATCTTAACAAATGAGTTTCTTGCATAATTTAAAAGAAAATTATGTTATTTTAAATAAAATAAATTTAATTTTGTAACAATAGACTCAAAAGTGTAAAAGATTATTAATTCTTATGAAATCAAATTTATTTTTAATTAAATTATATGATTATATTAGCTGTTTAAATTTATTTTCTTCTAAATCATAGAAAATATCATGTTCTGAAATTTTTGTTCCAGATTCAGAAAGTTAAAAAGAGTCGAGTAAAACATAGCTGTAATGGCATCATATTCTGGCGGCTCAACAGCAAGTAGGTCTCTAACAGGTTATTTCCCTCTCACAACTAGAATTTTCCCAACACCAACTAATATTCAATTCCCGTCGTAGTCATTTCACATCACAGAATCCTAAAGAATAAATATTCATCTTCAAGAAGATGAAAAGCATCGAGTAAAAGTTGTATTTTTTATTCCAAGTGCATTAATCTTGCAACAAAATTCAATGGTACGGTGAAATCAAACAACTAAAACCCAAGTTTTCAAGATTTACGAAAGCGCTCCTTTTGATCGTTTCCGAACTTTTTTCTAACACCCTATTCTTCGTAAGTTCGTCGTCTTCTTCTTGAGTTTCTCATTCTACTTATGGATCAATCTTCGTCGACGCCCTCGAAGGCCATGCGTTCTCCCGATGGATCTGCTCCTCTTCTTGCGGCGTGAAATCATTCTCTATATCGAAGAACTGGCGCACGTACTCCGCGCTTCTGTTCTGGATCCTATTCGCCACGCTCTGGGTCAGTAAATCCATCATTTCCTTTATTTCCAGAAAATTTACCGCAAGAATCAACTCCTTGAGCATTTCGTTGCTCAGTTCGTTCAGGAACTGCGCCTCGAAACCCTCCCTCTCTTCCCTTAACATCCTCTCTGCATCCTTGTCACCGAATGCTGCCGCGGACTTGGTGCCAAGCTCGAGGGCGCGAGTGCAGTATTCAATGATCTTTGAGAGCTCCAAATTCTTGACATTCGGTAGGGGAATGGAGGGTTTTTCAAAGGCGCGGCCTTGGTCTTCGTAGAAGGACTTGAGGATCAAGAACTCCATCGCCACGGGCTTGTCCACGTAGAAGACATCGCCGTCCGACGTTCTAAGCCCAATCTTCTCCGTGCTTGCTTCCGATACGGCTTCAACCTCAGTATTTACTCCGTCGTCTGCCATTGTTATCGTTGCTATTGCGTCCACAGAGAGAGAGAGCGAGCGAGCGAAAGAAAAGGCACTTAAGGGGAAGGGGAGTTGCATGGGTATTTAGAGTGTAGATTTTGTATGATCTGTCTCTTAATTCCCAGGATTTCATCCGCGTGGATTTTGGTCTAGTCATCTGTTGCTTAATTTTTATTTTATTTTGTAATTACCAAGTTATAAATATATTTAGTGCATATTTAAAATTGTGGTAAAAAAGTATAATTTATAGCTTAAAGCTTATAACTTATCATTTAAATAATAAATTCTATATTTTAAACGTTATTTACTGTTTACTAAATATATATATTTAAAGTATTTTTAAAATTAATTGCAGTAATTGTTTGAAAATATACAATCATTTACCAGCAAGAGTATTTTTTTTTTTTTTATAAAAGTTTTAATTTGACATTTAAAAAAAAAGTAGACTCAAATTTTTTAGATGATTAAAATATTTTTTTTATAAATTTATCAAATATGTCATTTTCCTTAATAGAGCTTTTAAATAATTAAAAGTATTTTTTAATTTTGGAAACACAATTCTAAACATAGCATTAGACTCTATCTAGTATTTGAATATAGATTTAATTTCATATATCATCTCATTCTATATATTGTTATAATTTTTTTAAATTTTATATAAAATATTATAAATAATTTAATTTTTTAAATATCAAAATAATAATAATAATAATACTAAAATAATATTTTAACTATTTTGTTCAACTTTTTATTTTTATTTTAAATTTTTTTTATTTCATTTCACTATCCAAACGGATCCTAATTTAAGCTCTAGGCTAGGTTTGGATGACAAATTTTTCTCAATATTCTCTAGTAGGCCTGTTCATCCGTGCCAGGTCCGGTTTAAAATTTTATTTATTTATTAATATTTTTTTATTTTTTTAAAATATTTAAAGAAATTTTGAATCTAGGTTCCGGATTTGAGAATTCTAAATTCGGATGAACACCCCTATTCTCTACTACTATTTATTATTATTTTTTCACTTATCTTTTATTATTATTCATTACTTTTTATTATAGTTAATATTTTATTATTATTTCTTACTTACTTTTTACTATTATTTACAACATTTTTTAACATCTAAATGTAATATTAATCCCATGTTTTAGTACAATTGTACTTTAGTCCAAAAAAGTATAATTGTACTTTTTTTTAATATATTTTTAAATATTTTTTTAATAAAAATACAACACTTAACTAATAGTCATTTTTTTAAAAATAAATTATCCAAACTGTAACTTTAAAAGGATTATTTACTATATTCTTTTGCATAGTTTAATTCACTATATTTTTATGACGTGACTCGTGAGAAATTTTTTTTTTTATGAACTCTATTACTTAAAGCAAGTGTTTAATACAAATACTGATACATCAACAGTTGTTCAGTTGGTATTTAAAAAGAGAGGATCCTTCCTACCATGAAACTCTAATAAACATGATGGGACTTTTATAAGGGATTTATATAGATAAGTTTAAGTTTGATATATATATAAATAACATGTATTGGTTTGGGTAAAAACTTTTAGCTTAGACTTTGAACTACAATAACTATAAAAGAATTTCTAAAGTTGAGTTCATTTGTTTGAAAATGAAAAAATACACAATTAATATACGAATTTTACAATATTTTTATTGAAATGTTAATTTATTTTGGAAATAGTATAATTTTATTTAATTTTGAAAAATAATAGTATTTTAATTAAAAGCTGTATAAAATCTGTACATGCTACTTTTGTTACCTTTATTCGACAGCATAGAGCTTTTGCAGATCAACCTTTTTATTAAATAAGGAAAAAAATTTAGAGCACCAGTGATCCAGATTGAGTGCATGCAAAACCAACTGCATGCTCATGTATCAATCTCTTACCATTCATGAAAAGATGAAAAATGTTAGTTAGCCCTTGACTGCTAATGCATTTTAATTTTTTTTTAAATGTTTAAAGAAGTTATAATCAGTAGTAAAGCTGTGTATTTTATTTTCCAATATTTAAAAATTAATTTTTAAATAAAATGATTTAGCAGTCAATCCAGTTGTAAGAACGAACTCGGCTGTGTAGCATTGCCCTAAAGAGAAAGAGAGATACAAACCCAAGATTATTTTTTAATATGGAATGGTCGTTGCCAAAAGGTCATGAGTTTAGGCTCATCCTCCTTACTCTCTCCATCCTATGCGTGTTCTTTGATAGTAAATTAGGAGCACCGTAGTAGTGCTTCAGGTTGTTGTTATAGGAACTAGGAAGGGGCATTTCTTCTAAAAAACACTCTTGGAATTAGTTGGTCTTTTATTAGGTATGCTAATTGGCTAACATTGTTATTGTTGTATATTGATATAGAAATAAGAGTATATCTGCATATTTTAGTATGACTTTATTTATGATATCACCGAAGCTCGTGCGGCTTTCTTTGACTTGAGAAATAAACCTTGTTAGAACACTGATATTGAACGAATCAAATGTCACAAACTGCTCAAAGAATGCCTCATTGGGAGAGTTGGAGATGGGAACCAGATTAACATTTGGGAAGATATATGGGTTCCAGACTCAACTTGATTGATACCACTCAGACAGAACTAGTATACTCCAAAGGGAAAAGAAGGTGAGGGAACTGATCCACCCTGTGCGGAGAATATGGAATGAAGAGGTTCTGTCCAATTTGCTCTTGGCCAATAACGTCACTAGAATTCAAGCCATTCTTATCAGCACGATAGGAAGAGAAGATATGCAGATCTGGGGCAACACCAAGAATGGAATCCATTCAGTTAAAAGTGTCTATCTACTTTAACAGGACATTACCAATCAAAGAGAGGGTGAAACCTCGAGAGGTAGGGAAAGAGAAGAATCTTGGAAAGCTATATGGAAAATGAAGGCCCCAAATTCTGTTAAAATGTTCATTTGGAAGCGTGCAAAAATGCTCTCCCTACCATGAAGAACCTGTCCAAAAGGAAAGTGACACCTGTGGACACCTGCCCCATATGCACCATCCACTCAGAAACAGTTTCTCATGCACTATGGGATTGTGAGTCAGCAAGATATGTGTGGTGCAAAGCAAGTAAAAGGCTCCAAAAAATGACAACGCATAGTCACGATTTTCTTGAACTCTGGGAGGCTCTGCTTAAGGTCTTACAAGAAGATGAGATTGTAGAATTTGCAATGACAATAAGGCTAATTTGGTTCGGGAGAAATAACTTTGTTCATGGCAAAGGTTTTTCCCATCCAGATTTAGTTAACCTGAGGGTTGCAGAGGAGATTCAACTCTTTAGACAGTGCCAGGATCAAAAGCAGCCACCACAGCCAGCTACCCGAGAACCACCATGCAGATGGATGAAACCCCCTTATGGGGTCTTACAAGTTGAACTAGGATGTGGCAATCAAGAAAGAAACAGGTCAAGTTGGATTAGGTGCTCTTATAAGGGACTTTCAGGGTCAAGTGGTGGGCACCATGCAAGCAAAAAGAAAGCTTCATGCTGACTCCTTCATAGTTGAGGCTTATGCTCTAATGATTTCTTCCATTTTTTTCGTGACATTAGAATACATGATATGATCCTGGAGGGCGACTCATTGCAGGTGGTCAATATTCTCAGCAAAGGCACAACTGATTGGAGCCAAGGAGGTGCACTAATTTCAGACACGAAGAAGCTGCTTAACTGCTTACACTCCTAGTCAATTGTACATGTTAGAAGGGAAGGAAATCAAGCCGCTCATATGCTAGCTAGAAAAGCTCTATCCTTAGAGGAAGATTTATATGTCTTAGAGGATTATCCAGAGTTTTTATATTCCACTATCACTAGTGAAATGTTGCAAGTCTGTTATTTGAGCATTAAACAAGTCAGTTTTCAAAAAAAAAAAATCAAATGTCAGTGAAATCTAAAAGATAACTAAATTTTGTATAAGACCTACATTAAACTAGCTATAGACCTTTAGCTTAGATCTTGAGCTACAATAACTTTAAAGAAATTTGTAAATTTGAAAGTCACTAGTCACCCATCAAACCTATATTTTATTCACAAATAATCCAAAGTTCTTGTTTATTATTCTTGAATATGGCTATTTGCCATTATTATAGTACTTGTGATGTCTCGTGATTATTGATATCCTTATCAAAACCTATTGTTTTCAAAAACTTGTGAATATGTTGCCTTCATAAAATTCTTGAAAAAGGACAATTCAAGAAAAGATGGTCTGTGGTTTCTAATTCTAACTGGCAACATATTTAGGAAGGTGAGTGTGGATGTCTCGTGTAAATATGTTGTCTTCATTACACTTAATATATTATTGTTCATATGAAAGTGAGTGTAGATGTTCGTAATTATTTTTGTATTTTTTAACATGGCATGGTCGTTGCCCAAAAGATCATGAGGAGTTTAGACGACTCCTCCTTACACTCCATCTTATATTTGTTCTTTGATAGTAAGTAATTAGGAGCGCGTGGTGCATCAGGTGGTTGTTATAGGAACTAGGAAGGGGCATTTCTTCTAAAAACCTTTATCGGCAAAAACACAATTTGTTGGTCTTTTATTAGGTATGCCAATTGGTTTAGATTGTTATTGTTGTAATTGGTATAGAAATAAGAGTATATCTGCATATTTTAGTATGACCTTATAATATATCATCTCACCGGAGCTCGTGCGGCTTTTTTAACTTGAAAAAGAAGTCTTGTTAAAAATAACTGTATTGGACTAATCAAATATAAGTAAAATTCAAAATAAAGCTAAGTTTTATATAAATAACTTGCATTTGACTAGCTAAAAATTAATTTTAAATTAGAACTATAATAACTTTAAAGGAATTTCTAAAATTGAAAAGTCACTATTCACCCATCAAACTTATATTTTATTTACAAATGATCCAAAGTTTTAGTTATTAATATAACTTTTATCTTAGACTTGGAGCTACAACAACTCGAATTTCTAAAGTTGAAAATAAAGCAAGACCCTTTCATTTGTTTGAAATTAAAAAATACACAATTAATATACGACTTTTACAATATTCTTATTAAAATATTAATTTATTTTGGAATTAATATAATTTTATTTAATTTTGAAATTAAGAAAATAATAGTATTTTAATTAAAAGCTGTATAAAAATTGCACTTGCTATTTTTGAACTTTATTCAACACTTGGTAGTTGGTATAGAACTTTTGCAGATCAGCCTCCTTATTAAATAAGGACAAAAATAGAGCACCAGTGATCCAGATTGGGTGCAAAACCAACCGCACATGTATCAATCTCTTATCATTTATGAGAGGGAGACGCTGGGATACCAACTCCTTACAAAAAAGGTCAAAGTTGTCGGTAGGTATCGATGCGATACCGCTTATACTATCGGGATTGGAGATCTCATTCCTGCGACGGTGATCTCTTGCGACTTCCGGTGTGCCCAAATCTAAAATGGATCCATTTTAAGTTTAAGGCTGCGTGGAGCACACCAAAAATTGCCGTGGGTTGCTGTCGCAAATGTGAAGTCGCCGGTCCCAATAGTATGGGCAATGTCGCCCACAGTAGTTGGCTGCAGTTCCATCTGGGCTGAGGCCGAATGCCTCTCTATCCCTCACATAAAATCATCTTCTTTTTTTATTGTATTTTTTATTGTGTTTTCTTCATTTTATTTTTTTATTATATGTTTTATTATGTTTTTAAAATTTTAAATTTTAAATTATATTTTCTATAATTTTTTATTATATTTTTTTATTGTATTTTCTTCATTTTATTATTAGGACTATTTTTAATAAGGGATCGAACCCCAGATTTTCTCTTCATAAAAAGATGAAAAGTCATTACAAAAAAAATAATATTTGTGATGAATTATTTGTTGTTATAATAATTATTTATGATCAAAATATATTTATTTTAACAAAAAATAATTGATTACAAATAAACAATTTTTTTTTTTACAGTGAATGATGTTAGTTAGCCCTTGACTGCTAATGCATCTTAATTTTTTTTTTTTTAAATGTTTAAAGAAGTTATCACTAGTAAAACTGCATATCTTTTTCCAATATTTAAAAATTATTTTTCTTTAAAAAATATGATTTAGCAGTCAGTCCAACGGTAAGAACGAACTGGGGCCGTGTAGCATTGCCCTAAAAAGATGGAGATACAAAGACAAGATTATTTTTTAAAACGGCACGGTCGTTGGCCAAAAGGTCGTGAGTTTAGGCTCATCCTCCTTACTCTCTCCATCCTCTGCATGTTCTTTGACACTAAGTTAGGAGCACCTAATTAGTGCAATCAGGTAGTTGTAATAGGAACAAGGAAGGGGCATTTTCTGAAAAAATCTCTCGGGAAAAACACATTTTCTGTTTATGGACCAATACAACACTATATTATGGACCTAATAAGCAGATTTTATCCTTTTTTTTCTTTTCTTTTTGTTGCTCAGATGATTAACACAAGAAGAGGGTGAATTGAGTTGTATTAAAAAAATAACAATTATAAATCAAGTATACAATATAAAATATAAATAAAATATGAAACAGTAATAAATATAAAGAGTAAAAGTAAGAGAGAAGTAAACTCAGTATGTTAACGAGGTTCGGCCCCACTGCTTACGTCCTCGCCTCAAGCTACCCCTTGAGGATCCCCAAATCCACTATTCAATCTCCTTTAGGTGGAGATAGAAACCTATTACACCTTTGAGCAGTACCGCTCTAAAGAATCCGTGTAAAATACCTTCTACACTTCCAATCACCTCACACTTGGTAATTTAACTATTCCCCGTGTAGAATACTTTCTACACTTCTAATCACCTCACACTTGGTGATTTAACTATTCACCGTGTAGAACACCTTCTACACACACAAGAGTTATACGCACCCTCTACAAATACAAGAGTTGATAGTGGGTAGACTATCAAAGTACACTTCTCAATGAGTGAGATAGAAACAATACAGCGCAACCTATATCTCTCTCAACAAGAACAAGAATTAAGGCTCAAAACTTTAGAAAAGAAAGAATGAGAGTTTTGAAAGAATGATGCAAAACTTAGCAATAGATGTGTAAGCTTTTGTTATAAATTTTGCAAAACTCAAGTGAGCTATTTATAGGCAAATGAGTTTTCAATTTCAAATTTGAAAAGATTCCCATGTCAAAAACATCATCATTCACTTTTCAAAAATTTCAAATCTAATCTTTTTACTTTTTGCATGTGACAAAAGGAGCACACTTTACTTTTCAAAAATTTCAAACATAATATTTTACTTTTTGCATATGACAAAAGGAGCACACTTTACTTTTCAAAATTTTCAAATAAAGACATCTACTTTTTGTATAAGTCAAGAAAAGCATTCACCACTTTTGAAAATATTCAAATAAAACATGCATATGTGAAAGATGACAATCAATCATCTTAATATTTTCAAAGTTCAAACTTTTAATCATGTCTTGCACATGTGAAAGATGACAATCAATCATCTTTCAATATTTTCAAATTTAATTTTCAAAATATTCATGCATATATGGAAAATGTATTTTAATGCTTTATGATAAAATATTAATTTTGAGCCTTAATCCTAATTTCGAATTTTTAAGAGATTTATAATATTACTCTATGACTTTAATGTGAATTTGTTCCCTTCTTATTCATGCTTGCTTTTTTGATGTGCTTGATTATATTGTATAGACAACTTGAACTTGAGACTCCTTTATTTTTTAGATTTATTTATGTGAGGTGCATGTGTCAAGCTTCAGTGATGATGATGTTATGAGACTTGATCCTACGGCTTGTATTGTTTTAATTGTTCTGTCTGTAATTATTTTAACTAGCTGAGGATATTCATGTAATTGGACTGGCTGATATAAATACTGCTCGAATGCTCTAGACCTAGGTGAGATCATTTTTCTGCCGCTTTGAAATCGAGATACACAGAGAGAGAGAGAGAGAGAGAGCTGAGGGTCTGGAAGCTTAGCTAGGGTTAGGGTTTTGCTAACCCGTGCTGTGTGGCTGTGCTCAGAGGTGAAACGTCTGAGCTGATGGCTTGGTTTCTCCTGGTCTGTAAGATTGTAATCTCTTTTTCAATGAATAAAACATCTCCTAGGGTTCCTGCAGTGGATGTAGGCCATTAGGGCCGAACCACGTTAAATCTTGTGTTTTGTTTTCTTTTCTTTCATCTTGCATTTCTGGTGTTTATTTTGCTTACTGAATCATTTCTGGTCAAAGTAACCATAAAACTGTTTTCGAAAATACAAGAAACTTGTTCTTGTATGATCTAAAGAAACTCAAGAATTTGTTACCATCAAAATTCATTTATAAATTTATATGAAACTTAAAACTTTGGGTTCAACAATTTTTACTCCTTTTCTTCAATAATCCTTTATCTGCTAGAGTGTTCAAAGGCTACTATTCAGTCACCGGCTGATATCCCATACTACTATGTCCCATCACATCATTCTGTTGGACCTACTGTCCTACAGGAATGATCATGGGAAAGCCAGTCGACCATATGCAACGCAGCAGCCTCGAGCACCTATGGCTTTCGTGCCATGGCCACAGAGTCAAACTCAACAAACGTGCCGCCGAGTGCCAGTGTCCAAGATTATTTGATACTAGATCAAATCTGCAGAGCATGCTTGGTTTTGATGTTGGTTTTATTGTTGTTTACCATCTCGTTCTGCTGAATATTATGGTGGATCTTCTTATTTTAAAGCTAGGGTAATGATACTCTTATACCACTTTATTACTTTTTTATTACTTAGTTTTTTTTTTTAAATCTAGATTAAAAATCTTAAAAAATGAGTTTCTTGCATAATTTAAAAGAAAATTATGTTATTTAAAATAAAATAAATTTAATTTTATAACAATCTACTCAAAAGTGTAAAAGAATATCATCTGTATTTCATTCAGCGGAACATAGTCAATCATTACAAATTTTCTGAGAGATTAACATACTGGATATATAGACAGGACCTCTTCAATCCAACATTGCATCTCTTGTAATGATAAAGCCAATTTTGCTAAATTATGTGCTATTTCATTGCCTTTCTCTTCTTACAAATCTAATCTGACTATCACATATATCCTTCAAATTTGCTTTAATATCCTCAACAATCTGTCCGCATATGGCCCAACATTATCCTTCATTTAATAACTTTCGCATCTTCGATGCCAAATGGCTCTAAAGATGACTGCTGCCTCTTCTAATTCCTCTTGTTCCAATCTGTCCATCATAGCTAGTTTGCCATAGTGTTAAAAAATCTGCTATCATAATCGACCATTTGTGAAATTTGCTTCCCTTTGCGCCTGACCATGTATCATTGACAGCATTGCACTGCCATAAAGCATGAATAATGGTTTCGTTTGCTTGCTTGCATAACGGGCATGCTTTTGAATCTCCTATCTTCCTCTCATGAAGCCGAGCCATTGTTGGAAGTGAGTTAGACCCAGCTCTCCATAAGAAGTGCTCTGTGGCTTCGGTAACTTTCAGATTCCCAATGGACTTCCAAACCTCCCCCGGCTGTTCACCTGTTGAAGCCACCCCTTCATTTCTTTTTATTCTATTTCTAGCTACATAGTAGGCACTTTTAACATTATAAATCCCGTTGTTGGTAAATTTCTAGAACATCCTGTCCTCACCATTTCTTTTACCGATTGGGGTTCTGTATATCATCTCAGCCTCTTCTCTACTAAATATCTCTTGTATCAAGTTTACATTCCAGATTTTCAGGTCTGGTATAATCAATGAACTCACAGGTGCATTTAACCCAATTTTTGAATGTTTTATAGCTTGATAGCAGTGAGCTATTGAGTTGGGCAACCATTCTGTCCCCATATTTTCATCGTCTGACCAGTGCCTATTCTCCACCTCAGGCCCTCTCTTAATAATTCTTTTGCTTCACATAAACTTCTCCATATTAAAGAAGGAGAGCTACCTACTTTAGCTTCCATAACTCCATGCACTTGTTTTAAAATACTTGCTGCGATATACTTTAGCCACCAGAGAGGTTGGATTTTGACGAAGGTTCCAGCACTGTCTTGCTAGTAATGCTTAAGTTAAAATCTTCCAAATTCCTAAAACCTAGTCCCCCTTCATACTTAGCCTTCCCCAAATATTCCCAGCTCTTCCAACGACCCCCTCTTTGATCACCTTTCTTGCCCCACCAGAATTTTTCTAACTTGGCTGTGATCTCATTACCCTTAAAGCTATATGCTGGCGGCTCAACAGCAGGTAGGTCTCTAACATCACATAATCCTAAAGAATAAATATTCATCTTCAAGAAGATGAAAAGCAACGAGTAAAAGTTGTATTTTTTATTCAAAAGTGTATTAATCTTGCAACAAAATTCAATGGTACGGTGAAATCAAACAACTAGAACCCAAGTTTTCAAGATTTACGAAAGCGCTCCTTTTGATCGTTTCCGAACTTTTTTCTAACACCCTATTCTTCGTAAGTTCGTCGTCTTCTTCTTGAGTTTCTCATTCTACTTATGGATCAATCTTCGTCGACGCCCTCGAAGGCCCATGCGTTCTCCTGATGGATCTGCTCCTCTTCTTGCGGCGTGAAATCATTCTCTATGTCGAAGAACTGGCGCACGTACTCCACGCTTCTGTTCTGGATCCTATCCACCGCGCTCTGGGTCAGAAAATTTATCATTCCCTTTATTTCCAGAAAATTCACCGCAAGAATCAACTCCTTGAGCATTTTGTCGCTCAGATCGTTCAGGAACTGCGCCTCGAAACCCTTCCTCTCTTCCCTTACCATCCTCTGTGCGTCCTTGTCACCGAACGCTGCCGCGGACTTGGTGCGAAACTCGAGGGCGCGAGTGCAGTATTCAATGATCTTTGAGAGCTCCAAATTCTTGACATTCGGTAGGGGAGTGGTGGAGTTTTCAATGGCGCGGTCCTCTTCTTCGTAGAAGGACTTGAGGATCAAGAACTCCATCGCCACGGGCTTATCCACGTAGAAGACATCGCCGTCCGATGTTCTCAGCTCAATCTTCTCCGTGCTTGCTTCCGATATGGCTTCAACCTTAGTATTTACTCCGTCGTCCACCATTGTAACCGTTGCAATTGCGTTGAGAGCGAGAAAGCGATTGAAAGAAAACTTGTGGGGGATACACGAAGGGGAGATGCATGGGTATTTATATTTTGTATGACCTGTCACTTAATTCCCAGGATTTCATCAGCGTGGATTTAGGATTTGGTCTAGTCATCTGTTGCTTACTTTTTATTTTATTTTGTAATTATCAAGCTATAAATATATTCAGATTTTTAAATTTTTTATTTATAAATAATTTTATTTTAAAATAGAGATTTCTCTATTTGTTTATTACTTGGACTCAGGAGCGAAACTACCATTTAGCTTAAGAGACTTTAGCCCTCCCAAAATTTTTAAAACTTGATAAAAAATCAAATTTTAAAAGGTATTTTTATAAAATAGATTATATAAAAATTAATTTTTATCTCTCTCTAAATTTTATTTTATAAATTGATCCTCTAAATTACATTTTCTAATTTTACTTTTGCTTAAACCGTAAAAGAGTCTAATTTTTTAAATTGTATGTAACTTTACTCTTGAATATATAATTTATTTTATGAGCATTGTGTTTTTACTATTTATATAAACAGTAAAAATATTATTTATGTGAGTGAGGTTTCTACAAGTCACATTTGTACTCATATTTTTTTTTATTTTTATATATCTCATCTCATCTCATCTTATTTATTATTATAATTTTTTTTAATTTTATACAAAATATAATAATTAATTTAATTTTTTAATTTTTTAATTTTAAAATAATAATAATATTATTAAAATTATATTTTATAAATATTTTATTTAACATTTTTCCTATTTAAAGTTTTTTTTTTATTTTATCTTACTACCTTAAGCGTTGTTTGATCTCATGATTTAGTACAATTGTACTTTGGAAAAAAAATAAATAGAATTGTACTTATTTTTTCTTTTAAATATATATTTTTTTAAATACATACTTAAGTAGTAGTCATTTTTTAATACTAAAAAATTAAAAATAGTTATCCAAACCGTAACTTTAAAAGGATAAAATTATGAGATCAAATATTATTTTTCATTGTTTAATTCACTATATTTTTATGACGCAACAAGTGAGATTATTTTTTTACCTCACCAAAATGAACTCTGTTGCTTAAAGCAAGCGTTTAATACAAGAAAAAATATATTCATCCTCCTACTATTCACACAACCTTCACACACCACATATTATTTAATACATATAGACTGCCCTGTTACTAGAGACGGCTCGATATATTTTTTGGATTTAGGCGGTGGTTAAATATATTATATTTTATGCAAATATTATATACTTTTTTTATAAATTAAATAATTACTTTTATTTTAAGTAATATATATTTCTTTTAGTACTTAATTTTGAAAATAAATAAGGCCATCAACATCAAAATACACATCATTTTTTTACTTTTATTTTATTTTTATTATTGTTTAAAAAAATTGTACATATTAAATAAAATATTTTTAAATAAAAAATTTATATTTATTTTGGAGGTCTATTTGAGATGGAGGGCCTTAGGCAGTAGCCTAATTGGCTATCCCTCTGAGCCAACCCTGCCTCCTACATTTAACGGTCTTGTGTATACTTGTCATTCGTAATGCCTATGAAACTCTAATAATCATGAAGGAATTTTTATAAGGGATTTTTCCAAACTTATTATTAGAATGTGTCCATTGTACAGTAAAATGGGTATATCGATTTTGGGATTTATGCATCTTGACTACTCTTCATTCTTCAAAATTTCATAACAAGAACCTGGTGTCTCTGGCCTTTATGTTTCCCACTTGTTCACTTTTTGGGGATGGATGATGCTTTTGATGGAATTTGAGGAGTCACCTTCTATGATGATTTTTTTTATTTGCTGTGAATACGCTTCCTGGTTGGGATCAATACTCCATATGAACATGGTTATCACAAATTGAATAGAACCACTGTGGGATTTGCAAACTACAGATGATGTGCTACCTTCCTTCCTACTACAACATCAAATATAATAAAAATAGGATATTAATGTCGTGTTTTGCAGCTTGGACTACTCGACGATAGTCCAAACAATTTAGACTTGCAAAAGAGTTGAAGAAGATGGGGGATCGTGGTATGCGACCGCTCTAATGATAAAGTCAAGTGAGTTGAACAACATACGAATACTCAACAGTTTGAGATATTATAGGTGCGAAACTGTACTCTGTTTGTCCCCGGAGGACGATCGGAATGTCCTGCCCATCCTTTTGATAATCATTTGTTATGTCGTATCAGGGCAAGTAGTCTCACTATGGGCAAGGCCAGTGGGAGAGTTGTCCCCTACAAGCCGTGTTAGTTCCTGCTTTCTATTGTTGCATGCCTGGGGTTCCTAACTCGCATTTAATGCGTTGAGAAGCACGATACGTTTCAGCCTTACCCATATTTAATGTCATGAATCTGGGATTCCTAGCTCGCATTTAACGCGACATGATACTCGTATGTGATGCATTTAATATGGTGAGGGGCATGGTACATTCCTACCCAACTCAGCACACTTAGCATTTAATGCGGTGGAGGGAGAGTAATACATTCCTGCTCGACTCGGCACGTCCCTACAGTACCGTGTTAGATGTCATTTCCTCTTGACGGCCCAGTCTTTATAATAGGCTACTGGGCCAAGTATTCATTACCTAGTTGGTTCAGCTTCTCATAAATGGGGCCTACCTAAGTCCCACTATGGGCCCGAGCCCTGTCTGCACGGGTGGGCCTCCCCTCACATAGTAACTTCTAATTCAAGTGGGATCTATTTGGGATTAGTCTTTGCGGATTTGCAAGTCCAGGATTTGCAATGCTCTTTGTAAATATCAATAGACTTTTTGACAAACTGCTGTGTTGTTGGACTGTTTTTATTGTAATTGACTTGATTCCTAATGAACTAGATATTGTCCATTGCCAAATGTTGCAAATATTTGGAATTGGTGGGATTCAATGACCGAGGAGATGAGATGTCCAGAGGCCAAGGAGATTGCCTCCATTAAATTTTTGAAAAATGGACAATTTAGGAAAAAGATCTGTGGTTTCTAATTCTAAATGGCAGATTGGAAAAAATTTCTGATCTTCAGTGAGTGAAATGCAGTTACTAAGTGAAGACTTTAGTAGGCAAAATGTCATTCAGGAATAACTCTAGACGATCTAGTAGTTTTAAGGACCAGAATTTTTTCCAAATAGGGGAAGAGTGATCTGCATTATGATCATTTGGTTGAAGTTTGATTGCAGCATAAGATTACTTGACACAGAATTTACCGAGGAGTGGTGCTTTCATCTTTGGGTGTCTTATTGGTTTTGGTATTGATATAGTGCGAGATCTTACTACAACACTTCGTAAGCACGACCCCTTCATTTGTTTGAAAATTATAAATATTAATATACGGCATTTACAATATTTTTATTAAAATATTAATTTATTTTGTAATTATTATAATTTTATTTAATTCTGAATTTAAGAAAAATAATAGAATTTTAATTAAAAGCTGTATAAAAACAGTACATGCTACTTCTGTTAACTTTATTCGACACCTTTTAATAAATAAGGAAAAAAAAAGTGTACAAAAAGTGGACATGCTACTTTTGTTACCTTTATTTGACAGTATAGAGCTTTTGCAGATCAACATTTTTATTAAACAAGATAAAAAATAGAGCACCAGTGATCCAGATTGGGTGCAAAACCAACCGCTCATGAATCAATCTCTAACCATTCATGGAAAGATGAAAAATGTTAGTTAGCCCTTGACTGCTAATGCATTTTAATTTATTTATTTATTTATTTTGTAAATGTTTAAAGAAGTTATCACTAGTAAAATTGTCTATTTTTTACCAATATTTAAAATTTAAAAAAAATGATTTTGCCGTCAGCCCAACAGTAAGAACGAACGGGGGCTGTGTAGCATTGTCCTAAAAAGACAGAGATACAAAGACAAGATTATTTTTTAGTATGGCACGGTCGTTGCCCAAAAGGTCATTGAGTTTAGGCTCATCCTCCTTACTCTCTCCATCCCATGCATATTCTTATATACCAAGTAACGAGCACCTTAGTGCAATCAGGTTTTTGTTATAGGAACAAGGAAGGGGCATTTCTGAACAAATCTCTCGGGAAAAACACAATTTGTTGGTCATTTAACAGGGTATGCTAACTGGCTTACAGCCTTACATTGTTATTGTTGTAATATTGGTATACAGTTTGCAAAAACGTTTTTTTCAGTAAATACGTTTTACTCTCTCCAATATAATCAGTTAACGAGTCTAGTCGATGTAGTTATGCTTCTATATTTTCTCTCATTTTCAAATAAAATATAAGAATCATTTGATTGTAGAATTATACAATATGCAAGTGGATAAAACTAATAATTAAAAAGACATACATTATGAAAACAAAAAGTCCCCTAATTTTAAATACTAATTGGTAACAAGATTACATACATTTTTTATCCGGTAATTTAACTTAATGATATACAGTTTTTGATCATTAAGTAATTATGCAAAAAACTCAAGAGTTGGGACCAATTCAACACTATATTGTGGACCTAATTAGCATATTCTGTCTCCTTTTTTCTTTTCTTTTTACTCCTTTTCTTCAATAATCCTTTATCTGCTAGTGTGTTCAATTTCTGTTTCTTACGTTCTTTTGCTTTCTCCTCAAAGCCATCATCCATCATCTTCATCGCTGCCACACGTCTGGCGTTAAAAACCTGCAATGAAGAGAGTGGAATATGATGTCTGCTTGTTTGAATTTTGATAAGCACTTCTTCAGATTGTAAAGCTTCTTATTGCCAATGAGACTTCTTGTCGTAAGAAAAAAATTATTCAAATCTAAATGTCACTTGTCAATTAGATCCTGAGTCTTGTAAAAGCCAACATCGATCCGAGAAATCTTACCTTTGTAATGTCAGAAAGCACCTCATTCTCTTTACACTCGAACTTTTCCAACTGTTTTCCGAGACTAGCTTCTATTTCATGAATGAGATCAACATCATTCTGAAATCCCAAACATCATAGGTAAGCCAAAGAATTAAAAAATAAAAATAAAAATAATTGTTAGAAGAAGTACCGATCTTGAATAACTAAAAGATTCTTCATTGGCTAACATGTAGTATGAAATTAACCAACCACGGAACACTATTTCTACAATAAACATTGCAGAGAGAGAGAATTCACTCGGCAACATTCTTTCATTTTAAATGGACCGTTTAAATTGTTCATCCCCAATTCTCAAGAGAAAAAAAGTCGACAAAAATATCTCAAAAGAACATTCAATACGAAAAGTGATTTAATTGCAGCAACCAAACAATTGGCATTATGGGATCACATTATGGTACACCCACTACATCATTTAAAGAAGAAAAATGATTGGTATCAGCCCCTGTTTGGGGTCAGCCAGTTACACAACATTAATGGTGCTTGTGAAATGACAAAAATGTCCCCAAAAACACCAAACTGATGAATGCCCCCCAAAATGCAAAATGCAAAATGCAAAATGACGAAAATGCCCCCAAAAGCAAAACCCATGCATGTGAATAATAATTAAAAAAAAAGTGTGCATTGCGTGCCATGAACAGTGGCAGACCCCTAGCAAAACTCTTTAAAGAAACTGACTCAGTCAAATACAATTTTGGGTGGAAGGAAAAGAAAATCTCCTAAATCCTGTGTAAAAACATGTATATAGACGTTTGCATACATCCAAGTGCATGTATTTCCTCACGGTAGCTAGATGCTAATTTAATTCTGGTCATTTTTATTTAACCTTACGAATTGAGGTTGTTAGATCACCAATTGTCCAAATACAACCTTAAATTGATAGAATGAAATGAATTTAATCATTTAATTACTAATTCAATACTCTTCTTGTGGACTGGATTCTTGATAAGTGGGACCAACACAAGGTTCAAACCTTTTTTTTTTTTTTTTTGATGTCGGGGAACCTCTCCAAGGCCCCTTTGGACCCACCCCTACAGAGTAAACCCCGGTCCCGTGCACCTCTCCAACACAAGGTTCAAACTCAAACGGCTACTTTACTACCACGTTCTAAAAACTTGACCTAATAGGAAGGTGTATTTAATAATTTAACTAATGTTTCCACAGAGGTAAACATTAGTTAAAGATGGGCTATAGTACTATAAACTACTAGTCCACTAGGTTTTATTGCCCTTATCCCCAAAGAAGCCATGGTCCTCAACATCAAAGATTTCAGGCCTATAAGCTGTGTGCCAAATTATTGCTAAAGCTCTTGCTAATAGATTAAAGCCAGTGCTCGCAAAGGTGATCTCCCACCCTCAGAATGCTTCCATTGGGGCAGAGCAAATCATCGATTCAGTTCTAATTGACAACGAGTGTTTGGCTGGCAGATTAATCAGGGGAGCCAGATCTTCTATGTCCATGTGAATTCGGACTTTGTTGCCATGTAACCTGAGAGGATATGTGCTTCAGGGAAAAGTGGTGCAGTTGGATAATTCAATGCATCTCCACGGTGTGCTTTTCAATTTGGTGAATGGATCTACCAAAGTATTTTTTTTATAGCTCTCATGGAGTACAACAAGAGCATCATCTGCCTCCCCTGTTGTTATTGTTTCAGAGGCCCTGGGTGATCATAGGACTAGTGTGGACTCACAAAGACAGAATTGCTTGCCTCACATTTTTTTTTTTTAATTTCCAGACGATATGCTGTATACACTATTCTTTTGTGAGGCAAACCAAGAGCATTTATGGTCTTTGTGCTGCCTGTTCTTGTGTTTTGAAGTAGCCTCCAGGTTAAAAGACAATTTGGCTACTACTGAGCTACTACAGGTTGGTAGGTGGATGATGTTGACGATCTGGTTGCATCATGGGGTGTCAGGTGTCTTCACTGCCTATGATGTATTTGGGTGGTGCCCATTTTAAGCCAAGAATAATTTGGGAGCGCATTACGAGGAAACTGGGATGTAGCTTGGCTGGTTAGATTAGATTGTATTTGCCTAAAGGAGACAGGGTAACCTTGATCAAGAGTACCCTTTCAAACGTACCCACCTACTTCATCTCAATTTCCCCTTCCAGTATGCGTTGCAAACCACATTGAGAACAAAGGGATTTCTTATGAGATGTTTAGGCAGTGGAGAAGAAACTCCACTAAGTGAGTAAGCCCAGGCTTGTTTCCCCAATTTTGAGGGCATTCTAAGTATTAAGAGGCTAATTCCATTTAATCAAGCTCTATTTGAGGAGCATGTTCCCTGATTTTCAAATAAATCCTCTTAATGGGGAGTGAAATTTATCTGTGCCGCACAGATTGAAAAGTGGACCACTTTACCTCTTTTTATGACTGAGACTGCTTCCAGATTGAGATGGGGTGAGGATGACAAGACGTGCAACAGTTTATCCAAGAAAGGGGTGTATCCTATGTACCAGGGCTAAACCCTTACAGTCTCCAATAGATGTGTTGATTCATTATTTAAAAAAACAACAAAAAGGGCGATGAGTTTGGCTTCGGCATTCCTTGGGGGCATTAATGTCTGTGTTTATATGTGTGGTGCAAGTGGCATATCTGGTAATACAGACAAGAAAACGTTCTAAATGTAAAATTACACGTAAGAGACTAGCAATTCATCAACAGAAATCATTGATCTTGCTGTTTCAAGATACCATATCAATGTTCACTGCTTACCTGGGTAACAAAGCTCACAGCCAGCCCTCCTCTGCCTGCTCTTGCAGTACGCCCCACACGATGAATATAATCTCTCGCATACCTGTAGCAGTTGGCGGTTAGGTACATCATGCAGATGTCTCATAAGGAAACTGACCATGACTAAAATTGGTCAAGAGATGTAACCTTGGAATATCATAATTGATAACAAGATCAACAGTGGGAATATCCAAACCACGACTGGCAACATCAGTCGCAAGCAATACAGGGGCTTGTCCAGATTTGAATCGATGTAGGGCAGCAAGCCTTAAAGACTGTGATTTAAAAGAATACAATGCTGCGGCTTCCTGATCAAGCTCTTCCAGTAATAAATTCAAAAGATGACAACTTCTGCATAGATAATGTTAGGATGAACCGTAAATTACATATTATAGATTTTTCAATAAATTAGATTTTAGAGATGAGACATCAATATTTTCAAATACTATTCTTTGCCAAAATAAATGACTACTTTTCTGGCATTACATAGTCAAAGAGCATCTCCAAAAGAGTAGATAAAAGACCAAAATATTTAGATTTTAGCTATTAATACTCCAAAATGCCAATCCAAAAGACTTCAAATTATTTAAACCAACATAATGCTCGTGTACTCTTTTGCTTTTTTAATAAAGAGAAATCCCAGAAACCCTGCAAAGGCAACATGTCTTTTACTAGGTTGAACCCAGACCCATGTAGCGCGTCCCCATCAAGGTGAACAGATCAATCATCGACTTTTTCACAGATAGGATATGACCTATCAAAATTGTTTACACCCAAAGATTCGAACCTTAAAAGTTGCATACCATCAAGAACAATACCACTTAAATCAACCCCTAAGTGGTTTACAGTGACTCTTTAAACTAAATGCTGTAACTGAATTCTTAAGTAGAAAAAAAAAACAGATGACAGCCAAAACCAAGATTTTAAGAATATAACATGCCTCATGAAATTCAATCTTGAGAGTGAGGAAAATGGATATACTAAATAAACTTTTATTATGAACCCCTTTGATAAGGGAGGCTGTTTTGGATCCCAAAACAAATGCATACTATCCGTAGCTTTGAACAACATTGCACCATGAAAACAGATTGAGGAAACAAGCATCATACCCAGAAGTCAGCAGATCTGGTATGGTTCTTATAAATATCCAGGTTAAGAAAGTATGAAATCAAGAGCACACTAGAACAAGGAAGAGAAGAAACATATTTAGTTGTATCTAAAATTGCAAATGTCACAAAAGCTAAAATTGTTAAGACATTGTTTGCGACTCGCCAATCATAAGTTGTAATGTATCAGCAGCAGACCTCGAAATTTGAAACAATGTTTAAGCAATCAACTTGGCCTGACAGGAAGTTCAAGCAACAGTTGACTGAGCAACATTTCTCCATCAAACAAACAGGCAAGGAGTTCTTGTTTGCAGAAATAACGTAGCTACATAACTTTTTTGTAATATTTCAGCAACAGACCTCTCATTTTGGCAGTTGACACAATGTTTTAGCAAACAAACTTGACCTGACTGGAAGTTCAAGCAATAATGGACTGGTCAACAACTATCTATCTAATAAACAAGCATGGAGTTGCTGTTTGCAGAAACAATGTAGCTATTAGCGGACAAGGTGAGCTGAAGAAGAAAAATAGGATGACTAGAAACCCAGAGGTATGTGCCACCCAATTATATTGAAGATATCAAGGTGCAACGGGTAATTAATACCTCCAACAAAAACAGATGCAGGTTAGGAGATCATATTGCAAGCTATTTAAATTGAAATGTCACAGGAATATTTTGCAAAATATTTTTTTTGATAAGTAAAAATATTATAAATATCAATAGGAGTAATCGAGTATACTGGATGTATACAAGAAAAACATATCACATATTAGAGAGCTCCTAATAATCCCAAAATGCCTGTGAAAAACTACCCAAAATACATCAAGCCCGAGACTAAAACTCCCCAACCTAAAATACACCTCCCCAACCCCAACCCACTATTTCCCATTGACTAACCCCACTTGAAACACCCTCTATGAGAACACCTTCATAATGCCCTCCCTTTAGTCTTCCCCCAACTTAAGCTACCACCCAAAGCGTCGTAATTGATTCCCCAAGAAAGATGCTCCAACTCCCTACTTTTCTTAAACTTTGATTTGGAGTCACGCGAGTCACTCGCCTCAATCATAGTGAGGAGTGCTTTAAATTGGTCTTTACATCCTCCATGTGAGATTCCCACAACATGCTGAATCTCATTAATCTTTGGGTAAACCCAATCCAATGATGATCCAACTATATTGTTTAAGGGAGGAAGAGGTACAAGGGGGACAACATCTTCTCCCGAAACATTGGGTTCTAAGCCTTCATCCTCGCAAGGCACCAACGACAAACCCTTAGTCAAATCCCGAGCCTCCTCAACAACTCCAATGGTACTCTCTATTGAAGATTCTGGGTTGGCAGCAAGTCCATTAACCTCTGGCAACCCTACACGAGCAACTTCAACAAACGTTATAGCTCTTTCAGACCTCGGCATTACACCATTATCTTTCAACTCTGACGTAGAAGCCATAGTTTTTTCGGGTCTGACCAAGGGTGTAACACCAACCATCAGTCTTTCCTAAATCACTTTGTGGCGAAGGGAATTCCATTATGGATTTCTCAACACCAATACTTGACATCAAACACACTTCAACTTACCCGCTTTTCCTCTTAACCCGCCACACTTTCATGGATCTAGTTATTGGGATAGGGCTCCAATTTTCCGTTTTCCTTTATCTAAGCTTGATTCAGGCCTATCTTAGACTTGTTTCTTACAACCATGTTGCCTGCAACTGATAGCAAATCTATCTTCATAGATAAGGGAGCGATCGTTGCCTTCACCTATAAAAGCTGGTTTTCCATCTCCTTTACTATTTTATGCATCCCAACAAGCTGGTTCTGAGCTTGTGTGATCTGCATACCACTTACACAATTCCCCCCACACTGAGCCACCGAAGCTTGATCCAACTTCAAAACAACCGCATATGATTGTATCGCCACCTTAGTTGTACTTGGGTCATTTTGTTTCAACTCCAAGTGGATGTGCTCATGATCAAATGTCCTCTTTTGCCTTCTTTTCTTGACCCAAAGGTAAAAAACATATCCGAAGCTATGCATAACTCAACAACAAACTTCTCACAACCCTGACCTTTATGCCCTTCTGGAATGACTACGACATTCTGTTGGCCTCCTCCTCCATGTTTAATGACAGTTAGATACCTATCATGAGTATTGGAGCATCATTGAGTCACAAATGCTCAATCCCATTCACACAAGTGGTTTGAAAATTCCAAATTTTTTTCCCTCCTTTAGAATTGCTTCTACCGTAGCCACCAACCATCCTATACCACTATGACCCATAGCTAGAGACCTCCAAACCCTTATGCTCCTCTCCACAATTTTTAACAAAGACCTCCATGCTAATGGTAAACACTAAAAAGCCTTAGATTCCACCCAAAAACAAACCAAATCCCCCATATTAGTAGCAAAGCTTCCTATCAGATCTTCCCAATCTTCATTCTTAATAAATGGTTATGCAGAGAGCAAGCAGAAAAAAATGCTTTGTTGCATTAAAGAAAATGGCTGAAAAAAACAACGGGAGAGACTGCCACAGTACTTTCTTTTTTTTATAAGTAAAAGTTTTATTAATCAAAAGAAGGCAAAAGCCAATTACAAAAGAAACAAAAGGCCCATCAAGACAACGCATTGGTTACAAGGAAATTATAAAAGTCCATGCCATGAAAGTCCAAAGCAATGGTCCATGTACACAAAGTTCTAAAAAATAAAACTATCAGCTCCTCTTAAGATCTCTCATTGTCTTCAAACGTACGCTCATTGCGCTCCTGCCAAAGACTCCATAAAATGCAAATGGGAATCATCTTCCACACAGTTTTGATCTGTCTCCCGCCTTACACGGCAGGCCAACTTGCAACAGCTGCCCCCACCATCTCTGGCATGACCCAAGCTATGTTCAATCTATTAAAAATCTCATTCCACAGTGCCCTAGCAATCTCGTAGTATAATAGAAAATGGTTAACTGAATCACCCCGGTTACGGCACATGCAGCACCAGTCTGCTATGATAACCCTTCTTTTTCTCAGATTATCTGTTGTGAGAATCTTCCCTAGCAAAACTATCCACACGAAGAAGACTGCTTTCGGGGGTGCTTTGTGATGCCATATGCTTGTGAGAATCTCGAGTCCTTGAGTGAGAACCTTATAGAAAGAACGAACAGTGAAAGTTCCTTACTATAGGGGTCCATCTCAGGCCGTCTTCATTTTGCAAGTTTGGTTGTTGAGAGTAAATAAGGCTATAGAATTCCACAAAAGAACTATGTTCCTAATCCTCTACCGCCCGGTTAAAATAAATATCCCAAACCAAAATCCCCCCAGTTGACCCCACGACCTCCGCCACAGTGATCTCTTTGGCGCTTGCAATCTGATACAAAGCAAGGAACACAGCATCCAGGGCCTTGTCTCCACACCAAATATCCTTCCAGAATCTGATTCTTGAACCGATGCCCAAACCCACCCTAGTGTGCCACTAAAAAGCCCTCCATCCACTTCTGATGTTTTTCCACAGCCCCACACCGCTAGCTCCCCTAACTTCATTGGTGCATCTACCCCCCCATGCACCCCCATACTTGTGATCGATCACCACTCTCCAAAGGCCCTCTGGTTCCTAGTGGTACCTCCACAACCACTTAGCAAGTAAAGCCTGATTGAACATTCTCAAGTTTCGAATGCCTAGACCGCCACTTGCTAAGAAACGACAAACCATCTCCCACTTTACCAAATCGAATTTGAATTCCTCCCCCAAGCCATCCACAGGAAGTCTCTTTGCAGCTTCTCAAGACGACCCGCCATATTAGCCATAATAGAAAACATGATAAAAAATAAGTGAGTAAATTAGAAAGAGTACTCTTTATCAAGGAAACACGTCCCCCTTTAGACAAGTACATCATCTTCCATCCTGATAGCTTCTTCTCCACTCTTTCGATCACTGTGTCTCAAATCCGGACCGCCCTTGAAACTGTACCCAACGGGAGTCCCCAATATGTCATAGGGTGCGAAGAAAGCTTGCATCCAAGTGTACCCGCCAACTCCTGCAAATTGTGAACATCTCCAATCGGCAACATTTTAGATTTTTTGTAGTTCACTTTCAAACCCAACACCTCTTCAAAACAGAGGAATAAAGCCTTCAAAACTCAAACCTGGTCTCACTCAGCCTCATAGAGTACAAGCATGTCATCTACAAAAAGCAAATGAGACATATTAGAAAAACCCCGCGATGGTGTTCCAATGGGGAATCCACTTACCAAACCATTATCCACCAATGCTGAAAGCATTTTGCTGAGAGTTTCCATGATAAAAACAAACAACAAAGAGGATAACGAATCGCCTTGTCTCAATCCAAGGGAACTCGAAAAAAAGCCTTTGGGACAACCATTAATAAAGACAGAGAATCTAGCAGTTGAGATGCACCACTTGATCCAAGTCCTCCATCTTTCCCCAAAGTCACACCTGTCCAAAAGATACAAAAGAAAATTCCAGTTGACATGATCATAAGCTTTTTCCATATCTAATTTACATAGGATCCCTATGTTGCCTGATTTCAGCTCGCTATCGATACATTCATTGGCTATAAGAACAGCATCAAGAATTTGCTTGCCTTTGACAAAAGCATTCTGAGGTTTGGATATAAGCTTCCCAATCACCTTGCTAAGTCGGTTGGCAAGTACTTTCGAGATAATCTTATAAACCTCACTCACTAAGCTAATAGGCCAAAAGTCCTTGATCTCAATAGCCCCCACATTTTTGGGAATTAAGGCCAGAAAGGTGGCACTGAGACTTTTATCAAATTTTCCAACTGTAAACAACTCCTGAAACACCTTCATAAGGTCTTCTTAAATCACCTCCCAACATTCATGGAAAAAACCCAAAGAGAAGCCATCCAGCCCGAGAGCTTTATCTTTAACCATATTCTGAATTACATTGAACACCTTATCTTCCTCAAAAACCTGCTCAAGCCAGGCTACATCCTCAGAGTCAATCGTATCAAAGGCTAAACCATCAAGGTTGGGTCTCCATCCCTCTTGTTCCGTAAGGGTCTCATTGAAGTTAACAATGTGGTTGTGAATAACCCCTCCTTTACAATCAATCCCGTCGATCCTTAAAACCTCAATGTTGTTGTTTCTATGGTGGGAGTTGACAACCCTATGAAAGTTGCGGTCTCCTTCCCGAAGCCACAAGGCTCTTGATTTTTGATGCCAGGAGACTTCTTCCAAGAAAATCAACTTTGCAAGATTCATTATCCGCAAAGTCTTCTGCACTTGTTCTTCTTGAGTGAGTGGTCGTTCCAATTGAACCCTATCAAAATCTTGAATGTCCCATTAAGGCATTCTTATTGTCCCCAAGATTGCCGAAGGATTGAGTGTTCCAAGTCTTCAAATCCCTATTTAAGGCTTTCAATTTGTTAGCGAAAATGAAGCTCGAGGAGCCAACAAACTGATAAGATCTCCACCATTGTTTAACCATATCCTTAAAGCCTTCAGTCTTTAACTACATATTCTCGAATTTGAAGTAATGATGCCCATTCCGAAGGTCACCACAGTCAAACAAAATAGGCCAACGATCCAAGGATAGGCAATCCAGACACTCTTGCCAGATATCTAGATAATGGCTTTCCATCTCCGGAGAAATAAGAAAACGGTCCAACCTAACCCAGGTCTGATTATTGGACCATGTAGATGGACCCCGAGCGAGCAGAAGATCCACCAGATTTAAATCAAAGATACATTATGAGAACATTAGGCTAGCTTGCCTCACTCTTCTATTATCATATCTTTCACTCGTGAATCTAACCACATTGAAATCACCCCCAATGCACCATGGAACATTCCACCAACTGTGAAGCCTTGCTAATTCATCCCATAATAAATCGTTTATTTGCATCGAGATTAGGCTTGTACACACCTACAAAAGCCCACGAGAAATTATCATACACACATCTTAACATAAAAGCAATCGTGTACCTACCGATGTAATCCTCCACTTTTTCCACCACCCTTCGGTCTCACAACACAATGACTCCTCCCGACACCCCCAGCACAGCCATGTACACCCAATCCACTTCAGTGCCACTCCACAAGCTTTGCACCAATCTCCTATTAAGAAACTTCAATTTTGTCTCCTGGAGAAATACTATATCCGCTTTCCACTCACAAAGCAAATGTTATATCCGAAAACGCTTGTTTATTTTGTTAAGTCCACAGACGTTCCACACCACAATCTTTAGTCGCATTGAGGAAATGTCAGCCCCTTTCCTTTTGCCCTACCCTTACTGGGAGGACCATCCGAATTCAAAGACCAAGTAAGTCGATTTAGTTCCCTGTTTTGCTTAAAAGTCCCTTAGCAATTTTGGTTATATCCCGAGTCCATGGCTATTAGCAAAACCATAAATTGCTCTTCATAACCTACACATCTGATCCCCACCAATTGATGAATCCCTTTAGCCATTTGTAACACCCAATCCGATTGGTCTGGATAAAAATAATTAAGTGGATTTGGATTTTGAAACTCCTCATCCACCAAAAAATCCTCCAAACCTTGAAGTGTATCCGAAAGAAGTAAATCATCCCTCACTGAATGCATAAAGTCATCTAAGTCAACATCTTCATCCTCTATCAGTTCGAAATCAACCTCAGGGTGAAAGGAGTGATCTGACGATGAGTCAAGCACACCACACCCCCTTGTGAGCAATATCTGTTCCCCCCTTAATTGTGCTTCTAGGTTCTCCGACGATTTTTGCATCAATAACGGCCTACCAAACTCAACTAACGCCTTATGAGATCTGTCCGTCGCCGGAACATCATCGCCTCTCGTCATCAGCACCGTTGGCGCCATCTAAAGCCCTACCACCGACGACACCCTAGACGGCAAGGATTCCGACACAAAGCCGAGAGACTGGAACAATTCAACGTTGGCTGGAAAATCAGGTCGCAAAGTGGGCTGCTGGGTATCGCTCGACCCAACAACAAGTCCTTCTCCATTGGGCTTCGGAGGAGAATGGGCCTGAAGCCCGGCCCCAACTGAAAGCCCCCCACTTTGAGTTAGAGGTTGCGTTGAGGTTTCAGCCCCATCTCAGTTTGATGGGCCTGGAAAGAGCCTGACAGGCTTTGCTAGAGGTCCCTGGGCTCGAGCCCTAAAATCTGAAGCCTAGCGCCTTGTGACCCTAGCTTTCCCTTTCTTTGATTGGATCATGGGCTTGGGCTTGAGCCCACCTGTCATGAGCTGCCCGGATCCATCAAGTGAAATTCCATAATTGCCCCCCAGCTCATCCCTTACCTTAATTTGCCCGACAATTCGTACTATAGTGTGCATGTCCTTCTGCAACACGCGAATGTGCCCGTGCGTCTTTATCAACAGCCTGCGAAGCACCCAGGCTTCAGACTTGACCACCTTAATGCTCAAGGTGTCCTGGAGCTTCGAAGACTGCCTTTCACGCTAATAGTGTCTAATGGTCGAAACCTCTAGGGAGAGGACCTCCTTGTATGACCATGACAATTCTCCTTTCTCCCATCTACCACCTTTCGGCTTGAGCTCTTCATGTACTTCTCTCTTTTTATTTAGCCAAGCCAGCAATCATTCCTTAATTTTTCGTCATCCCCAGCCTCCTTTCCCTTATGAAAAATAGAGGACATTCCTCCAACCCCCTTGGTTATACTCACTAACCTCAACAAAATGCCCCCTAGCATTGGAGCATCTATGGACTATGAAACTGCAAACCCTTCTCTAGTGACCGAGTGGACCTCCTTATTCTTCCCCCCTTTCGCGCATTCGTCAAGCACTTTCAAAAGCCATAACACAACGGCATTTCCAAACAGAGTCCTGCACTCTACCTTCCATCTCTTCCCAGTAATACTACATCAACCCCCTTCATTAGAGATAATGAAACGTTTAGACTTAATCACCACCTCCAAGTAATTTCCCATTAGGGCCTCCCACTAAGTATAACTTAGATCACATAATGGAAAACACTACTCTAGGATGGATGAAACAGAGAAAGACTCGGAAAGAACTCCGAAAAACAAAGGAAATGAGAGTGTACGGAGAGAGAAATATAGGAGAGAGGAAATAACTTTAACTCGATGAATGAAATTTCGAGATTGTATGAAACTACAAACAGTGGAAGACTCGTCGGAATCCAACGAATTTCTTTGTCGACGGCACAACCAGTGGCACCAGAGTAGTGCCAGTAGACTCGTTGGAGTAGGTGGCTCTCTCTACGTCGATGAAAGGGACCGGATAGTGAGAGAGCCTCAAAAGACCAGGTCGCTGGAGACAATGCAAAATATCCATAGCAATATACATACTTGACCAAAGTTTCAAGGTATGGGAGGAACTTTTTTTCCAATTCTTATTTTCTTCCATGTTCCTTTCATTCTTCCTTCTTAACTTTTATTCCCAATGGGGAAGCTAGGTAAGGAGGCCCTATCTATGACATTACAAAGACCAAAATTCTTCAAAATAGAAGTGTTCATGTTTAACTGGTTCTCCAACCAAAAAAGGGCAGGGGCTGAATTCAAGGGGATTGCACAGAAAGCACAAACATAAACTTCAGTGATATACTCATTGCTGTTAAATTTTCTTCTAGAAACGGTCTTCATTGCATTATAAAGACTACAGATGCAAGTCACTGGACTAGACTACATATCTAGAAGATATAAAGGTCAACAACTCCATGAGAGTATAGCTTCAGTTTTGGAAATGATTTGTGCTTTATTGCATCTAGAAGGAATGCCGGACAGCATGTCCAGGAAATGTAAAAGCTGATGCCTCCCATTATTTTTTTTTTTTTTTACGAGTACCTCCCAAAGAATTGGCTTCAAATACTAACTCACCACTTGCAAACTTAAAAGTGGTAGTTCAAAATGACTTCAAAGAACAGCTAATATCAAATCATACCTGCCATACTAACAAACTAAAATTTGCATGAGAAAGCCTGTACTTCTACGAAACCACATCGTGTAGAGGCCAAATATATAATGATATGTCAACTCACTTAATCAGTACAATCAGCAGTGGTGTCAATAAAAAGGATTGACAACTTCAAAGCCTGATGTTCTAAATACAAAAGAGCAAACAAATCAGCAACAGCATTCCTGTCCTAGTTCTAACCGGATAAAAAACATTTTGAATTTGCAGGGTCACTAGCTCCTCGTCACAAAGAAGAAAAAAAAATCCTCCAAATAATAGCTAATAATGTAATATTCCACATCCCGGGACCACTATATGTGATATTACATATGAAATATAACATTCTGCAATACAAATATCAGCAAAACAGTCTCCGAAATTCAGAATTGATTGATATGGGATATAATACCTGCAGGTGGAGACAAATATGATGGCTGACCGAATACCCATATCTTCCAGTTTCGACAGAATGTGCATCAGATAAACGTCCTTCACATTTTTTGGAACAAAAACATACTGTTGTTTAAGAGTGTCAACTGTCTTAAAGCCTTCATATGCCTCGTAGAAGTATGGCTTATTTGCAGAAAGCTCAAGTAGTGTTTCCAGGTTGCTTGTCATTGTAGCAGAGAACAATAAAGTCTGGCGATTTTTTGGCAAACACTGAAAGACAACCCTCAACTCCTCTTCAAAGCCAACATCCAAAACTCTATCTGCTTCATCCAAAACTAGGAACTGAAATAAATTGCAAACCACATATATAAAAAGTACAAATAATGTAGAAAGGAACACTTAATGCTTGATCCTAAGCGCGCATTAAAATCCATACAGAAATCAGAGCATCTAAACCTAGAGGGAAAGAATAAATGAAGCCATTCATAGTTTCTAATGAAAGCTTGCATAAACAAATATTTTTCTTGATAAGCCCAGTTATTGACCAGAATCATAACACAGGCTTTTGCACCATGAGAAATCAGATTAATCAGAACCAATTAGCTTAGCTGAACACTGATTAGTTGCAATATGATCCATGAATCGACCCAAATTTACTTGGGATTAAGGCAGGCTGAAGTTGAGCCTAGTAGAGAGAATGATTAAATATAATTATAAAAAACAAAAGAGAGAACTGATTACCCTGGTCTTGGAGAACACAGGAGGAATGTCAGGATTCTCTTCCAGCAACACTTTGATCCTCCCTGGAGTCGCAATCACCACATGCGGCCTCGCCATCAAACTTTGTGCCTGATTCAACATGTCCATTCCTCCAACCACCACTACACAACGCAAATGCAAGCATGACCCAAGCGCCCTAAACTGCTCGGCCAATTGGTATGCAAGCTCCCTAGTCGGCGTCACCACCAGTGCAAAGACCCCAAAGGGGTTCTTGGCAAGGCCTTGAAGGATAGGTAAAGCAAAAGCAGCAGTCTTCCCACTCCCAGTTTGAGCAAGGCCAAGCACATCGCGACCTTCAAAGATTTTCGGTATACAGTGGGATTGCACCGGGGTGGGCTTTTGCATTCCTAACTCTTTGCAGGTCTGCACTGCCCACTCAGCAAGGCCAAGATCAGTAAATGTGGCGGTGCTGGCAGTATCATGGTCAAGGTCAGATGATTTCTCCATATGGGAGGTATTCACCTCATGGATTTGGGTGGCGGTGGTGGTTTTGGGGGTCAGTTTGGTGCGTTTGGAGGGTTTGGAGAAGAGGGGGAAGTCTCCATCAACTAGAACATCTTGATCCATATTCATCTGATAAAAAAAAACAAATAGTGGAAATAAACGGGTGAGTCCATCGACAATAAGCAGCGAACCTATTCTAGCGTGTAAACATGAGTCAATTCCGAAATGCAGAAACAGATAGTTCTAAAAAAATGGTATTGGGACTTTTAGATGCGTTTTATTACAATATAATAATATATACGAAAGACCTTAGGCATAAAAGTAACTGGAACAACGGAAACAGAAACTGGTGCCATGTTTACCCCCGTAGCAGGGCTATGCATATCTGCAGTTAGCCAACCAGAGCATAAATGACTTTGTTACCAAAGTGACTGCACTCAAAACAGAGGTCATGTTTATCCGTGACAGGGTTATGCATATCTATGGATAGCATCAAGAAACACATCAGAGCAACATTTATTCATAATCTCAACACATCGAAACATTCCATGACGTTTCCATTCCCTCCCCCGACCATGACGTTTCCATCAAGGAACATTCCAAATATTAACCAAGCCATGAAATTGCTCAACCACAATTCCAGCACCCAACATAGACAACCCAAACTTCCAGCAGGCACCAAAACATGAGTCACAAAAATCAAAAGGTGATTATGAGGCTAGAGCTCGAGGGTACCTTACGCAATCTTGGAGCAGTGGTCGGTCGGATTCAGAGCGAGGCGACGCTACCTAGAGATGAGGCTGTGCGGCTAGCTCTGGTGGCCTACACTGGTCCCACGGGTTATCCTACAACAAAGAGAGAGCAAAGTGAGAAACAGAGAGAGTGAGACAGAAGGGTGGAGTGAGTAAACGGGGGGAGAGAGATAGAGACTGAGACGGAACGACGGAACAAAGGGGACGAGGTCGAAGAGACTGAGATATGGCTGCGTGGCGGGCGGATGATGGATCGGTGGCGAGAGACACAACATACGGGAGTGAAAGAGGGAGACGTGGGGCTGGGTCGAGTAAAGTTAAACGGGGTTCGGAACTTCGTATACAGAATCGCTTGAAAAAACTTTCTTATTGGATTGCTAAAATTAAATTTTCAAAAATATAAATTTATATATATATTAAAAAATTTTAATTATATTTAATCAAAAATAATAAAAAAAGAGTGAGAAAAAAAAATAAAAATTTTTTTATCTTCGAAAATAAATAATAAAACTAAATGGAAGCTAGATCACGGCATGGAGAGGAGTTTTTCGGTATGGGTTTTTTCTGCAGTATTCGATGGGTATTTATAGGCTGAAAAACTCGAGTTTTTGGGTGGCAAAAATCACGTGAAACACTATAGAACAAAGTCAAGACAAACCTCAAGATTTTATGGAAGATAATCTCCAATTTTTAGATGAAAAACAGAGATAAGAACAAAGACTCATCACGGGAAAGAAAGAGGCGATTCCTGCATGTGACTTACAGATAGGGGTGTGCGCCGACCCGACCCGACCCTACTGCCTATCTTCCGACCCGACCCGACCCGATTATACATTCTTCCGTTTAGCCGAATACCCGATAAGCCAAAACCCGACCCGATAAATAATCGGGTATTCCGTTAAGTCCTTTTTTTTTTAATTTTATTAATTAGTCCTGAACCCAGTTTTTAATAAAATAATTCTTTTTAATTAAAATTAGTCTGTTTAAATTTAATGTTATTTTATCTCTTTTCAAATTGAAACGAGATTTAATACTATAATCTCATATTATTGCTTTAAATTTTTAATGTGGTATTATCCAGCAGATTTTGAAATTTCTCATCGCATTGCGTTAATTATAAAAAAAAAAAAACTCTTTTTAAGTTTTAGCTTGAATTTGAGGGGAATCTCGATCTCATATTTTTAAAAGCTGTTTGAGAATAACTTCTCGTGACTTTGAATGTGAGAAGTTCTTTTTCAAGATATCCGGAAGAATGGGATTACGTTGCAGAGGTGATGATCGACATAGGTAAACAAGCTATTATATACTTTTGGGTTATATGTAGAACAAACCAAGCCGAAGAGGGTTTATCTGTGAAGATTGAACGATATCTACTTCAAACAAATTCATCCATCAGAACATGGGAAAATGACAGTCAACAGCAGTTCCAAGTTCCGGGGCAACTGCCGATCAACAAAGGAAAAAACAAAATGGGAGCAACTTGTCCATGCGCAACGAATACGGGATTAACTGTTCCATAAATTCAAATAAAACTCAATTTCGTGCCTTATTATTCTAGTAGATTCAGATGAAGGAAACTGTTGATAGCTTAAAGAAAACGATCAGAGCCATTTATGTTGCAGAAGAACCATCTACGGTGCTGATGTGACATCAAAGAGAGCCTGGGAAAGACCCATTATCCCTCTGCTCGTTCCACCTCTCAACCTGCAGCAATTTAGTTTAAAAGAAAACATAGTTAAGAAAAACTGCAGAAACTGATGAAATTTCTGTCGCCTGAGATAGGAATCACAGGATAGAGACAAACAGCCAAGTATTATTAGATAAACGGGTTATCTGGTTATCGGGTATTATTCAAACAGGTCGGTAACGGATATCGGAATGGTGGCTTCCGTTTGCATTGATATCGGGTTGAAAGCGGGTCGGATTGTCGGACGGGTCGGTAGAATGGCCATTTTGTTCACCCCTACTTACAGATCTACAACAAAAACAGATGGGAAATATTTCTCAATGTATTGAGCATCAAACGGAGTAATGCGTGGATGAAAAATCGAAGGAAAAAGCTGCGATTTAGGAGCTGGAATATCACTGGTCTGAAGTCGCCGAACAGGGGAAGGAAAAGAAAAGAAATAAGGAGAAAAGAAAGAAAGAAGAGCCGAGGAAGAAGCTAACGCGTGAAAGGCCAGGAAATACATTAAGAGCATGTTTGGGATTGCGTTTTAAAATTTTAAAAGTGTTTTTAAGTAGTTAAAAGTACTTTTAAAAAAAAAATAAGCTGTTTAGGTAACTTTATTAAAAGCGCTTTAGTCGATTGAAAAAGCTAAAAATCAGCTTTTTCAATAAGCATAAAATTAGAGCTTTTACCAAAAAATTCCTGCAGATAACTTTATATTTTTAAAAACCTATCGTAACTAACTCTAAAAGTACTTTAAACATATGGATCCTAAAGAGTAAATGACTTTTTAATAGTAGAGCTTATTATATTAAGTTTTAAACTATAAGTCTTAAGCTAAAAGTAATATTTCTCACCACAATCCCAAACATACACTAAGTCTAAAAAAAAAACGGTGTCATTACGTTACTAAGGGTTGACGCCTTGAATAAATTAAAATGACCTTCTTTCACTATGTTGCCAACTCAAACGGCAACGTTTGAGATCAAAAAGGGGCGGCTTAAAAGAATTAAAAGGGCCGGGCCCCTAAAAATAATCATATATCTATCTATATATATAAAGAGTCTATCTAACAGAAATTCTTGTTTTAACAAAAAATATCAAACAGGATCTTTTATTTTAACAGAAATTGCTAACGCAGTTAAAAGGTTAAGAGACGTGCAGGATGAAAAGTGGAAATGCAATTTAGGTTTTTATAATTTATAGCATTTATTTTCCGTTAATTAAAGCAATGCTAAGTTAAAATAACGATACAGTGTATATTCATTATGTCGATTGATCTGCCATGCATGCATTCCATTCATTCAATGTATCAATAATGACATAAGAGACGCCCCCAATTTGTGGAGTATGAAACGTTAAAAACTAAGACACTAAATATACACGCCGTGCACGTCCTTGTAGCTGTCAATCACTTCAATCCATGCAATTCATGCTAAGACAATAAATATACTGTGAATTACATGCCAAAAAAATAAAGCAACAGATGTATTTATCCCTAAGAACCAATTAAAAAAATTACCTATTATGATAATTAGCTAATGCAAAAACAGAATTCTAAGAGCTAATAAATACTTATTATGATATTCATAAACCAATTAATACCTATTATGATATTCATATTTATGGTCATAAATATACTCTGTATTTATCTTAAGAATGACGTGCAAGATTCTATATTTATCCTTATTAGTGATTCTCATTCCCATCAATCTAACAACATTTAAAGACCCTCCAAATAGTTCCTCTTTTTTCCTCATCTTTTTTCTTAGTCTGTTCATTAGAAAAATATTCTTTAATAAGAAAAATGTCATATATAAGATCTTCCTACTCATTTATCTGAATTGTTTTGTTTGGTTCTGCAGGATATTGCACTTAAAAGAGTGTTTCATTTGGTGATTTCTTTCATAGCTACATTCCAATTTTTAATTTTGTAAGCATATTTGTTTTATGTTATATGTTTGTTGTTGACATATTCGTTTCTGGTTATAGATTATTTTATCTTTGTAAATAGTTTAATTTAGTTAATCAAACAGAAGATTTCAAGAGTAATGTTTTCCTAAGTGAAAATAAACTTATTGAATACATCTAAATATTTATCCTCGTTAGTCTGTTCTATTAAAAAGTTAAGAAGGACATGCAAAATTCTATATTTATCCTCATTAATCATTGTCATTCCCATCAATCTAACAAATTTTAAAGACCCTGGAAATAGTTCCTCCTTTTTCTTATTCTATTTATTAAAAAAATGTTTTTAATAAGAAAAATGTTATATATAAAATATTACTTCTTATTTAACTTATTTGTTTTATTCTATTCTGCAGGACAATGCACTTTAAAAAGTGTCATCGTCTGTTATTATTTGATTATTTCTTTCAGAGGTGCATTCCAGTTTTTAATATTTGTAAGCATATTTGTTTTATGTTTGTTGGTGATATATTCTTTTCTGGTTATATATTGTTTTATCTTTGTAAATATTTTGGTTTATTTAATTTCATAAATGGTTAGAACTTAGGACACGTAGTTTTCTTTATATTTTATATTCTGTTTTTGTTCTTTGAAGCATTAATTTGTGTACAAGTATTCAATAAGTTTTTTTTTCTTCCTTGCATCTCGAAAGCAAAATTGATGAAAAGAAAACATGAACCCACTAATTGATACAACATGAATGGTTAGGACGTTTAATTTACCATAAAGTAAGTTTTTTTTCTTTTGGTGTGATCTGGTTAGATTCTGGTTAGTTCATTTGGTTGAAAACTTTGGTATTGCAATGATTTTTTTGAGTTTTTCTTATTGATTTCATTCTTTTAAATATAGAATATTTTATAAACTTCAAATATGTAATTCTTGTCTTTTTTATTTCTAATGCTTTACTTTTCTCAAGTTTTATCTCTCATGTTATTACATCAGTAACAAACATAGAGTTAAAATATTTCACTGATTCATTATTTGGTTTCCATATTATTATTTATAACAATTATAAATATACAAAAAAAAACCAGGATATCACATCTCCAGTTATGAGATTCTCATTTTAACATTGATTGCAGTTTTTAAGCTCACAGCCTAAATATACCAATTAATATGCTTAATTCAAAACTCACAATGCAAAGACAATCAATCCAATTACAAGCAACCATGTGTGTGGGCAGAAACAACTTATCTTGATTTATGTACATATATAAGTTCTATTATTAAGAAACAGTCCAAAATTGTTTAATTAAATAGATTTATAAATTAAATGTTTGCCTACCGTCCAATAATTCGATGCATTCTTAAAACAAGTTAAATAATAAGGTTCTTTCCCACAAATCCAAAACAGCTATTCAAAAAGAATGCAGGAAAGCTTTCTTTTGTTAAAACAGTTTCCATAAATTATGGTAAGTGATAGCAAGCAACTTGCAATACTTAAAAAAAACAATGAAAAAAATGAATCAAGCCAGCAAACATTTGAAGTGTAAGACTCACAGAATAGATCTACATCAACATCCACAAAATACTTCCCTTTAATCAAAAATATGCCAAATGTCGATTAAACGAGGGACGGTAAACCATGAAAAAAAAACTGAGAGAATGAGGTAAAAGTGTTCGGGTGGACAATAGAAAGTGGGGAGAGAAAGCTCACCAATGATCAACACTTCCGGTGCAGTGGAGCTCAACGAATCCAATGATTTCGAGACCTGGAGGCTACTACACAATGAAAGCACCCTAACAAAATCACAAAATTATCGAAGAGGCCAAAAGAAAGAGAGAGGGAGAAAAAGGGTGGCTCACCGTCAGGTAACCAGTCAACGGCTACGACTTTCCAAGACTCGCGAGACCATGGGACCATATGAAGGTGGATGAAGAGGAATCAACTTGCATAAGATGAGTGAAAGACGGAATAAGAAGTAGCATGGGGCAGTCTTGGAGTGGATGGAATGAGGTTGAAGACGAGAGGTTGATGTGCGATTTGGGGTTGAAGAACAAGAGATGTTAGGGTTTCAACAAGGAGAAAGAGAAGAAGGGGAGAGGAAGCGGCATTTGCGAATGAGATGAAGCCCTAGCTTGCCGGTTTTATAGCACCCTAAAATGGTGTCATTTTGACAAAGGACTAGACAACGAGCGTGGCACAATGGATAGTAGATGTGAAGCAATTGCATGTTGAGACAGATAATTTGTTGTCCTTAAGCTAGGACAAAATCCAAAGGCCAAAATTCGGTACGAACAAATTATGCCCATCTAAAATTAGCATATGTTTTCTTGTTGGATGCAGGTCCCAGCATAATCACAAGGATCTTCTGGAATTAGCTATGAGAATTGATGAAATTTGAAAAAATTATCTTGAAAATTAAAAAAATTGTATTGAAATTTGTATTTTATATAAAAATATGAAAAAATATAATAATGAGTTTGAGATGAGTTAAAATGAAATGAGCTCACTCTCGAATTTAAACGGGATTTAAGGTGTATAAGGAAAAAATATAAAGTACATAATAATATAAAATAAAAATTCAATAAATTCAATAAATATAATTCATATATTATATATGTTTTATATTTAATTTTTTAACTAAAAATTAAAAATAACAAGTATTAAAAATAACAAATAAATCTTACTAAAATAATTAAGAACAAAATACACTATATACAATATATAGAATAATTATTTTATCCACATATCAAAATAGCCAATAAATATAATTAATATATTGTATATGTCTTATATTTAATTTAAATAAATTATAATGCTGGATCATTATCATAGAATTATTTTAAAATATATAATCTTGAAGAGAAAATTAACCTAATGCCTAACAGCAACAACATTCTCAACCTTTTTAATATTGACAAGAAACAATGTTTCTTATTTAAACATTGTTAATGGTATTTTATTATAGTGTTGAATATAATAGTATATAAAATATTTTAATTTATTATTATTTCTTGCAAAGGATGTATGTCCTAAAATCATGAAAATATCAAATACTGAATTAATCTTTTTTAAAAGATTATATCAAAATTATTTCAAACAAATTTGATAAAATTATTAGTTATGTTTATTTATGGGACTATCTTATTGTTTTTACTAATGTTATTATTTTATAATATATGAAAACATGTAATTACTTATCATCTACTTAATTATGAGTAACTGTAAAATTTATTTCAGAAATTATATTTACTTACCCAAAAACATTATATATTAATCAAAATTTATTTCTTAATAAAAAAATATTAATTTTAAAAAATTAAATAATTAAATTAAGCAAACGTGCTTTGCACGTTACTATCACCTAGTGTATATATATATATATATATATATATATGCATAAGTATATGCCTAAAACCGAAAGCCAATACGCCACAATTAAACATGTGCATCTATATAAAAGCCCAAACCGGCAAAACACTAAAATAAAATGTTTAAAACACATCAAATTAAAAATAAAATAAAATAAATTATAACACTTTAATTTTAATACCAACATAATAAAATAATGAGATTAAATTCAAACATTAAATTAAATGTATCATAATAATATAACAAGAAAATTAATTAACTTATAATTAAATCATATAAATAACATCTTCAAATGAAAATAAAATATATTCAAATATTGAAATACAAACACAATAAGATAATATTGATATCCACTAATTCATAACACCTAATATTATGATTGCAATTAAAATATATTTAATATTTAAAATCTTAAATTACATAGGGAGTAAAATTACGAGTTCTTACATATTTTATTTATAATATTTTAAAATTCACTAGGTACATTTTCTAATCTAAAGACAACTCTATTCATAATATCCAATTGAGACTGGAATGCTGTTTTTTATTAATCTTTTAAACAATTTGAATTTGCCAAAATCCACTTTTCATATCAAATTTAAATACATAAACACAAGATAACAAATCCTTTTTATTAGGAATCATATATCTAATCCATTATAATACTTTATTTAATGGTTTATAATTAATAATTAATTGAAAAACCCTTCTTTACAATTCTGTTTGCTTTCGAGCATAAAATGCAGTACAACTCTATGGTGATTTGTTTTTTTCTTATTAATCTTTTATTTAATAAATCATTAGTCTCTTTTTTGCAAAATTTTAGTAATTCATTATTCATTTGGATTGGTTGGAATATTTTTCTCAAAAAATTATTTTTCTTATGGCAATTCAACTATATGTTATTTTCTTTTTCCATAAAGCATTTAGCAAGTTAAAACATATTTCTTTTTCAATAATATTTTTAAAATTATTAATTTTTTTTTATTTAATAATGGATCTTTTAATTGTTTTTCTATTCTTTTAAATTTTAATTCTTATTTTAAGAAATTTATTTAGTTTTCTTTTCTCTTGATTTTACTTTTTGTTAACAGGTTAATTTCTTTAGTTAATGATATTTTCTTTAATAGATTAATTTTTTTTGTAGATAGAAGGAAATAAAAATTTAAAACATATTTCTTGTCCAAGAATGTTTATTATAATTCATTCCTCTCTTACAGAGAAATGATAAAGTAAGGTGAGAAATGAGTTTCCATGATAAAGTAAGGTGAGAAATGAGTTTCCTAATATTACTTTAGTATTAATGTTCTTAACCGAAATGAATATTGTCTTCAAACAAATTCCCTTATTACATATGTGTGCGTTAGATAATTTATAATTTATATTTAATTTTGTTCTATTAGTTTGTGAGAATGTGTTTTTTAATCTTTTCAAAATATTTAGAAGATATTAATCCTTCTTGGATGCAGTTTAAATCTACGCCAGTGTCTAGTATAACAACTATTGTAAAAGAAAGTTCATTATTGATAGAAATTGTTACTTTAATATACAATTTTTGAAAATTTATTTTATTAAATATGTTAATAAAGCTTTATGTTTCATCTCTAGTAATCATCATTGAACATTCTCCTTGTTCGTTGTTAGGGGGATTATTATTATTATTATTGTTATTATTTTCTAATTTTAATAATATAATTTCTTGTATTAGTTGTTCGTTTGAAACTTCTAATTTGATATTAGAAGTTTTTAATTTTTTAACTTCTTCTTTTATTTCATTAATCTCTTGTTGCAAATCTTGTAATGTAATATTTGTTTATCCATCTTGAATTTTTTACTATTTCAGAGAAATTATAAAATTTAAGTTCTGCATCAAGATAATTAGTAGAGAAATTATTATTATTAGTAAAAACATCCTTGAACTTTGTTAAATAATTTCTTTTTTCTTGTAGGTCATTAATTTTATCTATTAATTCTAAAATAATATATTCATGTTTTGTAAGAATATTAATGGTTTTTTTTACAAATACAATTATTTTTATCTAAATAATTACATATATGGACTTCATATTCCGATTCAGTGTTTGAAAATTATTCTGAAATACTTGACTCATTTAATTGATAAATTTCTTCAGAAAAACTTTCTTAATTAATAATTAAAAATATTTAATTCTTGTAATTATTAATTTATTTTATTTTATCATTCTACGTATTATATATTAATTAATAATCATATTCTCATTAAATTATGAATTAAAAAATTAATTAATAATTATATCTATTTAATTTAAATAATTAATTATTATAATTAAATTACATTTGGAAGCTAATTAATAAAGAAAGAAAGTAAAAGGCCAAATAAAGAATGAGCTAATTATTCTAGTAGGCTTTTAGAAGGAGCAAATTGAAGCCAATAATAAAGAAAGAAAGAGAAAAGAGAAAAAAATTAATAAAATAAATATTTGACTTGTAAACAGTAGCAATTAAAAATGAAATAAAATTTAACATTAATGTAGCTAAATTCAAAGAAAATTAGACTATAGCCAATTTAATGTGGACTTATAATAAGATAACGGCTAATATATTGAATTTAGCTTTTAACCAATTCAATAAGAATGTTCTAATTCATTTCATATTGTCATTGTAATTTCTTTAAATTGTTCTATAAAATTTAATAAAAAGTTTAATTTTTACAATTTTAAAACAGTAATAATAAAAAATAATATTCTAACAATATTTTATTCAATTTTCAACGTTTTCTCAACTCACTTTCTAAGCCTCCCTAAATTGTTTTGAAAAGAGAAAATTAAATTGTTTGAGAGTTATGTATTATGTACTTCTTAAATTTTTTTTAGAATAGTAATTTTAATTTTAAATAAGTTAAAAAGTACGTTTTAAGAAAAAACATCATTTTAAGACTTATGTTTTAAAATAATTTGGATTTGAATTTGAGTTTTAAAAATACTATTAATGAGCAAAAATACTCATATGATTTTAAAATAATTACAACTTTTAAACTTTTCAGATATATGGTCATAATCTTTAAAAAATATATATTTTTACTTTATAAAGCATTTATTTATTTATTTATTGTTTAAAGGCAGTTTAAATTTATATTTACCAAATAATAAATAATTTTTGAATAATAAAACTTATTACTTATAGCGGTTTAAATCTATAAGTTATTTTTCATCCTCCATTAATGGTGCAAAAAACAAAAAAAAAAAAAAATATTGATTGAACTAGATCGAACTGAACCATATTATTGGTTTTGATTCGGTTTGTAATCGATTCAATGTGATACTGATTTTCCTATTTTAAAAATTGATTTATACCCACCTAGTCTAGTATATATATATATATTTTAATTTTATATAATTTCTTATATTATATTATATGCTAAATTGCTAATTAATATAATATAAAATTTTATTTTATTATTTAAGTCTATTAATCTTATAACATAAAATAATATATTATTTTATATAAATTAGACACTACTTATACTAGTATAATTAGAAAATGAAAGTGAAAAGAAGAAGGAAATGGGTTTAGAGTAGTCCATTACTCCAAATCCCATAATTTCTTATATTTTAAGATGATCATCATTTTCAACAACAATGCCACTTGTGCAAAGAATATTATTATCATATAATCTATAACGGTTGCCTTAAAGGATACTGGCAACATTTGATAAGCATGAGTTGAGACAATAATGATTATCCCTTTTAGTAGAAATCATAAAGAAAACTATTCTGATACAAAAGATGGAGAGTTCTCTGTAAAGATTGACTATGATTTGAAAAATCAAAGGAGGAAGTTGATTTATGGAGAATCTTCATATACAAATGATTTAACAAAAGGGGGTTGGACACAAATGTGGAACATTAAATGTAGAAGGGGTAGTTAAAATATTTCTCTGGAAGCTTGGTCAAGACATATTGCCTACTAGAGTTAACTTGGCCAAAAAAAAAAAATCGATCTGGACAAATATTGCCCAGTGTGTAGGAGGGAAGAGGAGTCAGCAATACATGTAGTTTGGAATTGTCGTGCAGCATCTGATATATGGTCTAAGCGTGGTAGTCTAGTGCAAAAATGGGCCTGCTATAAAAACAATTTTATAGATTTATGGAAAAAATTAAATGAGAAATTAGTAGCACAAGACATAGCTGTTGTGGCATATGGAATGAGACTACTATGGATGAGAAGAAATTCTCTTCAATTTGAAGCCACATTTGAGAGGCTAAGTAGTATGATGCAAAAGGCAAAGCAGAGTTATAAGGAATTTAGAGCTGCACTAGAACAATAAAAGAGAGACAAAGAGAACTACTGTGGTTAGAATAGTAACTTCTTGTAAAAAACCAGTGAAATTTACATGTAGAGCAAATTGAGATGTGGCAATTGACAAGGTGAATAAAATGATGGGAATGAGAATCATAGTTAGAAACAGTAAGGGGATAGTATGGCAGCAATGTGTTTGACTACTAGTTGCTTGACCCAACTGAGATAATAGAGGCATAGACTTTAAGGAAAGCTTGAGAATTTTGTGCTGACTTGAGACTAACACAGGTAATTTTTTAGGGTGATTGTCAAGTTGTAGTGAAGAAGGTTAACAATAAAGAAGTAATTCACACAACTTATGGACATGTGATAGAAGATATTCGCACCATGTTGACTGAGAAAAGACAGTGAAATACAAGTTTTGTATACAAAGAAGCTAATAGCATAGCACACAAGCTAGCTAAATTAGCTCTTTCTCTAACTTTGGAAACTGTTTGGATTGAAGAAGTACCTGTGCAGTTAGAACATTTTGTAATGAATGAAAAGCATTGTAACGATGGTTGAGTTTATGGTATGAATGAAAGTTATGGTTTGATTAAAAAAAAAAAAAAGTGGACTACAAAGTGAGTGTATTGCCTAGCAAGTTTTGAACTTGCAATAATGGTATATTTGCCTTTGACTTTCATTTATGTAAGAAAGTAGGTCTAAACTTCCATTTTTTTGCGTTATAATAATAAATAAATAAAACTTCTATTCTTTTGATAACTATTGAAAAGTAGATAGGATGATTTGGATTTTACAAGATTTTAGACTTGAAGTACTTGGGTTTAGACTTAAAAGAGATTATATTTTCATAATCACTATCATCTTCCTCCTCCATCTTCTCTTTCTTTTTCTTCTTCTTCTTCAAGAGTTAGATCTATAATATGGATCTTGATAAGGTAACCAATGGTGATGATTCACAGCAAGGCAAACAACTTCACTATGGAGAAATTATCTCCACTGCAGAGAAATTATCTCCGCTGCACACTGTTGTACAAGCTCTGCCATAACACCAAACAGCCTCTAAAAGGAATATTCTCTCATAACCAAAATGTCCAGATAGACTAATTGTATTGAAACATGTCATAGGGAATATTGGATAATGTCATGGGATTTATTCTATAAATAGTTGCTTGTATCGTGCTGCATTATATTTAGTGAAAACCAAAATACAAAAAATTGTATAGAGAGAGCTTTATTCACTTTGTTATTTTCTCAAACACTTTGTGGCCTCTGCTATCATATTCAATATGGTATCCAAAGCTCACTAAGGCTCACGCCTCCATCCTGCCTTCTCTTTTCTTCTAGATTCTGTGTTTTCAAAGTATCCAACAACTTCATTCCAGGCACTAACACAAACACTAATACCAACACAAATACCACCACCAACACCAACTCCACTGTTGCCCACTTCATCTCCTTAACTCCACCATTGTCACCGTTGCAAACCATTCCATTACTATCAAACTTTCCATCGATAACTACCTTCTTTGAAAATCTTAGATTGTCCTATTTTTGAAGGGTTATCAACTCTCTTCTCAAGTTGATGGATTTTCACCTCCTTCACTTGAATGATTAATGACTTTGTGAACCCCGAATACACTCGATGGGTGCTTCAAGATTAGTTAATCATCTTTGTTCTTAACTCCTCTCTCTCGGACATAATCCTTGCACAAGTACTTTATTGTAGTACCTTGTTCAAGATCTGGTCGACATTACAAAACCTCTATGCGACTCAGTCATTCGCCCATGTTATTCAAACACATTTCCAACTTGCTACTCTAAAAAAGGGTTTGGAATCCATAACTGTTAAGGCAAAATCTCTCTCTATGACTCTTAAGTGCTACTGGAAAATCCTTATCCTCATCCCAGTTTACAGTGTATCTCCTTCTTGGTTAGGGTCTTACTATGAATCAATTATCACCTCCATCACTACTCATCCAGAGCCCATTTCTCCTCATCAAATCTCCAGTTATCTTCTAAACCACAAGTCACGTATAGCTCATTAGAATCCATCCCCGTTATCTAATATTTCCATATCTACAAATGCTGCCTCTTGTGCTCCAATAACGTCGAGGCAGTCTCAAAGAGGAAAAAATTATTCAAATAGAGGGGGCGTCGAGGTAGGGTACTAGGCCATGGGTCTCCCTCCTCTTCGGCCCACACTAACTCGCCTCTCTTTCCTAGGCCCGATTCCAGACTTGTTTGCCAGATATGTAACAAAATAGGCCACACGGTTGTGACTTGCTATCAACGTTTGAACCATGCCCATCAGGGCCCCCCCTTCATAGCAAACTTTACATATCTCCCATTAAATGCCCCCCATCAAATTATTGGTTTTTCGACACTGTGGCTACCAAGTACTTCACCTCGGATTTTGCAAATCTTAACATTGACTCTATGTCTTATCAAGATCCCAAACAAACTAGCATTGGAGATGGCATGACTCTTCCCATCCAAAACACTAGTTCCGCTCATTTTACTAACTCTTGCATGTGCCTTTAATTACACATAATTTACTTTCTATTTGTCAATTATGTGTTGATAATCCTATGTTCTTTGAGTTTCACTCTTCTTGTTTTCCTGTGAAGGATTATCAAATCAAGAAGGTGCTATTTCAAGGTCTTATTAAGGATGATCTTTATGTTTTACCGTTGACGTCCTTGTCTACCTCCATGCCCACTGATGAGTGCATGAAAGTGCATTCTAAATATCCTAATATTTGATTAAATTGTAAAGAATAAAAATAGAAATAATTAAATTTTACTTATTTTATTGAATTAAATTTCTATTTACATTGAGGCATCTTTAAGCATTATTTATCTTCTTTTATTTTTATTTTTTATTTTCTTTATTTTATTTTATTTTATTTATATTCTAATTTATTTATTTATTTATATTTCTTTCTTAATAGTTGATGGAGGGAAAAATCACACATATGGGCTTCACAAAGAAAGAGACTTCAAATTGCACTTCACTAAAAGGCTGCACTCATTTAAAGCCAGTTTTACTTCATGGTCCAACAATTAATTCAGCCACATGTTTTTGCTTTTGGGCCTCCATTCAATTATATTTCAAACTAGGCCCAAACGTTGGAACCATCACATGGCAGCATTTTACTTTTAATAGGACACGGGTCTTCAACATAATGGTATTGTTCATGTGAGTGTGTGCATTTGAGTGTGGTTGCTCTCTAGCATTACTTAAGATATATATATTTGAATTTTGAAAGGGCGCCGCATATATATAAGGGGGACGAAGGCTGGAATGAGGGTCGTGTACGAGTAGAGAACGAAAATTCACTTTATGGCCGTCGTTTGTTTTATTTTTTTTTTTAAAAAAATTGTTATCCATAATATTTATGGATTATTAAATTTTTATGTAGGATTGAGAATGAACTTGTACACTAGATAATATTTTTAATTTATTTTTAATTAATATATTTGATTTTAATTTATTAAAACTCTTTTATTTAATGATTATCAAAATATTGTTAATATTTTCTTTTCTGAATAATTTTAAAATTTATTTCATTTTTGATTCAGTCATACTTTTTCTATTGAATGAATTTGTTCTTTGATTATATTTGGATCTATTGATTATTTATATTGATTTAATTCTCTGTTACAATATCGTTCTTTGGATCTATTGATTATTTATATTGATTTAATTCTCTGTTACAATATCGCTCTTTGAGTATATTGTCGTCGTTGAATTTTTTCAATGTGGATGTCAATGTGCGTGATTTAAAAGCGATGGATGATTTTTTCGTAGAGTTACATTTAATTTAATTTTTGGTTTATAATTATATATCTCCCGGTTGAGAATAACGGAATTGAATTATCAATTGAGTTATCAATGAATTAAGAATAATTAAAATACCGGATATGTGCAAGGGATCCTCGAAACACTACTGTTCGTTAACTTTGATTACTTTTTTTGTTAATTCTTTAATTTAATTTTAATTTGCATTCAAAATAAATTTTTATTTTTCTATTAAGTATTTAATTTTTTTTTTTAGTTTCCTTACTATTTTACTATTTTTTTAATTTGTCTCCATGTGGAATCGATACCTCAAAGCTGCACTACAATTACCGCGTTATTCTTTGGGCATCATCACCCACCTCTCCTCAAGCCTACCTTGGTGAATGTACATCCACCTCACATTAGCATGCTCGACTCGGTCACCCATCATCCTGAACTACCTCTCTCACACTTAGGCATTTTTAACTTCCTATAATTCCCACATCTACATCTCATACTTGTTCAACTTGTTCATAAAGCAAAATTCATGCATTACCCCATCTCCCATTCTCATCTCACTCCTCTAAGTCTTTTGAACATCTTTTTTAGACATTTGAGACATACACCTATGCTATCCTCAAACGGTTATTGCATTTATCTTTCAATAATGATGATTTTTCGAAATATATTTAGATATTTCCTATTTAATCTAAATCAAATGTTTCTATTATTGTTTTAGCCTTTTTATGATATGTTACTAATACTTATTCTTTAAATGTTGTTTCCACTCAAATGGATTAAAAGAAAGGGAAGGGAAAAGGAAAGGGAAAGGGAAAGGGAAAAGGAAGGGGGGGGGGGGGGAGGGGGCGAATTTCGACCCCTTCATCACATTTTTCTTTATAGTATCTCTCATCGCATCACGTATTCTTATTCTCACACTCAAAATGGAATTGTTGAGAGTCGTCATTGTCACATTGTAGAGATCAAGTTGTCTCTACTTGCCCATGCTTTCGTACCTCACAAACATTAGTCGGAAGCTTTCCAAACATCCATGTTTTTAATAAATAGCATCCCAACCCCAATTCTCTCAAATGAATCCCTTTTTGAGGTTCTTTTTAACAAAACTCCGGACTATAAATTTTTAAGGATCTTTGGTGTGGCTTGTTGGCCCAATCTTGGACCCTTTCATCGTTACAAAATGGATTTCTATTCACAACTTTTCATCTTTATGGGCTATAACCTTGACTATAAAGGCTATTGTTGCCTTCACTTGCCCACGGGCCAGACTTATACCTCTTGAGATGTCCACTTTGATGAGTTCATGTTTTTCTTTTTTCAACAAGCCCAATTTGCCATTGCCAGCCCCTCATCCCCTACCCTGTCCACTTCCTTCTATTTTAATCCTTTTATTCATGTTGGGCCCATGTCCAAGATGACCCAACTCTCTCTTATCTCGTTTGTGTCAAGCCCTTCACCAAGGTTCGACCCAAACATACACTTAACCCCTCAAGTCTCTAACCCTTATCACAACTCTCTTGAATTTTCCCCGATTCCAAATCCTAGCTCTGCACCATTACCTCCTTCTCCAACAATCTACCTTGTATCTTCCTCCAAACCTATACAAACATCAAAATCATACCTCTATCACACCATTCGATAATTACCAGAAACTAAATCCGATACACACTGCCCCATGTTCAAACATACGAGACAATTCTTTGACCCTCCAAACCCTCTGCCTCCCTTACCTCTGCCTCTCATCCCATACTTGAAAAATCTTCCAACTTTACTAGGGCCTCTCGTTTTCCCAAATGGCCCTCATCCATGGCCCTTGAGTTTGAAGCCCTCCTACATAATAAAACTTGGGATTTAGTCTTATTTTCTTCCACCTACAACTTACTCGGCTGCAAATGGATTATTAAATCAAAGTGTTGGGCAGAAGGCACCCTTGAGCACCGCAGGGCACGCTTTGTGACCAAAGGCTTTTATCAATAGCCTAGCCTTAATTATACGAAAACCTTTAGTCCAATTGTAATATGGATATGGATCTATAGAGCTTGTATTTACATAATCATACTCCATTTTTTTACTACTCTGGTCCCCATCTTTAATTTCTTCATCTATTTACCATGGTCCATGTGCACAAAAGTTACATTCTCTTGAAAATCTTGGAAAACCTTTGGTTGCAATCGTAGGTGTCTTCATCTTGAAGGCACACACCCATGACCATGGTTATGAGTGTCGAAATCATATGCATATCCCAAACCAAGACTTTAGATCTCATCCTCACAAATATCGTAGTAGTTAGTTGTGATTCTAAAGTATGAACCCAAAGTTGCGACTATAAGTCTTGTAGTCTTGAAGGCACAAACCCATGACCGTGATCATAGATGTTGAAGCACAAACCCATGGGTCCTGTTCTCTAAAAAACACGGACACCATTGACATGATCCTGGATTAAAGGCACATATATGGCCTTAAAGGCACAAATAATAGTAAAATAATCGTAAATAGTTTGTGAATAAAAATGAAATAATCTAAGAATATCTGAGAACAAATGTATTCCCAGACTCCTAGTCTCAAAGGCACATATTTAAAATCATTTTCGATGGCTAGGTTTGAGGCCCTTGGTTAGTAATTATATTCACAAACTCAAATATATTTTTATTTTATTTTATTTTATTTTGTGATAGAGTGATTCGAATATTGTCTTAATGATCAGCCTACCTATTATAGAGAATGAAAATAAAGGTGGTGGATATCTTAAAATTTCGTTTGGTTTTGTAAATAAGATGAGATGAATTGAATTGAGATTAAAATTAAAAGTTAAATAAAATAATATTAAAATATATTTTTATTTTGAACTTTGAAAAGGTTAAATTATTTATTCTATTTTATATGTGAATTCTAAAAAATTATAATAATTAGATGAGATAAATTGAGAAGAATCGTGAAAACAAATTAGCCACAGGCCCACAAGTAAAAAAAAAATATTATATAAAGTTTAAAGATAAATATTTTGATTCTATATAAATAAATTCATAAATGACATTACTAATGTAACATGTTAAATTATAAAATTATTTTAACTATAAAATAAATATAATATATTATAAAAATTATAAAAACTTATTTATATATATTTTTTTGCATATTATTTACCAAATTTAAGAAAAATGTTTAGGCCGCCAAGAGGTGTTTTGAAATATAATTTTGATTTAATTTTTTATTTAATAATTAAATATGTATTTCAAATATTTTTATAAAAATGTTTAAAAATATTAAAAAAAATCTAAAAAAATAAACCAAAAAAATAAAAAGTCTAAAAATGTAGACCAAATGACGGAGAATCTGAGGCTACACCCTCGGTGGGTGTAGCACAATCCTTTTAGGAAAATGCTTTTGCCCCGCTCCATTGCCCCCACTCTATTACCCCGCTCTGTGTTTTGTTTTTTAATCAAAAAAATATTTTTTAATAATATTATGAATTTTTTTCTTTTTTAAAAAATATTAAAACATATTAAAAAAATAATGTAAAAAAAAATTACAAAAGCTATAACTTAACACTAACCGGGTAAGCTAGCGGGACATACTAATAGACCTCCTAGCATTGCCCAACATTTTAACGGGTAAGAGTATTAATATTGATTTTATCAAATTTTTTATTTAAAATTTAATAAGAAATATAAATTTAATAAAAAGTTAATAAAAAAATCATATACATTGATAAGAATATTAAAATTAATTCTATCAATAGCCAAAAATTCAAATTTTGAATTATAATACTTTAATATCATTTTTCATATTTAAAAAATTATTATTTTTATAAGTCAAATTAATTATTTAATTTATTTTTTTCCCTATTTTTTTATTAAATATGAACAAATTTTTTTAATGAATCTAATATAAGAATATTTTAAATGTTAATTTTTTTTATCAAATTTATATTTTTTATTAAATTTAATTTTTTTTTCTGAAATGCTCTAATTAAAGGGACTATGCAAGATTTGTTTGCACCTGTTTTGTATTTGATAATGAATAATTATTCTATTTTATTTGATATATTATTTTTATAGTTTATGTATTTTATTAGTTTTGAAATTTTTTTATATAATGATTAAGAAAGTAATTTTATTGTGTTGGATTTTTTTAATATTTTTTTTAAAACATTTTAAAATAATTTAAAAAAAAATAGTTGGAGCGTTCAATACCGCTGCGGAATTGTAGCAGCACTCATTTTGACAATTTGTGCCTGGTACGACAGATTACACGAGCGTGTCAGACCTGACAACAAATAGAGAGAGAGAGAGAGAGTACAGAGAAATGGAGTCACCGTTCAACGCCGATTTACTGAAAGGGAAGGTAGCTTTATTAACCGGTGGTGGCTCCGGTATTGGGTTCGAGATTTCAACACAGTTTGGTAAACATGGAGCTTCAATCGCCATCATGGGTAGGCGAAAAAAAGTCCTCGACACTGCTGTCTCTGCTCTTCATTCTCTCGGAATTCCGGTAACACTTTTTGTTTTTAACTGTCTCTAGTGATTTCCCGCTTCTATTCTCCCACTCCCACTCCCACTCCCACTCCCAGCATCCGCTTTCTTTTATTTTTATTTCTCGTCTTATTGCTTTTATGGCTCCCGAGAAAACCGATCTAATAATAAGAAAGAGAAGTTGTTGACTTTTACCCACTATTGCATACGAATTTAGGTTCCTTTTGATTCATTTTCTGCGTGCTTCTCAATTATAGCTCTGTTTCTTGATGATGAAATACCTGGGGAAACGAAAGAGAAAATGAGTTTGTTCTTCCGAGGTTCTGGTTTCTGATACATTGGGGCCACATGTGGATTTTGGTTTTAGCTAGCTGCGTGCAGAATTGTAATTCTTCTATGAGGAAAGTGCCCATACCCGATTGCACAGATCACGGTTGGTCTACGATGAAATTGCCAGAGCTGAATCGGGATCCTAAAATTGAATTCCGGCTTAATAGTACCGCCTACATCCGCCTCTATATTACGGATATGAATGCTTGGATCAGCAACTGTAGCAATTGCACACCCACGTGTCTTTTTTTTTTCTTAATCAAACGCAGTTGCACACTGCATTTTGAGGTTTTGAATTTTGAAAGAAAGAGGAAGACTTGGGTCGGTGCATTTTGAACCCAAAAGACTATGTGTATGTTTGAGATTGTGATAGGAAATATAGCTTATAATTTTAGGGATTATAGCTTATAACTTAAATAACAAGCTTTATATTTCAAAAGCTGTTTATTGTTTGGTAAACATGTATTTAAAATAATTTTTAAGTTAGTTAAAATAATTTTTTCAAAATATACAATTATCTACAAGAGTTTTTTGATAAAAATTTCAATTTGTGCTTTCTAAAAAAACTGACTTTCAGCTTTTTTAACCGATTAAAATATTTTTTATAAAGTTATAAAACATGTCATTTTTTCTTTAAAAGTAATTTTTAACTGCTTAAAAGTATTTTTTAAGCTTCAAAACACAACCCAAATAAGCTCTATAAATTCACTAATTGCGTTACCTTGCTTTTTGTATGACAGAGGGAAAAAGGCTATTTTTGATGGCTTAATGTGTTGATACCCTATGGTTGGAAGGTGTTTAATCAATGTCCAAGACGTTGTGGATATAATTTTTAAGAAATATTTTAACTACAAAAAGATCCTACAAAATCAAATCTACAAACTGATATGATTTTATATGATATATTAGATTGTAAAACTACTCTTATTATAAAATAGATCTAACGTATTGTATGAAGTTACATCAGTTGGTAGGTTTACTTTGTTGGATCTCTTTGTGGCTGTAGTACTTCTCATAATTTTTTATTGGCAGTCATTTTATGTGATTAGTTTTTTTGAAATTTGTGATTGATTATACCTGAGTCTTAGAAAGTTTTGTGTTTCCTGGAGGCTGTTGGCTTTGAGGGGGATGTTCGCAAGCAGGAAGATGCAAAAAGAGTTGTGGACTCAACATTCAAACATTTTGGCAGGCTAGACATTCTCGTGAATGCTGCAGCTGGAAATTTTCTTGTGGCAGCAGAGGATTTGTCTCCTAATGGATTTCGAACAGGTTATCTGTTGCAGCTTGATATTTATAATAATAACGGTATACGGTTGGATCTTCTGTTTTTATGCTTGCTTAGAGGAATGGTCATCAAAATTCCTCGTATACGAATTATGTGATATGGTTTAGAGCTAAGTTCACCTCATCTTACAAGTGCTTAAAACCTCATGGGATATATTTTGGGAAGTCTGTTTTTTTTTTCCCCCCGCTTTTTAGAGTATTTTGCACTCTCAGATTTTCTCAATGTGGCTTGAAATTGAGCCTTCTTTAGAACTTCAAAGATGTTAACTGAAATGTTATGAAAGAAGAAAATAAACAATTAAAGGAAATCATATGAAAGCGGGATTTTGTGGATGTGTCCTAAATTCTAGCTATTTGCTGAAATCTTGGGAATAACCATACCATGATTTTGCTCCTTTAGACCAAGGAAACTTAACAAAGATAAATAATATGTTGCATGGAAAAAATGTATTATGTTAATTAAATAAGTCAATTTCATTAGAGATATCATGATCTCGAGTCACAACATATAGGGGGCTTTTCTCTAATCATTTGGTAGTTGAAAAGCTCGAATTTGTTTCTTACATGGTAATAAATCATGCTTATCAATTTTTGCTCTTTTAGTGGCTTTGAACAAATGTGTGATTGGCTTTAACTGTTCCCCTACAGTTATGGATATTGATTCTGTTGGTACATTTACAATGTGCCATGAAGCATTTAATTATCTCAAGAAAGGTGGGCCGGGAAGGAGCTTATCTGGTGGTGGAACAATTTTGAACATTAGTGCTACTTTGCATTACACAGCTTCTTGGTATCAAATCCACGTATCTGCAGCCAAGGTTCTTTGCATTGTTTTGTAGATGTTACCAATATCTGACTCTGTTATTGATTTCTTTGTAAGTAGTTTATTACAGGCCATACTTCTAGTTCGGTGTCTCCTTCACTAGGTATAGGATTTTTACTATGATAATATTTATGACATGAAATATAATTGTAACAAGATTTTGCACCTATATGGAATAGAATTTCTTATTACCTACAAAAAAAGGATTATGCACCTATATATGTATGTATGCACGTTTGCATGAACATATCATATATGGTATATTTATTGCTTCCTTTCTAACAGGCAGCTGTGGATGCCACTACAAGAAACTTGGCACTCGAGTGGGGAACTGACTATGATATTAGAGTCAATGGCATTGCACCAGGCCCCATTGGTGATACTCCTGGCATGAGTAAACTTGCACCCGAGGAGATAAATAGCAAAGCTAGAGACTACATGCCTTTATATAAACTAGGGGAGAAATGGGATATTGCAATGGCTGCTCTCTACCTTGTTTCAGATGCAGGTTTACAACCTTGTTCAGTCATGCAGTTATCTATAGATAACATCTCCATTTTGTTTTAATGAACTTATCCATATATGTAGGTATATGTGTGCATATATGTGTACTTTATATATTATCCCCATATATACTTATCAAAACATCATATTGTCCCCATAGATTCTGTCCTGCTTTGCAAGATTTTTGGTTTCAGTGGCTATTGGTTTTGCTGAATTCAAATTCCAGTCTAGTTATATTTCTCGACCTACATATCTATTGATCCTCCATTTTATTCTTTTTCCCACCTCTTTTTTCTGATTTACTGTCGCATGACAATTACTAAGCATGTATTTACTTTGCCAATTATATCCTTAATCTGGACAGCTTTGTTTATTATTTTCTATTGGTACGATAAAAACAAGCTGAGCAAACCCGTTTTTAGAAAATAGACCGTTCTAGTTAGCACGTCTCATGCAAGTGATATTTAGCAATTAGCATGCAAAATGCTGAGTCATGACTGAGGTAATCTGTTAAGGAACTCATGTACGATATGTATCTTACCATTTATTGCCTTTGTACTAATTTTTTATTTGATAGGTAACCTTTGTACTGATTTTAATCCTTATCCGCATATATCTTTTATTTTTCACTGTATTACATACTTATTTATCCATGTAATTATTGCAGGTAAATTCGTCAATGGAACCACTATTCCTGTTGATGGAGGTCTTTGGCTGAGCAAGCCTCGGCATCTACCAAAAGAAGCAGTAAAGCAGCTTTCACGAGCAGTAGAAAGCAGGTCTAGAGAGAAACCAGTGGGACTTCCGACTAGCAAGCTGTAAGCCGACAGGATACAGACATAATCATTATGGGCTTGTTGCCTCTCCACTTGGCAAAACTTAAATGAAATACATTTTAATATCTCAACTTTCAAGTTTCTAGAAATTTGAAACCAACCTAGAGGGCGCTTTTGGAAGTCACTCAAGAGTTAGGAAACTTTCTTCCTTTGTGTGTAACTTCTCTGAATTCCTAATATGACTATTAATAGACATCTCAGTTAAGGCGTGCAAGCTTTAAGTTGGTGTATCAAAATAAAACTCAGTTAAGATATGCAAGCTTTGAAGGCTACAATGCTGGATTATTTACCAAATACTCCAACCAAGGCCTTTTCATGATATAAACCTTCTAGAAATTAATTCTAAATAGTAGTTGTTACTTTGTCCAATGTTTCTATTCTCTTTATTTACTTTTACTTTTGGCAAATTCAAGAAGCAGGATGCATTCTTGAAACTAATCCTTCCCCACTCATCGAGTCAAATTTGAGAGAGCTGCAACATAATTAAAAGGAGGCTTTGCAACAAGAAGAAGCGTTTTGGAAGGCAGAAATTAGAGAATTTTATGGTTATAAGGAAGATATTTTAGTTCTCTTCCTTCTAAAAATGAAACTTTGATGAAAACTTTAATCCACTTGATAGCTGTTGATTTTTTCAAAAAATATCTAACTAATGAAGGGGTTGATTCTTCTGAAATTTTTTTTGCCAATATCTCCCTCTAGTTACTTCGGAAGATAATAAAGTGTTGATGGCTAACCCACATCTAGAAGAACCTAAAGATGTAGTATTTTCCATCCCCATAGATTCGGCACTGGGACCTGATGGCTCTCCAGTTTCTTTCTATATGTCTTGCTAGTTTATCATTCTCCAAGTTCTCCTGGAAGTTGTTAATTAGTGTCTCAATGGGGAAAATCTTTTATATTACTAGAAAGCATCGATTACCCCTCTTATTCCAAAGATTGATGATCCTAAGGATTTTTCTTCGCTTAGGCCTATAAGCTTATGCCAAGTCTTACAAAATCTTTTTGAAAATTATTGCCAAGTGACTTACAACTTTATTGCCTAAACTCATTTCCATAAACTCAGGGGTCTTTGTTAGTGGGAGACATATTACTGAAAGCGTTGCTTTAGCACAATAATTGACCTCAAGTATTTTAAAGAAGTCTTGTGGGAGGAAATATGCTTCTAAAGATAGATATGACTAAATTATTTGATATGGTGAGAAACTTAAATGATCTTCTTCAAGAACTACATTGCAAATGGGGACGGTAGATTCTTCATTCTAACTCTTTATGGGCTTTATACATGAAGCATAAATATATAAAATTTGAAAGTGATTTTTCACAACTAAGGACCAGGGTTGATTTTTCTCTTTGTGAATCGATTATTAAATCACTTCCTTTGATTCTTGCTGGTAATTACTAGTAGATCAGAGAAGGATTTATTAACTTTTGGTTTGAGGAATGGAATGGCAGTGGTTGAACCTTCTCCTTTACTAAGGTATCTTAGAGTGAGTGCACTTTCAAATTTCTCAATATTGAATCACCTTGAAGGTCATTCTATGGTACAGGAAATATAAGTCATCCAATTTCAATGCAATCTGGTTTGGATCAAAGTGTTTGGCAGCATTCTCAATGGGTCTTTTTCATTAAAGTTTGCTTGGTAGGCTATAAGAAGAAACATCCTGAGTTTCAATTAGCAAAGATGATTTGGAATGCTATTGCTATTATTCCTTCTAAAGTCTCAATTTTTGGTTGGAAACTATATTTTGGACCTATTCTAGCGATTCAGTTGTTAAAGGTTGTGGTATTCCTAGTCTTAATGTGCTATTGTTGTAAATTTGCTTGACAATTTATTAGAACATGCCTCAAATTAACTGTGTGTCTGATTATCTAGGTAAAGTAGGGGGTTATGTTATTTCTGTTACATATTTTTTGATCTCTCATCTTCTAAAAAGGCATTGGGGTGAATATAGGATGGACTGCATGAGTTTAACTCGGTTCGGTCCCTGATTTGTTAAGCTGGTTTCTTGGTACATTTTATTTTGTTGGTTACTTATGGTAAAATTGATTGCTTTAATTACTTCTTAAAAAAAATTGATTGCTTTAATTGTTACTTTTAGTTTTCTATGATTGAAGTGGTAATTAAGTTGGTGAAATAAAATATCAATGTACTTAAGATCAATCGTCTAAAATTGACATTGCCAAGATATCTTATTAAATTATGATTGAGCTTCGTATTGTTACTAGCTTGTGTTGATTCGAGTTTAGAATGTATGAGTGAGCCTTAATTCAATTGAATATATAGGCAAGATCTTTTAATCCTAATCCGTTACTTTTATTTTTGGTTCATGTTGGATTTGCAAGTTGTGACATAATTTGCTAGCTCTTAATGCAAGCTAGTATTGAAATAGGCTCATATCAAGTCAAGTTCGGATTGTATTAAATTTGTCAATCCTCAAGCTTAATCTGCTAATTTGGTTCACCGTCTTTCTCTTTCCCTCTGTTTCATTTTGTTTTTGTTTTTTTGTTTTGTGCTCCTTTATGCTTGTCTTCCTTACAATTAGATTCCAATGGTTTTATAGTTGTAAGTTCCTTGAGATATTTGAAGTTCCAACAAGAAAACATGTTAAAAGGAAACACATAATAACTGTGTTTAATTAGTACTGTTTCGTTCATTCTACAAAAAGACAATCCTCAAGCATTTTAACTTATTTTTAAGTATTTGATGATGTTTGTAAACAAGTAAAATTCTCTTCTTATGATTTCCACTCTTTCTCCTGTTGATTTTTTTTTATATTAATTCTGCAAAATAAGGTTCCAACATACATACTGAATATAGTACATACATCAACTATCTATGCATATTAGGTAGGTCTTTTCCTATTGATTTTTGTTGTTGATAGCATTTTTTTAAGTAATATTCTTTATTGAATAGAATGAAACTAAGGAATGTCCAAGTACACAGAAAGTATACAAGTTGAGACACCTAATCACACTCTAGGGGTTGCATATATAGTAAGAATTCATGAACATTCTCACCCCTCAAAATGATAGCAGAAAACCACTGAAAAAGAGAGTAAACAAAAAAATTCCAAATTTCTTTTGTGGTGCGCTCCTTCTTGTTGAAGCACCTCTCATTCCTTTCCAACCATATAACCCACATTAAGCACAATGATATCATTCGCCACACTGCTGCCATTTGAGCACAAGGATGAGACATATTTCAACAAGTTAGTAGGTCCATTACACTTTTAGGCATGACCTAACTCAGCCGGGCTCTATTAAGGATATCAGCCCATAACTTTCCAGCCACCTTGCAGTGTAAGAGTAGATAATCTATCGATTTCCCTTTCCACACATGTAGCACCACTCCATGAAAACCATTCCTCTCTTTCTTAGATTATCAATTGTCAATATCTTCCCATGTGCAACTCTCCACATAAAAAATGCCACTTTGGATGATATTGGGACTTTCCATATACTCTTCCATGGGAAGAAATGGGGTTGTAGGACTGTCAAAACCTTGTAGAAGGATTCAACAATGAACTGGTTCCTTCTTGTATGTTTCCACAACATGCAATCACTCCCATTGGCCCGTAGCTTTGCTGAATACAAGTAACTGTAGAAGCCTGCCAGCTATTCAAGTTTCCAATCTTGAGCATTTCTTATAATAATGATATTTCAAGTTACCGTCCCATTGGCATAACATAGTACTTTTGAAACTAAGGCTTGCTGATTTTCTGCCATGTTAAAAACAGCTAGAAAAGTAGTACAAAGAGGGTTTTTCCCACACCAAATATCAACCCAAAAGCGGATTCGCATTCCATTAGCCATCTCAAACTTGAGATGTGTTTCAAAAGTGTCTCAACCTTTTCTTATGAATTTCTATAAGCTTACTCCATGAGACCCCCTACCCTCATTGAGAGCATTTTTTTTAAGCATTTATAATTAAAAGGTATAAGTTAATAATAAGGAATGGTGATCTAAAACTAATTTTCATTGAATAAAAAAGTTTTGGTGGAAGGTGGTAGATTGATGCTCGTGGTAGAAAGGAGACATGTAATAAAAGAGATTGGATTATAATGAGAACATCAACTATGAAATGGGGAGTGAAGACATTTGTGAAGTGTTCTCAATCAAAGGGATCAAATGATTAGTTTTTCAGAATCTTTGGCAATGAATAACCAGAGATGATTCGGTGGTGATGATGCTAGTGACAAGATCCAAGAAAGAAAAACCCACTTGAGACACCTCTGGCAATGTTGAAATAGATAAAAGAAGAAATGTTGAGCTTGAAGAAAGCTCAAGATTTAAGGATGCATACTCTTAAATGCCTAGAAGAGAAAAAGAGAGCATGAAAAAGGCAATGCATGGCAGGGGTCGAGTCTTGACTGTAAAGGCAGGTGATTTAATATCATCTTAGATGAACCTCACCAACAGCAACATTCAGGTATTATAATGGGTTCTATATAAAGCATATTAGACCCAACAATGTGTAGGGATAATATGTGGTAGTTCGAGCATTAATTCATGCATCTTCTCACAACCTTAAGAGGTTGGAGGAACCCATTCTAATTCAAATGAGCTCAAATTTCCCTTAAGCAAAAAGCTAGAAAACTAAAAAGATAACTAGAAAGTTAACTATGAAGCAAGAGAGCAGAGTTCAAATTGTACAAAATTGAAGTGAAGGGCAACGGGTGTAATATTATGACACTTAAAATCATTTCATGGAGGTAAAGAGATGAAAGAGAAAAAAAGTGCTTCAAAATTCGAAATTAGCTCTGCAAATGGAAAGTTGACATTGTATGCTTTGAAGTGCAATGGGAACTTATTTACTTGAATCTTATTAGTTTTTGTGGTCTTGTAATCAAGTGGGTTATCATTACTTGCTAGGCCTCTTCATTCGGTTAGGATTTTGCTCGGCCAATTTTCTTGGTGCTTTTATTGACTCCCACATTCATCTAAGAGGTTTAAGAAAACTACTCGTCCTTCGAACCCGGATGAACAAGCCTATTACTTGCCTTTCAATGGAGCTTACTTGATCAAGCGAGCTTATTGATGTTGGATAGGAGGGTGGTAGAAAAGTCAGAAGATTGTGAATGGGATATTTCATGGTGGCTTGCTTGATAAAGAATGTTGTGGATGGATATCAATGGGCTTTTATAGGTGTTTTCTTGTTTTAGATCTGAAAGAAGGTTATAATGGGATGAGTTGGCAGGACTAAGTAATATGTGACTTACCTTAGCATATTGGTAGTGACCAAAATGTCACTTGATTCCTGAATGAAAGATTAGGTGACTCCAATTTCAATTTGGCAATGGTAGATTTTCCTAACTTCATCTTTGAACAATGTTTACAAGATGTTCCTCCTGCGGATGACTCTTTCACCTGGTTGAGAAACAGAAGACACCCTTTTTGGTAAAGTATTGATAGATTTCTAGTATTAGTATCCTCTTATTGGAAAGCATAACACCCGCATATCATTCAAAAGATACACTCCATGTTGTCTTCAAACTATTTCCCATCTTTATTGATTGTGGAGGTATTCGAGTCTTATGGTTGAAGGTGGGTGATAATCACACCAAGTTCTTCTACTGGGTGACAAATTCCTATAGGAGAAATAATGTCATCGAGATGTTGAGGGTGGATGAGGTGGCTACCTCAAACTAACATGAGATCATGGATCACTTTGTTAACTACCACATGAGAATTTGCTTTTGAAAAAATTCTCTTAGAGACCAAATTTCGATGGACTTACCTCTGATATCTCGATTCATTAAATTAAGACAACTCTAGAGGCCTTTCAAAGGGATGAAGATTTGGAAAGCATTAAAAAGTATGACGTGTAATAGAACTTCAAGTTTGGATAACTTTTCTGTAGTTTTTTTATTTTTAATATATTGGAAAGTGAACAAAAACAATATATTGGGGCCTTACATGAATTTCATGAAAATGGAAGGTTTGAAAAAAGCCCCACTATAAGCTTTATTGCTGTAATTTCAAAACCTTCCGGTAGGGTAAAGTAAAAGATTATCGACCGATTATCTTAGTGAGCTGGATATACAAGATCCTCTTGAAATTTTAAGTAAATAGACTGATCATGATGGTACAGCTAATATCAAAGCCCAAAAATGCCTTGTTAGAGGATGGCTAGTTCTTGATTCGACACTTATTTCTAATGAATGCTTGAATAGTAGACTCAAGTCAGAAGAGTTAGGACTTGTGTACAAGCTTGACACGTAAATTGCCTATGATCAATTCACTGGGAGACTATTGCATTACATGCTAGAGATATGTGGATTTGGTATTGAGTGGTATCTATGGATCAATTATTGTATTTGCGGGTAACGCACTATTGGGCTTATTGAAATGCTTGTGAGGATTGAAATAAGTTGATCATCTCTCTCCATTTTTATTTATTATTGTAATGGAACCTTTTAGCAAGATGATCTTTGGTATTGTTGAGGGTGGTTTCCTATCCAGATTCTTGGCGAGGGAGGCAAATATTGGCTCACTCAACATATTTCACATACCCTTTAATATTTTGTGGAGGCCAAACATGATCATATTCAAGTTTTGAAGGTTTTTCTTTAATGATTCGAAGTTGCTTCAAGATTGGGGGTGAACTTCTGGCCAAATTAGAAGTAGTTCTAGTGGAGTTTTTCCTCACGTGGAGAATATGGCTTCCATTTTGGGATACAAGACATCATGCTTGCCCATGAAATATCTTGACCTTCTATTCGGGTGCTCCATTTAAATTAAAATCAATTTGGAATGATATGCTAGAAAAAAATTAAGCGAAAATTAGCTAGTTGAAATAGGATGTACTTATCTAAAGGTGGTAAGGTCAGTTTAATTAAAATTACCCTCTCAAACTTTTCGACCTACTTTCTATCACTATTCTGACTCCCAATGGCTCATCACATGGAGAAGCTTCAATTGAATTTCCTAAGAGGGGATGAATAATGAGTTAAAAGTTTTACTCGGTAAATTGGCTACGTTATGTTCCCCTATTTCATAAAGAGGATTGGTTTGAAATTTTCATATTTTTAACAATGCTTTGTTGGGTAAAAAATAGGCTTTGGAGATACCACTAACAACAGGTAGTCTTATGGAAAATTGTCATAGAATCAAGCATAGTGAATCATGGAGGATGGTATTCGAATGAAGTGCGTGTGCCCTATGAGGTGGGGCTTTGAAAGTGCATAAAAAGAGAATGTGATATATTAGAAATACTAGCTCTAAGGTGGGTAAATGGGTCTAAAATTAAATTTTGGCATGACATATGGTGTGACAATAAGGTACTCTAGGAAGCTTGTTTATAATTTTATGATAGAGCAAGAATGAAAAAAATCTCGATTGTGGATTTCTTAGTTCTATCCGATGGTAATCCCCAATTGAATGTTACATTCTTTAGAAAAATGCTCAATATTGGGAAAGTTATGATTTTTCAAAGTTCCATGATCTAGTGTATTATAATCGTAAGGGCAAGGAGAGTTGAAGAAAATTTCTTGGCGGCACTCTAACAAGGAAGATCGTTGTTAGCTCATTCTACCAAGCCAATGATATGCATAATGCAAATTCATTCCTATGGAATGGTAATTGGAAGACAAAGGCACCCCTAAAAGCAATATTCTTTGTATGGATGGCTTTCTTGGGAAAGATATTCACACTAGACAACCATAAGAAATGCCGAATTGTACAAAAATGGTGGGGAGGCCATTGATCTTCTACTAATTTATTGTAAGATTATCATGACATTGTGGAATGAATTCACTGTTTGGGTTGGACTAGCTTAATTAGGTGATGTCGAGAAGGGTGTTCAATCTCCTAGCTTCTTGTGGAGGCTCTCAAAAGCATTTCTCAAATTGCAACAATAAAAACTATGGTTCAAATATGCATCCATTGTGTATTTGAACGGAGAAAAATGAAAGAAGTTTCATAGATTGAGAGTAGTCAATAGATGAGTTTAGAATCTCTTAACACCCAATCCTCTTAAACAAAAGAGCTTGGGATATAAACCCTCTACCCGTCAAGGCATGTTTAATTTCTGAATTCTAAGTATAGGAAAAAATATAACTACTAAGTGAAAAGTATACTTCAACCATGTGTAGTTAAAAGTATCAGGTGCAATTGGGTCGACCTGGACAAGCATTGTTCTAGTTGTCCATTGATGGATTTGGGAAAAGTGTTTAGTTTTTACTACCATCGCGGAGTATCCTTTTGTTCAATAATAAAAGGTACCCATGATTGCAACATCCGAGCACCCATAAACTTGGTCTCTTTTTTTCTCTTTTCTTTTCATAAAAGTAATATGCCCCATGTAAGTGGTGGGGCATGTGGTTCAATTCAATACAAAGTGTAAAAACTTACCAAGGCTTGACATGCAAATTTTCTTAAAAGAAGTGCCTTCGAAAACACAAACGCGTGATACATAGCTATTGTTAGCTAGTGTCGTAAGGTATTCTGTTAAATCCCACAACGAGCGCAACCCTCGTGTTTAGTTACCACTGTTGAGTATGGAATCTTGGGCAGATTGTCGATGATAAACCAGAAGAAAGTGAAGATGATGTCAAGTCATCATATCCTTTATGCCTTGGATGGCACGTGCTACAATGACTACGATCCTGCGAGAGTGAACTAACCCCATAAACCAGTAGTATATATACATTGGGTTTTCAACATGCACATCTAACTGGCAAAATATAAAACGAATGATTGTCGAGAAGGAATAAAAAAACTATGCAATGAATGCTGCTTTTGATGATGAGAAATCTCGACCACAACGTGTCTCATGAAACTTAAGTACATCGATTTTGATTGATAGAAATATGGTAGTATACAAAATGCATGTCAGGAGGTGGATTTCACGACCTCCTGAAATAACCAATAGTATATTTTGGAACAAAAACACATCAAGTACAAAACTGTGAGCCTCATCTCAAACTACAAAACCATGCATGATCCGAAATTTCTGTCAACAGAAGCTAGTTGTTTTCAAGGCTCCCCTGCTCACAGGCATCCTAATTTCAGGCGAATACAACTTGGTTGTGGCAGTTCACTTTCTGACTCACCTGGTTGTAGACTTGAAAATTATTGTACTCTTCCCTGTCAATGGGCTCCAGTAAATTCACTAAAGTACCGCAGTGTCAAACCTCTCAGCTGGCTGGCTTTAACAGGGAGCAACCGACATCTTTCCCAAACTCTTGATACACACAAACTGAAAAGATCATAACCTTTTATGCGCAAGGAACGGTAACTATGATCATCCGGAAACATTTTAACATCTGTGAAGTGGGGCAGGATATATATCCAATGGCTGATATCGCAACCGATCTTTGTGTGGCAATGGTCCCTCCTAAAAAGGAAGTGTATATTATTGAGCATTCAAAATTGTAGTTGACAAATATGGGAATCTTGATGTGCAGGTATTAATATAAAGGAAGAAAGTTATGGCTGAGAACAAACACCAAGAATAAATTCACCCGGTACAGTTTCCAAATACAAGAAATCAGCATGCCCATTCAAACCAGACACATCATCCGCATGAGTGCAAAACACAACATACACCTGATTAATGTATCACTATACCAAACCAGTATTTCTGAACACAGTCTAATTTATTCATTTTGTCCTAGTTGTTTCCAGAAATAATCATCCAAATTGTGCAAAAGCCGGATTTATGAAATTAAAGATAAACTTCAAGATAACTTGGGCAAGGGATAAAACAGGAATAGCAAACAAAATTGGCTTCAGTGAACGCTGGAATACAGTTCAACCGTGAATGCAAAAATTGATTGAATAGTAGAGCAAATTAAAGAGTTTAATAAGTTATTACTATTGATGGCCAGAGTTAGTTTAGCTCCCTCCCTCCACTCAAGCAAAGTTTGTAAGTTTTTCTAACCCTTTGTCCCGTTTACTTTTTTATTGTTATGGATGCCCTTGGTAGGATGTAGAGGCTACTATGGTGGAGGTTTTCTCTCCAGTTTTTTTGGTGGGGAGCATGCTAATAATGGTTTTATCATTGTCTGTCATCTTATTTTTGCAGATGATACTTTAATTTTTTGTGAGGTGATCCGTGGTCAGATTCAAGCATTGCAGGCTCTTTTCAAGCTGTCTCTGGGCTCAAGGTGAATCTTGGGAATTCTAAGATGGTACTGGTGGGGGTTGTGAGCGATATCAGAAGTTTTGCTAGTTTTTTGGTGTGTGAGGGCACTTCTTTGCCTTCAAAATATTTGGGTCTACCTAGGGTTTCTTTTAAAGCTAAAGCCATTTGGGATGGGGTCATTGAGAAGATTGAGTGAATGTTGGCAGAATTGAAAATAATGTATTTGTGAATGGGGGTTAAAAATTACTTTAATCAAGAATACCCTCTAAACTCCCCATTTATTTTCTATATTTACTTCCCAACATTTTTTACCTATGCAAAGACATGAATTTAATCCTTTAAATGAAATTCTAACAAATATAATTACATCCTTATCTCTAAACTGGAAGCAGTCATGTTCTGAAAATGGGAAAAAGCAAAACTGTACTTTGTACATTGGGACAGGAAATTTATCTCCCTACGTCTGAATTGTTGGATGTATAACCAAGAGTATGAACTCAGACTATTTGCATAGGCAGATGTATAACCTGAAGTAATAAACTCTAGGACTCATTATCAAGAAATCAATAAAAAATTGAAAGCCAAGGATATGTTGCTCGTGAGCCACCAAGTACCACTGACACACTAGTCCTGGCGCAAAAGGATTGTTCCTTTGATTTTAGACAATAAAGAGAGAAGTCAACAGTAAGAACTCCAAAATTCAAATAAATTGTTAAATAGTAAAAAAACTATTTAATCTCTAGGCCTACCCAACCAATTTAGTAGAAGTAGCAAAGCATGGTGTCTGCAGAACCAACCAATTCAGTAGAAGTAACAAAGCAAGGGGCCAATATGTTTGTAGCTAAAATGAAAGAAAAGTACCTCTTCCAAGTTTATCTGGAATGGTTTTACGAAATCCTCAAACATTACTGGAGATAGGCCCTTCATTTTCTCTTCAACTTCCTACAGAAAGAACAAAACCAATGGTCATTCAGATTGACACAAAATTTCGATTAGGAAAGAGAGGTAGTGAGTAATGGCGAAAGGTAAGACTGCAGTTAAACTTCCCATCTATGAGATGCCAAGTTGTCTGGTGTTCTACTAAAACTAAACTTATTTATTACACTGCCCTAAGTTCTAACACCTTGTCCACCCATTATGAACATGAACATTCTTCACCCCTCCCCTCTTATGCGATTTTTTTTCATCATAGCAAGTAACTTTGCATTCTAGTATACTGTTTTCAAGTGGTAGGTTTATAAGATATTTATTTTTTTGTTTCTTTTAGTTGGCTAAGTAGGTTCTAAGTGCTCATGTTATGTAGTAAGAAACTGAAAATGTTAAGTCACAAAGAAACTGTAAAACGATGTTAACTTAGTGCACTTAATGTAGTTCATGCAGATGGACAGACCAAAGAGTTGAGGATACTTTATGTTGTCGATGAAAATATTAAAGAAACTATAGCTGTTCAAGATCTATTCTATCATACTGTTCACAGCTACAAATTTACAGTCAGATTGAAAAAACTTAAAAGGTCTGTTAGTATACCAATCCAGTTATCCTTGACTTCTCCAGCAGTTCTTTTGTGATCATGTCAAGTATGTGCCTGTTATCTCTCAAGCCACGCATGGCAAGTTCTTCTGCTTCTTCAATGTACTGCAACCAACAATCAAATCTTACTATATGATTGATTCTTCAAAGAAAATATAAGGGTATGAGGTTCACATAAAGAAAAAAGACATGAACAAACCATTCACATCTTATGAGCCCTTCTTTGCAAGGACTTCACATGACAAATATGCATAAAGATCCGTTGGAATCAAAAGAATAATGAGATTCCCAACAGTTGAACAGGGAGCTTTTTTAAGCCAAAGAGTGAACAACTCACATAATGCAGGCACTGGTACCCACCAAATTTTTTGTATGAAGCTTAAAACAATGATACAAGAAGAAGCAATCATAATTACCCTTGTCAACTCTCTACTAAATAGCTCAGAAACTTCAAGCGTCATATTGGCTGGAATCACTTGAGGGTCATCCCACTGGCATCATGAAGAAGTAGCAGATAAAAAATATTAATTCACAATTATGTAGTATGCAACTCCAGTTTTTTTTGCAAGTTTTTGAGAAATGAAAAACATACTCTGTATCTTATCAGCTCACCGTCTGGACTATCTGGTCGATCCACCAATCCAACTCTTTTTGTCAAGGCTGTAAGCCCCAATCTGGTATTTTGAGGGCTGATCACCATCTCTCTGGCAATCTGATAAACAACTTGAGTGAGAGAATTTTGACCATAACCAGTAATTAAAATATCAATGTATTAAATGAGAATAAGGATTCAGTAAGCAGGATGTGTCGGAACCAACTCCTTAACGGTTAAAATCTCAAATTTAAAAGATTAACAAATTTACACAATTATTAGAACTAATACTGCCTCAAGTAGATATCCAATCATTGCCAAATCCTCAGCTACAAAGACTTTTGAGATCTAGGTAAGTTCACCCCATAAAAGGTTCCGACTTTTTGTCTCTCCAAAATTTTCCCATAAAGCAAACAAGTGACCAAAGCTCTCTTTCCAGAAATGAAGTAATAGGTGATAGACTATTTTTAAATTACCTTACACTGTTTTTTAATAGGTAATAAATCCTTACACATATAATACAAATCCATGATGATTAAAATCCCTTTCAAAGACTCCATTGTCAAAGTTGAAGAGCTGCTATAGATTTTCACGGGTCAAACTTTCATGACTTTTCTTGTTCTTTCGTTCCTTCTAAATGGGCATTTCTATTATATAGATCCTGTGTACCTAGGTTGCACCTTTTAAAAAACATAATACTAATAGAAACACTCTCCCCCATCCCAATAGAAAAATGAAGTATTTTGTGGAATGTGCAAACTCCATACATTCTTCCATAGTGATGGTGCATCCCTTTCTTAAATACTCCAGAGTAAGGAGCATCAAACATACTAACCCCAATAACCTCCAACACATCATATCCTCCTTTGCTCTCCACCAAATGGGAAACTCGGGTACAAATATTTTAACAACTCGAATTAAACATTTTGAGAAACCTAGCAGTTTCCTTAGAAGTCCACAATATAAGTAAAGGCCACCCTTCATGCAACAAAAGTGAATGACTATTAAAATCTTCGTTTTTTTGGACAAGTGACTGTTAAAAATCTTCATTAAAGAAGCTATTATCCTAAATAATCACAGGTTGACAAAATATCTCCCCAGAATCAATTGTCCTAAGTTAAGCACAGGTAACAACGATTACCTTCGTTATCTTCTCCAGATCATCCCTTCCTCCATCAGTTATGTCATTGCCAAACACAGCACGTTCTGCACAACGCCCACCATGAGCTACCACCATTTGCATTTTCATGTAGCCAAATGTTGTATAACCTTGATCTACCATATCTTCTCGGGGATAGAATACAGAGATTGCAGTTTCCTGTTCACAGTAAAGTATCCCCATCACAATGCAACTCCTCAAACATTATTTGATTGCTGCAACTCCAAAAGTCCATTTCGGGTGCCAGAACATTTACCTTTCCACCAGGCAGGAGCTGAGAAAATGCATGCCAATCAAATCGAGGAAACAAATGAGCCAATACTATGTGACCAGCTTCATGCACAGCCAGCAGTCTCTTCTTCTCAAAAGACACCTGTTACAAATTATGCAGACTCAATTACTGGAATAATTTTATATTACATTTTTTACTTTGATAAGCACCAACATCAGTATGGATAGACATACGCTTTCTTCACATTTCAGCTGCTCTTCTTCAGTGAGAAGTACGCCCATACCCTCAAGCAATTGTTTATCTAGCACATCAACAATATCTTGCTGATAGACCTTGGAGTGGCCTTTCCTCACCTGCAAGCAAAAAAGAAATTATGTGCTAAAAAAAAAACAGCTTGGCTTCTATGAGCAACCTCCTTGTCACTTCCATGGAAAAGGAGCATGCTTAGACCAAAAACAAGCTTGAAGACCATAACATATTGTTGCCAAGGAAACAAAGGTCTACAAAGGTGGTTAACTTCAGCAAATCTCACTGGGAAAAGCGATGAAGTGAGAGAGAGAGAGAGAGAGAGAGAGACACGAAAGGGGGGGGGGCACGGGGGAGAGAGTGGATATTATTATCAACAATTATGCTGCTGTAATATTCCTTTTTGTAATAACTTAACAGAAGAGTCCTTGCAAGTATACTCTCGATTTTGTTTCATCCCAATCACCAATATATATCACTTTCAAAATCCATGTCCAAGACTTGTGACTAGTTGTAAATTTTTTAGCCAAAAATGGTCCAGAAATTTCTTCCAAGATTTGTGCTTTGATAAGAACTATGTAGGCTCCATGCAACTTTAATTCCAATAAGTAACCATTCAAAGTCAGCAATATAATCACAATGAAACTAAACTATTAAGCACAGCCCAAAACAAAATAGCTTTCAAATGATCAAAGGAAATTAATGTGAATGTTACTAGAAAACACTATCAACTAACTTTACCATATGCACAAAGTAATAACAACCGGAACTTCTAGTTCCAGATAAAAAACTTAAAGGGGTATCCTTAGATTTTTTTAGCTTACTAATAAAATATGTTAAATCATTATTTGTCCAAAAAGCTTAAACCAACTCAAAGAGATAAATATAATTATTTAAATTATCTTCTAGCAATCCCCCAAGGGTATGGGTTAGACTCCCTCTGAATAAATGGGTATAATATGTGGAATATTTAGTTAAATAGGGATAAAGGGTGGAGTTAAGATTCGGACTCAGAACCTATACTATGATACCATATTAAATTATTGATTATCTCAAAAGTTTAAATTGATAGGAAGAGATAAATTTAATTATTTAAATTATATCCTAACAAGAACAAAGATTTTTTTTTTTTTGATAAAGATAATAATATTATTAAAGCCAAAAGGCTAAATCAAGAACACCGGAGGTGTAAAAGGGGGAAACAACAACAAAGATATAAAGTAGATTAAGCATAGTACTAAATTTACCTGCATAAGATATAGGAACAAAGCAAGGGAGTGATATTTTTTTTTAATACAAGTACAAAGCATGGGAATAACTATCTTGATCAATAATATGAATGTTAGACTCACCGACATTATTGCTGCTTCATTGACAAGATTTCGGATATCTGCCCCAGAAAACCCAACAGTACGGAAGACAAGCTGTAGGGTTGAATGAAAAACAGATTACAGAAAGTCAAACAAGATTAAACATTCAGGGGTACAATTACAACTATAACAATAAGCACCAGATGCAAAGGATTGAACAATCACTGTATATTTTAGACATCTAGGAATGCGACCACTTAGTTGTTGAAGACGAGACAGTGGTTCACATGCAAAATTTTGTCTTATTTGAAAACATACACAAGTGGTTCACTTGAGTCTTCACAAGCCATTTGGATGAGAAGTCATCTGTCTGTACAAGCAAAGTTGAGGTGAAACCATCTCAACTCTGTATCCAATACCTTAATTTCCCAGCCAAAATAAAACTTTGTGAGCCCTCTAAAAGATACGAGGACCACCAAAACCTTACTTTCTCAACAAAACCTTTTAACTTTCAGCCACATATTTATGAAACTTAAAACATCTGTTACCCTCATGAATGCCCCCACAATCCAGGACAATAGAGAAATGGTCCGAACATAACCTAGCTAATCACTTGCCACTTACAAGGCTCCCACAATCTAGGACGATTGGGAAATGGAAGTAGAAGATCCTCGGTGCAATTATTTTACAAGGATCTTCCAGGTCATCATAGCAACCACTTTCCTAGAAGAGAATTTGGAGATGCAAGGTACCCCGCAAGATTGCCTTTTCTAGTTGGACTGCTTCACTTGGGGAAACTCCCGCCATTGACTATGTGAGAGAAAGGGGTCATATCATTTTAGATTGGTGTTACATTGTAATAAATGCGTGGAGACTCTGGATCATCCTAATATGAAAAAGACTCTTTCTTCTCTGTTTAGTAAAAAGGGTTTTGAGAACCACTAATTCATTCCAAAAATAGTAACGCTGTACACATGTTAAAAGTTAGCATATCACTTTCACATGAAAGCACACTTTAGTGCACGAGTAGCATGCAAGTTGCTAAGGTACAGCACATGCCTCTCCAATCTGTTGATATTAAGGACCACAGCCTCACCTTCCCCGTGAAATTATATAATTTTTTAATCCAGCTTACAAAAAGTCTAGCAAGAAAAATTAAGTTCAGCTTCTAAAATTATAACAAATTTAGTATGACAATCGACATCACCAAAATTTATGGCTTTGTTTATGCTTCCCCCCCGGCCCTGCGACACTAATGATTACCTTACTTATTATTTGTGTTACCTAAACAAGAAAAGCCAAATACTTACTTCTTCAAAGTTTACATCTTCCGCAAGTTGCTTTCCAGCACTATGCACACCAAAAATTTGCACTCGTTGCTTTGCATCTGGCAGACCAATGTACAAACGACGGTCAATACGTCCAGGGTGAACGAACTCAAGGTCCAATTCATCTGGCCTATTAGTAGCACAAATGAATATCACAGCTTGTCTCAGTGAGAATCGATCAACACCAGTTGTTTCCTTCCTACACAAGATAAATAAGGGAACATGAAAATTAATTTTACTAGAAAAACATTAAAAACAAACAGAGAGAGAAGTCCAAGGTGGAAGCCTCTAATCATTTTATTTTCATCCCAGTTGAGGGTTCTGGACCATTTGATAAATGAACTAGAGCATTAATTTTCTTTGTAACAGAAGAACAACCCCTAAAAGAAGAAGAAATACAAGAACTCCACATTCTTCTAGGCAAGACAGCTACATGCAAAAGCCAAAGGGAAGTTACAATAGATGCTAGAAACAAGACCCATCCAAGACATAACCGCCACCTCTATTAGTAATGAAATCCGATCTTTCATCAGTTGACCTGACAAAAAAAGAGCCTAAACTCTTACCCAACCGACATACCGACAATCTTAAAGCAAACTTCTAGCCCTTCCAATGAAAGTAGAGTCCACTTCAACCATCATTGAGTTCAAACTCATTTCGGAAGCCTCCTCTATAGGCTTTCTTCAAGGTCTAGAACTTCGTGTCCTATAAGCAGACCATATGGGTGCATAGAGAAAAAGCAAGTACAGCCTAACGTAGTTGGTCCATCTAAAAGACCGCCTGACAAGAGTTGCAAAGAAAACACCCATCATGCTACAAGTTTTCAAAGGCCTCTAGAGGTATTGTGCAGAAAAAAATGCAAGTGTACATTAGTAAAATTAATACACTTACTCCCCATCAAGCTGTTTAATCAGAGCCTCAAATGTTGCCCTTCTCCGCGGATCTTTCCTTGCATGCCTTCCAGCAATAGCATCAATTTCATCCACAAATACAAATGAAGGAGCCTGCACAGAGAATGCTTCTAATTGTCAGTATCTAATTTTACCGAGAGCTTACAGTGACACTGTAGTATTCATTCACTTATCTGAGAAGTACCATATTGACGCTACTTATCAGGAAAAAAGGTACCATATTGATACAGCTACAATATGGATATGATGCCTTTGTAGTGCTAAACATCATTGAGCAAATTAGAGATGCAGTTCACAGTGAAAGATTGTTAAGTTATAAAAAGGCCTGCTTTTCCTAGTCATTTCATGCTTTTATTCCTTGGCTTGGAAGCCAGCAACTCCCCAGAAGGGATGGTAGCAACATGCTGTGAACTACAGGGAATCAAGACAAAGCTCTCTACTGGGTGTCCTGAAATTGTAACTTATCCTTGTGTGGCATGTCATACAGAATTTAGCAGGGTGAAGTAGAACTTAAGAGCCAAAACAAAAGGACCAAAGAAAATAATTATTAATTTTTTATAAGTAAAATAACATTTTATTGAGAGTAAACAGGCATAGCTCTAGTACATAGGAAGTATACAAACAGCAACACCTAGTTACAAAAATCAGGAGCTAGAGTGATACAAGAAACTCATTAAAGCAAGCTCCATTAAAAAGACAAGATGAAGCCCAAAGAAATAAAGTATGGAAAAAGAAACTTCTAAGTTCTAAGCTCATCCAGAGAAACCTCCTTATCTTCAAAACTCCGACAACAAGAAATGAAAAGAGGAAATAAAAGAGAGGAAAAAGAGATACAAATGTTTAATCCACATGAAACAAACAGTATCCACAAAGGGGCCAGTAAAAACACAAGCCTCTTAAACAACATCACCTCATAAAAAAATATTTTCTCTGTGATTCTCAGAATTAGCTCCCACCATGTCCTATGAGTCAGCTAACCCGGTAGCTGACCTAAGGAACCATCAACCACTTGCTATATACTAAAAGAATTTCTAAAAAAAAAAAAAAATAGAATTTCCTGGCACCCAAAATACCATCTTGAACCTTCTCATAACGGCAGAAAAATCACCCTTAGCCAATAGATTAGACAACACCATGGGACTAATTCCTGTGCTACAGCTTATTTGTACATTTACAATTTGCAAATATTTCCCCATGCTGACAGATGAGAGTTTTGAATGAGCCTGGGATATTCATGTTTTTACATTGTAGAGATACATGGGACAAAACTTCTTACTTTATTCGTTGACTTATCATCATAACAATTGACATTCATATCCTCACGGGTACATTTATTATATGTTCTTTAACACTCCCCCTCAAGTTGGGGCATATATATCATATATATCATATAAACTTAAAAAGGACTACAACACAAAGACTTAGTGAACACATCTGCGAATTGATTAGCATACTTTACAAAAGGTGTAGAAATGTCATCACTTAGTATCTTATTGTGAATGAAGTGTTAATCAATCTCTATATGTTTAGTCCTCTCATGGAACACGGGATTAGAGCCAATATGCATTGCAACTTGATTATCACAAAATAGTTGAAGAGGAACATGAGTTGGAAACCCAATCTCTTGGAGGAAAAGTTGCAACCATGTCAGTTCACTAATAGTGTGAGTCATTGCTCTGTATTCGGCTTCTGCACTAGACCGAGCTACTACTGCTTGTTTCTTACTCTTCTATATAACTAAATTACCTCCCACAAAGGTACAATATCCAGTAATAGATCTTCTATCTAAAGAAGATCCTGCCTAATCAGCATTTGAAAAGGTTTCAATTCTGAGATGTCCATTTGGTCAATACAACAATCCAAGGCCAAGAGTTCGCTTAAAATAACAAAGAATATGAATTACAACATCCCAACGTAAGACCCGTGGTGTTTGTAAAAACTAACTTGGTACACTCACTACATAAGAGATGTTTGGTCTATTGATAGTGAGATAATTTAATTTACCAACAAGTCTTTGATAGCTACCTGGAGTGCACGTAAGTCGTGTACATAGGAGTGTCAATAGGTTGTGTACCCAACACACAAGTTTCTTTCAAAAGATCAAGCACATTTCCTCTGAGATAAGTATCAGAGGAAATTTAAAAACTATTTTAGCCTAACAATTCCAAAAAAATGTCTCACTATCACTAGATAGTGATAGTCCAAAATAATGCCTAAGCTTGCCCCAGTCTTTTGTTTGAAACTCATCATGTAAAAACTGTCAATTGCAAAAGTCACTCCCAATAATTACAATATCATCCACATATACCACCAATAAAATGTGTGACCTGCATCACTACGTAAGTGAAATACTAAATGGTCCGTTTGGCATCTATGAAGACAAAATGCCAATATAGCATTAGAGAACCTCCTAAACCCTGCTCGAGGAGATTGTTTCAAACCATACAATGCCTTCTTTAACTTGCACACAATACCTCAATACTCCCCATGAGCAACAAACCCAGTTGGTTGCTCCATATAAACTCAAGTCCTCATGCAAGTCTTTTTTTTTTTTTTTTTTTTGATAAGTAAAGTCCTCATGCAAGTCACTATGTAGAAATGCATTTTTAACATCTAGCTAAAATAAAGGCTAATCTAAATTAGTAGCAAGAGAGATCAACACTCGAACAAAAGAGATTTTGGCAACTGGGGAGAAGGTCTCCTCATAATCAATGCCATAGGTTTGAGTGTAGCTCTTTGCAACCAAGCGGGCTTTCAAACACTTCACAGAACCATCAAAATGAAATTTGATTGTATGTACCCATTTACATTCAAGGGGTTGTTTACCAATGAAACAAGATCCCGTGTCCTATTATGGTGAGGGGAATCCACTTCATTTTCCATAGTTGTCCTCCATCTCGAATTAGATAAAGTATCTTGAATTGTCTTAGGAACAGAAAATTTTGAAAGTTGAGATGTTAAACATGAGAATGAAGGAGATAAGACATAATATGAAACAAATTGGCTAACTGGATGTCAAGTAACACAAGAACAATTACATTTGCAAAGGGCAATAGGTGGAGAGTCTAAACTACTAAGCAACCCAAAATCTAAAGATGGAGAGACAGCTGGTGGGGGCATAGGAGCCGGCGGCCTCAAGCGATGCAAGTAAACCTGTAAAGGAACTGAGAACTGGGGGAGAAACAGAGGAGGGTTGGTTAAGATTGGGTCAATTTGAAGGAGATAGTGTAAAAGTAGGTAATGATAGAAGATCACACTCAACACTTGAATATGTGTTTGAAAAATAGGACATGGACTCAAAGAGGGTAACACCAACACTTGCGAAGTAGCATCTAAGAATAAAACTATAGCAGCGATATCCTTTTTAAGTTCAGGAATACCCAATGAAGAGACACTTGGTAGAATCGGGATCAAGTTTATCAAAGCCTGGCCAAGGTTATGAACATAGCAAACACATCCAAAAAATTTTTGTGGAAAAGAAAACGACAAAGATGAAGGAAACAATATGAAAAATGGAGAGGAATCATCAAAAAACTGAAAGGCATACGATTAATAAGGTGACCAATAGTAAGCACACCATCACTCCAAAATCATTTAGGAACATGCATGTATAGCAAAAATGCTCAGGTTACATTTAACAAATGCCGATTTTTGCGTTCAGCCTCCCCATTTTGTGGAGAATATATGGACATGATGCTTGATAAACAAGTCCTTTATTACTTAAGCAGTAAAAGCACTAGATTGATATTCTCTAGCATTATCAAAATGCAAAACTTGAACCTTTTTGTTAATTAAGTTTTAATTTCTTTCCAAAACACTTTGAATATGAAAAGAAGTTTAGATCTTGGCTTCATAAAAAACAACCATGTCATACGAGAGTAGTCATCACAAAATATTGAAACTTGTTTGATTCAATGTTAATTGGTTTCCATATATTAAAGTGAACCAATTCAAAAGGATTCGACACTCATTTATCAATATGAGGTACAAAAGACACACAATGATGTTTACCAAGTTGACATACTTCACAAGAGAAAAGAGACACATTTTCCAAGTTCCTAACTTGACACTTCAAAAGAGAAAGAGGGAGACACATTTATCAAGTACCCGAAAAATCAATCTAAATAACCAAACTTTGGCTCTATATCAAACTGACTCGGCTTGTTTTGGTCGAAATAGGCATGTGTTGACTCAGAACTGGGCTATATCGTCCTAGAATCAGCCGGAACTAGCCTGTATCAGTCTTATATTGGTCGGTATTGGCTCGTATTGGCATTGGCCAGCTGATGTCCTTAAGAGCATGGATTAGCTTATCCCAATGAGAATGGGATTTGATTATCTGTGTTACCAAATAAGTCTTATTCGGGATAGGAATAGACACTTACTCTAGGTTTTGGTTATTCACACTCGAGGACTGAATAGCCTATACTTGCAACCAAACACTCCAGGGCTTCAACTGTTTTTGGTGACAACAACCCTTTCGGGTGAAGACAACTTTTGGTGATGACAGAAACTGATGCCAAGTTCACCCCTGGTGCCCAGTAGCTAAGACAATGCCAGAAACACTTCAATCACCTACAGGCAACTGACTACGACGCGAGAAGCCACTGGGACGCACGAAAGACAATGATGAACTCAAGCTGCGAACATTGGGGAGCTTAGATCCGGTCACAACAGTCGGATACTCCACCGGAAAACACTCTGACGAGTTTAGTCAACAGTGAACTTGATTTGGCGTGGACCACCATACTCCACTCCCCACAATCCGACAATAGGGCTCTTTGATACCATATAGAGACACATGGGACAAAACTTCTTACTTTAGTCATTGACTTATCATCATATATACACACTACATACAATTGACATTTATACCCTCACAAGTCACACTAATTACATGCTCTCTAGCATACATGAACAAAAACAAATCACTTAGTTTTTCAAACTTACAAAATTTATGGCAAGAATGGACAAAACAACCAACTTATCTGATTTTTATTCCTAGTTTGAAAGCTCTTAAGGAAACTGAAATAGTGAATAAATCAAATGACATAAATATGACAAATTATATTCGAGTGATTCAAACTATTTGAGGGACTTGTAGTTGGCATTTTAAGATATCCTATAATTATATACAAAGAGTCATGACACCATAGAAACACGAAAACTCATGCAAAACACGAAGATAATATTGCTTATATCTTGCAAAAAAAATCTTATTTACTCTTCTTTTTATTTTTGTTCCATAAGTAGAGTTTAATGTTATTAGAAAGGAGTAACTCTAATATCCAGGATGCATGAAATAAGCCCTACCAAAAGTTATATCCTGAAATTGAGTAAATCAAGAAAATTATCAATTTTCCTCATTAAGTTTAGGGATGTAAGAAGGCCGGACTGGACCGAACCAAATGGAAGTCGGTCCGGTCCGGTCCAAATTTTATATGGACCGGAAATTTCCAGTCTGGTCCCAGTCCAAGGGATTTCTCCTCCTGGACCAGACCGGATCGAACCTGACCGAATACACATCTTTGTTTTTTTAAATAGATATGTATATATATAATATAAATAATAGTATATAAATTATAATATTAATATTAATATAGATTAAGAGTAGTAGTATAACATATTAATATATAATATATAGTAATATACTCTTATAATATTAACATATTATAATTTATAATAGTTGACTAGTTGTAATATAAATATATAAATTATAGTATATCTATATAGATATACTCTTAAGGATTGGTTTTTTTTTTTGTTTATTTGGACTCTTAACTCTTAAGGACTCTTAAAACTTAAGAGTTAATTTCTTTTTATTTTATTTGGGTTTTTAACGACTTTTTTTTTTACTTTTTTATTTAGATTATTTTTCTTTTGTCAATTATTTTAAGAGTAAGTTTTTTTTAATATTACTTGACTTAAATCTTTAATAAACACGTAAATTGGGCTGAAAATAATTAAATTGGGTTAAAAATTATTTTTCATCATTATAGAATTTTAAATCAAATTTAGCCCAATAAAACATATTGGGTGCCCCTGGATCGGACCGGACCACCTCTGGACCGAATTGGACTAGACTAGTATGGACTAAATAGGAGTTCGGTTCGGTCCAAGGTGGGAAAATTTTTTGACTGAATAAAACCGATCCACATTTTTCCTGGACCAGACCGGACCATTTACACCCTTAATTAAGTTAAGCACGAGTTTTATAACATTAGGACTTAAAGATGTGAAAAATGACCAAACTTCTAGATGATGATGATTTTGATAACATCATTCTACTCATATACACGAGTTATTGCTTTTCCATATTTTAAAGAGATGGATGCTTACATTTCTCCTTGCAATAGAAAACATCTCGTTGATCCTTGCTGCACCACTTTTTTCACTGTCTGTAAACTCTGCACCAGATGCGAAAACAAAGGGCAACCCACTTTCCTTTGAAAGTGTCCTTGCAAAGAGTGTTTTTCCTGTTCCAGGTGGTCCAGAAAGAAGAACACCCTGTTGTGCACACACATCAATTAATGTCTTGATATTATACTTTTTCCAGATTAAAACACAGGTCCAATATAGATGCATCTATCTTTCATAAGCTAAGAAAAAGTTACCCGAACAAATTTCACGCCTTTTTCATAATACTGCATAGGGTTTCCCATATAAATCATTAACTCATCAAGAAGATCCCAAACATCACCCCCTAATACTACTTCCTTGTACATCGATTTTGCATCACCAACCTCTCCAACTGGCTGCACATGTACCAAATGAATGGGAATTTATATAAGTTCAAATAAGGAGGGAACAACTGCAGAGTTAAAATATTTACCAGGATAAAATTTTCTGCATAAGCCATATCAAAGAGTTGATTATACTTTTTGTAAAGAAAACGCTTAGACGTAATGTTGAGAAGCATTGCAGACTCCCTTATAAACCACAGAATCAGTATCCCAGGAGCTAGTGCCATCACGACTTTCAGAAAATAATGAATCTGACGCTTTTGGAGGAGATCAACTTCAACTCCAGAACTGGAGATAATCTCAAACAAATAAGGGTCTAAAGGAATATCGACCTATCAAATAAAAGAATATTCAATTATAAGCCAAGGAATGGTACATTTCAGATTTGGTAGTAACAACAACTAGAAGGTAGAAAACATCAATAATAATAATAATAATAATAAACTACTAAATGGTAGACTTACAACATATTCTAATGGGAAACCTTCCTTCATAGTTACATACAATCTCTTTAGGTCTTCTGTAAATACAACAGCAGCAACCTGTCCAAAGGAATCACAGCATAAGAAACCACCAACCAACTACTTCAATTGGATGCACAATGAACACGAGACACTATTTAGAGTTGGACTACAAACAAGAATGGTGTTTTCAAAAGTTGACTAATAAAACATTTCATGTGACTATTACACACCGTTAGCATTTTGATATTAGAAACTTGCTTTAAAAGACCAAAAACCTATGTTCAACTGAATCACCACGGGGTGCATAATAATGCACTTCATAATTCAACAAGTTTGAATTGACCGTTTACATTATCTGATCAATTTTCTCCAATTGCTAATTTTACTCTAATGTCTGCTTTCAAGGGGAAAGGAGGAAAGTTTTACAAATCTGTACATGTAAATATGAGCTATATTCCATTACCTGTTTAGATACAAAAGATCAAAATGTAAAATAATCTCACTTAAGAGCAATTGGGGGATAAAAGAATTGAACCTTCAAGTAAGACCCCCCAACAAGACACCAGCGAACCCAAGAAAAGAGAGAGAGAGAGAGAGAGAGAGAGAGAGAGAGAGAGAGAGAGAGAGAGATTTACCTCAGAGCAGTCAAGTTTTTGAAGAAAATACGTGTAAGGAAGTTTAGGACGATAGCGCCACCATCTCTTGGCTATCCACAGTGCTCTACTTCCTTCTGTCTCTGGTAACCTTTCAACCACATCCTTGCGAAGACTCTTTTCAACCTCTTTCATGTCAAACTCGACTACATACTTAGCATTTGTGGAATTTAATTGCCCAGCTGACTTTTCCAATCTGAGTATGTCCTTCCATGTATGAAGTCTTTCACGCCATGTTCCTTTACTTTCTTGAACTTCCGCTGCCAAGTAAACATGAGAACAAAACAACATTTTATTAACAGAGGTCGCTTATGCAGAAAATCCACGCCAACCATAACTTCCAACATATGACTAAGCGCCGAAAAAAGGAACAGCATACACCTATTTACATAAAAAGGAGCTAGAAAGAGAGATAAGAAATTCATTGAAGCAATCTTCATTACGAACACAAGAGAATGCCCAAAGAAATAAAGTATGGAAGAAGAAAATTTTTAGCTCATCCAGGGAACGCTCATCTTCAAAGCTCTGATCATTCCATTTAATCCATTAATACCACATGAAACATAGAGGAATCATACTCCATACATCCTCAATATGTGAAATGGCCCTACATCTTTGCCAACATTCAAATAAACCAACCACCCTCTTGGACATTACTCAAGCAATGCCGGCTCTATAGAAGATCTCCACCCTTAACATTCTTGCCACCTCACTGTGAAGTAAAAGATGATCCACCAACTCCCCACTTTTCTTACACATACTACAAGACCCGTCTTTCTCAAATTATCCAATGTCAAAGCTTCCCCAAGAGATGCTGTTCATCCAAAAAAAGCAATCTTAGGTGGCACCTTACTTTTCCGAATAGGCTTCCAAGGGAACAAAGTATGATTTTGGCCTGACAAAACCATATACAATGACCATACAGAAAAGTTCCTATTCACTGTCTTCATCCACAACATTATGTCCACCTCATGATTACCAAAATGCAAGGAAAACAATAAATTGTAAAAATCAGAGTACTCCAATTTCCCAATCGTGAGCAGCTCTACTGAAATAAACATTCCACAAAGGGGAAACACTAGAACAATCCAACAACTTATACACCAAAGCCTCCTGATTAAGAGCCAATCTAAATAGAGAGGGAAATGTGATCTTAAGAGTTGAATCACCACAGCAAAAGTCATGCCAAAAACTGACCCTCAAAACATCACCAACCTCGAAACTAATAAAATGAGCAAAATCATCTATCCATTTCTAATATTCTTCCACAAACCAACACCAAGCGCACTTTACACTTCATTAGAACACCAACCCCCTCGCAAACTCCTATATTTCAACTCAATAATAATCTTCCATAAAGACCCCTTCTTGATAGTACCTCCATAATCACTTCCCAAGAAGTGCCTTATCAATGATCGTCATATTTCAAATATCCAACCCTCCACTAGAAATCGGTGTACATACCCTGTTCCACTTGACCAAGTAAAATTTAGTCTTCTTTCCAACTCCTCCCCACAAGAAGGTTCCGAAAATTTGCTCATTCGATTAGCCACAATTGCCAAAAATGAGATTAAAAATGTGAGAAGATTAGATAAGTGTACTCTTAGGGGAAGATTGGATAGTAAGTTAACTTGAAATAAGATGAGATGAGATGAAAGTTGAATAATCGTTAGAATATAATTTTTTCATATTATTTTTGTTTTGAGATTTAAAAAAATTGAATTGTTTATTATATTTTGTTTGAAAGTTTCAAAAAGTTGTACTGATTAGATGAGATGAGTTGAAATGATTTTTATATCCAAACAAGGCCTTAATAAGAGTGGTTCTACCCCCTTTTGACAAGTACAACATTTTCCATCCAACATATCTCCTATCAATTTTCTCCACACCCCCATCCCAAATAGCTTTCGCCTTGAAGGAGGCCCTAAGTGGAAGTCCCAAGTATTTCATTGCCAATGAAGTAACCTTACAGCCCAAAATACTTGCCAACCTTTCACCCACCGGCACCCTCTAGGACTTCCCTATTTCACCTTAAGTCTAGAAACAATTTCAAAACAAATTAATAGAGCCTTCATCATCTGAATGTGTCCAAGACCTGGACACAAACTAATGAAGTCATATGCAAAAAGAAGATGCAAAACCATTGTTAGTGCTTCCCATTGAGAAGCCCAATAGAAAACCCACGCCAACTCTTCCAACATATGACTAAGCGCATACATGACAATCACAAAAAGAAAAGGGGAGACCGAGTCTCCTTGTCTCAAAACCACTTGAGCTATTAAAAAAACCAATAGGGGTTCCTTTAACCAAATAGAAAACCGAATTGTAGTTACACAATGTGTTACCCACATAGGCCATCCCTCCCCAAATCCGCATCTCTCAAGTAAATAGAAAAACGAAATCTTAATTCACATGATCATAAGTTTTTTTCATATCCAACTTACATAAAATACCTGGCACTCTCATCCTAAATTTACTCTCCAAACATTCATTTGCAACAAGAACCGAATCAAAAATCTAATGCCCCCTAATAAAAGCATATTTTAAACTTATCTTCTCCATAACTGTACACATACGTTTAGCAAATACTTTGGAGATAATCTTATACATCCCATTTAGAGCACTATCAATTATCTTGTTAAAATTTTTCCTTCAAAAAGTACAACTTTGCACACTCCAAAAAAATTTGATCATATTTGATTAATAGTGGGGAGAAAAAAGTGAAGAGAAGGGTATATATGTATTTTTCTTTTCACTTGTGAATAGTAATTCTTCAAAACTCTCCAAATTGACCTTTTTTTTGGAAAGTGTGCAAAATTGTATTTTTTTAAGGAAAAATTTTAGCAAAACCATTACTAGTGCTCTTATAAAGCTAATAGGAAGAAAATCATTAACATCCATTGCTCCCGCTCTTTCAGGAATGAGTGCTAAAATTGTCATATTGAAGTATTTCTCAAACTTTTCATGGGCAAATAATTCATGAAAAACGCTCATAATATCTCCATTCACAACATCCCAATACTCCTGAAAAATGCCATAGAGAAACCATCCAACCCAATGCTTTGTGTCTTGCCATCCCTTTAACCACAAGGTGCATCTCATCCACCTCAAACAACCTCTCCAACCAATTTGCATTTGTAATATCAATACACTCAAAAGCCAACCCATTAATTTTTTCATAATGTCACAAATGTTGTTCCGATAAAAGTGTTTCATAACAATGAACAACAAGGTTCTTAATATCAAAATGATCATCAATAACAATTTCAAGGAGGGAGATAAGTACACAAAATTCTTTCAAAGGGTGGCTAGCTCTCACAGGAGAAATAGCGTTATTGATATGTTGATGGTAGAGGATGCAGTGTCAGATCAATCAGTCATCAAGAATCATATTGAGTAGTATTACCAACACCTCCTATCTGAACAGCATATATGTCGACTGGAAGTGGATGGTTTGACTTTAGAAACACTAGATCAGCTGTGCGCATGATGGCTAAAGAGCCTTTTGAGGAAGAAGTGGAAAAATAATTATGTGGCATGACTAGTGATGAGGTCCTAAGCCTTGACGGTTTTATCATGGGTTTCTTCCAAACTTGTTGGAAATGATTAAGGGAGACTTGATGCGGGTCTTTCAAGATTTTCATACTAACGCCAACTTTGAAAAAAGCCTTAATGCTAGTTTCCTGATGCTCATCTCTAAAAAGGTAAGGTCTATGGATGTTAGAGAACACTTCCCTATTAGCCTTGTTGAAGGGGTTTACAAGATCCTCTCCAAAGTGTTAACGAATCGATTGAGTACGGTGCTAGAAAAGGTAATTTCGAAGCCACAAAACGCCTTTGTCAAAGGTTAATAAATCCTAGATTCAGTCTTAATTATAAATGAAGTTTTGGATGGACGACTTAAATCTAGAGAACCCAGGTTTTATTTTGCAAATTAGACATGGAGAAAGTCTATGATCCCATTAACTAAAAGTTCTTACTTTCTTTACTAGCAAGATATGATTTTAGGGAGAAATGACATAAATGGGTAGAGTTTTGCATCTCTACAGATGAATTCTCTATCTTGGAGAATGGCTCTCTGGTAGGTTTCTTTAACTCCTCCCATAGTTTGAGACAGGAAGACCCACTCTCCCCTTTCCCATTTTGATTTGTCATCAAAACTCTTAGTAAGATAATTGTGGGTCTTGTGGAAGGCGGCTTTCTCTATGGTTTTCTAGTAGGGAATGGAGATTATGGTTCCATAGATATTTCTAACTTGCTTACTCCCATGACTGACTCAACTAGTTCTACATTTGTTCAATATGAGCAACAAGATGCTCAAATATGCTCCTTCATGTTGGCTAGTATTGAGCCTAATTTTGTGGTAGTTTAGTACATTTTGACACCGCTCAAGAGATATAAAGGCATCTCTAATAGATGCATTTGGGTTGGAACATGGTACTTTGGGCCTAGAAGAGTATTATTCTCAAGTGATAAGCATATGTGAAGAACTCAAAATTTATTAACCTATTACTTCTGATGTTTCAAGTATGCTAAAACAACATGAAGAGTTCAATGTTATTCGGTTTCTTGTTGAACTAAAACTTGAGTATGAGTCGGTGCGCTCTCAAATTTTGGCAAGTCCACAGCTCCCGTCATTTCCTAATGTATTCTCCTGACTTCAACGAGCCACATTATCTTAATAGGGATCTCATTTGTCTTCTGATCAAAGTAATGAGAGATCCGCTTTAGTTGCCTCCTATGTTGCTCCTGGTGGGCATGGAGAATGAGTTGGTAAAGGTGCACGTGGGGAACATGATGCCAGAGGTAATCGCACTCAATATCGTGAATCTCGTAAGTGCGCTCATGGTGGTCACACTAACTACTCGATGGACTATTGTTGGGATCTACATGATAGACCATCTTGGCTGCTAATCAAGCCATTTGCCAAGATGCTACATCACCAGCAAAGAGCCGACAAAAACCATCCTCTACATTTGTGAACAAACACGCCATCGTATAATTCCCAACACCGCTCAATAGATTCGACCACCCTCAATTCCCATATGACAAGGACACCTCCGGATGCTCCCTTGGATGGCAAGTACACCCATCTCACGTATGGACAGCCCCAAATACTAGCGTAAGTGCTACGATTCATTAACTCCTTTTGGTTTCCTACAAACACACAATGTCCAATTTCCAATGTCGTAAAAGGTTCTTCACCTGTAGTCGCTTATTGGGATCATTAAGACCTCGAATGTTTCAAGAGAAAATTCTAGGCTTTATGGATCAACACAACTTTTCCCTTGGTTCTACTCTTGCTAGTACTTACCTCCCTTCCATCATAGTTAATTAAACAAGTGAGACGCTTCAATTTCCTGTTTTCCCTAAAGGCGGATCTAGGAGATTGAACCCAACCCTCTTCGATAGCAATAAGGAATGCCTAAATTGCTCCTCAAATCCATCACATGAAATCCGCACACACTCCTGGATATCCTTCACTTTTTGAATCACCCAATCCAATGGCGCACCCTCTTTTATGAGCAAATGAGACAAAGTGCATAATGGTATAGGGTCCACCTCTGCCTCCTTATTCACCAACTGGAGAGTGTAGCTCCAATTCCTCAGGCCTAGACTCTCATTAAGGGGTTTCGCTACCCCTTGTCACTGCCTGGAAACCTTTGCTAGAGTAGAAATCACTTGCACATCTTCCCCATAGCCCTTTAATCCATAGGATTCTAACACTATCAAAGAGGAAATAGCCTCATACCCTTTCCCTTTACCTATCAACCTTGCCTGTGTCTATTGTGGTTGAGATTTTATTGCCGCCAGTGACAAAACACCGAGACCCAAAACTGGATCTACCATTGGAACCACAAAGAGCTCCTTTTGGGCCACCGTCAATGGTTCCTCATACCTCTGCAACCCCACCATTGGCATCTCGGCCTCTTCAGACCCTTGTAAACCCAACTCGTCATCTTCATCTCCTTCTCCTGAGTCCTCCATCCTCGTCGTTGAGCTTCTTGGTGTCACCATTGTCTTCTCGCGAGTGTGCGGAGTCTCCTGGCAGTCCGATGGCTTCGTTGGCATCCTCGCCAACGAGGTTGACTATCTCCTGCCGCTGGAGGGCCCAACCGGCAAACTCTCCTTGATCCACTCATGTTGGGTTCCAGCCCTAACAATGGGCCCTAATACCTAGAGCCAAATGTTAGGCTTGGACCTACCCCAGACACTGTGGAGCCTGTTAGCTTATGGCCTAACCCTATTCTAGGTAACTTGGCCGCCTGTTCCTTCAGAAGTTTTTGACTTGTCATGGGCCTCATTATCCAGATCCAACCAAAGTTTTAAATACCATACCAGTGAACATACCGGTTAAGGTACTAGAACGAAATATTTTGGTACCAGTATCGTTTCATGTACCGTTTCAAAATAGTCTATATATAAAAAAATTGTCTATATAAATACATCTATAAATTATATTTCAAAATAATAGTCAATATATGAATAAATTATACATACAAATACATATATGTAAATAGTTTAGTCTGAATAAAGGTAAAAAAAAATAGCAAGAAATGAAAAAAAAAAATTCAAAATCCAGTACTGTCGAAATGGCCAAAATTTGCAGCGAAATGAAACAGCATATTTTTTGTACCAGTACGGCATATTCGATTGTATCGACCGGTACGGCACGAAATTTGAAACATTGGACCCAACCCCTTTTATAACACTCAGGCCCATTTGACCCTCCTCCTCAACGCACCATATCAGGACCTCCACCTTTTCTTGTAATGTCAACAGTTGTGATTAAATCTCCAGCAAATTTCTGTGTACGAACTCATTTGTCAAATCATCAACACGCCTGCTTCCTTCACCTCTACATTGTACCCTCGCTGCCCTAGAAGAAAGTGTAACTTGTCCCACCCTGTCAATCTTCACTGTTCTACCAGAACTATGAGGCGACATCTTCTTTTATACCAAAACCTCCCTATACGACCAATGTTGTAAGTGATTCACCACTACCACCACTACCCATAGCCTTTGCCCCTCCCCTCCTCCTCTACCATGAGACTTTAATCCTTTCTCCAAAATTACTTCCCACAGTGCATTTGCCACTTTTCTCAAGCCCTTTCCTCCCATTTCTTTAGGCATGAAAATAAAGGTACGTCAGCCTCCACCACACTCCACCAGCACCATGTAACGTCCACAAACGTTTGAACATCTCTGCGCAATAAAGCTTCCAGTACCCTCCCTTAGGGTGGTATAAAAATCTTCCTTATCACCCTTAATGCAATCCTCCAGTGTTTTGACAAACCAATGCACCGTAGGAATTTCCAGCCTCATCTCCTTCACCGCCCTCCTACTCTTAGTAATGAAAACAAACTTCCCATCCTTCAACAAGCCAAACGTCTTTGATTCTATCACCAAATGATTCAGAAAACCCATAATCACCCTAACTTCACTAAAAAACACTCAACACAACAACAATCTCACCTCACAGACCCTAAGGATCTCAAAGGTAACAAGTTGTATGGAGAGAAAACTAGAGCAAAAACTCCTGGCCTCTTGTCTACATTTATCTCTAGTTCCGAGTAATGGATTTCTCTAAGAGATTCTATCTTCTTTGCCACAAAAGTTTTTCCAAACACACGTCTAATAGAATGAGATGTGTTTGCAAATCACAATCCCAATCATAAAATTTGGGCTTTAATCTCCGCGTGTAAAATTATTGTTCAAGATCTTTATCAATATATCAAAAATTGTGCATTATAAATTTGTTACAAAACACTTTTACAGAGGACAGCTTAAGTAAGAATATTTGCAATTAGAACACACGAAATTACAAGAAAATAAAGCCATCATGAAAAAAAGAAGGAAATATGATCAGAAAAAGGGGTATATAATTCATGATAATACATCACATTTATGCTCGTGTATTCCTTCTTATATGTAACCAACCTGAAATGCCCAAGTCCTCACTCAGTTCCTTTTTCTCTTCTGCATTTAATTTGAAATCACTGTCAATAATATGTTTCACATTGTCCTGAGGAGACTTTGGATCATCATCCCATGCATCCTCCCCAACATAAGAACTATCATGAATAAGAGTTCCATTAGGTCCTTCAATAAACTTCTTCATTTTCAGGCCTTTGGGCATAGTCTTCCTCCATATACTCTTCTTAAACCTGCAAAGTTATAAAAAAAAATCAGAGACCTCTGAACTTTGTAACGAAAAACAGAGTGATAGGCACCCTAAACATCTTTGCTTTAATACCTCTGCAGTCTCATCTTCTGAAACCCTACCCATCACATGCGATTGTTTCTTCTTGGAGAAATGTTCACCGCTTTTTAAATCTTTTTAGTAGTTAACATCAAGTAAGAGGATGGGAAAAACTGAAAAGTCTTTAATGGATTAGCTTTGTTTCATTTAGGGGTTTTTTTTTTTTAAATATAAGCAAACAATATTATTGATAGAATAGGCAAACCCCCAGTACACAAGATGGTATACAAGAGACAAAACCTATCTAGGTTGTAGATGGATTGTAAGATACAAGAAAATCATGAAGATGAAGACTATTGAAATCTATAGCTAGGGGGCATAATAATAAAGTACGAAAAAAGAAAGATTGAAGCTCCTTCGGTGTCCATTCCTTATCTTCAAAGGTTTGATTTTTCGCTCTCGCCATATGCATCACATAATACAAATAGGGACGAACTTCCAGTTGATTTGATAGGTGTAGCACCTCCAAGAGATGCCCAACTAGCCAATAACTCAACCATTGTGGCAGGCATCACCCAATTCAAATCTACTCAGCTGAAAACTTCAATCCACAGGTGACTAGCTATCTCACAGTGCAATAAGAGGTGATCCATAGTCTCTCCAGATTTCTTGCACATGCAACACCAATCTGTAATAATGACCTGGAGCTTTCTCAAATTATCAATGGTCAAGATCTTGTCCAAGGAAAGTTAGTCTCAGTGGTAAGGGTGCTTTCTCCAAGGAAAGTGAGTATGGCAAAAGTGTTAGGGCTTTATAGAAGGATCAAATAGAGAAAACACCCTTACCTATCAGTGTCCATCAAAACTTATCAGCTCGCATTCCATTCAGCTTCATGAAATAAATGAGATTAAAAAAAAGCCTCAAAGCTGTCAACTTCCCAATCTTGGGCCGCTCTATTGAAGGTAACATTCCATTGAACTTGGTTGCCCAAGAGAATCATGAGGTCTACCACAGAAGCTTCTTGATCACATGCCAGCCAGAAAACAAATGGAAAATAGTTCTTTAGAGCTTCCTCCCCATACCAAATGTCCCTCTAGAATTTTATCCTCGAGCCCTCACCCAACACAAGTTTGGTATAGCAAATGAAAACCCCCCAATTTTGTCTAATGTGTTTCCACGTACTCACTCCATGCGCCCCATTCACCGCTCTAGTACACCATTCCCCCCCATAAGCGTCCATGTTTGCAATCTACTACCAATTTTCATAAAACGTCCAATTCCAAATTATACCTTCATAACCATTTACTAAGTAGGGCCCGATTGAAGATTCTTATATTTTTTTTAAACCCAAACCACTTGATGTCAATGGCTTGCACACCTTGTCCCACCTGATTAGATGGAACTTGAATTCATCTCCCATCCCACTCCATAAGAAATCACAATAGAGTTTTTCAATCCTTTTCGCCACAAAAGCATGATTGGGAAATAAAGACAAAAAATATGTAAATAAGTTGGAAAGGGTACTCTTGATCAGAGTCACTCGACCTCTTTTAGATAAATACAATATTTTTCATCTTGCTAGTCTTCTTTCTATCTTCTCAATCATTGTATCCCAAATTGACGAAGCCTGTGAAGCTGCCCCCAAAGGAAACCCCAAATACTTCATAGGAAGAGAAACAACCTTACACTCAAGAGTGGTGGCCAAATGTTGAGGACTAATGGCATTCCCAACTAGTACTAGCTCGGATTTATCAAAGTTGACTCTCAAGCTTGAAGTAGCCTCGAAGCACGATAAGAGGGCCTTCACCACCCTGAGTTGGTTTTGATCAGCCTCACAAAAAATGAAAGTGTCGTCTGAAAATAATAAATGAGAGATAGAAATAGTGCCTCTAATGGGGTTGCCAACAGAAAATCTCGCTATAAAGCCATTTTGGACTACAATCGACAGCATCCTACTTAGAGCTTCCATTATAATAACAAAGAGAAATGGAGATAGAGGATCTCCTTGACTCAGACCACGAGAACTATTGAAAAAGTCAGCTGAGCTGCCATTAATCAAAATTGAGAATTTTTTTGTTGAGATGCACCATCTAATCCACCTGCACCATCTCTCCCTAAATCCACATCTCTCCAACAAATAAATAAGGAAATCCTAGTTTACATGGTCGTATGTCTTTTCCATGTCTAATTTGCAAATAATCCTTGCTACCCCTACCTTTATTCTGCTATTCAGGCATTCATTAGCTATAAGGACAGAATTCAAGATCTGACAACCCTTTACAAAAACATTTTGCAGCTTTGTGATAATTTTACATAAAACCTCCCCAAACCGGTTTGCAAGCACCTTGTAAATAATTTGTAAGGTCCATTTATAAAGCTAATGGGTCCAAAGTCTTACACCTCGAATGCACCACTCTTCTTTGCTATCAATGCAATGAAAGTAGTGTTAAGACTTTTCTCAAACTTACTTGCCAAGAACAATGCATGAAACACCTTCATCATACCCTCTTTCAAAATCTCCCAACAAATTTGGAAAAAATCCATCGAAAAACCATCTGGTTTTGGTACTTTATCATTTGCCATTTTTCTTATAACAGCAAAAACCTTTACCTCCTCAAAATGTCTCTTCAACCAAGCCTCAGTCTATGGTTTGATAAAGTCAAATACAAGACTATCAGGCTTTAGTCTCCATCCCTCTCGTTCTTATTCATAGAAATCCACCACATGATCCCTAATCGCAAGAGCCTCTGTGCACTCCACACCATTGATATTTAGCATCTCAATGGTACTATACCTCTTCTGAGAGTTAGCCACCCTGCAAAAGAATTTTGTATAATGATCCCTTTTCTTTAGCCATAAGACTCTAGACTTATGATGCCTAGATATCTTCTTTAGAGAAAGTACTCTATCCAATTCCGAAGCCAACTCTGACTTACGATCTACTTCCTTTTGAGAAAGGGCTCTAGCCTCGAGTATCCTCTCAAAACCTCTTTCGCCAAACTATTGTTGCACTCCCTGATGTCTCCAAAAGTTTGAGGGTTTCAAAGCTTTAAATTAATTCTTAGAGCTTTTCATTTTCCTATAAGAATAAAGGATGGCATACCTTGAAATTGATAAGAAGACCACTAATTTCTTACCCTATCCACAAAGCCTTCACTCTTAAGCCACATGTTTTTAAACTTGAAATAACGGTGCCCACATTGAATGATGTCACCATCCAACAAGATGGGAAAGTGATCTGAGCAAAGGCAAGGCAACTTTTTTTGACACACCTCAGGATAATGAGTTTCTCACTCTGGCGAGATAAGGAATTAGTCCAACCTAGACCATGTCTGATTATTAGACCAAATGAAAGAGCCCCTTATTAGGGGAAGATTTAACAAGTTCAAGTCAAAGATGCATGCTGAAAAATTAGCCATAGCTGGGCGCAACCGATCGTCTCCAGATATTTCACTAGGGAACCTTATTATGTTGAAATCTCCACCTATGTACCAAGGGATGTCCCACCAATTATGTAATGTAGCAAGTTCGTCCCATAAAAGACTTCAATTGCTATCGACATTAGGCCCATAAACACTTGTAAAAGCCCACGAAAAGTTATCCCCCACAGATTTAAAAGAGACAACCACTGAATGTTCTCCTACAAAATCCTCAACTTTCTCCACCACCCTTTTATTCCACATCACTAGAATACCACCCGAAGCTCTGTTCGAAGCCAAATACACCCAATCTACATAAGCACAACTCCAAACACTTCGCACTAAGTTTCTAGATATCAGTTTAAACTTTGTTTCTTGTAAACATGTGATATCCACCTTCCACACCCTGAGCAAGTTATTAATGTGCCAAAGCTTCTTTGCCTCATTCAACCCACGAACGTTCCAATACATAATTTTTGGCTTCATAAAGACAAGAAAGCTCCCTTCCCTTTTGTTCGGTTACGACTTGTGCTACTCTCATTCAAGGACTATCTTAGTCGCTTGAGCTCTTTATGTTTCTTAGACTCCGATTTCTTAGACTAAGTGGGCCCTGCCTCAATGGCAGTGAGAAGAGCCATAAACTGTTCCTCATACCCGACACACTCCATACCAACATAGTGCTAAATAATTTTTACGCTGCAAAGTACCCAATCAGATACATTAAAATCGAAGGGTAATTCACAGTTTAGAGGAAAGGGTTCACTGGTTCCAGATCCCCCCAGTGTATTCGAAGATTGCCCATTTTCCTCTCCCCCCAACAGATTGGTGCCTCCCCATTCAACCATGGTACCATCATTGCACACCACCTCATTGGTAGGGAGTGGTGTTAATAAAATGGTTTCAGGAATCATTGTCTCGTCACTACCATCGAGTTGGAAGAGCTGTTGAGATAGCCCTTCGACATTGTATAAGCTTTGTACTTCCTCTCCCTCTAAGGGGGATGCCTTTGCTTGAATTGGAGATGGATCCAAGACGGTTGTCTGCATTTTCTGACCACAAAGGAGGACCGTTGATGATTTCTGGGCGTCAAGGGTGGTCATCGACGCTAACTAAGGTGAGATCTCCCTTATTGACTTGCTCTGCGATGACGCCGGCACTACCTCCAACATCGCTAGCATTTTTTAACCCATTGTCGACAATCCCATCTCTGGCTGGTGGGTCCCCGCCAGAATCTCCAGCACAAACGAAATGGGTTGACGCACGCAATCAATGCGTATCCACCAAACTGGTTTCAGAGGCATTGAATAGTGGACTTGGGCCCATTGTTGTGCAACGCTTATGAGCCAATGTTGTGCAATTGAGTATTTAAACTCGGGCCCAAATGCTTGAAAAGCCAAGGCTCCTTCCCCCTCCCCTCACATCAGCCCGAGTGGATAGAATTTAGGGCCTTTTCCTTTCCTTTCCTTTTCCCACCGAGATCCGGCCTATTAGAGATGTGCTGACCCGCACCCTTAGCACTTTCCTCCCCCAGGTCCATGCCTATCTCCTTTCATTAATAACCTCAACGCAACATTTTAACCATTCAACATTACGATGCAATCCTTCCATCTGCTATTCCATTTCATCTATCACCCCCAACAGAGTTTCCTTATTTAGGCCACCAAAACTACTACCTTCCCCCCATTCGGACCTTTAATAGCGAAGGAAGCACCGAGAGGTGCAGGCGTCTCTCAAGCACCACACATGTCCCTTGACTGCTACAACGCCTCCCTGTAAGACATGTATGAGCGAGACGGAGGAGGAAGTAGCTATGGACCACTACCTCATTTCTTCGAAATTTCTCCACCTGGCCCAGCCTCCCTTCCGGTACCATTATCATACCATGCCGCCTCTCAAGGCCAAACTCTAATAAGGTGAAGAACCTCCCGTAAAAGTTTTGATGCCTCTGCAACACCATTTCTTTCATTTAGTTGGGCAAAGTTATTTGAGAAATGGTTCATATAGCCTCACAAATCAAAAGTTACTATCAATTTCCCAAGCCATTGCAATCAAGCCACCCAATAATTAGGTGACTTAAGCTTTCCAGGGATAAACGTGATTTGATTCAAAACCTTCATATCACCTAGCTAGCCCCCAAGTTGAGTCATACATTCATATATTGATTCAGATCAATTTTTGTGAAAATTCTTAAGAGAAAAATGTAAACTCTAATTGCAATCATCATTAAATCAAGATAAATTAATGGCTATTTTCTTCTTTCTCTTCTCTACTAATTTTTTTTTATAAGTAATAATGTTATATATGTCAAAAGGAGTAAACAAGTACACTGGTTGTATACAAGAAAACACCTAGTGCATAAATGCTCGAAAACACCTATCCCATGAAAAAGCCAACAAGCGCAAGATAATTACCCAAAATACCACAAGCCCAAAATACGCATAGAATACAACACACCTCCTCAACCCTAACCCATAAACTGATAACCCCTCGAAACACCCACATAGACTGATAACCACCCGAAACACCCACATAGGGAACATCTTCAAAGTCTCCTCCCTTTAGTCTTCTCTCGACTTGAATTATCGTAGTCGATTCTCCAAGAAAGATGTTGCAGCTCTCTACTATTCTTAAATCTTGATTTGGTATCATGTGAGTGGCTCTCCTCAATTGCAATGAGTAAAGCGTTAAATTGATCTTCACATCCTCCATGTGAGATTCCCACGACGTGCTGAATCTCATTAACCTTTTGCAAAAGCTAATCAGGTGATGATATAGTTATATTGCTAAGTGGAGGAAGAGATACCAAAAGGGCAACAACTTCTCCTGACATAGAACCCGACGATAACTCCTCATCGCCAAGCACCAACGACAAGCCTTCCCCCAAAACTACCACTTGCTCTGAGGACTCTGCACACACTACATCTATCGTGTTGTTCATCTCCAAATTCTGCCCTAAACTTGTCTTGGATCTCTCGGAGGAAGCCATCTCGACGACTGGGATTAGCCTAGGGGAAGCCGGCGACTGTGGCCCCCCGAGCACTGAAGCCTCCCCCTGCAAATAGGCAACTCGTTAGGGACAACTGGGAGTACCGGCGCCAAGAAAGTTTGGGTTAGCCCAGAGGTAGTCGGCGACGGGGTCTGCTCCCTGCAAACAGAAGCCTCTTGCAAACCAACCTGAGCCAACGATGCCTTCGGTTTCCATTTCATTTTTGGGTTTCCACGACCTAGGCCCTTAACTTTTCCTTTTTCAAGTTTTGAAGCGAAGCCCTTCTTGTTGGTTAAGGACATAATTCGTCAGCTGCGACCCAAACCCAAGCCTTTTAATAATTCATTGATCCACTTCTTAACATCTTTTCTGAATGTTTTTAGTTTATTCTTCACCCCCACCACCTATTTTTTAAGTAAAACCAAAGACCTCTGCAACTCGCTTTCTTCTGCACAATTCTTCTCAGAAAACTTGCTATACCCCTCACCCTTTTGCACGCTATCGCCCTCCGAAAGTACCCCTTTCAAGTTCCCCTTTATTAAAATTCCATTATTTTCATCAACGGAAGGCTGACCACCATGTACAACCTCTCTACTCCCTATGCCGCCTACCGCAACCTCTACGTATGACTTGAACTGCGTTTCATTCTCCTTTCCCTTCTCAGCTTCTCTGCCCAGAAGTGGTGCAGGCACTTGTGCCTTCTTAGCCGATATAACTTGCTTTAACTCCATAGAGAAACTCTTCCATCCCTTGCCTTTCACTCCTTCCCAGATAACTAACAAACCACGCCCTCCATTACCACTACCGTATTCTGTTATTTCCAAAAATCAACCAAAAGTTTTGGCCCTTCTATGAGCAAAGAGGCCTTTTGGTCCATCCCTAAACGTCTTGTAGAACTCTATTTTACTCCCCGATAGAGCACAATCGTTGACTACATTGGCCACCCAACACATGCTAGCATGACTAAGCAAAAGCTCCTTAAAAACTTTCCACCCCCTCTCTGAGATGCGACAGTTTCCACCCTCAGTCGCCAAAATAAAAACCTTAGTCTCAATCAATAGATGTTTAATAACACCCATGATTAACCCCCACCAGAGAAAACGAAAACCACCGGGCCCAGACTGCTAAGAACTCATCCTTAACTCTGTGGGTAGCTAACTCAATGCTCACTACCGGCGTTTGCTGAGAGGAGGATGATTGAGAATGAAAAAATGAGACTTTGCACAAAAACGCCGTTCGCCGAAGGGGTACCGGCGTCGAACAACCTTTGCTAAGGCCACCGGTCTTGTCTGAGTCGGTGTAGGTGACGGCGACGCAAGTCTGATGTCGGAGGATGAAAACGCAAACTGATGCCGACGGAAACTTGCTACAAAAACAAGTCATTGGCGAGTTGACCACTGCCGGACGACCCTCTGCGAAGTCACTAGGGATCGTCGACCACGTCTGTGCCGGCGGTGAAGGATCACTCGCCGGTTAGAGGTGGGTGACGTCGACGACAACAACTCGAGATTTGAAAAGTAAAGCGGGAGAGAGGAGAGAGAAAAGCCCCCGACAATGTAACCTTTCAGTTAAGCATTGGAGAGGTTCTTCTAAAGGCAACTATATGGGCAAGAGTGCTTATCATGAGGATCTTCTATTTCAGAAACAGCAAAAAGGGGAACCCTCAAGGGTTAGAGTTGAGGAGAAGCAATGGCAAGTTTTCTGGAGTTTAAGGGTGCAAGTTTTCTGAGAAGAATTATTATCAGAAAATGGTGCAACTATTATTATCTGCAGTTTAAGGATGAGGGGTGTAGCATGAGATAGAAGATCCTTGCACCAACTCCAGAAAACTTGCCCTTAAAATGATAGACTAATAAAATGATAATAGTTGCACCCTTAAAATGATAGTTTAAGGGTGCAATGATAATCGTTTAGACTAATAATTATTCTGCACAACTCACTCTTCTCTACTAATAAAATGATAATAATTCCTTTGGCTAACTATTGACATCTTGGTATATCATTAAAGCAAATCATTTCATCTGCAGTTGAAGTAAGAAATCTACTTACTTTCTAATATTACCAGGAGATGGCTCAGGAATCAATGCCTCCATATAAGCCTCTGTTAACTCCTTTCTTTGGCGATTTAGGAGAGGAGCTTGGATTGCTATGTATATTCTTCGGCAGCAAAATATTGCAACAAATGTGTAGAGTATCAAGGCGCCAATTCGTTTAGACTCCCATGTTTTGAGATCCTTGAGGGAAAAAAAAAACAGAGATGATCAACTATATCATTATTAAGCTTATCATTAGAGTTGCATAGAATGTTTCAAATGCTATAACATTAGAACCACACCGATTTATATTTAAAATCTTCCTCTTGTACTTCAAAAGTTAATTGATGTTCATAAGTTGACAAAGACTTAAGGCATGAATATACAAGTGCAAATAAACAACAAATTTGGAGGAAAAATCAATATATCATTAAACATGTAAAAAAAGTTGAAAGAAAAATTAAGAAATAAAATGAATAGAATGACTATGGAAGGCTTGAAGGAACCTATTCCATAAAAAACAACTTCACCTCACCTAGTGAACTTGTTTAAGGTCTGGATCACTGTTTTATATTAATGTACTATTTCCTTGGATTTTAAGCTCTTCCTCTAGCATCTTGCCTGGTATTTCCTATCCGTAACTTACTTGCATGATAGCATCTCAAAAAATTGGATCCTAGTGATCAAGCCATCATATTTCAATGAGGAAATGAAGGTTCTGACTGTCAACTTCAGATCAGTTATCAGCCATCTCATGTAGCATTATTCCTTTTACTGTGGTAATTATGCACAGTATGACTTCCTTATCAGTGAATAGTGAGGATCCAATCGTTGAAAATTCCAATTGAATATATTTATTGAAAGTGCCATTTGGATAGAAGTTAGAGAAGATCATAACCGAATACATGTAATCCTAATGAGAGTGATTTTATTAGAGGGCACAGAATAGGGAGATGGGTTTCTTTAACTCATTCTTTGTCTGGTTTTGTTCTGTTCGATTGAGAAAGGATAGGGAAGAAAAAATACATTGGGCCATGTCCAAGAGACAGGTGTTTGAGCTTGAGTTGTTCTGTGATGCATTGATCCCTTACAAGAATACTCGCTTTCCATGGTAGTCCATTTGGAGAAGTTCCCTCGAGAGTAGCCTTATTTTGCATGGACAACTGTACTAGCAGAGATCCTTACTTTGGAAAACATACCAAAATGACACATTGTGGCAATCAAGTGATGTTGCATGCCTAAAAGGGATGGGGAAACCATGGATCATCTCCTATTCCATTGTGAGATAGCTAACACCATGTGGCAAACAACTTTTGGTCTCTCTTGGCTAAAATTGGGTACTGCCTATGCAGGTGACAAATTTATTCACATGCTTAAAAGGAAGATTTAAGAATGCTCAATGCAGGCTCTTGTGGAGAATGATCCCGATCCATTTGATGTGCTGTATATGGCAAGAAACAAACAATCAGAGCTTTAAAGACGGTACAAGGACAATGGAGGAACTCATGACTTTTTGTTTTGATACAATTTAACATTGGATGGATGCCCCTTTAAATTTCTCTAGCTCTAGCCTCCAGAATTTTCTTTATATCTTTAGTTTTTCTAGTTAGATGTAGCCTGAATAACTGAAGCAGCATAAGCAAGGGGATGATATAACTCAGAAGCAATGGCTAGAACTAAACCTGAGTTATTTAAACTAATAACCAACCCAACAGTGAATCAAAACATACATTGTTTTTATTGACACCAGGTGTCTGAGAACAAATTAATGATTAATTCAAGGGGTGTACAAGTCATCAGCAAGGAGTTTCCTACAAATACACCTTGGCTAATTCAAAGAGAAATTCTCCTAGTCCGATGGTCCTAAAAATTGTTTGCACCCAAGGATTCCAGCCTTAGACCTGGAGGGAGCATAATACCTAGGCCAAGGCCCTTACCACTTGAGCAACTCCACGAAATTAGTGAATACAAAATACATATATTTTTTTTTATAAGTACAAAATACATACATAGAGCAGATTTTTTGCAGGGATAAAAGGGAAAAGGCTATTCAGCCAGCCATGACCAAGAGCTTTAGGCTAGCACTCTTCACCAAACACAAGCTCAAGCTTACATCCTTTGTTTTTATGATAAGTTAAAACATACATCCTTTGTACTTGAAACTGCCTTTATATCACCAATAAAATTTATACAACTAACATATACATACATATTATATATATATGTTCAATTATTTTTAAATTTAACAATCGGTTCTGCCTCAATAATTTTGCAAAGTAAAGAGAGCAAGGAAGATTAAAGCTTTTAAAACAAGATAACACCAAAGAGAACTAGAAGCTTTCTTATAAAAAAGAACTGAGACTTTATTACAGGAATATATACCTTGCCTGATTTCTATTCATTATTCAAGGAAAATGGAAAGAGAATTAAAAGAAGAAACCCGGTAGGCGAATTTACTTGAAAATAGCCAATTATGCATGCTACTTAAAATGTAGTCTTGCATATGGTTAATTATTACAAATGATCGTTAAGAATTTTCCATTTGCCGGAACTACCAGCTAAAATTTGAATAATGGCTAGTAGTCTAGTATCCCAACCCCTTATCTTCTTCAAAAGGTCAAGAGAAAATACTCAAGCTTGTCCCTTTTTCTTTAGAATTCCCTGCTTTCTTTTCTACCGTACAAAAATTAAAACAACAGGGTCTCAAAGTGAACTGACAAAATACCTTCCAACGTTCCCAACGATTCCAATTCACAAACTCGGGCACCAATTCAGTCCTAAGCCGTTCCAACTCAGCTTCACCTTTCCTCACCCCTCCTCTAACTCGCCCCACAAACTCACCCACCTTCACATTGGCATCTTCGAAACCAAACCCAGTTTCCTTCTTCACCGACTCCCCGAGTTTTGTCCAGAACCGCTCGGAGCCGCGCCGGACCGATTGAGTTAGAATCAGCCATGAAAAGCCATCGGACCCATTTGGGTTAGAGGAAGCCTGGACCCGGAAAAAGTGTCTCTGGCGGGAATTTCCGAGCCTGTGCTTATTGGGAAGCTTGAAAAGAAAGGAACTGTGGGAGGTCTGTGTGAGTTGTGGTGCAGAAAGGAGAAGTGGGTTTGGTTTGCATGGGATGGTGAGGTTCATTATCGGGTGTAGAAGTGAGAGATTGGAGCGTCTATCTGTTCTGCTTCTGCATTTGTCTGTTGAGCATTGAGCAGCTTGTGGTTTTAGGACTGCTTTGTTGGGGGTTTTGGCTTTCTTTTTTTTTTTTTTTAATCACGGCGGGCATTGTAGGTCCTCGGGACCTCGAGTATTGATGAGCACGGGATTTATACGGAATGTTGAGCACGCGCTGACGTGGCATATGAATAGTAATTGAGCCTTTTCTATTTTATTTTCAAAAAAATAAAAAATCAGTAATTAAATTCAAATTCAAATCCAAATTCAAATTCAAATAGAGACTGTTTCCATACTCACACAATAAATGGTTGTTAGATCTTCCAATTCCAGTCGATTGTGCATCTGTTATGGCCAGGAGGTGATATCATTATCGTTAGTTTTGAATTTCGTTCGGTTTTAATTCGAATTTTCCATTCTAATTTAGTATCCAATATAATTTGCATATTCATTCTATTTCGTTCTAAATTTGGTTTGCTCAGGTCAGTTTCGGCCTTGACTACGTTCCGTCCAAATTGTTTTAATGATAATTATGTATATATATATATTTATAAAATCTTGAATGACATATTTGTAATTTTTAAATATAGATGGTATTAATATAATTTAAAAGAGACCTATGTAATTTAATTTTTTTTTAATTAAATATGTCCCTGTTTTCTTTTTTCTAATCTCATTAATTTTAATAATTTATTGGCTCTTTCTTTTATATCTCAACTCAAATTTATATTATTTTTTTAAAATTATTTTTTGATACCAATATACCTATCCATTTTTTTAATATTTTTTACATATATTTATGTTAAAAATCTTCAATTCTTTCATACATATATATACTCGCACACCATTACATTCTTATACCTAACTTAAACCAAAATGATCATCGAAAAAGAATTTAAAATATTAGTAAGACTACCTGACGTCGTGTGCAATGCTTCATTTCAGAGCTCATCGCCTCAAGCATGGGGCATGGCCAATAAACGCTTTAATTGTTGATGTTCACGAAGGATTTTATCCAATATGGTTTATCCTCGCTTCACTATTGTTCACCCAAGACGAACTTAGGGACGGGTTTGCTCAATTAGACTTTTTGCAGTTTGTTTAAATGCCTATTAGGATTTAGGAGGAAAAGAGGAAAAAAAAAAGAAAGAAAGAAGAATGTGGGTTTTTCATCAAATGAAACAATGGTTGTGGTTGCAAGTATTATCACGGAAAATTGCTTCTTTTAAGTGATTTACATGTATTTTCATGCCATTTTTATTGTAAAATGGAAGACGAATAATAAGAGAATCGAAATATTAAATTAGCTATTGAGGTTGTAAATATCATTTATTTCAATGTTTTTTGTATGGTACAAATGATTCTCCAAACTTCTTTTTATATGCATGAGCTGATAAAGAATACAAAATAACGATACATAAAATAAAATGATATATTGAAAAATTAAGGAATTCCAAAAATGTATACATGAATTAACTTGAGTTATACGATGTCAAATGGTCCAAGTTTGACATATTGGTGCAGTAATTAGTATACTTCACCCCATTGTTTGAGAAAATCTACACAACCTCTCAACTTTTCACACCACAAATTTTTAAATTTAAAACTTTTTTTTACAAATATTTGATATATGAATAATGAATAGAAAATTTTAATTAGTTTAAGAAGAACAAATTCAAAAAAAAATTATAAAAAAATAAAAAAAAAATGTGGTAAGTAGGAAGTTGAGAGGTTGTATGGCATGACTTTGTTTTCTATACCTCACTTTACATAGACTTTTTTTTTTCCTCTCTTCTTCCTATTAACAAAAATGAGAGAAAGCTCCACAAAAATAGAAAGGGATATGATAAATGAGAGACAACAAAATAATGAATGAAAATGATGAGAAAGAAAGAGAGAGAAATGATGAGAGAAAAATGGTCTAATGAGAAGTAAAGAAAAATCGTAAAGAATTTGAAAAGAGACCATGAGCGATCCGATTTACAATTTCTAATTTCGTACTGTGCTGGCCGGTACGGCCGAAACATGTCGTACCGGTCGATTCTCCGATACATGTTATAAAGTTGTACCGTTTCGCTCAAAATACCAGCTGTACCAAACTGTACCGATTATTTCGGTCAATATTTCGGCCGGTACTGACCTCGTACCAGCTATACCAGCCATATTGAATTTGACTATTCATTTTTTTCTGTATTTTTTACTATTTTTTACCTCAATTCATACTAAGCTTATTACATATATACATTTATATATATAATTATTCATATATTAACTAATATTTTAAAATATAATTTATATATGTATTTATATTTTTTTTTATATAAATTATTCTGAAATGGTACATGAAACAATATCGATAACGAAATGTTTCATTTTATTGTCTTAGCCGGTACGCTCACGGGAACGATATTCAAAACTTTGATCTGATTAGATGAGAAGAGTTTGACGAGAAAGAGATCCGATGAAATTGAGGAGAGAGAGTGAGATAATGGATTGTTTTGTAAGAGATGTGAGGTGTGAGATGTCTATAATAACTTATCTATAGTATTGCTCTATCAAAATAACTGGCTTTGGTACCGTATCGTACCGGTCACTGGGACGATACAGATACACTGTCTATACCGTACCAACCCAAATACCAGTCGTACCAACTTATACTGGCCATACCATATTTTTTTTTTCATTTCTTAATTTTTTTTTTATCTCAATTTAGACTAAATTATTTATATATATGTATTTATATATATAATTTATTCATATATTGACTTTTTTAAAAATATAATTTATATATATTTCTATATATAGTTTTTTTTATAAATAGATTATTTCAAAACAGTATACGAAACGATACTGATACTAAAATATTTCATTATAGTACCTTGACCTGTACTGACACCAATATAGTATTCAAAAATTTGATCAAAATACTTCATTCGGATAAAAACCAGAATAATTTGTACCTGATTTTGTTTATACTTCCATGCACTGTATTAAGAGTTGTTCTAATGAAACATTTTGTTAGAGATCCCTAACCACTCCTTTTATATCTATTTTCGTTTTATAAAATCTCTTTCATAAATAAAAGGAAATATACAGGGGAAGAAGTAAACCCAACGTCAACTTCGTTCACATCTTCTGCTCCATGGCGTATTTGAACGGAAAAGTATGATAAAAAACAATGAAGATCGTGAACGTTGGAGCTCAAAGCTTTCCGAGTTCATCTTTTTTCAATATTGCTTAGAACAGTATCAGCAAGTTTCAATGACCTTAACTTTCATGATTCTTTTCTGTTTTACCTCTAGAGAGTTTTCTCCTTGCACACACCCTGTGTACTTGGATTGCATCTTTTGTACTTACTTTGTATTGAAATCATATTACTTATCAGAAATAAATAAAAAAATAAAAAAATAATACTAGACCATGCGCAAGAGAATTAGAAAAACTAGTGTCAATTTCTCGTTTTCCTGAATATCACCTGCTTGAAAATTAGGATACACAAATGAGCAGTAACAGTAAACTATCTGCACAACATTGGAAAGAAAAGTCAGGAGTAAAATATGAACACAATGAAGAGGAAAAATAGGCAAATAATGCTACAACAGTCACAGCTCTGACAGAATGGCAGGAATGTAGTGAGATAATTCTGCAGTGAGTGACTGAAACCCATTCACAAGCTGAGTGTGGAAATCCTGATCTTCCTCTCCAATCAATCTAAAGTGCACCCGAATGGCACGCTTGCAGACAGCCATAAATTCAAGCAGTGCAGCAATGAGTTGCTGCAGTTCCTGCGATCGCAACCGAGTAGCAGGTTCTCCGGAAAGGAAGGCCGTGCACACACTCAGGACTCCGCTGTTCACCTGCATGTTTGTTGAGATAATTATAACCAATGCCATATACAAGTTTTTTTTTTTTGAACAGGGCATATCCCCCACCAAAAAAGGTCCTCTCTCCATTACTGGCTCATACAGAAAGCATAACTTGAAAAACAAATCATCAAAACTCACCTGAACAGCAACACTGCCTTGAAGGATTCTTTGTAAACTCTGGAGACGTGGAAGTTGATCCCCTTCAGAACTGCGAGGCTCTTCAAGCTCATTTCGTAGTGCAGCTGTCCGGGTTTCAATCATTCCAATTGCATTCTCTACTGGAGAAAACTCAAGAGATTCAGATTTAATCACCAATAGCCTATTCACAAGTGCAGGGAAGGAACCCTGAGTCTGAAGCACACTTCGCCTTTTCCATTGGTCTTCCAATCCACCCTGTGTCTTGCCATTCTTTGTAAATGGGGTATCAAACAAAAAGCGGTCAAAGACTCGTGCACGGACACTTCCAGTGGAGAGAGAAAAGATCCTCTCCCTTCTGCTTCCCAAGTCCTCATCTTCCATTACCGGATCAACAGCAGTTATCTGCAAGTAGCAGACTCCAGGCTGTAACTCATCTGCTTTCACTTGTCTAGAATCTGGAATAATGTGTAAAGTTTCATTGCCATCCATCCTGGACTCGTATATATGACTAAGTTTCTCCATTATGTCACCAAGCCGAACATCACGGGGCTCTCGGTATACATACTCCTTTTTATCAAGCTTCCCAAATCTTTCACCATAGAATCCCACCCGATAGTATGTTGCATCAGTGAATGGAATTGGGCTTGACTCCTGCTCAAGGATCGATTCATAGATATTAGTGAGTAATGTGTGACATTTAGCCAGCTGTCCATATGCCCTCCTGCTTTTATAAACTGGAATTACAAGTTCGAGAATGCTGGCACAGAAATGATAGAGCTCAGCTTGAGAGAAAAGCTTATTAGCTAGCTGTAGGTACTTCACAGCAGAGTCAACTGTGAGTTTTGAAGCACCATATCCCTCTACCTCTGCTGCAGATGCTTCAGATGTGATCTCACTGCTTACCATTGGGCAAATTTTCCGAAGGGACGTCACATGATCCTTGCTCCAAACACCATCATTTCTAGCCACAAGGGCCTGTAACAATTTCAATCAGACATAAGCTAAAGAGGAGCAATTTCAGAAACAATGAATGAAAGCACTAGTCAGCATGCACGGGTGTCAAGGGGAGATCCTGCCCAAGCGCAGCTATTGGGAGAGCTTGCTACTCCACAATTCGTGGCATCCATTGGCAGGGCAAGACTAATGCCACATGGTGGCAGGGAATATCACGCATCATCCAGTGTAGTGTTTTATTTCTTTCTTTTACGTAAACACAATTTGGTGTTTGAGAACTGTTTTCCAGAGCAGAAAACTGTTACTGAATTTGGATTATTTTCATTGAAAGTTTCCCTGTAAAACCAAGTTTCTAGTTCCATTCCCATAAAAACCACTTAAACTACGAAATTAGCTAACGAGAAAACCAATGGAGATCCTGACCAACCGCCTAAATCACTCATATGGCAAAGCATAAACACGTTCAGTACACCATAGTAAGTATAACGACCAAGGTGGGTCATTTAGTAGTTCATTCCACTTTACGGTGTTTAAAGCAAACAGCAGAGGCGTGGAATATATTAAGTCCTTCCATTAGATTGCAAGTACTGATTTTTTTTTTTTTACTTTATATACCAAGGTACCAAAAAGTGGTAACACCGTGGAAGCTTCTGAATTGACAAACACTGCATTCCAATTTTAAGCATAAAAATATTTTGCTACAGAAGGTTGACTTACAAGTACCAATAACAGCGTCTTACCTGCATTACAACACCAGCAACAGCCACCGCACACTGGGCAGCTTCAGCCCAAGACTGCATTTCCTGATGAGCATCACATAAATGCAGCAACCACATAATGTGAAGATCTGGAACTGGCGCAAATGCCATCGCAAGTTTGTAGAAACTCTCTGCAGCAGCATATCTATCCATGCTCATAACAGATCCCTGTGAGGAAAAAGAGATTGTAGACGGTACTATTTGTTAGCTAAACTGCCTTTGTTTTTTATCAGTAACAAAGCAAAGAAGTAATGACCTATCAAAAAAATAAAAAACAAACAAAGAAGTAATGAGAACATTGGGAATTGGACATATTCAACCCCATTTGTGAGGAATATGAAAACTTAACACACTCCATAGACCATGGTAGATATGAATCACAACCAAAAGAAGCAGCCTGGAACCCATGGCATCAATTGTTTTCTCTTTTAGCAGTAGCTTTTATGCTTAAAAATTAAGAAATTTAGCTTTTAAAGGCAAGTATGCATTAGAAAAACTTCGCTAAAATTTATTGGGTTGATATGAGTTAGCACTGCAAAAAACTCTACCTTCCCCGAACCCTATCCCGAAATCTCTGTCACTTCTCATCATTGGTATACCTTTCATATGCCAACTGGGACAGGGGAGAATCAATTCAGCTTTTCAAATAGATCTTTTACTATTTCCATATGCCATGCACAGAAACATTTTGAGGTGGCAGAGAAAGACTGGAGTATAGAATGGGGAAGTTGATTTCAAGAGAAATCTTTATTAATCTCACTATCTCTCAAGTTCAAACCCCATGTAAATATTGCCGAAAACTTACCAAAAGTGCATGCTCCAAGCTAGCATCCAGGGCCAGAAGAAGACTTTCAGAGAGATATTTCACCTCTGACCAGGACCACTTGTTCTCTGCTGATCTTTCTGGAATTGTTGCAAGAGCACTCTCAGGTAGTCCACAGTCACTCAATAGGTTGGAGCTTTTAGATTCATCTGCCATTTCTTCCAAAGATTTTCTAAGACGCCGTGCTTCACCACTCTCTTCCAGCGTTCCATCAGACTTCATCTGAGTCACTTGCACATCAGACATAAGCTCTGATAAAGTGATAATAAGCATGACCCTTAATCTTGCTGTCTGCATGAAGTAATAAAAAGAACTCTGCAAAGAATAAAGAAAATAACTTAGGTTAAGAACGTGAGAAGCAATTTATGAACTTTAATGAGCATACCTTCACAAGTATCTGAAGTCCAACAACAGCCCTTTTTCTAATGCTTTCATTTCGAAAAACTGCAAGTCTAAGTAAATGGAAAGTTATTTGCTTTAAGAAGCGATCATTCTCCCTCGCCATTAGAGTTGCGCCATGAAGATCAAACACATTGTTAAAGACAGGAAACAAAGTTTTCCAGAAAGCCAGAGGTTGATTTCGGGAGAAAAAGCTTATGAATATAGCTGTAATGCAATCAAGTTTTCCATAGTCAGTAGAGATGCTATGGGATGATGCCATTGTGGAAAATTTCTGTGTTATTTCCAAAACCTGATGACTGACAGATGCGCTCAAGTTTTCTTCCCAAAGTTCCTGAAGAGAACACGAAATTATCACTGACCTAAAACAACTACAAAAAATGTAAAACAATTGGATTTCCAATGTAAAACAGTACCAATTTTTGTCTCAATATCGGGTGCAAAGATTCTCTAAGTGCTTGTGCAGAAGCTCCAATCCTAGAAGACTGTGCTTGAGCAAGAGCTTCTCTCAACGAATATGGCTGGCTAGGGGAGCTTAATTGGGAGTTCACTCTCTGCCATAAATAACCATTGTCAGGTGTTCCCTGAGGCTGCGTTAGATAGGTTTCAGGCATGAGGATACAGTGAATAAGCCGAACATTTAATCAAGAATTAAAAAAAAAAAAAAAATTTGATCAGTCATAAAACTAGTGATGCATGAAGATAATATTAAATGAAAAGAGTCAACACCACAACTGTGGAGTGGATAACAAAAGATCAAACGCTTTTTTTTTTTATAAGTAAAGGTATTATTGATCAACGAATGGGCAAAATGCCAATTACAAAGACTTTTATGTCCTATTAACTAGGAGCATTAGAAACAAGGAAAAAAAGATCAAACACTTGAAAGATTGATTTTCGGAAATTTAAGTAACACAAATATCAACTCACTCTGACTTCTTGTCTTGATGCCTCAGACAGATAGTTGTTAACTGTAGGAGAAAGTCTATCTGAGTACTTGGGGGAAGCAGGTCCATCCCCAACAGGGCTGCGAGAACTACAGCCCATAAGCATGCTGTCAGCAGGTTTTCTATGCTGTAAAAAGCCACAAGAATAAAATAATAATAATTTTATTAGCAATTCAATAAAAGCAGAATATATAATATCCAACTGTAGAAATAAGGAAAAGAAATCCTTAGAAATATTCTGTTCTTGTATTATGGATGAGACACAACAAAGTAGTTGATTTCCAATAGCACTGGCCACAGGGAGGGGCATTACCAATAAGGAAGTCAAAATATCCAGTCTTGAAAGATTGCGATGTGTGGCCTTTGTGGACACCCGAAATTAACTAAACTAGATGAAAGACTATCTACCACTACTTTTGATGGAACTATAATGGTTCCGCCATAATTCAAACAGTCAGCATCTGTACTGTTGAATTCTACACCAAAATCATAGAACAAATATATAATATTTTTTTTATATAGGTAATAAGAAATTTATTCATGTAAATAGGCAAAACCAAGTACACAGGAAGTGTACAAGAGAAAACACCTAGATACAAGCTAGAAAGGCAAAGCTAAGACAAAACATTACAGGAAATCCCTTCTCTTACAAGATTATGCACCCAAAAATAAAAGATATATAATATATATTGTCAACTTAGCTATACAGTAGCCTAAACAAGTAAAATTAACCGAACAAAGAAACTGAATCACATGATCCAAAAGGAAGTGAATTAGCAATCAAAATGCAACCTCAAAAAGATTTAAGCATTCCTCCATGAGTTTAAAAAATAATCTAGTCCGAGCGATGCTTTGCTGCCATGCTTTAAGAAGTGATGCATCATCAAGATTCCGTACAATTTGCAAAATAACAATCAAAACTTCACGCTTTTCCACAGAATTTAGGTTGTAAAAGACAGGCATTTCATCTAGGATCTGCACAGAAAATACAATCAATAATTAAGAAAATTGTACAGGAAAAACCATAAGTGAAAGTTGATAACATGAATAATAAATGTAACAGAACCACCCAATCACCTATGAAATTTAACGATATCCACTATGAATTGTTGGGGCGAATTACATCACTTGTATTTGTTGACTCCCCCTCCCCACAGCGAAAAGGAACAGAAAAAATACGCCTCATCATACTTTCCATTAGGACTAACAATATTTGGCACGACCCATGAACATGATATAAACACAACACAAAAATTGAAATAATGGGGAGGGGTTGTGCAGAATAGGGTTTGGGTCAATCCAAGTGAACCCAATTATGATACTGCATTAATCAGTTAGATCCAGGTTGAAGCGGCGGGTTCATGGGTCAACCCACATGACTGATTATATGTAAATATTTTTAAAATAATACCTGATATAATTTATATATATAGATGAACATAGGACGGAAAGGAATGTGAAGTTAGACAGTTTGCATTTTGAAAAAGAAGTCAGTATGACTGTTCTTTTTTACTTTCTCACATAACTTATCGTATTTAGTAAGGTAAACAAACAGTGCTCAATAGAAAATGATAAAAGATCAGTTCCAATCTCTCACGTGGAAAATGATAAAAGATCCAAGGTCATGTTTGATAAGTCAAAGAAAAAGAAATTATAAAATGCAATTCGACGTTATAAAATTCCAAATAAAAACCTTTTTTTTTTTTATGAGTCTTTATTGGCCATATAAAAACTTATATTTTGTTGTCAATCTCAATTATAAGAACTACTAAGTCTACAAAGAGATTCACAAAAACTACCTCCCCAAGTGATGCGGCATAATTCAGTACATCATATTTGCTTTACAATAAATAAATCTTTATAATCTAAAGCACCACATCGTGCCACATCACTTTGGGCAGTAGTTTTTTGTGAGTCTCTGTGGACTAATTATTTTCCATCAATTATTTATTGACCAATAATTGCCAATGTATGTAAGAGCATGAAGATTAAGAAAATTAGGTTAACCCGAAATGAACCTCTGCACGAACCCAGATGACATGTACTCAAATGACTCGTTTTGTTATTCGAGTGGGGTTAGGGTTGGGTCTTCATGACACAAACCCAAATGGCCCGACACAAATCCAAATGACATGACACAAATTGCCAAGCCTACTTTACATGATTCAAACTGTCTACTAACAGGTAGTAGAGGGTGTTATTCCATAGCTTAAGACCTAGCATACTTATCTGGTGCACCAATAAGATTGTATTAGAATATGGATATATATAAATATTTCCATTACTTTGAAGGGCTTCATAAGCTTTTAGAGTTTCTCTTTACAGCTAATATTTCTTTCACATCAGGAAGGTTATTTTAAGCTTGCTGGTTCTGTTAATGGTTCAAGTACCCTAAAACCCTGGAAAAAAAAAGGTACTGCAACTTCAAATGTGACTTCCCGAAGGGGATACATAACTGCTTTTCATTTTCTTCCTAATTGAGTTTTCTGGACTCAATAATTTTAGGTCTTTACTTAAGGAATTTATTGGAAGAAAAATTCTTTGTACCCTCATTCTATGAGGTTTTCACTACTCAGGATAACAATCACTTTGCTTGGAAGAGCATTTGGAGGTCAAAGGCACCTTAGGTGTAAGGCTGCCTTTCTTTGTCTGGACTGCTTCCTTTGGGAAGATTTTGACCATGGACAACCTATGGAAATGCAGGATTATTATTACTAATTGGTACCACTTCGCAAAAACATTGGTGAAACAGTCGATCACTTGCTTCTCCACTGTGAGATTGCAAGAGCCATTTGAAATGACTTCTTTAGCAAGGTGGGATTACTATGGTTTAAACCGGATCTTGTCTACACTCAACATCATTGCACCTCTTTGGGACGACTCTTCCATGACTTCTCAAGATTCTCCTCCTCTAGCACCTGATCCAATAAACACCACAGCTCTTGTTGCTCCCGTTTCTCGAAAATCTACCCGTGTCTCTCACCCACCAGATCGGTATGATTTTTCTTCCCCTACTTCTATGACTGCTACATTATCTTTCATTGCAATCCCCTCTTCTTACAAGCAAGCTATGGAACACGAGTGTTGGAAGCAAGCGATCCAAACAGAACTTGATGTAGTTGCAGATAATCAAACTTGGAATGTGGTACAATGTCCTTATTCGATCAAACCAATTGGCAATAAATGTGTATACTCTGTCAAGTTTTATTCTGATGGTTTACTGGAACGATACAAAACTAGATTGGTTGCTTTGGGGAATCATCAAGAGTATAGCAAAGATTATGATGAGACATTTGCTCTTGTTGTCAAGATGACTACTATTCGCCTGTTACTTGCTTTTGCTGCTTCTAAATCTTGGGAACTACATCAAATGAATGTAAAGAATGCTTTCTTGCATAGTGATTTGAAGGAAGATATCTATATGCGACTCCCATTTAGTATGCCTCTTTCATCCTATGACTATCTGTAAATTGAAGAAGTTTTTATATGGTCTTAAACAAGCTCTTCAAGCGTGGTTTGAGAAATTTTGCAGTACTTTGCTAGAGTTTTCTTTTGAGCAAAGTAAGTACGATGTTTCTTTATTTTTACATAAGGACAATGCTAGAGTAGTATTTTTGCTGGTAGATGTAGATGATATTATCATCTCCGGTTCAGGTGAATCAATGATTGAAAAACTTCAGCAACATCTTCATAATGTGTTTCACATGAAGGATCATCGGAATCTTACCTACTTTCTAAGATTAGAAGTCAGGTCTCAGCCACATAGTTTGTTTCTTAATTAACACAAGTATATTCAAGACCTAATTCAGTTAGGGAGATTGGAAGATACTACTCTAGTTGATACTCCACAGGAGGTAAATGTTAAGTATACGAAAGATGAGGACGAACTTCTTCTGGATCCTACCTTATACCGTAAGTTGGTTGAGAGCTTGATTTATCTCATCAATACACGCCCTAATATTTCCTATGTTGTCCACACTGTTAGTAAGTTCATGGATTCTCCCCGACACCTCCACTTTGTAGCCATTCGTTGGATTATTCGCTATCTACTTGGGACTCCTAACCGTTGACTTTTTTTCCTAAGGGCTCCTCTTCACTTGACTGTCTACAGTGATGCAGATTTGGCTGGTTGTCCGGACTCTCGACGTTCTACTACTGGATGGCGTGTTTTCCTTGCTAACTCTCTTATTTCTTGGAAATGCAATAAGCAAGATTGTGTATCTAAGTCATCTACAAAGGTTGAATATCGTGCAATGTTTGCTGCATGTTCAGAAATTATGTGGTTGCGGGGTATTCTTTCAGAACTTGCATTTGCACAAACACATCCCACACCTCTTCATGGTCATAATACAAGTGCTATTCAAATTGTAACTAACCTAGTTTTTCATGAACGTACGAAGCACATTGAGGTTGATTGTCATTATATCCGAGCTACCTATGAGTCTAAAGCTATAATTCTCCCTCATGTGCCCACGAAACACCAAAGCTAATATCTTCACCAAAGTTTTGACTTGACAACGACATCAATATTTAGTAAGCAAATTACTGCTAGTCGACTCACTAGCACTAGTTTGAGGGAGGGTATCAAAGGAAAACTAGGGTTTTCTTTTAGGCAGTTTCCTAATAAGATATGTTTTATATATTATATTGTATTTAAAATTCTGTTGTACATAATTAGGTAAATAAAGTCAAGTAGTTTAGTTAGATTCAAATTCATATTTGTAACTCTAGGACGATTGTATTTTTTTGATTATTTAATGAGAATGACAGACTTCTAGGAGGTAATTTGGTCAAATTTGACAGCTTATGCCTGGGAAGGTAATTAATCTTATGGTAAGTTGGAGAGATCTTAAGAGTATCCTGCAGATTGCATCAGTATAGAGGATGGCACCCATTTGCCTCCTGCAGTGCATTTGGATGGGGAAAGGAATGACCAAAATTTCAAGGATTAGCAGCACTCTTTTGAAGATATTAGAAGTTTCGTTTTCAAGACTTTATCGATGTGGGCTGTAGCTATTGATTTGGATTGGCTCAGATTGTATGACTTGTATCTTTTTCCAATTCCTAATTAGGTGCATTCTCTAGTATTCTTACTATGTACTTTGGCTATGTGATACCCCATTCTCATAAATCATAAGGGAATGTAAGTTCCGACGTAAGCTGGTTTTTTTTTTTTTTTTTGGCTTTGCAAATCAGCTTCATTTTACTGGATTGACAACATGTACAAGCGTAGGGATGGACCTACAACCATTTGTGGATTTCTTGTGCAGTGGTCAATCCAATTGTGTAGTGTCGTGGGAGCCAAGGCCATTTGTCTCCACCACATAGATTTCAATGGGTGATTCCCAACAAGGTGATGGATGTGCTTTTTGGGTAGAAAGGTTGGTTTTGGAAGTACGGGATGGTTAGGTAAGTTGGTCTTGCAAAGTTCCCAAGGAAGCTGTTTTTTCTTTGCTGTGCAAACCAGCTTTATCAAGAGTTTAACAGCAGATAATTTAATTTATGGTAGTTTTATTTTAGTGGATTGACGTGGTATACAAGTGCAGTGGCGAATTCACTTGTGTAGTGGCATGGGAGCTGAGGCCATTTGTCATCATCGTGTGTAGATTTCATTGAGTAATACCCAAGAAGGTGATGAATGTGCTCCTTAGGTAGAAAGGTAGGTTTGGGAAGTTATGGGATGGTTAGGTGTGTGCTTGATTATAGGTATATGTACTTTGGGACCATTCCACTATTTGCCAAGCCTTTGGATGGTGTGAAAGATTATTATTTGGCATGATGTATGATGCGAGGCCAAAGCTGTCAAAGAGTGGTTTCTTAGTTTCCATTCTGATTCGAGGACAAAGATACTTTTGCATACTCTTATCTTTCCATGGAATGTTGGTTTGTACAATCTCTCCATGATTTGGAGTTGGGGTTTGGTGGTTCTATATTTTATTTATTATGTTGCAAGGCTCCAATGAGCGATGGAGCTGATCGTTTGAGCTGATCACATGGAAGCTGTTGTTTTTCTGGGCTATGGAAATCAGCTTTTATGGAAGAGTTTAACAGCAGCTAATTTCATTTATAGTAATTTTATTTCAGTGGATTGATGTAGCCTGCAAGTGTAGTGGTGAAACTTGGACCGTTTGTGGATTTATTGTGCAGTGATGAATTCAATTGTATAGAGGCATGAGAGCTGAGGCCATTTGCCTTTGAATATTAGGAGATGAATAATGCTGAGAAGCAGTTCGGGCCTTAAAAAACCTATAGCGTGGATTGAAGGCAGATATTATTTGCTTAAATGAGAATAAGATGGAAGTCAATATGAGAAGATGCATTAGAAGTTTGTGGGGGGATGTGTACAATGGCGTGGTGCTGCTTGGCATCAAAAAGGGCTTCAAGAGGGGTTTTGCTAATTTGGGATCAAAGGGCAGTAGAGGGTGTGGAGGAGTATGTGAGGGAGTAAACAATTGCTTGGTCTTTTAAAAATGTTAATGATGACTTTCATTCGGCATTTGTGGAAGCATACAGGCCAAACTATGATTAAAAAATATTACTACTAGGGGAGGAATTGGCTGGTCAGAGTGGTTGGTGGGACATACTGTATGTTTTTATTTTTTTTTATAAGTAATAACGAATTTTATTCTTCAAAGAATGGGCAACTGCCAATTACAAAACTTATGCCCTATCTAAGTAAGGAGCATTGAGGTAAGGAAATTATGTAGGTCCATGCCATGAAAATCCACAGCAATGGCCCATGTAAAAGTGTTCTAAAAAATAAAACTTTAAGCTCTTCTATTGATCTTTCATTGTCCTTGAATGTTCGTTCATTGCATATCTGCAACAGGCACCACATGATATAGAGAGGGATCATCTTCCAGATCGCTTTGATTTGCTGAGGGCCACGAATAATTGTCCAACACGCCATTGCCACCACCACAATTTTCGACATTACCCATGTTCGATCCAATCTACTAAACACTTCATTCCAAAGTTCCCTTGATGTCTCGCAGTGAGAAGAAGATGATTCACAAACTCACCCCCCCATCCCTTTTTCTACACATACATCACCAATCCGCAATGATGACCCGCCTTTTCCTTAAGTATTACGTAATGAGAATCTTACCTAAAGTAGCAATCCACACAAAAAAGGAGGCTTTTGAGGGTGCCTCGTGTTTCCATAGCCTCTTTCAAGGAAACTAAATAGCGGACTCTTGAGTGAGCACGCTATAAAAAGATCGAACCAAAAAGGCACCTTTTCCAGCAGGTATCCACCACAAAGCATCCTCCTGCTAAATGTTTAGTCGTATGGAGTATATAAGACTGAAAAAATCTGCAAAGTTGTTCAACTCCCAATCCTGGGCTGCCCTAACAAAATTGATGTTCCAATGAATGCCGCCTCCCAACGCGTCTTTTACACTTGCAATCAGATAAAGTGCCAGAAACACGTCTTGCAGAGCTCTATTACCACACCACACATATCGCCAGAATCAAATACAATATGATATTAGCATTGAATTTAACATTATGGGTTCCCAAGTCAAAGATTGGGAGTCGCGCCATGGTCTAACGATCAAGACTCTCTTTCCTTGTATAGACCCTACCTCTGCTCAGATCATTTTTCCCATTTTGTTGGACAATAGTCACATTCATGGTGGTAGAAGATATCTCAAGTTTAAAAATATGTGGTTAAAAACTAAAGGTACCCACCCGTGGGTAGCCCAAGTGGTAAGTGCGAACTTCTGTGCATGTGCCCCAAGTCACAAGTTCAATTCTCCTAGGATCAAACTTCGATTTAAGTGGGAGGCAATGGCAATGGGTTGCTATGTAGTCTCCTCAATGGTTTAAGTTCCACGGGTTAGTCCTAAGGGCTCTACCATGGAGTTGTCCCCCATCATATTAAAAAAAAAAAAAAAACTGAAGGTTTTGTTGGAAAAGGCTATACAGTGGTTGTAGACTTATCACTTTCATTGTCCACCAAAATACATTTTGGCCTGAAAAGTTAAGGCAATTTAGAGGGGACCTAAAGAACTGACAAAATTTTGGCAATGTAGATAGTGCGTACAGGGGAAGAATTGTAAGTTAGTGATAGAGTAGATGGCACTAAGAGATTTAAGTGCTGAAGAGAAGATGAGAAAAAACCAAGGTAAACTCAACTTAGAGCATACTACATTATTAGAGGATGTGTGATGGAGGCAAATCCAAGGGGTATGTGGTTAAAAGAAGGCAAGAGATGCACAGTTATTTCATGGAGTGCCTAACTCAAATCAAAGAAAATTCTATTGGGATGCTTCTAGTTCATTGTGCAATCTCTACTCCTATGCACAAAGTTAACATATCTCATCTTTTTCATGCAGACGATACATTTTTTAGTGGAGTAACTTCTTCAAGCAAGTGAGATTGGCTTGGGCCAGGCTAAAAGCCTAAAAGAATTGCAGAACTTTTTTATTCTTGCAGAAGGCTAGGTGGCAGCTTGCAAATTACAGCAATATGGAAGATGGTCCCAATTTATCTGATTTGGTATAATCGGAATGATAGAAAGAGTAGAACATTTGTGAATTGTGAGTGGACGATGTAGGAGCTTAAGAACAATTTTATGAACACTTTTCTTTTGGATTGTATCTATAGATTCCAAAGGACTCACCCTGCACGAATCTTTAGTATCTTTTCCACCTTCTAGACGGATGTATCTCTTGTATACTCTTATGTGCTTGAGTTGTGCATTTTGACCTTATTAATAAAAATTCATTACTGAGAAAATTTACCTTCAAAATCTGAGGTAAGGCCATGCTCAAATTTTTATTGTATGTAGAGGCCCAAGAGAAAGAAAAATAAACTACTTTATAAAGCTATTTAAAAGTATGCACCTGTCCAACAAGCGGAAGATATAGCTGGGCAATATATAGTTTATCTTCAGGTTTTTGGTATCGAGCATCAAACTCATGCTTGCACAGGAGGACTACTATGATTCTAGCTGCCTACACAAAAGGAAAAGCAAGTGTTACAACAGACTGTTAATGATGCAGTGCATATATATACAATCGAATGTAGTATGTAGCTAAATACCATTAACATTCACGATAATGCTTGTGAAAACAATAAAAAACATACATCCACCCTCTTAAAAAAAAGAACAGAGAGTATTATTTCAGAGTCATAGCAAATAATCTGAACTACCACTTACCTTCGCCCGCAGAGATAAATCTTCATGATCCCAAGTAAGGAATAGCTCCTGTATCAAGACAGATGAAAGGTAGTTCCTACAACATAAACATGCGTTTAAGTCAACAAAACACCATATACCACATAGCATTAATGTGATACATCGTCAATAATTTTTTTTCTAAGAGAACTTGTATTAGTGACTGAAGAAACACTATCCGAGTGCACAAGTATATATTGGATACACCTAACTAGAGAAAGTAAAAGAAAGAGAATTCTAGAAGGTAAAGCAAGAGAAACATAACTGGGCAGCCATCAAATAGACAAGTGTAATAAAATAAAATAAAATAAAAACATTGAAATTGTCAACTGTCCTTGTACCATCTTCGAAATTCAAATAATTTCTTCCTTGCAACATTCACCAAAATTAACAGATCAGGTCATTCTCAAAGGAGACTGTTTTGATTACTCTCAAATCTTCCTCTCCAACATGCTAATAAATCCACCGCTCATGACCCGCCTAGGCATCAACTAGTCTAGTCCAAAGTGAGAAAAACTGCTTACCACATACCGCTAGCTATCTCATGATGCAGTAAAAGATTATACATGGTTTCCTAATCCCACTTGCAACATCAGCCAAAATAAACAGATCAGGTCACTCTCAAAGGAGCCTTACTCTCAAATCTTCCTCTCCAACATGCTAATAAATCCGCCACTCATGACCCGCCTAGGCATCAACTAATCTAGTCCAAAGTGAGAAAAACTTCTTACCGCATACCGCTAGCTATCTCATGATGCAGTAAAAGATTATATATGGTTTCCTAATCCCACTTGCCCATGCAACACGGGAAGGGCGGTGCTCTATGAGATGAGTGGGCCTTATGGTTGGGCTATGGAAGCATATAAGAATAAGTTGGAAAACATGCAGCAAATACGCAATTTAATGTGGGCAACAAACTGAAGGTCAAATTTTGGCATGATGTATGGTGTGGCGATAGGACACTCAAGGAAGTCTATCCACAAGTTTATGGCTTAGCAAGAATGAAAGAAGCCTCGATTGCTGATCTATTAATAATCTTCAATGGTCTTCCGACTTTTCCCCAATGGAATGTTACATTCTTACGATATGCACAAGATTGGGAAATTGAAGTTTTCTCGGTTTTTTTTACCATGTGTACCACCCGATTGTCGGGGAGACGTGAAGACAAGTTATTATGGTGTCCTTCTAAGAAAGGGATATCCACAGTCCGATCCTTCTATCACACCATAACCATGCACAACACAAATACATTTCCATGGAAGAACATTTGGAAGACAAAATCGCCTCTAAAGGCAGCATTTTTTTGTATGGACCGCTTCATTGAGGAAGATCCTCACCCTAGATAACTTACAGAAACGTAAAATCATAGGCATGGATTGGTATTGTAGATACAAGAAGAGCGGAGTCCATTGACCATCTACCACTTTATTGTGAGATTTCCATGACTTTGTGAAATGAAGTTTTTGCACGTTTGGGATTAGCCTAGGTGATGCCAAGAAGAGTAAGTGACCACCTAGCTTCTTGGAGCGGCATTCGGGAAAACTCTCAATTTCATCTATATGGAGGATGGTACCAATATGCATATGGCGGTCCATTTAGAGGGAGAGGAATGATAGAAATTTAGAAAATCAAGAGCGGTCAATGGATGAGCTTAGAACTTTGTTTTTCAATGCTTTATACCATCAGTTGATTGTAATCAATTTTCATGGCATGACCCTCAATGATTTTCTTGTATCACTAAACTAGGAAGCCTAGGCATTGCTCTTATATATGTCCCGTATACTTGGGTTATTGCCTACTCTTTTGATCAATAAAAATTTTGTTTACCGATCAAAAAAATACTTATACATGCAACACTTTTCAACACCACGACATCTCTCCACAAGTTTTCCAAGCTAGGGATCTTTCCTACTACAATCACCCACACATAATATAGTTGCTCTTGGTGGGCCTTCATCCTCCATATAGACATTCATGGAAAGCTAGTATTATCCCAAGAGATCAATGCATTGCAGAATGCCATGACTTGAACACATCTCTATATGGTCAAGCAAATTTTGTCTTCCCCATTTTATCTTAATGGAGCAAAATACAAACAAGCATAGAATGAGTCAAAGACACAAATCGCACAATCCAATGCCCCTCGATAATCTACATTGCATTTGAAGAAATCAATTTTAAAGTTGTAAGTTATGTGCCAACAGTGATCTTAGACTGATCAATGCAATATAGATGATAAAAAGACTCCATTAAGAAGCCTCCACACCGCACATCATGCCAAAACTTCATCTTGGATCAATTTGCCCACCTGTGTGATGGTTCTAAGATCAAATTCTGACATGATTTATGGTGCAAGAGGGGAACTCATGGAAGCTTTCCCAAGGCTATATAGGATTGCACGGGTAGGAGGCTTCAGTGGCTAATTTACTGGAAGTCTTCTGTAGCTCTCCACGGTGGAACATCAGTTTTCTCAGAGCAAGCAGCTCGTGACTGGAATAAAAGCTGAAGGTATGGAGAAGATTCTGGAAACTGTCCAAGAAGGGGAATTTTACAGTATGTTCATTCTATGAGGTCCTCATACTCAAGGAAAGCATGTCCTTTTCTTGAAGAAGTATTAGAAAGAGTAAGCCACCACCAATAGCAGCCTTTTCTTCCCTTAACAGCCTCACAGCCTCTTTTAGTAAGATCTGAACCTTGACAACTTAAGGAAGCATCGGATCCTACGTACTTGGGCTATGCCTATTCATTCTTATCAATTTAATTACCAATAAAAATAATCAATTGGCTCACTGCATATCTAGTACGTTGTGAAATCTCTCCCGAACCATTTCTTTCTAATATTTTCCATACTCCAACCCCATAAGTTGTATTCTCTTTCACTGACAAATTACATAACCATTTCCCCAAGAGGGCTGGCTTGGTTGAATGTAATCAACTTCCTAATACTCAACTATCCTATGAGGTTAGCGAGCACAACCCAATTCATTAGATAGCATGTCGCTCCTCTCCTTACCATCCCATAAAAAGTGTACTTGCATTCTGAGTCCCCACTGAGAAGCCTGATAAAATATTCACACACATTAATGTCGAAATCATTTTACTAAGGGCTTCCATAATGATAACAAACAACAAAGGCAACTGATCAGGAAAAGAAACAACAAGAAGGCAACAATGGATCTCTCCTTATCTCAGGGGATCTATCAAAAAATCCCGTGGGAGATCCATTTCAAGTGATTGAGAAGCGCATTGCGGATTTGTAGTGAACCATCAAACTAGTCCACTTCTATCTAACACGACATATCCGCAAAAGATATAGGAAAAACCCCCAATCATATGATCATACACATTTTCTAGCTCCAAGATGCGAAGAAAACCTGCTCCGTTGTTCTAATTATTGAGTCTAGACCCTCATTGGCAATTAGAACAATCTAATATTTTCCATCCCTTCTGAAAGCTTTTTACATATGGAAATGACCTTTCCCAACACCACCTTCAATCTATTAGCAAGGACTTTACCCAAGATTTTGTAGACTCCACCCACAAGGCTTATAGGTTTGTAACCATAAGTTACTGATAAAAAAAGGTTTGAAATCCTTAATGTCAACAACCCATCTCCCATCATCGTATCCTAGCAAGCTTGGCAGAAGGCCAAGTTGTAGCCATCTGGTGATAGGGCCTTAGCTCCATTCAATCTTTTAGACTTTAGTACCCCCTAAACCTCATCCTCTTTAAATGACCTTTCCAACCAATTGACCTCCTCAATTTCAATGAATAAAAAAATAGGCTATTCATCTTAGGTCTCCAACTATACTGTTCAATTTACAATCTCTTGTAGTAAGACGGTCACTAATCTGTTGATGATTGGATAGCTCGATGTCATTTACGTTGAAGGAGTCTAGAGTTGTTCCAACTCACTACCAGTTTAACCCTTTCTTGTTTCATTCATCATCTTATGTCCTTTTCCCTTCTATGGCATCAAAGGTAGTCAAGTAATCCATGAGCTGTTTTTTTTTTTTTTCTTTTCCCCACATGGCCAAGCACCTCTTTGTTCCAAACCATTAATCGGCTTTTTCAAGCTTTGAGCTTGCATTCCAAAACAAACTTAGCGAACACTGAAAGAAGTACAAGGTCCACCACTCTCACCTGAAATCAGTACGAGGTCCCAAGCATCTCCCCTAAAAACTGTAATCATCAATAAAACCAATCATAATAGTTTTAGTTGTCTTGTTTCAGCACAAACAATAATGCCATACACCCACCATCTTATTTTTTCAATTCCATGACCCTTTTTGTGATCTCCCCAAAGTGTTCATTTTCTGCAAATATTGTGTATTATTTCACAATAATCTTTGATACAAAAATTAAAAAGAATGGATAATTCAGGAAGGTGTAGTCTTATCTTGCATGTCTAAGAATAAACTGCTTCATCCTTGCATACTCAGATATGACAGGAAGCATATAAATAATTGTTTTTCAGCACATAATATCTGCATTTGACTTCCAAAAAAGGAAAACATATGTGCAACAATGTGATAACTTCCCTTTCTGAATAATATGATTAACAAAATAAAAACACATATCAAACGATGAGCATAAACAATAAAACAATGTCTTGTGAGATCAAAACCCCGACCCCTTGAACTTCTTTTTTTTTTCAGATCAATCTGATTGGGTTTTACAAATGGCTAAAGGGATTCATCAATTGGTTGGAATTAGGTGTGTTGGTTATGAAGAACAATTCATGGCTTTACCAACTGCCATAGAAGCAGGGCACAATCAAAACAGTAGAGGGAGATCAAAAAAGATCAAGGAACTTAATCAGCTGACCTGAAACGTTAAGGAGTGTCCTAATAAGGGAAGAGCAAAAGAAAAGGGGCCGGCATTTTCCAAATGAAACCAAAGATTGTGTCGTGGAACGTCAATAGACTCAGCAAATTAAATAAGCATCTTCGGATACGAAACTTACTTCGAGAGTGCAAAGCTAATAATGTATCTTTAGGAGACAAAATTGAAACTTATTGATAGGAGAATAGTTCAAAGCTTGTGAAGAGGCGTTCATGTAGACTGGGTTTACATGGCTTCTTCAAGGGCGTCGGGAGGAATCATTGTGTTGTGAGATAGGCAGATTGTGAAAAAAGTGGAGGAATATATTAGTCGGTATTCGGTTGCTTGCTTGTTCAGATCATATGTGTGTCTGATAACTTTTTGTGGGCTTTTGCATATGTGTACGGGTCTAATCTTGATGCAAACAGACGTCTTCTGTGGGAAGAATTAGCAGGGCTACATAATTGGTGGAACATTCTATCGGAGGTGACTTAAACGTTGTTAGATTGCTAGTGAAAATTTCGGTAATAGAAGAGTGAGGCATGCCAGTGTGGATTTCTTAGAATGTATCACTGATTTGCACTCAGTGGATTTACCGCTCGTGAAAGGCCCAGCTACATGGTCAAACAACCAAACATAGTCAAGACTGGATCGTTTTCTTATTTCCCCAGAGTTGGAAATTCACTTTTTTGATATACGACAAAAGCGTTTGGATCTTATCTCTTTGGATCACTGGCCTATTATGCTCAACATGGTGGTCTTCAAAATGAGCGACACTGCTTCAAATTCGAGAACTGGTTGAAGTTAGAAGGCTTTGAAGATAGAGTTAAACAACGGTGGACATCCTACCAGTTCGATGGTTCCCCAAATTTCATCTTTGCCAGTAAGTTGAAAGCCCTAAAGAGGGACTTGAATATTTGGAACACTCAGTCGTTTAGCGTCCTAGGCGATAACAAGAATGCCTTATTGACAGATATTCAAGATTTAGAGTGGGTGCAAGAGGGACGGATACTCACTCAGGAAGAACTTGCACAGAAGACCTCACTAGAGGCAAATCTTGAGCAGCTGATTTAACTGGAAGGAATCTCTTGGTAACAAAAATCAAGAGCATTATGGTCACGGGAAGGAGACTGCAGCACGAAGTTTTTCCGTAAAGTTGCAAACTCCCATCGAAGAAACAACAATATTAAGGTGCTAAGGATTAATGGGATAGAATGTAAAGAATAAGGGGTTATCATAAATCATATTGTTAATTTCTACGAGAACCTTCTTACGAAATAGGAGGATTGGAGACCTAATCTCGATAGGTTAGCTTTTGATACCATTGATCCTTCTGATGTAGCTCGGCTGGAGCAGGCATTTGAGGAAGATGAGGTGCTCAATGTTATTCGAAAAATGGTTAAAGATAAAGTGTCAAATGGTTAAAGATAAAGTGTCTGGACCAAATGGTTTCTCAAAGATTTTTTTCAGGAATGCTAGGAGGTGATTAAAGAAGACCATTTGAGAGTGTTTCAAAAGATGTTTACTAATAGGAAATTTGTTAGAAGCTTAAACACCTCCTTCCTTGCCCTAATTCTCAAAAAGGTGGGGGCCATAGAAACCAAGGACTTTCAGCCTATTAGTCTAGTAGGTGGGGTCTATAAGATTATCGCGAAAGTACTTGCCAACTGCCTAAGTGAAGTTATTGGGAAGAGTATCACTAAGCCTTAGAATGCTTTTGTAAAAGGCGCAAATCCTTGATGTTATTCTTATAGCCAATGAGTGCATCGACAACAAACTAAAAGCTGGCAATACTGGAATTTTGTGCAAATTAGACATGGAGAGGGCATACGACCACGTCTACTGGGATTTTCTATTGCATCTTCTTCGCAAGTGTGGTTTTGGGAAAAGGTGGAGGTCCTGGATAAGGTGGTGTATTTCTACTACTAGATTCTCGAACCTAATCAATGGTTGTCCCGAAGGTTTCTTCTCAAGTTCCCGTGGTTTGAGACATGGCGACCCGTTATCCCCACTGATTTTCATTATTGTCATGGAAGCACTCAACAGGATGCTATCGGCCTTGATGGACAATGGTTTGGTACGTGGGTTTCCAATTGGAACACCTACTTGGGGTTTTACTAATATATATCACTTGTTATTTGCAGATGGCATGCTTGTTCTTTGTGAGGCTGAGCGAGGGCAGGTGGGAGCTTTGAAGGCCTTATTCCTTTGTTTTGAAGCAGCGTCTGCTTGAAAATGAACTATGACAAATCTGAGATGGTTTCGATTGAAAATGTTTGCAATATTTAGGAATTGGCTGGTACTCTCAGATGCAAGATTTCTTTGCTCCCTATGACATATCTGGGACTTCTGTTGGGTTCAACCTCAAGGACGGCCAGGATCTGGGACACAGTGATTGAAAGAGTAGAGAGAAAATTAGCAAGTTGAAAGATGATGTATTTGTCCAAAGGGAGACGTGTCACTTTTGTCAAGAGCACTCTTTCCAATCTACCCACTTATTTCCTATCACTCTTTCCTACACCGACTAGTGTGGCAAGTCGTCTTGAAAAGTTGCAACGTGATTTTCAGTGGGGGTGGCTTGGGGGAAGAGTTCAAGTATCAGCTGGTAAAGTGGGTGACGGTCTACTGCCCCATTGTGAATGGTGGTTTGGGCATTCAAAACTTGAGGGCGTTCAATTAAGCATTGCTTGGCAAGTGGTTGTGGATGCATCATCAAGAACTAGAGGCTCTATGGAGAGTATGGAGAGTGGTGACTGATCATAAATACGAGGGCACATGGGTTGGGGGGGGAGGCTCAAATGAAGTTAGGGAGGCCTGTGGTGTGGGGGTGTGGAAAAACATAAGAAATTGGTGGGGGGGCCTTTCATCTGCATACTAAGCTTCAAGTGGGCGCCAATTCTAAAATTAGATTCTGGAAGGATATATGATGTGGAAACAGGACACTTGGTGATTTGTTTCCCTCTCTACTTCAAATGGCAAGTGAAAAAAATATCATTGTGGCGGAGGTGGTGGGATCAACTAGGGGGCATTTGAATTGGAACATCAATTTCAATTGAGCGGCACAAGATTGAGAATTAAGCCTTTTTGTGGAATTCTACAGGCTCATCTACTCCAAAAGACCGAACCTCCAAAATGAAGATAGCCTATGGTGGACCCCTGATGGGAGAGGAACATTTACAGTTTGATCATTCTATAAGGTACTCACTCAAGGAACCAAGATTCAATTTCCGTGGAGAAAGATTTGGCGCCATAAAGCAACCCTAAAAATGTCGTTCTTCGTCTGGACAGCATCGTTAGGCAAGATTCTTAAAACGGAGAGCTTAAGGAAAAGGAGGGTCATTCTAGCAGATGGTGTTGCATGTGCCGTAATAGTGGTGAATCAATGAATCGTCTCCTTTTACACTACAAGACAACCAAAGCTCTTTGGAATGAGGTTTTTAGTAGATTGAATCAGCATGGTCATGCCGGAGACTGTGGTGACAGCAATGTTAGGTTGGCCTCCCATATGAGGCACGAGACAAATCCAGACTGTATGGAAGATGATTCACATATGTATCATGTGGCGTCTTTGGTAGGAGCGAGACGAGTGGACATTTGAAAACAATGAGAGATCACAAGAGGAGCTAAAAGTCTTATTTTTTAGAACTCTATGTAACTGGATCATTGCCATGGATTTCAATGGCATGATTCTTCATGATTTCCTTGTTTCTAGTTTGCCTAATTGATAGGCCTTGAACTGGACCCTTGTCCTATAATTAGGGTTTTGCCCATTCCTGTTTAATAAAACTTTTACTTTAAAAAAAAAAGGAAGAATATAAGCTAGTTAACTATGTACCAAATTAACAATCACACTATCAAAGTACTGTAAATATTATTAGAAACAAGTTTTTGCTTTTTTTTTTTATTAGAAAAATTTATTGATCTTCATAATTAGGCAAAACCCAAGTAAACAGATAATGTATAAGAAAAATATACGTAATTACAGCCAACTAGCAAAGAAAGAAGCATACAATCATTAAAATTAGCCCCCTATAATACAATAGCCTTATTAGAGAGAAATTTGAGCAATTGGAACAGAAAATAATATACCAGATAAAGCTATATCAAATAAACGAGTTGCACAAACAGAAGTTTTTGCTACTTGAAGATATTAAATTCATTTGGAGTTCCACTGTTATAAATATATGTGATGAAGCACCAAACAAGAGGTGCTACATTGAGAATTACCTATCTGAAGGGTCTCTCCCAGGCATTTCCACAAAAAGGTCATGATCACATATAATTTGCAAGAATGTAAGCTTGCAATCATGGAGTACTGATTGACACACCCCAGAAAACTTGTCCAGGTACAATGATACCTGCAGAATATGGAATATAAAATGCAAAGAGGATTACAGAAAATAGAAAAATGGCCACAACAATAAAACAAGGATTAGTACTTTGGGGCCAAAAGAGCCATTACTTGAGTACAGCTTTACAAATCCCATTTCGCATTACCATATCCCATTTACGTAGGCTTCTTTATCCTATTGGATAAGTCCGTTTCTTTTGTCTACTCAAGGGTCGTCATGGTTTTTCTAAACATAGGTGTTATTGTTAGTATTTACCACATCCTTGTAGCTCAGAAAAAAATAATAATAAATAAACATACAAGTAGAAAGAAACAAAGGCATGTCCCTAGCATTTAAAAAAGAGTCATTTTTCATATTAAAACAAAAGTACTCTAAAGAACCAATTTGGCAATTCAGCCACATTTTAAATATGTTATAGTCCACCCGGAAGAGACAAGGTGGTGAAGATAAGCTTTGTTGCACCCTATATAACAGAAGGTGGTTTTAAGTTATATGGTGTCCTATTCCCCCCTTGTACCATTCCTTTCCCTTGGGAAAATATTTGACAGAATTATGCTCTCCCGAGACCTTTTTTTTTGCATGGACAAGTGCTTTAGGGAACATACACACTATAGATAATTCAAAGAAGTGGCATATTTATTGCTGTGAACTGTTGTTGCAGGTGGAAGAAGAGTGAGGAAACTTATGATAATGTTTTGCTTCATTCAAAAAACTATTTATACAACTCCACCGGTCAAAACCATGTAACAGGTGATACATGAGAACTCCTTGTGCAAACCACACCCAGAATGCCTAAGTTCACTTATTCGAAACCCACACTTCAACCAATAAGTTAAACCATGATAGTTAGCTAAAAGCCTTCAAAACGCTTTATAGCTTATCCCAAGCCCACACCATGACTAATAAATTGCAACATCACAGATAACTGAAGGCTTTTTTCTCACAACGCTTTACAGTGATGCCTGCCTATAATTGTTTTTACATTTATACTATTTAAGGTATTTCAAACTTATTATTCCTCTAGTTAAGTGTATCTTGTGTATACTTCTAGTGTACTTGGGTAGCACCCTTTTCACATTTTAATAAAAATTTGGTTGCTTAAAAAAAGAAACATTAAGTCTATCAACAAAAAAGGGTTCTCAAAAAGTAAGAGAGCAGATTCAACACTCAGGCTATGTAAGCTTCAAACAGACAGATTGAATTACACAATGCAATCAAAATATGAAAATAGAAAAAATATTTCTAAGCAGTTATGAACATAAAAATGAACATATCAGATGCAAATAAAATGACGTCTAAAATAAGAAGATAGATTAAGATAAAAATATAAATAAAATGTAAATTGATCGACTACCACATATTTTTGATAGATTAAGATAAAAACATAAATAAAATGAAAATTGATCGACAACCACATATTTTGTTAGTCCTTACAAAAACCTATAATCAACTACACAGATTTAACATTAAAATTAAGCAGAAAGCATACCAATTCAAACACTTGGCGAGGTTCAATGATGGACAAAAGATCATAACAAAAGAAGGCCAAACTGCTATTTAAACGTTTTGCCAGGCTCAAACCCTTTTTACAACGCTCATGCACTTCTGTAAGAAGGCAATCATACAACTGCATGATACATCTAAAAACACCTTCTTTCAATTGCATTGGCGGGATATCTTCATCTGTAGCAAAGGATATTTTAAATCACAAAATAAATCATTCAAAGATTTTAAGTCATGATTATAAGCTGATTCTCATGTGACTATAATTCAACAGCACCAACAGAAAATAATGTGAACCTTGAATAAATAAATTTGGAAGAAAGTAGCCATATATCACAACACCAGATACATACAATGTCACTTCAAGAAGCCCAAAAGGTTATAAATTGTTATGAGAAACACAAGACGGTACCAGCAGTTACATACAATCACTTGAAGTCGAAACTAAAGAGAACGGGTCCATGCTACAACATTCATAATTTCGCCAGCAGCTGAAACATAAAAGACCATTTCTAATATTTGGCTCTTTGGAACAACTAGACCAGGATAGATGGAACTAATTTATCAAATGCCATGTCCCATGGGATTTCTGATAGGTTCCTCATTGGACGCATTGCTACTTTGGACATGGAAATAGTTCAGAAACAACAACAATTTATAATTCCTAGTTAAAGAATAAATACGTATCCATTGCAAGTGCAAAGAGTCGCATGGAAAGCCAGGCTATACGTGCTATACGCAAGGTGGGCAACCACCCAAGGAAAAATTATTAGGTACACCAGGAGTATGGAGAAAGTGGTACTTCCCCATATCACAACATGCAATGCAATTAGAATTGCTTACATAAGTATCAATTTTAATTGACATAGCACCCTATGTTGGGATGGGAGTATCGCGTGCCATACTCCAGAACTAAGTAATAATTATTCAGTATGCAGACAGTAATATAAAGCTTTACTGTGATCCAATCTTCACCCATGGCTCTACTATGATCCAATCTTCACCTGGTAAATTTTGAACCAATAGCCATACTCTACCTTATTCTTACAAGGGAAAGAGATTCTTAGTGAAGCCATCCATTTCTAAAATATAAATTAATCTACTAGCAGAGCCGTTCTGACAGAGCAAAACAAACATTTGACCCAACTTTAGCGAATATTACACAAACAAGTAGATTTCAACTAATAATAGTGAAAGCACAACCTACCCATTCTAATACATTATGCAGGAGAAAGTTTGAAAGAAAGAATTGATAATTTGAGATTGACAGGCAGGATATGTAAAATGAAGTTTAGGTTACAAAAATATTGTTCCATGATCCAAGATACCTCAACAACTTATGGATTTCAAGTGTGTGATCTTGGTATCACTCCAAATTCCATTCCTTCGCATAAACTTTTATAGTCATTACGGAGTAGATTTTTTCATACATATGGTTCCCCAGTTTAAATATAATTTCTAGGACCAGCAACTTTATCTTAATATTTTTTTTTATCCTAAAAAACAAAAAGTCCACTATATAGAATAATATATAGGCTAAAACAAAAGTCTACTTTATCTTAATATATATAGAATAAGTCTACTATGTCCATTCATTTTGACACCTCGTATATTTTGATTTTTCTTCTTTTTTTTTTTTACTTAATGATAAAGGAAGTGATTATTAGTGTAGTGATATTTTTTTTTTTTAAACATTTTAAGATGATAAACAAAAATAAGAAAAAATAAATAAAAACTAGTCTTATAACTAGAGGTAAAATAGAGTGGTGCTACTCAGGCGGCAGAGTAGCACCACTGATATATATACTCAAGCAAATCCCAATGCAGAAACATGCTTATTAGAAATAGGAACCATAGGGGATGGCATGAATAAGTTTCCTGGAATTTACTATACCAGTGGAAAGACTATGATAGAACAGACGACTCTTCTCCAATGCCATTGACTTGGCAATCAGCTCAAGAAAAAACCAAGCCATTGCCAAAACATCATCATATACTGGTCCAACACGGTAGCCTTTAGCCTGCACAATTTTTTTACAAGTCAAACAATTGTATTAAAGTGCAAAATAGATTAACCCTAGTGCACTGGATGTATATAGTCTTTAGCCTGTACAATAAAGTTTTATTGCTCAAGAAATGAAAAGCAAATATTTGTGTAACAGAAGACATATATGTAAATGTACTAATTTTCGTCCTAAACCTTGCAGTCACCACACAGTTCCTTGCCGGATTTATGCAAAATGCTTGTGTCAAGGATGCTTATGTGGTGAATCTTTATCAATTTATGCATGGGTCTATTCAATACAGAGTAACCTTTGATAAGGAAGCTCATGGGAGTTCCAACAAATTGTATTCATGCATGGTGGGCCAAAATGGCAAATACTAATTTGTTTGGATCTACGAGGGGAGTGTCTGAAGTAAAATTTTTTTTTTTTTTTATGAGTAATGAAGGATTTATTGAAGAAAGAAATAATGTAACATTCAGGTCCTAAATTAGGTCTTAGAATTATTATTTTTATAATAATATTATTATTTTTATAAGTAATAAGAGGAATTTTATTCCAATAATAATATTATTATTAGTATTATTATTATTATTTTATTCAGGTCCTAAAAATAATGTAACATTCAGGTCCTAAAAATAATAAATAATAATAATAATATTATTATTATTATTATTATTTATTATCTGTTTTGAGAAAGTGATTGTATTTGATTGTGTTTCTTCCACTGTCTACACCCGTACGTCTCTCTGTTTGTTTTCCCAAGTTTGAATGGTTACCTATTTGGTAACCAATTCCAGTTCCAAAACCCTCCCATAAATCCTCTCTTTTACCCTCACAATATTCTCAACACCAAACACACGACATCCTACTTACAGCAAACTAGCCCTCACAGCACCGTCGCATCCTTCTTCTCTCAGCAACCAAGCAGCCACCTCGCTGGAAACCACCATAGAGCACGCAGACAGTAATTCCTCTTCTTTTCCCCGTCATTTTCCCTCTCTCTAATAGCAGTGACTCATTGGCCTGTATATTTCATTCCACCATCATCAACCACCGCAGAGGATGTCAGAGCACCACCCAAACTGCCCAGAAATCGCAAACCAGGCATCTCCCTCCACCCCCTTCTCTTTCTGGTAAGCCCCGTCGGAATCCCTTCACCGAGAGAAATCTTCTCTCTCTCTTCTCTCTCTCTCTCTCTCTCTCTCTCTCTCTCTCTCTCTCTCTCTCTCTCTCTATGTCGCACCACCATGTTCAGAGGGAGCCTCCAGTTGCTCTGCCGTGACTCCCAGACCCACCGTTGCAGTTGGTTCTCCTCTCTCTCTGTGAGTATAGCACAGCTTCTCCCTCCCAAGCCTCTATTTCTTTAACAGATTACACTATCTCTTTAGACTAATAATGTGTCTCTGGGCCTTTAGTCTTTGGGCCAAGTGAACACCTTGTTAAATCCTGAGTAATGTTTCCTTTTTTCCCAGTCTTTCTGAAAAGCCATGAATGTTTTGTATTAATTCCCAAATTGTCATCTTAGTTATGATAATTATACGATATTAGTAATTATTGAATTTCAGTATATAGCTTAATAGTTTGTTAGATTAAAGTTCATGATATGTATGCAATTAATTAGAATGCTACGACACGCTTTTCTAGGTAACGAACTGCAAAGTATTTTTTTTTTTTTTTTGATAGGTAATTTTTTAAATATTTTTTTGATAGGTAATATTTTAGGAGCAGTGCTAATAGGTAAGCAGCATGATCAAACCTTTATGTGTGCTGTTAATATTTAGTTTATGCATAAAAATGTAATGTTTACCTACGCCACGCTACGAGTCAATTCAAGGTTAGCCCCTTGTCATGAACCTCTATGAATTATGATGATATACTTGCAAATGAAACTACATATGCTCTGCAGATATGGATTGATGTTAGAATGGATTATATGTTATGAAAATCACATGGATGCCTTGTTTAATGTTATGCTATGCACCAGAGTATGCCATGCCATGTAAATTCATGAAGTCAAACATGTTCTCATGCATTATGAAAGTTAGCATAAAAACACATGAATGAGAAGCAAACTTTAAGATTGACTTTATGTTATGGGTGGATGTACAAGCCACAGACTCAAACATGGTTCACCACCTAAAGGATATGATGTTTTGAGGTGACATGGACCCAAAGTGTGTTTTACCATAGGTTATATGCAGTGTCACGAACTCAAGTGTGGTTCACCATATATTGTGATAACATTGACTCAAGCATGTTTCACTACATGTTATAATATGTTATATGGTGCCACAGACTCAAAGCATGGTTCACTATTTGTTATGTGATAACACGGCCCAAATGTATTTCACAACATGTTATTTTTTATAGGTAAAAATAAACTTTATTGATAGAAACAAAGTACACTAGTAGTATACAAGCAGGAGATGAAAGCTAGTTACAACTAGGTCCTAGTGAGAGATACAAGCAGGTCATGCAAATTACCCCTATTAAAAATGATGTCCGAAGCCCAAGAAAATAAGTATTGTAAAAGAATCGCTTCAGCTCATCCAAAGAATGCTCCATGGCTTCAAAGCACCTCTTGTTTCTCTCTAACCACAAGCACCACAATATGCAATGAGGGACCATTCTCCACACTGTAGCCATTTGTGAATTTCCCCCCATTCCTGTACAACACCTCAGAATATACCTAACTTTTCTGGGCATAACTCAAGCCACCCCTATCCTATTAAAGATCTCATTCCATAAACTCATTGCCACCTCACAATGTAATAGAAGATGATCCACTAATTTTCCATCACTTTCACTACATATTATGATACATTAAAAAGTCCCACGGACCCAAGCGTGGTTTACCCTACGTTGTGATACATTATACATGGTCAATGACAATTGGACCAATGCCCACATGTTATGATGGCCACAAAGTGAAAGACAAGACAAATAAGTTATGTACGAATGATAGGAAATGCATGGAGTCAGTCATTCATGCATCCACATTACATATATTGCCATGACTATGTTTGATTCCGCTTATGTTACTGATGAATGATCTATATGTTACACGTATGTGTGACGAGTATGTAAGTTTTCAAAATTTAGCCTAATGTTATTGAGTCTTCGACTTGTTTGTTTCTCTGTTTTATGTTTTAACGTCCCAAATGATGAATTAGTTGATACAGAGCAGGAGTGCCAGGAGTGGAATATATTTTCAGAGACTGTGTGTATGATTTAGACATTAAACCAGTGTTAGTATCACATAGAACTAGCTTATATCATTTCTTTTATGTTTCAGCTTTTATGTTATGAGAGGTTGTTATTAGATCGAATCGCTTTACCGGGTGTTATGTTATGAATGTATGAAACATTCCTGATCTACAGGAAAGGGTGTTACAAATAAGCATAGCCCATGTACACATGATATATACAAAAGAGGCACATAAGTATGATTGACAACCACTACAAGAAAATCAAGGACACCTAGTCCATTAAAATCGATCGCTATTGACCATATGAATAAAAGTATTAAATACAAAAACTGTAATCTCTTTCGTGGCCCGCTTGTGATATTCGAACTTCTATCATTCCTTCACATCCAAAGACACCATGATAGACAAATAGAAGCCCTTTATCATACTGCTACAATTTTTGAATTGTTATGCAAGTGCCTCCATATTGCTAGGAAATCAACCACCCTTCTAGGCATTACCCATGCTTCTTTTATTGGTAAACAACTTTTTTTAATCAAGAATAGACAAAAGCCCAGGCATACCAGACATATACAAGAGCATTGCCTTAGCATGCTAGTTCAGCAATATAAGAAATTTATGGGAACTCGTTCCACTGAAATCAATTACAACTAACCAATAAAGTAAAGCATTGAAAAACAATTTCCTAAGCTCTTCCAATGATCATGCTCAATCTTCGAAGCTTCTGTCATCACCCATGCTAATACCAATCTATCAAATAATTCATTCCATAAGGTCCTAGCAATCACAAAGTGTAGAAGAAGGTGATCAACAGTTACCCTACTCCTTTTGCACATATAACACCAATCCATGACAATAATCAAGTGTTTTCTTAAGTCATCTATGGTGAGAATCTTTCCTAGGAAAACTGTCCAAACAAAGGAAGCTGCTTTCAGGGGAACCTTGGCCTTCCAAATACTTTTCCAAGGCAAATGATTATTATCTTGAATAGTAAGGGCCCGCTTGGTAGAATAAGCAGACGGAGTACTTTGAAAGTCCTTTGTCTACATCTCCCATTCTAACACTAGTAGAGTACAAATGTAAGCTCTGGAAAAGCATCTACTTCAGCATCTTGTGCTGCTCTGTAAAAATAGAGATTCCATTAAAGAGCCCCATTGGAAAGATAATAAAAGGTCAACTATTGAGCAATCTTGCACCCTTGCAATCCCCAACACTTCAAGAAAAGCTTCCTTAAGGACCCTGTCTCTGCAACATAGATCTTGCCATAATCTCATTTGGACCCATCACTCTTTTTTTTATATAAGTAAAAATATTATATATATATATATATCAATAGACTTATCAGAAAAATATATATATATCAATAGGAGTAACCAAGTACACTAGACGTATGTAAGAAAACACCTAACCCATACTAGAGAGCCCTTAATGACCCAAAAAGCCCACAAAACCTACCCAACATACACCAAGCCCAAATTGGAATGTATTATGTAACGCACGTCCCCAGCCCCTTGTTTTCCGTAAAATTGATCCCCTACTCGAAAATCCCAATACGATAACGTCTTCACAATGCCATCCCTTTAGTCTTCCCTTGACTTGAGCTACCTCCCTTAGCATCGTAGTTGATTGCGCATGAAAGACGCTTTAACTCCTTGCATTTCTTGAAATGTGATTTGGTTTCAAACGCATGGCTTGCCTCAATCGCAGTGAGTAGTGCTTTAAATTGGTCTTCATATTCTCCATGTGAAAGCCCCAGAATTTGCTGAACCTTGTAATTTTATTTAGAACCCAATCCGATAATGAATCTACTATATCGTTTCGTGAAGGAAGAGAAACCAAGGGAACGACATTATCCCCAACCACACTACCCAACTACACCCCTAACTCTAAACCTTCCACCACACGAGGCACAAACGACAAACCGATAATTTCCTTCTCGCCATATAATTGCTCGATAACTATATGGTGGTTGTCCATTATTTTTGCCACCATTATAGGTCCTCCATCAACATCGCCATATGGACCCATCACCCACCACAAGATGTGTATATAATGAGAAAATTCCCAATCCTCTTCCTATATACTTCCACAATCCCACCCTGTATAATCCTTGTGCCTAGTTAGAACACCATCCATCCTAGGCACCACCAGACTTTCAATCAATTACGGCCTTCCACAAAGACTCCCTTTTGCAAGTCTCCAACTCTCAACATTCCCCTCGAAATCGAAGCTTTGCCCTATTCACAAGGTGAAATTTAAACTCAATGGTCCATCCCACCTCACAGGAAATCATGTTGTAGCTTTTCAATACGTTAACTTATTGGAAATCAGGAATACTAGCAAAAAAAAAGGTTAGTGAGTTGGAGAGAATACTTCTGAAAAGGTGAGCCAACCACCTTTGGACAAGTATATAATCTTCCAACTAGTCAAATATGTGCTCCATTTTTTCAATCCCAGCACCCAAATATGCATCCAACGAGAGGCCAAGGTACTTAATAGGTAAGGAAGATACCTTGCACTCCACTATGGTAGCCAAGTTCTAGACATTACAAACATTCCCAGCCGCTATCAATCCAGACTTGGCTAGCTTCACTGTTAGACCTGAAACAGCTACGTAGCATAATAGAAGTGCCCTTAGATACCAGATGTAGTCTTGGTTAGCCTCAAAAATTAAGGGTGTCATCTACATATGGAAGATGAGAAATGCCAAGTCTGCCAACGTTCCTATGCCCAATGGAGAATTCACAAATGCCACAGTATACTCTCCCACACAATAGCCATTATGTTATGAAGCAAGACTTAGCTTTGTTAAGTACCAGTGTTAGTTTTTACTTGCCATGAACAAAATATCTACGACACCAAACATAGGACCTTTTACATTGTTCAAAGATGAAGAGCACAGATACAACTTCACATATAAAACATTGGCACTGATGATAATGACAACCGTGAGCTAACAACAATTCATAAATTATAGCGAGCAGCGGGTTAGACTTACCTTACTTCGTGCCAAGCTTCCCCAGACAGTGGACAAACCAGGATATACTGGTGGTTGACGACCCCCAAAGTCATCAAAAGCATAATCAACATAGTTTACTAGAAAATGATTTCTTTCAGCATCATCAACTGACTCCTGTTGTACCCTACAAAAAAAGGTGGGCCTTACACTATCAAATACAAATCGGAAATGCTATAATAGAATTAGAGGAAAGACAAATAGGGAAGAGGCTAGTTACAAAATTAAATAATACTAACCAAAAACAAAAGTCAGTTGTACTCTACGAAGATGCAGAGCATATATATGAAAAGAAATAAGAGGTGTGTATTGATAAAAAAACACTCAGATTTGTCTCAGACAAAACCCCTACTTGCTTGCATTGTACATAATCAATTACAATTCTAAGTATACTTGAAACACACACCGAGTGACAATATTAACCATGGCTCTGAAAGCTGCAACCTGAAGGAAAAAATAAAGCAGAAAGTGAGATTGCAACACTCACCAAAGAGCTCAAGAGTAGTGAAGCAAAACTCTTGCGGCTCAAGCAAAGAAATTGACCCAATTATGAAAACCAACACAATATAGTGATCTTAAATTCAGAAATAACAATAATAAAATGACTAGTATATTTTTTTGAAAACCTGGAGAGTTTCTCCACCATTGCCTATAAGATGAAGAAGCATATTCAAAATTGGGTGAAGGAACTGAAGTAAAGCTGTGGAATCAACATTCTTCAAACTGTTAATGGCCTGCAAAGAAAATCAGTACATATCATAATCAAGCATTTTGATTAAGCCTGTCAGCTTCAACATATACAAAATATACATAAATTTCTCTTTTTTTATCATAAAAGTTGGGTTAGCCAGTCACCACTACAGCTAGATGACCCAGACTTGGATCACTAGCCATTCATTACACTGATTGTCTGACCCTAACATGTGTATACAGCCATTCATATCCCCATGCACCATTGCATATTTCCCTCAATAAGTCCCTAATAATGACAAAAGTTTGTGAAGGCAAATGATCCTAAGATGCAAATCACGAGAACAGCAAAAAAAAAAAAAACTTAAGAAGTGTCATCAAGCAATACCAAGTAGGCACACAATGCAAATGCAAAAAAGATATCCTGTAACACCTGCGTCCAGCACAAAGCCACATTCGAAAAATAAAAAAAATTGTTCGGAATAATACGAATGATAAGCCATTTGAGAGTTAACTAGTAATTTTTAGAACAGGCTACAGGCCCAAAATTTATTTTGACAAGAGTATGGATTTTATTGGGTTGGCTTAATATTATGTTAATTTTTTTTTAATGGACCAAATGGGAATTTGCCTGAAAAATTTATGGGACAGGTTGTACGGTTTTAGAATTTGAGTCTAGGCCCATTAGTATTGATGAAATATCCGACCCATGAGAAAAATTACAAGCAAGCCAAAAATATTTTCAAACTACACTAACCGCCCAGCCCAGTACATTTATCAATTCCATACACTGTCCAAGACGTGGACCCTAAAACTTTGGAATGCGCCAAAAAGCCCAAGCTCGTGAGAACCAAAAATCAGACACCCGCCATGCACAGTTCCATGCCATGCCTGTCTCCTCTTTCACTAGCAAAGGGTAGCCCTACTGCCAAGCTGTTCCACGCTGCAACCCCACACGACCAGCCCTCCTGCACGACATCAGCCGCAGCAACATGCTATTGCCGTTAAGAACGTCCTTCCCGCGTGAAGTCTAGCAGCCACTTCTCCTAGCCACCACGTTGCTACCGTTGCTGCCATTTCCTCTCCTTAGCACCCTACCGTATGTCCATCATCATCACCAAAATCCGAGCACATGGCTCACAACAAAGACCTCTACTTTTGCTCCCCAAAACAAAACAATTTTGACTCAACCCTGCCACCGCCATTAAGCCATTGCCCACGCCTGTCACCTCAGCCGCAAACGACGCCGCTGCCGGCAGAAGATGCCGGAGGACAAGCCTCCACCTTCGGATGCTGCCCTGGTTGACGCCCAAAACCCCAATTCGTAGCTCCCACATTGTGCATGGTGCTTAAATCCTCCCACTCAACACGTTGTCTCTCTCTCTCTGTCATCACTCTCTCAGTGCTCTTCCACCTTGCTGGCAAACACAACCTCCACCAAGTCCTTGGCTCCTCCACACATCTCCTTCCCTCACGGTAAGCCTCAGACTTACCACCACTCTACTAGTGAAAATTTGCCTTGTTTTCAAAATGGGAAAGATTTCCTTGGGCTCCCGTAAAGCTTAGCATAAAGTAGAGTAAGTTTTTATGAAAATACACTTATGTCCTTTGAGTTACAAGCCAAAGTTTGAACTTGTATTTTTATGTTGGGCATGATTTTTTTTTTATATAACTATTTTGGGTGTATTTTTTACCATGGGCCTCAGTTCGCAAAAAATTAGTATAATATTTTTTTAAGTGGGCCTACTCTCACTTTATATTAGTACAAATAAATTATTTTACAAAAATATTTTAAAATTAATGTAGTAGTTGGAGGATTAAAAGGATATCAATGAAATTTGGAAAGTAATGATATTTTAGTATTTCAGGTTTAAGTATCGAAATACATGTTCGATTGAAAATTTACTAAAGCAACTGACTTTTTTATATGTGACGATTAATATTTGCTCGGCATTGTTTTCAAAAAAATTCTGAAAAGCTAAAAAATCCAGTTAAGCCCTATGCTAAACTTAGTATAAAAGAAATGAACTAAGCTTGATTTTGAAAGAATATGCACGTTTTGTTATGAAAAGAAATTTGAAACAACCTCAATTTTTTTATTACACATTACCAATAAGACTTTGTATAAGATGATAGTATTTTATGTCATGAATGGTATAGATATGAGCTTATTTTTGACATTTTGTTTATGAACTGTGCAAAAAGGAGCGAAGAAGAAAATTTGTACATAATTATATGACTATGATCTTATTCGGTTGTGTTTTGAATATGTTATGAACTTTGATATGACATGATATGGCTTCTGAAAACCTATGGCATGACACACTATTTCTGTTTAGTTCTGACCTTACTGCGGGTGTAAAATTGTGGCCTCTATTCAGATTGGTACTAGCTTTTCTGTTTCCGGTGCACCCACTTTGGAAGCAAAATTGTTTTCTACGTAGTATTTCCTGTGTGCGCGCACTCGGAGCTTCAAGAATATAAGGGAAAGATCTGCGAAATAACATCAAAAGCGGATGGAGGGTTTTTCAGCAGCACACTAGGTTTCATTTGGGCGCCGGTTCCAAAATCAGATTTTGGAAGGATGTTTGGCATGGAGACAGGGCCCTGGATGCAATGTTCCCTACTCTGTATCAGGTTGCAAGCGCCAAAGACAGCACGGTGGCAGAGGTCGTGGGCTCAACCGAGGGGAGTCAGTTTTGTAACATTAATTTCAACCGGGTAGCTCAGGATTGGGAACAGAGCACATTTGTGGAATTCTATCGCATGATTAACTCTCAACGACCAAACCTACAGAATAAAGACGGTTTGAGCTGGAAACCTATAAAAAGAGGAACATTTACTGTCCGCTCTTTTTATAAGGTCCTCACTCAAGGACCCGAAATTCAGTATCCATGGAGACAGATATGTCGTCACAAAGCACCATCGAAATTGGATTTTTTTGTGTGGACATCATTGGTAGGAAAGATTCTCACAACGGATAATCTGAGAAAAAAAAAAGTTATCATAGCATATTGGTGTTGCATGTGCAACAGGGTTGAATCAGTTAATCATCTGCCGATACACTGCGAGGTAGCTAAGGCACTATGGAATGAGATTTTTAACAGACTGAACATAGCCTGGGTCATGCCAGAGACGGTGAGAGCAGTTGTTTCAAGTTGGCCCATCAAGCGTGACGGTAGACAGATCAAAGCTGTGTGGAAGATAATTTCCATTTGCATTTTATGGTGTCTTTGGCAAGAGTGAAATGAGCGAACGTTTAAAGACAATGAGAGATCTCAAGAGGAGATATTAGTTTTCTTTTTTAGAACTTTGTGTACATGGACCATTGACTTGGACTTTCATGACATAGACCTTCATAATTTCCTTGTATCCAATGCATCATCTTGATGGACATTTTGTTTTTTTTTTTTTTTGGCATTTTGTTTTTTGTAATTAGCTTTTGACTTCTTTTCATTAATAAAACTTTTACTTATCAAAAAAAAAAGAATATAAGGGAAAGATTTCACATTCTTCTTCTGCTTGGTTGGCTGTCAGGATTTGCACAACCCTACCAATGAGGTTAACATGAAATTTTGTTCTAATGTGATGTTTCAATTCTGCCATGCCAAAGAAATTTTGAATAATAGCATTCCACTTTCGCTTTGATATTTTTGATAACATGTTCTGATTTTGTATTATGAAAATACAATGTTTTGTTCTGCATTCAAAACTCTTTAAATGCTCATGTCTACGTAATAACATATGTTCTCTACTTTTAAGTTGTTAATAACTCACCCTTTATCTCCACAATATTCTCCAAATAATTTCGATGCCTCAATTGGAAGTCAAGAGTAGGAAATGTTAGCAAGGTTTGATGACCATAGAGGAATAAGTCCCAAGGGGTACAAGGATTTATTCAAGGGTCTTATTTAGTAGATTTATTATTTTATGTCATTTTGGTATTTTGAGTCATCGATATTTCTGATTCTTTATAGAAATTTTCATTTATTTCATTGAGGTATTTCTTTGGTGTCTTGGTGGAGGAACATATATTCGGTTTAAACAAATGAATTTATATTATATGGGGAATTTGTTGTATATAAATATGTTATGGGAGATGGTTTTAGGTTACAAGAGCTAACTCTCTCGACCTCCGGGGACGGGACATTACATATCCAACTACACCGTCGCTCTACAAAACCACATCTCCTCATCATGTACACCATAAAATCCCATTTAAAAAATCCTATGCTTTTTCTATGTCCAACTTGCATAGCCTCTTGGTAAGGACGTGGAAACACAGACAAATTGACAAAATGACCACCTCATTTATTATTGAGAATGGACAAGTGGTTTTTGCCACATAGAAAAGACCAAGCCTTGTAAAGACCCACCTATGGGGTCTCCCCTGGGTCTCTAGTGTCCAACAGCCACTTGGAACCATTAGAGACAGTTGAGGCAGTCACGCCATTGATCTTTATGTTGCAAGCACTCCCTCCATTTGTATGTAGGTACCACCTAACGAACGTGATGAAAGAGACTTAAACGAGTTCATCAACTAGCATTATAGTATGATGAGTTGATGATGGCTGCAATTTTGGATGTATAGTACAGTTGCCTTGTTAGGTTTATTTACATTTAGATCAAGTATTAACGGCTTGTACATTATTACACTTATGTCAATAGGTGCCGACTAACTCTTTTTTTTATAGGTAAACAAAACTTTATTGCTCAATGAATAGGCCTTCCCAGTATATAGAATAGACCGTCCTAAATTACGACTGCCCAAAAGATACAAGGAAATCATGAACATGCCATTGAAATCTATAGCAATGGCCCAAGTACATAGCGTGCTATAAAATAAAGCTATCAAATCCTCCGGCGATCTCTCCTTATCTTCAAAAGTCCACGCATTACGCTCCTACCAAAGACACCACATGACACAAAGGAATCATCTTCCACACCACTGAAATCTTACGCATGCCTCCAATATTTGACCAACTGGCCAAAGGTGCCACCACGGTCCCTGGCATGACCCAGCACAACTCTACTCTACGCAGCACCTCGTTCCATAAATCCCCTATGCTATCTCACAATGTAGCAAAAGATAATCTACCGACTCGCCCCCACTCCTACACCAGTCAGCTATAATGACCCTCCGATTCCTCAAATTATCAGTAGTAAGAATCTTGTACAAAGATGTTGTCTACACAAAGAAAGCCAGCTTCAGGGGCACCTTGCGTCTCCATAGCCTTTACCAGGGGAACCAACTATTATGATCTTGGGAAAGAGCCTTATAAAAAGAATTAAATGGATTTAATTCTATGGGCTTAGGGAATAAAGGGGCTGGGCCCTCAAAATCTGGGTTTCATACAAAGAAGGCATTTAAGAGAAGGCCTAGACATCAGTTTAATGGGCTCGGGCCTCAGAAGGGCCCAGTCCAAAGCTCTAAAGAAGCCACTGCCAAGAACTGGGCTAGGTCTCTTGCGCGGCCCATCCTATTTTGTCCGATGAGGTCAAGATTGGGGCTGAGACGCCCAGACCTGCTGGGGCGAAGCTGCCACAGATTAAGGCCAAAATTTTCGGGGACCATGGGCTGGCCTCCTTTAGTGGGTTGGATGGATCTGCAATGACCCTACCCACGGTGAGACCGAATTCTTGCGACCAGGCCAACTTCACCCTAAGCTCCAGATTCGTGTCGAAAACCTAGCCGTCCGTGGTGTCGCCGACAGGAGGGTCACAGACGATGCCGACGGTGCCGGTGGTCCTCTCTGACGACCTCCCGGCAGCGCAATGCTCCCAAAATGCACTGATTTCTGTCGAAAATAAAGAGGTTAATTGCTCGTTGCCTGGTAACTCCGATCGCCAGTAGGGGAAAGCCTAGAAACGGTCATCCGGCAGGGATGGTGCTATACCGCCAGCAAGCCAAGTTGTCCCCCAATTTTGAGGTTGATCTGTCATACGTGGACGAATCCAAAGATGTGATGCATTCGGTGGAGGATTTCTCGGATTCCTTGCAAAGGCTAGAGGATTTCTCGGTCAATGAAGAATTCCAGAACCCAAATCCGTCGAATTATTTCCTTCCAGATCAATCAGACTAGGTCTTGCAAATGGCCCAAGGGATTCATCAAATGATTGGGATTAGGTGTGTCGGTCATGAAGAGCAGTTCATGGCTTTGCTAACTGCCATTGATTCGGGGTACAACAAAAATCGTAGAGGAAAATCGAGGCAAATCAAATAACTTAATCGGCTGACGTGGTCCTTAAATTCGGAGGTTCCCCCCAGTAAGGGAACGGTAAAAGGAAATGGGTTGGTCGTGTCCCAATGAAACCAAAAATTATGTCATTGAATGTCCAGGGACTCAACGAAGTGAATAAGCGTATTCAAATTCGAAACTTACATCGTGAGTGGAAGGTGGATATAGTGTGTCTTTGGGAAACAAAAATGCAATCTTTTGATAGGCGATTGGTGAGAAGCCTGTGGAGTGGCACCCATGTGCGTGGCTTCTTCAAGGGTGTCAGGTGGAGTCATTGTGCTATGGGACCAACGGGTAGTGGAAAAAGTGAATGTTTATACCGGTAGGTATAAAGTAGCTTGCTTACTTAAATGTGTAACTAATACTTTTATGTGGGCTTTTGCAGGTGTGTACGGGCCAAAACTTGATGCTGATAGATGAATCCTTTGGGAAGAACTAGCCGAACATAGTTAGATTTTCCAACGAAAACTTCAGTAATAGAAGAGTGAGACTTGCTAATCTGAAATTCTCAGAATGTATCACTGACTTGAATTTGGTAGACTTACCGCTTGCTGGGGGTCCAACCACTTGGTCAAACAATTAGACTTAGTCTAGACTGGACCACTTTCTTATTTATCCGGAATTGAAAAACCACTTTCACAATATTTGGCAAAAGCGCCTGGAATGGATTTCTTCAGATCACTGGCTGATTTTACTTGATTGTGGTGGTCTTCATAATGGACAGCGGTACTTCAAATTCGAGAACATGTGGTTAAAGTCAGAAGGTTTTGTGGAAAGGGTTAAAAAATGGTTGTCTTCTTACCAGTTCGACGACTCCCACAGTTACATTTTCTCTAATAAGCTACAAGTGTTGAAGAGAAACCTGAAGTTGAGGAATTCTAAGTCGTTTGGCAACCTAGGGGATAATAAGAAGGCATTATTTTTTTTTTTTTTGATAAGTGGATAATAAGAAGGCATTATGACAAGACATCCAATAACTAGAAAGGTTGCAGGAGGGATGGCCTCTCACCCAGGTTGAACAATTGCAGAAGACTACGTTGACAACAGACCTCGAGCGGGTGATTCTAATAGAAGATATTTCTTGGCATCAAAAATCAAGAGCCTTGTGGCTTCGAGAAAGGGACCGATGCACGAAGTTTCTCCATAAAATCGCCAACTCCCATCGTAGAAACAACAACATTGAAGTGCTCAAGATTACTGGATTGGAATGCAAAGATGAAAGGGTTATCCAAAACCATATTGTCAACTTTTATGAGAACCTGCTGACGGAACAGGAGGATTGGAGACCTAATTTGGACGGTCTAGTGTTTGATACGATTGACGTAAATAATGTCGCTCGTCTGGAGCAGACGTTTGGGGAAGATGAGGTTCTCAAGGTTATCCGGAAAATGGTCAAAGACAAAGCGCATGGACCTGACGGTTTCTCGATGGGTTTTTTCCAAGATTGTTGGGAAGTGATTAAAGAAGATCTCATGAAGGTGTTCTAGGAATTGTTCTCTTTTGGGAAATTAAAAAAAAAGTCTCAATTCTACTTTTTGGCGCTCATTCGCAAAAAGGTGAGGGCCATAGAAATTAAAGACTTTCGACCCATTAGTTTGGTTTATGGGATGTATAAGATTATTTTGAAAGTACTTGCCAATCGTCTCACTGAGGTTATTGGAAAGATTATCACTAAATCTCAGAATGCTTGTGTGAAAGGCAGACAAATTCTTGACGTTGTTTTGATAACAGATGAATGTATTGACAATAAAATGAAATTAGGCAGTACGGGGATTCTGTGCAAACTAGATATGGAAAAGGCTTATGACCATGTTAAGTAGGACTTTCTTTTGTATCTTCTCGACAGATGTGGTTTTGGGAAAAGATGAAGGTCTTGGATAAGATGGTGCATTTCTACGCCAAGATTCTTGGTTTTGATTAATGGTTGTCCCAAAGATTTTTTTCCTTCCTCCCAGGGTTGAGACAAGACGATCCTATATCCCCGTTACTGTTTGTTCTGGTAATCAAAGTGATCAACAAGATGATGTTAGCCTTGGTGGATAATGGTTTGTAAGCGGGTTTCCAATGGGAACACCAACTAGAGGCTTTTCTTATATATCTCATTTGTTGTTTGCAAATGATGCACTCATTCTCTGTGAGGCAGAGCAAGGGCAGGTGCGAGCATTAAAGGCTCTCCTCCTTTGTTTTGAAGCAATGTCGGGTCTGAAAGGGAATTACAACAAATCTGAGATGGTTCCAATTGGAGAGATGCGCAATACGCCGAAGTTGGCTAACATACTCAGGTGCAAGATTTCCTTGCTTCCTGTGACATACTTGGGACATCCTTTGGGTTCAGTTTCAAGGACGGCTAGGATCTGGGACATAGTGATTGAAAGAGTGGAACGAAAACTAGCATGATGGAAGAGAATGTATTTGTCCAAAGGGGGGCAGGTCACTCTGATTAAGAGTACTCTCTCCAATTTACCCACTTATCTTTTTTCTCTTTTCCCTATTCTGGCTAGGGTGGCAGGCCGTCTTAAGAAGCTGCAACGAGACTTCTTGTGGGGCAGTTTGGGGGAGGAGTTTAAGTGTCACCTAGTCAAGTGAGAGAAGATTTGTCGCCCCTTATCAGATGGTGGTTTGGGTGTTCGTAACTTGATGTTGTTCAACCGAACTCTGCTGGGTAAATGGTTGTGGAAGTACCATCAAGAACTAGACGCACTTTGGAGAGTGGTGATAGATCACAAATTTAGGGGTGCATGGGGGGATTAGAGCTCCAATAAAGTTAGGAGGGCTAGTGGTGTAGGGGTGGAAAAACATAAGAAGTGGGTGGGGGGTCTTTTATCAACACACTAGGCTTCAATGTGGCACAAGCGCAAAAATTAGATTTTGGAAAGATGTTTGGTGTGGTGATAAGGCCTTGACTAACTTATTTCCTTCTCTGTTTCAGATTGCAAGTGATAAAAATCTCAATGTGGCAAAGGCCATGGAGTTAGCCGGGGGACATCTTCATTGGAACATCAACTTCAACTAGGCAGCGTAGGATTGAGAATTAAACATTTTTGTGGACTTTTATAGTCTCATCTATTCTCAAAGACCAAACATCCAAATTCAAGATGGCTTATGGTAGATCCCCGCAGGGAGAGGAATTTTCACAATTCATTCTTACTATAAGATTCTCAATTAAGGACCCGAGACGCAGTTCCCATGGAGAAAATTTTGGTGCCATAAAGCACTCCAAAAAGCGGCCTTCTTTGTTTGGACAACTGCATTAGAGAAGATTCTTACCACAGATAACTTGAGGAAAATGAGAGTTATTATTACAGATTCGTATTGCATGTGCTATAGTGGGGATGAATCAATCAATCATCTCCTTCTACACTGTGAGACAGCCAGGGTGATTTGGAACGAGGTCTTTAAGAGATTGGACTTAGCTTGGGTCATACCAAAGACTGTAGTGGCAACCATGGCTTGTTGGACCTCCATGAGGGGCGAGCATCAATTTATAGCCATATGAAAGATAATTTCCATATGCATCACATGGTGCCTTCGATATAAGCGAAACAAGCAGACATTCGTAGACAATGAAAGATCCCACGAGGAGCTGAAAGTTTTATTTTACAAACTCTTTGTACATGGTCCATTGTCGTGGACTTCAACGACATGGACCTACATGATTTCCTTGTATCCAATATACCTAGCTAATAGGCCATGTTGAAACTTGTAACCGGCTTTTTGCCTTTGTTAAAAAAATTTTACTTATCAAAAAAAAAAAAAGAACTGAAAAGACCTCTCTCCCGATGGGAACCACCACAATCCATCTTCTTGTATGTTGCTTGGCTTCACGGGGTACAGGAGAGATAAAAATTAGCAAAACTGTTCATCTCCCAATCTTGTGCCACCCTACTAAAACTGATATTCCAATGAAGTTGTCCGCCCAATATGCCCATAACGTCTGCCACTAAAACCTCTTTGCACTAAGAATTTGGAAGAGAGAAGGAAATGACTCTTGTAGGGCAATATCTTTTTTTGAGTGCAATATCCCCACACCGGTTTGCTAAGTCGGTGCCTACTAACTCTTATGTGACATATATATTTAATTTCTTCCAATGAATCTCTATATTATGAGTTTACATGGATGAACAGTTGCTGGTTTTGTGAAACACAGCACTCGTCAAAAAGAAAAAACAATTATATAATGATTTTAAGGAGTTACCAAAGTATACACATAGACCGTTCCAGACACAACTTAAGGGACCCATGTGTACTAAGATCAATAGCAAACAGCATTTGACTTCATATCATTACTTCAGTTGCGTCATTTCACACACACGTCAATGTTTATCTGGTGGCTCAGCAAGACACATCAAAGGGCATGGAACTCTTTCCATATTTGGAAAACCTTCCTGAAGGGCCTTATGAACGACCCAAGAAATAGTTAATACATGTGGTCCAAAAAAAGTAGCTTAGCCCAGAGGCATTGCCTATCTGGGCATCAAAGGGCTATCCAGCCCTTTTTCTATAGACTGCTGAATAGGGTTTTTTGAAACATTTTGGGACTCACTTGGGACTGGAAGAGCCCAAAATAGCCCTTCACTAGACCTTTTCAGTTGTCAGCTTACCATTGGCCAAGTTATTTTGAGTTCCATCCCACTTGAACCTTAAAACTCATATGATATAACATAAAACTAGACTTCAAAAAAAAAAGTATAAAACCAAAATTACAAAGATACTGATCCAGATGATTTTCAACATCAATTTAGTTTATGTTTGACTGTAGAATTGGACAACAAGCTCTCCATGCTTGAGTCTCATCTCATTTTGCATATCTTTGTATTTGAGTTATTGATAGAAGGGTTGATTGAAGTCTTCCTTATTGGAACGAAGAGGCATAACGTATACATGCATAAGCCAAGGGGCTATTCTAGGAAGATGATGACAAATGAAAAGGCTAAAATATTGGAAAGATGATGAATAAATTAGAAAGTTACCTCCAAAAGTTCAGAACCCCAAGGCGGGCTTGTTCGCAGAGTGTGTCTGTCATATTCAAGAAAGAAGTCTCGAATACGCTCATTGGCAGGGTATAAAGATGAACATAGCCTTAAGCGCAGTTTAAAGATGTTTTTACCATCTTCCAAATAATCCAGCCTCTCCTTAAAATAAAAATAAAAATAAAAATAAACTAAAGATAAAAGGGCAATGAAAACCAAATTGCTAACTGAAGGACAAATCACAACAAACTTACAAATTCAAATTACTATAAGATATAATCATTCCATTCCTACACATACAAATGCACAAAACAGTTGCAAGGTATTTATAGGGTTAAGTCAATAATCGTAAGAATAATTTATTGGAAAAATCATAAAAATCAATCCGTAAAGATACACAAAATCAACAGACTAACTAAAGGACTAGAACTTTGCTAGTGTGAACCCCTTTACAGGAGAAAATAAAATGCTAAACCGAACAAATGCAGTTTATTCCCAAACCAGTGAAAGCTAAAATATAAATGAAAATTTTTAGCACTCCAGTAAACAAGCCTGAGATCAGTATAAAATTGAAAGAAGTAAGATGGAGAGAGAGAGAGAGAGAGATTCAACAGGCAGGTGTCAACTCAACTTAGTAATCATCAAGTCAACCTCTGTCAGTTTCCATTCAAAAATAGTACATACAAATAACAAAAGCAAAACACATGTTTGTATAAACAAAAATGAATATAATTTTTCATGACTGCACAAGAGAAACATTCCAGAAACATACCTTCCCCGCATCCTGAAGATAATGTGGAACCAACTCTCTCATGATTGGCAAACAAATTTCAGATCGCAACCTGATTTGAACCATAAGATAATAGATTTCATATAATCGATAATCTTGAAATAAAATGGTTTTGAGAGTTTAAAAAGATAATAATAATATTTTTGTGGCACCTTTTCCACAATTTTCCAGGACTCTGGACTCAGCAGAACTTCTGTTTTTATTGGTAGGACTAGGCAGAAAAATATTAAATCCAATGCATACATCTGTTTATTTTGACAGAGTGGGAAAAAATTCACACCAAAGAGAGAAACTTGAAACCACTACAGATGCTCTTTTTTTTTATTATAGGTATACAGAGGCTTTAAAGTTGAAGATTAATTTTACATCAGTTCCTTTGTAAGCATGTCAAAAAAGCATAGCTTCTAAGTGGCCCTAAACATTTCAGCCTATCAAGAGGATATCTGACTAGGTAGAAGAAAAAGAGCCAACTAATGTTATGGGGGTGAATTTGAATTCAGTTCATTATTTTTATGTTGAAATCCGTTTCTCTATCGGCCTCTTTTTACCTTACTCAAATAAAAGGAATAAGTAAAATCTAACTCATTGCTCTCCCAAGACAATGTCTTGTTTCTATTTGCTTATTTTTATCTTTCAAATGACTAGCTATTACTTATTTTCTTCACCTCTTTCAATGCCATATTAATTAATAAAGTATTAATATATTAAAATTCTAATTAACATGTAAATAATCTTTACAAAGAAGGAAGTTCATGTTATATAGAAGTACTGGTGATAAAATCAAGAGCACAAAATAGTCAAGTGCTATCAAGCATAGAAACATACATTCTCTATGCATGTTCCTGGGAATGAAATTTTTATAAATATTTTTAAATCTAGGGTAATATAAATACTTCATAAGTACAGGTATAGTTAATTATCTGATCTCAATTAGGATCGCGCTAATTACAACCTGGTAATACATTACACTAGTTTATTTATAAGTAATTTATTATCAAAAATCGCAAAGAGGCACAACCTAAGTACAAGGGAAGTATTCAAAAGAAAAATAATCCACAAAATCTGAAAAATTAGAAAAGGCAAAATATCAAGAGCTGCTATCCATGTATAAAGGGAGTGCAGGACCGTCTTTTACAGCTCTGCCAAACAGCTGCTGTCCTCACAGCTCGCCAACACTCTCTCACCCTACTAGGCATAACCCAATCAACATGACACCCTACAAACAACAAACATCATAAATCTCTTGCTACTTCATAATGAAGAAGAAGAAGAAGAAGATCAATGGTCTCCTCATTCATCTCACACACAACACCGAATTAACCATAGTGATGTTCCATTTCCAGAGAAAGTAGGGGTTTGTTGCTTTATTTGTTGAAGAGATATGATCCGTGGCTTCAGGGAGATACAAAGGGATTGGATATCATATTGAATTTATACAAGGCAGTCTTCAATTCTTATTAAGCGATGACCATCTACATTGTTCAGTATCTCTAGTGATTTGAAGCAAGGGATCTGCTTTTGCAATTGTTGATTGTGATTGTTTGGAAGGTATTAAGTAGGATGATGAATGCTTTTTTAAGTTTTTCTTTGATAGGTAAGATAAAATTATATTAAATCAAGTAAATAGCCGAAGCCCAAGCATATATGAAGTATACAAAGAAAACATCTAGTTACAAGTTTGGAGCTAAAAATGGATGCAAGAAAATCATGGAAACTAGCCCCATTGAGGATGATAACAGAAGCCCACAAGAATGAAGTGCGGAAGAAGAAACATCTAAAGATCATCCAAACAGTGTTCTTGATCTTCAAAACTACAACCATTCCTTTCCAACCAAATACACAACATGAGACATAAGGGAATCATATTCCACACTGCAGCAATTTGGTAGTTACTCTAAAAGCCTCTCCAACAAGCAAGGAGATCCACCATCCTCCTTGCTAGTTACCCACACAAGTCCAGCCCAGCTAAAAATCTCATCTCATAAGACCCTGGCCACCTCACAGTAAAGTAATAAATGATCCACCGTTTCACAACTTTTTTTTAAACATACAGCACCAATCCATAACAAGAAGCCCCCACTTCCTCACATTGTCCATGGTCAGGATTTTCCCTAGAGCAGCAGTCCAAACAAAGAAAGCAACCTTGGGAGGCACCTTGCCCCTCCATATGAACCTCCAAGTAAAAGGAGTGTTGTTGTGACATGTCATTACAGAGTACAGGAATCAAACAGTCAACTTCCTTTTCCCTGAATGAAACTAAACCATCTTATCTGGCTCATCACTACCAATTCTTGATATGTACAGCATTCTAAAAGATCAGAAATAGCCCCAATTTCCAAATCATAAGTTGCTCTAAGGCCTCGTTTGTATTCTCAACTCATCTCAACTCATTTTCATTTCATCATTATACTTTTATAATTTTTTATACAAAACACAATTTCCTATATACTTTTTTTCAAATCCCAATACACCTTTTTCAAATTCCAATACACATTTTTTCAAATCTCAAAATAATAATAATATTAAAAAATAAACTAAACTCATCTCAATTCATCTCAACTCATCTCTAAATCCAAACGGAGCCTTAGAAAACAAACATTTGACTATGAGGAGCCACTAGAGTATCCAAAATATCTGCCCTCGAGGCCCTGGTCGTATGCAATCCAGAGACGGCAGAAAATGCAATCTTGAGGGCCAAGGACTTCCATACTTAGAATCAATGACAGCCCTCCAAAATGTCTCCATTTCTTGTCGATACAACCAATGTTTTGTAAGAGACCATTTCTTCCAAAAATAAAAAATAAATTAAATCTAATTGTTATTTTTTTATGTTGCTTCAGAATATGGCACCCGGCACTAGGAACCACCCAAATCAAGAGGGATCTTCTGGATCTAGCCAGAATGAGAACCCCAATGCTCTCGTCACAACTGCAAGCCAATTCTTTCAATCAATGATCAGAGGTCAATTTATGGCACCTATGGTCCCACGATTCGGTTGTACTTTGGAGCAATTCTCTTATTAGAATCACTCTACTTTTGATGGTTGTCTAGTGCCATGGATGCTAAAAGTTGGATTGAGAGACTGGAATAGATATTCAAGACCCTCTTGCACAAATGATCAGAAGGTGACTTATATCACCTGTAACCCTATCGCTTGGGAGTGCTTCAAGAAGACTTTCTTGGGCCGCTTTTTCCCTCAGGCCCTTCGTGTGATATCTAACCAAGGATATCACTTTTAGCCACCATAAAGGCAAGGCCTATCACTCTATGTGGTTACTTAGCAATAAGACTATGCCCTCAATGGTAGACAAAGATAAGCAGCTCTCACTATCATAAAGATCGACATACCAGACACTGACATGAGATTTTTTTTGCTAGCAAACCTCTTAGCAAGGAGCCACTAATGAAAGAGAGCTCAACACAACATGAGATAATCTGAACTCTTCTAGCTACAAGGACAAAGAAAGAAGGAAGGTAGATTTAATAAGAAGATACTTACTGAGCATGTGTAGATAATGGAAGTGATGCATATCCAACAACCACCTGGAAGATTAATGACTTCAATTTTCATTTCATTGAGTACGTATAAAGAAGAGAAATAGACCCACAACATGCTGAACAAATAAAAAACAAGAAAAAATAGAAGGCAAAACCAAGCATTATTCTGAAATTCAAAGACATGAAAACCTTACTGGTTTTGGAGCTTCTTGTTTTGTCTGAAGATCGATATGGAAAAAAGTGAACAAAAGGTGGTGTGATGGAGTCCAGACAGCAGGGAGGCAAAGTTTAATCTCATCATGGTAACAGGCCACCCTAGCCCCAACAGCAACTTGTGTGTTAACAAACTTCTGTAGTGATGCACCTGGCTCCCTTGGATACATTGCCTAGTCAAATTAGTTGCACATGTGAAACAAGATGAAGTTCAGAAAACATACAGCTTTCAATCTATAACAAACTGAGACACATATACCTCTAAAGGCTGTCTACCAACATCAACATCATCCTCTCTTAGTTCAACCTGTATGAACAAATTTCTCTTCCGACCTAAACTAACTGTCAAGGGATATACATAGAGACAATGAAAGAGCTGCAGGAAAGGCTCATTTCTCACTGTAGTGCGGAAGTCAAAAGCGTGGAACTGCAAGGGAATCAACATAGCCATTAAGAACAAAAATATGCAATGTGAGAAAAATTTACAGGACATCTTATCAAGATTTTCTTTTTTTTCTTTTTTTGGATGGGTAAAAGTTAAATTTTATTCATATAATAGGCATCACCCAAGTACAATAGTAGTATACGATAAAACATCTAAGCATTAGTGAGAGCTACAACCAAATCACGAAGGTTGTCAGTATTACAAATAATGGTCGAAGCCCAAGAAAGTAATGTATTAGAAAAAAAAATCGTTTCAGCTCATCCACAGAATGCTCCATGTCTTCAAAGCACCTCTTGTTTCTCTCTAGCCACAAGCACCAAATAATTCAGTGAGGGGAAATTCTCCATACAACAACAATGTGGGCATTTCCCCTGATACCCCTCCAGCAGCACATAATATGCCTAACTTTTCCAGGCATGACCCATGCCACCCCTATCCTATTAAAAATCTCATTTCATAACATCGAGCCACTTCACAATGTAATAAAAGATGATCAACTGATTCCCCATCACTCTTGCACATAAAGCGCCAATCCGAAATAATAAGACCATGTTTTCTCAGATTATTAGAGGTGAGTGAGGATCCGCCCAAGAGATGCAGTCCAAATGAGAAAAGCAATCTTGGAAGGTCTCTTGCACTTCCAGATAGCCTTACAAGGATAGCTATGATCATTAGAAAATCCCAAGAGCGCCTCATAGAAAGAGCGCACCGAGAATTGTTTATTTCCACTCAGATTTTGCAACAGCCTATCCCTCAACTCATTGGCAATTGACATAGCATATAACAAATCAAAGAAACCAGTAAACATGTCCAGCTCCCAACATTGAGCCGCTCTCGAGAAACTCACATTCCAATGGACTGCACCATTGGAGGGTACCAATAAATCAGCCAAAACATCCTCTTTTATCACAAGCAATTTGGTAAAGCATAGGAAACACCTGCTTAAAAGCCAAATCACCACACCACACATCGTGCCACAAGTAAACATTGTTGCATCTTCCAATTGTGAATATGAAAAACTGAGAGAATCTTCCCCAACGAGCTCTTTTGTTTTTCCACAATCCCACGCCATGTGCCTCCCTAACTTCATTAGAGCACCAACCCCCCCAAATGCTCCCATACTTAAAACTCTAGGACTTCTTTCCATAGGTCCTCCCCTTCCTTATGATACCTCCACAACTATTTTCCCAAAAGTTTTGTTGAAGAACCTTACATTACCCACCCCCAGCACGCCAATGAGAAAGTGTTAAGATCCATTATGGAGCGATTCCTTAGTCATTGTCGATGATTCCTTAGTCATCAACAGTCCCGATGGGTTGAGTGGCTCCTGACCCGTGGTCCTCAGCACCTCAACTACATCGTCTCCATCTCGCAGATCCTACATTGCCATTAAAGAGCTCCTTTGTGCCACCATCGTTTTACACAACTCCGATGGGTGTCTCTTGGATCACAGATTGCCAACAACTCAATCTCCAGCATGGTTGGCCGATCCCCGTTGGGAGAAGTCACTATCTCGCTCCCTAACCCTCCACATAAGTGGGGCTTCAGTCCTAAGCTTTTCTTTCTTTTTCACCCCCTCTACACGGCACATTAAGTTTGGGTCTGGCCTGGCCTTTTGATGCCTCTGGTTTGGACCTAGATACAATTGCTTTTCTTTAACTTGGTTTGGACCTAGATACACTTGCTTGGATCCTGGACCATCCTCCTTTAAAAGCACTCAAATCTCATTTCCCATGCCCCTTACATTACCCAAGCCCATCTCATTAGGCCCATTACCTCAACGCACCATATTAGAACATCAAACTTCCCCTGTAAATCCAGCAACTGCATTTTCATTTCCAGCAAGGCATTGTGCACTTCTTCCACTGCCAATCCCATGATAGGCTTACCACCTCCACCTCTCCACCGTGCACTTTCTTTCCCAGACATAAGCGAAGCCTTTCCCCCTTTGTTGTGGGATTAGCAGGTTAGGCTACATGATAAAATTTTCAGCACACACAGCTCACAAAGTCGAGTGACATTCGTTCATAACAAGATCATTGAGACAAATGAAGCAAATTTTATAGAGGGGCCCACTCTCTCAAGTCACATTTAATTTTTATACAATTCCATCATGTGGCTCCTCATCTCTACACCTTACACCTTCATTCAATGACTCAAACGTCCCCCAAAACACACCTCCATCCAGTCCCCTATTTTGAGGGAAGCGGATGAGATGGTGAATAATTGCTCCTCAAAGTTAAATTTATGTATATATTATTGTGTTTTATTGGGAATAGTATTATGATATGAAATAAAATAGTTGAAAAGTAATAAAGAAATAATAGAATAATATTATTGTAATAGATGAGGAAATATATAGGGAATGAGATGTAGGAGATTTTTTGAAAATGAGTAAAATTTAGGAAAAACTTATAGAGAGTGAGGTTTTTAGTTAAAATTTGAGGAAAACTTTGAGAATCTAGATGCGGATGCTCTTAAAAGTTACTCTTGAAAGGAAAGGTTAAAATTAATGTAAAATGCAAGAAGCAACACAACTATTCCAGCATTATCTTAATCTAACAATGTGATAGTATGCACTAACCCTTAGGTCGTTATCCTTTTTAAAAAATTATTGATCAACATCAAAAACGTTCCTGATGTAGTTTGTAGCAATGTTCGAAATTGATATACATGCACAAGTGCAGTCTTCAAACCCAAAAATGAAACCTCCCCAAATCAAATCAGCTTCTTAACGCATGACATGTTAGACACAACTCAAACTTCACATTTTGGGGAGAAAAAAGATTCATGTGCATAGCAAAACTATTGAGAATTCTATCAACTAACTAGTTCAAAACATCTATATGCTAATAATTATAAAGTATACATATTATTCTAAAGGAAGTGACCTTGGTCATACGGCTTCAACAATGACATTGATAATGAGTATACTATTAAAGATACCAAATCAAAAACCATAAGGGGAAGGATATGGAGCATAAAACTATTTTTTTCAAAACAAATAATTATGATAAAACTACTCTTGTGTGAAGTAGAAAGCTTGCTCTACTACGATTATTCTCTCACTCTGTTTTTCTTGACCATTCACTCTCATCTTTAAAGCTATATGTTTTCATGGTACAGAATTTGCTATCCCATTCAACAGCAATCAACTAAAAAAATGAGCTTCATCTCACTTATGTGCATTTTGAGGCCCATATGCCTTTGGCATCGAAATTAGATGGATCTATATGTCATTCACTTTTATACATAGGATATGCATAATCAGGCCTTCTATTTAAAAGCCAGTGTGGAAAACACTGTTAACGTATATAATTAGGACTCTTATCTTTCTGTTATAGAGTCCTAATTATATATGTTTAATAGACACACCATCCAAACTGCTTACATGGCAAGATTTGATTTGCAAGATTCAAAATTTAAAGTTTTTCTGGCAAATCAAATCGTGTCATTAGTGTGGAAGGTGTGTTGTCCGCACCAGCTTGCAAATAAAATTGTGCATATGATAAAACTCAGTCATACCCTCCATCCTTTGCAAACTAGTAAGTGAAATAGGGTAGAGACAACTGAATTCAAAATATCAGTAAGATTCTTGGCTATTCAATCATATAAAAAACAACATAATTAACCATTAAAAAAAACATAAACAAATAATAGGAAATCTCAAGCTTTTTGTGGTGCACTCATGGCATTTCAATCATACCATACAACGGCAGATTTTCAGCGGGACTCTTATCACTTTGAACCCGAAAGGAGAGGGTCTTAGTGTGCACAAGACTTTAAACGTACCTCATCAATGCTGAGATCAGAGTTTTCATGGGCATTTGATCCATTTCTAGATATTTCTCTCCCATCATATAAATTCCACTTTGAGTTGCAACTCTGAGGTCCTTCAGAACCATTATGGGGGAGCTTTCGAAATGCAGAATCAGCAAGACGGTCCCCCAGGTCAACAGAGTCATTGGTCATACTTCCACTTTCTGATATATTTTCCATGTCAGTATGGCTATTCTGGTGCTTCTCGATTTCTAGTCTCAAAACACCCTTCACAGGTTTATGAGCCTTCTGTTTTGGATCCTAGATATACAAAAGAGTTTTGAAAAAATAAACAAGAAAATTGAAATATTAGAAGGCACCATCAAAATGACAAACATAGAATAGTAGAATTAGTGTTGGGAAAATTGAGCAGGATATTGATATTAATAACGTTATAGTGATAAGTGACAAGGAAAGTTCACATGCTGACATTTTAAGTCCTAAAAATGTCAGAAGGAAATTATAAAACATAAAAGAAAGAAGAAAACAAATAAAGGTCGTGCCTACAAATTTGTAGAGGAACAAAGAACTCACTATGGTTATCACACCCATGCCCTTAACCTAAATTAGAATACTTGCAATACTATTTTGTCAAATATAATTGATTGCAATATAGGCACCAGACAGAATCTTATTAATTGCTGATTGATTTATTTTCTTCAAATTCTACTTCTTAGCACTTCGACAGAACCTCCCTTTAATTCCTAAAGGACTGTAGAGGCTGCTACCCATGGTACAGCCCTTAAATTGAACCCAAGGTGATCGTTAGCAAGGTGGGATTTTCGACCATACCCCCCCATAGAAAATCCAGTTGTAGCTTCTCTATGCAATGGCCTCCTTGGTGAGAAGTGGAAACAAAGACAATAAGTAGGCAAGTTGGAATGAGTGATTTTGATCAATGTAACCCTTCCACCTTTAGATTTAAGATTTGGTTAAGTCAGTAATTAGGTTACTCGTGTGCCCTTGCATAGCTAAAACTCATTTACTTGCTATTAACCAACATATCCAGTAGTCAAATGTCCAGGAATGAATATAACATATGAATAACAAATCAAAAGGCAAGCCCAACTAGAAACTCAGCCACCGTATCGTCGTGGCACTTGCCTCTCCCTTTCCTCATCAAAATCTAAATTTCAAGGCTAGTACATCCACTGAAACTTAGCTACAACAGTATCTTTCTCATCATTTTAGCTCGCATAGGGTGCAGAAAAGGGAAAACATTGAGTGCCAAACACAAAATCTTTTCTTTTCTCTTTCATATTAGCAAAAGGATAGGATAAAGGATCTATTATAGAAGGTTTCTTCCTGCAGGCTCACCCATGGCAGGCTAAATTTTGGCAAGCTTCTTGCGATTTATGAGGATATAGAAATGTTATCTGGCTTCATCAGGACTATCAATGTTTTAAAAAATTTCAGACCATACACAACCAATATGGTAGAATGCGTAAAACTGAGATACCTTAGGGGACTGCTCCCACTAAATCATATGAGAAACTCCTTCAATAACAAATTATTTTGTAGAGCACAAACATAACTTATATGAAATGACCTTAGCAGATTCAAACCAGTCATGGTAACTGAGGTCAATCGCTGGTGGAACTGAGCAATAAGAAATAGTTGTCTCTAGCGAGATCTATCCTTAAAGTTGGCATGTTCAGACCCATAGTTGCTGGAGCTCTTGCAATAAAGCTCTAAACATGTATCGAGGCTGGATTCTGGCCCTAGTGTCATGTGACATGTCTTTAATTGATCAACAATTAAACCAAAGCATGCAACGTACTCCTCAACAAGTCTCAATGACTGTGACTTTAAAACAAGTCCTGTGAAAACTCAGGTAACTTAAAAGTCCAACCTCTTGCAGATAAATTAAATTTAACCTCATACGCCCTGCATAGTTCTTGAGTTCATAGAGGTTCCAAGATCCTCATTTATGAATTGTTATTCTGTGAAAACTCCATTACCTGCAAACCCAAAGAATCTAGCATAGAGGAGTAACATGCAGGAAAACTTGTATGTCTAGTTCTCCCCAGGCTAGCCTAAAACAACCTTGGTTTCGCTCAGGAAAGGTATGCCTGTCCTTACTGTTGTCCATTTAATCAGGACTAATCTGTTTTGGAGGAACAATGCAATATCATTTTCTTCAAATATAAGTAAATAAATAAATAAAAATTCCAGAGAATACCACATAGGTCATTCCAACTTAGTAGTTAAAGCCAAAAATAAGAGTTTCAAACCTGAGTATTATAGCATTAGCATGAATTAGTAATGACAATGTGCTCAAGAAGTTCAAGTACATAACTAAAGATCCAAACAATATACAACATAAGAGAGCTGTACCAACATCACTGATTAGGAAAGACACTAAAGATGGCAAAGTGATGATAAATTTCTGAGATATATACAAATAATTAACAGCAAGTTATAAGTCAGATACTTAGGAGGGAAAAAAAAGTTACAAGTCAGAGATATGCTATGCATGAACAGTGAGAAAAGGAAGGTGGAAATGAAGTTCTCAGTGATTTTAAGCAAGTGTATGATACCAAAGGTCAGGTAATCCAAATCAACTCTTCGGAAAGTAATAGTAGCTATAATTTTCGTGTATAATATCTGAACAAACTTTTTTTCCTTTTCTGACAGGTATAATATCTGCACAACCACAGACAGATATCTTGACAAGCTACCAGATTAAGCTGAAAAGATGGAAATAAATTTCATCCCCACCTGAAGTGAGTCCTCAGTATAGCTTTCCTTAACTTTACTCAAATTTGATATTTCAACCATAACAGAGCTTCCACTTGAATAACCCAGCTTCCCATCTAATGTGATCTTTGCACTGGGCTCGAACACACCCTCATGTGAAATTGAACCAGACACACTGGGAGCAAGAGGGCTGCTTGGGGAAGCAGACCCACCAGAAGCTACACCAATGCCATTATCGAATAATGATACAACAGCCCAGGCAAAGGATTCTCTGTAAGGCATGATTTGAGACCACACCTGCAGTTTCTGCCTTTCTCTCTCAGTCAAGTGTCCCTGAACAGGTACAAAAAGAGCATTTTGAACAACCACTAAATAAAAAGAAAGTTTACATAAAATTATTAGAAAGGGAAAAAAGATGATGGCATCATAACGCACATTCGCATGGAAAAAGAGCAGGAGAGGTAGAGAGAGAGAGCATGTCAATGTCATTCATAAAATTTTATTTAAGGTGTGATAATATTTTTTATATACTGACACCTTTAAAAAATCAAAAAGGGTGAGGACTAAATAGAAATGCTATGATCAATGTTGCAATCCAGCAGGTCAAACGGAGACCAAAGCCAGCACGGGCATTGGGCACAGCCAGTAGCAGCTCTAACCAATTCTCATGTCTACACCAAGCACCAAAAATTCTAACAATATTTAACAAAATTAGGCAACGTATTTAATACAGGCATTGATTACTCAAGACGTGAATCAAACCAATGAAAACAACTAAAGAAAAAAAAAACAGAAAGTGGAATCTTTCCATTTAAAGATTTTTAAAGGAAAAAAAAAAAGAGCACACCAACAATGTTGCTGACTGAGAAACCAAAAATATCAGCAGGTTTCAGCGCATGAAGAAGCATGAAGGCACCTAATAAGAACGAAAAATATAAATGTTTATTTGAATATACCGGTTCTTTACGCGAATAAACAGAAGAAGAAACCCCACCCTCCTCTGTTGCATGCTTTTCTAACTGGATTAGCAGACAAACAGAGGCTGATGGAGCATCTAAATAGAAGACTCCTCGTGATGCATTAACCTGGAGATGGTGTCAAGTAAAAAAAGTAAATTCCTCAGTCTCCATCTGGATCATAAATATCTCTATTTGCTAAAATAAAGCAGTGCAGAAAATTTTGAAAAATAAGTGTTGAATCAGTACAATACTTACATCCTGTATTTCAGTAGGTAAAACATGAAAATGGAAATCCTCTGACAACTTTTCTCTTCTCTCTCTATTATATAAGCAAATTGTACCATGAAACGGCTCTAACAGATGGAGGGGACAGAGAGAGTTCTAAGTCAGAAATCTTCAATAAGCATACATACACAATATTGAGTAGAAGAACCAACTCCTAGATGATAAGGATCCAGTACCAAGAGCAGAACACTCACCTACTAATCCCACTTGAAATGATAATGACTGAACTTTAACAGATATCTTCAATCCACTAAGACCATTCGATAATGAAACAAAGAAAAAAGAGCAAGAGATAATTAATTGGGGGAAAACAAATTAAATGGCTACTGTAAAAATTCTACTCCGTAATAAGACTTTAGAGATTACATAACCATAAGGTCAAATAATAATAATAACAGCAACAGCAAATAAGAGTGCCATACTGTGATATAGGAGCTTCTGAAATCCGTTGACCAAATGTCATTGACCTCTCATTTTCCCAATCAAATGCTGGTTCATAAGCAGGTAGCGGGGATGCACCAAAATGCTACAAATTTATCACAATGTGAATTTAGGAGTTTTTTAAAAGTAAAATTAAGTTAATCTCGTCCCACCAAATTTCCAAACTACAGAAAGAAAATAAAGTTGGATTCATGGAACATTTGATCTCAATAAAGGCAATACTTGAACCAATACAACCTTCGGGACAGATACGACAGAGGTCACCTCTGCAAATTGCCTTCCTGAGGTACTTGGAATGTCATCATCAGTAGTATCTTCAGTCTTGGTTCGCCTTGCACTAGCAAGTCGCATTTCTGCAAGCAGTTCAAATTTTTTATAAGATAAAGATTCTATTAATGACAACAAAAGGATGTTGTTCAAATTTTTTATAAGATAAAGATTCTATTAATGGGCACCATCCCGCCTATTATAAAGTTTTAATCTGTCAAGGTATATGTGATTACCCCTGGAAAAGACTTTGGAAAGTTAAACTGCCAAGTAAGGTGGAGTTCTTCTGTTGGCTGGTGACTCATGATGAAATTCTGACTACAGAAAATCTAAGGAAGCGTGGACTTTGCATTGTTGATTGGTGTTCCATATGCAAGAAAGATGGTGAATCGGTTAATCACTTGTTTCTCCACTGTGAGGTGGCTAAAAGTTTGTGGAATAAAATTTTGGAAGGATGGGTATTTCTTGGGTGATGCCAAAGCATGTGGTGAACTTACCAGCTTGTTGGAGGTGTGCTGGGCAGAGTCAACCTATTGCTGCCATTTGGAAATGATTTCTTCGTGCTTTTAGTGTCATGGCTTGAGAGGAATGAGAGATGTTTTGAAGACAAAGAACGATCGACGGAAGATTAGGGAATTTTTCTGTAAAACTCTATGTGTCTATGGGCTAAGGCTAATGTAATGAATGGTGATAACGTGTTGTAGTTATTCTAGTTTTTTCTATCTTTTTAGCTACTGTATATAGGTATTTCCTCTTGTATACTTCATGTGTACTTGGGCTATGTCTATTCATGATAATAAAACTCTTATTAATTATCAAAACAAAAGGGATCAAGTATTCCTGATCTCTTGTTAACAACGGCATTTTGAGGGTTGGAATGATCTTTGATAATGCTTAGTTTAGCCTGCTAGCAAGAACTTCAGCCAAATTTAATAAACGCCACCCAATAGGCTAATAGGCTGAAAATCCTTAACATTAACTACCCATAGCCTTTTTGGAATAAGGGCAATGGAAGTGGCATTAAGATTCTTCCCAAGTTTGCCTTTCAAGTGAAACTCATGAAACACCTTCATAATTCTTCCGTCAATATCCCAACAAGTTTGTAAAAAGGGTATGGAATAACCATTCAGACCTAGTGCCTTATCTTCATTCAAGGCTATCACTAGCCCCCACATTCCTGTGATATTCCAAAAAGTGAATAGGGGGGAAATTCTTCACTCTTTATGATGATTCCAAGGTGCTCTAATTGTACCAGAAACTAGTCTATTAAGAGTACGGACCCATATATGGCTTAGGCCTTTCTTTGGAGGTTACAGAAGGCATCAAAACAAACCTCAATTAAAAATATGGGACTTGAACTATGCCAACTCTAATGAATGGCCCATTAAAATTTTAAGGAGAAGATATTGTGATACCCTTCGTTGAGAGAGTATAAGAGTATATGTTGTGTTTAGGGTCTAGGCTGCCAGGGAGGGAGAAGCTATTGCTCTTTGTAATGATTCCAACGGGCCCTAACTTTAACATCAACTAGTCTTTTTATAATCTGGGCCCAGAAGTGGCTTAGGCCTTCATTGGGATATTATACCTTGCTCCCCTCAAAAGGTATTCCAAAACATAAGACCTCAGCCTCCTCAAGGACACAAAAAAAGGCCTATCCAACCTACGCCACCAATTCAATTGTTCGATGCACATATTTTGGTAGAACTACACCATGTGATCCCTGATCGTCAAGGGACCAAAAGAAAATATTCCATCAAGGAATCAATGCATTTATTTCTTCTATGTGAATTTACCTCCCTATGAAAGAAATTTGTACATTATCCCCCTATAGCAGCCGCAAAGCCCTCAATATTTTATCCCCAACATATCTTCTCCAAAACAGTTGTCCTTTCCATATCATTAATTATTGTTTTCTTCTTCAACCTCTCATCATCACACAATGGCCTATCGTCCTCAATAACATCAAGGCCTTGTAACTCTTCATACACCAAAAAAAAAAAGGCATATTCTATTTTCCAATATTTCCAAACACCTATTATTCCAAACCAGTAAATCAGTTTTCAATGCTTTCAGTTGTTGCACCAAAATAGAACTTGGAGAACCTTGAAAACTGTTAAAGCTCCACCACTACTTGACTCTATAAAGAAGCCTTTTAACTTTACCTACATTTTTTCAAACTTAAAATTTGCCTCCCTATAAATCTTCACAATATATAAGAATAACAAAGGATTGGAACAAAGTCCAATCAGCCACTTTTGAGACACACAAGAAAAGTGTACTTCCCATGCAATGGAGATTGAAAACAATCCTATCTAAGCCAAGCAGGAATTTCTAGCAACAGCATATCAATAAAATTTAGCCCAAATATAAGATCAGGAAACTCCATCTGTGGTGGACACAAACAAGCCTCAACAGATTCCTTGCTTGTGACGGTTGAAATTAAAATGCCCCTCAATAACAATGCTCAATCTAGAACAATCGAAAAAGGTAATATATCCATAAAGTCTGTTTTGTCTAATAGAAATAGAAAGCATTGTATGTAAAAAAATTCCATTATTTCTTATTTTATAGGTAAAGCATTGTACGTAGAAAATATACTACTACTACCACAATGTCTAGAATCAAACCGTAGTTAGAAGATTAAATTTCTCCAATATCCACAAAACATTAACCAGTCAATAAGATTCCAGCAGAGTTTCATGGACAGCAAAATCAAGAATTTTTCCAAGTTTAATTTTTTTTATATGATGAGAAACCATGGTAACGGAGCAGACACAACACTCTAAACGGTTAAGCCCTGGACCAGTGTAACAAGCCCACGCCACACAGATCAGGTAAATCATCATTTTTCAATGATAGGACGTAGCTCAAGATATTGTTTGCACCCAAGTGTTTGATGCTTAGGCCCGGGATGCATACTCCCAAGACCCAAGACCCAAGACCCTTGACCCTTACCACTTGAGCTAACCTCAAGGGGTTCAAGATTAATACTTTTATTGAGTTGTCTATGCTTTTCTGTGAATTGGTTTTTAGTAGACTATTTGCGGCAAGAAATATCTTCTATCAATCTTTCTAAATTTTTTACCTTCATGTTAATACCAATGAACATCTTATCAAAAATTCTATTGGATAGCTTGGGTTCAGTTGGGTGAACTTTTTATCTTTTCATTAACAATATAAATATAGATATGTATTATTACGAGTTAGATTAAACAGAAAACTTTTTGTTATAGGTAGATTAAACAGAAAACTAACACGCCCATTTTGAGCAAATGCAGCAGCATTTGTCGTAGAGTAAAAAACCATTACTTACCAGTCTCGATGTCAGTATCGGGGCCCTCATATATCTGGTTCTGAAACGACACCGGGCCGATGCTGTCGTAGTGGCCGTACTTGTTCTCATCCTTAACCCAGTCGGTGGTGTAGCACAGCACCAGCTCGCTGAGATGCGGACACTGCTCCAACTTCTCATCAAACTGCTCTCCACAACACACGCCCAGTCAAAACAAAAAGGCGAAAGATACATTAATGAGGTAATACTTCAATATGTTGAAGAATTAGAAGCAAAATCCCCCGGCATTGTGACAGATTACCTTGTTCTGCCATCTCGTGGTGGCCGGTGTCGAGTCCCGCCGGGGTCGGAGCTGCAGCATTTTCAGATCTAGGGTTTTAAGTCTCTCCGACTCGAAGAAGAAGGAGAAGACGATAGGAGAAAGTTCAAAGGAAGAGTAGAGTGGAAGTAGGTGTAAGAATTCGCTTCAAGGACAAGAACATTGCGTATTTGGTAGATCTAAAAGCAAAGTCTAAAGCTAACAGAAATTATATATAAATTTGGTGAGAGAGAGAGAGAGCGAAAGAGCACACAGTTGTTGGGGGACAGGCGAGAAGTAGTAGTCAAAATGGAGTCCAAACTCAAAGGGGAAGGAAAAGGCCAAAATACAAGGAGACCCTTTCTGCATCTGTCCGCCACCCCGGTCTTCCACTTTTTTAGCTCTTTTATGTTTTCTTCTTTTTTTATCTGTTTTTTTTTTTTCTTTTATTTTCTTTTCTTTTCTTTTCTTTTTCCCCTGGTGAGACATTTTTTCGCTGGTAAGAAAAACAACCGGTGGGAATAGCTCGTACATATTTCAAAATTTTTGCTCATTTTGCTTTGAATCTTTTGATGCAATTCGGGAGGGGTTTTGGAATCTATGTTCTCCAAGGTGTGCATGGTTCAAACTTTTGCTCATTATTCAGAATACAAGCGTATAACTTCATAAAAATTTACAAATTCTATTCCACTCAAAGTCGATTTTTGTTTTTAAAAGTCAAAATCGAAGGTGGAGTCGGGTTGACTCCAACTCCAATATAGACTTTGCCTTGGACTCTAATATTCTACATATATTATAAAAAAAAATGTATTTTTTTGTACATTCATCATTATAACTTAAAAAATTAGTTAAATTTAATAATAGTATGCTCTAATTATACTATAATATAAATTAACTAAATTGATTAACAATAATTTAATATATGAAATATATAAACATCATAATAATGTATAATAATCTAGTATTAATATATAACTAATTGTAATACTAATATAAAAAATGTTTGAGTCTCCTCTGTGTGCTCATAGGCAATTTTATTGATAATTAGAGGTGGTGTATGAGTCGATTTTCTTTATAAATTATGTTGTGTCCTTTCTCTTTTGGGATTGGATTGGATGGAAAATAAAAATCTGAAAGAAATGTGGCATCAATTTCACTTAACAAAGGATGAGAAAACAGTTTTAGATGTGCGTAACTTGAGTGCTGTCAAGGTTCAATCAAAATGGGGTTTAAGTTTGATTAGCAATATCTGTCCTGAAAAAGTTATTGGCACGGATATCATAGAAAATTTCATATCAAAAATTTGGAAGATCAGCAAGAGGGCTATGTTTTGTGAAGTACTTAAGAACACGTTTGTGGTTACTTTTGGGAGTCATGTTAATAGGCAACGAATTCTAGATGAGAAACCTGAACTTTTAAATAACGTGCTCTTTCTATTGGTTTCTTATGATGGTTTTATGCAGGTGAGTAAGATTTCTTTTGACCATGAGACCTTTTGGATACAGCTTCATAACCTTCTTTTGGATTATATGATGGAAGATTGGTGACAGAAAATTGATGCGTCTGTGGGAAAAGTATATGAAGTGGATGTTGAAGATGATGGCAATTGTTGGTGTCGTTCCTTGCGTGTTAAAGTGGATGTTCCAATTTATAAGGCTCTTGCAAGAGGTCGCTTTGTTAATGTACATGGACAAAAGGAATGGATGCCATTCAAATATGGAAAGTTGTCGAAAATTTGCTGATGTTGCTCAAGCTGTTGTGGAGTTTCTCAACACTAGACAGATGAAGAATGACCTAAATCATACCTACATAGCCCTTATCTGTAAGGTACAATCTCCTTTGGCAGTTAATGAGTATCGCCCCATTAGTTTATGCAATATTTTTTATAAAGTAATTTCCAATGCCCTGGTCAATATAATGAAATTTGTTTTAAGTGATGTTATATCACGGAATCAACGTGTTTTTCTTGTTGTAATGAAGAGATTAGCGATAAAGTTTGGGCTTTCTAGCAAGAGAGGTATGAGTTTGTTGTTGCTTCTATGACGAATCAGGTTTGTCTGGGTGGACTTATGTGACTAATTCTAAAGTATTATTTACGTTTGTCCATGCTAATAATACCCAGGCTGGGTAGCGGACTCTATGGCAGGATTTATCTGTTATCAATATCGAGAAGCATCCGTGGCTAGTGGTTGGTGATTTTAATATTATTTGCTCGGATAATAAGCGATGTGGTGGTCGTCCTAGGTCACTTTTGGAAATGATGGAATTTAATGATTGCTTGGATGCACGTGGACTACTTGAATTACGTTGTCAAAGTCATAATATGACATGGTGCAATGGATAACAAGGACAAGCATTCAAGTGGCCACGTCTAGATAGGGCGATAACAAATATTACTTTTGCTAATTTATTTCAGTCGGCCTTTGTTGATATTATTTATTGATTTTTTTTTAACCATAGTCCTTTAGTAATTTTCTTTGAGGTACTGAGAGTGATTATGGTCCTATCAATTTCAAGTTTCAAAATATGTGGTGCTCTTATAAACTATTTTGTCCTTGTGTTATGGAAGTATGGAATCAACCTGTTGAAGGTACATGTTTGGTTTATTTGATGAGCAAGCTGAAAAGGATGCAGATTGCTTTGAGGTCATGGAACAAAGCTACTTTTGGCCGTGTGGATCAGAATATCAAGATGCTTAAGGAGAGGATTGGAACTCTAGATCACCAGCTTAAAGTAGAGTATAACCCGACTATTGAGGAGGATCTCTTAGTCTCTTAGTTTGAGTTGGAAGAATGGAAAAAGAGGGAGGAGATGCACCTATCCTAAAAAGCGAAGAAAAAGTGGCTTAAAAATGGAAATACAAGCTCTAAGTTTTTCCACGTTGTGGTTAATCTTAGGCGAAAAGCTATGATTATTGATAGGATGGAACTTGTTGATGGTTCGTCTTAAATTCTTCTAAGGATGTTCATAATGGGGCAATCAAATATTTTCAGGGACTCATTTCTAATGATTTGGTAGTCTAAGCACCGGTTTTTGATGGCTTGTTAGAGCCTTTTATCCCGGAGGTGGAGACTCCCGAGTTATGTAGACTGCCAATGGAAGATGAGGTTTGATAGGCGGTTTTCTCTATTTCGAAACGGAACTCTCCAGGTTCGGATGGTTTTGGGTCACAGTTTTATATGGCTTGTTGATGTAGTGGAGGCTACGTGTGATTTTTTTGGTGGGGTGGAGTTGCCTCAGCTTTTTACTTTCTTTTATATTGTTCTGATTCTAAAAGACACTAAAAGTTTTGATAAATTCAGACTGACTAGTCTGTGTTCAGTGGTCTATAAAGTTTTCTCAAAAATTTTAGTCAAGCATTTGGCACATTTACTTCCTCAATTGATATCTCAAGAATAGGGTGTTTTTATCATAGGGCGAAGTATCTTTGAGAACATTATCCTGGCTTAGAAGATGGTGTATTCTTTACACAGAAAAAATTAGGCTGACATTGTAATGATGAAAATAGAAATGGCTACAGCTTATAACCGAGTCCATTGGGGCTTTCTTTTTGCCATTTCGCAGAAATTTGGTTTCAATTATCACTTTTTTATTATTAATTACCCAATGTGTCACTTCTTCGTGGTTATCGATTATGATGAATGGAACTTATAAGAGTTTTTTAAGTCATCGAGAGGCCTCCGCCAAGGTGATCCTCTTTCGCCTTACCACTTTATCACCATAAAAGAAGTCATCTCTCATCTTTTGAAAAAGAAGTTTGATAATGGTTGCATAGGAAAATTTTATCATCTTATTGCTACCCATTTGGTTTCTCATTTGTTTTATGCTAATGATCTTTTAATCTTTACTAACGGGGATATTCGGTCCTTGATAAGACTTAAGTAGACTTTTACATTGTATGAGAGTTGGTTCGGTTAATGGATCAACAAGGAGAAATCAGTGATTTTCATGTCAAAAAATTTAAGCATTTCTCGAAAGCATGATATTTTGAGGGTGTCCGGATTTACCAAAAGTATGCGGGTTTACCAAAAGTATGTTTCCTTTTAATTATCGAGGTGTACCTCTTGTTTGTGAAAGGATTACGACAAGGATTTTAAAGACTCTGCTTAACAAGGTACGTAACAAGGTGGCAAGTTGGAAGTTCAATTCAATGTCCTAAGGTGAGCGGCTTATTCTTCTACAACATGTCCTATCATGTACGTTGATACATACTCTTTCAGTGCTCAGTGTTCCTAAGTTGTTAATAAAGAAGCTTAATTTTATTTTAATCTTTTTTTCTTTAGGGCGGCGAGGTTAAAAGGAGGTGGCTTTATTGGGCTAGGTTTGTCGGCCTATTGTGGAAGGCAGTTTAGATATTTGAAATTTTCTAGATGTTCAGAAGTCGCTTCATATAAAATTTGCTTGGAAACTTCTTTCGGTTGATAATTTGTGGACTGGATTCTTTAAAGCAAAATATGCAAAGAATGTCCATATTTTGCTCACAAAAAATTCAGCAAGATGCTTAAGATTTTGAAAAGGAATTATGGTAATGTTACCAGAAGTATGTGATAATATGGTTTGGAAGATAAAATGGGGGCAATCTCCTTCTGGTATGATAAATGGATGGATACCGGACCTCTATGTTTACGTGTTCCGAAAGTGATGAATCCTTCTCTTCAAGTACATAATTGTTGGATAGATAATTCTTGGGACTTTGAGAATCTTAAGCGTATGGTTGGGCCGAAAACTATGAGAGATACTTTAGTTTCCGCTTTAGCCAAAAAAGAGGGGTTGGATTTGATAGTCTGGAAACCATCTTCTTATGAGTGTTTTTCAACTGCTAGTGCTTGGGAGACGGTCTGGGTGAAAGTTCCTGATACACATAGTTTTTATTGGATTTGGAGTAGCTTTCTTCCAAAGAAAGTGTTTGTTTGTATGTAGAGAGCTTATTTCAAGTGTCAGACAATTGATCTAAGGGTCCAACATTGTGGCATTTTAATGGCTTCACAATGCAATTGTTGTGCTAATCCGTAGGTTGCGTCTATTAATCATGTTTTGTATGCAAGTGATGTGGCAAATCAGATTTGGAAACGTGCGGCCATGGAGGTGGGTGTTAATATATATTGGTTGAATACTTGATGGGGATGTGTCTTGCAATGGCTTGCGCTTGCTAACAAATATCATAAAGAGGAATTCTCATTGATTTGCTTCCCAGTCTCATCTCTTGGAAACTCTGGCATAGGAGATGCAAAACAAGACTGGAAGGAGTATTGGAAAATGTGGAGGGGATTTGGAGATCTTTGAAGTTTTGGCTTGTACTAATTTTGGTGCTTTGTCGGCCACATATAAGAGAATTCTTCATGATTTGTAGGTTCCTGTGCAACCGGTTAGGCGCAAACTATATCGGTTTATGTCTTGGTCTAACCCAAGCAATAGTTTTGTTAAGTTTAATGTTGATGGGAGCTGTCGGGATAATCTAGAGAACTGTGGTGATGAAGGGATTATTCAGGATAGTTATGGTATGTTCTTGAGTGCTTTCTCTTCCATGTTTGGGTATGGTACTAATAATGAGGCTGAGTTGCAAGCTCTTAAGGAGATAGTTGTTTTGTGTAAGTCTCTTGGTTATTTCTTGATAGATATTGAATGTGATTCTAAGTTGGTCGTGGATTAAGTTGCTTCAGGTACATGCAATGGCTGGTATCTTTCGAATTTATGGGACGAAGTTATGGCAAAATTAAAATGGGTCAGTTACAAAATTTCACATCAATTCAAGGAAGTCAATCAAGTTGCAAATTTCTTGGCTCGACAAGGTGAAAATGGAGTGTGTATAGGATTTACTCAATTTGATGCAATACCAAGACAACTTTAAGGGATTATTCGTCTTGATAAATTGGGGTCTCCCTTACGTTCGCTTTTAATTCTTTAAGGTCTTTGTTTTGTGTTTGCAGGTTTATAGATATGTTTAGATTATGTTTTTCTAGGCATGTTTAATGGTTTGTGGTTTTAGTTTTGTTTTATTTTGCTAGTGGTTTATTGTTTGGTTTGTGTTTAGGAGGTTTTTATTTTTTATTTGTAAACTCACATATGCTTGGCTTATAATCACAATATTAATCCGTCATAAGTGAGAGCATATTAATAAACTTAGAACGGGGCCACTATTGGACATGTGGCTACCGGCTCTTCGATAAATAAAAAAAAATCAAAGTGTTTTTCTTTCTGGAAGGTTAATAACTAATAACATCATGGTGGCACATGAATTATTACACTCAAAACAAACCAGAAAAAGAGGTAGAGAAGGGGCTATGGCTCTTAAACTTGGCATGTCAAAAGCCTACGATAGAGTTGAATAGAACTATCTTGAATCTATGTTGCTGAAAATGGGTTTCAGACCAAAATGGACAAACTTGATCATAACTTGCATTAGATCAATGACTTATTCTATGATTGTGAAGGGAGTTTCAGGTGAGAGCTTTACTCCTTCTAGAGGGTTAATATAAGGTGATCCCTTTTCACCTTACTTATGTCTGATTTGTGTAGAAAGTCTCACTTCTTTATTAATCGAAGCTGAAACTAATGAGTTTATTAAAGGTATTTCAACATCTAAGGGAGATATTAGAATTAATCATCTGGACGGTTTTGTTATCTTTTGTCGTGCCAAAGTGGAAGAATAGTTGTTAGTTAATGAACTTTCGACAAAGTATGAAATGACTTTGGATCAACTTCGCATAAACAAAAGACAAATTATGCTACAAATTGATGGGATCAGCCATAATAGTTATGATACTTTCTTGAGACTCGCTATAGTTGTTGGAAGATCGAAATATAACACATTTAGAGGTTTGAAGGAAAAAAATATGGTCTAGATTTAATAGCTAAATAATAATTTTTCTCTCCTATGCGGGTAAATAAGTCCTCATTAAAAATGTTCTTCAAGCAATTCTTCCTTACACTACGAGTATATTCAAGTTATCAAGGCAATTATTGAAAGAGATTGAGGCTATACTTGCTTCTATTTGGTGGAAACAGAATAAGAAAGAGAAGCCAAACCATTAGAAAAGCTGGAAGAAGATGGAGTGAGTTAAAAATCAAGTGGTGTGGGATTTAGGTTTTAAATTGTTTTAAATTAGTCCTACTTGCCAGACAAATTTGGAGGTTCCTCACAGACCTGTAGTCACTAATTGCAAGAGTTTTTAAAGGTAGGTATTTTCAGCACTTAGATGGTCTTCATTCCACAATTTGTTCTTCACCATTTTACATTTGGAGAAGCTTGTGGTCTACTTTGAACTTGGTTCAAGAAAATATAGTGTGGATAGTTGGAAATGACAAAAGTACCAAAATTTGGAAGGATAAATGGCTTCCATGACCCACAACTTATGAGGTTCAATCCCCTATCTAAGTCTTGCCTACTGATGCCACAGTAGATTGTTTGATTGATAATGTCAAAAAATGTGGGAAGTCAGAACTTGTAGCTAATGCTTCCAATACAAAGGAGGCAAAACTAATCTCTGCAATCTCTATCAGTATGAGGGGCTTTGATGATAAACTGATATGGGTGGTTTCAACTCGAGGGACTTTCTCGATTAGAAGTGCCTATTTTCAATCAATAAGATAGACCAATTTTCAACAGGAGTACAGATATTGCCAAGACCAATCTATGTGGAACCTCATTTTCACTCCATAAACTCGTAACAATGCAGCACATGTTGCTGTTAGATTGGTTTTACACAATGATGTTGAGAGAATTTGGCTAGAAGATGGGCCTACAAATGTTCTGTATGCTGTATCCTTAATCATTTCATTGTAATTCTTGATATTAATAATGAAGATACATTCTCTTTTCAAATATATATATATATATATATATTGTAATACTAATATAAAATAATTAATGTATAATAACATTTAAAACTAATATATAAACTAATCTATAAATTTATAATAACATGTAATACTATTATACTAATGTATAATATTTAAAGATAAATGTATGAATTTATAATAACATGTAATAATAATGTATAATAACTAGAGTATAATAACATGTAATAGTAATGTGTAATCATCAATGTATAGTAATATGTAATACTAATGTTTGATAACATCAGTATAATAACATATAATACTAAGTCTAGTATATCATTAAGTTAGAAATAAGTGAGAAACAAATATAATCATATGTAATTAATCACTATTGTATAAGTTTATAGATTTAATCACTATAGTATAAGTTTATAGACTATAATAGGAATAAGTTAAACACTAGTAATTTAGTATAGTACAAGTATAATCAGTTAATAACATGTAATATGGTTGTTAAACTTGACTTCATTAAAAACATAATATTTATAAGGAGATTAATTATCAAAAAGATGGATTGGAAGTGAAAGACATGAAAAACATGAAGAAAATTTTCAGAGAGAATATTGAGGGGGATGGAAGGTCTTCAAATGAAATTTCCTGAATATCTTCTTTTGATTACAAAATTCCTTTTTTAGACACTCAAAAAGTAAATTTTTATATAGTAATCAATAATGGATGCCTAAAATTTTGTCTTCATGCATCAACGAACCAATAATGATGCTGAGTGGAATAGATGAGTGGAATCAATAATACTGCTGAGTGGATCAATAATGTTGCTGAGTAAAATTGAATAGTAAGTTGATAATGTTTGAAGTTACTTGTCTTGATGCGTAGTTGGCTCTGAAGAGATAATGTTTCTGACAATAATCAATAATGTTTATGCTCTTGTCATGTTGAATAATTAAGAATATTAATCTTAATCATATGCAAATCATAATCTACAAGTTTCAGATTAAATGGATCTTGAGAGGCCATTAGATGTCCTTGGTAAGACGAGTTGTTATGAGAATGAGAGGTCTGTCTAGTTTGAGAATGAGAGGTACGTTGAACTGGTGATGATTTGGTTTGTTGTGATAGAGATAATCTTATTTGTTGCTGTGAATCTTCTTCATCATTGTTGTCTAACACTTGGATAATTGTCTCGGCTAATTTCTCGAAGTCTACTAGTAATGGATGATAATTAAGTTTGAAATATATTTTGTTGGATTAGTACTTCAGGAGCATTATTAACTTTTGAAAACAGTTTTTATAACACGAACATAATTGTATTTTTCTACCATTCAACCGAGAGTTGGTGGGCTTAGAACATATTGATGTTGCAACAGGGATGAGGTTTGATAATATATTCTCATTTCATGATCCTATTTAATTTTGTTTAGTTCATAAACAATTGATCACTTTTTTCTTTAAATCCTTTGATTAAAAGTCTTATTTAAGGTTGATAATTGGCTTGATTTGTAAATTTCAAACCATGTAAAAAAATGTATATTAGCTCGTGTTTCTTTTAAGTACTCATGATATTTTTCTTGAATATAATCTCGTTCTATTTTTGTAAAAGTTGTGAAGAATGATAATCTTTTTGGAGTATTTTCTTTTTTCATATACACTTGTTTAAAATATTTTTTATTAATGTTGAAACTTTCTTTACTAAAGGTGTATATTTGAGCATCATCTTTAACTACTTGTGAATATATTGGTGAAGAGAGATCTTTTACTTGCCCAATATTATGAGAGGTAGATGGTATATTGGAATCAATCGTATATATAGGTGCATCAATAATATTTTCAGGAATAATTCTCCAGAATAATATTTTCAGGAATAATTCTCCAAATCTGGGTATCCAAATTCTAAGCTTTATTATGAGAAGATGAAGCAAGAACATATTTGAGTGTGTGATAACTAGAGGGTGCTGGTGAAGAATAATGTGAAAATGATCTTCTAAAGGTTGAAAAGCTACATGATTTGATCCATCCTCTTTTATCTAAATCAGCTATAACATTATTTTATGTTTTTATATAATAGAGTTAATTATCTAATTTTCATTAATTAGGCAGAGTAATTTGATTCCAATGAATTTGTTTAGGAAAATCCGGTGTACTAGATTATAATAATAAAGTATAACCTTTTGGATTGGTAATAAAGGTCTATGGCTCTAGTGTTGTTTTCATAACCTCATAGTAGATCCTATATACATCAGTTAAAGGATGTGATCCTTTCATCATATGATAAACTCTTGTTTTAATATTTAATGTTAAAACATGTAGCATATTGGCTTCAAATAATGAAATTGAATAATTGGAATAACAATTGAAATAAACTAGGTCTTAGAACAGGCTAGATTAGCATATCAACCAATGAGTCATGAAATTTATAATTTTTTGTCTCTTAGACAGAGTAATACTAAAGCATTTAATCTACTTATAATGAGTGATTTTTATAGAAACCATTCTAATCCAATATGTATGAAAGAGTATTTTGTTCCTTATGATGTCTAATAGAATATTTTGTTAAAAATTATATTGATATATAATCATGTTTAAATTAATAGTTTTTTCTATAACTTTAATTGTATAATTAGTAAGAAATAATAATTTTGAAGAAAATGTGGATTATTATAATTCTATATTATAATCTTTTTTATAGATATTATTAGGTTATATGGGTACACTTGAGGATGATTCAGATCTGAATAAATAATTTATTGAAACAGAATTTTTAAGCAATGATTTACTATATTTGAAAAGAGGAAGTAGATTAAGATTAGGGGTGTAATCAGTCTCGTTCGGTTTGGTTTTAGACAAAATTAAGAATATAACCGGTACTACTAATTTTGCATTTCTTAAAACCGATTACGCTTTGATTAACCCCCAAAGTCGATAGTATCAATTTTATCATTTTTGGTCTGGTTTTTCGATTTTAATAAAATATAAATTTATAAAAACCAAATATGTTTTAACAAAAAAACTGGTTTAAAAAAATTTGTTTTAGTAAAAAAAATGTAATCCATTACAAAAATTTATTTTAGTAAAAAAATCTGTTATATAAAAAAAAATTCTGCAGTAAAAAAACTGTTATAAAATATAAACTGTTTTATAAAAAAAACTGTAATAAAAATTTGTTTTTACAAGTCTAAGAATCTCACAAATTAAAGTCTACATTCCAAAAGTCTTTTGCCTAAGATTACATTTTTTTTTGTTATAATATTATCTTATATCTAATTATAATTTATATTATTAAATATAATATAAAACATATTATATAATTATATTTAAAAATATAAAAAAATAAAAATAAATAAGATTGGTCTAGTCCAGTCTTAAAATGACCAAAACCAAAATTGAACTGATTATATCCGGTTTTTTAATTTCTAAAACCGATGCCAAACCATATTGATTGAAAATCGAAATTTTCAATTTGATTCTTCAATTTTTTTAATTTAAATTTATACCCCTAATTAAGATCTGGAGGGAACACCATCTTTAAAACTTTCTAGCATAGACTTGCTAACAAATAGATTTTTCATGACTTACTAGGACTCTCAATATACTTAATTTTCTTTTCAACATTCTATCGTGCTTAAAAATCTATATTAGTGAAATTTACACCTTTTCTATTTTTATAAAGCAATGATACTCAAATGATTCCTTATATTTTTAATCTCAGTTTTTATGAAGTTGCAGTGATCATTTAATTCGACTCTTGCTGCTTAGTAATCATTGCTTCATTATTGTGTTTTATTAATTGTTGTTTTGTGTTAAGATCATTTATCCTATCCATACATTATTTTTAATTCAAGTCTTTATTATAATCTAGACATTTTAAATCATAAAGATCACGATAATAATATTACGAGCAATATAATATTTCATAAAATATAACAACAATATGAAATATAACAAATATATAAAATATAATAACAATATAATAGCCATGGACTCTAATACCAGTAACGTATCCAAAATAATATAATTAATTTGTTGTATTATAATAGGTGGTATAATTGGCCATATAAATGAAATAATAGAACAATAAAAGAAAAACCATGGCTACTAAACTTGATTTCATTAAAAATATAATACTTACAAAGAGATTAATATTCAAAATGATGGATTGGAAGTGATAGACACGACCAACATGAAAGAGAATTTTAAAGAGAGTATTAAGTGAATGGAAGGGCTTCATATGAGTATTTTTTATTCCCTTCCTTGAATTACAAACTCCGCATTCAAAAAATAACTTTTTATAAAATAATCAATAATAGGCGCTTAAGGTTTTGTTATTATACATCAGCAAACAAATAATGCTGCTGGGTGGAACAAAAGAGTGGAATCGATAATGCTACTAAGTGGAACATATGAGTGGAATCAATAATACTATTGAGTGGACCAATAATGCTGTTAAGTGAAATTAACAGTATTTTGATAATGTTTGAAGTTGCTTGTCTTGATATGTTTTTGGTTTTGAAGAGATAGTGCTTCTAACAATAGTCAATAATGCTTACGTTCTTGTCATGTTCAATAATTGAGAAAGTAATAATTTTCTAAAATCACTTAATCATACGAGAATCATAATATATGTAAACTTCAAATCACATGGACCTTGAGAGTCTATTATATATGCTTGGTAAGACGAGTTGTTATGAGAATGAGAGGCATGTCTATCTTGAGAAGGAGAGGTCTTTTGAACTAGTGATGATGTGGCTTGTTGTGGTGGGGATAATCTGGTTTATTGTGGTGAACCTTCTTCATCATTGTTGTTTGAAAATTGAGACATTTCCTCGACTAATTTCTTAAAGTCATTTTTGTCGATAATGGATGCTAATTGAATTGAACTTGAAAACTATTTTGTTGAACTAACACTTCAGGAGCTTTGGTAACTTTTGAAAGCATTTTTACGATATGATCAAATTGTATTTTTCCCACTATTTGACCGAGACTTAGCGGACTAAGAACATAATGGTGATAGAAGAGGGATGAGGTTTGATAGCATATTCTCACTTCATGATCCAAATTAAATTTGTTTTGAGGGGACAAAAAAAAAAAAGAATGAATGAATGGTGGGTAATGGTTTAATGAGGGTAGAAAATCATTTTGTATTTAAAGTTTTAAACCCTATAGACTATAGTTATATACAAGTCTATTTACAATAATGTACATAACATGTAGACTTAGTCCATGTAATAATTTATAATAACACTAGTATAATAATTCTATTTAAATATTAGACAACATAATACAGATGTATTTAAATAATGATTGTTATTAATCAAGTATAATAACATGTAATACTATTGTATAATAACATAAACATTATAATAACACGTAATAGAAGTGTACAATAATTAATGTATAATAAGATGTGATACTAACGTATAATAATACTAATTTATAATCTTGTAATACTAATGTATAATAACACTAGTATAATAACATATCATCCTAAGTCTAGTATATAATTAAGTTAGAAACTAATATAATAACATGTAACACTTTTAAGTTTAGTATGATAGCATATGAGTAAACACTTTAGTACAAGTCTGTAATTGGAATAAGTTAGACATTAATATAAAATATTGTAATGATAAATGATATAATAACATGTAATAGGATAGTGAAATCGCATGTCACTAGACACTAGTTAAATAGCAATTATTAGTAATCAATACAAACAATTTAAACTTAGTGATAAAAATTATAAAACCCATGATTCAAAGTTTTATGGCTAAACAAAAATTAAAATTGGTTTAAGATTTGATTTAGGGTTCAGGGGAAAATAAAGAGGCCCATAACAATGTTTGAGGAAAAAAGAAGAAGAAAAGTGGGTCCAGAAGCCCAAAACCCTTGCAAGCCAGCTCAAGGCCCGAAACAGAGTCAAAACGTCACTCTATAAACCTCACTGCAACTGCACTATTATGTAAGTGAAACGGGGCCCCATTGCGTCCCGTTTTACTTTTTACTTTTTTATTTTTATTTTTTTATATTATTTGTAAGTAAATATTCTTAAATAATAATGTGATTTTTTTATATTTTTAAAAAATGTTTTAAATTTTTAAAAAAATTATTAAAAAAAATATAAATATAAAAAAACTAAAAATAAAAAATAAAAAGGTGAAACAGAACCCAAACGAAACGTATTTCACTGGAAAACTTAACATTTTCCATTATGTAAAACAACGTTGTTTTTATAGGGCAAAACGACAGTGTTTCATGCGTTAGGGAACTTAAACACTCCCTCCCCTCCCCCATTCAATCTCATCACTTCCAGAGTTTAGCCTCCCTTCCAAGATACCCTAGTTCTAGTGCTGGAATCAAGAATTTGTTTTAGGAGGGACTAAACAAAATTAAAATTATAACAAAATATTTTTTATTCTAATTCTGTACAATTTTTCTTGCGGTATAGACCAATGTCATAGTCAGATCTAATATAAAATAAAACATGTTTAATAAAACATATGTATTAAAAAAATATATTATATGTGAAGAACTATATATTATTGAAATAACATAAAAACACTCATATAAATCTATTAAATAAAAAAAACACAGAGTGTCTAAAATTATAACTTATAATCTTTTAAAGAAATAAAAGCATCAAGTATTGAATCTAAATCTAAATTCTTATCTATTTCTCTTTTAATAAAGACAACTAAATTAATTGTTAAAAATTCATTTTCAATTTTGTTGCAAAATCTTATTTTAACAATCTTCATAACTAAAAATACTTATTCATTAGTTGTTGAAGACATTGGAAGAATCAAAACAAGACGAATTAATATATCAATAAGATAGTATGTCTTTTATTTCTCTGTCTATACCAATTTTTGACATAAATCTATAATGGATAACAAATTCTAAAATTTCAAATTAATAAACACATCAATTTCAAAGTACTTCAATTGAAATCTTAAATTATTTTTATCGTTCTCAAAAAAAATTAAAAGGATAATACTCTTCCACAAGAAAACATATATCATCAATAGTAAATGATTTATAAATATTCTTTGGATTTAAAGCTGAGCTAAGTGTTAAAATTTTGTCGTTCTTTCACCAAACCTACCGTCAAGCTATAGCATTTGAAAATCTATAGTAGCATTAAAATTTTCAAAATGATATGCTCTATCGTAATATGATCTCGTTGACAACGACTACGACTTTGTATATAAATTCTAGAATGTCATATCAAATTCTTAAGTAGATTTTCACAATCTTCATTTGGAATGTTAAAATCTGCAGACTACAATTTTGAAATGTCAATATCAAATTTCTTGAAAGAAAAAAAATAACATTCTTAAGCAGATTTTCACAATATTCATTTTTTAACTTTTGAATGAGTCATTCTACAGTAGAAACCATTTTCTGACATTTGAGATGTCTTGAGATCTTTACTGTAAAACTTTACTAAAAACATCAGTAATACCCATGATTTCCTTCATTAAATATAAAATAAATATAAATTAGAATTATGTAATTAATTTATAAGTACCATTTGCATCCCGCGTTGAGAGTAAGTAGATTCTTCTTTTATTATTTTTTCAAGCACCTATCAAGTGGCTCCAAACATTTGTAGAAGACTGCAAATAGAATAAAAATGAGAATTCTAACAAGAATCACCAGCTCGTTTGATAGTATCAATTTGATTAGTTCATTTTTCACTTTCAAATTCATCAATAGCTATCATATGTGCAATTTGTGTTGCCTGAGTAACTTGCAGTTCATCATGACGTTTACATGAAACACCCACCACATTGATAATGAAATTTAAATTTAAATAAAAACCCATGAACATAAATCACCTCTCTAGATGCAACAACTAGTGCTAACTGTAATCGGTGAGCAAAAAAATGATTATAGTATCCATATGGGCATTTTTTAAGAAATTATACTTGCAATTCTTTTCATTCATGACGCATATTATTAGCACCATCATATCCTTGTCCAAAAATATTTTGAATATCAAAATAATGATGAGAAAAAACTACAGATATTTCATTCTTTAGAGTCAATGTCGATAAATTTTTAACATGTACAAGATAAAAAAATCATTCATATATAAAACTATCATCATCAACAAATATCGAGATTATAGTCATTTATTTCCTCTTAGACTCAGTGTCTCATTAACAATAATGCAAAATTTATAATTTTCAACATCTTTACAAATTTTATTTATTGTTTTCTTTGCAAGAAATTCTAAAATCTCTTTTTAAATTTTGGGTGAAGTATATTTTGAAGATTTAGGAGCTTTTTTCAAAACAAAATTTTCAACCTTGTCATTATTTGAAGCCAAGAGTTTAAACATTTCAAGGAAATTATTTCAATTTTTTGACTCATAGGTCTCATTATGACCTCTAAAGGCAAATTCTTGAAATGCAGGCCATCGAACAACATCAATAAATATTTTTACTCGGAGTCGATTATTGAGAATTTATTTAGAATTTTGTGCATTCACCACTTTATTAATATGCTTTGATTGTTTGAGTAAATCCTCATAAAATTTCACAGCTTTATTATAACAAGAGCAATGATCTTCTCCAATATAATTAAAAAAGATATAATGTTTTTAATAGTTAATTTTCTTCAAGCTTTTAAATCTTATGATTGTAAATATATCTTGTCCAGAACATCAAGATGTTTTCATTGTAATAAGATAACAACGTAAACAATGCAGCAACATTTGATGAAAAATACTTTAGCCAATATTCAAATTGTACAAACTTGAAAGCAAAAAGGATACTTTTTAGAACCAAAAGATATATATTTTGAGATATGTATTTGATATGGATCAATTTTCAAGTAAGCTTTTTTTATTTTGTTATGTTGATTGATTGGAAAGTCCCATATAAGATGGCGTAATTTTGGATCTCATTATAGAAAAGTGATATCAATCTCTTTAGAATCAAGTATTAACGATGTAAAATCTCTTCAGACTCCAAAACTAAAGAGTTAAGATCAGAACTTTTCTTAAATTCGATCCTTAAAATTTTAGAAGATTTTTTTGAGAGATTAACTTTTTTTATTTTTAAAGAATAAACCAACAGGTTTTTAACTTAGATATCATTCATGAACCTAAGTTTAAAATAAAATTAAAACATATAAAATAAAGTTAAATAAACTTCTTAGATCATTCTGATAATAAGGTGCCAAAAATAAAATTCAAGCAATTAATTGAAAATCAAGTAATTTATTATGACATATAATACTATCGAAATCAATTTAAATCAATACATATTTAAATCAATACAAATAATTAATATATAAAATTTATCTAATATAAAATCTATATATTATGTCGCTTGTCTTATCACAAAGTTCATTTCCTACTTTTAAATTATTTAGTTTATTCAATGTTAGGTTTTGTTTTTTATTATTTCCGCCCCGTCCCCCCCCTTTTTCTGAATCAGAATGTAAAGAAACTATTTGTTATTCGGAGCACGTATCATGCAAAGAAATTTCTAAATGGAAATGCTTTCTAAACGAAATGAAGTTGCAAAACGGAAATGAGATGTGAAAGGGTGTCCAACTCACCCAGAACCCGAGCCCACAAGGTTATCAGGCCCAAGGCTCGTTATCTGCACCTGCCACCACACAGCGTCCGAATCCAACTAGGGAGACCGAAACCGGGAACGAGCCAAGTCCCTGGTTATCCCGATTCGGGCAGGAGGTGGTTAAATCGGCTTCGAGAACACGTTAAGGACAGAACGACGGCTCATGTACCGATATATCTCCTGGACCCGTCTCACATCAAGATCACTCCCGTATTTATGAACGACAGACAGCCGCCGGTCTACAGATCTCCCCCCCTTTAATGCGGAGACACTACAAACATACACCATTAATTGCTAAATTGATAAAAGATACAACGGCATTTAATGTCCATTTCCAAAAGGGTCTAATTGAGCATTAATTGGAGGGATACTCAATTAATGCGATGAGACTGACCGAATCAGACCAGGTTTCCTTATCAAGGATGACGGTCGAGTGATGTCCCGATTTCCGGCAATTTCGTCACACAGACCCTCCTCCCAAGGGGACACCTATAAATAACACCAAACCAATGACGAAAAGACGGTACGCTCACAGATTCTCTTACTCCCTTTATCATATATTTTCTCCCCTACACTAACTTGATCGTCGGAGTGGTCCCGGACCCCGACCCCCCTTGTTCTTGTTTTGCAGGCTACTACCGTACGGGATTCCATGAACAAGACTGCAGAATACGTTCTTAACAGTGGCGCCGTCTGTGGGATCAGTTTGTTTCTGATCAACGTACTTTCTGCATGTCTACTCTACCGTTGTCCCAAACGACCAAGCACGACCAGCAGACAGATCCGTCGATGGAAGAAAGACTGGAAGCATTGGAAGAAATTGTGAGGAAGTTGAAGGAGGAGAATGCTGCCCTCCGGCAACCACGCGAAGAGGCATCGGCCCGCGGCGAAACCAATCTGGGAGAGAATGTGAGCTCCCGACTCCCTGAGGAGAGCGAGGCCTTTGAAGGAGAACGACGCCGGATGCACACCGAGTTAAAGGAGTTGGGGGACAAGTACGCTGAAATGGCAAAACTGATCAGCCCGGCAGCAGGGCATCTCTCCTCGCAGGGAAGCATAGGAATACCCTACAGCGCAGACGTCCTGGCCGTCTCTCTCCCGTCCAAATTCAAGGTCCCACAAGTAGAACTGTATGATGGGTCTCAGGATCTTGTGGAGCACATAGAAGCTTTTAAAGCCCATATCAGCCTACATGGCTATCCCGGCGAGGTAGCGTGCCGAGCATTCCCTCTCACACTGAAGGGGATGGCTAGGACATGGTTCGGAACCATTCCTCCAGGATCCGTCAGTAGCTTCGAGAAGTTAGCCCAACTCTTCATCACCCAGTTCATGGCTAGTAGGAAACGAAGGCGCCCCGCGGCGTACCTATTGACCATCAAGTAAGGAGAGAAGGAAAGCCTGAAAGGGTACTTGACCAGGTTCAACGAAGAAAGAATGACCACCGACAACTGAGACGAAAAGATCACCCTAGCGGCCCTCTTGGGCGGCATATGGCCCAGGAGCCCCTTCATGGCGGAGATAGCCCGCAAAACTCCCACCACTCTGAACGAGTTCATGGATCAGGCTGACGGATTCATCAACGCCGAAGATACGCTCGAAACCCTAGTAGCCCCACGACGCGGGGAGCTCCGACAGCATGATCGGAAAACAACCAGTGCCGGGGAAGGTTCCAGCAGGCATCGGGGGGGTAGGAAGTTCCCATATGAGACGAGGAGAAGGGACCCCCCACGGGAACACAGACTGTCGTCATGACCTCAATCCAGCTTGGCGGTGGAAGATCAGAGCCGAGCAGAATCAAGGCGAGAGTCCATCAGAAGAAGAATAGGGAATATGTATTGCGAATATCACAAGTCCAAGGGCCACAACACCGAAGACTACTAGGCCTTGAAAAATAGTCAGAGGGATGAACAGATGAATGACCGAAGAGATAGAACCCGGTCGAGGACCCCTCGTCGGGAACGAGAGTCAAGCAGACACCGAGGCGAACCTGCATCCAGCCACCCAGTAGGAGAAATCAGAACCATTGTCGAGGGACCATCCCGAGGAAGGACTACGTCCTCTTCTCAAAGGGCACACGCGCGGAGAGCAAGATATGGGGAAGTCTACTCACTGGGGCAGGTACCGAGACAGGGCAACCCGAGTCCCAGAGGAGAATCAATAGTTTTCAACGAGCAGGATGGGAAGGGGATCGCCTTTTCGGACGATGACGTTTTGGTGATATCAGCATTGGTGGCCAATTTCATAGTTAAAAGGATGCTGGTTGACAACGAGAGTTCAGCCGATATCTTGTTCTGGGAGGCCTTCGTGCAGATGGGGATCGACCCCTGCCAACTTCAGCCTATCCGAGCCCCCCTTAAAGGATTTACGGGTGAAGCAGTACACCCCGAGGGCCTAATAACTCTCCCGGTTTTGATGGGCTCCGCGCCCAGGACCACATCCATCATGACCGAATTCCTGGTAGTGAAAGCTCCCTCCTCCTACAACGCCATCCTAGGGAGGCCGACCCTAAACAACTTAAGGGTAGTCACTTCTACCTACTACCTCAAAATGAAGTTTCCGACCGACAGAGGAGTAGGCGAAGTCAGAGGAGAGCAGGTCACCTCCAGGGAATGCTACGCTCGGGAATTGAAACACAAGGACAGTTCCGTGGCTACGATCTCCCTGGAGGACGAGCATGTTGAGTTTCCACCTGCACCTCCCCGAGCAGTATGGAACGATGAGATCAGGGACGAAGCGACACTGCACCAAGCGGAACCCAACGAGCCCCTGAAATTGATTCCGGTTGATGGCGACAACCCGGATCGGACAGTGCGAGTCGGAACCAGAATGGATCCAGGAGTACATACGGAACTCAAGGCTCTCCTCATTGAGCACAAAGACGTATTCGATTAGACACATGTGGACATGCCCGGAATCGATAAGTTTGTAATAGAACACCGGCTGTGTGTCAACCCGACTGCCCAGGCAGTTAGACAAAAAAGAAGAAGCTTCTGTGCTGAGAAGTATGCCGCCATTGCAGAAGAGGTGGACAGACTCCTGACCGTTGGACTCATCCGAGAGGCTCACTACCCGGAATGGCTGTCTAACGTAGTACTGGTAAAGAAGACCAGCGGGAAATGGCGTATGTGCATATACTTCACCGATTTGAACAAAGCCTGCCCCAAAGATAGTTTCCCTCTATCGCGCATCGACTTCATTGTAGATTCAACTGCTGGGCACTCTCTCCTCAGCTTCATGGACGCCTATTCGGGCTACAATCAGATCAAAATGAGCACGGATGACGAGGAAAAAATAGCGTTCATTACAGATCGCGAACTCTATTGTTACACTGCCATGCTTTTTGGACTCAAGAACGCGGGGGCTACTTATCAATGGTTGATTAACCGTATGTTTAAAAAGCAAATCGGGAGAAACATGGAAGTTTACGTTGATGACCTCCTAGTCAAGAGCCGCTCCCCTAACGATCATGTGACGGACCTGAGAGAGGCCTTCTCTATCCTGCGACATTATCAGATGAAGCTCAACCCCGCCAAGTGCACCTTCGGGGTCGAGTCCGACAAGTTCTTAGGGTACATGGTCTCTGAACGAGGAATCGAGGCCAACCCCGAGAAGATACAGGCTATCCTAGGAATGGCACCCCCGAGGAACCTGAATGAAGTCCAGCGATTAGCTGGTCGAATTGCTGCTCTCAGTCGGTTCATAGCAAGGTCGACCGATCGATGCCTTCCCTTTTTCCAAGTCCTCCGAAAAGCACACGAGTGGGACACATCGTGCGAGCTGGCATTCGAACAACTCAAAGATTACCTGACGTGTCCCCCGTTACTTAGCCAGACAGCTCCCGGAGAGACCATTGTGGTTTATTTGGCAGTCTCGCCTCATGCAACATCTACAGTTCTAGTGAGAGAAACCGATCAGGGTCAGAAACCTGTGTACTATGTCAGCAGGGCACTTCAAAGAGCAGAGGCCAGGTACCCCCGTACAGAGATGATGGTATTCGCCTTACTAACAGCTGCGCGTTGGCTGCGTCCATACTTCTAAGCCCACACCATAAGAGTAATGACCGATCAGCCCCTCGGAACCATTCTCCAGAAGCCCGATACGTCCGGTCGATTAGCCAAATGGGCAATCGAGCTGAGCGAATTTGATCTAACGTTCCAGCCCCGAACAGCGATGAAAGCACAAACATTGGCGGATTTTGTTGCAGAGTACACTGGGTTTCCAGAAGAGATCCCCAGTGAACCTCGGGGGCAGGCATGACAGCTGTACGTTGACGGGTCCTCATGCTGAGCCGGGGGTGGAGCAGGTGTACAAATCGTCACTGACCAGGGCGTCCAACACAACTACGGTATAGGCCTAACTTTCAAGGTAACCAACAATGAGGCGGAATACGAGGCCCTCATAGCCGGAATGACAATTTCTAGGGTCCTTGGGGCGACTGAGCTGGAGGCCCGAACTGATTCTCAAATAGTTTTTCATCAAGTACTCAGCCAATACATCACCAAGAGCGAAAAATTGAAAAAATATCTGGAGCTAGTATGCATCGAGAAAGATCGATTCAGTTACTTCCGTTTACTGCGGATCCTAAGGAAAGGAAATCATATAGCGGATCGACTGGAAAAAATAGCATCGGGAAAAGATGAACATCCGCCCCCAGAAAACACTGAGATCAGGACGATAGATATTCCTTCCACGGGTAGCGAAATCAGAGTAGTGGCTGTTGCAGATCCCGACTGGGCGACCGATATCGCAGCATACCTCCGGACATGCACATTACCTCCCGACCCGGGCCAGGCCCGCAAGATAAAGAATAGATCGTCCAGATTCACACTGATTGACGGATCGCTGTACAGAAAAGGTTTCTCTGAACCATTGCTTAGGTGTGTGACGAAAGAAGAAGGGCAATACATACTGGTCGAGATCCATGAAGGAATCTGCGGGGCTCACACGGGGTCTAAAACTCTAGCCGCCCACACCACCCGTGCAGGGTATTACTGGTCGTATTTGTTCCAGGAAGCAAAAGAATTCGTTAAGAGGTGCCCAAAGTGCCAAGAGTACAGCCCAGTGTTGCACTCCCCATCGGAGGAACTCACTTCGATAACATCCCCCTGGCCCTTTGATCAATGGGGACTAGACCTTATAGGACCATTCCCAGTAGGGAGGGGTGGGACTAAATTCATAATAGTGGCAGTGGATTATTTTACGAAGTGGGTAGAGGCCGAAGCCCTTATCAGCATCACTTCTCAAGCCATCACAAAGTTCTTATGGAAGTCAATTGTTTGCCGGTTCGGGATACCTTAGAGCTTCATATCAGACAACGGAAAGCAGTTCGATTGCGGTCATTACCGAGAATGGTACTCCGAGTTGAAGATCAAGGTGAAATACTCTTCTCCCGGCCACCCGCAGGCTAACGGGCAAGCCGAGGCAACCAACAAAACCATTTTCAATGCGCTAAAGAAAAGACTCGGAATGCACAAAGGGGCTTGGGCCGATGAACTTCCAGGGGTCCTGGGGGCATATCGCACAACAGTCCGAACCCCCACGGGTGAAACACCGTTTGCCTTAACCTATGGCTGCGAGGCGGTAATTCCAGTCGAGGTCGGGATGCCTACACTACGAATCCAGCACTATGACACTGCTTCCAATGATGCCAAGATGATGGAACGCTTAGACTCCTTAGAGGAACACAGGGAAGAGGCCGGCATCTGACTTGCCAACAACAAACGCAAAGCAGAACAATACTTCAACAAAAGAGTGAAGCCGCGCAACTTCAAAGTCGGGGACTTAGTGCTAAGGCAAACGGGTATCACGACTCCAGCACAAGGAAAACTGAGACCAAAATGGGAAGGGCCTTACGTAGTGACGGCAATAAACAGACCTGGGTCTTACCGACTTAAAGACAGCTCTGGAGCCGACCTACCCCACCCCTGGAACAGTGAGAGTCTTAAGAGGTACTATGCGTAACATTTACTAATGTAATTTACTTCTGCTGATGTAATTTGCTTCTTAAAATTATAAAGAGCCCGGTGTTATTCATATCCAATGCATTATAAAGTCCTCAACAAATACTCGCAACCCACCCACGCGATGTATCCGCCTCGGAATCTCGCGGGGTCGGTCAATCCACCCACGCGATGTATCCGCCTCGGAATCCCGCGGAGTCGGTCAATCCACCCACGCGATGTAACTGCCTCGGAATCCCGCGGGGTCGGTCAATCCACCCACGCGATGTATCCGCCTCGGAATCCCCCGGAGTCGGTCAATCCACCCACGCGATGTAACCGCCTCGGAATCCCGCGGAGTCGGTCAATCCACCCACGCGATGTATCCGCCTCGGAATCCCGCGGAGTCGGTCAATCCACCCACGCGATGTATCCGCCTCGGAATCCCGCGGGGTCGGTCAATCCACCCATGCGATGTATCCGCCTCGGAATCCCGCGGGGTCGGTGTACCCGCCCACGTGATGTATCCGCCTCGGAATTCCGCAGGGTCGGTCAATCCATCCACGCGATGTATCCGCCTCGGAATCCCGCGGGGTCGGTCTACCCGCCCACGCGATGTATCAGCCTCGGAATCCCGCGGGGTCGGTCTACCCACCCACGTGAAGTAAGTGCACTCGGAAGTTTCCCAGGGTCAGTACGCTCGGTAAAATCTTTTCTTAAGTTTACACTTAACCAAAAATTTCGCAGGGTAAAGATAGATCGACCAAAGCGTCTAAAGAAAGATTAAATTCAAATGACGTATATATTCAGTCATACAAACTCGCTCGAATCAAACTTGAACATCATGTCCAGTTACAAAAAAAAAAAAAAAACTTATACAGATCAAGCCTCAGGAGCGGGAGGAGGAGGATTCAAGTCGTCGAAAGGAGGGTAGCCACGCTTCCCGATCTTCTTGACGAATCTCTTCGTAGCCCGGTCTGGACTAAGAGACGTCGGACTTATATTCCGAGGATCGAGCTGAGGGTCCGCCAGAAGCTGGGCACCAATTCGGCGGAGGCCCTCGGCATAACCGTGCCCTCAGGCGGAATTGCGAATTGCTACCACTCGGGATATCTGCTGCTCGAAACCAGCGATCCTCGAATGAGCCTCTTCTAGAGCACTCCGAGCCCCCACGAGCTCGGACTCCCGAGCAGCCCAGATTTCCTCAGAACGCGCCAACTCCGCTTCCAGAGCCTCTCGGGCGCGCCTCGAACCGGCCAATTCCTCCTCCCGAGCAATCTGAGCCTGCTCGGAAATGGCTAGCTCTTCTTCCCTTAGTGATAGAATCTGGGAAGAAGCAGCTAGCTCTGCTGTCCGAGCGGTTAGCTCGGACTGTAGGAGGATCTTGTCCTGCTCAGTGGCCTATCTCGCGTCTACAGGGCGGGCATTCCTCCGGTAGGCTATCGCCAGCGATTCCCGGGCCGCCTCCAATTCGGCCCGAAGAGAAGAGTTGGCTCTCTCCAGCCTGCCTTTTTCCGCCCCCAACTCCTCGACCGATTTGACCAGCCCCCTGCAGGTTTCCTGCGACTGCTCGAGCTGGTCCCGTGCCTGCTGCAACTTGTAGACAGTTCGGAGCTCACTGTTGAATTCAGCGAGCTCAACCAGCTCGGACCCCATTGTCTGAGATATCTCCTTGGCGACCTGTACACCAAAAAAAAAAAAAAACTTAGCAACTTGGAAAGAAAGGACCATGCAAAATTCGATAAAGTCTACCGGCCAAACCTGAGTCAGCAGAGGCTCCAGCATCGAGACCACTCGGGCGGAGGCATTTGCCCTTGCTTGTTCAAATCGGGAGGGCCGCTCTGAACCAGCTCCACCGGCCTGATCACCTCCTTCTTCTGAATCCGACTCGAAGAGCCGACCAAGCACCGCAACCCTACTTCGGAATTAAAAAGGAGACGGGAGTCGGGGTGGAACGTCCAACTCCGGGGATGGGCGCACATCCTCAAAATCAACCCCCGAAGTCGACTCCCTCTCGAAAATCGGGGGTGGGCGTTCAGGAGATGCATCAGGCTCGACGGCGGATTGGCCGCCTTCGTCTGAGGCCTCCGCATCGCTCCCTTCCACGGGAGTGCTAGACCCGCTCGACCTCTCAGGGACGGCCTCATCTCGGTGTCCTTCATCCGAGGCCCCTTGCCGACCGAATCGCTCGCGAGCGCCCTCAGAGTCGGCCTCACCGAAAACTTCATCTCCTCCCTCAGAGGCATCCGAGTGATGCTCGGGAGATGAAGGCGGAGGGGTGGGCAATCGATTCGCCCTGGCGACTTGATCCTCCGACTCCTGTCGGAAGATCTCCGTGAAGCGCATGGCCCCCAGCGTCAAATCAGCGGCACGATCCAAAGCCTCCTGAAAGGCTCGGTCTATCTCCTCTCCATCTGATGAGTCAACCCCTGCCAGATCAGCCGCCTCGATCTGGGCTTCCATGACCAGCCTCCCGGCCTCAGCCCTTACCCCTTCGGTCTGTAGAAACCGAAGCCCATTTGAGGACGACGTTGAATAAGCCTCCTCGGGACAGTGAACCGGTGTGTCCGCAGGGGCAACCCGACCGTCCGGATCCTCTGTGCGTGGGCCCTTCCCCTTCTTCTGTTTCTTGGGACGGGCACCACGGCTCGAAGTGGCCTCGCCAGCTCGGCTCTTGGTGAGCCTCTCTTTTTCTACCTCCCGATCAGAGGCCCGCTTGCGAGAGGAGGCTGGAGGCTCTTTCGGGACGCTAAAGAAGTTTTGACCCTCGGCGTAAGACCGGTCTGGTCGGGTCAGAAACTCCTCAATGTTCTCCTCGGTGAGGAGATTGTCGGACCATAGCCGGTCGGGGTCCTCTGCCCCCCAAGAGAGGACGGCCTTCACCCTCTCGGTCTCTTGGGCCGTGAGGACGATTTCCATGTGTGTCTGGGAGGGGAGGAAGCCCCAGTCTTTCTGAACGGGGAAATCACTCCCCTCTCCCTCTGGGAACTCCCACTCCCTGCCCGAGACGAAGAAGAACCTCTTGTGGTAGTCTCGGGCACTCGAATGCCTCTCCTCCATTCAGATCAGCCTACACTTCGGCTTTATCTGGAAGCCAGCAACATTCCCGTCCCGAAGGAGGAGCCGGTACAGCAAAAAGAACTCCCGAGCAGTCAGGTCGGGGTAGGGATCGTTCTTCCCAGACAGAACGATCCTAAACGCCACGCAAGTGGCCAACAGGATACGCCACCCATTCGGCATGAGTTGGGCAGGGGCCAAACCCAAAAAGTATAGCACTTCCCGAACGGGCCGAATGAAGGGAAGGCGTAAACCCTTCGAAAGCATAAGGGAGAAGAGTACGACCTTCTGAGCCCTCCCATCGCGCTCACAGGCCCTAACTCCATCCCTCGGGGCCTCCAAGGTGTGCCGCCAGGAAACACGGTGTTTCTTCCTAAGCGTGTCCACATCGGAGGACTGCATTGTGGACACCCAACCATTGCCGGCGAAGAAAGGGCATGGGTCAGAAGAAGCCATGGGGGCAAGTGGAAAGAAAGAACAGAGAAAGCAAACGGAAAAACAGAGAAGACAGCGAAGAGCAAAAGCAAGAAGGGCAACAGAATGGCAAGGAAGCAAACAACGGAGCAAGGACAAGGACAAGACCCCTGGGTAATTTATACCCAGAAGCCAAAACTTAAGCGAGCGGGAAACGAGGCCACGCCGAAACCGTCACCTTAGACGTGACTCTTGGGAACAGAAAGCACGCCCTGAACTGACCAATCAAAGGTGAGAAGCGTGAGCCGAAATGACAAGTCAGTTAATGATGGTCACGCGCGTGCGTCTCACCATTTAATAACGGATCACTGACGGTTCGGGGATCGGAACGACGGCACAATTAAATTTTGAACTGCATTAAATGCCTGACACGGAATATGACGGGTCACGATTTGGCATTAATTGATCATAATTCAAATCGTCCCTCTGAAGTCCGGTCGGTAAACGAAACGATATGCCAGCAGGAACCACCCGAGTACATCCAACCCCGTATTTCTGCTCGGAAGGGGAATTGAAAGGACACTACCCAGTGTTGAAGGACGGTGCAAACAAAGGAAAGGAAGACCATAACTCTAAAACGTTTGGAATTTCCATCGAAGTGCCTTCGATAAAAACTCGCGGGGTACTGAAAGGGTGTCCAACTCACCCAGAACCCGAGCCCACAAGGTTATCAGGCCCAAGGCCCGTTATCTGCACCTGCCACCACACAGCGTCCGAATCCAACTAGGGAGACCGAAACCGGGAACGAGCCAAGTCCCTGGTTATCCCGATTCGGGCAGGAGGTGGTTAAATCGGTTTCGAGAACACGTTAAGGACAGAATGACGGCTCATGTACCGATATATCTCCTGGACTCGTCTCACATCAAGATCACTCCCGCATTTATGAACGACAGACAGCCGCCGGTCTACAGATCTCCCCCCCTTTAATGCGGAGACACTACAAACATACACCATTAATTGCTAAATTGACAAAAGATACAGCGGCATTTAATGCCCCTTTCTAAAAGGGTCTAATTGAGCATTAATTGGAGGGATACTCAATTAATGCGATGAGACCGACCGAATTAGACCAGGTTTCCTTATCAAGGATGACGGTCGAGTGATGTCCCAATTTCCTGCAATTTCGTCACAGAGACCCTCCTCCCAAGGGGACACCTATAAATAACACCAAACCAATGACGAAAAGACGGTACGCTTACAGATTCTCTTACTCCCTTTATCATATATTTTCTCCCCTACACTAACTTGATTGTCGGAGCGGTCCCGGACCCCGACCCCCCTTGTTCTTGTTTTGCAGGCTACTACCGTACGGGATTCGGTGAACAAGATTGCAGAATACGTTCTTAACAAGAAGAGAGAGAGATTATCGGTAGATGGACTTGCAAAATGGAAAAGAGATGAGAGAGAGATTATTATTCAAAGCTAAATTAGATATATTTTTATTTTATTATTTCTACTTTTTTTTTTATTAAATATGATGAAAGTATTTTTGGTGAGTCTAATATGAAGTTATTTTGGTGTTGACTTTTCATTAAATATATATTTTTATCAAATTTTGATGATTTATTAAATAATTATTATTTAAAAGTCAAATTAAATATATTTTTATTTTATTCTCTCAATTTTTTTAAAATTTTAATTAAATATAAAAAAATGTTTTTAATGAATTTAATATAAGATGATTTTAATGTTGATACTCTAAGGGGCTGCTTGGATTGGGAAGTGGGTTGAGCTCATCTCAACTCACTTCCATTTCATCATTATATTTTTATAATTTTTTATACAAAATACAAATTTCTATACACCTTTTTCAAATCCCAATATACTTTTTTCAAATCCCAAAATAATAATAATATTAAAAAATAAACCAAACTCATCTCAACTCATCTCATTTCCAAATCCAAGCAGGGCATGTGACTTGCGAAACGCGAGGGAGGAAGAATGGGTAAACAGTAAATTTAAGTCTACAAGTACGCTGGTGCAGTGCTTTGAAAAGCCGCGTGGGCTAGTGGCAATGGCGCAAGTTGCATTCCTGCACTAGACTTGTAGTGCTTTGGAAAATGAAAAGTGATGGTAGAAACATCTATCGGCAGAATTGTAAACTAGAAATTATCCAATATTTTTTTTATCTATAATAAAAATGTGTAATTATATATTTAAATCATTTTATTTTATATAATATGTATATTATTTTATTTTTAAAATTAGATTAAAATAATTTTATAAAAGAGAAACAAAATAAATTTTTAAATAAGAGACTAACACAAAATGAGATGCCTAACCCCTTAACCTATCATGAAAAAGAAGAGGGACACTTGAGATTGGATGGGTTTCAAATATTTTTTTCACATCGACTAATATAAACATGCCATGTAAACATTCTAAGAAATAGAGGTTAACGTCCCAAATAACGTCCTATGAATCCCTCGATCACATGTCCCCCTCTCCCTCTCCCTCTCCCTCTCCCTCTCCTTTCAAGTCTTAACTCCCTACTTTCTTTTCCTCTCAAGACCCTAGTTGCGTTCAAGCCCTAGTCATCACAACTATTCTTGTCGTTGGATTCTTGACCTCATTTATTTTTAAAAATGAAATAAAACGAGATAGGATAAAAGTAAAAAATATATATATATTATGATAATATATTTTTTTAATATTAATTTTTTATAAAAATTTGAAAAAGTAGTATGAGAATTTGAAAAAGTTAAATTTTTTATTATATTTTATATAGAGATTTGAAAAATGTAATTATGAATTTCAGACGTGTTTGAATTTTTGGTCTCATCCTTATAAGTAAACAAGGCTTAAGTTTCTCTCCCTGTGCCTCTCGATCTTCATCTATCCTAAGTTCCGTATTCTCGATCTTCATCTATCCTAAGTTCCGTATTCTCGATCTTCATCTCACACTTGATCTCTATCAAATTGTTGATTGTAATTTGAGTATAAATATGTATTTTGGGTTGATTTTCGGATAATTTTACATCTAGATTTTGAAATTTGTGATTTTGATAATTTTGCTTGTGAAAGTTAGAGATTTTTCACTCTTCAAATAATGGATCCTTGGGCTTAAAACTTTTGCAATTAGATATCTTTGTCCATAATTGTTAGTGTCTTTAATGACAAGTGTCAGCTCATAAAAAATTGACACGTGTCATTTCATTTCAAATTAATATTTATATAAATATAATAAAATACCATGAAATCTAAAAATATTTTATTAAATTTAAATTAGCAATTATATATCCAGTATTGTAATGGATGGGATAAAGCTAATTTATTAAACCCAGTACTCCAACTAAAGCCTGAAAATCTCATTTGAAGGTGCATTTTTCAATAATTGTGCTATTATTGTACTCTATTCAGTTTAGTGTTGTATCTTATCCCATATGTATTATTCTCTAGACTAACCATGTTCTATCTTATATAGTTTATTCTATTATTTCGACCTCTTTCTCTTTTATTTATAGTTTCTTATAAATAAAATCCCAGCCACGTTAAACAATAAAAAATATATAGTTTTTATAATGAGTAGGAGATGTAAAAATAAATTGAAATATTAGACTGCCCTGCCTGAACTGGTAGAATCGGCCTGATTTGGAATTGATTCTCGTAATATCCAAATCGGCCGAGACCGGTCCGGTTTCGATTTTAAGCTTTTTAATACCAGACTGGTTTGATATAATATATATTTTAAATTATTTTTTTTAATATTATATATAATATTATACACATTAGTATATAATATATATTGATTACAATTTATATTTTATGGTCTAATACTAATAACCTAATACTATATTACTATTAGTAATATACTTTAAGTTTATATATTTATAAATCACTATATAAAATAATTATATATGAAATAATAATATAGTAATAAGAATACTAATACTATCATTTTCAAAAATATAAAAAATTAAACTCACTTTAACAAATTAATACTAATATATAGTTATTCTAATCATATAACTAATAAATATATATACTAATACTAATAGTTTAATATACTAACTTAGACTAATATTAAAATTCAAAAATTGGACTGAATCTAATTAGAATCGGTAAATAAAAAATACCAGTTTATGGAGGCAATTAGTTTTTGAAAATGTAAAACCAATATATATCAGTACGATTCTAAATTTTGTCCAAAATTAAATTAAATTGGACTGATCACATCTCTAATGGCAAGTTACAAATAAAAAAATAGAGGTACTTTAAGTTTCATTTCATTTATGATTAGCCATTAAGGCTTTTGTTTGGGAGTTTGCCAACGAAGGAACATTAAAAAAATGGAATAGAAGGACATAACGAAAGGAATGAATTGACTTTCTTGTTTGGATGTTTTCAAAGAAGGGACGACAAGGATTCTAAAATAAACTTACTTATTTAGAAGAATATAATAAAAAATGAGTGTATATGACTATATTGTAACAACATTATATCATCCTCATTTCTTAATTTTCCTTTCTCTAAATTATAAAATGTATTTTATTGAGATGAACTTTCAAGTATTACTTTCATTTAACAATTATAGATATGGATTTCAGATCTAATCTTTACTTAGTAATTATATCAAACTGATCATAATACAGATTGAATAAGGGGCAATCATAAAACTCTTTTACAACCAAACAATAAAAAGTACTATGATTTTACTTTGATTATATTTTTTACTCTGCACCATCAAAACTAAGCATTTATAAAAGAGGTGGGCCAAGAGAGAATTAGAATATACGGCTAAAAATAATATATAGTGGGAGTTATTGTATAATAGGTAGATGATCACTAACTACCACACATGATTTGTTGTAAACTTAATCATTCAAAAATGTGAATTGGTTATTGTGCATGTGAGAGTTTGTTATACTTGTCACTTAGTTATTGAGCATGTGAATTAATTAGTACAATTGTTGAACCCAAAGTTTCAAGTCTCGTATTTACGTATAAATTTTGATGATAACAAATAATAATGAAAACTCAAGCTCAAGTTGTCTATGCATGAAGGGAGCTAAACACATCAAAAAATCAAGTATGAGTAAGAAAGAGATTAAGTCTACAAATGAAGCTCATAAATTATTTTTGTACATTTCTTAATAAAATTAGAAATTGGATTAAGGCTCCAAATTATTCTTTTTTCTCATAAAACATCAAATTACTTTTTTCACATATGCAAGACATTTTTAAATGTTTTAGTTTTGAAAATTATGTTTTTCATATGTGCATAACATCATCAAATAAAATAATTTCGAAAATTATATTTTTTTTATAAAAACTTGAATTTATAAGATGATTGATTATCATATTTGACATGTGCATATTTTGTTTGAAAGTCTTGAAGGGAGGTGGTGTGTTTTTTTTTACAAATGTAAAAGGTAGATGATTTTGTTTGAGAATCTTAAAGGGTGGTTGTGTATTGTTTTGATAAATATAAAAGGTAGATAATTTTGTTTGAGAATCTTAAAGGGTGGTTGTGTGTTTTTTTGACATATGAAAATAGAAGATGATTTGATTTGAAAAATAAATCATACTCATTTTGTCATGTATGAAAAGCAAAAGATTAGGTTTGATTTCTTTAAAAAATGAATAGAGTTGTCTTTGACAAATGCAAAAATGAATTGCTTTTATTTGAATTTTTTGAAAAGTGAATAGTACTCTTATTTGACATGTGAATATTTTCAAATTTGAAATTGAGGATTCATTTGCTTATAAATAGCTCACTTGAGTTTTGCAAAAATCACAATAAGAGCTTACACATCTATTGCTAAGTTTTGCATCATTCTTTCAAAACTCTCATTCTCTCTTTTCTAAAGTTTTGAACCTTAATTATTGTTCTTGTTGAGAGAGATATAGGTTGTACTGTATTGTTTCTATTTCACTCGTTGAGGAATGTACTTTAATAGTCTATCCACTATCAATTCTTGTATTTGTAAGAGGGTGCGTATAACTCTTGTGTGTGTAGAAGGTGTTCTACACGGGGAATAGTTAAATCACCAAGTGTGAGGTGATTGGAAGTGTAGAAGGTGTTCTACACGGATTCTTTGGAGCGGTGCTGCTCAAAAGTGTAATAGGTTTCTATCTCCACCTAAACGAGATTGACTAGTGAATTCGGATCCTCAATGGGTAGTTTGAGGCGAGAACGTAGGCAGTGGGGCTGAACCTCGTAAAAATACTGAGTTTGCTTTCTCTTACCCTACTCTTTACATTTCTTACTGCTTTATATTCTGTTTATATTTTATATTGTGTATTTGATTAATAAGTGTTAATTTTTATAATATAACCCAATTCACCCCCTCTTGTGTTAGTCATTTGGGCAACAATTAGTATCAAAGCTAAAACTCTGTTATAAGATTAATTATCTTTTGAGTTAAGATCTTATGGCTAACATTACAACTTCATTTGGTGAAGGTCAATCTAGCAGTCGGCTTCCACTGTTTTGCGGGGACAATTACTCATTTTGGAAAGTTAGATTGAGAATATTCCTTCAGGCTTAAGGTCGAGAAATCTGGAAATGCATTGTAAATGGATCTTATATTCCAATAAAAATGGTTGATGGAGTAAAGGTCAAAAAGGAATAAGAAGAGTTTGATCGTGAAGACGATAGACTTTATACTTTAAATTTAACTGCTATAAATTTATTATATAATGCTCTCAATGGTAATGAGTTTAATAGAGTAATGACTTGCGCTACAGCTAAGGAATTTTGGGATAACTTGGAAGTTACTTATGAAGGAACTTCTCAAGTCATGGAATCAAAAATTTATATTCTTACTCATGAATATGAAATGTTTAAGATGAATGATGATAAATTTATTTCTAGTATGTACACTCGTTTTATTAACATCATAAACAGCTTGACAGCTCTTGGAAAAATTTATTCCAAAGTGGAGATAGTAAGAAAAATTCTCAACTCTCTATCAAAATGTTGGGAATCAAAAGTGACAGCGATTCTTGAAACTAGAGATCTCAAGAAGCTAGAAGTGAATGAACTCATCGGGTCACTTATCACCCATGAGTACACATTGAAAAGAGGAGAAGAAAAAGAAAAGCAAAAGAAGAGTTTGGCACTCAAAGCCGTTCCTCATGAAAGTGAAAGTGAAAAAGATGAAAAAAACGATGACGAAGAGATTGCAATGATCACAAGAAGATTTAAGAAATTCTTGAAAAATAAAACTCCTCCAAGGAAACTTTTCAAAAAATCTTCCAACAAAAATACAAGTAAAAATGATTCATTAATTTGTTATAAATGTAAAAAGTCAGGACATATCAAGGCAGATTGTTCCCTGCTAAAGAAAGATCGATATAAAGGCAAGAAAGTAATGAAAACTACATGGGATGATGATTCAAGTAGTTCAGACAGCGACGCAAGCAATGAAAAATCCGCAAATCTCTGTCTTATGGCTAAAGATGATATTGAGGTAACAAATTTCGAAAATATTGAAAATCTTTCTTATGAAGAATTACAAAATATTTTAGAAGAGGTATATGAGGAATTTAAAAAATTGGGTATCAAGTATATTACGTTGAAAAAGAAAAATTCTTCTTTAACAAATGAAATTGATGTTTTAAGAAAAGAAAATACAGTTTCAAAAGATGAAAATGATGAACTGAAAAAGAAAGTGTTTGATTTAGAAAAGATGGTTGAAAACTTTACAAATGGAAAAAGAAACTTTGAAAAACTTCTTGGTAGTCAAAGATGTGTTTTTGATAAGGTAGGTTTGGGATACATGCCAAAAGAAAAACTCAAATTCTATAAAAATTTCTTTAATAAATCGATTAAATCAAAATCAGATTCTCAAATTTTTTTTCATAAAAATAGATTTTTCAAAGAAAAATATTATTACAATCACTCAAGATTTTCAAATATGTCATATGTTATTTGTAATTTTTGTAATAGAAATGGTCATAATTATCATATTTGTCCTATTAGAAGAAAACATACAATGACTATTAGGACCATATGGGTACCAAAGAATATTATTTTTTCTAATACTAATAAATAAAGGACCCAAAGAACTTGAGCACTAAGAATTTTTTTTAATTGCTTTTGTAGGTATGCATGAAATCTTCTACAGGTAAAAGTAAATAGTTTTTAGACAACGGCTACTCAAGATACGTGACATGAGACAAAACTAAATTTATTGACTTCACTTCTAAAGAATAAGGATGCATGATATTTGGAGACAATTCAAAAGGGAAGATCATGGAAATAGAAGGAAACATCATCAAGACTTAGTACAAGATGTAACCAAACAGTGAAAACATGTGAAAGATCATCCAGTAGAACAAATTCTAGGAGAACTTTCACGAGGTGTAAGTACTTGATCATTTCTTAAAAATATTTGTAATCACACTGTTTTTCTATTTCAAATTAAACCCAAAATATTGCTGAAGTAGTTATTGATAAATCATGAATTCTAGTTGTGCAAGAAAAGCTAAATCAATTTGAAAGAAATAATGTATGGACATTTGTTCCTAGACCTAAAAATTATGCTGTTATTGGAATAAAATGGGTTTTTAGAAATAAGAAATATGAGTCTATCACTTGTAGCCCAAGGTTTCAATCAAGAGGAAGGAATCGATTATGATGAGACATATGCACCAATCGCAAGATTAGAAATTATTTGAATGCTACTTGCATATGCTTATTATAAAAATTTCAACATTTTTCAAATGGATGTTAAAAATGTTTTCTTAAATAGTTTTTTTATTGAAAAAGGTTTTTCAAGAGTAAAGATCGATATAACTCTTTTCATCAAATATGAATAGAATGATATTCTTCTAGTTCAAATTTATGTAAATGATATAATATTTGGTGCTACTAATGAAAATATGTGTCAATATTTTGCTAAGAATATGCAAGAAGAATTTGAAATGAGCATGATGGGAGAACTTAATTTCTTTTTCGGATTGCAAATCAAGCAAGCAAAAAGTAGAATATTTATTAATCAGTCAAAATATATCAAAGAGTTACTCAAAATTTGAGATGGAATGTGCGAAGGTAATTGGAACATCAATGAGTCCAACCACTAAATTTGATAAAGATGAAAACGGTAAGCTAGTTTACTCAAAAGTATATCGAGATATGATTGGTAGTTTATTATATTTGATAACTAGTAGACCTGATATTATGTTCATTTTATGTTTATGTGCACATTTTCAATCATTTCCAAAACAATCTCATTTGATTTCAGTCAAGCGGATTTTTAGATATTTTGCCAGTACCATTGACTTAGAGTTATGGTATCCTAAACACACTTCTTTCGATCTTATTAGTTATTCAGGTACCGATTAGGTCATGCACTTATTTCATGATTTAGTAAAAAGAAAATTCTGTTGCATTATCTATTACTGAGGCAGAGTATGTTGCTATAGGCAGTTGTTGTACTCAAGTTCTTTACATGAAGCAACAACTTAAGAATTTTAAACTTATGTACAATCACATTCCAATCAAATGTGATAATACAAGTGCTATAAATTTTTCAAAAAATTCAATACAACATTCTCAGACCAAACATATTGAAATTAGATATCATTTTCTTAGAGATCATGTGGAGAATGACGATATTGTATTAGAATTCACTAGTACACATGATCAATTGGCAAAAATTTTCACAAAATCCCTATCAGAAGATAAACTATGCATGATTAGAAGTGAAATAGGAATTATGCATGCAATGAATATCTGCTAGATACTTTTATTCCATTATCTCAAATGACCTATAGAAACTTGAGACGTTTAGCCTCATCATTCAAATGCATTTGCTCCTCATAAATTATCATGCCATCCTTATCTAAAGGATTAGGCAATTGAAATGCAGAGACAAGTAAGGATTTTAAATCCTTATTCTGTTGTTTTAAGTACTATTTTTTTGTTAGACTCTTAAACAAGTCGTTGAAGAATATCGATCTTCTCATTAAACTTCTCTATCTCGCGGGTTTTGGACTGCAACCGAGCGGAAAAAGCAACAATGGAAGATGAGTATCGAGTCCCGAGACCCACAAGCTCGTACATGGCATCATGATATAATTTATTAGCCAAATTAGTGTTTTGCTGCACCTACGACAGATGCAGAAATAGATTGATCACGAGAAGTACTGAAAGAGAATTGATGAGCCATTAAGATTTTGTAAAGTGAGAATGAAGATGAACTACAACAATGAGAATAAGATTTGATGCGGATTAGATAAAACTAAGGATTGCTTTTATAAAGATGGAAATAAGTAGAAGACAAACTGTCATCTCTTCAAATCTTACTTAGTCAAGCTTACAAGATATGCCGGATGCATATTGTCAAAAATTACGGAACTAAGCTAGCGAAATTAATTATAATTGTTCCTATTTCTCTCGTGAAACGCTACCATTATCTACTGATGTTGACTCTGTGCTTGAACTCTTACTCGTTCCGATTCCTCTATTTGAAATTTCAAAACACGAGCTAATTCCGTTAAATCTTTATTTTCTTGCTTTAACATCTTATTCTTTCTACCTTTATTTACAAGCTTTTGATGCAGAACAGATATTTGATTGTTAAGTCGATCAATCTCATTTGCCCTCGCTAGTAATCTCCGAGACATGGTCGTAACAGATGCAGCATATTGAGCATTGAGAGTTCTTGATGCTGTAACAACCTCAGAATCAGTTCTATTTAAAAAATTCATCTCTGCTTCTATCATGATGTTGACAACTTCATGAGATAAAATGACTAGTTGAGACGGTTCCTGATTCAAATCCGGAAGATTATTAGACAAAATTTTCTCTACCATTCTATCGTTTTGAATAAACAGAAACTGATCAATGAGTAGTGTGAAAATTTATTTGAGTATCCGACGAGTTTTGTCAGATACGCGTGGCTCCGCACCGAATTTCCAGAGTTAGACTTCCAACATTTGCAGGTTTTGTCGGACATGCATGGCTCCGCACTGCATTGTCAGAGCTAGGCCTGCAGCTTTTGCTGTCTTTGTCGGACACGAATAATTTTAATTATTCAACTTCAAATCTCTGGAACATCTAATTCGTCAATAACATCAAGTGGATTTAAATCTTCTTCCGCACCAAAATGATAAAATTCGACTTCAACCTTTGCAGGTTTTGTCGGGCACGGGTGGTTCCAACTTCTACTCTCTAACGCACCGTTTTATTTGGTTATTACTTATTACGGGAAAATTTTTTACTGAAACCAATTACGGTTCCTTTTTTAATGATGCCAAAAGGGGGAGAAGTCTTATACTAGTATTATACTACTCTGTTATATATGCTAGAATCATATTTATATTTTTCTTAAAATATTAACGCATATTTTCAAGGGGAGCTTAAGTATTACTGCAGGTCGTAGATTTCTATTAAATATTTGTCATCATAAAAAAGGAGGAGATTGTTGAACCCAAGATTTCAAGTCTCGTATTTACGTATAAAAGTTTCAAGTCTCGTATTTACGTATAAATTTTGATGATAACAAATAATATTGAAAACTCAAACTCAAGTTGTCTACGCATGAAGGGAGTTAAACACATCAAGAAATCAAGCATGAGCAAAAAAGAAATCAAGTCTATAAATGAAACTCATAAATTATTTTTGTACATCTCTTGATAAAATTAGAAATTGAATTAAGACTCCAAATTATTCTTTTTTCTCATAAAATATCAAATTACTTTTTTCACATATGCAAGACATTTTTAAATATTTTAGTTTTGAAAATCATGTTTTTCACATGTGCATAACATCATTAAACAAAATAATTTCGAAAATTATATATTTTTTTTTATAAAAACTTGAATTTATAAGATGATTGATTATCATATTTGACATGTGCATATTTTGTTTGAAAGTCTTGAAGGGAGGTTGTTTTTTTTTTTGACAAATGTAAAAGGTATGTGATTTTGTTTGAGAATTTTAAAGGGTGGTTATGTGTTTTTTTGACAAATACAAAAAGTAAATGATTTTGTTTGAGAATCTTAAAGGGTGGTTGTGTGTTTTTTTGACATATGAAAAAAGAAGATGATTTGATTTGAAAAATAAATCATACTCATTTTGTCATGTATGAAAAACAAAAGATTATATTTGATTTTTTTAAAAAATGAATAGAGTTGTCTTTGACAAATGCAAAAGGAAATACTTTTATTTGAATTTTTTGAAAAGTAATTAGTGCTCTTATTTGACATGTGAATATTTTCAAATTTAAAATTGAAGACTCATTTGCCTATAAATAGCTCACTTGAGTTTTGCAAAAATCACAACAAGAGCTTACACATCTATTGCTAAGTTTTGTATCATTCTTTCAAAACTCTCATTCTCTCTTTTCTAAAGTTTTGAGTCTTAATTCTTGTTCTTGTTGAGAGAGATATAGGTTGCACTGTATTGTTTCTATCTCACTTGTTAAGGAGTGCACTTTGATAGTCTACTCACTATTAACTCTTGTATTTGTAAGAGAGTGCGTATAACCCTTGTGTGTGTAGAAGGTGTTCTACATGGGGAATAGTTAAATCACCAAGTGTGAGGTGATTGGAAGTGTAGAGGGTGTTCTACACGAATTTTTTGGAGCGGTGCTGCTCAAAAGTGTAATAGGTTTCTATCTCCACTTAAAGAAGATTGACTAGTGAATTCGGGATCCTCAAGGGGTAGCTTGAGGCGAGGGCATAGGCAGTGGGGCTGAATCTCGTAAAAATACTGAGTTTGCTTTCTCTTACCCTACTCTTTACATTTCTTACTGTTTTATATTCTGTTTATATTTTATATTGTGTATTTAATTAATAAGTATTAATTTTTATAATATAACCAAATTCACCCCCCTCTTGCGTTAGTCATCTGGACAACAACAATAAACTACCATTTAAGTTGTCTATAAAAGATGTCTTGAAAATCATTTGTAAGATAAAAGAAAAGAAGTGAAGTGAATAATATTGAGCTCTTGAATAATAAAGTATTTTGCAATATCTCAATCTTTCTTCTTCTCTTTTGCAATCTTTTAATTATTTGCTATTTTTCTTTAGTTTCATAACACGTTATCAATATTGAGTTCTTGAAAAATAAAATATTTTGCAATCTCTCAATCTTCTTTCTTCTCTTTTGCAATCTTTCAATCATTTACTATTCTTTTTTAATTTCATAACATATTATCAGCACGACGGTTCTACCAATTTTGAAGCTAGTGGTTTTATTCTTCAAATAAGTTTTTTTAATGTATTATTTACAGTCTTTGATACGAATATGAAATATTTTATTACTAATTATTATTTGATAAAATCTACGTGACTTTATAAATAGATTTATGATATACGAATATTTATTTCACGATTTATATGTGTAAAAAATGTCAAATCTTACAAAATTAGAATTCGTTGTTCTTGACATATCTGAAAAAATTATTTATCCTGAATCCTTAATACTTAGATCCATCTAAATGCAATGAATCTGGGAGAAACAATAAAAGAAGAAAATTAAGTGTCCTTGCAGAACTGTGCTAAAACAATAATTTTCTTTCGCTATCATTTTTACGAAAAATTAAAAACTGAGTATCTTATAGTAAAATATCTATTTATTTTGTAGAATAATTTAAAGGAGAAATATGAATACCAGAAGACTGTTATCCTTCCAAAAACTCATTAAGAATGGTTGCACACGAGGTTGCAAGATTTAAAAAATATTAGTGAATATAACTCCATACTTTTTAAAATCAACTTAGTACTAAAATTATGTGGTGAGAAAATCACCGATGATGATATGTTAGAGAAGACATATACTACTTTTTATGTCTCGAATGTGCTCCTGCAGCAGCAGTATCGAGAGCGAAAATTCAAGAAATATTCTGAACTTATATATTGTCTTCTAGTAGTTGAGTAAAACAATGAGCTTTTATTAAGAAACCACCAGTCACAGTTAGTAGCTGAGCAAAACAATGAGTTTTTATTAAGAAACCACTAGTCACGTTCTACTAGTTCAACATAATTTCTTGAAGTGAATGGTACTACATTTATATCATTCCTAAGAAGTGAATGATGCATCATTTAAAAGAAATCGGTGGCGTGGACGTGGTAGGAGAAACTATAGAAATGTTGGTCCTAGAAACGACAATATTAAAAGTGATACTAATAAAAATATTCCGTATCATCAGAAGTGGTACAACTCAAAAAGGAATAAAAGCCCTTAAAATAATTTTTCAAAAAGAGGTGAAGAGGTATGCTATAGATGTGGTATGACTGGAAGTTAGTCACGTACCTGTTGTACGGACAGACATTTGGCTTATTGATATCAAACATCTATAAAATGAAAGAATAAAAGGGTTGAAACAAATTTAGTAGAACTATCAGATAATTCATTATATATAGATAAGAATGATATCACTCATTTTGATATTTTTAATTTTTTTGAAGATCCTGATAGTAGAATTGATCATTTGATTAGAGATGGAAGTATTCTTCCCAATTAATGTATTTTCTTTATTTGAACTTTTTAATATTTGTAATGAAATTTTGTATATTTTATAAAATCATAGATCATACAGATGAATTTTTTATTTCTGAGTTGAATAATAAATATGTATGTTTGGCTGACAGTGCTACAACTCACACAATTCTCAAAGATAAAAAAATATTTCCAAAATTTAACACTAAGCAAAACTTATGTCTATACAATATCAGGTTCATCAAATCTAATTGAGGGCTCTGAAAGAGCTTATACTGTGTTGCCTAATGGCACCAAATTTTGAATTGACGATACCATATTTTCTTTATAATCTAGAAGAAATTTATTGAATTTTAAAGATATATATTGTAATGATTATCATATTGAAATTGCTAAGAAATGCAGTAAAGAGCATATTTTCATTACTAAAATAATATCAGGCCAGAAACTCGTATTAAAAAAACTATCTGTTCTATCTTTTGGATTATATTATACAATAATGAAACAAGTGAATCATATGCGGTAATGCATAAAAAATGCATTGACCCTAAAGTATTTATGATTTGATATGACCGCCTTGGACATTCGGGATCAATAATAATGAGACGAATCATTGATAATTTGCATGAGTATCCTTTAAACAATCAAAAAATTCTTTTACCCAATGAATATCCGTACTCTGCATGTTCTCAAGGCAAGTTAATTATCAGACCATCTCCCTCGAAATTCATTATTGAATTTCCATCCTTTTTATAAAAGATTCATAAAGATATATATAATATATTCATCCATCAAGTAGACTATTTAGATACTTTATGGTTTTGACTGATGCATTAAGTCGATGGTCACATATTTGTCTGCTTTCTACTAGAAATATTACATTTGCTAGACTTCTTGCTCAGATAATCAAACTACGAGCACAATTTCCTGAGTATCTAATTAAAACTATTCGATTGGATAATGCAGACGAATATTCATCTCAAACTTTGGATAATTATTGCATGTCAATAGGAATAGATGTTCAACATCATGTTGCTCATATACACACTCAAAACGGTTTAACTGAATTTTTGATCAAAAGGCTTCAGCTAATCGCTAGACATTTACTTATGAAATCAAAACTATCTGTTTCTGCTTGGGGATATGCTATATTTCATGCAGCATCATTAATTTGAATTAGACCATCAGTATATCATAAATATTCTTCATTACAGTTTGCATTTGGTCAACAACTAAATATTTCTCATTTTCGTACTTTTGGATGTGCTGTATATGTTCCAATTGCACCTCCAAAACGTACAAAAATTGACTCTCAACGTAGGAATTTTTTTTTATGAGAGGGGGGGGGGGGGAGTGGAGCACTCAGGAAGTTAGAGGGGCTAGTGGGACAAAGGTTTGGAAAAACATAAGAAATGGGTGGGGGATTTTTCATCGTTCCACCAGGCTCCTTTTGGGTACTGGTTCTAGAATTAGATTCTGGAAGGATGTTTGATGTGGAGATAGGGCTCTTTGTGATCTGTTTCCCACTATTTTTTAGATTGCAAGTGCCAAAGATATTTCTATGGCAAAAGTCATGAATGTAGCTAGGGGACGGATACACTGGAACATAATCTTCAACCGGGCAGTGCAGGATTGGGAGTTAAAACAGTTTTGGGGAGTTCTATAGTCTCTTATACTCACAAAGGCCAAACCCTCAACATGAAAGATGGCTTGTGGTGGACCCCTGCCGGTAGAGGAGTTTTCACAATTCGCTCCTTCTATGAGGTTCTCGCCAAAGGACCCGATATTCATTTTCTATAGAGAAAGCTTTGGTGTCATAGGGCACCGTCGAAAACGACTTTTTCTGTGTGGACAACTTCTCTAGGAAAAATTCTCACTATGGAGATGGACAACTTGAAAAATAGAAGGGTATTTATAGTAGATTGGTGATGTTATAATAGATTTGTGTTGCACGTGCAGAAGTGGAGGCAAGTCGATGAATCATCTTCTCTTACACTACTAGATTGCCAGGATTCTGTGGGACGAAGTGTTTACCAGACTGAATCTAGCGTGGGTTTGGAATATACATTGGATTTGATTCTCTATCTATTATTAGATACTTTGAGCCTTTTACAAGAGATATGTTTAAAGTACGTATTGAGGATTGTCACTTTGACGAATCATTTTTCCATTACTGGTTAACGAAAAATCGGTGCTTAAAGCACAAAAAGAAATTACTTGTAATAATAAAGCCGTCTCAATTTGATCTTCCTACAAATGAATGTAAAATAGAACTTCAGAAGATTATTCATTTGCAAAGTGTTACAAATCAATTACCGGATGTATTTACTGCTGTTAATGCTCCAGTAAGGATTGATGTTCTTGAAGGACAAGTTGTCAAAACGGCAATAGGTGAGTCTAAGACACGCTTGAAGCGTGAAAGACCTATTGGTGCAAAAGACAAAATTTTTCGAAGGAAAAGAATACAAAATAAATTTGGTATTCCTGAAGAACTCATACCCACAATACATGCTACAAGTATAATTGATGCTCTAGAAGAGGTCAAATTTTCTATTTCAAGATCTCTTGAAAATGGACTTCTTGAATAGGTGTTTCATGAAATATTTTCTCCTGAAGAAGAACAGGTACCTGAAAATAATGAGATCTCAATACATTTCATGAGTACTTGAGAAATTCTGGATAGAAATAAAACTGTTGTCGATAACATATTTTCATATAAGATGATCCTTGAAATTACCAGAAGTAATGAATAAAGTGAGCAAAAAATCGTCGAAGAATGTCGACATAGAAATGATTGGCCAAAATGGAAAATAACTATTGAACTTGAATTAAATTCGCTAGCAAAGCGAGATATATTAGAACATGTTGTCTAAACACCAAAGAGTATAATGTCTATTAGATATAAGTGAATATTTATAAGAAAACGTAATGAAAAAAATAAAATTATGCGGTTCAAAGTACGATTTGTCGTACAAGGTTTCCTACGGAAACCTGAAATTGATTATGAGGAAACATATTCCCTTATTATGGATGTAATCACATTCAAATATTTGATTAGTCTGGTTGTTACAAAAAAAATAGATATGCGATTGATGGATGTGGTCATTGCATATTTATATGAATCCTTAGACCATGACATATATATGAAAATCTCTGAACGATATAAAATACCTGAAGCATTTACAAGTATATCTAGAAGTATGTATTTTATTAAATTTCAAAAATCTTTATATGGGTTAAAACAATCCGAACGCATGTGGTATAATCGCTTAAGCGAATATCTATTAAATGAAAAATTTGAAAATAATCCTATATGTCCATTTGTTTTTATTAAGGAATCAGAATCCAGATTTGCCATTATTGCAGTTTATGTTGATGATTTAAATATTGTGGAAACTCCTGAATAGATCTCAAGAACCAATATATATTTAAAGAATGAATTTGAAATGAAGGATATTGGCAAAAGAAAATTTTGTCTCGGCTTGCAATTCGAACACTTGCGAAATGAAATTTTTATTATCAGTCTATGTATCCAGAGAAAGTTCTGAAACACTTTTATATGGATAAAACTTATCTTCTAAATACTCTAATGGTTGTTCGATCACTTGATGTGAATAATGATCTATTTCGTCCTTGTGAAGACGATGAATAAATTCTTGGTCTTGAAGTACCATATCTCAGTGCAATTGGAGTTTTGATGTATCTTGCAAATTGCACTTGACCTGATATTACATTCTTAGTTAATCTGCTTGCAAGATATAGTACTGCGCTAACTCGAAGGTATTGGAATGATATTAAACATATTTTTCGTTAACTTCATGGTACGGTTAATATGAGATTATTTTATCAATGTGGATCAAGTTTACAATTGATTGGGTATGCAAATGCAGATTATCTTTCAGATCCACACAAAGGTAGATTTCAAACTAGATATTTATTTACTTGTGGAGATACTGCCATATCATGGAGATCTATCAAGCAGACACTATCTACCACATTTTCAAATCACTCAGAGATCATTGCAATTCATGAAGCAAGTCGAGAATGTATTTGGTTGAAATCAGTAATTCAACATATCTAAGAAAAATGTGGTCTTTCCATGATCAATGATAACCCAACAATTTTATACGAGGATAATACTGCTTATATCACTCAAATCAGATGAGGATATATCAAAAGTAACAGAACCAAACATATTTCACTTAAATTCTTTTATACTCACGAACTTCAAGAGAAATGTGAAATTGATATCAAGTTGATACGATCAAGTGATAATCTGACAGATTTATTCACAAAGACATTACCAACTGCGTCATTCAAGAAAATTATGCAAAATATTAGAATACGAAAACTCAAAAATCTATCATCATGCACTTTTCAATGGGAGTAAATGTCTTGAAAACTTGTGCTGATTGTACTCTTTTTCCTTCGCAGAGGTTTTGTCCCATTAGTTTTCATTTGCAAGGTTTTAATGAGACAATCTTAAAGTACTTGGAGGTATATAAGAATACTGTACTCTTTTTCTTTCGCCATTAATTTTTCTTCCCACTGGATTTTTTTTTATCAAAATTTTAACGATGTGGATTCTTTATATATACTCCAAGAGGGAGTGTTGTATATAATAAGTGGATGATCACCAACTACCACACATGGTTTGTTGTAAACTTAACCATTCAAAAATATGAATTGATTATTGTGCATGTGAAAGTTTATTGTGCTTGTCACTTGATTGTTGAGCATGTGAATTGATTAGCATAATAAATTACCATGTAAGTTGTCTATAAAAGAGATTTTAAGGATCATTTATATGATAGAAGAAAATAAGTAAAGTGAATAATATTGAGTTCTTGAAAAATAAAGTATTTTGCAATCTCTCAATCTTCTTTCTTTGCTTTTACAATTTTTCAATCATTTACTATTCTTTTTTAGTTTCATAACAGGAGTTCAGTATTTTAACAAAATATAAGGGCAATGATCGGGGTTTTGATTAATATTTCATGAGAAATGATGTTTACAATCTGAAAGTGTGCATGTGAATCGTACCTAAAGAAAATTCATTTATTCATGGTGAACTTTACTTTTTTTAAATGAGTGCGCATAACTTGTACATCCTAGAATTCTATCTGGTGTTACTAATATTTTATTAATTCTCCTTCCAACCCCCTCCTATTAAACCCAATTTTAGAATAAATGAAAAACTGAAATTATGAGAAAAATGGAGGGAATGGGCATTCCTTTCAATCCATTCCATTCACTTTTAATTCATTCAAATAAGGGGAGTCTAATTCGATTTACTTACAATTAAACTCTCAAATGGGAAAGGTATAATGATACACCACCAACCATTACACACAACGATATTTTCTACTTTAATCCAAAATTTCTGTACTTAGTTGTAACCAAACTGTAGTACAGTTATTCTTATATCAAATTTTATGGGAAAAATAAGGTACCATTTATAAAGGTTATTGCTTGCGGGCTGTCTAACAGTTACCGCTGGCGTGTCCGTTAGTGTATTTAAAATGTTTCTTTTTTTGCTTCCATTTTTTAAAAATATTTTGTTACTATTCTTAATAGAAAAAAAATACACAACTTCACTAATATCACTTTCTTAATATTAAGTAAAAAAATTAAAATAATCATGCGGTAAGTTTGAGAAACTCTATTACCATTTCCCTTCTTAAAACATCTATTTCTTCCTTTCTATTCCATCCTCCCAAAAATTGTGAACTACTAAAATAATATCGCCGGTCCATCTCTTATCCATCACATTAGACCTTATTTTGTGAATGGGCTATGGGGACCATAAGGGTGATCTGGCCTCCATTAAATCTTAATTTATTTTTAATTATTTTCATTGTCCAAATTATTTAATTAATTTATTTATTTTGAGATAGTCTGGCATACCTGTCGCCCTAAAAATTGCTTCAAGTAGACGCTCCTATTGAGGGGTGAACAATGTAAGAGTACTCCCAATGGCGAAGCTATTTTTCTTTCAAAATAAAGTACTACAAATCTACTTTTTCTATTTTAACTACTCACTTTTACAATACACCATCCATTAGCTTATCTATTTTTTTTCTCTATATCATGCAAGCTTTGATTAATCAACCCCATTGATTAGGTCCAAACTAGTGTTAACCCAAGATGACACTAGTAAGGTGTCCTCTATTGGATTAAAGTTTTCACCTCTAGATTTAGTTTTTTTAGTAGTTGTGGGTGTTGGGTTGGGTGTCAAAACTTGGGACTCTAAGTTGTCAAACGATGTGGGTATATAGTCATCGATGCTTTCTTGCCCCCCTTGTAAGAGGGAAGTGAAGGAACCAACTCAATGGAGTTGAGAGTCCATCCTTCAATAGAATAAATGAATCAGAATATAGAAACATTTCAGATTATATATGCATAAGAAATGCATCATAGTTGGCTGCCCAGAAGCATTTCAGATTATATATCATCAAAGAAATGCATTATAGTTGGCTGCCCAGAAGCATTTCAGATTATATATCATCAAAGAAATGCATTATAGTTGGCTGCCCAGAAGCATTTCAGAATATATAGTTGAGAATCCAAATATATGATCTACCCAATGCCAATGTGATTATCATTGGGTCTATATATTATGCTGCCTCATTGTTTCTTGAAATGATAGATGACATTGAGAAAAAAGAACTGGATAATGAACTTGAAATGACAGTGCAGGGTGATAATAAGATGATGAACTTTTATAATAACCCAGTTCATCTGATTTTCAAGTAAAAACAAGCAAAATTAACAGTATTCTGGGTTATTGAACTAACAAATAGACCCAATGATCCCAAAAGAAACCTCTTTTGCATTCTGGGTTATACAAGTTCTTTGGCAAATTTTTAGTAGTATGTGCAAACAATCAAAAGAACACAAAACAGGAAAATAGTATGATCTTTAGTAGTATGTGCAACCCATTTAACCCTTTAGATTTCCCGACAATACAAAACATATTTTATAGTATTTGGATCTAGCATAATGGCATAAACAGCGCAATCCCTTCCTACGGATCTTTATATCTATTAACGTTACCATCAACTCAAAAAACTTGCACAAGACGCCAGATTTAGTCAACACAATCTCAACAAATAAATAGACCCAGTTTTTCTCAAAATCTGATTATACTGACTCTTCATTGAGATAAACATACAAAGATATTGAACTAACAATGATCTTTAGAGTCACATATTCGGATGAAAACAAAGATTCAAACATAACAAAATGAAACCAAAGCTCAAAGCTTTCAAACAAAGCGACATGCTCCGAATAACCCTAAATGCATAATCCTAAATCTGGAGAGAAAACGACAATGTCAAGAATCTTCAAAACCTAGTTCGAGATGCCAAGAACAACCCAAAATACATAACACTAATTCGAAGCCCTAAATCGAAGGCCACAAACGAACCTCTGTTTCGTCTTTAGAAGAGGCGCGAAGCAACAAAAACCGTGATGGAGGAAATGTCGATTTCCTAGCAGCTTCGTGATGGAGAAAATCGTGAACGAAGGAAATGAAACTTGAGAGCGGCGGATCCTTGCGATGGAGTCGATTTGGTGCGAAACAACGCCTCTGCCAGGAGGAAATGTGAAGGGGCTGAAAGGCAAATAGCCAAACTACTCGACCTGCAGGAAGAAATTGGGAAACGAAGAAAAATAATATAATATGTTTTAAAAAATGAACAGTATTGTATTCCATATAACGTAATTACTGTTCCTTCTTAAAAAACAATTTTCATTTTATCTATTCGATTAGAGTCTAATTTTTGCCCTTTTAGTTAAATTTAAATTAAATTTTATAAAAAATAAGTATTTAACTACTTCATTGAAAAGTGCGAAAGTATTGGTCATAGTGTATCCAGAGTTTACCCAGATGCACGAATCAAGATTTTTTTCGAATATACCATCTGCATTTGGATACTAAGAATATTTCAAATCCTCGTAAATAGTAATAAAATAATTTATAAATAATAATAAATAATTTATGAATAATATTAATAAATAAATCGTGTTCCTGCTAAGAGCGTATCTGTTGCCGCTTATCTCCAAAGGCTCATCCTAACTCATCTGACAGAATTCACTGCCTGCTTTAAAATTACAGTTCAATGAAAAATGGAAAACAAAAATAGGAATGCCAAGTGGGAAAAGTCCCAAGGACATTATAGGCACCATAACACTTTCTTATTGGAGCCAATTATTCTTACAACACCGAAATCAGATAATTCAACTTATTTTTGCTAGCAATACTAAAGTGAAGAGAAACGAATGAGCAGAAAGGAGGAAAATATCCTTCTCCCGAGCATATTCAGGAACATCCTATACTAACAACTATGTTTTCTTATCTTCACAATTTATCTAGCTCAAAAATAAAAAATGTGATGAGATCAGTTCTCTCTCTGAAGAGCGCCTCTGCAGTTTATCCATTTGAAGACATGGCTTCTTCAATGCTCCTAATCACAGTGCCAAGTCCACTACCATTTTCTAAAGCTTTAACAGCAGCTCGGTGTGCATGTCTATGCCATTTGAGCAGATTATAAGATTGAAGAACCGACCATCTTGCTTGATTTGACATCTAATCAGGGTAGTAATCGTCAGATGACAAATAGAGTAGTATAGTATAAACAAAAGATAAAAAATCATATAATCAAGTAGATAAGTTAGAGAGAGACCTCAGCAACAGATAACGGCGGTTGCAGGAGAACACAAATACTCCTAAAGAGATTTTCATCGTTCTCTCCACCCTCTGCCTCACCATAAATGAGTGCTTCAGCAGCAATGCCTGCAAAAAGCACCATGCAGTACCTAACCATTGTATCATTCCAAGAATCAGTTACCACTTGAAAAGAAGGGAACAAAAAGGAAGCAACCATTTCAGTTGCCATATGACATGCTAAGTCACCTCCATTCGTGGTAATAGGGCTGCCAATTCTTGACATGACCCGCGAACCCAAAATAGGGCTAGGGTTGGACATAATTGCATTCGGGTTGACCTGAATTTGACCTGATTAATAATCAGGTTGGGTCAACCCCCCATGGTTCACAAGTTGACCCGATTAGCCAACACAGAAAACTGCCATTTGGTCATTCCAGGTTATTCCGATCGACCTGCTACATATTTTTAACTAGGAAATTAATTTCTAATTTAAAAAATATAGCTCTTATTTTAAAATATTCTCTTAAATAATTCTTGTATAGTCTTTGCCTTGTCATATAATAGTAGGAATGATCAAATATTTGCCAATATTTTCATTTATTTTGTTTTTATTTTTAAACTGGTCAAATGGGTTGTGTCCAACCCATAAAATAATCATGTTGGGTTCGGGTTGACTCAAAATTAACCCGAACCCCTGAATGACCCCACAAGATTAACAAATAGTACCCACCACCAAGCAGGTACCAAAGTTTGTAGGGCAGTGGGATGTTTGGTATTTAATTTAATTTTAATTTTTTTTTTAATTTTTTTTTTAATTTTTATTTTTTTTATGGAATAAGTTCCTTTTTTATTGGCAATGGGTGTCCAGGAACAAAGATCCAATAAGTGTAATGGAATAAGTTCTAAAGAGTGAAAGTCTTAGCAGGACAATTTAAGGCATCATATATATTTTTTTTATCAGTAAACAAAGCTTAAGGAATCATGTAGTATAAGTCATGAAGGGTATTTAGGCTTTTGGAAGATCCTTTAGTAACTAAAACCTCAAACATGGTTAAAAAATTGTTCGTTTTCAGACAGAAGCTAAAAGTAATTGAGTTGCAACTTGAACCAGCTTACTTAGACAAAGTAGTTCCTGCAGGAAAAAATAATGTAATAGTATGGACAAAAATGCACTATTCATTCAGCTATAGGCATCCAAACACTTCACTAATTATTCAAGGAACCTTTTCCATTCATGACTCACCTGTCAAAAGCAGTGCCACTAAGTTGTCCTTCAGCAAGATCATTGGCCATTTTCTCATCCCAAAACTGAGTTCCAGCCTATAAAATCAAACTACCAATGAGTCTTCTTTGCCACAAAAAGAATGCAAAATCCATGATGAAGCTATATTTATTCGAGTATAAGGCAAAGTTGAATTAATTCAAGACCCAATCAGAGTAACACAAGTTGATTCGATTAAAGAAATCATCAAGGCCAACTTCTTTTACTAACAAAAACGTTGTGCTATAATGAATTATTCAGTACTTCATAAAAAATTTAATGTCCATGCCCCAAATAACCCCAGGGTTGATGCTTTGATTTATGGGTTTGATCATATAGTGGGTTCTGATGGGTCTTTGTGATTGTGAAATATGTGTGTGCATATTTCTAAGCACGTGCACGTGAAGAGACAATGGAAAAGAACTAGAGTTTGTAATCTCAATAAAATAACCGTGAAGCTGAGCACAGAACAATGTAGGTTAGAAACGGATTTATTCTTCCTTAAAATGATACCCCAGAAAAACTGCAAAGCAGAAATACTTAAATAAAAAAATAAAACTAAAAAAACTGATTTGGTTAAGAATGTGTTCTTGCTAGTTATTCCCATACATTCATTGACTCTAATGATTGAGCAGGTGCTATTTTTTACCCCTAATCCATCCAAGAACTACCCCGCTTATAGGTTAAAAATTAACACTTCACCAAAATAAGAACAGCCTATCCTATCATTCCCATGCATGAAAAAGTACAGCATATCTACCATGATTGGTGACTCCATAAATAGGAGCACACTTGTCAAAAGATTAACATTGAAAAACCCAAGCCAAAGTGGTATATGATTGAAGTTTAAAACATAAAAGAAAATAAGACAACGAAAACAATAAAACATCCAATTAATCTATACATTGAGTAAAGGTCTGTTGGTTAATAGTATGGCAAAAGGCTCTGATACGGATATGCAACTGCAACCTAGCTCTAAACTCCTCCTATCCCCCTTTCCCTGCATAACGTTTCTTTTGTCCCTTTAATCTCTTCTCACTCTCTGCACTGATAAAAAAATGTTTTAAAGGGGGAAAATCGAAAATACATAATAATTTAAACTTGCATTGTTTGGTTTTGTATACATATTGTATCTAACAGTAAAAGAATGTTTTTGATTTAGGTTTTAAAGCAAAAGATAACATAACCATAGATATAAAAAAGCATAACGTATTGAATGAGGATTTAATAAGCCATCTCCCCACATTCCTGAATGGTTACATCATGAATATCCAACTAAGCATGTAACAGTGTCAATCATTTAAATCGTGATACAATAGAAAACCAGACCAGGTGCAATTCTACATGAAGCACAAAAGAGAAAAAAATTACCTGCCCTTGAATGCCCATTTGCATTGCGACAATTGGATCTAGAATTACTCCACGTATTGGGCAACCCATTAGGTAAGCTGCAAATTCATCCAGAAAATCCATGTGAGACTGTAGAGGTAGCAATGCACAACTGTTCAATAAACAAATGTTAGAAGCTTAAGCTATTCTGTATTGCTTAAAGTATTATACCAATTTTGAAGCACCAACTGAACATAGGGCTTACCTGTCAGAAGATGCCCTGCTTCATGAACTAGGATCCGCCGCCTATTTGGTGGCCAATAACTTGAGATTTGAGCTAAACAGGAGCCACCAAGGAAGATAGAGTCCACGAAGGCTAGCACCAATATCACTGCAAGGTTAGGCCTGATATCGATCCCTTCCGAAATAAGGAAAGATACCCCACCAAGAAAAGCAACCAAAACAGCCTGGGAGCTCCCTGAAACACCCCACTTCTTTGGAGAGAGTTTAGACACTGGACATGAAAATTGGAAGAGGAAAAAAATATCAAGATACATTTGAGGAAGGCTATATTTGAAAATTTTAAAACGGTCACAACAACAAGTATTTTCTGAAGTATGAATAACTTGAACACTCAATGGTCAAGATGCGAAGAGAAAACTCACCCTCTAAACCCGTTGAAGACTTCAATAGAGTTGGTGTAATGGTTCTCGGTCCCTCCAAAACTGCAGACAGTAAAGACAGAAAACAGAGTGAGGCAATCGACTTCATTAAAGATATAAGAGTCTTAATTCCTCCATGAAGCCTCACAGAATGACATCAGAAATTAACACTGTATACAAGAATTTCTAAGTAATTGCAATCACAACCCATGCATCAACCTGTAATTAAAACTAAGTCCAAAGACCATTGGCAAATGGCCGTGAGTCAAAAGTATCAATAGCCAATAGACATGTGAACAACGGAATACAATGTTCAACTGCATATCCAACTCTTAGGAAACTCCTCAAAAACAAGTTTGCATGGAAGTTACCTTCGAAGGCACCTTATCTAGCCTAAGAGGGGTGATAAAGCAGGCAAGAAACAGTCATGAGGAGTTTAAGTTGGTTCAAAGTAGTGCAAAGGAGGAGAAACCTGAGGGGAGCTCAGTAATCAGGGAAGTTAGATGGCAGCCACCGGTGGGGGTTGGTGTTAAGGTGAATTGGGCTGCAGCTTTTGATTCCAAGGAAAAAAGGGAGTTGGGATTATTATCAAAGATGCCAGAGGGGAAGGTCCTAGTGTCTTTGTGCATGAATAGAGAGGGTGTTGCATCCGGTGATAGCAGAAATTCTGGCACTTTGGAGAGCTATGCAGCTGTGTGGGGAATGAAATGTCCCTGTGGCAACTTTCGAGGGTTATGCCTTAGTATTCGTCAAGGAAGTCAACAAGGTGGAAGAATGTTGGAGCTGGTATGGTCATCTGGCTGAGGATATAAAAGAGACTATGAAGAGTAGGCATGGCTGGTCGACACAGTTCATAAATAGTAAAGGTAATAATGTTGCTCATTGTTTGGCTTAATTAGGCCTGTTTAGAAAGGAAGAACATTTGTGGATGGAAGATTGTCCACAGGAAGTGTATAGCACAGTTTTACAAGATATAGTTTGTATAGACAAACTTTGAAGATGAATGAAATTACAGTTAAAAAGAAAAGAAAAAGCTTGAGCACCAAATATTGGCAGCATCCACGAAAGACCAAAAATAATCACTGCAAGGAGCATTTATAGCAGAAATAAAAGCATCATATCACAGTAACAAAGTGGATACTGTCCTGTTTTCAAAACACGGCAAGACGCGAAGAGAAGAAAATTGAGTTTTTGCGACAAATGATCAAGTTAGTAAAATTTTGCAACTATGCTACCATCTTATGTAGAGGATGAATAAAAACTCAAAAAATATACAGAAAAACCATATTCAAACAAACGCAATAATTACAATATAAAAATATACAACGAAAAAAAAAAACAAAAGACAATTACCAATATTCCTGCATTTGCCAAAGTTGGGCAAAAACCCCCTATCCTTAAGGAAACCATAAGCGCTGGCCACAAGCTTCATATCATCAGCATTCAGACAGGTGTCCAGAACCTCCCAGTCCCTCTCGTAGCCAACCAGCCCCAACTCACCGAGCAGGGACCGAGTCGACTCGGCCGAAGCAGACCCATTAATGCGCTCAATTTGGTCTTTATTGTTGTCGTGGTTAACGTTCTCGATGGATTTCAAGAACCTGAGGGCTCCAACGAGGTCCTTGCGCTTCACTGCCTCCTCATATTCACGCCATTCTCGGAGAGCCGCCCTCGTGTTGGCGGAGGAAAAGACCAAGAAGCGATTAGTTCTTGTACTAGGTGGCGGGGTTTGAACGCAACGAGCAGAACGCTTTGGATGGGGAGAGGGGGGAAAAATTGTGGGGTTCGAAGGAGCAAGATTGAGGGCCATGAGAGACCATCCAGATGGAGCTTGCTATGATAATTGATGACGGAATTACATTGCACACTGGAACGAGCATAAAATTTAAGACCGTCGATTTAAGTATTTCGGCTCTAGGACAATGTCAGATGCCTAAATCTGCCCCAAATGTATACAATGAATGTTTAAAAAAAAAAATCTTAACAAAAAGAAAAAAAAAAGATAAATTCACTAATAGTCAATTTTTTTAATTATTAAAAAATAAAAATAAAAATAAAAATTTATGAGTAGAAACATTTGATAGATATATTTAATAATTATATATTATCATTTTCCTTTAAGTTTTGGCGAGATTACAAAAATTTCTTTCAAAAGAATAATTCTTTTTTAAGAATAATCTCATAAATAATGTGATTTCACCTGAAATAAATTTATAATATAATCAATTATGCTAAATCATATTATTTTATAAATTTATTTTGATCAAATTCTTTTGCAAGAATGTATTTCTTATTACTAAAAGAGAAATATTAATTATAATAATATTTTATTCATAAATTAATGTAATTTATCTGATATAATAGATCTACTTTATAATATAATATATCTCATCAACCTATACTAACTTATGAATTTATTTTTATGAAATTTTGTGTGTGATTAAAGTACTTTAATCTATTTTTTATTTGTTTGAAAAAGTTATTGTCAAAATTCTAAAGGGTGTTGTTACGTAGCCCCACGAGTTTTACCCTTCAAATCTGTCATTAGTGCAAATTGTATTTTTTATTTCTTTTTTCTCAATTTCTCTTAAATATCTTTAAATATTTTTTAAATATAAAAAAATATATCATTTCATTGATTATCACTTCTCTTAGCAATTACAAAATTAAAATAAAATAAAATACCGGTTTGAGGAGGCAAACTCAAGGTGCAATTATCATTTTTCAATTTTAAATGTTTGGACCTTCTATAAAATGAGTATGATAAATATGTCACATTTTATATAGTGAAATGATATTTTGATATATAAAATTTTCCTTCATAAATTGATACAATTTTGAGTCAGTCTCAGGCTGCACTTATATTCTAAAACATAACTAATTGAACTATGACAGAACTTGGGGGGCAGACGGGCTGCCCCCCTCCATGAAAACAGCCCCGCCGCTCCCGGTGGCGGTGGGCGACACCGCCCCCGCCATCGGGACCGGCGGACTTAGGCGAGCTCACCCCTATGACGGCGAGCTCGCCTGAGACGGGTCCGAAACGGGTTGAAGGCTGCCGGGGGCACACCGGAGCTCGCCGGAACTCGCCGTCATAGGGGTGAGCTCGCCTGAGTCCGCTAGTCCCGATGGCGTGGGCGGTGTCGCCCACTGCCGCCGGCAGCGGCTCCGTTTGCTCCATGGCCGAATCCCTCATAAATTCATCTTCATTTTATTTTTTTATTGTATTTTTTATTATATTTTTATTGTGTTTTTTATTATATTTTGTTCATTATATTTTTTTAATATATTTTTTAATTTTTTATTTAATTATATTTTTTATTTTATTTTTATGTGTTTTTCATCATCAAGCAACCCAAAGTTAGTTGGGCTGCTTTGGACGCTGGGGACAGCCGGACCGGTCCCCATCGTCACCCTTGAACTATTAATAAATTCTTTAAAAAAAAATTTATAAACTAATATAGTTTACATTAGCATGTTTTGCATTGTGCCACAAACGAGTATTGTCCATATGCTATTTTGTCTTGCAAAATCATTGCTCGTACACCTCTTCCATTCAAATGAGTCTTCCTCAATATGCTCCTCCACACACCATGCTAGGAAATTTAATGAGCTTTGATAAACACAATTAGCTCTAAACCGAACTAATGCAATTGGTTGCACGCATTTGACTTTGATACCTATTGCTGTAGTTGGTTATACATATATGGCTATATTACCACCTAATGCTGTATACCTTATCAAAATCCAATGTCAAAAGTGCAGTTGAATGTTGTAGAAGGAAGTTGGCCCCACTAAGTTTGTGCAATCTTAGTCTAGTCTAAGAAAATAAGTGATAGGAAGAAACTCTTTTGCAAATTCTTTTATATATAAGTCTAAATATAATAGAATAATAATAATCAAATCATTTTGAATATGAAAGTTTCGACAGAAATAGTTGTAGAAGAAGTGCACGGCAAGCAAGTATTAATGCAAGAATGCTACATATAAGAGCTAAAAATGGGATAAATAACGTACGAGTGATGAAAATTTTGGGGTCTGGCGAAGTGCCATCGTTGTCACCGCCCGAACTCATTGACCATGAGGTTGAAACAACAGACGAGCAAAACTTGAGATAGGCATTTCCAGAGTTCATAACTTGGACCTGGGCCATCATGAAGCAATGGTGAGGATTGGGACCAAAATGGAACCAGGGTAAGGTTGTAGTTAAAGAAACTCCTAATCAAACAAAAAGACATGTTTGCTTGGAGTCATGAAGATATGCCTTGAATCGATAGTGATGTCATTGAGCATTGCCTTTGTGAAGTTTGATGCAAAAAACATGATAGAAAAGAATGAGTTTTAATATTAAGAAATACACAAGAATAGTTGAAGAAGTAGAGAGACTCTTAGCTGCAGAGTTCATTAGGGAGACTCAATACCCAAGGTGACTCTTTAATGTGGTTTTGGTAAAGAAGCTAAATGGCATATAAAGGATGTGCGTTAAGTTTACCGACTTAAATAAGGCATGTCCAAAAGACCGATTTAATAGTAGACTCTGCAGTGGGCCACCAAATGTTGAGTTTTATGGACTCCTATTCTAGTTATAGACTCAGATAAACCTAGATGACCAAGAGAAGACTTCTTTCATAATGGATTGAAGGCCATATTAGTACCATGTGTTGTCTTTCGGGTTCAAGAATGTCAAAGCCACGTATCAAAGGCTAGTGAACCACATGTTCAAAAATTAGATTGGGTGAAACATGGAAGTGTATACAGACGATTTGCTTGTCAAGAGCAAAGAGCCCAAGCAGAATGTTGTTGACCTATGAAAAGCTTTCTTTGTCTTGTGGCAATACATGCATGGTGAAGTGTGCTTTTGGTGCAGACTCAGGCAAATTCATGAATTTCATGGATTTGAAAAACGGGAATCGAAACTAATCCTAAGAAAATATAGACAATCATCAACATGGAGCTACCTTGGAATATAAATGAAGTGCAAAAACTGACTACTGGGTTGCAGCACTTAATACATTTGCCTTCAAATCAATGAACCAATGCTTACCTTTTTTAAAAGTATTGAGGAAGACCCAGTCTTGGGATGACAAGTGTGGGTAGGAATTTGCGAAATTAGAGGAATATCTATCAACATGCCCCTCGTGAGTTAAGCCAGACAGGGGGAAACCTTGTATTTGTTTTCTCGATCTCTTGAGATATTATCTCAGCATCTTTAGTGAAGAATGAAAAAGACATTAAAAAACTAGTTGACTATACGAGTAGAGCCTTTAGAGGAGTGGAGACTCGCTATTAGTGAATGGATATGTGGGCATTTGCATTGATGATAGCTGCTTGTCAGCTTAGACCTTACTTTAGGCTTACTCAATCACGGTATTAATAGAAGCCCCCTTTATGAAGGTGTTGCAAAAGCCCGATAAGTGATAACTCATGAATTGGTCAGTCAAGCAAAGTGGATTTCATATTGAATATCTTCATTGGAGTGCCATGAAAGGACAACAGTTGATGAATTTTATAATGGAGTTCACTAACCTTCCTGAAAAAGTTCAAGCCACAATGGCATGAATTCCTTGGCAAGTCTATGTTGATTGCTTATCCTACGGGTCTGGCACCGAGGGTAAGGGAGTAGATGTGTAAAGCTCGTCTTCAATACCACCAATAACAAGGCAAAGAATGAGCACCTACTAGCAAGACTTGTCGTGGTAGAGGCATTAGGGTAAAGAAAGTTGATGTAAAGGTCGATTCCTAGGTAGTCGCCAACCAAATGACTAAGGAATGTATAGCGAAAGGCAATGAACATAAGAAATACCTACAATGAGTGTGGGAGAAGTGCGACTATTTCTAGTACTTCAACATTAAGGAAAACACCATGGGAAGAAAATTAAAAGGCAGACAAGCTCACACGAACCACCTCGAGAATGGAAGAATCTACCTTACCAGGAAAGGTAACAACCAAAACATTAGAAATTCCCACCATTGAAATCGATTCTCTAAAGTAAGACCAAGAGTAGCCGAATGGGTATTGTAGGTAATCAAGTATTTGGCTACAGTAGGGCTTCCCAATGAAAAGTGGGAGGATGGAAAGGTGAAGAACAAAGCACCACACTTCACTCTGATGGATGTAATATTTTATGAAATATACTTCTTCACACCCTTTTAAGATGCATATTATTAAAAGAGACAATATTTATTGGTAGAAATACATAAAGAAGTGTGTGAAAATCACTTTGGCGAGAGAGCCTTGGAGAGAAAAGTCATGAGAGTAGGCTATTATGGGGTGCTTGCTCTCAATGGCGGGAAAATTTGTAAGAAAACGTGTGAAATGCCAACTATACACACCAGTACCCTATTGCCCTGGAGGAAAAATTCATGAGAGTAGGCTACTAAGGGGTACTTGCTCTCAATGATGTGGGAAAATTTGTAACAAAATGTGTAAAATGCCAACTACACATATCAGTATTTTATTGTCTGCCATAAGAATTGACGTCGATCATGTTGCCTGGCCCTTCGCGCCATGGGAAGTCCATAATTGGCCCTTTGTCCCTAGGCAAAGGAGGGGTGAAATTTGTTATTGTCACTGTGGATTACTTCACAAAATGGATAAAGCATGATTATTGGCTCCATTAATGAAAAACAAAATCACATAGTTTTTATAGAAAGTCGTTTGTTGATTGGGCATACCTCAGAGTATAATTTAAGATAACATGCGACAATTCAACTTTGATCACTATCGACTCTAGTGCATTGAGTCAGGAATGAAAGTTAAATAATCCTCCCTAACCCTAAGTGGCAAACAAAACCTTGCTCGGACTTTTGAAAAAAATATTGTGGACAAAAAAGATAATTAGGTTGAAAAGCTGCCAGGAGTTTTATGAGCATATAAAACTACCACATATATTTCATTGGAAGTAACCCTTTTCTCCTTGACCTACGAAACTGAGACTAGGGGTGACAAATCGTGTTTTCAGGTTATGTTCGTGATGTATTAAGTATGAAAAATTGACTATATAGGTTAATCCAAGCCAACTCGTTAATCTAAATGTATCAAACCTCCAAACTCTAATCCAGTCCATCTAGATAATGGGTTATGTTGTGTCACTCATTTTGACTCGTTTAATAATTAATAAGAAATATGTTAACATGACATGACTCATTTAAATCCCGTTTGTTTCTTATAAATGAGTTGAACTAAAATGCATCTCATTTGACCTAATTAACATAATTTTACATAAAGTTAAAATCTATATTTATTAATAACCACCACATCCTTATTATATATATATATATATTACTAACGTTCAAATTTTAACATATAATAAAATCAATAGTACAAACTATGCAATAAAAATATGAGTATAGGTTTAAAACTACAATCCCAACAATAAAAGTATAAGCATATTAAGAAATACTAATATTACAATAAGGAGGGTTTTAGAAACTCTCTCGGTTGAACATAATCCCTCTTTGATTTTCTCCCCCAATTCTAATAGACAATGGTACACTTTGTGTATTTTTATGAATATAAATTTCGTTTCCTAAATTCCATGCTTTAGTGAGAAATAATAACTAAAATATATCTCATTGTTATAGAAATATAAAGAAAAAAAGTACCAACATTACAACCTAATAATAACAAGATTTTAACTTTGAAATAAATTCTAAATAGGTAAAAAATGATTGATTTTGTGTTAAGTAGGTTGGCTTGTTATTGATTCGTTTATAAATCATGTCTTAACGAGTCAACATATTTTGAATCGAACCTATTAACATCAACTTCAAACCTGCTAATTTTGTGTTGTGTTCGTGTTGGGTTCATAAGTCGTGTCATATATTGCAACCCCTACTTTTTGAGCAAGATCTCCAAACGCATTGAACTAAATTATAAAACTACAATGAATGAGTGATTGTTTCTTGATCTGAATTGCACATTGGATAGATTGAAGAATCTACAATCTTCCTCTTGAATAGGTTGAGTTTAGTAGGCAAAGAATCATGACATGCCCCAAATAAAAATTTTAAATGCATTAGGGGCCTCAAACTTCCAGATCTTAGACCAAAACTCTAAGACAGAGAAGTTCCTTGAAGATTGACCCTCTTTGCTTTCTTGAAAGTCTCTTAACAAGTGATAAGCATTTCTTATCGAGAATTTTTCGTCACCTTTACATCTCCAAGTGAGCTTATCTTGGGCATTACATAGATTGATGGAAATCCTACTAATCAACTCTGCTTCTTCCAAAAAAAAAAAAAAAAACTTCTTTCAATGAAGGTACATTCCATTCCTTACTATTGGTGTCAATTAAAGAGCTAACTAGAGATCTTTCTTGCAAACTTTTGCATTGGAGATTGAACTTTGAAGGAAGTTGGTGGAGGGATCCACCTATCATGCCATATCTTTATAGATTCACTATTACCTATCTAGTATCTTCCAACTAAGGCCTTAAGAAGCTATTGAGCTGCCATAAAGCTTCTCCACAAGAATGATGCATTACTGCTCAACTTGCCATTTAGAAAATCTATCTTATAAAAATAATTTGCCTAGAGAAGACTAGTTGTTAATGAGTGAAGATATTGAATAATTCTCAAGTTTTGCTTATCTAGAAAGGGTAAGTTGAAATTTTCAACATTTATAAACCCAAGTCCACCTGCCAATTTAGCCTTGCCTATTGCCATGATAACTAGTGAGTTTTAGATCTATCTTCCCTTTACCCTCACCAAAACTTTTGCATAAGTCTATTTAGTTTATTCAAAATTGTCTTAGGAATCTTGAAAATACCCACACATTATGTTGGGATAGCCTTAATGACTGAATTGAGAAGAACTTCTTTGCCAACTTGAGATAAAAATCTGTCTTTTTAGTTGTTCATTTTGCTCTTGATTTTGTCTAGTATAGGCCTGAAAGTAGTTAATTCGTGTTTTCCAACATAAGAAGGAAGCCCCAAATATTTCTCATAAGACATGGATATTCTGAACCTTGTAGTAGAGAGGATGGACTCCTTTACTTCCTGTCTTGTGTTCCTAGTGAAAAAATTGAAGCATTGTCCAAGTTTAATCTTTGACTAGAGGTTGTTTCATAAGAATTCAAAAGACTGAATAATAGGCTCCATTCCAATTGATTAACTTCGCAAAAGAATAGGCTATCATTTGTAAAAAAAAAAAATGCTTAACAAGCAAAGACCCTCAAGCAGATGAGAAGCCAGAAATGTGATATTTCTTCTTAGCTTTATCCAGCATATGACTCAACACTTCTGAGCAAATGATAAAAAGGTAAGGGAAAGAGGACCCTCTTGTCCGAATCCTCTAGAGGGAGAATTTCTAATGTGGTGCTCCATTAATCAAGATTGAATATTCTACAATGCTCAGACTGCATGATAAGCTCTCAACCCATGGCCTTTCAAGCCCCATTCTCAACATAACAGCTTCTAGAAAATATCATTTTATTCTATCATAAGTTTTGCTCATGTCTAATTTAAGTACCATATACCCCCATTTCTTCCCCTCATTCTGTTTTGAAAGGAATGCATAGCTTCATAAGCTACTATAATGTTATGAAAGATTAATCTTCTTGGAATGTAGGCGCTCTGAGAAAGAGAAATAATATCAGGAATAATTTACTTTAGTATATTGGCAAGAACTTTAGCTATGATTTTGTAGAAAACGTTGCACACGCTTATAGGTAAAAAGTTAAGAGATTAAACTTTGGTCATTCTTCTTTGAAATTAAGATAATAAAGTTCTCATTAAAGCATTCAAAATCTCAAACCCTTTCCTTGGTAGTAAAATGCTTTCACTGCAGCAACCACCTTAGCACCTATTGTATACCAATGATCTTGATAAAACCCAGCTGTGAAACCATCTAGGCCTGGAAAGTTCAGTGGGTTCATCCCAAATATGGAATATTTGATTTCCTTAGTAGTGAACTCCTTTAACAACTTTCTATTTATTTTTGCATTGACTATAGGGCCAAATTCCTCTAGAATCTCATTTATCCCAGCTCGGGGTATAACCGGTTTGGTCTGATCTAGTTTTACATAAGTTTTAGGATTGAACCGATAATACCGATTTTGCATTTTAAAAAATCAATCCATACTAGTTACCTTCTTAAACTGGTATTTTCGATTTTATTAATCCGATGAATAAAACTGCCGGACTAGAACCGACCAGCTTTGAAACTGTAGCTCTTAAAGCATTTCTCTCTTTTAAGTGAGTTGTTGCCTTTTGTTTCCTCGAGTTGACTTGGGCCAAAGCACCAAATGACTCCGACATCTCTTAGTCCATTCTTAATCGTGCTTAGTTTACTAGAGCCACTGAATGCAGATCTTCAAGCAAGTTGTATGATATTGTGGCACTCTTCCCTTCTAGACTAGTTTGCCTCATACTAACGACTCTTTTGTGGTAAATTTCCTCCTCACCATGATTAAAACATGAAATAAATAGAGGTGAATGATCAGAACAAATAACAGCCAACACATGACTATCAGTATTCTCATCAAGCAAAGACCATTCATTATTCCTCAAGATTTTATCCAGTGTTTTTTTAGTGCAATCTCTACCATCCCTCTTATTATTCTTGGTCAATATTGAGCCTTTATACTCTAGATTACTGAGTGCACCATCATCAAGAGCTTCTCTAAAAAATTTCATTTGATTATAAGATCTAATAGCAGTACCAGATTTTTCCTTATTGGAAAGAATATCATTAAAGTCTCCCATGCAAAGTCAAGGCATCTGGTTGTGGGCTTAAGCATTCTTAACAATTGCCAACTTTCTTTCTTTTCTCAGATACATGGTTACCATAGAATCGTGACATCAACCATTTTGTCATACCATTAGGATTAGTAATTATCAAAGAAATGTGGCTTCTAGAGTAAGAAAATAATTTGGCATTGGCTCATCTCTTCCAAAGCGCTACTAACTCGCCACTTTTACTAAAAACTTAATTTGTTACGAATTTTTTCCACCTTATCTAGCCTGAAGCTCATGAGCTGTTCGAAAGTTTTCAAACACTCAGTAGTTTCAACTTATAAGTTCCATGGTGATTGGGAGGGCTACTTGGCAGCCTCTACCAATTCATTGTGCTTCGTACTCTCCAAACATTGGTGAGGTTTGAATCTTTTTAAAACCACTTTTGCTTCTTCAATCACATTGCTCTTCTTAAGACTTGAAACATGAGTCTATAAAACATAGTATAATCAACTATCTCTTCATCTTTCAAAAATGGCTTAGCATGAGCTCTCCTTTTCCATCAGGATAAAGTTTTTGATCCATTTTTAGCAATTCTTTTAAGATCGAAAGAGTTTAAAGGATTGATGACCTGGACATGGAACCCCTAGGTGGTTGCCAGGTGGAGATCTTTAATTGCCTTGTCGACTATCAATTTCAGCCCTGCAATCATGATTTGATTGTTATCCATTATAGCCATTTGGGAGATGCAATTAGTATCTTCCACATTTGAATTAGACCACCAGATTCTTGGTAAACTTTCCTTTGACATTTATCATTTGAACTATTTCCAAAACTAGCATATTCCTTAAAATTAAGGGATTGAATCGAGAATTCCTTGAAACTGTCGCTGCTTGTGTGTTCTTTCCATTTTGAGCTTGTCTTGTGAAAACCTGTTAGAATGCTCCTACCAGCTAGCTTCCATTGATACCCTTGTAGCCTCTTCAGTCTTGTTCTATTGATTTTTTTTTTTTTTTGTAGTAGCTTGATTGCTAGCCCTCAACCAACCACCTTACTATGTTATGAAACCATCATCTACACTCTTGCTTGATTCCATTTTAGCACATCTTTTGGAAATGTGTTTGATCATACTACAATGATAATAAAAATTATTAACCTCGTATATTTGAAAGGAATCCAAAACTTTTTTCACCAATACTGAGTACCTGATCTCTGCCAGAGATTTAGTAATATCAACAACCATTTTTACGCGTAAAACTTCTCCCAGTTCGTGCCAGTTCCATCTGTGTAAACTATAAGAACCATCTTTTTTGACTTCCTTAGTCTTTTCCTATATTATAATTCTTACGTGTGAAAGGCATGTCATGGCAGTGGATCTAGAAAGGTTCAGAAATAAACTGCGTATCATTCGACAAATAGTCACCTTCACATTCTCTCAAACATTCTAGAGACTTATCAAAAGACCATGGATGTCCTTGCATGATCATTTCCTTATTTGTATCTTTTTTGAATTCAATCACGAATTTATTCTAGTATGATGTTTTAAAGATTGTCTTGCCTTCAGTTTGCCATACCTTGATCAAAATTTCTCTAAAGTATTTTTGTTTATCTCCTTATTTGTATTCACGAAATCTATAATACACTTCTTGTTCTTTGCAGACGACAACAAAATGTCTTCTTCACTCACGTCAACTTCTTGTATTCCTCTCCTTTAATTTGAGCCCCTTACAAAGTTTGGAAATTTCATCTCCATCCTCTGAATCTCTAGAGACATTTTGCTCAAGAGAATATTTTTTTTAGAAGAAAACCAAGAGAGAAAAAAAACTCTACCTTCACAAAGTGAAAGAAGGTCAGTTGAGTAAAACTATCTAATTATTTAAAATATTAATATTTAAATGATATATAACAAATAAAAAAAATTGATATATAATATATTATAAAAATTAGTATATAAAATAAAAAAGTAAATATAATGAAATATTACAAATGATAAAAAATTCATTTGAATCCTCCTATTATCTGTCAGTTTAGAGCATTTACAAAATACTAGTTATTATTTAGCTAAATTTTAACTAAAAACTTCACTTTTACAAATTTTAACTAATCATTTTTTATTACATCAAATAATAAATATAACAAATCAATAACTATTCTAATTATAATTTGAATATTTATTTATCATTAAATAAAGTAAAATTATCAATCTTCATATTGAATATCTACCAAGAAATGATTTGGGAGCTTTACAAAGACAAAAACTGAAAAGATTTCTTAATTTTCTTAATTTTTTTAGGCACGGGAAAGTAAATTAGTGGGAAAAGTGAATATTTTAATTATAAAAAATTATTTGATTAGCTCAATGGGCTAGCTACACTTGTTAAGCCAAACTATTGAAAGTTATTTTGACTATTTATATATTGAGATTATTGCAATTCTATATTCATGCTTATTAACTATTATTTGATTAAATATTAATTTTGTTAAGTCTATTGTGAATACTCGTTCTCATTTAGATTTAAAGATGAGTTAAAATAAGTTTAAAAAGTTGAATAAAAGATTATGCTTTAGAATTATTATTATTTTAAAATTAAAAAAAATTAAATTAAGATTTGAAAAAATTAAACGATTTATTATATATTATATAAAAATTTTAAAAAATATAATAGTAGACGTGAGATTAGGTGAATTAAACTTATTTAAACCTCGAAACCAAACCGGATCTTGATCTACCCATTTGGTTCGTGAAAAATGAAAAAAAAAAAATATTAGTACATGAGACGGCCATGCCGTCTATCGTAGGAAGGATGCGTAGTAGCACAATCTCAAAAGCATCGAACATCTTCAACCTCTCCTCAACGATAAGAGAAATCCACACATCGCCCAATCATTCTTATTCGACCTCACGTCAACTTCTCTCTCTCTCTCTCTCTCTCCGACTCTCATCCTCTTCCCAATCAAAACAAATCCATTTATCTTGTCCACATAAACGTCTCACTCTTCGTACACACTCTTCTTCGCTCTCTCACTCTATCTCAGGCATATCCGATAACGCAGCAATGGCCTCAGCCACCGCACCCACAACACTCTCTCTTCTTCCCACCGCCACTTCCTCCTCCACCTCCCACATCCGCTCCTCCCTTATCCACCTCTCCCCTACCTCCTCCTCCTCCTCTTCCTCCTGCTCCATTTCCCTCCGCTCCTCTAACATCCGCCGCCTCGGTTTCTCCGCCGCCGACCCTCTATTCGCCCACGGAGTGGCCTCCAAAGTTCGATCATTCGGCGGAAAAGCAGTGAGAGGCGTGGTTTCCATGGCCAAGAAGAGTGTTGGGGACTTGACCGCCGCAGAATTGAAGGGGAAGAAGGTTTTTGTGAGGGCTGACTTAAATGTGCCTCTGGATGACAAGCAGAATATCACTGATGATACCAGGGTTAGAGCTGCGGTACCAACTATCAAGCATTTGATTCAGAATGGAGCTAAAGTCATTCTTTCCAGCCATTTGGTATGTTGACTTTGCAGGTTTTGAGGTTTTGGTTTCTATGCTTTGATCACACAGCGGATTTTCGTTGTGCTTTGTGATTGATGCTTTAGCATTATCTTTTTCTTTGCTGAATTGGGTTTTGATCATGCTGTCAAATTTTATGGTTCTTGATGGTGTGGCCTGTGGGTTTGATAGTAGCTTCATTTCAGTCTTCTTGCGTTAAGTTTCGATCGTATATTGAACGTTGATGGTTGTCTATGATTTTGGGTCTGTTAATGTATTTTTCAGTCTTTTCTGAACGGGGTTTTTGAAAAAGTCCTTAGACAATTGAAAGCTTTTTAGTCCCAGTTTAACTATTTACTAGGTGAAATGGACTTAGGGAAGTTTCAAATTGACTTGTCTTTTGGGGGTTATAGCGAAGATATGTCTAGTGTGGTTGACGGAACACACTCAATAACCGGGGTCGAGAATAATGCCATGTTTTCTGTTCAGGGCTCCTTCTCTGGGGCTTTTGACAGTACGCTAGAGGTTTGGTCAGTTAATCGATGACCCATAAATTCTTTCATACTGCAGAAATATATAGCATATAGGTTTTGGCTTGTTTTCATGATGTCTTACTCAAAGATAACATTCTGAAATAGTTATCTGTTGAAACATTTGGGGGCAACCATTCGTTTTTCTGCTATATAAGGACTATATGACACTTATAGTTTGATGAGCTAAATTGATGTTGCTTCCAATGATTCTTCAGGGACGACCAAAGGGTGTTACTCCAAAATTTAGCTTGGCACCTCTTGTACCTCGGCTATCTGAACTCCTTGGCATTCAGGTACATCCTCATCTTCATCAATATAGAAGTAAAAGAAACAAATGGGAAAAAGGATTGTCACTATGTGGTGGATCGTGACTAATGTCTTGGAATGCCTTTGTTATTTCGTATTATATACGAACAGGTTGTGAAGGCAGATGACGTTATTGGTCCAGAGGTAGAAAAGTTGGTGGCTTCACTTCCTGATGGCAGTGTTCTTCTTCTTGAAAATGTGAGATTTTACAAGGAGGAAGAAAAGAATGACCCTGAGTTTGCAAAGAAGCTTGCCTCCTTGGCTGAGCTTTATGTGAATGATGCTTTTGGGACTGCACATAGGGCTCATGCATCAACTGAAGGGGTTACAAAATTCTTGAAGCCATCTGTTGCTGGTTTCCTATTGCAGAAGGTGGATTTCTTATTTTCAATCGTTTCTTATGTATTAATTTCTAATTATTCTGCTGTAGCTTCTACTTTCTCCAAAAATTTAGATGAGGCTTGGCATTTTTTGACCAATTTCATGTATTTCATGATCCTCAATTGACTGATGCCAGCTGATATAAAATCCATATATCTGAGTAACACAGTTTGAATAGAGGAACAATATAATTGGGGTTGATAAATGGAAAGAATCAATGCTTCCTTCCTGTTTATTCTGAGGTATATATCTTGTTTGTAGGAGCTGTAAGTGGTTTATATGAATTATCAATCCTTCATTTTATTTTTCTAGGAGGAATCCTTGAGGGTAGTTGACTGAGTTTGGAAATCCCAGGCTTGCTATTACTTTCTTCATTTCTACATGAATTTATGACTGATGTGTGTACTTATCAACAAAACTACGAAAGAAGTATCACTTTCTGTTATCTTTTCTTGTTTTAGGAACTTGACTATCTTGTTGGCGCTGTATCTACCCCCAAGAGGCCATTTGCTGCCATTGTGGGTGGTTCAAAGGTTTCATCCAAGATTGGGGTAATTGAGTCACTTCTGGAAAAGGTTGATATCTTACTTCTTGGTGGAGGAATGATCTTCACATTTTACAAGGCCCAGGGCCTGTCAGTGGGTTCATCCCTGGTAGAGGAAGATAAGCTAGATCTTGCTACAACACTCCTTGAGAAGGCCAAGGCAAAGGGAGTTTCTCTTTTGTTACCCACTGATGTGGTAATTGCAGACAAGTTTGCACCTGATGCTAACAGCAAGGTTTGTTTTCCAAGCTCCCTTTACAAGATTTGTTCCTCAGATATTTTTTCTCACATTCCATTTTCAACGCTTTGCTGGAAAATAAACATTGTCATTGTAGATTGTGCCAGCTTCTAGTATCCCTGATGGCTGGATGGGATTAGATATTGGACCAGACTCTATCAAGACATTCAATGATGCCCTGGATACTACTAAAACTGTCATCTGGAATGGGCCAATGGGAGTGTTTGAGTTTGACAAGTTTGCTGTTGGAACTGAGGTATGCAAGGAACTTGTTCGATTCATTTTTGTTTTCACTGTTTACGAACCTGTTTCATCCTATGGGCAGCATATTTGGTTGGACATAACATGTGTATAGGGATGGTAACGTGCAGTTCAGCCTAATCTATCCTATACGGACCTACTGTGTTGGAAAGTCTGTACAAAACCCAGATTGCTATCCAATTATATGTACACAAACATAGCCTAACAAAGTCCGGGCAGGGCGGATGAACCCTTAACCGACTCTGTTGCTTGTGTGTAAGAATGAATGTTGGAAACAAGAAGTAAAAGTCTAGTTTTCCGGAATGACGCTATACCAACTTTATCCAGGCCACACCCATATTTGACTTGCAATAAATGACCATATAATAGGGTTGTATACAGACATGCATATTCATTACAATTGCAATCGCATACTCTTTATATATAGATAAATAGAGAACGAGTTGAAGTTGTATCCATGATTGCAGTCTATTGCAAAGAAGCTAGCCGAGCTTAGCGGGAAGGGAGTGACAACAATCATTGGGGGTGGAGATTCTGTTGCAGCAGTAGAGAAAGTAGGAGTTGCTGCAGTGATGAGCCACATTTCAACTGGTGGTGGTGCCAGTTTGGAATTGTTGGAAGGCAAACAGCTCCCCGGTGTCCTTGCTCTTGATGAAGCTACTCCTGTTCCCGTGTAAGGCTTTTAAGTTGATTTTTTTTTTTTTTGTTTCAACCATTCCCATGCTATTGTTTTTTATTTGGGGTAAGGTTGCCAATGAGAAGTGTAATGTTGTAGGAAAATATGAGTTGTGGTTGTAAAAATGCTCATGATGTTTCCTTTGATGTAAGGTCGAATTGAGTTCCATTTTCTCGGTTCCACTTTTTCACATAAGAAATTCAGCAGAACAGATTGTAAGATTGGCAGGGAAAATCTTTCAAACAATCTAAATAAAATTGGTTCTTTGCCATCCTCAATTTCTCCTTTTGGCGTGTTATTGCAGGTTGTAACTATTGCAGCTCCCAAAAAAAAAAAAAGAGTTTTGATTCAGATTGATTCAATGGATTCAAAATTAAATCGGACAGAAAAAGAACTGATTCTAGTGTTTTTTTTTTTTAAATGTTATTATGCTCGCTTAGTTCGACATCTTATTTTGACATTTTATGCATTATTTATTTATTTATTTAATGGTTAAAGAAGTGTTTATTAGTATATTGATAATTTTTTTTAATATTTTTAAAAAATATTTTGATATGAAAAAAAAAAAGAAAAAATGAAAAAGAAGTAAAAATAAATAAAAAAGTGACAAGTGGTATCAATGGGCCGTGCTACGCAAGCGGCCCATTTTGTTTTTTAATTGTTTATTGAACTGCTTAAATCAGCTGATTTTATATTCTTAACTAGTTAATAAATTTATATTTTATTAATTTTTTATAGATGATTTTAAATGCTTAACTTAACTTATATATTATTTTTAATATTTTTTTAGTAATTGAAGTTGAACACCGATTGATCTAGATTCTAAACTCGTTCCGAGCCATATAGCATTATGACTGGGAAAACAATACTAAAGAGGCCATATTATCCTTCTATCAAAATGTCCTCCCTTCTCGTTGGGAAATATGGATTTAATTAAGTAAATAATAATAATAATAATAATAATAATAATAAAATATTCTAAAAATATTTGAAACATTCCTAAACCTAACTTAAACAGCTGATCTGATGAACTTTGCAACCCTCGACCACAAAAATGAGAGGTCCACATTTTATGCACATAATAATCACCTGCCACGCCTCTTCTCATCTTCTTTGACTTTGCATGATGGGTATTTAGATAACTAATAATGGTCTTTTATTACAAAATTAAAATTACAATAAAATAATCAAATAAGTCTCACATTGAACTTGTCAAGTCTAAAATTATTTGGCTTTGATGAATAGTAAATCACTCAAATTTATCAAATATAAAGAGTTACTATTCACTCTCCATCTTAATATTTTATTCTACTTTAATATTTAACAGATTAAAATTAAATATATTTAAACTATTAAAATCACTAAAACTTGCAAAAAATTATTTTTTGACAAGTTTATTATTAATTAATATATTAAGTATATAAAATTAATATTTAATATCTCGAATTGACTATTATTTGTAAAATTAAAAAAAAAATTAATTTATGATTTACTACAATTAAATTTAATATATTAAGTTTATTTGCAAATAAATTTAATTTTTTAATTAAAATATATAATATTCTATTATTATTTAGATCTTGATTTAGTTAGATTAATGTAAAATCTTTGACTAAAATCATATGTTTTATAATCAAGACAGTGAATTTAGCTTTTAATTTGGACTTAACAATGATTAAACCATTGCTAATGCTCTTACAAATCTGGTCAAAGGGTAGTTACATCTTTCAACCATCACTTGTATTTATTTTTATTTTATACCCTAAATTATAAAACTATTACTTTACACTTAACCTATCTATATTTGTTCATTTGTATAATATTAGCTATGATCGTTAAGATGGCTCATTGATTGAGTGATATAATTTTAGAAAAATAATTTATGCAATTTTAGATATGCAAGTCTTGCTAACTCTTTTTTTTTTAAATTGCATAAATTTAATATTTACATAAAGAATTAATTTTTTAATAATAATATCTATTGTTTTTTTTAAAGAAGTATATGAGGTTTGTATATCTTAAAACTATATTTAATATTCTTTTCCAATTTTAAGTAGGAAAAATAAGGTAAAAAATATAATGTCTTTTGAGGTTGGAAAAAAATAACAAGTTCGTTTGATAAGATTCAGAACAGGTTCAAATGTTAATTAAGCCCGGTTTGGATTTAAAGGTGACTTAAACTCATTTTCATTTTATTATTATATTTTTTTAATTTTTTTTTATATAAAATACAAATCTCAATACAATTTTTTTAAATTTTAATATACTTTTTTTAAAATTTTAATTTGATTTTTTTAAATTTTTAAATAATAATAATATTAAAAAAATAAAATAAATTTATTTTAATTATTTCATCTCTAAATCCGAACAGTACCTAAAGTGATCACCTGAATGTTTATACAAGCATCAATTCGTATTTTGAATTTGACACGTCTACATGTTTGATTGAACTCAGCTCAAAAGAATATTTATTGGAGTAGGTATATGTGATGGGGAAGTGGAAGATAAGCAGTCATGCTTTGTGCCGCAGTTGTCCTGTTATAATTATTGCAACATTTTTTCTCATTTTATTTAATTTTTATTTCAATTTATCTTATCTCGTTACAAAAACAAACGAATCAATTTTGAATCAATAGAATAAACTTGATAGACACTCTGAGCAACTAAGTAAGGTTTGATTTATTAGTTTGAAAAATAATGAATGCAGAAAATTTTGGAAAGATTTCTAACAACCTCTTGGAGAGTATGTAGTACTATATAAATTTGAGGTTGTTTCATAATGAAGAAAATTGATAGCTAGCTGCATAGCTTAAGTGGAGAGTTATAAAGAAGTTAGAGCTTTTTTTGGTTGTTTGTTTGTTTTTATTTATTTATTTCCTGTTAAGATAGAACTAAATTGTTGGTTATTTATGTTGGAAACTAGGAAGCCTCCTCCAATTAAAAAGTTGAAGCTCAATTTCGAAGGGTATTGTAATGATCAGGTAGAGGAGCCATTCTCTATAATGAGAAGGGAGAGTTAATCATGGCTATGACTAGAAATGAAGGTGGGGGAGCTCATGAAATTGTAGATATGGAAGCCCTAGCTGCATTGAGGGGTCTGCAAATGGTGCTTCGTTTAGGGATTTCAAGTATGCTAGAAGATGACTCAATCAATAAGGCAAGACATGCCATATTGGTACTGGATCATGATTCTGCCAAATTAACACTTGCTTTTGTGTCGTCTTCATTTTCCAAGCATTAAGATTTTCTTGGTAAGAGAAATTCAATTGTTCCTTTTGCTTTTCGAAAAGACAGAATTACTTGGTTATGGACTATATCATTTCTCAATTTCCATGTAAAATTAATCATCAAGACTGCAAATAATTGGAAAGGGTGTACTTCCTGTGAGCTTAAACCCAGTTTCAAATTTGGAATTAAAATAACCTATATCCGATCCTAAATTGTGGCAATTGCCAATGAAGAGATGTTTAGTGGCCATTTGCTCTGACTCCAAATGATTCTTGAGATAGGACATTTGATAAAGAGGTGGAGTAAAGTTTCTTCTTGTTAGAAGGAGAAATTGAAAAATTGGAAAATTGGACCTGATTGATTCGGTGGAATCGGTTCGTCTTTAGACCAGTCTAGAACCAATTCTCATAATGTCAAAATTGGTCGATACCAATCCGGTTCTAGTTTTAAGATTTTTAAAACCGGGCCAATTGGTTCGATATAATAAATATTTTAAATTGTTATTTTTAATATCATATATAATATTGTTTATATTAAATATAATTTATATATAATATATAATAATATAAATTATAATTATATATAAGATAATATTATAATAATTTATTTAACATAAAAGTTTAATCATGAAAATTTAATTGATCATATGCTTTAAACGTAAAATATAAATACTTATAACATTTTATCATAAGAACAACTTAAATTGAGAAAAAATATTTAAAAATAAATCAGTTTTTATATAACATTTTTTTTTTTGTAATAGACTACAAATTTTTCAATAAAACATGTTTTTTAAACCATTTGTTCTTAAAAAAAAATAGATCTTGTTTTTAGAAATTTGCATTTGATTGAAACCAGAAAATCAGACTGAAACAAGATCTAAATTGATAAAATCGAAACTTTCGATTTTGACAAGTAACTGGTGTGCGTAAAAAATTTTAAAAAATATAAAATCGGTAGTACTAGTTTAGTTATAAATTATGTCTAAAATTGGATTAAATCAGACTATTTATACCCTTACTTCTTGCTTATCACACAAAAGACAATTAAGGAAGACAAAGATGATAAGAAGCCCTTTAGACAGCCTTTGGTAGGGATTATATCCCAAAGAATTTTGCATCGTAGAAGCTTCTGGCGTTCATAGAATTTTAATTTTCAAACCTTCTCTATCGCAATGTTTGGAAAGATTATTAATGTTTGGAAAGATTATTTAAATTGAGTGGCTGATCTTTGCAGTAAGATGGTAAACAGTTTTGACAGTGACCTTTTATTATGATTTTTGACTCATATAAGATAGTCCTTAATTAATGGATATTTATGTTATTTTTTATACTTTTAATATAATGAATTAAGTGAGTTTTATGTATTAAATAAAGAATATTAAATTGACAATGTGAATTAATTGATTAAGTTGACAAATGGATATTTATGTTATTTTGGAGTCACCCAATAAACACAGGCGCGACCTGCATCATATGTGAGGCCTCGCGTCCTTAAGGAAAAAACATCCGTCCCTTTCTTGTGAAGCTGAAGTCCATTACTCCAAGCCCGTGACTTGATTCAGACCCAGAATAGAAGCCCAAGTGAAGCTCACATATCTAATGGAAGAGTATCAAGCCGTGACTCTACTGTGAACAAAACCGAGACAGGCGCAATTACTGAAGCCATGTCCGTGACTTGCAAATAAACCGAGGAAGTGAACATTTCCAAGCGACCCTGCCGCGAATAAACCAATGAAACCGAGACACAAAAGACTCATGCCGTGACTTGAAGTGCAGAGCAGGAATTAAAGAGAAGAAACAAAGACTTGCGGGAGACTAAGGGCCTAAACCGAGAGAAGCCCACAAGTGTTTAAGGAAGCTTGACCTAGGACCTGATTTGCTTGAGCCCGAGTCCACAACTATGAAACACGTTTGTTAGTCTTAATGTGGAGTCCAAGTCCATTAGTCATAAAGTGCACGTCCGGAGCCCATGTATCCACACGAAACCGAAGCTCACAAAGCATTTGCGTGATTTTCAAATGATGCTCGCGTCCATAAGATTAGCCCATTACACTAAAGCAAGTCGTGACTTCTATGTGAAATCCATGTGACCCGACTTGTTGAGGATACCCAGCGTGACTTAACTGCATTCTGATATACAAATAATTCGGAGTAAAGTTATAAAAATCGCTTCGTTCTAGCTGGAATTGTCAAAAAATTCAGTTTCAAAACAGTTGCCGAAATAGTGAAGTTTTGTATTCAATTCCGGTCTGAATTTTGGTCATTCCGGCCAGATTCTGATGTAGATTCTGGTCATTCTCTGGTCTATTTCAAATAAACATTTTTTTTCTTGCTCTTTTTTTTTTTTAAATTTTTTAAATTTATTCATATTTCTCTGGGCTGTAGCATTATTTCAATATTTTTTTTCTTCATTTTTTATTTTATTTTTTGAACTTTTTATCATTTATTTGGTTGTTTATTATTATTAATTCCACACATCTATGTTAACTGAATTCGTTTTACTTTTTGATAATGTTTTTAATTAGATTTGTATGTTTTTAATTAGATTTGTATTGGTTTGTTTTAAAATATAGTTATTATATATATTTATATAATATTTATCCTGAAACGGTATTCGAAACGGTACTTGTATCAAAATTTTTCATTTCAATATCTCAACCGAAATGGTCACCAGAACGAAATTCATAACTTTGATTCGGAGTCCTTCTACGAACAAACGGCAGATACAAATAAAAGACAAACGATTGACGCATTATTTTAATTTTTTTTAAAAAAAGATATCATCTCCAAATAAAAAAGTGCCTTTGTCTTCTCCAAGAAATGAACAATCCAGACAGCTCTGACTCCTTTCTTTTGATGCTCTTTGAGCAAATGCTTCTTCACTCTTTGAAATCCTTCGTTTGCAAACTTCTATATATCTGTATCAATCTTCTTAAAACCCTTCCCGTGTTTTACACCACAGAACCCCATCAACAAAACAACTAATTGTAAAATGTTCAAACCATATTAATTTATAAAAACAACACAGCTTGTCAGCTACGCCGTGTACATCCCATTTCTCTTACTCATTCAATGTGGAAGTTGGAGGCCAAAAATTAATTTTCGGTGTTTACCATAAAAATCGACTTCTTCCCTTTTTTTTTTTTAAGATTGCCCCCTCTGTTTTTCTTCTTAAGTTACGTATTTTTGGTTTTGGAATCTTGCTTCAACTGTAGATCGAAGGAGTCCCTGCAAATGTCAAAATGCTTACCTAGAAGAAATCGAAAGTTTTTGCAATTTTTTTTCTTCCCAACTCCCAAGTTTCTGCATATTTCGAATACATGATTGAAGAAAACAACGATAAAAATTTATTTCAAAATCCAAAACTGAAGTAAGAAAGATAAAATCTAGTTGAGAAAATATGAAGAATAGCAAAAAAGACAAAAGCTTCTTAATGTAGATGGACAACAAAAATGATGGACTTGTGGAACCTGTGGAAGTGGATGAAGAACCAAAAAATTAAAAATAAAAGGAGGAAAATCAGAAATGGAAACAACGACCTTCATTCCTTGTAATAACGTTGCAGGGATGATTTAAACTCTGCAAAGCATAGCTTGCATCATCAGCACTATTTTTAAACACAAGGTTGCCAATGTTTAGAAGTTTCAAAATAGGATTTTTGGCTGAAGAATTTGAAGACTAGATAGCCAAGGTAGATTGATTTCCATTTATGAATATGTTTCTTGTGGAACATTTGCAGAGAAGCACAACATTCAAAAATCTATTTTTTTCCTTTTAACTTTTTAATCTATTTTTACTTTGCCACGTCCGCTGTTTACATGCCGCTTGTGTAGTGGCGACTGTCCCTAGCATTTTACAATAATTCGAAAGCTAAGGGAAACTTCTAAAAGGAAATATGGGACCACGAGTAGAGAAAAGGCAACAATTATGCACGATTGAATCCGTGGCTTGGAGTGAGAAATGAAAGTATAATAGGAAGAAGGTTTTTTGGAGGAAGAAGTTAGTTATTTTTTCTTTGCATTTTTTTCCTTTATTTTTTTGTAGTTGCAACACAATTTTCGCCTTCTAGGGTTTATCCTTTTTTGGATATTTTCTCTCATTTCATTATGGCTTTATTTAAGTTTATTTTTGTTAATAGAAATACAATGTGTGGCTAATTTATGAAGCTTGAATTGTGGAATGAGATTCGATTTGTCTTAGATTCTAGTTTAATGCAATATTTCGTTGTTAAATATTAATTTTACAATCTTGCTACATGGATTTGGTTTGATAATAGAGCGTAACTCTTGCTCTTGATTTGTTGTTGACGTTAGGCACAATAAATGCTTGAAAATTATCAAGGTTTCTCTCAGTTGTTTGTTAATGTGTATTTAGCTAGTATAACAGTGAATCTCTTGGGGGAAACATTGCAAAACTTGAGCATAATTTTTCTATCTTTCGATTATCAATGCTTTGACTGGATTGTTGGTTGAGAAATTAGCTAGGAACTAAGAAAAGGGAGTCCCATACCCAACCCAAGTGCTTATTAATTTGTTTCTTTAATAGATACTTTAATTTCATTTTTGATTTAGTTTTACTCAAATTAATTTCATATTTTTACTTTTATTTTTTTTATTTCAGTTTAAGTTTAGTTTTGAATAGAATTAATTTTGTAAGTAAATCTCAGAAATCTTTTCTTTTTATTTGACACTACTCATTCAATTTTTATACAATTATAAAAAGTACAAAAATATTTCTCACATTACATTTTATTTTATTTTTATGTTCCATAGTCAATAATACTTGTTACAATAAAATTACCTTTTGATAACCTTTTGTTCCTGTGAATTAGACTTTGAGATTTTCAGTATATTGCAACATGACATCTTCTACATTTGTGAGCTAAATTTCATAATGAACTAGTCCTCCTAAAGCTTGAAGAAGATAGAGGTATTTTTTGAATCTCTCTAATGTTTTCTTATTGGAAGAGAGTTAGCATTTCTTGCAAGTTCCAGGAATGGGTTGCTTGGTTGATTAGATCTGAGACTTTTTGTGATGGAGATAGATAGGTAACGTGGCTAAGCGGACTTAATTTGAGTTTTTTTAAGGAAGGTATCCATGGATGTAACCAGGCTCTCACTAACGTGCCATTAGAGATTTGGAAGCACATGCCTTATTCTGAAAGGTTTATTGTGTGCAAATTACCTTTCCAGAGAATGGAGTTAGTGGCCTTTGCAATCACCTGCTAGAAAATGTACCCATTCTTAAGTATTTTTTTTGGTAAAAGGGAATGCCACATGCTTGGACTTAGTTGGCTCATTTCCCATCCCTTCTTAGCTAAAAGAGTGGTGTTCATGTTTTCTAACATTCATAATCCCAATCCACCTTATTTTTCTGGTTGACATATTGTTTTCCAGGATTTTGAGTAGAGCCTCTACTTTTGACTCTTTTTTCTTCCTCATAATTTTTTTTTGAAGTTGATGTTCATCGACTTGCACACAGATTTTGGCAAAATATGCGTCAACATTTGGTATGTGGGAATTAAGCTTGCAACTGTTCGTATGAGCATCTTTCTACCTGCCTATGACAAGAGTCTTGATTTCCATACCTCTAGTTGCTTGTTAATTTTTTCAACAACTCATTATAGCTTTCTTTCTTAGATCTTCTGAAAGATGTTGGTATTCCTAGATATTTCATCCTAGATGTAGTCTATTTATATTGCAACATGTTGAGAATTTCCCTTTTTGTTGCTTGGCTTGTGTTGCTTGTAATGAAAAATTGAAGATTTTGCATTGTTGATTCTTTGACCTGACCATGCTAGATATTTTGCCTGGTTCTCATGTATGTCCCTTGTTGTGCTTTCTTTTTCTTTCTTGAAAATGATGAGGTCATCTACAAAAAAATGAATGAGAAATTGGCAGGTAGCTTCTACTAAGTTTGATTCCTTCAATGTTGCTGATGGCTTCTGATCTTGCAATTAGTCTTGAAAGTACTTCATTGCATAATATGGATAGAAAGGGTAAGATGTGATCACCTTGCTTGAGACCTATCTTTTCTTTGAAAAAAATCTCTCAGAGAGCCATTTATGAGAATAAAGAAGGATGTTGTTGTTATACATTCTCTAATGAGAGCGATCCATTGATTGTTGTAACCTAAAGCCTTCATTACGACAAACTAGAAATCCCATTCAATAAAATCAAAAGTTTTTTTCATGTCTAGATTGATTGCCATTTTCCCTTCCTTCCTTTTGATTTCTTGAGATGGTGAAATAGTTCATGGGTTATAATAGAATTCTCCTTAATACTGCGACCTAGGACAAAATTTGTTTGGAAATGACAGATGATATTTGAGAGAGTTTTCTTTAATTGATTTGCCATCATTTTTGTGATTGTTTTATAGATAACATTTGTCAAACTGATTGGCCGAAAATGTTTTGGTCAGCTTGGCTTTGGCACTTTCGGGATTAAGGCAATGTTTGAATGGTTCATTTGTTTTAGTAGTTTACCACTCTTGAAAAAAAATTTGGACCTTAAAAATGACTTCTTTTTTGACGATATTTTAATAGCACTTGTAGAAGAGAGCCGTCAATCCATCCAGACTTGGAATTTTGTGGTTTGAGATTTGCTTTAGAGTACAAAAAGTTTCTTCTTATTCCGACATTGTTGTTAGGAAAGAGTTCTCTTGATTAGATATTTGCTTTTGGAAGAAATTTTCAAGCTCCATTGGGATGATAGGATTTGTAGATGTGTAGACGACCTTGAAATGATCTACAAAAGTTAATACAATACTATTTTGATCCATGGTCCGCTTACCTGGACTGAGCTTGATAGATTCAATCCCATTGCTTCTTGTTCAGATTGTTGTTAAGAGGTGATAGAACTTTGTGTTTAGATCTGATATTGTGAGCCAACTGATTCTGGGCTTCTGGCGCAATTGTGTTTTCTCACATTCCAATTGATCTTGAAGATTTTATTTATTTATTTTTTATTTCTTGCAGTTGGTGTTCTTACTAGAAACTACTTCGACTTGGATGAGTACATTGGATTTAATTGATCTCTTTTTCTAATTGTTGAACATTCTATTGAATTATACCAAGATGCACTTTATTCCAATGTTTGAGAGCTTTTTTAGTGACTTTAATTTTGCTACAAAGTATGAAAGAGGGGTTAACACTGAAATGCTTGCTCCAAGCTTTTTGAACAATTATTCAACTTAATAGTTCTTTGGTCTAAAACTTTTAAAATTTGAAATATGGCGCTCTTTTTCGCACTTTCCAAGTATTTAGCAAGAAAGGATGATGATATGATACCCCTAAAGTGAGATGTTAGATAATGGTGTTTGGGAATAATAGTTACCATTGTGCAGTCATCAAATATTTTAAACCAATATCCACTAGATCATGAGCAGTTATCCAATATTTTAAACCACCTATGGAGGAAGAAGTGACCAGGCGGCCTCCAAGATTTTCAAATTGGTTTCCAAGGTCATTGAAATTGAATAGCGTCTGGAGAGGCCCAAAATTGTGCTTTTTGTTGCCACCGAGCTGTAGCATATGTATAAGTTGTTATTCAAGGGTAGTGAGAAGGATCAAAGTAAATAAAAATAGATAATGCATTTATATTCACATGCACTGGTTCAACATGTATACCCGATCTCCATAACAACAAAGTGACTCCATTTTTTCTCGAGTTGGGAAAGTTAACAAAAAGCTAGAAACCTACACTATTTAAAATACTAGAGGTGTGTTTATCAGACACCATGTTTTTCGACAAAAATATAATATCCACATTTTATTTTCTAATATTGGCCCTTAAACATCTTATTACTTTAAGGTGGCCTAGTCCCTTGCAATTTCATACCAGTGTCTTCATGGTTCATTTGAGGGGCTAGAAGCCCTGTCTCGCTTGCTATTTTCTTCTTTTCAAATAAAGTCATTTTTTATGAAGCCCAAGTGTAAGGCTTTCTTGGCATATTCCTTTTTCTTTTTGATTTTTTCAAAGGATTTTGCTTGCTTTGAGAGAAGTATGAGAGCCACTTCTTTGTCCTATTTGTTGATGGCAAGTCTAGTGGCATTTTCCTATGCACAAACCGAGTGGTCCTTCGTTAACTTTGGCATTTTTTTTCTTCATATTAGCCTTCTACATCTCCCAAGATCAGGTTTAGTCTTAACGGCAAGTCATGAAAGAAAGTATCACTAGGTTTACTAAGCTATATGCCTGGATTAACTAGGACAAGCTGGATAGGCTCAACCACTTGCTCAATATGGACTGAAAGCTTGAGCCTTTTTGCATGCATGGGCACTTGAAAATTGCTGAAAATGGGAGAGTGCAATGGGTTCGAATGAAAAAAGTCACCATCTTGTTAATCTGGTTTGAATCTGGGCTGACTTGAGCTTAAGAGGTGTGGGGGTCTTGGTTTGCTCGGTAAGCTTTGGGGCCTTGAGGATTTTGAAATGTTTGAGGACCTGTGTGTGTATTCTACTAGATTGGGCTGAAGGGTTTGGGTGGAGGGACCTAGTCCATTATGTTTGGTGAGCTTTAAAGCTTATGACTGCTGCATGTATACTTTTCCAATTTTCACTCCAAGCTTTAGGGTTCAATGCAGATGGATAGCTGAAACACTGTAGTGTCGATTCCATCTGATTGTTGTATAATAGTTGATGTTCTTTCGGATGGGAGTGGGAGTGACTACTCTGGTTGACTGATGTGAGCAAGTTCGGGGGGATGTTGTTAACAACCTAAGTAATGGGGGTTTGTTTGGTTGGTGGATCATCTTTATGGTCTACATTGATCTAATGGGGGATGGTGAACAGTGAGTTGGGGGAAGAGTCGTTAGCAAGTTTTGTTCCCCTCTATGAGTTGAAACCAAAGTGGGTGACATTGTTTTTCGTCGGCATCTTCCAGGTGATATTTTCCTTTTCCAAATTCCCTTCTTATTTTCTTTCATTAGATCTGATTTCGTGCATTAGATAACCTGGGTTTATGAAAGAAACTCAACTAGTCAGTAGATCTCCTAGGATGAAACCCTAGTAGGAATCTGAGCGAAAGAATGGTAAGTATTGGTGATGGGAGGTCTTCGAAAGGAACCATTATTTCTCCAATCAATTTAATCTTGTGCATGTCTTCATAAAAAATTATGACCCCTTTATCCTTGTCAGTTTTTGTTGAGTTGGGAGGTTCACTTCCTTTACTTGATTCAATTGCTTTGTCTAATTCTATAGTTACTGCATTGCTTATATTTTCTTCTTGGACATATGCCATTGGCCCCTAAAATACCACTGAAGGGGGAAAAACGACCATATTCATTGCTTCAATGGTGACAAAGGGTTAAGAGCTTTCAATATAATCTCCTGTCCCTAGTGTTTTGTCTAACTAAGTAGACTTAAGGAGGATGGATGGGCCTTGAAGTGGTGGAAGTATGATGCTAGTAGTGCAGTATTCTACTCCAAGGGCCATAGGATAGTTGGTCAGGGATAGTTTTAAGAAAATTATAGAAAAATCTAGAATGTCCCAACCTACCATGGGTATAACAAAAATCTGAGAGTCTCTCATATTTGAAAGAGACCCTAGTATCAATATTTTAATCCCTAGAAAGCCAAAAACCCTATTTGAGAGGTAGGTTAATGTTAGGTTCAACTTTGGTCCTAAAAAATTTCTTAGAAGTGATACTGAGGGTTATCTCTTGCCAAGTTGAGCCTGTTGGCCAGTCATTGAGGAGCAGAAGGTGGCCCCTTAAGTTCCAGGGGCCTAATTCACTATCCTCTGTTTGTCTCTGGCTTATTGGAAGGTGAATAAAAATTTATTTATATCCAGATCTTCAATATGAAACTTCTTGATAAAGCTCCATGCAACCTTGAAAGAAGCATCTAGTGAGATTTTGTTTGAAGGTCTTGTTGCTTCTATCCTTCCTACTAATACCAATTTAGTTGTTTCTTTTGTAGAATCTGGTGTTAGAATGAGATTTTAGATCTTTCTATGAAAGTGCCTCAGTTTGCTGGATTAAAGATTTTATGTCCATTTTGCAATAAAGAAGATAGTCATTAGTCACTTCATTAATAAGTGGACTTTGGGACAATCTGTAATCTGAGAGGATGGAGGGGATTGACAAAACGCAAAAGTGTAGAGAGCTTGTAGAGAAAGTGTGGATTTATGGGGGCTGCGACAACCCTTGTTACTTGGGTCTCGATTTGGGATCCGCTAGGTTTTTTTTTTTACATTAATTTTTTAATGTTTTTAAATATTTTTTTAAAAAATAAATAAGATTATAATATTATTAAATAATATTTCTTAATCATTAAGCTAAAAGATTAAAAAAAAATTGGAGCGGGACTCAGAATGAGACTCAAATAGTGGTCTCTTTATCATTTTTCGTGAATTTATTATGGCTCATGGTACTTTTTAGTATTAGATAACAATACGAAGGATATATAAGAAAATTTGAAGAAAAAACTATAAATAAGTGCAATGTTTTTAGGGCAAGGCGGCAAGGCACCTCCTCTTGCCACCACTCTGTCCACTGTCCTCTGTCCACAACCCTAGCCCCACCTAGGCAATGTGGGCTACCCCGCTCTCCTCCTCTTTTTCCTCTTTTTAGTTTTTTTTATTATTCTTCTTGACGTCTTGTTCTTAAAGCATGGCATGAGTTTGTTTGCAAATCCACTACTATTCATGGTGCAATTTCTTTGCTCAGACCTACGAGCATGCTGTGGTAGTGATTATATTTTTTATATTTACCTTGTACTGTGTCTTTTGTATTTTTATATTTACCTTGTACTGTGTCTTTTGTATTTTGTAATTTATTGGATTTTGTAATTTATTGGATTTGTATTTTTTATATTCTTCTTGACGTCTTTTGTATTTTGTAATTTATTGTATTTTGTGCCCTTGGGTGTAAAGTTGAATCCCAAAGGCAAACCTCACCCTCCACCCATGTCGGGGGCAGGGTGCAGGAAAAACCAGTATTATATATATTTTTTTGTATAAAGCACAACGCAATTGTTAATACAATTAAGTTATAATCTATCAAATTAATCCAAACCTGTTTATACTTAATCTTAATAATATATTTTACATTTCGGATTAATGGATCATATTAAAAGTTTACAACCTTAGTATGAGATATGGGCGAGTTTGGGGCCCAAGATGAAACATAAAATTCTCATATAATCTTATTTCATTTCTTCCATCTTACTCCCAATTATAATTGAAATACATTTTTTTCAAATTAATCATTATAATTTTTTCAAACTTTCAAATTATAAATAAAAAATAATTCCAACCTTTTCAAAATTCTCAAACAAAAGTAATATTATAGAATTATATTATTTCAATATTTTAACTTTGTAATATTTTTTATTAAACCTTTTCTTCCTCCTTTCTCAAAATCCAAAAAATACTCAATTTAAACTATCTTATTGCTACCATTAAGAAACTATCTTAATACTATTTATAAAATTCTCATCTTATCTCGCTTCCCAAACCAGCCCCAACTATAACATCTAGAGCTAAGCTTTTGTGCCTATTAAATGGACAATGGAATGCAATTAAAGAAATTAATATAATTTGAGCTGTAACTTGTTTATATTGTTATTAAGGTATCTCGAGAATAAATGAGAGTTAAGTTCCCTAAATCTAATTATTTTACCATCAGCTTTAAGTCAAGTATGCTAGCTAGCTAAAACTAGCTAAATTTAATTATTTTATCATATCCATTTTTATATTGGTTCTCAAATTATAAAATATTTTAACATTAAATGAGAGATGTAGAATGAAGATAAGGATTGAAAGATTGGCACTTTGATAAACTAATGAATAATAATTGACTGCATTAATGATAATGTTTTGTTATGATGCTTTCATAAACTAGCATGCCTGATAGCTGTAGGTTTTCCATCCTCCCCCTTCAAACACAAAAGATGACTAAAATCTATTGAATACTACCACTAGAAAACATTTGTCAACTAACAATCATTTCATAATTCAAAGTATGAATAAAGAGAACAAATAAGAAATATACAATAGGATTTAGGATTATGCATTGCATAGAAAAATACTAGATTTTTCAAATACCACACCAACTTCATTGCATAGAAATATGAAGCATCTTTGAGTTATATCAAAGATGAAAAGATAACCTGCTAGCTTCCCTAATTAGGGACGATAGAATTATGTTATTGATTGAGAAATTCTATAATTGACTAGTACTGGATTGCCTTAATTCATTTGAATGCATTGAGAAGGAATTTTGATTTGAAATCTCCATGTCATGCTCAATTTCTTGGTTTGGTAATGAAAAGAAAGGCTTAGGAGGTAGTTGTAGGGATTCAACTTCTCTTTCAAGCATTTCTACAACTTTTATCATTGAAGGGCGATCACTAGACTTCATTTGTACACACCACAAAGCAACTATGATCATCAACTTACCTATTTCCTTTTCCTCCTTTGTGGCATATTCCTCCAATTCTATATCATTTCCATCATGCAATTGGTCGTAGACCTATGTGGAAAAGTAAATTTGGCTTGAATATTTTGCATTTGTATTCAAATTCTTTCTTCTACCTGCCATTTCCATCAATAACATCCCAAAACTATAAACTTCAGTTTTGTATGAGATGCCTCCAATATTTTTATAGAAAAACTCAGGAGCCATGTATCCTAACGTTCCCCTTGCAATAGTCAAAGAAACAATGCTATGATCTATTGGATATGATTTTGTAAGCCAAAGTCAGAAAGCTTTGGAATGAAATTCTCGTCAAGAAGAATGCTGTGAGGCTTTATATCAAAATGCAAAATCTGTATGTCACCACCTTGATGTAAGTATTCAACACCACGAGCGACCCCTAGAGGAATTTCATGCATTTTCTTGTAGCTTATGAGGATGCTTTCTTCAATTAGAAAAATATGGTTATTGAGAGACCCTTTAGGCATGAACTCATACACAAGAGTGCGCTTTGATCCTTCAACTCAAAAACCAATGAGTTGTACTACAATAGCAAGATGAATTCTTCCAATGGTTGCAACCTCATTGATAAAGTCTTGCCCATTAGCTTTGCTCTTAGTTAATATATTTATTGCCACGAGTTGGCCACTTCGAAGTATTTTTTTAAATACAGGTCCATAATCTCCTTCACCTAATTTGTCCTTGAAATTCTTGCTCATCTTCCTAATTTGTGGTTATGAGTATCTTATCGGCGAGAGGTTGTTGTGACTTTGTAGAAAGTCTTCAATAGCATCGTACATTGACAAATGCCTCCTTCACCACTTATAGATCAAGAATGCAAGTACAAATGGAGTCCCCATTACTAGTCTTGCTCTAAGGTATAGCCTTGTGGAGAAACAATACCGCAAGAAAGAATAGATTACATTTTCAAATAATCTATTCTTTTATAATAGATAGACTAATTATTAATTAATTAATTAATTAATTTTATATCTTTATTTGATTTGATTTTTTTTCCTATTTTTATATTTGAACTTTTTTTAATTTAAAAAGAAAATAAAAATAGAGTTCAAAATATATTGATTTATCAATAATAGTTATTTCTCAAAACAAACAGATTGTTGCACTATTATAAAAGTTCCTCAGTTTTTTCCCTCAATACATTTATAACTCAAAGTACTTGTCTTTCTAAATTCTGGCTAGTAATTAAACAAATGGTATCAGATTTGTAACATCCTAATGAAAGGCTCAAACCATATGGCTTATACTCTAAAATGGCTAGTCAATGATATAATTGGAGCTCCATTGAAACCTTATAAAGAGTAAGAACTTCTCCTTTCCAAACAATGTGGGATCCCATGCACCACCTACCATTCATTTTCATATGGGGTATCATAATCTACCCCTCTTAAATGCCTGACGTCCTCGTCGGGCCTGTCCATTATAGGTGGCACGGTTCAAATTCCACATTTTTGGTTGGGATAGGCTCTGATACCATTTGTAATGCCTCGATGAAAGGCCCAAACCACATGGCCTATATTCTAAAAGGACTAGTCAATGATACAATTGGAGTCCTATTGTAACCTTATAAAGAGCAATAACTTCTCCTTTCCGAGCAATATGAGATCTCATACACCACCTACTATTCCTTTTCATATAGGGTATCACAAGACTGCACCAAAGAATCAAGCCCGTTACTTTTATTGGAAAGCCACCCTTTTTTTGTTAAACCAAACACCAAAATCTCACCCCATTAAATTCCTAGGGAACCAAACGCAAAAGGGAAAGAGAAACCTGTGAAAGAGTTGTGAGGCGAGTTTATATTGTTTTAAAACCTAGGACCAAACGATGCCGTATCTCATCCACGTAGGATGCATAGTCGCATTTGGATTATTACCCCGGTGCTACAAAGAATTTTCCTTTAGGCTGCGGCTGAAAGTCGCAGCAGTAAGGTATGTCCTATACTATGTTAGTATAGGTTTATTATGAGAAACTGCCATCCTCGCTTTTGCTTGATCCTTGATTATGAAAAGCAAGTAGATAATATAATAACAGTCGGAGTCGAGTTGCCAGCAAACATCCCTCGACGATGGTGGTGGCTCGCCACCTAGACCAGTACAAGAGCAGGCCCTAATTCATTTGTTGGTTGTGGTGTTTGAAGCCTTGTTTGGATTTAAAAATCATTCTAATTCATTTCATCTTGTTATTATTATTTTTTAGTTTTAAAAGAAAATATAATAAATAATTTAAAATTTTAATATTAAAAATACATTATTAATTTTTATTTTGTATCAACTCATTATAATTTGTTTAATATTAAAATGTTACTAGATGAGATGAGATAAATCGGCTCAAGGGGCTTTCCCCTCAACATCTCTCACTTCTCTTTCTCCTCATCTTTCAGAAGAGAGATCTCTCAAGACCACAATCGTAACATCAATTTAATTATATATATATATATATATATATATATATATATTAGTTTCTGTCGATATTTCGTCATAGAAGAGCGAGGAGGATTAGAACTGGTGATCTCGTGTTCCTTCTTCTTGCTCATGGTTTTCACGATGATGGACCAACACATTGGAGGTCTTGAAAATGTTTGTGAAAAATTACGTTGTGGAGGCAATGGGCCAGCCATCCGATTTCCTTTCTAACTTAAAGACATGAGACACCCTGACCACTAAGGCTTTCCTGGGTTTACTCTTTCCTACACTCACTCAAACAAAACACTGTTCCAACTGCCCAATTCAGTGAAGCTCTTTGTCGACAAGATTGATTATAAATCTCAGGTTATTCAACTTCATGACCCAAATCATTGCTTCCCAAGACACCTTAGGGGATTCAATCTATCTTCTTCGCGTTTCTATTTCCTATTCGACAAACAATAGGACTACTATTTCCTATTCGACGAACAACAGTACTATTACTGGTCTAGTGGCTATGGATTATTCAATTGTTCAAAAACAGAGAAGAGAAATGACCACCGCAGGATCTCTTGTCTGAGTGGCCCTACCCACTAAGTTTATGCCTTGGATTTCGGTGATCTTCAATCGTTAATAGAATTGCCCATAGCGTCTTGTACAAAGATGTACAAAATTGATGGGGATGTTCCTGAAGGTGCAGTGAGGGGCAAAGAGAACATTCTTTGCTTGAAGTGGTTAAGTCCAGACTGCAGGCATTATGAACGGAGAGGCAAGACTTGTAGAATTTTGAAGAATAATAATTTTACTGATGAATCAAAAACTGAGTGCTTCCCCAGTCAAAGAGATCATACCAAAGGTATAATTGTTTATGCATTATCAAATTGTTGCATTTCCATCTAGGAAAAAAAAAAGCAAAGAAAGAAAAAAACTTAAAATGTTCTCTGAAAAATGTTACTTTTGCTTTGTTGAGTGCTGACTAGTACTTCCCAAGAAATAAAATAAAATAAAAGACTTGGCTTGCTGAATTTTTGAGCTTTAAATTAAAATTCGGTGATTTACAAAAACTTAGACAAGAATTTTAAGTAATTTAAGAGTCGTCCCTTCCCATAGAAGTTTGGGTTTTGTAAATCAATTTCTAGTTAATCTTTGGTTAAGATTACATTGAAGTAGTAAGATGATTTTAGATATTGTGTAAATAATAATAATAAAAATAAAAATAAAAATACAAAATAAAAAGTAATAATAAAAAATAATAAAATATTCTAAGAATATTTAAGAATATATACTCTGTTAAACTATAAGGGGCTGTGACTTTAGAGCCAATTGAATTACCTTATTTTGCCATGTGGGCTTTGTATGGAAGGATCTTAAATGGGAATTGAAGCAAAGGATATGAAAACCCAACAAATAATTAATCCATAGTTTGTTTAGAAAGATTATAGTTACACTTACTATAATTATTGGAATTTGAACCCCAAAAGTTTGGGGATGGAAGAGACATATTTGACACACATATAAAGTTGACTCTACAATTTACTTTACTTTTAATATAGTCTTAGTCTTAGAAATTCATGTCAGCAATTATAAATATCTGGATTCGATTTTGTGTATGTCCATCTCACTCTAGACTTTAAAGTTCTAAGTACAAACTCATGATCTAATTACTGAATAAACAGCATAGGAAAATAAATTTTGTGCAAAGAATTATCTGTTCACTGAAGAAGTTAATAATGTTCAAATCTTCTACAAGGGCATCCACCAAATTAGTAATTGTTGGTAAGTAGTTTGTGCCCACTTCAATTTTCATTGTTGCATTTATACATCTATATAGAAATTCTTGATCCACCATTCTTTATCTTTACCATGCAGGTCGTGTCATTTTCGGTTCATTTTTATTGGTAGTGGTGGTCTATGCAGAGTATCGTGTCTATAGGTATGATAAAGTTGAGAAAGAAAATAAAGCAAAAATCGAAACGTTTTGGAAGATTATAGAAATTTAAAGCCCACAAGATACACATATTTTGATATTAAAAGGATTACAAATGAATTTGCTGACATGTTAGGCCAAGGAGCTTATGGAACAGTGTTCAAAGGAAAGCTTTCTAATGAAATTTTTGTTGCGATGAAGATTCTGAGTACTTCCAAGAGAAATGGGGAGGAATTCTTAAATGAAGTGGGAACAATGGGAACGATTCACCATGTCAATCTTGTTCGCTTGGTTGGCTTTTGTGCCGATGGATTTAGAAGAGCCTTAGTTTATGAATTTTTATCAAATAACTCTCTAGACAAGTTCATATCTTCGGCAAATGTTAAGAATCGTTTCCTGGGTTGGAACAAGTTACAAGACATTGCTATTGGTATTGCAAAAGGAATTGAGTATCTTCACCAAGGGTGCGACCAACGAATTCTTCATTTTGATATCAAACCTCATAATATTTTGTTAGACCAAAACTTTAATCCAAAAATTTTTGATTTTGGTCTTGCTAAGTTGTGCTCTAAAGACCAAAGTATAGTATCCATGACCACAACCAGGGGAACCATGGGTTACATTGCGCCAGAAGTGTTCTCTTGGAATTTTGGAAATGTGATTTATAAAGTAGATGTTTATAGTTTTGGAATGCTGTTGCTAGAAATGGTTGGAGGCAAGAAAAATAAAGAGGTTACAACAGAGAATGTTGGTCAAGTTTATTTTCCAGAATGGATCTATAATTATTTAGAACAAGAAGAAGACTTACGAGTCTTCATTGAAGATGATAAAGATGCTCAGATTGCAAAGAAATTGGCAATTGTAGGACTCTAGTGCATCCAATGGCACCGAATGAATCGTCCCTCAATGAAAGTTGCAGTTCAAATGTTGGAAGGAGAGGACACTTTGACCATGCCTCCTAATCCCTTTGCCTCGACAAATACTACCAGAACCAATGCAAGGATTCCGGCAATGAGTTTTAGGCAAGAGTTACACATCATACCAGAATCAGAATAAAGACATGTGAACGTAGAATATGCTATAAAGATGTTGCAACCCTATTACACTTTAACATTATTTTAATTGATATGGGTTCAAAAAAATAGCAGGGTTAGCTTTCGTTTTTTGAAGGAAAAAAAAAGCTGTTGAAGTTTCTACTTTTATTTTATTTTTTTGCTACGAATTCCTTGTAATATGATATCCACCTAAAAGTGATACGATCTCCTGACTTGCATAATTAACCAGTTTTGAAGAATCATACCTTTATGTATTCACAAGTCTTTGGACATAATCTGTCTTCTGAAACATATAGGGGGACTCAAATGTAGGACAAAATACGATATTAATAGGGTTCATATTGTGAAACTAGGATGAAAAATAGTAAATGCAGATGCTAGCAGCGGTTTTCCATGATGATAAATGCCTACTTCATGTATGGTCTGAACGAAGATCCAGACAACCCAAGCATGGGAGAAGCCAAAACCCCTCCTATGGCAACAAAATTGCAGTAAGCCATGGGAATAGATCCTCTAGTTCTAGAAAGCGACTCCTTGTAAGTCATAACAGTTGTGTAATGTAGATGCAAAATTTTGGCTAGGACTAGGTGACTAGGAAAATAGAGTTTATCTTACATTTAAATTTAAATTTTGGATGAATGTAAAATACTTTGACTTTATCTATAATTAATTTGAATTTATCTACAAGTTATTAGGAAGTGTTTTAAATAAGTAAAAAATATGACAAATTGAGTTCCAAGAATTTTGACTATCTAAAGGAGTTTAAATGGAAACTTCTACTACTGAGAAGATATAGTGCCAGGTGGCAGCATTTATTAGAAGAGTCCCTCACGACAAAGTTGCCCCGTTAGCAGAATTCTACTACAATTCAAGCTGCTTTCATATTATTTATTTAGGGGATTTGATTACATAAGGACTTGAGAATTTCTCGAGTTGGAGATACTGGGGAGCATACTCCTAGTACTTGAATTTGAGAAATTCTCATGAGAATGTTCTAGTTATTCTCTTTCTCTCTCTCTCTCTCCCTCTCTCTCTTCAAGTGTGATCATGCTCCATGTTGAAGATTGTGTGATCGTGGTTTTGCTACTAGAGTTTCAGTAGAGAAACCAATGTTTTAAGATCGTCAAAGATTTTGACTACTATTGATAAAGACAAGCGTGTCATTTCTTGTGTTAAAAGAGTCAGTTGACAAATATTTTATAACTGAAATTTACTTGTAATTGATTTTCAAATAATAAAATTAACTTTTGGGTTTGGTTGACCCATAAGATTTTACCTTTCGAGAGCTCTTTAAAAGATTTTCCTTCATTACCAAATTTGGTGTTATGCAATTTATTTACTATATGTTATTGCTTAGCTTTTTTAATAATTATAGGATAGACGACTAACCAATTTGTTTAGTGAATTGGTAAATATTTGTGTTAATATATAAGGACCTTTGGGTAATTTCATCCAGAATGACAAACTTTTTTACAAATTTAAAGATAAGCCTTGTAATTATTGCACCAAGAAAATCGTCGTGAAACTAGTTCTTGAAAAGCTACTAAAATCTAATAGAAGTGTGAACTTTATTGCACACAACATAACAAATGGGCTACTTCTACTTTTTTAATATGAAGCATTCACATCCACTCCACTCTAAATAATTACTGGATCCAAACTTTCATTGCCATCCTTCATGATTTGTATTCTTCTTAACTCTTGTACTGCTTGCTAAGAAAAAATGTATATTACTTTATACAAGTTTCATCTAAAATCAAAATATTATAGTCTTATATTCAACATATAAAGTATCAACTGTGAGGACTAGTTGTTGAAGCAAAGGAAGATAACCTTTCTTACAGGCAATGCACTGTGTGAGCTGAGGCAGTAGGTCATGCAAAGTGGAGCTAATTGAAAAGGGGAGCGACACTATGTAGAAATCCTTGGCCGACATGATCCTGGATCGGGTGTTAAAGGACTTTTTACCTTGAGCTGACAAGCAAGAATCGTGTTGACCATACTAGGGATGATAACAAATAGTTGAAAAGGCTAGCAGGTTTGGAAAAGGACAGCCCGTAGCAAAAGGTGAAAGTTATGGGTAAAGGTATGTGTTGATCAAGGATGAGACTGATAAAGACGTGAAGACTCTTTAGGATAATGAGAAGATGCTTAGAAGTGACATGTGTCATACATAGAAGCACATAATCCTTACAAAAGTAACGTCTAGAATACGCCTAAGGAAAAAAGATTACACACCTACAAACCATATAGTCTAATTTTAGAAGTATGGTCTAGTGTCATGTCAGAGATCCTTATTAGGGAAGGACTGTGGAGTTGGACTCAAGGTAAGCCGTAGAAAATGAGGAGGAGTGAGAAGGATGTTAGAAGGGAGGCTAATGATTCCACCCTATAAAAGGTATTAGATAAGTGACAAAATCTCACTTTCAAGATCGAAAAGTGTTTGACCTTCCTTGAAGTGTAACTTGGGTAGCAAGGAACTTAAAATTATCCTCATGGTTGTTCAATTGTACTGGTTATGGGGTATACAACTTTTCAATGTAAAAAATCTCTAGCCTTATCATCTACTACCACTATATCTAAGGATATTGCTTTATTAAAGGAAGCCAAGTAGTAAATGCTCCAAATAATAGCCGTATCAAAGTCAAATCACTCTTAAACTTATCATGAAAGTTCAACCTCAAAGAAGCTGAATTGAGGTACATTTGAAGGTAAGTTTGTTCATACTTGTCATTATTATTGTATTTCTAGCCAAATAAGGTCATATTGCTTTAATTTAGGTAAAATGCAAAAAACATAGGAGAAAGAAAATCAAAAAGGAAGGAAAAGATTCTAGAAAATAAGATTGAAGAGTTGAGTTATGAAATAACATCCATAAGTCACAAGTTTGGTGAACTAGCATAATCTTGTCTTCACAATAAAGAAAAGATTATACAAAGTGATGATGAAAAAAATAGATCAAAACTCAAAGCAAAAATGGGTAGTTAAGGAGGATGTCATATGTCAAGTTGCTCCCACAACCCTTAAATCGAAGGACAATTGCCTTTGGTACTTGGATAGTATATACTCAAAACATATGTACATTCGGTGACAAGATTTTATTCAGGAAGATTGAATCAAATAGTGGAGGCATCGTGATATTTGGATATGGTAGCAAGTCCATTATTGAAGAGAAATGGAGTATTGAAATATCTGGACTACCTATTTTTACTAAAGTTTTATTTGTTAATGGACTTAAAGCTAGTTGCTTAGCACTAGTCAATTTTGTGATGATAATCTTTTTGTTCAATTCTCAAATTAGTTAATAATCTGAATTACCTTAAGTTATTGCAGTTCCTACCAATTTGGATTTTTGCTCATCATACAGTCCACATCAAATTATTGTGATTGGACATCTACCTTATCGGGGAGGCTACTAGTCTCCCAAAATGCCCATACACTACAAGACCAAGAATTTAAGATGGTAACTTTAGGAAATTCAAGAGAAATAGGAGGTCTTTATTTGTGCATTCACTTACTTTGGGCACGCACTAATGTACGTAAGGCTCATTGTTCTAATAATCTCATTTTAAGGGTAATTAATTAACTTCCCTAAAAATTGATAAACTGGCAGAGGTGGAGAGATAATCAATTGCTTGTAACTTTTCCCACACATGTGGACACTACATGGGCCTTTAGTTTACCTATTTACCAACATCTCCTACTTATCTACAATGAGTGCCATATCTATTAACAATTCATCTTGATCTCTAAACCAATAATTCCATATAGAGAAAATGAAACATGAGACCTGATGAGAAGACAAGTGATAAGAGTAATATATTAAGTCTCCATCTTACTAACATACTACATAGACTATTTGATCTTACTAGGTTAAGGATCCTTAGTCCATCATGATTTTATAAATCAAAGTAATTCTTGACCTTATACTATATGATACTCATGATTATATAGGGTAAAAACGACGTAATCACCTAATTTATGTGTCATAAAATAATAAGTAAGAACTTCAATAATCCTTCTTAGCCACTAAGATACTTTAATTAGACTTGATCATTTTCCTAGACATGCTTTATGTGACTATATTATCCGTGATTGTGAGATAACATGCTAAAGTAGCAACATCAAACTTTCATCTGATGACATAGCTCTAGATTCAAAAGCATAGGAGTAGATAATCTATTGGTCTATTAATGCTAACATAGTGACAACTCACTTATTAATAAGGCCATTTGTAACACATTTATTATGAAATGTATATTAAGGTGTAACACCTACTCAATTGGGCTTATCACATTCAAATGTGTTGAGAGGTGGATTGAATTAAAGCACCTATATGTATGTTTCTCGAGTCTCACTCAACATTCAGCTCTGTGAAACTCAACCCCAGAGTTCACTCGATTCTCGCTCGACATCCAGCTCGAGCGAGATTTCATGTAGTGAGTTCGCTCGACCCTTGCTCGAGAACCCCCTTGAGCAAGATGCAACCTTAGACATTTGCTCGAGATTCTCGCTTCAAGCTAATGTTTTTTTTAGAGTTTGCACTATTTACAATAGTGTCTTGCTCGAGCGAGATACTCTCGCTCGAGCAAGTGCCACTTACATAAAAGGAATGATATTCATTTGAACACCGTAGCTTTGCAGAACTCTATTTTTTATGTTTATGTTGTTCATTTTGAGAGCTTCAGAGTATACACGTGAGTGAGAGTTATACACGTGAGATTAAGTGATTTTTTTGTAAGAATTTTGTGATTCATTCTCTGTACTCCATCTTTATTTTATAGTGAAACTTTGAAACCGGCCCTACAGTAGATATATGCTTGTTTTGAGCTGAATCACTTATATTTGTGTATTCTATATTATTGTCGTATTTTCTATTGTTGCATTTCCGACACGTTACTTTGTATTTGCTGTTTGTTAACCGGTCTATTCCCAACACAACGTCGTAGGAGTTTTAGTCCAGTTTCCATAAACGCGCTCTAATTTTAATTTTTTAGCATACTCACTCAAACTTTCACTTTAATCAAACTTTATGAAGTTGTGCAAATACTTGATGCATGACTCTTGTAAGTCTTATCTTAGTGAAACTAAGATGACATTCTTTAAATTTATATTGAATGCCAATAGATCATCAAGATGCTTACTTGCTTGCTTTCTAGGTGCCAAAGTTACCAATTTGCTTTATCTTGCTCCATATTCAAATGCCAAGGTAATCATCCATGTAAGTGGACTGATCTTTACTTGGTAAAATCTTATAATGTATGATTTTTCACTTGGTATCAGTCAAGTTTTAAATTGAGATAAAAACAATAACTCACTGATACAATTGATACAATTGAACTAATAGTGCAAAATGAATGGTAAAGCCAATAAGGTATCCTTAATACAACATATATTAAATAAAGTCTCATTCTCTTAACATGAGTTTGAAAAGAATTTCTACTAGTAGATTTAGTAAGTGGACCAGCTATTACCTTAATTGTAGAGATATGAGATCACATCACCTCATGCAGAATATTGAATGTAGTGAAATCGAATATCTAATTTTTTTTTTAATTCTGTCATAGTATTTAGGATCCTTTAAAGCTACATTATAATTTGTAACATTTCGATCCAGCGCCAAACTGCTTTCTAATTTTTCTTTTTCTAGATTTTTACATATATGAAAAGCCATTTGAGATTTGCAAGTTTTTCGTTATTAGACTATGGGCCAAAAGTTCTGTTTTCTCATATAGAAGTTTAAAATTTTCATTTTTATTTGATTTTTTGAGCTTTCCATCTTTGTTAAAATTTTAAATATTTTTGAATTGGGTATAATATTTGTATGGATCGAGAAATTTGTGGGACAAGTAGATTATTATTATTATTTTTGTTGAGTTTAAATCGAGGCCTTATTTATTTTCAAGGATCTATTCCATGTTTTGTTTTTGAAATATTAGTTATCTATTTCTAGCAATCTAGGATATAACTTCAGAGTCCTATCCTTTTTAAAACATTGTTAAACTCACTCATGCACGCTGTCACGTTAGGGTTATCGACAACATGAGTATTTTTTAAAGGGGTTCACTAAATTGTAAATTGTAACTAATTTATATTATATACTAATATATAACATATTATATATAATTAAAAAAATATTTTATATTACGTATCATATTAAAAAGATAATTTAAAAGATATATTATATTAAATCAATTTGATCCGATTCTAAAAAGTTTAGAATTTGAATCGAATTAGTATCTACTGATTTTAACATTATGAAAACCGATTCCGAACCGATAAGTACCCAAAAACCAAACCAATTTCATTGGTTTGAATCGGTCCGATCCGATTTATCATTTTTTTTCTTACACCCCCTAAGTAGAACTTATAGAAAAGGTATGTGAAACCACCAAGACCAGAAATTTTTGTAGAAGGGGTTAAGGAGAAGATTCTTCACTTTGAGATGAGAGGTTAATGTGATAGCTCATATTTTGGTAAAAAATGCATTTTCTGTTTGTGACACTATTGTCATCATGAAGGATTATCCTTTATGCATTGTTCTATTAGTTAATCTGCAACTTACTGCTTACCAATGGTGCCACATGAAGTTATGAATATATATTCAAAATAAAATGACGTCTAGAAATACACACACAAAAAAAGTTCTCTCTATTTTTTTTTTATGATTGTATTTTTATTTTTGTAATGTCACGTAAATGAAATAAAGTGGAATTAGAGCGGTATAGCATCATTTTTCTTTCTCTCTTTAATTAAAGGCTTTTACCTTGTAGACACATTTCAATATGATGCCCAAGTTTAAAGCCACCAAAGTATTCTTTCTTCCAAAAGAGCTTATAGTTTTATAGCACATATTTGTTCTTCTGGAAGAAAATAAAGATTCGTAACTATATCCAAAATAAGGAATTAATAAACCAACAATCAGATGCTCTCAGTATCAGTTCAGATTTTATTCCTTACAATTCAAGGGGGAAACTCAGAAAAAGGAGAAAGAAAACCCAAACGGCCGAACCTAGTAATGTTAAAAAGACAGTGATATTCTTACACTTCTTTATTATTTTATTATTCAATTATTATTATTTATTTAAATCTAGATTAAAATTTTTAAAATACGACATTCTTGCATAATTCATAAGAAAAGAAATTCAATTAATTAACGTAATCATGTAAATTAATTCAAAATAAATTTAATTTTATAAAAGAAGGTCAAGTTTTATAAAAAATTGAATTTATTTTTAATTAAATTATATGATTACATTAGTTAATTGAATTTATTTTCTTTAGATTATGTAAGAACCTCATGATTTGCAATCTAAATTTTAAGAGTTAAGGCCCTGCTTGTATTCGAGAGTGGGTTGAGCTCATCTCAACTCACTTTCATTTCATCATTATATTTTTATAATTTTTTATACAAAACACAAATTTCTATATACATTTTTCAAATCCCAATACACCTTTTTCAAATTCCAACACACCTTTTTCAAATCCCAAAATAATAATAATATTAAAAAATAAACCAAACTCATCTCAACTCATCTCATCTCCGAATCCAAGCGGGGCTAAGAAATAAATTAAATGGTAAGACAGTAACATAGGAAATGTAAGAATATCATTATCTGTATAAAAATATAGATTTTGTTTAAGAATGTTTTTATACACTCTTTTATAATAAAATCTACTCTTTTTTAAATAGAAATTTCATTATATATTTATATATATATTTGAAAGAAGAGGATCTTGAATTCTAGATATTTATTTGAGAGGATAGAAATTACTCAGGCGAACAAAAAATCTACTCTTTTATAAAGTTTGTATACAAGGATTTCTCTTCTACGAAATTGAAACCATTCCGCGTTTTGAGTCCGTGGATTCTCTAGAACACAGATTTGGGCGCGGCCAGATTATTCACCCCAAGAACAATAAAGTATAAACCCGGGGTACGTGCTCTTCACGCCCACAACTCTCCCATATATACTTTTCTCCATCCTCCTTCTGGCTTGTCTTTATTTGATCACGATTATCTCTCCCTCTCTGTCGAAAAGCTCGAAAGTCTTCTCATTTTCTTTTTATTCACTGTAAGTATTCTTCCCACCAATGTAAACGACGACCAATCTCTTTAATCAGTCCGATTCTGATCTGGGTGTTGGTTTCGTTCATGTTTTGTGTGTTGAAGGTAAGGAACTGATATGGCGACCAAGAGGAGCGTGAGCACTCTGAAGGAGTCCGATTTGAAGGGAAAGAGGGTTTTGGTGAGGGTCGATCTAAACGTGCCTTTGGATGACAACCTTAACATCACCGATGACACCAGAGTCCGTGCTGCTGTACCCACCATCAAGTATTTGCAGTCTCATGGCGCTAAAGTCATTCTCTGCAGCCACCTCGTATGACATGCTTGCTTCAATTTCAATGTTCCACAATTGGATGATGTCAAATCTGAGTTTGTCTTAGTTTCTTTTGATTCAAGGCGGGATCTTTTTGTTTGGATCTTTTTGTTTTGTTGACATCTCTTCTCAGTGTCTGCGCATGGTATTTTTGTTTTGTTGCTTTTCTTTTGGATGGATTCTATCCGATATATTGATTGGATCGATGATGATCCACATGGGTTCTCTTTGTAATGTGGATTGAACAATCCAAGGAAAAACATAGATTAATTAGATTGATCTAAATAGTTTTCTCTTTCAAAAAGGAAAGAAAAAGAAAGAGAAAAAGAGTCCACGAAAATATGGTACCCATTGTTCTTAAATCTTAGACCTTTACATGTTGATTCATCAGTTAACTTGTTTTCTTAACAATAATTTTGGCTAGTGATGGGTTTCTGATAGTTAGGACTGTGATACTTTTCTACCAGTTCCTGAATATTATTTGCATACTGATATCTCTATTGCCCGTTTTGTTGTTGCTCTCCCTTGGGCGGTATAAGTTCATATCATTCACTTTGAAAAATATTCCGGCTTTAAGAGCACCTGAAGTCAATAATTTTATTATCAAGAATCAGTCCTGGGTGAAGAAAAACGAAGCAATTTACTCTTTTGATCGGTAAAATTGAAGCCATTTGTATAAATTGCTGTCTCCAAAATAATTGTTGCCGATCTCTTTACTTTGATGGTTCTGCTGTAAAAGTTTGTTTCCTCAAAGAAGGCAAATTTGTGGCATTTAACTGCCATGAAATGTCTTATATCGATGTCTTATGAAATCCATGGATTTTCTTGGAAGTTGGGATGTTCGAGGTCCTTGATGATTAGGAGTTGTTATTCTAGAAGTGGTCCCTGTTTCTTGCAAACCAGTCTTCATTGGCGGTCTCTATCATTATATTGATATTTTTCTGCTAGTCTTATCTTGTCCTAGTCTGTTTTATGGGCTCACTTTCCTTCTTGTTTTTATCGAAGTTTTGACGTTTAATTTTTACTTCTGCCATTGGTTTGTCTAATGAGTAAATGACGTCATGATAGTTATCAAAGTGAATGGTGTGAAAATCTGTTGGTACTTCAGTTCTTTTGTTCACTTTTGTAGGATTAACCAAGCTCATTTTGTGTCCTTTTCTTTAAATCTCATTTTGTACCATATGATGGTAGTGGAGTATATTGAAATTGTTGGTGAATCATTTTGTGGATCATGGGCAGTTAAGTAGGTGTTCTTCTGCCATAGTATTGATTAGCTACTGAGTTAATTTGGGCCTATTAAACATCGCATGAGTGATTATGTCGATTTCTATCTATCTCTTATTTTGTTAATCTATCATGATTCAATTTGGGCATCCACCTGTCTCCTCCTATTTTCAATTATTCTCTTCCTTTTCCTTCTTGCAGCTATACATTGTTGCTATTGTGCAGCTTGACTCATTGTGTGAATTTCTGTCTCTGTTATTTTGTTAATGTATCATATCTTTGCAATTGATAACTCCTGAAATTATTTGAACATGGAATGTGGTTTTCAGGGACGACCAAAGGGTGTCACACCTAAGTACAGTCTGAAGCCCCTTGTTCCAAGGCTGTCAGAACTTCTTGGACTCGAGGTTTGTTCTTTGTTTACATGTGTGTGCACTTGAATTTTCAGACACGGATTCACTTCTTAAAGGCTTTCTTTTGCTCATGTGTATTTATTTCCCTTTCTAATAGGTCAAGATGGCAAATGACTGTATTGGTGAGGAAGTCAAGAAGATTGTGGATGAACTTCCAGAAGGAGGTGTTTTGCTCCTTGAGAATGTGCGATTTTATAAGGAGGAAGAGAAGAACGACCCAGAATTTGCAAAGAAGCTGGCTTCTCTTGCTGATGTCTATGTGAATGATGCATTTGGCACTGCCCACAGGGCCCATGCTTCCACGGAGGGAGTGGCTAAATACTTGAAACCAGCTGTCGCTGGATTCCTCATGCAGAAGGTATGTTGATCATTGAGTAGTCGAGTCATTTATGTTATTAGCGTTGAATGCTAGGCTGCTTAACTGAACTGAACTTGAACCTAAGCAGTACTAGCATTCTTTGTGCTCAGCTTGATCAAACGCAGTTGACAATGAGTGGTTGAATCATTTATAATGTTAGCATTGTATGCACTTATAAAAAAAATGTTAGCAATGAATGCTAGACGGCTTAATTGAGCTAAACTCAAGGTTTTTAATTTCGTACCGGCCGAAATACACCATACCGGCCATCGTCTTGTACAAAAAAAGATGTGTTACGTTTCTGACGATTTTTCTGCCGTATTGGCCGGTATTCGTGTTTCGGCTGTGCCGGATTTGGGGCTTTTTTTTCTTTTCATTTTTTGCTATTTTTTAACTTCAATTCAGACTAAATTAAGTACATATATATTTATATATATAATTTATTCATATATTGACTATTATTTTGAAATATAATTTATAAATGTATTTATATATTTAATTTATTTATGTATAAATTTTTTCGAAACGGTATACGAAACGGTACCGGTATTGAAATATTTTATTTCAATGGCCTGACCGGTACGCCCACTGGTACGGTATTCAAAACATTGGTTGAACTTGACTTTACCTAAGGAGTGCTAGCATTCTTTGTGCTTAGTTTAATCAAACTTAATTGTGTCTGAGCTTGGCCGGGCGGCTTTCCCAGGCAATATTTTCTATTGCTTGGTTATACTTGGCTATCCATAGAACTGATGAGAGGTATAAAAAAGTGGTATTTGAATTGGGTCCTAATGATATATATAATACTTATATAACAGTTAGTTGTTTGTTGAATCATTTATTTGTTTCCATGAGTTGTTTTGTGGTTTCAGGAACTGGACTATCTTGTTGGTGCTGTAGCAAACCCCAAGAGGCCATTTGCCGCTATTGTTGGCGGTTCAAAGGTGTCAACCAAGATTGGAGTGATAGAATCCTTGTTGGGGAAGGTTGATCTTCTTTTGCTGGGTGGAGGGATGATCTTTACCTTTTATAAGGCGCAAGGATATTCAGTTGGGTCTTCCCTTGTGGAGGAAGACAAGCTGGATCTTGCAACATCCCTAATGGAGAAAGCCAAGTCAAAAGGGGTGTCTCTACTGCTTCCAACTGATGTGGTTATTGCTGACAAATTTGCCGCTGATGCCAACAGCAAGGTTCATTCCTCTATAAACATTTGCTCTACTTCAAGATGTGGATTGTAACATTTTGCATTCTTACTTGGTTGAAAATTGAAATAACTTAATTGGAAGAACCCTCTTTATCTTAGTGAACAACTCTCTGTCATGAAAGAAAAACCTAGTGGAAGAACCCTCTTTTATCTTAGTGAACGACTATCTTCCATGAAATCAATTGTGCTTGACTTGACTGTATTCTAATTGATAGAGTAGGGATTTCAATTGATATTAGAGAACCTTAATACTTTATCAACATATTTGCAGATTGTTCCAGCATCTAGCATTCCCGATGGGTGGATGGGTTTGGATATTGGACCTGATTCCATCAAGACATTCAGTGAAGCTCTGGATGCTACCCAAACCATAATCTGGAATGGACCTATGGGTGTGTTTGAGTTTGATAAATTCGCTGTGGGGACAGAGGTATAGCATTCATGAGATCAACTGCATTTTAGTAGGCCATCTAATCAAACAACTCTCTCTTGGGTGCAATCTAAGTAATTGAATCATTCACATGTAGACCCATACCACTTTTTGGTGGTCTTTTGATGCCATGGCTTGGATGGCTTTGCTCATTTTTGCCAAAGATGTGATAAAATGATTATGGGCTTATGTTTTTGAGCTGGTTTGTCATCAAATTATCTGCTTTGATATTTTTTTGAGCTGGTTTGTCATCCAAAGAAGTTATTGCCAGCGATTTGTTTTTTCTATGATAATATTCAAAGGTAGAAGGTCTTTCCTTGTAACAAAGTTCTATTTCTACCAACTCAGAAAAGGCCTTTTTTTAACAAAATTTTGAAAGCCTTGTTACTAATTTACCTTGCGGAATGATTTCTCTGTTGTGGTAAATTGATCGCTGCCAATGTGGGAATTTTATGTTTTTGATGAGTGCTAATGTGGGAATTGAAATCTTGCTTTCTTAGGCTTAGTACTGAGGGCAATCTGTTTATTGCTTGCAGGCGATAGCCAAGAAGCTGGCAGAGCTAACTGCCAAGGGAGTGACAACAATTGTCGGAGGTGGCGACTCTGTTGCAGCCGTGGAGAAGCTTGGGTTAGCTGACAAGATGAGCCATATCTCAACTGGAGGCGGTGCCAGCTTAGAGCTTCTTGAGGGGAAACAACTCCCTGGTGTCCTTGCTCTTGACAGTGCCTGAGTCTAAGTTGTGTGTGCCCGTTCTCATTTTCTGCATTTTAAGTGCTGTTATGGTTGGTTTCTCAGCCTGAGCGATGTCAAAATAGATCCTATCTTGTAGAGGGTATAGGTAGACTGGAATAAGTGGTATCTTTTTTGAGCATCATTAGTGATGCCGATGCACCGTCTTGGATTGAATCCTTTCTGGAACAATGTTGATGATCTAAGGGCTTGAGTTTGCTTGATGCCCTCTTAATCTAAAGTAATAACTTTGCGGATTAGCTGGTTTTGTCTTCTGCTTTTATAAAATTGCGATGGTTCCATTTAGTAGAACATCAAACAGTGATGATATTCAGAAACACCATACTTCTTGGGGGGCTATACTTTATTCTTAGGCCAAGTTTTGATCAATGATGTTGGTCTCGTCTAATAAGCAACAATTGAGTAACAATATGTATACTTCTTTTGTTTGGTGGGCGCAAGCCATTAGAAAACAAAGTGGGAGAGTCAACGCTGCTGAGTTTCAAGGGGTTTGTATGTTCTAGGCTTGTTAATATTGAGTAATAATAGTATGATACACACACCACATTTCACAACATATTGATATTGTAAAATGATGTTAGTTTTTTAGGGTGTTTTATAAAAATATCCCTTTTTTTTAAATATTGTATAAAATGTTGTGAAAAGTGATGGGTGTTTATCACTTAAGAAATAGCACTAATATAATGCCAACTATCTTCAGGCGTCTACCACTTCGGCCGCCAAGGGGTCCAAACTGTTTTTGAAAACTAACTGTTTTTGAAAACTATTTATTCAATCAACAGAGTTTCTTTTTTGTCATCAATATGAACACTTTTTTTTAGGAAAATAATTTGTATAGTTGCATGGATGTCCTGTATTTGTTTGAAAAAAATGGACAAATATGAAATTTATATTAAGAGACTACTTTTTTAACGGTGGGTTTCTCTATTTTTTAAAAGGAGCTCACAAATTTTATACACCCTATAACAGTAGCATTACTTTTTCTCAGCATTACTTGCGTTCAAATATGTAGATTTATTAATGGTGGGTGGCAGGGACAGAATTAGGATTTGATATTTGGGAGGCGATTGATAAAATATGTAGTATATGTGAATATAAGTTTTTTATTTGATTATATATAAAAACAATAATTATATGTTATAAAATTATATATAAAAATACATGTTTATAAATCTTTTTTTTTTAAAAAAAAAAAAATTTTGCAATTTGTTAGAGCCCATTACAAAAAAAAAAAAAAAAGAACTTAAGATTTCTCTTACAAATTAAGCTCAATAATGATCTTTCATAAAATAAATTTCATTTATTATTATTTCTAAAGTGAAATTATTGACAATTTTTTCTCAATATAAATTAGTAAATGATATGTAAAAAATTCATATTTCTAGTCATCTATATAGTTTAGATAATCTAAACATATTTTAAAAATTTAGTTGTATTAGCACATCAAGCTAAAGTAGGAGAGACAATTTGGGTGTCAACTGTTACTGAAATAAAAATTTAAAGTGAGATTAGGTAAGTATTAAAATTTAAAAAAATAATTTTAGTAAAATTTTTAGAGGTTGAAGAATTTGGGGTGGCAAATTATTTATTTTTTAATAAATTGGTATATAAATTTTAATTATATAAAAAAATTATATATATTTATATATTATGTATAATTTTTTAAAAATTTTGGGGGGCTAGACCAAGGGTAGGTCTGCCCCTGGTGGGTGGGTTATTACTTATTTTCGTGATCCTTACCGCAAAGAGTTGTATTGGCTTAGTGATAAGGATATGTCATTTCAAAGAAAAAGAAATGGGTTCGAAATTAAGGTTTTAAATTTCATATTGGTATTAGCCATATCGGCCGAAATATGCCGTATCGGCCATTATCTAGTACAAAAAAAGGTGTGTTTTATTTCGGATAATTTTTCGGCCGTACTGGCTGGTACCGGTCGATATTGGCCAGTATTCATGTTTTGGCTTGGCCGGATTTTGGCCTCACTTTTTTTTCTTTCATTAATTTTTGCTATTTTAACTTCATTTCAGACTAAATTAACTACTTATATATATAATTTATTCATATATTAACTATTATTTTAAAATATAATTTATAAATATATTTATATAGTAAATTTATTTATGTTTAAATTATTTCGAAATGGTACATGAAATGATATTAATATTAAAATATTTTATTCTAGTGATTTGATCGATACGTTTACCGATACAATTTTTAAGATGTTAAACTGATGATTTAATTTCACCAAATAATGGGATAGACTTGAGGCCCAAGGGCTTGGGCATAGCCCAACCCGAATCAGTGACATGGGCACAATGCTCATGCTTGGGCGGACCAAGGCTTGTGGGTGGGCCGTAGAGGCGGATCAATAGGCACTTGAATGGATGCGCGCCCTTAAATTTATTCAAAAGAAAAGTGATCTTCAAGACCTGAACCAGTGCCCATCTATTTGGGGTGTGATTAACCTCCCATTAAGCTAGGAATGACTCTTGGTATTTACATGAAACATTATGTGCTTTCAACATTCATCGATGATAAATGTGCTATATTTTACTTGTAGAATGAAAGTAAAATAAAAGTATGGTGTATAACATTATTCTTAAACTAATGAGTATTTTTTTTTAAGAAGTGAACTAATAAGTATTAGTTTAAAACATACAATTCAAGAGTTGTGACTTTTCACAAGGTACCACTTTATGAAAATACAACTCATGAATTTTGTTAACATTTTTCCCTATTATCAATCTTACACACAATTCAGTAAAAAAATTTTGAAGGAAATGTTTCAAAATTGCTATATGTAGTTAGTGTTGTATCTTGTGGTAAATTGCTTGCAACTTGATAGGAAATTTTTTTGATTAGGGGCAATTATCATTTTAAAGATAATGTTTTATATGCCTATATGTTTCATTCATTTTTTTTAGATGAATAATACTACATACAATTATGAAGTACACAAGCGTCGATTAATTATTTTGAAAAAGTGTGAGATCTATTATTTAAAATTTAATTTATTTATTTTTTAATATAGATATCGTATTTATTCACTTTTTCAAAAGAATTATGAACTACTTGTACAGTATATAATTATAAATATAATTTCTCTTTGAGATTACTGTACCCTTTCAAATTTCTTCAACAGAACTGTGTGAAACGGTTTGTTTAGTTGGCATCTTGATCGTCCACCTTCTGCAGCTGCTTCGTCTTCAAATCCATTAATCATTATACATAAATTCAATTATGTTTGAATACTCTCCGTCAAATGGTGATGAGCGTGGGGGGCAAGATTCTGGCAATTAGAGATGCAGATGTGAGAGGTCTAATCATGCAGGAACATGGTTGGCTCCCACGTGAAATCTTGTTAATAATTAATTGGCCTTTCACTTAGAGACAACAGGAATCCTGACAGCTTGGCTTTAAAATCCTCCTGAAACATCATCACTTTGACTCAGAAAAACACAGCGAGTTTACAACATTAGTTTCACTACAAATGCTTTGAATTATTCAAATGCTTGGGGTTTTTTGGGTTCGATTCAACTCTTTCATCCAGCGGAATTCAGCTTTAAAAAGATAGTTCATGTCTTGCCCAGCTCACCCTTAATTGTGTAAGCTTGAAGATGCTACAATGCTGTCATGATAATAGAAAATATATAATTAATTATAAATTATGATTTTCTTTCTTCAACTTAGAATAAATCGATATATCCATTCGGAGTTAATGGTTTTGGAGAACAATATGAAAGAGTTTGATTAATAGATCACACAGAAAAAACAATATGCTGTTTTTTTTTTCTCCTCGGATAACACATGTTTTGCCCATGTAAATTTTTTTTGGGACAACTATATATCCAAAAACAGACACTTTCAAATTGTGTTAAAATCTGGATTTTATTAACTATTTAGGCTAAAATTTTTAGTTTTTTACAAAAAAAAATTGTGTATGTTTTTGTTAAGAGTTTTTCTGATTTCTTAGGGATGAAGTGTTAATTTAATCTCATCTTTTTTAGTAGTTTTGTAAGGAGAGCGGGGATTTCACTTCTTGGTCCCCCCATCTCTGGCATTGAGGCAATGCCCTCTATGAAGAAACGGGTTAAAGTCGGCCTAGTGTTCTGCATACTTTTTACATTTTTTGGGACTTATATCAAGGACTATTTACACAGTAAACGGCAAGAAACATAAAATGCAATCTGTACACTGATCTGTCAAATATTGTCTTTATTAGTCTTGCGGTGGTCAATGCAGAGATGTCCTTCAATTATTGGTTGTTGATGATTCGTTTCGTGGTTCATGGGATTTGGATTCAGAATTAGCATCTTCAAGACCTTGAACCTTTTTGATTCACAAACTTTCCAAGCATTCGATATTCCATGAAGATTATGCATCTCATTTCCTAACCTTTCTCAAGTCTGATTACTTGGCTAATGGAATAATGGTCTTCTTTTTACGTTACCTTTTGTTTTTTTTTTTAAAATTTATTTTACATAGCTAACTTTACACTACCATAACGAATATTTGGGAGTAAAAAATAAATGCTGAGGAACATAGTAATCAAGTAATGTAGCAAAGATGATTTCCATAAGGGAGTAATATTTATTCTGGGAAAAGAGAATACACAAACAGGTCATCATGTACAAGTGTGAATGCTAAATACTTTCTGTTTATTTTTTCTTAAGCTCCTCTAGTAACAAAAATGGATGCCCATATTTCTCTGTGCATCATGATCAGGATCATTCAGACTAGTAGTTGAAGATGTTGAGAAGGGAAACTCTAGTTTTGATTAAGCGCCTGAAAAGGCGCTCTAGTTCTTCTTCAAGATCTTGGACATTCGGCTCCAATTTTCCCAGCAAATTCTGCACATTCTCAGCATTAACCATGTGATCAGATTTGCTTGCTTTTTCACTGATAATGGCATACAAGGCAGCATCAACCATCTCTAGTTCAGATCTTTCTGTTTCTTCATTGTCACATGCTACTCTTTTGGGAAGGACCAACTTGGAGACCAAAGACCAACTGCTTGGTTTTGATCTCAACTTAGGGCCAATGATATAGGACAACAAGGATTCAAAGACATTAAGGGTGGCTGCTTCAATTTCTCTTAATGTGCTAATCATGGCCAGATTCTCACGGTTTTTGTTAGCACGCTTGCTTTCCATGCCTTTAAGAGCTCTTTGGACTGCCTTCTTGACAATCTTCCTTGACATCAAGTATTTCCTGACCTCCCTCTCAAATGCCATATCATCTCCTCTTCTCCGGCGCATAATTGATTGGAGCTCCCGGGTGCATTCCTTTGTATGAATCACGGCATCCTTGGTTGCGCTACAAGCATCCAATAGCTGGAGAGATCCATCGAAAAGCTCTTCGACCCACTTCTCGTGGCGCTCTTGGACAATGGCTTGTTGAGTTTGGGGTAATAGAAGCAACTTTTCAACACATTCATGGAGATCCTGAAGGCAATTCAGTTTGCTCCTTAATGTTGTTGATTGTGATGAAGTAGCGTCTGAAGCACCTAATCTGCACAAATGCTCATTGCATTCTAGGATGAGAGGGTGTGGTCTGGAGGGCAAGCTAACAGAGCGAGCATGGTAATTGGACTTTTGGTTTAAAGGAGAGGAAGCCATAATCTGTTTTTTGTTTTTTCAGATCAGAAAACAAGAGAGCTTGAAGTTGGATGTTCAATTCAATCTTAAGGTTTGCCTTCTTTCCTTGGCATTTACCAATTATATATCATAGGGCGTAGGAGACAAAAGGAATCACATTGATTTCAAAACTCAATGAATGGCACATGATTTTGATATGGATTTAATTGCTATCTGGGCTATGTTTATGCAATGTCTCCCCACCAACTGTCAACAGATCCCCCAACTCATCATCAAGTATATTTTAACTTCTTCAAGCACATGAATCTTCACTTAGGTAATTTGATAATATAGTTTCTTGAAATGACAATAATAGAATATTTTACACACGAGGGGTATTGGCATTTGTCACCATCTCCTGCAGTACTAGAAAGGCATTATTAGCCGTTCTTTCTACTTCACCTACCTTCTTTGGGGACAAGATGGTCGTGTCACTCGTGGGCTCGTGTATTATAAAATAAGTAACTGCTCAATGGGTTTTACTTAAATTGAAATCAGGTTATTTTTTATTTTTTATATGTAAGCAGTTACCTTAGTTTTAAAAAATGAAAGACCAGGACGGTTGTTCAATGCAGAGATAGACAGTATTAAATGTTCATGTGGACTTCACCCAGTCCGAAACTTCTATATGAGAAACATTATTAAGGCACTGTTTGGAACTTGTATTGAATTGAGATCAACTTAGTTTAGTCGAATTTTAAGCTGGGTCTAACATTCAAACACCCAACTCTCAAATCACTAAACTCATCTTAAGTCAAAACCTCTTTATACGTGGATCCACGATCTTTTTCATTCAACATCTGTCTACACGTGGGACCCACAAATTTTTTCAACTTCTCATATATACATATAAATTAATCTTAACATCCAAATACATCTCCTCTAAACCTTTCTTAGGTAGGATCCATAAAACTTATTCCACCATTTCACCTCACTATTATTCATAAAAAATTTAACCTATCTCAACACATCTCAACATCCGACAGGGCCTAAATATTGTAGTATTCACATTATGTGTGTATCTCTTTTCAGAATTGGCCACGAGAGACAACTATTTCTGGTCAACACGCCTTCCTTCCAAAGGAAAACTCATCCATAAGAGTCAATGAAGTTTGCCATCTTTGTGGGGTTATCAATTTTATAAAAATGAGTTATGACAAGTGACAACCAGTCTTGTCTTTCATGGAGGGTTATGCAATCCTAACATGTAGTTATGCATCTCTCAATATGTTTTAGTTGCGATTTCTTCTGATCTATATCCCTCATTGCATTCTTGAGTTAAATCAGAAAAAATCGTAGGACTAAGTGGCACTGAGATCTTGTCTACCATAACTTCATTTCTCATCCCTTGTTTGCATCCTTTTCTAACCTTTAACAAGTCTGATAAATTGAATGATGGAATAATTGCAGGGGTCTTATCAATTCTTTTACATAGCCGATTTTACACGGCTATATCCGGTCTTTTGGTGTTAACAATGAATGCTGAGGAAGATATCTGTAATCAAGTAATGTAACAAAGATGATTTCTGTAAATGAGTAATATATATTTTGGGAGAATAGATAATACACACATTGCTCATTCATGTACAATTGTGAGTTCTAATACTTCAATTTTTTCATTTTTCCCCACTCTATTCTCCTTTAATAACAAAAATGGTTGCCCATGGTTATATATACAGCTCATTCATATCAAGTGTGAATACTAGTGGTTGAAGGTGTTGAGAAGGGAAACTCTGGTTTTGATTAAGCACCTGAAAAGGAGCTCAAAGTCCTTCTTCAAGATCTTGAACGTTTGGCTCCAATTTTTCCAGCAAGTTCTGGACATTCTCAACATTCACCACGTCATCAGATTTGCTCGTTCTTTCACTAATGATGGAGTACAATGCAGAATCGACCATCTCGAGTTCAGATCTCTCTGTATCTTCATTATCACATGCTACTCTTTTGGGAAGGACCACCTTGGAGACCAAAGACCAACTGCTTGATTTTGATCTCAACTTTGAGCCTGTTATATAAGACAACAAGTATTCAAAGACATTGAGGGTGGCTGCTTCTATTTCTCTTAATGTGTTAACTATGGCTATATTTCCATGGTTTTTGTCGGCACGCTTACTTTCCATTCCTTTTAAGGCCTTTTGGACTGCCTTCTTGACAACCTTCCTAGATATCAAGTATTTCCTGACCTCCCTCTCAAGCCCCATGTCGCCTCCTCCTCTTCTCCGCCGCATATTTGATCGGAGCTCACGCGTGCACTCCTTTGTATGGATCACGGCATCCTTGGTTGCGGCACAAGTGTCCAATAGCCGGAGAGATCCATCAAAAAGCTCTTCAACCCACTTGTCATGGTGCTCTTGGACAATGGCTTGCTGCGTTTGGGGTAATAGAAGCAACTTTTCAACACATTCATGCAGATCCTGAAGGCAACTCAGTTTGCTTCTTAATGCTGATGATGGTGATGAAGAGGTAGTGTCTGAGGCAAATAATCTGCACAAATACTCATTGCATTGTAGAATAAGAGGGTGTGGCCTTGAGGGCAAGCTATTAGAGCGAGCATGGTAATTGGGTTTTTGGTTTAAATGAAGGGAAGCCATGATGATCTATTTGATCTTTCAGATAAGAAAAACAGGAGACCTTGGAGTTGGATGTTCAATCTAGTCTTCAAATTTTCCTTTTTCCCTTGGAATCTACCAAATATATATTGGTATATGTCACAAGGTAGCTTAGGAGACAAGAGGAATCACATTGGCTTCAAAACTCAATGAGTGGCACATGATTTTGATTTGGATTTAAAGGCTATCTGGGCACTGTCTATGCAATGTCTCCCCAACAACAGGTTCCCCAACTGATCACCAACTATATTTAAACTTGTTAAAGCACATGATCCGTGTCTTCACTTAGGTAAAATGATAATAGGACTGTTGCAATAATAATATTAATACTTATTAAATTATATAACACACGAGGGTTATTAAATTGGATAGTAAAATACAAGGAGATAGACACTACATTATGTCTACGTGGTTTACATTTTTCTGAAATCTTTTAGAGGCAGCATTAAATGTTGTAGAGCTCACCGTGTCTATCTCTCTACAAATCTTGATGACATCCAATTTCGTCAGACAACTAGATATGTTATGTATCCAACAAAGAAATTTATTGCTGGTTGACACACCTTCCTTTCATCCATAGAAGTCAATGAAACTATCTGTGTGGGGTTATCAATTTACAAAAACGAGTTAGCACAAGTAACAGCTCATTCTTGTCTTTCATGTAGTTATGTATGATCCCTCATTGCATTGATCTATAGTTAAATTAGAAAAAATCATAGCACTAAGTGGCACTGGGATTTTGTCTCCCATAATCTCATTTCTCAGTTCCTCGTGCATTGCATCGGTTTCATATTATTAATTAGAAGATGAGCCTAATCTCTAACTACCATTAATACAATTCATCAGGAAAATTAATATATGTCCGTCTCTCTTGGGAAATCCCGAAGATTATATAAATTAAAAAGCATGCATGTGGGTCTCTCAGTTCCATTCGTGCACAAAGATGATCATATATTGCACCATTTGCATAAAATAAAATGAGCAGTTCAGCGCTTAATGTATTGGTTTTAATATCTAATTGAAACCGGATCCATGTTTAAGGGTTAGGGTCAGAGGGGCATTTAGCCAACAACCATTGGGTTGGAGGCACATGAGTTGTTAGATCTAAATCAAAGTTACGTTAGAACCCATCCAATCCGCATGTTAAATATTTTGGCATGAAACTGTAACATGTCAAGATCTTTAATATTTTAAACCACATAATATTAAATAAGGGTGGTAATATGTGATATGACTTGAACTCAACACGAACATGAGATAAATACTGTAAGGGGATTTTCCCCCTCTCTCAAGGCGCGTCTGACCTCACCCAAAAGTTGTGGACTACACCTACAACCCGGCCTAGGGCCTGACCTAGCCCATAAAATGACATGCCTTCAGAGGAAGTGAGCAATGATGCTTGACAGGATATGAGTGCTTGACACTACTTGACTACGGCATGCCCTTAGAAATTCGCACAGGGCATCGTGGGAAGAAGGAAGGGCCATCGATCTATCGACAATAAGTCATGAATAACTAGTGGATCATGTGGAAGAAAACAAATGGAGAAGCCACACCATATTAATGACGCCATTGCAGAGGTTACTCTGCATTAAAGAACCTTGAAAAACAAATAGTAGAAAGGACAAGGTCCCCCCCCCCCCCCCCACCCACCCCAACAGGGGTTAACGCGACCTGTCCCTTAAGCCTTAGGTATAAATAGCACCCTTCCAAGTACAAAAGAGCACTCTACCCTTTCATAATATGCAAATCTCTAAAGATATTTACCAATTTAAGCATTAGAAAGTCTCCGGCCCACAAGGCCGCTCTCTCATTACATTCTTTTATATCATTTTTGCAGGCCCAACCTTGAAGACTTGAGTTGCTAGAACTTGGCCTATGGGTGTGTAAAACATGATATTAGCAGTGCGTCATTTGTAGGATTTTAGTAAAATTCATGTGTAATTCGTGCGCCTATGATGACTCGTTTAAACCACTTGGGAGCCAGAACAGATGACGTTAACAAGCATGAAAATGGAAGATGATTAGGCTTCAAAGTGGAGGATAGGGCATACCCAAGAAGAGGCTCCGCAGAATGGTGGGGTAGACGGTCATGCCTTATTGCCACCTCCCAAAAGACCCATAGTAGAAGGCAAACTTTGAGACGAGCAAGCACTCAGAAAGGTGGAGTCGAATGAGCCCTGATAATGCCTAAAGAATAGCGCGGTAATTATAGTGCAGCTTTAGAATGTCAATTTTATAAGGAGACAAATTAAAAGAATAGTAAAATAGCAAAGAAACTAAAAAAATATATAAATGATTTATGAGAAAAGAAAAATTAATTTTAAATGAGAAATAAAATTTAACTAAATGAATAATGAAAAAGTATTCAAATTGACGAACAGTAGAATGTCGGAAATCCCTTGCACATATCTGGTATTTTAATTATTTTTAATTAATTGATAACTCAATTGAGAATTCAATTTCGAAATTCTCATTCGAAAAATATAGAATTATAAACCGAAAATTAAATTAAATGTAACTATTTGAAAAATCATTCACTGTTTTAAATCACGTAAATTGACATCCACATTAAAAAAATCCGATGACGACAACATATCTAGGGAGCGATATTGCAGTAGAGAATTAAATCAATATAAATAATCAATGGATCCAAAAATAATAAAATAACAAATCTATTTAATAGAAAAAACATGACTGAATCTATAAACAGAATAAACTCTAAAATTATTTGAAAAAGAAAATATCAACAATATATTGAGAATGATTAAACAAAAGAGTTTTAATAAATTAAAATCAAATACATGAATTTCAAATAAATTAAAAATACTATCTAATGCACAAGTTCATTCTTAACCCTACTGGAAAATTTAGTTATCCATATACATGATAGACAATAAAATTCTCAGAAGAAAAACCAATAAAATGGCAGCCATCAATTCTTTCTCTTTGATTTCATTTCCCAATGTCAGGGTTCGTGCCAAACGTTGCGTTTTGGAGATAACGGTAAGTTTTGGTTAAAAGAAAAAATAATTTATTTACAAATGATATAATACAATAAATTAAAATAAATTATCAAACTCCAAATAGAATAAAAAAAATTACTTTATAAACTAAAACTCAAAATATAAACAAATTTATTAAATTAAAATAATTCAAATTACATATTTGCAAAAATTGGACCATTTTTTTTTTCAGACTTTTGCACTAATTTTAGACCATTTATTTTACGATTTAATCAGCACACGATCATTAGAATATTTTATTAACTCATATCTATTTTTATCCATTCCCATGCGATTCTCACACTCGATGATGTCAAGATTTGTTTCTCTTATTTTATCATACTTTTATATTTTCCTTCAACTGCTACTTCTTAATCATAACAGTTAGCTATACAATGATATCAGCAATAGGCTTTGTTTAACTTTTATGGTACTCATATTTTCTGCTACTCACTTAATAACTATTTTCTTTTGTCATATGCTACTATTTTTATTAGTTAAAAAATTTGTTCCATTTACTAAGATCTTTGGTTCTTTTAGCATAAAAAAAATATTATAAAGAAAAAATATATTACGTGCCTCTTCTTGTGCTTTCATATAAATCAATGCTCTTAGTTTTTTTCCCATTTCTCCAATATCACTGAAAATTTATTCCAATGCCTTACTTATAAAAAAAAAAAGAATTTATTCCAATGCCTTTCACCACCAGTGACAGTTTTACAAGGGCCATGAAGGATGCAATAAAATATTCATAAGAGAAATTAAGACAAGAAATTAAAATAATTTCAATTCAATTGAATAATACAGAGGTTAAAATAAAATACCAAATTAATGAACAAAATTGATAACTTCAAAAAAATTACAAAACTAAAATTGTTATTATTTATTTATGATAATATCAAATGTTTTAATGAAATTAAATACAATAACAAATAAAATATGATATATTAGAAAGAAATATTGTTAAAATATATAAAACAAATTATTCCAAGTAATAATATTTATAAACGAAATGAATATTTATAAGAAATTGAGAAAAAAATTACAAACCTAGCAACTATTTAAAAAATATTTAGTTACACTGCTTCACGAAGATTATCATTAAAATCATTTGAATTAAATTATTTCCAATCAAATGAAACATAATAAAACATTAATCTAAAATAAAATGAAATAAATTTATCAGTTAGAATAGATTATTCAAATAATCGAATTAAACTGAAGGCATGCTTTTTAGAAGCAATTATCTACAAAAAATTTAAATCAAATGTTAAAAGAAAGCTTAAGTTTTCAATACATAAATCTATTTTCTCAATCTAACTATGCAACTGGGATTTTAGTATCTCTCTTCTGACAACCTACATCAAGCAAGCTATGGCAAGTGTGTGTGGGATTGCTACCTTGCTACCAACGCCGTACTTCTTTAAAATAATACTTACTTCTACTTTGGTGGAACAAAAACTTGTAAGTAATCCACAAATCTATTAAATATATTTTACTAAATCTTTCTATACTTTTTATTCCAATTAAATAGCTTTGTTATATTTTAACAAAAAATTCTGAAATATATTTTATTTATGTTAGTGAAATCAATCTTATTTTTGTTCGTACAATTTTTTTGCTAAATATATCTATTTACATTGTAATTATGAAATCATAACTTTATTTTTTCTTTCCAGGCCATTCCTCCTAAATTTGTTAGATTGGTTGGTCATGACCTTACAACTACTATTACACTTACTCTTGCAAACAATCAGAATTGGCAAGTATAACTAGAAATAGTTGACAGCAAACTATTGTTCTTCGAAGGATGGCACGCCTTTGCACAAGATACCGGCATAGATGTTGGGTACTTCTTGGTGTTTAGATATGAAGAAAACTCTACATTCCATATCTTTATATTTGACTAATCAGCTACTAAGATTGCATATCCACAATGCAATATTGTTGATCATATGGCAAACATTGTCATGGTATCAGATGATGAAGAAGAGGCAAAGAAAGAAGATCTATCAGCTTCAGCAATGGATAAAGCGATTGAAGTAGCAAACACATTAGAGTGTAGAAATCCTTCATTTGTGCGTTCCTTAAAGCTGCATAATTTACAAAAATGTTATATGGTAAGTTTAAACTCATATTTAACATAACTTAGTCTTCAAATATAACTACTTTGCAAATAACTATTTCTGATTTTAACTTCTTCCTTTGCTCAATTTGCCGGACAATAATTATCAGATAGTCAAATTGTCATGTTTTAGACGTCTGATAGTCAAAAAGAATGAGATACTGTTTTTTCTTACAATACGAAAGATTGTTTATCAATGAAACTAGTAAAAGAATGGAGTCTATTTGTAAGAGAAAATAATTTTGAGGAAGGAGATGCTTTGGTGTTTGAACTGATCAAGAAAAAGCTAGCTATGTTGAAAGTCTACATCTTCTGCGCAACTGACTACACTTGAAAAATGTTTTCTTATAACTTCTTTCATTTTAATTTTAGATATATTTTTCTTATTAAGTTTATTTCTAATCTAGATAAATTAGTAAGGTGCTTTTCTCTTCTAGAAATTTCATTTTTTTTATCATACTTTGCATATTTACTATTTCTGAAAACTTTAACAATTTAGTATTCTGAAAAATTTCTTAGTCTGTATGTATTATATCTAAAGAAAAATATTTCAAATGTGTATTTTATTCACCATGATGATGGGTATTTGCAATCATGCCTTTTGTTCTTGTAAAAATATTACTTAACAAAGCTAACTAAATAGTTTAATCTCATTAAATAACTATGAAGAAAAATTTAGTAACATGCATTCTTCAAATAATTGATAGATTTGAATTTTCCTTATATTCACTATGTCTTTAGAAACTAGAAGATATAAAAGTCTTTCATTGTTTAAAGATATAAATAATTGATTTCTGAGTATATATAATTGTTCATTATCTTCATGAAAATGTGTCCAGCTCTAATAGCTTTCATTTCTCTCATCGATTCTTAGAAAATATCAACTATTTCCATCGAACCCGTCACACATGGATTAGGAAAGTAATTTTTTCACCTTTTTATAAGTCAAAAATTCAATATAGAACTATTTTGAATAAATGTTTTTCCATACTCATGCTACTTCAAAATATTATAGTTCTACTATCTTCTTTAATTTATTTCATAGCAGTAATTACATTTCTATAATTTTATACTCTTTCTGTATAAGTCATTCTCATAATTATTTATCATATCTTCTATTTTACTTTGAAGGTATACCTCTATCCAGTATTTGGACTTCTTGAATGACACCTATATATGCTTTTTTTGACTTTGAAGGCCATTGATATGCAAAGGATGCAAATCATAGTCATATATACCTTTCTACTAGATTTTTCATTAAGTTCCTTCTTCTTTTGCTAATTTTTAACATGTTCTTACGATATGAATCTAGACTTTATACTTTATTACTATATCATAGATGACACATGTGAACAAGCTTGTTATATAAATCTTCTTAACTATCTATGAATTATTAGTAAACATTGATTATGTAAAGCTATGCACATTTCACTATGAGTCAGCCACTTGTCATGATAGTTTGTTTTCTTCTTATTTTAGATAATTTAGTAATTTTAAATTGGCCAATCTTTACTTTATTCGAGTAAAATATAATCTAAAAATTTTGTTAAAAGACCAGTTAAAACATATATTTCATTACAAATTTATATTGTCTACTTTAATAAAACATTAGAATGGAACTACTTCTATGGTTTATAAATGCTACTTACAGATCTCCCATATTAGAAAGAACTAATGAATTTGCATATATTATTTTTATATATGCTCATGATAAAGCAAAAACAACATAAAAATGAAATATATCACATATCAAATATGACATATTCCTATGACTATGAATATATCTTTTTTATGAATCTTATTATTGTCTAGGGTTAAGGTTTAGGGTTTTCTCTAACATATCATATTTCTTCTTATGATTTCCTTTTTAACTAGATAAACATAGCACGTTTCAGTCTTGCCTAGTATAACCATATATCCGAATGTCAAGTCCCAATTGAAATCAACCATGCATTGTCGTGTCCTATTGAAATTGAAATTAGATTTGGCGTGGGCTTTGAGTGAATTAGATTATTTAATGGAGTCCTATGTGAAGTCAAGGGTGCATTGCCGTGTGTTAATTGAGTTAAAGCTCATGAGTGGTGGATTACATTGCAAGTGGGCCTTGCATGATTGAATGAAGTAAAGTGGCCCATGTGAAAACCAATAATGCTTAAAAGCATCTCAATGTAAATAGAAATCTAATTCAATAAAATAAGTGAAATTCAATTATTTCTATTTTCATTCTTTACAATTTAATTAAATATTAGAATATTTAGAGTGCACTTTCGCGTACTCATCACACCCCGCAACTTACTCATTGTTAGTCCCTAGCAACTTCCATGCAAAAATGATAAAAGAGACCAAAGAAAATCAAACATAGAGGTCACCAAGTTATACTTTCTAGAGTCACATATCAAAGCAATCTTAGGAATTCATCAACCTAATTACAATTAATCCACATATAACAATCTATAGAGTGAGTGTGTTCCAAACTATATCCATCTAACCACACACCATGACACATGCAACATCAACAATATCTTAAATAAAATTTTCAACTCCATAACTCACGGGTATATAGTGTTTCGTGTTGGGGTTCTCTCTATGGAGTTGACAAAGGGTGCACACACTCAATGGAGAATTAGACAATTATGTACAAGAATAAGCAAACATTGATTTTATGATAGGAATACTAATAAATGAAAATTTCCACCACTCATTCCATAAAAAATGATTCAAAAACTTCCAAGTACATAACACGAGAATCTTATTAAATATCTCAATAGACTATACTTTTCACCCGATGCACTCCTCAACTTTTCAAATTATCAAATAATATTTTTCCTTTTTAATTTCTTTTCTTTTCCAACTTTTTTTTTCTTTTCGATCTTTTTTTTTTTCAGTTTCTTTGTTTTTTTTTGTTTTTTTGTTTTTTTTTTTTACTTTGAAGCTCACTCAATTGAACACTTTGCACTTGTACTTTTCTTTTCTTTTTTCTCCCAAAAGAAAATATGAAAATTTCCCACTTAGTACACACTTGGAAGTAATAAGAGTAGGAAAAATCAGTGTATAGGCTAAGCTCTAATGTGGAGAGGTATGAATGATGTGAGCACATAAAAAGAAAAATGTTATATGTGTTTGTTGGCTTAAAATTAGTTACTAAGGGTCTATGATGAAAATAGTTAGCTTGAAAGACTCAAACGTTAATCTTAAGTTGACTTTCATCATATCTTAAGTATATACACCATCTTACCATCAACCATGTACTGATATTATCAAAAGAAGTGTCAATTCAACAGATCAATGGATGCTTATCACAATTTCTACATTTGTAAGCTCTTAATTTTCTCCAAAACTCATATGAATATTTAAGCAAAAGAATTCTCTAGCTACATGTATCAAACCACCATTTTACCACAAAGTTTGGATAAGTGCTTAAAAGTTCTGTGAATGCCTTAGCAAAATGATCAAAATGAGTTTGATGCATTCACTAAGATGACTATGAATGAACATGAGTACACATGTGAAAGGTGCTGTATGACGCAAATTTAAAAAACAAATTTGGCACATGGAAATATGCTACAGAGTTTCAACATGCATTTTAAATGCTGAATTTGCATTCTCACCCCCCAAGTTAAATGAAATATTGTCCTCAATGTTTAACAGTCAAAATTAAATGGAGAGTACTCAAAAGGGCAGAATACAATTGATATGTGACATGGGTGACTTACTAAGCACCAGTGATGGCAAATTGAAATGACAAACTGACACTAACCTGCAAACAAAAATAAATAAAATAATAGCAAATAAAAGAAAAATGAACAAAATAATAAAAAAATAAAATAAAAAAAATAAAAAAAATGACTGCATGGTATGGTCAAGGTGGAATGTCTTCCATTTCTGGAGCTGCATCTCCTAGGTCAAAATTGAAATACTTGTTAGCCCAATAAGCTCAATGCTCGAAGTCCACAGATAGGTGATAAGATTTCAAATAAACTATTGGTGCTTCTTCACTTGAAGGAACCCGTTCTTCACTTTCTTAGACTACTCCTTAAACTTTGGTTGCCAAGCCTGTGTGCCATGATTTCGAGTTATATAAAAATTTGCACAAATATCAGCCACATAAGACGAATCACTAATAGGATTAAACTCTAAATTTATAATGAAATGCTCAAGAGGATCAGAATCACGAGTTGTGAAAACTTCCCTGTTTATGAGTGAATTAATCATATATGTCTGGTGGCACTCGTCATCCTCTTCTGGTTGTTTTTTCATATGGAAGACGTTCACCTCGATATTCATGTTTCCAAAAGATAGCTTCATGAGTCCATTCCTGCCATTAATCAGAGTATTAGCAGTGACAAGAAAAGACCTACATAAAATCAAAGGAATTTTAGAGGTAGAGTTAAAATCAGAAGTAGTGTCCCAGATTAGAAATCAACGGGATAATAAAATTTATCAATTTGAATCAACACATCTTCTACCACACCCCATGGTGTTTTGATTGAACGGTCAGCCAATTGCAATACCGCGAAGGTTGGTTTGATTTCCTCCAACCCCAACTACAAGTAAATAGAATAAGGCATTAAATTCACACCGGCTCCAAAATCTAACAAATTTTTCCCAAATTCTTGATTTCCAATGTTGCATGCGATTGTTGGGCACCCAGGATCCTTGTACTTAGGAGGGATCTGCTGCTCAATCAGAGCACTAATTTGCTCTGTCAGGAATGCTGTCTTCTTCACATGATGCTTCCTTTTAACTGTACACAAATCTTTGAGAATTTTTGCATAAGTAGGAACTTACTTAATTACATGTAAAAGAGAAAGATTGACTTTCACCTACCTGAGGTTCTCCAGGATTTCATTGTTAGGATCCAAAATTAGCTTTTTTGATTTTAATTCTTGAGGGAATGGTACCTTAACAAGACACTTTGTGACCTCTAGTTCTTGGGTAGCTCGGCACCACTACTATTTTGATCCTTTTCTATATCCTTTGATTTGTCCATTGTTGGGATGTGTGATGATTTACCATTACAAGTTACAATGGAGTTCACTTCTTTCAAGTTCTCTTGCGCCATATGTTGACCATGGAGTGTGGATTGAGCTTGAGAATGAAACTTATCTCGCTTAGTCACACTCAAGGATCTCATCAGTTTGGACACTTGGCTCTTTATCTCCTTGTTTTCTTCAACAACCTGCGTGATCAAAAATTCAAATTTTTGGTTAGTCTTACACTGTGCTTCAATAAAAGCATGCAAATTATCTTCTAAAGGACTCCTAAAAGATGTAGGTGCATGATATGGTGCAAGATATGATCTAATAGGCTGTGCACGTGGTGCAGGTAGTGCAAGTGGCTAGTTTTCAGACTTCCAGCTAAAATTGGGGTGATTACGCCACCCCAGATTGTAGGTCTCAGATAAGGGTGTAAAAGGCTTCTGGTACATACCTAAGATATTACATTGTTCCTTATACGACTCTCTCATCTCAACAAATGTGAGATACTCTTGAGCGAGGTAATCTATCTTGCCACACAGAAAACATGGTTCAAAAGATTCTGCATGATTAGCCAAGTGTGTTGGCTTTAAGTCCTTAGGCTTTAACAACTCTAACTTAGAAAGTATCTCAACCTTAGCTTTCAAATTGTCTTCCTCCTTGAAATGATAAATTCCACCACCATTTTGGTTCCTTGTAGATCGTGACCTATTTGTGCTCTTAGTAGCACTAGGTCTAGTCCAAGTGTGAGCCTTTTCAGCAAACCCATTGGGGTACTCTATGGCCTCATAATGATTTTTCTACAAGAACTCACCATTACACATCATCTTCACAAATTGACGCTCTCTAGGTGTAAGTTCCTCATAGAAATAACTCACTAGATGCCAACTCTTATATCCATGGTGAGGACACATACTTAATAACTCCTTAAATCTCTCCCAAGACATATACAAAGTCTCACTATCCTGTTGTACAAAGGTGGAGATCTGTCTATTCAAAGCATTAGTGTTATGTTTGGAAAAATATTTATTAAAGAAAACTAGAGTCATCTCATTCCACGACCCAATCGATCGTGGTCTCAGTGAGTATAGTCAACTCTTAGCTCTATCTTTTAAAGAGAAGGGAAAGAACTTAAGTCTTACAATGTCATTAGTTGCATTTTGACTATGAAAAGTCACAACTACCTCCTCAAACTTCCTAATGTGTACATATGGATTTTCATTTTCTAACCGATAAAAAACGAGGAGTAACTGTATCACTCTTGTTTTAACATCAAGTTGATGAGTATTAGGTGGAAACATAATGCATGATGGTGTGGCTGTGCATGTAGGGTGAAGGTAATCCTGAAGAGTTCTAGTAGGTTGATCCTCGTGTTTACTCATATTTTTAGAAGCATAAGGACTATCAAACAAATGATTAGAAAAACTAGACTCTGAATTTGACTCTAACACAAGCCTACAAGCAAATTAACCTAATGCGTCCTTATACCTATTATGCATGCAAGATAACAAAAAATAAAATAAAAATGCAACACTAAAAAAAAACTAAGAAAGATTAATAAAACAAAATAATAATGCAGCAAATAAAAAGAGGGAACGAAGTTACCGCATTTACAAACTACTAAAAAAAAACTATCTAACAATTCTTCTACTGTCTCCCCGACAACAGCGCCAAAATTTGATAACGTCCAAAAAATAACGCAGTAATTATAGTGCAGTTTTGGGGTGTCGATTTCACAGGGAGACAAATTAAAAGAAAAGCAGAATAACAAAAAAACTATAAAAAAAATATTAAATGATTTTTGAGAAAAGAAAAATTGATTTTAAATGAGAAATAAAATTTAACTAAATAAATAATGAAAAAGTATTCAAATTGACGAACAGTAGAGTGTTGGGAATCCCTTGCACATATCCGATATTTTAATTAATCTTAATTTATTGATAACTCAATTGAGAATTCAATTCCATAATTCTCAATTGGAAGATATAGAATTATAAACCAAAAATTAAATTAAATGTAATTCCTTGAAAAACCATTCATCGCTTTAAATCACGTAAATTGACATCCACATTAAGAAAATCCAAAGACGACAAAATATTCAGGGAGCGATATTGCAACAGAGAATTAAATCAATATAAATAATCAATAGTTCAAAAATAATCAAAGAAAAAATCCATTTAATAGAAAAAAAATGACTGAATCTATCAACGGAATAAACTCTAAAATTTTTTGAAAAAAAAATACCAACAATATAGTGAAAATGATTAAACAAAAGAGTTTTAATAAATTAAAATCAAATACATAAATTAAGAATACCATCTAGTGCACAAATTTATTCCTAACCCTACTTGAGAATTTAGTTACCCATATACATGGTGGACAATAAAATTCTCAGAAGAAAAACCAATAAAATGGCGGCCATCAATTCTTTCTCTTTGATTTTCTTCCCCTTGTGTCGCTGCGTCCACGTGTATATATATCCGTCTATTCGAAAGTCAAATCCCAATTGAAATCAACCATGCATTACTGTGTCCTATTGAAATTGAAATTGGATTCGGTGTGGGCTTTGAGTGAATTAGATTATGTAATGGAGTCCTATATTGTGATATCCCGTATTTACGTATATTTTTATTGAATGAGTATTTAAATTATTATAATTAATGGTATTGTTGTTTTAAATTAAAAGTGTTTTTCATTATTTTGTTTAGGTTTTATTTTAAGTTGTGGAATTTAATTTTATGTGCTTTCTTTATAATAATTAATGTTTTGTATTTAAATTGCTCTTTAATTTAAATTAGTTTATTGTTGGACTTTAAATTATGGTTTCATGGAATTTTTATTATTATTTTATTTTAACTAGTTATTGCGTTTAACTTAATTTATTCGAGTTATCGTTTTGAAATTCTTTTCGTTGGATTAATTTTGTGACCCAGGTTGTGAGAATTTGTTCTTTTTTTCTTTTCCTTTCTTTTTCTTTTTCCTTTTTCTTTCTTTTCCTCCCCTGTTTTCTCCCCCAGTTGTGCGACATACCCCCCCTTTGGTTCCCGTCGGTTCAAGTCAGCCCAGCCACCCACCGTCGGTTAGCTACCGTCACCGCCCCTCCACATGAACCCCCTACCCTCCAACGACCTCCCTTGCATCGGTGGTGCACATCATGGCGGCCCCTAGCCGGTGCGTGTCTCAACTCGAAATGAGTTATCTTAGCTTTTCCTTCACTTTTCGGCACCACCACCAGCCACTTTGGCCTCTGACCACCCCCATCTTGTTCCCCACTCTCCGGCGACCCTCTAGTCATCTCTGTCGACCTTCCGGCTCCTCTCTTTCTCCTCTACCCGAAATGGGTCTCTAAATGAGCCTATCTTCGCCGTGCCTCCTTTCGACCACCGTGCATATCACCTCCACCACCAAAAGGTCCCCCTTGCTTAGTCGATCACCCCCTAACTCAGTTTCCCCATCCATGACCCCACATTCCTTATACAACCTCAAATCCAAAAATGGGTTTCCACCCATTTTGAGCTAGATCCGCCACTTTCCAGTAGTTGCACCGCCTCACCACCACCTTCATGAGATTTTCTACCATTCAATAAGTATTTTTCTAAATTTTGGTGTCAAACTGAGCGTCTTAGCCCAATGTATGAAGTGCTCGCTATGAGCACTGTGGATCGGTGCTTGTTTGAAGATCTATATTTTTACCTGCTGTAAGTACTTTCCAAATAAACTTTGAAATTTAAATATATTGTTGCATTAACAACTATGAGTTTGGTTGATATTGGAATTTATAAATTGTTGATTACTTTGTGTGTTGTCGTACGCATTGCATAGTGCATGTATGTTCATGTGTTGGAAATGAAAATTCGATTTTTATGTGTTAATGGTTTTCAGGTGCGTGTGTATCAAGACCCCAAGTTGGGATGGGGCATTATCCTGGTGGAGCTCCTTTGGTCACTCGAGAGTCGAATATACTAAGTGACGTCCTCTGGGTTGTCGTTGGCCGACGACGAGATCGAACGGGATGACAACGCTCTCGTGCCGACTTCGTGGCTCCTCTGCTGGCGGGGGCTAGGGGATACATGGTCATTGTACGTACTGGATGCAGTTAGTTAGGCATTGCTCGTTCTGAAATCGCATGCGTAGTCATTACCTTCAGTGTGATGATGAGAGCCAGGGTGTGTGGATGGTCTCTAGGGGAGATCATGGTGCATACGGTTAATAAAATTGTTGTTTAGGCCATTTTTTGGGAAAGTTGCTAGTTTTGATTATTGGTTTTACTTGGACCATTTTCTGGAAAAAATTATTGTGATTTTAATGGATTTACGTGTATCATTTTCTGGGAAAATGATGGATATTTTTATTGGAATTTTTTCTTGGGCAAAATTGAGATTTTGGTGTGTGTGGTTATTTATTTATTTTGAGAAAGATAATTTTTGAGCTTTATGCATATGGTGTGAGGTACATATGTTTTGTTGTTGCATGAATATATTTTATATCTTGTGGACCGATTAATTCCAGTCCAGTCTCGGTCCAAAGAATTTCTCCTCCTGGACCGGACCGAACCCCACATATATATATATTTACATATGTATATACAAAAATAGTATATAAATTATAATATTAATATTAATATTAATATAAATTAATATATAATATATATTAACATATAATATATATTAACATATTAATATATAATATATACTCTTATAATATTAATATATTATTATTTATTGGTTGACTAGTTGTAGTATAAAAATATAAGTTATAATATATCTATATAGAATATTAATAATAACTTATAAGTAATAAGTGTATTATTATTATTTAATATATTATTACTAATTTATCACTATTTACTAAAATATAAATATATAATATACTAATGTAATGGTGTTATTAGTTATAATTTACTAACATACTTAATATATAATATATACTCTTATAATATTAATATATTATAATTTATAGTAGTTAAATTTGAACCAAAAAAAATTTGATCATTGTAAAATTTTAAATTAAATTTAGCCCATTAAATCATATGGGGCACCCCTGGACCGGACCAGACCGTCCTGAACCGAATTGGACCGGACCAGCATGGAGCTGTTCGATCCGGTCCAGGGTGAGAGAATTCTTGGATCGAATGGAATCGGTTCACAAATTTCCTAGACTGGACCATTTACACATCTACTAGGAACTGTACCAGAAAAATTTTTGTTTTAAATTTCTTTGTTTCATTGTTTGGTTATTTTACTTTATTTTATTATTTTAATCGGTCTCTAAGTTATTCCTACTAAGTTATATTGTAAGATTTTAAATATTTATTTCATGGTGTTGTGCTTTTTATTTTAATAAGCATTCTGTTCATTAATGTAATTTTGGAGTAGTAGTTAATATTTTAATTATTTGATTTTATTTAGTTAAGTTGTTCAGCATTTATTTAATTATTTTTATATATATGTCTTTGTTTTGTTTAATTTGAAATTTGAGTCTTTTGGACTAGATTATTATTTTATATAATTTGTTTTATTGAATTATTTATTTTAAATAATTGTATTATGGGATCTCTTATTTTAAAGCTTATTATTTCGGTTGTGGGTTATTTTATTTTATTAAGCTTTTGTGCATTTATCTTATGGTTTTGGTTTTTATGTTAATTTTATTTCATGAGTTTCCTACAAGATGGATTTGAATTTTGTTTATCATCTTTTATTTAGTTGTTTAGTAAAGTTTCCCCTTTGTATTTTAATATGATATTTATGTGAATTACTCGAGTTTTATTTAGTGGTTGGATATGTTTTAATATCGTGTCGAGGCGGTTTTGTTTTGGTGATTTATTGGTATTTATTTATTAATTAAATTATTTATATTTCTTCATCGGTATTTTTATATGCTATCTATCATGCATCGCTTGGGTCTCACGTAGTATTTGGGGTATTTAAATTGTGATATCATTTGGAGAAGATTGTTAGAATGATGCTCTAGGTGGACCTTATAAGTATTGGATCCTTATCTTTGGGTGTGTTGTTGCTGTTTTGTCACTTGTATTGCTTGTGGTGGTAATTGGTTCTCTATTTAGTTGGTGGGGTCTTAGTTTTGTTTGTGGATCTTTGATGATCGAAGTATGGAAATTGAGAGTGTATGTCTTTGTTTTGTGTTTAACTTGGGAGAAGTTTTATTAAGTGATGGATTTAAGCCTTTTAAGGTATGTTTCTTATCCTTAGATGAGATGGATGTATTGTGGGATGATGTGGTTGATCGGTAATGGTTGTCTAATAGCGATCATGGATGTATTTTACGAAACATTGATTTTGATTAAGCTAATGAGAGCTAATTGAGGAATGGGTGTGGAATTTGTGTTTTGAGGGACAGAGCACCTTCTACCAAAATGTGGTATATGATTTCTTGTTAATAGGTGTTGAGCTAACTTGTACTCAATGGTAATAATTTATGAGAACTTAATTTTATGCATTTAGCAAGTTATTAGAGTGCGTGCGAAAGCGTGATGTTTTGCGATGTAGTTAGAGGTTCAAATTTTGTGCTGATTTTGAAGAATTAGTGGTAACTTGAACTTTGGGATGGTACTTGTAAGTGGAGATTTATCTTTCGGTTGGATAAATTAGGCTTATTGATGGTTTAGTTAGGAAGTTGAACATTGATATTTTGAAGAGTATTTGTCCTTATTTTAATTTTGGTTTGGAGAAAGTTGTTTTGTTAAGTGATATATGTTGATTCGATGTGATGGTATTAAATTCAAAGGATCTAAACTTTAGACTTTTGGGCTGGTTTTTGGGATGTGCAACTTAAGTATGATATTTGGTGAATGTAATGGTTATCAGCATTTGTCGAGGTACCTTAAAGAATAGATGTGACTTAAGGTCACATAAGAATTTAAATATTTGAGACTATTTCATCTCGTGGGTATTGAAGGTCCGGTTGAGAGAACTATGTCTATCGTGATTATCTTGCCAATTGATTTGAGTAGAAATGATAGAGCTTTTATGTGATGTATGTTGGAACTTATGCGTCAAATGTTGGAACTTAGGAGTGTGTTGTAGTGGTATTTGATGGATTAAAGATTTGAAATCAATGCTTGCTTGGTGGCATTAGACGTGAGGTATTATTTGAAAACTCAATTTTGTTAATTTTGAAAGAAGTTTAGTAATAGGGTGTTCAAACCTTAGGCTGATCTTAATAAGTTGACAGGGTGACCTGAGATATGGAGGTTATTTCCTTGGGAATTTATTTTGAGGTGTGGGTTATGTTTATTGGTGATTGATTTGAGAGGTATCTGATGGGTCATTAAAGTGGAGAATAAGATATAAGCATGGAAGTTAAGCTTATGAGTCAATTGAGAATAATGCGATTAGTGGTATGGGGCTAATGACCATTAAGAATTTTGAGGTCCTTATGAATAAGGAGATTTCAGACTATTTTACTATCTTTGAAGTCTTGGAGATGAAATGTTATTTGGAGACTATACGGTTATGATAGAATAGCATCCATTTGTGTTTGGAGAAAATAAGTGATTGTATAAATTGTTTGGTGTAAGAATTGAGTTGTGATAAGTGAGTTACTGGAATTCTGCTGTTGCAGCCAAGCAAATTTCGAAGACGAAATTTATTTTAAGGAGAAGAGAATGCGATATCTAGTATTTACGTATAATTTTATTGAATGAGTATTTAAATTATTATAATTAATGGTTTTGTTGATTTAAATTAAAAGTGTTTTTCATTGTTTTGTTCATGATTTATTTTAAGTTGTGAAATTTAATTTAATGTGCTTTTTTTTATAATAATTAATGTTTTGTATTTAAATTGCTCTTTAATTTAAATTAGTTTATTGTTGAACTTTAAATTATGGTTTCATGAAATTTTATTTATTATTTTATTTTAACTAGTTATTGCGTTTAAATTAATTTATTCAAGTTATCGTTTTGAATTTTTTTTTGTTGGATCAATTCTGTAACCCAGATTGTGAGAATTAGATCTTTTTTTTTCTTTTCCTTTTTTTTTTCTTTTCTTCTTTTTTTTCTTCTTTCTTTTTCTTTCTTTTCCTCCCCTGTTTTTCTCCCCCAGTCGTGTGACATACCCCCCATTTTTTGGTTCCTGTCGGTTCAAGTTTGTGCAGCCACCCACCGCCAGTCAGCTACCGTCACCACCCCCCCACCTGAACCCCCACCCTTCGGCGACCTCCCCTGCACTGGTAGTGCATCTCATGTTGGCCCCTAGCCGGCACGTGAGTCTCAAACTTGAAATGGGTTATCCTGACTTTCCCTTTATTTTCCGGCACCACCACCGGCCAACTTGACCTCCAACCAACCCCACCTTCTTCCCCACTCTCCGGCGACCCTCCAGTCATCTCCAGCAACCTTCCAGCTCTTCCCTTCCTTCTCCACTCGAAATGGGTCTCTAAATAAGCCTATTTTCACCGCACTGCCGTCCGGCCAACATGTGTCTCACCTCCACCACCAAAAGGTCTCCCTTGCTCAGTCAACCATCCCTCAAACTCAGTTTTCTCATCCACGGCCACACCTTTCTTGTACAACCCCAAACTTGAAAATGAGTTTCCATCCATTTTGAGTTAAATCCGCCACCTTTCAGTGGTTGCACCACCTCACTACCACTTTCATGAGATTTTTCACTATTCAATGAGTATTTTCCTAAATTTTGGTGTCAAACTGAGCGTCCTAACTCAACGTACGAAGTGCCCGCTATGAGCACTGTGGATCGGCGCTTGTTCGAAGATCTATGTTTTTATCCGCTGTAAGTACTTTCTAAATAAATTTTGATATTTAAATATATTTTTGCATTAACAACTATGTGTTTGGTTGATATTGAAATTTATTAGTTGTTGATTACTTTGTGTGTTGTCGTACGCATTACATAGTGCATGTATGTTCATGTGTTGGAAATGAAAATTGAATTTTTATGTGTTAATGGTTTTCGAGTGCATGTGTATCACGACCTCAAGTCGGGATGAGTCATTATCTTGGGAGAGCTCCTCTGGTCACTCGAGAGCGAAATATACTAAGTGACGTCCATTGAGTTGTCATTGGGCGACGACGGGATCGAACGGGATAGTAACGCTCTTGTGCCGACTCCGTGGCTCCTCTGCTGGCGGGAGTTAAGGGATACCTGGTCATGGTACGGACTGGGCGCTGTTAGCTAGGCATCGTTTGTTCCAAAGTCACATGCATGGTCGTTACTTTCGGTGTGATGATGAGAGCCAGGGTGTGTGGATGGTCCCTAGGGGAGATCATGGTGCATACAGTTAATAAAATGGATGTTTAGGTCATTTTTTGGACTATTTTTTGGAAAAATGGTTGTGATTTTAATGGATTTACGTGTATCATTTTCTAGAAAAATGATGGATGTTTTTATTGGAATTTTATTTTGGGCAAAAATGAGATTTTGGCTTGTGTAGTTATTTATTTATTTTGAGTAAGATGATTTTTGAGTTTCATGCATATGGTGTCATGTACATGTGTTTTGTTGTTGCATAAATATATTTTATATCTTGTGGTTTGTTTGGGTTGTACTTACCTGTGATGCCATTTTTGGCATTGTAATATTTTTGATGCAGAGGTTGAAGAGGCTGAGTCTAAGGAGGCGGCTCCACCGTTGAGTATTTTATATAAATTGTCATTTCGGTAACTATTTTTCCTTTTTTATAAATATGTATTTTTGTTATTTGTCTTCCGAATGACTGTATTAAATCTACTGTTGGAGAATTTATATTAAACTGGTTTATAAAATAATTCTAAAAATTTTGGTATTTGGATATTAATTTCAATTATCCATTACTTTTATTTGTGCATGTCATGTGTTCATACTTAGCATTTGTGTTGGGGGTGCGTGACCCGTGTTGTCATCATTCCAAATCCTCGATTCCCGTATTCTTTTAAGGAAATTTTGGGGGTGTCACATATGTGAAGTCAAGAGTGCGTTGCCGTGTGTTAATTAAGTTAAAGCCCATGAGTGGTGGATCACATTGCAAGTGGGCCTTGCATGATTGAATGACGTAAAGTGGCCCATGTGAAAACCATCAATCACTTATCAAGAAAGAAATAAAAATAAAGAAATAAAATAAAATAATATAAATTTAAGAAAAAAGAGAATAAAAATAAAAGAAGACCAATAATGCTTAAAAGCATCTCAATGTAAATAGAAATCTAATTCAATAAAATAAGTGAAATCCTATTATTTCTATTTTCATTCTTTGCAATTTAATCAAATATTAGGATATTTAAAGTATACTTTCGCGCACTCATCAAGCCCAAATAGTTCCACCCTTCCGAACCTGCATTGACCTGAAGGCACCACTAGGTCAGCTCATGAATTGGGCAATAGAGTTAAGCAAATTTTATATTGTGTACACACCATGGAAAGCCATCAAGGGAAAAGTGCTAGTAGGCTTCGTGCTAGAATTCACCAGATTCCTGGTGGAGAACAAATATGCACTTCTCGTAAAGTCCCGTCAAGTTTGCTCGTCTTGTTGGGCTAAAGGAGAAGTGGGTGTGCATATCATCACACCTAAAGGAGAGGAGCACAATTATGCTGTCACATTGGAATTTAAAAATACAAACAACGAGGCAGAATACGAAATATCGTTCATAGGCCTAGCAATAACTAGGTCCCTAGGAGCCACATAAGTTAGAGTACGAGCTAACTCCTAAGTGGTGGTCAACCAAATATGAGGAGAATTCACAATCAAAAGTGAAATATTGAAAAGGTACCTGGTGCTAGTGGATGTTGAGCACTCCTGCTTCAAACATTTTCATATTCCATGAGTCGACAGCCCCCCTCGTTAGGAGAAGGCACCACCAGCTAGCTCCATTGAGTAAGGAATATGGTAAGTATCCTCAGTGACTCTAGTTGATCTAGAGTCATTGTTGAAAAAGCAGTAGCTAATTACCTTACACACCTAGAGGGGGGTGAATAGGTGTTTAACAAAAACAATGGCAGTTTAAAAAATTAATCAACATAAACAAGCAATCAAAGGAGAAATCAACACACAGATTTTGGTTACGAAGTGGAAACTCATTTGAAAAACCTCTTCAAAATCTAAAACCACTCCGGGTGGAAGACACCACCTCTAATCCACTATAGAAATTTTAGTTTGTTACAACTAATTTAGAAACACTTACAAACCAACAGTAGCATCTAAACTTGTCTTGCAACACCACGAGTGACCCACTCGATCTTTACACGCATGTAGTGCCGGAATTCCGACCTTTCTATAGCTTTTCACACTAACACCTTGATTTCTTCATCCAAGCACCTTGAAGAACTCTTCCAGCTAGATGAACACGTCCACTCAAATGGACTCACTGAAATTATGAATGTGTGTTGTGGGGGAGAAATATAATCCAAGAGAATGATCTTTGAAACAATGGAGATGTTTTCTCTCAAGAGATGAAATGGGACTCCTTGGCTTTTTCTCAATGTTTCTCCACCAAGCAGCAGAAGATTTAAGGATGTATTTATAGGCCTTCTCCTGAAACGGCGCTCAAACCCTAGAGAAACTAGTATAAGATGAATTTCGCTCGAGCGGGATATCGAGCGAGTGTCGAGCGAAGTCTCTGCCTGGACTTCGCTCGAGCGCCATGTCGAGCGAGTGTCGAGCGAAGTCTCTGCCTGGACTTCGCTCGAGCGCCATGTCGAGCGAGTATCGAGCGAAGTCTCTGCCTGGACTTCGCTCGAGCGCCATGTCGAGCGACTGTTGAGCGAGATCACTGTGTTCGGTTTTTCTCGAGCCATTTTGATCCTCTTCATGTGTACTCTGTCCACAATTAGTTACAACTCAATTATATTAGGTTTTTCACTAGAAAATTGCCAACTACCAAATTTTACATCAACAATCTCCCCCTTTGGCATTTCTGTGACAAAACCTCTAACCTATACATTGGACCTAATCCTATCACACACAAACAAAAGGACTTCCACATGTAGGTTTAGTCTTGGCAAGTGAAGTATCTGCACACTTAACAAACATGTAAACGTACCAAAAGAAAACACTTGCAAGGAATTTAACACATGAACTCAAACATAAAAAATATTGCCACAAAAATTTAACACTAAACCTTCAATAGCAATTAGTTCAACACAGAATACATCAAGAGTTTAATCACATAGCAAACCTAAAAATAACAAACTTCTAGGTACTCCCCCTATAAAGTAGCTTATCTCCCCCTAAATCTAGCTACTCCCCCTAAGATCACTCCCCCTTTTTGTCACAAATGGTAAGGGGTCTCAATCTCCATCAGTCTCTTCGTCCTCAGCAAGAAGATGCTGAACTTGATTGCCAAGCTCAATCACCTGAGTGTCAAGTGTGTCAAACCGAGCATTGATATGAGTATCCAATTGAGTAACCCGAGTCTCAAGGCTGTTAAGTCGGTTATCAATGCGGGTATCCATGCTGGTCACTGACTGCTGAATGCTAATCAGAAAGTCCAATAGGGTCTGCCTGGTTGGTTCTGTATCTGGTGGCATCAGACTCGAGCTGGAAGGACCCGAGCTGGACTCAGGAGCGTGAGGAATAGGTCCGCTCTGGGTAGAATGTGCAGGAGCGGGTTCAACATTAGGAAGATGCGCCTGACTTAGCTGCATGGTCTTCCGTCCAATTGGTGTCTTAAGACTCACTCTAAGTTCCTGAGAAGTGATGGACACAGACTGCGACAAGGCTATCCTCGTAATTAGACAAGCAAGAGGAAGACCAGTTCGAAAATTTGACGACATATGGGCCTCTATCATGACCCGACAAAGAAGACTGCCCAAATCAATAGTGACATCAGTGAGCAAGGCATGTAGAAGAAGGGCACGATCCGGACCAATGTCACTATAATGTCCAGTTGGGTATATGTTGGTCAAAACAATCCGACTCACAATCTGGTATGCATGGGGAAACGACTTGGTCGCTAGAGGAGGAATCCCAGTCCAAGTCATAGGAGACCTGGTGAGAAAACGACCCAGATCAGGTCTGCTAGGGGCTGGAGTATGGAGATAGGGGTAAATTGGATTATTTACTCGTGGTACCCCTAGTAAATTTGCCACAAGATCGGGAGTCACCCGGAAAGTGATATTCCGGATATCCACTTGAAAAGATCCCTCTGAGATGTCATGCATGTTCGAGTAAAACTCCCTGACCAACTCCACCGAGGGAGCGGGATGACCAGTGGTCAAAGCAAGCCACTGGCGCGACTCAAAGATCTGAGGGACGATGGGATAGGTATTCCGAAACTCACCGAGAAGAACTTCACGTTCCACAAGAAGGGAGCGATGAGAAAAATTCTGTGTGTAGAGTTCCTCGGCTTGGGGACTGTGGAAGTAAATCCGAGAGGCGGATGAAGCAGTGCGAGGACGAACACGCCGTGATGCCATGGCAGCTGTAGACGGACCAAGCACAGACAGTGAGGCATATATGACATGATGTGGTGTTGCATATGGATGTCTAATATGCCTAAAATGCCTAAAATGCCTAAAATGACTAAAATGTGACCCAACAATGTTCTCAACAAGGTGTGTAGACTATGAATGAGACCTACATGTTGTCTAAAAGATCAATGCACCAAAGGAGAGACAAAATGGAAGACAAATTTTCATTGAAGCATTTCATCGAACAGGTAGTGTGCATGCTGTGCAATCATGGGTTTAACACCCAATCAACAATCCCATTCCTCCCTAAATACAACACTACTCTAATAGATTCATCCATACCAAAAATGAACTACCAAGTTTCTTTAAACAAAAAAATCTGAAAATAAGGGAACCCAAACACAACCCTATGAATGGAATGACCCGTGAAAAAAAAAAATGAAGAAGAAATGGATAGAAGAAAGCTTACCGTTGATTGAGTGTTTGAGAGGAAATGAGATGCTTAGACTGGGATTGAGTGTTTGAGAAAAGATGAGAGAAGTTAGAGAGAAGGGAGAAGTGGTTCCGGCAACTGGGCTTATCGCGCGATGCAGAGCGCAATATAAGGGTTTTTCGCTCGAGCGAAATTTAATGGTCGAGCGAGACATCGAGCGAGATTCCATTTTTGCCCAGTTTTAAAGTGATACTCACAGTAGTGATTTCAAACTTCAGTGGGGACAATTTAAAACCGTCCATAGCATAGCAAATGTAAAATAATATCATATTCTAAATACCACGCAAGTATAAATACTGTATGTCACAATTAATATGAATATGCGTGTTTAGGCAGTGCCCTTGCTCAATCAAGAAATTCTAACCGAGAGGTGTGAGTGGGGTTTGGCTAAACAAGAAACCATAGGTGCTTGGGAGACCCTTCAACGTGCAGAAAGTCAAACCCAATGCTGCTAGGACCTAATTTCTTGTGTCTAATAGAACCAGATTCAGGATTTGTATTGGGGCCCTTTTCCTTTATTTATTTATTTATTTATTTTTTAAATTTAATACAACGATAGAGCCTCTTCATTTTCTTTCCTTTCGAGATACAAAAGTTCTTACACAGGTCATCTAGCCCGAGGTCAATTCTGAACACTCGTAAGGCTCCCTCACACTTTTGATTGCCTCCCCAAAGTCTCACATAAGGTCAAATGTCAAGAGATTGAGCTAGGCGTGCAGTGTGTGCGGCAAAAAATGCATATTAAAAGTGACACACATCTTACACCTTTGCAGCATAAGCCTATGATACAATTTTGACAAGACACATGCTTGAAAGTGAACTTTCTAGTAGTAAGGCCATTCATCACATCTAAGGAAGGGCAACTGAGTCAGAGGAAAGACAAAGAAGAGAATGAAGACAAGAAAAATAACAATGCATAAGAAAAAAAAAATGATATGCATGCAATGTATGAAATGCATGTTACATCTCTTGTGTTAAGGCACAAATACCAATAGCCTTTCTAAGACACTCAAAACGAAGACCATCTAATGGTTTGGTAAAAAGATCGGCTAATTGATGTTCGGTGGGAATATACTCAAGAGTAATTACATGTGTTTCCACAAGTTCCCGAATGAGATGATGCCTAATGTCAATATGCTTGGTCCTAGAATGTTGGACAGGATTTTTAGAGATGTTGATGGCACTGGTATTATCACAATAGATGCTCATCACACCTTGAGTAATACCATAGTCACGAATCATTTGTTTCATCCACAGCAATTGAGTACAACAACTCCCAGCAGCAATGTATTCAGCCTCAGCTGTAGACAAAGAAATGGAGTTTTGTTTCTTACTCATCCAAGCAACAAGATTTGTTCCCATATAAAAACATCCACCTGAAGTGCTCTTTCTATCATCGGCATTTCCTGCCCAATCAGCATCAGAGTAGCCTGCAAGCTCAGTATTGGAATCTCTGGAGTACCAAATTCCATAATTCACTGTAGCATTCACATAGCGAAGTATGCGTTTGACAGCCACAAGATGAGATTCTTTGGGGTTTGCTTGGAATCTAGCACAAACGCCAACACTGAAAGCTATGTCAGGTCTACTAGCAGTGAGATACAGTAGACTCCCAATCATGCTTCTGTACAGAGATTGCTCAACCCCCTTTCCTGACACATCAGCACTAAGTTTTACACTTGTGCTCATGGGAGTTCTAGCATGGCTACTCCCATCTAATCCAAATTTTTTCAGCAGGTCCTTTGCATATTTAGACTGGGATATGAACAATCCTTCATCTAGCTGTTTTACTTGGAGTCCCAAGAAAAAAGTTAGCTCACCCACCATACTCATCTCAAATTCATTCTTCATTTCTTCTGCAAACTCGAGAGCTAGGTCATCAATGGATGATCCAAACACAATATCATCCACATAGATTTGAGCTACAGTTATCTCCTCACCCACTTTCCGGATAAACAGTGTCCTATCAACACTTCCTCGCAGAAACTTGTGCTCCAAAAGATACGAAGTTAGCCTCTCATACCAGGCTCTGGGAGCTTGTTTCAAACCATACAGGGCTTTCTTCAACCTGTAGACATGATTAGGATATTTTGGATCCTCAAAACCTTTTGGCTGCTCGACATACACTTCTTCTTGAAGGATCCCATTTAGGAAGGCACTCTTTACATCCATTTGATAGAGTTTGAAACACATATGGCAAGCAACACTTAATAGTATTCGGATTGACTCAAGCCTTGCCACCGGTGCAAATGTCTCATCAAAGTCTATTCCTTCCATTTGGGCATAACCTTGTGCCACCAATCTTGTCTTATTCCGTACAATCATTCCATTTTCATCAGATTTGTTCTTGAAGATCCATTTTGTACCTACAACATTGTGCATTTCAGGTCTTGGGACTAGGTACCACACATCATTTCTCACAAATTGATTAATTTCTTCATGCATGGCATTTGTCCAATTCTCATTCTTTAAGGCTTCTTCCACCCTTTTTGGTTCAATCTGAGAGATGTAACATGAGTGAGCTAGTTGACTTATCACTTTCTTCCTCAACCTCATCCCTTCATTTACATTCCCGATTATGTTATCTTGAGGATGGTTTAGCTTCACTCTCGAAGATGGCTCCTTGTGAGTATGAACTTTTTCAGTTGATGAGATCTCTTGATCTTCATTAAGTTCACTAGAGTTCTCTTCCGTTCCACTTGGTGTATCAATTAGATTTTGATTCAGCTCCTCTTTAGGAGTATCATCTATAACCACATTGATGGATTCCATGACAGTTTGGGTGCGTAGATTGTAACATCTGTAAGCGCGACTGTTTCTGGAATAACCAAGGAATATTCCCTCATCACTCTTTGGGTCAAACTTACCCAGATTTTCCCTATCTCTCAGAATGTAACACTTACTCCCGAACACCCTGAAGTACTTCACATTTGGCTTCTTTCCTTTCCACAGCTCATATGGTGTCTGAGAAGTGTTGGGTCGAGGGTAGACTCTATTCACAATGTGACATGCTGTGTTCACAGCTTCACCCCAAAAATGAGCAGAAACATTTTTGGTATGCATCATAACTCGAGCCATTTCTTGGATAACTCGATTTTTTCTTTCAACAACTCCATTTTGCTGTGGAGTAATGGGAGCAGAGAATTCTTGACGAATACCTTCTTCATCACAGAATTTCTCTAAACTCGAGTTATCAAATTCTCGTCCATGGTCGCTCCTGATTCTGACAATAGGGTTCCCTTGTTCATTTTGAAGCTTCTTACATAAGTTCCTTATCACATTTGAAGCCTCAGCCTTTTCCCTCAAAAATTCTACCCAAGAGTATCTGGTGAAATCATCTACCACCACCAGTATGTATTTCTTTCCCCCCAGACTTTCAGTCCTAGAGGGTCCCATAAGATCAATGTGTAACAACTCTAAGGGTCTTTTGGTCAGGATATCTGTTGTGTTCTTGTGGGCTGCTCGAACTTGTTTTCCCACTTGACATGATCCACAAACAGATGTCTCCACTTTCCCAAGTTCGAGCAGTCCAATCACCATTTCTTTCTTAGCAATCTTTGACAAATTTTTGTGATTCACATGCCCAAGTCTTTGATGCCAGAGAGTAGTGGCCTCACTTTTAGTACTATTGCAACTGTACTGTGAAGTGGGAGCGATACCATAGCAATTGTCAGAGGTCCTGGTTCCTTGCATCAAGCATTGTCCATTGTTATCAGAAACAACGCACATATCTTTTGAGAACCGAACTTCGGCACCATTATCACACATTTGGCTTATGCTAAGAAGATTTGCTTTTAATCCATCAACATATAGAACTTCTCTCAATGCCGGTAGTCCAGTAATGTTAATTTCACCTTTCCCAATTATGTTCGCTTTTCCACCATCTCCAAATGTCACTGTCCCACATTTGTACTCTTCAATTGTCTTAAAAAGAGTTTTATCACCAGACATGTGTCGAGAACACCCACTATCAAGATACCACAGTGAATTGTTCTGGGTCTTCAAGGCAATGTGAGCAATGTGACATGTGTCTCTTTCCTCCTTCTTGACCCACACTCTTTTGATTTTTGGAGAGTTGACTTGCACAGTCTTCTGGGTACTTGTCAGGTTGTCTATCTTAGCATTTAGACGAGCATTTTGTCTAGTGAGAACCATGACTTGATCCCACAGATTTATATGATCTCCTTTTGGTTGTCTCCTTTTATTTCTCACAGAGAGCTTCTTGAGCTCATAGCAATTAGGCCAGATGTGACCATACTTGCCACAATTATGACAAATGCGGTATTCTTTGTGAGTTTGTTGTTTCCTGAAAGGCAAATCATCCTTAGGAGCTTTTCTGGTGAGTCTTTTAAAATTCAAGCAATTTGTTTTCACATGACCCAACTTCCCACAATGATGACACACGGGTCTCGTGTTGTGAGCTATTTGTTTCTCTTGAGATGAAACAAACTTTTGTGCATGTATAACTTTCTTTCCCTTTGCTAGTGAGTGATCTTTCACCATGCTGTTTTGAGGAGTCTTCAAGCTCGTACCCACTTCAAACTTTCCTCCAACATATCCTATTCCACTCTTGTCTCCTGAGGGCTTTCCAAGAGTTAGAATTTTGTCCAGATTTTGTTTTCCAGTGGAAAAGGCTTGCAATCTTCCCTTTAGCTGGGTTAATTCATTTTCCTTAGTTTCCATAGCATCTTCCAAAGTCTCACTTTTCTTTCGCAATTGGTCAGTCAAGATATAAGCTTCATTCAGTTTGCCTTGGAGCTCATCATTTTCTTGTTTGCACTGATTTATCTTTTCAGTCTGTGCTTTGTTGACTTTTCTCAATTTCACGCACTCCTTGTAAAGTCTTTCATAGATTTCTTGCAGTTGATCTTCACACTCGGACTCATCTTCCGGTATGTTACAATCATCAGAAGCTTGTTCACTGCACTGATCTATGTCTCCAACGGAAGATGTAAAAGCCATGTAGTTGAGATTCCTTTTGGGAGTGGAGTTGCCAGATGAGTCACTCGATTCAGACTCACTTTCACTTAGAGAGGCAATCTTTGCCTTTTCTTTGCTCTTCTTATAATTTGCACACTCCAACCGAATGTGACCAAATCCATGACATTCATGACACTGTACTTGTGTCTTGTCCTTGTTAGGCCTAATGTAATTGTTGGAGGCTCTTTCCTTATTCTCTGAGCTTGACCCCTCAATATATCTCCCAAACTTCTTCTTCTCTGGTCTTTGGCTCCTGTGCCTTTTTGCTACAAACATTTTTCTGAACTTCTTAGCATAAAATGCTATTTCTCTGTCACTCATTGCTAATTCATCGAATGACTCATCTGAGTCCTCTTGAATTGTATTAAGAGCAATGGACTTGCTCTTCCTATCCAATGGCAGAGTATGTTCATAAGTTTGCAGGGAACCCACCAGCTCTTCTATTTTCATGACATCCAAGTCTTTACTTTCCTCAATTGCAGTAACCTTGGGACGAAATCTCTCAGGAAGAGATCTGAGAACTTTTCTTACAACTCTATTTTCTGGGATTTTGTCTCCCAAGTTGAACCGAGAGTTTACAATGTCATTCAATCTTGCATAAAAGACATCAAATGTTTCATCCTCCTTCATTCTAATTTCCTCAAAGCTGGTGGTAAGCATTTGGAGTTTAGAATTTTTTACAGCCCTAGTTCCCTCGTGAGTGATCTCAAGAATGTCCCATGCCTCTTTGCTTGTATTACACATGGAGATTCGTTTGAACTCCTCCTGGGACACGGCCATAAAAATTGCATTTAGGCCTTTACTATTCCAGTTAATTTCACTCAACTCATCCTTTGAGTAGTTGTCCACATCTGTGGGAACTTCTACCCCATCAACAATGGTGACGGGCTCTTTCCATCCTCTTATCAAGGACACCCACACACGTTCATCTATAGACTTAAGAAACGCTCTCATTCGAACTTTCCAATAAGCATAGTTGCTACCATCAAAATATGGTGGTGATGAGAGGGATTGAGACCTATCCATTTTGACCACCAAAGCAGGATCACACTCAGGAAATTAATCCTAACGAAGTGTACCCGCTCTGATACCAATTGAAAAAGCAGTAGCTAATTACCTTACACACCTAGAGGGGGGGTGAATAGGTGTTTAACAAAAACAATGGCAGTTTAAAAAATTAATCAACATAAACAAGCAATCAAAGGAGAAATCAACACACAGATTTTGGTTACGAAGTGGAAACTCATTTGAAGAACCTCTTCAAAATCTAAAACCACTCCGGGTGTAAGACACCACCTCTAATCCACTATAGAAATTTTAGTTTGTTACAACTAATTTAGAAACACTTACAAACCAACAGTAGCATCTAAACTTGTCTTGCAACACCACGAGTGACCCACTCGATCTCTACACGCATGTAGTGCCGGAACTCCGACCTTTCTATAGCTTCTCACACTAACACCTTGATTTCTTCATCCAAGCACCTTGAAGAACTCTTCCAGCTAGATGAACACGTCCACTCAAATGGACTCACTGAAATTATGAATGTGTGTTGTGGGGGAGAAATATAATCCAAGAGAATGATCTTTGAAACAATGGAGATGTTTTCTCTCAAGAGATGAAATGGGACTCCTTGGCTTTTTCTCAATGTTTCTCCACCAAGCAGCAGAAGATTTAAGGATGTATTTATAGGCCTTCTCCTGAAACGGCGCTCAAACCCTAGAGAAACTCGTATAAGATGAATTTCGCTTGAGCGGGATATCGAGCGAGTGTCGAGCGAAGTCTCTGCCTGGACTTCGCTCGAGCGCCATGTCGAGCGAGTATCGAGCGAAGTCTCTGCCTGGACTTCGCTCGAGCGCCATGTCGAGCGACTGTTGAGCGAGATCACTGTGTTCGGTTTTTCTCGAGCCATTTTGATCCTCTTCATGTGTACTCTGTCCACAATTAGTTACAACTCAATTATATTAGGTTTTTCACTAGAAAATTGCCAACTACCAAATTTTACATCAACAATTGTCAACCTCTAGAAGAGACTTGTGGGAACCTCTGGGTCACCACCGCCCTGAAACTGGTGATAGGAGCTACTTCAGACGATTCAGCACCTAGAAGAACGTGCAGAATCCTTAGGAGCCATCCACACTAGTGAAGGGAGAAAGGGGAAAAATGACACAAATGAGTGAGTTGAGAAGAGGAGAAGACATAACGTAATATTCAAAAAGAAGATAAAGTGAGCAAAATGAAGCATCGCCAAGGAAAGGGGGGCCTTATATAGGCAAAAACGGCAATTGGGGTCCAAAGGCGACTAAATCTCACGTGCGACTTTGGAATTCAACGATTCGAGCAGCGTATCTGATGACACGCCATTATAGAAAATAATTGTTAGGCGGGATTGATAGGGAGAGGATTGAAGGGATGGCATTTAATGCAGAGTGCAACCTTCAGATATTGCCATGATTATGGAAGATTAACCGTCGCTTAGAAACACGTAGAAGACAAAAGGCCACACTAGCACAACTATAGGATGGGAGCATGACATATGAGAGCTGGCAAGGTCATAGTTAACTTCTCGAGATCAAAGGAAGCCTTGCAAACCAAGGGAGTGAAGATAAATGAGTCCGAGCAAAAGACAAAGAACTCCCATTGAACAAGTTCGATAGGAATTGGTATAGTAACTATAAAGGAATTTCACTCTCCCTCAAGGCCCATCCGACCTCACCCAAAAGTAGTGGGCTACACCTAACCTGGCCCAGGGACCGACCTAGCCTAAAAAGCAACACACTTGCAGAGAAAGTGAGCAATGATGGTTGATAGGATAGGAGCGCCTAACAATGCCCAACTACGACATACCCTTGGAAATTCGCACTGGGAATCACAGGAGGAAGGAAGGGATATCGATCTACCGACAATAAGGCATCAACGAATAACTAGTGGATCGTGTAAAAGAAAATAAATGGATAAGTAACGCCACATACTGGCACCATCGCAGACGTCACTCCATATTAAAGAACCTTGACAAATGAATAGTAGAAGAATAAGGTTGTAAAAGGGGCAGCGGAGTATCCATACCCCGCATACCCGCCCGGTTCGACTGCCCTGCTTGGGTAGGGTAGTGGATCCACCTCGCACTATGGGGAAAGGGGCAGCTTGCCCCATTCAACCTCACCCAGCGGGGGCCAGGGGCCGATGTGGGTTGCCCCCACCCCCTATTTTCTCTCGCCCTATTGGGTATCATATATTACATATAATTCCATATATATATATTGATATAAATATGCATATACATATAATATATTAGAAAAATAAACCTCAATGCCGATGAGTTTTTCAGAGTCATTGTTGCCCATTATCGATGACAGGCACAGAGAGAGAGAGAGAGAGAGAGAGAGAGAGAGAGAGGGTATCGGGGGTGGGGTAACTTTACTAGGGTATAAGAATTTACAAAGAAGAGAGGAAGGAAGTAAAAACCCTAGGCAAAATGACATGTTTTGACTGGGGTATTAAAACCCCCAACACAAAACGATGTTGTTTTTTATTTTTAATCCCCCCCTCTTCTTCACATTACCCCCTTTCTCTCGATGTCTCTCTCTCTTCGAGTTCTGGCAAAACTCATTTCAGTAAAGTGTTTCTCGAAGCCTCTTCGACGATGATAACCAAGGTTTCAACTTTCAAGGCTAATTTCAGGATAATACGATCTCTAAACTTGATGAGGAGGAGGAGGTGGTCCGTGGTCGATGTCGATGTCGATGTCAAACCCTTCACTAGCGGAGGAGGTAGGCTGGTATTAGCCTTTATAGTTGCTTGTTTGTTTTTATATTTTTCCCCTTGGATTTGCTTGTTCGTAGTTTGTAGATGCTTAATCAACAATTTTGTTTATATCAATGCGGGGGGGATTCCCCTTCCATTCTGCACCCCAGTGGCAGAGTGGGGTGCCCTACCACATACACGAGGGTCGTGGGGGAAGGCGGAGGAAAATCCTCCACCCCCGCCTAAGAGCAGGGGTTGGAAGAGGGGTGACCCAGCTCCCATATATACGAGTACCAAGCCTAAATAAGGGCCCCTAGGAGCAGACAAAACTCGTCTTCCAAGCCCCAAGTATAAATAGCACCATCTCAAGTACAGGAGAGTTCTCTACACTTTCATAATATGCAAACCTCTAAAGATATTTACTAACCTAAGCATTAGAGAGTCCCCAACCTACAAGGCCGCCCTCTCCCTACTTTCTAAAGATATTTACTAAACTAAGCATTAGAGATAGTGGGTTTGAGTGTAATGTAAATGAGTTTGGGCCAAAATGGATTGACCCGTTACAACATGATTAATAAATGTGTCAATAATGGTTCAACCTGTTTAACTTGAAGTCAATCCACAATAATTTGCTAAAATTTTATTTTAAAATTACAATTTTATTATTGTTGAGTTATAATATTGTATTTCTCAATATGCTTATATTTTTATTATTGGGACTGTATTTGATTTTAGACATATATTCATATTTGTTTTATGAGTTTGTAATATTGGTTTTATTATAGGTTAAAGTCTGAAAAATATTGATATTTTTTGTTAAGCGGCTCTACATCCACTTCTGCGGGATCTCAACTAGGGTCCTGCCAAGGCAAAAAAGCTTTTTATTTTTTTTTGATTTTTTCATATATTTTTTTAATAGTTTTAATATATATATATATATATATATATTAAATTCGCAACATAATTAAAAAAAATATACCTACTAAAAATTAAATAAAAAAATAAAGAAAAAATTGAGTGAGGTGTGACTTTGATGTGTGACTTTAGGGAGTCAATATTTTTCTTTTTGTTAGTAGCCTAAAATTCACAACCCTCAAAACTTGTTGCCCTAACCAATCCTAGAATGAAAATGGGATGATAAACCAATAGATTTCAGGGCAAGAACTTGGTGTGGGTGGCGGATAAATTAACCAAGAGTACCCATTTCCTTCTAGTTACAATTAGGGGAAGTTAACCCAATTATATGTTAAGGAGATAGTTAGACTGCACGAGGTACCTAAGACTATATCGGGACTTAAGATTCACTTCCCATTTATGGAGGAGTTTATAAGCAACTATGGGCACCAAATTAAGACTTAGAAGCACCTATCACCCACAGATGAATGACAAATCAAAACGGACAATTCAAACTCTGGAGGACATGTTGAGCGCATGTGCTCTAGAATTCGAGGGTATTTGGTTGAATTATACCCCCTCTTTGAATTTGCAAATAACAATAGTTATCCGACGACTATACATATGGTTCCATATGAAGCCATGCATGGGAGAAAGTGTATGTAACACCCCGTTCTTATGAGGCTTGTAAATTTATTATGATCGATATTGCCATTAACCTTAAAACATATAACATTTTTTGCGCCAGATATAACAAACTCCAAAGATTTAGAAAATTACCGAATGCTTTACTAAGAATCTACAAAATATATATTTGTTCCCTAACACTTACTAAAAGAAAACAGTTTATCATGTGCTACGCCTCGTGAAAACATAAATAATTTAAATGTAAAGATAGCATCAGAATCCCCTGTCAAAGCCTCAAGCCGCATTCACATTGTCACCCTTCTGGACAGCATCCTTGGTAACCGTTTACCCACTGTTAACCCCATGTGTTAGGGTTAGTGAATCCTATGATCAATAGTTCTTCACGGAGCAACCAGATAAGAACTGAGCGTCGGGAATGAGTCATTACTAAGTGCACTGCTAGTGATGCATTCCGACTTTGCCATCCTTCTCAACCTGTACCATCGTCTTCCACATTTGGACAGTTCATTAAATTCATCAAACACATGCAGTCATACCATTCTTATTTTTTTTCTTTACATTGACATTGCCTTACCATTCATAATGAATGAGCATAGACATGCCCTTTTATCTTATACTTTGTATTACATACTTCATGAAAAAAGTGATAGTTCAAGAATTCATCAAATTCTGGTTTTCCTCATAAAATAAATAATAGGAGCATGCCTGATTGAACATGATGTATATGAAAAGAAAATACAAACTTTAGAATATGATTTAATATTCAACATTTTGTTAAAGGTCAACAAAGGCTGAATAGGTCCCTAAAATTCCTGCTACACTTCCAAATACTATTATTGCTACAACACCCTTCAGCTTGCTGCTCCAACCATTGAGTGAAACAGAAATCTTCAAATAGCACAAGCATGGGAGTACAAATGAAGCTGCCACAACAAATATAGAACCGATAATGACCATGAGATTCTCAAAATATGGAAACACATTAGCCACAATTGCTGTGCTCGTAAGCAATCCGATTCGGATAAGCATTCGTAAAGGTCTCCAATTATTGTAATTTGCAGATAGCACACGTTCAAGAGCAGTTGCAACCGGGGTTATCACTAATGCATACTTTGTAATTGGAATAAGCAAAGTGGAATATATAGCCACTTTTGCACCAACTTCTCCACTTGGTAGATTCAGAGTTATTTGTGATTCTACGTTGTCTCCATACATGAGATACCCCACAACAGCTGTTAGCATGTAAGTTAGCGTTGTGAGAGTATAACTAGACAATAAAACCTGCAAGACAGTAAAGAGAAAAAGACGACCAGCTTCAGTTAGATGCCTACATGAATAAATAACTAAACTGGTTGGTTAAAGTATTTGCACAAGGCGGACAATAAAGCCTGCAAAACTGTAGATAGAGAAGAACAACCTTAGACTAGTTAGATGCCTGAAATAAATAACTAAACTGGTTGATCAAAATGTTTTCTTTGATGTAGGTTAACTACATAAATATGAAATTATTGATAGTAAATCTACAAGAAATTGGTCGTAATTAAGGTTAGAAAAAAATTGTGCTGTCGTTAGGTTTCATTCTTTTAAGATATTGTCACTCCTTCATCATGAGTAAGTCAATTGAGTTTCTAATAGACATATTGGCCAGTATATCTTTTAAAAGCTCAATCGACATACTCATATAATATATGGGATGTGTATGCTTGTGCATGTGACATTACTACAACAGATCATATAGATTTTGTGACGGAGGAAATTATCATCTCCAAAAAAATAAAAAATAAAAAACGTCAACAAAATCTTTTGCCTAATGGAAAGAAATCAACCTCCTGACAAAACACATGCAAACGCTTTATAAAAAGTGAAAAAAACATGAGATTCACGTTAAAAAAAGTGCAATGGACTCCACTATTTTTCAAAGCCTCATTTATCACATTCTACGACTATATATAACATTATTAAATAGATTTTTTGTTGGTTTAATATTCAATCATCATGTAAAAAACTTTTTGTGACGGTTTGTGACTCAATATAATTCGGCTAAACGTTCAAATGGGATCAGTTACATTTAACATATACTAAAGATTGCATATAAATGTGTTTGGGTAATTTGAATACCTTACTGAAATTATATCTTTCTCTCATGGAAATGTATATTGAAGGGACCGCAGGATGTCCGCCAAAGCAAACAATATATAGGCTAACTGCAGTAGGAATGCCATCCACATTTAACAACGTTCCCTTTGATTGAAATCCAACGCCACCAAGTGCACCAACGCAGATAATGGAGCCAACTATGACAATGCAAGTAAACACTCCCATAGCAGAGACATAAGATAGTATACTCAACTCAGTTAAGAGCATAGAGGGCAAGATAACTAATGCTGTAATGATAACGAATGAGCATCTTCCACTGATTATCAGTTTACCAATCTTGACCACAAAATTTGGAAACAACTTCTCTAAGTTGTCGACTTCTAGAATCAAAAGCCCTATTCCAATAAGGAACAACTCGGAGCTCATGATGACTGAGACTATAAGTCTACCTCTTTTACCAAATGCTCGTTCAGCAATGTCTAGGTAGTGTCTTATTGATGGATCAGCATCCATACATCTCTTTAGCAAAATGCCTGTGTAAAAAGTCATAGCGGCAATCAAGAAAAAGAATACCAAGCTCAACCACCCTCCTCTTGATAGTGCATAAGGGACTGTTAGTAAACTGATTCCTGAGAAGTAAAGACACGTAGTTATTGGTTTGTATAATTTAATATCTATCAAGAGAAATGAAACAAGATCAATAATGGGAATAATGTATGTATATATATATATAGGATGGAAGAGTACTTAATTAATTACCTAAAAACGCGTTTGTTACATTGTAGCATGCATTCAAGAAACTCGATCCAGTCCTTTGACTAGTTAATGGTGTCCTTAAGCCACTTGACATATTTCAGTCTGGAATATTAATTGCAGAAAACCGGCTTTGATTGACGAATTCTGCACTGAAATGCCTTCAAACACAAGTTAGAAGTTATGGCTAATGGTCTCATGAAATTGTAGGATTATATATATCAGAAACGCTTCTAGGCTTCTAGCCGCTCGGGTTATTAATCTCCTAAGAGCAGCCCTCCTTTCAAACATTGCCACGTAAGAAAATACACAATAACTTTAATAGACTCTCCTCCACACAAAATATAATCTCTTCCATCTTTCTCGCTGCCTGCTCTTCTCTCTCTATCTCAAACCCAAATCTACCTTCACCTATTCATGTGCTCACATTAATTTTTATTTCAAAGCAAGTTTGCAGCAAATTTAAAACGGTAAACCTCAAGAAGTTGGACCAAGTGGTGAAAACTTTGATATTAGGTATCACTTCTTTCAAAATCCATAGAATAATCTTTTGGGGGCAACACCAGTTCTGTCTGGGGAAATTCTTAAAGGTGCAGTGTACGAGATCAAAGTGTACTTTATACGGATGGGTCCGAAAAGTCCTGTCTTGAGAGGCTCACCGACATAAAAAAAAAAAATTAATAATAATAAAAAATTAAAACGGTAAAAAGATGGAACAGAAAGACTTTCTTTTATAAATTGAGGAGCTCTTTGATGAAAAATAAGGAAAAACAACAGACAATTGAAAATAATTAGAAGTGGTGCTACCTGTTGCAGTTGGCCACTACGTTTGAAGACACATGAAAAATACAAAAACAAAAAGCTCCTCTTAGTCAGTCAATCTCCATATTTGAACTCTGATTTTCACTGTGAAATATTTGAAGTTCTGAAGATAACCTTGAGGACAATAAAGTTACAGAATCCCATTCCTTCGATTCGGGACGAGATGACAAAATCATCATGGAAAAAGAAAAAATAAAAATCGAAGAGGGTAAAAAACTAAAGTTCTCCCTCGCCTGAGTCCTCTCTCTCTCTCTCTCTCCACATTAAGTGAGGAATAAAGATGGACTGTAGGGGAGAGTTTCTGCAAGAGAGGAGGTCGATACAGAGAGGGAAAGGGAATTTTAATTCTCTGATGTGCGGCAACAGCAAACATACAGTGTGATGTCTATGTATCATCTTGAATAAAAAAAAAAAAAGAAATTATAAGATATTCTCATATACCAAAAATGATCATTAGGATTATCACCTGAAGCCCTATAGATGGAAGATTACAGCCTTAGTCTCCTCGGATTTGGCGCTGAAAACTACTTGAAGCCTTCTGCATAGACTCTCTAATGGCAAAGGAAAATACCGAAGATAACTGTCACTTTGCATTGTGATATCTGCTTCAGTACATTTATATAAACAACAGTTCATACCAAAGAGATCAATAGTCAACATGATTCAAGGCTACAACAAGAAGTGTTTGAATACAGTTTCAAAAAGCCTAATCAAAATACATTCCCAAACTGCAAAAAGGGCTAATCAAAATACATTCACAAAATAATCAAGTAGTGTCTGCCCAGTCACATGCAATTCCAACATGTTATGTGACTTGTGAGCCAAATGATACCAGTGGGAAAATCACAACAAACCTCAATCCACATTCATTTGACCAGGTTATTTAAAACCTCTATACGCATGCAGAACCAGACTACATTGATGAGAATTTTGAGATTTGATTAGTTGTTGCAGTAAACAAATAACAGACATGGCTGGTGATGGAATGAGCTGTAAGCAAATAACATAAAGGCAGATAAACAAGTTATCAAGTAGTTAGACTGAATGGTAAGGAGAGAAAGGACGGTTCCATCTACATTTCTCAGCAAACTTTCTTTCTTCTAAATTTACTCTTCCCATTCAACTTAATTTTTTTTCTTTTTTTCTTTTTGTTATGTTCTGAATAGCCCTCGTGCAATAAAATAGAAAAAGATGTGCTGTGAATGATAGCAAGACAGGAATAACAGTGGGACTAGATGCATGCATTAGTTCCACACACATGGATTAACAGATTCAAAAAGTTATCTTCCAATACAACAGATTTGGCCTAAAAATCTTAAGTACTCAAGAAAAAGTCTCTAAAACAACAGTGGAAACATGAAACATCCAAAATATTCACAATTTCAAAGCTCATACATTTCTTTTAAGTAATTTCAAAGTTCAAACGTAATAGATCGAAACCATTAATTAAAATTCCATGGAAACATAAAGCAAAAACTCCCAAAACTTTCTAATATTTGGTTGTACTCTTTCTTGGAATAATTTAATTTTTTTAAAATCTTAATTTAATTTTTAAAATATTAAAATAATAATATTATAAAAAAATAATATATTAATAATATTTTATTAAAAAATGTTTATTTTTTTCTCTTCCTATTTTTTAATTCAAACAAGATCATGTTTTATGACTGAAATATGTTTTATATTAAATGACCCCACTTTTCAGAAACAAGATAGGGTGGTGATGTCGATTGTCGAGTATTTTACACCACATAATTCCAAACAAGCATTTTTCGTTTCCAGTTTTTCAGCCATTTTTTCTCAAATAAATTAATTTATTCTAAACAAAACTCAAAAGTACTTCCGCATTGGGATAAGAGTAGGAATTAATTATTCCAAGGCTCAGACAAAAAATCATTAGTCAATGGCTTTTGAACCTCGTGCGTAATTCATGCTAAGAGGCAGTACATGTATTGTTTTGCAGGCATGCAGATATAATTAATGACAGAACCTGGAGACGGACGGGCTGCTCCCTCCTTAAAAGTAATCTTGTCCGGGCTGCTCCTTCCTTAAAAGTAATCCTGTCGCTCTTGATTCTTTTTAAAAGTAATCTTGTCGCTTTTGATTGCGGTGGGCAACACCGTCTCGTCATTGAGACCGACGGATTCAGACGAGCTCATCCTTTTGATGACGAGCTCCGACGAGTTCCGACGAACTCCCGTATGAGTTGCCATTTTAAGATCTGCTTATTTTTTATTAATTTAATAATTAAGAAGATATTATTTAATAATATTCTAATTTTTTTTTAAATGTTGAAGAGTATTTAAAACATAATATAAAAAACATATATATATATATATATATATGAGTGACACTGAAACCACTCCTACATGTTCCCGATTGAGATCTGCCAAGGCAAAGTTGGTTTTTTTTAGTATCTATTTTTAAACAGTTTTAATATTTTTAAAAAAAATCATTATAATATTAAAAAAAATACTCACTTAATCATTAAATAAAAAAAAAAGTGAGAAATGACTATATTTTGTGATTTTTGTTTGTAGTTATAATATTTCTCTTAATGATATATCTCTCCCTTTTATCGCAATTACATAGCTTGGGTGACAGTGGATGCATTTAATTTGCGACTCGAAGCATCAGATCAACGATTCGAATGTATCTAACTTTTCATATCATCAGATCATACGTTTGCTAGCTAGCTTGCACATACCGAAAAATATATTCGGAAGATAAATACATAAGAGTTATTATTATAAATTGCAATAAAATATTTTGTAAGATAAAAATTTGTTCATTTTACTTGTTTTATATAAATTGGTAAATACCATTAGCTACAAGGATTTTGGCTTTTTGCAACCAATTATTTTCTGCCCAAAATCGATGCTAAATCTTAATTTTTGCGTCCATCTTACATTGTATGTTGGTTGCAAGCTGTTTTCATCGCCGAAATTTATATATATCTTGCAATTATTACTTTTGACGCAATAGGATTATAGCGTATTTGCGGACAACTCATTTCCGTCCATATCAATAATGACGGCCGGGTAATACATATTCTTTTGTGTAGGAGATAAAATCATCGCAAATTTTCTTCTCGAAAAGTTGAAAGAGTAATTTTAAGAAGAGTCGATTTTAGAGTCTCAAGAAAAAGTCGACTTTAATTTAATTTTTTTTTTAATTTTAATCTTATTTTTAATTTATATATCAAAAATAAATTAATAGAATTCATTAAATTTATGAAAATAATGTTGAAAATGAGAAAAATTAAATTAAAAATAAGGTTAAAAATAAAGATGAAGAAAAAAATGTTGACAATGAAGAATTTTTTTTTTCTCATTTTTAATTTTATTTTCAATTTCTATATCAAAAACAAGCAAATAGAATTCATTAGATCCATAAAAATAATGTTGAAAATTTCTGAAATTTTTTTTAAACTATTGCTAACTCCATCTCAATTTCCTAAAATCGACTCCTTTAAAATTATTCAAAAGTTAGATACAGGAAAAAGTTTGACTTAGGAGCACTCTCAGTTGATTGATCAATTTTTTTTTTTTAAAAAAATACAAGTTTATACACATATAAACAAAAAATTTGTCGAACAAATTTGAAGAGTTGCTATTATTTTTGAAGATAAAAAATATTTTTATTTCTTTTTCTGATTTTTTTTCTTATTTTTAATCAAATATAACAAAATTTTTTTGATGTGTGCAAATTATACTTTTTGAAGAAAAAAAAAAGATAAATCCAATGAGAGTCTTTTTATTCATTTACAGACGTGGATTGCAATACAAGATTAAATAAAATGATCCCGTTTCATTTATAGATAGATGAAACAGGACATTTAATCAATGAAAATTGAATAGCACTGCAAAAGAGAAATACACAACAGCCAAAGGGATTTTTTTTTTTTGTTTAGGAGGGCAGGACAGCAGTCGGGCTGCTGCTTAGTTTTTTTATTTTTTGAAACTCCTTCCTTGATGACACGTCACCCTCTTCTCGTTGTCCTCTTGTTGTCATTGTCATTGTAGCCGTTTCCTGCGCAACATCCCATCAATGTTGATGTCTCCATCGCCTTCCTCAAGAGAGTGGGCTAATTCCAGATGGGCTTTGATTAGTTTGCAATTCCATATGAGTTTGGATGTTTCATGCGTATTGATATGAGCGGGCTAATTACAATGAAATTCTTGAGACATTGGGTCGAGGCCATTGATACAGATAGAGGGGTACTCTCCATATACACTAAGAATTTGTTCAAAACTTGGCCGCATACGTCTTTCTCTCTCCGTAGGTTGTAATGTGTAGATGTAAGCTTCTATTTTCTCTTTTCTTCTATTTTCAACAGCTTTGTTTTATTTATTGCGGTATGATGTTTCAACATTTTATCTTCTCAATAGATTTTTCATGCGTTGTTTTAAATTTGGTGTATACTCTACTTGTTTGTAAAAATCTATGAATTCCATTTAGGTTGGTTTGATATTTCAACAGCTTAAATTCTGCATTTGTTGTTTTAAATTTTTTGTGCACTATACTTATTTGTAAAAATTTCTGAATGGCTCCATACGGTTATTCATGCTTGCAGTGTATGTGTTTGTGTTGGGAAAACGGGCCGGCAAACAAACAACAAACTAGGAGCCGCGCAGCGGACGCAACGAAGAGAAATAAAACTAAAGACGAAGAATAGAAATGGACACCAGATATGAAGTGGTTCAGCTCAAACTGAGCCTACATCCACTGTTGGGTCGGTCTAAATCACTATAATAACAAAAATGGAGTACACTTTTGGAGGTTACAAAGTTCTCTCTCTCACAAGACTCTCAAACCCTTTACAAGTAGACTCTCACTGATCTACAAAATCAAACAAGGAGAAAATGGGAGACGGACGCCTGTGTTCGTAATGTCGCTCGAGCAAAATCGCCTTCACTCCACAGTTCTCTGCTTCCGCTCTCTCCTACGCAAATGACCCTCGATCCTTATATAGGTTGTATCTCGCTCGAGCAGAACACTATTCCAGACGGCGCTAACCCTAGTTCCTGGAAGCGATGCCACCCTAGGATTGATTCTCGCTTGAGCGGAAGGTCGAGCGAGAGTCGAACGAAGTTTCTGCCTGGATCCAAAACTTTCCATTTGATGTCTCGCTCGAGCGACTGTCGAGCGAGGGTCGAACGAAGTTACGAGTTGAAAACTCCAAGTGCAATCTGATGTGCTTCATTCAAGCCACATCTCAACAGTTTGATTAATAGTCAGAAACAAACAACACAATAGCAAAGACACAATAGCAAACACAACAGCAAACACAAAAGCAAAGTACATCTGATTGTCTCTACCAAATAGATACATCTTACTTGCACAATGATACTTGATGGGACATAAAGTATTATGTTGTTTCAAAAGTGGGAAACAGTTGAACCAATCCTCACTACTTTTCAACGCTTTCAATTTTAATATTTTGTTTGTGATGTGTTTGTTAACTTATATCCGTTTGACTCTTATCGCAAGCTATTTTTATTTCGACATCTTGGTTTGATATTACCATATCCACAGTGCATTAAAATTTTAGAACTCCTTTAACCAACTCAGACATAAAGTATATGGCTTTCTTAAATAATGGGTAAACTCTCTGTTTTGATTATTCAAAGTGGCAGTTTTCATTTGAAAGTATTTTCTGAATTGGATTGATGTCTTCCTTGCTCCTGAAGTCTGAACTTCCTACATTCATTGTGCCCTAACCTTCTGAAGCAATGGATGCTATTTTGCAAAGGGCTCATGAGCTGCATATTGTTTTCTTTGCTTCTTTGAATGTGGATTTAAACAACTCTAGGAGCACTACAAATTATAATGAGGAAAAGTTACAATTACTTTTTATGAAAATATAGGAGAGGGATCTTGTTTGCTGCAAGGAAGGCCATGTTGCAAGTACTTTTTATGAGCAGAAATTGAAGTACGAAATAAAGTAAAAGTTGAATGGGAAAGAGAACTCCAAAAGCGGGAGGAAGAACTGTGTGTGTATTGGCGATTTTCAATTCTAATATCATGTTGTTGGATAGGATCAAGAACAATTACTTATTAAGTAAATGTGTTCCAAATTGTGTAATGTTGTTGGATAGGTTGTAATAAGTTTAGACCCTTTATCAATATTGTAATATTCAAGAACAATGCAGTTGGATTATTATGTTAATATATTGTAATGTTGTCATGTGTTCAATACTCAAAATATCAATTCCCGTATTATGGACTTTTTAATTGAGTTAATAGAAACCACATGGCCATATGAGGTGTGTTTCTAAAATTGTTTAACAATGTATGCTAATCAAAAAAAGCATTCAACACGGCACAATTAGCAAGAAATTGATGATAAGCAAAAAAGCTAGACAAGCTTCATTAAAATTTTAAAAATGTGAGTTCTCCATAAAGAAAAGTGTTAATTATATGGACAAATCAGCTAATATTTTTAATATTAGCTCTAGTGATCATGTGCTTCTTAATAGTTTTTCAGCTAATTAACATCATGAAACATTGACGAAATATGCATTGAACGATGCAGATTCATTACAAATTATAGGAACCATAAACCTACAACCCCAACATATAATACCGCACTCTTTTGGGAAGAAATTGCAGAGGGCTACATTTCCATGGTTACCCAAAGCAAAAGTAGTGACAAATTGTAAAGAAGCCCTTTCGGGAAGAAAAAAAAGAACTGCAACAATGGAGCTGATAAACTTATTCCTAAACTTAAGATGATGCTTCTATACATTATTTCCTATAACTTTGCACGCTTGAGGTTCTGAGAGTGAGGAATCGTCGACGGTGCAGGAGGTGAGGAGCAAAGGCACGGCACTGAGGAGGAGCGAGAGGCTGAAATGCTTTTTCAAAATTTGGGCTACTTCTTAATTTATGGGTGTTTTGGTCAAAATGATGATAAAATGGGGACAAATTTGTCTACTCCTACATTTGGACTGCACAAAAGTCCGCTTTGGTGGACTATATATAGCACGGAAAAAGCTAGATGCAGTCAGCAGACTGCAGTCGGTGTGCAAACGAGTCTGATGTGGCCAAATTGCAAATGGCACCGTTTAATTCACGCACCGTTTAATTCACTTTCCTTTTCCGTCTCTTCCTTCCTTTCTCTCTTCCCTCTCCCTTTCGTCTCCCTCCTTCCCCTCCTTCCCGAGTTCCTTCCCTCTCCCTCCCTTTCCCTCTCCCTTCCCTCATTCCGTTTCCTCCTCCCTTTCCCTCTCCTTTCCGTCTCCCTCCTTCCCGAGTTCTCACCATTTCCCTTCATGATTTCCCATCCAAACCCAGCTCGATTTTCGTTGTCTCGCGCTGCCATGGCCAAACCTTCACCTCCCGTCACCTCCCGTTAAATCAATGGCAACCTTCCTTCTTCATCCTAAGTTCTAACCATTTCCCTTCCTCCCGATTTCACACCTCCGTCAAAGATGACCCATCGAACTCTCCCTCCTCCCTCGAAGAAGACTCGGGCGTTATTCGTGAATGTCCGTTTGCTCTTCTCCCCCACCGAGTAGCATCGCTACCATTAGGTTCTTTCGATTCAGCAATCACAAAACCCTCAACTGCCTAGGGTGTTTGGTACTTGCTGCCTTAGGGTTTCTGGAATTTGGGCATTTGCAGAAGATCAAGCTATCCCTAGCTAGCCTTCGCGTGCTCAATCTTCTCATCTTCTTCGTGGTTTCGTGAAACGTCCCAGAAGTCAATTCTCGAAGATTGCTTGATTTACCTTCAACCGAGAAGAGTATTGTGAAATCGATGCAAATGGTATAAATTTGCAACCTTCTTTCTGTTGACAGCCCTGTTTTTGTTATATTCCTATATTTCTCTGAGTTTTTTTGTCAAGCTATGATGGGGGGATAAGACTAGGTTTTATATATATACTACATATGTCTAAGATGATACGCTTGTGCATTTTCCTGAGATTTTGGTTGAATTGCGAAATAAACTCATCACCCATATAATAGCATTAATCATCCAGTACACCTCGCTGCCATGATCTGAACTCTATCGATTTTGATAAGTCATTTACATTATTACTTGAGCTCAAATCTTTGATTTTTTTCTCAGAAATATCAGTATTTTTCACAAACTGCTTTATATTTCCTTTTATTTCTCCATTTCTCTTCTCTTCATGTGATGTAGCCGATACCAATTAATTGATTTATTGTTGTTGATGCCAAATGTTGCCTACATGCACTTGGGCCTTGAGGAAGGCATGTTGTTGTGAGTGCTGCCTTGGATCAGGGTATGGGGGAACATGTTTTTATGTTAGGACTAAATGTGATTCGATACTTGCCATAGGATGATATTGTTTGTTGTGTTTGGTTTATGGGGTGCAGCACCACCAAAATAATGGACTGGGTCTCATTTATTACAAGTCATGGTCATGTGCATTGAAAAGCAGGTATTTCTGGAAATGAAACTGATCGACTGGGATTTAAAATTAATTATGTTTAACTGGGAATGCAACCCATGATTAGGATGAACTTGCAAAGATCCAAGAAGTTGATATGTTTGTGAGGAGTGTTAAAGGTTCACATACAGATGTAATTGTATACACACATCATGCTTCAATTTATACCACATTTACTATCAAGAAATAAAATATTGAAAGATATGGAGTAAAATGGTAGAAGATAAGTTCTTATATAAGGCTAAGTTATTGTGACAGCCTTATATTTTGGTCTATTATATATGTTTAATTTATGTAAATATATTCAAGAATATAAGTTTAGATTTTGAATTTGTAATTTCTTAATGTCTTGCTTGAGCTGCTAATCATGGTCTTGAGAAGAAAAATATAAAACTTTAGGTCTGATTATTACTGATTGATCTGAATTTTTATCATTTTTGATTGATTTGAGTTTAGATGCTAATTTTTATGTTTCTTTCTTAGTAATATTTTGCAAATGGGTGATGATAATTTGTATGCTTGGTTTGACATTTTGTGAAAGCTATGACTTATGATAGCATGATTTAGATCTAAAGGAGCTGCAGCTTAAATATTGTTTAAGTTAGTGATGGTAAGGTCAGTAGATATTTTTTTAAGCCATAGCTACTTCTCCTTATTCTTTTTCCATTGAGGTGTAGCAGTGATCGCATTATTTGGTCATTAAATCCTGTGTCAAATGTGTCTGTTTATGAAGATAAGAGTTGAATGCACGTTAATTGGTAAAGACTCAATCCTAGCAAATGACTTAAAGATAAATCATCAAAAATTAAAATTTTATAATGTCCCATTGCTATATGAAGGCTGTAATAACAACAGTGGTTAGAAGATTAGAAAGGTAAAAAATACTTGACATACAAACACTTAGATTAAGTTTTTTTTTTCCTCTTTCTTTACAACAAACATATAGCAGAAAGATTAGGAAGGAGGAAAGAAAGAAAATTCTAAATAGAAGACACTTCAATTCTTAGTTAATATTACCACACTGCCATCATACCATATAGTATACACATGGTTATATGGAAAAAAAAATTGTTTATAAATATCATACACATGCTTATATTATACACAGGCTTATACACATGCCATCAATTTATAAATCTGTTTTAAATATAAATGTGTTAGAGATATCATCATATCCCTTAATACAATGATATTTTTTTAAATAAGCATGTGTTAGCATTTTAGAATAAAAAATTTACGTTTTGCACATAGATTTTTTACCAAAAAGTAAACTTCCTTATGTAGATATGGTATGACGAGTAGAAAGAAGTTATTATTAAAATTATTTGTTTTTTGGCTCAATTCTCATGGTAATTGGCCTTTAATTTTGCTGAAAGGGAAAACAGAGGGGAACCATAGGTGATTCAACCCAAACTTATCTTCAATTCATTTTTAAAAAATTGATATTTTCAGAAATTTTATTTTGGGCATTTTTTATGCTATTTCGTACATTTGATTTTTCAGTGACAAAGAGTTCTCCCTATTTCCTTTTAGCTTTCACTCTCCAGATATTGGTGTTCATTCTGGTATCTTGCCTAAAGTGATCTCTGATGCTGACATTAATTGATGTGGAACTAAGGTGTTGTAGATCTTAGATGTTAGAAAAAAAAAATCAAATTTTGGTATTGTATTGTTTTGAACGGTGAAGTAGTTAGATCATTGGTTGTCTCCTTATGGGAATTCGTTACCTAAAATATGGATAATTGTTCCTACTATTGGTTGTGGTTGGTTAGGAACTAGTGGTCCACCTTAAGAGAAGTCATGGCAACACTATCTTTTTTCCTTTGTCAATATGCTTATTTTTGTTTTTTCCTTCTGTTGTACATTGATGGAATCTTTTTTACTATAAAGGAAGTTTCACTACTTGATCAAGGAAGTTAGGGAAAGCAAAATGTTTCTCAACTTGAACAGGTGAGTCAGGTCCATATTTTGTTCTGGTGTAATATTTTGTTCATGACAATTGATATTATCTGATATTTTGTGCAATTCAGATAACATTTTGGGATTGGAAAACTGTCTATTAATATATATCTCTGTGTTAATGAGTAATGACCCAATCTCAACGTCTGCAATGGTTAAATAAAAAACCATCTGAATCCCAAAAGCCTAAAATTATAGCCAGCATCTTTGATTGGGTGGCATTCAGTATAAGAAGAGTGCCAGATTTGAAATGGAGTGTGAAGACTAATGTTAAGCAAATGATTGACCCAATCCTAATAAATACAACAATAATTACTTCTGATTACCATTTCAACATCCTGTTAAAATATCTTAATGAGCTACTTGAGTCCCTCCCTGCAATAGAAAAAGAATAAAATTTCTCTTATTCATGATTCATTTAAAGGGTTGGATCCTTGGTTGTGTGTGAGTTTCCTACGATCTAATAGAATCTGATGGATTCTTAGTAACTTTCTGAGAGATTTTTCTGAACCACTTACTTTGAGGCTTTTATTCTTGCAAAAAATAAAAGCATAAAGATTCGGAAGGAAAGAAGGAAAATTCTAAACAAAAGACGCTTCAATTCTCAATTATTTATATTACTGCACTGCCATCATGCTATGTTTTATGATGCAGGATAATCCTGGGTTTTTCTTCAAAGAGCCTACTCACCACTAAAATTGCCCTAAGCATTTTTGGCTCTTTTTGCTCATTGATGAGGTTATTTTTTTTTAATATAAGTCTGCCAAGATGCATGCACCATTTTGATAGGTACTTTCATTGTTTACTTGCAGCAATCTGGTTGTATATGTTCTGCTCATATGTATATGAAATTGCACTATTATAATCTGTCCTAGATTTCTATGATTCATTAACAATTGTGTTGTATGAAAGGAATTTCTATCTCAAGATATTTATAACTAGGAATATTTGTTTTTTAATAAGTATTTATAACTAGGAACATTGACGTATCTAAATTTTAGAACACTCGAACTAGCAAATTATCATCCACTAGTTGACATGTGAAGAATTTAAGTTAACAATAGAATAAGTGTAGATGCTTACCATATTGATACCTGGCACACAATCTAAACTTTGGTGGTTTCTACTAACTTTATGGAATTTGCCACAAGATATCATATTTGTCCTATAATTTTTCTGTCACTCTTTTTATGCCAACTTCTAAGTAAAACCTAGTTTATGAATTCAATTGTCTATACTGTCAATTGACTACTATTCAAAGTAAATTCCTCAACTACTAAGACTTGTAAAAATAGAGTTAAAAACCAATGTAGTTTCATGATTGCAAAACAGGGTCTTATAATTTTTCTGTCACTCTTTATATGCTAGTGTTCACTTCTTTGTAATGGTAGTGGATGCTTAAACATGTCGAATTGAAACATTAATGTCAAAAACTCTGCTAAGTTCAATACCAACCATCTACTAAGCTCAGTTACAGCACTAATCACCCAATATGAACGTTCATTTCTTCCTGAAACCTAGGATACAGACTAGAAACATCCTTAAGAAACCTAGTTGTAGAAACAATGGTAATCCACCCGGCTCTCTTCTATTTTTCCTGGAAGGAAGAATTTGTCTCTGCTTGGTGCTATCGCTCTCTTGTTCATTTCTTTTTTTATACCCCTTGACATTTGCCTTCCTAGTAACAAATGATCACCTATGGGAATTAGTAGACTGAACCTTCTCAATCTCTGCCATGCACTAAGATATGAGTTTGCAAATTATGATGCAGTTTGCAAGGATTGCAGGTAATAAAAAAACCTTTTCCTTTTTTCTTTAAAGTTATCCACAAGAAAATACCCTCCTTTTTAGTGGAAAATGTTCAGATTTTTTGTGTGTTGGGATTTTGATCAAAATCATTTCTAGTAGGGAGACCAAGTCTTTTCCAAATTAACTTCAAGCATCAGGTCAACCAAATTATATGTGAAAGTGAAAATGGGAAAAAGCTTCATTTTTTTTTTACTTAAATAATAGAAAGTTATATTTTTTGAAATTGTGGAAGGTTTACATATACAAGGGACAACTACAAGAAAAATACATGATTGGAAATAGAAAAATTATAAGAAAATCTATGAAATTTGTTGCAATAAAAATTTATGGCGGTTGGTAAAAGGACTAGAATATAAAAAAAAAATTAATTTGTGATCTTCTATCATCGGCTCATGATCTTTGAAAGTTGTTTCATTTTTTGCTAAGCAGGTAGGGACCATCTTCCGCATTATTAGTTCATTATATGATGTTTTTTAAGGGAATTGATTAAGAATAGCCAACCAGTGGGTTTGGAAAGCCCACTATGGATGCTCTTAGTTACTGATCTATTTTTGGTTTCCTTTCTCATGCAAAATGGCAGATTGTGTATGATTTGTTAGGGTTTGTGTGAGTGATATCAAAGAGTTTGTTGTGCTTTTTGCTATTAATTGTGTTTCATATGCTTAAATGGTGGAGCTTTGTACATTGTAACTAAAGAATTATTTTTTGTTATTTTTTTTTGTCTATTTGATGGTTTAGTAATTGGATCGATTTGAAGCTTGGCTTGCTTGTATACCGAGTCAAGTTTTACCCAGCTTTAGCATGATAAATTTAGGCGAGCTCATACCAACATATAGATATGTTGAGACACGCTTGGACAACCAATGCACGGGTCGGCTTGATTACAGCCCTGACACCAATGCTTTTTTTTTATGATAGATGACAAGCGCTTGGAGAAAATTGAGCATTGCAATCATACATAAGGATATAGAGAGGGAATGGGAGTGGACCTATGTGTATTATATATTATTATTTTTTTATCGGTAAAAAGCATCGGTGTCTTTTTTTTTTTAAATTTGTATCTATGTGGATGTATGTGTAATTTTTTGTAATCTCCAATTATATATTATTGTTGGAGATTCTTGCTCACTCTTAGAAGATCTATTCATCTGCTTTAAATCATCACTAGAAATATGTTTTGTGACTCTTTATGCTTGCGGGTTGGCTCTGAACAATGATTCATTTAAAGTCTAGTGATCCCTAAAAAGAATACAATAATTAAAACATGTTTTTGTGTCTAAAGCTGATTGTATGGAATGGAGAAAGATACGGTATGATATTATTTGGATTAATGATATTACTTATCAAGAAAATTTATATTTTGATTAATTCTTATTGACAACAGTTTTCATTGGTAGGGGGATTGTTTTATTGGCTAACTGTCATCTATAGAAACTAGTTAATGCTTACTTTCTCCATGTTAGTTTTATAAGAATTTGTCCGGCTAACACAATTTTTTTTATACAAGGATTTGGGGGTGGGGGATCAAACCCAGCTTATCCATTTAAATAATTAGGTCATGTGCCATTAGGCCAACATTCCTTGTCAGCCGGCTAACACACTTGGAAACACATGTATGATATAAAATTGTGTAAGATCAAATTGCTAGAACATGGGAATCTTGGTAAGCAGTACGTGCTATTTTGAGGTATTGGTTTGATTGGTTAATCTTTTGAGGCTGGTTCCAATTACCTTACTACTTATGGTTTGTATGCTTCCCATGGGCTTCCAATTTTTCTCCTATAATGAAGCATGTGTGCAGAAATTAAGTTTCAACGTTTATACTCCATCCTGGTACCAAAGATTGATCTTTATAGCATTTGACAATGAGAGTCGTTTTGGATTCTTGCATATTGGACCTATATGGATTTAAATAAGAACAAATCTGTGTTGCTTCTTTTGAAAAATCTCGTGAAACAGAGAACCATTCTCTAAACATATCTTGTTTGTCACTTATAAAAGACAGGAAAAGTGTATCCTTTTTTCTCGAGCATCATAGGAAAAAGGCGTTAAAATAACACTTACTTACTTTGGGTGCATTTGCATCAACCTTGAATTCTCTGTCTCTCTCCCACTCTACATATGTGTGTATGTATGTATGTATATCCCGTACAAAAACACATGTTATTTTCTTATTATTGCTGAGGACACTGGATAATAAGTTAATGATGCTTTCTAATTCTCACCAAATGCTTGTTTTGAGAAGTCTTAAAATGCTACATTTTCTGCTTTACACTTTACGTGTATAAATTTGTATTCAACATATACTATTCAGGACTTGCAAGTCTAGTCCTCCCCACTTGCCCAAACAAAGGAGCAGATTCACAGTGATCCTGCTATCATACAGGTACTACTTTCAGGAGATTAAGCAATTCAAGTTTTGAAGTGTCATCCAGAAAAACAAAATTCCACCCATATATTTGATTTGCTTTATTTTGCAGTCACGCTATTTTGGGATTGATTCAAGTTCTTCATCAATCTCTACAACTGGGGTTAAAACCTCGACAGAGTCAACTTAATGGAAAGATACCCCTGCTTTGACGAGTAAAGTCTATCCTGGTGCACTTTCTTCATATCAATCTGTTACCTAGTCGGGCCCACTGGATCATTTACCTACTTCAGAAATTGCTGGTTCCCCATCTTCTATGCAGATGTATTGGCAAGGCCGCAGTGGAACACCAGTCAATATTTCCAATGCTCCCCATCAACCTATATCTTTTCAGCCACCATCTACTAGATCATATCCTTCGACAATGCAGAGTTTATTGCATGCTTCTCAAATTCACGCATCTACAAACCCAAGCCTACTGAATACATCAAAATTTGGTGGCACTGTATCTTCATCTATTTCTGCTTCTGTACATCCACACTTGTCATCCCCTCTTGGTCCAATACAATATTCTGCTTCTCTTGATATCCCATCCTCTTATTTTATAAAATCATTTTTACCACATTCTGCATCGATGACTACTAATAGATCAACTCCATCTTCTTTTGCTTCATCTTGCATAAACATAAACACCAGTAAAGCTCAAATTGGTGGTAAAGCTATTTCTGACCCGAGCTCAGTTCTTTCTATCTCATCTTTGCCTTGTCCTCCATCTTCATTGGTGTATTCTTCAGGGCCATCGCCACAACAGGTAGGTTCTCCTGTTTTTCTTTTTTGGCTGGGACTTATGATTTTTATTCTATTTTAGAAAAAAATTGTTTTGACTTCAGCATTGCATGCTGTTTAGAAGATCATTTAACATGGTGAGGCAAGCTTTATGCTTAGCAATTTAGGGGGTGCTTTCTTTCCAGCTGAAAGGCTTTGGAAAGTGTTTCAACTATTCATTATGCTTCTATCTAATTTCTTGGGTGCCTTTACAAGTTGATGAAACAGAACAAAGAAACTGGAAATGAAGGCATCATTGATTATAAATATCATACTGAAAAATTAATTCCATTTGAGGAAATAAACCTAATCTGTCAATTCTATATCTATCAACTTTTTCTTGAATCCATTTCTAGCTGCTAACTTGTATGTATGTATCTCTTTACTTCCTAGTACTTGGGTTTCACCTATTTACTTTATTCAATAAATTCTATTTTACTTATAAAAAAATTCTAGATCTATTACTTGGTTGGAGTGTGATCCATATCTCTCTATGGGGCCTTTGTATTTCCATTGTTTTATACAATTCTTACTCGTTTCAGATCATTATTTCAACATTTTTATACTAAATGTGAATGAATGATATTTGAAATAGAAAACAACTTTGGTTCCCATGTGTGGACCATTTTTGCATGAGATAAGTTCATATAAATTCTCAAAATCTGAGTTTTTTTTGTTGGTATCTTCTGCAGCCTAAGCACTCAGCTGCACAATTCTTTGTTGAGTTTGATTTTATTGCCATGAACGAGAAGTTTAACAAGGATGAAGTTTGGGGTTATCTTGGAAAGGCAAATGATAAAACAGTGGTAGAACAAGGTTATGCGGCTGATCAAAGCTTGGCACACAGAGAGAGTCTTGGCCTAGTACCTAATCTTAAGGTAGGACTTGCAATGTTGCTAAATACGAGCCGGATCTTCATATTCTCTATATATTCTTGAAACAGACAAGACAAAACATTGTGTTGGTTATCATAATCTACTATCTCGTGCTACTTAAATGCAAAACCTTTTTATTTCTTCTCCATGCAGCCTGTATATAATAAGGACGAGTTCTTTGACTCAATTTCATGTAATTCACTCACCCAGGGAGCTAGGAATGCAAATAATAGGTTCTTTGAACGGACTAAGCTGAATACTGAGGTTTGTTAACTTGTGTTTTTTTAAACATTTCATGAAGTGAAACCATGAGAAATGAGAAATCAACTGTAAAAATAAAAGTTGATTGATGCTACCATATTTTCTCTCTTACTTTTTCAGACATTTGGCAATTTCTAGCAGAGGCCTAATGTTGGTTATGGTGGCTTTGCTGCCAAACGTGGTGAGAATTATCGTGCATCATATAATTGGGGAATGGGATATGGCTATGTTGGAAGGGGTGGCGGGTGGAACATGCCTTCCTAACTCTATCTGAAAGCTCAACAAGGTTTCACAGGTCCATTGTTTCATTTGGTCATCACATATCTACTATCTTTTTTTTTTTTACCTTGTTTTCAAACTCACCTCCTTTTTTACCTTCATCTTTATTCTCAAAATCTGGAATTTTTTTTTTCTCTTGGGTTTTTTATAAGTCAATATACATATAACTCGAGTTTTTTTTTCATCACAGATATTTCCTACGAAATGTCAAATGCACTGTTAAGATAAATACATTCTGCATATATTTGATTTGGGGTAGAAGTTGATTTAATAATGTGGCAATGTTTTTAAGTTTCTTTTGGTCTGCTGCATGTCATCATCTTGTATGTTTCAGGACCTGTTTGGAGATGGTTGAAGTTTGCAAAGCAGTTAGTCTGCCTCCTGGTTCAGCCATGAGGCCAGTGCTTCTTTGGCATCTCATCCCCATGTCTAACTTTGGTCCCTTAGTAAATTTTTCTGTTAGAAATTGTAAAAGGCAAAGTCATTTTACATATTTCATATTTCAATGTCTGAAATATTTAGGTTGTCTTAGCTACATATTGATAGATTTATGTGATATTTTAATTCACCATAAAAAAAATTATGACATTTAATTATTTTTTATGAACATTCATATGTTAACTTGTGTTGTGTCTTTGCAGCTTGTTTCACTGGAGCTTGGTCGGAAAAGACCTTTCATATCGTTTTTGATGATGTTGACCTTGATAAGGGTTAGTGCCTCATGGATTATTTAATTTTTTATATTAGAATGTTCACTCTGTCAATAACTAATTATTTAGATCTAAATAATTGTTGGTCTTCCTTTTTTATATAACTTAAGAGTTCAGAGTTTTTTTACATTCAATATGTTGGAGTGCTATATCCTCAGTTTAACGTGTATATTGAAGATGTTGGACACGAGGTATATGCTTAGGTCTTTTAGGTACCATAACAATTTTTGGTGCATTTGGTTGTTCTCGTGTTGCTGGGATTTACTAGGAAAAAGTAATAGGGACAAAAAAATATCATATTGTAAAGTTATTAAGGGGTTGGAAAATTGGATTTAATTATTTATTCTCTTACGATCAACTAGATATGGTTTAGCTGTAAAAAATGACACATGCAGGTCATATGTTTTAGCAAATATTTATTAGTAGATATCTCTAAATATGGTTTATTTAGACATAAATGATGCATACATTTATAACATTAATCTCTCAAATAATGGCAAACACTAGTTACTGAAGATGACTGAATCAAGTTTTGTTAAGTAAAGGTTTTGTTATTTGTAACCAGTATAGTAAGGGGTTGCCTAAATTCTGTGTGGTTGGTCTTAAAGGGTTCTTTATTGTTTTCAGATTTTCATGTAGCAGGATCAACCCCCTCTTGTGAAACAAATTAATTGAAATCTTAGTGAAATAAGCAAACCAGTATAACTAAAAGGATAAGCAAGCTGGACTTTTTGCTAGTTTCTTTCATTTTATCTTGTGATTCCACATCATTCTAACCCGTTTACCCATTGCAGGTTAGACGCAAAGAGATTGGCAAGATGGTAGAGATGAGGAGTTTTTAAAGAGAATGTTGATGATTCTTGAGCTAGAAACTCGGATAAGACGTTCGTACATGCTCCAGTGGATGTATTGGATTTTTGTAGTCATTCTTTGTTGTTAGTTAGTGACTTTCTTGTAGTGGTTATGTGTAATAGCTTAGTTTGAACGTGTAGGATAAGTGTTAGAAGTTATTTAAACTGTTCAGTGAGAGCAAATTTAGAGATCTTGGCATTGTATTCATAAAATCACATTTTTTTTTCTTTTTCCTTCCATAACAGAATAAAAATACAAGGTAAAATGCTATTGTGTAGTTTTAGTTACATACCATATCTAGAAAAATATTAGACGTTTTGAAATCACGATAAATGATATGCCATTGAGCTTTTTCATGAAGAAAGGCAAATTAATTTGCAGCGCCAAATACAATTTGTAACCTTTGGATTAACCAAGGAAGTGGCAGAGATTCTGTGGCATTTTACATGGCTGTTGTCAAGTATTAAAAATCTCTTAAAGGAAAAAACACAAACGGTAAAAAACACCATATCTACTGGGAAAGTCTTTCTTGTTAATGTAATCAGTGAAAATAGGATCAATTTCCTCAACTGCCAAAGCTGAAGTGAAAAAAAAAAAGCCTTCCTAATCTGTGGGTGACTAATATTATGACTAATCTATTTGTATATACTTTTTAGAAAAACAATACTTGTCCCAAAAAGAAAAAACTTCATGTTTAAACAGTAATCAACCAATGGTTAATCACAAATACAACCAAATTGTAATGGAATGATAATTTCATTATTAAAATTTGCCACTGATAGCTAAATATAACTACATAGGATGAGCTAGTTCTCCACAAACTACAATTTAGTTACATAAAATATACACAAAATTTCATAATCTCTTCTTTGCTAGTTACATACATCCATAACCTGCTTAATTTTCATTAAGTACATAAAATATCAAAAACCCATCACGTCTTATTTGCTAGTTACATACATCCATTACCTATATATATATATTTATAACATCCACGACTTGTTTAATATACATTAATTACACCAAATACACAAAGGTTCCCTGTAAAGTTTCCAAAAATTATATGAAATATACAAATGTCCTTTTAAAATATCCAAAAATTATATCAAATACCAAAAAATCTCTTGGGTCAACCATTAACCGCATTATTGTACCGGTTGTTATCCATCCAACTCAAGGTGCATCGATTATGATCCATTTAACCCAACGTGCACCGTTTGTGAGCCATCTAATCCAAATTGCACCTGTTAAAATTAATATGCATATATTATTGAATATTAATGTCATGTAAATATTACAATAAAATGTTAAAAGTTTAGAAATTTTACACTTTCTTGACTTCTAATTATTGTTTCTCGATGTTGGGTTCCACTGCTATTAATAGCTGAGTCGTCTAAAACAGGCTATTCATAAATAAATAAATAAAATTATTAGGATACATTAAACAATAGTATTTACTCTCTAATCTGCTTATTGTCTCACATTTCAAATAAGAACAGTAACAATGAGATAATAATTTTTCAAACTTTTAGACTAAAATATTAACTTTTAGTCATGGTAAAAAATTCTATTTTTGATACCTGCACTTGTCCAGCATTGGTGATATATACTTTTGATGGCCCAAACAAACCCTACATGTGTTCATGTTTGGTGTAACTCCTTCTTGACATGTATCTTCTTCATCTCGCTAATAATAAAGTAACAGTTAAAAATGTTCATTTTTTCTAAGTTTACATTATAAATACTAAATATATGAACATATTTCTTTTTAATTTTCTTAATGTTAAAACATGCACCTGGTTACGTTTTCCTTTAACTGGTGCTTTCTTTTGTTTGATTTTAACTTTTCGCATGTCTGTCTCCATCCTGGATGCTCTCCTTAGAGATGACGGTCTTCCTTTCCCTCTGACCACATTTGGACTCTTGACTTGTTGTGAACTACTAATTGCAGTTATATCCAGCATCGTAAAACCAATATTCAAACCTGTTAACGAAAAACGAACTGTTAAATAATAAAACATAATATAACTATAGAAATTGTATTATCTCATAAGTAGTTAGAAATAACTATTTAAGGAAATACACTTTAAAATTTTTCGCCTTTGAACCTGTTTGGGTTATAGATGGGGGGCGTTGGTTCTCACGAAGGAATTCAGTCAACTCATTAATCCTCTTATTTGCTTCTTCTAATTGCTCATTAGAATCTACCGCATAAGTTATCATCTGGTAACACATACTCAATAGGATTGAATGTCTATTACCATTTGGCCTCTGATCCCCTACGTCAAAGCAATTGCCGATTAATGTATAGCTCCTCTTGATGTCCTTCCTCCACCGATCTAAAATATAACGGTCTGGTAGTGATTTTATACCATTAGCTTTGAATACGGCTAAAACATGCCTACAGAGTATTCCCCTCATTTGAAATAACCCACATGAACACTTTGGGTTGTGGTCTTTCTCATTAAAATCTACTGAATATGTAACCAGTTTAGTGAACTCTTCAAGACACATTTCATCTTCTACCAAATAACTCTTCATTACACCATTCGATCTAAGTATAGATGGATCCAAATCAAGCACAGAAATTACTTGCTTCTGAACTTCTCTAAATTTAACGTTCGTGTACAGCTCTTGAAATTTCTTTTCAATTGGAAATCTGGATATACAAGGAATGATGCCATTAAATGATTGGAAGTCCGCATGATTTTCATTCTCCGCTTCCTTCCTCAGTGCATTTTCATACTGGTCGACAAACTCCTTCAAGTTTGTATTTGAATGAACATAACCATCAAAAAATGCATTCATACTTTCACTACGCTGTGTTAAACTCATTCCAGCCCAAAAGCGCTCTTTTAGGAATATTGGTACCCAATGCTTACGCTCTATATATAGACTTTTCAACCACATATTCTCATGTAAGTCGTATGTGTTAATAAACCCATCCCAACATTTCTCAAACTCTTCAATAGTTTGAGTGTCGTATACACATTTCATCAGCTCAGTTTTCAGCCCACTTTTGTATGTAGCATATGACCCAAGTTTCTCAGGGACTTTCTTCAGTATATGCCATAAGCAAAATCTATGTCGAGTGTTTGGAAAGACAATAGTAACTGCATTTTTCATTACTCTGTCTTGATCAGTAATGATAGCCTTTGGAGCTATACCGTTCATACACTGTAACCAAGTCTGGAATAACCATGTAAAGGTCTCTGTGTCCTCACTGGAAATCAACCCAGCTCCCAAAAGAATAGATTGGCCGTGATGGTTTACGCCAACAAATGGTGCAAAGGGCATCCCATACCTATTCGTTAGGTATGTGGTGTCGAATGTGATTACATTACCAAAATACTGGTAGGCTACTCGACTACGTGGATCTGCCCAGAAAACATTTTTCAACCTCCCGTCATCATCTACATCCATCAACGCAAAAAAACCGTTATTTTTTAACTGCATCCTCGCAAAATAATCTCGAAGTGCTCCTGCACCACCTGCACCAAGTCGTAGATGTCTTGCTTTGTCGATGTAATTGCAACAATCCTTTTCCAAAAATGGGAGGTTCTCAGCCCCACTTATGCCTTCGGCAAGAGATCCATAACTCTTATTCGATCGGATGCCGACTTTGTCGTTTAGGTCTAGGATTCTTTTTACTGTCTCACTTACTTCTCTGTTACATCAAAAAAACGGGATTTATGTGGGCTCAAGCTGTGATTATGTGTAGTATGGACTGTTGTCAATCGCATCTTTCCCTCAACTCTTAAGACATTAATCCTTGCCTTACAGTCTATCTTTCCTGTTGGACGTGGGTTGCCGATGTTGGTACTTTTATTCTGGCCTTCCCTCCCCGTGCACAACCGAGGGTGACATATCTAATATTTTGGTCCTCTGACCTCTCACTCCTTTGTGTCATCACCCCAAACCCGCATTTTTTAGCATAATGCTTATAATAATTTAGCAACTCTTCAAAAGAATTGAACTCCATCCTCGACTTTGGCTCATCAACGATATCATCACCATCCGTTTGTACTAACTGTGGTGTACCAGTAGATCCATTATTGGTTTCTTGTTCATCTAGTCTATCATCTTGAATCTCTTCATCAACTCTAGTGAAAGTACACGGTGCTTCAGTTTCCTGAAAATCGGGTCTATCTTCTTGGCCAATTCTAAGGCTCGTTGCGAAACTTGTAGCGATAAATGGCATGTGAGGTCCCATCCCATATTGAAATGGGTAACCAGCATTCTGCTTCAAAAAAAAATGAAAGCAATTCAACTGCTTAAAAAACGATTAACTTTTAACTATAAGACAAGAACGAAGTTGAAAAATCACCTGAATGTTACTTAGATTTTGGTTACCAATTGGATATGGCAAAATAGCTGGTGACCATGCAACCATTGGTCCAAAGTGTCCATGCATGTCATTTGAAAAGTTTACACGACTAGTTTGAGAGATGCCCTAACATAAAAATAATAATGATAATTAGGATACTAAACATTGAATGCAATAAGTTTTTTAAATCTGACATAACATACTGAGGTTTGGGGATTTGAGCTAAATGGTATTAGCGGAGATGAGTGTTTTTTCCCTTTTTCCATATCCTGTATAAGTTGTTCAGTATCTAAAGTTAGTGCAATGTAAGTATTCAGGAAAATTAACTCTATTGACCAAGAGAGAGAGTTAAGACTAATCTTGTATATACTTCTTCCAACAAAAATAAAAACAAAAACAAAACTACGTGAGTTTTTATTTTTTTGGGAAAACAAGGTGCACCTTTAGTACTTAGTAGCAATCAGAAGAAAAGGAAAACACCATTTTTGACTGGGTCATGGCATAACCATTTCATAATACACAAGTATAAACTTGAACACATCAATCAAATGAATATTAACTACAACCAAATTAGAAGTCAGTACACCTCTAAGATGTCTAACATGCCAAAATAATCCAAAAAAGTAAATGATCCACTCATAAATTTATGTTTCATTCAACAATAATTAACGAGTTGCTTAGAAAAGGCTAATGCCAGTAGCTAAGATAAAAAACATTTATTTGCAGCATACATTTCCCATATCCAAATTTCAAAAGACAAACATATTTCCAAAGATAAATGATAATCTAGAAAGTATAAAAAAGAGAAACACATTTGAATGTCATTTTTATTCAGGGGTCCAATCTAAACATTTCACAAATATTTTTTTACATAGATGTTTTGGTGAATTTCTTATATAAGAAGTATTTTGTGCCGTAATTGCTAACTAACTCATGCTATAATTGCTATGTTTTGGTGAATTTATTATATGGAGCCATGGGAAAGCTTATTATAATCTTTGTTATTTGGTTTTCCTTGTTTGTACTCATACAATCATATTAGAATAGACAAAAGCTAATCAGGATTAACAAATGGAAAACAACATAACATGAGAATTAAACATGTATAACCATCTGATCAACCTCTCAATAAACCAAACCAAACAGAACGTAAGTGTAAATTTTATTGCATGTGTTGTTACACAAAAGGATAACATGAAAAATAGTTTCATGATTCTCCCCATGCAGAAGCAAACACAGGTTAACAACACAGATTTTTTATTTTCTAATCATGCGTATTAAATTATCTAATTATAGATTGGTTAACTACAACAACCTAATTTTCTTCATACAAAATTCCTAAATAAAAATAGCATTTCAACTTATTTTTTTCAAATAGAACAACTTCAAAAGACTAATTATGAGATGATAAACAACTCAAAAATACTATACCACAACTCAAGAATACACAGTATTGACAAAAATGACCCACGAAGTGGCCCAAGAAGTCAACCCAAGAGCTGACCTAGTTGGCTGACCCAAACCAAGTGGCCCAAGAAGTCAACCCACGCAGCTGGCCCAATCGGCTTACCCAAACCGGAAGGCCCACGAAGACCCACGATGCCGCCCCAAAACGAGCAGCCCACGAAGTGACCCGAACGCAGTAGCCCACGGCACCAACCCGAACGTAGCAGCCACGAACACAACCCGAACACAGCAGACCACGAAGACCCACGACGCCAACCCGAATGCAGTAACCCACAATGCTGACCCGAACGCAGCAGCCCACGATGTTGACCTGAACGCAGTAGCCCACGACGCCGACCGGAACGCAATAGCCCACAACGCAGACCCGAACGCAGTAGCCCATGACCCACACAAGGAAGAAACCCAGCAGTGATTTACATGTGTGCCGAAGTGGGAATTGTAGAAAGGAAATGAAATGAATTAGCTTTTTCCTAGTTTTATATTTGCGTTTATTTTGTTTTCATTTCGTTGCGGGATTTTTTTTTTTAAATTAAAAGCTAACGTGGCATAATGCCACATCAGCAGACTGCATGCCGACTGCATAGAAGTGACTGTGTATAGAAGAACTCATATAGCACAACCCTTGTTTATTTGACGTCAAAAGTTAGCAGCGTTGGAAATTATACACTTTTCCCTCTTGGTTGGAAGCAAACCCCTCCAAAATTTTTCCAAAATCTTTTCTTTTCTCCAAATCTGCTAAACCAAATGAGTGTCTATCCTCCCAATTTCTAGCGAAGTCATTTTAATCAATTCATTTAATCTCTTCACCTCATTCTAATATTTTTCCCAAATCATTCAATCGTTGATTTTATTTTGAGAAGAATGATTAGAGACATGCCACATCCTCATCAATGGTTCAGAGGATTGTTGATCACAAACATGTTGAAATGATTACAGGTAGGCTTATTCAATCGATTTCCGTTCTCTTCTCTTTTAGTTTCATTGCTAGAATTGATTTCCCTACCTTTATCTACACTGATTAAATTACGTTTGCTTTTTTCATTTTTGGTTAAGTAAAACATAACATTCTATCATGAATAAAGCATGAGTTTATGCATTGCTTTCACCGTGCTCGATCTACTCTTCAAGTTGGATAAATGATAAAGTTAGTTGGATGTATCTTGGTTTTTCTTTTTTAATAAGTAGATTACAAATAGTTGGGCTACCAGTTTTACTCTTATCTAAGTTTTTATTTTACACTTGGCTATCATCATTTTCTGGGTGTAAAACTGATTTCCTAGCATCCAAGTTTGTATTCATGTTAGAAACAATCTACCCTATTGATGATCTATTACAAAGTCAATTTGTGCGATTTGAGGAATTTTGTCCACCTATTTTCAACAAAATCTTGATTGTTATATTGGCTACGCTAGTCCACATGCTATAAGGATATGAGATGTTATCTATTGTAAGATTTGCCTCATGTCTGAGTTGTTCATCTTTGTTGTTCTATCCCAGATAAGAGTTTACATTAATTTGGTTGGCTGAAATGGAGGACTTTATTGTCCATTCATCAAGCATTCATATAATTTAAGCTCAAGTTCTTGATCATATCATAACATATCATGAAAACTCACATCATATCATAACATATCATATTGAGACCAAGTCTCGTCATTTCATATCATTTCATTCATATCATATCATATCACATCAAGATATCTTATATTATATCATATCATTTCATATTATGTAACTCAAATGTTTTGTTCATGTCATATCAGTAACATGTATGAATACCTCATGGCTCCCTAAGCACCATGTATTTCCCGCTAGTTATCACATAAATTAACGATCCACTTGATCGAGGGGACTACGTCATAGACATAACATAATCATGTACAGCAGTTAGCATATTTTGCACTCATCGTAATACGCATTGCTAGTTTAGGTGTGACTTCATTCCGGTATTTTTCCATAAGAACCATTTAAGATCTGTCGACAGTACTTCGTTGTCGCAGGAGTTTCCATTCAACTTTAAACACTTTAGAGTGGACATGAGTTTCACTAGGTCATTTTCCCGTGCTAGCATTTGGAGTCGTTATAGAATATTTTGACTCTTTCTTTTAAAAAAACATAGACCCAAATGCATATGATGCGTCTCATAACATACCTTGAAATATTAGAACATACTAACAAGAGTAGTTCATTGAAACATGTTTAATTCATCCATCAAGACATAAAAACATCAAAAGGGATCTTGGCCGAACCATATAGGCTTTCTAAAGCATTCATTTTCATCATTCCAACTTATAAACTCATACATCTACTTAAATTTGCATCCAAACAAACATGTAAAGCTTCTATATTGGCAAAATCGAAACCATCAAGTGTATCATCCACACTTCTTCTAAATGGAATATCACGACACATTTCATTTCTTCTATCTCCATCATAGCCGAATCTTACATGTGATGACACAAGGTTTAAACAATCAAATTTATGCAAAAATACACATGGGCCGAATAGGATAACCATAGAATCTCATGCTTCAATCAAATAAGCAACCAATAATACTAATAATAACACATAGGCCAAGATGTATACATCATGGTACAGCAAGTTTCAATCAAATATCCAATCAAGAAAAGAAATGTAATATGTAGACCGAATCATATACAAGAAAACTATAGCATCACTCAAGCAAATAAAGCTACTAAAGTTAATGTAATATATACATATAATATCAAAGCTAAGTTGAGGGTTTACTTACAAAAGTTCAACGATATAATAGCAACGAAATCTGAAAATACAAAGTAATAGATTTAAAATCTATACACTAAAGCCCTAGATACTGAAAATATGAGTGAGGGTTAGTGTTGGGTCACTTTGTAAATTATTTTCTTTCAAATAAAACCCTAAGGCCGAAACCCATGAGAGTCCAAACCCTAGTTTTTCTTTTACACAAAAATCAAAAATTACCCCTCTAAATCTTATGTTTTCTATGTCCAAAATACCAAGAGCACTTAGGGTTCCATCTTCCATCAAGAGAAAACCCTAGTTCCTAGAGTGAAAGTGGATGATTGTGTGAGAAAATCCTAGATCCAAAAATAAAAGTTGCTTCTCTGTATTGGCCGTGCATGACTAGCATAAAGACGTAAAGTGACTCTTACCTTCAAGTGATGAACTTCTACTCGAAAAATGGTGAGTGTTTTCTTGGAGATATATGAAATGATGATATTTAGTTAGAGAGAAAATGAGAGAAAAATAAAAACTAGAGGGAAAAGTGTAGTGCTCGAAACTCTCTTAGGAGACAAGAAAACTTTTTGAACTAAAGAGACTCCACATTTTTGGCTACACCTTTTTATAGTGCCTCTTTATGTTTTCTCTAACTAATACATGCATGCCAAGTGTCAAATTCTTCTTTCATTTTTCTCATGATGGGATTTCATAAAAAAAACCAAATGTTGCTTCGAAGGGTAGGTGTCGCGTAACCTTCCCCTTTTAAGAAATCGAAACCCTTTCATCTCCTCTTTTTCCAATTTGTTCTTCCTCCCCTTGTCAATGTTCAATGTCCTTAGGGATCCATAGGTCTTCTCTTGAATAAACCCTAAGATCCTCCTCCAATGCATGAGTGGCAAGTGGCATGAAAAGTGTGTGTGTGTGTGTGTGTGTGTGTGTGTGTGCCTTGGGTACCAAATATGACAAGTTGAGGTGACTATTTGCCATTCCTAAGTTGCTTTGGCTCACTCTTTCTCCCTCTCCATGTTGCCGCCGGCTTCCCATTCCTTTTACAAGGAAAATCTTCTAGAACATGCCCTTTTCCTTCCCTAGTATGACACATTCTTGAAACCCCAAAAGTACTCTCTTTCTTAGCTTGACATGTGTCCACATGGGTTTACACTTTTCAAACGTGGCGCTTAAAGCGCTCATCTAAAATCCCTAAGCCCTTTTGGGTTTCATATACTTTTGTTCAAAGTTTCAATGCAAAGTTGACATGTGTCCTTTAGTCCCTTTTCCATTAACGATCAAAAACTCCTTTCTTTTTGCAAGTGGCACCTCCTCCTTGTTCCATGACCTAACTTGGGCTCCTAAAGAAAATACTCTAATGGGCTCAAATAAGTTGGGCCTATTTTCTCTATTTCCTATTAAGGGCTAATAAACCTTACACTAAAGGATCCAAATCCATCAAAACATAGAAATAACCTAATGGGCTCTTCCATAGTTGGTCAAAAATTCAAAGACACATCATCATCATACTACATATAAATAAGATTCTTCACGAAAAATCTGGGATGTTACAACCTAAAATCTCTGTTTTGGTGCATTACAAATTTTTTGAGTTTGATATTTAGATTAAAATTATTTTTATGGGCCGAGACAATTTTTTTAAACAAGTTGTATTATTTATTAAAAGTTTCATTCAAAGCCCCAAAACTCATAAAAAAAGCCCATTTTTTATATACTACCAATTGTGGGTCCAATTACTTGATACGGATTGTATCTGATCACCCAAAGCCCAAACACGCAAAGCAAGCCCATTGCACCAAGTTCCCAAGTCGGTTTCTTAGCCTTATCGCACCGACTTCCTTCCTTCCCTTGCAGGTCTAGTTTCCTTCATCCTATGGTTTTCTTTCCAATATATATAGCTGCGTATACCCATCATGCATGAGAAACCCTAGTTTCCTTGTTCCTCTCCAAACTTGACACGTCTCCTTAGCCACGACATGCAAACTGAACCCAGCCAGTGCTTTTAGGTAGTTATGTTGCACAGTCAGCCGTGAAGCACCCGATCCTCACGGCCAACCACCTATGGCACACCAAAACTACCACGAGAAAAGAAACCCACCGGCCATTCAACCTTCTCCTAGCTCACTACAGCTACGACAATGCACAAAAACCACCACCATGATCCATGGTCCCCACATCTCTAGCGACTTCTGTTAGATGATTTCTGAGCATAATTCATTGCTTATAAGCTTTTCATAAATTCTCTCTTTCCAATAGATAATAAATAAAACACTCTTAGAAGAGGTATGAGATTGAATAATTTTGGAAAACAATAACCAGTTCATCCAAAGTATATTCCTGGTAGTTGGGTTCTACATATGAGATGATGTGAGAAGTCTGTAAATGGTAGTGAGATTTTTTATTAATAGTAGTAAAAGGATTTGAATTAAAAAAATTACAGGATTTTGGGAGAGGAGAGAAAAAAAAATTGAATAACAAAATTATAAAGCTAAAATAGGGTTAGACTCTCATTGTTTTCGAATTTTGCTGAAAAGTTTGTAAAAGTTGTAATAATTAGATAATGATTAGATGAAAAATGTTTGTGTTTGAATGTTAACGTTTGGATATTGAGATGGATAATATAAGATGGTTTCTTAGGTCTGTGAATCAAAACTAGGTAGGGGTGGGCAGAGGGGCCCCGCACTCCCCTGCGTCGTCGTGGTCCCCTCTTCAGCCTCAAATTTCCCACAAGCACATGCATGACACATGAGGTCGGAACACCATCAAGCCATTAAATGCTTAATATCTTGTGTAGATCCATGTTGTTATAAACAAAATTCATAGCTTATAAACTTTTCATGAATTATTCTCTTTTTTCAAAATAATTCATAACTTCCAAAATAATACTCAAAAATAATCTTAGTAATAGGTAAAACATATATAATTATTTTGAAAATATTTCCAACACATATTGGCGGATGGAATTTAATACATTATATGAGGCAGTTCAACTTTGGGGAAAACATATCGGGAAAATAGCTGGGTCTGATTGAAGTGAGAAAGATGGATCCAAGTTACTTGGATAAGATTTGTATGTGCTAAACAAGTTGTACGAGGAGCAGACAAACAAAATTATCTTTATAATAGTCGCGATAGTCGTGATAGTGAAGAAACAAGGACTAGTTGCCTTGCTTGATTGGATGCGTAGATAGTGTGAGAAACTACAAAATTAACAAAATGCAGGTTTGATTTTGGGTCTGAACATATAAAAAAAAAAAAAAATCCACAAGTGTGTGCATGACTTTTAATTCCTTTTACAAGGCTTATAAATCCACTAAAAATTTCTCAACCTCTCATCCAACCCCCTCTGATCTCTCTCTCTGTCTTGCATTTTCTAAGCATCTGATTTTAGCAGTCATGAGCCACTATGATCAGCAGCAAGCTCCAGGTAAGTAAAGTGCCTGAATTATAATATTGAGAAGTATAGTTAAATTCTAGAGACTTCGTTATAACTAGTTTTGAAAGAAACTGCTACTTATCTATTCCCGCTCTTTCGCCTCATTTGGAAAGCTTAAAGATATTTCTGACTATAATTGTACTTATGGACTCCAGTTAAGCCGAATTCAACTCTTTGTGCATGGTAATTATTTGTTTGATATTTCATTAATCAACGTTTGGATGGAGTAGGTAAAGGAAATTAATTGGAATGCACCATTAATTCTTTTTGTCAAGAAACTTATCGGATTGATGGATGTTTAATTTTGGTTCATGTATATTGAAACTGCAGGGGTATATCCCCCACTATTAACTGCATATCCGCCGAGCTCTGTTGAAGAAGGAATAAGGATGATGCTAATAATTGGTTACCCAACCAGGGTTACTGACCCTGCAGCAGGTTATCCCCAACACATGCATGCCTCCTGTTGAAACTACAACTAGGGGGTGATGAAGGGTTTTGTAAAGGAATGTACGTTTGTTTGTATGCTTGTTTGGTTTGCATCCTTTATTTCTCTCTGTTTTGCTTTTTTTTGGATGATCTTCGTTCTCTGTTTTGATAGTTGTCATCTCCCTTTCCGTTGTTTGCTTTATTTCTCATTTGCAGTCTTTTTATCTTGCTCTGTTGCGACGCCTGGCAATCTTGCTGCAATATGTGTCAAGCAATGAACGGGCGTGAGATCAATAAGGTCAGAATATTGATAATTTTTATTGAGTTTAAATTATATTTGATGGACTATAATGGGTTATTTACAGTATTGCCATTCATAGATTCTACACAAAATGCCATCGGTTACGTAGAACATTTGAAAGACTTTTGTTGATGTATGTATTTTTTTTTTCTTTTATATTATTGCCATTAATATATAGACCATGGCAGAGGATACTTTGGGCTAGGCGATACATTTAAATTTGGATTCATGTTTTAGAATCGGGTTGGGCTAGCTTGGTTATACTTTCACAGAAAATCATTATTATATTCTTTTACATGGGTTTGGTTTTACTTAGGCATTATGCTGGTCTAGCGATCTTAATTTTCATTTTTTTTAGAAAATGCTCAAGAATCTAATTAATTATGTTATTAAGCATTTATGAATTTAGGTATATAACATTATAATTATTGAAGTTGGTCTTAAAGTATCTATTTAATTAAATTATGGTACTATACCACGTTTTTTTTATAAAATTTAGTGATGCATATTGTATAAGTAACTAACTACGAAGTGAGATTTCGTAAGTAATGCCACAAGATAATTAGCACGATCATACCCTTACAAGTAACTAACTACGAAGTGAGATGTCATAAGTAACGCCACAAGATAATTAGCATGATCATACGTACCCTTACACATATGTATGGTAAATAATATATCTTTTATAAATATTTGCCAGTACACTCTCCATTTACCATTTTACGTACCAATGTATGAAAATTCATGATTTTATGTGAAGAATTATGCATCAAAACATTTATGAATAATCATGATTTTATGTGAGGACATGTATCGCAACATTTTATGAAAGAATGTGATTTCATTTGAAAACAATGATATGACAAGTATGCAAGTATGATTTTGATGAACTATGAATAATAAGATATGTAATTGCCTATACTATAATATGAAGACATACCATATGTTATGGGCATATTGTATTGTCAAATTATACATACTGCTAGTGCACTCAGTATGTTTTTTTGATATATGAATTTCACAACACACGACCATGAGCAAAAATAATAATTAGATTCGCTAACTCAAACTCACATGAGTCAATAGTGGGTACTGGCCTATGACAAGTGAAATATAAGTTTATATTCATGTTATTTACATATATATATTTATGAGTATGCATGTTTTTTTTTAAAACTTATGTTTATTATGTTTACTGTATGATTTGTTACTTATTTAGTATTCAACTAATTTTGGTATGTTTTTATTTTTTTTAATTACTCCAGCTGATGATCTTTATGAGGATGGAACTACAGAACATCACTTGGCCTAGGAAAGCAAGTTAAAGGCCTAGACAGTTTATGTTATGCTTAGTTTTATTATTTATAGTTGAATGAATTATTTTGATAAGCACAAGAAACTTTAGTAGTTTTAAATAAGTGCTTTTGCAGACTCTCTTTTGGATTTTAAACATTTTGAGCATGTTTGAGATTGCGTTTCAAAGTTTTAAAAGTACTTTCAAGCAGTTAAAAGCACTTTTAAAGAAAAAAAGACATGTTTGAATAATTTTATTAAAAGCGCTTTAATCGGTTAAAAAAGTTAAAAATCAGCTTTTTCAATAAACATAAAATTGGAGCTTTTATCAAAAAGCTCATACAGATAAATATATATTTTAAAAAAACTACCGTAACTTATTCTAAAAGTACTTTAGACACAAGAATCCCATATAAGAAATAGTTTTTTAGTAGTAGAGCTTATTACATTAAGTTTTAAGTTATAAGTTTTAAACTAAAAGTAATATTTTTCACTGCAATTCTAAACATATATTTAATAAAGATGACATTATAAGGAATCTTTGTACCTGGCACTTTGTTAGAAGATTTTTTTTTTTTTTATATTCAAGTTTAGTAGCGCACCATTTTTCTTAAAATTTTAAAAAATTATTTTATTGGGACTATCCAGATCTGGATATCCGGTTAAAAAGTATTCAACAATATATGAGGAGAAAGAAGTACCCAACATTTGATATTGAGGAAATATTCAACAATATATAAGGAGACAATTAATCAACACGGGCTATTGAAAGAGTTTGATGAAGGGGATCTTGTGCTATTACATTTTAGGAATGTTATTTTCTATTGGTATGTATTAGTTTAATTAGTAGTGGTGTATTATTATTTATTTTTTATTCTTTGTTAATTTATGTTTTGCATTGTGATGTAACAACGATCTTATCTATTTTGTATTTTTATTTATTTTGTTTAATTTAATTTTTTTTAAAGATTATAAGTGTTTAAATTATTATTTTTTAAATCTGGGAAATTTAAACATTACCAGATTATTTAAAAAAAAAACAATGATAATTTTTTTTTTAAATTTAAAAAGTCTTTTTTAAAACAAAATATATTAGAAATCCGGATTTTTAAGCCAAAAAAGCAAAAAAATCCGGTTATTCCGTTACATTTTGGATATCCGGAGTTAATCTGGTTATCTGCCCGGATTGAAACTAGATATAATCTAGACGGATAACCACTCGGTTTTTTGAATTTGGCTTCGGTTATGCTCGGATATCCAAATCCAGATCCGGATGCACACCCTTAACTGCGGCTATTTCAAAGCCTAACTTGGACAAGGGATCGAGGAGGCATTGTTACCTGGCTCGTGCTCTATCAGGGTTGAATAGTCCTTGTTCAATTTCTGTAAAATTATGATCACCTCTAGTTATCTCACCTCATTTAAACATTATAATTTTTTTTAATTTTCATATAAAATAAAATAAATAATTTAACTATTCAAATCTCAAAACAAAAAAAATATTAAAAAATATATATTTTAATAATATTTTATTTAACTTTAACTTAACTCCTCTCATATCATGATCTTTAAAAATAAACAAGGCCTTCATGCGGTTCCCTAAATGTTGATTCATATGTTTGAAAGTCACAAATGATCAAAATAGAACTCTTTAGTACTTTGGATTTAAATTACCCATCAATTCTGATCAGGAAGACAAAGACACTTGAGAAGAGCACAAGTATACAGAAACAAGGGACCATCCATCATAGTGCTGCAATGTAGAGGTAAATTAGTTAGAAAAACAACATGGATTGATGCCACTAAAAATAGCTATTAAGCCTTTCAGTGAAGCAAAAGGCTGGAATTAAAATAGGCACATTAACCATCAGGAAAAACTAGTAATTGCACTGAGTAGAATCATGCATTGCGAGGAGGAGTCCCAGATTTTCAAGATTTTATTCTCACCATTTCTACTATACTCGAATTTTGCTTTTTCGATTAGTTTCCTTTCTAACTCGCTGTTGTTGTATCCCATAGACATATGCATTACGAGAAGCAGTCCCAGATTTTCGGTTTACACAGCACTCACATCCGCGCACATTCATTCTTCCTCTAATTTCACCGCAACCGTGTATTTATTGGCTAATTGATTCTACATCAATTTTCCTTTCCAAACTAAGTTGCCTCCATCGAGCCCTTCTCACATATATATACACATGTTTCCTTTAGGGTTCCCACATATATATACACATGTTTTTGGACTCATGCATGCTCGTGGATAATCCCAAGTCGTAGTCCCTGTAGAGCCCTCCTAAAAACCTTAGCTCTCCATGGCATAGCACAACACAGCACAGCACAATCGAGGCCCTCCATTGTAGCACCTTGTCACTTTTCAAAACTGCTAGCCGTTTTGGAGAACCCATACTCCACCCCGGTATCTGTACAACGGGAGGAAGAAAACAATGCCTGTGGCATCGCTACCGTTGCTGCTAGTCCTGTTAAATATTTTCAACATGACATTAATAATTGGATCTTGAATTTTTTGTGATCTACAATAATAAAATAACAATATGAGAAACATACATTTCTCTATTTGCTCGATGAAGAATTGATTTAACTATGAGAGAAGGATCACCCTAAAAAATTTACCTCATAAGTATCTTTCGATGGCTAAAGACACTTTAATATTATAGGTGAGAACCCTTGAGCCTCCCAGTGCTATTTATAGACTTTCGACCGTCAAGAAATCTAAGAGTTTATGTCTGACTATAATTAGAGATATATAGTTTTAATCTTATCTTTTAGAAGTAATTCTTATCCCATCATAACTCAAAATGTTAACTGATAAGATTTTGAATTATTTCAAACTGATAAGATGAGTGTGTGGGATACAAAGTTTAAATAAAACTCTTACATTCTCCCACTTGGCCCATACGCCTATAAAATAATATTTTTTGTTCATGGGCTTATCTCAAGAAATTAACCATATTGCGCAAATACATTTCCTAAAACTTTTCATAGCTCAAAACACATTTCATGAGTTATGTAATATCAATGTCAAACTAGCTACTAATGCGAGTTATGACGGTTTTTTGTCTTATGATCAACAAATTTCCTTCTATGTATCACAATATTTGTAACTTAATTTAACATGATCTTTAATTGGGATAATTAAGGCTAACATAGTAACGCCTTTGGGTTCCTATTCATGTCTATTGTAGACATTAGCTTGTCATCATTCATCCACGCCTTTCAATATACATATTATATAGAAAGACAAGAAAACAGAAATAACTATAATAGATATCTTTTAATGTCTAATAACAAAATACTCATTGTATCAATTATCACTTAATCATGTTCATATTATGGGTATAAACATGCAACCCATCTTTTTAACATGTCCTTTTAAAGTGTAATCATTAACATACGATTGTTATAGACATATTTGTTGCTGTACTTTCTCCTTAACACTTAGGTATTTAAAATTTCAACAAGTACTTATTATTCGGAGAAAAAAAATACTCTGAGGACATACGTTCTTAACGGTTTGGCTATAAGTCGACAATTCCAAATCTTAAGATAAATTTTCTAAGCCATAAATCGTACACTGTGACCTTAAAGCACGCCACAAACTCAGAGCAATTGGTAAAATCAAAGTTTGAGTATCTAGTTACCTCTAAACTATCAGTTCTTCTGAAGATAAGCTGGTAACCTTTAGTTCCTTATAGGTAGTGTAATACCCTCTTTATTGCTTTCTAGCCATTCTGACTTTTTATTTCAAATTTTTCAAGAACTCTTTTTATGTAACTTTTTTAAGACAATCTGAAAAGTCATTGTTTTCAATCTTGAAAAATTCTAATTCCGATCACAAAGGATGCCTCACTTGTACATTTCATTCCAAATTTTTTAGAGAAAAAACCCTTAGTTTCATAAAGTAAGCTAAAATCACTACTAGCCAATAAGATATCATCAACATACAGGATCAAAATTATAAACTTATTCTCACTGACTTTTAGATATATACACCAATCAACGATGTTCTTAGTAAAACCAAAGGCAGTAATGGTATCGTTGAACTTTAAATACCATTGTCGGGAAGCTTGCTTAAACTTGTATATCGATTTTTTAAACCTATATACTAGGTGATCTATTCCATTTCTCAGAAACTCTTTGGCTGCTCCATGTAGATCACTTCATCCAAACTTCCATTTAAAAAAGTTGTTTTCACATCCATCTGATGTACCTCTAAATCATAATGAGCCACCAATGCCATAATGATTCTAAAGAAGTCATTTTTAGATACTGGAGAAAATGTCTCTTTGTAATCAATGTCTTCTTTCTAAGTAAAACCCTTAACAACAAGTCTGGCCTTATGTCGTTCGATATTGCCTTTCGAGTCACATTTGGTCTTAAAGACTGATTTACACTCGACTCTTTTACCTCCTTTAGGCAACTCAACGAGATCCTAGACTTGATTCTGATCTATGGATTTCAACTCTTCTTTCATAGCATCGATCCATTTACTAGAATCACTTCCCTATATAACTTGTTAAAAAGTTAGTGGATCTTTTCTTGTCTCAATGTCAAATTTAGATTCCTAGAGATACATGACGTAATCTGTCAAAATGAAAGGTCTTTGATCTCTCTGAGATCTACGCAAAATAGTCTGTTCTGGTGACTCCGAACTTGGTTTATCAATAGTATTATTATTCTGAGATGGGTGATCATTTACTTGTTCCACGATATCATCGTGATGATCAATTAGAAGAACTATTATATTTTCTGAGGATGTAGATATAGGGACATCTACTCGTACTTCCTCAATGATCACATCTTTGGTTTCAATTCTCTCACTGATCTCGCCAAGTTCAATGAATTTGACATTTCCTGTTTCCACAATTCTCAGATTGTGATTAGAACAGTAAAACTTGTACTATTTGGATCTCTCTGGCTAACTAATGATGTACCCATTTACTGTTCTAGGATACAATTTTTTTTCATGTGAGTTGTAAAGTCTCACTTCGGCTGGGCAATCTCAAACATGTATATGTCTCAAACTTGGTATCCTACCAATGCATAGCTCAAAAATAGTTTTGGAACTGCCTTACTTGGAACTTGGTTTAAGATATATATTACCGTCGTAATAGCTTCACCCCACAATGATTTGAATAAGGTATAATTACTTACCATACTTTTGACCATATCTAATAAGATCCGGTTATGCCTTTAAGCAATTCTGTTTTGCCGTGATGTTTTGGACATCGTGTACTGTGCAACAATGCCATGCTGTTCAAGAAGTTTGGAGAATGGGCCTATATTATGGCCCGATTCGTCATACTTTCCATAGTGTCTCCACTTCTATCCGATCTGATGATTTTCACCTTTTTATCTAATTATATTACGGTCCGATTCGTCATACTTTTCATTGTGGTGCATTTCTTTGAATGTTTGGTTTGCTTTCCTTTTATGCAATTCACACACACTTCAAGATTAGTAAAATAAAAATGCGGAATAACTCATTGTTTTACTAATCTATGTAACATTTCTTTGGAGATATGTCCCAATGTTTTATGCCACAAGTCATCAAATTTCTTTTAATTCCAAAAAACAAATTTCATGGTGTTGGGAATAAGAATTTTTAATAAACATACTATCGAGACATAATCAATAAAGACCATTAAAGAAAAAAACTAGAACTAATTGAAAAATTATTTTAAACGTGTTGAAACTAATATTATGGAACGATAAAAAATAACCGTAAGTTTTTAGTCTTGATAAGAAAAACAAATTATGACTCACAAATTGCAAATATACTTTGTTATGAAAATCTAAACAATGATCTGTACTCAAACAAAAGGTTCCACTAGCTAAAACTTCAGGTTTATTCTTATTTTCTATAAAGATAAATGCTCACTGAAGGTTAGTGTTTAGCTTGTAAGGTATCTTTCAAAATTATGAAAACATAAACATTAGCACTTGAATTTAGCCACCAAAAATTAGTGGGAATATTTACAAGATTTGATTCAAAACATACAAAGGTAAGTGACTTATCATTATTTTCAAATCAAGCCTTACATATCAGACACTTAGCTTTCATGTGTCCCATAGTTCCTACAAATTTAGCATTTGCTACTATTATGCTGAACCTGATTAACTTTCACAAGTTTCTTTCCTTTCGGTAGTCCAATTCGTTCCTTTTTACCATAATGGTACATTTTCTTTTCAGTTTCTTTATTCACAAAATTAACATAATGATATTCTTGTTGTTTCAACTTAGTCTTCCATGAACTACATTACTTGCTAACTCATTCATATTCCATAAATCTTTAAAAGCACTTTAATGCATCTGGAATTGACCATATGGAGGTGGTAATAAGTTCAAAATAAATTGAATAACGAAAGACTTCTTTACTTTCAATCCCAAGGTTTGTAATCTAGCAATAATATTTATCATATAATATTTTAAGTTAGACACTTATAAACTGTAATCAGAATTTAAATAATTATGGATAAACTAGTAGTGTCATCAAGACTCTTATTTAGGAGTAGATCTTAACACACAAAGTATTCCCTCCGATATTAAATTCTGTGGATGAACTAGCTGTATCATCAGGATTCTCCTTTGGGAGTAGACTCTAACATACAAAGTGTTCCCTCCAACCGTATTTTTTATGGATGAACTAGTAGTGTCATCAAGATCCTTCTTTGGGAGTAGATCTTGACACACAAGAGGTTCCCTTCAACTTTACTTTTTATGGATTAACTAGTAGTGTCATCAAGACCCTTATTTGGGAGTAGATCTTGACACACAAAGTATTCCCTTCATTATATCTACCTTACTATGGGTTTAATGGTTTGCATCAAAATTCAGAAAATCTTGTGCCTTGGACAATCAATATTTGCTTGATTTTGATGTAAACCATTTATTCCATGCTAGATATACATGGGATGATAATAAGAGCCAAGTAGGCAATTCATACATATTTAACGATGATAACATGTATATATATTAAATAAACATTCTATACATACATGTAAATAACCCTAATAACATGTACATAATTTAAGTGCATGCATATAACAATAAAGTATGCATATAAGAGAGGATAAACAAAACTTTAATCAAAACATTTCAATGGCTTGATGAATTTTATTGCAGATATGAATAATACTATTAAGTAAGTTTTCAGGAAAGACTGATCTTTCCTCCAAAGAATTTTAAGATTCTCATGAAAGAGTGGAGGGTTACAACGGACACACTTAAAAATTCCAATCTCCTAGACAGAAACGCCTTAGTTTGTACATATCCACACTCCCACGGCAAAATTATAAAATATTTCATGTTTAAATCAAAAATTTTGCAAGAAAACCACAATAATAGCATTATAGAAATTTAATAAACTTTTCATACATCTACATAATAATAATAACATGTATATAAAATTTAATACATGTATTTAACAATAATAACAAGCATATAATTTAACACATAATAACATGCATATAAAATAAAAATTTATACATGTACATAGCAATAATAACATGTATAACAATAATATGCATATAAGAGAGAGCATATATACAAAACTTTAATTTTATTATTATTATTATTATTATGGTTGGTCCGGGTATGAATCGGACCAATTCAGGAAACTAGGTGGACCCAGTTCCTTTCAAATATTAAGTCCGAACCTTCCTTTTTTTTTTCTCTCTCTCTCTCTTTTTTATATTGGGCTGGGCCGCTTCCATTGGGTCTCATTGATTTGTTTTAATATTAAAATGGGCCATAGTTAATAGGCCGGCCCAATGTCCATAGATTTTTTTTAAGACTTGGTCTAGGCTAGAGCCCACGGCCTAGCCCAGAGGCCGAAAGCCTCAAGTGAAGAAGGAAACCCTAGTTTCCGTTCTTCAACCTCCAGCGCATGTTCAGGCCTCAGCCAGCCGCCGCATTGCATTTCCTCAAGACCTTGAGTTGCCAGTGCTACATCGTGTCACCAACGAGGGGACGACAAGAATTTCCCTCCAACTCTAGTCGCCAGCGACTTTCAGGTGATGCCCCATTTTTTTTTGTTCTTGGCATAGATTTCCACAACCAGAGAGCTTGAGGGCCCTCTGCCAACTGTTACAGGGACATTGGTGAGGAGTTTCCCTCTCGACGCCGATCTCACCTTGAGCCGATGAGAACCATGGATAACCAAGGGTGGTGCCCATTCGGGACTAGACAACCCTTTTGCACTGCTCCTCAAAACGACTCCTTTCCATTGCCGCAGGTGAGCCGCTATCCACCATTCTAACGACACTTTGCCCATAGCCAGTGGCTTTCACAATACATGGACTAAACATGCAGTGGTTCACATGGTTCATTCTTTCTCCATGAATGCATACACCTCTTAACTTCCTTTCTCCCTTTCACAATACAGTGGAATAATTAAAGGAAATCTACAGCAATGCACAATACAATAAAGGAAGGTGAAAATAAAACTCGAGCAAGAATGCATCAATACGTGAGGAAATTTCTCTTTCTTGCACAGATTCAAAATGACGAGGATGAAATTCTTATTGTGAAAAACAAATACATAATAGATAAAAAGAGAATATAATCGTAATTTCTTTTTTAGATCAAAATAGATATTCATTTTTATCTTTCAAAATATATGATAAAATCATATATATGAAAACACATATAAAATAAAATATTTATACTATTTATTTTATCGAGATCATAAAAAATCTATAACCTGAAGCTCTGATACCACATGTTAAATATTGTTAACATGATATTAATAATTGGATCTTGAATTTTTTATGATCTACAATAATAAAATAACAATATGAGAAACATAACTTTCTCTATTTGTTCGATGAAGAATTGATTTGATTAAAAGTGAAGGATAACCCTAAAAACTTTGTCTCATAAGTGTCTCTCGATAGTTAAAGACACTTTAATGTTGTAGGTAAGAATGTTGACTCTCCTAGTGCTATTTATAAGCCCCACTGAAAAACCTTCATTTTGCTTGTCCCCTGTTTTTAGCCCTAAAAAATAGAGCATCGACAACCTTGTGCCCATCTCGTTCGGAGCCACCCCTTGATGCCAGCCTCTCCACGTCGTCATTAACTGCCTAGAAAATGTCGGTCGTTCCACCTCTGGCCCATCGTACGCATCACCTTCTCTTGTGAAGTTCACTGCAAACCCACGGCTTCTGACGTTTGAATACACTTCTCTGTTCTCAGCCGTTCACTCATCTCTCTCTTCGATGCTCTCTTTCACTCAGTTGCATAGTTGATAACTTGCTGGCGTAATCTCCACCACCTCCATATTTGGCGCACAACACCTCTCGGTGAGTAGAATGACCAGCTTAGCCTCTACCCTCATTTTATTCAAAGTTTTGGTTATATTTCATTTTCACATAAGATATTATGTAAAAGCATAGGAAGGCTTAGTTTAGATAGATTTTCCATTTTTTTTCCCCTCCAGTTTTAAAGTTACAAGCCGTGTCTTTGAATATTTCAGAAGACTCTGACTTCAACATGTGCAGGTTTCGACTTTATTTCCAAGAATACCATAGTTTTACATGTCCTATTTCTCCCTTATATGTTAGTCTTTTTCTTATTGGACCTTTCTTTTAAACACAAGTTTTAATAAAGAAATTGGTGAGTTTTTTTAAATTGTTTTCCTTTCCGGTAATAAATCGTTGCCATTTGATTTCTTTTGATTCGAAAGTTTTTGGGGAATATCTAGGTGTTGGAAATTTGTGATTTTTTTTAGGATTTCAATAGGCTTATATTTTTAAAATTTTATGGGAAATATGTTATGTTAGTATTCTAGGTTTACATATTGAATGATATGGTTGAGTGTATATTTATAAAATGAAGTGTTAATTTTATAGGTGGCGAGTAATTGCTGTTCGGCCCTGTTGTGAGCAAATTTTTGAAAAAGTTAAGAAGTCTAGGTAAGCGGAGTTTCTATACTAGATCTACATTAGAAGAAAAATAAATTAGGGTTGGTTTTGTAAAATGTACTGCATGATATCTTTTTAAAAGAAAATGTGAAAACAGTCTCAATATATGTTTTACATCCACTCATGAAAATCTATATGAAAAAGAAAATTGCTTTTTGACACAAAATGTGTATACATGTGTTGAGAGGTGGCTTGAATAAGCGTCTCCCCTGTATTCTTGCTCAACTCTCGCTCGACGTTCAGCTCGAGCGAGAGTTATCTAGTAAGTTCGCTCAACTCTTACTCGACATCCAGTTCGAGCGAGATACCATACAGAGAGTTTGCCAAACCCTCACTCGACGTCCAGTTCGAGCGAGGGTCAGGTAGTGACTTCGCTTGACCCTCACTCAAGGGCTTGGTCGAGTGAAGTGCAACCCTAGTCGTTCACTTGATGGTTCGCTTCGAGCTAATGTTCTACAAACCTAGGTTGTGCCATTTGGAATAGTATTTCTCTCGAGCGAGAGAATGCTCTCGCTCGAACAAGTGTCAATTATATAAGAAAACACGTTCATTTGAACGCACAACGCCCAAATTGCCTTTTCATTCTTCTTCTATATTTTGTGAACTTTAGGTATTCTTAAGTGTTCTATCTATCACTTTATTTTCTCCTGTGTAGCATTCGCTGCATTACTTCGATTATTGTTGTTTGTTTACCAGCTTATTCCCAACAAACTGATATCAGAGCTTTGGCTATGTGAAGATCTGAAGGAATGGTTACAACAAGATTTGAAGTGGAGAAGTTTGATGGACAGAACAACTTCAGTTTATGGCGCATAAAGATGAAGGATTTGTTTCATCAGTAGGGTTTGTTCAAGGTTCTTGAAGAGAAGGTGTTTGTTAATTCTCTTATACCGTCTAAGAACGATGAAGATAAGGTACACAACACTATTCTTTTATCATTATCTAATGGTGTTTTGAGAGAGTTTGCTGAGGAAGAGACTATTGTTGGTCTTTGGAAAAAGCTAGAAAGCTTTTATATGAAGAAATCTCTCAATAATCTTTTGTATTTAAAACAACGGTTGTATCTCTTAAAATGCATGAAGGAAATTCCATTACTGAACATCTAGATGAATTGAATAAGATTATTATGGATCTTAGAAATATAGACATTAAGCTTGAGAATGAAGATCAAGTTTTAATTGTTTTATGTTCATTACCTATGCCATTTGAAAATTTTGTAAATTCCATGTTGTATGGACGAAATACCATTTCCTTAATAGATGTGAAATCTGTTTTGCATTCAAGGAATTGAGAAGTAAGTTAGGTGATAAGTGTAGTGAAAATCAAGCTAGTGACTTGTTTATAAAAAGTTCCTCTAGCCGAAGAAGATCTAGTGAGAAGTGTTCAGAAAAGAGCAAAGGTAAGTCAAGGAGTAAGTCGCAATCGAAGGGTAACAAGAAAAATGTGAAATGTTACTACTGTCACAAGTTCGGTCATTACAAGAATGAGTGTACCAAGCTAAAAAAGAAGGAGGAATCTACCAGTTCTTCCAATGCTATCAGTGTTGCGGATGATAGTTTTGATGGCTCAGATATTGTTCTGGCAATCAATGACTCGAGCAGTCACTTTAGTAACAAGTGGATTAAGGATTCAGCTTGTGCATTCCATATATGTCCCAGGAGGGATTGATTAATGTCTTATGAATCAGCCAACAGGGGTTCAGTTTTATTGGGAAATGAAATGGTGTGCAAGATTGCAGGGCTTGGCTCAACTCAGATAAGGATGTATGATGGGATACCCGATTTGAAGAAGAATCTTATCTCGATGGGGGCACTTGACTCTTTAGGTTTTAAGTACACTGGATAAGGTGGAGCGATGAAAGCCAATAAGGGCTCCACGATTGTAATGAGAGGAGCTAAGTCTGATGGACTTTATTTCCTTCAGGGCAGTACAATGATAGGCGCGGCTTCAGTTTCTGTATCAGTCGATCCAGATTTAGATCTCACTCGTTTATGGCATATGCATTTGGGCCATATGAGTGAGAAATGGATGTTTATCCTCAGTAAGAAGGGATTGTTAGGGAATCAGAAGATTGACAAACTTGATTTGTGCAAGCATTGCGTCTTTGGGAAATAGTGCAGAGTGCAGTTTCCTACAGGAGTTCACAGAACCAAGAGTATTGTGGACTACATTCATTCGAACCTTTGGGGTCCATATTCTGGTCCATCAAAAGGTGGAGCTAACTACCTACTTACGTTGATTGATGATTATTCATGAAAGGTATGGGTATATTTTTTCAAGCAGAAGAGTGATGTTTTCACCAATTTCAAGCAGTGAAAAGTTTTGATTGAGAATCAGAAAGTCAAGAAAGTGAAACGGCTTCAAATTGACAATGGTATGGAGTTTTGCAGAGGAGAGTTTGATGAATTCTGCAAGAACGAAGGCATTGCTAGACACCGTAAAATTAGACACACTCCACAGCAAGATGGGGTAGCTGAACAGATGAACCAGACATTGTTGGAGAGAGCATGCAGAATGCCTGCTAATGCGGGCTTGTCTAAAGACTTCTGGGCAGAAGCAGTCAACACAACCCGCTTTCTAGTTAACCGCTCACCAGCCACAGCTATTGGTTTGAAAACACCAAATCAGGTATGGTCTAATACTCCTGTTGATTAGTCGAATTTAAAGATTTTCGGTTGTCCTGCTTATTTTCATGTCAATGAGGGTAAGCTTAAACCAAGGGCAAAGAAATGCATATTCATGGGATATGCTAGTGGGGTGAAGGGATATAGGTTGTGGTGTACTGATCCTAAATCACCCAAGTTTGTTGTAAACAAAGATGTTATTTTTTATGAATAGTCTATGCTTAATCCAAAAAAGGAATTTACTGTGATGACAGGTACAGATCAGGAGAAAGGTAAACATGTGGAGCAACAAGCTCCACTAAGAATGCCAGATAACACCAAGGATCAAGCCACTATTAATGGGCATGATTCTGATTATGAGGTTAAGGCACGTGATGAGCAAGAATATAGTATAACTACTGGTAGATCAAGGAGGTGGATTAGACCCCCTCAGAGATATGCTCATGCATACATCGTGATATACGCACTGACTATGGTAGAGTTTATTGTTGGTCAGGAATCTTTCAGCTATTCAGAGGCAGTTAGGGGTACAGAATCTGCTCAGTGGTGCTCAATGATGACTGAAGAGATTGAGTCTTTTCATAAGAACCAAACTTGAGATTTGGTTATGTTGCCAGCAAAGACGAAGACTGTTGACTGCAAATGGGTCTTCAAGAGAAAATAGATAATCCAAAATGATATCGATGCAAGATATAAGGCACGCCTAGTTGCTAAAGGCTACAGTCAGAAAGAAGGGATCAACTTCAATGAGGTCTTCTCCCCGGTTGTAAAACACAGTTCGATTAGAGTTTTACTTGCCATCACGACATTGTATGACTTGGAGCTACAGTAGCTTGATGTTAAAGCAATGTTTATACATGGCGAGTTTGAAGAGATTATTTATATGCATCAGCCAGAGAGATTCATAATTTCAGGCAAAAAGGACAGTGTATGTAGGCTGAAGAAATCATTATATGGTTTGAAGCAGTCTCCGAGGTAATGTTATAAACGTTTTAATTCATTTATGATTGATCATGGTTACTTGAGAAATAGCTATGATAGCTGTGTTTATCACAAACAATTGCCTGATAGATCTTTCATTCACTTATTGCTTTATGTTGATGACATGCTTATAGCTGTTAAGAGCATGTATGATATTTATTTGATGAAAACTCAACTTAGGAATGAGTTTGAGATGAAAGATTTAGGCATTGCTAGGAAGATTTTGGGTATGGAAATCCATAGGGATATGAAAGCTAGTAAGTTGTACTTGTCTCAGATAAAGTACATTGAGAAGGTTCTCAACAGGTTTGGAATGTCTACTTCCAAACTTGTGAGTACACCGGTTGCATTGCAAGAGAGACAAATTGATGTATCTTTGTCTGTGGTAGAAAGTTTTCGAGTGTCGAGTCTCGAAGCTGAGTACGTCGAGCCGTGAATTTTTGAGTGCTAACTCCCGAATGTCGATTGTTGAGCGTTATTCCCAGGCAAGGACTCGTGAGATTCCTAAGTGTCGAGCCATGGGTGGTAGTTGCCTGATTCCTATAAATAAGAGATGAAGAAGGTTTCTCATGGAGCATGAGTGTTCCGAGCATGCAAGATTTCCGTAAGCGGGTTGAGTCCCGATTACATGAAAAGTGAGATCCCGATCTGCCCAACCCGAGTTTGGCGAGTCTTGAGTGGCAATCTCAAGTGAGGAGTTGTTAGCTGGTCCGAGCTCAAGCTTGGTGAGGTTACCAAATGAATAAATCCCGATAGAGGGTCTGGGCTAAGGTGGTGAACTAGTGCGTGATGAATGTATTTAGAGATGTTTTCAAGTGGTGATTACCGATGTCATGGAATATGAAGGGAGCTTGTTTTGTGAAGTGCTGAGCAAACAAGTTCTTGATGTTGTGCTTGGGAGTGGGTCCTGTGTGTTGTGTCCATGCAATTTTGCAAGTCAAATATTGAAATTGGTGTAGGAGGTCTGTGCGTATGTGCTTCCCGAGTTCCTACAAGGAAGTCGAGTTCACGGAAGTGTGCTCAAAGCCCGACTGAAGTTGTGAGCTTGAGGTGTAGGCAGTACCCCGCAAGTTGGGAGGTCCAAATCTATGAACTTCGAATGGAGGTGGGGGTTTCCAAGTGGCATGGTAAAGGCATTTTATTTCTGAGTGGTGGTCTAAGATTGAGCTAAGTGTGATCGGACTAGTGTGAACTTGAACATGCATGGGTGATGTGAGTCTTGAGTAGTCGAGGGTATGCGAGAAAGGTGGTACCTGGGCTAGTGAACCCCGATTTGGTCGAAAGTGTAATCTTGAGTTGGTGGAGTGGCGTTTTATTTTTCGAGTGGCACTCCTGAATGGTATCCAAACTGCTTGATGCTCGTGCCATAGAGATTCCTGAGTGTATGGGGCTTGGGAGAATTGAGCGATCTTCTCGTGTGCTGTGAGCGTGCTCCCGTGTGATGGTGTAACCAATCGCGTAAGAAATCCCAAGTGACGCATGTGTCTGGTTGTGTGGTGGCCCGTGGAAGACGACTGGGCTAGTGGAATTCCGAGTGAACTGATGTTTGGGCTAGTGACCTGGAGTTGGCTAAGGGTGTAACGTCGAGTTGGTTTCCCGATCAAGGTGGAGCCCTTGTTGCATAGTGAGTATGGATGCAGTAAGTTGGGGTTTGTACGAGATGTCCTGGGAGAGAGGGAGGGAATCCGATCGGGCATGCATGGTGTCATGAGCGGGAACGCCGGTGGATCACCGGCCAATGAAGACAGAAACTGCCAGCGGTCAACATGGTGGCCGCCGACAGGCCCATAATGCGCGCCACGAGGTGCCGCAAGCTCAGGAGAGGGGGGAGCACGTCGAAGTGCTCCGATGGGTGTCTTGTGCACCCATCATTCAAGGCCCCTGGAGGCAGAGGCTGCGGCTGTCGGGACAGAAGATCCCAACAACCGTCTTGGTGGTCACCGGTGGCCTAGCCGGGCTATGGCGGCTTTGGGCTGGAAGGGGCGTTCTGTCGCTAGGGTGACGTGAACCCGAGTGAGGTGCCTCCCGCAAGTGGGTGGCCGGCACCCAACCTGCCGGAGATAGAAACTGCCGACGGCCACTGGGTGACCGCCGGCAGTTGGCCCGGGCCCACGACAGCGGCGCCATGAGCTCTAGGCTCACTCTGCTGTGCATGCATGGCATGGCCCGAGCACTGTGCATGTGCTCGGGCATGCACAATGTATTGTGCACATCCTTGAGTACTGTGCATGTGCTCGGGCGTGTACAATGTACGTTCATGTGCTCAAGCAAGCACGGTGAACGTGCATATATGTTTATTCTCTTACATGAACTGGGCATTTTCAGTGTGCAGTGCACTGTGCCTCTTAAATGTTTCGGAGCATGCGTTTGTGACTCTCGTGACTACCCGAGTCGTGAACATAAATAAATGGACGGTTCAGGATAAGAGCTTGATAGACCGAGCTCGATACTGACCGAGCTAGTACTGGCATTTATTAATTTATTCGCCGTATCAATGATAAAAATAAAAAATAAAAACGAAAAGGAGGTGGTCGAGCACACTTATCTGGAAAAAATTTTATTTTGAGTCAGTCAGAAACTTTGATTCAATAGGTTGAAAAATCATCATTCTCCCACTTCCGATTTTTATAATCAAATCCCACAGACGATGCCACTATTGTGACCATAAAAATCGGCCAACAGGTCGGTGTGAGAGAAAGAATTATTTCCAACCCATTGATGCGAGTTGGACCTTATTTGAGGTCGTTTGGGGCCCCCGGTGAGGTTCCGGTGAGACTGTACGTACGTAATAACAGATGAAATAAATAGAAATGGACGCACAATTTTATGTGGTTCGGCAAATGCCTACGTTCACGGGTATTTGAGGATGAGAATCCACTATAATAGAGATTTTTAAAGTCTCTCATAGCTCACTGTATAGGAAAAAATATAGATGAATATTTAGATAAATTCGCCGTGCCGCTCTCGAAAAAATATGGAGAAGCTGAGGTTGAAGAAGAAGAGACCGCATAAATTGTTCCAGCCAGAGAGCCCTCCTTTCTTTCATCTGTTCGAGTCCTTTTATAGCTAAGTTTTGGTTTAAATGATGAGATATTTCCCTTGCATGTATCGGTAGAACTCTACACTTTCATTTCATTGCCAGCTTTTTATCAAGTTTTGCATTTAATTCCTGCATCTTGTCTCAACGTCTATCAGCTCACATTTCAGCCCCATCATCTGTCCTTTTGTCCCCTCTGTCATAAATGCCTGGCAGGTACGATTTAATTTAATCCCTTTCAAGTAGGGATATATATGTTCGGATGAACCGGTTATTTTTCCCCAATTTAATCAATCTCATACCCCTCTAATTGAGTGTTTTCTTTATTATACATATGACATCATAGTGTTTTCTTTATACGGAACGTTTGTGTTATTTTTGAAGCATAGCTGTTATTCTTAGGCACGCAATGGTCTTAGAGAATTTGGCGATAATTTCTTGCAACAAGAGCTGCCAACCAATGGGTGCTGGTACTGCTGCAATTGCTCGATCGTGAGAAGCATCATTTCATTTCAGAGAAACTGCTTGAATTTTCTCAAAACTTGTTAAGCTTTTCGAGATCAGTCTCTACTCAGTGCTATCACTACTCAAACCATCCATGCATGCATCCACCCTACAACTTGCCACCGTTACGTTCATACATTAGAGGTGTATGAGATCCCATACTATTTAAGAATGAGAAATTATTACTTTTTATAAGATTCTAATAGGATCCTAATTATATTATTAACTAGTCTTTTTAAAATAGAAGTAATGTGATTGGGCCATCTGTTAGAGCGTTACATTAGTATTGATTGAGCAGCACTCCTTTCCTGCCTAGGGCCCTAGCTAAGGTTAGGCTTCGAAATGGCCGCAGCTACGCCAAAAGCCAGTACTGTCTTACGGTTAAAGCTTGACGTGTTTGTCAAGGAAACAAACGGAGCCTTGATTGACAATAGCACCTCAAAAGACTTGCATTGGCTGTTCGTGTGCAAACATAACATCAAATAGTTCCAGTTTAACATGATAAAAAAGATGCAAAGAATCCCAAAATTGTCGGCTCATACCAATAATATTATTCTAATAAATCAGCGATGAATGTCTTAAGCTCATGGCAATACAATATACAGTGATTATTTCCACATCATATAAATATGGTAAATTAATAAAGTACAAATCTATATCAAATTGTGTAAACCTTTTCAAGAGTTTAGATTACATATAGGACGGGTCACAGCCCATTGGATGGAGGATAATTAGGTTTAGATTTATTGAATATAAATTGATGGGAGCATAATACTATCTGCAGGCTATCAGCAACAGCAAACATCCAAGACCCAGCAACAGCACAAGGCAGCAACACTGCAAAAGAGAAATAAAGCAAACAACGCAAAGGAAGATGATACATATATAATTAGGAACTTAGTTCTACTAGATACAATTACTATTGCTTACTTTTTGCACACTTCATTAATACGATTAGCCCAAACAATTATTTTTTAATAAAACATCAAGCAATCAAATATCACATTAATGCAGTCATGTGTAAAAGAGTATGCAAAAATGATTACAGAGATTTTTTTATTATGAAAACATAAAACGAATATCGTACATACAATTAAAAGCAAATCAGAGAAATAAAGGATGCAAAACAAACAAACGTACCATCCTTTCCAAAAACCTTCACCCCTAGTTGTAGTTTCAACGGGAGGCATCATGTGTTGGGGATACCCTGCTGCAGGATCAGTAACCCTGGTTGGGTAACCAATTGGTGGAGGTGGTGCAACATAATTATTAGCAACTTTAACGTTGCCCTGATCATGATCTTCTACTGCCTGTGGATGCCCATAGCTGGGCGGATATGCAATCACAGGTGAGGGATATGCCCCTGCAATTTCAATATACATGAACCAAAATCAAACATCCATCGATCCATCCAACGTTGACCAATGAAATATCAAACAAATCATTACCCCAAAGAGTTGAATTCGGCTTAACTGGGGTCGATAAGTACAGATAAAGTAGCAGTAGTAGGACCGTAAAACCTTTTCTTTTTCAAAACTTGTTATAACGAAGGCCGCTCTAGAATTCAATTACAGTGGGATCATCTCAACATATTTCTTAAGATTATACTTCAGGAACATTACTTACCAGGAGCTTGCTGCTGATCGTAGTGGCTCATCATGACTGATCAAATTAGTGCATATGAAGTAGGATAAAGAGAGAGAGAGAGAGAGAGCGAGCGAGAGTCAGAGATCAGAGATTGAGGAATTCTGGTGGATTTAGTAAGTCTTGAAAAGCAATGAAAAGTCATGCACGCGTCGAGAATTCAAGGCTAATGAGAAGACGGCTGCAACGAGGCATTGCCCTTTGGAAATTTCAACATAACTGCCTATAAATCAGACAAACAAATGCGGTATCTGACAAAGCCACGCGTAAAATATGTGGTGCATGTTATTCAATTATTCTGTTCGTGCCGGAGGATCACACCTGCCAATGTACAAGTGCCGCTTGTCAACTGATGACGTCATATATCCCATCAAAATCTTTAAAAAGAAATTTTGGTCAAAATTCCAGTGCTATGTATTATTTGGATTTAAGAACATGTGTTTTCTTCTTTTAACCGATTGTAGTTTGGATTTTTAAGCAATACCTTGTTTACTATTTTGTTATTATTTTTTATTATTTTTAACCTAATTAAGCGTCTCTCACTACAAGAAAAATGGTCTATTACAGCGACTTTTATCTCGCCGCAATAAGTTCTGTTGCCTTAAACGTGCTATTGCAGCGACTTTGTTACCATTGGGCAATAAGTTATAGCGCTTTTCATTATATATGCAGCTCTAGCGTTTTATTGCAATAAATTTAATTTCTTATTACGGCAATAATGGCTGACACAATTTAACTTTCTATTGTTGCGTCAGTATTCACATCTCGGTATTAGCTTTATAAAGGTAGATTCAACAAGTCAGCGCCAAAACCCAACAAAATAAGATCTGAGCCCCTCGAAATATTTTCCATCTTAAACATATCATTGACCCCTTTCTCCACAACGTAAACCTCACTCCAAGCACTCGAGATGAAACCCTAGAACCCCTGACAAAAAATCTCCCCTTCTCCATGTGATTCTCGCACCCTGCATTTGTCACCGCCCTTTCTCAGTTCAACCTTCAGATTGATTGGGTGAAGTTCTGGATTTTCCTCTTCCTTGCGGGACATCCACCGAATTGTCTCGACCTCTACAACGTCGTTAGTGGATGGTGGCCAGCCCATAAGTGTATGCTTGGGATCTTCAGTATTTTTACATGAAGGCTAGACTTTTTTAAACCCTATCGGTAGGTTATTAGCTTCTCGTGTGATTTAAAACCACTTCTATTATTTCCGTTTGATATTTACTGGTTCAATTTTCGTCTAGGTTGGGTACTGGATAATGAATTTTGTCCCAAAATACGCTGTATTTTAGCCCCCAGGTTACACCCCTTGACTTCGAGACCTGAATATATAACATATTTCTTTCTGAATGTCACTGTACTTGTAACACTCCCTTCTCGTAGCTTAGGAGATGTCACTTAACTTTTTCTAAAACATTTAATCCAAAAAAAAGAAATTCTTAGTTTAATAATAGAAAATAAATAACATTTATTCCAAAAGCGAAGTCATACTAAAATGTCTTTTTGCGACCTTAACTAGACATAATTGAAAGTAGCTTGTGTCGTAAGACACTTATTTGCTAGAAAACATAAGCTTAACTGAAGAATAAAATCAACTTGTTTCATAAAGACACTTATTTATAATAAATCTTAAAGATTTTAAATAGCTACTCAAATTACTCCTGACCTGTCTGCTCGTACTGTTTTTCTTCATCACCTGTGTGGTTTTAAAGACAGAAAAATAACTAAAATGAGTCGATGACTCAGTAAATAAATCCACCACAACGTAAGATAATATTATAAGAAGTTTTCATAAAACGTATGCTAAATTTTTAAATATGATTGTACATGTTAATGTTGATGCCATGCATGACTGACTTAATTGACTAACTGACTTAAGTGACTGGTCCGAATTAACTAATAGGTTTGACTGATCTAAACTGACTAACTAAATTAATTTAATTGATCTGATTTGGCTGTACTGGTTTAGCTGAACTGATCTAACTGAGTTGATTGGCCAACACACTTAACCCTATGTGCAAGGTTGTGCACAGGTCCCACGTCCCGCTGCAGCAGGGGGAGCCGCTGATAGTACTCTAACGCACTATGGTGGACCACGCTTAGGTCTGTGGCTTGCACATCCACCCTGATCTGATATGTATTGGTACCATACATCTGAATGACCATATGAAATAACTGATTTACTGAACTGAAACTAGCTGAACTGTTTTAACTGACTGATTTAATTGGATGACTGTTTAATTTATTTCTGATCTGATTTAGTCTTATACTTAAATTTAACTCAACTTATGTGACATATGTGGCATGATATGCATAATACATACTATTTCATAAATAACTATAATTCGCTGAGTCTGAACATGATGCTGATGACATAATCATATGCTATGCTGAATGACATGCTTGCATGATGTGAGAGGTATTTGAAAAGGGCTATCAAAGAAGTAGCTTTACTAATAATATAAACTAATGTGAGAATCCTAATTTTGTGATCATATTCACTTACCTGGATGCACTGCTTCCTGAAACTCACTTTCTAACTCGTTACCTATACGGATTACGAATCATTACTAACTTCTAAAAAGTATGTCGTACTATTCTATTAAATTAAAAATAAAACATATCGATTAATAACAAATATCATGAAACTAATAAATATTTTATTTGGAACATCACACCATAAAAAAAATCGAAAGGTTTTTCCAAAACAATATTTTAATAACCAACATTTGTTATTTAATTATACTTGGGGTAAATATTTACTTCGTATAGTAACCATATAATATAAGGTTCATTATAGACTACTTCTTAAAATCTTAAATTTATACATCATATATAAGGAGAAAATTTAATAATTATTGACTTATTTAAATATTACTTATACAAATCTCTGATCAAAGTGGTCATCTAATCTCCTAATATATTAAGTAAAGTAAATAAATAATATTATTAAAATCTAATTAATTAGACAAATTGAATAACAGAAAAATGTATATTAAAAATAAATCTTAATTTTTCTGAAATAGTTAGTCAAGCCCTTCTTAAACATAATTAAACAATTTAGGCCCAAATACTTGGATGGCCCGCACGGTTTAAGGCCCAAGGTCCAGGCCTTTGTGAATTTATTAGTCTATATTTGTGATAAAGTCCATCGGCTACAAGCATAAAGCAGCACAATTAAGACGTGGACTGGGGCTTGCAGAGACAAACGGGACCGAGAGGAAAGGAAACAGAGAGGGGGAGGAATTCGTGCGATGCTTACCGTGGGGAAAAGGAGGTGCGACGGTTCGGGGTGGCGGAGCTGTCTTTGCGGCAGGGCTGCGCTTGGAAGAGGGGTGCGGCTGAAGGATTTTAAAATGGATTCTAGTGAGAATAGCTGGAACCCGAAACAGAGAGGAAGCATGAGATCGGCACCAGAAACTTACCGGAAAAATAGTGGGCTGGTAATAGCCACCTGGTCGGTGGCTTCTGAGGTGGCTGGGAAGTGCTCCGACGCCTCGAGAAGCGGTTGGCGGTGCTGGTGACTGAGGGCTCTGGGTTGCCGAAAACAGAGTATGCCTCTTTGGTGTTTTTAATTTAGGAATTTAGTGATAATTTATAGATGAAATGTGATAGGTTATGTGAGGATTTTTAGTTAGATTTTTAGGATTTGAATTTTGATTGGATTGGTTTGAAATTAAAATTTGATTCTACTGATTATTGCGGTAAGCTAAAACGGTGAATGAGTGAGTTGGGTGTTTTTTGTTTAATAGGGATTAAACTAAATCCGAAGTGTATATATATAATCTTTTCTTTTCCGATCTGTGAGGATACTAAGTGCTGGGGATTCGGATTTCAAATGGGTTTTACAAGGATTCTGATCTTCCGGTGGTTGAGTAAAATTCGGGAATAGGTGTTTATACAAGCTGACAAATTGAGAGGGATAATGTTTGCACTTTGAAAAAGAAGATACTTAGCAACTGATAGATTGATAATAATATTTAAAAATGTAAGGATCATATTAATATTAATAATAAAAATAAAATAGCGGATAAAACAAATAGATAAAAAGGAGGAATAAATTCTAAATTTAAGGTCATGATGTTACAGTACCCCTTCATCTTTCTATTTTGAGTGCTTTAATTGATGAAATTTAGATGAGTGTTGCTAATATATATAATGCAACAATTGATGAAGGGGGGAGACCCACTTCTATAGCCAGAATGCACCACTGTATATATAGTATTAGGAAGTTCTTGAATGACTAAATCATGGAAATGTAGACTTGGGGGGAGACCCTCATGACATTTATATATATATATATATATATATATGAATGAATGAATTCTGGAAATTTGTATTATGTCTTGTGATGATGTTGTGCTTAAATCTAGTTACAGAGCATGAGTGTGCAAATTAAGTAGCTAGATGTATATGTGCATGGGTGAAGCCAAACCATGTATATGGCAATTTGTACATATTTGTATATTTATATTGTAGCTGGAAAACTAAGGATGCACTAGAATAATTCTTGTGCCAAATAAAATTGGGATATATATATATATACACGCGAAATCTGTCAATGAAGTTGTTATTTTATTTGAAGGGCGTTGTTGCTTGTCTTATTAATTTGCATGACAACAAGTAGGCATTGCTTGTTTAATTGCTGAATGTATCTCCCAGTGTTAATTGTCCTACCAAATCATTAGTTGCAACTTTATTATTGCAACTAATACCTATTAATGAGACCATTGTTACCAATATATATATATAGATTAAAATATGTTAATATTAATTAGGCTATTAGTATAAATTCTAATTGTTGAGGGCACAAAAATCGGCCAACAGGCCGGGGTGAAAGAAAAAATTATTTCCAACCCACTGGTAGAAATTGGGATTCGTTCGAGACTGTTTGAGGCTCCCAGCGGAATCCCGGCATGACTGTACGTACGTAAATAGCAGATGAAATAAATAGATATGGACAAACAATTTTACGTGGTTCAGCAAGTGCCTACATCCACGGGTATGGGAATGCGAATCCATTATAACGAGAATTTTTACAGTCTTTCATAACTCACTATACAGGAAAAAAATATAGATGACTATTCAAATAAATTCGCCAGTCGAAGCTCTCGAGGAAGGTTGAAGAAACTGATGTTGGGGAAGATGAACCGCCTCAATCATTCCAGCAAGCGCCATTTCTTTCATCTGTTCGAGCCCTTTTATAGCCAATTTTTGGTCTGCTTGGTTCGATATTTTACCTAGCGTGTTGTTGGTCGACTTCCTCCCTTCAATTCCTGCACTCTATTTAATTACTGCATTATGCCCCCATGTCTATCAGCCTGCTTTTTAGTTCCATCACCCATCATTTTGTCCTCTAGCGATAAATGCCTGATTAGGCCTCTGACTATTTTTACCCTCTCCACAATACCCTGCAAATTCTTATAAAAGATACTTTGGTGATAATTTTTATGAAGCGCTCTTTTTCAATCTTTCTTCTTCTCTACTGCTTTTGTTTATCTCGCGAATTTTTACCACCAAGGGAGGTGGTGAGGGTTTACTTGTTGATATGCTATTTTTGGGTTCCAAGAAGATGTCGATTCCTCTCTTGAGCCAGGAGTAATAGTCAATAGAGTGTCGGTACCTGCTAGCATTTGAAACTTTTATAACAGTGATTCACTGCGCTCAGAGATGGCAGATGGATTTTTGAGAGGGTTTTGGGTGGCCAGACAACCTCGTGAGCCTTCGAGCGGAATGTTGGTGATCTGAAAACCCCGCGAATCGTTGATGAGATTTTTTTTGTGATGAGGTCGCAAAGCCTATTCCGTCATTGCATGTGACTTCGCAGGAGGTGTCATCGCGTGAGACCCGGTGAGATTGCATCGCCTGGGACCCTGTGGGAGGTGTCATCACGTGAGACCTGGCGAGAGTGCATCGCCTAGGACCCTGCGGGAGGTGTCGTCGCGTGAGACCCAATAGGAGTGCTTCGCCTAGGACTCCACAGAAGGTGTCGTCGCGTGAGACCCGGCGGGAGTGCATCGCCTAGGACTCCGCAGAAGGTGTCATCGCGTGAGACCTGGTGGGAGTGCATCGCCTAAGACTCTACGGGAGGTGTCGTCATGTGAGACCCGGCGGGAGGGCATCGCCTAAGACTCCGCGGGATTCTGTTACTTTGCGCAAGTGGGGAATCCGACCCTGCAAGATTTGATTGACTTCGTATGCTACAAACGATAATTTTGTCAGTAGAAAAATAAATCCATATATTGCAAGAGAGACAAATTGATGTATCTTTGTTTGTAGTAGAAAGTTTTCGAGTGTCGAGCGTCGAGTACGCCGAGTACGTTGAGCTGTGAATTTTCGAGTGCTGACTCCCGAATTTCGACTGTTGAGCATTATTCCCGGGCAAGGACCCGTGATATTCCTAAGTGTCGAGCCATGAGTGGTAGTTGCCTGATTCCTGTAAATAAGAGATGAAGAAGATTTCTCATGGAGCATGAGTATTCCGAGCATGCAAGATTTCCGTGAGCGGGTTGAGTCCCGATTACATGAAAAGTGAGATCCCGAGCTGCCCGACCCAAGTTTGGCGAGTCTTGAGTGGCAATCTCAAGTGAGGAGTTGTTAGCTGGTTCGAGCTCAAGCTTGGTGAGGTTACCAAATGAATAAATCCCGATAGAGGGTCTGGGCTAAGGTGGCGAGCTAGTGCGTGATGAATGTATTTAGAGATGTTTTCAAGTGGTGATTACCGATGTTATGGAATATGAAGGGAGCTTGTTTTGTGAAGTGCTGAGCAAACAAGTTCTTGATGTTGTGCTTGGGAGTGGGTCCTGTGTGTTGTGTATATGCAATTTTGCAAGTCAAATATTGAAGTTGGTGTAGGAGGTTTGTGCGTATGTGCTTCCCGAGTTCCTACAAGGAAGTCGAGTTCACGGAAGTGTGCTCAAAGCCCGAATGAAGTTGTGAGCTTGAGGTGTAGGCAGTACCCCGCAAGTTGGGAGGTCCAAATCTATGAACTTCGAATGGAGGTGGGAGTTTCCAAGTGGCATGGTAAAGGCATTTTATTTCTGAGTGGTGGTCTAAGATTGAGCTAAGCGCGACCGGACTAGCGTGAACTTGAACATGCATGGGTAATGTGAGTCTTGAGTAGTCGAGGGTATGCGAGAAAGGTGGTACCCGGGCTAGTGAACCCCGATCTGGTCGAGAGTGTAATCTCGAGTTGGTGGAGTGGCGTTTTATTTTTCGAGCGGCACTCCTGAGTGGTATCCAAACTGATTGATGCTCGTTCCACAGAGATTCCCGAGTGTATGGGGCTTGGGAGAATTGAGCGATCTTCTCGTGTGCTATGAGCGTGCTCCCGTGTGATGGTGTAACCGACTGCGCAAGAAATCCCGAGCGACGCATGTATCTGGTTGTGTGGTGGCCCGTGGAAAACGACTGAGCTAGTGGAATTCCGAGTGAAGTGATGTTTGGGCTAGTGACCTCGAGCTGGCTAAGGGTGTAACCTCAAGTTGGTTTCCCGATCAAGATGGAGCCTTTGTTGCATAGTAAGTATGGATGCAGTAAGTTGGGGTTTGTGTGAGATGTACTGGGAGAGAGGGAGGGAATCTGATCGCGTTTTAGTAAGGGCTATCCGATCGTGTTGTGGTAAGAAGAGTTCCCAAGTTTGGGCTTTCCGAGCTAAGCTTTCCAAGCTGTTGTCCCGGGTTGAAGGAGTCTGTGTAGTGGATCCTGAGCTAGTGGGGCCCGAGAGGTGTTTTCCGAGAGGTGTTTTTCGAGAGATGTTTCCCGAGTGATGGAGATCCGAGAGGTGTTTCTGAGAGGTGGAGATCCGAGAGGTGTTTTCCGAGCAGTGGAGATCCGAGAGAGGTTTCCCGAGTGAGTATGGTTTCTTTGGTGGCGAGTAGTCCGTCCCCTGCTGAGGGAAGAGCACTGGTGGTCGCCGGCGAGCCACTAAGTGGTTATTGGCATGGCTCATTGTCTGGGTTCCTGTCGGGATCGAGCCTAACTAGGTTTGTAGCGCACGAGGTGCAAGGTGGTGAGCCACCACGAACATAGGGATCACGGGTGACCCCCCAACCGGGGCAGACGACAACCACGACTTTCTGGTGGCGACAAGTGCCCCTCCCGTGCGGCGGAGGGGCTGGGCTGTGAGCACCTTGCTGTTTGGAAGGCAAAGGTGCGGTGAGAATGTCCCCGACGAGTTCACCTGTAGGCGACCACCCTACCGCAAACAGACAGCGCCGGTGGCTTCCATGGTGGCAGCGGAATACCCTCCGGCATGACGGGTTGGCTGGACGTTCTCCCGAGTCGGTGCAAACTTGGGAGTAAATCCGATGGGCTATTCCAGTGGGAACGGTGGCCCACCTGAACTCTAGCAAGGGGACCGCCGGCAGATCAGTCATGCCCACGGCAGCAGGCCGTGGCACTCGATGGTCACGTCATGCTCGGGGTGCATTACGTTGAGCCCCCGAGCACTGTTTAGGCATACTGTGCATGCCCCACTGTGCATGTATGGTATGCAGCTACATTCCTGTACATTTAAGTGTACAGTACACCATTTTCGAGTATATTCAAGGCCATCGCGTGTTTAGTGCGTGCGTTTGTGGTTTTTGTAAGTATTTCGATCGGGAAAATACACAAATGGGAGATCCAAAATAAGAGTCTGACCGAGTTGATGCTAACACTCTTTTGGTCGTGTCAGTGATAAAGATAAAAAATAAAAATAAGAATGAGGTGATCGAGCACACTTATCTGGAGAAAATTTTTGCTGAGTCGGTCGGTCGGAGACTTTTATTCAGTGGGTTAGAAAATCATCATTCTTTCACCACCGATTCTCGAATCCCACAGACGGCGCCACTGTTGAGGCCACAAAAATCGGCCAACAGGTCGATGTGAAAGAAAGAATTATTTCCAACCCACTGGTAGAAATTGGGCTTCATTCGAGGTTGTTTGAGGCTCCTAGCGAGATCCCGACGTGATTGTACGTGTGTAAATATCAGATGAAATAAATAGAGATGGACCCACAATTTTACGTGGTTCGGCAAGTGCCTACGTCCACGGATATTTGGAAATGAGAATCCATTATAACGAAAATTTTTACAGTCTCTCATAGCTCACTGTACAGGAAAAAAATATAGATGAATATTCAAATAAATTCGCTAGTCGAAACTCTCGAGGAAGGCTGAAGAAACTGATGTTGGGAAGATGAACCGCCTCAATCGTTCCAGCGAGCGCCCTTTCTTTCAACTGTTCGAGCCCTTTTATAGCTAATTTTTGGTCTGCTGGGTTAGATATTTTACTTTGCGTGTTGTCGGTCGACTTCCTCCCTTCAATTCCTGCACTCTATTTAATTACTGCATTCTGCCCCCCACGTCTATTAGCCTGTTTTTTAGTCCCATCACCCATCATTTTGTCCCCTAGCCATAAATGCCTTATTAGGCTTCTGATTATTTTTACCCCCTCCACACTAATATTGCTACATATTTATTAAGCATCAAAAGTAGAATTTTTAAGCAAAATATGATGGGGACTTTCTCAGGGTATAATCCCACATCATTTGCACGTGCAGCCTCCAAGAAAATAGGTAGGAAGGAAATACATAAAAAAAATCGTTTATACCAACAAAAGTGATTTGACGCAAACCCCGGAATGAAAAAGAAAGAAGAAATGCGTAGAATTGAAAAACATTGCCAGTGGACCTATTGCAGCGAATTCATAAATGACGCAATAACCCACAACTGGCCTAGTGGAGCCTATTGCGGCGACCATGTAGATGTTGGTAAGGACCTATTGCAGCGAAAATAAATGGACGCAAACGGATCATGTTGCAGCGATATTAATAGACGACGACAAAGGGTTTGAACCTATTGCAGCGAAATTGGGTTCTATTACGGCGATTTATGTTGACGCAAAACAATTGTATCAGACGTTAAAGGCCAAGTCAGTACCCTTATTTGCCACCTTTTTCATTACTTTTTGCTGCGAATTTCCATCGCTGGAAAAAAACTTGTTCCAACGATTCTTGGATTTCGCTGGCAGTTTCAATATACATGAACCAAAATCAAACATCCATCGATCCGATAAATTTCTTGACAAAGAGAATTAATGGTGCATGCCAATTAATGTCCTTTATCTACTCCATCCAAACGTTGATTAATAAAATGTCAAACAAATAATTACCATGCACAAAGAGTTGAATTCGGCTTAACTAGAGTCCATAAGTACGAATATAGCCAGAAATATCTTTAAGCTTTCCAAATGAGGCGAAAGAGAGGGAATAAATAAGTAGCAGTTTTCTTTGAAAACTAGTTATCACGAAATCTCTAGAATTTAACTATACTTCTCAGATTATAATTCAGCCACTTTACTAATTACCTGGAACTTGCTGCTGATCATAGTGGCTCCTGACTGCTAAAATCAGATACTTAGAAAATGCGAGAGAGAGATCAGAGGGGGTTGGATGAGAGGTTGAGGAATTTTTAGTGGATTTATAAGCCTTGTAAAAGGAATTAAAAGTCATGCACACACTTGTGGATTTTTTTTTAGGTGTTCAGACCCAAAATCAAACCTGCATGATTTTGTTAATTTTGTAGTTTCTGACACTATCTACGCATTCAATCAAGCAAGGCAACTAGTCCTTGTTTCTTCGCTATCACAACTATTATAAAGATGATTTTGTTTGTCTGACTCCTCTTCACCACAAGAATATTAGACTGTTTTGACATTTTTATAGGAACCAAATGGGCAGTTGTGGCATTTTTATGTCTCAAATAGTTTATTTGGCTACTATAAAAATGTCACAACAGGTCAATTTTCTTGTAGTGCGCGTACAACTTGTTTAGCACATTCAAATCTTATCCAAGTCATGACTTGGATCCATCTTTCTCACTTCAATCAGACCCAACTGTTTTTCCGATATGTTTTCCCAAAAGTTGAACTGCCTCATATAATGTATTAAATTCCATCTGCCAATATGTGTCAGAAATATTTTTCAAAATAATTATATATGTTTTATTTATTACTAATATTATTTTGAGTGTTATTTTGGAAGTTATGAATTATGGTAGAGCCCATTAGGTTATTTCTATGTTTTGATAGATTGGGATCTATCAGGTTTTTTAGCCCTTAATAGGAAATAGAGAAAGGAGTTTTTGGTCATTTCCAAAAAAGAAATTAGATAACACATGTCAACTTTGCATTAAAACTTTGAACAAAAGTAGATAAAACCCAAAAGCGCATGGGGATTTCAGCTGAGTGCTTTAAGCGCCACGTTTGAAAAGTGTAAGTTAACAAACTATGAACTCAAACTCGCCCAAGCGAGACTAGCTCTCACCAAGGATAGGAGCACTCAAGCTTCACTCTTCCTCACGAGAGGGGAGAAAGCACTCAGAGAGAGAGATATCTAGAGAGAGAGTTTAGGATCAAGTTAGAACTTGAATGTGAGGTAAAAGGATGCATTTTCAAGACTTATTTCGTGTAAATCAAAGATTTAATATATATATATATATATACATATATTGACAATCGCTCAAAGTTTGATTGTGTGAGGATTAGGCAGTCTTCGCTCAAGGTTTGCTCAAGTGAGACTTATGACTTTAATTCGCTAGATTTTGTTAGAAACATATTGATCAACAGGCCAAGGTCCTTGTAATTTATCTTTTATTTGTTCGGATTTAAGAATTTTAGTTGATTTAGATCTCTAATATTCTGACTGATCTACTTGTATTTAATGAGTAGTGTTGTGACCATAAAAATCGGCCAACAGGTCGGTGTGAGAGAAATAATTATTTCCAATCCACTAGTACGAGTTATGCCTCATTTGAAATCGTTTGGGGCTCCCGGTGAGGTCCCGACGGGACTGTACGTACGTAATAACAAATGAAATAAATAGAGATTGACGCACAATTTTTTGTGGTTCGGCAAATGCCTACGACCATGGGTATTTGGGAATGAAAATCCACTATAATAGAGATTTTTACAGTCTCTCATAACTCACTGTACAGATAAAAAATATAGATGAATATTCAGATAAATTCGTCGTGCCGCTCTTAAAAAAATATGGAGAAGCTGAGGTTGAAGAAGAAGAGACCGCATAAATTGTTCTAGCCAGAGAGCCCTCCTTTCTTTCATCTATTTGAGTCCTTTTATAGCTAAGTTTTGGTCTAAATGATCAGATATTTCCCTTGCGTGTGTCGGTAGAACTCTAAACTTTCATTTCACCGCCAGCTTTTTATCAAGTTTTGCATTTAATTCCTACATCCTGCCTCAACGTCTATCAGCTCACATTTCAGCCCCATCATCTGTCCTTTTGTCTCCTTTGTCATAAATGCCTGGCAAGTGCGATTTAATTTCATCCCTTTCAGTACTCCGCAAATTCTTATCAAAGATACTTTGATGGAAATTTTGTCTTTATAGTTTTGTATCCTGAATCCTGAGAATGTAGCTGTGGAGCTAGGTTAAGGGGAGACCTTAGTAATCTTCGCGTGGGTGGATTTTTTGTAGGTTGTGGATGGCCATACAATCTCGCGAACCTTCGAGCGGGATGTGGTTGATTTGACAATTCTGCGAGCCGTTGAGCGGGATGTTGCTGTGATGAGGGCGCAAAGCCTATTCCCTCATCGTATGGGATCCTACCGGTGGTGTTATCCTAGGAGACCCGGCAGGAGTGCATCGCTTGGGACTCCGTGAGATTTTTCATCGAGTGAGGTGTCATTGCGTGAGACACGATGGGAGTGCATCGCCTAGGACTTTGCAGGATTTTTCATCGCGTGAGATCCGGCGGGAGTACATCGCCTCGGACTCCGCGGGATTTGATTGACTTCACGTAGGTGGGTAGGTCGACCCCGCGGGATTCTGTCACTTCGCGTGGGTGGATAGACCAACCCCGCGGGATTCTGTCACTTCGCGTGGGTGGATAGACTGACCCTGAGGAAGATGATAACGCGCCGACATCCCATGCTGCAGGCAATAACTTTATCAGTACAAAAATAAATTCACATATTGTAAGAGAGACAAACTGATGTATTTTTGTCTGCGGAAAAAAGTTTTCGAGTGTCGAATGTCGAGTGATGAATTTCTGAACGTCGACTCCTGAGCGAGGAGCCGTGAGATCCTCAGTATTCACTCCTGAGTGTCGTGTTCCGAGTGTCGAGGCATGGGTGGTGGTTACCTGATTTCTGCAAAAAGGAGAGGAAAATAGCTCTTATAGAGCATGAGTATTTCGAGCTTGTGAGTTTTCCATGAGCGAGGTGAGTCCCAAGTTTATAGACAAATGAAAACCCAAGCTGCTTAGTATAGTTCCTGATAACTTTCTAAGGCTGGTGTGCTTGCGAGGAAAGCATAATTGGTCCCTAGCGAGTGAAAAATTTCCATATCCTGAGGAATGTGAGGAATGGATCTATGTAAATGGGTCCAAGAGAGTCCCAAGAGCACAGAGACTGGTAGTTCTTCCTAGTTTTTCCTAGATGAATGACTGTTGAGTGTGATGCCGGGAGTTCATGTGTGAGGCGAGTTCTCGGATGTGTGTGAGGTGTTTGACCCAAATATGCATGAGTGATGTGAGTCCTGATCGTGGGGCCATGTGACAGGTCCTAAGAGAGATGGAGGGAGCTTGGTGGACTCTTGAGCTGATGGAGCCCGTGAAGTTGAGTCGTGCATACGATCCACTATGGCATGAGTGTCGTGGAGGGTATCGAGTGTGTTCGTGAGGCGTGTCCCGAGTGGCACAATGGGCGCGTTGTGAGTAAGTTATGAGATTGGATGAGGCAAGGGGCTTGTCCATGTGATGGTAATTTGGGTCAGAATCTGAGATGATGTCTGCGATAAACAGTTTCTCGAGCTCCTACGGGAAAGCCCGAGTTCATTGAAGTGTGCTCAAAGCTCGAATAAAGTTGCAAGCTCGAGGTGTGGGCAGTTACCCGCAAGTTGAGTGGAGCCTGTGTTGAGGGAAAACACAGGCTGTTGAAGCATGGCTGAGTAGTGTTGTTGATGATGAAGAAGAAGAAGTTATGATTCTCACAATCCTTGATGTTTAAACGTTGCATATTCCGACTCCAAATGTAAAATTCGATAGGTACGAACTGTTTTTTAAACCTTCAACTAGCAAGCCGCTGAACGCAATGAAGTGCCCGTACTGCTCGTCGGCGCAGGGATGGTGTGCTACAAGCAACTCCGGCCATTCCATATCGGAGTGCGCGTCATGCGGCCGCATGATCTAAGACCGGCAATCGCAGCCCCACCATCTCTTCCACCTCCAAGCCCAAGACAACCCTTTCTTCCTCGTCACCTCCAACCTCTCTTTTTCTATCCACCTCGCTGAGCTTGAGCACATCCTTGAATCTTCTTCTTCTTCTTCATCTTCCTCTTCAACGGTTGTAGTCGATAATCTGAGAGCCTACATGCAAATTATCGACATAGCCTCGATTCTGGGCTTGGACCACGAGATATCCGACCACGCGTTTCAGCTATTTAGAGATTGTTGCTCCAGTACTTGTTTGAGGAATCGTAGTGTGGAGGCGCTTGCCATTGCTGCTCTTGTCCAGGCTATTAGAGAGGCCCAAGAGCCTAGGACCCTCTAGGAAATCTCAATTGTAGCGAATGTACCCCAGAAGGAGATTGGGAAGTACATCAAGATACTTGGAGAAGCTTTACAACTAAGTCAGCCCATTAATAGTAATTCCGTATCAGTCCATATGCCAAGGTTTTGCACGCTTCTCCAGCTCAACAAATCTGCTCAAGTACATTTCTTTGTATGCAGAATAGTTTTTTTTTATATATAAGTAAGAGATAATATTATTGATATGATCGTTTCCGAATGTGTGTAATCCGAGCTGAGAGAAATCCGAGCTGGGAGTGCGTAATCTGAGCAGAGAGAAATCCGAGCTGGGGTTCTCGAGCAGTGGAGGTCCGAGTGGTGCTTCCAGAGTGGTGGAAAACCAAGAGGTATATTCGAGAGTTATTTCCGAGTGGTGGTGGAGATCCGAGAGGTATTTCCGAGCGGGTGGTGTTAGTGAACCCAAGCTGGCCGAGAGTGTTCGAGCTGAAAGTGTCTGTGCGCTAAGTGAGCTCGAAACAGTCCGAGCTGGCCGAGGGTACTCTTTTTCTGTTTGGGTGATGGGAATCCGAGTGAGATGTCTCCGGTGAATGGGCAGTCGGTGACCACCTTACCGGAGACAGACATCGCCGGCAGTCATCAGGGGTCCGGACCAACCGCCGGCAGTCACTGATGACGGCACCGTGAGCCTTGGGCTCACGTGGCTGCGCATGCACGGTCATGATCCGAGCACTGTGCAAGTGCTCGGGCATGCACGGTGTCCCTAGCGGGAACGCCGGTGGATCACCGCCCAATGAAGACAGAAACTGCCAGCGGTCAACATGGTGACTGCCGACAGGCCCATAATGCTCGCTGCGAGGTACCGCGAGCTCGGGAGAGGGGGGAGCACATCGGTGTGCTCCCGATGGTTGTCTTGTGCACCCATCGTTCATGGCCCCCGAAGGCAGAGGCTGCGGCTGTCGGGACAGAAGATCCCGACGACCGTCTTGGTGGTCGCAGGTGGCCTAGCCGGGCTATGGCAGCTTTGGGCTGGAGGGGGCGCTCTGCCGCTCGGGTGACGTGAGCCCGAGTGAGGTGCCTCCGGCAAGTGAGTGGCCAGCACCCACCCTGCCAGAGACAAAACCTGTCGGTGGCCACTGGGTGACTGCACAGTGTACTGTGCACATCCCTGAGTACTGTGCATGTGCTCGGGCGTGCCAGTGTATGTTCATGTGCTCGAGCATGCATGGTGAACGTGCATGTATGTCTATTCTCTTACGTGAATTGGGCATTTTCAGTGTGCAGTGCACTGTGCCTCCTAAATGTTTTGAAGCATGCGTTTGTGACTCTTGTGACTACCCGAGTCGTGAACATAAATAAATGGATGGTCCAGGATAAGAGCTTGACAGACCGAGCTCGATACCGACCGAGCTAGTACTGGCATTTATTAATTTATTCGCCATATCAATGATAAAAATAAAAAATAAAAACGAAAAGGAGGTGGTCGAGCACACTTATCTGGAAAAAAAAAAAATTTCAGTTGGTCAGAAACTTTGATTCAATAGGTTGGAAAATCATCATTCTTCCACTTCTGATTTTTATAATCAAATCCCACAGACGGCACCACTATTGCGACCATAAAAATTGGCCAACAGGTCGGTGTGAGAGAAAGAATTATTTCCAACCCATTAGTGCGAGTTGGGCCTCATTGAGATCGTTTGGGGCTCTCGGTGAGGTCACGGCGGGACGGTACGTACGTAATAACAGATGAAATAAATACGCACAATTTTACGTGGTTCGGTAAATGCCTACGTTTACGGGTATTTGGGGATGAAAATCCACTATAATAGAGATTTTTACAGCCTCTCATAGCTCATTGTACAGGAAAAAATATAGATAAATATTCAGATAAATTCGCCATGCCGCTCTCGGAAAAATATGGAGAAGCTGAGGTTGAAGAAGAAGAGACCGCATAAATTGTTCCAGCCAGAGAGCCCTCCTTTCTTTCATCTGTTCGAGTCCTTTTATAACTAAATTTTGGTCTAAATGATCAGATATTTCCCTTGCGTGTATCGGTAGAACTCTACACTTTCATTTCACCGCCTGCTTTGTATCAAGTTTTGCATTTAATTCCTGCATCCTGCCTCAACGTCTATCAGCTCACATTTCAGCCCCATCATCTATCATTTTGTCCCCTCTATCATTAATGCCTGGCAGGTGCGATTTAATTTCATCCCTTTCAAGTAGGGATATATATGTTCGGATGAACCAGTTATTTTTCCCCAATTTATTCAATCTCATACCTCCCTAATTGAGTGTTTTCTTTATACGGAACGTTTGTGTTATTTTTGAAGCATAGCTGTTATTCATAGGCATGCAATGGTCTTAGAGAATTTGGCGATAATTTCTTGCAACAAGAGCTGCCAACCAATGGGTGCTGGTACTGCTGCAATTGCTCGATCATGAGAAGCATCATTTCATTTCGGAGAAACTGCTTGAATTTTCTCAAAACTTGTAAAGCTTTTCGAGATCAGTCTCTACTCAGTGCTATCACTACTCAAACCATCCATGCATGTATCCACCCTACGACCTGCTACCGTTCCGTTCATACATTAATGGTGTATGAGATCCCACATTATTTGAGAATGAGAAATTATTACTTTTTATAAGATTCTAATAAGACTCTAATTATATTATTAACTAGTCTTTTTAAAATATAAGTAATGTGGTTTGGGCCATCTATTATAGCATTACATTAATATTGATTGAGCAGCAGCCTGTTATCAATGCCTCCTTTCCTGCCTAGGGCCCTAGCTAAGGTTAGGCTTCGAAATGGCCGCAGCTACGCCAAAAGCCAGTACTGCCTTACGGTTAAAGCTTGACATGTTTGTCAAGGAAACAAACGGAGCCTTGATTGACAATAGCACCTCAAAAGACTTGCATTGGCTGTTCGTGTGCAAACATAACATCAAATAGTTCCAGTTTAACATGATAAAAAAGATGCAAAGAATCCCAAAATTGTCGGCTCATACCAATAATATTATTCTATTAAATCAGCGATGAATGTCTTAAGCTCATGGCAATACAATATACAGTGATTATTTCCACATCATATAAATATGGTAAATTAATAAAGTACAAATCTATATCAAATTGTGTAAACCTTTTCAAGAGTTTAGATTACATATAGGACGGGTCACAGCCCATTGGATGGAGGATAATTAGGTTTAGATTTATTGAATATAAATTGATGGGAGCATAATACTATCTGCAGGCTATCAGCAACAGCAAAAATCCAAGACCCAGCAACAGCACAAGGCAGCAACACTGCGAAAGAGAAATAAAGCAAACAACGCAAAGGAAGATGATATATATATAATTAGGAACTTAGTTCTACTAGTTACAATTACTATTGCTTACTTTTTGCACACTTCATTAATACGATTAGCCCAAACAATTATTTTTTAATAAAACATCAAGCAATCAAATATCACATTAATGCAGTCGCGTGTAAAAGAGTATGCAAAAATGATTACAGAGATTTTTTTATTATGAAAACATAAAACGAATATCGTACATACAATTAAAAGAAAATCAGAGAAATAAAGGATGCAAAACAAACAAACGTACCATCCTTTCCAAAAACCTTCACCCCTAGTTGTAGTTTCAACGGGAGGCATCATGTGTTGGGGATACCCTGCTGCAGGATCAGTAACCCTGGTTGGGTAACCAATTGGTGGAGGTGGTGCAACATAATTATTAGCAACTTTAACGTTGCCCTGATCATGATCTTCTACTGCCTGTGGATGCCCATAGCTGGGCGGATATGCAATCACAGGTGGGGGATATGCCCCTGCAATTTCAATATACATGAACCAAAATCAAACATCCATCGATCCATCCAACGTTGACCAATGAAATATCAAACAAATCATTACCCCAAAGAGTTGAATTCGGCTTAACTGGGGTCGATAAGTACAGATAAAGTAGCAGTAGTAGGACCGTAAAACCTTTTCTTTTTCAAAACTTGTTATAACGAAGGCCGCTCTAGAATTCAATTACAGATAGGATCATCTCAACATATTTCTTAAGATTATACTTCAGGAGCATTACTTACCAGGAGCTTGCTGCTGATCGTAGTGGCTCATCATGACTGATCAAATTAGTGCATATGAAGTAGGAGAGAGAGAGAGAGAGAGAGAGAGAGAGAGAGAGAGCGAGCGAGAGCCAGAGATAAGAGGTTGACGAATTCTGGTGGATTTAGTAAGTCTTGAAAAGCAGTGAAAAGTCATGCACGCGTGGAGAATTCAAGGCTAATGAGAAGACGGCTGCAACGAGGCATTGCCCTTTGGAAATTTCAACATAACTGCCGATAAATCAGACAAACAAATGCCATATCTGACAAAGCCACGCGTAAAATATGTGGTGCATGTTATTCAATTATTCTGTTCGTGCCGGAGGATCACACCTGCGAATGTACAAGTGCCGCTTGTCTACTGATGACGTCATACATCCCATTAAACATCGGCACTATAATTATGCAAAATCTTTAAAAAGAAATTTTGATCAAAATTTCAGTGCTATGTATTATTTGGATTTAAGAACATGTGTTTTCTTTCTTTACCCTATTGTAGTTTGGATTTTTAAGCAATACCTCATTTACTATTTTGTTACTATTTTTTATTATTTTTAACCTAATTAAGCGCCTCTCACTACAAGAAAATGGTCTGTTACGGCAACTTTTATCTCGCTGCAATAAATTCGTTGCCTTAAACGTGCTATTGCAGCGACATTGTTATCATTGGGCAATAAGTTATGGCGCTTTTCATTATGCAGCTCTAGCATTTTATTGCAGTAAATTTAATTTCTTATTACGGCAATAATGGCTGTCACAATTTAACTTTCTGTTGTTGCGTCGTTATTCACATGTCGGTATTAGCTTTATAACGGCAGATTCAACAAGTCAGCGCCAAAACCCAGCAAAATAAGATCCGAGGCCCTCGAAATATTTTCCATCTTAAACATATCATTGACCCCTTTCTCCACAACGTAAACCTCACTCCAAGCACTCGAGATGAAACCCTAGAACCCTTGACAAAAAATCTCCCATTCTCCATGTGATTCTCGCACTCGACCCCCAGCCTTTGCCCTGCATTTGTTACTGCCCTTTCTCAGTTCGACCTTCAGATTGGTTGGGTGAAGTTCTGGATTTTCCTCTTCCTCGCGGGACATCCACCGAATTGTCTCGACCTCCACAACGTCGTTAGTGGATGGTGGCTAGCCCATAAGTGTATGCTTGGGATCTTCGGTATTTTTACATGAAGGCTAGACTTTTTTGAACCCTATCGGTAGGTTATTAGCTTGTCGTGTGATTTAAAACCACTTCCATTATTTCCGTTTGATATCTACTAGTTCAATTTCCATCTAGGCTGGGTACTGGATAATGAATTTTGTCCCAAAATATGCTGTATTTTAGCCCCCAAGATACACCGCTTGACTTCGAGACCTGAATATATAACATATTCCATTTTGAATGTCACTGGACCCCTTCATCTTTCTATTTTGAGTGCTTTAATTGATGAAATTTAGATGGGTGTTGTTAATACATATAATACAACGATGAAGGGGGGAGACCCACTTCTATAGCCAGAATGCACCTCTGTATGTATAGTATTAGGAAGTTCTTGAATGACTAAATCATGGAAATGTAGACTTGGGGGGAGACCCTCATGACATTTATATATATATATATGAATGAATGAATTCTGGAAATTTGTATTATGTCTTGTGATGATGGTGTGCTCTAATCTAGTTACAGAGCATGAGTGTGCAAATTAAGTAGCTAGATGTATATGTGCATGGGTGAAGCCAAAGCATGTATTGGCAATTTGTACATATTTGTATATTTATATTGCAGCTGGAAAACTAAGGATGCACTAGAATAATTCTTGTGCCAAATAAAGTTGGGATATATATATATATATGCGAAATCTGTCAATGAAGTTGTTATTTTATTTGAAGGGGGTTGTTGCTTGTCTTATTAATTTGCATGACAACTAGTAGGCATTGCTTGTTTAATTGCTGAATGTATCTCCCAGTGTTAGTTGTCCTACCAAATCATTAGTTGCAACTTTATTATTGCAACTAATACGTATTAATGAGACCACTGTTACCAATATATATATGTAGATTAAAATATGTTAATATTAATTAGGCTATTAGTATAAATTCTAATATTGCTACATATTTATTAAGCATCAAAAGTAGAATTTTTAAGCAAAATATGATGGGGACTTTCTCCGGGTATAATCCCATATTATTTGCACGTGCAGCCTCCAAGAAAATAGGCAGGAAGGAAATACATAAAAAAAATTGTTTATACCAACAAAAGTGATTTGACGCAAACCCCTGGAATGAAAAAGAAAGAAGAAATGCGTCTAATTGGAAAACGTTGCCAGTGGACCTATTGCAGCGAAGTCATAAATGACGCAATAACCCACAACTGGCCTAGTGGAGCCTTTTGCGGCGACCATCTAGATGTTGGTATGGCCCTATTGCAGCGAAAATAAATGGACGCAAACGGATCATGTTGCAGCGATATTAATAGACGACGAGAAAGGGTTGAACCCCTTGCAGCGAAATTTGACTCTATTGCGGCGACTTATGTTGACGCAAAAACATTGTATCAGACGTTAAAGGCCAAGTCAGTACCCTTATTTGCCACCTTTTTCATTACTTTTTGCTGCGAATTTCCATCGCTGCGAAAAAACTTGTTCCAACAATTCTTGGATCTCGCTGCAGTGAGTTATTGAATGCATACTTTCTCAACCGATCTCCAACGAAATAAAAACGACGGAAAAGCTTTTTTCCAACGTTTTTTGACACATGTTTGGAGTAAAAGTGGTGGTGTAATAGGCCTTTTTTCTTGTAGTGTTGATAATCAAGTTCTAAACTTATAAGAGGGTAATGACCTGAAAGAATGGATGAAACAAGGTGAAAAAAGTATTTTAGGAAAGTTATTCTCTGATCGTGTGATAGGTAAAGAGGTGATAAGTTTGATTATGGGGAAGATATGGAAGATTGGCAAGACTTGTTCTATCCATGAACTTAGTTCCAATTTATTCATAATATCCTTCCAAAGTCAAGCAGATGGAAATAAAGTTCTGAAAGGTAAGCCTTGGCTATTTGATAATTGCTTATTTTTACTAAAACCATATGACAGATTAACTACTCCGAACAAGATGCAATTTGACAAAGAATGTTTTTGGATACAACTACATGAATTACCTTTGGCATGCGGGAATAGAGAAATTGGGGAAATAGATTCTGAGCTCAGTGTGAATTGTTAAAGAAATAGATGTCTAGGATAAATTGTGGGTCAAATCACTTTTGCGTGGGGAACCATTTTAAAAGTGATGGTACGGCACGGGGAACCATTTTAGTAAGTTAAAGTGGAAATTGACATAAGGAAGCCATTGATAAGAGGTAGGTTTATTAACTTACTAGGGGACAAATTGTGGGTCTCAATAAAATATGAGAAATTGCCTAGACTTTGTTTCAATTGTGGTATATTGATGCATGGAGCCTCAAGATCTAAAAATCTAAGAGATGATACTTCGCAGCATATGATAGAGGACAAATAGTTTGGGGTATGGCTTTGTGCAACTACTAAACCCAATCCATGGCCCCTTATTGGCAGGGACTAGAGGATGTACGCTGAGTATCACTGGTTACGAAGTCACATGCATAGTTGTTACCCGTGGTGTAACGAAGGGAGCCAAGATGTACGAATGGTCCCGAAAAGAGATCATAGTGTGCATTTAATAAATGGTTTGTGTTGTGGGTCAAAAATAGAATTTTTTGGCATATGTGAGTAAATGTATCCTTTTGTGGGAAAGGGGTGGAATCATTCTTGCATGTTTTATTGTGTTTTTGTAAATGTGTTGGATGCTTAAATGTATTTTTAAATTCTTGGATGTTGGTTGCTTGCTTACTTGCTAAGATTTCAAAATCTCGTATGGTGTTTCTATCTGCAATTCTGTTTCGTAGAATCGTAGATTTATTGTAGAGGTCGGATTTGAGTTAGAGGGACTAACTCCGCCGAAGGAGTGATTGACTGGAGATATATTTCTTTTGAATGACTGTATAAAATCTCTTGGAGGTATTTAGTTTCAACATGCCCTTTATTTTTTTGTTGTGATATTTTTGTATTACACGCATATTGCATGTTTGCACACACTTGCACAAGGGGCTGAGGATGTGTGACCCGTGTAATCATCATCCTGGTATGTCTCGACTTTTACCTGTTGACACGTGGGGGTTAGGGGCACCACAAATATTCTTATTACTGATACCATAGTGTGTCGCTATTAAGGTAGCATTTGTAGCAAATGCTATATTTGCCAAGTTGAATGGATAACTGAATCTTTTTATCTGTAAACATGCGACTGTTGTGTTTTATCGTAATTGATTTTTGCCGACAATATTTTAGCCTTATTGTGGCCAAAGGTGTCGCGGCAATAGGCTAGCTCTATTGTAGTGCAAGTAGGGCTGTAAATAAACCAGACTACTCAACAGTCCGCTCGGTTAAACTTGAATCGAACTTGACTCGTAAAAAAAAAAAACTTGCTTGTGAAAACAGATACCTACTCGATTAGTAAATGACACATACCTGACAAAACTCGACTCGACTCAGTTAAGACTCGCTCGTTTATGCTTGAATCAACTCGTTAGCTCGATTAGATTAAAGTTTATTCATATATTGATAAATATATACACATATATATGTTATATATATGTATTGATAATAATATAAGTATAGCACTTTTATAATTAAATACGTAATATGTAATCTAATTACTTATGTCTATATAATAAATATACTTCATAGCTATATTTTATAATTTGTTCAATAATTAATCTATAAAACTTAATAATTTTATATATTAATACGTGGAACAATGTATGAAATATATATATGCTATCATATTATGTATTATTAATAGTATATGAAGCATATAACATATTGTTATGATGAATAAATTTCAACTAGTTAGATATTAAATATTCATTTTTATTAGATTTTTATTTATTTATTTTAAATTTATTAAAAAAAAATCGAGCTCAAGCTTAGCTCGACTCGATTTTGTTTGTAAGACAAGCTCGAGCTCGAGTACGAATTGGAAGTTTAGCTTATCGAGTTGAGTTCGAACAAAAAATAAATAAAAATCTTGAGCTCGAGCTCAAGGTCGAATATTTTGAGTCGAGTCGAGCTCAACAAGCCAAAGTTCGGCTCGACTCGACTCGATTACAACCCTAAGTGCAAGTGACACAAAGGTGACTTTGTCCAATGGTCATGCTGTTTCTCCTCCAACCAATGCACCTTTTGCATTTTATTTGCAAGCACTTGTACACCAAGTGTTGGCTCGGCCGCACACCCTGGTCCTGTGATAAGGCCTGGCTAAGCGCTATTGCACCATGGCTAGCTACTGGTCCATCATCTTAATAAATCACTAAAAATCCCAATTGTAATAGGGATGATTCGAACCCCCACCATGAGGTTGGAACACCATTGAGCCATTGGCTGGTTAATGCCTATGTATAGACCCATATTATTATAAGCATAATTCATAACTTATAAACTTTTCTAAAATTCTCTCTTTCCAAAATAGATAATAAAGAATAAATTGAGGAAAACAATAACCAATCCATCCAAAGTATATTCCTAGTAGTTTGGTATACAGCTGAGATGATATGAGGAATTTGTGTGACAGCTGAATTAAATATTATTAGAATATTATTAATTTTTAGTATTATTTTTGTTTTAAAATTAAAAAAAGTTGAATTGTTTATTATATTTAATTAATGTGAGAATTTGAAAAAATTGTAATAATTATATGAAATGAGATAAGTTGAGATATTTTGTCAATCCAAACAACGCCTTAATCAAGATAGAGGAGTAATTGTGATTTTTGCGGTTGCACTATTATATGATGAGACAGCAAATTATCAGTTGGCTTTGTGGAAGGATCTTAGAAGCACATAGAGGTAAAAGGCCTAAGTCAATCTTTATAGATCAAGATTCTGCAATGGCAAAGTTAGAATTATTTGAGGCCGTGATGCTAGAAACCTGGCATGGATCATCATGTACTTTGCACATAATGCGAAATGGTATCAAGTATGTTGGAAATCTGAGACTACATGGTAACCATTTTCTTTGAGATCTCAAATCTTGTATGCTTAAATATAGGGATGAGACCAAATTTAAAAAGGCTTGGGAAACGGTATTCAGACATGAAAAGGCTAGAGGCATGTTGACGGCATACTCTAAATATTGAATCTAAGGATCATAGCAAATATTTTAGTTGATAAGCAAACACTGAATCTACCGACGCCATCACATCTTCCTCCCCTTGCCCGACGTCGAACCTTAAGGTCTCTTCCTCCCTGCAGCTCTCTTCCCTTGTCGAACCTCCCCTATGCACCACCTAGATCCACCTCAGCATAGTATCGCGTCCCCGCCCAAGAGCACACCGGACCTCCTCATCTGAACCTCCCTAACTCCATCACGATTTCCCTCTCTCCTTCCTAAATCCTGGGCCTCTCCCTCACGGGTTCTATGGTAAAATCCTACTTTATGTTTTAAGTGTTTTACTTTAGAGTAAATGGGCGGGTATAGTGTGGTGTTGATTGCTTAGATAGAGTTATATTCATGGATATGTAGTATTTTGATTGTGGGGAGAAATTTTAACTCCAAAGGCATGCACATATTTGGCCCTTGCAAAGACGAGGGTTTTGTTTAATGGTAGATCTTGACTAATAATGTTTCTTATTTGCTCTGTGTCCTAGTCTTTCTGTTGTTGGAGGTCACAAGATTAGGATTGTATTTTTTTCTCAAAGCTGTGAAGGAAAACAATTGATGTTTGCTGAATATGGTAAGCGTGACTACCATATACCACAAACACTATGATATATCAATGTTATCCATAATTTCTTTAACATATTTGAAGAGCATTTATTTAGATCCTATGTTCTTTTGCTGTCAAATTGATGGTAGTTTTTTCTTTAAGAAAAAAGCGAAAAAATCAAATGGGCAATTTATGTTGGAAAATTTCTCGTTATCTATGTATGCTACAAAAGCAGCATACCAAGGAAATACTAGCCATTGTTGTTGTTGATTATATACTCTGCTTAGTGGGATTGAGTCTTAGATGGCTGGTATTTTGTGGTGTTGCCTGGTATGTATGCAATTACCAGGATCTGTTTAATGTAAGTTTTCTTGGAGCTTTTGAAGTATTAATTACATCTGCCTCAATTACATTTGTGTTTGTTTTTTTCAGTTCTATTATCTATACATGAGACAGGCTGTGACACATATTAGGTGATAAGGGGGTAAGACACATGCATGCTTGGTGGATCCGTAGAATGTGTGTGGAAGCCTACAAAGTTAATGATTGTGTTTGATATGTATGATAATTGATATGGATAGAATTATTTGCCTTGAATATATTGGTTATGATGAACTAAGAAGAAAGTTATGTGTTGGATGGGTATTGAATGGGAGTTGTAGGTGCTTTCAACATACCTTAGCCTTTTACGTAGAGTTTGTTTCTTAATAAGGTGTAATACTTTTTTATATATGTCCCTTTATTACATTTATTTGGATAAAAGTTTGTGCTTGTTAAAAACTTATGGCTTGATATGTGGATTATATTATTGTTGGAAATATTAATTTTTGCACACTTGTGTAATTTAATGTTATAAATGTTAACTTTTCTTGTTATATTCTTTACATAGTTTGAAGATGATGACAAAATATGTCATTTGAAATTCAAGTATTCATTCAAGATTAAAAGAATAGCTAGATGAGTTTTGCTTTAATAATATTATGTTGTCTTTTATATTTTATTTTTTTCTATTTCTTTCTCTCTTTCTCCTCTTGTAACATGCCATACATGTTATTTTTTTTTTTTTGTGCTGATTAGTAATTTAGTTGAATTCTGATTTGGGTGAGAAACAATATCATTTATTTTTTTGGCTTTTACATCAATTTTTTTTTCTGCTTTCTTTTACCATTTGCCTCGAATATATCTCGTGGCAAATACACTCTTTGCCTTAAGAAGCTTTTCCCACCAAATATGCTCGTGGCAAATAGTACTAAATTCACAAGATTCATATGTGTGGTGAGATTATTTGCCACGAGTATTCTGCTTTGCCCGCGAATAGGTCCGTGGGAAATACATACCTTTTCCCACAAGTTTAAACCGTCATAGGAAAAAAAAAATTTTCCCACCAATTTTATGTCATGATCGTCCCACGATATGGATTTGTGAGAAAAAACTATTTGCCATGAAAACTTTTCTTTTACCCATCATAATCATTCCTAGAAAAAACCCACATTTCTTGTAGTGATATATATCAAGGTGGAAAATGATTTAAAAGTTGTCTTAAGTGGCAATCGTTGAAAAAATGAAAAATTAGAACAAATAATGATACCAAGTAATCATTATCCAAGGTAAAGTACTATCCTTTATTTATATGTGCCATAAACCAAGTGAGGATGGTACAAATTGTTTTATTTTTAAATTTAGTTTCGAGTGTTTGGGAACAGTCTTCCAGCTAATTTAAGGATGCACATGATGTATCGGTAATGAGTTTCCTGTAAGTACACTTCAGGCAATTTAAAGAAAAAATCTTCTAGTTCGATAGTCTTTAGAGATTGTTTGCATAGGATTTAAACTTTAAATCTGGGAGAGCATACCCCAAGCCCATTGTCTTTACCACTTATGTCAGCGCCTAAAGATTACGGCACAAATTTATTTTGAATAATATAATGAAAACTTGATTAATATATTCAACTATTTTTTTACTAGTGTTTAAAAATTGATACTTCTACTGACAAAATATACCGACAAAGAATAATACTGAGTAATATTTTTTTCTTACAGCATGGTTGTGTGTGTTTATTTTTTAGTATTTATTAAAAAATATATAAATTCTTTGAGATAAATTAGCTTGGTTTTCTCAATTAAGCTCATGGCACATTTCCTATGGCTTCAGGGCCTCCAAAGGAGATCCTTCTCTGTTTGTTCTACATATATTTGATTTATGTATATTTATATTGGTTTACGTTGATGATATGATAATTACATCATCTTCTCATCATGCCGTTAAAAATTACTTGCACCACTGGGACAAGCTTTTCTTGTGATAATTACATCATCTTCTCATCATGCCGTTGACCTATTTTCTTGGTCTAAAACTTGATGATTTTCCTAATGGTTTGCTAATTACACAGAAAATATACCTCTGACCTATTACAAAAAGCTAGCATGCTTTGTGCTAAACCTATTTCCTCACCTATATCTGCCTCTACAAAACTCTCTAAATTTGACTATTTTCTTTGACAATGTCATACTCTTTCGTAGCATTATTGGCAGCCTACAGTACCTCTCTCTCGTTAGACCTAATGTGTCTATAATTGTTAATAAAGTATACCAATACATGCATGATCTTAAAAACACCCACTGGACAATAGTTAGAAAAATTCTTAGGTACCTCAAATCCACTATTAATTATGGTTTTTTCCTGTCCAAACGCTCTAGTTTTACTCTATGCATACTCTGATGCAGATTGGGCGAGATGCCCTGATGATAGGCAATATACAAGTGGTTTTTATTTTGTTTTTTTAATTTTGGGAAATAATTTAATATATTAGAGTTCCAGGAAGCAACACACTGTTGCTCATTCTAGTACAAAAACTGTATACAAATCTTTAGCAAAACTAGATGCTGAACTCATTTGGCTACAAACCTTGATCAAAGATCTCGGGTTCTCTCTCTCCAGTAGCCACTTGTCTTATGGTATGAGAATCTAGGAGCTACATACTTGACATCAAACCCTGTTTATCACTCTCACACCAAGCATATGGAAGTAGATTTCCACTTTGTTAGATATAAAGTTGCTGCTAAGGCCCTTCAATTTCAATTATGTAGCAGGGACTAACTTGCAGATGTGTTCACCAAACAATTAGTTGCATATCAATTTTCCTCTCTCAGATTTTACTGTGATTGACATCTTATTAGACTCGAGGGGGTATATTAACATAAATGAAGATGATGCAAAATCAAAGAAAATGAAGCTGCGCAATACACCTCAACAATACATCTCAGCAGCCACATCATAGGCTCTAGAAATTTCTTTATACCTTTCTTACAGAATTCTGTTCTAACAAATTCTCGGCATTGTATTACACAGACCACACACGGTACTCATGTTTATATATAACAGTGTCATACTCCTTTGTATATTCAAGAAATGCAATACAACCTCATGGAATTCAGATAATATTACTCTCTGCTATACCGACTAATTTTTGCATATGATGTCAACGACAATGAGTTTTATGCAAGTACACTTATACCAGCCCCTAAAGATTATGGCACAAATTTATTTTGAATAATATAATGAAAACTTGATTAATATATTCACCTTTATTTAATTACTAGTGTTTATTTTATTAACAGAAAATTGATACTTCTACTGGCAAAATATACCGATCAACAAAGAATACTGAGTAATATTTTTTTCTTAAAGCGTTGTTGTGTGTGTTTATTTTTAATTAGTATTTTTAAAAAAATATATAAATTCTTTTAGATAAATTAGCTTAAAATAGAAAACGCATATTGTTCTTAAATCCAAATAATACATATATAGCAAGTCAATGTTGCTTAATTATACTAGTGCGGATGTATAAAAACTTTAAATACATGAAAGTCCAGTTGTTTTTCTTAAAGGGAAATTTATATATATATATATATATATATACATACTAGGTAGGTAGCAACTTGCTTTGCACGTTGCCTAGTTAAGTGAAATATCTTTTTTACAAAAATAATATAATTCTTTTAAAACAAATATTAATAAATAATTTAATAAATGAAAAGAAAAAGTAAATTTTAGCAAATGTTCTTTTTCTTCTCAATCCACGTATATATCATTTAACTTATATCTCACTATATATTAAAATTAAATTCTACGACAATATTAAATATTAAAGTAATATGGTAGAAGTCACAACTTAATTATCTCTTTAAATTGAATTATTCAAATTTAATTGAAAATGGTAACAATCCGTATGCAAGTTAAAAAGATAATTTATATAAAGACAGAAAAATGAAATAATTTATTCAAATTTATAATTTATAACTTATCTAATTTCAACAAATGGAATAAATTATATTATCTAAATTATAATATATAAATTTATATTTTAGATTAATATATCTAAATTATTTTATATTTTTCGTTTATATATATATATAATGTGTTGCCCAGATGACTAACACAAGAGGGGGGGTGAATTGAGTTGTATTTAAAAAAAATAACAATTACAAATCAAATATATAATATAAAATATAAACAAAATATGAAACAACAATAAATATAAATAGTAAGAGTAAGAGAGAAGCAAACTTAGTATGTTAACGAGGTTCGGCCCCACTGCCTACGTCCTCGCCTCAAGCTACCTCTTGAGAATTCTCAAATCCACTATTCAATCTCCTTTAGGTGGAGATAGAAACCTATTATACCTTTGAGCAGCACCGCTCCAAAGAATCCGTGCAGAACACCCTTTACACTTCCAATCACCTTACACTTGGTGATTTAACTATTCCCCGTGTAGAACACCTTCTACACTTCCAATCACCTCACACTTGGTGATTTAACTATTCTCCGTGTAGAACACCTTCTACACACACAAGGGTTATACACACCCTTTTACAAATACAAGAGTTGATAGTAGGTAGACTATCAAAGTACACTCCTCAATGAGTGAGATAGAAACAATACAGTGCAACCTATATCTCTCTCAACAAGAACAAGAATTAAGGTTCAAAACTTTAGAAAAGAGAAAATGAGAGCTTTGAAGAAATGATGCAAAACTTAGCAATAGATGTGTAAGCTCTTGTTGTAAATTTTGCAAAACTCAAGTGAGCTATTTATAGGCAAATGATTTTTCAATTTTAAATTTGAAAAGATTCCCATGTCAAAAACATCATCATTTACTTTTTAAAAATTTCAAATCTAATATTTTTACTTTTTGCATGTGACAAAAGGAGCACACTTTACTTTTCAAAAATTTCAAACATAATCTTTTACTTTTTGCATATGACAAAAGGAGCACACTTTACTTTTCAAAATTTTCAAATAAAGACATCTACCTTTTGCATAAGTCAAGAAAATCATCCACCACTTTTGAAAATATTCAAATAAAACATACACATGTAAAAGATGACAATCAATCATCTTAATATTTTCAAAGTTCAAACCTTTAATCATGTCATACACATGTGAAAAATGACAATCAATCATCTTTCAAAATTTTCAAATTTAATTTTCAAAATATTCATGCATATGTGGAAAATGTATTTTAATGTTTTATGATAAAATATTAATTTTGAGCCTTAATCCTAATTTCAAATTTTTTAAGAGATTTACAAAATTACTTTATGATTTTAATATGAACTTGTTCCCTTCTTGCTCATGCTTGCTTCCTTGATGTGCTTGATTATATTGTGTGGACAACTTGAGTTTGAGACTCCTTTATTCTTTGGATTCATTTGTTATCATCAAAATCCATTTGTAGATTTACATGAAACTTGAAACCTTGGGTTCAACAATCTCCCTCTTTATGATGATGACAAATACTTGATAGAACCTGAAGCCTGTATTAATACTTAAACTCCCCTGAGAATGTGCGTTAGTTTTTCAAGCAAAAATATAAATATAATTCCAAGTATATATAACAAGTTTAGCAATTTAAACAATATTAACGTTCTAGTCTAAAACTTCTCCCCCTTTTGGCATCATTAAAAAGGAATCATAATTAACTCAATAAGATATATTCCTACAATAACCAATAGACAAATAAAACGTTGCGTTAGTAGAGACTGTAGAAATTAGAACCACCCGTGTCCGACAAAACTTGCAAACGTTGAAGCCGAATTTTATCATCTCGGTGCGGAAGAAAATTTAAATCCGCTTGATGTTATTGACGAATTAGATGTTTTAGAGATTTGAAGATGAATAATTAAAATTATTCGTGTCCGACAAAACCTGCAAATGTTGGAAGTCTAACTCTGGCAATTCGGTGCGGAGCCACGCGTATCTGACAAAACCTGTAAAGGTTGGAGGCCTAGTTCTAGCAGTCAGTGCGAAAGCAGATCAATCGCCTGATGTTGTTGACAAACGGGTTTGAAGGCTCTGAGTTTCTATAAAAAAAATCATTTTCACCAATCGGATACCAAAAAAAAACATTGCTTATTGACCTAAGTTCTATTTCTCCATAACGATAGAATGGCCAAACAATTCTCTTCTACTAATGTTCCAGACTTGAATCAGGAACTCTTGACGCATCAACCATCAATCTTATCTCCTAAGGCCGTCAATGCCATGATAGGAGCAGAGAACCGTTTTTCTAGTAAGAAAACTTTTGACAATGTGTGTCCAGCATAACTTATATTTCTTTTGACTAATAAGATTTGAAGAGACAATAGTTTGTCTTGTTTTTTATGCTATCTCTATAAAATCAGTTTTAAAGTTCATCCGATTTGCATCAAATCTTATTCTCATCTCTATAACTCATCTGCATTCCTTCAATATTCTCGCTTTAAGTTTTCAATTCTTTTCTCAATGGCTCATTCTTCTAACATTCCTCTAGATGCATCTATGAGGTATTTTACATCTCAATCTCATATCCTTTCTGCAGCTACCATTGGCGCCATGTTGCAGCAAGAGAACAATAGTTTGGCTAATAAGCCAGACTCCGATGCTATCTACGACTTGGTGAGTCTCGGGACTCGCTACTCATCCTCTATTGTCGCTTTTTCCCAGCGGCTACAAGTCAAAAATCATGAGGTTGAAAAGCTTAAAGAACAAATTGTTGTACTTCAACGAATTGTTCAAGAGTCTCACACAAGGGAAGGAATCCTTCGGCAGAAGAATAAAAAGTTGAAATTTCTATTGGATTCTTCATTCTGCTTGCCAGTTCCCATGGATAGGGATGACATGATATTGTATGAAGAGAATGAGCGTCTCAAACATGAGGCTAAGAATCTCAAGTTTATGTAAAAGTATTTAAAAAAATATCTCTCTATTTTTATGAACTCTCATCTATCTTTCAAGAGATATTCATAACATGCATCATACCTATTTCTCTTCTAATCATAAATAATCTATCTTCTGGTAAGGGTTTTGTGAATATATTTGCTAACTGATCGTGTGTGTTTGTGAACTCCAGTACTATATCGCCTTTCTGCACGTGATCTCAAAAAAAATGATATCTTATTTCAATATGCTTAATTCTAGAATGTTGTATTGGGTTTTGTTTTTAAGATTTATAGCACTTGTATTATCACATTTGATTGGAATGTGATTATACATAAGTTTAAAATCCTCAAGTTGTTGCTTCATGTAAAGAACTTGAGCACAACAACTACCCGCAGCAACATATTCTGCCTCAGCAGTAGATAGTGCAACAGAATTTTGTTTTTTTTTTTACTAAACCAGGAAACTAGTGCACGACCTAAGAAATGACATGTTCTACTAAAACTTTTTCGATCATCTTTGCAACCAGTATAATCGGTATCTGAATAACTAATAAGATCGAAAGAAGTGTGTTTAGGATACCATAACTCTAAGTCATTGGTATTGGCAAAATATCTAAAAATCCGCTTGACTGCAATCAAATGAGATTATTTTGGAAATGATTGAAAACGTGCACATAAACATACACTAAACATAATATCTGGTCTACTGGCTGTCAAATATAATAAGCTACCAATCATACCTCGATATACTTTCGAATCAACTAGTTTACCGGATTCATCTTTATCAAGTTTAGTGGATGGGCTCATTGGTGTTCCAGTTTCCTTAGCACCTTCCATCCCAAGTTTCTTCAGCAATTTTTTAATATATTTTGATTGATTGATGAATATCCCACTTTTTGCTTGCTTAATTTGCAATCCGAGAAAGAATATAAGCTCTCCCATCATGCTCATTTCAAATTCTTCCTGCATAGTCTTAGCAAAAACTTGGCACATATTTTCATTAGTAGCACCGAATATTATATCATCAACATAAATTTGAATCAAAAGAATATCATCATTTTCGTATATAATGAAAAGAGTTGTATTAATTTTTCCTCTTAAAAAGCCTTTTTTCAATCAAGAAACTACTGAATCTCTCGTACTGCGCTCTAGGAGCTTCTTTGAGTCCAAATAGTACTTTTGTGAGTTTGAAAACATGATTTAGAGAAATATGATTTTCAAAACCTAGAGGTTGCTCAGCATATACTTCTTCATTTATAAAACCGTTTAAGAAAGCACTTTTAACATCCATTTGAAAAAGTTTAAAATCTTTATAACAAGCATATGTAAGTAGCATTCGAATAGCTTCTAATCTTGCGACTGGTGCATATGTCTCATCATAATTAATTCATTCTTCTTTATTGAAACCTTGGACCACTAGTCGAGCCTTATTTCTAGTAATGACTCCGGACTCATGTTTCTTGTTTCTAAAAACTCATTTTGTTCTAATAATAGTATGATTTTTAGGTTTAGGAACAAGTGTTCAAACATTATTTCTTTCAAATTGATTAAGCTCTTCTTGCATAGCTAGAATCTAAGATTTATCAAGAAGTGCTTCATCAATATTTTTAGGTTCAATCTGAGATAGAAAAGCAGTATGATTGCAAATATTTCTAAGAGATGATCGAGTATTTACACCTCGTGAAGGTTCTCCTAGAATTTATTCCGCTGGATGATCTTTCACATATTTCCACTATTTGGTTGCATCTTGTACTAAGTCTTGATGATCTTTCCTTCTATTTTCATGATCTTTCATTTTGAATTGTCTCCAAATATCACACATCCTTTTTCTTTAGAAGTGAAGTCAATGAATTTAGTTTTGTCTTCTGTCACGTATCTTGAGCATCCGTTGTCTAAAAATCATTTATTTTTACCTGTAGAATACTTCATGCATACCTACAAAAACAATTAAAAAAAAATTCTTGGTACCCAAATTCTTTGGGTCCTTTATTTATTAGTATTAAAATAAACAAGATTCTTAGGTACCCATATGGCCCTAATAGTCATTGTATGATTTCTTCTAATAGGACAAGCAAAATAATTATGACCATTTCTATTACAAAAATTGCAAATAGCATGTGATATATATGAAGAACTTGAGTGATTATAATAGTATCCTTTTTTAACAAAATTATTTTTATGAAAAGAATTTTGAATATTGGATTTTGATGTAGAAGGATTATCAAAGAAGTTTTTATAAGATTTGTATTTTTGTTTTGGCTTATATCCCAAGCCTGCCTTATCAAAAACATATCTTTGACTACCAAGAAGTTTTTTAAAATTTCTTCTTCCACTCGTAAATTTTTCAATAATATTTTCTAAATCAGTTTTCTTTTTCTTCAATTCAAAATTTTCATCTTTCAAAACAATACTTTCTTTTCTTAAAATATCAATTTCGTTTGTTAAAAAAGAATTTTTCTTTTTCAAAACAGTATACTTGATACCCAATTTTTCAAATTCCTCATATACCTCTTCTAAAACATTTTGCAATTCTTCATATGAAGGATCTTCAATATTATCAAGATTTGTTACCTCAATGTCATCTTTAGCCATAAGACAAAGATTTGCTGATTCTCCATTGCTTGCTTCACTATCTGAGCTATTTGAATCATCATCCCATATAGCTTTCATTGATTTTTTGCATTTGTTTCGATCTTTCTTTAGCAGAGGACAATCTGACTTGATATGACCAGGTTTATTGCATTTATAACAAATTAAAGTGTCTTTTTTACCTGAATCTTTCTTGGAAAACTTTTTGAAGGATTTCCTTGGAGGAGTTTTATTTTTCTTTAAGAACCTCTGAATTCTTCTTGTTATCATCGCAACTTCTTCATCTTTGTCGTCATTTTCCTCATTTTCATCACTTTCACTTTCATGTGGAACAGCTTTAAGTGCCAAGCTCTTCTTTGACTTTCCTTCTTCTTCTCCTCTTTTCAATGTGTACTCATGGGTGATAAGTGACCCGATGAGTTCATTCACTTCGAGCTTCTTGAGGTCTCTAGGTTCAAGAATCGCTGTCACTTTTGATTCCCAACGTTTTGGTAGAGAGTTGAGAATTTTTCTTACTATTTCCACTTTGGAATAAACTTTGCCAAGAGCTGTCAAACTGTTTATGATGTTAGTAAAACGAGTGTACATACTAGAAATAGATTCATCATCATTCATCTTAAACATTTCATATTCATGAGTAAGAATATAAATTTTTGATTCCTTGACTTGAGAAGTTCCTTCATAAGTAACTTCCAAGTTATCCCAAATTTCCTTTGCTGTAGCACAAGTCATTACTCTATTAAATTCATTACCATTGAGAGCATTATATAATAAATTCATAACAGTTAAATTCAAAGTATAAAGTCTATCGTCTTCACGATTAAACTCTTCTTCTTCCTTTTTGACCTTTACTCCATCAACCACTTTTGTTGGAATATAAGGTCCATTTACAATACATTTCCAGATTTCTCGACCTTGAGCCTGAAGGAATATTCTCATTCTAATTTTCCAGAATGAGTAATTGTCTCCGCAAAAGAGTGGAGGCCGACTGCTAGATTGACCTTCACCAAATGATGCTGCAATGTTAGCCATAAAATCTTAACTCAAAAGATAGTTAATATTATAATAGAGCTCTAGCTCTGATACCAATTGTCGCCCCGATGACTAACACAAGAGGGGGGGTGAATTGAGTTGTATTTAAAAAAAATAACAATTATAAATCAAATATATAATATAAAATATAAACAAAATATGAAACAACAATAAATATAAATAGTAAGAGTAAGAGAGAAGCAAACTCAGTATGTTAACGAGGTTCAGCCCCACTGCCTACGTCCTCGCCTCAAGCTACCTTTTGAGGATTCCCAAATCCACTATTCAATCTCCTTTAGGTGGAGATAGAAACCTATTACACCTTTGAGCAGCACCGCTCCAAAGAATCCGTGTAGAACACCCTCTACACTTCCAATCACCTTACACTTGGTGATTTAACTATTCCCCGTGTAGAACACCTTCTACACACACAAGGGTTATACACACCCTTTTACAAATACAAGAGTTGATAGTAGGTAGACTATCAAAGTACACTCCTCAATGAGTGAGATAGAAACAATACAGCGCAACCTATATCTCTCTCAACAAGAACAAGAATTAAGGCTCAAAATTTTAGAAAAGAGAGAATGAGAGCTTTGAAGAAATGATGCAAAACTTAGCAATAGATGTGTAAGCTCTTGTTGTAAATTTTGCAAAACTCAAGTGAGCTATTTATAGGCAAATGATTTTTCAATTTCAAATTTGAAAAAATTCCCATGTCAAAAATATCATCATTTACTTTTCAAAAATTTCAAATCTAATATTTTTACTTTTTGCATGTGACAAAAGGAGCACACTTTACTTTTCAAAAATTTCAAACATAATCTTTTACTTTTTGCATATGACAAAAGGATCACACTTTACTTTTCAAAATTTTCAAATAAAGACATCTACCTTTTGCATGAGTCAAGAAAATCATCCACCACTTTTGAAAATATTCAAATAAAACATACACATGTAAAAGATGACAATCAAGCATCTTAATATTTTCAAAATTCAAACCTTTAATCATGTCATGCACATGTGAAAAATGACAATCAATCATCTTTCAAAATTTTCAAATTTAATTTTCAAAATATTCATGCATATGTGGAAAATGTATTTTAATGCTTTATGATAAAATATTAATTTTGAGCCTTAATCCTAATTTCAAATTTTTTAAGAGATTTACAAAATTATTCTATGATTTTAATATGAACTTGTTCCCTTCTTGCTCATACTTGCTTCCTTGATGTGCTTGATTATATTTTGTGGACAACTTGAGTTTGAGACTCCTTTATTCTTTGGATTCATTTGTTATCATCAAAATCCATTTGTAGATTTACATGAAACTTGAAACCTTCGGTTCAACATAATGAATAGGAATTTTAAATCGTATATATATATATATATAATATAAATTATAAAATTATAATTTCTATAAAATAATGTTGCCCAGATGACTAATACAAGAGGGGGGGTGAATTGAGTTGTATTTAAAAAAATAACAATTATCAATCAAATATATAATATAATATATAAACAAAATATGAAACAACAATAAATATAAAGAGTAAGGGTAAGAGAGAAGCAAACTCAGTATGTTAACGAGGTTCGGCTCCACTGCCTACGTCCTCGCCTCAAGCTACCCCTTGAGAATCCCCAAATCCACTATTTAATCTCCTTTAGGTAGAGATAGAAACCTATTACACCTTTGAGCAGCACCGCTCCAAAGAATCCGTGTAGAACACCCTCTACACTTCCAATCACCTCACACTTGGTGATTTAACTATTCCCCGTGTAGAACACCTTCTACACTTCCAATCACTTCACACTTGGTGATTTAACTATTCCCCGTGTAAAACACCTTCTACACACACAAGGGTTATACACACCCTTTTACTGATACAAGAATTGATAGTGGGTAGACTATCAGAAAACACTCCTCAATGAGTGAAATAAAAACAATACAGCGCAAACTATATCTCTCAAAATGAACAAGGGTTAAGGCTCAATGCTTAGAGAAGAGAGAATGAAAACTTTGAATGAATGTTGTATGCTCTTGGTGTTGTGAATGTGAAGCTCTCAAATGATCTATTTATAGGCATATGAGACTTCATATTCAAATTTAAAAAGATTCACATGTCAAAGACATCATCATTCAGTTTTCAAAAATTTCAAACCTAATCTTTTTACTTTTTGCATGTGACAAAAGGAGCACACTTTACTTTTCAAAATTTTCAAATCTAATCTTTTACTTTTTGCATATGACAAAAGGAGCACACTTTACTTTTTAAAATTTTCAAACAAAAACATCTACCTTTTGCATAAGTCAAGAAAAGCATCCATTACTTTTGAAAATATTCAAATAAAACATGCACATGTGAAAGATGACAATCAATCATCTTAATATTTTCAAAATTCAAACCTTTAATCATGTCATGCACATGTGAAAGATGACAATCAATCATCTTAATATTTTTAAAATTCAAACCTTTAATCATGTCATGCATATGTGAAAGATGACAATCAATCATCTTTCAAAATTTTCAAATTGAATTTTCAAAATATTCATGCACATGTGGAAAATGTATTTTAATGCTTTATGATAAAATATTAATTTTGAGCCTTAATCCTAATTTCGAATTTCTAAGAGATTTACAAAATTACTCTATGATTTTAATGTGAACTTATTCCCTTCTTACTCATGCTTTCTTTCTTGATGTGCTTGATTCTATTGTATGGACAACTTGAGCTTGAGACTCCTTTATTCTTCGAATTCATTTGTTATCATCAAAATCCATGTGTAGATTTACATGAAACTTGAAACCTTGAGTTCAACAATCTCCCCCTAGTTGATGATAACAAATACTTGATAGAACCTGAAACCTGTATTAATACTTAAGCTCCCCCTAAGAATGTGCGTTAGTTTTTCAAGTAAAAATATAAATATAATTCCAAGCATATATAACAAGTTTAGCAATTTAAACAATGTTAATGTTCTAGTTTAAAACTTCTCCCCATTTTGGCATCATTAAAAAGGAATCATAATTAGCTCAATAAGATATATTCCTATAATAACCAATAGATAAATAAAACGCTGCGTTAGTGGAGACTGTAGAAGTTAGAACCACCCGTGTCCGACAAAACCTGCAAAGGTTGAAGCCGAATTTTATCATCTCGGTGCGGAAGAAGATTTTGTAAAGAGCTGAATAATTGAAACCACCCGTGCCCGACAAAACCTGCAAAGGCTAGAGGCGTAGCTCTGGCAATTCGGTGCAGAGATTTGATCTGCTTGATGTTGCTGAAAAATGAGATATTATCATGATTTGTAAGCTTGTCTTGTTCTTATTTCCGTTTCTATAAGAGCAATCGTTAGTTTTATCTATTTCGTATCAAGATTTCTTCTCATCTTTACAATTTGCTTGCATTCTCATTCTACAATTTTTCAATAGCTCGTAGATTTCCCTTCAGTACTTCTCTTGATCAAGATTTGAGGTATCCTTCATCTCAGTCTCAATCTATTTCTGCATCTGTCGTGGGTGCCATGAAGCAACAAGAAACTGATTTAGCTAATAAATCAGATCATGACGCCATTTACGAACTTGTGAGTCTCGAAACTCGATACTCATCATCTATCGTCGCGTTTTCTGCTCGGTTGCAGTCCAAAACTCGCGAAATTGAGAAGCTTAGCGAGACTGTTTCTGTACTTCAACGACTTGTTTATGAGTCAAACAAAAAAATAGTAGAGTTAAAGCAACAGAATAAGGATTTGAAATCCTTACTTACCTCTTCATTTCGATTGCTTAATCCTTTAGACAAGGATGGCATGATTATTTATGAGAAGCAAATGCATTTGAATGATGAGGCTAAATGTCTCAAGTTTCTGTAGGTCATTTAAGATAATGAAATAAAAGTATCTAGCAGATATCTATGGCATGCATCATTCCTATTTCTCTTCTAATCATGCATAGTCTATCTTCTGGTAGGGGTTTTGTGAAAATGTCTGCCAATTGATCATATGTACTAGTGAATTCTAATACAATATCTCCCTTCTGCACATGATCTCTAAGAAAATGATATCTAATTTCAATATGTTTGGTCCGAGAATGTTTTATTGGATTCTTTGAAAGATTTATAGCACTTGTATTATCACATTTGATTGGAATGTGATTGTACATAAATTTAAAATCCTCAAGTTGTTGCTTCATGTAAAGAACTTGAACACAACAACTACCTACAGCAACATATTCTGCCTCAGCAGTAAATAGTGCAATAGAATTTTGTTTTTTACTAAACTAGGAAACTAGTGCACGACCTAAGAAGTGACATGCTCCACTAGTGCTTTTTCGATCTATTTTACAGCCAACATAATCTGCATCTGTGTAGCTGATTAGATCGAAAGATGTGTGCTTAGGGTACCATAACCCTAAGTTAATTGTACCACTAAAATATCTAAGAATGCGCTTAACTGCAATTAAATGTGATTCTTTTGGAGATGATTGAAAGCGTGCACATAAGCACACACTAAACATAATATCTGGTCTACTGGCTGTCAAATATAATAAACTACCAATCATACCTCGATATACCTTCGAGTCAACTGGTTTACTGGTTCCATCTTTATCAAGTTTAGTGGATGGGCTCATTGGTGTTCCAGTTTCCTTAGCACCTTCCATCCCAAACCTCTTCAGCAATTTCTTAATATATTTCGATTGATTGATGAATGTCCCACTTTTTCCTTGCTTAATTTGCAATCCGAGAAAGAATGTAAGCTCTCCCATCATGCTTATTTTAAATTCTTCCTGCATAGTCTTAGCAAAAACTTGGCACAAATTTTCATTAGTAGCACCGAATATTATATCATCAACATAAATCTGAATCAAAAGATTAACATCATTTTCGTATTTAATGAAAAGAGTTGTATCAATTTTTCCTCTTGAAAAGCCTTTTTCAATCAAGAAACCACTAAGTCTCTCGTACCACGCTCTAGGTGCTTGTTTGAGTCCATATACTGCTTTTGTGAGTTTGAAAACATGATTTGGAGAAATATGATTTTCAAAACCTGGAGGTTACTCAACATATACCTCTTCATTTATAAAACCATTTAAGAAAGCACTTTTAACATCCATTTGAAAAAGTTTGAAATTTTTATAACAAGCATATGCAAGTAGCATTCGAATAGCTTCTAATCTTGCAACTGGTGCATATGTCTCATCATAATTGATTCCTTCTTCTTGATTGAAATATTGGGCTACAAGTCGAGCCTTATTTCTAGTATTGACTCTGGACTCATCTTTCTTGTTTCTAAAAACTCATTTTGTTCCAATAATAGTATAATTTTTGGGTCTAGGAACAAGTGCCCAAACATCATTTTTTTCAAATTGATTAAGCTATTCTTGCATAGCTAGAATCCAAAATTCATCAAGAAGTGCTTCATCAATATTTTTAAGTTCAATCTGAGATAGAAAAGAAGTATGATTGCAAATATTTCTAAGAGATGATCAAGTGCTTACACCTCATGAAAGTTCTCCTAGAATTTGTTCCACTGGATGATCTTTCACAAATTTCCACTGTTTGGTTGCATCTTGTATTAAATTTTGATGATCTTTCCTAATGTCTCCATGTTGGACTTCCTCTATTGTGTTCTCTTTGTTGAGATTGAGACTTTTCGTATTATTTATACCTCATGTTTCTTCATCAATAGATTTCTTGGAGAGTAGAGAATTAGATTCATCAAATACTACATGCATAGATTCTTGTACAGTCAAAGTCTTTTTATTGAATACTCTATAAGCTTTACTATTAGTAGAATACCCGAGAAAGATACCTTCATCAGATTTTGCATCAAACTTGCCTAAATTATCTCTATCATTTAAAATAAAACATTTGCATCCAAATACATGAAAGTAAGTAATATTGGGCTTTTTCTCATTCCAAAGCTCGTAGGGGGTTTTTATCTAATTTAGACTTTAGCATAACTCTATTTATAACATAACATGCAGTACTTACTGCTTCGGTCTAAAAATAACTAGGCAAGTTGTTCTCATTGAGCATTGTTCTTGCCATCTCTTGAAGAGATCTATTTTTCCTCTCTACTACCCATTTTGTTGAGGAGTTCGAGGAGCAGAAAAATTATGTACAAAACCATTTTCATCACAAAATGTTTCAATATTTTTATTAACAAACTCTTTTCCCCTATCACTTCGGATACTTGAAATAGTATAACCCTTTTCATTTTGAATTCTCTTGCATAACTTGGTAAAGGCATTATGTGCCTCATCTTTATGAGCAAGAAAGATGACCCAAGTATATCTAGAGAAATCATCAACAATAACAAATGCATAATATTTTCCTCCTAAACTTGCAACTCTATTTGGTCCAAAAAGATCCATGTGTATCAGTTGCAATGGTCTAGTAGTGGAAATATGTTTCTTGGTTTTAAAAGAAGTTTTTGTTTGTTTACCAAATTGGCATGCATCACAAATTTTGTCTTTAAGAAAATTTGCCTTTGGTAAACCTCTCACAAGATTATTTTTTGAAAGTTTAGAAATAAGTTCTATGTTGGCATGACCTAGTCTTCTATGCCATAATCAATTAGTTTCATTTTGAGCTGAAAAACAAATGGCATCTTGTGAGGTAATTTCTTCAAAATCAATTGGATAAACATTGTTACTTCTAAAAGCAATAAAACAAATATTACAATCATAATCATTCAAAATAATGCACTTATCCATTTTGAAAGTAACTGTAAATCATTTATCACATAATTGACTTATACTTAAAAGATTATGTTTTAAACCTTCAACAAGTAGAACATCTTCAATTATGAGAGAAGACTCATTACCAATTTTACCTATTCCCACGATCTTCCCTTTCGAGTTGTCTCCAAATGTCACGTGTTCTTCTTCTTTAGATCTAAGATCAAAAAACTTAGTCTTGTCTCCCATCATGTGTCTTGAACATCCACTATCTAAAAACCATTTATTTTTGTTCGTGGAAGACTTCATGCACACCTATAAAAACAATTAAAATGATTTTTCTTGGTACCCAAGTTCTTTGGGTCCTTTATTTATTAGTATTAGAAGAAACAAGATTTTTAGGTACCCATATGACCCTAATAGTCATTGTATGTTTTCTTCTAATAGGACAAGCAAAATAATTATGACTATTTCTATTACAAAAATTGTAAATAGCATGTGACATATATAAAGAACTTGAGTGATTATAATAGTATCATTTTTTAACATGATGAGTGCACAAAAATGCACTCTAAATACTCTATTTAAATACTAAAATAAATGAGAAAACAATGGATATAACTCATGTTAATAAAATTAATGGTCATTTATCTTGAGATAGATATAAGCATGATTTAATATATTGATGAGAATATAAAATGCCATATTTTCCTCTCTTAATGTTTAAAACTTTATTCTTATTTGATGCCTAAATATACTCATTATTCTTATATTTTGATTTAGGACACAAATGGAGACATTAGGAGCAAATGAAGATAATTGCGGAATTTTAGACAGTTCTGACATCTTTTCGTAAAATGGGCATAACTCTCTCATCCAATCTCTGATTGAGCTGATTCAAGATGATCTAGAACCGCAATAGAAATATCTATAACTTTTATGTTTTGTGTTTGAAGAGATATCCACTCAATATAAGACAAAATCGACCATCAAGTGGACGAACCTGTACTTGACGTTCTTGGATATTTTTCAGCCACTTGCATCAAATCCAAATGTCATCATAATATTTTCTAGCAAGCACTCCTACACCAACTTGAAAATTCAATGATCAATTCAGATACAAGGTGAAGTGCACTCAAGTTTCTTCAAGACAAATTATTTGACCACAAGATATTAAGTCATACAAGACAACTAATAGATAGAGAAGCAAAATTGAAACACTCAACCTACAAGCAAAATCCAGCTCATGCATGGTGGGAAAACAAATGATCAAAATGACAACTCACAAATCACTTGGATTCAAGAATGGCACATGGCAAAACAAGTTGAAATTGTGATGATTTTGTCATGACAACTTGCATGAAGGATGCTTATAAATAGAAGGGAGGGGTGTGTGTTCTAAGACCATGCTTAGTGTGCTTGGATGCCTTGGAAGATACATTGTTTTTGAGAGCTTGAGAAAAGAAAAGAAAAACCAAAGAAGAGAGAAGAAAATAATGGTTGGCTCTTCCATATTATCCCTTGAAGAATTTTTGTTGCATATTTTCAATATGTGTAACTAATTTTCTAGTAGAGCTAGGGATGAATTTGTATATATGATGGTATTTGTAATTGTTTTTTATTCATATATGTGTTCTTCAAATATTAAACTCTTTTGTTTAGTCATTCGAAATTTATTATAAATGTTTTCGTCACCAAATAATCTTAGAATTTATTTCATTTATAGATTCAGTCATGCTTTTTCTATTAAATGCAATAATCCTTTGATTATGTTTGGTTCAATTGGTTATCTATTTTAATTTAATTCTCTGCTGCAATATTGCTCTACGAGTATATTGTCGACGTTGAATTTCTTTAATATCGATAACAATTCCTGTTCTTATATTGTGACGAATGATTTTTCGAAAGATTACATTTGATTTAAATCTGGTTATTAATTTTTATTTTCTGATTGAAAATTTGGACATAGAATTTTCAATTGAGTTATTAATGAATCGAAAATAATTACAATACCAATTATATACAAAGGATTCTCGATGCTTTACTTTTCGCACTCATCTAAATCTTTTTGTTAATTTCGTTACTGTTCTTCAATTTCTCAATCCATCTCCCTGTGGAATCGACACCCCAAAGCTATACTGCAAACGACCGCGTTATTCTTTGGGCGTAATCAAATTTTGGCGCCGTTGCCGGGGAGACGGTAGAAGAATTTGTAGTTTTTTTAGTAGTTTGTTAAAAAAAAAAAAAGCAGTAGTTTCGTTCATTTTCTTTTTAGCTTTCTGCATCTTTATTTTATTTTACTTTTCTTTTCATAATTATTTTTTTTCAGTATTACGCTTTTCTTTACTTTGCATGTGCAGGTACAGAGACGCTTTTGGACGGTTTGCTAGTAGACCCGTGCTAGAGTCAGATTCAGAATCTAATTTTTCTAATCGCTTGTTTGATAATTCTTCCAATTCTGACGCGATGAGTGAACACGTGGACTAACCTGTTAGAACCCTCCAAGATTATCTTCATCCCACACGAACAGCCACACCATCCTGTATTATGTTCTCACCTAATGTTCGTCATGTAGATTTTAAAACGGGAATGATACAATTACTTCCGACTTTCCATGGTCTAGAAAATGAAAACCCCTATGTTCATATTAGGGAATTTGAGGAAGTAGTTGCAACATTTCACGGTCAAAATACCACTGACGAAACTGTAAGGCTAAAGTTCTTTCCTTTTTCTTTGAAAGATAAAGCTAAGAGTTGGTTGTACTCACTAAGACCACGGTCTATTGGAACATGGAGTGAGATGACTCAAGTGTTTTTCAATAAATACTTTCCCCAACATAAGACTAATGCTTTAAAAAGACAAATCTCTACCTTTGCACAAAAGGATAGTGAGACTTTGTACCAGTCTTGGGAAAGATTTAAAGAATTACTGAGTATGTGTCCCCACCATGGATATGAGAATTGGCGCTTAGTGAGTTATTTCTATGAAGGCCTTACGCCTAGGGAACGTCAATTCGTGGAAATGATGTGCAATGGAGAATTTTTACAAAAACATCCCGATGAGGCCATAGAGTACCTCAATGAACTTGCTGAAAAAGCTCATACTTGGACTGGACCTAGTGCTACTGATAGCACAAACAGGTCACGACCTACAGGAAACTTGAGTGGTGGTATTTACCATCTAAGGGAGGAGGATAACCTTAAGGCTAAGGTTGAAATGCTCACCAGAGAATTAGAGTTATTGAAAACTAAAAACTCAAAACCAACACACACGGCTAATCATGCAGAATCTTTTGGGCCATGTGTTGTCTGTGGTGGGATAGATCATCATTCCCAAGAGTGTCCTACACATACTAACATGAATGGTATGTATGAGGAACAAAGTAATGCTCTAGGTATGTACAAAAAGCCCTTCACACCTTACTCTGAAACTTACAACCCAGGATGGCGTAATCATCCCAACTTCAGCTGGAAGTCTGAAAACCAGCAGCCTGCACAACGCTCTAGATCATATCCTGCACCATACCATGCACCTCAATCTTTTAGAAATTCTTTAGAAGATACTTTGCATACTTTTATTGAAATACAGGGTAAGACTAATCAAAAATTTGAATCTTTAATTATGCAGGTTGTCGAAGAAAATAAGGAAATCAAGAGTCAGGTGTCTAAAATAATGAGTTCATTGACTATGAATGAGAAAGGTAAGTTTCCTTCCCAAACTCAATCTGTACCTCATGGTCAACATATGGCACAAGGAGATCTGAAGGACGTAAACGCCATTGTGACGCGAAGTGGTAAGTCTCTACGTGATCCAATAATAGACAAAAAAAAGGATGTAGAGAAAGATCAAGATAGCAGCAGTCCTGTACTTCCCAAAGAACTTGAGGTAACAAAACCTGAGGAACCTGCGGTAAATACCTTTTCCTCAAGCATTAAAGTCAAGCAAACAAACTCTAGATCATAACAATGATATTTTGGAAAATCTTAGACAGGTAAAAATTAATCTTCCTCTTTTGCATGTAATTAAACAAGTTCCTACTTACGCAAAAATTCTCAAAGATTTGTGTACAGTTAAGAGGAAGCATTGTGTGAAGAAGACTGCATTCTTGACAGAGCAAGTTAGTGCTCTAATTGAACAGCGGATTTCCCCTAAGTACAAGGATCCTGGATGTCCAACCATCACATGCAACATTGGCAATCATGAGCTTGGACAGGCCTTGCTAGATTTAGGGGCTAGTGTAAATTTGATGCCATATTCTATTTATTTGCAATTAGGATTGGGAGAAATCAAACCAACTTCTGTGGTATTGCAATTGGCTGATCGTTCAGTTAGAGCACCACGGGGTGTGGTAGAGGATGTTTTAATTCAAGTTGACAAATTTTACTATCTTGTTGATTTCTTAATTCTAGACACTAGTTCTGCTGTAGAAACCACCTCTAAAATTCCATTAATTTTAGGTAGACATTTTCTTGCTACTTCTAATGCTCTTATCAATTGCAGAAATGGATTGATGAAACTCTCTTTTGGCAATATGACTCTTGAGGTAAATATTTTTCATATTGCAAAACAGCCAGAAGAGGATGTCGAGTGTCATCAGACATACATGATTGACTCACTTATAGAAAGGGATGTTCTTACAACTCATGACTCAGATCCCCTTGAATACTTTATTATTAATTCTGAATTTAATCCTATAAGTGATTCATCTGATGTATTTGACATTTGTGCTATTTTTGACAGAACTCATGATTATAGCACACAGGCATGGCAACCAAAGTTTGAGAAGTTGCCTGAAAAAAGAGAAAGACAGATTCCTTCAAGTAGGGAAGCCCCTAAAGTTGAATTAAAATCCTTACCTAAGGGTTTAAAGCATGTTTTCCTTGGTCCAGGTGATACTTTTCCTGTTATTATTTCATCTGAATTATCTGAGTCCCAAGGTGAGAAATTAATTCAGATTTTATGCAAATATAAATCAACCCTAGGATGGAGTATTGCTGATATAAAAGGCATTAGTCCCCTAATCTGTACTCATAAAATAAATTTAGAGGAAGGAACTAATCCTCGAAGAGACCCCCAGCGTAGACTTAATCCCACAATGAAAGAAGTTGTGAAAAATGAAGTATTGAAACTATTAGATGCAGGAATGATATATCCTATTGCTGATAGTAAATGGGTAAGTCCTACGCAGGTTGTTCCTAAAACGTCAGGAGTAACTGTGATAAAAAATGACCTTGGAGAGTTAGTCCCTACAAAACTGGTGACTGGTTGGCGGATGTGCATTGATTACAGAAAATTAAATCCCGCCACACGAAAAGACCATTTTTCGCTTCCTTTTATTGATCAAATTCTTGAGCGGGTGGCTGGTCATCCTTTTTATTGCTTTCTGGATGGTTATTCTGGTTATTATCAAATTGAAATTGCATTAGAAGATTAGGATAAAACTACTTTTACTTGTCCTTTCGGTACTTAAGATATTCTAATGTTGCATGTGTCGAAACCTCTGATTTGATAAAAATAGTTTGAAACACATACACACTCTGTGGATTGCTATATTTGAATTACTTGTGAAAGGGTTATTGAATTTCTAAGATTGTTTTGATATGTAAATTTGAAAAATGTGTCTTGATGGCCCCTATGTGTGATTTTCTTTGGTCTTTCTCATCATTTTGCATGAAAATTGCTAGGGACTAGCAATGAGTAAGTTGGGGGGTGTGATGAGTGTACAAAAATGCACTCTAATACTAAAATAAATGAGAAAACAATGGATATAACTCATGTTAATAAAATTAATGGTCATTTATCTTGAGATAGATATAAGCATGATTTAATATATTGATGAGAATATAAAATGCCATATTTTCCTCTCTTAATGTTTAAAACTTTATTCTTATTTGATGCCTAAATATACTCATTATTCTTATATTTTGATTTAGGACACAAATGGAGACATTAGGAGCAAATGAAGATAATTGCGGAATTTTAGACAGTTCTGACATCTTTTCGTAAAATGGGCATAACTCTCTCATCTAATCTCCGATTGAGCTGATTCAAGATGATCTAGAACCGCAAGAGAAATATCTATAACGTTTATGTTTTGTGTTTGAATAGATATCCACTCAATCTAAGACAAAATCGACCATCAAGTGGACACACCTGCACTTGACGTTCCTGGATATTTTTCAGCCACTTGCATCAAATCCAAATGTCATCATAATATTTTCTAGCAAGCACTCCTACACCAACTTGGAAATTCAATGATCAATTCAGATACAAGATGAAGTGCACTCAAGTTTCTTCAAGACAAATTATTTGACCACAAGATATTAAGTCATACAAGACAACTAATAGATAGAGAAGCAAAATTGAAACACTCAACCTACAAGCAAAATCCAGCTCATGCATGGTGGGAAAACAAATGATCAAAATGACAACTCACAAATCACTTGGATTCAAGAATGGCATATGGCAAAACAAGTTGAAATTGTGATGATTTTGTCATGACAACTTGCATGAAGGATGCTTATAAATAGAAGGGAGGGGTGTGTGTTCTAAGACCATGCTTAGTGTGCTTGGATGCCTTGGAAGATACATTGTTTTTGAGAGCTTGAGAAAAGAAAAGAAAAACCAAAGAAGAGAGAAGAAAATAATGGTTGGCTCTTCCATATTATCCCTTGAAGAATTTTTGTTGCATATTTTCAATATGTGTAACTAATTTTCTAGTAGAGCTAGGGATGAATTTGTATATATGATGGTATTTGTAATTGTTTTTTATTCATATATGTGTTCTTCAAATATTAAACTCTTTTGTTTAGTCATTCGAAATTTATTATAAATGTTTTCGTCACCAAATAATCTTAGAATTTATTTCATTTATAGATTCAGTCATGCTTTTTCTATTAAATGCAATAATCCTTTGATTATGTTTGGTTCAATTGGTTATCTATTTTAATTTAATTCTCTGCTGCAATATTGCTCTACGAGTATATTGTCGACGTTGAATTTCTTTAATATCGATAACAATTCCTGTTCTTATATTGTGACGAATGATTTTTCGAAAGATTACATTTGATTTAAATCTGGTTATTAATTTTTATTTTCCGATTGAAAATTTGGACATAGAATTTTCAATTGAGTTATTAATGAATCGAAAATAATTACAATACCAATTATATACAAAGGATTCCCGATGCTTTACTTTTCGCACTCATCTAAATCTTTTTGTTAATTTCGTTACTGTTCTTCAATTTCTCAATCCATCTCCCTGTGGAATCGACACCCCAAAGCTATACTGCAAACGACCGCGTTATTCTTTGGGCGTAATCATAACAAAATTATTTTTATGAAAAGAATTTTGAATATTGGACTTTGATGACAAAGGATTATCAAATAAGTTTTTATAAGGTTTGTATTTTTGTTTTGGCATATATCCCAACCCTGCCTTGTCAAAAACACATCTTTGACTACCAAGAAGTTTTTCAAAATTTCTTTTTCCCTTCGTAAAGTTTTCAATAATATTTTCTAAATCAGTTTTCTTTTTCTTCAACTCAAAATTTTCATCTTTCAAAACAATACTTTCTTTTCTTCAAATATCAATTTCGTTTGTTAAAGAAGAATTTTTCTTTTTCAAAACAGTATACTTAATACCCAATTTTTCAAATTCCTCATATACCTCTTCTAAAACATTTTGCAATTCTTCATATGAAGGATCTTCAATATTATCAAGATTTGTTATCTCAATGTCATCTTTAGCCATAAGACAAAGATTTGCTGATTCTCCATTGCTTGCTTCACTATCTGAGCTACTTGAATTATCATTCCATGTAACTTTCATTGCTTTTTTGCCTTTGTTTCGATCTTTCTTTAGCAGAGGACAATCTGACTTGATATGACCAGATTTATTGCATTTATAACAAATTAAAGTGTCATTTTTACCTGAATCTTTCTTGGAAAGCTTTTTGAAAGATTTCCTTGGAGGAGTTTTATTTTTCTTTAAGAACCTCTGAATTCTTCTTGTTATCATCGCAATTTCTTCATCTTTGTCGTCATTTTCCTCATCTTCATCACTTTCACTTTCATGTAGAACAGTTTTAAGTGCCAAGCTCTTCTTTGAATTTCCTTCTTCTTCTCCTCTTTTCAATGTGTACTCATGGGTGATAAATGACCCGATGAGTTCATTCACTTCGAGTTTCTTGAGGTCTCTAGCTTCAAGAATCACTGTTACTTTTGATTCCCAACGTTTTGGTAGAGAGTTGAGAATTTTTCTTACTATCTCCACTTTGGAATAAATTTTGCCAAGAACTGTCAAACTGTTTATGATGTTAGTAAAACGAGTGTACATACTAGAAATAGATTCATCATCATTCATCTTAAACATTTCATATTCATGAGTAAGAATATAAATTTTTGATTCCTTGATTTGAGAAGTTCCTTCATAAGTAACTTCCAAGTTATCCCAAATTTCCTTTGCTGTAGCACAAGTCATTACTCTATTAAATTCATTACCATTGAGAGCATTATATAATAAATTCATAGCAGTTAAATTCAAAGTATAAAGTCTATCGTCTTCACGATCAAACTCTTCTTCTTCCTTTTTGACCTTTACTCCATCAACTACTTTTGTTAGAATATAAGGTTCATTTACAATGCATTTCCAGATTTCTCGACCTTGAGTTTGAAAGAATATTCTCATTCTTACTTTCCAGAATGAGTAATTGTCTCCGCAAAAGAGTGGAGGCCGACTGCTAGATTGACTTTCACCAAATGAAGCTGCAATGTTAGCCATAAGATCTTAACTCAAAAGATAGTTAATCTTATAACAGAGCTCTAACTCTGATACCAATTGTTGCCCAGATGACTAACACAAGAGGGGGAGTGAATTGAGTTGTATTTAAAAAAATAACAATTATAAATCAAATATATAATATAATATATAAACAAAATATGAAACAACAATAAATATAAAGAGTAAGGGTAAGAGAGAAGCAAACTCAGTATGTTAACGAGGTTCGGCCCCACTGCCTACGTCCTCGCCTCAAGCTACCCCTTGAGGATCCTCAAATCCACTATTCAATCTCCTTTAGGTGGAGATAGAAACCTATTACACCTTTGAGCAGCACCACTCCAAAGAATCCATGTAGAACACCCTCTACACTTCCAATCACCTCACACTTGGCGATTTAACTATTTTCTGTGTAAAACACCTTCTACACTTTCAATCACCTCACACTTGGTGATTTAACTATTTTCCGTGTAGAACACCTTCAACACACACAAGTATTATACACACCATTTTACTGATACAAGAATTGATAGTGGGTAGGCTATCGGAAAACACTCCTCAATGAGTGAAATAAAAACAATACAGCGCAAACTATATTTCTCAAAATGAACAAGGGTTAAGGCTCAATGCTTAGAAAAAAGAGAATGAAAATTTTGAATGAATGTTGTATACTCTTGGTGTTGTGAATGTGAAGCTCTCAAATGATCTATTTATAGATATATGAGACTTCATATTCAAATTTAAAAAGATTCACATGTCAAAGACATCATCATTCACTTTTCAAAAATTTCAAACCTAATCTTTTTACTTTTTGCATGTGACAAAAGAAGCACACTTTACTTTTCAAAATTTTCAAATCTAATCTTTTACTTTTTGCATATGACAAAAGGAGCACACTTTACTTTTTAAAATTTTCAAACAAAGACATCTACCTTTTGCATAAGTCAAGAAAAGCATCCATCACTTTTGAAAATATTCAAATAAAACATGCACATGTGAAATATGACAATCAATCATCTTAATATTTTCAAAATTCAAACTTTTAATCATGTCATGTACATGTGAAAGATGACAATCAATCATCTTAATATTTTCAAAATTCAAACCTTTAATCATGTCATGCACATGTGAAAGATGACAATCAATCATCTTTCAAAATTTTCAAATTGAATTTTCAAAATATTCATGCACATGTGGAAAATGTATTTTAATGCTTTATGATAAAATATTAATTTTGAGCGTTAATCCTAATTTCGAATTTATAAGAGATTTACAAAATTACTCTATGTTTTTAATGTGAACTTGTTCCCTTCTTGCTCATGCTTTCTTCCTTGATGTGCTTGATTATATTGTATGGACAACTTGAGCTTGAGACTCCTTTATTCTTCGAATTCATTTGTTATCATCAAAATCCATGTGTAGATTTACATGAAATTTGAAATTTTGAGTTCAAAAAATAATATTATATTATAATTTATAACGTGAAGTATGTTTAATAATGTTATAATGCTATATTATATAATTTGCATGTTATATAATTTATTAAAAATAAAAAATTAGTATTTTATAATTTGCATATTAAATAAATTATATAATTTGTACTATTTAACGTTCAAAACACGTTAAGTAGTCGTTAAATAGATACTTATTATAATAAAATAGATATATGCGTGTATTTCCTCTTTTTGTAATATATATAATATTTTAGAATCGTATATAAAACTTGGCTATGAAACTAGTCATGAGTTTCACTTTACTAAATTTGTAACAACTAATTTATGAAATTAGGATCAACTTCTTTGAAAAGAAGTTTTGAACTTTTGTTAATTTGTATTGTTTTTTTTTTTTTGGGAAGAACCCTAGATATTCATACAAACTTTTGTAATTTTGTTATATGATTCAATTTCAAACCGAGAATATAAGAATTTTAAAATGTTTGAGTTGAGATTCAATTTCAATTTAGAAGTCTAAAATAGATGATGGTTTCTAAGAAGTTTGAATTCTAATATTTTGGATAATGATTATGTAGTAAAATATCTAATTTAAAGAATATAAGTATCAATTTCAAACCGAGGATTAACATCACTTTAAAAATAATAAAGGTAATATTATTATTAATAATAATAATAATAATAATAATGAGAAAAAATATTTACAGTAATATAACTCATGATTCTCAACATATTTATTTATAACAATGCATATGATTTGAGTTCTTACAAGCCATTTAAGTTTAAACTAACATGTAATATAATTTTTTTTTCACTTTATGGAAACATATAAGAATGATATTACTGTATATGATTCTTCAGATATTTATTTTAGTCATACCATGATTCTTACTGCACAAATAATCTTGTATGACTAAAATATAGGGATATGACTAATTAAAAATTAAGTAGACTAAATTGTAGAGATATGACAAAAATGTAGGGAATAGTAATGTATATTATATGCATTAGACAAATATGTTAAATTTATATATTAAGTGTCCGTTAAATTTAATCAAAGAAAGAAGATCAAAAGTTAATGGAAAATGAAAAAAATCGTTAAGTGATCATTAGATAACCATCTATTATATTTATTATTGCTCAAGTTCTCTTGCTTCTTTTGATGCAATTTGTATTTTATTTTTCTTTCATCCATTACTATGACTTATGATCATTTGTTGTGGCAGATCAAAACATAAGTTTTCCATAAAATCCTCAAAATACTGCAAAAACTCAACAGAATGCAATATATGGTTTGAAAACTCTCCCTCAATAATTTTTAATTATACATATCTGTTTTAAATTAATATAAGGTATTTTAAATTTTGAAATGATATTTTAGATATAATAAGTGACTGTTAAATTTAACGATCGCTTAACGAAAAAATGAAAAAATTCGTTAAGTAATCGTTAGATAGCCACTTATTATAATAGAATAGATATATATATATATATATATATATATGACGTCATCGGTGGACAGGGGGCACTTGCATATTTGTAGGTGTGATCCTCCGACACGAATAGAATAATTTCATAACATTCCCCAAACAATGTACGCATGGCTTTGTCAAGCATGGCATTTGTTTATCTGATTTATCGACAGCTATGTTAAAATTTCCGAAGGCCAATTCCCCATTGTCGTTCCCCTCATTAGCCTCAAATTTTCTACTTGTACATGGTTTACAAGCAAATTTACTTCCGAGATATAATGAAATCCATAACAAGCTTGTTTGTATAAGTGTATTATGCACCCCGAATATCCTTAAATTTTGTTATGCAACCAAGAAATTAGAAATTTGTTCTCTCAAGAATATATAAATTCTAACAAGTTTTATAGAAATGATATAATTGTGTGAGAGAATTTTGAAAATGGCTTCTGAGATTACTCAATTCGTAGGCCAATGAGTCTATTTATAGATGGCCGAAAGATTATGAAATCTTATTCAAACAAGTATTAATTTTGTGTAAGTTACCAAGTAACACAAATGTGACTTTGTCCAATGGTCATGTTGTTTCTCCTCCAACTAGTGCACCTTTTGCATTTTATTTGCAAGCACTTGTACACCAAGCGTTGGCTAGGCCGCACACCCTGGTTCGTGATAAGGTCTAGCTTGGCGCTATTGCATCTTGGCTATTGGTCCATCCTCTTAATAAATCAATAAAAATCTCATTTGTAATAGGGATGATTTGAACCCCCACCATGAGGTCGGAACACCATTGAGCCATTGAATGGTTAATGCCTTTGTGTAGACCCATATTATTATAAGCATAATTCATAGTAAAAGATTGAATAAATTGAGAAAAACAACAACCAGTTCATCCAAAGTGTATTCCTAGTAGTTTGGTTATACATATGAGATGATATGAGAAGTCTGTAAATAGTAGTGAGATAATTTGTGAATAATAGTAAAAGAATTTGAATTAAGTTTTTATGTTATTTTTGGAAGAGGAGAGAGAAAAAATTAATAATAAAACTATAAAGTTAAAAGAAGGCTAGAGTCTCATTATTTTACGTATTTTGTTTAGAAATTTGAAAAAATTATAATGATTAGATAATGGTTAGATAAAAAAGTTGAAATTTTAAAATAAAAAAACGCTTGTGTTTGAATGGTGTTTGGGTATTGAGATAAGATGAGATGGTTTCATAGGTCTATAAAACAAAACCAGGTAGGGATGGGCAGAGGGGCCTTGTTGACGTGGACCTCGGTCAAGTCACCTATATAACTAAGGGTTCCTCTTCGCCATGTTGCTTCCTTCAGTGACCGAGTAAGCTCTTTTACTTGAGATGGATTACAAGTGGCACAATAGTGGTTAGAGTAATATGAGGTTAGTGGTTTAGTGGTGATTGGGCAAAGGCAATACCACTATGGAAAAAATGTTGAATTCGGCTATATGATTTGGTAAGGGTAGGCGCCACTTGTGTTTAGATTTAGAGTTTGGGAGACTTTGGTTTGACTAGGATATAAAGTGTGCGGAAATGGGCTAGGGTTAGGTTATAGTGCACGACACATTAGGGTTTTGGTAGAAAAAAAATTCGGCTAAGGCTCTTGCAAGATAAATTCCTAGTTTTAGGAATTTGAATTTCAAATTTGAATGGATGATGGCTGGCTATGATTGTTGGAGATAAGGCTTGATTTTGAATGAGATTTGGTTGGGTTTGAATAGGATTTAATTGAGTCACAGGATAAATGATTAATCAAACCTAATGAGATAAGATAGGATAAGATAGGTAGTTTGGTGAGATTAGGTTTGGTTTGATTTTGAATTTGAATTGATTTGAATTTTGAATTGGTTTGAATTGGTGGAAGGATAAGAATAAGGTGGTGTGGCAATTAGGATTTTATGGCTTATGAAATTACGGTTTTATGGCTTATGATTATTAGGATTTTATGGCTTATGGGATGATGTGGCCAAATAGGGTAGGATGAGATAAGGTTTGAGGTTTTGTGGGATGATGATGGACGGCTAGGGTTTGATGGCTTATGTGGGGCAACTATGGTGAGGTTAGGGCTGGCCGAATCCTTGAGTTGGCTCTTGAGAAACTTCAAGGCAATCATATGAACTTCCAATGCAATGGATGATCACAAGATGAACTTGAAGAACATAAAGCACCAATCCAAGAAACACAATAAAGGTTCGGCTAGCACCTTCCAATGTACAAACACACTTCACCAACACTCACTCACTCAATTCTCAAATCCATAAATGGTGTGAATTCGACACTCACACAAAACAATAACCAAACAATACTCAAATCACTCTAAGAAATAAATCAAAGAACACAATAACACCAAAGTTAAAAAGTACCTAAACAACTTTATTAATGGAAAGATAGATATGGTTGTACTCGTATTCACAAATTGCAAGGAGTAAACCTCTTCAAGGGGATTCACGAATTGCACTCCAAAAAACCCAAGTGCAAAAACACAAAAATGATAAATCCAAACCCCTTAGGGTGGCTAGCCTAAGCTCTCTCTTAAGAGTTTTCTAAAATTCACAAATGTCTAAAAGATAAATAAAATAAAGCTTAAGAGTCTTGTTTATAAAGTTTACAATTTGAACAAAAGGTCCTTGATAAAACTAACTACTTAAAATATTATCCAAATAAACATATAAATAAAATAACATAAAAATAAATGGTGGTGGCGCCCAAGTGGTGTGTGGTCGTGACCTTCATGGCCCATGTTGGGCTTATGACATGTCGTGGTTCACGCCTGGGCTAGTCTGTATGGCGTCTAGCTACATGTGTGGATCTGGTGATGTATCGGGCATGGCGCTATACGGAGCCAGCTAATGGTGGGCATGGCAGAGTGTCATGCATAGGCCTAATGGTGGGCACAAGGCGATGTCATGCCGCTGTGGTGTGGCCCAGTCAATAGGCTTGGTTGGTGATCCTGCATGGCCCGGACCGATGGCCAAGGCGATGAACATGTATGGCCTAAACTGGCGGTTTAGGCGATGCGTACTACAAGGCACGAGCCAGAGCCGCACGCTGGATGGTATGCATAGTGTACATACCACTAACCTTGCCTACAAGGCGTGGCCTGGTGCTGCGCGCTGGATAGCATGTCTTGTGAGCATGTCACTAACCTTGCTTGCAAGATGCGGGCTGGTGCTGCGCGTTGGATGTCATGATTGTGAGGGCATATCACTAATCTCGCTAAGGTCTACTTGCGTGTCAATGCTAGAGTCGAGACACGTAAGCAGGCTTATTGGTATAGTGTCATGGGCGGTCATGAGGGAAGTCTGCATAGGGGTTCTAACTCCTGCACTTCGCTGCATGGTTGCAATCCCCTCATTAGCATCAAATTTTCCACAAGCATGTGCAGGACACATGAGGTCGGAACACTATTAAGACATTGACTGCTTAATGTTTGTGTAGACCCATGTTGTCATATTCATAATTCATAGCTTATAAACTTTTCATAAATGATCTCTTTTTCAAATTAATTCATAACTTCCAAAATAATACTCAAAAATAATCTATTTCTATATATAATAGTCGTGTGTATTACTATCCTACTTGGAAACATTTCTGTAATTCACGCAACTCACACAAAAATCGCATTAATGCCATAATCGATTAATGTCATGGGATCTTAGACTCGATCATTCCTTTATTAATATATTTATTTGACAATATACTTTTTCCACAAAGTATATTAATTTACTCTCGTATAGATTCAGAATTTTTTTAAATCGATCATCTTAATTAATTTTTATTTCTTTATTATATTTTTTTTAATTTTTATATAAAATAAAAATTTATATACAACTTTCTCAAATTTCAATACATATTTATATTTTTTAAATTTTAATTTAATTTTTTAAAATTTTAAAATAATAATAATATTAAAAAATAAAATAAATTATCTCAATTTATTTATTCTAAATTTAAACGAGCCTTTAATTAAAACCTGCTTTATCATTTAAAATGTATATTCCTAGACAGTAGAACCCACTTTATGCCAGATCTACAACTGTTTTATAGATTTTAAAAGTGATAAGCAATGATCAGTCTTTGATTAAAGATTTTCGGACGAAAAATTATATATATATATATATATATATATTGTTAGAAAGAAAACTACCATATACGTAAAAGATTATATAAAATAAATCTACAAACTTATGTAATTTCACATAATCTATTATATAAAACATGCAGTTTAAAACATTTTATTAATAAAGTAGACTCTTTTGTTATGTGCATGCATCATTTTATATAAATATATTTTGTCCCATTTTAAAGTATTTATATTTTGATCAATTATTATTAATTCTTATTTTTGAATAATTATTATAATAGTTATATATTCTATGTGTCCAAATTCCGATTTATAAAATATAATTAATGTGAAAATGTAATTAATTATCAGGGGTAGTGTACCATTGGTGTATGCTATTACCTATAAAAAATATTATTGGTGTAAAGCTTTTTATCCCTGTATTTCATAATACACTTCTAGTCATTGTATATCAAAATGGGAATTGATTGTTTCCATTCATCACGTCTTTAATATTAATTGGTTCTTATGCATGTCTGTTATATCCTAAAGCTGGGAGTGTTCCAGGTAAAGTTGAAGTATCTTCTGCTGTTTATAAAGTTGGTGAATGTATGCAAGAACTGATAAAGTTGTGGAAGGAACACAAAGCATCAGAAGCTGAAAATAACGGGGAAAGCTCATTAAATGGTCCAACTCTTGAAATTCGAATTCCTGCTGAGCATGTTACAGCTACGAATCGCCAAGTAAAGTCAAACTAATTCATGTTTATATGACATTAATCAATGAGCTTTTATACTTTGCATAATGTAATTTACCCAGTGTTCACAAACTTTTAAGGTATTTACAGTTTATGCTCTCGTGCAACCTATTATGGGCTTTATTCTAGAATGACATTCCCTCTATCATGTACTCGATAGGCATATCTGATGAAACTGTGGAAAAGTTTGCAACTTCCCCATGCACACAAAACAAAATGGGTAAAATTGTTGAGAGAATTTTTGTAGGATTTGGAGCTACCTTGCTAAAGCACTCTGTCAGATCGATATCTTGAAAATATATGTACGGAATAGAGATTGGATGCTTCAATTCAACATTTTGTTTGTTCGAGTTAATAAATATTTGAAGATATGGATCTGATGGAATGCTTAGCAAGATAGTATTGTGTGGAGGCAATACCAATCAAAGAAAGTATTGTGTGGAGGCAATGAAGTGCCACACATCCTTTGCTGAATGGAAGGGTCTAGTTGGGAGTTAGTTTTACTTGAGACATCCACCTTATAATTTGTTTCCTATTCTTTATTTTATTAAGTTTGATCTTTGAGGTTGTGTTGTTTCAATGATTGCTTGGCTATCCTTACTGCCCCTCGTATGTGGCATTTATAAAGAATAAATGGTTAACTGCACAAGTAGTTAGATTGTTGTAATTGTATTAAAAAAATGAAGTTAGATTGTTATCATCTTTGGCTGTTATTTTCTCAAGGATATTGTTTCTTGCAAATGTAAGTGTAAACTGGTTAAACTGGCTAGAAACAAAAGAATCCTGCAGAGTGATGTAATGAGGACTGTCAGGAAAGGGGTAATATTGTCAACCCAATCATGCACCTTCTGGGGGGTGGCAGGATTGCTAATCAAAGTCTAGCTGCATGGAACAGAACAGGGCGGGCCACAGGGCATTAGATTTTTAGAAATGTGGTCAAATGATGTTGCAGTATACCTCACAGCTCCTTCTCACATTGTGTTATCGGGAAATTTTCCTGTATTCGTGGTGGTCTGTCATGTGTTTGATGGTTTTGAAGATCGATATCTTCTATTCACCACCTCTTACATCAATACCTGGCTCTATGGATTTTATTATGGAAACTAAGATTTGTTCCTTGTCAATGGTGTCTATGGACCATACAATGTCTTCTTTTTTTTTTTATCAGAAAGGGCTAGTGGTGAATCACTCAAATTCTGTTGGGTGCGGTGAGTTGTATTTACCAATCAAAAGAAGGGTGTTGTCACTCTTCTAGCTTTATTTGATTAAATATTTATGCCGGATTTCTCACTTTATTCCTATTATTGCTAGTGTAGGGCTTGAAGCTTGAATATATGCTCCTAATAACCATGCTGTATCTTCATTTCGACTTATTGAGTGCATTATGTGCAGGTCAGAGGTGGCCAGCTCTGGGGGACAGAGATATACAGTGACGACTCAGATCTTGTTGCTGGTGTGTGGATTATGACTGTTTTTTTAATAAATAAAATAGTTTTATGAGTCAAGTAACTAGGTGTCGTCCAAGTACAGAGAGTATACGGAAAAGAATACCCTAGTTACAATTTAGGAACTAGAAAATGATGCAAGAAAATCATGAAAGCTAGATCCATTGAGTACAATTACAGAACTCCAAAGAAAAAAGGCATGCAAAAAAAAAAATTCTAAGTTTATTTAAAGAACGCTCTGGATTTTTTTTATAAGAAATAATTTTATTAGAAGCAAATGAAATAGGGGAAGCGATGCACACAGGGAGTACACAAAATAAAACTCCTAAATACAAAGTGTTGATGCCATAAAAATGGCCAACGGGTCAGGGCAAGAAAAAAAGTTATTCTCAGTCCATTGGGATGAGTTGGGTTTCGTTGGGTGTCGTTTGGGGCCTCCGACGAGACTCTAGTACGACTGTACGTACGTGAATAATAGATAAATAAATAGATGGAGACACAGTATTTATGTGGTTTAGCGTAAGGCCTACATCCATGGGGGTTTGGGGAAGAAGATTCACTATAATAGATATTTTTATAGTCTCTCATGGATTTCACTGTACAATGAATAATATACATCAATCGACTGGTGCTCGAGTTCCTTTTAGAAAACTGAAGGAGACGATCCTGAGAGGAGCCAGATGGTCAAAGAGAGATTCTAGAGCCAACCAGAGTCCGACTGCGTCTTCATCTAATTGCTGCCTTTTTATAGATCCATTTGGTTGCATACACTAGTTGGTCTCTGTTTTCTATCGTTCACTTCTCACTTACACCCTTAATATCCTACACACTGCTTAAAGCACACGCTCCTACACCTACCCTCCCTTTTGTCCCCTAGTGTAAATAAATATTAGGCTTGGGGTCCGCTGGATATTTCACCCTCACAGAATTCCGTGAATTCTTAACAAAGGTATTTTGGTGAGAATTCTAAAATATTCAAAAACTGAGAAGGTGGTGGTTTGTCTTCCGAGCTTGAGATAAGAGACATAAAAACATGTAATACATATTTTATTAAGTGAATGTTGTAATGGGTGCGAGGGTTTACGACCCCGCGATCCACAAGTGGTCACTGGTGGGAGAACAGGTGTGCGAGGGTTTACGAGCAAACCTGGACCCGGGACTCAACCTCGCGATTCGCAAGCATCCAGGATGAGACTTGTCGAATATGCTTGGTAAGCGGATCGCAAGCCTCGAGCCTATCCTAGATGTGAGAGTTTGACGAGTGTGCTTGGATACTGGACCTCAAGTCTTGAGCCCTTGACGAGCAAATCGTTAGGCTGGTCATGGGTGGCCGGACGACCTGTGACTAAACTTGTCCCCATATGACGAGTGGTGTGCTTTAGCTTTGCGTTGCAAAACAAATAATTTTGTCAATGGAAATATGACTTCACATGCCGCTAAGTCTGAGTGCTTATTCCGAATTTGCATGTGCATAGTTGAAGTGTAAAGTCTGCTGAAGCCAAGCTTGTTTGAGCAATCGATTTTGAGATCTCGTGATCCGAGGTGGCGAGTAACCTGTTAGATAAAATAAGATAAAATAAGCAAATCCTAAATGGGGGACTTGTTGTATGTAAATCAATGAATTTCCAAATAGATAAGGCGAGCTGTGTGAACTGGGAACACAACCTCCATGTGTTAGGCGAGCATGATGGTTCCAAATGCTGTGAAATGGGTGGTCCGAGTGAGTTGGGTGAGTCCATGGTTGTCTTGGGCGAGCATGGTGGTATGCGGGTGAGGTGTTGTGCTTAGGCGAGCATGCATGGCGAGTCCCTACTGCCGCGAGGGAGCTGGGAGAGATGAGTTGGCGAGTCAAGGCTACTGTGGGCAAGCTGGTGAGCGCCCAATAAGTAGTCTTGGTGAGCTGTGAGCGAAATGGCGAACGCCCAATAAATGGCGAGAGGTGTGGGCGAGTCCATGATGTCGTGGTGTGCTAGCGGGAGTGAGTTGATCCGTGGGCGAGTCGTGGGTGAGATAGGTGAGTGGAGGCTGTTGGGTGAGCGTCGTGAGTTTGGCGAGAGGGCAAGCCCAGATGCCGTGGGCTAGCTGGCAGACGTGATGTGAGCCATGGGTGAGCTGGGTGGGTGGAGGCGGTTCGATGAGCGCCTTGAATTTGGCAAGGCGAGGGAAAGTGCAAGAGAAGTGGTATGTTCAAGAGGTGAGGTGAGTGGTGAGCTAGCTGGCGGGCCACAGTGAGGTTGGCAAGGCCCATGAGTGGAGGTCCGTATGTGAAAGGTGGTAGGTTGTGAGTTGCTGCACAAAGTCGTGAGAGGTGGTGAGTGCGAACGCAGCTGTCGACCATCCTAGCGGGCTCTGAATGGACCCGTCAGGGAAAAGGGACGCTGGCGGCCCTTACGGTGGTCGCCAGTAGCTCACTCGTGTGATGGACCGGGTGGGCACTGTGACGCCCCCAAATTCCCTTTAAAATAAACACGAGAATTGAGGCGTTGGGATGTTGACAACACGTGTCACGCACCCCCAACGTCATGTGCTAAGTGTGTGAAAACATGAGATATATAAAATAAAAATAGCGGATAATTAAAGTCAATATCTAAATACCATAATTTTAGAAATATTTTACAAACCATTTTAAACATAAATTTTCTCACAAGAGATTTAATAGAGTCATCCGAAATACAAATTTAACAAATACATATTTATAAAAAGGGAAAAACAATTTCCCACAATAACAATTTGTAATAAAAATACTTCAACAGCGGAGTCGCCTCCTTAGGCTCAACCTCCACAAAACTCTGCATCCAAAAAACTACGACACCAAACATGGCATCTCAGGTAAGTATAACCCAAACAAACCACAAGATATAAAATATACTCATGCACAACTACAACCTCATACATGAACAGTTTTTCGTATGCATGAAACTTAAAATCATCTTTCTCAAAATAAATAAAATAACCACACATGCCAAAATTTCAATTTGGCCCAAATAAAATTCCAATAAAATCATCCATCATTTTTTCAGAAAATGATGTCCATAAATCCATTAAAACCACAACCATTTTTTCTAAAAATAGTCCGCGTAAAACCAATAAATAAAACTCTCCATTTTCTCAGAAAATGACCTAAACATCCATTTTATTAACCATATGCATCATGATCTCCCCTAGGGACCATCCGTACACTCTGACTTTCATCATCACACCGAAAGTAACGATCACGCATGTAACTTCAGAACAGGTGATGCCTAGCTAATCGCACCCAGCAGTTACCATGACTAGGCATCCCCTAGCTCCTGCCAGCAGAGGAGCCATGAAGTCGGCACGAGAGCTTTACCATCCCGTCCGATCTCGTCGTCGCCTGGCGACGACCCAGGGGACATCACTCAGTATATTCTACTCCCGAGTGACTAGAAAAGCTCCACCGGAATAATGTCCCATCCCAACTTGTGGTCATAATACACACGCACCCAAAACTATAAACACATGAAAATCCAGTTTTCATTTCCAACACATGAATATGCGCATAAATACATAATGCAGACGACCATGCACCAAATAGCCAACAATTAATAAATTCCAACAATAACCAAATACAATACTTGTTGATACCCAAAAATATATTTAAATCTTAAAATTTATTTGGAAAATACTTCCAGCGAGTAAAATCGTAAATCCTTGAGCAAACGTCAATCCACAGCATTTATAGCAATCACTTGTATGTTAGACTAGAGTACTTGGTTTAACACCAAAATTTAGGAAAACACTCAATGGAAGGCGAAGAATCTCATAGAGGTGGTGGTGTGGCGGCACAACCACTGGAAAGTGGTGAAACGGGCTCCAAAAGGGTGGAAATCCATTTTTGAGTTTGGGGTTGTGAAGGGAAGGTAGGGCCACGGATGGGGAAGCCGAGTTAGGAGGTTAGTCGGCTGAGCAAGAAGAGTCTTTTGGTGGCGGTGGTGAGGCCTAGGGTGATCGGACGGTGGCGCGACGAAGATGGATCCATTTAAGGACCCATTTTGGGTGGAGGAGCAAACAACAGAGCTGAATGGCTTTGGGCGGTGAGTTATGCTCGCCGAAGAGAGGGGAGGCTACCGGTAGGTCGCCGGTGCCAAGGGGTGGCCAGCGGTGGCCCAAAAATGCTTGAAAAACCAAGAACTCATTTTCAGGTAGGGGGTTGTGCAGGGGCAGTGGGGTGGCCGGAGGTGACACTACTGGTACCATTGGACTCGCTGGCAGCAGGGGGTCCAGACAAGACCGGTGGTAAGGCAAGGCGGTCGGCGGTGAAGGCTGGGCGGCTTAAGACCGAATGGACGCAGAGAGGGGGGGGAGGGGGAGTTGTTGCACTTGGGGGGGGGGGGCTATGGGGAAAAAAAAAAGAAAGGAAAAAAAAAAGAAAAAGAAAAAAAATGGAAAAATGGAAAAAAGAAAAAAAAGACTAACTAGAAAAAAACACAATAAATTAAATAAAAACTGACTTCAAATACTACAGTTTAATATAAATAAAATAAAATAAAATATTTAAAATCCAACAATAAACTAATTTAATTTGAAAAACAATCTTAAATATAAAACACTAATTATTATTAAGAAAGCACATCAAATAAACTCGCATAATAAAATAAAGTAATTTAATTCCAATAATTAAAATAGTTATCTCACATTAAAATAAATAAGAAAAGTAACGTAACTCAATATTTAATTATAAAGATAACATAAAACTAATATTAATTATCTAATAGTTCAAATAAGTATTTTAATCAAATAAAACATAACTAATAATATTATTAAAATAAATTAAAAAAATCAACAACGAGAATAAAATAATATGTAAAAATACACGTAAATCTGGGATCTCACAGGCACTGTGATACCGCCACTTGAGAGGTAGAGAAGGCAAGAGCGATGGTTCAAATGGAGGTGTCCCCGGCGGGGCTTCTAGCTGGGAATGCCCACCGACGACAGAGATCGCCGGCGACCACTAAGGAGGTCATCAAAGCCCCAGCCGACGGACAGTGCCTCTGGGCACGTCTCTCCTCCCTTCAGCTAGTTGACTCGGCCTAGGAAGGTTGTCTCTGGCAGGTGGACGATCGGCGTCCACCTTGCCGGACATAGAAAATCTTGGCAGTCACGGTGGTGACCACCGATGGGTGGTCCGGGCTCACAGCACAATGCCATGAGCTTTGGGCCTTCTCACAGGCATGCATGCACATAGGTGCATGCACGTGGGTGCATGCTTTCGGCAGGTGGATGCCCTACAGGAGACAAATACTCTGGCGATCACAGTGGTGACCGCCGGTAGGTTTCCCAAGCTAGCGGCATCGCCGCGAGCCATTTATTCTTCTCGCCAGCGTGTATGTACATTGCGTGCATGCATGCCGTGTCACTGATTGCAGGCCCACCACGGTGGGGGGCCCAAAAAATTCCGGCGATCACAAATAGCACAATTAAGAATACTCATCTAGGGACATCGTTTACATGTTTGAGAAGTCGTCCAGTGTCCCAAAAAATCATCATTTTCCCACTTCTAGTCTAAAAATCTCACAAACGATGCCACTGTTGACGCCATAAAAATGGGCCAACAGGTCAGGGTAGGAAAAAGAGTCATTCACAATCCACTGGAATGAGTTGAGCTTCGTTGGGCGTCGTTTGGGGCCTCCAGCGAGACTCTAATACGGTTGTACGTACATGAATAACAGATAAATAAATAGATGGAGACATAATATTTACGTGGTTCGGCATAAGGCCTACGTCCACGGGAGTTTGAGGAAGGGGATCAACTACTATAGATGTTTTTACAGTCTCTCATGACTTTTACTGTACAATGAATAATATATATCAATTTATTGGTGCTCGAGTTCCTTTCAAAAGACTGAAGGAGACGATCCTGAGAGGAGCCAGATAGTCAGAGAGAGATTCTAGAACCAGCCGGAGCCCGACCGCGTCTTCATCTGATTGCTGCTTTTTTATAGATCCATTTGGTTGCGTATACTAGTTGGTCTCTATTTTCTATCACTCACTTCTCACTTACACCTTTCAAGCACACGATTCTGCACCTACCCTTCCTTTTGTCCCCTAGTACAAATAAATATCACGCTTCGAAATCCACAGGATATTTCACTCTCACATAGAGCACTTCCAATCATCAAAGTAATTTCTAAGCTCATCTTAAAAGTAGTTTGATCATCAAAATGCTGGCCATTCATTTCAAGCCAAATGCATCACGTGAGAAGAGATCCACCACCCTCCTAGATATCACCCATGAGAGTCTGCTCCTGTTGAGTATGGCTTAGGAATACATGCCCAGACCTGTCTTGCTCGACTCTCGCTCGAGCGAGACTTCGAGACTTCAAGAATTGTTTCAACCCGAGACTTCGTTTGATCCTCGCTCGACCTCCAGCTCGAGCGAGGTTCAGGCAGTGACTTCGCTCGACCCTCGCTCGACCCTCGCTCGACCCTCGCTCGACCTCCCGCTCGAGCGAGATGCCACGTGGTGCCAGGTGTCCGATTTCCAGTTAAGCGAATCTGACCTAGAAGTCCTCGCTCGAGCGAGTTTAAATCTCGCTCGAGCGAGATTGCATAATATAAATATAGCGAAGCCATTTCGCGCAGCGGCAGACGAAGAACGAGAGGCCTCTATTTTCGGCGCCAGTGAACAGTGCTTCCTCCTAGATCATTTTCTTCTCCATTTCTCCACTATTCTGAGTGAAACTTGTGAGGATTGAGTGTATACACGTGAGGTGAGTGTTCTCTATTGTAAGTATCTCTTGATACTCTCTCTATAACCTCCATTTGATCTAGTGAAACTTTGAAACCAACCCCACAGTGGATGTAAGCTCATTTTGAGCTGAACCACTTAAATCTGTGTGTTCTTTCTGTGTTTACTGTTTTATTTCTCATTGTTGCATCCGCTGCGGTGTATTTCATATCTTTGTTATTTTTTTCCTTGGCTATTTCCCAACAAACTGGTATCAGAGCGTTTTCAGGCTCTGTGAATATTTGAAGGCATGGCTACAGCAAGATTTGAAGTTGAGAAATTTGACGGTCAGAGCAGATTCAGCTTGTGGCGCCTGAAGATGAGGGCATTATTGCGCCAGCAGAGGTTATTCAAAGTTCTAGAGGAAAGGACGGCAAATTCTCATGTACCGTCTAAGGACGATGAAGAAAAGGTACATAGTACTATTCTATTATCATTGTCTGATGGAGTGTTGAGAGAGGTGGCGGAGGAGGAGACCGGTTGTATTTAAAACAATGGTTGTATACACTCAAAATGACTGAGGGTTCGTCAGTTACTGAACACCTAGATGAGTTTAATAAGATTGTTATGGATCTTAGAAATGTTGACATCAAGCTTGATGAAGAAGATCAAGCTCTAATTGTGCTGTGTTCATTACCTGCCTCTTTTGAGAATTTTGTAAATTCTATGCTGTATGGTAGAGATACTATCTCCTTAGCAGATGTGAAGTCAGCTTTGAACTCGAAGGAGTTGAGGAGTAAGTATGATAAGGGTGGTGAAGCACAGGCCAGTGGTTTGTTTGTCAAAGATACCTCCGACAGAGGAAGATCCAGTCAGTAAGGTTCAGAGAAGGGCAGAGGCAAGTCCCAGGGGAAATCAAAGTCCAAGTCCAACAGGAAGAATGTAAAATGTTATTACTGTCAGAAGTTTGGACACTATAAGAGTGAGTGTACGAAGCTGAAGAAAAAGGAGGAATCTACGAGTTCCTCTAATGCCGTTAGTGCTGCTGATGAATCTGACGGCTCTGATATAGTTCTTGCAATCAGTGATTCAAACAGTCGGTTCAGTGATAAGTGGGTGATGGACTCAGCTTGCACGTTCCATATGTGTCCCAGAAGGGACTGGTTCATGTCTTATGAATCAGTCAACAGTGGCTCTGTTTTGTTGGGGAACGACACTGCTTGCAAGATTGCGGGAATGGGTTCTGTGAAGATCAAGATGTTTGATGGGATGGTTAGGACATTGACCAACGTCTGGCACATTCCAGACTTGAAAAAGAATCTTATCTCCATGGAGGCCCTTGATTCTTTGGGCTTGAAGTACATGGGACAAGGTGGAGTTTTGAAGGTCAGCAAAGGCTCCATGATCATTATGAAGGGAGATCTGAAAGATGGTCTCTATTTCCTCTAGGGCAGTACTGTCAGCGGTGAAGATGTAGTTTCAGTATCTGATCAGTCAGAGTCAGATGTTACTTGTCTATGGCACATGAGATTGGGCCATATGAGTGAGAAGGGGATTTCGATCCTCAGTAAGCAAGGGTTGTTAGGGAATCAGAATTTGGGCAAAGCTAGACCTGTGCGAGCACTGTGTATTCGGCAAACAGGGCAGGGTTCAGTTTGCAACTGGGGTCCACAGAACAAAAGGTACAGTGGACTACATTCATTCCAACCTTTGGGGTCCGTCTTCAGTTCCATCAAAAGGTGGAGCTAATTACTTGTTTACATTCATTGATGATTACTCACGGAAAGTGTGGGTTTATTTTTTGAAATAGAAAAGTGAGGTCTTCAAGAACTTCAAGCAGTGGAAAGTTCTGATAGAGAATCAGACCGGCAAGAAGGTGAAACGGTTTCGGACTGACAATGGGATGGAATTTTGCGGCAATGACTTTGATGAGTTCTGTAAGAACGAAGGAATTGCCAGACATCGTACAGTCAGACACACTCCACAGTAAAATGAAGTGCCTAAACGCATGAATCGGACCCTCCTAGAACGAGCACGCAGTATGCTCTCCAATGCCGGCCTGTCTAAGGACTTTTGGGCGGAAGCAGTCAATACAGCCTGTTTTCTGGTGAACTGCTCTCCAGCCACAACTATTGAGTTGAAGACACACTGATTATTTGAACCTGAAGATATTTGGTTGTCCTGCTTATTTTCATGTAAATGATGGTAAGCTAGAACCTAGGGCAAAAAAGTGTATTTTTATGAGATATGCTTCTGCGGTGAAGGGATATAGATTGTGGTGTACTGATCCCAAGTCACCCAAGTTTGTGATAAGCAAGGATGTTGTGTTTGATGAGAAATCCATGCTTAGTCCGACAAAACAGATTCCCATGTCTACAGGGAAGAAGGTGGAGCTGCAGGCTTCACTTGAGACACCACCAGTAACTCAGGATCATGCTATGACTGATGAGCATGATTCTGAGTCAAATACTGAGACACCAGCTGAGGAGCAATACAGTATAGCTGCTGGTAGACAGAGGAGGCAGATCAGACCACCTCAGAGATATGCTCATGCAGATATGATCAGTTATGCACTCTCTACAGCGGAAGAAACTGTGGGGTAGGAGCCTTCCAGTTACTCAGAGGCTGTGAGGAGTACTGAGTCTACACAGTGGTATTCAGCGATGACCGAAGAGATTGAGTCTCTTTACAAGAACCAAACCTGGGATTTGGTTAAGTTACCAGCGAAGACTAGAGTTGTGGGCTGCAAGTGGGTTTTCAAGAGAAAAGAAGGAATCCAGTCTGATGCAAGGTACAAAGCTCGTCTAGTTGCTAAGGGCTACAGTCAGAGAGAGGGGATCGACTTCAATGAACTGTTCTCTCCAGTGGTAAAACACAGTTCAATCCGAGTTTTACTAGCCATTAGGCTTTGTATGATCTGGAGCTTCAGCAGCTAGATGTGAAGACAGCGTTCTTACATGGTGAGCTTGAAGAAACTATCTATATGCGTCAGCTAGAGGGGTTCACAGTTGAAGGTAAAGAAGACCGTGTATGCAGACTGAAGAGGTCTTTGTATGGGTTGAAGCAGTCACCTAGGCAATGGTATAAACATTTTGATTTGTTTATGAGTGATCATGATTATTTGAGAAGTAATTATGATTGTTGTGTATATCATAAATAATTCCCTGATAAGTCTTTCATTCACTTATTGTTTTATGTTGATAACATGCTTATAACTGCTAAAAGCATGGTTGATGTTGATTTGTTGAAAACTCAACTTAAGGATGAGTTTGAGATGAAAGATTTAGGTGATGCTAAGAAAATACTGGGGATGGATATTTACAGGGATAGAAAAGCTGGGAAGTTATACTTGTCCCAGAGAAAGTATATAGAGAAGGTTCTAGACAGGTTTGGAATGTCTGACTCCAAACCTATCAGCACGCCGTTGGCGTTGCATTTTAAACTTTCAGCTTCCCTATCCCCCCAGATAGACGACGAGGAACAGTCCATGGCAAATGTTCCTTACTCTAATGTTGTAGGTAGCATTATGTATGCTATGGTGTGTACCCGTCCAGATATTTCACAAGCAGTGAGTGTGGTTAGCAAATACATGGCTAAGCCTGGTAGAACTCACTGGCAGGCCGTGAAATAGATTTTGAGGTACTTGAAGGGAACCTCGCATGTAGGCTTGATATTTGATAGAGATTTAAAATTTCAATTCTGTTGTGGTTGGTTTTGTTGATTTTGACTATGCTGGGGATTTAGACAAGAGAAGATCATTGACAGGCTACATTTTCACATTGTGTGGTTCTGCTATTAGTTGGAAAGTAACACTTCAATCAACTGTTGTTTTATCAACTACAGAGGCAAAATACATGGCAGCAGCTGAGGCTATTAAGGAGGTCATTTGGGTGAAGGGGCTAATCAGTGACCTGGGTCTTCAGCAGATAGAGATGATAGTGTTTTGTGACAGCCAGAGTGCTATACATTTGACCAAAAATCAAATGTATCATGAGAGGACAAAGCACATTGACGTTAGGTATCACTTTATCAGAGGAGTAGTGTTAGATGGTACAGTCAGTATTCAGAAGATTGCTACTTCAGAGAATCCAGCAGATATAATGACCAAACCAGTTGCAGTATTCAAGTTCAAACTTTGTTTGGACTTGATAGGGGTTCGGGGTTTCCAGGTTCCTTAGAGAACTCAGATGGGGTTGGTTTTCTCAGTTGCTACATTTTACATTCTTGGGTTGATCTGGATTTTATGGGGCTGTTAGGTATTCAAGCCAAGGTGAAAATTTGTTGAATATGGCTTAGGAATACATGCCCAAACCTGTCTCGCTCGACCCTCGCTCGAGCGAGACTTCGAGACTTCCAAAATTGCTCCAAACCGAGACTTCGCTCGATCCTCGCTCGACCTCCAGCTCGATTGAGGTTCAGGCAGTGACTTCACTCGACCCTCCCTTGACCTCCCGCTCGAGCGAGATGCCACGTGGCACCAGGTGTCTGATTTCTAGTTGAGCGAATCTGACCTAAAAGTCCTCGCTCAAGCGAGTTTAAATCTCGCTTGAGCAAGATTGCATAATATAAATATCGCGAAGCTATTTCGCGCAGCGGCAGACGAAGAATGAGAGGCCTCTGTTTTCGGCGCCAGTGAACAGTGCTTCTTTCTAGATCATTTTCTTCTCCATTTCTCCACTATTCTGAGTGAAACTTGTGAGAATTGAGTGTATACACGTGAGGTGAGTGTTCTCTGTTGTAAGTATCTCTTGATACTCTCTCTGTAACCTCCATTTGATCTAGTGAAGCTTTGAAACCAACCCCACAGTGGATGTAAGCTCATTTTGAGCTGAACCACTTAAATCTGTGTGTTCTTTCTATGTTTACTGTTTTATTTCTCATTGTTGCATCCGCTGCGGTGTATTTCATATCTTTGTTATTTGTTTCCCTGGCTATTTCCCAACAGCTCCTGCAAAAGATCTCATCCTATAACACCTTTTTTCCCTCACAGTAAAGTGAGAAATGATCGGCAGATTCACCGCATTCTTGCACTTTTTTTTCTTTGAAAAGTAAACATGTCCACATTCTTACACATGATTAAAACTTCTTACACATGATTGTTTTAATGATGCTAGAAAGTGGCATTCTCATTACTTTTACCATTGGATTGTTCTTTTGAATTGTTGTTCAACTTCGAGTTTTCAGGGCTCTACATCTTTTCATTTTTTTTCTTTTTTTGATAAAAAAAGAAAAAGAAAAAATGCTCCTTGTGTTTCTCCTATATGTTCCTTGTGTACCTAGGTTACACCCCTTTTTCTTATAAATATAAATAACTGACTGATCAAAATAAATCGCTGCAGTGGTATATGAAGATTAATATTGAAGTTTCCATGTGTTCCAGTTCTCATGCATACTGGTTACTGCCGCCCTACAGCTTCTCCTCCTCCACCTGCTATCCTAGAGTTGCGTGCTACTATTCGAGTGCTACCACCACAAGATTGTAAGCCTATATTCAACTATACCTATCTTTTTTGCATAATTTAATGATCGAAAACACATAAGGCAGTCCTGCATAGATGCTTGACATTACAACTAAGATGCCACAAATTAAATTTTAATTGCTTGTTTATGGTCAGGAAAAAATTAGAGTTGTTAACATGGCAAGAGAAGTTTTATGGGCTTCTGGTTAGGTATAGAAAAGTATATGTTTTCAATGCTTGTATTTCTTGGTTGGGTTGTGGTTTGAAGTAATTGTAGAAAGTGCCGAAGTTTAAGTAGGGATGAAGAAGAAAGGAGGAAACAAGAGGATTATGAAAGTGAGAGGTTTAGAGTGTCGATACTTGGGAATCTTTTGACTCATGATTTTCAATTCCATTGCCAGTCCTTTTCCCTGCCATAAGAAGTTTTATTGCATTCCTCAATTTGATTTACAATTGGACAATTTCTAAGTCATTAATCAAGTAGGTCCTGTTTTAATTTCAAATCATAAGAAATTCTTTAAATTTATTTAATACATGATTTAAAAGCCTTCCCAATTTGTTTAAACCTCTCAATCAATTCAAGGTCCAAAATTTTACCAGTTGGACTATTAGGGAAGTACACTTCTTAAATAATTTTGTAACTAGGTCTCTCTTTTGTTTACTCCTAGTGTACATGGGCTTTGCCTAGTTGCATTCAATCAATAAAGCTTATTACTTATAAAAAAAAAAAAAAGGAAGGTGGTGAATAGGAGATCTTGCATTGCTTTAGATGAAAAGTTCTTATATTTTATAATGATTCCCAGAAGTGCCAATTGTAAGATTTACTAGTTTTTTTAGTGTATAGGTTTAGATGAGGTTTGGACCGTCCTTGATCTGTTGTAATGTTATCAAAGCCAAATCCAACCATAAGTGTAGGACTTGAGCCGTGCCACCTAGAATGGGGTGGCCTGATCAGAACTTCAGGAATTCAAGGGCAGCGATTGTAATATCAGTATAGGAAGATGGTGAATGAGTTTATTTAGATGGAGAAGTTTTTGCTCTTTATAATTATTTCAAGAAACTTCAATGGTAACATTGACTAGTCCATTAGAGTATAGGTCCAGAAATAAATTGGGTCATCCTTGGGTCGTTCCAAGTTATTGCTTTTTGAGTATGTTTCAGAAATTTCTTCAATTTTTTTCTTGTTTGCTTTTAATATTTTGTACTAATTCTCCCTATCAAGCAAAAATATTTTTCTAAAAATTCTGCTTATGAATTTTGTAATTCTGACATTGTACTTCCAACGTTTAATAGGTTACGTATCCACTTTGAGAAATAATGTTCGTTCTCGAGCTTGGGATGCTGCAATTGGTTGTAGTTACCGTGTTGAGCGATGCTGCATCGTGAAGGTTATAGGAACAGCTAGTTATAGTCTATCTTTCCATTGTTGCCTTCCCCAAGTAGTTATGGTATCTCTTTTGTGCTTTCATTTGATTTTGGAAAAGCTTTGTATAAGTCTATGGACTTGTTGCTTGGATTTGCTGTTAGTTCCCTTTGCCGCTCTAAATGGTATCTGAGAAATATACATTTTCTTATCTGAAAGCCAATCTTGATGTTGTCGTAGTTTTCTGTTCTGTATTTTAATATTTAAATTTCAGAAAGGTGGTGGAACCATTGATCTTGAACCTTGTCTTACACATACATCAACAGTGGAGCCTACCCTTGCTCCTGTGGCTGTCGAACGGACAATGACTACCAAGGCTGCCGCTTCGGTACCACTAACATCTTCTCTTAAACCATCTGTTTGAGACTTTTCTGCATGCTAGAATTTCTTTTATCATTACTTTAAAAAAAAAATTGATCATGACTATATTTTTTGAAAACATCTTTGATTCTTTTTAGGTGGATCTCTTGTATAAATTATAGTCCCTGTTTACTAGGTTACACCTTCTTTCTTCTTAATAGAATTGTATCATACCTGTAAATATATATCTATATATTATATGCTTCTATAGCAAGCATCTTTACATGCCCTGTCTGTATTATTATGAATTTTTTTTATGATGCCGTAGAAAAATTTTAACATGTGCTTGATTGTTTTAAGAACGTTTTCTTAGGTGGGGGAGGGACCGTCATACCCCCAAGCATCCAATACACTGGCAAATCATTTGTGTGCTTGACAATGAGAGGAATTGTCTGTGGTATGAAATTAACTTCAATTCAGATTTTGTCCTTATGAAAGTAAACCATGTGGAAGTTGGAACTATTCTCCTAAGACTTGAGAGACATTTGTATTTGTGGAATTGTTGAGAAATACACTAGGTTTGGACAAAAGTTTCTTAAATATGAGCAAATTTTTTGAGTCGTGACAGATATTTTATTATGGAAAATGATATGTACAGTCTTAGGATGTGCAAGCTCTGCATAATTCTTTTGAAAATAAGTGGAGCACACCTAGGACTTATATGAAGAAACTCACTTTTATGGTGGGCTCCACTTTTTTTCAAAGGACTGTACAAGACTTGTCTACTGTAGGGCTCTATCTTGCATTGCTCTATTATTATTGTATACTAAATGGATTATCCAATTAAATCTTCGTATGAAGTGTAGATATAAACTTTATTTATATAAAGTTTAGATTGAAAAATATTGTATTTGTTTTACTTACAAAAAAGAAAATTATGTATTTATTTGGTATAAATTATTTTCATTCATATTGTTTTGCTAGATATGACAATTATTTGCATTCATATTGTTTTCAAAAATTTGGCAATAAGCATTGTACTGCTGAAGAAGAAAATTTGCATTTCATAACCTTCTTTAAGGTAATTCATCTTGGGTTTAGACCTCCCAGTCTACCAGGCTTTGTGGCCATGTTGGAAAGCATTTGGTCAACATGGGAACAACTCAGTTTCTAGAATGCTTACCACTGCACAGAGAGATCCATATGTCCATCGATAAAGGATAATGAAACCTAGAGAGGCCAACAAAGAAATAATCACGCAGCTTTTAGATCCAGAAAACTTCTAAGGGAAAGAAGGGGTAGACTAAGATGATCTACTGCCTAAACTTTCTAGGATTGTATCGTAGCGTCATCAAATAGTAGATACCTGACCTTTTATAATCACAATTTTAAAATTTATAAGACGTGAGTTTTGAGATTGCAATTTATTATATAATCGTCAAAAAACGTATGAATTGTGGATTGTAATTAGTCTCATGATGACTTTCATTCTCTAGAATGCATTGCGCCAACAGAGATATGTACGAGTAGTTACAATACAGTACAACCTTTGCAATGAGCCTTTGTACGCTTCAAATCCCTCTCTCTCTCTCTCTCTCTCATCCTTTTTTGATCATGAGCCAGAGTTAATAATTGGAGATACACTGTGGGGGGATTGCAGAAATTTAAGTTCTTAGAACTTATGTATTATTAGTGTTCACAAGCTCTGTTATCTCTGTTGTAAGATTCTCTTGCAACTTTTGGTTTTCTTTACTGTTCTTCTTCTTTAATTCTTTATATTAAATCTGATATCATTATAAAATGAAATCTGTATATTCCTCATAAAAACAATTACAGAGAGTCCTTTATATACAAAGTACTCTAGCTAGCTTAGTTTTACATTACAACTGTCACAATACAGCTGTCACAAATAAAAATGATACATGTATTAAGAGGAAGTTATATTACAACAGATTTATTTATTACACCAATTACACTAGTAAAAACTAATACTCCCCCTCAAGATGGACTATATATATTAAGTAGTCCCATCTTGCCAATCAGGTAGTTAAACTGATACAGCCCAAGAGATTTAGTCAAAATATCTGCAACTTGTTCACTTGACTTAACATGAAACAATTTGATGGTCGCTGCTTGCATCTTCTCTCTCACAAGGTGACAATCCAATTCAATATGCTTGGTTCTTTCATGATAAACTGGATTGGAAGCTATATGTATTGCTGCCTTACTATCACAGAACATCAAGGCAGGTTCTGAATGCTCAATACCGAAATCAATCAACAAGTTTTTCATCCATAAAATTTCACAAACAGCAGCAGCCATTGCCCTATATTCTGATTCAGCAGAAGATCTTGAAATGGTGTGTTGTTTCTTTGATTTCCAACTAACCAAATTATCTCCCAAAAACACAGTATATCCAGTAACAGATCTTCTTGTATTAGGGCATGCTGCCCAATCAGAATCAGTATAAATTTTCAGCTTAAAATCAGTAGAAGAGGATGAAAAAAATAGGCCTAGTCCAATAGTGTTCTTAACATATTGAACAACCCTATGAGCAGCTGTCAAATGAGGTTTTCTTGGTCTATGCATAAACTGACTCAACTTTTGAACTGAATAGGTGATATCAGGTCGTGTAATAGTTAAGTATAACAGTCTACCAATTAACCTCCTATATTGAGAAGCATCTTCTAACTCTTCACCATCACTAGCATTAAGAGATAAATTCTGTTCCATTGGCGAGTTGGCAGGTTTATAGCCCGTTAAACCACAATCTTCTATAATTTCTAAGGAATATTTTCTTTGACATAGATGTATTCCTTTAGAAGATCTTGCAGCTTCCAAACCCAAAAAATATTTTAGGGGTCCCAAATCCTTCATCTTAAAGTGATTATTCAAATACACTTTTAAAGACTCTATTGCTGAAATATCATTGCTAGCAATTAATATGTCATCAACATAGACTAACAACATAATAATTGAGCTGCCTTCAACCTTTCTAAAAAGAGAATAATCAGACTTTGACTGAGTAAAGCCATCAGCAAGTAGAGTGGATGAAAATTTGGTAAACCATTGTCTTGAAGCTTGCTTCAACCCATACAATGATTTTTTAAGTTTGCATACCAAATGAGGCTCCCCCTTGCTGTCAAAACCAGGTGGTAAGGTCATATAAACCTCTTCTTGGAGATCACCATTTAAGAAGGCATTATTCACATCCATTTGAATAATATGCCATTGTTTGACAGCAGCAATAGAGAGAAAAAAACGAACTGTAGGAAGCTTAGCCACAGGGCTAAAGGTCTCATAATAATCAAATCCTTCCATTTGAGTATACCCTTTAGCCACTAATCTGGCCTTACATCTTTCAACACTGCCATCTGACTTCAATTTTAGCTTGTAAACCCATTTACATCCTACTGGATGTTTGCCAACAGGTAAGGAAACAAGCTCTCAAGTGTGATTTTCCTCTAAAGCTGAGATTTCATATTGCATGGCAGATCTCCATTCAAGATAGGCCACTGCTTGAGAATAAGTGTGAGGTTCAACCAAAGTTGAAGTAGCAAAAACAAAGGATTTATGAGAAGATGAAATTCTGTCATAACTGAGAAAATTGTTGAGAGGATGACAAGTACTTGAAGTAGAACCAGCATCTTGGTGAGAAGGGTGAGTTGATTGCATGGCAGCTTGCTGACAGTGATAGGATTGCAAGTATAAAGGTGGATGCCTAGGTCTAGTAGACCTTCTAAGAGGAATTTCTGAACTAGGATTCTGTGTTGAAGAAGTAATTTGTTCAGAATTATTGTTTGAAACTTGAGTAGAATCATGAATTGGAAGAGAATTAATTTCTGGGACAGAATTAGGAATATCTGAATTAGGGACAGAAATTGACAAGGAAAAATTTGGGAAATATGTGGCAGGAAATGGTGTAGATGAAGAATTTTCAAAATGAAAAATATCTTCATGAAATATTACATCCCTTGAGATATAACAAATCTGAGTTTCAAGATTTAAGAGTTTGTATCCTTTCACACCATAAGGATAACCCAGAAAAACAGATTTACTGGCTCTTGGAGAGAATTTGGACCTGTTATGAGAAAGAGTAGCACCAAAACATAGGCATCCAAAAACTTTTAAGTGACTATAAGAAGGAGCTTTGTTATAAAGGAGCTCAAAAAGACTTTTATTGGAAAGGAGTGGACTAGGTGTTCTGTTAATAAGGTAAACAGCAGTAACAATGCTGTCAGCCCAATAACAGAGAGGAATTTTAGAATGAAACAGTAAGGATCTTGCCATATTTAGGATATGCTGATGTTTGCGCTCCACAACAGAATTTTGTTGTGGAGTTGCAATACAACTTAATTGATGAATTACTCCTTTAGAGGCAAAAAAAGATTTTAAAGCAAATTCAGGCCCATTATCAGACCTGAGTACTTTAATTCTAGCAGAAAACTGTGTTTCTACATGAGTAAAAAAAGATTGTAGAATCTGACCAGTTTCTGATTTAGATTTCATTAGATAAATCCAAGTGGCCCTAGAGAAATCATCCACTATAGAAAGAAAATATCTAAATCCATCATTAGAAGGTATAGACATTGGTCCCCATATATCACAATGTACTAAATCAAAAGAAACAGTAAATCTATTTGTGCCAACAGGAAAGGGTAACCTCTTTTGTTTAGCAAGAGGACATGTCATACAAGAATCAAATTTATGTGACAAAACAGGAATATGTGAATTCAATAGATGCATCCTAGAACTAGATGGATGTCCTAATCTAAAATGCCACAAGGCTACATTAGATTGGACATTAAAACAAGTAGAAAGAGAAGAATGATCACTGTTTATGGAAGAGAGACTGGAAACTATCAACTGATATAAGCCATCATGCAATTCACCCATCCCAATCATCTGCAAGGTTGCTAAGTCCTGCAAAAAACACTTATCAGCTTTAAGGATCAGACAACAATTCAAAGATTGTGTTATCTTGCTAACTGAAAGAAGATTGAAAGAAAAGCTTGGAACATATAGGACATTATGCAAAGTAAGAGTAGGGCTAAGAATTATGTCACCAATATGTGTGACTTTGGCATAAGTTCCATTTGGAAGCTTAACTGAATTAGAGACAGTAAGGGGTGTCGATGAATAAAAACTTGGAGAGTGGACCATATGATCCGAAGCTCCACTATCAACAATCCAGGTATATGAATCAACAGGTGAAGCAGCAAGACAAAAAGGATTGAGAGTACCTGAAAAATTAGGTACCAAAGCCATATTGGCTGAAGGAGAGGAGGTTGTTGGTTTCAGTAAGGCTAAAATCTGTTGGCATTGATCCACAGTAATGCCAGGGGGCAAAGGTAAAGTGCTCTCAACAACCACAGCAGACTGAACAGAATTAGCAACAGAAGCTTTCGATTTATCCCTAAACTTGTAATTAGGGAGAAAACCATACAATTTGTAACAACGATCCACTGTGTGTCCATTAAGACCACAGTGACTACAAAGCAGCTTAGTCCGTGTGTTTCCTTTGACAGACTTAAAAGAAACATCAGATCTGGTAGTCAAAGCTACATTTTCAACAGCAGGCATAAGAATATTGCGATTATTAACAAGCCTCTGCCTCTCATCTTGAATAACAAGAGAGAAGGCTCTGTTAATAGTAGGTAACGAATCCATCATCAAAATTTGAGTCCTCACATTGTCAAAAACATCATTAAGTCCCATTAGAAAGGTCATGATGTGGTTTTGATGATGATAATCAGCAAAAATCTTCGAAAAATGACAGGTGCAACCACGACATGTACATATAGGTAAAGGCTGATAGTTGAAGAGTTCATCACAAAGTACCTTTAACTCAGTGAAATATGTACTAACGTCATTCTGACCTTGTCGTAGAGCGGAAATGGCAGTTTGCATCTGAAAAATCCTCGGACCATTTCCTTGTGAAAAACGCTCCTTCAACTCAATCCACATCGCGAAGGAGGAATCAACATAGATCACACTGTGTGCAATCTTCGAGTCCAGAGAGTTGAGGAGCCATGATAACACAATAGTGTCACATTTGCTCCACGATGAGAACAGAGGATCATCCTTTCTTGGAGTCGGAAGAGTTCCATCAATGAACCCTAATTTATTCCGTGCTTTCAGAGAAAGGAAGAAAGAACGGGACCATGAGTGATAGTTATTGTGGCTCAGTTTCTCGGTAACAAGAAGGATTCCAGGATGATCGGCAGTTGTGAGGAAATAAGGACTTCTCGGATCATTTTCAACATTAGGAGTAGATGAAAATGAAACACGAGTAGCACAAGTAGCAGAGGTATCCTCAGATTCAGCCATGATCAAGAAAAAAACGAACAAAAACGGACGAAATCAAGGAAACGAAATGACCTAGGGTTCGGTCGGAAAAAAATGAAAAACGAAGTGAAAATCTCGAAACTGAAATGAGAAAATCACTGAAAGAAAACCGCGAAAATGTTCGAAGGAAGAAATCGAACAAATTTCGTGATGAAATCACGGATGAAATCGTGATGGAAGCAAGAAATCAAGAGACACGGGAGGAAGACGAAGGAGAAATCGTGAGGAACACGAATGAAAAAGGGGAAAGTTGGAGAAAGAATAATCGGGCGGAAACGTGCGGTAGGATCTCACTTGCTCTGATACCATATTAAATCTGATATCATTATAAAATGAAATCTGTATATTCCTCATAAAAACAATTACAGAGAGTCCTTTATATACAAAGTACTCTAGCTAGCTTAGTTTTACATTACAACTGTCACAATACAGCTGTCACAAATAAAAATGATACATGTATTAAGAGGAAGTTATATTACAACAGATTTATTTATTACACCAATTACACTAGTAAAAACTAATACTTTACCTATATAAAAAAAAGTTTTGGTTTTCGAAAATCTAATAATTTTAATACGGCAGTCTGATAAACATAAAAGAAAGAAGCAAAAAAGGGATGAAAGGGGGGAGGGGGTAATTGATCTATGAGATGGTGGCCACATGATTAAATGAAAGCATGGACCAAGACTTAGTTTTACAAAAATTATTAGATCATGTACTTTAAATCACAGCCTTGCCTCTTTTTGTTGTCCTTCTAGCTTCTCTAACTTGAAAAATATAAAATCACTTTGGTTTCAGGAAATTTTAAATAAAATCTGACGTCACATGCAATTATTATTTGTACCATTTAAAAAAATAGGTTTAGCGCTGTCATATGGTGTCTTTTAGAAGTTTGGTTTACTGATAAATGTGTGGTTTGGATGTGCACAAGTTTGAAGAGGTATTACTGAGTAATAGACTAAACATATCCAGCACAATGGCATTACACCCATCTCTCTCTAAGAAAAACTCCATGCTTCTCTCTTAAACAAAACCAAACAGCCCCTTTCTACCTGGGTTTTACTTCAGTGGATGCATTTGCCTTATAGGATGCCTGTTCTCAACCTAAGGTTGAGAAAAAGCATTACATATAATGTGAGTGAATTTTCTTTTGCTCATCCATCGCCACCCCTTCTGGAATAGGTCACATTATTTACATTGTTGTGGCTATGATTTATTTGCTTTACAGTGCTGTTAATGCAATCCATCTTTGACCAGTTGCACATAATTGTCAGTCCTATGGACAATGGTAAAAACATGGCTTTAGAATTGTTAACATGTATATATTTTGAGCTCTGGTTTTCCACATTGACCTAAGTGTAGATGCCGGACTCTTTTTAGCAGCTTCTACTGCTGCTGCTGCTTTGTTTCTTATTTCATTTTAAGCCTTTAAGACTTAAATAATTGTTGCACTCCTTGCACATGTTCTTATGAATTTCTTCAGGATTAAATACAGCATAAGCATTGTTGCTGACAAGGGGCTGAAGAAATCCCTTTATACATCTGCACGATTGAAGAAGGGAGAAGTTTTGTATGTAGAAACCCATTCACGCAGGTATTCTTTTTAGTAAATGCTAATTCAACTTGATTATCTATGTACTAAATTTCATGTTTTAACACCCTCTCAAAGTTTATTTGTATTCAGTCAGTACATACCCCTGGAAGCAGTTAATGAAAATGGAACCTAAATTTGCAATTTTTGCACATTTTTAGCTTGATTTCCCACATCTGAATCTCTTCGGATTTAAAATGCAACAGTTTACGAGGAAAACTTAGCATATCAATGGGATGGGATTAAACACCTCCAGCCTGTCCCTCTCTTCTTTTTACTGTTTTCTGTAATTGGTTGGGTCTATTTGACCTGCTCAATTCCCTTGCTTTTGTTGTTTGACTACATATTCGAAATCATGGGATCACATATTTCTAAAATTTTGAGGTAGTGATGGCTGAAGTCCACGTATGTGACTGTCTTGTCTTTTCTCATCTCCTGAGTTATTATCTGCAGGTATGAGCTTTGTTTCACTGGAGAGAAAATGGTCAAAGCTATACCAGCAACTCAGGTGCATGACTTGGAGACGGAGAAGTCTCAAAATCATCATTCACATTCCTCAAATGGTGAGAGAAATGATGGTGATAACATGGTGATTGATGCATTTCGGTGGTCTCGATGCAAGAAGCCTCTTCCCCAGAAAGTCATGCAATCAGTTGGGATCCTTCTTCCCCTTGAACATGTGGAGGTACTTGTCCCCATTCGTCTATTTTGACTTACCTAAATTTGTCATCAAAATCTCTAGAAACGGTTGCTTTCAGAGATTTTTCATCAAAATCTCTAGAAACGGTTCCTAAAAGTTATAAGTATAAAGGTCTATGTACTCCCAGGATTAGTTTGGACTTTATTTTGGGACATCCGGTGCCAGAAAAACAAAAGTTATAAGTATGACTGGATGTTTGCATCTGCCTCTACCATTTGCTTTTGCATGTTTCTTTGGCACGCATATCGGGTACTTTTGTGAAGCTGGTCCTCAAGGTAAATTGCTTATAGACTAGAGCTGTTATTTGTCAGTGCCCAACATATAGCTCAATTTGTTTTATTTTTTATCCCAATTTTCGTAAGAGCAAGATAAATCATTGGCGTCATTGGCATCCTTGTTTAGGCTACTTTCATTTAATCGCTATACAAATGGATAACGGTGTCAAATTTCTTTGAGTTCAATTTCTCTTTGTGCTTGAACATCTATATAATGGAATCTTCTTGTTCTGCTTGATTAGGTATTGGAGGAAAATCTTGATTGGGAAGACGTGCAGTGGTCACAAACAGGAGTATGGATTTCTGGAAAAGAATACACACTTGCTAGGGTGCATTTTCTATCCACCAGTTAATCAAGTCTTTTTAATGGTGCCTTCACAATCACAATGTATGTAGAACTATTTAAGCCTGATCCGATGTATTGAACAAGTCTGTTGATTCGAAATGATGCAAGTTCCGAATCATGAAAATGCTGCTTATCTATTTATTTAAACTTTTACATGACACCTGGGTGTTGAAGAAAATGCTTAGTGCCTGACATGAAAAGGGTGATGTTTCACACCTCATTTGGAGATATTATTTGAAACCTATTTATTTAAACTTTTGCATCACACCTGGGTGTAACAAGTCGTAGTGGAGTGATATTCCAGGAAGCCTAATCTAAAAGTTACTGGAGATGAGCCGCGGGTTGGGCCTCAGTATTACCTTTACTTGCTTTACTTGTTTATTTCGATTTTAGCTTAATCAAAGCAGTGGGTTGTTGTGATTCTCGGCCATAGCCTCTTTGTGATATCTACCTCTCTTTTGAGAACATTTGAAACTTGAGGTAAAACCCTAAATTTTTACCATTTAAGTTTTGGTTGGTTTTGGAAGTAAAAAATAAGACCTTTAGCTTGAGTTGAGTGTGTTAAAATTATTATATAATATGGGTCCGAAAATGCTATGTTTTAACATTTTAAAATTATGTTTAAGTGGTTGTTTTAGTATGCTATAAATTGTATTTTGAAAATAATGCCTTGAGTTTAAATAGGGTTAGTTTTAGGTGTTTCGAACTTAGTGTTTTAATATTTTAAATTGAAATTTCTATCATCTACTAAGAGTTTTGGTTGGCTGACCTAAGAAATGACACATCAACTTTAATTGTTGGTGGGATAGATGGTATTTAACAGGGACTTTCAAGAAAGGTCTAGGGTTGCAAAAAATTAAAGTTGATGTGTCATTTCTTAGGTGTTGCAAAAAATATACAATATCAAGACTTACTCGTGTCTCCTATAGAGATCTCATTGTATTGGAATGTAAGACAATTACTTTACTGTTAATAGGAAACTTAATTCACCAACAAGTATCCATGATGGAATTCAAATAATTGTTTTGAAATTGAACTTTCTGCCTATTTATCTAGAAAAAAGATTTAGAATTGTTTTGAAAAAAGACAAGCAAAAGCTTATTTAATGATTAGTTAAAGCTTATTTATGTAAATTTGCTAAAATTTATTACATTACTTGAATATCTGACTTACTTGAAATGCAGTCCTAATTTTTTGTAAAAGTATAATTGTGTTAAGTAAAAAAATATAGATAATTATAAGGAAATTTTTGTAGTGTTTCTTTTGTACTTGGTGCTCAAAAGAAATGATATTTACTATTTACTTGTGCTGTTTACTCTGTGGAGGTCATTTGGATAATATATAATCATCAAATTTTATCGCTTGAGATTATTTTAAGAGGAGAATGAAAGGTAGAATGAGTATCATGCATACTCATCCAGGTATATTTTAAATGGTATTTTATCACTTTAAGATCAGTTCTACTTGTGCTGTTTATCATTATAAATGTTTGTTTTATCGCTTTAAAATAACTACTTACTGGACCAGCGATAAATGTTTAAACATGTTTTCTTCATCGCTGTAAATGTTAAAATAGGTTTACCATCACTGATCCTACTATTTTAAATGAAGGGTTTTATTGGACCAGTATGCATGGTTGTTTTAATCGGTTATTTTAAGGGTCTTATTCCAAGTGATATTTTATTGCTTTTTGGTTATTTTGAGTGGAGAAGAATGCAAGTTTAAAGGTCTTACTGGACAATTGTTATTTTTGTATATCAATATATGAGAGTAGGCTTGAGAGTAGGAAAAAGTAGGATTAAAAATGGTTTGCAAAAGGATAAGGACAGTCATTCTCCTTATTACGTGGGGTATATATTTGATCTTACTAGATAATTAACAAGAGTCTTGATCTTACTGGATAACTAACAAGAGTCTTACTAGACAATGTTTGAAATTTGATAGAGATTTGTAAATAAGAGTAAGTGGGTTTGTTTTTAGATACTTTGTCTAATTTTTAGTCAGATTTCTTTCTGAATGTATGTCATGGAGGCTTTGATATTCTATCAATCTACTACTACCTTTTGTGATAATTTTTGGTTTATTATTATTAAAAAGTTTTGAAGTTACTACGCACTAAATCATTGAATTGGGTTATATTTGTAATGGGCCATATTTGTAACTTGTAAGTTTAAATTTAGCTATATTTGTAAAGAGCTCTAAGCTTTTGAAGCTATTTAGTTTATTCTTTTTGTAAGTCTGGTGAAAATTGTAATTATAATTATTGATTTACCATTTAAAATTATAATTTATTATTTTTTTAAGTTTGCTGGAAATTGTAATTTTAATTATTGATATATCATTTAAAATTGTAATTTATTGTGATATAATATGATCTTAGATGTTGAAATTATTATTTTACCTATTTGTAAGTTGTAATTATATTGTGACAATTGATGAATCATTGATTTATGTCTAATAAGCATTAAGAACTCAATTTAATATATATTATCATAATTCTAGTTAAAATTAATTAAGAGAAATAATCTCACTTATTTATCAAAAAAAAAAGATTCATTTGTGCTTCAGCCAACTAAAAAATAATAATAATTGTGGATTAGATTTAAATTGAGCTCGAGTCGAGCTACTCAAGCTCATATAAACTCAAGTATTTTTTGTACTCGAGTTCGAGTCGAGTTCGATCATAATTTACATTAGATGAATAGAGCTCAATCAGAAATTTTCAATATTTTTCGAGTTCGAGTTGAGTTCGAGCATATATATATATATATATATGCTAAACGAGCTCTTGACTCTCTATTCGAATTTGACTTGATTCGATTCGTCTACAGCCTTAGACAGATGATGTGCATGGAACTGACTTCAAGATTTAACTTATTTAAAACGATGGATGAAATCATTAGTTAGGAGAAAAACTAATTAAACTGAACTCAATTTTAAAACCTATTTCAAAAATAAAAATAAAAATAAAAATTATAATAATAATAATAATAATAACATCCTACTTTATCTAGAAATAAAAAAATGTAACAATTATAATCAAAATAATATCTATAATAAACCTCCGCATTTAAAAATATATATAAACAACATATTAACTCATATAATCTGATCAAAAGAAAATGCTATATAAGAGAATTGTAGAAAAAATACATAAAATAATTAAAATAAATAAATAAATCTCGAATTTAGGGTCGGGATGTTACACATACATGACTTAATGTGATATATTAGATTGTTTAAATTATTTTTATTATAAAGTATATATAACAAATTATATGAAAATACTTCAATTTGTGAGTATACTCTTATGGGGTCTTTTTTGTGTCTATAACATTTTGCTTAACTCTTAGTTGAAGTGAATATTGTTGGTTCTCTCTTCTTTTTTCATTTATATATATATATATATATTTTAAATATAAAAAAAAATATTTGTAAGTTAGTATATTTTTCATAAAGAGTTACTACAAATACATAAAGATCTCACAAACAAATTTCACAAGCTTATGTGACACTTAAAAAGAAAGTGTATAGTCGACATCCCTCACCTCCCATGTACAGCATTCAAAAATGACGGTGGCACCTTTTTTTTTTTTTTTTGCAAGTACAGAGATGAAGATGAAGGAAAAGAGAAAGAATGGTAGAAGGAGAAAAACAATAAATAAATCTATCGAGGGATAGAGAGAACAAAATTAAAAAAGTACACTATTAATAACTTTAAATAGTAAATTTTGTGGTTTACATTGAATATTCCAAAAAAAAAAAAATAGAGAACAAAATTTTATTAGACACCGTAATACACCCAACCACGTCCAGCCACGTTAGCACGCCAGGTGCACACTCAAATGACTAGAAAGCCCCTTCAATCAATGTAATTATGGAACGCCACAGTCCACGGGAAAGGTCAGATGCGAAGCGAAAAAGTCGTAGTTGTCCACCAATTCTGTCCCCCCTTTCTCCTGCTTCAGAATAAAATTTCTCTTAAACCCACGCCACCCAGGAGAGAAGAAAAACGAAGAAGCTCGAGAAAGTAACAATGTGTGGGATATTTGCGTATTTGAATTACAACGTGAACAAGGAGAGGCGCTATATTCTCCAGGTACTCTTCAACGGTCTCAGGCGGTTGGAGTACAGAGGCTACGATTCCGCCGGTGTCTGCATTGACTCGTCCTCCTCCGCCAGTTCCTCATCATCGACGTCCCAAAATTATATCTTCTCTCCTCCTCCCCTCGTCTTTCGCCGCGAGGGAAACATCGAGTCTCTCGTCAAATCTGTCTACCAAGGTCCTTGATCTCTCTCTGATCTCTCTCTTTTTATTGGTTTTGGTCTTCATTTATTTATTTGTTCTTTTCGTCTTCCGAATTAACTCGGGGGGGCAGGAAGCGAACTGGAAATGTTTGCTTGTTTGTTTGATTCTTTTTTGGATTGGAATCTTGGGCCAATCGTGTATCATGTGTGTTCACGGGCAATTTTCATTACTTATTTCTGGGACATTTCTCACCGACCAAGGGGTCTATGTACCATATCAATTGATGGAAATTTCTTTCCTATATATGATCGAGAATAGTGATGTATTAGTTTTTTCTTTTATAAGTAAAAAGTGATTTTCTTGAAAGCATAGTCAAAGTACAAAGAAGTATTCAAGAGAAAACACCAAAGTACAAGATAAGAACAAGAATAAGCTCTCTAAGTTCTCCCCTCGAGCGCCCTCTATCTTTAAAGTATGGCCCATTCCTTTCCAACAATAAGCACCGCATCAAACATGAAAGAATCATTTTCCATATCGCAACATATGGTCCATATTTGTTCTGACCAATTCTCTTTCATTGTTCAAACCACTCGACATTTGTTCAAACCAATGCAACTTTATCACTCTTCTTTTTATCTGGGTCTTTTTTAATTCCTGAAACAAGCATCTTGTGAATTTTGAGACTGAAATACTTATAAATTTAGCACAAATATGTGAAAGGGGGGGGCTATAGGTTTGATAAAAGACTGATAAGAAAGTCAACGATCCGTCAATAACAAACAACCATTAGCATATATGTGATACCCCATATGAGTAGTGAGTGTAGGTTATTAGCTGGTATATGGGATCCTGCAGGAGAAGTTTTTGTTCTTTATAGTGATTCTAAGATTGCTCAAATTATATTATTGACTAGTCTGTAGTTCATATTTGACTTGAGCCTCCCTTGTGGCGATACAAATAATATCAGAGTTAATCTCATCTAGAAATGTAGGATTTGAGCGGTGCTACCTATGATGGAATGGACCGATAAAGACTCGGGATTTTTTTTTTTTTGGGGGGGGGGGGGGGGGGAGGGGAGGGGGGGGAATTGTGCTACCCCATATGGTGCATGTAGGTGGTATATGGATCCCATATTGCTTGAGGAAGTTATTCCTATTTAAAATTATTCAAATATGGCTCCAATTGTACTATTGAATAGTCATTTTGGAGTATGCTCCTAATGTGACTTGGGCCTCCCTTGGGGCGTTTCAACATACAACTATAACAAAAATGTTTATTACTCAGGTTTGCTCCTGAAATGTTCTTCCATAATATTAGACTTTCATTTTCCTTTTTTTTTATGGGAAAAAATGTGGCTTGCCTTCATTTTTGTAGTTGATCTATGCCTATTGGGAGTGTTGCTATATTTTCCCATCCATTTCTCTACAAGTTTGGATCATGGTTTTTGTTATGTTTGCTGGAACATGATGGGGGGAGTAGGTAGAACTAATGGTAATTTTGTTATTTTAGAGGTTTCTGAAACGGATTTAAATTTGGAGGAATCTTTTTCCATCCATGCTGGCATAGCACACACCCGGTGGGCAACTCATGGAGAGCCTGCCCCACGTAATAGTCATCCTCAGAGCTCTGGTGATGGAAACGAGTTCTTGGTTGTTCATAATGGAGTTATTACTAACTATGAGGTATGCTACAGATATCTGCAGCTAGATGTTTCATTCCTTTATTATTTTTTTAGTTCCTCTACAATGATGTATTCTCTAATGTGATCATCTTGGTAGATGCGGCAAACATTTCTTATTAATGTTATTGGTCTTAGTTTGAGTTTTTGTCATGTGGATAAGAAGTCATTACACATCCTTAATTAGGTTCACATTTTTTCTTCTTATTCTGATTCTTTGCTCAACGGTCCAAATGAAATGCTTTTCTCAAGTTTGTGTTAGAACTTTCCTTTTTTTTTTTTTTTGTAAGTAAGGCCCTATTTGGTTATCCTCATCTGGGTTTGTATGCATGAATAGTTTTCTACATCCAAGTAACATTATTTCAACTCTCATTAATCTCTAAATTTTCTTACTCATCTCAAACATTTTCTGACATAAACAATTACAAACAGTAAAAAGCTATTTCATCTCTACTTCATTTAGAAATTTTCAAATTCATCTCAATAATTTCTCATATGAACAGTAAAAAACAGTAAAAGTACACATCACAGGTGTTAAAAAGTCAAGTGGGACCCACCTATTCGTCAAATCTCAAAAAATCAAAACTATCTTATTTTATTTCACTACCCAAACATATAATTTTAATAAACTATATCATGTCATCTCATCTAAAAAAATCTCACTATTATTCAAAATATGTCATCTCATCTCATCTGAACTACATAACCAAATAGGGTCTTAGAATTTTTGTTGATTGAGTCAAATTAGGCAATGCCCATATACACAGGAAGTATACAAAATGAGTTGTTTTAGAACTTAGAGCACTCTCAATGGAGTAGCTAAAATTTTTTTTTAAAATTGTACTTTTTATACAACTTCCTAAAAATTTTGGTCATATTTGATCAAAAGCTACTAAAAGAATTGTAGAGAAAGGTCAAAAAGTACACTTTATTTTTAAAAATAAATAGTAAAGTTAAATTTTTCTTCAGTATTCTTTTAGTAGCTTTTGATCAAATATGACCAAAATTTTTAGGAAGTTGTGCAAAAAATATAATTTTAAAGAAAAATTTTAGCTATTCCATTGATTGAGAGTGCTCTTAGCGCACCAATCTTAGATTTGTTTGTTGGACATTAGCATTGGATACTCCCATAAGTGGGTAAATGGCAGTAATGGTGGTTGTGGATGAGATAATGTCTGTGCTTGTGCAATAGTAACTAACAATGTTCATATAAATGATCTTCTTATATGTATTCAATTTTTCATTAGTGTTTCAAGTTGCCTATGGAAATTTTAACGGTAACCTTATTATGTGCTTTTGTTGAGCTACTTTTTTTATGGTTTACATCTTCAGGTCTTGAAGGAGACACTAGTTCGACATGGGTTCACCTTTGAATCTGAAACAGATACAGAAGTCATACCAAAACTTGCCAAATTCGTTTTTGACAAAGCAAATGAAGAAGGTAATCTTAATTTGTGACTTGAGTCTGTTTTCTCTATAAAAAATCGTAACTTTTTCTGGATTTTTTAAGAAAACCAAGCATTACATGTACCTTTGCTGATGTATTAAAATAAGCTTTTTCCTGAGTGCAAAGCTACTGATGAAGTAGTAAAATAGCTTTGGAACAAATTGAGATTTATGTGTGTTTTAGCATGATCGATCGATCTATTTACGATGTCATTAATGTCCAGAAATCACTTATAGAAAAAATGTCCGAAAATCATAGAATTCATCTATATATATCCATGTATGTAATAAGCAAGCAATGATACTTTGTAATTTATATTATTTTTTGTTTGATAAGTAATAATGAATTTTATTAATCAAAAAATGAGCAAAATACCAATTACAAAAACTTATGCCCTATCTAAGTAGAAGCATTTGAGGTAAGGAAATTATAAAAATCCATAACAATGACCCATGTACAAAAAGTTCTGAAAAATAAAACTTTCAGCTCCTCTATTGATCTCTCCTTGTCCTCGAACGTCCTCTCATTGCACTCCTGCCATAGGCACCATATGATACAGAAGGACCATCTTCTAGACTACTTTGATTTGCTGGGGGCTATGAATAGTTGTCCAAGACACCATGGCCACCAACACTGTCCTCGGCATGACCTGTGCCAAATCCACTCTACTAAAACCTCTTTTAAAAGTTCCATTGCTATCTCGTAGTATAGGAATAGATGATCCACTGACTCATCCCCCCTTCTACACATACAACATCAATCGACAATAATGATCCATCTTTTCCTCCAATTGTTAGCAGTGAGAATTTTTTCTAAAGCAGTAGTCCACAAAAAAACAAGACTTTTGAGGGTGCCTTGTGTTCCAAAGCCTCTTCTTGGGAAACTGAATAGCCGGCTCTAGAGTGAGCACACTATAAAAAGATTGAACCAAAAAGGCACATTTCCTAGTTGGTACCCACCACATGGCATCCTCTTGTTGTATGTTTGGATGTATGGAGTAATTAAACTGAAGAAATCTGCAAAATTTCTCAGCTCCCAATCCTGTGCCGCCATAACAAAGTTGATGTTCCAATGAATGCTCCCACCTGAGATCCCCATAACTTCCACCATAGTGAATTTCTTTGCACTTGCAATATGATATGGTGTCGGAAAAGCATCTTTCAGGGTTTTATTACCACACCACACATCTCTCCAAAATTGAATTCGGGCACCTGCACCCAACTGGAATCTCAAATGTCGGTTGAAGACTCCCCACCCCCTCTTTATGTTTTTTCACAAACCCACACCTCTAGGCCCTAGACCTCTCTAGTGCACCATCCCCCCCAAGTACTGTAATATTATAATCAATAACCAACTTCTATAAAGTTGTTGGTTTCTTGTTATATCTCCACAGCCATTTGCCAAGAAGTACCCGATTAAACATCATCACATTTCTAATCTCCATCCCACCATTACAGATTGGGCGACATATTGTCTCCCGCTTGAGATGGGGAGGAATGGGAAGGAGTGATACTTGAACTCTTTCTCATTCCTCCTCATAAGAAATCACGTTGGAGTTTCTCAATGTGAGCTGTCTCACTAGCTGAGATAGAGGAGGGATAGAAAGTAAGTAGATAGATTAGAGATGGTGCTCTTGATTAAGGTAATCTTGCCCTCTTTCAACAAGTACAACCTCTTCCACCCTGCTAATCTCCTCTCTACCTTTTCAATCATAGTATCCCACATTGAAATTGCCCTCGATGCACTCCTTAATGGTAGTCAAATAATTTATAGGCAATGGAGCACTCTTGCATCCCAAAGTATTTGCAAGTTGTCATATATTGGGAACTTCACTGATCGGCACCATCTCTGATTTGTCGAAATTCACCTTCAGACTAGAAACAACTTCAAAACAAAGCAGCAGAGCCTTCAGTGCTCGTATCTGGTTGAGGTCGGCCTCACACAGCAAACGTGTATCATTTGTAAACAACAAATGAAATATATTAATAGTGCCCCCGTCTGGGAAGCCAATTAAAAAACCATTAACAAGTCCATGTTCCATCAAAGTCGAGATCATCCTGCTTAGGGCCTCAATGACAATGACAAATAACAAAGGTGATAACGGATTTCCTTGTCGCAGCCCGCGTGATACGAAAAAAATCCATTGGACAACCATTAATCAAAATTGAGAATTTCGTCATGGTAATGCACCGTCAGATCCACCCCCTCCACTTTTTTCTGAACCCACATCTCTGAAGCAAATAAAGAAGGAATTTCCAATTAACTTTATCATATGCCTTCTCCATATCCAGCTTGCACATGATCCCGAATGTACTTGCCTTCAATCCATTGTCAAGACATTTGTTGGCAATAAGAACAACATCGAGGATCTGCCTCCTTTTAACAAAAGTATTTTGGGGTTTAATTATAATCTTCTCAATTACCTCACTGAGGCGGCTTGCTAGTGCCTTAGAGATAATCTTGTAGATCCCGTTCACTAGGCTAATGGGCCTAAACTCTTTAATCTCCAAATCTAGAAAAGTGGTGTTAAGACTTTTCTCAAATTTTCCTTACGAGAAAAGCTTCTGGAAAATCTACATTAGATCTTCCTTGATCACATCCCAACACTCTTGGAAGCAACCCATTAAGAACCCATCCAGCCTGGGAGTCTTATCCTTAGACATTTTCTTTACCACCTCATAGAATTCGCTCCCCTCAAAGGCCCTCTCCAACCGAGCCACGTCATTTGACCCAATCTGATCAAACACAAGTCCATCCAGGGACAGCCTCCACCCTACTTGGGTTTGAATTACCTGTTCATCTCTACATTCAACCCCATCAATATTTAATGCCTCAGTATTGTTATTTCTACTATGAGAATTAGTGATTTTGTAAAAATACTTCGTACTTCGATCTTCTTCCCGTAACCACAAAGTTCGTGATTTTTTCGACCATGACACTTCTAATAAAATCATCCTCCCAAGATCAGCAACCAACAAAGACTTTTGCGCTTGTTCTTCCTGAGTTAGAGGTCGCTCCTCTTGTATCCTCTCTAACTTCTAAATTTCCCGCACCTTACTCTTCTTGGTTTCCCCAACATCACTAAAAGACTATCTATTCCACAGCTTCAGATCATTTTTTAGTGCTCTTAGTTTGTTTGCAAAAAAGAAGTTGGGAGTCTTGTGAAAATTTTTATTATATATATATGACATCTATTTAATTATATAAAAGCCGAGTTATAACTGTCTAGGTGGCATTCCTTCCATGCAAATTAGGAATGAAAGGATGCAAACAAAGAACCAAGTGATGCCATGATTCCAAAGTAGCGGTTTGGTCTGCAACTCTCGACACCAAACTGCTTCTACGTATAAAATGTTTCATTATCTTACGCGAATTGGTGGCATAATTTTGGAGGGTTTGAGGTTCCCATGAGAGAGGAAAGAGTAAATTTGCTTCTTGGAGTTGGATTCATGTGTAGCTTTGACTAGGATTAGAGGGAGAGAAGTGGGATTTTGGGTGAGAATAGATTGATTGAAGAGGTTTTTGGAGAAGAAATTGGGGTTCCCGATGAGAAAAAGCCAAGCTTTGGAGACGTACCTGAATCGGATCAAGGATTTTGGAGGCAAACAAGAGAGAATTCTCCCCACCGCATCCTTGGGCAGGTAGGTTGAAATTCTCTCGAGTTCTATGATGCTCTGCTTCACTCTTGTCAAAAACTTCAGCACCAAAAATACGAGCCTATAACCTGCTTTCTTCTCGGTTCCTTCATGCATCAAAATGGTGTAGTCTTTTTCATACACTGACACCATTTCCATCACTCCACAAAATCACGTTAGCTTCTGCATCGGCTATGTGATTTGCTATGAAAATATTAAAAGCACAAAGAGGCAAACAATGGCCAAGTTGCTACACACTGCTCAAGTTGCACATAAGGAAAAATATTCGAAAAAATGAGAAGAAGGACTGGAAAAAAAAAAAAAATTCAAACCCACTCGGATCACATTGCTGGTAAAACTTCTCAACATTTGCAACATTAAACCCCAAAAGTGTAATAAAAAAATTTATTAGTTTAAACGATAAAAAAAATAAAAGCAAACGCATGAAGAAGAAGAAGAAGAAGAAGAAAGAGGAGAGTAATGAGTACCGGTGGTGAGGGCCTTGATTAAACCGGCATGTCTGCCCTTGAAGTCTTGAATGACCTCCTTCACTGTTCTCGGTATCGGATGCGGTATTCCCTCCATTAACTATATCTGCCTGAAGGTTAAATTTTCCCAAAATAATACAAATGCGCTATTTTCAATACAAATTGCAAATTTCTGAGAGGCCAATGAGGTATGAAACTTTCCTTATTCGCGTGCATGTATGTGCCTCACCAAAGAAATAAAATGTGACTCATTTTACTGAGACATAAGAAAATTATTCATAATTTTCCATGGATGATTTTTTTTTTTTTGATACATAAATGGATGAAAAATTAAATAGGTGAGTCTAACTGTCTTTTGTGTGTTTATGATATATACAATTTATCTATGCATTACACATGTTTGATATATTTTTTTTCTAATAATTGTGGTAGTGATTATATATAATGAATTATTTAGATTTATAAAATTCAGCATAAATTATGGTCCGCACATTATGCGGGTTATAGACTCATATTATATAATATGTAAGCACATGCATAGCATAGAGCTAATACTCAAGGGCCCCTTCTAGAACGTTTTGGGGATTGATGCAAGTTCTTAACCCATAGGGGTTGGCTCAAGTGGTAAAGGCCTTGGATTAGGGGTATGCTCCCCCCAAGTCTAAGGTTCTAATTCTCTTGGATGCAAATAATCTCTATAGGCTGTCGTACTAGGGGATTTTCTTCTTGAATTAACTGAGGTGTACTTGCGGGAAACTCCTTGTTGTAGGCCTGTGCAGCCCCAAGATTAGTCGGGACTTTGTTCTGGATACCCGATGCCAATAAAAATAAAAAAGGCTGATGCTAGCTTTTCGTAAGTGTAAAATTATAGTGAAATAAGTTTTTACCTACCAAACTAGTTATAGTGAAATTGGAGATGAAAGTTTGGCATCTCATTCTTCAGGCAAAGCACCTGCAAATTAATATTACTTTTTGAAGGGTTTAGGGTTTAGTTCCTTATTTTGTAGCTCGGTGTATGCTATTTGTATACTTTCTGTGTATTTGGGCTATGCCTATCCCCTACTATCAATAAAATGTTATTTTACTTTTAAAAAAAAAAAAACTTTTCAAAGGGAGATTTAAATACATAAAAAGGAGTGCCTTTGGCTGATGAAATACATATAATCAAGTACTCTATGCTTGGCTTGACTAACCCTTAGTAGCCACTCAGACTTATTGAAGGCTCTAGTTTTGAAACAAAAGCACCATACTTTTTCTCTTGGCTGATACTTATAAAAGAATTTTTATTGTTTTGGCTGTAGTGGATGAACCGAGTCAGGTGTTTTTCTTGTACTGTCATTGCTCAAAACATAGTGCACTTGATGTTATTGGTGTCTTTTTTCAGCTATTTCATATAAAATTGAAGCACAGTTACGGATGACAATGGCTAAGAGCATTTTGTTATTTATGTTGCAGATGACCAGACTGTTACATTTAGTCAAGTGGTGCTTGAAGTTATGAGGCATCTTGAAGGAGCCTATGCGCTTATTTTCAAAAGTCGGCATTATCCAAATGAATTGATTGCTTGCAAACGCGGCAGCCCGTTGGTCCTAGGCGTCAAGGTAAGCTATACATAACTTAACTTTATGCTGTACGTTGGAAACATTCTTGCATAATTATACTTATTTAATAGGTAAAAAGAAATTTATTAAATTAAGTAATTAGGCATAGCCCAAGTACAAGGAGTATACAAGAGAGAACACCTAATTACAAGCTAAGAACTAGAAAAAAACAACAATGAAATCATTAAAGCAGGCCCATCGAGTACTATAGCAGATTGTCACGATTCAATGAAGGTTCATAAAAGGGGCTAACAATGAACATGGCATAGGTAGATAACACTTTTCACACAAAACAGAATAATCACAGCACGTATAAACATTATGATCATGCCACTTTCTTTATCTTCATGCTTTGAGAAACAACTGAGTACGCCAATCAAGCTCCAAGTAAGTTACACACATATTCCATGTCACTTCTTTGCTAAAGCCCTTACTAATTGACTAAGGTATGAACCTATACCTTATAGAATTCTTTCTGTCTTCCTAGTGGAAGTGAGCAAAACTGACCTTGGGTCATGCACGTCTACTCTAAATCGCAGTACATGCTGTGTAACCATGTGTAGACATGGTCCCATGAGCTTTGGGAAGTAGAATGCTGGTAAATATCAAAACAGGCTGTTTGGCCCACTTGTCTTTTTGTAGTATTACGAGGGATTCTTGAGCTTCTGGTAAGACAAATGCTAACTAAAATGCTCAGATTTGACTTCTGGAGCCATTTGGAGTTGTTAATAGAAACCCCTTATAAAACTTTAGGGTATGCACATTGTTAACAACATTATAAGCAACTTATGGGCAAGAAATGAGGCGTGGTTTCATTGCTATTCCAGAAGGCTCAAAGGGCGAGGGTTGGAGGAGGTTTGCAGAATCGGTGAGAGAGGCTGCAATTTCTCCTCTGTTTTGGGTGTGAAAAACAGAGTGCCTTATTGGACATAAGGTAATCTTGTGGTGCTTCTTGTTGCTTCAATCTCCATACAGTATTGCTTCTTATTGGGTACTTAAGAAGGTTGAGAATTACATGCTTGTGTGGGTTTGAAGACCAATTTAAGGCTCTTCTCGTTGCTAATGAATTTGGATGGCCCTCGGCCTTGAAGTCAGCTTCTAAGAAGGAAAGGGAATTAAGAAGATTAAAATGTTCCATTAATTATGTTATTAAAGAGGGAAGTGTTGGGAGGGACAAATTGAAAGGGAAGGCACCTTATTTTTCCCATGAAGCCTAAAATTTTCTCTTGGAGTGTGAGGGGGATCAATGACTCCAACTTCGAATTAGGTTGCTACTTTGAAGTTGGTAGGTTGATATAGTCTGTCTAGGGTTTCTTGGGCACAGTTGGCAGCCTTCATTTTAGAAGGGAAATCTGAAAATTTAAATGGGAGTTAATGCTGGGGGCAGCATCTCTAGATTGGGAGAAGAGGAATTTTCAGCATCATTCTAGGAAGGTTCCTCCATGATTTTGTTTGGAAACTCTTCTAAAATAGATATTTTCTCCCAGGCTAACAGTGCCGTGACAGCTTGAAAACCCTGGTGAACCTCTGCCATGAAAAGAAGATTTTCCTAATTTGATTGTAAGATCTCAGCAGCCTCATAATGGGAAAAGTTTCCTGGTTGTGACAGCTCGCTACTCAAATAAACTTCTACCAAAGAAAAAAAAAAAGGATCATTCCTAATATATTCAGGGTCTTCTCCATCTATTTTATGGTACAAAACCTTATTTGAAGGTAGATGATAGATCGGTATCTCCATGCAAGGCTGGTATGGTCAATCATCTTTTTCTTCATTGCGAAGTGGTGACAACTTTGTGGAATGAAATATTTCACAAGGCCGGTACTGTTTGGGTAATGCCATTGCGTGTAGTGGACTTTTTGGCAAGCTGGAACGGTTCTATGCGTAGTGGAGGTAATGCAGATTTCTGGAGGGTGGTGCCGTTATGTCTGTTCTGGTGTTTATGGCTAGAACTAAATGGGGAGATGCTTCGAAAACCGTGAACAAATATTGGGGAACTCAGGGATTTTTCTTTAATACTTTTAGTTTTTGGGTGCATTACCCTATAAGGGATGGAGATTCTTGTAATGTTTTACTTTAGTTGTGTCTTTCTTTAGCTTGTATCTAGGTTTCTCTTGTATGCTTCTTGTGTATTTGGTTATACCTATTTACATGGAATAAAATTTCTTATTACCTATAAAAAAAAAAAGAAGTATCTCCATGCACTCATGTTGAATTAATTATATAATTTTGTCACTTCTTGCTCTATTGGAGCTAATCAAATGTAACAATGCCAGACGACATTTGGCATATAATAGAAAATGACTTGTCCATTTCATGATTAGAACCAATTGGAATCACTGTATGCTGCAAATATAATTTTTCTCCCATTAGTCTAGTGAGGGCTTGTATAAGATCGTATATAATGTCCTAGCAAACAAGATGAATGTGGTGTTGGAGGAGATGATATTTAGGGCCCTTGCATTCATCAAGGGAAATGAGGGATATTGTATTGTATTGTAAATGGTCCTTTTGACACCAACCTAGGGTATTGGAAAGAAGGTGTACTCTAGGAGAGGTCCTGCAGAAAAATAGCTCAACGCTAGGATGGTAAAAAGAAAAAGCTTAACACCTCCCATTCTTATTTCTTTTCAATATGAAAAAAAAAAATGAAAAGGCCGCCTTACACAAAACCCCAATTATGAATGCAATGCCCCGAAAACCTAGGGTGCCTCCACAAACAAGAGGTGAAGAGGGTGTTGTGGCATAAGATCTTTAGAAGAGTGTGTGGGGCTTGGGCAATGCCATTGAGTAACGCCCTTGAGGGTGGTGGACCAAGCTTGTTGGAAGGAGATTAGGCTGTCCCCAAGTGGCAGCAGTGTGGAAGATTATTTCATTGTGCATTATATGGTGTATTTGGTTGGAAAGAAATACGTGGTGCTTTGAAGATAGGGAGCATACCATGGCAGAGCTTCAAAACTTTTTTGTACACATTGTATTGCTTCGGTCTCAGACATTGTGCTTAATGGGAAACAATGTCCAAGATTTTCTGCTTTTGAATTCTGGGTCCTAGAATCTAGTTAGGTGTTCTTTTGTATGCTTTTGGTGTACACCGGCTTCACCTATTTCATTCATATCAATAAAATTACATCTATGTATAAAAAATAAAATAAAAAAAAGATGGTCAGACCCTACAACAGCCTCAAAGCATAGAAAAAATCATTACAAATGACAATTGGAAATAATTTCTGTTGGTGATGTGGGAAATCTTGGGGGCATTGAGTGGCACTCTTAATTGTAGGGTGGTGCCCCCCCACCCCACCCACAAAAAAAAAAAAACGTGGGTGTCGTTTACACAAATAATTTATGTTGGTGATGTTGGGGGCATTGAGTGGCACTCTTAATTGTAGAGATTTCCATGATTGAGAACTATATATCGTATCTGATGTTCTCAGTTTACTTTACTCCATGGGACTTCCTTTGGCACAGCGTGACAGATTGAAGTAGAGATCCAACAATTACAAGAAATGTATAGCTAAGGCGTACTATAAAATTCTGACAACACAAGATAATACTTCATTCCCTTATAAGAATATTTGGAGATCTCGTGTTCTTTCTAGAGTAGCCTTTTTTGTATGGTGTGCCGCCCTTGAAAAAATTTTGACCATGGATATTGAGAAAGAGGGGTTGTATGGTGATGGGTTGGTATTATTTGTGTAAAAAAAATGGAGAATCTGTAAATTACCTCTTACTACATTATGAGGTAATGGGATGCTGTGGGATGAGATATTCCAAGCAGTTGATGTTGCTTGGGTTATGCCTTCGAGGGTGGTGGATTTATTGGGTTTGTGAGGAAGATGCAAGGCTGTTCTCAAGTGAGAGCAGTGTGGAAGATGATCCCATTGTGTCTCATGGGATGCATTGGTTGGAAAGGAATGCTCGATACTTTGAAAATAAGGAATGCATAATGGCGGAGTAGAAGAATTTTTTTTCTCCACATGTTACTGCTTTGGTTTTCAGCTATTGTATTAAATGGAGGACAATGCTCATAATTTCTTGTCTTTAATTCCTTGCTCTTAAAATGTATTTAGGTATTCTTTTGTACTCCTTGTGTACAGAGACAATGCTTAATTTATTCATATAAATAATATTTATCTCTTAATTTTCAAAAGAAAAAAAAAAACTGCTAGCATATTGTCGATTTTCCATCTTCTTGGGATTGAATGATGATGCCTCAACAACTGGTGAAGTTGACAGCAGCTTTTGGGACCTGAGTAGGGAAATAATGTGTAGAAGTATGGAGGATAACTCCTTTTTGCTTAAAATGGAGTGTTTGGAAGAAACTCAACACTCGAAACTATAAAGATTTGTGATAGAGCATTGCTGGAGTTAAAAACCTTTATGCCCAAACTTTGTATGAATGGAAAAGTACTCCAACAACATCCACTTTTGTGCATGTGTATAATGTGATATTTCTTCCGACTGATTTAATTTATTTATCTCAGGAATTAATGGAAGGCGGAAGCAATGGATCAGCATTTCATGATGAAAAATTCCTGTCAAAGAATGATTTCCCCAAAGAACTTTTCTTATCCAGTGATGCCAATGCTCTAGTTGAACATACAAAGAAAGTTTTAGTAATTGAGGATGGTGAAGTTGTTCATCTCAAGGTATTTGACTTCAAATTTTTATTTATTTATTTATTTTTGGTTGGTATACAACGGTTCAAGTTTTTCCACCTATCTTTGGACTTGGCCACTGTTGAAATGAATATAGGAGGGGAATTTTGTTAGCCCTGGAAGCTTTGACTAGGATAGAAACATGATGTACTGCTTGTGGGAAGTTGTTCTAGTATAGAACATTCCCCCAAGCTTTTCAAGGAATCTGGTACACACCCCCGACAGATGCTCCTTACCACACAAACAGGTTCATGGTAGCTTTCCCATACTTTTCTATGACTTTTATACTTAGTGGAAACTTTTTCTCTCCGGCAGTTGAAGTGCTTCTGAAACACTTAAGATATGTTCTGGTTAGAGCTTAGAATGAAAAAGACCCTACAGTTCTGGGGTATACCATTGCTGTATTTTGTTGCTTAAAGATGTTATGGATGCTTAGCCTGTCACTCATTTCATTGATGTTGATGTTATAACATAAGATGGCATAAAGTCTATAACACCTAGTTGTACGTGTGATGGTGTTGCTTCAGGATGGGGGAGTATCAATACTCAAGTTCGATAATGACAAGGGAAAACATGGCCGCTCCCTTTCTAGGCCTGCTTCAGTTCAACGTGCATTATCCGTTCTTGAGATGGAGGTTGAGCAAATAAATAAAGGAAATTATGAGCATTATATGCAGAAAGAAATTCATGAACAACCAGAATCATTAAAAACCACGATGAGGGGGAGGCTTATACGTGGAGGCTCCTGCAAATCTAAGACTGTTCTTTTGGGAGGGCTGAAGGATCACCTTAAAACAATTAGGCGAAGTAGGCGGATTGTTTTTATTGGTTGTGGAACTAGCTACAATGCTGCTTTAGCTGCAAGACCCATCTTGGAAGAACTTTCTGGTAAGTATTCTGTGTACTTTCTGTATTATTTTCCAGATAACCATTTTTTCTGATTTTTGTCCCCTTGTTTATTTCATATGAACCATACAGGTGTCCCTGTTACAATGGAAATTGCTAGTGATCTCTTGGATAGACAAGGACCAATTTACAGAGAAGATACAGCTGTTTTTGTTAGTCAATCTGGTGAAACTGCAGATACTTTGCTTGCATTAGAATATGCTTTAGAAAATGGTGCATTATGTGTTGGCATAACCAACACTGTTGGTAGTGCAATAGCCAGGCATACACATTGTGGCATTCATATAAATGCTGGTTGTGAGATTGGCGTGGCCAGTACCAAGGTAAATAACTAAATATTACAATTATGCAATCATCGTTTTGTTTGTTTTAGCGGTGTTGGTGTTTATGCCATTGCTATATTTAATAGGCATACACAAGTCAAATAGTAGTGATGGCCATGTTAGCACTAGCAATAGGAGGTGATACAATTTCCAATCAAGCAAGAAGAGAGGCTACAATAGATGGCCTATTTGACTTGCCAAGTATGTTTTTAGCTTCTCTCCTCAACATTTCTCTGACATGTCATCTGTTTTCAAAGAAATTTAGGAAATGTTTAAAAGGTGATTCTTTTTCTCTTTCTTCTGTTTTTGCAGACAATGTCAGAGAGGTGTTGAAGCTTGACCAAGAAATGAAGGATCTTGCAAAATTATTGGTTGCTGAGCAGTCACTCCTTGTGTTTGGGAGAGGCTACAATTATGCAACAGCTCTGGAGGGTGCTTTGAAAGTGAAGGAAGTGGCACTTATGCATAGTGAAGGAATCCTTGCTGGTGAAATGAAACACGGTCCTTTGGCTTTAGTTGATGAAAATCTCCCTATTGTTGTGATTGCCACGCGTGATGCTTGCTTCAGGTCAGTTCTATCTTATTTAGGAGTATCTTTGTCATCTACTGATATTAAAAAAGGAGTATGTTTGTCATAAAAAATTCTTAGTTTACTGACACCTTTCTTTTGCAAACAGCAAGCAGCAGTCTGTCATCCAGCAACTTCATGCCCGTAAAGGTCGCCTAATAGTGATGTGTACAAAAGGAGATGCTAATGCTGTATGCCTCGGGGGATCTTGTCGAGTAATAGAGGTTCCCCAGGTTGAGGATTGTCTTCAACCTGTAGTTAATATAATTCCGTTACAGGTATATTTCCTGTGATTTATCATTACATTTGCAATTTCTCTTGACCAACTGTAATTGGTGCAACCTGATCAAGTGTGTTTAATTTCAACGGATGTCATAAAGAGTTGGTCCTGGTCGTTTTATGTTGGGGTGCCACCATTAACAGTTACATTCATGTCCCTATACAAAGATGTAGTTCAAAAACCATGTGTGGAGTGGTGTATGTTCTGGGCGCTGGGGCCTCAGCAAACTCTGTTCGTATTCCATAGAAGAGTCTGTGTCCTGCATATGTTTGTAAATGTATTAGGTTGAAGTACCTATAAAAAAATGTATTAGGTTGCAATAACCTTCCAGTTTAAAATTGACTCCGTACACATTTCATGGAATTACTAGCTCCAATGTATTTACATATTTTGAAACAGACGTTTCTCAATCTAAGGAAGCTTATATTTGGATTTAAAATACCAAGTTATCTCCAATAGATACAGCAGAAGCAAGAAAATGTAGAATTCAGTAACTACTTTTCCACCAACAATTTCAGGATATGTATGTATATGTGTGTGTAATTAATTCCGATCTCTTCTTTTTGGATGCAGTTGCTGGCTTATCATCTCACGGTTTTGAGGGGGTTCAACGTTGATCAGCCTCGGAATCTTGCCAAGAGTGTGACAACCCAGTAAACTTCTACTGACAAGTGACAAACCTATTGCCTCTTTGGTTGTTACCCTTCATGAGAATGTTCAGGACCTCAGCTGATTATATATATACATCTATATACATATATTTTTTGGCTCTATGACCTCAGATGTGGTTTCGGGTATTTATGCTGGGGTCGTACCAGAGCATTGTAGATGATCACAAATTAGGAAAATTGCTGACTCCCCCGACTCGTTTCTTTTGTTTGTTGAATGTGCCTTGTGCGCATGTTTAAAAAGTATTGCTTCGATTATGTTTTCTACTTAAATATATTTTATTCTCCTTTCACCAAGTATCTCTAGTTGATACCCTAACAGACAGCCCTTGAGACTAAGACCTATGGTAGGGATAAGGCTGTAGCCTGTAATCAATCTGAGACGAGTCAATCCTTTTATTCAATGTAAACAAGCATTAATCTAGTCAAGTTAACGAGCCGAGTCAAGATTTGTTTCACGAGTTGAGTCGTTCGAGTTTATCAGCAACCATATTGTATGGATTGGTTCATTTATAAGCTTACAGCCCTAGTAAGAGAATTAAGAACATGTTTAATTACCAAAAATTATTGGAAATATTTGGGAATTACGAGAATCTGTTTGGAATTAAGTTTTAGGAAATGAAAGGGAAATATTTAAATAAAAATCTTTTTTAAAACAAGTAATAATAAAAAAGATGTTATGAAATTTAAAGAAAGGAACTACTATTGCAAAAGAGAAATAAGAAATTCTCTTGAAAGTCTTAAGAACTGAAGCTTTCTTTCTCTCTCTATTTTTTCTTATGAATTTCATTACAACTGAAGCCCATATTTATAGGCGTTGAAATTGTTATGCAAGTTACTATGTAGATTTAAAATAATAGTGGTGGGGTCATTCACATAATTTAGTGGTGGGCCAGGGGGGCGGCTGCCGACTTCGTTTATAACACTCCCCCTTGAATGACCACCCATAAAGAATCTGCCTCGTTAAAACTTTGCCAAGTAAAAACCCAGTGGGAAGAAAAACCAATGGCGAAGGAAAAAGAGTACAGTCTTCTTATGTATCCATAAGTGCTTTAAGATTACCTCATTAAAATCTTGCAGAGGAAAACCTAGTGGGACAAAACCTCAGCGAAGGAAAAAGAGTACAATCAGCACATTTACTCCCCCTGAAAAGTGCATGACAAAAGATCTTTGAGTCTTCGCATTCCAATGTTATGCACAATCTTCTTGAAAGTGGAAGTTGGTAACGCCTTTGTGAATAAATCTGCCAGATTATCACTAGATCGTATCTGCTTGACATCAATTTCACCTTTTTCTTGAAGTTCATGAGTATAAAAGAATTTTGGTGAAATATGTTTGGTTCTGTCACCTTTGATATATCCTCCTCTGATTTGAGTGATACAAGCAGTATTATCTTCATATAAGATTGTTGGGCTATTATTGATCATGAGAAGTCCACACTTTTCCTGGATATGTTGAATAACTGATCTCAACCAAATACACTCTCGACTTGCTTCATGAATAGTAATGATTTCTGAGTGATTTGAAGAAGTAGCAGATAGTGTCTGCTTAACAGATCTCCATGATATGGCAGTATCTCCATAAGTAAATAAATATCCAGTTTGAGATCTACCTTTATGTGGGTCTGAAAGATAACCTGCATTTGCATACCCAATCAATTCTGGACTTGAACCACGTTGATAAAATAATCTCATATCAACCGTACCATGAAGGTAACGAAGGACATGTTTAATGCCATTCCAATGCCTTCGAGTTGGTGCAGAACTATATCTTGCAAGCAGATTAACTGAGAATGTAATATCTGGTCGAGTGCAATTTGCAAGATACATCAAAGCTCCAATTGCACTGAGATATGGTACTTCAGGATCAAGAATTTCTTCATCGTCATCACAAGGACGGAATGGATCTTTCTTCACATCAAGTGTTCGAACAATCATTGGAGTACTCAGGGGATGAGATTTGTCCATATAAAAATGCTTTAGGACTTTCTCAGTATACATGGACTGATGAATAAAAATTCCATTTGGCAAGTGCTCAAGCTGCAGGCCGAGACAAAGTTTTGTTTTGCCAAAATCTTTTATTTCAAATTCATTCTTTAAATATATAGCGGTTTTTGAGATCTCTTCAGGAGTTCCCACAATATTTAAATCATCAACATAAACCGCAATAATGACAAATCCGGATTCTGATTTCTTAATAAAAACACATGGGCATATAAGATTATTCTCAAATCCTTCTTTCAATAGATATTCGCTTAAGCGATTATACCACATGCGTCCGGATTGCTTCAACCCATATAAAGATCTTTGTAGTCTGATTGAGTACATATTTCTATATGTACTTGTAGATGCTTCATGCATCTTATATCCTTCAGGGATTTTCATATATATGTCATGGTCTAAGGATCCATATAAATATGCAGTGACTACATCCATCAACCGCATTTCTAATCCTTTTGTAACAACCAGACTAATCAAAAATCTAAATGTGATTGCATCCATAACGGGAGAGTATGTTTCTTCATAATCAATCCCGAGTTTCTGCAGGAAACCTTGTGCAACAAGTCGTGCTTTGTATCGCACAATTTTATTTTTTTCATTACGTTTTCGTACAAATACCCACTTATATCCAACAGGCATTACATCCTTTGGTGTTTGGACAACAGGTCCAAATACTTCTCGTTTCGCTAGCGAATTTAATTCAGCTTCAATAGCTGTTTTCCATTTTGGCCAATCATTTCTACGTCGACATTCTTCGACGCTTTTTGGCTCACTTTCTTCATTACTTCTGGTAATGTCAAGGGCCATTTTATATGAAAATATGTTGTCGACAACAGTTTTATTTCTATCCAAAATTTCTCCAGTTTTCATGAAATGTATTGAGATCTCATTATTTTCAGGTACCTGTTCCTCTTCAGGGGAAAACATTTCATGACACACTTCTTCAGGAGGTCCCTTTTTAGGAGATTTATACTTTTCAAGATTTTCCTCTTCAGGAGGTTCTGGAATAGAAGATTTAAGCTCTTTAGGAGCATCAATTATATTTGTGGCCTGTATTGTGGGTACGTGTTCTTCAGGAGCACCAAATTCATTTTGTATTCTTTTCCTTATGGGAATTTTATCTTTTGCACCAATAGGTCTTCCACGCTTCAGGCGTATTTTAGATTCACCTATTGCTGCTTTGACAATTTGTCCTTCAGGGACTTCAATCCTTGCTGGAGTATTAACAACAAGAATATAAGATTTTACTACACCTTTAGTGTCAGTAAATACATCCAGTAACTGATTTGCAACATTTTGCAAATGAATAATCCTTTGAACTTCCCGTTTACATTCATTTGTAGGAGGATCAAAATGAGACAGGGTCTTATTATCCCAAGTAATATCTTGTCGTGCTTCAGGCACCGACTTTTCTTTACCCATTAACGAAAAATTTGATTCATCAAAATGACAATCCTCAAAACGTGCTTTAAACATATCCCCTGTAAGGGGTTCAAGGTATCTAATAATGGATGGAGAATCAAAACCAACATATATCCCAAGTCTACGTTGAGGGCCCATTTTTGTACGTTGTGGAGGTGCAATTGGAACATATACAGCACATCCAAAAGTACGAAGATGAGAAATATTTGGTTGTTGACCAAATGCAAGCTGTAATGGAGAATATTTATGATATGCAGCTGGTCTAATGCGAATTAGAGATGCTGCATGAAGTATAGCATGTCCCCAAACAGAAATAGGTAGTCTTGATTTCATAAGTAAAGGTCTAGCGATTAGTTGAAGCCTTTTGATCAAAGACTCAGCTAAACCGTTTTGTGTGTGTGTATGGGCAACAGGATGTTCAACATCTATTCCTATTGACATGCAATAATCATCAAAAACTTGAGATGAAAATTCACCTGCATTATCCAATCGAATGGTCTTAATTGGATACTCAGGAAATTGTGCTCGTAGTTTAATTATCTGAGCAAGAAGTCTAGCAAATGCAACATTTCTAGTGGAAAGAAGACAAACATGTGACCATCGACTAGATGCATCAATTAGAACCATAAAATATCTAAATGGTCTACTTGATGGATGAATAGGCCCACATATATCTCCGTGAATCCTTTGTAAAAAGGATGGAGATTCAACAATGATTTTTGAGGGAGATGGTCTAATAATTAACTTACCTTAAAAACATGCAGAGCACGGAGATTCATTGGGTAGAAATATCTTTTGTTTCTTTAAGGGATGCCCATGCGAATTTTCAATAATTCGTCTCATCATTATAGAACCCGAATGTCCAAGGCGATCATGCCAAGTCATAAATACTTTAGGGTCAATGCACTTCTGGTGCATTACCACATATGATTCAATTGTTCTCATTTTTGTATAATACAATCCAGAACATAGAGCAGACAGTTTTTCTAATACGAGCTTCTGGCCCGATACTGTTTTAGTAATAAGAAGATGCTCTTTACTGCCTTCATTGGTCGTTTCAATATGGTAATCATTACGACGTATATCTTTGAAACTCAATAAATTTCTTCTGGATTGTGAAGAGAATAGAGCATCATCAATACAAAATTTGGTGCCATTAGGCAACACAATATAAGCTCTTCCGGAGTCCTCAATCAATTAAATCCGATGAACCTGATATGGTATGGACATAGGCTTTACTTAGTGTTAGATTTTGAAAATATTTCTTTTCTTTGAGAATTGTGTGAGTTGTAGCACTGTCAGCCAGACATATATCTTTATCATTCAACTCAGAGATAAAAAGCTCATCAATGTGATCCATGATTCTACAAAATATACAAAACTTTTATTACTGATAGAAAGAAAATACATTAATTAAGTGGAACACTTCCATCTCCAATTAAGTGTTCAATACTACCATCAGGATGATTAAAGAAATCAGATACATCAAGATGAGTAACGTCTACATCTACTGAATCTAATAAATCATCTGATGGTTCTACTAAATTTGTTTCATGCACTTTATTCTTTCCTTTAATAGAAGCTTGATATAAATCAACTAAGTGCCTGGCCGTACGACAGGTACGTGACCAATGTCCAGTCATTCCATATCTATGGCACACCTCTTCACTTTTCTTTGAAGAATTATTCTGATGATTTTTACCCCTCTCTGAATTGTACCACTTCTGATGATATGGTATATTATAATCCCTTTTAATGTTGTCACTCCTGAGACCAACATTTCTATAATTTCTCCTACCACGTCCACGCCTCCGATTTCTTCTAAAGGATGCACCATTCACTTCTGGGAATGATGCAAACCTATTTCCATTCACTTCAGGGAATGATATTGAGCCAGTAGGGCGTGTATGGTGGTTTTCTAATAAGAGCTCATTATTTTGCTCAGCTACTAGAAGACATGATATAAGTTCAGAATATTTCTTGAACTTTCTCTCTCGATACTGCTGCTGCAGGAGCACATTCGAGGCATGAAATGTAGTAAAAGTCTTCTCTAGCATATCTTCATCGGTGATTTTCTCACCGCATAATTTTAATACTGAGCTTATTTTAAAAAGTGCGGAATTATACTCACTAACACTTTGATAATCTTGCAACCTCAGGTGCATCCATTGAGAACGAGCTCTTGGGAGGATGACAGTCTTCTGGTGTTCATACCTCTCCCTTAAATTATTCCACAAAATATAGGGATCTTTTACAGTGAAATATTCAGTTTTCAATTCTTCATGAAGATGGTGGCGAAGGAAAATCATTGCTTTAGCACGTTCCTGCAGGGATGCTTGATTTCCTTCTTTAATAGTTTCTCACAGGTTTATTGCATCAAGATGTATTTCAGCATCAAGTATCCAGGATAAATAATTTTTTCCAGATATATCAAGAGCAACAAATTCCAATTTTGTAAGATTTGTCATTTTCTACACATATAAATAATAAATATGCGTATCTCAGAAAATATATTTATAAATTTACACAGATAATCATCAATAAAATATATCAAAGATTTCAAATAATATATTGAAAAACTTACAGAGGAATAAGGCCACTAGCTTCAGAATTGGCAGAACCGTCGTGCTGATAACGTGTTATGAAACTTAAAGAAAGGAACTATTATTGCAAAAGAGAAATAAGAAATTCTCTTGAAACTCTTAAGAACTGAAGCTTTCTTTCTCTCTCTATTTTTTCTTATGAATTTCATTACAACTGAAACCCATATTTATAGGCGTTGAAGTTACTATGCAAGTCACTATGCAAGTCACTATGCAGATTTAAAATAATAGTGGTGGGGTCATTCACATAATTTAGTGGTGGGCCAGGGGGCGGCTGCCGACTTCGTTTATAACAAAAGAAAGATTATTTCTTTTAATTGTACCACTTCTCCTTGGAAGAGAAGGGTTTTATCCCTCCTCCAATTTTGTCTCTCTCATCTTTTGGAGGGGGAGGATGTTGCTCTTCACTTCCTTTCTGGTGGGTGGGAGTTAAGCTATCTTTGGTTATCTCTATTTGATCATGGTGTTGACAAACTAAGATTGAAATCTCTAATTGATTTTATTATATGAGAGTGTATAGAAATTAAGATAATGTCCACCACAAAATTTGTTAATATGCGGGGTAGTAAAGTAGTTTGGTTATAATCTGAATATTTCCTTATATTTTAGTCACAAGTGTAACTTTGTCTTATGAGATGCAATGAAGTTCTTTCTTTAAAAAAAGAAAAAGAAAAAGAAAAAGACTACGGTTCATGGTGAAAGTTGATTTATCTAATTATTATACAACATTGTGATTTTTTTTTTCCAAAGACTTAACTGATAATAAAGAAATTGCAAATTGTTTAGTTACAAATCAAGAGTTAGAAGTTGGTATGATTCTTTCCACTCAGAAAATCTAAGACACGACAGAATTTTTATAAGAGGGGTGTTTCCAAATTCATTATTGGAATATGCCTATTGTGCAATTGAACTTGCACATCAACTATGAGATTGATGTATCTTCATTGCTATCTTTTCTTCTAGACCCTTTAGCAAGAATCTGATGTCTCTTGCTAGGTTTTCTGCTTCCCAACAATTTAATACACGAGGTTTGTTCACTCTATTGATTCCATTTGAGAAGTCTCCTTCAATTACGATTTTTCTAATTCCTCTTGAATGTGTCTCATGAACTCCAATGAGTTGCTATAGCTTATCATTGGTTTGGATGTGTTTTTTGAAAATCTTGTTACAACAAAAAGTAGCTCCCCACTTCTCGATCTACATACTGCAGCTGACGTGCTTCCATTTCCTCTTATGGCAACATAAAAAATGATAAGAGTAACTGTCTTCTGCTTCAGGTGATTTCCACTTCTGCTCCATATCAGCAATTTCCATTCTCATGCTTTACAATGATCCTAATAAATGTCAATGGGTTTTTTTTTTTTTGTTGGGAAAACTTCTCTACACTCATGTTACTGCCATTATGAGTTTTCTGGTTTCTAGTGAACCAAATATTGTCCATAGCCAACACTACAAAGATCTGGAAGTGAAGAGTCTTTTTCAGAGAGATTGAGTTTGTTAATAGGGTAGAGAATGATATTGATCTAGTTCTTTAATCCCAGGGGCCTAAAGGAAGCAATATCTAGTGGCCATGGAGACTCCTACAAAGGATCCTAGATAGGGACAATTAAGAAACAAATGGGAGGTATCCTCCTCTTCCAGTTGATAGATTGGACAAAACTTCTGATCATCAAAATTTGAATACACTTACTAAGTGTGGTCTTAGTGGGAAGGATATCAGTAAGCACTTTCTATAGGAATAAATTTAGACGATCTTACATATTTAGTAACCGGGCTCGATTTCTAAGGACAAAGTCGTCGACAAGAGCAACCATGGAATTTGGGTTTCGAAAAAGCAACTGTACATGTCTTGTGAATCAAACTCTTTTTGTTTTTTCTGAGAAAAAAACTGAGCAGATTCAAGATTTATTTCTATAAGTATGTCGGTGAGTGACAAAGCTAAAGAATTTCAGAAAAGAAGAATAGGGGTATTTTTTTCATCCAGATTTTTTATATTGGTCTGTAACGTTCTGAATGGAAGGATTGATGCAGATAAAGAATCTAATTAATATTGTTGTTTATTTCTTGGGTATTTCTCAATTGTTGATTGGGCAAATATAAGTAATGGGATTTATGGGATTATTGAAGACAACCAGAGAGACGTACCCTGCAAACCAGACTAGGAAGAAGACAACCAGATTTTTTTTTACATGGATTTCAAGCGGCCGGTGGGCAAGATGAATTTGGAAGAAGCTGACAACAGATTTTCTCATGGGTTTCGGCTTCATTGCAAAGAAGATAGCGAAGAGTTAGAGAGGAAGGGAGAAGCGGAGACCCTTTCAGTTGGGATGCGAAGAAGCAGCAGCGCGGAATGAGTTTGGATGAGGCTGAACTCAATCTGATGTAGGCATGCACATGATAGTTATATTGAAATGCTAACGTATCGATATTGTATTGGAGCGCTGATTATTGGGACAGACCAGTCCAACTAGTCTCCAGATTTTCATATCTTAAACTTCATAATTATCCTATTCTTATCTTATTTGCTGTTGATACAACAACATTAACTATATACTATAATGAAACAAGTTACAACGGGTCCAAATTAATAGTTCAAAAAATGGCGTAAAAATCATAATAAAAAATTTCTTATTAAGAAAAGTTGATTGGATTGATAAATAACTTGGCTAGAATTTTATTCGGGTAACCATACTAACCAAACACAACTTTGCTGGCTTAGGGGAAAACATAAATTTTTACTAATGTTCTGGTTGGCAGGACGCGACAACAATGTGAAAAGCAATAAAATCTCGTGTCATTATGTCTCAGCATCATTATTAATTTATTATTAACATGTGTTGAATTGTTCGGTTTCTTAGACCTAAACATTCTAGATTTGGCTATTATAGTTTATCTACGGCAGTGTGCGTAGATCGGGTTGCTGTAGACACGTTCAGTCATACTTTTTTTTTTTTTTTTTAAATAAAAACAAATTAAATAATCTAAACCCACGAGAGATCTTATAAAAAGGGCACAGGAGCGAGGTGTCAAAAGTAATTCATCTTACCATTATATTTTCTATTTGGAAAATGTCGAGAAATAATGTCTCGAAGAAATAATTGAATCTAAGTGGATAAATTTGGAACTTGTGGTTCTTTTTTTAAAAGAAAAAAAATCAGTGCCCTATTAGAGAACAATATTTGATAACCATCGCTAAATAGTAAATATCAATATTATAATATTATTCTGTATTTTATTTTTTCAAATACATGTTTTTAAAAGAAGTTTAATTTTCACTTAACAAATTAAAAAAATAGTGTGTCATTCAATTTGACTGCTAAGCGTGTCCACTAATACTTACATACCAATTTTTTTTCTTTTGACATTTTAAAACATAGTTAAATGTTTTTAAAAAAATATATATATCAATATGTTAAAAATTACTTTCTTAATTATTTAATAAAAAAAGATGGTTAAAAGGAAGGAACAAGCTCATAACGCATACTGCATTTTCTTAAAAAAAAATGAAAAAACATTTTTTTAGCTATAATTAGCAAAAACACGTTCACAATTAGACATCATATAGCATGTATCAAAAGCGTCTTCTCTCCTCTTTTATTTCTCTCTACCAGTAGTGATTCTGATTCCTTCTCCAGCTTTTCGACATCTCCCAAGGGCATAGGGTAGTCGGAGCTACGACTCTAACCCCCTCCTTCTCTAATTTTCTCTGTAATATACTATTTTTCTAACCCTTTTTCCATTCTTGTTTGGTTTTTAATAATTATTTTTGTTTAACTTTCTCCATACTGAAACTCTTTGATCTGCTACTTATCAATGCTCTTTAACTAACACGCACTACCTCCACAACTCTCTTAGCTGTCGATTTTTAAGTTCAGGAAAGAGTTTCATCATTTCGAAGAAGTGCAACGACGTCTTGTTAGAGTTTTGGAGGGAATGTGTAGCCCATACATCATCAACAGCTTTCATTCTTTCGGACAAGATTTCCTAATCTTTTATTCTGACGGCGTGCGCATGACACATGCCACCTCCGCTCTTGTTGGTCTCTTACTAGCGAGTCGAACATTTTCTGATTGTCTGCTTTCAATCCTGTTTTTATTAAATTGTGATATTGCGGAAGGGTTTACAGTTTTTTTTAAGAACTGCCTCCAAACAACAAGATACGGTATATTTGCCACACTTCCTGCTTTGTGTAGCAAAACTACCATCTACAATGGTTCTTTTGTTACAAATTTTTTATTTTCATTTTTAGATAAGATTGCGTTCTCATGTAAGATTTGATAAGGGATCAATTATTGATTCCAAAGAAATTTGTATTTTTTTTTTTTTACTTATTTAGTACTATAATTTACTATTTTGAAATTTGTGTTGGGGAACTCCACCCTCGCTCATATATCACTTTTCCTACTTGAATGAATTATGCTTGTCCAAAAAAAAAAAAAAAAAAAAAAAAGAAGGGGGACATTCAGACATCACACGCAATCAAGCACATCCACCGGCACGCTTGCTCCTCCTCCGAATGAAAAAATCCCGTACAGACAAACGACGTCGGATTACAAAGGAAGACCGAAGATATAAAAGAACTTTTGTTTTTTTTTTTTTTTGATGGGATATAAAAAGATTTTTTTTTTTTTGATGGGAAATAAAAGAACTTTTTTCATGTTTTGAAGAGGATATAAAAGAACTTCAGTATAACGTGGTGAGACAGAGGCGCAGAAATACAAGCACCAGGGGTCACGGACACAGGTCAGGAAGTTCCGAGTTTACGCTCTCACCTCTATATTTCTTGTTTCATTTTTATTCAGAATTTAATTTGTAGGTTCCTATCCCGCTGAGTCTTAAATCTTTTGGGTTTCATCGCCATTTTACCTTCAATTGCCCTCTCAGTTTTCTCGTTAATCGCAAGGGGAATAAAAATGTTTGAAATTGATTCTTCTTCCCTAACGTGTGGATTTCGTTAGGGTTTGTTCCTATTTCCCGTTTCCCCTCGTTTTTTGGTGCTTCAATGTCGGCAAAATTAATGAGTTGAAGAGCAGTATTGTTTATATTTCATTATCCCTTGTTTACCTGTTGGATTGCTGATAAACTATGAAAAGCGTAATCATTTATATGTATATCTTCGCCAAAATCACTGGCTAAGCTTAACATTAAACTTTAGAAATTACACCTCAGGCTTTGAATTAATTCGTGTCATGTATATTCTCTCAACAATTATGAAATAATTGATGTTTGTTTTACATTTTTAGCCCTAGGGGTTGGCTCAAGTGGTAAAGACCTTGGTCTTGGTGGTATGCTCATTCCAAGTCTTAGGTTTAAATTGTCCTGGATGCAAACAATTTCTAGGGACAATCAGACTGAACTTTCCATTGAATTATCCAAGGTGCACATGTGAGAAACTCCTTGAGGTCCTGTACAACTCCGGGATTAGTTAGAACTTTGTTGTCGGACACCCAGTGCCAATTAAAAAAAAATCTTTAATTTTTCTCACTTTTATCTTATTTTCAATTTGTTATGCTTTACAGTTGTATTATTCTTTTTTCTTCCGTCTTTGAGGATTGCTCTAGTTATGAATGATTCTGACTATATGCAGAGTTGCTCTCACCCATTAGTGTACTTGCTTTTTCTCTTAGGTGGAAATGATCAAATTCTTCGATTATTTTAGATATAGGAGATGCCGTTTGGTGGTGATTATTGTATCAATAAGATTGGGTTGTGTAATTGTACAGGATTATCATTATGAGTGGTGCTCCTAAAAGATCTCATGAAGAGAGTGGTCATTCATCATCGTCAAAATACCCACATGAGGATTCTGTTGCATACCCCAAGATGTCAGCTGCAGTTTCAAGCGACTACCATCCCCCCTACGAGATGGTTCAAGAAAGTCGGGTGCCGAAGCTTCCCCGGACTGAATCTCGTGATGCTGATAGGAGATCTCCTCTTCATTCAATGTATAGGATTCCATCTTCTTCGAATGATTCACATGTCGATCATTCTGAAAGCAAGATGGAATTGAAGGATTCCAAGGATGGTAGAGATCTTCGGTTTGAGAACCGAGATACAAAGATGGAGACGAGGGAGTTGTATGGTGAGGGGCGGAGGGAATCTCAAAATTTGAAGAGTGAAAAGGATGTAAGACCTGAGAGTAGAGGAGATGATAATAAGGAAATGAGATATGATAGGGAAAGTTTTAATGATCCAAAAGGTGATGTGAAGACGGAAAAGGATGTTTATGGTGCAGCAAGCAGTCACTTGAATTGGAAAGAATCAAAAGAACACCATAGGGTAAAAAAATATCTGGATGCCCCAAGTGGAGGTATAAATATCTGGCATGTTCCACGTGTTAATTCACAAAGCCCCAGTGAGGTTGGAAAGGAAGGCTCAACAATTGAGGAGAGGGATTATGGGGAATCTCATGAGGCTGTTGGAGAAAACAAAGTTGGTTCAAAGGGTGAAGAGAAATTAAAAGATAAGGATAGAAAGAGGAAAGATGTGAAGCATAGGGATTGGGGAGAAAGGGATAGGGAAAGAACTGATCGTAGGAGTGGTCCTCCAGTAGCTAATAGTGGTGTTGAGTGCAAAGATTCAACAAAAGAAGAAAGAGATGTAGAGAGGTGGGAGAGAGAGAGAAAAGATTTTTCCAAAGACAGGGAAAGGCTAAAAGAGAGGGAAAAAGATCATACCCGGAGGGACCCATGGAATGGAGTAGACAAAGAGATTTCTCACAATGAGAAGGATTTAGGGGATGGGTCTCTAAGAATTTCAGAGCAGGAAAACCTAGCATCAGAGCAGAAGAAACAGAAAGATTTTGATAGCTGGAAAGATGTTGAGAGGGAAGCTAGAGACAGGAGGAAAGAAAGCAATGATATTGAAGGAGATATAACTGAAAGGCGCAATAAGTGCGATGACAAAGAATCGGATGATGGGTGTGCAGATGGTGAGGGGGCTTCTGAAAGGGAAAGGGAAGTTTATAATTATGGAGTTCAAAGGAAGAGGATGCAGCGGTCAAGGGGTAGCCCTCAAGTGGCTAGCCGCGAGCAGCGTTTTAGGTCTCGTGCTCAAGAAAATGAAGGGTGTGTCATATTATTTTCTTTTGCAGCCAATTTAATTGCAAGATTATTAACCTTAATGGATCAGTTTTTGCATATTAAACATTACTGTTGGTGAAAATAAGATCTGCATATTGAATTTTGTGTACTGAAACTGTTAATATTGGATATAAATTTTATTTTACTTATAAAAAAATTTTGGATATAAATTTGTTAGGTTTCTTAGGCATGGTTTGGATAGCAAGAGCCCCCCAACTCATCCCATCTTCTCTCAATATTTAAACACCGAAAACACAACTCTTCAATCTCAAATTTTCAACTTTTTCCTTTAGTTATTACCTAATTATTACAATTTCCCTAAACTTCCAAACTAAAGACAAAAACAATTCAAGTTTTTCTAATCCCAAAATAAAAATAATATTCTAACAATATTTTAAATTTATAATATTTTTATTGAACTTTTCTCTCTTTTTTCTTTTTTCCAAAATCCCATAAAACATCTGAACTTAAACCATTTTGCTACTATTTGTAGATCATCTTGTCTCATCTTATCTCACTATCCAAATGAGGCCTTAATGTTTTATCCCCTTCTGGATAGATATTAATTTTTATGATAAATATTACCTGTAAAAAACTTATTTTATACAATGTTTTTATTCACTGAAACCAAAATATTTGAGTTTTATTGATATAGAAAAATTCTATTTGCAAGCCAATGTGTGGTACAGACCTTCCTGCATTGATATGGCATAATTTGATTTGCAAGTGAAATTTAAAAACTTGAATCTTGCAAATCAAATCTTGCCATGTACGTGGAGTGGATGGTTTATTGTTCACACTGGCTTGCAAGGACTCTAATTATAAAAAAAAAAAAAACTTTTATTTTTCATATTTTCTTGTGTACTTTTTCTTTCATGGCTTGGTGCATCTTTGATGTATATATTTATCTTTGCTATGCTATAAAATTATGATATTTGAAGGAAGAAAAGAGATTTATGGTATATGCCAACCATCAAAGTTAAGGCCAATGACGATCTTTTCTTTTAAATAATAATAGTTACATACACGTGCTATGCAGAAATGCAGTGATTTAGATTGGTGGCATGGTGCAAATAAACTAATTGCAATTTGTTTGATACAAAATTACAAAGTTTTTGTAGAATGCTAATTTTTTTTTTGTTTAAACCAAGCATTATAGGCAGGGAAAATTTTGTGTTTTAAGGTGGTCCAGTGGGGAAATCTAAAACAGAAATAAGTATTATTTTTTCACTGCAATTGTGTTGTTTGAATTGTCTTCTTTTTTTAACCAATGGCTTCTAGGTTGGGGCTTGTTGTTATGGGTAAAATATTTTGGGGGGTTATTATTAGCCAAACAAGAAAGTTTATGACTAATAGGAAATAAACTGCAAAACGGTCAGGGAAAATGACATAACTCTTAACTTCAGATTAGAACATTACTTGTTTACCAACTCAATGGGGCTGACACTGTAGTTTTTTTTTTTTTTTTTCAGTTTCCAAATTTCTATGCTGAACATATTATGTGATATATATCCTCGCCAATGGATGTTTATTGTTTGGTGGTAATCTTAATATTTTTGTTCTTCCTTGGTGGTTAATCCCATTTAAATTTTGTTGCCTTTTATGTTTTTGCAGATCTCAAGGTGAGCAGCTGTATTCCATCTTATCAGATGTAACTTCTTTTCACTGACATGCCCTGGTGAAGTAATGTCAATTTCAACGAAAATCACCTTCGTTTGTGCATCTCCAGTATACCTTGCATTTTGTGATGATTTTATTTGCATTAATATCTGTACTTCCCGATCAAAAAGTATTAGCATTTTGTTAGATTTGAAAATCAGAATTCATACTATCTTAACCTTGCTCCTGTTGTGTCTGTTAGAAATTAGAATAAGTATCCATTGTTTAATAGAAATGCATATATCTTTGGATTTCATTATGCTATTTTCTGCAATTATTATAGCAATTAAATTTCCTGACTAGAGAATGTGCATCTTTGATAATGCATGTGCACCTACAAAATGATCCATTTTCTAACTTTTGATTACTAGTTTCATATATTGTTTTGAGATTTCAATCATGATGTTGCTTTTGCCTTTTTTTTTTTTGTGGACTGAAAGGAGGGAAGGAAGGGGGGTGATTAGTGTGTGATAAAGAAAAAAAATCAAATATTTGTTATTAAAACCTTAAAGCTCAGGCCTGAAAATATTATTCTTATTCTTTCCATTTGCAATGCTTCTAAATTTTCAAACTAATTCATGTTTAATGTTTAATGTAATTAATTATCAGGGGTAGTGTACCATTGGTGTATGCTTTTACCTATAAAAAATATTATTGGCATAAAGCTTTTTATACCTGTATTTCATAATACACTTCTAGTCATTGTATATTAAAATGGGAATTGATTGTTTTCATTCATCATGTCTCTAATATTAATTGGTTCTCATGCACGTCTGTTATATCCTAAAGCTGGGAGTGTTTCAGGTAAAGTTGAAGTATCTTCTGTTGTTTATAAAGTTGGTGAATGTATGCAAGAACTGATAAAGTTGTGGAAGGAACACAAAGCATCAGAAGCTGAAAATAACGGGGAAAGCTCATTAAATGGTCCAACTCTTGAAATTCGAATTCCTGCTGAGCATGTTACAGCTACGAATCGCCAAGTAAAGTCAAACTGATTCATGTTTATATGACATTAATCAATGAGCTTTTTATACTTTGCATAATGTAATATACCCAGTGTTCACAAACTTTTAAGGTATTTACAGTTTATGCTCTTGTGCAATCTATTATGGGCTTTATTCTAGAATGACATTCCCTCTATCATGTACTCGATAGGCATATCTGATGTAACTGTGGAAAAGTTTGCAACTTCCCCATGCACACAAAACAAAATGGGTAAAATTGTTGAGAGAATTTTTGTAGGATTTGGAGCTACCTTGCTAAGCACTCTGTCAGATCGATATCTTGAAAATATATGTACGGAATAGAGTTTGGATGATTCAATTCAACATTTTGTTTGTTTGAGTTAATAAATATTTGAAGATATGGATCTGATGGAATGCTTAGCAAGATAGTATTGTGTGGAGGCAATACCAATCAAAGAAAGTATTGTGTGGACGCAATGAAGTGCCACACATCCTTTGTTGAATGGAAGGGTCTAGTTGGGAGTTAATTTTACTTGAGACATCCACCTTATAATCTGTTTCCTATTCTTTATTTTATCAAGTTTGATCTTTGAGGTTGTGTTGTTTCAATGATCGCTTGGCTATCCTTACTGCCGTATGTGGCATTTATAAAGAATAAATGGTTAACTGCACAAGTAGTTAGATTGTTGTAATTGTATTCAAAAAATGAAGTTAGATTGTTATCATCTTTGGCTGTTATTTTCTCAAGAATATTGTTTCTTGCAAATGTAAGTGTAAACTGGTTGAACTGGCTAGAAACAAAAGAATCCTGCACAGTGATGTAATGAGGACTGTCAGGAAAGGGGTAATATTGTCAACCCTATCATGTACCTGCCGGGGGGTGGCAGGATTGCTAATCAAAGTCTAGCTGCATGGAACAGGGCATTAGATTTTTAGAAATGTGGTCAAATGATGTTGCAGTATACCCTCAGCTCCTTCTCACATTGTGTTATCAGGAAATTTTCCTGTATTCGTGGTGGTCTGTCATGTGTTTGATGGTTTTGAAGATCGATATCTTCTATTCACCACCTCTTACATCAATTCCTGGCTCTATGGATTTTATTATGGAAACTAAGATTTGTTCCTTGTCAATGGTGTCTTTGGACCATAGAATGTATTTTTTTTGTCAGAAAGGGTTAGTGGTGAATCACTCAATTTCTTTTGGGTGCAGTGAGTTGTATTTACCTATCAAAACAAGGGTATTGTCACTCTTCTAGCTTTATTTGATTAAATATTTATGCTGGATTTCTCACTTTATTCCTATTATTGCTAGTGTAGGACCTGAAGCTTGAATTTATGCTCCTAATAACCATGCTGTATCTTCATTTCGACTTAATGAGGCCATTATGTGCAGGTCAGAGGTGGCCAGCTCTGGGGGACAGAGATATACACTGACGACTCAGATCTTGTTGCTGGTGTGTGGAATTATGACTGTTTTTTTAATAAATAAAATAGTTTTATGAGTCAAGTAACTAGGTGTCGTCCAAGTACACAGAGTATACAGAAAAGAACACCCTAGTTACAATTTAGGAACTAGAAAATGATGCAAGAAAATCATGAAAGCTAGATCCATTCCATTGAGTACAATTACAGAAGTGCAAAGAAAAAAGGCACGCAAAAAAAAATTCTAAGCTTATTTAAAGAACGCTCTGGATCTTTTTTATGAGAAATAATTTTATTAGAAGCCAATGAAATAGGGGAAGCGATGTACATAGGAAGTACACCAAAGAAAACTCCTAAATACAAAGAGCGCTCCCAATCATCAAAGCAATTTCTAAGCTCATCTTAAAAGCACTTTGATCATCAAAATGCTGGCCATTCATTTCAAGCCAAATGCTCCATGTGAGAAGAGATCCACCACCCTCCTAGGCATCACCCATGCGAGTCTGGTCCTGCAAAAGATCTCATCCTATAACACCCTTATTACCTCACAGTAAAGTGATAAATGATGGGCAGATTCACCACATGCTTGCACTTTTTTATCTTTGAAAAGTAAACACGTCCACATTCTTACATGATTGTTTTAATGATGCTAGAAAGCAGCATTCTCATTACTTTAACCATTGGATTGTTTTTTTGAATTGTTGTTCAACTTCGAGTTTTCAGGGCTCTAGATCTTTTCAATTTTTTTTTTCTTTTTTTGATAAAAGTAAAAAAAAATAAATGCTCCATGTGATTCTAGTTACACCCCTTTTTCTTATAAATATAAATGACCCCTTTTTCTTAGGTGTTTCTCCTATATGTTCCTTGTGTACCTATGTTACACCCCTTTTTCATATAAATATAAATGACTGACTGATCAAAATAAATCACTGAAGTGGTATATGAAGATTAATATTGAAGTTTCCATGTGTTCCAGTTCTCATGCATACTGGTTACTGCCGCCCTACAGCTTCTCCTCCTCCACCTGCTATCCTTGAGTTGCGTGCTACTATTCGAGTGCTACCACCACAAGATTGTAAGCCTATATTCAACTGTACCTATCTTTTCTGCATAATTTAATGATTGAAAACACATAAGGCAGTCCTGCATAGATGCTTGACATTACAAGTAAGATGCCACAAATTAAATTTTAATTGCTTGTTTATGGTAAGGAAAAAATTAGAGTTGTTAACCTGGCAAGAGAAGTTTTATGGGCTTCTGATTAAATATAGAAAAGTATCTGTTTTCAATGCTTATATTTCTTGGTTGGGTCGTGGTTTGAAGTAATTGTAGAAAGTGCCGAAGTTTAAGTAGGGATGAAGAAGAAAGGAGGAAACAAGAGGATTATGAAAGTGAGAGGTTTAGAGTGTCGATACTTGGGAATCTTTTGACTCATGATTTTCAATTCCATTGCCAGTCCTTTTCCCTGCCATAAGAAGTTTTATTGCATTCCTCAATTTGATTTACAATTGGACAATTTCTAAGTCATTAATCAAGTAGGTCCTGTTTTTAATTTCAAATCGTAAGAAATCCTTTAAATTTATTTAATACATGATTTAGAAGCCTTCTCAATTTGTTTAAACCTCTCAATCAATGCAAGGTCCAAAACTTTACCAGTTGGACTATTAGGGGAGGTACACTTCTTGAATAATTTTGTAACTAGGTCTCTCTTTTGTATTCTCCTAGTGTACATGGGCTTTGCCTAGTTGCATTCAATCAATAAAGCTTATTACTTATAAAAAAAAAAAGGAAGGTGGTGAATGGGAGATCTTGCATTGCTTTAGATGAAAAGTTCTTGTCTTTTATAATGATTCCCAGAGGTGCCAATTGTAAGATTTACTAGTTTTTTTGGTGTATAGGTTTAGATGAGGTTTGGACCATCCTTGGTTTGTTGTAATATTATCAAAGCCGAATCCAACCATAAGTGTAGGACTTGAGCTGTGTCACCTAGAATGGGATGGCTTGATCAGAATTTCGGGAATTTAAGGGGAGCGATTGTAATATCAGTATAGGAAGATGGTGAATGAGTTTCTTGGGATGGAGAAGTTTTGGCCCTTTATAATGATTCCACAAAACTTCAATGGTAACATTGACTAGTCCATTAGAGTAGAGGTCAAGATATGAATTGGGCCTTCCTTGGGTTGTTCCAAGTTATTGCTTTTTGAGCATGTTTCAGAAATTTCTTACAATTTTTCTCTTGTTTGCTTTTTATATTTTGTATTAATTCTACCTATCAAGCAAAAATATTTTTCTAAAAATTCTGCTTATGAATTTTGTAATTCTGACATTGTACTTCCAATGTTTAATAGGTTACGTATCCACTTTGAGAAATAATGTTCGTTCTCGAGCTTGGGGTGCTGCAATTGGTTGTAGTTACCGTGTTGAGCGATGCTGCATCGTGAAGGTTATAGAAACAGCTAGTTATAGTCTATCTTTCCATTGTTGCCTTCCCCAAGTAGTTATGGTATCTCTTTTGTGCTTTCATTTGATTTTGGAAAAGCTTTGTATAAGTCTATGGACTTGTTGCTTGGATTTGCTGTTAGTTCCATTCGCCGCTCTAAATGGTATCTGAGAAATATACATTTTCTTATCGGAAAGCCAATCTTGATGTTGTCGTAATTTTCTGTTCTGTTTTTTAATATTTAAATTTCAGAAAGGTGGTGGAACCATTGATCTTGAACCTTGTCTTACACATACATCAACAGTGGAGCCTACCCTTGCTCCTGTGGCTGTCGAACGGACAATGACTACCAGGGCTGCCGCTTCGGTACCACTGACATCTTCTCTTAAACCATCTGTTTGAGACTTTTCTGCATGCTAGAATTTCTTTTATCATTACTTAAAAAAAAAAAACATTTTTGATCATGCCTATGTTTTTGGAAAACATCTTTGATTCTTTTTAGGTGGATCTCTTGTATAAATTATAGTCCCTAATTACTAGGTTACATCTTTTTTCTTCTTAATAGAATTGTATCATACCTGTAAATATATATCTATATATTATATGCTTCTGTAGCAAGCATCCTTACATGCCCTGTCTGTATTATTATGAATTTTTTTTATGATGCTGTAGAAAAATTTTAACATGTGCTTGATTGTTTTAAGAACGTTTTCTTAGGTGGGGAGGGACTGTCATACCCCCAAGCATGCAATACACTGGCAAAACATTTGTGTGCTTGACAATGAGAGGAATTGTCTGTGGTCTGAAATTAACTTCAATTCAGATTTTGTCCTTATGAAAGTAAACCATGTGGAAGTTGGAACTATTCTCCTAAGACTTGAGACAACATTTGTATTTGTGGAATTGTTGAGAAATACACTAGGTTTGGACCAAAGTTTCTTAAATATGAGCAAATTTTTTAGGTCATGACAGATATTTTATTATGGAAAATGATATGTACAGTCTTAGGATGTGCAAGCTCTGCACAGTCCTTTTGAAAATAAGTGGGGCACACCTAGGACCCATATGAAGAAACTCACTTTTATGGTGGGCTCCACTTTTTTTCAAAGGGACTGTACAAGACTTGTCTACTATAGGGCTCTATCTTGCATTACTCTATTATTATTGTATACTAAATGGATTTTCCAATTAAATCTTCGTATGAAGTGTAGATATAAACTTTATTTATATGAAGTTTAGATTGAAAAATATTGTATTTGTTTTACTTACAAAAAAGAAAATTATGTATTTATTTGGTATAAATTATTTTCATTCATATTGTTTTGCTAGATATGACAATTATTTGCATTCATATTGTTTTAAAAAATTTGGCAATAAGCATTGTACTGCTGAAGAAGAAAATTTGCATTTCATAACCTTCTTTAAGGTAATTCATCTTGCGTTTAGACCTCCCAGTCTACCAGGCTTTTGTGGCCATGTTGGAAAGCATTGGGTAAACATGGGAGCAACTCAGTTTCTAGAATGCTGACCACTGCACAGAGAGATCCATATATCCATCGATAAAGGATAATGAAACCTAGAGAGGCCAACAAAGAAATAATCACGCAGCTTTTAGATCCAGAAAACTTCTTAGGGAAAGAAGGGGTGGATTAAGATGATCTACTGCCTAAACTTTCTAGGATTGTATCGTAGCATCATCAAATGGTAGATATCTGACCTTTTATAATCTCAATTTTAAGATTTATAAGACGTGAGTTTTGAGATTGCAATTTATTATATAATCGTCAAAAAACGTATGAATTGTGGATTGTAGTTAGTCTCATGATGACTTTCATTCTCTAGAATGCATTGCGGCAACAGAGATATGTACGAGAAGTTACAATACAGTACAACCTCTGCAATGAGCCTTGGTACGCTTCAAATCTCTCTCTCTCTCGCTCTCTCATCCTTTTTTGATCATGAGCCAGTGTTAGTAATTGGAGATGCACTGTGGGGGGATTGCAGCTATTTAAGTTCTTAGAACTTATGTATTATTAGTGTTCACAAGCTCTGTTATCTCTGTTGTAAGTTTCTCTTGCAACTTTTGGTTTTCTTTACTGTTCTTCTTCTTTAATTCTTTACCTATATAAAAAAAAGTTCTGGTTTTCGAAAATCTAATAATTTTAATATGGCAGTCTGACAAACATAAAAGAAAGAAGCAAAAAAGGGATGAAAGGGGGGGGGGGGGTAATTGATCTATGAGATGGTGGCCACATGATTAAATGAAAGCATGGACCAAGATTTAGTTTTACAAAAATTATTAGATCATGTACTTTAAATCACAGCCTTGCCCATTTTTGTTGTCCTTCTAGCTTCTCTAACTTGAAAAATATAAAATCACTTTGGTTTCAGGAAATTTTAAATAAAATCTGACATCACATGCAAATTATTATTTGTATCATTTAAAAAAATAGGTTTAGCGCTGACATATGGTGTCTTTTAGAAGTTTGGTTTACTGATAAATGTGTGGTTTGGATGTGCACAAGTTTGAGTATCCACTATAGTCTATGCCTCAAACCATTCTGCCACTTACATCTTTGAAGAGGTATTACTGAGTAATAGACTAAACATATCCAGCACTATGGCATTATACCCATCTCTCTCTAAGAAAAACTCCATGCTTCTCTCTTAAACAAAACCAAACAGCCCCTTTCTGCCTGGGTTTTACTTCAGCGGATGCATTTGCCTTAAGGATGCCTGTTCTCAACCTAAGGTTGAGAAAAAGCATTACATATCATGTGAGTGAATTTTCTTTTGCTCCTCCATCGCCACCCCTTCTGGAATAGGTCACATTATTTACATTGTTGTGGCTATGATTTATTTGCTTTCCAGTGCTGTTAATGCAATCCATCTTTGACCAGTCGCACATAATTGTCAGTCCTATGGACAATGGTAAAAACATGGCTTTAGAATTGTAAACATGTATATATTTTGAGCATCTGGTTTTCCACATTGACCTCAGTGTAGATGCCGCACTCTTTTTAGCAGCTTCTGCTGCTGCTGCTGCTTTGTTTCTTATTTCATTTTAAGCCTTTAAGAATTAAATAATTGTTGCTCTCGTTGCACATGTTCTTATGAATTTCTTCAGGATTAAATACAGCATAAGCATTGTTGCTGACAAGGGGCTGAAGAAACCCCTTTATACATCTGCACGATTGAAGAAGGGTGAAGTTTTGTATTTAGAAACCCATTCACGCAGGTATTCTTTTTAGTAAATGCTAATTCAACTTGATTATCTATGTACTGAATTTCATGTTTTAACACCCTCTCAAAGTTTATTTTTATTCAGTCGGTACATACCCCTGGAAGCAGTTAATGAAAATGGAACCTAAATTTGCAATTTTTGCACATTTTTAGCTTGATTTCCCACATCTGAATCTCTTCAGATTTAAATTGCAACAGTTTACTAGGAAAACTTATCATGTCAATGGGATGGGATTAAACACTTCCAGCTGTCCCTCTCTTCTTTTTATTGTTTTCTATAATTGGTTGGGTCTATTTTAATTTTTACCTGCTCAATTCCCTTGCTTTTGTTGTTTGACTACATATTCTAGATCATGGGATCACATATTTCTAAAATTTTGAGGTAGTGATGGCTGAAGTCCACGTATGTGACTGTCTTGTCTTTTCTCATCTCCTGAGTTATTATCTGCAGGTATGAGCTTTGTTTCACTGGAGAGAAAATGGTCAAAGCTATACCAGCAACTCAGGTGCATGACTTGGAGATGGAGAAGTCTCAGAATCATCATTCACATTCCACAAATGGTGAGAGAAATGATGGTGATAACATGGTGATTGATGCATTTCGGTGGTCTCGATGCAAGAAGCCTCTTCCCCAGAAAGTCATGCAATCAGTTGGGATCCCTCTTCCCCTTGAACATGTGGAGGTACTTGTCCCCATTCGTCTATTTTGACTTACCTAAATTTTTCATCAAAATCTCTAGAAACGGTTGCTTTCAGAGATTTTTCATCAAAATCTCTAGAAACGGTTCCTAAAAGTTATAAGTATAAAGGTCTATGTACTCCCAGGATTAGTTTGAACTTTGTTTTGGAACATTCGGTGCCAGAAAAATAAAAGTTATTAGTATGACTGGATGTTTGCATCTGCCTCTACCATTTGCTTTTGCATGTTTCTTTTGCACGCATATCGGGTACTTTTGTGAAGCTGGTCCTCAAGGTAAATTGCTTATAGACTAGAGCTGTTATTTGTCAGTGCTCAACACATAGCTGAATTTGTTTGATTTTTTATCCCAACCCAACATATAGCTGAATTTGTTTGATTTTTTATCCCAATTTTCGTAAGAGCAAGATAAATCATTTGCGTCATTGGCATCCTTGTTTAGGCTACCTAGGCTACCTTCATTTAATCGCTATACAAATGGTTATAGGTGTCAAATTTCTTTGAGTTCAATTTCTTTTTGTGCTTGAACATCTATATAATGGAATCTTGTTCTGCATGATTAGGTATTGGAGGAAAATCTTGATTGGGAAGACGTGCAGTGGTCACAAACAGGAGTATGGATTTCTGGAAAAGAATACACTCTTGCTAGGGTGCATTTTCTATCCACCAGTTAATCAAGTCTTTTTAACGGTGCCTTCACAATCACAATGTATGTAGAACTATTTAATCCTGATCCGATGTATTGAAACAAGTCTGTTGATTCGAAATGATGCAAGTTCCGAATCATGAAAATGCTGCTTATCTATTTATTTAAACTTTTGCATGACACCTGGGTGTTGAAGAAAATGCTTAGTGCCTGGCATGAAAAGGGTGATGTTTCACACCTCATTTGGAGAGATTATTTGAAATTCTTCCGATGAGATTGCAGCCTCTTTTCAGTGGATTTTTATTCCGGGCTAATTGTGATCAAGCAGCCGTAATTATAACGGTAATGCTATTAAGACCGATGATCAACCGATAAACTTTGACCAATAAGTGCAAATCATTTTTTTTAATTTTTATTTTCAATTAATTTTATATATTTAAAAAAAAAATTATTTAGTTAATTTTTATCGATCATTTTATGGATTCAAGTAGAATTTTCTTAATTATAATCATAAACAAAAATAATGGCTTATACTATTTATTTAGGAAAACGAATAATGAAATAACACTTGGACGAGCATAATGTGTATGCCGTGGTGTAACAAGTCGTAGTGGAGTGATATTCCAGGAGATGAGCCACGGGTTGGGCCTCAGTATTAGCTTTACTGGCTTTACTTACTAATTTCCTGAAAGGCCTTCAAGGTTTTAGCCCAAATTAAATAAACAGAGTCAGTTGTTTATGAAGAGTCGAGCCATAGTCCATTTAGCCCAATTTCATGTATTTTCCATTATAAGCCAAGGCCCTATTTGCTAGTGTAGCAATTGTACTAACCTTCAAAATAGAGAAGGTAGTTATCTGTCAGGTGGGTATTCGACGGAAATGTGGAAACCGAAGGAATAATCTAAAATCATAATTGAAAGTTTAATTTTCTCCTATCTTCTTCTCTATGGAGGACTACTCTCTTCGAAGTGAATACCGTATCTCTGATTTTGCTTATTAGAGTATAGGTGTTACACATGGCCAAATTCTATTGGTCCTCAAAATATAGAGTAGAAAGATAGAGGCGAGAAGCGAGATTTTCGATCCTGCAAATAGCAAGAATCTTTGGTTGAAAAGTGGTCGAGCTGTAGAGGTGCCCATTTCGTAAAACCAAGTGAAGTTGTCTCATATTATTTTGTTATTATTTATAAATTACTTATTAATATTTATAACTAGTTTGATATCATTTCAACATCGAAAAAATTGTTAATCTCCTGCAATGGTGATGCACTCAAGGACATAAATGTACTTTTAAAGTTAAGTAAAACACTTGGGCTATTATTGCTTCTTTGAGCTTTTGCTTTTTAACTTTCTACACTTCTTTTTGTGTCTTTTTCTGTTGTTTGTTGTCATTAGGTAGTAATAAAAAGGAATAGACTTATTCTTTGGTTGTTCCCGCTCCGCCTTTGGAGGATGAGGGTTTGTTACCTTCCTCTCTTCTAGAGAATGGAGATAATGATTCCCTCTTCTTAATTGGAGGGTGGGGTTCTTTACCTCTATATTCAGAGTGTCACACTTTTAGACAAACCATAAATCGAAATTGGAGTCTCTGTAGATTTTGTCACTTGAAAGTTTTTAGAAGTTAAGATATTGTCCGTCACAAAAAAATTTGTATGCGAGGATACCCCAAACAGATGAGTAGTTTGGTTTGTAATATGAGTTTTTTCTGTATTTATCAGTCACAGATGTAACTTCAATTATTATTACAATGCAATGAAGTCTTTCCTATATAGGTTGTTTACCTCTATATTTAGAGTGTCACACTTTCAGTCAAACAATAAATCGAGATTGAAATCTCTGTAGATTTTGTCACTTGAAAGTTTTTAAGAGTTAAAACATTGCCCATCACAAAGAAATTTGAATGCGAATGTACTCCAAACAGATGAATAGTTTGGCTTGTAATATGAATTTTCTCTGTATTTATCGGTTACAACTGTAACTTCAATTATTATTACAATACAATGAAATATTTCCTATATAAAATAAAAAAACTTGGGCTATTGCTCATATTTTACTAGAAAAAAAAAATACGATTTTAAAGATGTATAAGAGAGAATGTGAAATATACGTCTCTTTAGTTTTCTAAGATGCATATGCATATATATATATATATATAAATATAAATATATATTCTTATTATTACCAACTGAGATCTACTATAGACGTAAAGATTATACAAAGTAAATCTACAAATTGGTGTGGTTTCATAAAATCTATTATATCTACATTATAATAAAAATAACTTTACAATCTGACATACTATATCAAGTCATATTAGTTTGTGAATTTACTTTTATATAATCTATTTGTAGATAAAATATTTTCCTTATCCAAAACCCTCAATGTGCTTATTACTCTCCAAATTGAATCATCCGATTTGGATAAACAATAAAAAAAAAAGTCAATTGAATAGTAAGATAATTAAATTGGAGTTGATCTGCTCCCTAGATATTCAATTTTAGTATATTAAGAAAATAAAGAAAAATCTAGTCATCACCTATTTTAACGAACTTCTTACAACTATCTTTCATTAAGATAGATAAGATTCAAACAAATGAGTCCTCACAAAAGTTAAATCTAACAATTAAGATATGTAATTTTTGCATTTATGGAAAGAAATGGAAGGAGAGCAGGGGAACGTAACGGTACATTTGGAGGGTAGTTTAGCATTTTATAAATGGCGACACTTATCCTAGGTGGTCTTTTCGGCCATATTCTTAATTAGTACTATTGCCCTTTATATGAGAAGGCCGAAAAGGTGCATGCAAGAAAAAAAATTATTTGGGTGTGTGACTAGTATTCAACCTCTTTGTGCCTATGCAACTGCTGTAGAAAAGACAAATAATTCTTCCCAAAGACCTTCGTGCTGAAAGACAAATCCAAAAGAACACCATCACGTTGTGAGGGAGGAGCTTGAGACCTTCCTTGACCTTCTCCAACTTGCTTATTTCTCTTGATTTCCCTCCTTGATCACCCCATTGCTTAGGTTTTCTTCAATTATTTATGGGTCTTAGAGACTAAATCTTTTGCATTCAACCTATCAAAACTCGACATCCTCCACATCTATTCTCTTCAATCATAACTAGCTTCTTTCAATCGGTTTTCCAAACCTAACATTTGTTTGGATTGTCTTTGTCCCCCTATCATTTTTCGCTTTACTGCTTTATTATATGCTTTTTTTTATCTATGTTTTTGTGTACGTTCATACTTGTACAGGCTAGATCGATATCATTTTGTGAAAAACTAGCAACCATGTACTCCACCATGCCCCTCAATTGTTGAGGACTTGAGCCATCACTTCCAGTTGCTTGTTAATGCCTCCAAGGCTCCATGTCTCACTCATTACCATGTTTTGTGTAAAATTGGATGCTATTTTTTTGTTGAAATGTGAGTCCTAAGATTTTCAGTGTCCATCTGAGCACAAATCATTTTAATGCTCATCCTATTATTGTTGGATCTTCATTTGACAGAAAAAACTATAAATATATTTTTTTTATTTTTTTGGGGGATGGAGGACGGTACCTCCAAAGCTTTATTGATAAACCCTCATTTGTGGCAGATGAATATTGTAGTTACAATTCCAATCAACAAACATGAAAAATTATTAACAAAATCAACAAACTCACAAAGAAGAACAAAGGAGACTAACCAATTAACAATCAAATTTCAAAAAATAATATCAAATTAACGAAACTGTAAACAAGGCAAGGACCATTTATCAATATGTAGCAAGCCTCTTAGTCTAGAAGGAAGAAAACTATCAATGCCGAGATTAAGACAAGAATTACGAGTGCCTTCCATTGCAAATAAATCTGCAAGACTGCAACCATGTTCCGTTCTCTAAAAATATGACAAATATGACCATTAGCATTTCTAAGGAGATTAAACACCTCATCCCAAAAATCCCATAGGTACCAATGAGAACACTTCTCATGTTGAAACCAAAAAACCACCATTAAAGAATCAGTTTCTATACGTAAACCCGATACATCCAAATCCTTACACAACTGAAAACCATTCCTTAAGGACCAAAATTCTGAAATAAGTTTCGATTGCACATTATAATAATAAGCAAAGCGAGCAAAAAAAAAAAAATTACCTTTAGCATCTCAAATCACACCACCCCCGCCTGACATACCTGGATTTTCAAGTGAACACCCATCAACATTTAATTTCCAACAACCCAAAGGAGGAGGCTGCCAAGCAAAGGACCTCACTCTCCAACAAGCCCTATCTTGATTAGTCAATTCTTTTCTCCTCCATTTTGGTTTCAACTGCTACTTGGCCGATCCCTCCTTATTTACTCATCATGATACCGATTGTCTTGTCCTTCTCTTTTATGTCAATGACATCATTCTTACAAGGTCCAATGATTCTTTGTAAGATACTTTTGTTTGAGTTATACAATCTGAGTTCTCCATGAAAGACCTAGGACTGATTCATTTCTTCTTGGATAATGAAGTCACTCCCACCGATGAGGTTGTGTTCTTTCCAAGCTAAATATGCATTGGAGAATCTTGAGTGTTGATATCATAAATAGCAATCCTATTGGCACTCCATAGTGGTTTATAAGATTGTAAATTTGATTTATGGAGGTACATTACTCATAATAGTTATGTGGTAAGATTTAATTTATAGGATGCAAATTTCATTTTACAAATCAAATAATGTCATATTAATAAGAAAACTCTATAATCAATTGCTTTTGCCCACGAATTGAGTTGGCATGCAAAGATGATTTTAGATAAGAGAAAAACGATTTGGTGTTCTAGGCGAGAGATGACAAACCAACAAAAATATGCAAGAAGTAAAAACAAAAAAACAATGTGTTCCAATAAAATAAGCCCCAATAACATTTGAAATAGTATGCTTCATTTTGAACTCAAACTTACATTTTACTTCTCCTTCTCCATCCCTCCATCCATTCTCATTCTATCATTCATCTCTTCCATCCGGCTGCTTTTTCCATTTTTGAACCCTAACCCTAACCCAAGCCAAAGTGTGATAGTCCCTTCGGCCTTCTCTTTCTCAACATAAGCCATTTCTTTATCTCCCCTTCTTCTTCTTCATTGGATTTTTCATCCACTCTGCAAGCCCATATTCACTCTTCTTCTCCTCGATGATTTTTCGTCTACTCCATATTAACTATCATAACTTCATTCTCACTACCAGTCTCTCTCTCTCTCTCTTTGTGAATTACGATTGTGAAAATTTAGGTATACTAAGTTTCCATTGTGGATATGTTTTGTATCTTGTTTTTTTTTTTGAATCTCAAATGCAATGTGTAACGTTAGAGTAAAAATTAGGTTTTTGATTTGTAGTTTTAAAGTGAATTGTTTTTTTTAATAAAAAATTTGCTTATCCAAGTACAAGGATGGTAACATGATTAAAAATAAAAGGGAATGGCTATAAACATATCACTGAATTTGATGTTATTTTTCAAAAATTTATCTTTTAATAATTTTTTTTTAATCTTAGGAGATAATTGGTGGAGTTCTTCTTAGCAAAGACAATTATCATAAAGATAGAAACTAGAGTGATACTTTTGTGTTGTCTAGTTTTGTGAAGAGACAAGTCTTGTTACTTAAGAAAAAAGAGAAATTAGTTGGTTGTATCTTTATGTTCAAAGAGGTATTGTATTTGAGAGAGAGAGATAGACAGAGAGCACAAGGCAAGAATCTAGGAATGAGAATGATCTTCATTATTACTATTGAACTATGAATAATTTTTACTTTGTCTCAATTGTAGTGGTGTTGGAGCTCATTATTTAAATCTTGGGAAATATGGGTTAATCGCTCCATCATTCTGACTCATGAGATACCATGCTTACTTCCCAAGACATGTTATAGGCTCCATTTAATAGATTCTAGTTAAGAATAAATTGAGAGGGTGTAATCTTTAACTAGTATTTATGTTGCTGATAGTAGACAATGCTCAAATGCATTTCATAATTTTTTATGCCTTTTTGAGAATTTAGTATTATCTTTGGCGGTAGATAATTCTATTCAAACCAAATGACATTACATCTTATATATAAGAAAAAGTTTAACAAAAATGAAAATTATAGGTGGAAGAACATTACTTGTAAGAAAAAAATTACTTGAATTGTTGTGTGGACGGGGGTAAAAACAATATGTTAATTTGCAATGTGAACAACCCCCTAAAATGTCTGAGGCTCTGAACATGTATGAAAACTTCATATAAGGTGTAAAAACTTCACTCGAGCAGTTGAGCTTGTATATAGGCATTGTTCAAATCTAAATTGAAATATTATATATATATGTTTGGGCTTATAATATTTTTGAAATAGGGATTTTTTTTTTATTTTTCTGTTGGCACTATTATTTTTCTTGGCCACACTCACTCAATATAATTAGAACAGTCGTTGTAATTCCTTGTGATAGATTTAGAATGTCATCATTAGTTCCTTCATCTTTTCTTGTAAATCGTACTTCGAGGAACAACCCAATGTGCATTTGTTATAAAGTTCTGCTTAGAACATCAAGTACGCTAAGAAACTCTGGGCAATCATTATTTTCATGTCCAAAATACAATAAAGAGGTAGAAACCATCTTAATTACTTTGATGTTTTATGGGTTTGTACAAAGTTTTTCTATCTAACACGCTTGTCGTTTGTTTGTATATAATTAAGGATTGTCATAATGCAACTATTTCAAAAACTTAAATAGTATTGAAGACAGAGAGAGAACTTGTGAAATATAGAAATTGAATTGTTAAAAAGAGAAGAAGAGCTTCAAAAATGAGGGAAGAGATTGTGAAGACGAAGTTGAGAGTTTAAAACCACAAAGTTGATATTCAAAAGCAATTAATAGACATATGATGTGAATTTACTTTACTTCATGTGTATTGAGTTATTACCATATTAATTTCATTGTACTTGATTCAATCAAAGTGAAGCCCCACTTAAAGTGAACTTTGCACATCGAACATTCTAGACTATTTGGAGTGTTGTTTTGTATTTTGAAATCTATGACTAAGTTTCATGTCAGTCTTGAGAATGCTCATCTATGTTAAACCATGTTAGATATTTACTTTTCCTCTTAGTATATAAAGCATAACATCATAGTTATATGATGATGAATGAAGAGAATTGTGGTAACAAATGTGATGATAACATTTAAATTTGAATATTGGTATGTATCAAATTGAAAGACAGATTTTTGTATTTAAGAGTTTGAGAGTAATTATTTTCTTTTATTAGTTTATTGATTAACTAGGATTGAAGGATCGATAGTTTCAATCTTTGAATAGGGAGCATGATGATTCAAAACTTGAAATCCAAATATTTTAAGGTCTTGTTTGTTTTTAGAGATGAGATAAAAGTTAAAAAAATAATAAAATATTATTATAACATATTTTTTAATATTAATTTTGTATGAAGATTTGAAAAAGTAGTTTTGAAATTTAAAAAAGTTGAATTTCTTATTATATTTTGTATGGAGATTGAAAAAATGTAATAATGAATTTGAGATGAGTTTGAGGATTTGGGTTTCATCTCCCAAAACAAATAGGCCTAAAGGGTTGAGTCTGATTCTTGACCAAAAATAGAAAACTAATCAATATGATTTCTTGCTGTTATTTTTTGTTCAAGAATGAGGATGTTCATAAGCATGTTCCCATAGCGATGGAACAGTGCATGTGACAAATAAAAATCCTTCACCCACTGGGACAAAAGTATGAGTCTAGAGGATGATTCTTGTGATGTCGTGTATGATTGCAATATCAATAGACCCTTTGTTCTTTTACATATGTCATAGCTATTTTTTTGTAAGCGGTCACTAACTTGATTTTTATAATGAATAACATTGTATAATTAATCTGTCTATATATAACGCGGGCACTCGTAAAGTTGGAAAAATTAAGACCGTTTCAAACAATTGGTCAATAGCAAAGAGGTACATATTGTTATGGTATTTCTGATTTGACATCTCGCTATCATTCCCCTCCCACAAGTAAGGAGGCTTTAATTTTCTACTTTTGAAAAGTAAGCAAGCATGTCACCTTAGTTTCTTTCAAGCCTCGTGGATCTAGAGATGAAATGAGATGGTTTCAGATAAAAGTCGAAAGTTGAATAAAATTTTATTACACTATTATTTTTTAATATTGTTATTTTGAGATTTAAAAATGTCAAATTGAGATTTGAAAAAATTGAATTGTTTATTATATTTTATGTTGGAATTTGAGAAAACTGTAATGATGAAATGAGTAAGGTGAGATGATTTCTAAATCCAAAACAGGGCTTAGTGTCTAATAGTTTAAAAGCATTTAATTTACTTTCAAATAGAACTTTTCCAACATATATTTTGTTGCCTAAAATTGCAGGGCTAGGTATTGTTCTTATCAAAATTCTAACTACAACTCCTTACTATGATTTACTTTGATATCCAACAACATTTGAATCAAATAAAAGAATTACTAATTTCAATAGCACTTGTTATAAATGAACAATTTCAAAAATTTTAAATCCAAATATCAACATGCATGGTCTTAAAAACCTTTAGTCCAAATAACTTTTTTCATGAGATATACTAATGAGAAGAATGAGCCAGATAATGAACTAAACACATGCTCAATATTTTTGGAATGAAAAATCAAAAGCCCCAACTACAACTCCATACAGCTTCGGTTGTGCCTTATCCTCAATATGCGGCTATGTTTTTCCTTCTAAGTAGCCTTCCTTATCACGAGTTTGCATACTTTATTTAAACTCACAACTATAGTTGTATCGATAGCTGTAACTACAATATATAACCAGTTTGGTGGGATGGCTTGTTGGTGCAATAGATCTCATTTGTTACACATAATGTATCATTTATGTACTTAGCATGCTCATCACATGATGTTGCATTTATTGCAACATCATAAGATATTTTCAATATATATGGATATTTGGTCACTTCTAGACTCACATCAACAACGTCATAACTACTTTGAATAAGAGTATATCTTCTTTTTATTCCTCTATCAATCCAATATGCACTTCTCTAGTAGTGAACAGTCTGATTTCACCTTAATAATGGATAATACACGTCCATACAATATCCCTCTCTTCTCAAACAATTTGCATGAGCACTTTGCCTAGCACTCAACATCATTAAAGTACATAGAATGAGTAAACTCCTATAAAATCATCAACACTAACTTCGTTTTCTACATGGTATGCTACAATTAAACCATCCTTTTGGTGTAGAGCTTAGAAGACAACCAAACATCCTTATTACTTCTTGATAAACTTATCTAAATTTAGAGTTTCCATACAACTCTTGAAATATCTTTTTAAGTGGAGAGATAGAGACTACGAGAATTGTGACATTAAATGAGTGAAGTCCATCCCATTTTTGTTTTAAGTTTTCTTTCCCAACACATTGTCGAACTGATAAAGAAACTCTTTTAAATTTGCTCTAGTATGAACATACTCGTCAAAGAAAGCATTCATGCGTTTTTTTTTTGTTTATACACATTCTAGTTCAAAAGAATTTCTTCAAGGATACTGGTGTCCAATACATACGCTCGGTGTATAAAATTTGCAACCAAGTAGTATCCTGTAAGTTGTACATCATAGTTAATGTGTTCTAGAATTTTTCAAACTCTTCAATGGTTTGGCTATTATACACATACTTTAGTAACAAAATTTTTAACCTGATTTTATATGCACCATGGAGACCAAGTTTCTTAGATACTTTTTTTAGTATGTGCCACAAACAAAATTCTTACTACAAATTCAACCCATTCTAAAAGGATTGACTTACCATGATTGAGTACACTCACAAATGGTACAAACGCTGCAAAGGGCATCCCATACATATTCTTTAAATACATTTGTATAAAATGTGATAACATCATCAAAATATTTTTAACCTACCCTATTTCGTGCATCCACCTAGAAAACATTTCTCAACTTGAAGTCATCATCTAAATCCATTATCAGTCTTGTATTGCATCCTAGCAAAATACTTACAGAGGATTCTGATGTCGTCTTTTCCAAGTCGTAGGCATCTTGCATTGTCAATGTAATTATGACAATCCTTTTTTAAAAATGGCAAGTTTCGAACCCACACACTTCATGCACAAGAGAGGCAAAACTCTTATTTATTTGTACGTCAATCTGAACATTTGTAGCCAACATTCTTTACAAACTTGCTCACTTCCCTATTGTAGCGAAAGAACCTTGATTTTTATGAACTTAGGCCATCATTGTATGTATTGTGGACCATTAACACTTCCAACATCCCATCAATCAACGTAGTGTTTATCTTTATCTTACAATCTTTCATGTCGGACGTGGCTTTGCGATATTTGACATCCGATCTTGTGCCTTTCCACTACAAACTTGACCCAATGTGACATATATGATACTTACGTCCCCATCCCTCTTACTCATTTACATCATTACTCCGAAGCTACATTTTTTCACATATTTATTTCTTTTTGATAAGTAAATAATTGTATTGTTAGAGTAGGCAAAGTCCAAGTACACAAGAAGGTATACAAGAGACAATACCTAATTAGGTCATAGGCTGAATGTAAGCTACAAGGGATTAGGGGGTAGAGCCTCCAAGCGATGTTCAACTAGCTAATAAATAAACCACTGTGGCTAGCATTACCCAGTTCCAACTTGACTAAGTACTTCAATCCACATGTGTCTAGTTATCTCGCAGTGTAGTAAGAGGTGATCCATAGACTCTCCAGAATCCTTACACATGCAATACCAATTTATGATTATGATCCGGTGCTTTCTCAAATTATCAGTGGTTAGGATCTTACCCAAGGCAGCTGTCCAATTTCCCATATTTATTATAATAAGAAACTAATTCTTCTTCCAATTTATGCAACTTGTGCTTCACAATGTTATCATTACCTTTAGTATACACTATATTTTGTGTCCTGGACATTGTTATCTTTGGATTTATCTTTGGATTTATCTTTGGATTTAACAGTATTACGCACATAGGGCATAGATTTAGGCTTTCACATGGCTTGACCTGGTAGACCATAAACCAATCGGATGGCTAATTGAATGGTGAAATGGGGACATAAGATTTTCCTGTAGTTTATAACAGTAAAAATACATGGTTAAATTAATATAAGCATGTTGAAAAATACATTATTTGACTACTTTATGGAGATATATTGGCACTGAGACAAGGAATAAAGGGTGGTAATTACGCATGTGGTATTGGTGCATGAAAACCATGCATATAATTTGAGAAATTTTGATAAAATGGGTTGTAGCATCACTTAGCATATAAACCAATAATGATAATGAGCTAAAGATGTAGTAATAATTATAGACATTAATAGAACAATTTAATGAACTGGAATAAATATTCTAAATACCTAGGTTTCTAGATTGGTTGATAGATTTGTAATTGGAGGTATTGAGAAATGTTGATTGAATAGTCTTGATATCACCTAAGATATAAACAAGTCATGATAATGAACCAAAAATAGAGTGTTTCAAGAACAACCAGCCAAGGAGGATTAGCAAAGGTAAAATGGGTATGAAGGAAGCTAATGAATTATACAGATATAGGAGAAGAAGAAAGATGTGAATATTGAGAAATAAGGGTAACTGCAGTGTGCACGAGGATCGAATTTAACTTTTATAATAACTTGTCTGATATGCTAGATATGATCAGATTCTGGACATGCATATGTTCTCATTTTAAAAATATAAATGTATTTTCGCAAGAAAGATGAGAGTAAAGCTAAAATGTAAGTGTCAGCATAATTCATACTATAGGTGTCAAAATTCATCCCCATCTTTTTTTTTTTATCTATAAATATGTTTATAAGTTATTTTCAAGATTATGAATTCATTTATTTTCAAACATATATCATTTTATCTAATTATTATAATTTTTTTAAATGTATACACAAAATAAAATAAAATATTCAATTTTCATATAGATTTTAAAATAATAATATTATTAAAAAATCATATTTTATTATACTTTTAACTTTCATCTCAATTCATTATCCAAAAGATGCTTAATTTAAAACATCAACAATTGATGAATATCTTTTATAATTTTTTTTTATTTGTTGAACTCAAGGTTTCAAATTTCGTGTAAATCTACATATGGATTTTGATGATAACAAATGAATTCAAAAAATAAAGGAGTCTCAAACTCAAGTTGTCCACACAATAGAATCAAGCACATCAAGGAAGCAAGCATAAACAAGAAGGGAATAAGTTCACAGTAAAGTCATAGAATAATATTGTAAATCTCTTAAAAATTCGAAATTAGGATGAAGGATCAAAATTAATATTTTATCATAAAGTATTAAAATACATTTTCCACATATGCATGTATATTTTGAAAATTAAATTTGAAAATTTTGAAAGATGATTGATTGTCATCTTTCACATGTGCATGACATGATTAAATGTTTGAACTTTGAAAATATTAAGATGATTGATTGTCATCTTTCACATGTGCATGACATGATTAAAGGTTTGAATTTTGAAAATATTAAGATGATTGATTGTCATATTTCACATGTGCATATTTTATTTGAATATTTTCAAAAGTGATAGATGCTTTTCTTGACTTATGCAAAATGTAGATGTCTTTGTTTGAAAATTTTAAAAAGTAAAGTTTGCTCCTTTTGTCATGCAAAAAGTAAAAGATTAGATTTGAAATTTTTGAAAAGTAAAGTGTGCTCCTTTTGTCACATGCAAAAAGTAAAAAGATTAGGTTTGAAATTTTTGAAAAGTGAATGATGATATTTTTGACCTGTGAATCTTTTTAAATTTGAATATGAAGTCTCATATGCCTATAAATAGATCATTTGAGAGCTTCACATTTATAACACGAAGAGCATACAACACTCATTCAAAGTTTTCATTCTCTCTTCTCTAAGTGTTGAGTCTTAACCCTTATTCATTTTGAGAGATATAGTTTGTGCTATATTATTTCTATTTCACTCATTGAGGAGTGTACTTTGATAGTCTACCCACTATCAACTATTGTATTTGTAAGAGGGTGTGTATAACCCTTGTGTGTGTAGAAGGTGTTCTACACGGGGAATATTTAAATCACCAAGTGTGAGGTGATTGGAAGTGTAGAAGGTGTTCTACACGGGGAATAGTTAAATTACCAAGTGTGAAGTGATTGAAAGTGTAGAGGGTGTTCTACACGGATTCTTTGGAACGGTACTGCTCAAAGGTGTAATAGATTTCTATCTCCACCTAAAGGAGATTGAATAGTAGATTTGGGGATCATCAAGTGGTAGCTTGAGGCGAGGACGTAGGCAGTGGGGCCGAACCTCGTTAACATACTGAGTTTGCTTCTCTCTTACCTTTACTCTTTATATTTATTGTTGTTTCTTATTTTGTTTATATTTTATATTGTATATTTAGTTTATAAGTATTAATTTTTTAAATATAACTCAATTCATCCTCCCTCTTATGTTAGTCATCTGGGCAACAATTGATATCAGAGCTAGAACTCTATTATAAGATTAACTATCTTTTGAGTTAAGATCTTATGGCTAACATTGCAGCGTCATTTGGTGAAGGTCAATCTAGCAGTCGGCCTCCACTCTTTTGCGGAGACAATTACTCATTCTGGAAAGTTAGAATGAGAATATTCCTTCAGACTCAAGGTCGAGAAATTTGGAAATGCATTGTAAATGGACCTTATATTCCAACAAAAATGGTTGATGGAGTAAAGGTCAAAAAGGAAGAAGAAGAGTTTGATCGTGAAGACGATAGACTTTATACTTTGAATTTAATTGCTATGAATTTATTATATAATGCTCTCAATAGTAATGAGTTTAATAGAGTAATGACTTGCGCTACAGCGAAAGAAATTTGGGATAACTTTGAAGTCACTTATGAAGGAACTTCTCAAGTCAAAGAATCAAAAATTTATATTCTTACTCATGAATATGAAATGTTTAAGATGAATGATGATGAATCTATTTCTAGTATGCACACTCGTTTTACTAACATCATAAACAGGTTGACAGCTCTTGGCAAAATTTATTCCAAAGTGGAGATAATAAGAAAAATTCTCAACTCTCTACCAAAACGTTGGGAATCAAAAGTGACAGCGATTCTTGAAGCTAGAGACCTCAAGAAGTTTGAAGTGAATGAACTCATCAGGTCACTTATCACCCATGAGTACACATTGAAAAGAGGAGAAGAAGAAGGAAAGCCAAAGAAGAGCTTGGCACTTAAAGCTGTTCCACATGAAAGTGAAAGTGATGAAAATGAGGAAAATGACGACAAAGATGAAGAAGTTGCGATGATAACAAGAAGAATTTAGAAGTTCTTAAATAAAAATAAAACTCCTCCAAGAAAATCTTTCAAAAAGTTTTCTAAGAAAGATTCAGGTAAAAATGACACTTTAATTTGTTATAAATGCAATAAGCCTGGTCATATCAAGTCAGATTGTCCTCTGCTAAAGAAAGATCGAAACAAAAGCAAAAAAGCAATGAAAGTTATATGGGATGATGATTCAAGTAGCTCAGATAGTGAAGCAAGCAATGGAGAATCAGCAAATCGTTGTCTTATGGCTAAAGATGACATTGAGGTAACAATTCTTGATAATATTGAAAATCTTTCATATGAAGAATTGCAAAATGTTTTAGAAGAGGTATATGAGGAATTTGAAAAATTGGGTATCAAGTATACTAATTTGAAAAAGAAAAATTTTTGTTTAACAAACGAAATTGATATTTTAAGAAAAGAAGATATTGTTTTGAAAGATGAAAATTTTGAGTTGAAGAAAAAGAAAACTGATTTAGAAAATATTATTGAAAACTTTACGAATGGAAAAAGAAATTTTGAAAAATTTCTTGGTATCAAATATGTGTTTTTGACAAGGCAAGCTTGGGATATATGCCGAAATAAAAATACAAATCTTATAAAAATTTCTTTGATAATCCTTCTACATCAAATCCAATATTCAAAATTCTTTTCATAAAAATAATTTTGTTAAAAAAGGATACTATTATAATCATTCAAATTCTTCATATATGTCACATGTTATTTGTAATTTTTGTAATAGAAATGGTTATAGTTATCATATTTGTCCTATTAGAAGAAAACATACAATGACTATTAAGGCTATATGGGTACCTAAAAATCTTGTTTCTTCTAATACTAATAAATAAAGGACCCAAAAAACTTGGGTACCAAGAAAAATCATTTTAATTGTTTTTATAGGTGTGCATGAAGTCTTCCACAAACAAAAATAAATGGTTTTTAGATAGTGGATGTTTAAGATACATGACGGGAGACAAGACTAAATTCTTTGATCTTAGATCTAAAGAAGAAGAACACGTGACATTTGGAGACAACTCGAAAGGGAAGATCGTGGGAATAGGTAAAATTGGTAATAAGTCTTCTATCATAATTGAAGATGTTTTACTTGTTGAAGGTCTAAAACATAATCTTTTGAGTATAAGTCAATTATGTGATAAAGGATTTACAGTTACTTTCAAAATGGATAAGTGCATTATTTTAAATGATCATGATTGTAATATTTGTCTTATTGCTTTTAAAAGCAACAATGTTTATACAATTGATTTTGAAGAAATTATCTCACAAGATCCTATTTGTTTTTTAGCTCAAAATAAAACTAATTGGTTATGGCATAGAAGACTAGGTCATGCCAACATAGAACTTATTTCCAAACTTTCAAAAAATGATCTTGTGAGAGGTTTATCAAAGGAAAATTTTCTTAAAGACAAAATTTGTGATGCATGCCAATTTGGTAAACAAACAAAAACTTCTTTTAAAACCAAGAAACATATTTCCACTACTAGACCACTGCAACTGATACACATGGATCTTTTTGGACCAAATAGAGTTGCAAGTTTAGGAGGAAAATATTATGCATTTGTTATTGTTGATGATTTCTCTAGATATACTTGGGTCATCTTTCTTACTCATAAAGATGAGGCACATAATGCCTTTACCAAATTATGCAAGAGAATTCAAAATGAAAAGAGTTATACTATTTCAAGTATCTGAAGTGATAGGGGAAAAGAGTTTATTAATAAAAATATTGAAACATTTTGTGATGAAAATGGTTTTGTGCATAATTTTTCTGCTCCTCGAACTCCTCAACAAAATGAGGTAGTAGAGAGGAAAAATAGATCTCTTCAAGAGATGGCAAGAATAATGCTCAATGAGAACAACTTGCCTAGTTATTTTTGGGCTGAAGCAGTAAGTACTGCATGTTATATTATAAATAGAGTTATGCTAAGATCCAAATTAGATAAAACCCCCTATGAGCTTTGGAATGAGAAAAAGCCCAACATTGGTTACTTTCATGTATTTGGATGCAAATGTTTTATTTTAAATGACAGGGATAATTTAGGCAAGTTTGATACAAAATCTGATGAAGGTATCTTTCTCGGGTATTCTACTACTAGTAAAGCTTATAGAGTATTCAATAAAAAGACTTTGACTGTACAAGAATCTATGCATGTAGTATTTGACGAATCTAATTCTCTACTCTCCAAGAAATTTATTGATGAAGAAACAGGAGGTATAGATAATACGGAAAGTCTCAATCTCAACAAAGAGAACACAATAGAGGAAATCCAACATGGAGATATCAGGAAAGATCATCAAAATTTAATACAAGATGCAACCAAACAGTGGAAATTTGTGAAAGATCATCCAGTGGAACAAATTCTAGAAGAACCTTCACGAGGTGTAAGCACTCGATCATCTCTTAGAAATATTTACAATCATACTGCTTTTTTATCTCAGATTGAACCTAAAAATATTGATGAAGCACTTCTTGATGAATCTTAGATTCTAGTTATGCAAGAAGAGCTTAATCAATTTGAAAGAAATGATGTTTGGACACTTATTCCTAGACCCAAAAATCATACTATTATTGGAACAAAATAGGTTTTTAGAAACAAGAAAGATGAGTCCGGAGTCATTACTAGAAATAAGGCTCGACTTGTAGCCCAATGTTTCAATCAAGAAGAAGGAATCGATTATGATGAGACATATGCACCAGTCGCAAGATTAGAAGCTATTCGAATGCTACTTGCATATGCTTGTTATAAAGATTTCAAACTTTTCAAATGGATGTTAAAAGTGCTTTCTTAAACGGTTTTATAAATGAAGAGGTATATGTTGAGCAATCTCCAGGTTTTGAAAATCATATTTCTCTAAAACATGTTTTCAAACTCATAAAAGCACTATATGGACTCAAACAAGCTCCTAGAGCGTGGTACGAGAGACTCAGTGGTTTCTTGATTGAAAAAGGTTTTTCAAGAGGAAAAATTAATACAACTCTTTTCATTAAATACGAAAATGATGATATTTTTTTATTCAGATTTATGTTAATGATACAATATTCAGTGCTACTAATGAAAATATGTGCTAAGTTTTTGCTAAGACTATGCAGGAAGAATTTGAAATGAGTATGATGGGAGAGCTTACATTCTTTCTCGGATTGCAAATTAAGCGAGCAAAAAGTGAGACATTCATCAATCAATCGAAATATATTAAGGAATTGTTGAAGAAGTTTGGGATGGAAGGTGCTAAGAAAACTGGAACACCAATGAGCCCATCCACTAAACTTGATAAAGATGAAACCAGTAAACCAGTTGACTCGAAGGTATATCGAGGTATGATTGGTAGCTTATTATATTTGACAGCCAGTAGACCAGATATTATGTTTAGTGTGTGCTTATGTGCACGCTTTTAATCATCTCCAAAAGAATCACATTTAATTGTAGTTAAGCGCATTCTTAGATATCTTAGTGGTACAATTAACTTAGGGTTATGATACCCTAAGCACACATCTTTCGATCTAATCAGCTACATAGATGCAGATTATGCTGGTTGTAAAATAGATAGAAAAAGCACTAGTGGAACATGTCACTTCTTAGGTCGTACACTAGTTTCCTGGTTTAGTAAAAAATAAAATTCTGTTGCACTATCTACTGCTGAGGCAGAATATGTCACTGCGGGTAATTGTTGTGCTCAAGTTTTTTACATGAAGCAACAACTTGAGGATTTTAAACTTATGTACAATCACATTCCAATCAAATGTGATAATACAAGTGCTATAAATCTTTCAAAGAATCCAATACAACATTCTCGGACCAAAAATATTGAAATTAGATATCATTTTCTTAAAGATCATGTGCAAAAGAGCGATATTGTATTAGAATTCACTAGTACACATAATCAATTGGCAGAAATTTTTATAAAATCCCTACCAGAAGATAAACTATGCATGATTAGAAGATAAATAGGAATTATGCATGCCATGAATATCTACTAGATATTTTTATTCCATTATCTCAAATGACCTACAGAAACTTGAGACGTTTAGCCTCATCATTCAAATGCATTTGCTCCTCATAAATCATCATACCATCCTTGTCTAAAGGATTAGGCAATCGAAATGCAGAGGCAAGTAAGGATTTTAAATCCTTATTCTATTATTTTAAGTCTACTATTTTTTTGTTAGACTCTTGAACAAGTCGTTGAAGAATATCGATCTTCTCATTAAACTTCTCTAACTCGCGGGTTTTGGACTGCAACCGAGCAGAAAAAGCAACAATGGAAGATGAGTATTGAGTCCCGAGACCCACAAGCTTGTAAATGGCATCATGATCTGATTTATTAGCCAAATCAGTGTTTTGCTGCTTCATAGCACTTACGACAGATGCAGAAATAGATTGATCACGAGAAGCAGTGAAGGAGAATTGATGAGCCATTAAGATTTTGTAAAAGGAGAATGAAAATGAACTACAACAATGAAAAGAAAATTTGATGCGGATTAGATAAAACTAATGATTGCTTTTATAAAGATGGAAATAAGTAGAAGATAAACTGTCATCTTTTCGAATCTTATTTAGTCAAACTTACAAGATATGCCGGATGCATATTTTCAAAAGTTACCGAACTAAGCTAGCGAGATTAATTATAATTGTCCCTGTTTCTCTCGTGAAACGTTGCCATTATCTGCTGATGTTGACTCTGTGCTTGAACTCTTACTCGTTCCGATTCCTCTATTTGAAGTTTCAAAACACGAGCTAATTCCGTCAAATCTTTATTTTTTTGCTTTAACCTCTTATTCTTTCTGCCTTTATTTGTAAGCTTTTGATGCAGAACAGATATTTGATTGTTAAGTCGATCAACCTCATTTGCCTTCGCTAGTAATCTCCGTGACATGGTCATAACAGAGGCAGCATATTGAGCACTGAGAGTTCTTGATGCTGCAACAACCTCAGAATCAGTTCTATATGAAAAATGCATTTCTGCTTCTATCATGGTGTTGACAACCTCATGAGATAAAATGACTGGTTGAGACGGTTCCTGATTCAAATCCGGAATATTATTAGATGAAATTTTTTCCGCCATTCTATCGTTTTGAATAAATAGAAATTAGATCAATGAATGGGGTGAAAATTTATTTGAGTATCCGACAGGTGAAAATGGTCTTTTAAACAACTTTCAAATTTTGATAATATTTAATTTTTCAACAATATCACGCTGATTTAAATCTGCTTTCGCACCGACTGCTAGAGCTAGGCCTCCAACCTTTGCAGGTTTTATCAGACACGCGTGGCTCCGCACCGAATTGCCAGAGTTAGACTTCCAATATTTGCAAGTTTTGTCGGACATACATGGCTCCGCACCGCATTGCCAGAGCTAACTTTAAGTATATGGAGACTCAAGATGAAAATAAGCAAATACAATATATTAAAGTTGTATGTTAAAAAACAACTGTACCGTTTTATGCTTTGTAGTGAAATTTTAGTATTGATATTTTCATTACTACTTTAAGACTTCATTAAATCTTAAAATTCAGCATCCTTTTGTTGGATTCAAAAGCTTAAATCTAATATTTGTTGAATCTCATTAATTCTTTTATGTGGATGCTTTTTAATTGAAATATAATTAAAATTTATTTGCATGTTCATAAATGTGACAATTTTATGTGTATGTGACAAAGAAATAGAGAATCGATAACCCTTTATGTAACATAATGGTTTTAGAGTCCACATAATTCTATCGATTCTGTTATATATTTTTAATATAGTATGATTTTGAGAGTTCAAAATATAATTCTTATTTGGCCTATTTTTTATGCATTCTTTGGTTTCTCATCAAAATTTTCAGTGCTATAATTATGTAACTAGAAAAAATTACTGACATAACATGTATTGTTGGTTGACAAAATTGTGACTTAAATTCCTATAGTTTGATTAATCCACCCAACTTGTATGGATTTGTTACTTATTTTAACTTCGTATTACATTTATATTAACTTGTATAAATCTATTACTTAATTTGAAATTTGGATGGATTTAAATTCTTATTTGGTTGCTCATTATGAAGTGAAGATAGTCAAGTATGATCTATTTCACTATCATATCAGTAAATTGATTCAATATCAACATTTATTATATATCATAATTATATCCATTAATATGTCTTTTCGTATCATTTGTTTCTACAATAAATTTTGACTTTTAATAATATTTATCATATCTTTGAAACTGAGCACATGTGCACTGTTAGTTCCAACAACATATATCCCAAAGTTGTTTTGTTTTTCTTTCTCAAAATTACATTGAGGTCCTCTTTCTCATAGAAACACTGAATTTACTTGGAGCAAACAAAAACTCAAGCAAGAGTTCAATATAATTAGTTTTGACAAGCCGAACAATATATAAATTAAACATGAGATTAGAAATTTATCAAGCTTTCCACAAGAAGTTCTCTATATATGATGAGGTGGTATATTGTAGCTTAGAATAGACAAGAACAAATAACAGGAGCATTTGCATTCTCAAAATTATGATGATTTTTCACTTATTTTTGGAGATGTTAAAGGGAATAAAGTTAGCAACTCTGGCTCAACGTACCCTGGCCTAGATCGGGGTAATGGATGCAAATAAAACCGCCTCTCTTCAATGGCTTTCTCTTCTTCTTGGCTATTCAAACCAACAATGTTTGAATCTATCATCTTTTCCTCTTCCTCAATGGAGAGCTTTGAGAAAATCGTAGAAGGGGTTACAGGGCTTGGGAGTAAACTGGAGTTGCCTGTTTTGGTGGGGGAGGCACTTGGGTTCTGGTCTGATGATGAACCTGGTTTAAATTGGAAATGGGGCTTAATTATCTCAAGTTTGGGCCTAGAGTATTGCCTTCGTTCATGGAGTTTGGCTGTTGGCCTCTTTGCACCCACAACTTTCATTGTTGCTCCTTCTGGTTTTGCATTACTTTCTGATGGGCCTGTTAAGCGTTGTACAACCTCTCGAAAAGTATTTGAGTTTGTTTGTACAAATGTGGTTAAGGGTTTACAACCCTGGTTCTCTAGCTTCTCCATGGCTGCTTATTTTCAACCACTCATTCAAGGTCTTATCTACAAGAGAGACCCATTTGTTAACTAGTTGGTTTTCTCATTCAGAGAGCATCCTTCTATATATATGTATATATATATATATATATAAGAGTCTTATGTCTTAAAGTGGTTGCTACGACAACATTGTGTAAATATTTAGTACTATATTATTAAATCTAATATTTCTTCTATTTGCTAATGACTTTGACTTGCCTAACCCAGTTCGGTCAAAAGTAGTTATAAAAAGGCTTAAATATTTAATCTCTTTAACATTAAATAACAAAGGAGGAGACTAGAATTCATTCAACATGTGCAACGTCAATTGGCATTGTTTTTTTGATGCTATGGACGTTATAATTCCAATGTTCTCATACTTCTAATTTTTATAGGCATTGATTTGTGTGAATCGATGATGGTTGTTTTTCTTTCTTTTTTTTTTACCTAATTTGTGGTTTTTTAATGATAAAAGCATTTCCCTAATCTAAATAGATAAATATAAAATGAGGGGATTAATGTGAGCTCGACAAGCCCTATTACAAAAGATGGTGCACAAGAACTTAAGTAAAAAGTAGAAATGAGTGAAATAAAAAAACCTAGTTTGGTCATGTTTTCTCTAATGAGTCCAGAAATGGATTGTTGTAAAAGATAGATTTTTATGTATCCCATCAAAAGGTAATGATGCACCAGACTAAACTATTTTGAACCATATAGTAAGAGTTTTTCATTGTCTCATCTTTCATATCTTAGGATACAAAAGCAAAAACTAATGAAAAAAAATCTTGAAAGCAACTACCATTTGGGAGCATTCATTCTTCACATGAGGTGGCTGAAATAAATTGACCAATTTCTCCTTAAGCAAACCAATTTACATTAGAAAAAATTGGTCAATTTATTTAAATCACGTCATATATGCAATGGATGCTCTCAAATAGTGGGTATTCGGTAGCAAAACTAATAAACCTATTATAGGTAAAATCTTAACGCCTTAATTTCAAACTGGGAATTACATGAAGGGTTCAAGGGAGTAAAAGCAAAAATTATATATTTCTTTCTATTTTCTTTGGATAGCTCTGCACAATACCTCTCTCTTAGCACTATTTATATATTACTTTTACAAATTAATTTAGACTCATCGTCAACTTTCTCTTAGGCCATATCTACCAAGCTCACCACATTTGAATGTGCAAAATCTTTCAACTCTCAAGCCTTGTTGTCATGATGATCAAGAGCGTATGGACAAGATAAATAATAGTGTAGATATATGAAACAATAATAAGGAAAGGAAAAAAGAATCTATAGTAATTGATAATGATGGGCTCTAGTTCAATTAAAGATTTTTTTTCTAATATGAAAAAGATCATAAGCGAGCGGATCTTACGTTCAAGATGCATCTCAAGCATTTTTAAGTTGTCAATATTAACAACGATGATAAAAGAAAATGTAAAATTATTCAAGTTTTGTTTAAAAAGACAGAACAAACTTACCTCTAGAAAAGTATACATATCTTTAATCACACACCTAACTGGAACTAAATGTACAAAGAAGCAGAGAAAAAATAGTGGAAATATTAGATTCATTTGGCATATATCTTGTTAGTTTCTCCAATGCAACTGTAAATAATCTCTCCATATAAAACCATTCAAGTTTTTCTAAAATGAAAGAAGGAAATAGTAGGCGAACAAAGTTTCAAACAATTACCAGCTCAAAGGTGCTCGATTGATTATACAGCCATGCATAAACTTTGCCTCAAAACCTCTGTTGATTATGTAGCTTTGCCATGAAGTCAAAAATCCTTGTGACGTTCACATGGAAATAAAGCAAAAGAAAAAGAACAATTATCAAGCAATAAATTGAAATAATAAGTGAGAGAAGACTTTGAGAGGGAGGGAGGGAGGGAGAGAGCGAGATGTAACAGAAGTAAAACGAAGTTAAAAATTTTCTGGTTGACAGTAAACTGCCAGTTAAGACAAAAAAGCTACCTCAAAATCCGTTGAATCTATTGGCTTTGCCACATAACCTATTTATTATAATGGGTAAAGATGCATACCATATGGAACATTCTTTCTTAACAACTGCGAGGAATGCCCTTGCTTTGTTAATAATTAAGATTGTGGCAAAAAAAGTACATCACTTTCAAAAGAGTTGACAACTAATCAGCCAATATCTCTTTTGGAAAATACTATTATTGACATCATAAGACTCAGTCTAGCTTACAATTTGAGTCCTTGTACTAAAATAGGAAAACTCCGTGGAAAAAAAAAAAACAATTGTTTGTCCCTACAGTTTCCCTTTCTAGTTCTGCCAAAACTTTCATGTGTTTTTGTCAAGATTTTTTTACTCCAATACCCTCGGTGCGCAAACTCGACCCAACTCCCTTAGCATTTATGGGCTTGGATTTGGAAGAAAATAGTAATTGTGGGCTAGATAAGTTGGAATTGACTCTCACAATATTGGCATTGGTTTATCTATATATAAATACAAAATCACTTATTCTCGAGATAAAAAAAATATTTTATATGCTTATGTAAAATCACATGTTTTCAAAATTGACTTTGCCATTCAAGAAAAACTCTTACATTGTATTATATATCTTTGAGTCGAAATAATAATAAATATTTTATTATAATTAATTCTTTTCTAAAATTATTATTATATATATATATTGTCCTGTAAGAACATTCCATCAGTTATTGATAGATATCGCTTGAAGTCTCAATGGTCACTTAATAATACCCTCTCCAAATTCCATCTTTTTAACCAGTGCTAAAAAAATCCAATTTCATGTATCGAAATATTATCATTTTTATATATACACCAATTTCATTAAAAATATTAACATGTGCTCAAAAATGCTTTATATCATCAACATAATATAAATTCCATGTACTAAAATCAACTTAATGCAAATTATACAAAGTTTATTTTGATACAGATTCATACATTTAATACAAATTCTTCCAAGTTTTCTATAATACAAATTTCCAGCACCAAAATCATAGTCGTTCCATTACATCACATGTTATTATAACTGATGTAAGTTATATCCATAAATGTCCAAAGAGAAAACAATAAACACCATTACATCACATGTTACTATAACTAATATAGGTCATATCCATAAATGTCTAAAGTAAAAATAATAACCAGTAATCGCAATGGAACCAACAATGACCAGTAACAAAATCATTAGCAACTCCACTACCAGCAAGCAGCAACTCCACTAGCAATTCACCCAATCAAAACCACAAGCAACCAACTACTAACAAAATTGATAACAACTAGCAGTACAAAAATAATACTCAAAACATGTCACCACACAATAAAAAATAATTACAAAATCACCTAAAACCAAGCATATAGCTATGTACCAAAAATGACCTTATATCTTTGTTCCTCATTGATTTCCATTTGAAGATTATGAAAATGGAAATACTCTTGCTGGACATAATTCATGTAACCAATATCGAATTTCATAATTTTCATATGATAAGTTTTCCTCTTTTTAAGAGTTATTAATTCAAATCTATCTTACTCAACCTTAATTTCCTTCTCAAATTTTCTCTTCTTAAGAAGTAGTAACTCAGTTATATTATTGTCAAATTTCAATTAGGTTCTTGTCTCTCATACAAGTGTTCCTATCGTCTTTCATGTGCCTTAAGGCGTCATGATTAAAGTCATTAACTTGTCTTTCCTTATCGTTTCTTTATTTCCCTCTTTCTTTTTCAACTTTCTTATCTGGAGGTCCTATAATCCACGAGCACATTTTTCATGTCTTCTCCTAATTGTATTGAGTTTGGAGTAATACCTAAACGTGACACATTGTCTTTTCTTCTTGTTAGTTCTATGTATGCTTACCATTTCGGTTGGTGCTTCAAAATATTCCAATAATGTAACATGTTTAGTTGGTTTTTTGGTTTCTCAATACAAATTTTTGCCTTATCAATCTACAAATAGTGGAACAATGAATACATTGTATCATTGGAAATACTTAATAATTTCAACAATAAACTTGAAAAACCATTATACCTTGAAAATACTCAATACGTTTGGTCGCATTGCTTCGCTGCATTCCTTCAACCTGGGCTATGGAACATTTTATTGACACATTTCTAAATGCTTGACCACCGATTGGTCAAAGAGAGTACAAACCGTTCTTGGCTGTTACGTTTTTTCATAAGTATTGTTATAATCATAAATTCGACTCCACAATTGTGTGGAGGTTTGGTCTATCCCCCGTATGGAGTTTATACTACTATTAAGTCAAGTTGAAACGAGGAGATTATCTTCCCTACAATAAATGACACATCCTTGAAATTTTTGTTTGGGTGCCCTTGTCTCCCGTTGGAGTTGATTGGATATCAATATATGCATATTCGTATAGGGTTGTTAATATCACAATTACCACTTTTCTATAGTATGGTGACTAAAAGATCCTCATCAATTAAAGTCTTTATCCTTTCACAAAATATCGAATAACAAAATTTTCTAAAACAACAAGTTAAATAGTACTATTGTATTGCTCATAATCACATTGCTAATTAAAACAATACATTAAAGAGTTCCATTATATTGAAGGATAAAATGTTCGTCCTTTAACAGTATCCATTATATTTTTATTGTCACACTGCTAATAATTAAAACAGTTAGCATATTATAACAGAGGATTAGCAAAACAAACAAATTATTGAGAAAACATCATATTATTACACATCTTTGTTTTTTATCGATCCAGCTTACATTATTATTGACCACGTTGTATGCTGGATCGAACACATTATCACTAAACGGAGGTGGGTCTGTTCAAAGCATTTGAATTTAAGTTAAAATATACATTATAAAAAAATTCACTCAGAAAATGATTGAGAGAGTTTATGCAAGGAAAATATATTACCCAACCAAGAAGAAAGTATACATCAATACAACGAAAAATGAAAGGATGATAGGGGAGGAGGAGAACCAACATATCATCAACTCATTTTCACAGGATCAAGAGGACATGAGAAACTGACAATGATCTATGCCAACATATAAATTATGTAGGAAAACTTCCAAATCTTTTTATTTTCTTTTTATATTAGAGGTTTTTAAGTTTGTTTTATATATATATATATATATTTCTTTCTTTTGTTAATTTTAAAAATGTATTTTTCCAAAATATTTTAGTTTGTATTATTATGACTTGTAAAATTTCATGTGGGACGCCACATTAGCATAGTTAACAGTTTTTTCTATTAGAAAGCTGTTAGATTAATTTAGGTATATTTTGTCACAGCTCTTGTGATATATAATTTTTTTTGGTGATGTGATATATTTAATTTTGGGTCAATTTCCTATTTTCTTATTTAGAAATACTACCTTGTGATCTAAGTTATTTACGAATAAGTCATCTTTTAAACTTTTCCATCCATCAACATTAATGAGAAACATGTCACAATTACAAATTATCACATGTTTATCATAATCTTTTATTTAAAAAATCAATTTTTTTCCCCGAAAAACTAGTTTCCATAATTAAAAGATTTTTTTATTATTAAGAATTTGAGAATTGAAAAAAAAAAAAGATAACCAGCTAAAAATCGACCACTAAGGTTGATTGCTCGTGGCTGGGCCACCCTGGTAGTAGCCAGAACATGGCCACTGTAAGGTGTGGCTATGTTTCTATATTTCTTTAAACTTTTGTTTTGTTAATGATAATTATTGAATTTTATTAGAAATAAAATTAATTTAAGAATTTTTTTTTTCTTTCAAAGATTATGTTAGATACGTGATAGTTCCGATTGGGTCATGTGTTTCTTATTTGAGCAATGCTATACGGCCTCTCCATTTCATTGTACACTGCAAGAAATGACTTCTTTTATTTTTTTTAATTACGGGGAACACATCATTTGATTTCTCTCCCCCTTTTCGTCTTCTTTGCCAGAAAACAAAACAACTCTCGCTTTTCACAGACCCCGACCAGCAAGATGATTAAGCGATTGGAAAAATTGGCTGTTATTCTGAAGGTAAATTTGGACATTTTCTTTTGCCTTAGTACCTCTTTCATCCAAAGTTTTCAGATTTATTACCAATACAAATTAGAAATTATAACTAATTTAAGAAATTACTCCAAATTTGACATAGGATTTATCTAAATTACAAGAAATTCCATGATTGAAACAAGAAAACAACCATAAATTCGTTGTGTTATTTCCATAAACACTTAAGTTGCATTCATCAATCTTATCACATCCATCAATTATTCCGTCATACATTACCCAGAAAATTCATACAAAACCCATAAAAATCAACACAAATAATAAAATAAATAAATAAATAAATAAGAAGGAAGTGAAGCTCATTAAATTCCTCAAACAACTTCGCACCTCCATTGATTCGGTTGCTTCTCCTTTGTCTCTCTTCTCATTAGGTTGGAGTAAATGTAAGCTTCCACCTTAGATCAAAGTAAAATGAAAGGAAAGAAAAAAAAAAAAACACAAATTATATTTCTCCATCCATGTTGGTCATGATTCCACATCCGTACAGAAGATGAGGGGAGGTTGGGGGGAAAGACGTGAACGAGGGGGGCAACGAAATTGGGGAACCGTGAGGGAGGGAAGGGAGTTGTTCTGTGAAGGAGGGAAGTGGTTTGCCAAACTGGGCCCCACGCATTAATGAAAAAACAATCGTGCGGTGTATAGGAGGCTGCATAGATTTTCTCTTCTTATTTTATGTACAAATTCTAAATAGATAAGTCTAGTATACCTTTTTTTTAAAAGACGAAAGAATTTAGAGCTCACTACGTAAAAGTGAGAAAAAAATATTTTCTCTTAACGGGGTTTTTTTTTTTTTTTTTCATCAAAGATTTTGCAAACGACTTGTAACTAAAATTAATATATATTATGATATAGAAAAAGGTTCCTAGTCGACCCCAAATCTTTTTAGAAGAAATGACATAAAATGAGATTTGAGGAGACACCACGATGCATGGAATAATATTACCATGCCTCTTAGTTTATATTACTCATTTGAAAAATGTTTTAGCCATAAAGGGAATACATAAAACTAAATTCACAAAATCATGTGGCATGATGTACGTTAAATTGTAAAGTTATTTTTGTTATAAAGTAGATCTAACGGATTATATAAAGATACATTAGCTTGTGAGTGTTTCGTGTAATCTTTTTGCATTTATAGTAATTCTCTTTTTTAAGGTAAAGATGACTCGTCAAGGAACAAAATTAGTGGTATAAATTAGTCATACTAAAATGATATAAAGTTACAAAAAATTTTCAAAACTTAAGTAAAATAAACCACGATTCTTCAAGGTACAGATGGTTTGGTGCACCAATCGTGCACTGATACTGACATGGCAACTTTTAGTCTTTTTTATTTAAAAGAAGATAGGAGAAAAACATGAAGAGAATTAAAAGGGTGTTGGTCTTGGATAGTTGACACTTGCTTCTTGCTCAAAGGAGAGTGACCTTTCATTGTGCCAACATAAGTCAAGAGAAGTTGCACCATGCTAAATGGTGCATCAACCTCACCATTTGAAGCATTCTAGAACTTCTACTGCATACCCACTAAGCAATCTAACTATGCTTGAAATGAAGTCAGAATCACCGTCGTCGTCAATCAATCCAAAAACTTGACTTATTTGAAGACTCTGCAATAGCACAAGTTTTGATTGTGGTTCCATTCGCTTAGAAATCACTACCAACAAACACATAGTCGTAGCACCACATAGATGTTCCGACACCAAAATTAAGTTAAACAATGGTGGGATAGATACATCATTCAGAATCAAACCAATATCGATCCAAGAAATATATCTCCTTGCAGACTCTAATACACTAGTACAGAGGTCTTGATAAAAAAAAAAAAAGACTTCATATCCTTCACTGAACTTTTTCATAGGAACAAAATTTCTCAAAAAAAAAAAAACAAAACCAACTTTCTACTTCTAGGCTTTCTAGAATATGTTTATGGAATATAAAGAATTGATGAACAACGAACAAATCCAAATAGATTCGAGAGAAAGAGAGATTTAGAGGTATGCAAGAGCTTACCTCAAATTGTGATCAGGTAAATTGGAAGTTCATTATAACTAAGTCTATATTGTGAAATGTCTAGTTTAAGGTAGGGTCTTTCCTTGTTTTCTTGTGCATTGTTAATTTCTTCTATGTCAAAGTGCATAGCCTAGAATAATGCTACATATAGTTATAGACTGCGTAAACGTGGTATAATCGCTTTGAAAAAAAGTAAGATTCATTGCATTTTTTTTATGTGAATGATTACATGTCATTTGCACACTTCACGATTACTAATATCATTTTTCCTATGGTTATAATTTAGATTTTCCAAGGAATATTACAAAGGAAAAATCTTAATGAAGGCAAATTTTGGATGAATGAAAATCGACGGGGAAGAAGAAAAAAGAATGGAGAGATAATGAATGCAGAAAAGAAGAAAAACGAATTGTGAGTGAACGCACCGTTTTATCCACTTCAATGAAACCATTTCATTCACTTCAACAATGACACATTGTTTCATTCACTTCAATTAAATTAAATGCACCACCTTAATAAACAATACAAGTAGAATTGGTGTGCGTTTCATCTCCCAATTTGCCTTCATTCATATTTGAGTAATTTTATACTAGGCCACTTAAGTTTCCAATAACACACCAGTTGAGCTGGCTTATTTTTTTTTTTCAAAACGATTTATTTTGAAGACTACTCCCCACATTTTCCACATTCTCCCCAAGTCTTCCATTTGAATTTCTTCTCCCATGTTCTCCCTCCATGCTCCAGATTCACCCCTCTACCGTGTTGCAATATGTCTACCTCTAATCGTTTGCATCCTTGGATTCCACTACTGAGCAATAGTTGAAGCAAATGTTTGCATCAATCAACAATTGACTATTACCAAGTAAAAAAAAAAGGGATACTTCTATGTAATATTTCATTGTTAAGGAACAAAATCGAGATGAAATTACATCGTCTAAAAGTTTCTGATCACATAGGGGAGAATACTCCAATTTGTTTTTTGTCTACTCACAACTGACCGACATCCTTCATCTTAGAAACTAGAAATAAGAAAATTCCAATCCAGTTTTTTTAATTGTCTAAAATAAACACATAGTCAGAGAACACCCTAGAAACCAAAATGTTTACAACTTTCTTTCTTTTCTTCATTCAATTTTCTCAATGACCAAGCAAGTACCCTAAAAATGGGTAAAAGATTATACCTTTGGGCATGTTTCTTAGATCTCTTGGTGTATGGCTTGAGAAGTGTCGATGATTTTGTCACTATTATCAGAGGGATGGAGGGATAGATTTCGTGGCTGATTTTCCAGCACTCTTAGGGATTTTCTCAAGGGATGTTGATAGAGAAAAATGATTTGATGTTGGGATTTGCAGAGAAAGGGGAAAGACGAAAGATTCGATAGGAGGGGGAGAGTAGAGTCGACGAGAGAGTGGTTTTGGGAAGGAAGACAGATATTTGCAAAGGGAGGGAGGAGACGAAGATTTGGCAAAGAGGGGGAGAGTAAAGGAGGGAGAGAGAGGGGAGAGGGGAGAGGGGAGAGAGATTAGACCATTTTTGAAAATCGAGTTTGCCAGATCAGCTGGTGTATAGTATTGAAGGCTAAACCGACCCATTCTTCATATTTTTCTAATAAGCAATGATAGATACAGTTCTCAAATGGGGATTGCAATAGAAACCTAGTCTAAAAAGATTTTAAATTAAAATAATATCATTTTTTCCTTCAGGTGGTGTTTAGCATTGAAAGCTAAACCGGCCTACTCTTCATATTTTTCTAATAAGAGCGCTCCCATCTGACACTTCAAACCACATTAATATGTATTTTACATGATGAAAACTCTCCAAATGGGCCTTTATTGGAATAGGTAAACTAAATGTAAAATGAATTCATGAATAGTGAATCCGCTACATGTAATGGGGACACTGTTCATGAATTAAAAAATATTCTATTATTTTTTTTCTTTTTTTTCCCATTTTTTTTGGCATGAATTTCTTCCTAGGTTGCAAGCACAAAGCTGGACACTTCCTCGTCGCTATGCCCTCTTCTTCCCAAACAATGCTCGCCGACCACCACTATACACACCACTCCCTCACTGGCACCCCCTCATACCAGCGACCAATATCCAAAGACCCCAGCTCCAGCACTCATCCTCGCTCTCCCACACGAGCTGCAAACTCAAAATGGTCTGAAATGGTTTCTCCCTCAACCCAGTCACCGCTGCCCACCACTGGCCACGCCACCACCAGCCACCAAATCTAGCCTTTCTCCTCTCCTCCTGACCAGAAGTTCAAACCCTAGAATAAGCTATTTCGTCGTTTGTTCACAATCTACGTAATCTTCATCAAAATTAATTTTTTAAAGATACATATAATTAGAATAAAATATGAATATTTAAAAGATATAGAGAAAAAATGGATTAGTTGAGAGATGACAAAATGTAATAGTGAGTAGGTAAAATAGAAAAAATAAGTTTTTGGTAGTGTATTTTGAAGAAAATATAAAGGATCGAATATGTACAGCTTTCAAATGAGGTTTGCATTGCAAACCTTATTTTAAAAAAAAATTAAAACTAAGATAACATTCTTTTTGTGATAACCCAAATTTTTAAGTATTATTTTAATGTTCATATTTGGTATGATTATGTTTATTTAAGATTATTTCAGGAAAGTTTTAGAATTTTGGATATATGTATATTTTTTTGGTATTGGAGAAAAATCATGGGAGACACTAAATATGATAAAAAAAAAATATGGTTTTTGAATATTCAATAAAATATTTTATAGATATTGAAGGAAATTTACAAAGGAAGTCAAGTGGAATGAGTAAGAGTTATTCCCTATAATATTTTCGAATTAGGTTAAATTAGATAGTTTTAACGTCCTTTAGTAATATGGACATAACTTACTCATTGTATGTCAGATTGAGATGATTCAAGATTATTTGGAAAGCTAAGAGGAATATATACAATTATTATGCTTTGCATTTTGAGAGATATGGATTTAATCAAATACAAAATTGAGATTGAAATGGTAGATCTGAATTGAATATATAGGTATTGACTTGGAGTTGACTAGTGGCTTTGATTAAGATTAAGCCTTTGATATATTTTCTCAATTTTCCTAAGATTTTAACAAGTGTGCAAAAATATGTCAAATGAGAAGATTTTATTTAGTAAGTTTCGTGTGAAACAAGAAGGATCATTTATCAAACACTTGGTATGCCGGGATTGGTGTTTTCAGGTTTATATGTTGACTTTCAATATAAAAATCATAACTTTATCATATAAACTCAGAATGAAGTGATTTTAGTTCCTATATAATTTTAAGAAGGATATATAGAATTTTTATGTTTTGAGTTTGGGAAAAAAAGGAATGGATCAAGGAAGAAATCCGGTGTAAAGTGGATGGACAGAAATAAGAGTCAACTGGTAACCGACTTAGATGAATTATCTTATGTTTGGCCATGTGACGAATATTGTGATTGGTTACCAATCTTTCTGATGTTTTGAAATGTGTGGGAACATGTGGCAAGTTAATAAGAATTTATCTAGAAGTCTTGGTGGGTAAGAAAATAAAGGAAAACAAATTGAGAACTCGGATTGGGTGTTCTTGGGTGGTTTTGATAAATTAATCATATCTCTCTCATATGATCTCTGAATAAGGTAATTAAAAATCCTATGTATCACTAAGAGAATGATCTAAAACTTTCATGATTTGAGTTTTTGGGAAATTGAAGTGTATCAATGGATTATTTGGGCTGGAAGCGAGCTGATCTAATTTGAGCATAAACTGAAGCTTGAAACTGAATTACACCACTGACTTACTTTAGAAGCTCGAATTTTATTGGTTCTCTACATGTTTATCTTCTATACATGTGTAAAAATGTTTGTACTTTGTGGTGGAAGAGTTTCTAGGAGGAAAATTTGTCTATAACCATAAAAAAAGTAAGAACAAATCTAATTGTAGTAGAATTAACCAAACCAGCCAAATTGCCCATTTATTCTTAACCAATACCCAACCAAACCTTAAGAAGATCCTTCCAAAATTTTCTAAGGGTGTCAAGAAGAATTGGAACATGTGGCAAAAGATGGAGGGATGATCTAGTAAATATCGGGGCAAGAGAAAGGCCAATTGGCCAGTTTGTGCTTATCCTAGATATGTTTAGATTTTGTTATATTTTCTTACCCATGTATTGTAATTATTTGAACCCTTGATCTAGATTATTTTAGAGATGGAGGAATCCTAGACATGGGATGAAAATCTTGGGAGATCATGAGATATAGGGGTGATCATGAGACGTTACAATATAGCGGGAGAACAATACACCACTTGGCTAAAGGGGTTGCCGAGACACCCCTTCCTTAATCAAACCCTCTAGCACATTTTCATCCCTATAAATAAACACCAAATATTCTATTTGTTTCCTTTTAGAGATGGAATACGGTCATCTTGAGAGAAAACTAAAAAAAATACAAAAAATTACACTCACAACACCTAAACCTCAAAAAGGAGTTAAGTGAGAGCATATGAGGAAAAGTGGTGCAAGATCAACCCTAGACATCCAATCTAGCTTTGGAAAAATTTGTAAATGCACTAATTAACATAATATTGGCGTATTATAAGTAGCTTAATTTATAGATTTAGTTAATGCTTGTTTGATGCTTGTTTAAGCTCATGCATTGTTTATGTAGTAGCTTGAATGCTCTTGACTTATGGAATGGTTTTTGTTGTATAAAAATGCTAAGAAAATTTTTAGAACCTTAAGAATATGTTTTATGATTATATATTAAGAGTATTATATGAAAATATGAGGTCATGTTTTGGGAAAAAAATGATAGATCAACCCTAACAACTTTCGGACTCAAATAGGGTTATATTGACAGATTTAACATACTATGGTAAATTGGTCATAACTTATTAGTGTGATGTTGAAATTGAATGATTCAAGAGGCTATAGAAAGCTAAGACATAGATATACAATTTTTTTGTTTTAAGTTTTAAGAGATCAGAACTCTATAAAAGACGAAATTGAAAATAAGTGACAAAATAGAGTAGGTAATACTTCAAAAAGAGTGTTTTTCTTTTATTTTAAACTTCTAGTGAATTATTTGAGTGATATTTTTAACAATTATGGTAAATTTAGAAATTTCAATATACTAAGAGGATTTTCCATAATTTTTATGCTAAAAAAATAAAATAAAATAAAATAATAAAATTATGTATATAAGAGAGATGTTCAAGAAACAAATAAATATGCTTAAGCTATGTAATTATGTAAATCTTGGTTTAAGTTAAATAAATAAATAATATTTAGTCCCCTATGACGTTCAACAAGCCTTAGTTTAATAATATTATGATATGTTATTTAATTGTCTATATATCTTTCATTAAATTTGACGTTATGAATTTATGTAACGTATGTGCATGTATATGTGAAATATGTTTTTGTGACATGTTTTTATATATTATATGAATTATAAAGTCATGAAATATGCATGTCATAAGTTTACGTTTATGCGTATGTTGCATTTCATCACATATATGGGTTGTCATAAGTCATGACATCTGTTTTAAGAAAATATGTTAAGAAGACTTTATAAGAATATGATAAGATTAAAGTCACGTCATGATGGGGATGACGATACGTAACACCTGTATGACTGATGTGCCGATAGGGATGGCGATACGTAACGCTTGTCGTAAAATAATAATCATGTCACGACGGGGATGACAATACGTAACGCCTGGACGACTAACATGACTAGCGAGGACGGCAATACGTAACGCCCGCTATGTTAAGCATTTTTTCCTGTCACGACAGGGATGACGATACGTAATGTCCTAAAGACTAACACGAGACTCATCACGATGGGAATGACGATACTTAACGCCTGGACGAATGATGAGTTATATGTATGGATAAGCTGACGCGTCATGCTAAGTAAGCCTGATGGGGATGGCGATACGTAATGCCCATCAAGGATAAGAGATAAGTAAGACTCGACAGGGACAGCGATACGTAATATCTGTCGAGGATAAGTATTAAGTAAGACCCACAAGATTAAGAAATAAGACGGAAAGTATAAGTTTTAAGTATAAGATGGTGAGTCCAAGTAAGGTCTAAATTTGTATAGGAAGAGTGGTCATTGACATGTATAAGTCTCATAAACCATTTTCATAAGCTACAAGTCTATAATAATTGCTATGTATGATAATTTTTGATGTTATCTATGTCTTATTATGTTAACTGTGTACTTACTGAGATTTCTTAGAAATTTCACTCTTTTAAGTTTTATCTATCATTCCTTATAGAATGATAGATGTTGTTACAGGATTAGATAAATTGCAATCAAATTTAGACAGCACAGGAAATTTTGTGGAACCCTGAGAGTCCTACAGAATACTCCTTTTCGATTGGGATGATCTCTCATGTATGTGATCAAGTAAGATTATTGATTGACGGTAGGATATGATATCTTATTTTAAGAAAATTAATTAGGTTATGTAAGTTTTAGATACAATATATTTTGTAAATGTGAAGTTATGAAGGTTATAGTTTTATCATGCTATGTGATTTATATATGCAACAGTTAGATCTCTTTGCATATATTGGAGATTTATCTCTTTCCGCTGTGTTTCGCACTACATTTAATTAGTAAACTTAAATGCATGCATGTTATTACTTACGTTTATGTAGGATAAGTAACTTTGTGTTATTTGTTCGGACGCTTCGATTTACATCTAAATCGAAGTGAAAAATCGGGGCATTACAATTTTTTTCCTTCATATGTTTTTGAGCAAGTTATATATATTAGATTAAACTAACAAATGACAATATACAAGTTTAAGTGGGGTGTAAATCTTTTACAATCATCTCAAAAAGTTGATACAACATGTAACACAAACAATGGAAACTAAATTAATGGCTATGAAAAAAAGGAAAAAATCATAGCCAAATGAATGATTCCCACTCAATTCTTAATAAAGAGAGAGAAGATTGCCTAAAAACGATTTTAGATTATAGTTGAAAGCCACAATGATGATGTATGTGTTGTACCATGCTAGTCTAGGATAATTATAAGCAACTACCACTTCTTTTTTGCTTGATTTCTGATTACGAAAATTAAGAAATAGTAGGATAACGTCTGAGCCAAGCCATTGGGAAGAGATCTACGACAGCAGTGGTGGCATCGTTAATTTGAAGTTTTTGAATTTTCTATTTGAATCAACCAACTCTTAGGTTAGGTTTAGAGATTGAAAAGTATTGAGAATAGTTGTAAATAATAATAAAAGGTAAATAAAAAATAATAATAATGTATTAAATAATAAAAAAATAAATATTAATAAAAAAATTGAATAATAATAAAATAATAATAAATAATAATAAAATATTTTAAAAATATTTAAGAGAGTCAAACGTGACATTAGAAATGAGGAAGTGGAAATTGCCACGCATTAGCCGGTGGCCCGGAACACAAAGAAGGAGAGAGAATGGAAGTGGAAGCAGTGAAGAGATACCTGGAGAAAGGAGGAGAAGAGAACGCAGCTACGATCGATGGACTGCCTCTCAGATTCTTCGAACGATTCACTATGCAAGGCCTGCGTGTCGATCTAATCGAACCTGGTCGTCTGATTTGCTCCCTCAAAGTCCCCACTCGTTTGCTGGTTGGCTCCTACTTCTGCTTCTCTACTTTTCTGCTTCAAACCTCCCTCTCTCTGTCTCTTACCATGTGTTTTATTTCAAGCAAAATTGAAAATAATAATAGTAATAATTTTGAATTCGACGCCGAGCTATTTCATTGTAAAACAAGTTTAGTTTTAACCAACGGGTGGCAACCCTCTGTGAAAAAAGTCTTTCAGAACCTTTAGTTGCTGATCGGGAAAATTATAAAAATTGGAGGTAATAGTTTTGGGTCTCTTTTATAATAAGGAATTCTAACTCTCACCCACTTGTATTCTATTTGTGGATGAACGATAGTAATAAGAGAATGACCCTCGCTTCGCATGTGAGGAGATGACAGGGGAAACGAGAGAAAGTGGATATTTTGGGTACTGTCTGGTGAGGGATTTGGAAGTGCTTTTTCACAATCAGCCATATCTTCTTTTTTAAAACGAACGTCTTGGCTTTGAAAATCTGCATTTACAAGCTTGGGTCCATCGGAAGGGAGAATTTTTATTTGAATTAGTCGAGTTACACTTGCAAAAACTCCTTATCGAGTTCCTGTCTATCCCGTGATTTCGGGACTTTGCTCCGAATACGGGTGCCAATAAAAAGTGGGTATCTTTTTTGTCAAAGCAGGGAGAGTGCTTCGGGAATCCTCTCCCCTTTCTCTCTGAAACTGATTTTAACCACTAAGTGGCTTTGATCCTCGTTATGTGTTTTTGGTGCTATGTCGTCCAGAACTCTGGTAATTCCTTGCATGGTGGAGCGACGGCAACACTGGTGGACATGGTTGGATCGGCTGTGATATACACTGTTGGAGGTCCAGTGACTGGAGTTTCGGTGGAGATCAACATTTCATACTTGGATGCTGCTTTTGCTGATGTGAGTGATTATCCTACTATTTGTTACGTCAAGTCCTTGTCCTCGAGTTGTTTGTGACTTTTTGTGTTCTAAAAGTTATCTATCAGGAAAGTTGAGTCTAAGAACAGAGAGCGAAACAGATACTATCTTATGCTTCCCGGTATTGTACATATTTGAGCAATATTAGCATGTCTTATGTTATTTCAGTTTGATTTCACCATTTCTTGGGCACAATTGCATCCCTAGAAAAAGTGTATTTTGAATGGCTCCTCTTAGATTCTCCCTTGAGTGCAATACTCCCATATTGAGTGAGTATAGGTAGTGAATGAGATCCCACATTATTTGAAAATGGAAAGTTTTTGCCCTCTATAAGGAATTTCAAGGGACTCAAGTTTTATTATTGACTAATCTGTTTGAAGTATGGTCTAGATGCGGCTTCGGCTTTCTTTGAGTTGTTTCATTGAGGCTTTGAGGAGATAATGGATGGACGGTAGACCTAATTTGGTGGAAAAAGTTAAAGAAATATCAGCATTGCTTCCTTGTTATACTTGTACCAGTATTGGCATGGTTTGCATTGATGCTATGGAACTTTGGAGAGAGAGAGAGAGAGAGAGAGAGAGAGAGAGAGGTAAGTGGCGAGATAATGCATGACCACTGTGAAGTAGGTTGGACAAGCATTTGAGTTCAGATAAGCATTCGCCTATAAGTCGATTTGTTCTAGCTCAAATAACACTTCCTCCTCCCATAGGAATGCTGTGAATCTAATACTATTTGACTTACATGTGTATCAATATCAGATAAGCAATCCCCAATAAGCATAAATGATTTCTAGCCTCCCATAATGTAGTGAATCCGATGTTATTTGGTTTATATGTTTATCAAGTGTTGAAGCCGTGTATTTGATGTTTTTGTTCATTTTTAATTTTTTTTTCCCCTCATTTTGTTTATCAATATTTTCAAGTTATATATTTTGGTTGATTTTGTGTTTTTGTTCAAAGTTTTCCCCTCATTTTGTTTATCAATATTTTCAAGTTATATATTTTGGTTGATTTTGTGTTTTTGTTCAAAGTTGGCTTGGGTTAACAATTAGATTCTTTATAATTATGAAGCTGTTTTTCTAGTGTCAAGTTGACTTTTGGATTCCATGGAATTCAGGACCCTTTTTTAATATTTCCTTGCAGCAACGTGTTGTTTTTTCTATTCATGCTTACAGCTTTTCTTGCTGTCAAGGCAGGAGGAAATTGAGATTGAGGCTAAGGCTTTACGTGTTGGGAAGGCTGTTGGAGTTGTCAGTGTTGAGTTGAGGAAGAAAAAGACTGGCAAAATTATTGCTCAGGGGCGTCATACCAAGTACCTTGCTGTGTCTAGCAAGATGTGAGAAGTGAAACCGTACTTCTATTTTCTTCTTTATTCGAAAATGTTGTAGTTTCGTTCCCATTGTAAATAAAATAATGATTGTTTAACAATACATGTACTTGAATTATCTATTTTGGAAGTCTAGAACTCTGCCTACCCCTTCCAATTTTTGCGAGTACCCTCTGCTTTATTTTTTTATGTTTTGATAGGTAAATATAAATGTCTTATGGCATCTGAATGGTCTTTGAAGAATTTTCTGATGTTGATTATTCTGCTGTTTATGGTTCTGTTAATACCTTCTACTTCTAAGATCATATAGATCCATACTATCTTCAAGACTGAAGTTTGTATGTTGTTAGTCCATGTGAAAGCTCATCTTATGATGGGAAGTGTTACGAACATGAGCGATCGATCGAGTAACCAGTAGATCAACTGGAAAAGACGCAAGATCAACCCGGCGTGCTCTACTTATTGTGGAAATGATGGAATGGATAAGTTGGTCTGTTTTGTAAGGTAACCCACCTCGGCAAACAAGTTGTTGGAATATTTCTCAATGCCATTCATAAATCATAATAATCTTTGACAACTTATAAGCCGTAAACTTACAAGGAAAGAATTACAATGACTTATTCTAATGTAAACAAAATCAACGCCAAACTTGCAAAAATCATAGCTAATTGATTACATAAAAAATAAGGCAATCCAGCGCCACAATTTCCTTATCCGAAAAGCAATAAAATTAGAAAACTTGTGCCGTAGAGCTAAGTTTTCGTGACATTCCTCCCCTCTTCAAAGTGTTTCTTGTCCTCAAGGAACAATTCAGGAAATTGAGCCTTGATCATCGTTTGGTTCTCCGAAGTGGCCTTCGTCAAATTGCTGTCCTTTTAGTGAACCAGAACTTTAGCCTGCTATCCATGCCCACGCTGCGATAAAATGGCCTCTGGTATTGTGAATAAGCCGATAAACAAACAACAATAGATGAAGTAACATAGTGGATGCAACAAGGAGAAAATAAACAACATAGAACGCACAGATATAAGTGGTTCGGCTCAAAACAAGCCTACGTCAACTGTAGGATCGGTCTCAAACTTTCACTATTAAATAAATATTAAATACAGAGATTGAATCACAAGATTATACAAAAAAATCACTCAACCTCACATGTATGGCTCTCAACTCACTAGTATACACTCAAAGCTCTCAAAATAACAAAAAAAATGAAAGGTAGCAGTCTCAATGGAATGGCGTTCAAATGAACGCGTTCTACTTATGTAAGTGACACTCGCTCGAGCAAGAATGATCTCACTCGAGCAAGACACTGTTGTAAACGACGCTAACCCTAGAAAAGAGCATTAACTCGAAGCGAGATCTCGAGCGAACGTCTAGGTGGCATCTCGCTCGAGCAAAACCTTGAGCGAGGGTCTAGCAAACTCACTGCCTGGTACCTCGCTCGAGCTGGATTTCGAGTGAGAGTCGATCAAACTCTCTGTCTGGAATCTTGTTCAAACTGGATGTCGAGCGAGGGTTGAGTGATCTCTCGGGTTGGAGTCTTGCTCGAGCTGGAAGTCGAATGAGAGTTGAACGAACTTACAGGTTGACTTTCGCTCGAGCTGGATGTCGAGTGAGCATATAGTAGAGGCGCTTATTTAAGCCACCTGTCAACATCTAGTGTGATTGGTGGTGTGTTGAGTGGAATATCTAGTAGTTTAGTGGTGGCCCGTGTGTTGCCCCAATTTTAACTTCAAGAGGAACACATGAAAAAGAGGATGAGCACGCGCAACCTAAGGTAGTTCCAACTAAAACTATACTTGTCCGACTCGCACAATAATCTTGAAGGGCCCATAATACATAGTTGATAATTTTATATTAGTTCTTCTTTCCGCCGTTTGCTGCCTATACGGCTGTAGGTGCACATAAACATAATCCCCTGGCTGAAAACTCTTTTCTCTATGTCCCTTATCGTACTGGACCTTCATTATGTTCCGAGCTTGCTGGACCTTGAGGCGAACTTCCTTAATAAGCCGGTCTCTTTCTTCAAGTGTTTGAGCTACTGATTCAACTCTTGTCGTGCCCTATACGTAAGATAATAGAGTAGGGGGTTTACGGCCATAGACAACTTCATAAGGGGTCCTTCCCGTACTCGAATGTGCACTGGTATTATAAACATATATACTCCACCCATGGCAGCCACTTAACCTAATCTGTGGGTGACTCACTAGTGAAACACCTCAAATACATTTCCAATGTATGATTAACCGCTTCGGTTTGGTCGTTCGTTTGTGGATAATAGGAGGAACTAAAATTATATTTAATCCCCTGTAACTGGAACAACTCTATCCAAAACCTGCTAGTGAATGTTGCTTCACGATCACAAACAATAGAAGTCGGCAGCACATACAATTTAAATATATTCTCAAAAAAACTCTAAGCCACTGCCATTGCTGAAATTGGCTGTTTGAGTGGTATAAAGTGAGCGAACTTTACAAACGATCAACGGCCACAAAAGTAACATTTTTTCCATGAGAGCTTGGGAGTCCAGTGACAAAATCCATCGATATATTTGACCAAATAGCTGCTGGTATTGGTAGTGGTTGGAGAAGCCCGGATGGCTCGGTATGCTCACTCTTGTGTCGTTGGCACACATCACATTCCCAAGTAAAATTTTTAACATGTGTTCTAGCCCCAGACCAATAAAATACTGACCTTAATCACTGCCACATCTTATGGAAGCCTTCATGTGTGTCTGCATGAAATTCATTGTGAATGGTAGGAATGAGGGAAGAGTTAGCTTGCAAATAAATTCGATCCTTGAAGAAGATCATCCCAGCTTTGTAACCCTAAGGACCCATGGCCTCCCCTGCTTGAATATTTTCTGCCAACATCTTCAGCTCAGAATTATTCTCAATTTCCTCTCTAATTGTGTCCGTCCAACTAGATAGGGGGCGATTTAGTGCTAATATTCGTGCCTTTTCCCAACCGAAAATTCATGCTCGTTGCGCCTAGACAACCCATCCGCAGCTGCGTTCTCCCTCCCCTGTTTATACTCTTAACAAAATCATACCCCATTAATTTCACAAGCCATTTTTGTTGAGCTTCAGTAGCGATAGTTTGACCCCACAAATGACTCAAACTCTTGTGATCAGTCTGGACAATGAACTTAGCCCCGAGTAAATATGGTCTCCATTTTTGAATGGCTGCCACCAGTACCATGACTTCTTTCTCGTAAGTCGATTCGCCTAGATTACGTCCTTTAAACAACTTGCTAAAATAGGCCATGGGCTTCCCTTCTTGCATGAGTATCGCCCCCAAACTTGCCCCAGACGCATCACACTGCACTATAAAAGGCAAGGAAAATTTTGGGAGTGTCAATATAGGGCTCGTGGTCATGGCTCGCTTTAGGTTTTGAAAAGCTTCGGCGGCTTGCTCATTCCACCTAAAGTCATCTTTCTTTAGTAGCTGAGTTAATGGACTGGCAATCATCCCGTAATGGCGGATAAATTTTCGGTAGTATCCCGTCAATCTGAAAAAATCCGCGTAGCTCTTTGACGGACTGAGGTTGGGGCCAACTATTAATGGCTGCTATTTTTTCGGGGTCCCCTTGTTGGAGATGAAATGTCCCAAATAGCTTACTTGTCCCTGCCCGAATTAACACTTCTTCATTCTCACGTAAAGTTGGTTAACTTGCAACACTTTTAAAACATTCTTGAGATGAATTAAATGTTCCTCCCAATTTCAACTATAAATTAAAATTTCATCGAAAAATACCAAGACATACCTTTTCAAAACGGGCTTCAAAATTTCGTTCATCAAGGATTGAAATGTTGCCCGTGCGTTTGTAAGTCCAAATGGCATAACGAAGAACTCGTAATGCCCATGGTGAGTGCGAAATGCCATTTTTTCAATGTTTGGGCCATGCATCCCTATGTGATGGTATCCCGAATGGAGATCAAGTTTCGAAAATACCTTCGCCCCGTTTAATTCGTTGTTATCTGATTGAGAGCTCTATAATCCACGCATAATCGCTACGATCCATCCTTTTTCACCATCAATACAAGAGAAGAATATGGGCTATTACTTGGTTGCGACACGCCGGATTGCAGCAAGCTGGTGATGATTTTCTCAATTTCTCCCTTTCTGTAGTGGGGGTAGCGATATGGCCGTACATTAACTAGTCCTACACCTGGCCTCAACGTTCTTGTGGTTATGGATTCGGCCAGACCCCTTGGCTCTACAAATAAGTTTTTGAACTCCTGTAATATAGCTTCCAAGCCAGCGGTAAGCATTGAAGGACCTGCAAAATTAGCACCCAATTTAATGGAAAAATTCTAATTCTGTGCATTTCCACTCAACGGCTCGGAAGGAAGCAACTGGCACAGCAAACCAGTTTTCTTCCGCCTTAATTCTTTGGATGCGACTCCTTCCTCCACCACCTTACGTGTTGGACCCTTGATTCCCTTCAACTCTATTTGTTTTTCAGAATACTCGAAATTCATAACCATCTTGTTGAAATCCAAACAAATGGGTCCCACAGTCTGCATCCATTGAGTGCCTAGACCTGCATCACATCCTTCAATGGCTAATAGAAAAAAATAAATGGTGAACAAAATACCATGGAAGGATATTTGAATTCCATCACACCTTCCCTTACAATCTAACTTCTCACCATTGGCTACCATTACCTTCATCCCTCGCATTTGTTGTTGTGATAAGCCCATTGCATCAGCGAATGAGGTATTAAAAAAATTGTGAGAGCTCCTGGTGTCGAGAAAAATCGTGATACCATGCCCCTTCACTACTCCTCTGATCCTCATGGTTTGTGGTGAAGTTGATCCTACAATGGCGTGGAGTGAAATCACCAGTTACTGCTCACTGCCCAGCAAACGTTCCTCTTCTCCCTCGTCCTCTACTTCTTCATTTTAGAATATTCCTTCAATGAAGAATAATTTTTTACAGCGATAGCCTGGTGTAAAACTCTCGTCACAATTAAAACATAGTTCCCTTTTTCTTTTTTCTTGAATTTCGCCTGGACTCAATCGCCTTATTGGTGGTGTTTTGTTCCTTGCCAAATTTGCCGTTGGCAGGAGAAGGGGAGAGAGAGAAGAGGGGGGGGGGGGGGGGGGGCGTTGGTTCCATGTTCGTTGTTCGCCTGGCTTCCAAGACCATAGGTCTCTTTGCATGTCTAGTTTCAAACAATCGGGCCAAACCAATGGCGTCTATGATAGACGTTGGTCGTGCAGCTTGGACGTTAGTTTGCACAGGTTCTTTGAGTCCACTTATGAAACACCCAAGCTGATGAGTTGGGGCCAATTCTCCCACACGACTCAATAATTGCTCAAATTGCAATTGGTACTCCTGAACCGTTCCAGTTTGCCGCTGTTTGCTCAACGAACCAAAATGATCCTTGAACATTATTGGTCCTTATCGAATACGAAGCCCACCCTTCAACGCCTTCCATGAATTAATTTCTTCAGTGTCTTTAAATAGTTGATACCACATTTGCACCTCGCCCTCCAGGTGGTATGCAGCCAAAGGTAATTTTTCATCCTCTTTTGTTTGTTGGTAATCAAAAAATTGCTCCACCCAATAAATCCAACTGGTCAGATCATCCAAACCATTGTATCTTGGAAAGTCCAACTTGACTAGTTTTGGAACTGCCAAGTTGTGCCCTCCATTACTCCTTCCTTGCCTTTTTTTTTTTATATATTTTTTTATTTTTTATCTAGATCCTTCCCCTTCTCCTGAATTCCTGTCTGCCATATAATCTACCTTTGTGCTAGTTTCATATATTTTTTTCATGAGTCGCTCCATAATGCTTCCAAAGTTAGCCAGCTGTTGTTCTAAACGCTCCATTCTGGAGTCCGCCATAACCTGCCTCTGATACCAAATTATTACGAGCACGAGCGATCGATCGAGTAACAGGTGGATCTACGGGAAAAGACGCATGATCAAGTCGCCGTGCTCTACTATTGTGGAGATAATGGAATAGATAAGTTAATCTGTTTTGTGAGAGAATCCACCTCGGCAAACAAGTTGCTGGAATATTTCTCAATGCCATTCATAATAATCTTTTACAACTTATAAGCCGAAAACTTACAAGGAAAGAATTACAATGACTTATTCTAACGTAAACGAAATCAACACCAAACTTGCAAAAATCATAACTAATTGATGATCACATAAAAAATAAGGGAAGTCAGCGCCACAATTTCCTTATTCGAAAAGCAATAAAATTAGAAAGTTGGTGCCGTGGAGCTAAATTTCCGTTATAGGAAGATATCGGTTCACAACCTTTTACAATCGACTAATATCTCCATCGTCAGTATTTGCTTAACCCCAGGTTTTATAGAGAAGCAAAAAAGGAAAGAAAATGATGTATCCACACACCCAGTTTATTCTTTAATATTTCGAAATCTAGTAGACTTTGATTATTTGAGGTGCTTTCTGGAATAAGGATGTTTCAATGTCCTTGAGTGAGGGACTACCTTTTACTGCATGACTTCGATGATTCAATTTCAATTAGGAGATAGATAATAAATAGACATGAAGTTAATCGTACATGTACACATTACCATAACTAGGTGAACAAGTAATTTAACCTAATACAGCTTAACTTCAAACAAGAAATGATTTTTTTTTTGTAAGTTTTAAGATAAGATTATAAAATAGGATATAATATGCTCGTATCTTGTAAAAACGATTATCGTGAAAATTGTTAGGATCATTGCCGCCACCACGACCATCTATCCATCTATTGCATCATCACGATTAATGTCATCGCTGCTATCATAATCCTACCATTATCATAATCATTACCATTATCGTCGCTTCATCATCATTGTAAATATATAATTCACATCCCATTGTTATCTCCACCATTGACCCAACGAGAACCCCTTCTGTGAGGTCCTTCTTCACCCAAACTAAACTTCATTGAACTTGGAGCTACGAGGAACTCATCTTAATTAATTGAATTAAATGAATGATGAAAATTGGTAATCTCTCCATGAATTTGTGTATGATAGAGATTAAATTAAAAAGACGATGAACAACACCCTCTTTTAATTGAAACTTCATAGTTTTCCAGTAACAAATAAACCAAGTACAAAGCATTTGCATAGCATTATTGGCATCAATTGGTGGAAATGAAAGTGTTTTATTTCATCTCATCTTATCAGTACAAATTTTCTAAATTTTCATACAAAATATAATAAAAAATTCAATTTTTTATAACAGCCCCATTGCCGAGGTTTCTTCATGACTTAGTGTGTGTAGTTTGCACACACTTGCATGCTGTGCACCAATTATATTTTTTTGATAAGTAATAATTTTTATTGATTGAATGCAACTACATAACCCCCATATAAATAGGAGCATACAAAAGAGACTCCTAGTTACACTCTAGCAAGTTGAAAATAACTCAAAAACTCTTGAACAATTTCTCCCGTTAGTAAAATGACAGAAAACCATCGCACCAAAGAATATACAAAAAAATCCTAGAATTGGGGCCCCCATGATCCTCTCCTTATTGTTGAAGCATCTCCCATTTATTTTCATCCATAAGCATCATAATAGACATAGTGGGATCATTCGTCACGTCGCAGCCATCTTGGCGCATTGATGGTATCTTTTCCAACAAGCTAGGAGCTCCGCAACACTCTTGGGCATAACCCAAGACAATCCCACCCTCCTAAGAAGACCATCCCATAGCTCCTTTGCCACTCACAATGTAGAAAAATATGATCAACTGTTGCCCCACTTTTCTTACATAAGTAGCGTCATTCCACAACAGTCATCCATCTTTTCCTTAAATTATCAACTGTCAAGATGGTACCTAGAGCTGCTATCTAAGCAAAAAAAAAAAAAAATGATTTTAGGTGGCGCTGGAGCTCTCCATATTGCCTTCCAGGGGAAGGCAACCTGCTCATGGTGTTGCAGTACCTTGTAGGACTTTACTGAAAATTTGTTGTTCCCAAAGTGGGTCCACAACATCCTATCCCTGCTTGGAGTATATGAAGTTAGAAAAATCTGCTATTTCATTCATTTCCCAATCCTAAATATTTCTAAAAAATGTTAGATTCCAACATATTGTGCCATTATTACGACACAACAATCAAAATAGCAACATCATGATTCTCCACAAGGCTGAAAACTCTAGGAAATGCCGCAGCTAGAGTTCTTTCTTCACACCACTTATCAAATCAAAATTTGATTCTTGTACCATCACCAATCTCAAATTTGATGTGTTTTGCAATCACCTTCCACCCCTTCCGAATAAATTTTCAAAGACTCACATCATACGCCCCTCGGCCTTCCTTTGGGCTCTAACATCCCCATTCACATCCATACTTTTCCACCACAACCATTCTCCACAATAAGTCCTCTTCCGAGTGAAATCTCCACAACTACTTACCTAATAGTGCTTTATTAAAGTGATCAAATTACGTATCCCCAAGCTACCCACCTCTTTTGGGCTACACACTTTTGGCCATCCTACTAGATGAAAATCGTGCTTCTCCCCCAATCCCCTCCACAAAAACTCTCTAAACTAATTCGAACCACCCCCACTGGTAAAAGGAAAAGAGAGAGGTAATATATAGGGAGATTAAAGAGGGTACTTTTGATGAGGGTTAATCTTCCACCCTTGGAGAGGTAAATCCGCTTCCATCTCAACAAACATTTTTCCACCTTCTCAATTATACCATCCCAAATAGAAATTGCTTTAAAAGAGGCTCCCAAAGGGAGTCCAAGGTACCTCATAGGTAGAGCAGCCACCTTGCACCCCAATAACTCAGTGAGATGGTTGATATTTGCTACCTCCCCTACTGGAACCAATTTGGACTTTTCCAAGTTTACCTTGAGATCCGAAACTGCCTCAAAACACAAAAGTACAGCCCGTAGTGCTAGGATTTGTGCACCAATTATTGAAGCCTGGTTTACGTATACTATTGCAAATAATTATATTTATATATCAACTCAACCAAATATACGAAAATAAAAAAGCAAGGTCCACAGCTCATTGATTCCAGCACAAAAAAGTCATGATGATATACACCATCCAAAACGGCATCAACTGGTTTCTTAAGCCCCTTCCCAGTTAAAGGCAGAATATTAACAATTTACACCACATAATTAAGTAAAGGTTGTTGACAAATTTTCTCATTTAATTACATGGTTTGACTCTTCATGTGTGTTAGACAAGAATCCTACCTGCTAATAGATTGAAAATAAGGGAGTCAAGCATTTGGCTTGTAAATGCTATACAAGATCTAAATCCTACTAGTCTAAATCGTATCTATGGTTCTCCAGAACATGGAACTGACTGACATTCTATCCTATGGTTTCTAACTTTTAACAGCTAAAAGGCTGAAGAAAATCTACTTGGTTTGATGCCGCCATACAACTCACAGAATTTGTTATCTGCTCCAGCCGCTGCTCCATCTTATCCTTCCACTTAAACAGCTCCATAATCATTTCCTATCAGTACAGATAATTCCACGGGAAATTATTGAGTTGACCTATGAACTTATTATCCAACATTCAATTTCATCTGCTTTATGACATTACCTTAAATGGAAGGTATGAGTTATCACGGTCTGACTTTGAATCGATAGTAGCAGAAGAATCTGGGGTCACATTGGCATGATCTTCCTCTTGCTTCTTGGGCACCATCTCTGGGACATCTCTGTTTTTATGCAGGAAAAAGACGTCACAAGATCAACTATAACAAATGTCCATAAAAGTTTTGAGTTACTGAGTACTATACCATTACCTCTTTGTTTTGCTCAATTCTTCGTTAAATAGTTCTCGATGTTTTGCACAAATAGGGTCAGATACCATCTGAGGTGGTAGGGTTGAGTATGGATTTTGAACTGCAACCACTTGCTTAACATTAACTAGATCTGCACTCTCATAAAAAGGTGCAAGTTCATTACCCTGGATGCTATCCAGATTACCGTTCTCAAGCCAATCATCCCATCTTTCAGAGGCTGGAAGACTCAAGGCAGTGTCTTGCTTTGATGCCTGTATGCTGCTCAAGGAATTTTTAATTTCAACCAGCTGTTGCTTAACTTGAGCTTTCCATGCCATCAATTCATCGTGCATTCCCTGGGAACAAATAAAAAATCTAAGGGAGCTTCACTTAGCTGAATTTAGAAAAACATCTATCCTACTAGTATGAGTAAAAAAAAAATACTGGGGGTCCATCTTATCATTTCTATCAGATTCTCAACAGCTGAATGAGAGATCGAGTGGATGTTTTTAGTACCTTCATTCTAACCAAAGAATTTGTGATCTCCTTAAGGTGCTCATCAACTGTAGTTTTATATTTCACCAAATCCTTATGCATCACCTGTCAAAATAACACAAAAATTGGGTTTCCTGACGCACAATTAACAATATACATGGTATGTTGAAAATTCACCTCAGCCAGATCTTGTTCTTGATTCTTAGATATGAACTCCTGCATATCTCTGTTTATGAAAATGGACCAATATAAGAGGCACACGTGATAGCAATGATAATGACCTATTTTATTATCAAAATTTAAGCATTTCAGTTCACTACCTTTTCAGGTTGACCATTTCTTTCTTAAGCAACATCAATTCTCCGGAAGAAACAGAATTCAGAGAAGGGGAACAACCTGGCCGCCTATTTGGAGGAAACCAAAAAGGATCCTGCCACCCAGCCTCCTGCCGAATGTTAGCCAGGCCAGCACTCTCTAGCCAATACTCCATAACTCCATTTGGGCTGAAGCGACGCCGGAATCTCTCAATCCTGCCTGGTACTGCTTTACCATCAATGTGCTTCAGTAAATGGTCTAGCAGTCCAGTGTCACCAATGCGTTTACGAGCAGCAGTTCTCAGTGCCGGACGGGAAATTGGATTCCCAAAAGTCGCTCCCTCAGCCTTCAAGACTTCGAACATACTTTGCTCTGCCAGTTCATACCTGCATAATACATAGTTCATTCAAAAACTACATAGCAGATTAAAATAACCAGAAGTTATTAGAACAGCAATCATCAATTGGCTTAACCTCTCAGCAGACCATCTTTCTACACCCTTGAGCTTCCTTGCATCACGCTTACTTCGCCTACTATTGTAGCTCATGCATTGCCTTTCCTTCACGCGCTCTGCTGCTTTCATCTCTCTAAGTTGACTCCGACCCAGTCGCTTTCTTTTCCTAATTTTTGATATTGCCAGAGTTTCATCTTTAACTGCTGCTTTAACTTCATCCATCAGCACTACATCCTCAGCAATTCTCAATAAACATCGTGGTTTAATTTCTCCATGCTCACTAATGCACCCAACTTGTTCTCGACCAGCCCATTGTGCCATCCCTGTCTCCTAGCTAAGACCAGCAAATCCCTTCTATTAGGCTCCACCCAGTTCCCCAGAAATTGAGTGCAACTTATCAACTGCAACTTAAGAGAATGCTCAAATACTTTAGTTATACCTTTGCCGACTTTTTTTTCTCTATATTGCATGCATGCCAACTTACAAATGAAATGATATCACAAGTTTAACACTTAAGAAATGAATCCTTCGATTTTTTAATAGGTAATTGGAACTTTAATGATAAAATCAAGAGGCACACAGCCCAAGTACACAGACGCATATGAGAGAAATAAAAAATGGATCCCATAAAATCATCATATGTAAACACTTGAAGAATGTGACACAGGAAAGGGAGAAGTTGGTGGTCATACTTATATTACACAAGAAGCATGTTTCAAACTGAATCATTTGCCCGTATATGACCGAAAACAACATAACCTGTAGTCTGACAACCAGAGCTCCCATTCTCAAATTATCATTCCTTTTATAACCCTACCGGTCAACAAATAGACCAAGACATTTCTTCTGATTATCTCTCTTTCTCTCTCCATGAGAAGAAAAAAAGTTCTCTTCTTATAAGAACAAGGTACCATTCATAAATAATATCAATCCAATTCTGATAGAAGAATCAAAAGGCAGAGCCTTGTTTCCTCAGAAAGCAAACAGAACGACAGGATAGCCCAGAAAAAAAAAAACCACATAAAAAAAAAACAAACAAAATTCGAAGTAAGAAGTAAGAACCATGGCGGAAGCGTTTAGAACAGCCACAAGAATAGCATAAAAACCTAAATAGAGCCCCAAAGAAATATAAATAAATTGTGATATTAGATAGAACCATAAAACACAAATGAAATGGGTCCGGAAATTCAAAGTACTTAAAAATTGAAGGCAACTGAAAAGCCCTAAAACTCACATAAAACCACACAAACAAACCCCAGAGAGAGATAGCGAGAGAATACATTGGGGACAATGTGGTTAGTGAAAAAAGGCAACGGGGTTTTCCTTTTGGATTTTGGGGAAGAAGGACAAGGAGAAGAAAGAGTAGGAGGAAAAGGGTTTTAGGAGAGGCCGACACTGTAACCAAAAGAAAAAGAAAATAGGCTGCTACGCCTACGCATTTTCTCATATAATATTTTAATATATATATATATATATATTTGTTTTAAATGAGAGAAAAAAAGCCACAATTCAGTATATTTTCCTTCGTATAAATGATGTTATAAATATGAAAAAATATTAGTTGCAGTTACTGCAGTTAAAACCTCTCATATAAACAGTAATTATACTGTTATATGAGAGGTGCAGTCCGGCTGCAGCTAAACATCTCTTTATAAATATTATACGGTACTATTTATAAGAGGAAGAATGTCTTAAATATGACTAATCTCAACATTTTTTCTTTTTTTATCCTTCAGCTACGCATCCGCTGTTTGCTTTTCATTTTCCTATTATATTATTTTCATCACTGTCTTTAAAAGTAACCAATTAAATAAAATTAAGAGATTGAGTAGCTCTGTCGTAAGACCCTTACCACCAGATTCTCGTAAACTATAAATGTCAAAAAGAGCATTCATTAATTAAACTAGCCGTAAATAATAATAGTCAATATAACTGGGTTAACATATTTTTAAAATAAATATAACATTTAATTATTTAAAATATGGAGAACGCTAAAGTTTGGATTTTTAAAATTTTGGCAGAGTAACTTGTTTTTTTTTTCTAAAAAAAATCTCTGGCCTTCTAAGTATCATAAAACTTGTAAGAAAGGGACAAAATCATTCAAATAATATACCAAAATACCTTACTCATATCAAATATTGCTTTACTTTGCTCCACATGCTGTATTCATGACAACATGTATTGGATCCACGTGCCTTGAATTTTGTTGAGAGGTAGTTTGAATAAAATGCCTCATTTATTTCTCGTTTGACCCTCGTTCGACTTCCCTCTCGAGCGAGATACCATACAGAGACTTTACGAGACCCTCGTTCGACATCCAGCTCGAGCGAGATTGCAACTCGAGACTTCGTTCGACCCTCGCTCGAATCTCCGCTCGAGCGAGATAGCAACGTGTTCGTTCACTTAAGCCTCGCTTCGAGCTAATGTTCTTTCCGTAAGATTTGCGCCATTTACAATAGTGTCTCGCTCGAGTAAGAGCATTCTCGCTCAAGCAAGTGTCACATATATAAGATAAATGTGTTCATTTGAATGCAAGATGCCTAGACCTCCGCCCATTTTCTTATTTCCTCTGTATTTTGAGTTCTTCAAGTGTTCTTGATTTGTTCTTAAGTGTTCTTGAGAGTAAACACTTATGAGATCGAGAGTATACACGTGAGACTGAGTGATTAGTTTGTAAAATCAATTGATTCAATCTCTGTACTCCATCATTGATTATAGTAAAGTTTTGAAACCGACCCCACAGTGGACATAGGCTTATTCTCAACCGAACCACTTATATCACTGTGTTCTATCTATCATTTTTAATTTCTCTTTGTTGTATCTGCTGTGTTACTTTGATTGTTGCTGCTTGTTGAACTGCCTATTCCCAACAACTGGTTTCAGAGCATCTGCTCTGTGAAAATTTGAAAAAATGACTACAACAAGATTTGAAGTAGAGAAGTTGATGGTCAGAACAGATTCAGTTTATGATACATAAAGATGAAGGTTTTGTTGCATCGGTAGGGTTAAGGTTCTCGAAGAGAATGTGTCTATTGATTTTCCTATATTGTCTAAGGATGATGAAGACAAGGTACACATCACTATTCTTTTATTACTGCTTGATAAAATTTTGAGAGATGTTGCAGAGAAAGAGACCGCTAGTGGTCTCTGGGAAAAGATAGAAAACTTATACATGAAGAAATCTCTCACTAACCGTTTGTATTTGAAACAACGATTGTATACTCTTAAAATGCATGAAGGAACTTCCATTAATGAACATCTAGATTATTTTAATAAGATTATTATGAATCTTAGAAATATAGACATTAAGCTTGAAGAGAAAGATCAAGTTTTAATTGTTTTGTGTTCATTACCTATATCATTTGAAAAATTTGTAAATTCCATGTTGTATGGAAGAGATACAATTCCTTTAGTACATATGAAGTCAGTTTTGAATTCCAAAGAATTAAGAAGTAAGTTCGATGAGAAGGGTAGTGAAAATCAAGCCAGTGACTTATTTGTAAAAGGTTTCTCTAGCCGAGGTAAATCTAGTGAAAAGAGTTCAGAGAAAAGCAGAGGCAAATCCAAGGGTAAGTCACAGTCGAAGGGTAACAAGAAAAATGTGAAATGTTACTACTCTCTTAAGTTTTGTCATTACAAGAATGAGTACACCAAACTAAAGAAGAAAGAGGAATCTACTAGTTCCTCAAATGCCGTCAGTATAGCAGATGATTCGAATGGTTTAGATATTGTTCTGGCAATCAATGACTCGAGCACTCGCTTCAGTGACAAGTGGATCATGGATTCAACTTGTACATGTCATATGTGTCCCAAGATGGATTTGTTCACGTCGTATAAATTAGTCAACGGGGGTTCCGTTTTGTTGAGAAACGATATGGCGTGCAAGATTGCAGGACTCAGCTTAGTTCAGATAAGGATGTATGATGAGATTGTTAGGACATTGTCAAATGTTCGACACATTCCAGACTTGAAGAAGAACCTTATCTCGATGGAGGCACTTGACTCTTTAGGCTTCAGGTACACAGGTGATGGTGGAGCGATGAAAGTCAGCAAAGGCTCTAAAATTGTAATGAAGGGAGATAAGTTTGATGGACTGTATTTCCTTCAGGGTAGTACTGTGACAGGTGCGGCTTCAGTTTCTCTATCAGTTGATCCAGATTTAGATCTTACTTGTTTATGACATATGCGTTTGGGCCATATGAGTGAGAATGTGATATCTATCCTTAGTAAGCAGAGGTTGTTAGGGAATCAGAAGATTGACAAACTTGATTCGTGTGAGCATTGCGTCTTTGAGAAACGGTGCAGTTTGCTACAAGAGTTTACAGAACCAAGAGTACTGTAGGACTGCATTCATTCGGATCTTTGTGGTCCGTCTTCTGTTCTATCAAAAGGTGGAGCTAACTACCTACGTACGTTGATTGATGATTACTCACAGAAGGTGTGGGTATATTTCCTCAAGCAAAAGAGTGATGTTTTCACTAATTTCATGCAGTGAAAAACCTTGATTGAGAATCAAACAGGTAAGAAAGTGAAACGGCTTCAAACTGATAATGGTATGGAGTTCTGTGGATTGAATTCTGCAAGAACGAAGGCATTGTCAGACACCATACAGTAAGATACACTCCATGATAAAATGGGGTAGCTAAATGAATGAACCAAACACTGTTGGAGAGAGCACGCAGTATGCTCTCTAATGCAGACCTGTTTAAAGACTTCTGGGAAGAAGTAGTCAACACAGCCTATTTTCTAGTTAACCGCTCACCAGCCACGGCTATTGGTTTGAAAACACCAAATCAGGTATGGTCTGATACTCCGGTTGATTACTCGGATTTAAAAATTTTCGGTTGTCCTGCTTATTTTCATGTAAATGAGGGTAATTAGAACCAAGGGCAAAGAAATGCATATTCATGGGATATGCTAGTGGGGTGAAAGGATACAGATTGTGGTGTATTGATCTCAAATCACCCAAGTTTTTTGTAAGCAGAGATGTTATTTTTGATGAACAGTCTATGCTTAATTCGAGAAAGGAGTTTACTGTGCTGATAGGTATAGACCAAGGAAAAGGCAAACAGGTGGAGCTACTGGCTCCACAGAGGATGCCAATTGACATCCAGGATCAAGCAGTTGCTAATGAGCATGATTCTGACTCAGAGGCTAATGCACGGGATGAGGAGGAATACAATATAGCTATTAGTAGACCGAGGAGGCAGATCATACTGTCTCAGAGATATGCTCATGCAGACATGGTGATGTATGCACTGACTACAGTAGATGCTATTGTGGGTTAGGAACCTTCCAACTATTCAGAAGCTGTTAGGGGTATAGAATCTACATAGTAGTGCTCAGCGATGACTGAAGAGTTTAAATCTCTTCATAAGAACCAAACATGGGATTTGGTTAGATTGCCAACGAAGACGAAGGATGTTGGCTGCAAGTGGGTTTTCAGAGAAAATAGGGAATTCAAGATACAGATGCAAGATCTAAGGCACGCCTAGTTGCTAAGGGCTACAGTCAGAGAGAAGGGATCAAATCCAATGAGGTCTTCTCCCCGATTGTAAAATACAATTCAATCAAAGTTTTACTTGCCATCATGGCATTGTATGACTTAAAGCTACAACAGCTTGATGTTAAAATAGTGTTTTTACATGGCGAGCTTGAAGAGACAATTTATATGCATAAGCTAGAGGGATTCATCATTTCAAGCAAGGAGGACCATGTATGCAGACTAAAGAAATCATTGTATGGTTTGAAGTAGTCTCCGAAACAATGATATAAATGCTTTGACTCATTTATGATTGGTCATGGTTATTTGAAAAGTAGCTATGATAATTGCGTTTATCACAAACAATTGCCTGATAGATCTTTCATTCACTTATTGTTTTATGTTGATGATATGTTTATAGCTTCTAAGAGTATGTATGATGTTGATTTGATCAAAAACTAAACTTTGGCATGAGTTGAGATGAAAGATTTAGGTATGGCAAGGAAAATTTTGGGTATGGAAATCTACAGGGATAGGAAAGCTGGTAAGTTGTACTTGTCTCAGAGAAGTATATTGAGAAGGTACTTAATAGATTTGGAATGTCTACTTCCAAACCTGTGAGTACACCACTTGCATTGCATTTCAAGCTTTCAACTTCCCTATCTCCCCAGATCGATGAGAAGGAACAAAATATGGCAAGTGTTCCCTATTCCATCGCAGTTGGCAGTGTGATATATGCAATTGTTTGTACCCATTCAGATATTTCATAGGCAGTGAGTATTGTTAGCAGATACATGTCTAATCCAAGTAAAGTTTACTGGCAGGCAGTGAAATGGATATTGAGGTATTTGAAGGGAACTTTGCATGTTGGCTTAATCTTTGATAGAAATGTAGATTTCAATTCTAATGTTGTTAGATATGTTGATTCTGATTATACTAGAGATTTAGATAGAAGAAGATCATTAACAGGTTATGTGTTTTGATGAGTGCATAAAAATGTACTCTAAATATCCTATTTAAATGCTAAAAGAAAAGAAAAAATAATGATATAACTCATTTTATTTAATTTAATGACTATTTATCTTGAGATAGATATGAGCATGATTTAATATATTTAAAATTTCAAATAAATACAAAAAGAAATACATGGGTTAAATATATTAAATAAGTCCCATGAATGTTCACTAATTGCCTTACATTTTAATGGAGGCCACTTGAATTTCCTTGTATTTTAAAGAGTCAAGTTTATTAATTGTTTTATTTTATTTTCTTATAGGAAAAATGGTAGGCGGCAACTTCAATAAATCAATGAGCACCGACTTCATCACATTCACATGGTGACATTTGACTTGAAGTTAAACTCAAGGGACCAGCATGCTATGATTAAAGAAGATATAAAGGAATTATTTAAAAAAATTACATGACTGCATACAACTCTAAGCCGTAACATTTAACCAAGGGAAGATGACAATCAAAACAACCAATTGGAAGAATACATGGCAATAAAGGAATGGATTAAGGGACCCGCCACTTATGGACTCATGCAACTTGGTTTCAGATTTGTATTTCTTGAACCAACTTGGCGCCACTTGCATGCTAACATACCAATCACGTAACACAGCTACACTTGAAGTATGAAAAATATGGAAATGCAAGATACAACCCCATGCATTTCATAAGCTTGCTCTAGTCGAAATAATTGACTCAATTTCAGCTACAAATTGATCAAATAAGCAAGACAAATTTTTGACATCACAAGCTACCTCCAAGCTGAAATATTTGACCAAGAAGTGGAAATTAAATATAGCTGGCTGCACACAAAAACAAGCTAAAATTGCTTGAAACAAAGACACAGAGCTAGCGCCAACATCTTGAATGCATATTGCCAAAACAAATTAAAGAGCAAGATAACAAAATATTTAAATAAGAGCTGGAACTCAAGGTAATACACAACAACTCCTTTGAAGCATGACAAAATCAGTAGCTCACTCTTTTCTCAAGTGTTGAAAACAAGTCATATGGCCCCACCCACATGGATTTAGACTACAACTTGGTTTCATATTCAAATAACATGGTTGCATATATACCACTCATTCAGCCGAAAATATGGACCAATTCTACTCATTCAAGGCTTGCATATTTCGACTACAACTTGCAAAGTGGTACACAACAAGATATATGGTAATACAGCTTGAACTCATGATGATTTAGTTAGGCAACTTGCTCATAGAAATATCTATATATATGGATACAACAAGCGCAAGAGGGACATGCTTGGAAAGCCAATTGTTACATTGAGAGAAAGAGAGAAAACAAAAAAAAAAAAAGAGAATCCATGGCCGGCTCTACCATAGTATCCCTAAGAGAATTTTTGTTACATATTTCAATATGTGTAACTAAATTCTCAAGGAGGGCTAGAGATGAACTTGTGTGCGATGGTATTTGTAATTTATTTTTTATCCATGTATTTGGTCTTTAAATATTAAAACTCTTTTGTTCTATCATTCTCAATTTATTTGTAATATTTTTTATCTTCAGATAATTATAGAATCTATTTCGTTTATGGATTCCGTCATACTTTTTCCATCGAAAAGATTAGTTTTATGATTATATTTGGAGCAATTGATTGTCTATTTGATTTAATTCTCTGCTGTAGTATCAGCTCTTGGGTATATTGTCAACGTTGAATTTTCTTAATAGTGATAACAATTTTTGTTCTTAAGTTGCGACGAATGATTTTTCAAAAGAATTACATTTGATTAAAATTTGGGTTATTAATATTATATCTTCCGATAGAGAATTTGGACATAAAATTCTTGAATTCTGCACCATATCATGCATCTTCATCTTTTAGGAGTCCCTTAGAAGACACTTTGCATGCATTTATAGAAGTACAGGATAAAATTAATAAAAAATTTGAATATTTGATTACGCGGGTTGTTGAATAACAAAAGGAGATAAAGAGTCAGGTGTCTAAGATAACGAACTTCTTGAGTGTAAATGAGCAAGATAAGTTCATTTCTTAAGCTCAGTCCGTGCCCCATGGTCAACATATGGCACAAGAAATTGTGAAGAATGACGAGTGCCACTAGACATATATGATTGACTCACTCATAGACAGAGAATTTTTCACAACTTATGATTCTGATCCCCTTGAGAATTTCATTGTTGATTCTGAGTTTAATCCTATCAGTGATTCGTCTGATGTAGCTAATATTTGTGTAATTTTTGACAAAACTCAAGATTATAGCACACAGGCTTGGCAACCAAAGTCTAAGGAGTTGCCTGAAAAACATAAAAGACAAGTTCCTTCGAGTGGGGAAGTACCAAAAGTTAATCTGAAAACTTGCCACCTACCTGTGAAGCTCGAGCATCGAGTTTATTGGGCAAATAAGCGTTTCGGTTTTTACCCAGGAGGAATATTTCTAGAAGTGGAAGATGGTCCGATTGCAGACTTGGTTTATCAACTTTGACCAGTACATGCAACAATAATAATAATTATTATTGTTATTATTATTATTATTATTATTATTATTATCTTGTTTGTTTTGTTTTGTTTTTGTTTACTACTTTTTTATTTTTTTTGCAGGATAGTTTCATTTTATCATTTCAGATCACCATTTTTGACGCTTAGCGAGCTATTCACGTCACACATCAGGTATATCCTACTCTTTTTAGTTACTCCCCATTTAATTTTGATTTTTAAACATTGAAGACAATGTCTAATTTAAGTTGGGGGTGGGAATACAAGTTTATCATTTAACTCAGTGATATATTTCAATCAAAATATAAAAAAAATTGTCAATTTTTTTTTTAAATTTGCATTACACAGGCATCTTTTCACACATGATATTCATAACTATCTTGGTGAATTCAACAAACCCATCTTAAATCATTTTGCTAAAATATCCACAAAATCATTTATGCACTTATCTAAATTTTGTGGTAATATGGTGATTTGACATATGGAGTTAGAGAATTCTTTTACTTAAGTATTCATATGAATTTTAGAAAGAGAATTGACAGTATACAAATATAGAAATTGTGATAAACGTCCATTGATCTGTTGAATTGGACACTTTTTTTGAAAATATCATTACATGATTTGTAATTTGATGGCGGATATACTTGGAATATGACGAAAGTCAACTTAGGATTAACATTTGAGCTTTTCAAACTGACCATTTTCATCATAGACCCCTAGCAGCCAATTTTGAGCCAATAAATACATATGAAATTTTCTTTTCATATCTACATGATTTATACATCTCCACATTGGAGTATAGCTTATACATTAAATTCTCATACCCTTTTACTTCCAAGCATGCACTAGGTGTGTAATTTTTGTTTAAAAAAAATGCCAAGAATACCAAGACAAAAATGATATGGTACTAGGCGTGTCCATTAAATTATTCATGAAAGTGTTCATCAGATGGCAAGAATACCAAAGTGGCGAAGAAGAAAGAAAATCATTCTTAGTCAAAAAAAAAAATTCTGAAAAGTTGAAAAATACATCAAAAGGAAAATATGGTCTACTGAGATATTTAATAAATTTCCGTTTGTGTATACTTGAAAGTTTTGAATCATTTTCACCCTTTTCTTCTTATAGCCCCAAACCTAAGCCACGTTACAACATTTTTGTGTTGATTATTCTGATCCTAAGTATGCTTGTGGAAAGAATAGTGGAATTCTCATTTGTTAGTATTTATATCATAAGATCAATATTTGCTTGTTACTTTTATATAATTGCCTAAATTTTCATGAGAGTTTTTGTCAACTCCATGGAGAAAATCCTTGCACAAAAATAATTATATACCTGTGAGTTATGGAGTTGAACCTTTTGCTTAAGACATTTCTAATGTTGCATGTGTCAGAACATCTGAGTTGATAAAAATAATTTGTAACACATACACACTCTGTGGATTGCTATATTTGAATTACTTGTGAAAGGGTTATTGAATTCGTAAGATTATTTTGATTTATGAATTGGGAAGATGTGTCTTGATGGCCCCTATGGGTGATATTTCTTATCATTTTGTATGAAAATTGTTAGGGACTAGCAATGAACAAGTTGGGGGGTGTGATGAGTGCACAAAAATGCATTCTAAATACCCTATTTAAATGCTAAAAGAAAAGAAAAATAATGATATAACTCATTTTATTTAATTTAATGGCTATTTATCTTGAGATGGATATGAGCATGATTTAATATATTTAAAGTCTTGAATAAATACAAAAAGAAATACATGAGTTAAATCTATTAAATAAGTCCCATAAATTTTTACTAATTGGCTTGCATTTTATTAGAGGCCACTTGAATTTCCTTGTATTTTAAAGAGCCAAGTTTATTAATTTTTTTATTTTATTTTCTTATAGGAAAAATGGTAGGCGGTAACTTCAGTAAATCAACTAGCACTGACTTCATCACATTCACATGGTGACATTTGACTTGAAGTTAAACTCAAGGGATCCGCATGCTATGATTGAAGAAGATATAAAAGAATTATTTGAAGAAATTATATGGCTACATACAGCTCCATGCCGTAACATTTGACCAAGGGAAGATGGCAATCAAGACAACCAATTAGAGGAATATATGGCAATAAAGGAAATGGATTAAGGGACTTGCCACTTATGGACTCATGCAACTTGGTTTCAGATTTGTATTTCTTGAACCAACTTGGCGCCAATTGCATGCTAACATACCAATCACGTAACGCAGCTACACTTGAAGCATGAAAAATCTGGAAATTCAAAACACAGCCCCATGCATTTCATGACCTTGCTCCAGCTGAAATAATTGACTCAATTTCAGCTATAAATTGATCAAATAAGCAAGACAATCTTATAACATCACAAGCTACCCCCAAGCTGAAATATTTGACCAAGAAGTGGAAATTAAATACAGTTGGTTGCACACAAAAGCAAGCTGAAATTGCTTAAAAACAAAGACATAAAGCTGGCGCCAACATCCTGAATGCATACTGCCAAAACAAATTGAAGAGCAAGATAACAAAATAATTAAATAAGAGCTGGAACTCAAGGTAATACACAGCAACTCCTTTGAAGCATGACAAAATTAGCAGCTCACTCTTTTCTCAAGTGTTGAAAGCAAGTCATATGGCCCACTCACATGGATTTAGATACTTGGTTTTACATTCAAATAACATGGCTACATATATACCACTCATTCAGCCGAAAATATGGACCAATTCTACTCATTCAAGCCTTGCATATTTCGGCTACAACTTGCAAAGTGGTACACAGCAAGATATATGGCAATACAGCTTGAACTCATGATGATTTAGTTAGGCAACTTGCTCATAGAAATGTCTATATATATGGATACGACAAGAGTAGGAGGGACATGCTTGGAGAGCCATTTGTTACATTGAGAGAAAGAGAGAAAACCAAAGAAAAGAGAGAATCCATGGCCAACTCTACCATAGTATCCCTTGGAGAATTTTTGTTGTATATTTTCAATATGTATAACTAAATTCTCAAGGAGGGCTAGGGATGAACTTGTGTGTGATGGTATTTGTAATTTATTTTTAGTTCATATATTTGGTTTTTAAATATTAAAACTCTTTTGTTCTATCATTCTCAATTTATTTGTGATGTTTTTCGTCTTCAGATAATTATAGAATCTATTTCGTTTATAGATTCAATCATACCTTTTCCATTAGAAGGATTAATTCTATGATTATGTTTGGAGCAATTGATTGTATATATTAATTTAATTCTCTGCTGTAGTATCGCCTGTTGGGTATATTGTCAACGTTGAATTTTCTCAATAGTGATAACAATTTTTGTTCTTAAGTTGCGACGAATGATTTTTTAAAAGAGTTATATTTGATTTAAATTTTGGTTATTAATGTTATATCTTCCGATAGAGAACTTGGACATAAAATTCTCAATTGAGTTATTAATGAATTAAGAATAAATTTGAACACCAGAAACACGCAAGGAATTCCCTATGCTTTACTTTTTATCTCATTTTTATACTTTCAAATTACTTATTTAGTTTTAATTTACGTCACACTTCAAAAATCACTTTTTGCACTTTTCTAGATCTTTTCGTCAATTTCGTTACTAGTTTTCAATTTCTCAATCCATTTTCTCGTGAAATCAACACCCTAAAGGTATACTACAAATGACCGCGTTATTTTTTGGGCCGTTTACACTTTGTGGTTCTGCTATTAGTTGGAAAGCAGCACTTCAATTAACTATTGCTTTATCAACTATAGGGGCAGAATATAGGGTAGCAACTGAGGCTGTTAAGGAGGCCATTTGGCTAAAGAGCCTGATCACTGCCTTAGGTCTACAGCAGAAGGGGATGTCAGTTCACTATCATAGTCAGAGTGCAATACATTTAACCAAAAATCAAATGTATCATGAGAGAACAAAACATATTGATATCAAGTATCATTTTCTCAGAGATATCGTTGCAGACGATATTGTAGTAATTCAGAAAATTGCTATTACAGTAAATCCAGCAGACATGATGACTAAGCCAGTTCCAGTACACAAGTTCAAACTCTGTTTGGACTTGATTGGTGCTCGGGGCTTCCAGATCCCTTAGGGATTTTGATGGGGTTGGTCCTTTGATATTTACAGTGAGGCTTGTGAGTATTCAAGCCAAGGTAGAGATTTGTTGAGAGGTAGCTTGAATAAAGCGCCTCCCCTATTTCTCGCTCAACCCTCGCTCGACTTCCAGTTCGAGTGAGATACCATACAGAAATTTTGCGAGATCCTCGCTCGACATCTAGCTCGAATGAGGTCTAGGTAGAGACTTCTCGTGACTCTCGCTTGACATTCAACTCGAACGAGATTGCAACCCGAAACTTTGCTCAACACTTAGTCGAGTCCCCGCTCGAGCGAGATGGCAACGTGTCCATTCGCTTAAGCCTCGCTTCGAGCTAATATTCTTTCCATAGGGTTTGTGCCATTTACAATAGTGTCTCGCTCGAGCGAGTGTCACTTATATAAGAGAAATGCGTTTATTTGAACGCAAGACGGCCAGACCTCTGCCCATTTTCTTATTTCCTCTGTATTTTGAGTTCTTCAAGTGTTCTTGATTTGTTCTTGAGTGTTCTTGAGAGTAAACACTTGTGACATTGAGAGTATACACGTGACATTGAGTGATTACTTTGTAGAATCATTTGATTCAATTCTTGTACTCCATGTTTGATTATAATGAAGTTTTAAGACCGACCCCACAATAAACGTAGGCTTATTCTGAGCCGAACCACTTATATCGCTGTGTTCTATCTATCATTTTTAATTTCTCTTTGTTGCATCCGTTGCATTACTTCGATTATTGTTGTTTGTTGAACTGCCTATTCCCAACAAACTGGTATCAGAGCATCTGATCTGTGAAGATTTGAAGGAATGGCTACAACAAGATTTGAAATAGAGAAGTTTGATGGTCAGAACAACTTCAATTTATGGCACGTAAAGATGAAGGTTTTGTTGCGTCAGCAGGGTTTATACAAAGTTCTTGAAGAGAAGGTATTTGCTGATTCTTCTATACCGTCTAAGGATGATGAAGACAAGGTACACAACACTATTCTTTTATTACTGTCTGATGGAGTTTTGAGATAAGTTGCAGAGGAAGAGACTGCTAGTGGTCTTTGGAAAAAGATAAAAAGCTTATACATGAAAAAATATCTCACTAACCATTTGTATTTGAAATAACGGTTGTATACTCTTAAAATGCATGAAGGAACTTCCATTACTGAACATCTAGATAAGTTTAATAAGATTATTATGGATCTTAGAAATATAGACATTAAGCTTGAAGAGGAAGATCAAGCTTTAATTGTTTTGTGTTCATTACCTATGCCATTTAAAAATTTTGTAAATTCCATGTTGTATGGAAGAGATACAATTCCCTTAGTAGATGTGAAATTAGTTTTGAATTTCAAGGAATTGAGAAATAAGTTCGGTGACATGGGTAGTGAAAATCAAGCCAGTGACTTATTTGTAAAAGATTCCTATAGCCGAGGAAGATCCAGTGAAAAGAGTTCAGAGAAAAGCAGAGGCAAGTCTAGGGTAACAAGAAAAATGTGAAATGTTGCTACTGTCACAAGTTCGATCATTATAAGAATGAGTGAACCAAACTAAAGAAGAAAGAGAAATCTACCAATTCCTCGAATACCGTCAATGTAGCAGATGATTTTAATAGCTCAAATATTGTTCTGGCAATTAGTGACTCGAGTAGTCGCTTCAGTGACAAGTGAATCATGGATTCAGCTTGTACATTCCATATATGTCTCAAGAGGGATTGGTTTATGTCGTATGAATCAATCCGGATGAATTTCAACATCAATTACATCTACGTACACCTTTGAATTCAGCAGAGCAAATGAGGTTAATTTTTTTTTAATATAGCATGTGAGTTTGAACTGATTTGGCATTACACCTCCTAGCTAGGCACATATGCAATGATATATAATTATATATGGTGCAGTACATTCATATAAATCAATCGATAATAATGAAACTTAAATGAACTCAAGATGAAATTAATAATGCATGTGCATGTGTGCTTGTATTCATGATTTTCTTTAATTTACTTGGGTTAGTTTTGCACTTATACCTGGCCAAGTGGATTTGATTTTCTTGATCATATAATTAGTTTCATTGCACGTAAAACACATTTTCGATCTATATCGAATCATTGATCATGATCTACCTGTGAATTAGGAATAGTACTAATGTCTGTGTCTGTACTCTGGTGTGGAGTTCCATTGTGTTGTCAGATCCAGTGTAAAAATTAAGAACACACACTGACAATCATTTCTCTTCCCCCCACTTGAGTAGTCTCATCATGCAGTACATGAATTATAATATCATGAGTTTCTGTTTTCGTCTAGGTTGAAACAGACAAACACTTGGTCTTCTATATATAAAAGAGGAAGCATTTTATGTACACTCAATCGACATCAGATGATGATCTTCGAGTACTCTACACTAGTATTTCAGTACTGTCGTAGGTATTTGCCAAAATGGCTACTAAAAATGACAATGAGGAGGGGATGAAAAGAGCAACCAAGGGGCACTTCATGGTTTACGTGGGCAAAGAACTAAAAAGATTTGTCATTCCGCTCTCTTTCTTGAAGCAACTCATTTTCCAACAACTGCTGCATAAAGCTGCTGATGAGTACGGTTTTAATAGCCATAGGAGCATTGTTCTACCTTGTGACCCATCGACTTTCTTAACGGTCATGACACACTTATTGGCAAGTGGTGCATAAACGTTGGAACATGTTATATATATATATATATATATATATCACTACAAGAAAAATGGATAGTAGTGACCCAATATTAGCGATGAAAATGACTATTAGCAATAAAAATAGACTATTAGTGACTAAAATGAATTATTTGCGACTAATAAAAATGCAGCAAATAAACAGTTTTCTTGTAGTGTATATATATATATATTAAGCCTACTTTATATATATAATAGATAAATAGATAATGACAAGTTGTTATACATAGCATCCTACTCAATTTCAATGGGTATCGATGTTATTCATTTCCAGCGCGCGATCGATTATAATTTTATAGAAAACTATTTCCTATATAGCCAGCACTTCAACACAAATAATTAATAACTACCATGGCCAAACATGTTAAATATTTTAATATGATATTAATAAATGGATCTTCGATTTTTTATGGTCTACAATAATAATAAACAACAGTATAATAAACATATATTTCTCTATTTGATTGATGAATAATCGAACTGACTATGGGAGAAATATCACTCTAACACGTTTGCCTCATAAGTGTCTCCCGATGGCTAGAGATACTCTAATGTTGTAGGTGAAAACCTTGAACATCTCAGTGTTATTTATAGATTTCCGACCATCAAGAAATCTAAGAGTTTGTGTCTAATTATAATTAGAAATACAGACCTTTAATTTTATCTTTTATGAGTAATTTTTATCCCTTCATAACTCAAATATTAACTGATAAGGCTTTGAACTATTCAATAAGATGAATGTGTATGACACAGAATTTAAATAAAACTCTTACATTCTCCCACTTGGTCCATACGCCCATAAAATAATACTTTTCGTTCATGGGCTTATCACAAGAAATTAACCATACTGCGCAAATTTATTTTCTGAAATTTTCATAACTCAAAATACATTTTATGAGTTCCACAATATCAATGTTAAACTAACTACCAATGCGAGTCATGGCAGTCATCTATTATATAATCAACAGATTTCCTTCCATGTATCACAACACTAATAACTAAATTTAACACACGATCTTTAATTGGGATAATTAAGGCTAATATAGTATGCCTTTGGGTTCCAATTTATGTCTATTGTAAACATTAGCTTGTCATCATTCATCCACACCTTTCAATATACATATTAAGTGGAAAGATAAGAAAACAGAAACAACTATAATAGATATTTTTTAATGTCCAATAACAAAATACTCAGTGTATCAATTATTATTTCATCATGTTCACATTATGGGTATAAACATACAACCCATCTTTTCAACATGTCCTTTTAAAGTGTAATCAATAACATATAATTGTTATGAACATATTTGTTTCTGTACTTTCTACTTAACATTTAGGTCATTAAAATTTCATTAAATACTTATCATTCAGAGAAAAATACTCTGAGGACATGCATTCTTAGCGGCTTGGCTATAAGTCGACAATTCTAAGTCCTAAGATAAATTTTCTCAGCCATAAATCATACAATGTGACCTCAAAGCACGCCACAAACTCAGAGTCTGAGTATCCAGTTACCTCCAAACTATCAGTTCTTCTAAAAGTAAACTGGTAATCCTTAGTTCTTTGTAGGTATTGTAATATCATCTTTACTGCTTTCCAGCAATGAAAAACGTTTTATGCCAAATTTCTCAAAAACTCTTTCTTTGTAACTTTTCTGAGACAATCCTAACAGTCCTTGTTTATGATCTCGAAAGATTTTGATTCCGATCACAAAGAATGCCTTATACATATATTTCATTTCAAAGTTCTTAGAGAGAAAACCCTTGATTTCATAAAGTAAGCCAAGATCACTACTAGCCAACAAGATATCATCAACATACAGGATCAAAATTATGAACTTACTCCCATTGACCTTTATATACACCGATCAACAATGTTTTCTTTAAAACCAAAGGCAGTAATGGTATCGTTGAACTTTAAGTACCATTGTGGGAAGCTTGCTTAAGCCCGTATATCGATTTTTTAAGCCTACATACTAGGTGATCTTTACCCCTTTCTGAGAAGCCCTCTGGCTGCTTCATATAGATCACTTCATCCAAATTTCTATTTAAAAGGCTGTTTTCACATCCATCATAATGAGCAACCAATGCCATAATGATTTTAAATGAGTTTTTTTTAGATACCAGAGAAAAAATCTCTTTGTACTCAATGCCTTCTTTCTGAGTAAAACCCTTAGCAACAAGTCTGACCTTATGTCGTTTGATGTTGCATTTCGAGTCGCATTTAGTCTTAAAACCCATTTACACCCGACTCTTGTACTTCCTTCAGGCAACTCAACGAAATCCCAGACGTGATTCTGATCCATGGATTTTAACTCTTCTTTTATGGCATCGATCCATTTACTATAATCACTTCTTTTTATAGCTTGTAAAAACGTTAATGGATCTTTACTTGTCCCAATGTTAAATTCAGATTCCTAGAGATACACAATATAATCTGCCAAGATGGCAAGTCTCCGATCTCTCTGAGATCTGCGTAAGACAACCTGTTCTAGTGCTTCGAATTTGGTTCATCAATGGTATTATCATTCTAAGATGGGTGATCATTTACTTGTTTCACATTATCACATCTAGGTACAGGGACATCTATTCGTATTTCCTCGATGATCACATCTCTGGGTTCAATTCTCCCACTGATCTCACCAAGTTCAATGAATTTGACATTTCCTGTTTCTACCATTCTCAAATTGTGATTAAGACTGTAAAACCTGTACCATTTGGACCTCTTTAGGTAACCAATAAAATATCCGTTTACTGTTCTAGGATCCAATTTCTTTTCATATGGGTTGTAAAGTCTCGATTCGACTAGGTAATCCCGAACATGCATATGTCTCAAACTTAGTTTCCTACCAATCTATAGCTCGAAATGAGTTTTTGGAACTACTTTACTAAGAATTCGGTTTAAGATATACATTTCCGTCTTAATAGCTTTTACCTCACAATGATTTGGGTAAGGTAGAATTACTTATCATACTTCTAACCATATCCAATAAGGTCCGATTACGCCTTTCAGCAACTCTATTCTGCTGTGGCATTCCAGACATCATGTACTGTACAACAATGCCACGCTGTTTAAGAAGTTTGGCAAATGGGCCCATATTACAACCCAATTTATCATACTTTCCATAATATTCTCTACCTCTATCCGACCTGATGATTTTCACCTTTCTATCTAGTTATCTTTCCACCTCCATGAGAAATACCTCAAGTACCGATGCAACTTGAGATTTCTCATGTAACATATAGATATATCTACAACGTGAAAAATCATCTATAAAGGTGATGAAATATTTTTATCCACCAAAACATTTTATGAAGAATGGTTCACATATATCTGTGTGAATTATTTCAAAAAACTCTTAACTTCTTGTGGCGCCTTTCTTAGTATGTTTGGTTTGCTTTCCTTTTATACAATCCACACACACTTCAAGATTAGTAAAATCAAGATACGGAAGAGTCCATTCTTTTACTAATCTATGTAACCTTTCTTTGGAAGTGTACCCCAATCTTTTATGCCATAAGTCATCAAATTTGTTTTAGTTTCAAAAAAAAAAAAGTTTCATGATACTGGGAGTAAGTATTTTTAATAAATATACTATTGAAACAGAGAAAAAAATTAGTTTAAAACAAACTTAGACTACTATTGTGGAGCAAAACCGAATAACCATCAGTTCTAATCTGGATAGAAAAATCAAATCATGCCTCACTGAAAACACATTTATGAAGGTCTAAGATTGACCGGTACTCAAAACTAAATGAAAATCTCCAATGGCTAAAACTTCAACCTTAATTTTATTTTCTATAAAGATAAATATTCATTGGAATTTAGTGTTTGGCTTGTAAAGTATCTTTCATGGTTATGAAAATATGAACATTAGCACCTGAATCTAGTTACCAAAAATTAGTGGAAACATTTACAAGATTTGATTCAAGATATACAAATGTAAGTGAATTATCCTTCCCTTCAAATCAAACCTTATATTTATGACACTCAGCTTTCATGTGTCCAATAGTTCTCACAAATTTAGCATTTGCTACTATTTTACTGAGCCTGATTAACTTTCACATGTTTCTTCTTTTTCGGTGGTTCAATTCGTTTCTTTTTATCATATTGATGCATTTTTTTTCAGCTTCTTTATTCACACAATTATCAGAGTAATGTTCTTGTTATTTCAACTTAGCCTTCTCTGAACTACATTACTTGCCAACTCATTCATATTCCATAAATCTTTAATAGCATTGTAATGCATCTGGAATGGACCATACTGAAGTGGTAATGAGTTCAGAATAAATTGAACAACGAAAGAGTTCTATAATTTCACTTTTAGGATTTGTAACCTGGCAATAATATTTATCATATAATACTTTGAGTTAGATACTTATAAACTATGATCATAATTTAAACAATTATGGATGAACTAGTAATGTTATCAAGACCCTCCTTTGGGAGTAGATATTAACACACTAAGTATTCCCTCCGGTGTTAAATTTTGTGGATGAACTAGCTGTATCATCATAATTCTCTTTTGAGAATAAACTCTGACATACAAAGTGTTCTCTCCAACCTTACTTTTATGGATGAACTTGTAGTGTCATCAAGACCCTCATTTGGGAATAGATCTTGACACATAAGGTGTTCCCTCTAACTTTATTTTTTATGGATAAACTAGTAGTGTTATCAAAACCCCCCTTTAGGAGTTAGTCTTGACACATAAGGTGTTTCATCCATCATATCCACCTTACTATGGGTTTAATGATTTGTCACCAAAATTAAGAAAATTTTGTACATTTGGACAACCAATCTTTTCTTGATTTTGATGTAAATCATTTGTCCCATATTAGATAAATAATATATGGCATGATAATAAGAGATAAAATAAACAACTCATACATGTTTAACGATAATCACATATATATAACTTTAATAAAATTTTCATACATGTAGATGACAATAATGACATGTATATAATTTAATGAAATCTTCGTACATGTAGGTTACAATAATAACATGCATATCATTTAATAAAATTTTCATACATTTGAAAAACAATAAAGCATGCATAGAAAATAAACTTTAATTAAAACATTTCAATGCCTTGATGAATTTTACTGCATATATGAATAATATTGCTAAGTAAGTTCCTAGAAAAGATTAATCTTTCCTAGATTGAACTTCAAGATTTTTAAGAAAGATTAGAGGGTCACAACGGACACACTTAGAATTTTCAATCTTCTAAACAGAACTGTCTTAGTTTGTACAAATCTATACTCCCACAACAAAAGTCCATAAAATCTTTCATTTTAAACCAAATTTTGAATTTACAAGAAAATCATAATTATAACATGTATATAAGTTAAATAAACATTTCATACATACATATAAATAATCATAATAACATATACATAATTTAAATGCATGCATATAACATTAAGGTATGCATATATGTACATGCACATACTTATGCTCGTGTCTTAAAATTTCTCTTTTTCTTTTCGTCTTCTTTTTGTACATTTGTCCGTAATCTCGAAAAACAAAACCATCAAGTTTCTTTTCAAAAATACTTCTTTTGTAAACACTTTTCGTTTTCTTATCTTAGGCGCCACTTTTAATATCATATATGGCCCGAAAGCCCATCTTTAGTCATGACCTCTGTTGGACACCTCACGGCTCCCCTATGATCCAAGGTTCTTCTGTACTCCCCTCTCGCAATTTATGATCCAGACGTTCATTTGCAATAAGAACTAAAAGCATTTTGAGGCTCGAAGATAATTGGTTCCAGAACAGAGTTTAGGCGATTAGCAAGAACCTTGGAGATAATCTTGTACACACTACTAACCAAACTTATAGGGCGAAACTCCTCAATAGCCGATGCCCCACTTTTTTTTAGGGATGAGAGCAATAAAAGTCGCATTAAGGGATTTTTCAAACTTTTGGAAAGAATGAAATTCACCAAAAACTTGCAAAACATCACCTTTCACAATGTCCCAATAAGTTTGAAAGAAACCCATTGAGGAACCATCCGGACCTAGCGCTTTGTCTTTAGCCATAGTTGTTATGACCTTATAAATCTCCTCTTCCTTAAAAGTTCTCTCTAACCAACTCATACTTCTAAGAGTCGATCACTTCTAATGGAAAATTATCAAGCTTTAGTCTCCAACCAACTGGCTCTGAGAGAAGCTCCACATAATAATGCATAATGTGATCTTCAATGTCCAATGGAGAAGTAAAAACTTGATTATCGAAATGAAGTACCTCAATAGCATTGTTTCGTTTGTGAGAACTGGCCACTTTGTGAAAGAATTTTGTACATTTATCCCATTCTTTCAGCCAAATGGCTCTGGATGTTTTACGCCAGGAGATCTCCTCTGCCAACAGTACTCTTTCTAAGTTAACTATTAACTATACTTTTTCTCGCTAACACTTCTACTAAGCTGTCCCCCAACAATATATTTTCCTCTATCTCTTGCAATTCCTCCAAGAGAGTTGTTTTTTGATTGTTAATGTGATCAAAGATTTCCAAATTCCACTTCTTCAGGTCTTGCTTCAATGCCTTCAAGTTACCTACAAGAATGAAACTATGAGTGCCATCAAAATGATACGATGCCCACTAAGCACGTACAAATTCCTCAAACCCATCCGTTGTGAGCCACATGTTCTCAAACTTGAAGTAACGTCGGCCCCTATGGATGCCTCCACAATCTAGCAAAATAGGAAAATGATCTGAGATGACACGGGCCAACCGCTTTTGGCATAACTCAGGATAGTGTGCTTCCCATGTCGGGGAAACTAGGAATCTATCAAGTTTTGACCAAGTGAACTCTCCCCCATTTAGGGGAATATCCATGAGGCCCATGTCAAAAATGAACTTGGAAAATTCTTCCATAGCCACAGAATTCCAAAAACTTCCCGAACGCTCGCTAGGAAAACAAGTGATATTAAAATCACCACCCACGCACCAAGGCACATTCCAAATGGAGTAAATACCAGCCAATTCCTCCCATAACCCTCTTCTTTCCTTATCGACATTTGGCCCATAGATGCCTACAAAAGCCCACTCCCACCCATCTGCAACATTTTTAAAAAAGGAAGCTACTGAGAACTCACCAATACATTCTTCCACTGCCTCTATAACTCTTTTATCCCACACTATTAACATGCCTCCCGAGGCTCCCAAGGAGGCCAAGTACGACCATCCTACATACGAACATCCCCATAGATTTTGGACAATTCATCTATCAATGACCCAAAGCTTTGTTTCCTGCAAGCACACTACATCAACTTTCCACATTCGCCATAATGATTTGATGCGGAGGCGTTTATTGTGATCATTGAGGCCTCGTACGTTCCAAGAGAGGTTCTTAGGCTTCATGGAAACAATAAAGAGCCCCTCCCTTTTGATCTATCTCTACCACTACTCCCTTCCTTCACATCGTAATTAATGCAGCAAGTTAATTTTTTTAATTCCCTCTCACGCTTAGAAGATGGCTTCAAATGCCAATTTTCCATAGCAATGAGAAGAGAATAAAATTGCTCTTCGTAGCCTCCAAAAGTGATCTCTATAACACTCTTCATAGCCTCCACCTGTTCGAAGATCCAGTCTGAGGAATTTATCCACCTGACGGGGCTGGGAGGAAGTGTACATAAGGGGGTTAGAATGTTCCCCTCTCCCCTAGACTGTGATGGATCGCAAATAGCCAGCTGCCGATCTTGACTCTCAGCCTGAGCACAGACCTCTGAGCAACCAACTAACTCTCCATTGACTTCAAGTTTCCCCTGCTTTTCCATCAAAGACCCAGAGCACTGAACCAAAACTATCGGCACTTCAACCTGTACACAAACATTTTTCGGAGTTTCTGGCAGCAAGTCAGTGACACCAGAACCTTCAACAACCTTCGTCGAAGTTAATTGTGTTCTGCCAAAGTTAACTCGGCAACTACTCGACAATTTCTGGTAGTTTCTGACACATTCATGAGGCGCCTCTGCCAGAGATCCAAAGGAAAGATCTGGTGATGAGCTTTGGTTACCTAAGGAGTCCATTGGCCTTTTTTGTGGACTGGGGTGGTCCTGCAAAGAGTTTTGGTCACTTGGAGAGGTTATCGGCCCTAGCGGAGGGGAGATCTCCCCCATTTCCTTGCCTTTCAAAGGCGTTAGCGTTATCTCCGGCATCGCCGGACAATCAGAGATGTATTAGCAACTATTGATAATTCCATTGGCAGCTCAGGAGGGATCACAAAAGTGATAATAAGTGAACAACTCAACAAAAGCTTATACTTACTTCTCATGATCTTCTAGCCCCTGCATTAATGATGTTCTCACTATTACCCAAAGTAACAACACAGTAATGATTAAAATGCATTCTCTAATCCTAAGGGTGACACTTAACCTTTTTAAGTACATAACCAACAACGATTACTGCAAATATGACTAGAAATAAAATGAACAGCCCACTTTCCTAGCTATTAGCAATAACTGCAATGTATATTTAATAAGAAAAATGTTACCACAAAAAAATGGAATTAAACTATTATGTAACAATATTTAACTAAAAATTTCATATCAATAACCCTCTCTATCGAAAATAAAATTGTTCACATCAGTTTTCCTTGACTTGTTTCAAATCCAGTTCTTAGAACAACGGCTATACAGCCACCATCAAAATTCTTCAGAGGAAATGTCTAAAGTCCAGTAAGAAACTTGAAGGATAAGTTTAAAATGCAGGAGCACATTGCAGCATTTTCAAGAAATATGTTCTGACATGAACTACCTCAGAAGTATGCTACAATATCTTAGTCCCACCATATAAACAATGTTTTTATCTCTCTTAATTGATAGCTTCTCTTCACTTCCTCTTCCCATGATTGAAATATGGAAAAAAATATCTTTCACAAATTTGTGAAAATGTGATCACAAAATCAAGCAACAGAAACTAGCCTCATATGTTTATAACCCATACAAACTCGATGGACATGAAGAGGGATATGCTTACATGTTATAACGACCCAAGTAAGGCCAAAGACACATCTAGGCACATTCTCCAAAAGGAATGGTCAATGTTTGAAGACCCATGAATTTCATTATAAAGGGCGATGATTTCTCATTTCCAAGTAATGTGGATCCCATTCACCACATTTCTACACTTAATCCCGGGTATTACACGTGTACAAACGTAGTTTATCTTTTAAAAGAAACGTGCGAACATGAGGAGCACTCCAAATATCTCTCAAGATTCTAACTATACACAAAGAACTTAAAGAGTCGAGCAAATAATAAAGGAATCTATTAGCTGTAATGACAAAAGCGAACCAAAGTAATCAATACAGAATTACAACTTAGGAGCATCAACATAAAAGAACAAGGAGATATAACCTAACAAAAGAAACTCTAATTTATGTACGATTTCAAAAGTAATTCTATCAAATATCAAACACAGTTTCTATTATCAACACAGATATAATATACTATTATTTTCTTTTCCCCTTATTATTTTTATGAACAAAAGTCAATTGCTAACACTCTTATGAGTCATCTAAAGAATGGATTCATGTCTTACAATTATGCTAACTGCCAAATAACCAACCAAAGCAGTCTATTTCACAACATGATAGCCCATACTCAAAAAGGCTGAAACTAGGCAACATTTAAATAGGTATATGTACAGTTTACTTAACAAAACATATATTTACATTTCACCCCAGCCCGTAAAGGATTTGGTCATGACTCATGATAGAATCCCCATATCAGATCCATCAGTAAGTGAAATGAGAACTATCAGAAAAAGAGAACCACCTTCCATTGTGGGGTAGACTCGCCTGTGAGAATGGCTTCATTCACAATAGCATTGCCAGCTATTATAAGCATGTCTGCTGTCACAGACGTATTCTCTCCATTTGGACTAGAAGAGCATCCAATAGAGACAACATCCCAGGGCAATAAATCAGTTCCAAATAGTTTAACCCACCTATATGTTAAAAGATATATATATTTACACAAATAGCCAAACAACTATGAAATATTTCAAATTAATTTTAAAATTATAAGGTTAAAGAAAGCTTAAGGGACATGAAGATAACATACTTCCCAAATTGGTACACTTTTAGGGTCTGGCCATCCACTCTAACATGCCTTAGCTCAGTCAAGGTATTTAGTCGACCTTTTGCCATTGTTGACTCAAACATAAACAACATAAATAGGGTGAACAAACTATAATACCAATACTCATCCAAACACCATAGACCCATACAGAACACCTACATGCAGGGTTGGCATAATATGCAACAAAGAGTGAAGAACCAAACATAGATTGATAGAAAAAAAAAACAGAAAATGAGAGAGAGAGGGGAGTATGGATTAGAGAAAACCTGAAATACAAAAAAGGGTTCCATGCAGTGCCCTTTCATTAATACAAAAAAGAATAATAAATTCTACATGACAAAGAAATAATTAAACCTCAGAATTTAATCACTAAAGCCAAAACCAGTCTCATAAAGATAAACTTTCAAAAACATTAAATATTGACCCAACATGAGAAGAAAAAACCATAACAATTTTCAAATAAACAAAAGTTTATATAAAAATCAGTGATGCAAACAAAAATATATATGGTTTCAACTGGTACACAGGCACTATAGTTTAATTGATCCAATTTATGCTCTCTGAGATGCTACCAAGTGCATCATGTGCAGAACAAGTAAAAGAAACATGTTGAGAATTCTTCTATACAGCACGTAATTATCGATAAATGCGTTTACCGTGCTCAAGAATTAATATGCTCCTATTTTTATTAAAGATTTTTGAAAACCAAGACAAATATATATATATATATGTATATAAATCTCTATCATAAATTAGGCAAGTTTGCATAACATAAATGAACAAGAAGAGGGTTATAAATTATTGTCCAATTTAAGACATTTATTGGCACCATTCACAGAAGGTATTAGATGATGAATCTCAATAGTTCATATTCAAATATAAGAAATTAAATATACAAGGCAAAAATGATAACTAGGAAAAGGCATAAAAGAACCTAATACCATAGGAAGACAAAAGAACCTAGCATTATGAACAATGATAATACTAATATAATCCCAAACGTATTGACTTATTTACGCAGGCACATAATTGTATAAGTAGAGTGGAAATAAGCTATATTTGATACATTCTGACCAATTTAATTTTTTTCCAGGTCAGATCCGACCGTCAAATTAAAATGACTTTGAAAGAACTGCTGTGGTCTATAGAGTTTGAAAACTAAATAAAAAAATAAAAATAAAATTCCATTGAATTTACTTCCACCACACTTAATCAATAAGAGGGACACAATGACAGCAAATCTACACCCTTTCATTCACAGATATTGTAATATCCTAAGGATAAAGATAGGTGGTAAATGGAGCTCACATTGCTTGGAAAGAAGAAGCTTTTGTTCTTTATAAAGTTTCAATAAGACTTTAATTGTATCATTGACTAGTTCTTTTAAAATATAGACTATGTGGTTTGAATATTCTAGTAAAACGCTATACCGATTGCAAAGAAATCCAAGATGTTGCATATATTACTGAATCTCAAAACAGCAAAATAGGAAAAATAAAATTAGGTTATTAACCAATAATTCTCCTTTTTATGAATAAGAAATTTTATTGAGACAAATAAAAAGGCATAGCCAAGTACACAGGGAGTATACAAAAACTGAACCTAGTTACAAGTCAGGAACTAGAAGAAAAAGAAAAAGAAAAAATGAATTATGGAAATTGATTCCATTAAACACAATTGCCGAAGCCCATAAAAATAAGGTATTAAAGGAACAAAAAGTCTAAGTTCATCCACCGAGCATTCCTTAAATTCAAAGCATCAAACAATCCTCTCATCCCAAATACACCATATAAAGCATAAAGGAATCACATTCCAAACAGCAGCAATTTGCAAAATACCCCTTAAACTTCTCCAGCAAGCAAAAAGATCCACCACCCTCCTAGGCATCACACAAGCCATTCCACTTCAAATAAAAACTTCATACTATAACACCCTTATCACCTCACAATTTAATATTAAATGATCCACGCTTCCTATGATTGTCCAAAGTCAAAATCTTCCCTAAAGAAGCAGAGAAAACAAAGAACGCAGCCTTTGAAGACACCTTACTATTCCAAACACTCTTCCGAGGAAAGGAGTGTAGCCCATTCAACTTAGATAGCAACTTGTACAAAGAACGAACTGAAAACTTCTTATTACCAGTGTGCCTCCAAACCATCTAATCGCTTTCATCTTGCCCAAGTTATGTGGCACACAATTCAGAAGCAGCCTCTATTTCCCCGTCATTAACGGCTCTAGAAAATTGAACATTCCGATAGGATGAACCACTAGAAGAATCCAAAATCTCAGCCACTGAAGCATCCTGATATTGAGAGATACAAAAGAGAACTGCAAAAATAGCAATAAGAACCCTACCACCACACCATGGTTCATGCCAAAAATGAAATCTAGATTCTTCGCCAACCAAAAACAAAAACAAACAAACTTCTCCACACCCTCCACACCATGAGTACTTCTTTACCCCCCCCCCCCACCCCACCCCACCTAAAAGCACTCCCATATCTCGAATCAATCATGGCCATCCACAAAGATTCACAATCCTGATGATTACTCCACGCCGGATCAGAAAGAAGATTATTCTAACAGCTAGCTAAACAACAGAAGATTGAAATTGAAATTGATAAAAATCACAAGAGTAGTGCTAGGAATTCCGTGAGGGATTGGTAGGGACCTCGGTTTGGTCCCTAACCAATGTGGGTCCTCCCCACGCACGTCTCCTCTTAGTGACCGAACAAGTCTCTTTGATTGGTTGGTTTAGACATTTTTCCCATTTTGTTGAGTTCCTATGATAGTGGGGTTATAGTATTTAAGAGTAGGTTTGATTTGGATAGGGAGATGTGATGCTCTAAGTGGTAGATTATGGTTGAAATGGTTGAAGGGAATGTCCTTTTGGGTAGGTCTATGTGTTAGGATCCTTTTGATAAGGCATATGGGTCATATGGTGTGGTAGGGCTAGAGTTTTAGTGGAGGTTTAAGGAAATTTTGAGATTGAGGTTAGGTTAGGGTTTGGAAGACAATTGGCTAGGGTTTGGGGAGGTGTGTTTTGGTTTTGGGACGGTAAGACTATCTCCTTGATTGATGATGGAGATTGGAGGTTGATTGGATTGAGTGGTGGCCGAGTATGGTAGATAGATAGAGTGATTGGTCTTGATTGATATTCAGTTAGGTATGATTAGGTTGTTAATTGATTATTTGATTAGGTCAACTAATGGATTAATTGACTAATCAAATAAGGAATGAAGATATGGTAAGATGATGTGGCAAGATAATTCGATTATGGTATGGGAAGGTAATGGCCGAATATGATTGATTAGAGATTGATTGGTTGACTTGGGTAATTGGGTTATGAGTGATTTGTGGGGATTGATGGCTGGCTGAATATATGTGTTTAGGAAAGATAAGGTTTTGGGTGGATATGGTAGTTTTGGCTATGGAAAGATAAGTAAGAGTATCTTGTTGATTGGCTGGGGATGAAAGGTGATTGGTTATTGGTTGGAAGAGAATTGAGAGATTATAGGGATTGAGTTGGCTGAAAATGGGGGATTGGGTGGTTGATTGAGATTTGACTGGATATGTTTGGAAGAATATGGTACTTGATTAAGTCAACTAATGGAATGATTGACTAATCAAATAAGGATGGATGATTTGATTTGGTGAGGTGGTAAGAGGAGATTTCGACAAAGGCAAGTGGTGTCTTAGCTAAATATGGCTAGATATGGAAAGTGGATAAGATTTGATTTTTGAATTATTTTGAAGTGGTGGGAATTGATATGGCCAGTTATGAGAAAAGCTATAGTGGTTGACTTTGGCTATTTTTGGGAGGTGGAGGATTTGATTTAGGTGAGGAAAATATGGAGAGATTTGAGGGGATCAATGGCCAGTCAAGTGATTGGGTGATGTGGCAAGTGGAGGGCAATCTATGGAAAGTACATTGATGGTTGTAGTTGTGTATGGAAATTAGGGTTTTGAGGGTTGGTCATGTATGTTGTTTGGTGGGATGGAATTTACAAGAAACTTCAAAGAAGTCACAAGAACATGCAAGTAAATGCATGACCAAGTGAAGAACTTAATGGACCCAGAATCACACAAGAACTCCTCTTATGTTTTGGCTGACTCACTTCAACAACAAACAACTCTTCAACAAGGAACCAACAAATCACAACTCACTCACTTGAGGGATTTGAAATTCACAAGGGTTGTGGATTTTGAATTACTCAAGAACACTCACACACAATTCTCAAACTCACAAATAGTGTGACTTTGGCACTCTCACAAGACACTCAAACACTCACTCACATTCATGCAACACAACTTTAAATGAAACTTACCAAATAAACAAGAACACAAAATGGAAGAAATACCTTAAACAAGTTTATTAATAATAAAGATAGATGTAGAGCAACACCGATTCACGAATTGTACAGTGTGTTCCTCTTCAAGGGGATTTATGAATTTCACCCCAAGAATCCTAAGTGCTAAGCACCAAAGATAATCCGAACCATTAGGTGGCCAGTCTAAGCTCCTAGGAAGCCACTCTAATTCTTAATTGTCCAAAAGATGCAAATGAAAAGCCTAAGGGTCCTATTTAAAGAGCTTACAAAGTGGAAACCCTTAAAAGGTCCCTATATATTATTTAATTAAATAAAATCAAATAAAAAACTAAAATCAAATAAGATTGTCTTGGTAATCCATGAGGCCGTGGCATGCAAGGGAGAATAGTGGGCTTGGCTAGCCCATGGCATGGGCAATGGGTATGGCTGGCATGCTTGTTGGTGTGCTTCGGGTGGCCTTGGTTGGTCCATGGCAAAGACCCTAAGTATGACCAAGTGTTGGCCATGACTTACCACTAGTGTGCACATGACCTGCTGGTGACATGGAGTGGTCCCTGCATGGTGTGGACTGTGGGGCGTTGGGCATGGCCTAGGCAGGTGTTGTGGTGCATGCAGGGGCATGCGGCACATGGTTAGTGTCGGGCTGCGCATAGTAGGGTGTGTAGGTGAGCATGTAGGTGGGAGCTGGAGCATAGCGCGCTATGGTGCGTGCAAGAGTGCCCTCAAGAGCGTACGCTGGCTTGTGCACATGCTAGGTCGCACATGATGGGCATGTCCTGACATGGTCCTAGCGTGCTGATGGTAAGGCTTTGTGGTGCGCGCTGAGGCATGTCTCTAGCCTTTTCCTAGGCTGTCAAGAGTATGTCATGGTAGGGGTCAAGACATATCTGTTGCGTGCTGCTGGGCATGCCAATGGGCGTTGGAGCTGCCTGTTGGCCATGATGATGGGCTATTGGGCACGTTGGTGGTGCTGCTAGCGTGCTGATGGGGTGTTGATGCACACTGGGTTATTGGTCTCCATGCTGATACTTGGCTCCTCAAGTGGTGCCATCTCAAGTGTCCATGTGTGTTTAGGACCATGATCAATGGCAGTTTTTGATGGGGTGTTACTAGAGATCTTGCGTAATTTTATTATTTAAAAAAATGAGAAATAGAAATTAAGAGCGGGGGGGGAGGGGGGGGGGACGCTCGCACCTTCCATTTGAAGCTCATGGGAAAGCGAGCCCATTTCCGTCTAGCTCATCCCACACTCTCCGTGTTTGGTCGCCGTCTCCGATCGTTTTCTTCATCCCCATGTTGGTTTTGCTTCCATTTTTGTGTTTTTGCTTTACTCTATTGGATTTTACTAGCAGGAATTTGTTTTTGCTTCCATCTTTTGAATTTTTCTTTGTTATTTGCCTCCAAGTGTCTTAGCATTAGTGCTTGATTTTTTTTTCACAGTGTTGAAACCCAACAGTAAGGAAAGATTTGATTTTTGGCATATATGGAGACTAGAGAGAGCTTCTTCGCCGGTGTTATGAACTATAGGAATAAAAACATGCTTTTAAAATTTGCTGTGTTTTTTCTATTTTGTTTTTCTTTTAATTTATACAAATGAATGATGTAGGTTCTGTTGCCATGGACTTCTTAGCCTAGAGAGAGCTTCTTCATGATAACCGGTGTCATATAAAATCCAACCTTCATAAACTAGCCTTCCATTCTCAGAGGTAGATTGATTTCTAGCCAATCGCAAACTACACATTGCAGCCTTTTGACAATTTAGCCTATTAAATTATTGGATATTAGATATTATGCATGGAAATCAATGTAGTAAGTCTAGAGATGATAAGAGCCAAATGGCATCATCTGTTGTTTTACACAGCATATTCCTCTAATTGGAAAGAAAAAACTATAGAAGATGAGCTTCTTAAGGTTTTGACTAAGATGATTTACTCATAATTAAACATTTTTGGTTATTTTTTGAATCCGGTTCAGAGGATAATAGACTTGATGGTGGGGAAGCTGAAATGCCATGTGGATCTCTTACAGTTGAAGAAAGTACTCAAGATAATAAGAAATAGAAGATGTCAGTGTCGGGACATATCAAAATGTGCAAGTAGATGATAATAGGATTGTGTTTTGTTTTGTTGATGATTAGTAGTTATTGTGCTAGTTTTTGGTTAATGGGGAAGAGCACAGGTTGAATATTTATTGTGGGCCACATTTTGTTTTGTTGATCATATGTTTTGTTTTGTTGATGATTAGTTTTTATTGTAGACACGCTACATTTTTGTTTGAATAACGTCTATTTGAAACGTTAAATATTTTTGTGAATATTTCTGTGTATTCAGACGTTGAATAATGCTCAAATTTGTATTTTATTTGGGTGTAGAGGTTGTTTTGGTGAAAGAAAGATCTTTGAAAAATCAACTTGTTTGGTTTTGAGATGAAAAATGATGAATTTCACTCTGATTGTTGAAAGCCTGAAAGGTACTCTGTTTTTTTGGTCTATAAGAGTTTTTTCTTAACTTGGCTTAGATGTTTGTCTCAGGTACAGATGTCCTCAATCAATACACCAAGTTGATGATATTTGTTTCTAAGACTACAACTTTCAGTTTCTATAAAGAAAGAAAAAGTTCATTTATTGAACATTGTGTAATCCCCCTATCTAGATGAACCTTTTGTTGGATTTGGTTAATTGCTGCACTAAATGCAATCACATAAGTTGTTCTCTATTCTTTATTTCCAGCTTGCGGAGTGGAGTGTGGAAACTTTAATTAGGGGCAATGATTCTGTAATCGTGGGGGGCAAAAATTGAAACCAAGCTTACAAATTTGAATCTACTTTTAATGCGAATCGCCCTTTTAATGCAATCTACTTTTTGAATGTGTTGAAGGTGAAAACAGATTGATGACTTGGGAGAAATACTCGAGACAAGAGTAATGGGGAAGGGAAGAAAAATACTTTTTCGTATTAAAACTAATCTGTTGTATACAAACGGCCTTCTTATATAGAATAGGTACATAAAGAATGAGTGCCAAAAATAGAAAAAGAACAAAAGGGACCAATTATATCCATTGTATATAAATGCTTTCTGTCAACTTTATTCCTAGCCAATTTTATCAAATAGCTGCAATGGCATGCTCCCACTATCACTCTTTGTTTCATCTTTTCTGATCATAGCAAGTGCACCACCACGATGTATACTATCTGATGTCTCACTTATCCCTTGGACAACAGCTTCATGCTACAAGTTCTGGATAGCAGCTTCATGCTGCAAGTTTATTAAATATATAAGCAAGTACGTATGTTAGCTAAGCAAGAGGAAGGCAAAATTGACAATTTGTGTGCTTTAATAGAAAACCAATTCCCCAAAATATATAAGCAACGTAACTTTCGAAAATACTTATATAAAAAAATCCAAACCTAAAACATGAATGATCTATTGCCCCCTGCATAAGGTGACTTGGAGCACATTCATGATAGAAAATAAAAAGATTGATAAACTTTTAACAACATTTAGATGCATCTCTATTTTGGATGACAAGGAAATAGATGCACACTGCACACAGTCATTGCTTTATAGTTGACTAAATTGAAGCTAGTTAATTTGTGAAACAAAATTGACGTTATATTTATATATGATAAGTATATATATATATAGCTGACTATGTTTTGATTGCCTTTATGGGAAACTATATACGTATGTAGTTTGAGCAAGACAAGATATGCTGCCTCGACAGTTGAACTAAATGGAAGTATTTTAAAGAAGAAAAGTTGATAAGGCTAACAAATACAGTGAAGATTTATGCTAAATGCAACCCTTTAATTTCGTAGAAATTGCACAGCTTGGAAAAAGATATGACAAGAAACAAGAGGAATTGATCAAAACTCTTTGTATTTTCAAGAATCTTACAACCCAGTCTTCATTTTTAGTTGCAAGAGTAATTTATTTGGTATATAAATACAGATTTCTAAACAACGACCGCAGTGATAAAATTCACTGGTGAACCCAACAACAACTACAGATTTCTATACAGATGTCTATACATGTATATTAGACATGGAGTTTGATATTTAATGCTAGGTGTTATCTAACTTCTAACATTACATATCCTGATGTTTTGATAAACCAAAGATCTTATACATGTTTCTATACATGACTAACTTCTAAATTACAAATAGTTGAAGCCAAAGATCTTATGAATTGTCCAAGTGATAAAAGATAAGCACAAAATCAACCAACAATGAAAACCAGACAATCAACAAACAACAAAAACAGAGGCAATGAATCATACCGTGCAAAATGAAAATGAACATAGGGATTCGAGTGGGTAGATTAGGGTTGGTCTCAATTCTCGATTTTTGGGTTTGGGTTAGGGTTGGGCTCGATTCTCAATTCCTAGGTTAGGGTTAGGGTTCATGGAGATTTGAGTGGGTTCATGGGTTCTAAGGGTTGCAGCGATTCAAAGGATGGAGGTTCGGGAGACAGGGAGGATGACAGAGAGAGACGAGAGAGATAGAGGAATTTCGTGGAGAATAGAAGGACAAAAGAGCTAGAGAAGAGATGTCAAAAAGAGAGAGAGAGCAGAGGGATTGGGAAGGGGGAATCGAAGAGAAGGGGAAAGCAATTTTGGGCTTAAAACAAAAACGAGATCGTTTGTTGTCCACGTAAGATTGGTGAGGGAGACAGGTTGGACACCCTAGATGGAAGAAAAATAATGGGGAGTATCCACACTCAGGATACTCCCGTCACATGAATAGTGTATGAACAGTGTTATGCACTGTTCATGTGAAGAAGAATATTCTGAATGTGAATACTCTCCAACATTTTTTTAGATGGAATGGTGTGGGAGAAAAACTAATGGTTCCATTCCGATCCTCTCAAAGTGGAAGTTGCGAGAAAGCCAAAAGAATCAAACTGGGGCTTAGGCAGTGGCAAGGATCCAATATGGGTTTTTCCCATTTTCTTTGAATATTTATAATTTAAATGTTTTCTTCTAATATATTCCCTTCACTGTTTTCAGAAATTCCTTCTAATAGTCTCTAGAAATCAACTCGACTTCACTTCAATCGACAACCCTCCCTACTAATTGAAATTAAATATTAAAATAGTTATTATGATTTACCGGAAAAATCCAACGTTAACTCTAATGTTGAATTTAGTTATATTTTATAGTTTCAACCCGGATTGTTGGGTAACGATAGCAGTACAACTAGTTTACCTTCAGTGATTCAGTTTATTACTTGCAAATAAGAATTACATTTTAAAATTATAAAATAAATTTTGTAGTACTGTTTTGTCGTTCCTTTTGTTTTCATTAGTATATATTAGTTAAATGGTAAACAAATTGTATATCAATCGGCAGAGCACATTATTCTTGTCTTTATCATTTTCTCATCATACCGATTACTATGTTCATAAAAAAATGACTGTTATTTTCAAGAGAAAAACAAAACAAAACAAAAACAAAATTCAAAAAGTCGCCTAACACGAGCAGGCCAAACTTGGCTTGCATCCAGGCTAGCAATTGCCAACATTTTATGAAATTTCCTTGTGCTGAAAATACAAGTGGAAGTAGCGGAAGAGTTGGGATAATGTCTCAAGTCGAGGCTTATAATCTTCCACATTTCCATTTTGCCTTAACCTAATGAGGGATTCCATAGGGCCATCTTAGGCACTTTGACCCTATGCACTTGGACGGTTGGACCAAGCCTAATCAATAAAGATTTGGCAGAAGTGTCCCAATCTGCCAACCGTCTAAATTCCTCCGTACCTTGGAACCACGAGTGTTTTTCGTTCCATGTGAAAAGGGGCAATCTATTGCAGTGTTTTGGTAAGGTGTTATAAAAAGCTAAAAAAAGTGTACCTTGTATAGCCACTAATTAACGTTTAGTCATCCCCTTGGAAAACAGAAAACTCTAGGACTGCAATCCTGGTTTCAGGTTTGGACTTCTCCCACATGGTGATTGTTGCCTTCTGCACACATCTGAATACCAGAAGACGAGTATCCTTAGCTGTGATTCTGGTTTATCTTATGTAGTTCTGCCGTTAAGACCGAAAACTGCTGCATCAGTGAATGTGTTTGCCTTTTTATTGCAAACTTTTTTTAGTGCATTTCGTCAATCCTGAAGCTAGTTCAAATGGCTCCTTCAGCCATAGAAGAATATTCTTGTCTTTGCACAAAGATCGGTATCTCTGATACCAAAAACGTAACAAATCCTTAATTGGTTTTTACAAAATAATGCAAAAGTTCAATTTGCGAGTGAGAACCTCCAAGACAAATAAGATTGAAGAAGGAATATAGAAAATTCTTCTACTTTCTAGAGACATTTTCTCAAGTCATTCGCTTCTACATATAGAAGTCAGAATCCTTAATGAAATTCCTTACTTCATGGGCCAAGGATAGATAAAGCAAATGATAAAAAATATAACCAAATCCTAATCCTTACGGGTTGAAGCCCACTACAGTTAACAAACCAAATGGTCCAAATGAAAGTAACAATCTGATAATGATAATAATAATAATAATAATAATAATAATAATAATAATAAAAGAAAAGACATATCAGATTAATTACTACTCAATAATCGGTTTATTAACGAGATGTTGGAACTTTCCGAAATTATTCAGATCTATTTCCCCATTTGATTTCCGACATATCGGAAGACTTCATCTCCAACCTTTGTCATACGCAGCTTATGACGGACACAAATATGTTTGCTGCGGTTTCTGCAATTAAATTTGGCCCGCTTCTGCTATCAGTTAGAAATCGATGATTTCATTGTTGAATCAGAGTATTTGCTTATGGTCAATTGATTCAATGACAAGAAGCAGCCCCATGGATGTACATAGACCTATGGAAAATAGTATCCTTGGCCAAATCAATGTTGTTTGTGATTTCTCATTCCTATCGAGAAGGAAAAAGCCTTGCAGATATAGGTGCAGATGGTTTTGAAGGCTCATTGGATCAATTTCTCATCTCATCATCTGGTTTTACAAGTCTAGTCTACCTTGCTTTAGGCAATGGTTTTCTTACCTTACCAATGTAAATAGCTCCATAGTTTTGGATTTTTTAGAAGGCGTTATTGTAACTCTTAAAAGATTTTTTTTTTTTTTTTTTTTGTAAAAAGTTTTCCTCAGCCGAGAGTGAGGGTATATAAATACTTCAGGGGAATGCCCTCCAGGGAAAAGAAGTCAAAATGTTTAACGAAATGTCCAAAATATGAGGAAAACTACACTCCAAGATGTAAGATGGCTGTTATGGGATAAATTTAATATGCATAGAACGTGAGAAAGGGGAAGAAGGGACTTTTTTGCAATTTACCTTAGTAATATCATCACTGATCATAAGTCAATCAGTAAATACAGACATGCTGGAAATAGTTTTCTCCAGCTCCCTTATATGAATAAGTGGACGGCCTTTTATTTGCCCAAAAACCTAATAAAGTGAAGAAAGCGAATGAATCCGATTGAGCAAAAGGGGGGTGCAATAAGCAAATAACCATGCAAGAGCATAGTTATGTTATACTCAATATAAATTAGTTTACTCGATATCCCAATCTTAGAGCACGATGATCATAATAATATAAATAATAACTTACAGAAAAAAAAAATTACTCTCAATTGGCAAATAATCCGACAATGATGTAGGTGATCTTCACCTCGTTTCTAATTCAATAATATAATTTCATATATATTATTGATAAAAAAAAAAAAAAAAAGTAGCTCATCCAGTGGCAATCAATCAAAAGTATTTCACCAAAACAATGTCGACAAATGTAAAAGGCTAATGAGATTCTAATCACAAAAAAGTAGTCCCCCAAGAGAAGTTCAAGCTAGGATGTAGAAAGTTATTGAATATATTGGAATCTGGAGCTATATACTTCCTGTGTACTTGGGATATGACTATTTCATTCACATTAATAATACTTACTTCTTCCTTATAAAAAAATATATATATATTGGAATCTGGGAGCACATGTTATATGATGAACTGGAACAAAAGTTAGTGGACCCATTATCCTCATCAACACCATCGCATGGTTATTTTAAAATGGAAACAGGATTAATTGAAAAGAAGCCTTATGAATAAGCATCTTACAAGATTACTCATCACCGCCCAATGTAGGAACAAATCTATTATAAAATCTAACACACACGACTTGTTTGCATAGAAATTGAAAATAGAGGATGACAACATGCAATGGATGTAAACAGAAATAATTATAACAAAGTTTCCTGCAACTAAGTGCATGTTTAGGATTGCGGTGAGAAATATTACTTTTAGTTTAAGGTTTATAACTTAAAACTTAATGTAATAAACTCTACAACTAAAAAGTCATTTACTGTTTGGGATCGATATGTTTAAAACACTTTTAGAGTTAGTTATGGTAGTTTTTTAAAAATATATAGTTATCTGCATAAACTAAAAGCCCTAATTTTATGCTTATTGAAAAAGCTGATTTTTAATTTTTTCAACCGACTAAAACGTTTTTAATAAAGTTATCCAAACATGTCATTTTTCTTTAAAAGTGCTTTTAACTGCTTAAAAGCACTTTTAAAGTTCGGAAACGCAATCCCAAACATGCTCTAAGATTTACCACTAAAGTGGGTGAAAGCCCGCATGCACCATGTGGAACCCAAACTAGTCTTGCTAATATATCCCATGCCAAAAGCAAATTAACAGAAAATCCTGTTTTAATCTGAAAACTCAGAAAAGGTGCTAGCTATAGCCACAACTTCACCAAGATCAGTAATTAAGAGCACAACAAAGTAGTACTAAATAAGCCAAAACCGTGTGAACTACGAAAACAAAGTAAAAGATACCATATTTACCAAACCAAAAAACATTATCGGACTTACATAGGGATCACTTTAAAGGTATTGGAAACAATATTATCTGAATGCGAACAATTACCAACCCATGATTCACACCATTTTTGCGTGAATGATCCAAAAACAACCTTTTCCTAAAGTCACTATTTCTCTAGAGGGATCCATGAGAAACAAAAACAGAAAACGAAAGAAGGAAAGATACGAAAGACAAGCAACAACTAGGTCAATAAGTGGTAACAAAAAAAAAAATGTTTTCGATAAAAGTTTTCAGAAAACGAAATCAAACCCCACAGAAAAACATACCCCTGAATTCCCATTTTCTTGATAATCCAGGGGAAACCAAAAAACAAAAAAAAAGTTCCACCAAGCGCACCGGTAAGTCTAGAAAGCATAGAAGCCTAGGACTTCACAGAGTATGAAAGAAAGGAGATTTTCAGGATCATTGCACGCAAAAATGATGGGAATAAAGTGGGTTGGATAGAAATTTCACACCTCCCAGTGTTTTAACCCGCAAAAGAAGAAAATAAATTAAATAAGGGAACCAAGAGGGAAAACAACAATCGAGAAAGAAAGAGGGGAAGTGCTAGGTTTGGCTGAAGGAAATGAGAGAACCTGCCGTTTTGAAAGGAAGACAGGGCGAAGCATTGGGTCCGGGCTCGTGGGCTTCTGGCCCATCGAGAGAGAGTCTGTTGGTAGAACGATGCGTTATGCCGCTTGGTTATTTTACCGTGTCCTTTTGTGTTTACCCCGTCATGCAAGAGGCCCGCTATTATGCCGCTTACACTTGACCGCTTAGATGACTGTAGTACAAAATCTGCATTCATTTTGTTTTTTAATTTCTGTATTCTTATTTTTTTTATCATGTTAAAGTATTTTTTTAAAAATATTAAAAAATAAAAATATACTAATAATCATTATGTAAAAAAACTTTAAGAAAAAAAATTAAATTATATGTGTCAAAATGAGTGGACATACTAACATTATTCAGGTATCATGCGCAGCTCTTTCATTTATCTAATTTGTATAAGGAAAACGAGCAGGTATGAGACATAAAATAAGGTGTAAAATTTTTTATTTTATCTCATTTTATCTTATTTCATTTTATTTCTATACTTAATTCAAATATAGAATTTTGAAATTAATCATTATAATTTTTTTAAACTAATCATTATAATTTTTTCAAATTTTAAAATAAAAAATTAAAAATAAATCTAACGTTTTTCAATATTCAAACAAAAATAATATTGTAAAACTATATTTTTATAATATTTTTTATACAATTCGATCTCGCTCTCTCGTCAAAATTTAAAAACATTCAACTCAAATTATCTTGTTATTTTTCACAAGCTATCTAATTATTATTCACAAAATTTTTGTCTCATCTTACTCTCGAAGCAAGTCTTAAAAAACCTTAAAACAATCTGGAGGGTGAGATTGCCTCATAACCAATCTCTGTATATCATTTCTATCAATAGAAATTCATAATATTTTTCCCGGATAATCATTTCTTCCCAATTTTTCATTCTTAATCTCCAACTCACAAACAAAATCACAACAAGTGGCATCCAAAGCCACTGGTTCTTTATGGATGAGATAAGATTCAACAGACAGCAAACAAATTTGTTGGAAAGGATGTTGGACAAGTTGCTCGGGATGAGAGAAATATCGATATGATGCAGCAAAATTACCAGTGGATGCAACATTAATCCTTCATAGACTAGCAAAACCAGACTATGGAGGACGACGTAGAAAATGCAACAAAGGATGAAAAGAAGATTCATATGTAGGACTAGTAGTGCAAAGCAAAATGAAGAACAAGCATCCAAGGATGATTCCAATAAGTTACCTATTTCGTCAGTTCTCAAAAATTCAGTCAAAAATTCCTATCGATTCTCCAGCTACAACCACGAGGATAGGGACGTTCATTCAACGTAGTGCAACAATACATGGTGGAGTAGCTAGTGGCTCCCATCTCCAAAGAAACTCAACAATGAGTGCTCATCCTTCTCTGCCGACAACACTATCAAGATTGGGAAGCTCGAGTACCACACGGTGGTGGTGTCAAATTGGTACTCTAGCGGTGAAAGGAGAGGAATGGCTACGGTTGAAACAGGATCGTTTTGGTGTAGGAGCATAATGGGTCTGGAGATGATCCTCAGCTTCTCTGTGTCTTTGTCCACAGATTACTTTTTGTTCCTTCTCTTCTTTTTTCTGCTTACAGGTAGAATGTTCATATTTGTTTACACTTCAGAGGGTGGTGCTATGGTAGTGAGAAGTAGCGGTCAGAAATTAGCTAGAGGACATGTTGCCTTACAATTGTTTGATAGAAAGTCTGAAGAGATTCTCTTATTATTGGTTGATATCCTTGTAAGTAGTAAGCATTTTGCTATATATGGGATTTTCTTATAGAAATGAGAGAGTCTCATTGTTGTGAGATGAATCCAAAATTTTGCTTATAAATCTAGCTATACTGTCAATCCAGCACTCCTAAGGCCCTCGCAAATACCGCCTTCTTCCCTCATCCTTTGCCCTCCATTAATCTAGGGTTTCTGGTCTTAAGTTCATTCTACAAATCTCTTCGTGCGAGCCACTCACCTTTTTTATCACTTCATTACAAGTGTTTAGAACTTGCACTCGCTTTTTCAAGAAAGAAGAAAATTTCATATGCATCTATTATTTATAGATGGCCTAAATACGGTTGATCCAACCTCATTGAAGTTTGATTGAGATGCCGTCCCTGTGCCAATAGTTCTGATATATCAAGATTTAGGTTCTGATGTAACAATTGTACACCCCAGCTTTAGAGCTCGCCTGAGAGCTCTCAATTCTACAATGCAAGCTAAGGCTGATCAAAAATTTGAAAATTTGATTCCTACCCCTCTGCTTTAGCTTTGCTCAGACTCTGACTTATCGGTTGTCGAAGTTAGAGTCACAGTTTTTTTTTTTTGAAAAAGTCAAAGTCGAAATCAGAGTCGAAGGTGGTATCGGTTCAATTCCAACACCACTTCACTCCAACTCCGAATTCGATATTGTACATATGTTATAAAAATATATATATTTTATATAACTATAACTTACATATATAGTTAGTTAAATTCCATAATAATATGAACTAATTATTGTTCTAAAATAATATACTAATACTATATGATAAACATCTACTAATGTATAATAAACTAATGTGGTAACTAGTAGTACCAATATATAAAAACTATTGCATAAATATTAATGTATAATAACTAATGTATAATAATATTGAATATTAACGTACAAATACTACTATATAAATTAATGATAACATGTAGTACAATTATACTAATGTATAATACTAGTTATTATAATTTAGTTATCAATAGGACTAAGTTAGATACTAGTGTAGTAAAAGTATAATTAGTTGATAACATGTAATACTATAGTATATAATATGAAATTTTCAATAATTAATACTATAGTACCAGTATAAATATTAACAATTGCATTTAGGAGTTCTTTGGCTTGTATAGCTGTAGATGCTCTTGTGTGTGCACAAAACGGGTTGGAGTCCACTTATATATATTTGAGTCAAAATTATTTAGATACCATTGATGATACAGAAAACTATAAGTTAGACTCAAATAATGTATTTAGAAATTCTTTTAAGTTGTTATATATGTTGATTTTGACATGTTGTGATACTAACCTTTTATACTTTAAAATCTTATTGTAGAATTAACTACCAATATGATGAGTTTATTTCGTGAAGATGATTGAGGTTTGAGTTACTTGGCAATATCTTCTTCTAATAGGCATCTTTTGTATACTTCTTGCTTGCTCATGCTTATTAATAAAATGTAAGACTGTTTCTTGGTTAGTGTATGCTTTGACTATGCCAAATACTCTGTTTCCTACATCCTATATTTGTTTAAAATAATTGTTAAAATTGTCGCTCCTATAATTGCATATGAGAAGTGCATGTGGCTCTTTTATATGATACTATGTTATTTACCTAAATATATCTCAAATAAAATGTCATTCATCATATATTTAATTGGCAAGTATTTTCACAACTGTAAGAAAAAATAGAGAGAAAAAGTTTCATATTACCCAATAATTGGAAGGTTTTGAAACATGTATATAACTCAGCATGTAGCCAAAAAGTCTAACTTGTTAGACTAAAGTGCAAATATAAAAATTCTAGTAGATACAAATAGTGAGGAGATCCAAGTGTTAATAATGTATGTAATCACTAGAAAATATCTGTACATAAAAAATAAAAATAAAAACAAATATGTAATCTTATGTTTCTTGTAGCAGTTCTTAAAAATGATTATTTTATGTTTATCAATTATTTATTTGTGATCTCTTGAGTCCTTTGTCTACCTCTTTTATGATAATATAGTCCTGATAGAATATCCAAGTTGAACAACTTGCTCATTTGTTGTGCTAATGTTGTTACATGTACCAATGTACAGAACACATACTAAAGTTGAAACTGCACCTAACTAAAATCTTTCATATTTTTTTAGGCACAACTTGGAAGTTATAATGAAAGTGTAGCATTTTAAATTTGGAACATTTTGTATTTTGGTTCATTTGTTGGGCATTGATATTTGTTGTTGGGAACATGTAATTTGGTTTGGACTTCAAGTCTTTTGTTGGGTTTCCTTTGTTGTTAGAATGAGAACATAAAAAATATGTATTGTAAGTGGATGATGGGTGTGATGATTTTGGATTTAGTTGATGTAGATGATGAGAGTGAATGTTTATTGTAGTGATTAGTCCTCATCAATTTTATTTTTAATTTTTTGAAGCATGTTAATAACTTAGTATGTTTCTTGTGATGATTAAGATTTTATTTTTGGTTATGTTTTTAGTAAAAGGTAAATTATTTACTTTAGATTGTGATTTTTGAAAAACTTTAATTTTACAAACTAACACAAAAAAATTATTTTTTAAAAAGTGCTAAATCAGAAGTTGAGATAAGTAAAAAGAAGCAAAAAAAAAAAACACCCAAATCTAGCTTTAGTCTGCCTCAGCTCTAACAAGTCAAAGTCGATGTCAGAAGTCGAATCCGACTATAACAACCCGACCCTCGAGAGGGTAGGACCGTATTTACGTGGTATTTCTTTTCCCCAAAATGATTTTATAAAACAATGCTAGTTTCATTCATTTTAAAACCATTCAGTTCATTCCCAGGATGCTAAGCTCTACATTCTAAAATAAGATACATATCTATAACAAAAGGGGTTTATAACAGAAACATTTGATTTATAAAACAAAATGTCTCTCTTTTATGCTTAGACTGTCGTGCTCTTCCCTCAGACTGTCTGCTTCCTGCTGCGTATTTCTGTGTAGGGGAAGAAAACACATAGAAAGAAACTAAAATGAGTCGAATACTTAGTAAGTATTACTTCATACCATTTTTAATATATAACAAAGTAGGTTTTTCAATCATACAATCAACACACAAACATGCATACATAAGTACAAGATAATACATGTATTCTTTTTCATAGCTACAATCTTATTATGCATTTTCTTCCTATGTGTCTTAGTACACTACCTTCATTGCATAGAGAATCTGAAAATCTACCTTATTCTTAATAATTTATTTAAGTCATTAACACATAAGGGATCAACAAACAAACAAGTATCTAACTACCAAGCAAGCACGATAATAGTCACTGTCACAAAACAGTTATCAGACAAGTAATTCACTAACCAGCAAACAAGAACAACAACCAATAGCTATAAGTCATCACAAACAACTAGCAAACACTCATTCACCCAATGCAAACATATCATATATACAATACACATCCTACATAAAATGACATTTATTCCAGTTCATTCACTTCCTTTAGACCGTTGCACACTATTACTCCTGTGTGCTAGGGTTGGCAGATCTTTCTTTGGATCCTGGGTCTTCTTTTGTACCCCTTTGGTAATTTCATACATCATAGCATAATATCAATTCATACAAATCATGCATCATTTTAGAATCGTAGCAATGGATACATTTTATCATATATCATTTCCTAGCATCAGTTCATGGCATTATTCTATAAAATCAATAGACAGAAATATCAAATTTCATCTTATATTTTTCAGAGAATACATATAATAATTATTACGTATATGCATCCAATTACGGGCATATACTTACGTATTTGGGGTTTGATAAAAAGGGCTACCAAGAATGGATATACATACATATATTAGCATTTTTCATCCTATTATCTTTTCTTTACTAGTTCGGTAAACTCTAAGGTGTATGAACATAACACTTACCTTATCTTCATGCTATTTTCATATCATGCGGTTTAGTCACAAATGTATCATATAGTAATCAACCTACAAGCATACACACAAATAGCATCAATATATATATATATATCTAGCACATAAGTAATTAACTAGAAGAACCTACACTTCACTAGGAAACTCCTCTACTATCTCCACATCCTTGAGATCCTTACTATGCTAAGACCATCGAAGACTTACTGTGGACACTGGGACACATTTCGACATCTCTATGTCTTTGAAGTCCTTTCTATGCCAAGATCATCGGAGACTCATTGCGGACATTAGGACGCCTTTCGATATCTTCATATCCTTGAAGTCCTTACTATACTAAGATCATCGGTGACTCACTAAGGACACTGGAATACATCTCAATATCTCTATGTCTTTGAAGTATTTGCTTGGGATAGAGTACCCATTTCATATAGTAATCCTGTCTGGTACATGTGTCACCAAATACACATGTACCTTACCTCCACTTCACCTAAAATCAACATAGAATATATTGATCATCTGCTGATGTAAAAAACACCATACATCGATAGCAACCTTCTCTATATTGGTTGGCAGGACTAATCCTACTTCCTGGCCTTCTACGAGTTCATCCCATCGCTTAACACGATAAGACCCATCTCAAATGTACCTTTGTTGCGTCATACAGTTCGAGACTACTATCAAGCTATATCATCATCCACTACTTCACATGGCATTGTGGTACGTGACGCCTACATTGACTCCTGACTCGACACTGATACGACTCCTTACGTACCCTGGTCCTGCAACTACCATCTTCGTGACACGTGTTACAATGCATCACGACTACAGCATGTGAAGTACCCTCCACACTTCCGCTACGCACTCTAACCCGCACATACACGCACTCTAACCAGCACATACACCCCACGTCAGGTATACTCCACATATACTCTCTTCATATTACTCTATGCCACAACTCGTACGATACACATTACACGATGCATCGCTTTACTCTCATGGAGTACACTCCACGCGTACTCTATTCAAACACCTACCACAACATCATATCTGCACACAAAATATTCACATACAATACAACACAGTCTACAGGCCTACTTCACAACACAGTTTCCAATACTTTAAAACACAACCATCCAACTTCACACAACTTTTCAGCGAACTCCACAACATTAATAGTACAGTCCACAATCAATTAATTAAACATAATTACAAAAGAAATAGGGTTATACCATAGTGGAGTAAACTCGTACGCTGCTTGCTACCCGGCACGGCTAGTGGCATCGGAGGCTACTAACTTTAGCGTTAACCGCTCTGTCAAGTTCAGTGTTGTGACCACGGAACGGGAATAACCTGGGATCTGGATTTAGGATTTTGGTTACTAAATCTAAGTCATGAAAGGGTAGCCATCAAGGTGGGGAGTTCGTTGGTGGCGGTGGAAGGGTTGTACATTACAGCTAACGTTGCATACGTTGCCGACAACCACGTAATGTGATGGTTTGGGCTAGGGTGCTCAGTTTGAAACCAAAAACTAGGGAGATACTCATTGGAGGAAAGAGAATCTCATGGTGGTAGTGGTGAGGTGGTACAACTACCGGAATGTAGAAAATCTATACAAATGGGTCAAACTCATGCATAGGAGAGTGAGGGAGAGTGTGAGGTGGTGGTGGCTCACCTGGGCCATGGCTAGGCATGGGGGAGATTTTCGGTGGGTAAGGAACACCATGGGGATGGTCGTGAGCCATGAGTGGCGGCGGATGGTGGCATGGCAAAGTGAAATCATGGGTTTCAAAACCCATTTCGGGTGGAGGAGGAATGATGGAGCTAGGGTGGCTACCGAGGGTGGGTTCTGTACTATTGAGAATAGAGAATCTAGTGGTGGTGGTGGTAGTGGTGAGGCAAGGTGGTGGCTCACAGAGGAGCTACGACGGCTTAAAACGGAAGAAACTCATTTCGAGTTTGGGGCTGCTGGCAGGAGGTGGGGCTGCCGTGGTTGACATCACCGACATGGGTGTGCTCATTGGCGGCTGGCAGTCTAGGTGGGATCGGTGGTGAGCCCTGATGGTCGGCAGTGGCGCCGCCACGGGCTAAAAGCTGAATGATCTCAAAAAGGGAGGGCTGCGCATGCTGGAGAGAGAAAGGAGAGATATAGAGGAAAAAAGAAAAAAGAAAAAGTGAGGGGTTTGGGCCTCTTCGGGCTATTTACAAGCCCGGTACTTGGGGGTCTTCAAACTAACAAATGATGCGTTTAAAACACTAATCTGAAAATATGTAAAATCAATTTAATTTAAAACATTCAGAAGAATTAATTGGAATATTATTTTAACTTATTTTAGTTCATAATATAATATTCTCCATCATTAATTAAATTGATAAAGCTCATTAATTATTTAAAAGAATAAAATCATATATTTAAATCAGAGGTTTAAAGTATAATTAAAATCCCACAATACTTTCAATGACTAAAATCAGGGTAATACAATGATCTTGTACAATTATAATATTTTGTAGCACTCCAAAATATATTTGTATTTTCTTATAAAACTGGCTTGGGTCGAATAACATTGGAAATACCTCATATAATATTTTCAAGATATTTAAAATATTTGATAGCATTGAAACACTGGGCGTATTTTAAAATCAACATAATCTTTTAAAAACACATTATCGGGGCTGAGCATGTGCTTTGAGACTTGACACATGCATCAAAACGCATCTCAATCGAATGAGAAAGGAACGAGTTGTCACTTCATCTCCTCGAGATTCATTAAGCATTAGGAAAAATAGGAAACAGGTGTTACACCGACCTTCGAAAAAGTCGAGTCAAAGTTGGAGGATGGCTATACTGACCCCGCTTTGGTTGATGCATAGCCCTAGTCACATCGTTTTCTAATTCATTCACATGACTTCTAGGTATGATAATCTAAGTATCCGCTTTGCATTTTACATCCTTTAATTTTGAGGCTTATATATTAATGGTTTAAGATGACGTGGATATTTGGGTTATATATTGACTATTAGAGGCAACAATGAGTTGTTTTGAATATATATATATATATATATATATATATATTATGGTAGTTTGATTTAGTTGGGCTAACGTGTGGATAGTATAAGGGTATTGTATACTTGAGTGTGATGATGTATATGAGGTGGTTGTGTTGGATTTGTAAAGATTGCTGGCCATCAATGTTATGACAAGCTATAATTGTTAGATTGGTTGTGTAGACATGCTATGAGTGATATAAATATTTGAAGTTGATGTGTGGGCTATGTGGGTTTGTGATTGTTTGATTTTGATATGTATGGTTTACTGGATTTTTATGCCTATGTGGCTACAGTGGCTGGTTAGACTGTTTTAATTGCTGAAAAATGTGATTGTTATTCTTGATGTGTGTGTGTGATGTAATAATGATGATTATTGAGTTATTTGACATGTCAAAAGTGAGTTATTTGACATGTTAGTTTATTTGACGTTATGATTTTGCTTAACGAGTGTATGATGAATAAACTACTAATTATGAGCTTTTGTTAATCCATTATTAGAATCGAGTAATTACTATGAGTAGATTTGGTGTTTGTGTAGGTTATTGATATGTCAATGCTTCTTTAGAATAGGTATAGAGATTGCTAGAGTTCATACTCAAGATTTAGACAATACATTACGAGAGTAAAGTGAGTGGAATTCTTTTGCTATATGAAATGTATGGACTAAGATTGACTTTGTAAAATATTATTCATATTTTGTTATGAAATGAGAACTTAGAAATAAAACCTCGATCATTTATCTGCATTACACATCAGAAGATAAAAATATTTTGCCATCACTACCGCAAACATGAGCAAGTTTTTGGCTCAATTCCTGAATTTTCTAAAAGGAACGATTATGAAAGTTTGAAAATTTGTACATAGTTTTATGAAGATGCTCTAACTATATTTTTAAGTATGTGAGAATTATCTGAATACGTATTAATGATGAAGAACACATTTTTTCTATTCTACTAATAATTGTATACTTGTACTTGCTTGACTATTCTACCCAATGTTTTGTACTCTATTTTATTATAATATGACATCTGAAAAACTTTTAGCATGGTGTTCTAATTTTGTATATGATTTGGATTCTGGTCTGCTCTGCTCTGTTTGAGTTCATACTAACTTCTTCATCTCTGAGTGCACCTATTTTGAAAACAAAGTAATTCTTTGTGTGGTCTTTTTTGTGTATACAATTGTAGCTCCAAAAATAATAAGGAAATTATTTACTTTTGTCTCTAACCTGTTTGACCACTAGGAATAGCACAACCCTACAAGGGGGTTAAATATAGCCTCTGATCTTATGTGATGCTCTGATATGATATAATGATTATTCTTAGTTTATGCTATGCTAAAATATTTTGAAATATAAAAACTTTGGACCATCGCTCTTGTTAACACCTCAAAATGACACTGCTTGAAATGAGAGAAAAATTCATTTATGACCCCACTAAAGATGTTTTAGGCCTTGATAGGTGTGGTGTAGAGCCCCCGACGGTAATTCGATGCGCTATATGATATCCGTGTGTACGCCTATAGTAGTGAGTATTATTTAAAAGCAGAGAAAATAAATAGATGGCCACACATAAATTTACGTGGTTCAGCATTAGGCTTACGTCCAGGGGATTTGGAGAGGGGAGATTCCCTATAATATGCTTATTTATAATCTCTTATGGTCTTTCATCCTCACTGTACAATGGAGCCTCTATATGATGTGGTTGAAGAAGATGAAATCTTCCAAAAGCCTGGCTGAAAAGTCCCTAAAGTTATATGTGCATATAAATGTTTAGTATATGTCATCTACTCATTGAGTTGTAGATAACTCATTCTCTTATTTTCATCATATTTTCAGATGACTTAGATGATACAACTGATGATCAACAATAGACAACTTGGGAAAGATTAATTGGGGTTAGGGTGTTGGGTATCTAAGGGTACTTTCGCTATTGGAGAATCATTTATCATTTGTTTGGTTTTCAGTGTGTATACTTGGTTTATGGAATCTTATGAAATTTTTGGTTATTATGTTGAGTTTAATGGGAGTTTGTGGGACAACTGATTTATTTTATTAGATTAGTGTACTAATGACCTTGAAAAGAATTTATGTGGTTAGTCTAAATAGATAAACTTATATTATGTTTTGAAACTTTGAAAATTTTATTTGTATTATGAGAGATACATTTAGATGACAAGAATTAACTCATTAGATTTCTGAGACTAGGGTATAGCAGTTTAAGTTTTAGACAAATTAATATCTAAAATCAAATAGGTGATCACTTAGGAATATAAGGACAACTGCCAATCATGTAGAATCGTAACAACATGAAACTCAGTTAATTGCATTTAGTTAGCTTGTCAGGGAGATTTGTACAACTCATACTTTTCTGTATATACAACACATAGGTTGCTATACGTCAGTGTAAGTTTAGGAATAATTTAAAATTTTCAAATTTATTTATTATACGTTGTTTATTTAATGAAAATGTGTGTAAATTATTCTACATTTTTGTTTCCTATTTTACATGGTATTAGATTAAACCTCCAAACTTCAACTAGTATTTCCTGTTTTTCATGATTTCGCCATGGCCACTTCTTCCTCTAAAAGTGTCCAATAACCATCAATGGCACCCAACAAATTACTATTCATCTCACACTAGCAAACTTTCTTTATTAGCATGCCCAGTTTGAGTCTCTCATTCTCGACCGTAACCTCTTCGGTTATGTCGATGACACTCATACTTGCCCACCCATATTAACGTTGACTAATGCAGCTGCAATTGCAACTCATCACATGATAAACTTATCAAATGCTATTCTAACTTCAGTGTCCATAGCTGTCATACCAATCATAACTATCTCCAAGAGTAATTCACTTTGCTAAAACCATTTTCGATGAGGTCACACTCATTGATGCCAAGTTATCTCAAGATGACATTGCATTGTATGTTCTCCATGGCTTAGGCTCTGAATTTCATGATATTATTGCTCTTATTTGAGCCCAAGAGTCCTCACTCTCATTTGAAAAATTACATGATCCGCTACTTGGTCATGAGGCCTATCTCAGACAGCTCGACTCCAGTTTCCAATTGTTGGTACTCACTGCCAATACCACTTTTTGAAGAATCAGTATTCACCATCACCAACTTATCCACCCTCTTTGTTGAACTCCAAATCAAAGTCTTGACAGTCCAAACAACGCAAGTACCCACTGAAGTATCAGTACTGTGATCAACAGGGTCATATTGCCAAATATTGCTCGAAATTGAAGCCCTTAAAGCCATTGTGAACCACACAACAATTGCTCCTAGTCATAATAAATGCTGGCTCATTGATTCAGCAGCCTCTCACAATATTACCTCTTAGGTTTCAAATCTACAACTTCATTGTCAATATGATGGTATTGATGATGTTATTATTGGAGATTGATCAGGTTTGCCCATTACTCACTCTAGCTCTCTCACCCTCTCATTTTCCAAAAGACAATTTCAAGTTCAAAATACTTTGTGTCCCTACTATTAACAAAGCCTTGATCCATGTTCACCACTTCATAAAACAAAACAATGTTATCTTGAAATTTCAACTAACTTATTTTCTTGTGAAGGATAAAAGAATGGGGGAGATTCTTCTTCGAGGCTCATGTGAACATGGAGTTTATCCTCTTCCTTCCTGCCTAATGCTACCCCGATTGCTTTTGTCCATGAACGAATATCAACGACTAGTTGGCATCAACACCTTGGTCATCCATCATTCAAAGTTGTCAATCGTCTCATTGGTTCTTTCTTCCTTCTTGCTAGTTCATATTCTTTTGGTTCTATGCATTGTCATTCGTGGGCGATCAATAAGGCTCATCAACTACCATTTCACAAAGATGGTGTAACAAGCACAACACCCTTTGATTTAATTTATACTGATATATGGGGACCTTCTCCCACTCCTAGTCTCAATGGTCATAGGTCTTATACAATTTTCATTAAGACATATTATGGAGACAGATTAGACCCTTCTTAGTCATGCCTCTCTTCCATCAAAAAATTGGGTTGATGCATTTGCAACAGCTACATATCTCATAAATTGACTTCTATCACCCATCTTCCATCATAAATCATCTCTTCAAGTTCTCTTCAAGCAATAGCCTTGGTTTAAAAAACTATGCTCCTTTCGACATCTATGCTTTCTTTGGATAAAGCCTTACAACACCAATAAATTTTAAAAGAAATCCATCCCATATGTTTTTGTTGGCTACTCTACCAACCAAAGTGCTTACCTATGTCTTCATCTTCCAAGTTAGTGCCTATACATCTATAGGGAAGTGAGCTTTTTGATGAGTTAATATATCCCTGAAAACAAATCCTGACTCATCCGCACATTTTTCCTATTTTTAACTAATTATGCATATCTTTTGAAGAGAATTTTTAGAGATCTCAAGACCTCAAGAAGTCCTCTCTTTTGCTTCTTCGACTCCAAATGAAGTTCCAGGCCTTGTGCAACCTAATGAGGCACCAGTGCCGTTTCAGATTAGGTAATTCCTACACATTTTGCTTCTCTAATTTCTTCTATCACCCAAATAGAAATTTCATATCCACCATCTCAAACACCACTCACAAGAACCATTATCTCCTATTCCATGATCAATATTTTTCAGCCAAAACAACTTCAAAATACATCCACGTACCCATTACCTGAACAACTCAAGGACTCTTGCGTCAATCAAGCCCTCAAAGAATCCCATTGGCGCAAAGCAATGTCAGAAGAATTGGCCACCCTCCTTTTTTATGGCATGTGGGAATTGGTTTCTCATAATCCAGGCTAGAATCTTGTTGGCAATGGCGAAACCAACAATTTCTTTGAGAATGGGCCGATTTTTTTACCATATGATACATTTATGTAAAATAAATAGAAACTAGAAAATCATAAAAACATTACTACATATAAACAAGATCTCGATAATTTGCTACATACACATAGAGATAAGATTCTAAAAGTACAACTTAATATATATTTCAGATTTCTAACTATAATATTCGATAAATTAACATATATTTATTATTATTTGTGTAATGAAATATTTAGAATTTAATTTTCTCATAAAACTATCAAGTGATCTTTTAGAAGGTCATCTTTTATTCTAATATGTAAGTTAATTTACAAAGTTTGATGTAAAATCTAAATATTTTAGTGTCACATTAAACATATAATGTTAAATATAATTGAAACCTTAAATATATTTTTTTCTTACTTAATGAAGTCTAGAAGATACAACCTCCCAACTATTTTCATATAGATTATTAGCCTTAAATGATATATATATTGTATTAATTTCAATTTGGACTCCATACATTTAAGAAGCCTACTATTGTATTACAAAAAAAATTGGAAAATATATTAATAAGTTTATTATCTCTGTCATTAATTTTAAATTAATTTTGGTAAGACCACATTCATGAAAATAGACATTCTATAGAAATTATACAAAATTTAAGAACTATAAGAAAACAAATTGGAGAGAGATCGCATTTCTAAGTATATTAAAATTCTAGAAGATTTTGAAAAGTATATGGGAATCATAAATTATATTAAATAAAATCTTATAATTATGGGACTATTTTGAATTTTCCATAAATTTTGGGGGGCAAGCCAAACATAGTTCCGCCATTGCTTGTTGGGTGCAAATTTGTGTTTCACAAGAAATGAAATTCAGATGGTATAATTAGTTAGTATAAAGCTCAACTTGTGGCTAAAGGATCTCATCAACAGCCAGGTGTTGAGTACTCTCAAATGAGATAGATATGATTAATTCACATAAACATGTCAAAACTCACCCGAGAACATCCAATCCGAGTTCTTCATTTGTTTTCCTTTGTTTTCTTACCCACCAAGACTTCTAGATGAATTCTTATCTAGAAGCCTGGGTGGGTGAGAAATTTAAAGACATTTAAAGAGATTTAAAGAGATTTAGAGATTTAGAGATTTAAAGAGATTTAGAAACCTAACACATGTTCCCACACATTTAAAGAGATTTAGAAACCTGAGAAACCAATTTGATCATCGTCACATGGCAAGGTCGATGCACTTTACTTAAGTCGGTTATCAGTTGACTCATATTCCTGTCCGGCCAATTAACACCCAATTTAGTCATTGATCCAGTCTTTATGTTCAAAAATACAAAACATGAAAGTTCTAGATTTTCCTCTTAATTTTCTATACGAATTAGAATCACCTCATTCGGATCTCATATGAATAAGTTATGCTCATTACACAAAAATACGACAGACCAGTCTAAGAGTTCATTCCAGGCACACCAAGTGTTTGATCTTTGATTATATTACTTTTTCTTGAATTTCTTCCTCAGATTTCAAAATTTTACATTTTTCTAAGTCAAAATTGAATTTCTCTAGTTGATACCTTGCTAAAATTCTCAAAATTTCATCCAAAATAACTCTAAACAAATTATAATTAAACTAAGCATAAAAAAAACAAGTGAAAATTTAGATTATTACAGTAATTATACTATAGGTACTATCCTTGGACATTGAAGGGAATGGAAGCCCTAGGTCATTTATTATGCTAGTAGAATTCTAAATAATGCTTGTGACAACCCGATTTTTTTTTCTCCCAATGGATTTATTTTTCTTATGCTTAGAATGAACGTTTTATTCTAGTCATTCTTTGGAAATATTCAGAGATATATTCCCTATTTATTTAAGCTTTTCCTTGCATAGGATATTGATAAGTTAGGCCCAAAATGGTGGAAGCATCCAAGTGAAGCCATAGGAAGACTTAAGGGAAGTGCCTAACGCTTTGTAAAATTTTTGGGACTTTTGTTTTAAGACACTTAGCACACAAAGAAGTATTTCTAAAATTCTCAATGAGCTTTGCATGTGAATTGAGAAATGCAAGTAAAGAAATTTGGTTTTTTATTTATATATGGAGTTTTGGGTATGAGGGATTATTTTGGAAAATATATAAGTGTTGGAAAGACCAATTGGGACACTTGGCACAAAAAGAATACATGTATTTTTGAAATACAAAAAACCCTTGCATGAAAATATGAGTAGGTAAGCCTAAAAGTTTAAGAGGAACAAGTAAGGAATATTATTCTCCTTTGATAGGCAACGGATTGGATGATTTTGGGAGGAATCGACTTACATTAGCATGCTATCTCTTGTTAGATGATGGAACAAGTGGCATAAGGTGATATAAAAGTAAGTCATGGAATTTTTCTCCCTTGCAAGTTTTGGATTGGCTATATAGTGGGAAGAGCCAAATCTTCTTTACCTCCTCCATTTTTGTCTCAATATTAGATTAGATAAGAACTAAATCTTGTCAATTTTGCTAAAATAGGAATGAGTGCTCTAAGTCTAGGGTGACATTTGGCATGTTAAAAACATGTGGCTTTTGGAAATCCAAAGAGACACTTGTTAGAAATTTGAGTTGGATGAGATGGTGTAGAAACTTGAGGAAGGCTAGCATAGAAAATGGAGTAAGGTAAAAAGAACTTTGTCTTGTTACTACTGGGGGCTGCGGTTTGGATGTTTTGGAGGGGAAGAACTCAATTCCATGCATAGCTCATTTTACTTGAGAGATAAGGAACAAAAAGGGACATGTGGCAAAAAAGATTTGATCCATACCTAACTTTGTCCTTTTCTTCACATAAGATTTTATCTTGAGAGATGGTGATGCATGACAAATGAGGAAGAAAATAAGTAAACTTGGAGTCTTTCTTTGGGAAAAATCGTGTGAGATAGAGATGGGAGGGAGGAAAGACAAAACCTTCCCTTGTCTTCTTCTAGATATTGATCATATGACAAAAAAGATAAGGACTTAGATCTCATCATGCCAACCAAGCCTAAAATAGGATTTGAGTGCTCTAAGTTTAGAAGGTAACATATGGCATCTAAGCATGTGTTACCTTTTGGAAATTCAAAGAGTCAATGCATGGGAATTAGAGTTAGGTAAGTAAAAGTTGGATTCTTCTCCTTGTGAATTTTGAATAAGGTGAAATTGGAAAAGGGGTAGCCGAGTTTGCATACTTCCTTTCATCTTATATGTATGGTACATCAAGGATAGATAAGGATTTGACTATTGCCTACCCTTTTGTCTTTTTCCATACAAAAAAAACATATGGCTTGTGTATGTTCAAGAAGCTTTTGCATAGAAAGTTGTTTAGGAGAACCAGTAGTATAGAAATTCAAGTCAAACAAGTTAGGTATATTCTTACCCTTAAAGCAATTGGATTGGATGTTATGGGGGAGGGATGAACTGACTTTACTATTTGTCTTTTTGTTCATCCACTTTAGCTTATTTCTTTGGCAAGATATTAGACAATTGGCAAGTGTTGATTGGAAGATAAAATAAGTATTTTTTTTCTTAGGTGAATTTTGGCTAAAATGGGATAAAATGGATGAGGTAGCCAAAATGCTAATTTGTTTTTATCCTATGAGATTTTCACATCAAAGATTTGAGATAATCTTATCTTATGTTAGTCTAAGTTAATAGGTAATGAGTAAGCTAACCTTAGGTGGACACATGGCATGGCATGTTTTGGTTTATTTTTAAATTTTTGTCACTTTTTTCTCAAAAGGTGTCGACCAAGATTAAGGCATATTTCTCCATTCCTTCTCTAAGTTTCGGCCAAAGCATAGCATCATATTCTTTCCCTTTCCTTTCCACTTTCTCACCCTCCAAACATTCTCCTTTTGACACACTTGTGTGTACCTCTTCAAGATTCTAGAAGAAAACACATTTTTTGCAAGAGTTTCTTTGCTAAATTTCTTGGAAAATTTGTAAGTGCACTCTTTGCTTAAGCTTGGCATTTTCTTTATATATATATATATATATATATACATATATATATACATATATAGTAAACTTGCTTGTTGGATGATTTTGTTATGTTTTTCCTATGCTTTGTTAAGGTGATGCCTTAAGTTTGAATTAAGGAATATTTGGATAAATATAGTGAAAGTTTAGTGAAAAAATTCAAGGAATATAGTTAGTGAATTTTGGTTAAGGGAATTGAATCATGGCATAAGGTATTTAGATGATAAAAACATTATTTTGGAGGTTTACAGGTTTTGGCTATGATGTTTTCTTTGAAACAATTTGATGCTTTTGAGCTTATAGTTGATTATACGATTATGACATAAGTTTTGGAAAAAAAATTATGTAATTATATTCTTTAATTCCCTTGATGAATAATGAAAGACGTGTTTGGTTTGGTGAAATTTTCATATAATAAAAAGTGATTGAAGAAAATTACTCCATAAGCAATATAGTGTTTCGGCTATAAAATCATTGTGGCTTGATTATTGAGCTTTGAAATATCTCAAGGAAAGCATGAGATGGTCAAAAAAGAAGAAAGAAGAAAAAGATTTGGGTTTGACCCTACTATGAGTTTCGACTTTAACCTTTTAAAGTTAGGGCTGATTTGTTTTAAAACATTTTTTATTGAATTATGTATGACTTGTTTGAAAAGAATTATGTTTGCATGATATAGAATGTAAAAGACATGGTTTGGAAAAAGCATACTTTATTTGTCTCATGAACCATGTACCATGCATAAGAAAATCCAAGTTTGCATGCATGTCCATTTATAACACAAGTCCTATAATTTGGATCATTATGTTTTTCCAAAAGAAATAGAAATAACAATAAGAATAAGATAATTGATGGTGAGGCGTTTTGATCTACTGTCAAAAGATGAAAAGTCATGTCATGACGGTGAAAGCGATTCGGTCTGCTGTATGAGTGACATGAACAAGAAATCCAATAGTGAAGGCGTTTCGATCTGTTTTCATACCGAGATTGATATGAATAAGAACAATGACACTAAAAAATAAGAATTACAAGAAAAAACATGACAAAGTCGCGAAAAGGTTTGCACCTGTGTTAACAAAAATAATTTTATGAAAATATGAAAGTTTGTATAAAAAAAAATGCATGGTACATAAGCCATGCATAATTCATGTCATAAGTCTCATAATCATGATACATGCATTTGTGGCGTTACTTATATATGTTAACAATGCTTTTATGTTATCTGTATACTTATTGAGATTTCTTGAAAATCTTACTCTTTTAATTTTGTCTGATAAACGTTAGTGCAGGAATAAATAGCTTAATACAAGACCTAGACTACTCAGGAAATTCTGAGGAACCCCTATAGGTGAAAAGGGATAGTTGTGTACTATTAAGAATCTGATACATTATATTTTATGCTTTATAAAGTTATGAGTTTGCATACCATGTGATATTCACAAATATTTATATTTCTTTGTCGATTATTTAGAATTAACCTTATTCCACTACAATATACATTACATATTGCTAGTAAGTTAGGTGCATGCACATTATTTCCAACATGAACGAAGGGTATGTAGTCTAGTGTTACATGTTCCGATACTTTAGTTTACGTTAAATCTCAAACGTAAATTGGGGCGTCACAATGCTCAAATGAATAACTCGACGACTAAAAAAGAGTTACTAGTTGTAGTTTTTGCTTTGGACAAGTTTTGTCTTACTTGATTGGTTCTCCTAATATAATTTTTACAAATCATGCAGCTAGTCGTTAAGTATCCACTTATAAAGAATGGTAGTGAGGTGCGATTACGATGGATTTTACCTTTGTAAGAATTTGACATCACCATCAAAAATAAGAAATGAGTGGAAAAAGTAGTGGTCAATCATCTCTCGAGACTCACATTTGAGGAGACCACCGATTACATGCCAATTAGGATGATTTTCCATATGAACATTTATTCTCTATTTTCTCTTTATCATGGTTTGCTCATATTGCAAATTATTTAATTACATATGATATACTGACAGGTTGGAGCACACAAGAGAAGAGAAAGTTCATGCTTGAGGTTCGCAATTTTTATTGGGATGACCATTTTCTTTTCAAATATTGCCCTAACCAAATTATAAGTTATTGCATCCTTGATGAGGAGATTGCTAGCGTTACTAAATTTTGTTATTTCCAAACTTGTAGGGACCATTTTTCAATTAAAAAAATACTGCAAAAATTCTGCAGTGTAGATTTTATTAGGCCACCTTGTTTAGGGATGCAAATATCTATTATTGCTCATGCAAAAGGTATCAAAAGTTAGAATGCCCTTAAACCTAATCTTAGTGATTGAAATTTTTGATCCCCTTAAACCCAATCTTAGTGATTGAGAATTTTTATTGATAGAGCATTGATTTCATGGGACAATTCCCTCCTTTTAGATACTAATATATTATTGTGGTAGTATATTATGTAATAAAATGAGTTGAGGCGACAACTTGTAGGAGCAATGATAATAAGACGATAATCAAATTTGTTAAAGAAAATGTGTTGTCTCGCGTTGGTAGACCACGTGCTATCTTTAGTAATAGAGGTACACACTTTTGTAACCATTCATTTGAGGCTTCGATGAAAAAATATGGGATTTTTCATAAAATTTCTCCTGCCTACAACCCTCAGAAAAGTGGACAGGTAGAATTTGTCAATAGAAAAATTAAGCAAATCTTAAAGAAAATAGTAAACCCTAACTGCAAAGATTAGTCTTTAAGACTAGTCATTACACTTTAGGCCTACCGTACAGCTTTCAAGACTCTCATAGATATGTCACCTTATAAACTTGTTTTTTTCTTAAGTCTTGCTACCTAACTTGTAGAGCTCGAATATCAAGCTTATTAGGCCATCAAGCATTTCTATTTTGACCTAGGAGAGATGGATAAGTTTGAAAATTTTCAATTGACTAAGTTAAAAGAATTGAGAAATTGTGCTTATGAGAACTCTAAAATCTATAAGGCTAAAAAAATGTTTCATGATAAAAAAAATAAAAAATAAAAATAAAAAAAATCTTAGAAAGACGTTTAATCCTAATGATCAAGCATATTTTTGAAAATAGGGAGGTAAAAGTAGAGGATTATAGAGATGGTCGAGTCCTTAAAGTAAATGTTCAACATCTTAAAATATTTATTGATAGACAAGTTCCTGATGTGGAAGACATTTCACTTGCAAACTCGATCTATCAACCTTGTCCACACTAAGCAAGTATTTTTTTTTATTTGTTTTGTTTTCATCATTTTTCTCCTTTTTTATTTGTTGTTGTTTTCTTTGTTTTCTGTTTGCAGGATAGTGTCATTCTCCATTTTAGTCGCCATCTCTTATTCTTGCCAGGCTTCTCACATCACACATCAGATGTATTCTACCCTATTCAGTTACTTTCTCTTTAGTTTTAATTCTTAAACATTGAGGACAATATTTCGTTTAAGTTTAAGGGTGGAGCAAATTATGCATTTACAAATACTTGCTGGAATTTTGTGGTAGGCTTACATGTGTCAATTATTTTTAGTTAGCATCACACATACATCCCTTCACATGTGTACTTATTCTCATGCATCGCCATCTTAGTGGATTCAATAAAACCATCGTGGTCAATATGCTAAGGTATTCACAAAATTTCTAATGCACCTATCCAAATTTTGCAATAAGATGATGGTTAGACACATGTATCTAGAGAGCTCTTTTGCTTAAGTCTTTATATGTGAGTTTTGGAGAGGATTGAGAGCCAACAAATATATTAAATTTTCATAAGCGTTCATTGAATTTTTTTTTAATTGGGCATTTCTTTTGAGAATATCATTGCATGGTTTGTAGTATGAAGGCGGATATACTTGAGATATGGTGAAAATCGATTTAGAATTAACGTTTAAGCCTTTCAAACTAACTCTTTTAATTATATATCCTAATACCTACACTATCCATATCTCTCCATATACAGTAGCCAATTTTGAGTCAAGAAACACATAGCCTTTTTTCTTCATATGCCTACACTATCCATATCTCTCCACATTAGAGTATAACATATCCACTGATTTTCTTTCTACCCTTGTTACTTCTAAGTGTGTACCAGATATAGAATTATTTTTTGTGAAAAGAAAAAAAAAAAAGAGAAAAAAGGGAAGTACACGAGCTACAAGGTATTCAATTGAATGAACTTCAAAGGCAGAAATACCAAAGTTGGTAGAAATAGCAGAATACTAAGGTGACGTATACATATTCACCAAATTGTCAAAAAAAAAGGATAAATGGAAAAAAATAAGAGCAAATAATAAGAGAGAAAAGAAGATAGGCATTATTCAGTGATTTGAAAGGTTGAAAAGTACATCAAGTGAGGAATGTGGTTTTTTTATATGTGTAATAAGATTCCTTAGATATGTACTTAGAAGTTTTCGAGTCCTTTACCTTTATTTTCATATATCCTAACCTAAGCCACATTACAACATTTTATTTTGACCGTTATAATTCCAAGTAAGTTTTGTGGAAAGTATGGCTGAATTATCATTTGTTAGTATTTCTATCATAAGATCAATGTTTGCTTATTGTTGTTCATAATAACCTTAAATCTCTATGCGATTATGTATACACTACTTGTCAACTTCGTAGAGAGAGCCCTTATATAAAATACTATTATACCCATGAGTTATAGAGTTGAACATTTTGTTTAAGATGTTTTTTGTGTTGCATGTGTCAAGGTTTGTGGTAAGATGGTTATGGTCTGGAGAACACACACTTTGTGAATTGCTATAGGTGGATTGATCTTGATGGGGTTATTGGATTCCTTAATTCTGAAAAATGTGAGTTGATGAGCTATTTTAGTGATTTTCTTTAGTCTCTTTCATCTCTTTTGCATACAAATTGCTAGAGACTAACAATAAGCAAGTTGGCAAGTATGATGAGTGGATGAAAGTGCACTCTAAATGCCCTATTATTATACTAAAATGCTAAAATGTACATAGAAATCATATAAATTAATGTGTATTCTTGAAATATTCCTAAATAGTTTTTTATGTTTAATTTTAGAGTCTATAAAAGAACAAGACAAAACCTAGTCAAATTCAAAGGACTTTCAAGTAGGGGTGCTACCGGCCCTACCGGAGGCGGGGCACCCATACCTCCGCCCTCCACCCCCGCATGGGTGGGGGTCCTCTTCCCATCTCCGCACCCCGTCATGGTCTACACGAGGGCGAGGTACCCCATCCTACAACAATGTGGTAGGGGTGGGATCCAACCACGCTTAGAGATGCATACTTGATAGGAACATAACATCTAAAATTTTGGGACAAGCAAACCAAACCACTAAACCCTAGTATCAATAACAAAACAAGAGATTACATATTCAGATTTTGGGACAAATAAAATCAAGAAGAAACAACTAGAGCCTGGTTTGCTTTGAGAAACAAAACTAAAAATCTCAACTCTTCTTAAACTCATTATTACACTTTTTCAAATTTCCATACAAAATATAATAAAAAAATTCAACTTTTTCAAATTCAAAAATCATTTTTTCAATTTTCAAAATAAAACTAATATTAAAAAAACTTTTATAATAATATTTTGTTCTTTTTTTAACTTTAAACTCATCTCATCTTTGAAAACAAACTAAGCCTAAATTACAAGAAAACACAGCACATGAGAATCGGATTTAGAAGGACTTACATTCGGCAATTCTGGAATAGAGAGACTAAACAGCAACGGAGGAGCTTGTTAGGGTGACGATTACTCGACTAAGTCACCGACGAAGCTAGTTGGAGGCACAACCATGACAAGAAGAGCGGAATCGCCGATTGAGTGATTCGAGGGAATTGGGAAATTGAACGCAAGGTGGGCAGAAGCTACATCATTTTGATTATGGATTAATAACCCTTTAACCAATACAACATTGTGCCTGCTTGGGTTTTTTTTTTAATACCGTTTTGTGCCTAGGTATTTTTTTAATATATATTATTATATATAATAGATTAGTATATATTAGGTTATTAAATTAATATATTAATTATATGTGGGGGCGGGGCGAGATATTTTCGAGACGAGGGTTCACCCCCTCTCGCCCCCGTCTTAAACGCTAAAAGCAAGCGAGGTCCCCTGCCACCCATCTGTTGGGCGGATTAAACCACCCATGCATACTGGGGTAAGGTAGAATCCGGGCAGGACAACGGGTGCAAGTACCCTCCGCCCACCCCTACTTTCAAGTGGGCAAGATGTTGGAACAACCTAAAAACTTTCAACGTGCATAGGACTCTTCAAATAAGGATGATGATGGAATTTGAGAGTAATTTGAATCAAGAAGAAAATAAGAGAAATACAAAAAAAAAAAAAGGAAATTGCAAGAAGTCTAAATTTAAAATGCGTTCAGAGACAGCCTGAACATACTTTAGTATTTTGATCTTAACTTCTCACTCAGATATCCGATTAATACAGTTCTTGATGGGTGGGAAAGCTATTTTAAATGGATACAAACCAAACGCATCTCTTATAAGGATTTCCAAATTCAAACTCATGAAGTTCGTACGTAGCTGCCAAGTTGAGTCCTAAAATTGAGGCAATTTGTTTTTTGTGCAAGAATCATGAAGACATTAGGGTTTCTTTCCTTCCATGTATAAACATATCATTAACATGGAATGGAGGAAAAATGATAGGATAGATGGCTCATCTTTGAAGACAACAAAAGAATACTCTTTTATTTTCTTAGTTCTTCCATGGAGAACTAAATCTTGAATAAAGTCTAGGGTAGAAATTGATTGGTGAAAATATTTTGACTTTATTTCAATTCATAGTGCTGAGGTCGTGTTCCGCGGCTTAGGCTACTCGGCAACATCCAAACAAATCAAGCCCGCACAAAGGTTGAGTGAGCGGGACGACAGTGCCCTGAGATCACTATAATGCCAAATCCAGTTAAGTTATAGAGAGAATATGGAAGTAAGTATGGGAGTAAAGATAGACGGATTAACCTGTGAGCTCTAGAGCCTCTGACTATTTATAGGGGTTGGTGTTCCCTGGGTGCGCCGCCTGAGAGGCATGGTTATTGTCCTACCGATTTTTCAGGTCATCATTCTTTTTGTCGTGTCTGAGCAAATCTCTCTGTCATCTTGATCCTGACCTGACGAGTTGTCCATCCTTCTGTACCATGGCAGTCCCTACTTTGTCATAGGGACGTGCTTGAACTCCTAACCCGCATTTAATGCGATGAGGGGCACTTTGGCCGTGTGTTTAGCGTGCCAGGGGCCCCAAACGCCTCTGTCTTGTGCTGTATTTAATGTGGCGTAGTTGTGGTAGGCACCCAAATTTAATGTAGCATAACCTTGGCAGGCTCTTGCATTTAATCTGGCATGCCTGCCTTCTTCTGACTCTCGCTTGGTCTACCAAGGGCTCGCCTCACCCAAGAGGGCAGGGCAAGGCCTCTTAGGGATTGGGACCTTCCCTAGGCTTAAGCTAGGCTTGAGGCTCGTTCCTCCATGTTGGGTCTCCTTTCATAGTACTAGGCTCAAGGTTCAATTTTCCTCAGGTAGGCCTCCCCTCACAATACCCCGCGAATTCTTATCGAAGGGACTGAGGTGAGAATTCTCTGGAAGTCCCCCCTCTCGAGCCCTGTTGCCTGACTTCATAAGAGGGGGCTCACCATCTCGCAAGTTGGGTAACCGGTTCGATCACTTGCTACTTCTGACCCGGGCGCCTAGCGTGTCTGTTCGACTTCTGTGGTTCGAAATTGTCATATCTGACAGGACTGTAGTGCTTGGTCTTCCCGCTAGTGATTGGACAATTAGCCATTAATGCGCAGTCTGCTCATACACGTCCCTTGAGCTTCCCAACTACATGTTCCACATTTTTGGATTCTGATTGGCTCGTGATCCCAATGCTCCAGGTCATGATTACCCTTCTCAAAATCCTCGCCCACGCTTCTTGATTCCCATTGGTCCATGTCATTCACACGCCTTGTCTTCCCAAAAATTACCGATCACATCTTGGGATATCACGTCGCTTCGTTTCCCGTGTGCCTTAACTCCCCATTGAAGTATAAAAGGGGGGGCCTTCATAATCACTTCTTCACTTCTCTTTGCCCCGTTACTCTGCCCTTCTTCTTCCTCGTGCACTTCTCCCTTGTGTTCTTGTTTGCAAATTCTTCCATTTTTCATCTTCACTTCTTCCTCTATCTACAATGGTTGCTGGTGGTGCTATTGCCTCTACTTCTGCCAAAGTGGGAAGGTCATCTTCCTTCGCTAGACATGACTGGGTCCCAAGTTTCCCTGCGAGTGCAATTCAAGAACTTTGCGACCTCCATGAAGTTCCTGCTTCAATCATACTAGAGCTCGTATGGGGCCTCCCTTGTGACACTGAGGGGAGGTCCGAGCATGTTCTTCTATACAAGATCATATTCGACAATGGCCTCCGCCTCCCGTTCATTCACCCATTGCGGGAGGTCCTCCACTACCTCGGGTTGACACCCACGCAGTTGCTCCCGAACGTCTGGCATCTACTCTTAGCCAGTTGCATGGTCTTCTGTATCACCCTCCTAGAATCAGCGACATTTATCCCAACTTCACAACTTGGGAATTCCTATCATTGTACCGCATTCTTTGTCAGGGCAGGAACCAGATCGGCTTTTAAACGAAGGATGGGGAAGAAAAGCTCTACACCCTCAAGAGCCGACACTCCCACGCAAAGACTACCAGAAGAGACTCCTCTTTGTCTTGAGGAATGGCTGGCAATTTTGAGGATGAGACCTAAGGGGAGTTTCCTGTGCAAGTCGAATGGGGGTTGCTGTCGTCCGCTTCTCTCCTAGATGGGAGATGATGAAATCGACGAAGTGGAGCTGCCATTCCTTACGGAATTGGTGAATCCACCTCCTCTCATCCCCAAGACCTTGGAATTTTTTCCCTATAAGGGTTTTACCCAAGATCGCGAGGATCAGGACGCTTGGGGCATGACCGGGTCACCTAGGAGGCTAAGCTCGAGACCTACCAGGCTAACCTGGTAGCCACTGAGCCAGCCCATAAAGCTCGCGATACTGAGCTAGATGATGCTCGGGCCTCTCTGGGCGAGGCCAACATTCAGCTGGAGGTATTCAAGCCCCAAGTGGTCTAGTCTCGTGCCCTCAGTATCTCAGTTTGGGGTTATGATTACACAGAGTGTATGTGAAGGTTAAGGGAGGAGCTCTTGGCCAATCCTACCTTTGACTTGGAGGGTATGAATCCTCCAAGCCTTGCTTCTGCTTCTGTTTCCAAGTCTTATGCCAAGAGAATCCGGACACCGAGTTATCCTCCCTTCAAGGCCCGTGACCCCCGCGAACCACCGCCTCCTGAGTGACTTTTGTATACACTTGTTTTTCTTCTTTTTTTTTGTAACGTGTAATAGCTTCGCCTTATCAATGAAACATTTGCTTTTCTATATGTGCCATGTCTTATAGTGTTCCCATAATACCCTGTGAATCTATATCGAATATCAACTCAATGGGGATTTTACCAAGGGCTGGGTCTTGCCGACTGGTGATCGGTCTTCGATTTTACCAAGTCTAGTTCAGTGACCGAACTGGGTCTCGCTGACCGACTGGTGACTAATATCTTCTTTATTTTTTCTTTTACTTCACGACTTGGAGTGCTATGGGAGGGTTGGGACCCGAGACTGATAGAGGTGGAGATGGGTGAATCGTCGGGCGAGGATTTATGAGTGGGCAAGGGCTCAGGACTCGACCTACGATTCGCTGTCTTGGTGGAGTTGGGAGATTGCACATGGTTGAAATAAAAGAGTTTGAAACTTGCAAGATTCCTCATTTTGATTTCATTGATAAAGCAAAAGGTTACATATAACATAACACCACTTTATTACGCATAGTACCTCTTCAGGTGCTTGGCATTCCTGGGTAAGGGAGTTCATTTCCATGACTGTCTTTGACTCAGTATGAGCCTAATCAATTACTAGTGGTCACTACATAAGGGTCTTCCCATCATGGTCTTAGTTTTCATTTTTAGGCCATAGTCACCATCGTTTGCTTCAGGACTAGGCCACCTAGTTTGAACGCCCGCGGCCTGACTCGGCTGTTGAAATATTGCTCAAATTTCCATTTTTGGTACGCTACCTGTAGTGCCGCTTCTCCTCTTCTCTCGTCGAGGAGGTCCAGTTGCCCGGTCAACTTCTTATTATTGGTCGTCAACTCAAAATGTTAGATCCGGAGGGTAGGAGCCCTTACTTCTACAGGTATAACCACCTTGCTCTCGTAAGTAAGGGCGAATGGTGTCTCCCTGGTTGGAGTTCAAACTGTCGTCCTATATGCCCACAGGACATCCTGGAGTTCCTCTACCCACACCCCCTTGTGCGCCCCTAGCCTCTTTATAAGTATGAACGAAAGGGTCTTGTTCGTTACTTTTGCTTGACTATTGGCTTAATGGTCGCCTAGCGACAAATACTTCACCTTCATTCTCAGCTCCGCGCACCACTATCAATAGTAGGAGCAATCAAATTGATTCTCATTGTCCAACATCCATAGGAACTTGGTGATTGCCTAAGTGGTGATTCTTGCCAGGGCCTCGGCTTCGACCCACTTAGTGAAGTAGTCGATTACAACCATGAAAAACTTGGCCCCTCCTTGGGCGGTTGGAAAAGGGCCTATAAGGCCTAGCCCCCATTAGGCAAAGGGCCAAGGTGCCGTGATGGATGTCAGTTCCTCTGGAGGGCAGTGGGATACGAGAGCATGCTCTTGGCATCAAGAACACTTTCTGGTGAATTCCTCTGCATCTCTGAGTAGGGGTGGGAAAAAGTTCCAACTTCCAATTTTTAATCTATTTCCGCTTCGATTCCAACTCCAATCAAAGTCAGAAGTCGGAATTTGAAGTCAGAGTTACTCCGACTCCAAAATTAGAGTTCACAATTGAAAATGGCGTTCAGTTGGGTTCCAATTTTGGACTCCGAACTTCAACTATTTATAGTTTATATATTATATATTGTAATATAAACATGAGGGACTCAAGTGGCCTAATGGTTTGGGCATGTTTTATATCCTTTGATTGATCCCGAGTTCAAGTCCCACAAGCCCCTTTTTACTCTTGCATTTTTGTGTTTAAAAGCCTTTAAATGACGTCGTTTAATTATGGTATAAAATCATCTCTTTTTAGCCATAAACTCTAACTCCTTCCTCTCTTCTTTGAATGGGTCTTGACTCTTCTCTTTCCCCACTGCTGGATTCCCCGCAGCGAATCCAGCAGTAGCCATCTCCTAACTCCTATCTTCTCTTTTCCCCCTGGCGACTCTAGCCAATAGCTATCACCATTCTCCACTTCGAAAACCAAATGAAGATGAAGGCTTCTCCACTTTTTCTACCCAGACTAAGAAATTATGGCAGACGGTGGAATCAAAGGCTGGATTCGATGTTGTTAGACGATGGAGTCGAAGGCTTCTAGAATCCAAAATAAGACGAAGCTTCCGATGGAAATGAGGTAGATAAATGCAGTCCATTTCTTCATTTTTTTGGTTTTTTTTTACACTAAATTCCTTGTAATTTGTATAACAAAGAAATGGATTCCAATCGAAGGTCGGAATTCTGACCTCTAATGGAAACTCTAACTTCTGATTGGGACTCCTTTTCAGAGTCGAAGTCGGAGGGGATTTTGGGCTCCGACTTATGTTGGAGTCGGAGGTCGAAACTTCAAACTCCAACTCCATTGGAGTCGGAGCACAGCTCTATCTCTGAGGGTGCCTGACCAATAGTAGCTTGTCTGGGTTACTTTTGCGGCCAAGGCTCGCCTCCCTAAGTGACTTCTATAGATGCCTTCGTTTATCTCGACCAACACAAACTTGGATTCTTCGGCAAAAAAGCATTTTAAGGAGGGGTTTGGAGAAGCCCCTTTTGTATAGCACCCCCTTCAGCAGCATGAACCTCGCGGCCCTATTTTTGATTTTTTTTCATGCCTTGTCCGGGTTGGCGGCTAGCTTACTGTCTTGCAAGAACTCCATGATGTCTCGAGGCCACTCGGGGGGTAGGCTGTCACATGAGATACTTCTTTCCCAATGGATGGGGTGTCAACCACCTTTGCCTCAGCACATGCTCTGGGAAGGGGAAATCTTCCTGTCCTGAGGTGGCTCTTGCCAACCGGTCAGCCTGCTGGTTATCAGCCCTCATACACCAGTTGGAGATATGTCTTCAGTTGCTCTCCCTTGATGGCAAAGACTCTCAAAATTTGGTTGACCACGACTTGAGAGTCGGCGCACGCCTTAACCTCCTCGGCCCCTAGGAGACGAGCCACGATCAGCCTAGCGAGCAAGGCTTCATACTCAGCCTTACTATTAGTGAGTTTAATCACGTAGCGATGCTGCTCTCTGCCACTGGTCAGGATGTGCACCCCCTGTGCCTCCTCCATCTTTGCATGCTAATCCATCGACATAGACCATCCAAGGCTTGCCCTACAATGCGTGTGGAACTTCCTTTGGGAAGCCTATGAATTCTAAGACGAAGTTTGCTAGTGTTTGCCCTTTAATTGCCTTCCTGGGGACGTACTCCAGATCGAACTCATTGAGATCTATCACCCATTTGGCCAACCTTCCCGAGGTATTTGGTTTCTGCAATATGGCCTTCAGGGGTTGATCGGTGAGAACCCGAATGCTATGGGCCTAAAAGTAGGGTCGAAGCCGCGATGACTAAGGCAAAGACTAGCATCTCCTCCCGCAGGTAGCTGGCTTCGGCTTCGAGGAATGCCCTACTGATGCAACCATGGGCCACTGACCCTTGACGGTGTCTCTTACTAGGACGGCTGAGATCGCGCTTACAAAGAGTGCTAGGTAGATGATCAACATGTCGCCTAAACTTGTCTAACTGAGCAACAAAGGGTGGGTTAGATACTTCTTCAGCTTGCTAAATGCTTCATCGCCCCATCCTTGGGCCTTCCTCAGCACATAGAAAAAGGGCAAGCATCGGTCGGTTGAGCGAGCTATGAAGCGGTTCAAGGTGGCTACCCTACCTGCTAACTATTGTACCTCATGGTGGTTTCGTGGCGCGACCATTTGGGTGATGGCTTCCACTTTCTCCAGGTTCACCTTGATCCCTCTATCTGAGACCATGTACCCCAAGAACTTACCCGACTTCACTCCAAAGGCACACTTAGCCAAGTTGAGCTTCATCTTGTACTAACGGAAGATGGTGAAGGCTTCACATAAGTCACCCAAGTGCTGTTTAGGTAGCCTGCTTTTGACTAGGAGGTCGTCCACATAGACCTCCATATTCCACCCAATCTAGTACTTGAACATACTGTTTACCAACCACTGATAGATTACCCCTGCGTTCTTAAGCCTAAAGGGCATTACTTTGTAATAGTAGAGCCCCCTGTCGATGACAAAGGTCATCTTCTCTTCGTTGCCTTGGATCATCCTTATCTGGCTGTATCCCAAGTAGGCATCCATGAAACTAAGGAGAGGGTAGCCTAAGGTCGAGTCAACAATCAGGTCAATGCGGGAAAGAGGGAAACTATTTTTTGGGCACGCCTTGTTGAGGTCAGTGAAGTCAACACACATTTAACATTTGTCGTTTGCCTTCTTCACAAGCACCACGTTGGAAAGCCACTTAGAATAGTGGACTTCTTTAATAAACTCGACTGCCAAGAGGCTGTCAACCTCCTCTACCATCACCGCATAATTTTTGGTGCAAAAGCCTATTCTACTTGACTTTTCGAGTGTCAGAGTCGACGCTCAGCCGGTGCTCTGTCAGACAGTTATCTATTATAGGCACGTCCTCATGAATCCAGGCGAAGACATCTCAATGCTCAACCAAGAACTGCTTTAGGTGCGGCTTTAGGTCTAGGGCCAATCTGGTGTCTACCTGCACTTTCCATTTGGGTCTCACTGGGTCGAGGGCAACCAACTCCAAACATTCATTGGGCTCGGCCTGTCTGAGGGCCTACTCATCTCGAACCTCCTCATCTTAGTCAGTCAGAGGTGGGGGAACGAGTAGCTCGGTCGGTCATTCGTTCACCGACACCATCGACTGCTACCATCTAGAATTCGTGCCTCAGCTCGCAAGCCTAACATTCTCACGCCAAGACTTCCTCTCAGGAGGTTCAGCGTGGGGCGTCACAATATGGCGTTGTGCGAGAACGGGGCCTTGACTACCAAGAAATCAGTGATGGCCATTGCCGTTCTCGGGGCTGTCCCAACCAAAACTAGAAGGGTGACCAGCTCTACTGGTTGAATCACATCATCGGTGAAGCCTTTGAAGGGGGTCGAGGCCGATCACAATCTATCGTGCCCAATACCCATTTTGGCGGAGCTATTGCTATTGAGCAGGATTCTTTTGGTGGTGAAGTGTGCGACCTGCAAGGTCACCACCAAGGTGTCCTCATGAGAGTGGAGGATCCCTTATTTGTCTCGCTCGTCAAAGGTGATCACGAGGCTTCATGGGGGCTGGCCTCCTGCGCGAGCACTTCGCGCCGTGAACACTTTGCCGTAGCGCACATCTCGGGCGTACGCCTTTCTTGATGAAGAGGTCGCGCCGCCTCTCGAAACCCCCCTGCGATTGTCCAGATTTCACCCAAGGGTTATCTTCCCCTAAGCGAGCTTTGGCAGTCTTCATGCCTTGATTGGCATATATGAGGGCTTGTGCTTCATTGGGCTAGCGAGGCTCCCCTTTCTTGCCAGGTACCTCACTGCTCTTCCTCCCTTATTCTTCTGAGAGTGTGACAGTCCTGGATGTTGTGCCTGCCAAACTAATGGTATTCGCAATATACCCTCGTGGGCAATCACCACGTTAGCTCTCTACTTGGCCTTGGTTCTCGACCACCTTCAACTAGCCAACTAGTATGGAGACTTGACTAAGGCCTCTGGTTAGGATAATCTTGTTTCCCCCCAACATTGGGTTTGTTTCTCCTCTTGCTATCTCGGGAAGGGCCCTCTTGTTGATTTGTAGTCCTTCTATCCGCCTGTTCCAACTTCTCGCGTCGGGGCGCGGTTAGAACCTAGGGGGTGTCCTTGGCGTTTATGTACCCATCAACTCTATCCATGAACTCTGCCAAGGTTGCCGGGGCCTTTCTCGCGATTTCCCCCATAAACGGGCTCCTAGGCCATATCCCGCCTAGAAGGACAGCCAAAGTAATCTTCTTGTCCTGATTGTCTGTGGTCATGCGTTCTTTGTTGAACCGAGAGAGATAATTCTTCAGACTCTCTTGATCATTGTGCTTGACCATGAAAAGGTAGGCTATTAAGCGCCTCCTCTTGCAGCTTCCCAAGAATTGGGTCAAGAAGATGCGAGTTAAGCAATCGAAGTTGTTGATCGTTCTTGTGGAGATAGTCTCAAACCATCCTTGGGCCGCTCCCTTCAAGGTGAGCGAGAAGGTGTTTTGCATGCCACTTTGCCTAGGTAATCGTGCAGGCCCATGCGCGTCCTAAACGCCTCCAAGTGTTCAAATGGCTCTTTGCCTCCATCGTAGAGATCCATCTGGGGCAGTTTGAATCTTGGCAGAAATGGTACAGCCATCACGTTTGTGTTATAGGGTGTCCCCGAGCTGTTGCATAGCTAGCCGATTATAGAAGACGCCTCGATTAACTTGGCCATCTTCACGTATTTATCCCCGAGCTCCCTGAGCTCTAGGTGTAGCTTGCGTCTCTCTTTTCCACCTAGTCCAATTCCTCTTCCAGCCGTGAGTTCACGTGCTCACTAGCTAATAGCTCATGGTGGGCAGTACATTCTTCGTTGCCCTTCCGCAACCTTTTGTTTTCCTCAGTCAGCTTCCTAACGGTCTCCTCCGTTGCTGCGAGTCTAGCCTCCATTGCACTGTCGTTGAGTTCTTCTTGATGGGTTGTTTGGGACCGTGTTGTTGCTAGCATGTAGAATACACATCAATGGAATCCCATAGACAGAGCCATTGTTGAGGTCGTGTTCCTGGCCTGGGCTACTCGATGACGTCCAAACAAACAGGGCTTGCACAAATGAGCGGGGTGGTGATGCCCTGAGATCACTCTGATGCCAAAATCAGTAAGGTTATAGAGAAAATATAGAAGTAAATATAAGAGTAGAGATAGATGGATAAACCTGTAAACTATGGAGCATCCGACTATTTATAGAGGTTGGTGTGCCCTGGGCGTGCCGCCTGAGAGCCATGGTTTTTGTCTTGCCAATTTGTTAGGTCATCATTCGCTTTGCCATGTCTAAGCAGATCTCTCTTACATCTTGATCCTGACCCGACGAGTTGTCCCCCTTTCCGTACCATGGCAGTTCCTACTTTGTCATAGAGGCATGCTTGAGTTCTTGACCCACATTTAATTCAATGAGAAGGACACTTCGTCTGTGTGTTTAGAGTGCCAAGAGCCTCAAACACCTCTGCCCTGTGCTGCATTTAATGCGGCGTGGTTATACCAAGCAGCCGCATTTAATGCAGCGCGGCCTTGACAAACCCTGGCATTTAATGCGACGCAGGCGTGCCTGCCTTCTTCTAACTCAGTTCTAACCATCGCACGACCTGCCGCACTAGTAGCCTCTTGCCCGGTCTACCAAGGGCTCGCCTCCTATCCCGAGTCCTGTGTTGCTCACCTCGTCTGAGAGGGCAGGACAAGGCTCAAGCTGGGCTCGAGGCCCGTTCCTCCCTATTAGGCCTCCCCTCACACAAACAATAAGCTTAAACGTTTAAGATTCTAGGATTCAATTTTCTATTTGTTTTGGATATTATAAGCTTGAGACAATTATGTTGAATCTTGCTATATATGATTTGATTTTGTTAAGTTATAGTATTATGAATATATGATTGTGACTCAAAACATATTTTTCATGTCATTGATGTGATTTTCTGTTGCAGTATTATTTGTGAATATAGGATCATTTTAAATCTGATATTTATTTCGGTACATGAAAATTGTGATTTTTAAAGTGAGAATAGTTTCTAGATATAAATTTGAGAAAAATAGATAAAATATAATCTTATCTTACGATTAGAAATTTGATACTATAATTCTTAATTATTTATATTGGTTGAAAAGGTCAAAATTTTAAATCCAATTGATGGAAGTCCAAAACTTTACTTGTTTTTTATCTGTACCCTAATCTCATTTTAATCATGTGCTTTAGGTAAAATTTTATATTCTTGTCAAATTGTCATTTAATCATTTTCCTTTAAGCCTGAGACTCGTAGTGTTTCTTCCGACTCCCTGTTGATCGACATCCTGAACTAAACTATACGACCATATAGTAGTTTGGGCGTAATCAGGTGTAGAAGGACATGTAAACATAATTGATACATCATTAAGCTGCAATTCTTTTACAACAATTTTATAATTCTACGGTAATTTTGTAACTGTATAGTTTGACTGTAAATAGGTTGTAAAATAATTATAAAAGAGATGTAAATATATTATTACTCAAATTTGATCCTATATACCCAGTGGGAGCATCGTTTTAGAAATGACTGCATATTTGCTCAAATTTGATTAAAAAGCATCCTATTACAAACATTAGTACTCCTTTCCAAATCTTAAGACGCACACACGTGAAAAATTAGATCAAACAGTAAGTGTAGTTTCACCATATGGCGATTGAAACAAGAATATCAGTATACAGTAAAATTGTCATAATTAAGAGAACACCTACAGAGTAAAAACAAAAATTACACAAAAATAATGTTACAAACTAAAGTAGTTTTATAACATCTATTAGATCTATTTTGTAGTAAAAATAACTTTAATCTGACGTATCATATGAAACCACATCAATTTATAATTTACTTCTATATAATGTTTTGTTACTAAAATAGTTCCCTTCATAAAGTGCCCAATGAGGAGATGTTTTGGCTTTTGCTTCCCCCCCCCCCCCCCCGGCCACCCGGCGCCCCCCAAAAAAAACCAAAAACAAAAACAAAAAGTTTTCACAGAAAAAGTTAGATATCCATTAAATGGTCTATAAAAGCACCCCATCTTATTTTGGCTTTTGTACAATGCTTTTAGACTGTATTTAACTTCTTAAAGCAACTTGAAGCATACACACGAGGTGATCTTTTGAAAAATGTAAGGTGATGTTTGTCAGCTTACAAGATGGTGCAGCCCGCTTCATCCCTGAACAGTAAAAGAAAAATCCGTAGCAATAAATACAATATTCTCTTAAAGCAACCTGAAGCAAATACTCCCTGATTTTGATTTGGGAGTGAGATTATACATACCTCTTCGTGTCTTCATAATTACTCAATGTTTGCTGGAATTTGAGACAAATTGGACCCGTCTCCTGAAGATTCGCATTCTTTGGCCCAGCGATATAAGCCTGAACAACAAACTGTGGAGTTCTTTCCCTGTATCATTGAATAAAATACCAGTTCATCAGCAAACGACAGAAAAGAAAAATAATACACAGCTAAATAGATCTTTTTGCAGTCAACAAGCCTACCTCCCTTCATATTCTGATAACCATGCCAAGTACGCCGCACCAAAATACATGGACACGAATGGCTTGGTTAGATCTTCAACAGAATCAATTCTATAAGCCCTGTAGCCCAACTCCCTATACACAACAAGGAGAAGTACAAGAAAGTTTCAGCTTTGTTATAAAAGTACAAAGGGGTTGTTTCAATCAGCCCTATGCAACAACTGGAAATAGTTGAGACCTTACTTCATAGGATTTGAACCATTTTTGTTTCTGGCAACAATCACAACAAGTAGTTTATGTTACTCCTGGAACGGTCAATTGAAATTTGGGCATATTGGGCTCCAAATACACAGAACCATTTTCATGGATTTTTAAATATCAATTTGGTAAGGACTATCTTGTACAGATGAATGTTAATGCATTCACTATGAAGCTTTAAAAGTTAAAAATCAAATTAGATTATCAGACGTCCCAATACCTCAAAAGAAGCCAAAAGTCATAAATTTCTTATTGTAGTTGGCCAAATTATGAAAGCACAAATGGCACTTTATTACTTAAACATTCATCTACATAATCTAAGAATTCAAATGTACTAGGTTAATCACATACATGTAAAGCCAGAAAGCTGTTGCATAGTCAATTCCCATTATTCCAGGACGTGGGCCAACTCCATTGACAAAACGCATGTTAACAACCTCCGCAAGAGCACAAAGAACTGTCTGTGCACCCAAAGAAGTAATAGGAAAAGAATTAAAAAATTCAATTGCAATAAGCAGAAGAACAATAAGGAAGATAGAGTTGAGATGAAAACAGCAGTTTTGGGAAGCTTAGATCAGCTATAGTTAAAAATTCCAGATGGCTTAACAATTTTTCACTGTTTCCATAACTAAATTTAATATAATTAGAGAAATATGAGATTATAATGCTTCCCTATTGGCATTTATCTTTTGAGTTCATAATGAACTTCTCCACAACTTAGCAAATGTTAGTTCAAGCCTGGAGGGAGAAAATTATAGATCTAACAGAATACACTGTAGCATCATGCCCCAAGGTCGAAAAAAAAATGACAAAAAAGAAAATACTGGTTCAGATTTTTTATTCTCGCCTCCATCTCACTGCCAGTCAGGAGTTAAAGACCTCACGATTTCCCATTGTCAACAATTCAGTCACATCTTAACACTTCAAGATCGATGCTTGATTCAAAGGAAATATGTATGCTTAGACAGCAGATATATAAATAGAAAAGTAGAGGTACAAGCTTGAAAGTGTATACACGACAATTCCAGGATAAATGGAAATATTTCACATTAATGAATTAAAATTGTGCAGGTATTTATCTAATATTCTGTAAATCCTATTAGATTTCAGTAGCAACTACACCAATAGCGACAACCCAAGAATTTGAGGAACCTACACCGCATTCTATTAACTGAATATGACCCTAACAAGGCAATAATGACAATCGTTTAAATGGAGAAGGGGGGAGGGGGATAAAATGTGCAATGCATCTTTGTCATGTTCATGAGAAAAAAAAAAGAGACCTGTTTACCACAAGCCAACAGCTTTCATGACAAGGGCTTGGCATGCCCCTTACTTGATAACACTAATTCATGGAAAATGTTAAAGCAACTCAGATTCAATTGGTTGAAGGTCAACAATTACAGAAATTAGATTTAGCTATGGATACAAATGAGAAATGCCTTTAACTAAAACATATGGTTATATATGTGTCTCTTATTCAAATAAACCAAAATACCTAGAGGAAATATAACATAATATGGAATTTATATTAGATAATACTATTGATAAATACTATATAATAAAAAGTAATTTTGAAAAGGAGAAATGCATATTTAAATGACTTGGGCATACTGATCTAGCCCACAAGCAGGCCTACATGTGTGTTTGACACACATGAAAAATGTGGTTTAAAGAGACTCAAAATCACTTGGTCACACTTGGATGGCCCTGATCAAGCCTGCAAAGGGTCAGCAGCAAGGGCCATCCATGTGGTGAAGGATGGTGGCCACCCCTTGGCAGCCCAATCTGTACCACTATGGTGGTGGCTCTTAGTGGCACATTTTCTCCTTGAAAAATGCTAGTTTGCCCACTAAATTTGACACTTCATGCATTTTATTTTATTTTTTAAAATTTTTTTTACTTAATGTTTAAGGAAGTGATTATTAGTGTATTAATATTTTTTTCATATTTTTTAAAAATGTTTTAAAATGATAAAAAAAATCAGAAAAAAATAAAAACCCAAATTTCGACTAGCGGGCAAGGTGAGCAGTGTTTCTCAAGCGGCAGAGTAGCACCACTCTTTCTCCTTTTGCTCTCTCATATTTTAAATTAAAATAATTTTTCTGTTTTTTATTTTTATTGTTGTTGATAGAACTGACATGGAAGTAAGACATCCATGTGTTGCCTTTGATTGGCTAACATGTGTATTATTTGCCACGTGGCACCTTGGAACATACAAAACTGAGCAGGAGATCAATGGTCGGACAGAATTGTGAGCTTCTTAAAACTCGGCGATGAAATATGAGAAAAGTGAGAATTCGAGGACCTCTTTGAAAAATGATGAAACTCCAAGGACTGATAGGCAATTCACCCGTCTAAAAGTATGTCTATCATTAAGCCTATTCATCCGGGCCAGGTACAACCTGACTCAGTTTAAAATTTTATTTATTTTATAATACTTTTGAATTTTCTTTAAAAAAATATTTAAGAAAATTTCGAATCCGGATGAACACCTCTACCTATCATCCAGTCAGTCACATTTTCCTATTTTTAATTAGAAGTATGTGTGGTACATGTATCTAAACCAGCCAATCTTTCCTTAAAGAAAATTCTTGACAAACAAATCCAAATACAAACATATTATGGTAAATACAACTCCAACAAAAGCATTAATGTAGGAATAAAGTCATGAAACACCATCTTATTTACAAGAGCTACACAAATTTTTCTAGATGAAGTTCATACTTACAGGTTTAACTGCTTTTGTGCTGAAGTGTTTTGACAAAATGATTTCTGCAACTGCCTGCAAGAATGTGTCAATATCAACGTGATGACATTTGTCATATTCATATATGCTTCAATTGTGCACCAGCAACATGATAACTACAGGTACACTAAGATCCTGAATGAGGCCTTTGTCATTATCCACTACCTTATTTTAAAATGAACAAAAAACATAAAATCATAAATGAAATATTAATGGAAATATTAATGGATAAAGTCAAAATGTGGTAGGGAAAGAGAAGAAAAAATAAAGCACAAATCCACGTTATGGAACTAATAACTCAAGGAATGAAGATTGTAATGGACTCATACCTTTAGTTCCACCCGTGAGAGATAGGGCCTTTTGCTGTCATCATGGGAAAACCGTACTTTTCCTCGCCTCTCCCCAGATTTAGTCCACTCTTTAAGGACCTCAGGATGATTCCACAATTCTTCCATGTCCTCTGGAGAAGCTCTAGCGTCCCAATATGTGTAAACAACGCCTGCTTCATCAGCATAGACACAAAAGAAAATCACCCATTATTATAACAGAATTAAATTAAAATCAACAATAATATGTTCCAATTGTATAGAGAAAGTTTGGAAAGAGTAGATAACATTAGTGACAGCATTTGCAAAGTGTGAAGTTGAATAGAAGAAAAGGAGAGCAGAAGGAGCATCATGCATCATATACTAAAACACCTTAAAACGGTGCATTAGTCCATTGCAATCAACTACAATAATTAAATTATCAAAAATACTGCTTTAGAAGAATTCTGCATCTGATCACCATTTGTATTGGAGTTGTCTTTAAATGCGACTCAATCTTTAGAATTGGAATTAGAATATTTTACTTTAGTTTCACCGCATTAGAGGGTAAAACAGAATGATATGCACAGGACCAAGTCAGCTAGCAACATATTATACTTCAATAGTATTTCCTCCCCTCGACAAGGTTCATAAAACCTTGTACTCATGAAAAAGAAAAATGTTCATCGTTTTAACATCTGCATGATGCAAAGGAAAAAATGATTAACCATAAATTTTATTATATTTTTTAGTTATGTCTATACTGTGCTACTAGAATTGTTTGAAGGTTGACTTCTTTGTTTACTGAAGAAAGAAAAAAAGAAGTATTATATAAGGAACAAGAAAAAAAAGCAGACCTTCTACTTCATAAATTATATTAAGGAGTTAAATATACAATCATTTAATGCAGAAATGGATTTAATGGCTCAATAGAAGCAGACCTACTTCAAAAATTATATACATGATAGATGACCCATGTTCCAAATATAAAAAAGAAATTGAAAACATTTAAAAAATTCAAAGAGCTAAAAAACAGAAAAATGTTTGGAATCCAATCATCACAACAGCATCGAATTATATATTCAAAGAACTAAGAAAGATGCTGTGAAGTTTGTTGTTTGACAACGTTTGATGAGTAGTCACTGAAGTGAAATGAGGCAAATGGTTATAATTCCTATTCTGAACATTAATGCTGAGCATGAAACCCAAGTAGCTGGAAAAGGGACAACCAGGAGTCTGTGAAGCAGGTGTAGGTGTTGTAGATGTTGAAGCATCATTTGACGAAGGACAAATATCAAATAATTTTCTGCAAAAAGAAATGATACAATAGCAATCAATTTCAGAAAATTTTCAGAGATTACTTAATCTTATGAGACATTCGCTTTGCTTCTCATAGGCTAGGGATCCTGCTTTCTAGTTAGATAGATGTGTCAAAATTACAGCATAATTTGCTGTTTCTGCAGCAACTTATACATTGTTTACAGATACTGGGATAAATGGTAGGAATATCATGGGTGTGTAGAATAGCATGGATATGTATGCGAATTATGGAACTTGTGTTTCTGAGCCTTAAACATACTACTATCTTGGGTATGCTCAAGCAAAATTTTTTAAAGCATGGACCTCTTTCTTGGTGATGATGCAATTTATGTACGAGAAACCAGTATATTAGACACATTCAGGGATTGAATGAAAATGGGAATGGTAAGATCAAACATAAGTTAACTGTTACAAGTTTGAGATGACTTTTTTTCTTCTAAAATTCATCCAAAAAGAAAAGATTGGCAACTCAATTTATGGCTACTCTCTCACCATCCCTGAATGAAGAAATAAAAGATCTATTATCATCATATAGAGATAAAAACCTTCAGCATGACACCATATCACCATATAATATGCTAATTCTCATTTTCACCATGTTACTTACAAATTGACGTATAGACAGTAAAGTAGAGGAAGAAGAAGAGGGTGAAATTAAGCTTCTACACGCACATGTAAAGAAATTATTGAAAGGACATATTCAGACATAGCAGCAATGAAGTATCGTTGCATGTCAATCATATATACAACATCCTAAGTGGTTCGGCAAACAACATATTTTCCCCCACCTCTTTTTTACAGAATATTTTACATATTTTCCAGTCCAAAATGCTAGTTTTTACATAATTTCCAAATCATCATAATGGATAGCAAACAACACCTGGATGGAAGACTTTCTTTGACTGAAAGATACCGTTTCCAATATGCCAAAGTTGATTTATGAGTTGCCTTTTTTGGACCCCTTTTATATGACCTAACAATGAACTCTTCACTTCTTTCACTGCAAAAGGGTAGCATGAATCAAAGTACCAAGAAAATCAATGTGTAATCATGTCAATTCTCACTATTAGTTCTTTTTTTTTTTTATAACAATACAGATGCATTATGAGCCTAAAAAAAGGCATGCATGGAAGAGGGACCTGCAAGAACCATATTTTTTAACTTACGTATGCTCAAAATTGCCTAACCACTGAATGTAAGCAGCACCAAGATATATGCTTACAAAAGGCCGGAAAAGAAAATCTGGATTCCCCTCCACTTCATATGACCTGTACCCCAACTCACTGCAAGCAGGTTGCAGTGTCATTCAAAAAATCATATGAGTTAGATAGGCAAGATAAAAACTCTCACCACAATTTGAAAGCAGTTACATGCTAAAAGAGGATCAGGACATGCAGTTGGTACCTGACCAGCCACTCAGCAGTTTTTATTGAAAGTTGCATGATCCCTATAGTAGCATCCTTAGTTTTTTTGTCATATCGCATAGCAAGGGGTTGTCTGTCGCTTTCAAGTTCAGCAATAGAACATATCATGTACTGCAGCAAGGAAGGGATTCCAAACGTGGAGAGGTCAGAAACGAATTGCAAGCAACACTTCTCAGTTAACAAAAAATACAACCTTTGCAAAAAGTTGTAGCAATTTTTTCACTAAAAAACAAGCCCATGCAAGAGTTACACTCTACTTCGAATCCAGAAAATCATGAGATCCTTGTTTGGGCCTCTTCCCGGTCTTGTGGAAACTTCCAGTGTTAGTTGAAGTAAAGTGTATCAAGACTAATTGACAAGTGTATGAATTTATGATCCTTGTTAACACTTATCTTTGCAAAATCAAAAGATCCACCATTTTTACCCAAAATCCAAAAACTACTTATGTTGCAACTTTCCAGGATCCCTGTTTTTCATTCAAATTTGAGGGTGAAAAATTTGATCATTGACAACGTTGGAGGATAAATCCAATTATACATTACTCTTTATACTTCAAAGCATGCTAGATTGGAACTACTTGATATTTGGCATGAAGATAGCCAAGACATTTTTTAAGACAGCTAATCATTATACCAGTTTTTTTGTAATAAAGGAACACTTTCCCCTTTGGAAGGCATGTTAAGAACTCATGAATTGAGAGATGAAATGTTTATATCCTGGTCAAGAAGGAAGACACAGTATGAAGTTGCGGGAATGACTTTTAAGAATGATGGACCGATTATATACACAAATATACTCAGACATGCAATACACTCTCATTAGATAGATAGGGTAACAGATACCAACTAGTCATCTTGGCCACACAAGCATTAGAATTGAAAACCATTAATGCACCTTGGAGTAAAGCATCAAACAATTCCTGAGGGCAGAAAAACATAAGCTGAAATGAAGAGGCTCAATTGGCAGCTTCCAAGAGTTCCATCATCAATATTATTTATATCACAACCTCATGACAACTGTTTCACAGAAACTTTGGACAGTAGGAAAACATCACCCTAGAGGAGCCAAGGAAGTATGGCACTATTCTTCTAGTTTTTAAAACAGCGAAAATTCTCAATACCTGTTCTTTTTAAAATAATTAACCTGTCCGTAAGCAAGGTCATAATGTTATGAACCGAGATAATTATTTCCTAGGCCTGCACAATGAATTGCAGCACTAGAGGGAAAAAAAATTATGGCTACTTTGAGGTTGCCATGACCTCCTAATACAGTAACACTTTTTTGTACTAACCTGATCAATGATTTAACCAATATAAAGGAGGTCTACATTTATAGGCATCAGAAGATCTAAAAGACTTTGATTTGGTATCTAATATCAGCACAAATCAATTAACATAACCCAAGAAGTAAGAACTCCTTCATTGAGTAATAACTAGACTCTCCATACTCCCAGTTCTCATGACCGCACACAACTCCATCTTTGGCACTTCTCGCTAGAGTTAATCCCTCTTCTCATCTTTCCTTACTTTTCTTCCTTTTCTCCAGCCCTTCTTTTTAAAGTTGTTTTAATGGAGGGCAATAGAGGAATGCCTACCCTCTTCCCAGCGTGAAGGTTTTTTCAAAAAACTGAGGATGGGTAACGGAGTTCTCACCATTCAACGCCAAGTCAACTCCAAGGGTTGTTTTTTGCAACTAGCCAAATTTGGGAATGGTAGGAGGAGGGGTTTAATGACTATCCCTAAATGGTTAAAGGGTAATGGATGGGAAGATTTTGTGTATCATCTCAGACTAGTTGCTAGCTCCAAAACTCCTATTTTTGAGAATGCAAACAGAGTGTATAATGAGTGTCACTAGATTGTAGGCGTTAGACGTGAGGGCAAGTCTAGTAGTGGGTTGGATCCAGGGAAGCCCCTCCCTTCTAAAAGTGCCTTGTTTGCTTCAGTCTTGTGGACTTCGGCGTGTCCTGCGACGGGGTGCAGCTTTGTCATGGCGTTTGACATGGGTAAGGTGTTAGGAAGTTATGGTGATAACGGACGTGATCCATTTGAGGCCAATTGTAGCCTAGTGAAGTTTGGTATGGGAGATTCTCTTACGGTGGCTCGAGGGTGGGGGAAGTGGAAGGTGTCTTGTGGGCTGTCAGAGCTCAGTTGACATGGGCCTAGGCCTTGTAATGGGCTTCGGCCATGAACTGCCCAGGCCTGTAGTGAAGCCTAAGTCACACAGCTACAACAGATGTAATCCAAACAATGCCTAGGCCTGAAAATGGATCTGGGCCCGTCGAGGTCAACCCAAAAGTTCGTCCATTTTGAGTGGTGGGCTAAAAGCCTCCCTCGGGCCCATGAGCCAGTGGTTGCTCCAGCCACCTCACCAATGCCATAGAAAGGGTCACCGGCAACCCTCCAGTTCTAACCAGTGCGGAATCCCCGACCCATGGCATGGGTGTATAGCTGCGATGAGACCTCGGCATCAACGAGTTTGGCTCGGAATATTGTTGCTACCTATTCTCATGAGGAGCATATCATAAAAGTGGACAATATGCTCCTTAATTTCAGCGATGTTTGTAAGTTCCCTACCTTCCGAATGTAGAATCTCAATGACATTGTTCCATCGATAGGAATTAGCTATTATGTAGAAAAACTTTATGCTCTTGTCCTCTCCTTTAACCAAAGAGCCCAAGACTATTCTCCAAGAAATCTCCTCCACAAGGGTGATTTTTTCCAGCTCAGTTACAATAACCATTTTCTTTGCCTTGTCTTCCATTAAGAGGGTCCCAGCAACGTCTTTATCATCAAAACACTACAGCTCCTAAAAAAGAATATGCCTCTAGTCTTGATTGTTCCCAAAGGCTTTCATATTCTATATTTTCATATTCTTTTCAGGGCTTTAAGTTTCCAAGCCAAAACAAAAGTAGGAGTGCTTGAAACTTGGTAGACGGACCACCATAGTCTAACCTTGTCCATGAATTCATTTACTTTTGGCCACATATTCTCATATTTAAGGTATCTCATTCCCTCATGGAGACTCCCACAATCCAATAAGAGGGGAAAATGGTCAAAGCAAAGCCTAGGAAGTCATTTTTTATAAAAGTTAGGAAAGTAGGCCTCCCAAGAGGGAGAAACAATAAATTTGTCCAGCCTAGACCAAGCCCTCCCAATGGACCAGGTGAAGTCTCCTCCAACCAAAGGTAAATCAACCATCACCAACTCAAAGATTAGTGCTAAGAAATCAGCCATGGCCAAACCAATGCTAGAGTCCCCCGAACTTTTACTAAGAAACCAAGTGATGTTAAAGTCCCCACCAATACACCATGGTCTCTCCCACCAATTGTACAAACCAGCAATCTCATCCCAAAGGAGCCTTCTATTAATGTCATCATTAGGCCCATATACGCCAACAAAACCCCACTCAAAACCATCATCAATGTTAACGAAAGAGCAAGCCACCAAAAATTCACCGACGTACTCCTCCACCAAGTTGACTACTCTCTCATCTCACATAATACCCCTTGAGGCCCCCTTGGAAGCAAGTGAGGCCCTGGAAGCAAGTGAGGCCCATCCTGCATAAAAGCAACCCCACAAATTTTTTATTACGTTTCTATCCACAGTCTTCAGCTTAGACTCTGCAAATAGATTACATCAACCTTCCATTTCCATATCATATTCTTCACCTAAAGATGCCTACTTGGATTGTTCAATCCCCGAACATTCCATGAAAGAATCTTGAGATTCATAAGAACCAGGATTCCCTCTATCGTTGTGCCTCCCCTACTGGCACTTCCTTCGGGGAGGACAGGTTGCTTTGGATTCATTCGGGGAACAAAAACTTCTCGGTAAATCCTCTTTTGAGGTTATGTTGATCTATTCTTCCATTGTCTACACTTAGAAGAGAATTTGGAAGAGTAATGTTCTCCTCAAGGCTGCTTTCTATGACAGGTTGGCCCCACATGGGAAAATATTGACTAATGATAAGCTAAGAAAGCGTGGTACTGTTATAACAGATTGGTGCTTTATGTGCAAAAGAAATAGTAAATCAGCGAATCATCTTCTTCTTCATTGCGACGTGGTTAAGGCTCTATAGGATGATCTTTACTAGGCTTGGTATTGCTTGGGCCATGCCTAGAATGGTGGTAGATTTATTGTCATGTTGGAGAGGTATTCAGGGCAATCGTCAAATAGCGGTTGTATATAAGATGCTGCCTCGATGTCACATGTGGTGCACTTGAAACGAATGGAACGGTTGTTGTTTTGATAACAAGGAACGTTTGATGGGAGGGTTTAGGGACATTTTCTTTCATACATTGTTAGTTTGGGCTTCAGCTTATGTATTTAATGGGATTTGTTTTACTGACTTTTATGCTGTTTTCCACAAGCACTTAGCTTGTAATTAGGTTCATCTCTTGTATACTTCCTATATACCTAAGCAAGGCCTAATTATGTCAATCAATAAATTCTTCTTATAAAAAAAAAAGTAATAACTAGAGAACTAATTGACTACTGATAACAAATAACAACTTGAAACAATAAGTAACAAGACAATTTGAAACCCGATAGAATACTTAAGTCACGTTGGACACAGAAACGGTTGAATTTCATCCCATTTCATCATCACAATTTTTTCAAATTCTTACACAAAATATAATAACAACTCAAGTTTTTCAAATCCCAAAATAATAATAATATTAAAAATTAATATTCTAACATTATTTTATTCAACTTTTAACTGTAATCTAAAACCATCTCATCTCATATCATCTCACTATCCAAATGAGACCTTAATATTCCTACCCAAAGACTCTAACACATTCACTGTGTGTTTATAAATCACTACCGATCAAAATATATAAATAAATCACTGCGCCCCTATTTCCACACTTCATATGTCCTTAATCTACTGATCTTAAAATGTGCAAAGTCATATGCTTTCATAGAGTCTGTCTCTGCCTTATAAAAAGATGCTCTGGCATAATCAGCTGACAATCCACATAACTTCAGAATCCAGGTTCCGTCTAATGAATCCTCAAACCTACGGTGTTTAAGAAGTTTTCTATCAAGGAAATGTGGATAAATGCAAATTCAAAAAAAAAAATCCAGAATGCTTTTTGAGATCAAAAAATTTTGAAAACATACTCAGGTCGCACTGATGATTTAGGAATAAGAACACTCGAATAGAAGCATGTTCCTGGAAAATAAAATCATTTCAGACTTGGAGTATTATATTTCGTTGAAAAGAAGACGTACGAGATCTATTCGTGAATCGAAATGTCTGCGGACAACAATCTCAGCCACAGCCTGGAAAAGCAGCACCTGATGTAAGTTAATAATAGATAACAACTAATGACACACATCTAAGCATATCTATCAAAATCAAGCAATTTAATATATGATTGTTAGCGTCAATTTTTCTGAGAAGTTGAAGAAATGTCGTGTCATTATGAAATTAAGCCGACAACAAACGAAAATGTAATATAGAACTGAGTCAAATCCAAGAGTATGAAAAGCAGCCATGATAGAACATTGGAATTTGGTTTGTTGTCGTTAAAAAAGCAATTTGATTTACCTTCATTTCAGTCTGTGTCAAATAAGGCTGTCCATCCGGATCTCGTGAGAGGTGAACTTTTTGTTCTCTAGACTCTCCAGCATCTAACCATTCAGTCCTCACTTCGGGAATACTCCACATTTCTTCCATGTCAATTGGATCAATGCAATCATCCCAGTATTTGAAGCTGACAGCCATCCTAGCAATACTACAGAATCTTTCTTATAACATCTGAAACAAAAAAACAAAACAAAATGGATTATATGCACGTAAACGTGGGTGGAAGACATTTACGCAAGCCAATGCAAAGTAATCCATGTTTCATTTCTTTCTGATGTACTCAAATGTGGGAACCCAAAAAAGCAAAACACCCAAATGCAAAGATGCAGTATACAACAACGTACGAAGGGACAGAGAGGGAAAGGGCATTGACAGATTGGTTGGAGGAACCGAATCCCTCCCAAGCCCTGATTATGGAGAAATAGAAATTAGAAACCAATGGATAAGGTAAGCACCTAAAAAGAATGATAGAAAAACGAATAACAAAAAAGAAAAAAAATGGGCATTGTATGGATGAAGACAGGGTCGACCATTGTTACCGGGAATGTCACTGAAAATGGTTGGTCGCAAAGGTTGTCAGAGGGTGACACTTGGTTCGCCAACCTGTCTAGTCTCAGGTGGTAAGGGACTCTGTTAAGATACGTGGCCAAGCTCATTCTGTATTACAAAATCTTTTCGTGTTTTTAAATGAAGAAAAGACCATTTTCGTGACGTGGTATTATTCATTAACTCAATTTTTATCATACTCTCGTCAATTTATAATATGAAACTGAATGATATATTTATAAATAAAATATAATAATTAATCTTTAATCATTTGGTATTATAATTCGTTTAATATATTTTATAATAAAAATAATTTAATAATATCACGTATTACATCAAATTATATTAATTCTATATTTATTTTTATATCCTTCTTTTATAATTAAAGTATTTCTTTTTTATCATATATCCTCTATTAAATTTTAATAAATAGGTGCTGTTATTTATTTCTTAACAAAGAGTTAAGATTGTATTTCTAGTAATTGTCTCTATCCTAATTTTGTTAATAAAATCCTCCCTTGTAGTGAAAGAAAACCATGATAATAAGTAGAATATTTGAGATTTATAAATATTCAAAATAAAGACCATCCAAGACACCAGAAAAACAAAAACAACTCAAATAAAAGCCAAAAAAGACAAGCAAATAACAACTAAACAAGCCTAATCCAAGATAAATAGCAAAAGTACCTGCAAAACAAAACAATAAAACAAACCAATAAATTAGAAACGCAAACAAGGTAAATCAACTTTGTCTAGACGGATGATGCCCCTCAAAAACCTTAGCAATGAATTCTCCGTCCCAAAGCATCTTGATAAAACTTCATTTCCTCTACGAGCCAAAATATTCATAGTTTGGTTGGCTTCTCGAAATTGATATCATATTACAAAAATGGCCTCATGAAGTTCCCTAAAAGTCTCCTCCCAAAAGTGTCAAAGGTACCACACAAGGCAGCTTTCCTGCAATAATTCAGTTTACTACTATTTTGGAATCACATTCTATTTCTAGAAAAAAAAAAAAAATCAAGAATTTGCATAGAGCCACCCCTACTTTCAGAACTCTCAATTCAATTTCATTATCAGTACTTTGTCCAAAATAATAACAAAAGCCTTCCAAAAAATTATCCAAAAAATCTAGGATGATCCTGCCTCCACCACAGGATCTCAAATTATCTCGACAACTACTATCAACATTAAGTTTGACATATCCTGATTAGGTTTATTCCATCTCACCAAATGAAAATGAGTAGTTTGATTGTGCATCGACAGAACAAGAATATCTAACACGCTCAAAATGTTTTCATCCGAATTAGAAAGATTTCTTAATTTTTTTTGTTCAGCCAAAAAAGATCGAAACCAAATTATCAAGGAACGCCAAAGCGATTCAACAAACTCGACCTGCCCTTCCATCAAATCCTAGGTGCTACTACTCACCTCTATTATTTTACCTCTTTAAATTTATTATTAGTTTAAATTTATTTTTGATTTTTTTTAATTTAAAAATTCACATGAATATCGGTAACATTTTTAATCAATTAAAAATTTAAATATACTAACAACCACCTTGAACGGACAAATAATGATGTTAATTGTTAAGTAACATTATTCCAAACAGAAATTTGGCCGTGTCACTCTCACGTCATCACTACGTAATTAAAAATATAAGTATTAGATTAAAAAATTAAAAATCAAATAATAAGCTCTGAAAAGTCATTTTAAGAATTGAGAAAACAGAAATAAAATTTAAGAAGATTAAAAGAAATTAGGGGCAACAAACATGGACATGTCCCTTTGGGCCTTTCGGTCTTGGAAAACTTATCACTAAATAGTAAAATTCACATATTTTAATTCTTTATTTTAAAAAAAAAAAACCATTTTTATTTTATGTCTTCTAGTTGGGAAGTGATATATATAATTTTAGAATGTGGATATTTTACATGGTACTCTTTTTAATAAGAAAAATATATATTTTACAATTAAAAAATTAATTTTTGCCATATAGATTCTAGATTAGTCAATCTTTTTTTTCAAAAACTCTCAAATTATATCTAGCGTTACTTTTTTTAGTTTGTAAAAATTATCTCTTAAGTTATGGTTTCAAAAATTCAATTTTGGATGTTTAAGATTGATGAAGTCTAAATTAATTTCGATTGAGGCAAAAGGCAAAATTAGAATTTGATTTTTGAGAGGTAATTGACAAAGTGTGTGGTATGTATAAATATAAATAATATATGTTCTTTACATGTGATTATATAAAAAATAATATTCATATCTCATAAAATTATATACAAAAAATACATGTCCATAAATCATCTTATAAGATAGTTTTCTTTAAGATTTTCCTAATTTGATAGAGATTATTATAAAAAGAACATAAAATGAAATATCAACTTAGGATTTTTCTTTCAAATTAAACTCGACGATAATTTTTCTTAGAATAAAATTCATCTATTATCATTTCTGAAGTGAAATTCTTATAATTTTTTTAAAATATAAACTAGCAAATAATCTATAAGAAACTCATATTCTATTCAAATATATGAATATTGAAATTTGGGAAAATAATTTTAATAAAAATTTTAAAAATTTGAATATTGAGGGACAATTTTAATTATATAAAAAAATTATAATTTTACATACTATATTAATTATTTTTTTTAAAAGCCCCTAAGCATAAGATAGTTCCGCCCCTAGTTGAAGATATCGATTGATTAAGAACAAAGCTTTCTCAGAAGTTTGCCATTTGCCATCCATAGGTGGGAACCAATCTAGAACCACGATCTCCTAAATAACAAACACATCCCAATATGCATGCATGCATGCATGTGATCATATCATGATATGCTGCTTAATCTTATTATCTCATTGGCCAAAGTGCACGTGGGATTTGGTCGTACCTAATTCAACTATTCTAATAGTAATGCGAAGGAGGCAATCAATGCGCGCAACGTCAAAGATGAAAAATGGTACATGGATCTTACATTATTAATTCATGAATTATGGACATTTTGCTAGTTGGTACTATTAATTTGAACAAAAGATAATTTTATATAATATCAAAATAGAAATTTTGAATTGACTGCATCATGATTTTTGTCATCTCTAGTCAACATCGACTAATATAACATATTTTAACTCACTTTATGACTTAATCACTAATGAAAACCACTTAAAATACGACACATTAACTAGTGTGTTTGAGGTTGATAAGATTTTTGATAAAAAGTAACATTTTTCTAGAAATAATAAATTCTGCTTTGATTAAATCTCCATCTATCATTTAATTTGAACTACCGATTTTAAGAGTTTTACATAATAATTAAAATTTATAGGGATCTTTGCATGGCAAAATGGTAACTACCATAAACAGGAGGATCACGATGATTTCAAAAGTTTAGTTTGAAATGAAGTGATTTCATTTCGAACTAACTGTAAGGATTTTTATTCAAGTTGATTTCATGAGTGATTTAAAAACCATTCAATATTTATTTCTAAAACTCATATTAGGCGATTTCATAGAAAATTTTGCTACACAAACACTTTAATTTATGCATGTTAATCTCTTAGTGATCTTTCATTCCCTCATGTCACTTAATTTTATCAAACAACTTTCTAGCAATGCCTCTTTAAAACATATAAATCATGGTCATAAACAACATGTTAGAATAGTAGTTATTAGAACCTCAATCTTATAACATTGTCAAATGTGAAGAAAGTCACTCATTAATAAGAACGAGATTCACACAATGAAGAAGCAAAGAACTATTTACTCACTTGCACATTTAGTCGAAGAACACATATAAGATGAAATACATTTTATGGTGGATTTCTCTTTCTCATAAAGCGTATATCCATACCAAACATCGTACAATTCTTAGTGCAAAAATCATATTTGTGTCTAACTCAAGTTTCTATATTTGTTTTCCTCCAAAGAAATAAAGGTCTCAAATTTAAAATTTTGACTAAGTACAAGCTACATAGATTGTTGGGTGTCCATAAACTGTTCTTTTAAGTATAATTGACCTAATCCTAGCTCTCACTAAAACAACATATTTTTTGTATCATACAACTTCTCCTTTTAGACAAGTACTTAAGGACACAATTACTCATCTTTACTTGCTATCTCTTCATAGCACCAAAGGCAATTGCTTGTTTGAGTGAGTCGATCTATACCTATTGACATATAATGTGTATGTGTGTGTACAAGTCATGCTATATAATGTGTAAAAACTCATATTGCATTAAAATTCTAAAGTGAATTTCATCAAAATCTCAAAGATAATTGCTTTGTAAACTAGCAAAAATAATAATTACAATCTATGCAATGTGAAACTTCTAACATGAGTCATAAAAGTGGCTTTAGCTATAGGGTTTGTCAGGGGATCAACAACCAAGAAACTCATAGAAAGATGTTTTGGGACCATTTATTTTTGTTTCATCATGTCTCTCAGATAGTGATATTAGATATTAATGTGTCTGATTATTCTATAATCATTTGGTTCCTTATTAAATGTGAGAGCAGTCATGCTCTCACAAAAGTCATCATTAGATCAGAAGTGTCTACATTAATGTCTTGGTATTGTAGGAACCTCCTCAACTACAACTTCTTGAACTTTTACTATAGCATTAGCATATCATATGTCTACCTATAACATTAGCATGAGGAACACGGATCATCTTTTTCATTTCTTTATGGTTTTGAGACATTTTTTGGAATAAGGTCTCGCTTTTGTCATTAAGGTCATACTTCCCAAATGAATTTTGTTTCATCTCAAAATGAACGAACAACCACTCTTTAGTAGCAACAATCTTTCCCTTCATTATTCACAACCAATAAAATGCCGTCAACGTACAATAACAACAAAACAAAACTCTTCTTGGACCATTTTACATAAATGCATTGGTCTTCTACGATCATCATAAATTTATTCGAGAGAATGGTTCAATAGAATCTTAGACATACATCACTTTCTAGATGATTGCTTCAGGCCATATATAGATTGATTAAGTGTGCACACTTTACACTCTTGACCTTTGATTGCAAAACTCATGTGTTGTCCATATAGATCTCTTTATATAATTCACCATTGAGAAATGTTATCTTAACATCCATTTGATAGAGTTTTCAATCCATATATACTATTATGGCTATAATTAGGTGAATTGAATCAAACTTTATTATTGGAGAAAATGTTCCTCATAGTCTACACTCTCTTGTTTGACATATCATTTTGTCACAAGGTGATCATTGTACCTCTGTATTGACTCATTTGCTTTGCATTTGACCTTTAGAACCCACTTGCTCCCAATAATCTAATAGTGTCCTGCCCTAGCAGTAGATCTACCATATCCAAGATATCGTTGGTTCTTATAGATTCTATTTTATCATTTGGCATTTTCATTTACTCATATTTAGTAAAAGAGAGCATCTTAAATTGATCTAGATCCATCATCATCTTGTAGAGCCACTACGAGACTTTACACTTCAATTTTAAAAGTTCGTGCATCAGCCAAGCTTGCAATTGTTTCCATGTGAACTTCTATGTGGCTGAGTTTATTTCAGATGGCTCCACAAGTGATGTAATAAACTCATGTGTTGCCTAAAGTAGTCCAATGCTTTAACTTTATGGAAGACCAAATAGATATTACCATATCAAGAAAATCATATGTAAACGAGAATAAATAGACAGTTCGTGTCTTGCCTTCACATTCATTAGACAATAAATATTTAAGTGGACTAATTGCAATGAAAAAGATGTTCGCATTACTTTGATTTTCCCTTTGTTTTTCTAACAAACAATGTTTACATTGAAAAATGTGATTGTAGCGGTATTGCTTATATGGCTTTCTCCAATTAGCCTTGTCATCCTTTCTTGTCTAATGTGGAAAATCATAATATATCATTTATATGTAGTAAGAGAAGAAATAGATTCATTCATTTTTTAATAATTCAAATATATTATTATAAAATAATCAAAAAGAAAAGCACAACCATAAAAAACATTACCACAATAGATAGAAACACCATTGTTCTCGAATAGAATACGAAAATTTATTTCAACTGAAATAACTACAAAAAGTAAGTTTCTTCAAATTTTGGGAGTGTATAGCACATTGTGCAACAATAAAGTGTGACCGCCTCACAAGTCTAGTTAGTAGTTATCTCAATTTTAGTATTCTTGTGTTTGAGCCTAAATGCTTTGTGCAAGCCAAATTCAACTATATAGATTGAATATTTGGACTTAACAGCCTCTAGGCAAGCTCCAAGATATGCATCAACGGTTTTGATGTTCTCATTGTGCATCAAATTCTAACTCTTTTTCACCAAAAGTAAGGTAGCAAGCATATCACAACCTGGACATGTTGATCATCGGTCTAATGCTTTAAAAGTATGTTTCGATAATCATTTTAATTTAAATATTATAATGGAATATTTTGATATCAATGCAATGCAATGTACTGTTTCAAGATTATCTATAAATATATATAAACATACAAAATAATAAATACATGTATATATAAATATTCATCATGTATGTATTTGTGTGTATGCGTGTATAAATATTTGGGGAAATTATAAAATGAATCTACGTTGAAAACAATGAAAAAAAGAAGGTAGAGATAATGGTGTTAAAAGATACTAATAAAAAATTATAAACTTGAGTTGAGAAACAAAAAACAAAAAATAAACTTAACAAGATTTAGAGAGAGGGAGAGGGAACATATTTAAAGTTATAAAATCAAAATTATAAAAATGACTTTTAAATTGTAAAATTACATGAATGCCATCAAGATTTAAAATGTATAAAAATAACATCCAAACTTAAGAAAGTTACATATTTTTCATTAAAATGGCTTAAAACAGAATGTAGTTTGAATTGAATCAGAATAGACCAAAATAGAATGTGGATGCATATTATATTAAGTACTACACTAAAACGAGAAATTATGACTGCAATAGAAGCACATCACATTATGGCAAGGTGATGTTTCACATTTTAATGAATTTTCCACTTTTTTAATGGGATGGTTAAGAGATGGTTGAAATGGAATTCAAAACTATGCATCAATCAATCAGACTGTTTGTGGCCACCTTTAGTTTGTGGATAATAGATGACATTGTTCTAAGATGACATTCAGAGTGCATCTTGTGGGAGTTAAGTCTCAGGGTCAACCCATGTAACCTCATGAATAAAATTCTCGCACACTTCACTTTTAGTGCCTACCAGATAGTATGAACAGTATTATACTCCTTGAACTCACTTACTCTGGAGAGAGAGAGAGTATAGAGTGAGTTCAGGGAGATTAACCTCATTTCGTTACCGACTTTATGTGATTTATGTTCTCCTAGTCGAGCCTTGTCTGTTCAAATTGCCATATTGCCGCATTTAACGCAGTCTTATCGGCAATAGGACCGTTAATGGGGATTTTCAGTGGTGCATATCATGTGACATTAACTTCTTGCGCATCACTTGAGCCAGGGCCTTCTCCTTCTCCTCACGACTTCAAGTCAGATTAGATGCACTTGATTCAAGGGCCCTACTAGAGGCCTTACAAGCACACGGCGGCCCGATCCTATTGGGTTGGAAGAAAATATCCCTTCCACTTCTCATCTGTTATGAAACTTAAAGAAATGAACTACTATTGCAAAAGAGAAATAAGAAATTCTCTCTAAAACTCTTAAGAACTGAAACTTTCTTTCTCTCTCTATTTTTTTTTATAAATTTCATTACAACTGAAGCCCCTATTTATAGGCTTTGAAATTACTATGCAAGTTACTATGCAAGTCACTATGCAAAATTTAAAATAATAGTGGTGGGGTCATTCACATAATTTAGTGGTGGGACAGGGGCGGCTGATAAATTTCGTTCGTTCATTATACTCCCCCTTGAATGACCGCCAATAAGAAATCTGCCTCGTTAAAACCTTGCCAAGTAAAAACCCAGTGGGAAGAAAAACCAATGGCGAAGGAAAAAGAGTATAGTCTTCTTATGTATCCACAAGTGCTTTAAGATTGCCTCATTAAAACCTTGCAGAGGAAAACCCAATGGGACAAAACCTCAGCGAAGGAAAAAGAGTACAATCAGCACATTTACTCCCCCTGAAAAGTGCATGACAAAAAATCTTTAAGTCTTCGCATTCCAATGTTATGCATAATCTTCTTGAATGTGGAAGTTGGTAACGCCTTTGTGAATAAATCTGCCAGATTATCACTAGATCGTATCTGCTTGACATCAATTTCACCTTTTTCTTGAAGTTCATGAGTATAAAAGAATTTCGGTGAAATATGTTTGGTTCTGTCACCTTTGATATATCCTCATCTGATTTGAGTGATACAAGCAGTATTATCTTCATATAAGATTGTTAGGTTATTATTGATCATGGGAAGTCCACACTTTTCCTGAATATGTTGAATAACTTATCTCAATCAAATACACTCTCGACTTGTTTTATGAATAGCAATGATCTCTGAGTGATTTAAAGAGGTAGCAGATAGTGTCTGCTTAACAGATCTCCATGATATGGCAGTATCTCCATAAGTAAATAAATATCCAGTTTGAGATCTACCTCTGTGTGGGTCTGAAAGATAACCTGCATCTGCATACCCAATCAATTCTGGACTTGAACCACGTTGATAAAATAATCACATATCAACCGTACTATAAAGGTAACGAAGGACATGTTTAATGCCATTCCAATGCCTTCGAGTTGGTGCAGAACTATATCTTGCAAGCAGATTAACTGAGAATGTAATATCTGGTCGAGTACAATTTGCAAGATACATCAAAGCTCCAATTGCACTGAGATATGGTACTTCAGGACCAAGAACTTCTTCATCGTCATCACAAGGACGGAATGGATCTTTCTTCACATCAAGTGTTCGAACAATCATTGGAGTACTCAGGGGATGAGATTTGTCCATATAAAAATACTTTAGGACTTTCTCAGTATACATGGACTGATGAATAAAAATTCCATTTGGCAAGTGCTCAAGCTGCAGGCCGAGACAAAGTTTTGTTTTGCCAAGATCTTTCATTTCAAATTCATTCTTTAAATATATAGCGGTTTTTGAGATGTCTTCAGGAGTTCCCACAATATTTAAATCATCAACATAAACCGCAATAATGACAAATCCGGATTCTGATTTCTTAATAAAAACACATGGGCATATAAAATTATTCTCAAATCCTTCTTTCAATAGATATTTGCTTAAGCGATTATACCACATGCGTCCGGATTGCTTCAACCCATATAAAGATCTTTGTAGTCTGATTGAGTACATATTTTTAGATGTACTTGTAGATGCTTCAGGCATCTTATATCCTTCAAGGATTTTCATATATATGTCATGGTCTAAGGATCCATATAAATATGCAGTGACCACATCCATCAACCGCATTTCTAATCCTTTTGTAACAACCAGACTAATCAAAAATCTAAATGTGATTGCATCCATAACGGGAGAGTATGTTTCTTCATAATCAATCCCGGGTTTCTGCAGGAAACCTTGTGCAACAAGCCGTATTTTGTATCGCACAATTTCATTTTTCTCATTACGTTTTCGTACAAATACCCATTTATATCCAACAGGCATCACACCCTTTGGTGTTTGGACAACAGGTCCAAATACTTCTCGTTTTGCTAGCGAATTTAATTCAGCTTCAATAGCTGTTTTCCATTTTGGCCAATCATTTCTACGTCGACATTTTTCGACGCTTTTTGGCTCACTTTCTTCATTACTTCTGGTAATATCAAGGGTCATTTTATATGAAAATATGTTGACGACAACAGTTTTATTTCTATCCAGAATTTCTCCAGTTTTCATGAAATGTATTGAGATCTCATTATTTTCAGGTACCTGTTCCTCTTCAGGGGAAAACATTTCATGACACACCTCTTCAGGAGGTCCCTTTTTAGGAGATTTATACTTTTCAAGAGTTTCCTCTTCAGGAGGTTCTGGAATAGAAGATTTAAGCTCTTTAGGAGCACCAATTATATTTGTGACCTGTATTGTGGGTATGTGTTCTTCAGGAACACCAAATTCATTTTGTATTCTTTTCCTTCTAGGAATTTTGTCTTTTACACCAATAGGTCTTCCACGCTTCAGGCGTATTTTAGATTCACCTATTGCTGCTTTGACAATTTGTCCTTCAGGGATTTCAATCCTTGCTGGAGTATTAACAGCAGGAATATAAGATTTTACTACACCTTTAGTGTCAGTAAATACATCCGGTAACTGATTTGCAACATTTTGCAAATGAATAATCCTTTGAACTTCCCGTTTACATTCATTTGTAGGAGAATCAAAATGAGACAGGGTCTTATTATTCCAAGTAATATCTTGTCGTGCTTCAGGCACCGACTTTTCTTTACCCATTAACGGAAAATTTGATTCGTCAAAATGACAATCCTCAAAACGTGCTTTAAACATATCCCCTGTAAGGGGTTCAAGGTATCTAATAATGGATGGAGAATCAAAACCAACATATATCCCAAGTCTACGTTGAGGGCCCATTTTTTTACGTTGTGGAGGTGCAATTGGAACATATACAGCACATCCAAAAGTACGAAGATGAGAAATATTTGGTTGTTGACCAAATGCAAGCTGTAATGGAGAATATTTATGATATGCAGATGGTCTAATGCGAATTAGAGATGCTGCATGAAGTATAGCATGTCCCCAAACAGAAATAGGTAGTCTTGATTTCATAAGTAAAGGTATAACAATTAGTTGAAGCCTTTTGATCAAAGACTCAGCTAAACCGTTTTGTGTGTGTGTATAAGCAACGGGATGTTCAACATCTATTCCTATTGACATGCAATAATCATCAAAAATTTGAGATGAAAATTCACCTGCATTATCCAATCGAATGGTCTTAATTGGATACTCAGGAAATTGTGCTCGTAGTTTAATTATCTAAGCAAGAAGTCTAGCAAATGCAACATTTCTAGTGGAAAGAAGACAAACATGTGACCATCGACTAGATGCATCAATTAAAACCATAAAATATCTAAATGGTCCACTTGATGGATGAATAGGCCCACATATATCTCCGTGAATCCTTTGTAAAAAGGATGGAAATTCAACAATGACTTTTGAGGGAGATTGTCTAATAATTAACTTACCTTGAGAACATGCAGAGCACGGAGATTCATTGGGTAGAAATATCTTTTGCTTCTTTAAGGGATGCCCATGCGAATTTTCAATAATTCGTCTCATCATTATAGAACCCGGATATCCAAGGCGATCATGCCAAGTCATAAATACTTTAGGGTCAATGCACTTCTGGTGCATTACCACATATGATTCAATTGTTCTCATTTTTGTATAATACAATCCAGAACATAGAGCAGGCAGTTTTTCTAATACGAGCTTCTGGCCCGCTACTGTTTTAGTAATAAGAAGATGCTATTTACTGCCTTCATTGGTCGTTTCAATATGGTAATCATTACGACGTATATCTTTGAAACTCAATAAATTTCTTCTGGATTGTGAAGAGAATAGAGCATTATCAATACAAAATTTGGTACCATTAGGCAACACAATATAAGCTCTTCCGGAACCCTCAATTAAATCCGATGAACCTGATATGGTATGGACATAGGCTTTACTTAGTGTTAAATTTTGAAAATATTTCTTTTTTTTTAGAATTGTGTGAGTTGTAGCACTGTCAGCCAGACATATATCTTTATCATTCAACTCAGAGATAAAAAACTCATCAATGTGATCCATGATTTTACAAAATATACAAAACTTTTATTACTGATAGAAAGAAAATACATTAATTGAGTGGAACACTTCCATCTCCAATTAAGTGTTCAATACTACCATCAGGATGATTAAAGAAATCAGATACATCAAGATGAGTAACATCTACATCTACTGAATCTAATAAATCATCTGATGGTTCTACTAAATTTGTTTCATGCACTTTATTCTTTCCTTTAATAGAAGCTTGATATAAATCAGCTAAGTGCCTGGCCGTACGACAGGTACATGACCAATGTCCAGTCATTCCACATCTATGGCACACCTCTTCACTTTTCTTTGAAGAATTATTCTGAGGATTTTTACCCCTCTCTGAATTGTACCACTTCTGGTGATATGGTATATTATAATCCCTTTTAATGTTGTCACTCCTGGGACCAACATTTCTATAATTTCTCCTACCACGTCCACGCCTCCGATTTCTTCTAAAGGATGCACCATTCACTTCTGGGAATGATGTAAACCTATTACCATTCACTTCGGAGAATGATATTGAGCCAGTAGGGCGTGACTGGTGGATTTCTAATAAGAGCTCATTATTCTGCTTAGCTACTAGAAGACATGATATAAGTTCAGAATATTTCTTGAACTTTCTCTCTCGATAATGCTGCTGCAGGAGCACATTCGAGGCATGAAATGTAGTAAAAGTCTTCTCTAGCATATCTTCATCGGTGATTTTCTCACCGCATAATTTTAATACTGAGCTTATTTTAAAAAGTGCGGAATTATACTCACTAACACTTTTAAAATCTTGCAATCTCAGGTGCATCCATTGAGAACGAGCTCTTGGGAGGATGACAGTCTTTCGGTGTTCATACCTCTCCCTTAAATTGTTCCACAAAATATAGCGATCTTTTACTGTGAGATATTCAGTTTTCAATTCTTCATGAAGATGGTGACGAAGGAAAATCATTACTTTAACACGTTCCTGCAGGGATGCTTGATTTACTTCTTTAATAGTTTCTCCCAGGTTCATTGCATCAAGATGTATTTCAGCATCAAGTATCCAGGATAAATAATTTTTCTCAGATATATCAAGAGCAACAAATTCCAATTTTGTAAGATTTGCCATTTTAGAGGAATAAGGCCACTAGCTTCAGAATTGGTAGAACCGTCGTGCTGATAACGTATTATGAAACTTAAAGAAAGGAACTACTATTGCAAAAGAGAAATAAGAAATTCTCTCTAAAACTCTTAAGAACTGAAACTTTCTTTCTCTCTCTATTTTTTCTTATGAATTTCATTACAACTGAAGCCCCTATTTATAGGCTTTGAAATTACTATGCAAGTTACTATGCAAGTCACTATGCAAAATTTAAAATAATAGTGGTGGGGTCATTCACATAATTTAGTGGTGGGACAGGGGCGGCTGATAAATTTCATTCGTTCATTATATCTGAGTTTCCTTTTAAGTAAGTTGGTATCTAAGGCATTCTAAAAGTTTCAGGGTACGTTTATTTGAAAACATAAATACGTAAACCTTTTGAGGCTAATGAAATTTAAAAAAAGAAATAATACTATAACATGACTTCGATTGCCTGATAAATTAATTAGCTAGGTTAATATATAATAAAAGCCGACCTTCCATGTACATGAAGGGTCCAAATTGCCACTTGCTTGCATGTTGCGGGCAACATAAGTACACATTTTCTTTATTTGATGAACCACGAGTTTCTTTTGTTAATTGATTACTTTGCAACTTTTTTAATCAGATTCAAATGGATCATTAATTCATTACTCTTCTATTAATTGGCTCCGGTATACATCATCAAAATACGTCTATTTATATATTTAAATCATGCATTATTAGGTCATGCATAATTTAATGGGGAAGGTGGCCGTCAATTATGCTTCTTGCTTGCATCACTAATTTAACATTAATTTCCCACTAGCACTTCATGTGTTATTTGAACTTATTACCTATACAAAGAGACGGAGGAAGCCTCATTACAATATTATCATGATCTTTGGTTTATTATTTCATAATCGGTTGATGTGAGCTAGATTCTCCTCCATACTCATTAGGGATGACCATTCGTCTCTTTGTTTTTTTTTTCTTATTTAAGTAATTACTTATTATGGTACACTAGACCGATCACAAGTCAAATGATTAGAGCCTATATGTGTCTCGGATGACCATGTCCTATGTATTAAATTATTAATATAAATTGACAATATTTTTCATATATATGGTTTCATTAAAAATTTAGAATTCACCAATCTCATGAGTTATAGAAACAACTCTATAAAATTGTCTATTTAACCAAGAATTAAAAACTAAAATGGCATTAATTAAATAATCCAGAAGCTTAGAGCATTCACAATGATTCTTATATCTTATTTTTTAAAATATATTATCAAGCTTCACTTTTTCTATTTTACATACTTACTTTATCATATATTAAGTTATTTATTTTTTCTTCATGTCATTTAAATAATATTTTTTATTCTTTTTAAACATTTCCTTTCTACCAATTAGAAATTTATAATAGTCACATACCTTTTTATATTTACAATATATTATTATATAATATAATTCAGTCCTATACAAAATATATATATATATATATATATATACAAGCCAAACAAAGATTAGAAGATAAAATCAAAATATGAAAAAATTAGATAAATAATATTTACAATATATTTAAAAAAAATAAAATAAAGATGTTTTAAATAATGAACAATAAAAAGTATTTGTTTTGAAATATAAAAAGAAATGGAATTGAGAGAAATAGAATAAATGAAACATAAATAATCAACAAATTATTTAAACGATGAATTGTAGTTACTGGAACAATTTGTGTTTTATATATTCTTTTACGTAATTGGGTGTCATTTTATAAACAATTCCTTAAATAATTTTTTTTAAATTTTGCAAGAAAATAATTTATAGTTTTTATATTATAAATAAGCGATTAGAATAATATATATATATATATGTTATAAAACTAAAAAAAACAAAAATACTATTGTAATAGAGAATTATATAAGAAACTTTTTAAAACTCTTAAAAACTGAAACTTTTTTCTCTATATATTTTCTTATGAATTTTATTACAACTGAAACCCTTATTTATAGGTTTTAAAATTACTATACAAGTTACTATGCAAATCACTATACAAGATTTAAAATAATAGTGGTGGGGTCATTTACATAATTTTAGTGGTGGGACAGGGAGCGGCAGCCATCCCACCAATTACGTAAGTTCGTTTCATTACACTCCCCCTTAAATAACCACCCTTAAAGAATCTGCCTCGTTAAAATATTGTCAAGGAAAAACCCAATGAAAAGAAAAACCAATGACGAAGGAAAAAGAGTACAGTCTTCTTATGTATCCACAAGTGTTTTAAGATTATCTTATTAAAACCTTGTAGAGGAAAATCTAGTAGAACAAAACCTCAGTGAAGAAAAAATAATACAATCAGTACAAGTTTTCAGGATATTTACTCCCCCGAAAAGTGCATGAAAATAGATTTTTGAGTTTTCGCATTCCAATGTTATGCACAATCTTCTTGAATGTCAAAATTGATAACGCCTTTGTGAATAAATTTGTTAGATTATCACTAGATTGTATCTGTTTGACATCAATTTCATATTTCTTTTGAAGTTAACGAGTATAAAAGAATTTAGGTGAAATATGTTTGATTCTGTCACCTTTGATATATCCTCATCTGATTTGAGTGATACAAGCAGTATTATCTTCATATAAAATTGTTGAGCTATTATTGATCATGAGAAGTTCACACTTTTCCTGGATATGTTGAATTACTGATTTCAGCCAAATACACTCTCGACTTGCTTCATGAATAGCAATGATCTCTGAGTGATTTGAAGAAGTAGCAGATAATGTCTGCTTAACAGATCTCCATGATATGGCAGTATCTCCATAAGTAAATAAATATTCAGTTTGAGATCTATCTCTATGTGGGTCTGAAAGATAACCTGCATCTGCATACCCAATCAATTGTGGACTTGATCCACGTTGATAAAATAATCTCATATCAACTGTACCATGAAGGTAACGAATGACATGTTTAATGTCATTCCAATGTCTTCGAGTTGATGCAGAACTATATCTTTGCAAGCAGATTAACTGAGAATATAATATATGGTCGAGTGCAATTTGCAAGATACATAAAAACTCTAATTGAACTGACATATAGTATTTCAGGATCAAGAATTTTTTCATCGTCATCACAAGGACGGAATGGATCATTTTTCACATCAAGTGTTCGAACAATTATTGGAGTACTCAGGGGATGAGATTTGTCCATATAAAAATACTTCAGGACTTTCTCAGTATATATGGACTGATGAATAAAAATTCTATTTGACAAGTGCTCGACCTGTAAGCCGAGACAAGATTTTGTTTTGTCAAAATCTTTTATTTCAAATTCATTTTTTTAAATATATAGCGGTTTTTTAGATCTCTTCAGGAGTTCCCACAATATTTAAATCATCAACATAAACCGCAATAATAACAAATCCGGATTCTGATTTCTTAATAAAAACACATGGGCATATAGGATTATTCTCAAATCCTTCTTTCAATAAATATTCGCTTAAGCGATTATACCACATGCGTCCGGACTGCTTCAATCCATATAAAGATTTTTGTAGTCTGATAAAGTACATATTTCTATATGTACTTGTAGATGCTTCGGGCATTTTATATCTTTCAAGGATTTTCATATATATGTCATGATCTAAAAATCCATATAAATATGCAGTGACCACATCCATTAACCGCATTTCTAATCCTTTTATAACAATCAGACTGATCAAAAATCTAAATGTGATTGCATCCATAACGGGAGAATATGTTTCTTCATAATCAATCCCGAGTTTATGTAGGAAATCTTGTGCAACAAGCCATACTCTGTACCGCACAATTTCATTTTTCTCATTACTTTTCGTACAAATACTCACTTATATCCAATAGGCATTAGACCCTTTGATATTTAGACAACATGTCCAAATACTTCTCGCTTTGCTAGCGATTTTAATTCAGTTTCAATAGCTGCTTTCCATTTTGGCCAATCATTTCTACATCGACATTCTTCGACGGTTTTTAACTCACTTTTTTCATTACTTCTGGTAATGTCAATAGTCATTTTATATGAAAATATGTTGTCGACAACAGTTTTATTTCTATCTAGAATTTCTCTAGTATTTATAAAATGTATTAAGATCTCATTATTTTCAGGTACCTGTTCCTCTTCAGGGAAAAACATTTCATGACACACCTCTTTAGGAGGTCCATTTTCAGGAGATTTATACTCTTCAGGAGTTTCCTCTTCAGAAGGTTCTGGAATAGAAGATTTGAATTTTTTAGGAGCACCAATTATATTTATAACCTGTATTATAGGTACGTATTTTTCAGAAACACCAAATTCATTTTGTATTATTTTCCTTCTGGGAATTTTATTTTTTGCACCAATAGGTCTTCCACATTTCAGGCGTGCCTTGGACTCACCTATTGCTATTTTGATAATTTGTCCTTGAAGGACTTCAATCCTTACTGGAGCATTAACAACATGAACATAAAATTTTACTACACCTTTAGTGTCAGTAAATACATCCGATAATTGATTTGCAATATTTTATAAATGAATAATTCTCTGAATTTCCAGTTTACATTCATTTGTAGGAGGATCAAATTGTGACAGGGTCTTATTATCCCAATTAATCTCTTGTCGTGCTTCAGGCACCGACTTTTCTTTACCCATTAATGAAAAATTGGATTCGTCAAAATGACAATTCTCAAAACGTACTTTAAACATATCCCCTATAAGGGGTTCAAGGTATCTAATAATAGATAAAGAATCAAAACCAACATATATCTCAAATCTACGTTGAAGGCCCATTTTTATACGTTGTGGAGGTACAATTGAAACATATACAACACATCTAAAAGTGCAAAGATGAGAAATATTTGGTTGTTGACCAAATGTAAACTGTAATGGAGAATATTTATGATATACGGATGGTCTAATGCAAATTAAAGATGCTGAATGAAGTATAGCATGTTTGCAAGTAGAAACATAGTCTTGATTTCATAAGTAAAGGTCTAGCGATTAGTTGAAACATTTTGATCAAAGATTCAACTAAACCATTTTTTTTGTGTGTATGGGCAACTGGATGTTCAACATCTATTCCTATTGACATGTAATAATCATCAAAAATTTGAGATGAAAATTCATATGCATTATCCAATCGAATGGTCTTAATTGGATACTTAAGAAATTGTGCTCGTAATTTGATTATCTAAGCAAAAAGTCTAGCAAATGCAACATTTCTAGTGGAAAGCAGACAAACATGTGACCATCGACTAGATACATCAATCAAAACCATAAAATATCTAAATGGTACACTTGATGGATGAATAGGTCCACATATATCTCCGTGAATCCTTTGTAAAAAGGATAGAGATTCAATAATGACTTTGGAGGGAAACGGTCTGATAATCAACTTACCTTGAGAACATGCAGAGCACGGAGATTCATTGGGTAGAAATATCTTTTGATTCTTTAAGGGATATCCATGCGAATTTTCAATAATTCACCTCATCACTATAGATCCCGGATGTCCAAGGCGATCATGCCAAGTCATAAATATTTTGGGATCAATACACTTTTGATGCATTACCATATATAATTCAATTGTTCTCATCTTTGTATAATACAATCCAGAACATAAAGCAGGGAGTTTTTCTTATACGAACTTCTGGCCTGATATTGTTTTAGTAATAAGAAGATGTTCTTTACTGCCTTCATTGGTCGTTTCAATATGGTAATCATTACGACGTATATTTTTGAAACTTAATAAATTTATTCTGGATTGTGAAGAGAATAGAGCATCATCAATATAAAATTTGGTGCCATTAAGTAACACAATATAAATTTTTCCGGAACCTTCAATTAAATCTTATGAGCCTGATATAGTATGGATATAGACTTTACTTAGTATTAGATTTTGAAAATATTTCTTTTATTTGAGAATTTTGTGAGTTGTAGCACTGTCAGCCAGACATATATCTTTATCATTCAACTCAGGATAAAAAGCTCATCAATGTGATCCATGATTCTACAAAATATACAAAATTTTTATTACAGATAGAAAGAAAATACATTAATTGAGTGGAACACTTCCATCTCCAATTAAGTGGTCAATACTGCCATCAGGATAATTAAAAAAATCAGAAACAACAAGATGAGTAATATCTACATCTACTGAATCTAGTAAATCATCTGATAGTTCTACTAAATTTGTTTAATACATTTTATTCTTTTCTTTAATAGATGCTTAATATAAATCAGCTAAGTACATTACCGTACGATAGGTACGTGACTAATGTTCAGTCATTCTACATCTATGGCACACCTCTTCACTTTTCTTTGAAGAATTATTCTGGAGATTTTTACCCCTTTCTGAATTGTACCACTTTTGGTGATACGGTATATTATTTATCCCTTTTAATATTGTCACTTCTGGGACCAACATTTCTATAATTTCTCTTACCATGTCCACGCCCCTGATTTCTTCTAAATAATGCACCATTCACTTCTGGGAATGATGCAAACCTATTACCATTCATTTCAGGGAATGATATTGAGCCAGTAGGATTTAGCTGGTGGTTTGCTAATAAGAGTTTATTGTTCTGCTCAGCTACTAGAAAACATGATATAAGTTTAAAATATTTCTTAAACTTTCTCTCTCGATACTGCTGCTGCAGGAGCACATTCGAGACATGAAATATAGTATAAGTCTTCTCTAGCATATCATCATCGGTGATTTTCTCACTGCATAATTTAATTATTGAGTTTATTTTAAAAAGTGAAGAATTATACTCACTAACATTTTTATAATCTTGCAACCTCAGATGTAACTAATCAAAATGAGTTTTTGGAAGGATGACAGTCTTCTGGTATTCATACCTCTCCCTTAAACTGTTCTACAAAATATAGGGATCTTTTATTGTAAGATATTCAGTTTTTAATTATTCGTGAAAATGGTGGTGAAGGAAAATCGTGAAGATATTCAGTTTTTCCAGATATGTCAAGAGCAACAAATTCTAATTTTGTAAGATTTGTCATTTTCTACACATATAAATAATGAAATAAATATGTGTATCTTAGAAAATATATTTATAAATTCACACAGATAATCATCAATAAAATATATCGAAAACTGCAAATAATATATTGAAAAACTTACAGAGGAATAAGACTACTAGTTTCAGAATTGGTAAAACAGTCGTGGTGATAACGTATTATAAAACTAAATAAAGAAATTACTATTATAAAAGAGAAATATATAAAAAACTCTTTGAAATTTTTAAGAACTGAAACTTTCTTCTCTTTATATATTTTCTTATGAATTTCATTATAATTGAAACTCTTATTTATAGGTTTTGAAATTATTATGTAAGTCACTATATAAGTTACTATAAGATTTAAAATAATAATAATAAAATTATTCACATAATTTTAATAATAAGACAAAGGATAAAAACTGTCCTATCAATTCTGTAATTTTCTTTCATTGTAATATATATATATATATATAATTTTAATGTCATGTTAACAATTATTGAGAGCCTGTGACACTATCACCAACAAAAGAGGAATACCGAATCACATGCCCGTGCAAAGTCATAGAATCTGCTCCGCTTTGGTGGTCCACGTGTACCAAAAAAAAAAGTGGTAGATAATCGGAGTTGCTGATCTGCCCTTTCATCAAACAAAGCATCACGTGATGTTCCTCTCAGCTACCCTCGAGGACACAGACAGGACATGAAATTACATCAACGAATTCAAAGATGTGTCCACGTGGGAAAGGAGCTTCCCCACCTAAGTCGAATGAAACCTACGCGTTGGCTTTACGCTGCGGCTGTTGCCTCTTCCTCTTTTATTTGAGTCGCCATCTTTTTCTTTGTTTTTGGCTTATTCTACAATTCACCAACCCATCATTCATCATCATCTGCTTCATTGCGGTTCACCTACATCCGGTCCTTCCATTTTCCTCTCAGCTCCTAAAAATTAAGGCATGCTTGGAATTTATAAAAATTTTATTTAATTTTATTTCATCTTAATTTATTTTATTCTCAATTATAATTTAAATATAAAATGTTTAAATTAATAATTACAACTTTTTTAAACTCTTAAATAAAAAATAAAAAATAATTTCAATTTTTTCAAATCTCCAAATAAAAGTAATATTATAACACTATATTATTACAATATTTTAATTTTACAATATTTTTTATTCAACTTATAATCTCTTTTTTTATCAAATTATCTTATTATTATTAATAAATTATTTTAATACTATTTACAAATTTATGATCTCATTGACTCTGCAAATAAACTGTTTTTGTTATTTTAATCCCTTGACTGTTTTATGATTTTTTTTCCTCCCCTCATCTTTAAAATATGTTGAGTTGTTTTAAACTATTTTATGGTTTTTTATTAACTAAAGAAATTGTAGATGTGGCACTTTTGCATTATGCGTCCTGCTTTTAATTTAGAGGAATGTTTTATATATAGAAGATTTGTCCCGAATGCAAAATATTTTTAAATTTTTTTTTTATTTAGGGACTAAAAAAATATTTTTTAATAATTATGTGAATTTGTTATTTTTTTGAGAAATATTTAAAATCTATAAAAAAAATTAGGGAAAAAAAACAAAGAATATAAAAAATAAAATAGTTTACATGTATTCAAGAGATCTCGATACATGTCCTTTCGGAATATGTAGCAGAACTCTTTAATTTATTACCACGTGAATTATTGAAAGGTTTAGAATCAATACAAAGAATTAGCCTTAATTTGGATTGAAATTTATTTCATTTTATCTCATCTTATTATTACAATCTTTTTTAATTATTATATGAAATATAATAAATTAATTAATTTTTGTAAATTCTAAGACAATAATAATATTAAAAAATAATATTATAATAAAATCTTATTCAAATTTTCATCTTTCATTTAAAATATTTCATCTTATCTTATCTCATCTGATCTCATCACTAAATTCAAATCCTAACTTCATAAATTTCAAAAATTTAAGAAGTAATACTAACATCCTAAAATTGATTTCTTGTTTATACTTACACTGGATATCATGTTGGAGGCCGTGTGAGTAGGAAACAAAGAGTAACAAAGAGAATGCACTCAAAGAGAAACTTTAGATGATGCATTCTCCCCTTAAGATAGTATGTTTTCCAAAAATGTTAAAAATAAAATGGCATTTTGGCATTTTATCAACAATTTGCTTGCATAGACGGGATTAGAGATTTTCGAATCCATATAAACATTTACAGAAACTATTCTCTCAATAAAGATATGATTAAGAAAAATGTTAAATCTTTCGATAAAATCTCTTCGTACTTTTTTCGCTTTGTGATTACAAAAGTATTTTTTTAATGATTTTGTGAATTTTATTAAAAATATTTAAAAGTACAAAAAATGAATGAGAAAAAAATTGGTCTTTTCAAAAAAAATTATGGCTCATCCCTCGAGAATGTTGCACCACTCTATAATAAGGATAATGTTAGAAATACTATATCAAAGTATAATATCTTGGATTTAGTGCAGTTATTCTACGAATTTTTCAATATCATTGTTCATCCAAAATCTCATATTGATAGTGGAGTGTGCTACGTGGTAACACCAGAGCAACGCCCACATATTCTACAGCATAGATGTCGAGACTATAGATAATCATTTGAGAAAAAAAGAGAGAGAGAGAAAGAGAGAGATTGATTTATTGTTCAAGTGTACAACCCACAGGAGGAGAGGGCTATATAAATAGCCCATCTAGTGTAACTCCTAAATGGCCCTTAATAGTCAGCTATCAAGTCTTATGAAGTGATTCATAACCTTCAAGAAGAGGTAAAGGGGTGTCCATTATGGGTGCCACTTTCTTATATCTCTTACTCACACATAGTGGGCAAGATCACAGGTTTGCTCCTCTCAATATATTCTCAATCTTATTCATGCTGGAAAATAAACCGTGCGATCATCGAGCACAGCTGCAAAAGAAAAATATGAGCACTATGCTAAATCCCTCTAAGAGAAGACCAACATAGCAACATCCCTAAAAAAAAGTGTCTCGTTATACCCCGACTCATTTGGTTACATCAGACTAAGCATCTTTAATCTCTATTGAGTCCAAATAATTCAGAGCAATATTTATTCTCCATAAAACATGATGTACTCAGCTATATTGCAACTTCTAAGAAACAACATAACTTGTCGGTAGTGAGTACACACTGATATCGATGTGTTTCTAAATAGTCTTCCCTTTATCCTCATGTCATTGAGTTTCAGTCCAGTCGCTTTCACAATAATGCATCTTTAGACTGCATCATTCATGGCCATAGATAACATGTCAAAGTAACAGATACTAAAACATCAATCTTGTGATATATTCAAATGTCTCATAAGGGCATAAATAAATTAAGGTCACTAATATGACATACATGACTCACACGATGAGAAAGCAGGGATTCATTCACTCACCTCAATTGTTGGTCGCAAAAGTACATGTAGTATGAAATACATGCTATGATGGATTTTTCTTTTCAAGTAAAGAGCATATATCTATTCTCAAATACCATACAGATTTTAGTCTAATCACTATCTTAGGCCATCTTGCAAGCCCTCTGCCAGACCCATCGCCCACCATTTTTGGAGCCCTTCACTTTTGTAGCTTTATGAAAAGTGATTCACACATATGTAATTTTATTTATAGTCGAAATTCTTCCTTTCCCACAAATTTAAAGGCTAGCTCGTGAATTGTATTATTTTTCAGAGTTTTTACAAAAGCGGTCATTGATCTATGAAAGAGATCGCTCAAATCAAGTAAATTATATATTTATGTAGCCTCCAAAATGATTTAAGAGATTAAGAGAAGAAGGGTTAGAATACCCATTTCATTTAAAAAATGATTTCGAGTCGGGTAATTGGGAACGACTAAACAGAACATCCCATATCTAGTCGGGTCAAAATGGGAGATCTTGGGCTAGAATAAGTTAGATGAACAGGCGTACTTGAATATATGAATCATTTAAAAATTTGTTCTATGGTGGGTTGTTTACAATTCAGATTAGTTCTGATTCCTAGAAAATATGTGTAAAGGAATATAGCTTGAACAATTAAGTTATCTACTCAAAACTTCTTAACTGCAACTCCATTGATAATCACGAATGAATCTTTTTTGGGATTACACACACTATCTCAAATTTTAACTCAAACTAATCTATGGGAAGAACTCGGGTAATTTAATTTTAGAGTTATTTGCTTATGATCAAACTGGCTATATGTTATAAGTTCATAAATTCCATTATAAGATTGATTCGGCCAAAAGTTAAGACATTTTATGGAAGCACTTCTAATTTCCATAGTGCTTGCCCATTTTGCCTCTCTAAGCTTCTCATTCGAGGATGGGCACTTAGCCTCTCTAAGATGCTTGACAATATCGCGAGGCATAATGGAATTGGTCTTACTTGATGAACCTGGACATGTGCATACTTTCTTCCTTACTCAATGATCCTAAGCATTGGCCTTGCTCAACAATTCTGAGGAAGGACTAGTTTCTTCGTTTATCTTAAGCAACTTCTTGTGAAGATCAGCCATATTTGATAATCTTGAGTACCAATATAATTTCTTCCTTCTTGGTAATCCTGAGCAAGATCATGTGGAGATTGGCATTGCTAGAGAATCTCGAGCAAGAGCATTGGCCTTGCCGAGTGGTCTGGAGAAAGGACTTAGTTTCTTCCTCTGCTTGATGATCCCAAATAGTTTCTTGTGAGATCGATCTTTTTTAATAATCTTGAGCAAGAACATACTTTTTTCTCACTCGTTTATTCTGAGTAGCTTCTTGTGAAAATAGGTCTTGCTTGAGAATCCCAAACAATATCATTGGCCAAGTAATTCTAATCGATTGTAGTGCGAGCATGTCTTATTTTTCTTCCGTATCTGATTATCCTGAGTAGCTTCTTGTCAATATTGTCCTTGCTCGAGAATCTCAAGCAAGAGCATTAAGTAATTCCGATTGATTATAGTATGAGCAAGGTATTATTTTTCTTCTAGTGCTCGATTGTCTCGAGTAGCTTCTTATGAATATTGGCCTTGCTTAGTAGTCACAAGTATGAGCATACTTTTGAGTCTTGTGGAGATAAACTTTGTTTAGTGTAGAGATTTGTCTGATGATCTATTGGTCTTTCCTTGCACTCGAATGGAAGGAAGAAGGAAAACTCCATCCTTTTTAAAATTGGACATGATTGGGAAGGGATGCCCACAAAATTATAGATCTATCCAAAAGGATGGTGGCTGCTAAGGCTAAAGATGGAAAAAAATCTGTCATTTTTATGTGAAGCAAAAAGTGACCGTAATAATACACCAACACATTGAATAGGCAATACTACGCGACTCATTGGTCGGATGTGATGTAATTGCATATGCGATGCTTCGGGGGCTATTAGAGCACTCAAAATAGTTAGTCTACTTTATTTTTTAAAATATACTACCAAAATCCACTTTTTTCTATTTTACATATTCATTTTTACAATATGTCGTCTATCAACTAATTTATTTTTTTCTCTATATCATTTAAATGTTCTTATTTTATTTTGATTAAACTAGGAACTTGGGTATATCGAAACCCATTTCTGGGTTTGGAGTCTCCGGCAAAGAGGGAGGAGGGATTCTGGGTTTGGTGGCTGGGGGTGCTTGTTGATGTAGGGTGTGGTTGCTGGTGCGGTAGCATAGCTAGTGGTGGGCAGTGTGGTTGGGCTGAAGGTAGAAGTCGTGTGTTCGGGTTTGGAGCTTGTATGGGCAAGGGAGAAGGAGTTGTCGGAACTGAAGTCGTCAAAGGTTGATTGTCGGCGTGGAGGGTGCCAGTGAGGGGATGGTGTGGATAGTGATAGCTAGCAGTGACTGCTTGGGATGAAGAGGCCGAATGATGACCCCAACTTTCACATTTTGTAGATGAATAGCCTAATCTAAGTGAAGATAAATGAATAAAAAATGTTTACCTTCATGAACAGTAGACCGTTATATGTAGCAGCAACAAGAGGTAACATCGTAGCAAATTTCAAAATACCAAGTGAAGTAAAGAGTCCGTTGGACATGCATTTTGAGCTAAATCCAACAAATTTTACACATAAATAGATTTTACATTATCCATTATGAGTGCTCTTAAGAACAACATATGGCAATGTCAGGTCGATTCATTGGTTTTTGCTCAGGCTCGATTTGAAGGAAGGAAGAAACACTTTCTTCATTAGTCTTTAAGTGTATATTTTTAGGAATCCTTAACGATCTAAGAATAACTTCTAATTATTAAAAGGGAAGTTGAAAAAGCTAAAGCTAATAGGTTGGATGATATTCTGCTATAGGAGTGATGAAAAAGTACATGCTCTTTTTATTTATGGAGAACGGATTTTCTACTTTAGGTTGAATAATATAGGTGTAATTGATCTAGTTTGATCTGATTTTAGATTAAATTTAGAGTCAAACAGGTATGCACCAATTTTGCATTTTCAAGAATTGATTCCACACTAATTATCTTGTAAACTGGTACTTTCAGTTTTACTAGTTCTAGTTTGGTTTGATCTGATTCTTTATTTTTAATTTCCTATATTATACATTATATAATATATATACTATACTATATTATAATATATAATATTATAGTGATAATATGTTTTAGTATATTATAATACACATTATAATTGTAGTATAGAATATAGTGATACATTATAATACATAATGATATAATATTAGTATAACTATTAATCCAATAGATGAATATAAGATTTTAAAATTTATTAATATATTATAAAAATTATATGCAACATAAAAAAAATTAATATATATATATATATATATATGTACAGGTCCGATCTGATTCGGTTTTAGAAAAAAATAAGTCGGAATTGGATCAATTTTGACCGATTTTAAGAAAAATAAAATCGGTATCAGACCAAACCAAACTTGGTATTGGACCAAACCCACCTAGTTTGATTCATCGATTCATTGATATTTTTCTTTCTCTCCTAGTTGTATAACTCAATTTGGATTAAAAAAAAAAAGGAATGCTACTCATCATCCTACACTACGTATTTTACATACTTAAAATTATTTTCTATTTTTTTTTAAATTTAAATTTTGTTTTATTCTTATTAAACTAATTAAATTATTTTACTTATCATCAATACACCATATATTTATTATAAAAAAATGAATAAATAAAATAAAATAGGTGAAGTATATGATATGTGAGGATGACAAATAGAATTATTCTAAAAAAAATAGAAAATCTTGAAAGAAAAAATAGTGGTTAGCTAACCAACAAACAAACAAGAAAATTTAAAGGGAAAAAAAGAGAGGAAAGTGCTTAACGAATAAACAAAATAAGATTTAGGCAAATATGATTGTAAATGAACCAGTCTGTTTGATAGTCCAATAGACATTCGTCTGATTAAATTTGAATCGAACTCGACTCATGAAAAGAAAAAACTCGTTTGTAAAAGTAAATACATGCTCGATTATTAAATGATATATACCCGACAAAACTTAATTCGATTAATCTAAGACTTGTTAAGGCTCGCTTGATTATGTTCGGATTGACTTGTTAGCTCGATTCGATTAAAATTCACTCACATAATAATAAATATATACATAAACCTATATATGTTTACATATATATATATCAGCTAATAATATAAACATATCATTTTTATAATTAAATATATAATATGTGACTTAGTTACTTATATCTATATATTGGATAAACTTCATAGGTTTTATCATTTGTATAATAATTAATCAATAAAATTTAATAGTTTTATGTATTAGTATGTGAAAACCACATATAATATAGATATACGTTATTATATTATATGTATGTATTAATAATATATGTAGGCATATAATATATTATTATTATGGATAAATATCAATTAGTTAAATATTAATTCTTTTTAAATTTGTAAAATCTTATAATTCATTAGAGGTTGTATTTGGTTGTGGTACAAATTTAACATTAGTTTTATTTATTTATCTAATTTATTAATTATTAAACCTTATTAAAAAAATCTCGACTTGAGATCATTTATAGGACATGATTGAATTTAAGCTCAAGTTGAAAGTTTAGCTTAGTCGAACACATACAAAAAATTAAAAAATTCTCAAACTCGAAATTGAGCTTTAGTTTCAGTAATTTGAACCGAGTCGAAGTCGACAAATTAAAAACTGATTCGACTTGCCTCAAGTATAGCTCTACAAGCGAGCCAACATTAAAAAGTTTAAAGAAATTAACTGCCATCAACTATCAAGGCATCTTCACACGGATTAATGTTACATTTATCCTGAATTTATTAGTTTTAGTATATAAATAAAAACTAATTAAAAAGCACAGATTAATAAATGCAACTCACAAAATTCAAAGATCTGAAAACAATATATTTTCCTTTTTTATTCAACTGATTACTCCCCTCAACTTGGTGTAAAAAAAAAAAAAAAAGATCGAAAAATCGGTTCCAACCGATCCGGATTAATAGAATCAGTCTAGTTTTAGATTGTTCCGGTTTAGAACGAGTTTTTGTAATATTAATACTGGCCGATATCAGTTTAATTTTGGTTTTAAGATTTTTAGAATTGGACTGGATGTGATTTGATTTGATATAATATCTATTTTAAAATAATATTTTAATATTATTTATAATTTTTTTAATATTATAATATATATCAATATAAATTATAAATATATATATATAATTATGTTATCGTGACTTATAATATAAAAGTTTAGTCTTAGACATAAAAATTTAATTGATTATATGTTTTAAACATAAAATATATATCAATAATATTTTATCATAAGAATCACTTAAATTAAAAAAATAAAAATAAAAAATTGAATTAAATTGAACCAAACCAATAAGATTTAAAATAATGATTTAAAAAATCAGTATATACAGACTCAATTTTAAATTTGATCTAAAATCAAATCAAACGGTTACACTCAAATTAAAAGAGAGAAAATATATGGGACTTTGGAGTTGGGGTTCCTTTGCACTCCTACGGAGGTTTTTAAATAGAAAAAAAAATTAAGAAAAAAAAATACATATATTTGATTTTTATGTATTTTTTTATTGATTTTATTAAAAAATATAAAATGAAAAAAAATAAAAAAAATTTTATACTACAAGAGTGCAAGGGGCTCCAACGCGGGACCCATAAAATTGCCCAATTAAAAAAGTGAACGGTACCCAAAAGCCGAAACCGCAGTCCTGGCGGACCGGTAGGACCCGCTTCGAATAGAAAAAAGAGCGGAGGAAAAAGCCGAAATAATGAGGACCCGACGGGGTCTGACGTGTCATCCGAGGGCTGCCTGAGCTGTTCTCTTCTCAGCACGCGACGACAAAGTCACCAACCTCATTATCGCCTACTATCCGTCTCAGATTACCTCCACTAAGACCTGCCACTTTCGGGCACGTTGATTGGGGGTAGATCTCTTTGTTTTTTTCTTTTGACCTATTTTTAAATTTTACCAAAATATCTTTTCCATTAGTATGTTATTTTTAAATATAATTATTTTTACTGTTAATGTATAGCATATCCATGTTTAAATTATTATTATTATTATTATTATTATTAAATATTTTTACATTTTTTTACAAAATAAAAGAGCATATTTTTTTTTATATTCTTAAACATTTTTACAAAATAAAAATTTCTAATATTATTAAAAAATTTTTCTTATTTATTAAATAAAAAATTATTTTTTATATTAAAAAATTTTATAATATGATTTAATATTTTTCTTCTTAAATTTTATCATCGACCTGGTTTCCATGAATAGTTTAATCCTAAAATAAGGAAGTATTGAATACGTTGATTCATATTTAAAGAAATCTATATTAGATGTTAAGGTCACTTTTATTTTTTTAATGAGAAAAGACGAATAGATAGGAATTGAAAGTTGAATAAAATATTATTAGAATAAAATATATTAGAATTTGAAAATCTAAATTATTTCTTTTATTTTATATGATAATTTGAAAAAAATTATAATAAATAGAAAGCGTAAATGAATTTTAATTTAAAATGATGCTTGTATTTAAAAACTTATTTGAAAAAGATATGATTTGAGACATGATTACTACGAATTTTAGGCCTTATTTATTTTTAGAGATTAGATAAGATAAAAGTTAAAAATTAATAAAATATTGTTATAATATATTTTTAATATTAATTTTGTATAGAGATTTAAAAAAATAGTTTCAAAATTTTAAAAAGTTAAATTTTTTATTATATTTTGTATGCAAATTTAAAAAAATATAATAATAACTTTGGAATGAGTTTGAAAATTTTAATTTTATCTTCCAAAACAAACCGGCCCTTAATCTGAGATGGCGCATGATGTGGTATTAGATATAACTACAAAACTATTTGTTAGATAATTATTCTTTTTTAAAGGGATTGTGTAGAATTTATACACTTTAAAAACTCTATGTACAATCCTTTTTACCTATTTTTTGCACGCTCTATTAATATAATTGCTGAATTATTTTTAATTTAATATAAAATAATTACTTTGGTCAACCACGTCATTGGAATACACAAACTATACAAAAATATAATTGTATATAGTAGACCTCATCTACACATCAACATTACCTCATAAACCAATTGGTGCATTTAAAGTTTCACTAGAAGACTATTTTTCTTTTGTGGCTAGTTTAATATTCATTATTGTTAATATTCTTTATAAATTAACATTCAAGAGGCAACACTATCTAAAAGAGACTCAACTTCAATTTTTATAGAAAAAGAAAACTCAACCTCTATAGGCAAACGTTTAAAAATAATTTTTTTTAAACCAAATAATAAGAAAAACAATCAGACAAACAGTAAGATAGATGTAAATATAGACAGATTACATTTTTGACCAATTTTGATGTATTTTGAAACCTGTGAATATGTGATGGTGCATAAAAGTAACACACTTATCTATTTTCAGTCAAAAAAGTCATATATGAAAGACTTGATGTGGTGATTTCAATGATTTGGCAAGTGTAGCGAGAAAAGCTGCTGAAAAGGGTAGATGGTGATGATCACACACAATTGTGAGTGGTGCATTAGGATCTCGAGCGGTGATTTTTACAAAATTGCCACTATCATCTGAACGCTTTGCTGTTTGGAGTTTTCTATACGTGTTTGACAAGAGTTGCCAAAAAATTATAGATCTATCTTTCTCGATATCGAAGGAAATAAAATAAACTAAGAAAAGAGAAATATCTTGATAGACAAAGTAGGTAGATGGAGAAATGAGAGAAGGAGGGGGAAAGAGGAGGAAGTCGAGGCCTACTCCTACATCGAAAATTAAATTTGTAACAACACATAAATACAATAAACTTGTCTTTTTTCAATCACAAAAGTCAGACCTAAAAGATTTGATAATAGCGATTATGGCTTGTGAGTGTATGAGAAAAGTTGATAATCTTTTGCTCTCATCTATATATGTAGGGTTGAGAAAAAATTAAAAAATCTAATTTCAAATTCAACTTTATTCTAAAGTCTCACAAAATGGAGTCACGGTAATTTAAAGAAAAAAATCAATAGGAATTCATTGGACCAACTCCAACTTCAAGTTTATGCTCTAATTTCGAATCCGATTTTACCTTTCGACTTCAACTTCCACTCTAATATTGTATATATGTTATAAAAATATGTTTTTATCTATACATTTATCATATATACGAGTATAGCTATGTAGTGACGTAACTATAATTTATATAGTTAAATTCAACAATATATTAGTATAAGCTAATTCTTATGAAATAATATGCATATACTACAATATAAATAGCGTAATGATAATTTAGTATATGTAAACATCATACTACTACTATCATACATAATCAAGTTTAGAAATAAGTTAAAGACTAGCATTTAAATAAGTCTAGTATAATAATTTAATAAAATATATACTACTTTACTAGAGTATAATAACATGTGATTATACTAAAAAACCTAGTGTATAATTAAGTTGAAATAAGTTAGACTTAGTATAATAACGTGTATTACCAATGCATAATAATAGGTAATTTGACACTAAAAATAATATGCAATACTACAATATGATAACATGAAATTAAACACTATAGTATAAGTCTAGTATAAAATAATTTAGATATAAGTATAGAAGTAAATTTAACAGTGAATTATTTAGTTTTAATTTTATTTTTTTGAAAAAATTGAAAATTGAAAACTTCTTTTTTGAAATGAGCTAAATATGAAGTTTTAAAAAAAGTCCAATACTGAAAGTCAAAATTCGACTCTAATCTAATAAGTCAAAGTTAGATTAGAGTCTACACAAATAAGATTTAGAGTTCGAATTTGAACTTCAACAAAGTTGGAATTGGAGAATCCCAACTTCAACTAGTCGGAATTGGAGAATCTGACTTTGATTATACCTAATTTAGATTTAGAGATAAGATAATTTTAGATAATAAATGAAAAGTTAAATAAAATATTGTTAGAATATTATTTTTTAATATTATTATTGTCTTAAAATTTGAAATAGTTAACTTATTTATTATATTTTGTGTGAGAATTTAAAAAAATTGTAATGATGAAATTGAGATGAGCTAAGATAAAATAAGATAAGTTCTAAATCTAAACGAAAGCATGTTGATACTGAGTCTTATATATACCATACATTTGATAAAAGAATAAAAAATTTATAATGTGTAATGTAAAGATGATGAATAATTTTTTATTTATTTAAATATTTGGCACATGTGTTGATACGATAAATAACTCCAATTAATAACACTTAAAAATATAATATATCAATAAATATGAACGTAAATGTAATAAAAATTAAAATTTATGATGAAAATAAGTTCGATGAGAATAAGAAAGAGAGTACGTAAGATAAACACAGACGATACGGCCTCGAACGAAGTACCACCAACCAACCAACCTGACCTGTCTGTATATACACAGAGAAAGAGAGAGAGGGGAAAGTGTAGTTGCAATCTCAGACTGGGACATCAGAAGCTCCGCCTCCCCCTCCGTTTTTTGCATTTCTATATAATTTCTTATTAAAAAAATAAATAGAAAATACACATTTTAGCGCATGTCTTCGTCGGCCAACGCCTACTCTCACGAAACTCAAAGAGCCACCATAAAAGGAACCCTGTCTCTTGAGCTTCTCTTTCTCTTCATTAGGGTTTTCGTTCTTCTCTTACACTTCTACTGCTTCTAGGAGAGATACTGCCAGCGCCTCTGTTCAGTGCGGATTTCTTCTTTTTCGTCGTTCGAATGGCCGCCTCTTCTCTCCTTAGATCTACGGCTCCGGCTCCTCTCATCGAGGCCTCTACCTCCCCGTCCGATCGCTTCTCCAAGGTCTGATTGCCCTCCACCAGAATCATTTTCACGTGCTCTCGATTTTTTAATTTTTATTTTCGTCGATTCGCGGTCTCGCCTGTTTTGTTCTAGTTCCAAATGTAACGTTTGGTTGCCGAGAAAATCTGGCGTGGTGAAGGATGTAGATTTTGGATATTATGGCTATGGAAAAAAATTATTCCTTAAGATGGAATTTGTTACTGAAAAAAAGAAAGTAAAGGCACAAAAATAACGGATCAGAGTTGGGTTTCTTTGCTCCATTTATTTATTTACACAAGAATTTTATACATTAAATATATCGTAATTGCTGTTGCTATTTTTGTTGTTGTTGTTATCTTCTTAGGAGTTCCGAGCTTTGATTTATGCACCATATGAATTTTTTGTTATTATTGTCAGGCATCATACGTCGGTTTCCATCGTAACCTCAACTCTGGGAAGCTTCAATCCAGCCTTTTCGGTACATCTGTTCCCAGCGGCTCATCTTACTCACAGTTGAGTATTCCCATACACAGGTTTTTTCTTTATATTCTAAATTTGTGTTTTTTTTACAACTATATATATAAATATGCACGCACATATATTACGACTTTCATGTTATCGTTTTTTGATTGACATTCGAAGTATCGAATTTGCTGTCAGGAAATTTATTGTAAGAAGCATCCAGCCGGTTAAGGCCACAGCCACTGAAATACCTCCTACAGTTCCTAGTACGAATGCGTATTTCACATATTTTATTTCTTAGGTCTCTGCTTTTATTGGTGCTCACTTGTCCGTTGTTGCGTTATTTTTAGAATCACGGAGCAGTGGTAAGACGAAGATTGGAATCAATGGTACGTTTTCTTACGAGTACAGTTGCGCTCTGTTTTGCGTGTTCTTGGAAAACATCTCTTTTTTTGAATTGTTGCACTTTTCTTTGCAAATTGTTTTTCTTTTGGTATTGACTATATTCATGCGATTTTTTGTAGCTGTAGGACTTTGTAGTAATTGAGATTCAGATTGATCATTGACTAGAATTATTTTTTAAGTACCTATAAAAAAAAATTATTTTTTTAGAGCTTTAGATAATATTTTTGTTGTGAATGATATGTTTTGTTCTTGCTTTTAGGGTTTGTTCCAATCATGGAAGTTATTAGTGGGTGAAATTGATTGCTTGGGGTGCAAAACGGCAAGCTACTTAACAGTTTGAGCCATCAAATAGAGGCTTAAAATGTAATTTTGATATTTTTTTTTCAAGGTTTTCACTAACAGTTCTTTGTTCTGGGTGTCATTGTTAAACTATGGGTCTGCTACTAAATAGTTTAGAGAGTTCAGTTGATAGTAAGGTCATAAAAGCATTTGCAGAATTTTTGGAATCCAAGTCAGACTTTGCATTTTGTGGATATCCAATGCTCAACTAACGTTAAATTTTCCCTGACTGCATATTATAGCTCAGATACATTACCTTACTGACTTTTCCCCTACTTGGGACTCTTAGAAAATGTGGATAGTTGACTGAATTTAGAATACCGGACTAGGGATTTTTTTTTTTTGATCAGTAATCTGGACTAGGGATTTTTTAACTGTATAAAAAAACTTCGTTTTCAACCTGCATTACGGTGGCACTTTGGTTTGATGATATGAACCTAATGGGTATTTACTTGTATTTAGGCTACTTGTGCAGATTGTTCTCATTTGAAAAAAGCATATTAATTTAGGTCATACATTTCGACCTGTAATTTTAAAGAGTGATTAAGCAAATTCCTATTAGCCAGCACCTTCAAAGGCCCAGGAAAAAAGGTCCAGAAAGAAAAGAAGAAGAATTGCCTAAAAGGGTGACTTTTAATACTCCATTTAGTTGTATGGTTTACAATTAGTTCAATATGTCTATCTTTATGCAGTGAAGTAGCATGGACCCCCTACATACTTATAAAAAAAAAAAAATAGCATGGACCATTTCAGATACATTTGAGTGGGGTGAAGGGTAGCTTCCCATGTTTTTTTTAACATGATGGACAGCTTGCATATTGGGAGTGAGCTTTTGCATTGCTATTATCTACACTATATACAACTTGGTTTCTTTTTGATAAAAAAGTGTATGGGAGTTTCTCAGTCGATGTAGTTTTGGCCTTAAGTCTCTAGGTTCTTTGTTCAAATATGCATTGAAACAGTGGTTGCTCACGTAATTCCTTATCTTCCGTTGCTAAAATAACTATCATTTTTAGGACGAACCACTTAACTTTTCCATTCATAAGCTAGGTGATTTCTTTGCTTACCTACCAGAGAATAAAGTTCACGTTGCATATAGAAGATATTTCATTCTTACTAAGAATGAAAATATATTCATTATGCTCATCTTACAGGTTTTGGCCGCATTGGAAGGTTGGTATTGCGAATTGCAAGCTTTAGGGATGACATTGATGTGGTAGCAGTCAATGATCCTTTTGTTGATGCCAAGTATATGGTATGTACAATTAATATTTTTCTTCTAAGTCACAACTAAGATCCCTTGGAGGATGAATATTGGGCCATTATTGTAGGACTCCAATAATATAAACAGAAACTCCATCTGTCTATTGCTGATTACATGATTATTTACTTGTGTAAACAGTGATCTGCGGTCACATTCTTTATATTTTGATATAGTGAATGGGGTTCATTTGATATTTTGATTGTACAATCCAGATCATTGTTTTAACATCACGTAGGTCCCAGTCCCTCAAATGTCTGTGTAACAATGCCTTTACTATAAGTGATCTTCTATTTTCTTGGGGCTTCCATCTTCTGTTATATGCATGTATGAGACAGATATCTAGGTTTTTTTTTTTGATAAGTATGACAAATGCCTATGTTGGATCCCGAACTATGGAGTTTGGCCGGAAATTTTGAGGTGTTGGTGATTTATTTAAGATATTTTGAGCTCTGTTATCAGGCTCCATATAACTGCTTAAAGGCTCCACATTGTGTATTGATCTTGCTTGTGGCTAATCTTGACTTGCCACTATATCAGTTGGATGTCAAGAGTGCCTTTCTTCACATTGATTTGTTTGAAGAAGTCACTTATCAAAAAAAGTATTTGAGGAGGCATATATGGAGCAACCGCTAGGTTTGTTACTCAGGAGTGCATTCAAATTGAAAAGTATACATACCATCCTAGGAAAATAACTCCCATTCATCATATAGTCATTTTTTCTCGATGTTGTAATGTATGATGGCTTGATCATGCAAGCCTGTCTCAATATAGGGTTTCATTTATGAGTGTGCATTTGATTGCCTTTGTGTTGTTTTCTTCCCTTTCTGATATGGTTATACAGGGTGGGGGAGTTAAATTGATAATTTGTAGCTTGTTTCTTTCATTTTAATAATGAAATTGGTGTAACTTACTGTTCTTTGTAGGCGTACATGTTGAAGTACGATTCTACTCATGGAGTTTTCAAGGGAACCATCAAGGTCTTGGATGAGTCTACTCTGGAAATCAACGGGAGGAATATTAAAATTGTAAGCAAAAGGTATTGTCCTTAGCATCTTATCCTCATGTTTTATTATTGAAACGACTCGAGGTTTTCCAGTGGCACTGAGGTTCATTGAAAACATCACTGGCATTTATTATACTTGCAGTGAAAATCTGGACTTACACCTACTGAAGGACTAACTGCTATGATAATTTTTTCTCAGGGACCCAGCGGAGATTCCTTGGGGTGATTTCGGGGCTGAGTATGTTGTTGAATCCTCTGGGGTTTTCACAACAATTGATAAGGCTTCAGCTCACAAGAAGGTTGGTCTAATTGTTAATTCTTCTGTATAATATATATCTACTTATTAAAAATATATATATTATCTGCCCCCAATTGGTTTCTTTGATCAGAATCGCTTTAGTATTCATGCACCTTAAGCAGAACATTCTTTTGACTTCGGTCTGCAGGGTGGTGCCAGGAAAGTCGTAATATCAGCTCCATCTGCTGATGCACCTATGTTTGTCGTAGGAGTAAATGAGAAGACATACAACCCAAACATGGACATTGTATCCAATGCAAGTTGTACCACGAATTGTCTTGCTCCTTTGGCAAAGGTCTGTTTCTGTCCTAAATGCTCATTTACGTTCTCTTTCTTCTTTTATATTTACTTAAAAAAAATTATTGCTTTCTATGGTTTTTTCGATAAGCTAATGTCTAATTTATTGTCTTTCTTTCACTTTATTTTTTCAATTCTGTATGATAGGTATCCTTGGTGAATGATATGTTATTTAATCTAACTCTGGCCCTATGAGCTACTACCCATTCTCTTGATTTATCTTGTTTTTTTTTTTTTTTGCCTATGTTTTACAGGTGGTTCATGAGGAATTTGGTATCCTTGAGGGTTTAATGACAACTGTGCATGCAACCACAGGTCTCTCTCTCATTCTCTTTCTCTCTCTTTTGTATAACCCTAGTTGCATTAACGTTTGATGAGTTTATATTTTTCTATGCTCAGCAACTCAAAAAACTGTGGATGGTCCTTCAAAGAAGGATTGGCGAGGAGGACGTGGTGCTGGACAAAATATCATTCCTAGTTCAACTGGTGCTGCAAAGGTATGATGGTATCCTTATGTATAGATTTAGAATAACACTTTGGATAAAGCTTTTTATTTTGGTGGTTCTGATGTTAATTTTATGTTTAAAATTGCAGGCTGTTGGAAAAGTTCTTCCAGATCTTAATGGAAAGCTTACTGGAATGGCCTTCCGGGTCCCAACACCGAATGTTTCTGTTGTGGACTTGACTTGTCGACTCGAGAAGAGTGCTTCCTATGAAGATGTCAAGGCAGCTATTAAGTATGTTTTCTCATTTTAGCCATTGTGTGTATTCTGTCGTATTGGCTGATTTATGGGGCATCATTATGTTTTGACTTGACACATGACATTGCGTTTGCCTTTTAATTTTCAATGAAGGTATGCCTCAGAGGGGCCACTGAAGGGCATCCTTGGATACACAGATGAGGATGTTGTGTCCAATGATTTTGTTGGTGACTCAAGGTAGATCTCTCTCTCTCTCTCTCTCTTTCTGAATGGTTTTATATGATGGTCAAAACTATTGGCAATATGGAAATTTTTAGGACATGGTCACTACGTTTTAAACAATTTGTTTGAATGTATATATCGAAAGAACATACAATTACTGTTTTGTGCCAGAGTTGGTTTTTGATGTGGTTTTGTTCTTTACCAAAGTAATGGGATGTTGGACTTTCACCCTTTCAATGCCTTCCCTATTTGCATCACTGTCAAAATGACCTTGAAGTTCACCAATTTAAATGGGTTATGATCTCTAGACATAGTTTTAGCTCTAAAGTTTCACCGGATTGGTTCCTTTCCAGGTCAAGCATATTTGACGCGAAGGCCGGTATTGGGCTCAGTTCCTCCTTCATGAAGCTCGTATCATGGTACGACAACGAGTGGGGATACAGGTACAGCTTCTCCCTATTCCTCAAGCCACCAACGCACTTACACAAATGCAGACACATCTTTCTTGGTATTCACATAAGATGGGGGAGTATGACCAATTCTTATGTTAAATTTGTTGGTTTTCTTACAGCAACCGAGTGTTGGACCTTATAGAGCACATGGCATTGGTAGTATCTCACAACTAAATTACCCAATGGGACGGTCGCTGTTGTCAAACAACACACTGCTGTGATATGTATTTTTGGTTGCGATGAAAGTTTGGTTGGAAAGAGTAGGACATCAATTTGATAGTTTTGAATGGGCTTCACCATCGTGCGAGTCTAGAGGCATTGCATGATACCCATTTTAAAATAATGAGTACTTTCAACTTGTATCAGCTCATTACAGCAAATACATAACGTTTGGATTTTGTGATCTATACTAAAACCAGTTTCTACTTTAGTTAAAGAGCTTGGTTTGTCCAAGTTAGGTTTGATTTTTTCCCTATAAAAAATGAGCAAGATGATCAGTTGAAAAGTTATGCTGTACTTTGAACAAGGTACGAAAATTCATTCCATTCAATTTATTTCTTAGAATAATCATAGGAGTTGATCCAAGGAGGATTATGGACATTGTCATGCTAATATGGTAGGATAGAATCCAGTGCTTGTAGTGTTAGGTATAGAACATTTTCGGACATAGTAGAAGACATTTTCAAGATTATTTTCTCAGGGAGCGGGGGTGAAGGGCTATAGGGAAAAGAAGACCAATGCCTCATTTAGAATATTAACATAAAATGATTTCCCTAGGAAAGTTCTAAAATAACTTGTACAACTATTGTTGCGCTATGATGCGACAAATTTCAATAATCTTTCAATTAATGATTAATCATTATTGAAAAAAACATATCAATGGGTTATTAAATACTAAGATTTGAATTATATTAAGCCACCAAAGAGTAGGTGAATAATAGAAAAATGGTATGTAATTTCAAACATCGCTCTTGTTAGAAAAAATTAATTTGAATTACCTTCAAGTAGAAATGAACTCCCACAAGTCCAGATCTTTGCTCGTCTTACAAATCAAAACAAATTGTTGTGATTGCACCTCCGAGTAACTTAAAGAAGTTACCAGTCTCCTAACATAATTCCCCACTTCAAAATCGAGAGTTTAAAATTGTTAGAGAGAGAGATGCTTTTGTTTGTACGTTCATTACTTAAAAGCAAGATTCATATTTTAAGAGTCTCTTGATGGGATGATTAAGGGCATATTTGAAATTGTGTTTCGAAATTTTAAAAATGCTTTTAAGCAGTTAAAAGCTTTTTTTTTGAAAAAATAACATGTTTAGATAATTTTATTAAAATCGCTTTAGTCAGTTAAAAAAAATTAAAAATCAATTTTTTCAATAAGCATCAAACTTGAACTTTTATCAAAAAGCTCTTGCAAATAATTATATATTTTTAAAAAATTACCATAACTCTAAAAATGCTTTAGACATAGATTTCAAACAGTAAATAAATTTATAATAATAGAGTTTATTGCAATAAATTTTAAGCTATAAGCCTTAAGCTAAAAGTAATATAGTAGGTAGTTTGGGATTACAGGCGCACACTCGGGCACACATGCACCAAGATATCAAGTTTTTCAAAGTGGGTTTGACAAGATCTGCATTGAAGTAAAACTTGCAGCAAGCAAGATTTTCTTGGCAGTATCATTTTCAATAAATTGTTTTAAAAAGCAGAAGTAATAAAATACAGGAGATTGAAGACACAGAAACACGAAGTGAGTTTTCCCCCTCTTTTTCTGGAACAAGTTATGAGAATCGTATTGTCCAACACTTGAAATAGGTTATAAAATTGAGGAGATTGATGGTATTTCATTCCAACTTCTAGAAAAATTCAGGCTGGCTAACAAAAAACCACCACATTAAAGGACATTTATCCTCTAACGTTAACCCATAGATCCCACCAGTAGAAATAGAACCATCACTAAGCTAAATTAGTTTGTTTTTCATTTCCAAATAGAGAAATTCTACTTATAACATCATCCTTGGAAGATTCAAGAGGGCTCATTGCAACGCAACTAACCACAACCATTTCCATTTTGCTGGCCCTACACATTTGTCACCCAATGCTCTGAGAAACAAAGAGCACAAGAGCGATCATATCCAGATATTATATACTATAATCTCAACCCTCTTGGCTCTTCTACTTACCTTGATGTGACATCCTCTGTTAACTCTCAAATTTATCATCTCAGAAGATAAAAAAAGAATCTAAAGGTTAATGAGCGATGTCATTCCAACATAGCAGGTAGAATGAATATGTGATACATAGCTTAACTCAGATAAAATATGCTCTAGAAGCTGAAAGGATTTCTATGCAATCACATCACAAGAGGAGATTTATGCCCAAATCTATTCTGAACTGTGTTGACTATTCCATTAAAATACTTTTAGCAGCACTGTGAATCCATAATGTTGGATCAATAAACACGAAGAGATATTTCAATTCCAGCATACAGATAAATAACTTGAGGAAACAACTTCTCCAGACAATAGAAATTTCGAAACAGTGAGAAAACGCATTTACGCCATCAACAGTAGCACTTACTATATAAGTAGCATATGGATGTCACTAGAAAATGTAGGCTGAATTCAGACTTGTGACTTCTCATTTCTTGGGGGGCTTAATCTTTCAATAAACCAAATTCCAGTCGCGTAAAACCACATTTCATAATGCTAAATCAATCATCGTCTGTGGCTCAAATCATTCAATTGACCATTTTCGATGATGCCATTCTCATTCAAGTACTCAACAAATTCATCAATAAGGTAGGGCCACGCACCTTCAGCATCATAGTCTGACAATGTTGGGCCCACCGTCTGCGCATACAAAGCATTATAAAAGTTAGTAGTGACGAGACTGGCATCAAGTTCTCCGAGTAACCTATACTATAATGATACCTTAACATGCTTTGAATTCCCATCAGAGATCTATATAAATTCAAAAGAACATTCCTTTTCTCTATGACTTTAATGATGGCTTTATATGCTTCCATTTCCATGGTAACGGGAAACTACGATATCAACCAAATTTAACCTTCCTCCACAGAAATGCAATTTAATTTATGAGACTTCAAATTAACTTCTGGTAATTTATTTGTAAACTTCAATAAGATAAAAATTGAATTGGAAACCAGAATTTATGACCTCATTCTTCTGCAAAAATTTGTTTACCTCATATCTCATCAATGAGCAAAAAGATGATTGACATGATGAATGCTAGGGATGGGAGTCAGCATGACTTGCGTCATTTCATCTTTTGCTCATGAATCTAAGATAAAGAACATATGGAAAGAGCCAGCATAGCAATAAAAGAAAAATAAAATAGAGAGAAGTCTAAAGGAAAAAAAAACAAAACTAAATATATCAGTATATAATTTTCGCCCCCCTCCCTTTGCATATGCAGATGTAAATGAAAGCATGCACTTCAGCCTAAAATAATGAGCAGGTAAGCGTTTATTAATGCTTTATATCTTTTTTTTTTTTTTTTTTTTATATAAGTTATTAATGCTTTATATCTTTTTTGATAAATTAATGCTTTATATCTTACCCTTGCAAACTCCAAAAGTTGAGACCATGTGTCCCTAGAAATTGCTTTATTATGCCGAGCCTGAGGCAGCAATAAAAAGACAGAAGCAAAAACCACAGGGAAAAAGTTAAATAAGCCCCTCACAAAAGAGAATGAACAAACTCATGGAGTTCATAACATTAGTTCAATCAGAAAAGGTTGTAAAGAGTATACCTAACTAGACACTGAGATATTCATTGGATTAAATAATTTGTGAAGGCAATCTACCTAGTTGCCTAACTGATCAGAGTTTTCCAAGAATTCATTAGCCCAACACTGACTCAATTGGATCACAAAAAATTTAAGGATGGCATAGTTATCACAAAATTGACTGGGATATAAATTCTTCATTCCCTGCCACCCTTTCTCTCTCACCCCCCTCTGAATTAGTATAAGCTTTATTATTCTCCAATGAATTTGTTTATAGGTCCATTCTTTTTTTTTGATAAGTAATAATCTTTATTGAATAGATGCAAATTAGGCAAAGCTCATGTACACCGGGAGTATACAAAAGAGACACCTAGTTAACACTAGCACGCTGAAAAGAACTCAAAAACTCATGCACATTTCCTCCATTTAATACAATAACAGAAAACCATTGAACCAAAGAAGATACAAAAAAGTTCCCACTTTCCCCCACGGTTCTTTCTTTGTTGTTGAAGCATCTCTCGTTTCTTTCTAGCCACAGACACCACAGAAGACATAGAGGAATTATTCTCCATGTCGCAGCCAACTTAGCGCATTGATGGTACCTATTCCAGCATGCAAGTGGCTCCACAACACTCTTGGGCATAACCCAGTACAAACCAGCTCTTCTAAGTAGTCCATCCCATAACTCCTTTACCACTTCGCAATGTAGGAAAATATAGTCGATCAATTCCCCATCTTTCTTACACAAGTATCACCGCTTTACGATAATCATATATCTTTTTCTTAAATTGTCAGCTGTCAAAATCTTACTTAAAGCCGCTGTCCAAATGAAAAAAAGCAACTTTAGGTGGTGCCAGAGCTCTCCATATGGCCTTCCAAGGGAATACCACTGGCTGTTGGTCTTGCAAAGTCTTGTAGAAAGACTTGGCAGAAAAAATCTTGCTTCCGTAGTATGTCCACAGCATTCTATCCCTTCCATTTCCCCCCAATTGCCTAGAGTAGATGAAGCTGTAAAAATCTGCTATCTCATTCACTTCCCAATCCTGAATATTTCTAGAAAAAGTCAAGTTTCTACACACCATGCCATTGATACGACACAACACATCGGAAACTGCCATGTGTTTGTTTTCCACTAAGCTGAAAACTCTTGGAAAGGCAGCAGATAAGGCTCTTTCTCCACACCATTTATCCAACCAAAAACTAATTCTTGTACCGTTGCCAACCTCAAAGGTAATGTGTGTTGCAAACCTCTTCCACCATTTCCGAATAAATTTCCAAAGGCTCACTTCATATGTCCCCCGACCCTCCTTAGAGCTCCAACATCTCCAATCACATCCGTACTTCCCCACTACTACCAATCTCCACAATGCATCTTCTTCTAAGTGAAATCTCCACAACCACTTTTGTCCATTCTCCGATGATTTTGTTCATAATCAGATTAGTCCCCTGATTCAACTGGACATATAATTTCTTTCTTCAAGATCTTAACTTTTACAGTGCTGCATTTCCATAGCCAGCATTCCTCTCCCTCCTGACCTTGTTCTTTGTTCAGCATCATAAAATATTTCATCAATCGGTAATGTGGCCTTTGAACTTCAAGCTTGTATTAGCAATGCCCTTTCGTTCCAAACATAAAAGTCCTTTTAACATAGTCTCACTGCTTAGGAGTTCTAAAATAAAAATTAAAAGCTAGGGAGCAATAAATTAAAGAAGGAAAAAAGAAATAAAGGTTACAGAGTGCACTTACATGCATATGGGAGAGAGAGAGCGAATATACTTTTGGGGGCCAGGACAAAAAGGAAAAGGGAAACAAATCTAACAACATCATAGGTGCCTATGTGAGACATACACCTATTCAATTATAGCATCATTGACCTTAAAGTAGATCCACAGAGGCCCCTTTGATGAATTAAACAATACACTTAGCACAATATTTTCATTTCCCACAGCAGTTCCGCTTAACATTGCTTTATTCCCAACCATAAACTGCCCCCAGCTACATGATTCTTTTCAAGATAGGTAACAGGAATTACTAATGAATTCTCATCCTGAAGTTTGAAAATGTGGTTAAAGCAGATCACACGATGGATGATAAGCTACCTGTAAGAATTGGCACCAGTGATCAACCAACGGCCACTGCTTTTCAGCAAACAGTAATTGCCACATTCCAATAGCCGTATCCAATGCTAAAGATTTCTGACCCTGAAATACCCAAAGACAAATCAGCCTGTGTATACCCTAGAGATACTTGAGGTGAAGACCATTAAGACCATTTAGACGACAATTAATATAATAGATAGATCATGTGTGAATAATTGAACTTACAGTGTCAAATATAATTCACTGTTGATAAAATGTAGTTCAGAGCTGTCCAATAAGTTTAAAATAGATTTACTTTCAATTATGAGCGCACACGGTGTGTCAAAAGATGCACATGCGTCCTTGTGAGTTTAAGGCCATGTTTAGATTCCATTTTCAGATCTTTTAGATTTTTTTCTTTTCTGTTATTTTATTTTTATCATAAGAATAGGCAAGAGCTCAAGTGTAAGGGGCATATAAAAGACCAATCCCTATGCGCCGCTAGTTTTTTTTTTTTTTCATTTTCAATTCAAACATCTTTTAAACACCAAAGAAATCTTGAAAAAACAAATATTTCATCCAATCAATTTACTTCGTTTCTGGAACCTAAAACCAAAAAAAAAAAAAAAAAAGCATGAACCAAACATTCACAGAAAGCCAAAATAAATCAAACTAAAAAACTCTCCATCCAAATATATTTTCTACAGAGCCCACTATTTCCACAAAACCCAGGAAAACCCATCGCAAAGAAGTTTACAAGGGATGCTCAGACTAATAATCTAAATCTAAAATTAGAATAACTGAACAAAGTATTAAGAATAGGCAAAATCAGTAGCCCAAGTGCCATAGTATGCTACAAGAACTGACCACAAACACAGTTCTCATTTGTAAGATTAGTGAGATATATTCATTTGTCAATTGAAAGCCTTTATGTGGATAAAAAAGTACCTTTTCTTTTGCCCAGCCAAATGCAAAATTATAGATCTCAAAGAACTTTTCTGAACAAAGACAAGAAACAAAGATCATTTCCGAAACAAAAGCACAATTGTTTATCTCTGAGTCAGAAAATGATAATCATAAAAAATCTTTGACATCACCTTTAAGAATATCAATTTAGGAAGCACTTTCCCAGAAAGACACATAAAAAGTTACATCAAATTATAAATTCAAGTATATAACAAACATCATAATATCAAATTATAAATTCAAGTAAATAGAAAACATCTTGAACCATTAACATACGTTCATCTTTCAGCTCAGATCGCAGAAAAGGTATTCTTTCACGGAACTTCTCCAAAGAATCTATCCTGTCATTAGAGTACATAAACCATTGTCAGGGTTTCATCATGATAATTCAAAACTCCCAATCCATATGATTATAAGAAAAGGACAAGTAAATTAAACATATCTACTGGTAAACTTACCCTAGCGCTTGAAGTCCACCAAGAAACTCCTGCTTGGAAAACTCACACATGGTGGCAGCCTTCATGTGCCATGAAACCACCAACTGCAATAACAGCGGCAACCCATGTTCTTAATAATTACCAAGCCACTCATTAGCATCGTAAGCATTCGTAAAGTGAGACCAAATATACAGATAGAAATCATAAGTATGTATTCAACTACAATATATCTCGATATAATAGTTTATCATAAGTATGTATTCAACTACAATATATCTCGATATAATAGTTTACTAATAAGCATGTAAGCATGGTCAAGATTTTTTCCACTGGAGATGTCTTGTGACCTCACTAAGTGGAATGTTAGTTTCATCAGACTAGCTCATGACTTTGAAGTAGAAGCCTTCGCTACATTCTTTAATCTTCGACTCCATTGGTGCGATACCAGGGCGTGGAAACAAGCCTTCACTCCAAGTTCTGAGACTACAGTTTCAAAAGAGAATAGGAGCAGTCAAAATCATAATAAGCATGCTGTTCATGCCAAGGATGCTCCTTTGGGGGAACCATTTGGAGATATCTGGTGACCTCGCTTGTGGAATGTTAGTCTCATCAGAGCAGCTCATGGCTTTGAGGTAGAAGCCTTCACTGCATTCTTTGATCTGCTTCACTCCACTGGTGTGACACGAGGTGGAAACAAGCTCCTTTGGGCCCATTCCAAGGAAGGACATTCAAGGTTTGCCCTTTCTATAATGCTCTTATCCCTAGTGATTAATGGTTCATTTCCTTGATAGAGTATCTGGCAGACTGGTACTTGTTTTACGTGAACTGCCTTTCAGGGGAAGATTCTCAACTTCAACAATTTGAGGGAAAGACACGTTGTGCTTGACTGGTACTGCAAGTGTAAAAAGAGTGGGGAGTCCATGGCTCATCTTCAACTCCATTGCGAGGTTCCTAGTGTTTTGTGGAGTGTTTTTCAACCAGGTTGGGATGGGATGGATCATGCTCAAAAGAAATGGAGGATTTTTTGTTCTTTGAAGAGATTAGGTGTTTGTCGAGAAATCATAGCAGAGTGGAAAATGGTTCCTACTTGCCACATATAGCATATTTGGAGGGAAAGGAATGAAAGAAGTTTTGAGTATTGTGAACTGACAACTGAGGAGCTAAACACACCTTTCTCCATGCTCTGCTCCTTTCGACAGCATCTATACATTTTCAATGAGCTTAATTTACATGATTTTCTTATATTGTTTTCTCTTTCTAGATAGGTGAATTAATTTTATACATCCTGTGTGTTTGGATTACTTCTTTTCCGTTTTAAATTTGGCCCTCTTATTACTCATAAAAAATGAGGAAATCAGAACTATATAAATCTGCATCTTGCCAACGTCCTCGATTAACCTATACTATAGCTAACTCCAGAAAAGAAAAGGGGGAAAAGGGGGCATTAACTTGCTAAGACAAAAGATAAAAAAAGAAGAAGAGGAACCGTGAAAATAATAAAAATAAACGACCTACATATCGCTTACATTATCAACTCAATGAACAGCCATGATTGAACTCCTTTTTGGTCCCTTTTCTTGAGAGAGAGAGAGAGAGAGAGAGAGAGAGAGAGAGAGAAAGAGAAGGGGGGGGGGGGGCGGGGCAGAGGGAGAAGGGATCAGAATCCAACTATAAACTTCCACATTCTGCCAGATTTCTAAAATTTTCTTTGACTGCTTAGTTAAATTGTACCTTCTTTATTACTGGAGGATCAGAAATTTTGTACAACTAAAACAAAAATCAAGCTTTAAGGATAATTCCACTGCAACAAACAGATATTTAGGCATGCCTGGCTCAGAGATATAATCTCAAAGCGTTACACATACCGTAACAATATCTTGCGGATCCACCTGCCAAAAATATGGGTTCATATGTCATTTAAACTGTGAGCATCAATTTATTTAAGACAAACTTAGAATTTACTGAAGTCAAAGGTAATCACTAAATTCCAGATTTTGAAAGCAATATTAGAAAACTGATTCGTATTAGCTACCTGAAGATCATTGCAAAGGAGAGTAATACCATCAACCAGTATCATATCACTGTATGGATCTGTGAAACATATCCGACACAATTTTCTTAGTCAAGAGATATTTCAGACATTAACAAAATAGAAAAAAAAAGTTATTTCCACTGCCCAATGTTTACAAATTCCTAAATTGAAGTTGGTTTAGTCATTTCCGCTCCTCAATGCTTACAGCCTGAAATTGAAAACCAACATTACAAAGACCCTGCTCCACTGAAAACTAACAGATTGAACTTTCCACACCAAGTCAAGAGCTCTTGCTCAACAAAAAGGGCAAAAAGAGTTTTCCACAAAGCACTAACTAATAAGCACCATTGTAAATGACAAGTAAACCCTTTTTTTATTGGCACCATTTGTCCAAGAGCAAAGTACTAACTAATCACGAGCCCTCGGCAAAGAGTTTTCCGCAAGTGCACATCAGGTAATTCAAGGAGATTCCCCAGTCCGATGGTCCTTAGAAATTGTTTACATTCAAGAGAAATCAAACCTTAGATTTGGTGGGAGCATACCTCCAAGACCAAGGCCCTTACCACTTGAGCCATCCCCTTAACCCTAGGGGCTATGACAGTAATCTAGAGCTGTCTAGCACCCCCCCCCCCCCCACCCCCACCCCCACCCCCCCACAAAAAAAGAAGAAGATCCCGAACCCAAAAGGAACTATGCTAAGGGGAAGACATGCAATGCGATGGGGCAGCCCAAGTGAGAGTATAAGTAAAGCTTGCCTTTATATCTATTGAAGAGCTCCTCCAAATGTCTGGAGTCGGTATAGTTTTTAACCTGGGGCTGGCTGTAGAATACATCGAATGCACCTTCAAGATTCCAATCACTGGCCTTTAAAGTCTGGTGGGCAACTTTTTCACTGAAATAGGATTGGAATGTAAGATTCTAATATCAGTAAATTTCAACTTAAAACCATACAAAAATAAGGCTACTCTCTCTCTCTCTCTCTCTCTCTCTTTGTTGCACAGTCTCACACAATAAAAACGTGCATGTGAGAATACACAAACACTACCACATGATCTCAAGCAAAGCATTTGTATAAAGCATCTAATTTCTTACCAACAAAAAAGAAACTATAGAAACTACATGTACAAAATGACCTTGGAAAAATCACTAATTCAATTTACTACAAGCTCAAGAATAGTTGCATCAAGTTCCATGTTTTTTTTTTAATCAGTGAATAGTTGCATCAAGTTCAGTGCTTAAAGGCAATCATTTGAATTCTGTCCAAAGACGAAAAAGGTATGCAAGAAATTCACATTCAAGTTCAAAAGTTTTTATAGATAGAATTTGCAGTCTTGCAAGATGGCATATCATTCCACATGGCAACCTTGGGGTTAGTGAATTAGAGAGAAGATGGACAGATTTAATTGCAAAACTTCAAGGAAGTAATTACTAAAATTAGAAACCTAGGAGCTTTTTGCAAATTCGTAAAACCCAAGAACTAATTTTGCAAATAACCCCACACCATATTGCCCATGTACCTCATTAGAACATCATCCACCCCAGGCATGCCTAACTTCCGAATTCACCGTGCCTTACCACAAGCCTCCCTTTCATTTTGATGCTTGATGCCACCATAGCCATTTCTTAAAAGGGCATGGTTGAACAAAAGTAAGTGCCTAACTCCCTAACCACTATTTGAAATTGAAGGGCACACCTTAGCCCAATTTACTTGGTGAAATTTGAGCTCTTCATCTAAACCACTCTATAAAGAGACCTGCTATGAGCATAACACATTACAGAATGAATTTAAACTAAACACCAGATGCTTTGAGGGGCCAACCAGATCTTATCTGCTCCACCCCTATCAGGCAAAACCGAATACAAGCGATAAAAGAATGTGGTAATAAACTCCACCTCCTTCTATTGTGCCCCCATGACATCCAATTGGAGTGCATTGCCTTAGCATTGCAAATGATTTACAAATGAAGATTCCTCAAAAGCGAACAATGTTGAATAACTCTAGAAAGCTACCATGAGAGTCTGATGCCCACACTTGACCCCGTGCCATGGTGAAATATGAGCTCTACACCTGAACCACACTATAAAGAGTCCTACTATGAACATTATACATTATAGAACAACCACATTAAACACCACGCACTTTGAGGGGCCAAACAGATCTCATCCTCTACACCCCTTAGGTGAAACCGAATAGAAGGGATACAAGAATGTGGTAATAAACTCCACCTCCTTATATTGTGCCCCTCTGACATCCCATTGGGCTGCATTGCTAGGATATTGCAAATGACGTGAAATGGAAGGTTCCTAAAAGCAAGCAATGTTGAATAACTCTAGGAAAGCACCTATGTTTGGTTGTTGAAATCAACTCAACCCATCTCAAACCAATCATTGATGGGACCCCCTACTTTTTTCAACTTCCCATAAAAAAAATTAAACCCATCTCAGCCTACTTCTTACATTCAAACACATATTTCAACCTATTTACATTCAAACAGATTTCAATAGGACTCACAAAACACTACTATTCACATATCAACTCAGATCATCTGAGTTGACCTCAACATCCAAACGTTGGGGCTTCACTGTCAACTAACCACCATCTCAGCCTACTATTCGCATTCGTTGGTGATGACAAGTGAGTTCAAGATCCCTTCCCTGTACAAATGCAATTTGGGGCTTCGTAATGATCCACCCCAAAACTCCTTCCAGTTGATTTGCGAACACCTTGGAATCGATCTTATTCACCCCATTCACATGGCTCTGTTGCTTTATCTTTCCTCATCTTTCTTACCCCTTCTGAACCTCGGCCTCCTCAAACAATTACTGTCCAATCAGGTGACATTCTGCTGCTCATTGGACTCAAAAGCTAGCCCATCGATCTTCGGCCTCACTCCTTACGCATGGTAAGTAATTGCTTGAAATAACCAACCACATGGTCCCAGATCACAGGTATCTCTGAAGAAACAGCTCCAAAAATATTCAGATCACCTATGAGAGTTTGCCACTCTATAAAAGCATTTCATGGTACGATTTCCCTCTTTCAGCCACAAAGCTCGTGATTTCTGCGCCAAGAAATCTCATCCAATAGGGTGACCCACCCTAGATCTGAGAGTAATCCTGTCCTCCGAGCAAGTTCCTCCAACGAAATTGCTCTTGTATGCGACCAGTGTATTTGGGCTTTGCCTATTCCTACAATCAATATAATCTCATTTACCGATTAAAAAAAATACGAGCGATCCTCACACTTGAACTTGTGCCAAATTATCATTGATCCATCATGCACAACATATCTAGTAAAACTGTCACCCAACCTCTCTTGATATTTTTCCAAAGGCCTACTCCAAATAACCCATTTAGTTCACTAGAACACCACACTCCTCATGAGCTACTATATTTTGCATCCACTATCATTCTCCAAAACACACTCATTTGCATAATGCAAAAGCCATTTTCAAAGAGAGCTCGATAATAGTGTTAACTGAAATTAACTTCAGACTCTCATCCTCCCAGGATACTAGAGAGCACGCGTTGGAACACTTAAATGAAGAACTACCAACACTACCACCACAATAAATCCATTTGTAATATGTCATGCTAGAGATCAAGAAACTCAGGACTAGAAGAGGCACCCAAAAGACAATAATAATTCATACATGAAATAATCCATTTATAATAGGGAGCAGAAAAAACCTTTCTAGATTAGAAGTTCAATATGCATTATAGATAACATTAAGGAAGTCATTGTAAGAACCAAATATCTGAGGAATAAGCACAATTTGAAGCTAACAACAACATTACCCAAGACCACAAACCTTTCTTGTCAACTTGCAGTGGAACACCCAAAAATTGATAAACTCTAGTTGGATTATAAATCAAATTTATGCCCAATTTTTGCATTTCTTAACATTACTTGTGCAGGTGGATTGTTATATTTTTTTTGTAAGGCAATCATATTGAAAAAGTAGAGGGGCCAACCGAGTACACAAGCATACAATAGGAAACACATAACTTGGGGGCAGACATAACAGAAAAAGGGGAAAAAAGAACATAATACAATAAACTCTAGCAAATTAGAGAAACAGAAGCCGTCTAGAAATGAAGGGAATTGTGCAGGATGATTATCCCCAGAAGCATGCATGCATTGCACAAAGATGATAGTGTATCCCATTAAGGTCATACTTTCAGGCCCAACCTCCACCACAGGAAAGTGCTTTGTTGCAAGAGCAGAGTAAATTAAGAGTTTGTTTGGATAGTGAAATTAGATTAGATGATTTTAGATGAAAGTTAAAGGTTGAATAAAATATTGTTAAAATATTATTTTTTAATGTTATTATTGTTTTGGGATTTGAAAAAAATTATATTGGGATTTGAAAAAGTTGAATTATTTATTATATTTTGTGTGAAAATTTTAAAAAATTGTAATGATGAAATGAGATAAGATGAAATGAGTTGAGATCACTTCTGAATCCAAATAGGGCTTAAAGGAGTAGCAATAAGCCTCCAGATCAAAATTTATAAAAAAAAAAAACAAAAAATGTTGGGGTATTACCTTGCACCAGTGATTGTCATAAACTGTTGGAGTTTGTCACGGTGGCCTCTACCTAATTTATGCTGTAAAAAAATACCAAAAAAAGGGTGTGCATGTATAAGTATTATGGATAAACATCTGCATAAAAATACCACAACCAAAACTCAATGCAATATGAATTCTGATTACAAATAAACAAAGATGAAAAAAATTTAAAACAAAAGCACAAAGTTTATTCGTATAGAAATAGCACGTCAACTGAAACTGGTTACAATACTTATAAAAAAAAAAAACTTAAAACTGGTTACTAAATTGAAGCTGATGAAATATAAAGCAAATGTGTAATGATCATACATATGTAAACCTCTTCCCATCCTCTTATATGTGTGAGGGTTAATCATGGAAACTCAAAGGATGACAACAAAATAAAGAATCCTCTCTGAATAGTATAGATAAGCACTTAAACACCAACCACCATGAATGCACACATGAACAAAGAAATACGCACAACAGGTGCAAGCATGCTACTACATGAAGAAAGCTCCTGCTTGAGAGTTTTCAATCTGATGGCCACACAATATTACCTCATAAAAATTATTAGCTTAATACCACATTTTTTTATAAGCATCTGAGCTGCTTAAGACTGCATAACATCACAAAAAATCAATATAGAAATGAGTATTATGTAGGGAAAAATTAATTTTTTGTTGACGAGAGATCCCAGAGACCATGCAAAAACCCAATGTCTTTTACCTAGATGAGCTCTAGATCCATGTAACGCATCCAATCACATGGATCAGGTAAATCACTGGCTTTTCACCAATGGAATGTGAACCTAGAAATTATTTGCAACCAAGGGTTCAAACCTTAAACCTAGAAGAAGCATACTACCAAGACCAAGACCCTCACCACTTGATCCAACCACTTGGGGGAGTACATAGGGCAACATGAATGACATTGGTGAAACCTATATCCACCACCATCCATGAAATATTTTCATATAAAATCTCATTTATTTTATTCATTCTTCTAAATACCAACCAAACCCAACATGCCTCTCATTCTTCCTCATTTTACTGATGAAATATATGTGACTTACAAGAAAATGCTTTAACGAAACGTTAAATTCATACAATATAATTTGCTGTATAAGTTAATTTTGCATGTGTTTTCACTTCCATAATTACTCCTGTCACACACTCATTTTATACAATATCATTAGTATGTGCTACAGATTTTCTATTATCATTTATGATAACTCTATCCAACTTAAATTATACTCTTTTCAACTTGATAGAACTACTTATTCATGAGTTTAGATTGTTGCATATTTTCCTTAAGCTTGCAACTCCAAAGGCTTCACAAAAGGCAATTTTGCATTTGTTGTGTCTTTTGATCTCCATATGGACATAAATATGCATTGACATGCCTTTGGGGCCACACCCACTAGTGAAAAGTTAGCGATTTAACCAGTTCCGTGTAGAGAAACTTCTGAGGGTACTGTGCACGGGACCGGGATTTACTCTATAAGGGTGGGTCTGAAGAACCCTGCTTTGGAGAGGTTCTCCAACATAATATATATATATATATATATGTGCATTGATAATCTCAACTAGTTGAAAAATAAGAATTAGTACCACTAATGCCTCGTTTGTTTTCACAAGTATTCTCATCTCATCTCATCATTACAAATTTTTCAAATTCCCTTACAAAATAAAATAAATAATTCAACTTTTTCAAATCCTAAAATAAAAATAATATTTAAAAAACATATTCTAATAATATTTTATTCAATTTTCAACATTTATCTCAACTCATCTCATATGCGAAAACAAACTAGGCCTAATTTGTCATGTGAAACAAACAGTCGATTTTGCTATGTATATTTTGTCCACAAATGAACAGAAACTAGTACATAACTAAGGACTGAAAAAAGAAAAAAAAAACCCTTTAATCTGAGATAAAATAGGGCTTCAGACCTGTGAAACCGTAAATTCCACTTGATTAAGCCATACAATTACATAATATAACCTGCAAAAGTATCATCCAGCCCTATTCAGAATTGCCCGGGACCAAAATGCTGCAGTTTTTTATTCTTAAAGCTGTGGTAATAATAGTCTTGGATGGAATGTTGCTTTCAAGAGGGACGTAAATAATTGGGAAGTGGATGAAGTTCATACATTGCTGGTCCATCTTTATAGTTCAAAACTGTGGGTTAATAGAGAGGATAGTATGGTGTGGACTCTTGCTGTAAATGGTCAGTTTTCCGTTTCTTCTTATTATAAAAATCTATCCAGCCATAGTTCTTGTGCCTTTCCTTGGAAAAATATTTGGAGAGTGAAAGTCCCTTCCAAGGTTGCTTTTTTCTGTTGGGTGGTATTTTGGGGCAAGGTGTTGACTACTGATAATCTTAGAAGGAGAGGATTGTTCATTGCTGATTGATGTGTTATGTGCAAAAGAAATGGGGAATCCGTTAACCATTTTTTCCTTCACTGTGAAGTGGCTAGATTCTTGTGGTATGAAGTTTTGAGCTGGACCGGATTTCAGTGGGTAATGCCTAAAGAAGTGAAGGATTTATTGGCCGTGTAGAAATGTTTTAAGAATTGCAAAAAGGCAAAAATTGTATGGAAAATGATTCATCTTTATCTCATGTGGTGCGTTTGGCTCGAAAGAATTGGAAGATGCTTCAAAGACAGAGCGCTCGTTGAGTGATCTTAGGGACTTTTTCTTGAGTACTTTGGGATTTTCGGTTAAATCTTTTGTAATGGCTACTGATTTTCAGACTCTGTATTAGAGTCTTGGGGGGAGTTTCTTTTTGGTTGTTTGATAAAGTAGGTACTTCCTTTTGTATACATCCTGTGTACTAAGGCTTATGCCTATTTCTTTGGAATAATATCTTTTATTACTTATCAAAAAAAAAAAAAAGGTATCATCAAATGAGTTTTGTCACAGCCCAAGTAAGAAGCTGAGCTTTGGGTGAGAAGGCCACAGGCCATGGGCCAACATCCATTTTTCCGTTACATTATTAGTTGCTTTTATTTACATTGGGTTGCAACAGATATTAGGCCTCGGCCCATAACATTTAAACCCTTTATTTCCTATTGTCTAGCTAGGCCCATTTTGGGATATCACTATGTAAGGAGCACTCACAACTCAGAGGGGATCTACAGAAATGCATTAAGAATTTTCTCCTCTTCTCTCTATTCTCCTTCATAACTGGAGCTGCTCCCCTTGAAGCGAGAGATCTCAATGTACTTTTATCAAATGACCGGGGAATGTTACAAATTGGTACTAGAGAGTTGGGTTGTGATATGGCTGTATTGAGTTATGTAGAACTTCAACTCTGTTTTCAGAATTATCATCATGCACTCCATGATGAAATACGTAGAGATCCTGGAGAAATATATTTTTAAAGATCTTGTTGAAGCTCCCTACACCATTTACTACATGAAGCTGAACATTGAATATGCATATGGAAGACATATATTCGATGAAGCAACAAAAATTTATGTATGCGAATTTCTCTTGGAAGATGATGGTAAGATAACTGAAACAAGGGTATTTGAAGATGGATATCTCTTTCTTGATATGAGCATGAGTGAAGATTTGAGGCTTTGTAGACTTAAAAGAAGAGAAGAAAGAGGCTACAGGTCAACAGAAAAAAAAAACAAAAACAAAAATCAGTAATTATAGAAGAAAAAGCTACAATCGATGATGACCCCGCTAGCTTCACAGCTGGAAATCCAAAACTCAATTTGTTACGAGCAACGACGCTTACAAAAATAGGGAAAGCTCCAGATCCAAGGGCCGACATTGGCATCAGCAAGAAGGGCCATGCCAGAGACTTCATCAAGGAAAAGAAAGGCCAAATACCTTGTAAAACCTCTCTCCCTCTCTCTCTCTCAAGGCAAAGAAACTAGCTCTACCTCTCAAATACCCCAACATCCATCCAAGCCAGCACCACACTATGAACCCCAACACTAACTCCCAACACCCCAAATGGGAGTTTGACCCCGGTGGTGTTGTTATTGGGCGCACAATGCAAACAATCAAGTGAAGGTAATGGATTATCATATTCATCTCCACCGATGGCCTTTCGTTGTAGATCTATCTAGCAACCATCCCTTCTCTCTCAACATCGACTCCAAGATAGACCTCTGCAACTCTTTGTCCCCACCAGAAAAACCCATCCAAACTATAGTCCATCCCACAGAGTTAGGAACTTGCATGCTTTGAGAAGCAGGCTTTGTGATTCAACAAATGTGTTGAAGAGTTGGGACCCCTCCTTGGTTCTATGTCACCTGTGATTCCAACATGCACATGATTTGCTTGGAATTGGGCAATTCTCATCATAATTTTAATACCGTTTAGTATCGGCAGGTACGATTGAAATATGCCGTACCGACCAGTTAGCTGATACAAAAAAGGACTTGTTTCGTCCGGCGATTTTTTTGGTTGTTTCAGCCGGTAGTTTGGATTTCAGCTTGTACCAGATTTTGGCAGAAATAAATTTTTTTTTTATTTTTTTATTTTTTAAGTGGGTTTGCTTTTTTTTTTTCCCCTTTTTGTCGATATAAAAGGTATATTCTGTTTGTATGAACCACAAAACGAATATCAATTTTATCTTTTTGTAGTTTATGCGTGTATATATATATATAATTTATTCATGTATAAACTATTTTGAAATGAGATAAAAGGTGAAATCCCAAAAGCAATGGGAAACTTAAAAACCTGTGTCAGCATGGATTTGTATGAAAATGGATTTGAAGGAGAAATCCCAAAATCTTTATCCAAGTTGAAGCCACTCAGATTTCTAAGGCTTAGCAACAACAAGCCGACAAGATCAATTATAAGGGAGCTCACCAACCTCTCTAACCTCAAAGTTCTCACAGTTTTAGGTAACCATCTTTTTAGCTGCTCTTGCTTCTAATGGGTATTTGGAATATGCAGAAAAGGTGTTTGATAAAATGGATGTTAACGGTGTTTTTCTTAGCACTCTTGGGTTTGGTATGTTTATATGGAGGTTTGGTGTGTTTATTTGGAATATGCAGAAATGGCGTTTATATTGATGTTTATGCTTGAAATGCTTGATTATTGCTTGTGCTAGCATGGAGGGAATGTAAAGTTTTTTAAGAAGATAGTAATTGAACCTATTATTGTCAATTACTATACCCTTCTAATGGTACATTTTGCAAAAGTGATGGTTTAGTTGGACTTAGAGGGGACTGGTGTTGCCGTTTTACTGATGAGGCTTTGGCAGCTAGTGGCAGTTCTTGTTCATGGTTGGAGTTGCTGCCTCTATACAATTTGCAGAGACTTCCTAATAGGGTTCTACAAACCCCAAGGGGTTGGCTCAAGTGGTAAGGGCCTTGGTCTTAAAGCTCACTTCAAGGTCCAAGGTTCAATACCTCATGGGTGCAAACAATCCTTTGGGGCCACACCCCCAAGTGAAAAGCTAGTGAATTAACCAGTTCCGTGTAGGGAAACTTTCGAGGGTGCGGTGCACGGGACCGGGGTTTACTCTGTAGGGGTGGGTCCAAAGGGCCCTGCCTTGGAGAGGTTCCCCGACATAAAAAAAAAGGGTTCTACAGGCTATTGGCAATGGTTGTAAGAACGTAGACCCTATGTGCTAATTATTTCTTGAACTGTAGGGTTTGGAACAATTGAAACAAGAACCAGATGGAGTTGGGGAGAGTGTTGACCCTGCAATTAATGATGGTGTCCAACGTGCTTTAAATGTTGAGGATTACAAGGGGCCATTGCACAGTGCATATTTGCACATCAAATGGCTGATGCTTAGTTATTCCCCTTGTGAAAGAGCACTCGTGTCCAACACTTTAGGATGAGCCATTCACATTGCCTGAAGGTTGTTTCTGCTATGGTGAACAATGATCTCCTGAGCATTGTTTATACTGTACCCCTGAGATTCTGGAAGGAAACACTTGGTCTTCTCTGTAGTTTTGCACAAAGAGTGAAAAGGGCGGGCTCTATGACACGCTTCTAAACTCCTGAATGTTGGTAACACGTTGGCTGCTACTCTTTTTTATATGTGCTGGAAATATTGATAAAATTGCGGAAATCATATGTCAATCTTCTTCAGTATTTGATGGAAAGAAATGAATTGAACGGTTTAGAAGCACGCGGATCTGTCCTTATGTACTTCTTGAGAGAAAGTCTTCCTTGGCAGGGACCAAAGGCAGAAATAAGAGACAGAAGTATGACAAAATTAGTGAAAAGAAAACCTCATATTTGACCCAGGTGGTGGAAGCACTAGGACTCCAAAGAATCAACATCTTTTTGAGGTCTAATTTGGAAGCATAACTGCACTTGTGGGCAAGATGCTTTGAAGGGGAAGGGTCTGTCACAGCCCAAGGAAGAAGCTGAGCTTTGGGCGAGAAGGACACGGGCAATGGGTCAACATCTATTTTTCTGTTACGTTATTAGTTGCTTTTATTTGCTTTGGATTGTTGCAGATATTGGGCCTCGAACCATAACCTTTAAACCGTTTGAACTTAATTTTCCCATTGTCTAGCTAGGCTCACTTTGGGATATCACAATGTAAGGATCACTCCCTACTCAGGGGGGATCTATCGAAATGCATTAAGAATTTTCTGCTCTTCTCTTTATTCTCCTTATTCTTTACTGAAGGTGCTCCCCTCAAAGTGAGCAATCTCAATGTATTTTTATCAAATGACTGAGAGTGTTACAATTCTTTCTCCACCCTTCAGTTTTCTCAGAAACCAAACATAGGCTTCCGCAGAGGAAACAAATCAAAGGAAGCGAGCTAAAAAATCGGTAAACCAAGAACTTGCCCGATAAAATGGGCAAGAAACTAAAACAAATCACAGACAAAGAAAAAAATGGAATCGCTTAAAACACAATTCTAGAAAGGTTCGAGAAACAGCTCAAAATTTAAAGCAGACTATAAACTGAATACAAAATAATCGAATCACTGACCATCTTTTAGGCGTCGTGAATAAAAACCTTAATTCTGAAGAAGCAGCAGATGTAGAGAGAGAAATTAGGGTTCCTCTCTCCGTCTCCGTCTCTCTCCCCCTAGAAATTTTGGTTGGATTTTGTTCTTTCAGACTTTCAGTTCTTCCGTGGAGGATTTTGTCTCTCAGTCGGTCCTTTAACGAGTTTACTAAAATGTCCCTATGTTTGCTTCCTTTTAACTTTTGAGCTTGTCCAAGGCTCCAGGCTGCTCAATGATTTTTTGCCCCTACTTTGCCTTCTTTCCCCAGCATTGAGAACAAGGAAAATGACGATCGACTTTAAGAAGAGACCTTAATTCTGAGAATGACAAGAATTGATTATGCAGCAAACCAAAGCAATAACTTCAAAAAAAGTTGGACCACTTACTTCTCCTATGATGCACTTCTTCCTTTTTTTTCTTTTTTTTAAACTATTTTATTGGACTTTTTCCCAATTTTTTAATTGAAAATATGATTCAAAAGTATAAAGAATCAATACATGCATTGGAATTTCTATTTAAGACATCATTTGAGGGAACTAAATTACATCATTATCTTTCAACATTAAATGATTTGTCCCACTGAGTAGTGTCCTTTGAGTAAATATTTTCACCATGTTCATGTGGTGTGATGACACAAAATGCACTAACACTTCAGCTCAACTACACACTCACACATTACACACACAGCCAAAATAAAATTCTCGACCTAAGTACATTTTTTCAAGAGCATTGTGCAAAGAATGATATGATGGACCCCAAGTGTTTGATGGAATTCTATTGAGGGTGGAAATCCACATAAAGATATTAAACTATATATTAAAATAAGAATACCAATTTAATGGGTTGAAACAAACCAAGAGATGTGTATGATTTTCATATGCTACCATGCAACTATTCAGAAGGGTTGTAACCTTACCGAGGATTGTGTTCTTAAAGAGTTACATCTCCTTGGATTACATAGGATGCCCGAGGACACACGATTGTTATGGTCTGATCACGTACCCTTGATCGTCACTAGTTAGTCATAATTAGGACATAGACATTAACTTATAAGTAGGGTATAATCACCTTGATTGGTACAAATAAACAATTCATTGCCCTTCTAAATCGTGGAACTTCACACGCGCACGCTTGATCATCACCTTCATATTTGATTACACTTTTCCCGTATCTTATCCACCAATATCGTTCTCATCTGGGTGACTTAATTTCTATATATTCACCATCTTTCAAGTGACTGGCATCAAGTTCTGTGTTGTTGAACTATAGTCTCCTTCCCACCCCCACCAAAAAAAAAAAACTATTTGTTTAATGATTAGGTTGATTTTGTTTCACTCTTATTTCCTCACCAAGTTTATCTGAATGGGTAAAGAGGTGGGCGCCTAATTGCAAAGATGTAGTAACTCATTTTATTCTAGTATTCATTTATTTATTTTTGAGAAATGATATATGTAAATATGGACTTGTAAGCGACATGCAGTCGTTTTGAAAAAAAAAATGAATATATATGAGATCTACATGAAAAAATTGAACTTTTTTAATAGTGGATCCCATTTTTTTATTAAAGTGACTACATTTCGTTTGTAACTTTATGACTATATATAGTATTACTCTATATTTTTATTGTAAAAGACAATGATGTGATTAACCAAAAAAAAAAAAGATGCTAACATAATTGCTAGTTTACATTAATTATGTGACCGATTGTAGTAGACTTGACATTGCATATGCAATAGAACTTGTAAGTTGATTAACTACCAAGCCAGGAAAAGATCATTGTTATGCAATGGGTTGGATAATGAAGTATTTATCTGATACAAAAAATTATGGCTTGCCTTATAAAAAAGTATGATGCTGCACTTGAAGGCTTAAGTGATGCCAAATTGAATACTTTATAAGGTGCCAGCTGTCATTCTATTACTAGTTATAGTATTACTTTGGTTGGTGGCGATATATGTTGGAAATCTAGACAATAAGTCGTTATTGCCACCTCAATTATGGAAGTTGGATTTGTAGCTTTGGTTTCAACAAGTGAGGAAGTAAATTAGTGAGAAATTTATATCATGAAATTCTTTTACGAGAAATTTTTTGTTTCAATCATATTACTTAATCGTGATAGCACTGGTAGAGTACGAAACTGCTATCCAGTGCTATCACAATAGTACGTGTAGATCAATAAAAAGAAAATAGAATAGTACTACGTGATCATATATGAGTAATGGTGTCATTTGTAATAACCCTAAAATTCTCATCTTAATTTAATTATTTAATTAAATACTAATACGAAAGATTAGTGATCATTTATAAAAACAAGCTCCAAAGAGATGGGTTTGGAAATGAAGCTTTGGAGATATGGATTAAGTGAATGGGCCAAAAGAGTAGTGGTGAGCCTATAACCCATAGTATGAACTCATGACCCACCAAACCCATGTTAGAGACACATGTCACTTGAAGAGAAACCCTAGAAAGTCATCCAAGGCTTGTAGGAAATTTCTAGTTGGTGAAGGTTGACTGGTAGGTAGCCATGTAGGATGGAATGTGGAATCTTATGGAGAGATTTTCCTATCATGGGATCTTGGAAGTACAATGCACCATCCCTTGATTTTCCAATAGAAGTCATAGTGTATGGAAGTGTGACAAATGGCATAAAGAGAAGGATGGAGGAAAGGAGCAAGGGATTTCGGTGGGAGGCATTCCGTGAGCTACTTGGAGGATTCCATGGAGTATGGCCACCAAAAAGTTGATGAGACAAGAGAGGAGTGTGTAAGTGAATAAAGTACAAAGTGTAAGAAGGTATGGTGATGTGAAGATAGGTATGGTGTGTGTGTAAGTGATGGAAATGACAAAGAAAGGAGATGAAGCAAATGGAGGGTTCGGTTGAAGCAAGACCTTGGCCGGATCATGCATTGCTCAATTCCCAAAAAGCATGGCCTTGGGATCCTTTGGATGGACACATGAGATGATGGAGAGAAGGTGATTGAGTGAAATGCAAGAAAAATAAGGACTAAACACTCAAGGGGGCGCCGGCCATAGCAAGTGAGGGAGGAATAACCAAATCTTCTAAGGTATGGCAAGACTTGATCTTGGAATGACCTAGTGTTGTCAATCTTTCAATCCATCATTGGCCATACCAAAGAATAGTAAAATGTGTACCAAAGACCCTAGAGGAAGGGCTTGGCCGTGTGACTCTATGCTCATTTTCCTTAGCTTGTTTCATTTGGACACAAGCAAACATATCCCTACCCCACTCTCTCCCTATCTCTCGGCCAAAGCTATCCATTTACCCTCACCATTGTTTCTTCTTCTTCTGCCACACAAATTGAAGAGTTCTAAATTAGTGGAGCTAAGATCAAGGGTCTTGAAGTGGATATTGCTTTGGAGAAGGTTAGTGCCTAAACTCATGCAAGCCTAGGAAGAACACACACATATAACACCTTTGTTTTAGCTAAAAGGAAATAAGGTTTCTTTTGAATCTTCCTACTTACAATTAGTCTAATAAGAGATTCTATGTGTGTATTTTCAGATTTTAAGCAAAAATCTAATAGGAGTATTGTAAGTATACTTTCACATTTTCTTTAACATTTCTTGTATATAGTTAGGTGATTATGCTTGTTGGATTAATTGTTGTATTGCCATGTTTGGATTAAATTGATTGGTGTTAATACTTGTCTTTGGTATGAATATTCATGTGTAAATTTCTATGTTAAAATGAGGTGAGAATATGAGTATAGATGATGGATCAAGTATTAGTAGCAAAAAGAAATGGAAAGTATGAGTATTATATGAAATGATGAAGTTGATGCATGGTGGATCTTAGTATTAAGTTTTATAAAATTTGGTGTTGCTAAGATAAAATTTACTTAAGGAAATAAGTAGTATGATTGATTTATTAAGGAGGATATTGTCATGAGGAAATGAAGAATGGACATTGAAAGAAAATATATGACTAATATGAATTGTAATGGTGTATGCATGCATATGAAAAGAAGTAATCATTTATATATGATGATTAGTAGTGTTTAATTGGAATCTTGTGATGTTTAAGGTTAAAATTAGAGGATTAAAGTATATTGATTTGTTTGTGGAATTAATTAGTTTAAGCTTATAGAAGACACTTGTTGATGAAGAAACTTTGAAGGAATTAATAGAAGGAAATCTTCAAAGTTAAAAAGGTGAATGGAAGAGGTTGGAATGAAATAAGATTGGATGTAAAAATGTTTACTTATTGGATAATAGGGTTTCGGTTACCCCTTTTCTAGAAATGGTATATGTGTTAATTAAACACTTTTAACTCTTGGAGGATACTTAGAGTGACATGATGAAGAAAAGCCCTAGGAAATACCCTAGGAGGTTTCGGCCTTAATGGTTTGGAGATGGGCCGAGTACCCTACTTCAATTCTAGGCCTAAATTTGGGTGTTAGAGCATGATGGCTAAGTAGGAAATTGTAAAGTTTGTCCCGATGAAAAAGAAAATGAACTATGAATGCACTCGAGCTCGCCTCGGGTTTTATATGAAAATAAGTAAGTGTTGCATGTCACATGCATAAATCATGAAAAGCATGTTTTTAGAGTCTAACATGTTTTTAAGAAAAAGAAAAGGAAAATTAAGTTTTAAAAGAATCCCAAAGGCTGGGACGGGGTAGTGCCCCAGTGGAACTCCCTGTTCACTCAAGAGTGATTAAAGTTGAGTGAAAGCCCCTGAGTCGACGAAGAACAGTCGGCGGACCGTGTATGGCTCCAGAAGGTGTCCGGAGCGCGGTTACACCTAACACTGGTGGGTACCAAAGACGGGTAAGATGTAAGGACCTGCCGTACTATAAGTTACGTGACGCACTCACCTTAAGGTGATGCGGTAACCAGTAGGGAACATGCGGTGTTTAGGGGAACCATGTTGTTTCTCATATATGCTACGCGATAAGTCACGACAAGATGGGCTTTCGAGCCATAAGAAAAGATCAGTATCTGATAAGTGGCGCCTAAGAAAGAATAAAAGATGTGAAATGTTTTAAAGATATGATTTGAAAAGCACTGATATAAAAATAAGTCTGAAAGAGGCAAATCTGTATGAAAGTTTACATGAGCATGTGCATGAGTCCGGTCATCCATTGCATATGCATTAGTTATGATTGTTTGGTTCACTTATCTGTATATTTGAAATGCTTTAGTTAAAGTGCTAGTATACTTGCTGAGATTTCTCCCGAAATCTCACCCCCTTTTATTATCTCTACTATCGCTCCCTTGGGAACGATAGAAGTTATTGCAGGAAAAGATGGATCCACGGATTACGACTTTCGAGAAGATGGGTCGGACCCTCAAGGGCCCGATTAAGATAGATTCTGCTGGGCCAGTGACCCTAGACCTACTGGGTCAGTGGGAAGCAGAGTCGTTTCCTATAGCGACCTACTTTTTTGACGACTTACACCCTACGGGGTGTTGTCTAGTTTTATGAGTGGACGAGCTCCTCCATATGGGATGCCTGTTTACCTCATCCTCTGGGATGATATGTGACGTAGGCCCAGGTTTAAGTTTGGACAGTCTTCGTTACGGTCCTGACTTTAAGAAGATAAAAGAAGAACCCGCCTATTAGTATGTTTGGCGGAGAAATAGGGGATCGTTAATGCCTTTATTTTGTATCACCAATGTATTTTGAGGAAAATCTTCCAGTTGTTTTGGGAAGTACTTTTGTATAAACTGTTAACATTGGTGACCTTAACTTTTGATGTATATGTATATAATGTTTAATTTGGGTTTGTATTTCGTTAACCATGTGATGTGCGACAAGCGTAAGCGTCTTGTCGAAGTTTTTGGCTTGACCTTTTTCCGCTGCGAGATATTACTGAAAAAAAATAATGCTTTCACTAAGCACTTAATTAATATCACTACATTGTATATATATATCTATATAATGCTTTCACATGTAACGATGAGGGATGAACTTCCTTGAGAGGCTCATCCCCGGCGTCGCAATTTACGTACGAATCCAAGCGCAAGCTGGGGCGCCAACATCATTAATGTGGATTATGTGAAATCATGTTTGAATTTATAAGATCCACTAACCAAGACTTTGAAAAGAGAACGGTTCTGGAATACATATAGAGAAATATAATTAAATTCTATGAGCCAAATATGAAGATAACCAACTTGAAGAACACACTAGATTCAATTTGAGGACAAAACATTTGGTGGTTCTAAGAAATGCACTAATTATTTTATTTAGTAGTTTTTTCATTCATATGTTATGAGTGAATTTATCATGTAATGATTGAGAGAATGAGTCTTAAAAAAACTCTTGATGAAAATCTATAGTGATTTCTTGGTCCACCTTCTTAAGCAATTTCTTGACATCTCTACCAATCATCCCAACTAATTTCCATTTCTCCTTAACAGGCCAGCTTAAAAGATTTCGATGCATAAGGTGAGAAGTTAAAATAGAGTCTTTTATTTAAATCAAACTAAATCAAGTCATATCTAACCATTTTTATATAAAAATTATTCTTCTTGATTTTTGAGATGAAAAATTACTAATCAAATTTTTATATTCAAGTTCTTCTAATATCTTCTTCTCAATTGATAATATGGCTAATCCATTTAATCTTTTTTGAGACATTGTTGATCATAAATAATATTTTATCAATTTCAATTTTGAAAAACATCTTTCTGCAGAAGCGATAATAATAAGTATTGTCAATAAGATTCTACAAGCAATCCATACATTTGAAAAAGAATTAAGTCTTTTTATATAAATTAATATATCAATTGGAGTACTTTCTTCTATTTGCAAAAATTCTTTTAAAACTTTTAGTTCAAAAAATAAATCTAAACCATCAATACCATTTTTCAAAAAGCTTTCAAGGCTGACAATTTTTTTTTTTTTTGCAAACTACCATCCTCAAATGATTTTAATATTTTGAAATTAAATAAAAAACCAAAAATATTTTCATTTATTTGAAATTGTTCAAACCTATGTTGAATTGAAGAAATTGCTTGATCTACTATAAATAAGAAATAATTAATTCTAAAAGATTTTTCAACAGATTGTATTATTTCTTTGTTGAAATTTTCATTAAACTATTTTTATTTATTTATGAATTATTCATTTTTCTCTAAAAATATGTTCTATTTTCGTGCCAATTGCAATCTCTTTCGATGAAATCATTGTAGATTTAAATCCATTTTTTTCTATAATTAAAAAAAAAATCTTTTAGCTGATCAATGGCAACATCTATATGCATATCTCTGGATTACATAATTTTACTTAAAGTATTAACCGCAAATAATATGTCATATCATATAGTCATCTTAATATGAATTCAAAGTTCTCAATTTCATATGCTACAAAACAATTAACTCCACTTTGTTTTAGGATCTTCATTCATTTTTGTTAGTTGTAATAAAACTTCTCTTATTTGTGGAGTTTGGAATTTATTGTTTTGATACTTTCAATTCGACTTTTTCAACGTGTTTGTGAGAGTGGTTTAAGAGTTAGAATCGGTACGTTATCTTGTAGAATTTTTCATCGCTTTGTTGATGAAGAAAATAAAAAATAAATATGTTGGACTATTCCAAAAAATGAAATAGCTTTAAGACAAAAATTAGCCATATCACATATAACAAGATTAAGATTATGACAACCACATGGCGTGTAAAATGCTTTGAGGTTTATATCAAACAATTTTCTTTGAACCCTTGCTTTTTGCCTTTATATTAGACCCACATGACGTGTAAAATGTTTTGAGATTTATATCATAACTTTGTTCTCGATCATTATTAATATCAAGTTCAAGATTTTTTATTGCATTTAATAATTCATTGAAAATGCCTTTTCCATTAGTGTAATCTACTTTAATAAATTCTAAAAAATATTCTTCTATTTTTATTGGGTTTGTTGAAATATTAACATATCTTAGTACAAGAGACATTTGTTCTTGATGACTTGCATCTCGGGTACAATCAAGTATAATTAAAAAATATTTTGCTTCTTTGATTTTTTTAAGAATATAGTTTTTAATTTCAGTTCTCAACAAGTGTATTAATTCATTTTGTAAATTATGCCCAAGATGATGATTACGAATTTCACTATCTTGAATACGTCGAATGTGTTCTTGCATTACTGGATCAAACTCAGAAATCATTTCAATCAAATTTAAAAATTTTCATTATTTTCTTGGTAGATCTTTTTATTTTTTCCTCGAAATGGTAAATTATTTTTACCACGGGTTTTTACTACAGCAACAATTCTCAATAATACTTTTTTCTAATGATTTTTTTTTTGTTAATTTGTTCTTGGACTTTTTTGTCAAATGTTTTATTTTTTAATAATCTCATTTCTAAATCAAGATAAGTAGTCATGTTAGTAATATATTCATTGGTTGTTTCATATTTTTTAAACTTAACACTAAGATTTTTCCAATCATCAATTTCTTCACTAGCTAGTTGACTTATATTAGGTTTTGAATTAAACAACTTACAACAAAAACAGAATACTCTAATAAAGTGTTTTGAATACACTAACCATGTTCTATCAAGTTTCTCCCCATTTGACAAGTCTCGTATATAATATGTAATAGAAAAATGTCTAGAGTTTTCATTTTTAGGAAAATTTATATTGCTATATCTAATTGGACATTTTTCTACTAATAAATCTCTTAATTTTGTATCAACATGTTTCCATTGAGCAGAATCATAAATATTTGAAGGAATAGAATCATATATATTCTCGATATTTTTATTTTCTTCTACGCTTTTTACAAATTTTTTAGCAAGAACTGTAGTAATACATTCTTGAGCACTATCCTCAAATTCTTTTTGTTGGATGGTTTCATTATCCCCATATTTTTTTTATTGTGTTTCTTGATTTATATTATTATCTTTTGGTTCTTTTTTATATATTTCTCGATCATCTGTAGATGTTTTACCTAAATTTTTTGTTATATTTTGTTTATTACTAGTAACAAATTTATTTAAAGATCCTTTTTGGGATTCAACCAATTTTTTTGTTCTTTTTTTTTTTGAAGTTTTTCATATCAAGATGCATATTTTCTATTAGACATATTTTATAGTAAAAAAGAACAATACCTACTATGTAAATCCTACTATACTTATAAATATTGTGACGATCTCAATTTACGTCTGGGATTTAACGTAAATCAATGTGTCAGGATAAGTAATACTAGGTTACTCACTCTCGTACTTATCAAAAAATTAAGTGAATATATTACATAAAATATAATATTCGCAGCGGATGAGGTCTTCAAATATAAAAATTTCTAGAAATCACATGTAGAAAGATATACTTATAACATCACACCATTCATTCATAAACTTCATATTGTACTGTCATATATATACAAACCCAACTTGTTATCAGAGTTTACAAAAATACTTATAACATTCAGAAGACCATCTTTATAGCCACTTGAGTTCCTTCTTAACTTTAGGAAATTCCCTCCTATAAGCGAAATATATCTAAATTAAGACAAAAGTCTCGCTGGAGATATTATTAATGTAGTGTCGTTTAAACCCCACATATAGACAATGAATAGTCTAATCCTAAAGTTAAGTAGCATCCTGTACGTCGCTCTTCTTCAAAAAAAGCGGATGCGTCATCCTTCCAAAAATCCCATCGGCTGGTCATAGATAGGAGGTCCTAAAGATTAAAAAGTGAAATCTATATAAGGACTATAACTAGAGGGTCTCTTAGGACTCCCTTGAGTCTCCTATAGCATTGGGACTTTCCCCTTGTTGGCCATCACACCCTGTTTATAATTTACAAGTACAAGAAAGAAATATAAAACCACAAAAGAGTGAGATTTCCTTAAAACTCTCAGTAAGTACACAATTAGTTTAATAGAGCATAGATAAGGCAACCACTAATATTTCTGGAAAATCTATAAGAAGACATTATGTAAAATATATTTAATGTGGCTTATGCATAACTTATCATTAACTTAAACATATATGCACTCTTATGATAACTTATCACATTTTTCTTAAAAAAAACTTCACTTCTTAAAAACCTATTATTTCTTATCTTTGATGGGCGTTACATATCGCCGTTCTCATCACATATAGCTCATCAATCTTCCGGGCGTTACATATCGTCGTCTCCATTGTGATGAGTCTCGTATCAGTATTCCGGGCGTTATGTATTGCCGTCATGGCTAATCATGTCATTCTCACCGGCGTTACATATTACCGTTCTCGTGATGACAATAACCATTCTTATCATACAATATGCGTTACGTATCGCCGTCCCTGTCGGCACATCAGTCATCCGAGCGTTACGTCTTGCCGTCTCCGTCACGACGTGACTAACTCATTTATAGTTCTTATTCTTAGTTGTTCCTTTCTTATTCTTATGAATGTTTATTATTCTCTTAGAAACATGCTACGCCCCTTTTTTCTTAAAATCCTATCACATAATCCTTATATTAACTCACATGCATTGGAACAAGAAAATCTCAGAATTAGGTAACCGGGGAATCTCGCTCGAGTCAGACGGCGATCGAGGGTCGAGCGAAGTTGCAGCCTAAATCTTGAGTCTACCACTTCAATCCCAATTTCATTCATTATTGAGTCCTTATCTCTCAAAACCTAAAACATAAAAGTTGTAGATATTTTTTTGTATCTTTTCATAGCCTTTTGAATCACTCAAATCCGACATCTAACGAACAAGTTATGACCATTTTACCAAAAGATGTCAAATCTCTCCCTGTATCTCGCTCGAGCTAGACGTCAAGCGATAATCGAGTAAAGTCTTGGCCTGAATCTTGCTAGAGCTAAACGTCAAGCGAGAATTGAACGAAATCTTGGGTTCGAAGGTTTTTCAACCTAAAACATGCAATATTTTCACATAAATCTTATTTTTATTTATTAAAACATAAATCTAGATTTTTTAAACTTTATTTAACACATTTCCATGACAAAATCAATTCAAACAATACTTAGATTGCATTTTATCACTTAAACAAGAATTTAAGGGTTCAATACTAGCATGCATAGTTCAACCACTTAAATAAACCTTTTCCATACTAAACTTAAGCTAGAATGTAGACTTACAAGTTCTCTAAAACTTGTTGGAATTGATCAAACCACTCCTTATAAGTTTTCTCCTCAAAATCACTCACTTAGCTCACTTAGGATATGTGTGGAGGTTTAGAGACTTGAGAAATGTTTTTCTTTGGTGTTCTTCAAATGGAACGTGTGCTTATCCTTCCAAAGAGAGTTAGAAAGCTCTCTAATTCCTATTTATAGGGAAATGGTCAACTCTTATGAAGGAAAGAAGAGGGACAACTTGGTAAGAGTAACAGGCTATTGGTTTGCATGGGATAAGGTGTCCATCCTAAACATATTTCATGATTAAACTTAATCCTCCAAGATGTTAGGTTTTGGAACTAAAATGATCATCTAATGGTCAACATTTAAGATATTTTTGCAGCCCATTTGATCAATGGTTGAGAAGGGGCTAATTAGATAAGAGATGAGGTGGCATTTCATCTAATCATGCATACACCTATCCTTTCCAGCCTTTTTCTAGTGTGCCACGCCCTCCAACCTTCTCTTAACCCATTTGGTTACTAGTTAAGCCTCCCAAGACTCCATTTGACATGTTCTAGAAGGCCACTTCTTGGTTTAGTTAGAATCAATTCAAATTTTGACTCCCTTAGTTCTTGATTAGTAGATTTTGGTTCCCTTGTGTTCTCATCACCAAGTAAGCTAACCAAACTTCCAAATCAACTTCCCATCATTTTCCAACAATTCTTACTCATGTCAATACCTAAAAACTTCAAAATTAGATACATATTTTATCACATGCCTCAAATTAGTCTATTTCTTCTAACTCGAGTTCCATCTAAGCTCAATCCAGCACTGTCCACTTGCTTCCAAAATAAGTCATCTATCTCGTCCAAATATTCAAAAATTCGCAACATGAAAGTTTTAGATATATCTCTTAGGATTCTATAAAAATTATAATCACCTCATTTGGACCTTATATGAGTAACTTATGCTCTTTACACGAAACCTCGACGGTTTAATCTGAGAATGACTATTCCGAGCACCAAGTATTTGATTTTTGGTTCTATCACTTTCTCTTGCATTTATACTCTAAATTTTTAGATTTCCACTTCTTCTAAGTTTAACTTGAATTTCTCTAGTTGATACCTTGTTCCAAATCTCAAAAAGTCCTTCCTTAATATTTCCTAAAATGCATGATTTCACTTATTCTTCACTCAAAATTCTCATTTAAGTGTCCAACTCTATTTTCCTAGAAAATATATATCCAATAATTTTTTTTAAAAAAGAAATTCAAGTAAAATTTCATCTTAAGAAATTTTGGGCTATTACAAATATTCTAGAATAAAATAAATATTAACATAAAATAATTGAACCTGATTTAGCAAATGGACTTCACTTTAATATAACAAATGAGCTCCACTTTTATATTAAATTGTTAATCTTCTTAATAAAATAAAATATATTAATATTAATAGGCAAAATCAAAAAAATAAATTAATATTAGGGAAATTGAAAAAAAAAATTAAGAAATACATGGCCCATGGCCCATGTAATTTGCAAGTTACCAGAGTTGATGAGGTGTGAAGTATTATGTACCATAAGAAGATGTAATTTGCAAGCTACACATGACTAAGGCACTTCTAAACTTCATACAATAAAAAAAAAATCTTCAGAATTTTACAGTGTTTATAGACTTACAGTCTAACAGTACAGTAGCGTGAAAGTGAAATAATAGTAACGTGAAAGAAGCTTCAGAACTTTACAATAAGTGTAATAGTACAGTAACGTGAAAGTGAAAAAATATCAAGAACTTTACAGTGTTTACTGTCTCCAATCTCGTCACTCAACCTCAATACAGTGTAACAGTACAGTGTTTATAGTGATGCACTGCTGTGGCTATTTCTTTACCACAAATACATATAAAACTAAAACTGAAAAATGAAAAATGAAATAATGTAAAAGACGTGAAACGGTGAAATATTCTTAAAGTTTAAAACTTTACCTTCTTCATCGGCGTGCCAATTGCTCACTGCTTTTTCAAAAGTCGACGCCTCAAGTGCAGCAAATCAGCGATGCAACGATGGGAGTGGTCTCGAAGGCAAATAAGAGCAAAATTGATCAAAATATAAGAGAGATTAGAGTTCAAAATTAGAGATTGAAATCGAGAGAGATGAAACAAATTCTGTAAGCATCGGGTATAAAAAGAGGATTTTTTTGTTCTATTTTTTTTACAGATGAATTGCAACGTTATTTTTTGGCTGTGGAATTGTAATCATTTATTGTGACTTTTGATTTTCCTAAGTGAAGTTGTAATTTGTAGAGTTTATTTAAAATCCATTGGCTGTGGTTGTTAACCTTTTTTTTTTTTTTTTACAAAATTCATAATTGATTTTTTTTTTCAATTTTCAAGATTAATATGTTTAGTTTAGATATATATATTTTAGATCTTTTATATATTGAATTTTTTTGGGTCTTTTTCATTGTGGGGCCTTACGCAACCATCTATTCTGCCTAATGGATGAGTCGGCCCTGCTCCTCAAAATTCTTAGTGGCATTAACCACTGTCAATGCATCTCCTTCAAATATTACTCATTGTAGCCCAACTCAATGCAGAAAATGGTGGCTTTAAGAGATACAATGGATTCACCCAATAGTGAATCTGGATATATCTCTTAAATAGATTTCAGTGTTACTATGACTCTTCCTACACAGTTTGTTACTATAACTCCTATTTCTACTTTGCAATGAAATTTATCAATTGTGTTTTTTGCTACACTACTAGAAATCTCTTGTGATGATCTTTTGTAGTCACCTATTGCCTAGCATGATTGGTTCACCAGTATGCAAGGAGGTATGAATTTTCCTTCAAAGATAGATATAATCTTATTTTCCATATACATTGAATTGTTATTGCAATCTCTTCAAGTTGCTCTTCATTCATGTATGAACATAATAAGTAAACACTTCTCTAAAAGGTTTCTCCCCATTAATGCATATTTGTAATCTTCTTGAGCATAATCCCCATACATTTTGTGTTGATTTGCAACTCCAAATAGTATGCGCCACATTTTTAAGATTTTCCTTACATATAGGGCACTTTAGAAAATCCACCACCTTCCTTTTGAACAAATTGAGTTTGTTGGAAGACCTTCATGAGTTTCTCTCCATAGAAAAACTTTGAAAGTATTTGGCACCTTGAGCTTCCAGATCTTAAACCAAAATTTTGAGTTGAAACTATTTTTCAATGATTGTCCCTTCCTGCTATCCATTATTCTCCTTGAAGATCATATTCAACTATTTATTGAGAATTTACCATATGCAACTATTCAATGTTTGAGCTATTGCAAGACTTATGGGAAGCCTGCTGATATCCTCAATCTCAGTGTTGGAAACTAGGTCTTAAAGCAAAGGTAGATTCTAGTGCTTTGTGTCACTACCTATAAATTCTTTTACTTTTACATCTTCATCTAAAATTCTTACTAATTTTTGAATTTTGAATGATGATGGTCTAGAAATCCATTTGTCTTTCCATATATTTATTGATTCTTCATTTCCTATTTCTCAAGAGTCTTTTAGCTTCCAGTATGCTTTTCCATATGAATGATGCATTGCTTCCAAGTTTGGCTTTAATGAAATCTATTTGAGGGAAATATTTTGTTTCTAAAACCATTGTTGCCAAATAATTTGGATTTTAAATAAGCCTCCAACCCTGCTTTTCCAGCACAACAAGGTTAAAATTTTCAACCAAGTCCACCAGCATTTTTTGCCTTGCCTAATTTCTACCAATTTAACCAATGATTTTTTTTCTTTTATCTATCTATCTTCATTTTGTCCCCACTAGAAAATCTATATAAGTCTATTTATCTTAGTCAAAATAGCCTTTGGGATCTTGAAAGTGATTGTGGTGTTTGTTGTAATATGTGACTCATATTGAATGGAACACATATACTGAGAAAGCAGGTAAATGTCAAAGTGCAGCGGAGTGAAGTGAGGGGAGCATAGCAGAATAGAATAGAGTGGAACAACCTTGTACAACTAGGGTTAGTATAAATATATATGTTGTAACTCTAGTTTTCTACATAGTGAAAAACAACTACCGTTTTTGTGGATGTAAGCATAATGTCGGACTATGTTAAATCTGTGTTTTTCTCTTACTTTTTCTCTTTCTTTGCAATTTCTTACTATTCATCGTAATTTCCACATGTTTAACAACAACTGGTTTCAAGAGCTCAGATCACAATGTCTGGGATTTCTTATGCAAAGATCAATATGATCAAGTTCGACAATGTGTTATAAGTGCGAGAAAAAAAGGCACATAAAACGAGAATGTCTAGAGAAAACAATGAGCATGTGGTGTAGGTGGAGTTAGAGACCTGTGGTAGAGAAAACAATGCTTAGAATGTAGGGAGTTCTAGCTCATAAGATCAGGATAATCCCATTATAGCTACAAATAGGCCCATACGCACTATCAGGGCATCCACTAAGTATGGTTTTGAAGATCTAGTTTCTTATGCAATCATTACTAGTAGTAGGGATCCTACTACTTTCAGGAGGCAATGCATAGCCAAGAAAAGAGTAGATGGATGGGTGCTATAGGGGAGGAAATTGAGTCTTTGCATAAGAACCAGACATTAGAGTTGGTGGAGCTTTCAGAGAGAAAGAGAGTGATAGGATGCAAATGGGTTTATAAGAAGGAAAAAACCAAATCACAAAAAAAGGGAGAAGGCTTCAAGGCTTGTCTAGTAGCACAAGATTACTCACAGAGGAAATGAGTTGACTATGATGAAACTATCTCCCCTGTAGTCAGACACACTTCCACTAAGGCAATGTTGTCTTTAATAGCATATTCAAACATGCAATTGGAGCAAATGAATGTAAAGATAGCTGTTCTCCATGGTGACTTGGAGGAGTAGATTTATATAGTACAGCCAGAAGGATTCAGTTAGCCTGGATAGAAACACTTGGGTTGTAAATTGAGAAAATCATTTATGGGCTAAAGCAATCTCTAAGGCACTGCTACAAGCAATTTAACTCTTACATGATCTAAATTAGCTACAAGAGATGTGAGTATACTGTTGTGTTTATGTGAAGAGCCTTCATTACAATTCATTTATATTTCTGTTACTTTATGTGGATGATATATTGATTGTTGCGAGCAGCATGAGTGAGGTCAACAAGTTGAAGACTTCTTTAAGTAAAGAATTTGACATGAAAGATTTGGGTGCAGTCAAGAAGACTCTTAGGATGGAGATTTGTAGGGACAGAGCTTCCAAGCAATTATGGCTATCTTAGTGTAGTTATGTTGAGAAGGTATTTAGTGATATTGTGGCCCTTTTTTGGTATTGACCATCTCATAGAGAATATGCAAAAGAATCCCTATTTTAGGGAGGGGCAATGGGCCCAGCCCTTTTTTGATTTTGTTTCAAGTTACAATTTAGTAATTTCGGAGAACTTTGGATATTTTCCGTATATTGGGAATATTGGTATTTTGTGAAACTTGATACCTTATGATGTGATGTATGAAATTTATTTTGGGATGATTATTAGTTCTACCATGTGATGTGTGGCAAGTTTATATTTCTTCCCTATAATACTCGGCTTGACCTTATTCCGCTATGAAAGTTTTTGCATACTGCTAGTCAGTTAGGCTCATGCATTTACTTACGACATGAACGAGGGGTGAGTATCCTTGTGTTACTTATTTCCGACATCTCGATTTACGTCCGATCCCAAGCGTAAGTAGGGGTGTCGACAGCTTATAAATACCCCAAAAGGGAAACCCTAGGCCCCATCACTTCTACTTCTTCTTCTTTTTTTTTCTCTCTCTCTCTCTCTCCCTTTCTCTCTCTTCTCTCTTTTCTCCCCCCCCCCCACGCATGCAACATAGTTCTCCCCTTTAGCCATTCAGTTTCAGCTTCACCCAAGCTCCATCGTTGGCAAGCGTTAGACACCACTCTCAGCAGAACTGCCTCACGTCGGCGACCATATCCCTATGTCGGTAGCTCCCCGTGACCCTCTACCTCCCTCTTGCGAGCCAAAAGCCAAATGGGTTTTCCCATTCTCAATCTCTCCATGTCGTATGGCCTAGCGCCACCATGGGTTGGCTCAACAGCCACCAACAGCCTCCTGAGCACTAACACGACCACCCTCATGTATACTAGTCATTGCAACCCTCTGTCTTCCCTCACACAAGCAAGCCCGAAATGGGTCTTACCCATGCATGAGTCAACTTGTAGAGCCATCACCCAACACCATGTGGCCTCACCACCACCACCAATGGCTCCTCCCACCACGTCCACTCGTCCAGCTGAGCCTCCACCTCCTTCATGCAAGCTTAAACTCAAAAATGGGTTTCTCCACTTTTTAAGCTAGATCTATCACCCTCCAATGGTTACACCACCTCACCTCCACCACCATGAGCTTCCCCTTCCTTTGATGAGTCTCCCTCTAGCTCTTCATGACAAACAGAGTACCCTAGCCCAAACCATCACTGTGCGCAATTGACCATCACTATACATAGTGTTAGTCATCATGTACAACCCTTCTACCGCCACCCATGAACTCCCCACCATGATGGCCACCCTTACACGACCTAAATTTAGTAACCAAAATCTTAAATCCGAACCCTAAGATATTCTCATTCGAAATCATGGCATTGACCCCGACGGAGTAGTTACCACTTAAGCTAGTGGTTTCCAACCCTACTAATTGTGCCAAGAAGTGAGTAATGCACAAGTTTACCCCATGATGGTATAACCATCTCTCTCTTATTTTTATGTCAGTTGATTGGTTGTGGACTATGCTATTAGTTGTGGAGTTCGTCGTGTAGTTGTGATGGAAAGTTGGTTGACTATATTGTGGTAGATATGGTTGTTTACTAAAGTTATGGGCATAGCTGTGTATTTGGTTGGCTGTGTTGTGGTAGTAGTGCAGTGTGCTATGAAGTAGCATTATGAACTGTGCTATGAAGTATGTATGTGTTGCATGTGTGTCGTGTGGTGATGTGGCAGGTGTTGTGAATGAAGTACACATGAAGTGTATTCTATGGGGTAAAGAGATACACCGAGTGACATGTATCGTATCGTAATGTGGTATAGTGTAGATGGAAAGGAATACATTTAGAGTGTACTCTATAGAGTAAAGCAATGCAGTGTGTAACGTGTATCATATGTGATATGGCATATTGTATTGTTAAAAGAGTACACGTGGAGTGTACTTTGCGTGGTAGAGTATGGATAGAAAGGAGTACGCATGGAGTGTATTCCATGTGATGTAGTAGTGATGCCTCGTAAGGCTTGTCATGAAGATAGATGATTGAGTAATTGAGGAGCATAGAACGTGTAATGTGTCAAGAACTGTGGAACAATGTAACAGAGTAATTGTAATGTGATCGTGTGGTCACAGTGATGGGAGTCACCGTATATCAATGTAGCTGTTATATGTGTGAAGCGTAGGGAACTATGTAATAGTGTCCTATTGTAATTGTGATGTGGCCGCATGGTCATAGTGATGGGAGTCACTATATAGCAATGTGTGGCTATTGTACATGTGAAGTGACGTAACAAGAATGTGACAGGATGTCATGATGTGATAAGAGTATGTGAGAAATTGTACTCATGTCAAATTGAGAGTTGACGTATAAGTCACGTAATGTAATACTATGTTAAGTGGTAGATAATGGTATAACTCAATAGTAGTCTCAAACTACATGACCCGATGGAGGTATAGTTGAGATGTACCTTGTTGTGTCAATTGTGGGATGAACTCATAAAGGGCCGAAAAGTAGGAAAAGTCATGTCAAAGAGTATGAATAAGGTTTCTATTGATGTATGATGCTTATTTACTTAAGCTAGGTGATTAATGTATTATATGTTGATCTTCAATAATAAAGAGTAGGATGCTTGTGTACCAGATGGATTTACCATATGTAATGAATACTCTTTCCTGAACAAGAGTTTGCTTAAAGTCGCATGGTATGCATGTATGATAACTATGATGATAATGATGACACGTAAACTTATATGCTGTAATGTCATGTGTATCGACGAGAATTGGGATGTGTGACTTGGTCAATCTGAGTCAAGCATCAGGATGAGGTTAATTGAAAGTGTAAGGTATAGATCCTAATGTCTTGACCCTAAGGTGAATCATGAATTTCACTTTAGTGGATAAGCACTCAAGGTCGGATGTTTAATTTGGAAGAGATATTGTCCGTAAGCTGACCCTTGAAAGTGAAGTATAGTAAAAGTTACGTGAGAGCCTAGGGATAGATGGGAAGTATCTTAGTGTCCATAAGCGGGTCCCTGATGGGTTTAACATAGTAAGTGAAAACCTAAAACATGAGAATAGCAGGAGAGTGTCCTAAGTAAAGTGTAGATTCTTTCCTAGTTTAGTTGTTTGTGTACTAAATAGATAATGATGCTAGTTATGTATATGCATGTAGGTTGATTACTATATGATGCGCATGTGATTGGACTGTATAATATGAGAATAGCATGGAGACTAGGCAAGTATTATGTTCATACACCTCTAGAGCTTTCTAAAGAATAATAAAGAAATGAAAATGAAACTAAAAATGCTCCTATTTACGACGCTTTATGAAAAAGAAAAAATTCACACTTTACGAAAATTCGTTAAGTATAAGTATTAAAGTATATATACGTAATGACCATTCTTGGTAACCCCTTTTATTGAACCCTAAATACATAATTGTATCTATTGGAAGCTTATACATAGTATCTTCTACATAGTATCTATTGGATGTATTCTCTGAAAAATGAAATAAAAATTTGAGATTTCTGTTTCATGATCTTATAATAGAAGGATGCCATGAACTGATGTTATGCGATGACACTACACAATGACCCTAAGTCCTGAAGATGTTTAAGTTAAAGCGTATGCTTTCAATTCATGCGTATGCCTTCTAAATGATGTTTTCTATAAATGAACTGACTAAGAAAAGAAAAGACAGAAAGAAAAGAAAAAATAAAGAAAGAAATGAATGAATGAATGAATGAATACTTTGTTGTATGAAAATACATAAAGGCCATAATGAATGAATGGAAAGAAAAAAATGCAAGAAGGGTACCCAAGAAAAGAAAAAGGAAAAAAAGAAAAGGCAGATTGTAATGTCAGACGGGCCGTTGGTAGTGCACCCAGTGGTGCCATCCAAAGAAAATGATTCCCCAATCTACGACCATAAGCAAAATCAAGATCCAAAGGTCTATCTGCTAACTCCAGCACACAAGGCATAATAGTGTGCAACAACCCAAAGAAAGTGATAAAAATAAGAAATAATGTCATGACATGTATAAATGGTTGTTTTCTAGTTGGTTGCTATTATTTGTAGTTGCTGGTTGTTGTGCTTACTTGTTTGTTAATTACTTGCTTGTTCAATAATCGCTTGGTCGTATCAGCTAATTGTTGTGCTTTCTTAGTTTTTTTTATTATAGGAAAACTTACTACTTTCATTCTTACAACACCCTTACTAAGTAGAATCAATCCAAAGGAAATTAGCAATTACATTTGGATAAGAACCCCGCCTTAAACTAATCTTCGAGACACTTTAGCCCAACTTAGCAAGAGTATGAGCTACATAATTGTAGCTTCAGTGCACATGTTTCAAGACACAAGATTGAAAACAATTCATCAATCTTCTTGCCTCATGGATAATATTTCCTATAGTGCAATTGAATCACCATTTTTGTTAAATTCAATTACAACCAACGTAGAATCTGATTCAATAACCAAATGATGAATGCCAAGATGTAGACAAAGCTATAGGCCCCTGAGAATTGCAAGCCCCTCAATCTCCACCACATTCATTATAGCTTGCTCTCGTTTGGTTGCAGACATGATAACTTGTCCCTTTGAGTCTCTCACCACTGCTCTAATTCTGACAATGAATACATCTTGAGAAAAAACTCCATCTAAATTTAATTTGAAAGTACTTTGAGGAAGAAGTTTCCATCTGCAGTGAGGCCTAACCACAGCTAATGGTTTACTTCTCAACTCATGGAAGGTTTTCTACATTGCTAGTGCACTACCCAGGATGGTATCTGTTTTAACATCCTTGTTCTAAAAAATCTTCAGGTTTCTTCTATACCAACAACTCCAACAGATCAAGAAGAACAATTCAAATAATATAGATCAAGATTCTGAAATAGTGAGAGAGCATCATTTATGAATAAGTCACACTCATTTAACTACAACTTCTTTGAAAAAAAGGGATCCCAAACCTCTCTAATTGAAGGACAAGAGTATAAGGCATGCAAAGAATCTTCTCTACCTGTTTCATAGAAAAGGCAACCTTCCTCAATATCTACTTGCTTCTTCCTTAGATTAGCTTTCATTGGTAAGATACCTTTGACAGTTCTCCATGCAAACACTCGCACCTTTGATGGAAGTTTCATTGCCCATAGAGGTTTACACAACTTTATAGTCACTGCAGAATTTGAGGCTTCACCATAACTTCCTATACTATAGCTTTAAAAAAAGGATAGCCACTTTTAACTGTGTAATTTCCATGTGATTCTGGTACCTAGCACAACATATCTAGATTTTCTTGAGAAAGCACAATCTTCACAATCTGTAAGGCGGCCTCAAGGAGAAACATAGACATGACTTTATCCACACAAATAAAGACCTGGCAATGAATAAAGAGTCCACTGTCTCCTCTATTACTCCAGTGACCGTCACAATATGCAAAGTATCAAGTCTATTAAAACCTGGCACCCATGAATCTATCCAAAGCTTCATTGCTTGACCCAAGCCAATTCTACATCTGCAACCACCCTTTAATTTATTAATAGTACCCCAAGTTCCACGCCACACATAAAAAGGATTACTCCCCAAAGCAGCATGCATCTAGTGAACATTTGGGAAATACTTTGCTTTGAACAACTTATGAAGCAGTGACTTAGTATGTGTCATGATTCTCCATCCTTGTTTTGCCAAAAGAGCATCATTAAACACCCTCAAATCTTCAAAACTAGTCTCACCTTCCTGCTTAGTAGCACAAATCTTCGACCAGCTCATCCAATGTATTTTTTGCTCTTCATTTTTTTGTCACCACCAAAATTGTGCCAACAATTGCTCAAGGTCATGACATAAAGAGGATGGAAGCTTGAAGTAGCTCATAGAGTAGGTTGGGATGGCTTGGGCAACAACTTTGATCAGTATTTCCTTTCCCCTGCTGAAAGTACATTTTCCTTCCATCCTTGCAACTTCATCCATACTCTATGTTTAACATCTGAAAAAGCTCTGGTTTTTGAATGCCCAACAAAAGATGGAAGGCCTAAATACTTTTCATATTCTTGACTTTGTTGAACACCCTAGAAATCCAGAATTTCCTCCTTAAGCAAAGAGTGCACATTACAGCTAAAAACAATTCTTGTTTTGCCTCAGTTATTCATCTGACTAGAAGAAACTTCATATCACCTCAATAAATGAAGAATTTATTTGGTTTTCTTGCATACTAGTTTTGCAAAACAACAAACTATCATCGAAAAATAGTAGATGGGAAATCCTTGGTGCTTCTCTACATATTTTCATAGCTAAAAGTTCACCTCAAAGTTTTGCTCTCTTGATCAATAAAATCAAACCTTCCGTGCAAATTAAAAAAAAATAAAGAGAAAGATGATCTCCTTGTCGGAGGCCTCTAGAGGGAACAAAAGGTCATTTTGGCTCTCCATTCACCAAAACTGAAAAAGAAACAATTTTGATACACATCAAATGAGATCAACCCATTGAGCACTAAACCATTTTCTCAATTACAACTTGAAGATAGGATCATTCCACATGATCATAAGCCTTGCTAATATCCAACTTAATGTACATATGACCACTCTTGACTTGCCTCTTATTTCTCAAATGGTGCATCACATCATAAGCCACTAGAACATTACCAGTAATAAACCTTCCAAGAATAAAAGGCCATTGAGTTCTAGAGATAATCTTATCAAGAACATTTTAAAGCTTATTTTCAAGAACTTTAGCAATTAATTTATACAAAATATTGCACAAACTAATAGCCTAAACTCTGTAATTTTTTGCTGGTTTCTTTTTTTTTTGGAATCAAAATTATAAAGGTATGATTGAGTGAGGAATGAAGGATACCAATTTCGAGAGCTCGAAGCACTGCATTTGTCACTTCATTTCCCATTATATGCCAATATTTTTGGTAGAATATAGGCCATTCCATCTGATTAAGGTGATTTTGTGGGAAACATTTGATTTAGAGCAACCTTGACTTCATCACTATGAAACTCCTACAGTAGCTCGACACTTTTTCACTCAATTCCTTCAAGAAATCCAGCTCACTGTTTCTATTTGCACTATGAAACAAACAATGAAAATGGTCTAAAATAAGATGATCCATTTCCTCTTTAAATCTCCAAATCCCCTGCTCTTCTTTTAAGCCTTTAATGAAATTCTTTTTCTTCCTTTGAGATGCCTTGTGATGAAATTCATGTCTCTACCTTGCAGCCACAAGATCTTCCCTCTTTGCTTCCAAAGTGTCTCCTCCCTTTCTAACCAGATTTGTAAATTACTAGCTTGCATGAGCTCTTCCCTTGTTACACAACTAGGATCTTTCCTTTTCAGCCTATGATGGTATGCTAGAGCTTTTCGAATATTTCTTTACACATTGCCAAACTTTTGTTTGTTCCAAGACTCTAATCCTCTACCACAGCAATATTTATGATAATTATCCTATAGGTTTCTGCCACCTGAAGCTCCTTGCCAATGCCTCATGATTACTTGTTCACAATCTATCTCTTCCGTCCACATGGCCTCAAACCTGAATATCTTGCTCTTTTTCTCAGAGCTATCACACGGCTATAGGAAAATTGGCAAATGATCTGAATATGTAGCAATACCATGCACCACTTGATAAGAAGGATAGCACTCCTGCCATAAAGCTGGCAACAAATCTATCGATCCTCTCATTGATCACCAAGGACTCTTGTATTCTATCTAACCAAGTATATTTAGGATCTACAAATCCCAATCTGTCAGGTGACAATCATCCAGGACACACATAAAGCTTGCATCAATCTTTCTTGCCTCAGTCTACCACCCTGTTTCTCCTGGTTACTTAAAACACATTAAAATCTCCACATATCAACCAAGGCACATCTTCATTTTCCTATAATTCTCAAAGTAAAGTCCAAGTCTCAACTCATCTTTTAGTCTCTGGATGCCCATACAAACCAGTAAACTTCCACTCTACACCCTTGTCAAAATCCTCAATCTTAGCATCAATCTGGTAAAATGAATAACTTTTAACAGTTAGTTGTATTTCATTTTCCCACATTAAAGCTAATCCTCTACTCCTCCCATCATAAGGCACTACAAAATAGCCATCAAAACCCACCTTTACTCGAGTCTTTTCCATTGCTTTTGAAGACAATTTTGTCTCAATGAGAAACATAACTGTGGGAACTTCTCTCATGATTAAATCATATAGAGGTCTAACTCCTCGTGGTTTCTCAAGCCCATGAGAGTTTCAACTCAAGGTTTTCATTGGTGTCGAAGGGGCTGCTTAACAACCTCCACCGTTGGACTATCATTGAACACAACAACCCCCACCTTAGCATTTTCATTCTTCATGCACTTTGTATTATGAGCTTCTTGTATTGAGGCCTTTCTCTTCCCCTTACTATCCGTCATCATTAGGCTAACCTCTTGACTTTTAGTATTAGTAGAAGTTGGACAGACATGAACCCATTTTCGACCCAACCTACCCCTCTTGGGCCAAGGGGATAGAACTTTAGAGCCCACTTCATCAATCAGTTGAAGTCCACCTTTCTCATTTAACCCAGTTTTCAAACCCACCAGATTCCCTCCCTTGGTATCCATTTGTATTTTCGTTACGGATGTCAACCTTCCTTTTCCATTTAAATCTTTAGTAACTCCTCCCATAATCTCTTCCAAAGGTTCTTTCATAACAGAAGCATCTAATTCAAAAAACTGATTGGCACTTACCGTAGTTCCAGTAACATGGTTGTCAATTTCATGAAAATCTGCCGCTTTTCCTACCAGAGATACAATTCCTAGTTCATCCTCTTCAGGTTGTTTCTCCTTCACTAATGAAGATGATGGTGAGGAGGTCCAGTGATGATTAGCTTTTTGAACCCAACCTATCTGACCTACTATCACAGGCATACCAGAATGTAACCAGGGGCCAAAAGGCAACTTTGTATTATTCTGAACAATTGGATTACCCTATTCAACAAAATCCTTTTTTTGATGACCCAGCTTACCACACCAGTAAAAAAATCTTACAGTCGTTCATAGGCAAAACGAACCAAAAAACTCCCAATAGACCAAAATTAACATATGCGCCTCGCACGAGAGGCTATGAAATATCAATCTTCACTCTAATTCTCATATACTCCCCACTTCCAACCTGCTCCCCTATATGCCTTCCCACCTTTTCATTCATCGCATTCAGAGGCATATCATACAGCCTAATCCAGAACACCGCCTTAGAAAGCCTAATCTTAGAAACCTGTAACTCTCATTCCAATGACATTAGAAGAACCAAATTACGATCAAATAACCATGGCCCCTCACGAAGAACTTTTTGCTTGTCTCGAACATCTTCAAATTCCACAAGGAACATTTTTTCATCCAACTCCTTGAAGTTGACCTTTTGAATAGGCTGCCTCACTCTTTTCATCGTATTCTTGAAAGCCTCGTGATTGAAATAACCATCAGTTAACAAAGATAGAATCAAACAACGTTCCCACATGCAATATTTGATTCTGAATCAGAAAAATCCACTTGAATTGCATTTTTCTCCTTTTCAAATAAAGATAATTATGACACAAAAGCTCTAAACCATTTTCCATCAAAGACAACAAAGAACTGCATTAGAGACATGGGGAGGCCTCTACTAAAAGAGGAGTTTTAACTAACGCGAGACTTTTTGGTTGCTTGTCGTTAATTGCTTGCCTATTTGATGATTGTTTGTTTGTTAATGGCCTAGAAGAATTAATAAGAATAAGAAGGATCTTCAAATTCTTTAAGAAATGAAAGCATCATAGGAGGGTGGGAGAAATGGTGTTTACAAAAACAAAACAAAAAATCGATGTTTTTCATAAAAATCCCACCTAGTAATGTCTATAGAAAAGAATGTACGCATTGTCTTGTATGTATATACATATATATGAGTAATGAATGCATGACTGAAAATTTATGTTGTTATATTTTAAACGGTATGAAGTAATATTTACTGAGTGTGTAAACGATATGAATCGAGTCAAATTCGAGCATGGGGTCAAAAGCTCATTTATCATATTTTACTGCTCAAACTCGACTTAAGTTCGAAAATTTTTAGAAATTTCTGATCGAGCTCGACTCATTTAACATATAATCTGATCGACCTTGACTCAAACTTGAGTATAAAAAATACTCGAGTTGATACGAGCTCGAGTAGCTCAACTCGAACTCGATTTAATCTGATACACAATTTTATTTTAATTTTTGGTTGGCTAAAGCACAAATGAAATTATTTCTTCCAATTAATTTGAACTAGAATTAGAGTTGCTTATTTTTTTTATAAATATTTTACTTAATAATTCTTTTGTGAACTTAATATGTTATTATTGTAAAGTATATAACAAAATATGTTACTTATATGTAATAACATAAACTAACAAAATATATTACTTATACAAAATATAAAAATTAATAAATATAACCCATAAAATATATACAATAAATGATTATAGGTAAGAAATGAAAATATATGTATGTGTATATATATATATATATATTATGAGTATTGTGATGAACTCAAAACGAGTCGAATCGAGTTTATACGAATATTGTTCACCAGTCTAAACCGAGTCGAGTCGAGATTATATAAATTTTGCTCGTTTAATATTCAAACTAATGTCAGTCTTCAAGAACAACCCATTTATTAAATTAACCGAATCTGAGTTGAATTTATACCAGTTGAGCTCAAATTGTTCACGAGTGACTCTATTCATTTGCAGTCATATTACTGAGTATTCGACTCATTTTAGTTTTTATGTGTGCCCTCCCCCTCATAGGAACTAGATGAGCAGAACGTGTCAGGACAAAGACGGCCCAAGAGAAAGAACACGACAGTCTAGGCATGAAAAAGAAAAATGTATGAATGGTCTTTTATCTTATAAGTCAAACTTTTTCCTTATAAGTCAAACTTTTTCCACTATAAACCCTTTTTATTGTAAAATCATGTTTTATTTTATGATATGGAGTCTTGCATCCTGAGTATGAACTAAAAGATTTTAAAATGATCGAAAACCGTCCCATTTTTTAAAACTATTTTCTTAAAGGAAAGCCACGTAAATTGGGATTCCACCTTTTCTAGGGCAGGATTGTTACAACCATATACTACAACAATCTCCACACTGGAAAATATCCACCCCTTAGGAGAAAAGAAAGCATAACCTAGAACTCCACTTTGGACAATAGGTTGGGACGCCTTCCGTTTAGCACCTGGAGATGCTAATCAAGTCTAAGCAGTGCTTGAACTTATATGTGGTAATAGGCCTTGTCAACATGTCTGTTGTATTCTCAGAAGTGTGATCTTTCTCAAGTAATAGTTCACCAGAAGAAACCAATTTCATGATCTTATGAAACCTCACATTTATGTGCTTGGTCGTCACATCATACACTTGGCTCTTTGCCAAATAAATGGCAGTCTGGTTATCACAATGCAACTGAACTCCATCTTGCTGAATACTCAGCTTCTTGACCAACCCTATAAACCATAAGGCTTCCTTGGCAACCTCAGTCACTGCCATATACTCTAACTCAGTAGTAGATAGTGCAGCCAAAGATTAAATCATGGGCCTTCAACAAATAGGTCCCCCTAGAAGAGTGAACACATAACCTGTGGTAGACTTCCTGTCATCCAAGTCCCTTGCATAGTCTGCACCCACACATTCCACAAATAAAGGATCACCATATTTTCTACTAAACATGATGTAATAGTCTGTAGGACCCTTCAAGTAGATAAAAATTCACTTGACTGCATCTCACTACTACCATCTCGGACTTGATAGAAACCTGCTCACCACACTAACAACTTGTGCCAATTGTGGTCTTGTATAAACCATAGCATACATAAAGCACCCCACTAGACTTGCATATGGAACTTTTGATATGTCTAAAACTTCAACATCTATTTTGGGGCACTAAGCGGTAGATAATTTGAAATGATTCGCCAAAGGCATACTCATTGGTTTAGCATTATCCATGCTGAATCTCTCCAGAGAATACTCAATCGGGCCCTTAGGGGTTCGAGGAGTCTCTTAGGAAGTTTGACTCGCGAAATCCATCATCACCTAAAACCACTTCTATCCTTCCGAAGAGGAACGATAGTTAAAAATTAAAGGGATGAGATTTCGAAAAATCTCAGTAAGTACACAATTACTATAACAAAAGCATTACGGACATATATGAGTGAACACCAAATAAATGCACATGTCATGAACATGAACTTATGACTTGACTTATGCACATGCCCTTTCATAAAAGACTTTCATGTAACTTGGCTTTTTTTGAGACCCATAACTTATGCACGTGCTTTTTCATAAAAAGATTTTTCATATAACATTGACTTCTTTGACATGTACTTGAAAATCTTTTCGTAAACTTTTTATTTCTTTAATTATATTCTTATCTTAGGCGGCATTTAACATATTAATATCATTCTTGGGGCCCGAAAGCCGTTCTTGTCATGACTTCTTTGTGAATACCTCACGATTCCTCTACACATCGTGTATTCCTCGCTAGTTACCACATCACTCGGCGATCACTCAAGCCTAAGTGACTACATTACGTGTTTCCACATCGCCCGTAGACTATTCAAGTCGTGGCGTCTGTGTTAGTCGTTCTTCATCACTCAATGACCACTCAAACTGAACGACTATATCCTTATTCTTATAACGGTAAGGCAAAAGCCAATATCGTCCTTGGGCATCCACTAGATTTAAGTGCGACTATGCTCTGGACACCTTGTAAACCTATACATAGTCCGTCGACTATTCTTCATTGACCCAAAAGTTTTCACCCGACTTTAAATACTCTTGAGTGAACAGGGAGTTCCATTGGAGCAATACCCCGTCCCAGCCTTTGGGGTTTTTATAAAAAAAACTCTTTACTTGTTCTTTTTGAAAACACGTTGACCCAAAAGACATGGAACACTTAACTTGAACAATCATGCATGCTAACACCATGACTTCCTTTTACAAAACACATGAATCATGAAGTGTGGAATGCATGCATTTTCAAACTCATAACTTATTCATGATAACATGTGAATATAAGTATCTATCAAGCACGTCATATGCGTATACTCAAACAAGGAAATTATTCAATAATTTCATCTATAGAAAATGGGCATGGATGAATACCTGGTTACGCCCAAAGAATAACGCGGTCGTTTGCAGTATAACTTTGGGGTGTCGATTCCACAGGGAGATGGATTGAGAAATTGAAGAACAGTAACGAAATTAACAAAAAGATTTAGATGAGTGCGAAAAGTAAAGCATCGGGAATCCTTTGTATATAATTGGTATTTTAATTATTTTCGATTCATTAATAACTCAATTGAAAATTCTATGTCCAAATTTTCAATCGGAAAATAAAACATTAATAACCAGTTTTAAATCAAATGTAATCTTTTGAAAAATCATTCGTCACAATATAAGAACAGGAATTGTTATCGATATTAAAGAAATTCAACGTCGACAATATACTCGTAGAGCAATATTGCAGCAGAGAATTAAATTAAAATAGATAACCAATTGAACCAAACATAATCAAAGGATTATTGCATTTAATAGAAAAAGCATGACTGAATCTATAAATGAAATAAATTCTAAGATTATTTGGTGACGAAAACATTTATAATAAATTTCGAATGACTAAACAAAAGAGTTTAATATTTGAAGAACACATATATGAATCAAAAACAATTACAAATACCATCATATATACAAATTCATCCCTAGCTCTACTAGAAAATTAGTTACACATATTGAAAATATGTAACAAAAATTCTCTAAGGGATAATATGGAAGAGCCAACCATTATTTTCTTCTCTCTTCTTTGGTTTTTCTTTTCTTTTCTCAAGCTCTCAAAAACAATGTATCTTCCAAGGCATCCAAGCACACTAAGTATGGTCTTAGAACACACACCCCTCCCTTCTATTTATAAGCATCCTTCATGCAAGTTGTCATGACAAAATCATCACAATTTCAACTTGTTTTGCCATGTGCCATTCTTGAATCCAAGTGATTTGTGAGTTGTCATTTTGATCATTTGTTTTCCCACCATGCATGAGCTGGATTTTGCTTGTAGGTTGAGTGTTTCAATTTTGCTTCTCTATCTATTAGTTGTCTTGTATGACTTAATATCTTGTGGTCAAATAATTTGTCTTGAAGAAACTTGAGTGCACTTCATCTTGTATTTGGATTTGATGCAAGTGGCTGAAAAATATCCAGGAACGTCAAGTGCAGGTGCGTCCACTTGATGGTCAATTTTGTCTTATATTGAGTGGATATCTCTTCAAACACAAAACATAAAAGTTATAGATATTTCTCTTGCGGTTCTAGATCATCTTGAATCAGCTCAATCTGAGATTGGATGAGAGAGTTATGCCCATTTTACGAAAAGATGTCAAAACTGTCTGAAATTCCGCAATTATCTTCATTTGCTCCTAATGTCTCCATTTGTGTCCTAAATCAAAATATAAGAATAATGAGTATATTTAGGCATCAAATAAGAATAAAGTTTTAAACATTAAGAGAGGAAAATATGGCATTTTATATTCTCATCAATATATTAAATCATGTTTATATCTATCTCAAGATAAATGACCATTAATTTTATTAACATGAGTTATATCCATTGTTTTCTCATTTCTTTTAGTATTTAAATAGAGTATTTAGAGTGCATTTTTGTGCACTCATCACACCCCCCAACTTACTCATTGCTAGTCCCTAGCAATTTTCATGCAAAATGATGAGAAAGACCAAAGAAAATCACACATAGGGGCCATCAAGACACATTTTTCAAATTTACATATCAAAACAATCTTAGAAATTCAATAACCCTTTCACAAGTAATTCAAATATAGCAATCCACAGAGTGTGTATGTGTTCCAAACTATTTTTATCAAATCAGAGGTTTCGACACATGCAACATTAGAATATCTTAAGCAAAAAGGTTCAACTCCATAACTCACGGGTATAGAAGTGTTTCATGTATGAGTTCTCTCTATGGAGTTGACAAAGGTGTACATTTACTCTCATGGAAATTTAGCCAATTATATATAAGTAACAAGTAAACATTGATCTTATGATAGGAATACTAACAAATGAGATTTCCACCATTCTTTCCACAAGCATACTTAGGATCGGAAAAATCAACACAAAGGGTTGTAATGTGGTTTAGGGTTGGGGTTCATAAGAAGAAAAGGTGAAGAGATTTCAAAAACTTCCAAGTATACACAAAAGGGAATCTGTTAAATTTTTCAGTAGACTATACTTTCCTTTTGATGTACTTTTCAATTTTTTAGATTTTTGACTAAGTACACTTTTCCATCTTCTTTTGCCACTGGTGTCTTCGCAATTTGATGAACTCTTTCATGAATAATTTGATGGACACATCTAGCACCATGCCATTTTTGTCATTTTTTTTTTTTTTATGATGATTTCACACCTAGTACACACTTGGAAGTAAAATGGTAGGAAAATATAGTGTATAAGCTATACTCCAATGTGGAGAGGTATGGATGATGTAGATATGAAAAGAAAAGGCCATATGTGTATATTGGCTCAAAATTGGCTGCTAGGGATCTATGATGAAAAGGCTCAGCTTGAAAGGCTCAAACGTTAATCCTAAGTTGACTTTCGTCATATCCCAAGTATATCCACCATCTTACCACAAACCATGTAATGATATTCTCAAAAGAAGTGTCAAATTCAACAGATCAATGAATACTTATCACAATTTCTGTATTTGTAAACTCTCAATTCTCACAAAATTCACATGAATACTTGAGCAAAATAATTCTTTAGTTACATGTGTCAAATCACCATATTACCACAAAGTTTGGAGAAGTGCATAAATGGCTCTGTGGATGTTTTAGCAAAATGATTTAAAATGGGTTTGTTGAATTCACCAAGATGGTTATGAATGAGCATGAGTATCATGTGTGAAAAGATGCCTGTGTAAAAAAATTTGGCAATTTTTTTTATATTGATTGAAATATGCCACAGAGTTTAAATAACAGATTTATATTCCCACCCCCCAACTTAAATGAAACATTGTCCTCAATGTTTAAGAATCAGAATTGAATAACTAAACAGGGTAGAATACACCTGATGTGGGATGTGGGTGACTTGCTTGGCATCAAAGATGGTATTTGTCAAAATAAAATTAACCTGTAACAAAATAAAGTAAACAATAAACAAAAATAAAATGAACGAAAATAAAATAAAAGAAAAACATACCTGGAGATGGTCAAGATTGATATACTGGGTCCATAAGTGGAATGTCTTCCACTTCTGGAATTTGTCTATCAATTAAGATTTTGAGGCGTTGACCATTTACTTTGAAGATACATCCATCTTTTGGATTTTCTATTTCTACCGCCCCATTTGTGAAAACATTTTTTACTATAAAAGGGCCGGTCCATCTAGATCGAAGTTTTCCTGGATGCTTATGGAGTCTTGAATCATATAAAAATACTCGATCATTAGGCTTAAATGTTCTTCTCAAAATATTTTTATCATGAAATACTTTCATTTTAGCCTTATAGATCTTGGAATTTTCATAAGCATCATTTCTCAATTCTTCTAATTCCGTCAATTGGAATTTTCTAATTTTTCCTGCTTTTTCCAAGTCAAAATTGAAATGTTTAATGGCCCAATATGCTCGATGCTCGAGCTCCACGGGCAAATGACAAGGTTTTCCAAAAACAAGTCTATAAGGTGACATACCTAAGGGAGTTTTGAAAGCTGTACGGTAAGCCCAAAGCGCATCGATTAGTCTCAAAGACCAATCTTTCCGATCCGGGTTGACCGTTTTTTCTAAAATTTGTTTAATTTCCCTATTCGCAAGTTCAACCTGTCCACTTGTCTGAGGGTGATATGCAGTAGAAAGCTTATGTATCACCCCATATCTTTTCATTAAAGCTTCAAAAGAACGGTTACAAAAATGCGTACCTCGGTCACTAATGATAGCACGTGGGGTACCAAATCGAGATAGTACATTTTCTTTGAGAAACTTAATTACCGTCCTGTTATCATTGGTCCTGCAAGGTGCTGCCTCTACCCATTTTGACACATAATCTACTGCCACAATAATATATAAATATCCAAAAGAAGGAGGATATGGTCCCATAAAATCAATGCCCCAACAGTCAAAAATTTCAATTACCAAAATTGGGTTTAAGGGCATCATATTACGACGGGTCATAGCTCCTAACTTTTGACATCTTTCGCATGAGCGACAATAGATATTTGTATCTTTAAATAAGGTGGGCCAATAAAATCCACACTGCAGGATTTTTGCAGCGGTTTTCTTCATTGAAAAGTGGCCACCACAAGCTTGGGAATGACAAAATTCCAAAACGCTTGCAATCTCTTCATCAGGGATGCAACGCCTTAAAATTTGATCAGGGCAGTATTTGAAAAGGTAAGGGTCATCCCAGTAGAATTTTCGTACCTCAATCATGAATTTCCTTTTGTCTTGGGTGCTAAAATCCTTTGGTATTTCACCTGCAGCTAAATAGTTCACAATATGAGCAAACCATGGTAAAGAAGTAATAGAAAGTAAATGCTCATCGGGAAAATCATCTTTGATTGGTATGTGGTCAGAAGTGTCCTCGAATGTGAGTCTAGAAAGATGGTCTGCCACTACGTTCTCCACTCCTTTCTTGTCTTTGATGGTGATGTCAAATTCCTGCAAAAGCAAAATCCATCGTATTAATCGTGCCTTAGCATCCTTCTTTGTAAAAAGGTACTTAAGGGCTGCATGATCTGTAAAGATAATGATAGGAGAACCAATCAAATAAGCGCGGAATTTATCCAAAGCAAATACTACAGCTAACAACTCTTTTTCAGTGGTGGAGTAATTCATTTGTGCATTATTTAGAGTTCGACTAGCATAGTAAATGACAAAAGGTTTCCCTTCTTTTCGTTGTCCAAGAACAGCACCTACAGCAAAATCACTAGCATCACACATAATTTCAAAAGGTAAATTCCAATTAGGTGGTTGCATTATGGGTGCTGAAGTAAGCTTGCCAATTAATGTTTTGAAAGCCTCTTGACAGGCTTGTGTCCATTCAAATGGGGCATCCTTAGCTAGGAGGTTACATAGTGGTCTAGATATGGCAAAAAAATTCTGTATGAATCTCCTATAAAAAACCGCATGACCAAGAAATGATCTTATATCCTTGATTGTTCTAGGTGTAGGCAATTTAGAGATTAATTCAACTTTTGATTGATCAACCTCCATTCCTTTGGAAGAAATAATATGCCCTAAAACAATACCTGAAGGTACCATAAAGTGACATTTTTCCCAATTTAAAACCAATTCTTTTTCTTCACAACGAGTCAGTACTCTTTCTAAACTCATTAAACATGCATCAAAAGAAGATCCAAAAACAGTCAAGTCATCCATAAAAACTTCCACGCACTTTTCAACCATATCACTAAAAATACTCATCATGCAACGTTGAAAAGTAGCTGGAGCATTACACAATCCAAATGGCATTCTGCGGAAAGCATAAGTACCGAAAGGACAAGTAAAAGTAGTTTTATCCTGATCTTCTAATGCAATTTCAATTTGATAATAACCAGAATAACCATCCAGAAAGCAATAAAAAGGATGACCAGCCACTCGCTCAAGAATTTGATCAATAAAAGGAAGCGAAAAATGGTCTTTTCGTGTGGCGGCATTTAATTTTCTGTAATCAATGCACATCCGCCAACCAGTCACCAGTTTTGTAGGGACTAACTCTCCAAGGTCATTTTTTATCACAGTTACTCCTGACTTTTTAGGAACAACCTGCGTAGGACTTACCCATTTACTATCAGCAATAGGATATATCATTCCTGCATCTAATAGTTTCAATACTTCATTTTTCACAACTTCTTTCATTGTGGGATTAAGTCTACGCTGGGGGTCTCTTCGAGGATTAGTTCCTTCCTCTAAATTTATTTTATGAGTACAGATTAGGGGACTAATACCTTTTATATCAGCAATACTCCATCCTAGGGTTGATTTATATTTGCATAAAATCTGAATTAATTTCTCACCTTGGGACTCAGATAATTCAGATGAAATAATAACAGGAAAAGTATCACCTGGACCAAGGAAAACATGCTTTAAACCCTTAGGTAGGGATTTTAATTCAACTTTAGGGGCTTCCCTACTTGAAGGAATCTGTCTTTCTCTTTTTTCAGGCAACTTCTCAAACTTTGGTTGCCATGCTTGTGTGCTATAATCATGAGTTCTGTAAAAAATAGCACAAATGTCAAATACATCAGATGAATCACTTATAGGATTAAATTCAGAATTAACAATAAAGTATTCAAGGGAATCTGAGTCATGAGTTGTAAGAACATCCCTTTCTATAAGTGAGTCAATCATGTATGTCTGATGACACTCGACATCCTCTTCTGGCTGTTTTGCAATATGAAAAATATTTACCTCAAGAGTCATATTGCCAAAAGAGAGTTTCATCAATCCATTTCTGCAATTGATAAGAGCATTAGAAGTAGCAAGAAAAGGTCTACCTAAAATTAATGAAATTTTAGAGGTGGTTTCTACAGCAGAACTAGTGTCTAGAATTAAGAAATCAACAGGATAGTAAAATTTGTCAACTTGAATTAAAACATCCTCTACCACACCTCGTGGTGCTCTGACTGAACGATCAGCCAATTGCAATACCACAGAAGTTGGTTTGATTTCTCCCAATCCTAATTGCAAATAAATAGAATATGGCATCAAATTTACACTAGCCCCTAAATCTAGCAAGGCCTGTCCAAGCTCATGATTGCCAATGTTGCATGTGATGGTTGGACATCCAGGATCCTTGTACTTAGGGGGAATCCGCTGTTCAATTAGAGCACTAACTTGCTCTGTCAAGAATGCAGTCTTCTTCACATAATGCTTCCTCTTAACTGTACACAAATCTTTGAGAATTTTTGCGTAAGTAGGAACTTGTTTAATTACATGCAAAAGAGGAAGATTAATTTTTACCTGTCTAAGATTTTCCAAAATATCATTGTTATGATCTAGAGTTTGTTTGCTTGACTTTAATGCTTGAGGAAAAGGTACCTTACCAGGATTTTTTGTTACCGCAGGTTCCTCAGGTTTTGTTACCTCAAGTTCTTTGGGAAGCTCAGGACTGCTGCTATCTTGATCTTTCTCTACATCTTTTTTTTTTCTATTATTGGATCACGTAGAGACTTACCACTTCGTATCACAATGGCGTTTACGTCCTTCAGATCTCCTTGTGCCATATGTTGACCATGAGGTACAGATTGAGTTTGGGAAGGAAACTTACCTTTCTCATTCATAGTCAATGAACTCATTATTTTAGACACCTGGCTCTTGATTTCCTTATTTTCTTCAACAACCTGCATAATCAAAGATTCAAATTTTTGATTAGTCTTACCCTGTATTTCAATAAAAGTATGCAAAGTATCTTCTAAAGAATTTCTAGAAGATTGAGGTGCATGGTATGGTGCAGGATATGATCTAGAGAGTTGTGCAGGCTGCTGGTTTTCAGACTTCCAGCTGAAGTTGGGATGATTACGCCATCCTGGGTTGTAGGTTTCAGAGTAAGGTGTAAAGGGCTTTTTGTACATACCTAGAGCATTACTTTGTTCCTCATACATACCATTCATGTTAGTATGTGTAGGACACTCTTGGGAATGATGATCTATCCCACCACAGACAACACATGGCCCAAAAGATTCTGCATGATTAGCCGTGTGTGTTGGTTTTGAGTTTTTAGTTTTCAATAACTCTAATTCTCTGGTGAGCATTTCAACCTTAGCCTTAAGGTTATCCTCCTCCCTTAGATGGTAAATACCACCACTCAAGTTTCCTGTAGGTCGTGACCTGTTTGTGCTATCAGTAGCACTAGGTCCTGTCCAAGTATGAGCTTTTTCAGCAAGCTCATTGAGGTACTCTATGGCCTCATCGGGATTTTTTTGTAAAAATTCTCCATTGCACATCATTTCCACGAATTGACGTTCCCTGGGCGTAAGGCCTTCATAGAAATAACTCACTAAGCGCCAATTCTCATATCCATGGTGGGGACACATACTCAGTAATTCTTTAAATCTTTCCCAAGACTGGTACAAAGTCTCACTATCCTTTTGTGCAAAGGTAGAGATTTGTCTTTTTAAAGCATTAGTCTTATGTTGGGGAAAGTATTTATTGAAAAACACTTGAGTCATCTCACTCCATGTTCCAATAGACCGTGGTCTTAGTGAGTACAACCAACTCTTAGCTTTATCTTTCAAAGAAAAAGGAAAGAACTTTAGCCTTACCGTTTCGTCAGTGGTATTTTGACCGTGAAATGTTGCAACTACTTCCTCAAATTCCCTAATATGAACATAGGGGTTTTCATTTTCTAAACCATGGAAAGTCGGAAGTAATTGTATCATTCCCGTTTTAAAATCTACATGACGAACATTAGGTGAGAACATAATACAGGATGGTGTGGCTGTTCGTGCGGGATGAAGATAATCTTGGAGGGTTCTAACAGGTTGGTCCACGTGTTCACTCATCGCGTCAGAATTGGAAGAATTATCAAACAAGCGATTAGAAAAATTAGATTCTGAATCTGATTCTAGCACGGGTCTACTAGCAAACCGTCCAAAAGCGTCTCTGTACCTGCGCATGCAAAGTAAAGAAAAGCGTAATACTGAAAAAAAAAAAAAAAATAATTACGAAAATAAAACTAAAATAAAATAAAGATGTAGAAAGCTAAAAAGAAAATGAACGAAGCTACCGCTCTCTTTTTTTTTTTTTTTTTTTTTTAACAAACTACTAAAAAAAACTACAAATTCTTTTACCGTCTCCCCGGCAACGGCGCCAAAATTTGGTTACGCCCAAAGAATAACGCGGTCGTTTGCAGTATAACTTTGGGGTGTCGATTCCACAGGGAGATGGATTGAGAAATTGAAGAACAGTAACGAAATTAACAAAAGGATTTAGATGAGTGCGAAAAGTAAAGCATCGGGAATCCTTTGTATATAATTGGTATTTTAATTATTTTCGATTCATTAATAACTCAATTGAAAATTCTATGTCCAAATTTTCAATCGGAAAATAAAACATTAATAACCAGTTTTAAATCAAATGTAATCTTTTGAAAAATCATTCGTCACAATATAAGAACAGGAATTGTTATCGATATTAAAGAAATTCAACGTCGACAATATACTCGTAGAGCAATATTGCAGCAGAGAATTAAATTAAAATAGATAACCAATTGAACCAAACATAATCAAAGGATTATTGCATTTAATAGAAAAAGCATGACTGAATCTATAAATGAAATAAATTCTAAGATTATTTGGTGACGAAAACATTTATAATAAATTTCGAATGACTAAACAAAAGAGTTTAATATTTGAAGAACACATATATGAATCAAAAACAATTACAAATACCATCATATATACAAATTCATCCCTAGCTCTACTAGAAAATTAGTTACACATATTGAAAATATGTAACAAAAATTCTCTAAGGGATAATATGGAAGAGCCAACCATTATTTTCTTCTCTCTTCTTTGGTTTTTCTTTTCTTTTCTCAAGCTCTCAAAAACAATGTATCTTCCAAGGCATCCAAGCACACTAAGCATGGTCTTAGAACACACACCCCTCCCTTCTATTTATAAGCATCCTTCATGCAAGTTGTCATGACAAAATCATCACAATTTCAACTTGTTTTGCCATGTGCCATTCTTGAATCCAAGTGATTTGTGAGTTGTCATTTTGATCATTTGTTTTCCCACCATGCATGAGCTGGATTTTGCTTGTAGGTTGAGTGTTTCAATTTTGCTTCTCTATCTATTAGTTGTCTTGTATGACTTAATATCTTGTGGTCAAATAATTTGTCTTGAAGAAACTTGAGTGCACTTCATCTTGTATTTGGATTTGATGCAAGTGGCTGAAAAATATCCAGGAACGTCAAGTGCAGGTGTGTCCACTTGATGGTCGATTTTGTCTTATATTGAGTGGATATCTCTTCAAACACAAAACATAAAAGTTATAGATATTTCTCTTGCGGTTCTAGATCATCTTGAATCAGCTCAATCGGAGATTGGATGAGAGAGTTATGCCCATTTTACGAAAAGATATCAAAACTGTCTGAAATTCCGCAATTATCTTCATTTGCTCCTAATGTCTCCATTTGTGTCCTAAATCAAAATATAAGAATAATGAGTATATTTAGGCATCAAATAAGAATAAAGTTTTAAACATTAAGAGAGGAAAATATGGCATTTTATATTCTCATCAATATATTAAATCATGTTTATATCTATCTCAAGATAAATGACAATTAATTTTATTAACATGAGTTATATCCATTGTTTTCTCATTTCTTTTAGTATTTAAATAGAGTATTTAGAGTGCATTTTTGTGCACTCATCAATACCCCTAGGGCTCAAACCCTAATTTGCCTTCTTTTTCTTACATCAACTCTTTCAATCATCATCAACACAATTGACGTAATCCAAACATGGCATACCCAAAACCTTAAAGATCCCTAGGCATATTATTTTTCTAACAACTCAATATAACATGACTTCATATGGCACCTAACATGCACCCGAAACCATACATCAAGAAAACCAAACACACATGTTCATATTGACCACCTAATGTTTTAAATCTTTATCTTTCATCATCCAAAAGTTAAAATCTAAAGTCTCTCCCTTTTAGATGCCCATAGCCGAAACCCATAAACACAAAAAGATACATTTACATTCTTCAATATGTCATGCCATCACCATACATGCTTTAGCCGAAAATCATCATGGCATAACCCTTAGAAAACAAAGAAGTAATCCATTCACCACAAATAGGGTTTGACCGAGACCTAAGTATCCTTAACTTGCATATTCTTTTATCAATATTTCCCAAAACCAAATCCACATTTTATCCCACATATAGATCCAAAAATATACCAAGAGATTTCTCCTAGTATTCAAACTTTTGAACTCCTTAAGTACCCAAGTTAAGATCATTTCATGGACTAAAATATTATAATTAAAGATTTTTCCTCAAAAACTCCCCATGGCTGAGAATGCTTAAGCCCCCAAAATTTCTTTTATTCATCAACCTATCAATCCATGGTTTTTCCAACACTATCCGAAAGTTAAGGCATATTTCTTATATTCTTTCTGCAAAATAATCACTATATTTCAACAGTCATGCCTTAGATTAAAAGCCTAAAGTATCATCTCAACAATACTTAGAGAAAGTAACTAAACTCACTAAACAAACAAGTCAAACCATAGAACAAGCAACATAGCCACAAGTTCACATCATCCTTCCACATGCACTAACCAAAATCACCATAGGACATTTCTTTTCATTCTTCCAACAAATAACAACTATATTTCCACAATAATCTCTTAGATTAAAAACATATCACAACATGTTAACAATACTCCAAGAGCATATAATAACTCACTAAACAAACAAGTCAAACAAGAGAGCAAAGTTTCACAATCATGAGTTCACCTTACACATATAAGTGATGGTGAGGTTAAGATAATAATGTATTTACAAATAGTCCAATTATAGAGCAAGGAAAAGAAATTTGAAAATATACAAGGGGAAACATGATTAAACCTAGAAAATATTTGCTCTATATAATCAAAATGACTTATTTAGTAGGAAATCCTTTTTGTTATTCAAAGAGAGCTTTTTTTTTCCAAAAACACCATACTTTTAATTTTCCTTTAAAAAGAAGAACCCAAAAATCTTAGATCTTTCATGCAAGTTCAAGAAAATATTAAGAAACATAGTGATTAAAACTTTTTTTTTTTAAAAGAAGAGTTCCTTTGACCTTTGCTTGAAAGGAAAGACAAAGTTTAAAGAAAAGATTACTTACTTTCAAAGGTAGATATTTCACAAAAGTTTTAAAGAATAACCCTTGATCTTGCTAGAAAATAGTGTTTGGAATGTAAGAAAGTGTGAAGGAAAGTAGAGAAAGTTGAGTAGTTGAGTAACTGAGTTAGCCAAAACCTACATGGATGGAGATGAGTAAAAGAAAGAAGGGAGAAAGGATGCATGCGTCGGCCAAAGGGCTTCCTAAGGCTTAAAGTACTCCACCTACACGCCTATCAACAAATCTCTTCTCCCAAAGATCTTCTTATACATATTTTTACTTGGGAAACTCAAAATGGAGTGTTTGGCCTCCTCTCATTTTTGCATCCACCGAAACTCTCTCTCCCTCAAACCCAATAAGTCTTCACATGTCATTTTCACACATTTTTCCAAAAAGATTCTTACACTTAATCTCCTTTTTATCATGTCAAGGACTTCACATTGGGAAACTCAAAGTAGAAAAGTTGGTTCCCCTTAGCCCCCCTCTCATCCGTATACTCCTCTCTCAAGCCACCATTTCTCTTCCTAATGACACCATATCTCAACTTATCACTTGTCACTTGTCACACATATTCCAAGGGATTTCCTTACACACAAATCTTTCTTCTAGATATGGTTTGTTTAAGGAAAATCAAAGTGAGAATTGACTCACTTCTTGCTTCCTCTCACCTGAAGCCTTCTTCCTCTTCAAAAATAGTCACCCCACTTATCACCATCATACCCTTAAAAGTTAACACACCCTCACTAGTGTATCATATCTCTAAGGATCTTCTTACACAATATCTACTTTTTGTCATATCAAAAGTGGGGCTTGCATAGAAAAAACCAAAATGGGATGGCTTGGCTGACTCGTTCTCTCTCTTTTCATCTTCATTCGTAGCTCACCCCATCTCTCAATCTCAACAAATCTCCACTAGTCTCCATCATTTACTTTTTCAAGAAATTTGGTTAGTCACATCTTCTTTTCCAATGCTTCCCTTTTTTTCCCAAAAACCTATCACTCTTGTAAGACCAAAGCAAACTTCTTAGAAAACCTACCATTCTTGGAAGACTAAAGGAAACCTACCATTCTCCTTGGGCTTTTGGGCCTTATCTCACTACTCATGGGCCTACTACTATATTCTTCCCCAAGAAAAGGCCTAAGGTTGGGTCCACATCTCCCTAATAAAATAATAAGGATATAATATAATGAATAAAATCCTCACTCTAAACATCCTTAAGAATCCAAGTAGAGGAATGAAAATTCGGATTGTTACTTAGGCCTTACACATTGGGATCTTTAAAAGGATAAATGATGAGTTTTAAATACTGATTTGAAAATGCGGATGTACTAACTTAACTTAAAAACACTCAAAAGAATTAAGATAAATTATTATTTGAACTTAACTTTACTTTACAAAATAATATTCTTTCGTCATGAATTAATTGATGAAGCTTTACTAATTATTTTAAAAAATAAAGTCGTATATTTAAATTAGAGATTTAAAGCACGATTTAAATCCCATAATATTCTAAATAAGTAAAATCATGCTAATAAAATGATTTTATACAATTATAATATTTTGAAGATAATTGTATTTTCTTTAAAATCAGACTTAGATCCAATAACACTGGAAATGCCTCATATAATATGTTCAAGACATTTAAAATACTTGAGAATATTAAAACACTAGGTGTATTTTAAAATCAACTATCATATTTTAAAAATGCTTACGGGATCTAGCACGTATATCAAGGCTTGTCCCATTGAAGGAGGGAGGAGTGGACTTTCACATCATTCATCCTTGTGATTCACTAAGCACTAAAGAGAGAAGGACGTGTGTTACAGTGGCTCATATCAAGTGGAACACATGTATGATATAGGGGTATTTCTAGAATTTTTCTAATACCTTGTATGGCTAGGATAGTGTAAATACATATGTTATAACCCTAAATTTTTACATGGTAAAAAATAGTTTTCATTCCTGTGGATGTAAGCATACTGCCGAATCATATTAAATCTTTATATTATTCTCTTGCTTTCTCTATCTCTTTGTGATTCCGTATTATTCATCATAATTGTTGCACGTTTGACAACATTGTAAGTAGGTATGGCCTGAATAACTAACTTGATTAGGGTTTCCTTGCCTACTTGTGATAAGAATTTCACTTTCTAATTGTTCACTCTACCTCTAATCTTGTCCAATATTGAGTTGAAAGCTTTTGATTTGTGCCTACTAGATAAGGATGTAGTCCCAAGTACTTTTCATAAGACACTGAAGCTCTTATCCTTGCTATGGCTAAGATGAGTTCTTTCACTTCTTGGTTGATGTTACTACTAAAGAAGATTGACTCTTTTTTTTTTAGATTTAAGCTTTGACTTGAGGCTTGTTCATATGTTTCAAGATGTCTAAAAAGCGTGCTTCATTCCAATGAAATGGCCTTATAGAAAATAAGCTTGTCATCTACAAAAACATAAATGGTTAACGTGTAAAGAGCCTTGAGCAAGTGGAATTCTTGAGATGTGTTCATGTTTCTTAGCATAGTTTAGGATAGAGCTTAATACTTATGAGCATAAAATGAATAGATAGGGAGAGAAACAATCCCTATCAGATTCCTCTGGATGATTTGAAATCTCTTTGTGAGATACCATTTATGAGAATAGAATAATTAACAATACTCACATTTCATTATTAATTTAATCAATATATTTTCAAACCCCATTTTCAGAATAATAACTTCCAAAAAATTCCATTAAATTCTATTATAGGTCTTACTTATGTCTAGCTTGAAGGTCATGTAGCTTTCTTTTTTGCCTCTCATTTGATTTTGCATTGTGTGCATAGCTTCATGCCATAATATTATTAGATATTAGCCTTGGAAGAATAAGTTTAAGTCTATTTGCCAATACTTTTGCAATTATTTTATAAAAAACAATGTAAAAACTAATATGGTGATAATAATTCACCAACTTGGAGATTTTTTTTTCTTTGGTATCAGAGCGATTTAAGTCTCATTTATATCTTTGAATCCTCGTCTTGTGCTAAGAATTTCCTTAACTGTAGCAGTGACATCACTCCTCACCATATTCCAATAATCTTGATAGAAAGCAGTTGGAAATCCATTTAGTCATGGAAGCTTAGAGGATCCATCTCAAATATTGCCTTTCCAATCTCCTCACTAGAAAAGTCCTTGATTAGCAAGATTATATTCATCTCATTAGTTATTGTTGGTCCAATGTGAGCTAGTGCTTTTGTAATCCCTCTTGGCTATGAAAGATCACAATAAAAAGATTAGAACATGCTGCTAAAGTCCTGTTGTCTTGTTGCATAACTACCATGTCCATTTGAGACATTATAAATAGTATTAGCTTGCTTTTCTTGGTTTGTACACATACATGGAAATACTTGGTATTCCTATCTCTTTCTTTCAACCACTTTTGTTTAACTCTTAGGTGTCATTTCAAATCCTCTTCTTCAAGAAAGCACTCAACTTCTCTTTATAATTATTTTATAATCTCAATAAGATCTCTTTGATTTAAAAGTTGCAGCTCCCTAATCATTTCTCTCTTATGAGATATGGACTTCCTTTGATTACCATGAATTGTTTCACTATAGCTCACTAGATTGTTCCTACATCTATCCAGACCTCTTTGTGGTCTCAAGCTTACTGGAAAAAAGTAAGTGAGGACCCCCAAACTTTCTTGATAATAGCTTGACAATATTCCTTTCTAGTCCAACTAGTCTCATATCTGAAAATTTCCCTCCTAGTTATGAAATCTCTTTGATTTATTGTAAGAAATAAAGAAAGCACAGTTGTCAAAACTTTGCACTTGAAGTACATTAATATATATTAAAGCATAGAGCAAATGCCAATCACAATTCCCCAACATTCTATCCAATTTCTCTTTTGTGAACTCCTTTCCATTCTATTGTTACACTACTTAAATTTAGGATCCTTGCAGCCAAAATGACTTAATTCATAGTACTTCTCTTAATTACTCCATTTGTTTATATGATCTGACTATTACTCCAAACTTCTCTTCTTGAGAAATAATTTCACTAAAATCCCCATGCATATCCATGGTATATGATTGCTGGGTTTAAACAGTCTTAGTATATGCCAATTTTCCACCACTTTTGCTGCTATAGGGTGCCTATAGAAATTGGTCAACATCCATTTCTTATTAACAACATAATTGTTTATAAATAAAGAAATCTAACTCTTAAGAAAGGAGTTTAGATCAACTTGTACTTTGTTTTCCCCTATAATAGTAATATACCTCCATTTCTACCAATACTATCAGTCACAAAACTATTTTCCAATTCCAATTTGTTATTAATAGCTTCTAGTCTTTCTTACTCTTTTACACTTGATTTCGATAAGAAAAACCAACAATGAGAGTTTTTTCTTCATCAGAAAGTGGAGTTCTCAAACTATTTGAGGGTTTCAAATTCCTGACAATTCTAGCATAACATATTCAAAATTCACTACAACAAAATTGGTTTTTTGAGGCAAATCAATTTGTCTCAAAAATCCATTTTTCATCCCAAAACGTTTTTGGAGAGAAACAAAATTTTATCTCAAAAAGCCAGCCTCAAAATATTTTGGTGATGAAAATTGAATTCATCTCTAAAAATTATTTTAGAGATGAAATCTCACCTGCTTGTTTGAATGTGTTTGAGATAAAAAAAAAAAGAAAAAAAGAAAAATTGTCTCCAAAACTAGTTCAAATGAAATTTTGGTTGTTCGAACCAACAAACATCGTCCGAATCGAGAAAATTGATTCGAACAAATGGTCACAATTGATACCATTTGAATTGGCTCTGTGATCGAGTAGATCTTATCGGTTTGAGCAAATAAATTAATTGAAATTATTCTTGTTCAAACGGGGTTTCATGTTATTCAAATAATGTTTGAAAGAATTTTTTTCACTTTTCGTTCGAATGGATTATGTTTCGTTCAAATTGGTCTTGTTTGTTCGAATGAATTTATAAATTGTAATGTACCGTTCAAACAATATATTATTTGTTCGAACTGTACTTCTTATATAGATTCACATTTAATTAAAAATACAATACTAATATTACAAAAATATAATTTAAACATTACAATTGTTCAAATGTTGTTGAACAGAATAATAAAAAGCCGATTTAAAAAATCAAGTTTTAATATTGTGGTGGTGGCATAGAGTTTTGGAACATCATTTTCCATTCTTCAAACATTCTTCGGTTGTTCGACTCTAGTCGCTCTTCTGTTCTTACATCTAATTCTGTTGCTCTATCTGATCGGTTTAGCAACTCTTGTTTTTTGGACCTCAATCGTTCTATCTCAAGTTGTGATGTCTCTAATTTCCTAGCCTTGTCGTCATTGGATCTGGTCTTAGAAAATGATGATGAACTTGAGAATTCATGTAACACCATAAACCTTTCAAATATCCAGAACGTGATGTAAGAACTTTAGATAGGATCTTAGCATCTTTGACAGATGATTCATTGGATGGATCCACAACAGCTTCCTTTAAAGTTATCATCTTCTCTTAAAAAAATTAAAATTAATATAAATAACAATAATATTGTAGAAAACTTGATTTAAATAAACATAAACATACATAATTTGCCTCAGCTTGGAGGCTGGTCCAAGCCCCACACGATTTTTATGTGCTTTAGTATATAATTAAGTCAGATCATAGTCAATACGACTTTTAGCTGCTACAATGGAAAATCTCTATTAGAACTCAAATGAGAAAAATGCATATTTTAATATGAAACTAGGACTAATAGTACTAACTATTTTTTGGTGCAAATGATGAAAAGATTAAAAACTTGCACAGTGGTATATCTTTAAATTTGATCTATTTGTTTTATTCACAGTACTCCATTACTAAAAAAAAATATTATAAGTACGAAATTCTAATACATCTATCATATACTATTAAAACAAGATTAATGTGATATGATCTGATAAGTAGGATTTTCAAACAAATTACAAACCTTTTCCCACTCGTTTGGTGGCATTATTTGGAATGGATTTTGGCGCGCCTCTGCCGTAATGCTGAACTTTAGGTAGTGTGCATGGAATTGACCTTTGTACTTCCGGAATGCATTCAACATTAGTTCCTCAACCGTTACTCGATCCTCTCCCCGACCAAAATCAAGATCAATCTCATCCTCAAAAAAATTATAAATAATTAGTATAAATACAATTTGATATAAATTAAATTTATGTTTAGTTTTTTTGGGATGTAGCTCATTTTCATGCAACAATTTTTTTATGTTATCTTTTACATCTTGGGATGTTAGCCCATGAGGATGAAAACATCGGAACATACGTGTGAGTGAGGGTACCAACATAGGTAGCAAGCCAAGTTGCTGAATCAGAGGACCCACCGTGTGACCTTTAGCAATATCAACTTTAATTTTACCCACTTTCCTTACTTTCTCTATGTAGACACCTCTCGTAGTGTCTCAATCTCGACACTGGCTTACAATAGCTACATGTACAACAATTAAAATAGATGTATTAATTTGATAAATATATTATTTACTCACTAACATGTATTAAATGTGACATTTAATTTGATAAAATATCTTATTTTTGGTCTGATGATGTTGACCCACTATTGATGGCAGGTGAATCACATGCATGGAAGTCGACAATGGGTGGGAGTGCGGATGGCGCATTCATTGCTTTGCATTTGGGAGGCATATCTATTTTAAATTATAATAAATTAAATATAGTATATACAAACGTTGCGGATATTTATAATATTTATACTTACACAAATATTAGCTGATTCACTGTTAATTTTGCTGGACTAGTCACCCTTATCCTCACTAAACACTTCAATGGATTCATGTTCTTTCAACATTTCACCCTCAATCACTTCTAGTTCAATGTCTTGTTTACGCAGTGGGACCATGTTTGGTTTGGTGGGATCTCATCAAAATTTTCAACATATTTCGATAGAAACTACATCAATAAATATATTTAGTTATATATTAAGTATCAATAGAAAAAATTTAGTTCTTGAATAATAACGTATGTTCAAATCATGACGTGAATTCCTTTTCATACTTTTTTTCAACATCAGTTACACCACCAGAGCGAACTAGTTGTAAATGTTCGTTGCACATTTTCATGTGATTTATTAATTTCTACCAAGTTATAATATATTATATGACTTGAATATGCAAACTTGATTGATATGAAAATTCATTACTAACCTCAAATAGTGTTCAATTTCTGCACAATTATTCAAGACATACCATCAACCTGTATCAAAATATTGTCCACATAGGTTATAGCCTTTTGTGAGCCTATGGAACATATGGTTTGAAAAAATATAGAAAATGATGAAGAGACACCAATTTTTCCACTTTCATAATTTCAATTCGATCTCATAAATCTGGTATCAATCCCATGAAAATACATTGAACAAAAAGTATACTATTCGTTATCAATGTATAACTTTGCAATTGAACATTTCAAACGAGCCTTACTTCCCATAGATCACTTAAACTATTTTGAAAATCGTTCAATAGGATTTACTCATCTATATTGAGCTGGACCAACAACTAAATCCTTTCGAGGTAGGTGAACAGACAAATGAACATTTATATCAAAGAAGGAAGGCGGGTACAAACTCTCCAATTTGTGCAAAATCACTGTGTTGTTGGCTTCCATTTTTAACAATGCCTCAACTTTCAGTGTTCTACTACGAATGTCCCAAAAAATGCCCTAACTCTATGAGAGCTGTACGAATATCTCAAGTAAGCTTTTCATACACACCAAAAGATGTTGTAGAAATACATGACACTCATGACTTTTAAGACTGGTCATCTTCCAGTCATGAGTTCGCACACATCTTGACATGTTTAAAGCATACCCATCGGGTAATCTAATTGTCATGAACTTATCACAGAATTTATTTCTCTCATCGCTTGATAGTGTATACCATCCGAGGGGCATATAGGCTCAAGATCCGTTATCTTGTAAATGACACTCTGGTTTTATCTTTTCTTCTATTGACATCAGAGTGCCCAAAATATTCTCATATATATTTTTCTTAATGTGCATGAAGTTTAAATTATCATGGAGTGTCAACATAGAGCAGTATGGCAACTTGAAGAAAATACTTTTCTTCATCCAATTGAATTCCACTACTTGTCGTTCTTTCTTTTGAACTCTTGTGTTCTTTCCAAATCTATTTTCTGGAATATGTACTAGTTGTAGAAGTATATCATTGTCAGATAGTTCTGGTGGTGATGACCTCTAGTCTTTCTATCAAATATCGCTCTACTCGAATGCTATCTATAATTATTAGGTAAATTACGGTGTCTCATGAAACATAACTTTAACCCATTTGTTAACCACTGCAATTGTGTATTTTTGTTACAAATCGGACAAACCATTTTGCATTTTGCGCTCCATCCAAACAAGTTTTCGTATGTTGAAAAATCATTTATTTTCCATATGACTACAACATGCATCTTCAATTTTCGTAATAAGGCCGCATCATATGTAGTCACACATTGTTCCCATAACTCTTTCAACTCTGCTATCACTGGTTGCAAATATACATATATTTAATTTCTTGATAACATCAGCCCGAGAATCAGTAGAGCCATCATGAAATAAGGATTCTTCTTACACTTTCATGGTGGTAAATTATAGGGCCTTAATATGACATGTCACGTATTATGAGAAGTGCTCATATTGTCAAATGAATTAAAACCATCAGTTGCCAACTCAAGGTGTACGTTCAAAGGCTTTTTGGCAAATCATGGATACTCCCCATCAAACTTTTTCGATTGTAAGAAATATGCCGGATGCGAGTGGAATTGATCATTTTGAATTCTTTTTGCATGATGCTAAGTCATATCTTTCTCAGTCACCTGAGAAGTAAACAATCATCGAAGTCTAGGGATCAACAAAAATTGTTTTAACACTTTATAATTAAATCACCCTCGCTTCAATTTCTTCGCCTCGTAAAAGTTACGAGGCCCAACATTATCTTGTGGGAAAACTTTTTTAAATAATTCTAGCAGCATGTTAATGGCTTTTGCAGAAATCTAGCATATTGACTTGATATAGAGCAATTGCAATGTGAATGACAACTTGCTATAACAAGTACACTCCTTGTACAATTCTCGCTGTGCATTTTTCCACAGTCTTGCAAACTTCTCATTTTCCTCAAACGATTGTGAAGATGTTCATTTTCCATCCCGAACCCCAAACATGCCCGTGCCAATATCCCTTAACATTTCAATCATGTCCTCTCTATTATTATTACTATCATTAGAAACAACTACATTTGTATCTTCCATCTCAATCTCGATACCAATTTCCTTCATCTAATTGGTCTGACTGCCAAATCTAATTCATTTAGAAAATGGTTCGCCATGTAAGATCTAATGTGAATATTTAGGGTCTATCCCATTCACGAACAAGTGGGATTCTACTATCACCAAGTTATAATAAATCAGATTTTTGCACTTCTTGCATGGTCATTTTATAAAATCTTGACTCTCGGTACTATTTTTCGCAAACTCTATGAGAAATTTTACCTTGCGTGCTTACTCCTTATAGTTTCGCCCAAGTCTATCTCTCAAAAGCATCTATAATCCAACTTTTATCTATTGTATTTTTGTAACCTCCCGACTCTAAATTTGGAATTTATTTATTTATTTGCTATTTGTTATTATTATTAATATTATCTTTATGTTTACAATTTTAAATATTAATATTCTATTTTCTTTACGATTTTCATTAGTCTTTTAAATATGTATTAAGTTAGGAATTTTCAAGTTTTTAAAATATGTAACCGGTCGAATATGTAAGGTCCTATAGTAGTTCCTTTCACCAATTACATGCATCATCCCTCTCAAATTTGCAGCTTGTATAAACATCTCTACCCTGAAACCAACTCAACCACCTTATGATCAGAAATTTAAACCCAATCTCTTGATTCAATTTTCCAAGCACTTGTGTGCCCTCATTGATCGGAAACAATAGCAAATATTGAATTTATTTCCCCGCTCAATTTAGTCTTCAATAGCCTTCCATTTTCGATTTTCTCGGTATACAAGCATATTTCAAATTTCAACTTCAAAACCAATCTAGTCAAAATTCAAACTTTGATATCCAAAATTTTCACATAACGTAGCCCTTTCATCTATAAATTTACCACGAAATATTTAGAATAAAACACCCAAAAATACCAAGAGAAAATACCACATTTTTGGCAAATTGGAGTTCCTAGTTGTTAGCCATTGCCGACCACTTCTAGGTCACCAAACAGCTTCCAGCCAACACAGAAAATGCCGATTAGCCTATCCCGAGGAGCCCCACTCTTTTCCGGTAAGTTCCCAGAAAAACCTCCTCCTCTCCCCTCTATTTCGTTGCCATTCTAGACTCATTAAAATCCTTTAAACTTCTCAGTTCGTGCCACCACATCAGTCCCGCCCCTTGGCCATCCACCCAGAGTTGCCACACCTCAACATTCTCCCCTTGGTAAGTATCAAACGTCTTCTGCTCCTATGGTTATGCTTCCATCGAGTAAGCCACTTTGTGCAATTTAGGCTTTATTTATTTTCAGAGATGAGATGAGATAAAAGTTAAAAAAAGAATAAAATATTATTGTAAGATATTTTTTTCATATTAATTTTGTATGGGGATTTGAAAAAGTTAAATTTTTTATTATATTTTGTATGTGATTTAAAAAAATGTTATAATGAGTTTGAGATGTGTTTGAGTTTTTGGTCTCATCCTTGTAAGCAAAAAAGGCTTTAGTTTTAGCCACTAATGTTTGTTAAGCCTTTTAAGGTTTGAGTTTCCTATATGCTATCTAAACCAAGCCCTTTGTTTTGGCCGGTCAAATTCTTCTAATCTTTTGGGCCTTGGGCCTTAAGCCTTTCAGTCTAGCTTAATATTTTGGACCTAAGTTGTTTAATTGTGTTTTATCATGGGCTTGATCTTACAAAAATTATGCACTATTTTAAATTAGACTAAACTTAATGCTCTAAGGTGAGTTTAGTAGATAATTTTATTGACCTATGTCTTTTGGGAGATACTAAGAGATACTTATATTAATAATATTTTTATACATAATCAGATTTTAGTAGTTAATAACAAATAGAGTTTGACTTATTTGAATATGTTAAGTATATTTTAGAAAACAAGCTTTTAGTATTATTAGTAAGATTTAAACCAAATTGAATCTCTACTAAAGTATGGTTAAATTATTGTTAAGTTTTAATTATAAGTCATAAGAATTCTAAATATTAGGTATTACTAAGTTTACTATATGAACTAAATATTTCGGCCATATTCAATATTATTCTTGAAAGACTAATTGACTTTTAATAATATGCTATCCGAAACAAAAAGAATTATTAGTTTTCATAATATGTATTATTATTATTTGACATGTATTAATTCAGTAGGATAGTATGACATGCCTTTCTAGATGTTTAGTAACGATTCATAAATTCGTATAGGTGGTGAGTTACAAAGTGAGTACTAGGAAGCAGTGCATTAATGTAAGTAAATTTGATCACAAAAAATTAGGATCCCCACATGTAATTTATATTATTAGTATAGTTGGTTTTTTGATAGCCCTATTCATATACTCATCATATCATGCAAGTATGTCATTTAGCACAGCACGGTATACAATCATGTCATTTAGCAAAACATGGTACACAATCATGTCATTTAGCATCATGTCCATATTCAACGAGTTTAGTTATTTATATCAGCATATATGATATGCATCTAATGTTACGTAGGTCATACAAGTTAAGTTATGTTCGAGTATAAGATTAAATCAGCTTATAGACTAATTAATCAATTATTTTAGTAGTCATTTATATGCATGATACCAATGCATATCAGATCAGGGTGGATGTGCAAGCCACGGACCTAAACGTGGTTCACTATAGTACGTTAGAGTACTATCAGCGGCTTCTCTTACTACAGTGGGGCGTAGGGCTGGTGCACAACCTTGCACACAAGGTTAAGTATGTTGGCCAATTAGTCAGTTAAAACAGTTCAACTAGCTTCAGTTTAACTAAATCAGTTAGAATTTAACCAGATCAGTCAGTCCAGACTAGTCTTTTAAGTCAGTTAGTTAGTCATATTAGATAGTCAAAACTTGCATAGCAGAAAATCAACATATACAGTCATGTTTCAAAATTCAGCATAAGTTTTATAAAAATTTTTATGATTATTATTCTCACGTTGTGATGGATTTCTTACCGAGTCGTCGACTCATTTTAGTTTATTTCCTATTTTTAAAACCACCCAGGTGAGAAGGAGGACTAGTGTGAGCAGACGGGCTAGAAGTAGACTGAGCAACTATTTAAAATTTAAGTTTTTCTAAAAGTAGTGCCTTTATAACACAAGTTTAATTTCAATTATTTTAGTTGATTTTTTTTAGCTTTCTAGGAAACAAGTGTCTTGATGACACAAGCTACTTTTAGTTATTTAAGTTAAAATTTCCGTGACAGACATTTTATCAAAATTTCATTTCTATAAACTAAATGTTATTTTATTTTTATTAAATTAAGAATCTTACACCAAATTAAAGTTTTTAGAAAAATTTAAATGACACCCCTTGGCCTACAAGAAGGGAGTGTTATAATTTGGTATCAGAGACAGTCGAGATTATTTAGGCTTTTGTTTAAAAAAAAAATTGTATAGGATTAGTTATGGTGAATCGAAAATCCTAGATTCTTGTTTTCTTAATAAAAAATTACTTCTTTAATTTTGTTAGTTTATTGTTTTAGTTTAGTAATTAATTATTGTTATTCAAGTTATCAGATAGATTTTAATTGAATACATGTTGGTGCTTATTAGTAATTTTTTAATTCTCGTATGACGATACTCTTACTCATCCACTTTACTACCTGTACGATTCGTTCACTTGTGAAATTGATGAAAACGGGATTCAAAAAAAAAGCAAATCCCATTCAGACATTGAAATGTCTGTTCAAACGAGTGTCGTGCAGACAGAATACTCGAAACTAATCCTCAACCACAAGCAACAAATATCCAAATAAACAATTTATGCTCGAATGGAATAATATGATAAAACCCCAAAATAAACAAATCACTAAACTCTATGAAAAATCACTCTATACACATTCTACACTTTCTAAAACTGAGAAAATCCCCAAACAATTTTAGTGAAGGAAAATAATAGTAGAATTCGAAGTATACAAAAAAGAAAAAATGTTTTGAAATAGAATCTATCTGTTCTCTCTAGAATCATTCCTCTCTCTCTCTAAAAAATCCTTCCACATTCTCTCTTTGTTCTCTCCCTCTCTCTCAAGCTCCCAGAACACAACTTATCTCCTTGCTTGAGTGAAAATGAATTGAAGGCTAGGGTGTTTAATTCTTTGAAGTAGTGTTCGAACAGGAAACTTAATCGTTTCGATGATCTATTCTTAGTAAAAATTTTAAGGGTTCATTTGGAAAGTGAGATAAAATAAGAATTTTGTGAATAATAGTAAAATAGTTTGTGAATAGTGATAAGATAGTTTGAGCTGAATAGTTTTTGGATTTTAGGAAAGGAGAAAGAAAAACTTGAATAAAAATATTATGAAGTTAAATTATTGTTAGAATATTGTTTTACAATGTTATTTTTGTTTGGAGATCACTTGAAAAAGTTATTTATTTATTTTCTTCTAAGTTTGAAAAAATTGTAATGATTAGTTTAAAAATTTTGTATTTGAATTATGTTTAAAAAATAAATGAGATGAGATGAAAATTTTGATATGAGATATATTTTTAGACAAGCCCTAATATTTACTAAAAGAGAAAACCACGATACGTACTAGAGAATAAATATTATGGACTTGTTGAGTTATGGCTTGGATATATGCCTTCCCTACACTCTCGCTCAAGCGAAAGATTCCCGTTCGAGTGAGAGTCCAACTCGACAGTTCGCTCGACCCTCGCTTGAGGTCCCACTCGAGCGAAATTCAGGCAGAGACTATGCTCAAACCTCGCTCGACATTCAGCTCGAGCGAGATCGCATAAATATAAATATTGCGATCTCTTTTTTGCGTTCGTCCCCAACGAGCTCCACGCCCCTGTTTTCACCTCGAAGAACAAAGTATTCTCCCAAATCAATTTCTTCTTCATTTCTTGAGTGGTTGAGTGTAAACACGTGAGAACTGGGTGTATACACGTAAGGTGAGTAATTTCTACTATAAGAATCGTTTTATTCTCTCTCTGTAATCTCCATTTGATCATAGTGAAGTTTGAGACCAACCCCCAATAGATGTAAGCTCAGTAGAGCTGAACCACTTAAATATGTGTGCTCTGTACTGTCTTAACTGTTTTACTTCTCTTAGTTGCTACCGCTGTATTTGATTTCATATATGTGTTGTTTGTTTTATCGGTTTATTCCCAACAAACTGGTATCAGAGCTATTTAGCTTTATGAAGGACAGAAGGGATGGCCACAGCCAGATTTGAAGTAGAGAAGTTTGATGGACAGAACAGTTTCAGTTTGTGGCGCTTAAAGATGAAAGTTTTGTTGCGCTAGCAGGGGTTATTGAAAGTTCTTGAGGAGAGGTCTGCTGATTCTCCTGTACCGTCTAAGGACGATGAAGAGAAGGTACATAGCACTATTTTATTGTCTTTATCTGATGGAGTGTTAAGAGAAGTTGCTGAGGAAGAGACTGCTAAGAGTCTCTGGAACAAGCTTGAGAGCTTGTACATTAAGATATCACTTACTAACTGGTTGTATTTGAAACAATGGTTATATACTCTCAAGATGAATGAGGGTTCGTCTGTTACTGAACACTTAAACGAGTTTAACAAAATTGTTATGGATCTTAGAAATGTTGACATCAAGCTTGATGATGAGGATCAAGCTTTAATAATATTGTGTTCATTACCTGCATCATTTAAGAATTTTATAAATTCTATGCTATATGGCCAAGATACCATCTCCTTAGCTGATGTGAAGTCAGCTTTGAACTCGAAGGAGTTGAGGAAACTCAAGCTAGTGGGTTGATTGTTAAAGATTCCTCCAATAGAGGAAGATCCAGTAATAAGGGCTTGGAGAAAGGCAGAGGTCAGTCACAAGAGAAATCCAAGTCCAACAAGAAAAATGTCAAGTGTTATTACTGCCAGAAGTTTGGACATTACAAGAGTGAGTGTACTAAGCTGAAGAAGAAGGAGGAATCCATGAGTTCCTCCAATGCCATCAGTATTGCTGATGAATCTGATGTGTGATGCCCCCAATTTTGGGATTTAACGTAAATTAAGGTGTCTGGATAAGTAAGACTTGGCTACCACCCTCGTACTTATCAAGAGTAAAAAGCATATATCACGTAATTCGCAGCGAATCTGGTTACGAGCGAAGCGAAGAGGGGGAAATATATTACATTGTACTTTTTAACTTAACATTCATTTATAACTTAACATTGTACTTTTTACATATTCAAGGCCCACATTGTAGCAAGTTAGCAACAAAATATATTACATTCATCCAAAAGACTTTCCTTCACCTCACCTTTTTTCTTTCTTAACCTCGGGGAATTCTCTCCCATAACGAAACCTATCCATACTAACACTAAAGTCTCGCTGGAGCAGTTGTCCCTGTGGAGTCACACAAACTCCACACATGGATAACGAGCCATCTAGTCCTAATGTTAAACAACATCCTGTGCGTCGCTTCTTCTCAGCAAAAGTGGATGCGTCAAGGCTCCAAACTCTGGTAGGTTGATTACTGATAGGAGGTCCGAAGAAAACAAGAGAAATTTCCATATAAGGACTATAGTCGAAGAGTCCCTCAGGACTCCCCGAAGTCTCCTGCCTCATCGGGGCTGTCCCCTTGCTAGTCATCGAATCCTGTATATGATATACACAAAAAAATATAGAGTCACAAAAGAGTGAGATTTCATTTGAAATCTTAGTAAGTACATAAGCAGCTTAAAGGAAACAGGGAAAAAGCAACCATAATATTATCACCACTGAATGACTAGGAAATTTACCCTAAGATACCCATCATAAGATCACTGTCTAACTGGTACTTTTCTTAACTCAACCGAATACATAATCTTATGTGGAATTACACCGTTTTCTTAAAGGTTCTTATTCTTTCTTATCACTGATGGGCGTTATGTCTCGCCGTCCCCATTACATACACTCATCAATCATCTGGGCGTTACGTCTCGCCGTCCCCGTTGAGATGAGTCTCGTGTCAATCTTCTGGACGTTACGTCTCGCCGTCCCTGTCTTGACACAAAACATATACATATATTACTGCGGGCGTTACGTATCGCCGTCCCCGCTATTCAGATCAGTCTCACGGGCGTTACGTGTCGCCGTCCCCATGAAGATCACACACTCTTATAACACGACAGACGTTACGTATCGCCGTCCCTGTCGGCACGTCAGTCATCCGGGCGTTACGTCTCGCCGTCCCTGTCTCGACGTGACTAACTTATTCTTATACATTGCTTTCTTTTTAGTGGTTCCTCTCTTATTCATACGAGTTTTTTTTTCACTTATAACCCTTTCCATTTGAAACACCAATTTTATTCTAGGAAAACCTTAAGTCTAAACAAAACAGGGCATCTCGCTCGAGCGAGTGTCGAGCGATCATTGAGCGAAGTCACGGGTTTGAACTCGCTCTAACAGAGTATCAAGCGAGACTCTAGTGAGGGGTCATATTTTGCCTTCACTCGACCCACATGTCGAGCGAGGGTCGAGCGAGATCACGGCTCTAGGAGTTTTTCTACTCAAAACATGCCAATCTTTTTACTATACTCTATTTGGCTTCTTAAAAACTTAAATCTAAGTTCTTACAATTTTATTGAACATTTTTACAAGACAATTTATAACCAACCTTACTCATATGTCACTCTGTCACTTAATCATGTTCTTAAAAGTTCAATAATAGTAAACATAGTTCAATCACTTCAATAAATCATTTCCATGCTTAATTTAAGCTAGAATATGGACTTACAAATTCTTCAAAGTTCAAGAGAATGGATCCAACCAACTTCTTGCAAGTTTTCTTCCAAACTCACTCACTTAGCTCACAAAGGAACTCTTTAAGGGTTTGGAAGGGTTTTTCTGGTATGTCTTCCAAAGGGAAAGGTGTTCTCTCCTTCTAAAGGAGCTTAGAAAGCTCTCAAGGCTCTATTTATAGGGTGGTGGTCGACCAACATGAGGGAGAGAAAAGGAAAAACACCTTAAGGAGCACTAGTTGCCAGATTTACATGGATGATGAGTTGTCCATTTAAGCAAATCTCATGATGAGGATTAAGCCTCCCAAATCCTAGGCTTTGCAGCTGGATTATTCATCCAAGGGCTTATATTTGAGATATTTTTGTTGCCCATTTTGATCCATGGCTGAGGAGTGAGCTAAAGGGATAAGAGGTGAGGTGACATTTCACCTAACCATGCATGCACCTCCCATCTCCAGCCCTCTCCTTGTGTCACACGCCCCTCTCAAGATTTTTTCACCCATTTGGTTACTTCCTAACTCCCTTAAGTCTCCATTTAATAAGTTCTAGAAGGCCACTTCTTAGTTTAGTTAGGGTAGAGCCAAATCTGACCCACTTAGTCACCTATCAACTAGATTTTGGCTCCCCTTGTGTTTCCATCACACTAACTAATAACTTGGCTTCCAAATTAACTTTCCATCCATTTCTAACTATCCCTACACATGTCCTAATCCCAGAAAATTTCAAAACCAATTGCCTAATTAGTTACATGCCCCAAATTAGTTCAATTCATCCAACTCGGGTTCCATTTAAGCCCATTCCAGAGCTGCCTACTTGATTCCCAAATAAGTTATTGATCCCTTCCGAATATCAGAAAACTTAAAACATAAAAGTTTTCAATATACCTCTTAAGGTTATATACCAATTGGAATAACCTCATTTGGACCTCATATGAATAACTTATGCCCATTTCACTAAAACTCAATAGATTAATCCGAGAATGCATAATTCCCAATACCAAGTGTTATCTCACATTCCTCAATTAAATCTCCCACTCTAATTTCATAATAAATAAATACATCAAATAAATTTCCTTAAAATAATTTACCTTAATAAAATTTGGGCTATTACATGATGGCTCAGATGTGGTCCTTACAATCAGTGATTCAACTAGTCGGTTTGGTGACAAATGGGTCATGGACTCAGCTTGCACTTTTCATAAGTGTCCCAAAAGGGACTAATTCATGACTTATGAATCAGTCAATAGTAGTTCTGTTTTGTTGGGAAATGACATAGCTTACAAGATTGCGGGAATGGGTTCAGTGAAGATCAAGATGTTTGATGGGATATTTAGGACATTGACCAATGTCCAGCATATTTCAGATCTGAAAAAGAATCTATCTCCATGGGAGCCCTTGATTCTTTGGGGTTGAAGTACACGGGACAATGTGAAGTACTGAAAGTCAGCAAAAGCTCCATGATTATTATGAAGGAAGATCAGAAAGATGGTCTCTATTTCCTCCAAGGCAGTACTGTTAGTGGTAAAGCTGTATTTTTAGTATCTGATGAGGCAAAGTCGGATAACACTCATCTATAGCACATGAGATTGGTTCATATGAGTGAGAAGGGGATGTCTATCCTCAGTAAGCAGAGGTTGTTAGGGAATTAGAATTTAGGCAAACTTGACTTGTACGAGCACTGCGTGTTTGGCAAACATAGCAAGGTCCAGTTTGCAACAGGGGTCCACGGCACTAAAGGTACAGTGGACTACATTCATTCTAACCTTTGGGGTCCATCCTCAGTTCCATCGAAAAGTAGAGCAAAGTACTTGCTTACTTTGATCGACGATTACTCACGGAAGGTGTGGGCTTATTTTCTGAAGTAGAAAAGTGATGTCTTCAAGAATTTCAAGCAGTGGAAAGTTCTGATCGAGAACTAGACCGGCAAGAAGGTTAAACAACTTCGCACTAACAATGGAATTGAATTTTGTAGCAGTGACTTTGATGAGTTCTGCAAGAATGAAGGGATTGTTAGTCACTGTACAGTTAGGCACACTCCACAACAAAATGGGGTAGTTGAACAGATGAATCAAACCCTCCTAAATGAGCACGTACTATGCTCTCCAATGCCGAGCTGACTAAGGACTTTTGGGGGGAAGTAGTTAACACAGCCTACTTTCTAGTGAACCGCTCTCCAGCCACAGCTATTGGTTTGAAGACACCTAATCAGGTATGGTCTGATGCACCTTGTGATTATGCAAATTTGAAGATTTTTGGTTGTCCTGCTTACTTTCATGTTAATAATGGTAAGCTAGAACCTAGGGCAAAGAAATGCATATTTATGGGATATGCTACTGGGGTCAAGGGATATAGGTTGTGGTGAACTGATCTTAAGTCACCCAAATTCATGATTAGCAAAGATGTTACTTTTGACGAAAAATCTATGCTTAATCCGAGAAAGGAGATTTTTTGTGTCTGCAGGGAAGAAAGTGGAGCTACAACAGGCTCTACAAAGGACACCATATGAAACTGAGGATCATGCTATGGCTGACGAGAATGATTCTAAGTCTGAGGCTGAAGTACTGGTTGAGGAGCAGTACAGTATAGCTATTGGTAGACAGAGGAGGCAGATCAGACTACCTCAGAAATATGCTCAAGCAGACATAATTATGTATGCACTCTCTACAGCAGAAGAAATTGTTGGATAGGAGCCCTCCCGCTACTCAGAGCCTGTGAAGAGTACCAAGTCTGCTTAGTGGTGCTCAGTTATGACTGAAAAGATTGAATCTCTTCATAAGAACCAAACTTGAGATTTGGTTAAGTTATCAGCAAAGATGAAGGTTGTGGGCTGCAAATGGGTATTCAAGAGAAAAGAGGGAATCCAGTATGAGACAGATGCAGGATACAAAGCACGCCTAGTTGCTAAAGGTTTTAGTTAGAGGGAGGGGATCGACTTCAATGAAGTATTCTCTCCAGTTGTAAAACACAGTTCAATCAGAGTTTTACTAGCCATCACAACTTTGTATGATCTAGAGCTTTAGAAGCTTGATGTGAAGACAACATTTTTATATGGTGAGCTTGAAGAGATAATCTATATGCGTCAGCCAGAGGGATTCATTGTTAAAGGCAAATAGAACCAAGTATGTAGACTGAAGAGGCCTTTGTATAGGTTGAAGCAGTCGCCTAGGCAATGGTATAAACGTTTTGATTTGTTTATGATTGATTATGATTATTTGAGAAGTAGCTATGATTGTTGTGTGTATCATAAACAATTGCCTGATAAGTCTTTTATTCACTTATTGCTTTATGTTGATGACATGCTTATAGCTGCTAAAAGCATGGTTGATGTTGATTTGACGAAAACTCAAATTAGAAATGAGTTTAAGATGAAAGACTTAGGTGCTGCTAGAAAGATTTTGGGAATGGAAATTCACAGAGATAGGAAAGCTGAGAAGTTGTACTTGTCCTAGAGAAAGTACATTGAGATGGTTATTGACAGGTTTGAAATGTCTAACTCCAAACTTGTAAGCACGTCGTTGGCGATACATTTTAGACTTTCAGCTTCCCTATCTCCCCATACAGATGAAGAGGAACAATCCATGACAAGAGTTCTTACTCTAGTGCAATTGGCAGCATTATGTATGCCATAGTTTGTACCCGTCCAAACATTTCACAGATAGTGAGCGTGATTAGCAGGTACATGGCTAAGCCTGGAAGAGTTCACTGGCAGGCAGCGAAATGGATTCTGAGGTACGTGAAAGGAATCTCGCATGTTGGCTTGTTATTTGATAAAGATGTTAATCTCAGTTTTGATGTTATTGGGTTTGTTGATTCTGACTATGCTGGGGATTTAGACAAGAGAAGATCATTGACAGGTTATGTTTTCACATTGTGTTGTTCTACAATTAGTTGGAAAGCAACACTTCAATCAAGTGTTGCATTATCAACTATGGAGGCAGAATACATGGCAACAGCTGAGGCTGCCAAGGAGGCCATTTGGGTGAAGGGGCTGATCAGTGACTTGAGTCTTCAGCAGGAGGGGATGACAGTATTTTGTGATAGCCAGATTGCTATACATTTGACCAAAAATCAAATGTATCATGAGAGGATGAAGCACATTGATGTCAGGTATCATTTTCTCAAAGAAGTAATTGCATATGGTACAATGAGTATTCAGAAGATTGCTACTTCAGAGAATCTAACAGACATGATGACAAAGCTAGTTGCAGTACACAAGTTCAAACTCTGTTTGGACTTGATTGGAGTTCAAGGTTTCCAAATCCCTTAGGGGATTTCGATGGGGTTGGTTTCTTTTGTTGATTTGGGTTTCAGTGAGGGTTTTGGGTATTCAAGCCAAGGTGAAGATTTGTTGAGTTATGACTTGGATGCACGCCTCCCCTGCACTTTCACTTGAGTGAAAGATTCCCGCTCGAGTGAGAGTCCAATCCAAGAGTTCGCTCGACCTGTGCTCGAGGTCCCGCTTGAGCGAGATTCGGGAAGAGACCATGCTCGACTCTCGCTCGACTTTCAGCTCGAGTGAGTTTGATCTAGCAATGTTCGCTCGAGCGAGATTAACTCTCGCTCGAGCGAGATCACATAAATATAAATATCGCGATCTCTTTTCTACATTCGTCCCTGACGAGCTCCGCGCCCCTATTTTCGCCTCGAAGAACAGAGCATCCTCCCGGACCAATTTCTTCTTCATTTCTTGAGTGGTTGAGTGTAAACACATGAGGATTGAGTGTATACACGTAAGGTGAGTGATTTCTACTGTAAGAATTGTTTTATTCTCTCTCTGTAATCTCCATTTGATCATAATGAAATTTGAGACCAACCCCCAGTGGATGTAAGCTCAGTTGAGCTGAACCACTTAAATATATGTGTTCTGTATTGTCTTTATTGTTTTACTTCTCTTAGTTGTTACTGCTGCATTTGATTTCATATCTATATTGTTTGTTTTATCGGTTTATTCCCAATAGAATTTTTATAAGTATCAATTGTAACAAATTCTTTTGAATATGTCTCTTTTCTTGAGTTTTATAATATTTAGACAAGACTGTTCTTAAGATACAACAAAATCCCCAATTTTGTTTTGTTACTCTAAAATAGGGCTTAAAATTGATATATGGTAATTTGAGTGATCAAAAATTGCATGCAATGAACTATTATTTTCCTTCTATTTCCTAGTCTTTTCCATACCATAAATTCAATCTACATGGTCATGGCATGATAATTGAACTACAAGATCATAGAATCTAAAATTTAATTAGAATGTTGGCCGAATACACAAATTAATTACAAGAAGTTAATCATTAATGTACACACATTACAAGAAAAATGTGTATATATAATCGATTAACTATAACTAAAAGGGTTATTTACTATAAAATTAAATGGTATTTTTTGTGTAGTGACACCCATGTCTGACCCCATGGATGCATTCGTGCCCCTGGGCGGTGTGCTCCCAATGCATATATATAATCTAGCTCGAGCTAGAATTAATAATTGGTCAACAAGTCTGCATAAACTCCTCCTCTCTGATCTCTCTCTTTATTCCTTTTAAACTTATTTTATAGTATTCGGCTACTTTCTGCTGATGAAAGAAAGAATAATAAGATATAGAGACAGAGTGACAAAGAGAACAAATTAAGTAATAATCTGCAGTCTTAATCGATAGTTGTGAACAATGTGAAGATATATATTCCTGCAATGGGATTCCTTTCATACTTAAAATTAAGTTATTTCTGTAATTAATTAAACAGACAAAGTCAGCTCTTTCGTTCCATAGCACAAGAAATAATATATATATATATTAAAAATGGATTATGCAACTTTTGTGTTGTACGTAGTAGTGGGGACAGGGTAGTTTAGTTAGTCTTGCTACCCACTCCAAACTGCTCCTATTGTAAGGCTTAATTTACCTACTACAATACGTACCATTTATTGGAATTATCTGTTAACCACAATTCATAACATAATACGAAAAAGGATATATATTATATAGCTAGGTATCTTGTTGAATTTTTTCAATAAATTAAGAATAAATCTCAAAGAGAAATTGAATATGTTAATGGTTTTATAATACTTACCAACTCTATTAATAAATAGTCGCAGTATGGAATGATCATAGAAAAAAACGGAACTTATAATCGCAAATGGCACTAAATCTATGTAGCTATTACATGTACATGATAACTACAGAGAAATCTCTTTAAGAAATTTATTTAATGGATAACCAATGAGTACAATGCTCGCACTTCAGAAATGCTTCAGCTAGCCAGCAAGACACCAAGGCAATGTTAAGGCAATTTATTCGTGGTCTGTCCAGCATGTGTCTAGGAATGTAAACATTATTATATTGTTCTTGCATTAGCTAAAAATGTACTTAATCTCTTTGAAGAGAGCATCATGCCGGGAGAAGAACCCTCTTGTATCGGCCATCTGCTAATTTATGATGAATGAAAGTTTGTGATTCTTCTAAAAAAATATAAATAAATAAACTTTAACCAGCAAGTCGAATCCTATCAAGATTTAGGTCTAGTTAGTTTTTATATTCATCTCAATTCATTTAATCAAATAATTATAATTTTTTTCAAATTTTTACATAAAATAAAATAAAAAATTTAATTTTTTCAAATTTTAAAATAAAAATAATATTAAAAATATATATTTTAAGAATATTTTAATAATTTTCAATTTTTATCTCAACTTATTTTATTTTATTTAAAAAAAACCTTTAAAAAAATCACATTAAATTTTGATTGGTTGGGTTATGATCAATCGGGCTGCCGCCATATTCTCGTTGCAAACAAATAATTAAAAAAAAAAACCCACAACAATTAATTACTTAATGACTTGCCAAAAAAGAAAAAAGATGATCTTTCGTGGAAATTATAGGTGACGTATGCACACGAACTAGAGTTATGTTGGCATTCTTCATGGCGTGCTTATTAAATTCTGTATTCTTTTTCAACCATGAAAGTTGCTCCTTTTTAAGGACATAGAGAGAGTTGCTCCTTTATCTTCAAGTAACAACAAGAAATGGAAAACGATTTTCGGACGGAATCTTTTGACTACCGAACGGAGCTTCTGTCGCCGGCGGGGACAGGGCCGATGGTTGTAGCAACAAGTCAGCCATCATGGCAGCTCAGCATGGATGCATTTCAGTTGCCAGAGAGACGCATCAATTCTGATTTTGGGTTTGGATATTTTCTCAAGGCATTAAGTAAGACAGTTCTTGTACTGTTAAGTAAGACATGATTTCTTGTTCTGTTTAGACTCTTGTACAATATTGTTCCCTGGTTGAGTTCATCTTATGTTCAATTTACATTAAACTTCTTGTTGCCTTGTCTCTTGTTGTTAGTGAAAGAAAGAAAACTTGCGGCCTTTTATAAGAAGCAGGTCAAGATCCTCGAAGGATTCAATGAAGTCGACAAATTTACTGAGATCGGCATGTTGCCTACAACTTCGACCGAGGTTTGATAATATTGATTATGTCTGCAATGATTGAGATTGAGTTCTTGTTGACTAGCCGCTTGGGATTATTTATTCATTTATCTTGGCATTAATCAACCTGGGAATGGGATTCAAGTGGCCTGTTACAAGGTCTCAGAATGTTACTATTTTTAGGAAAATTGTTTTGGGATTACAGAAAGTAAATTCACAAAATTATGTGTCTTGATGTGATATCTCATATTGTAAAATTATTTTTATTATAAAATAAATCTAACAATTGCATAAAATTATGTTAATTTATAAATTTATTTTATGTGATTTTTTTATATCTATAACAGTGCTCTTATCTTATCTTTGCATCTATTTCTCTCTCTCTCTCTGATGTGCATAGGAAATTTGTGATTCAGGAAGAAGCGGAACAAGTTGCTAAGAGCGAGAGGATGGCAATAAATGTATCAAATATAGCAAACATGGTGATATTCGTGGCAAAAGTATATGCTTCGGTTGAGAGCAGATCACTGGCAGTGATAGCTTCTACCTTGGACTCCCTTTTGGATCTTTTATCTGGTTTTATCCTATGGTATACCTCTTATGCTATGAACAAACCCAATCAATATCGCTATCCTATTGGAAAGAACCGAATGCAACCTGTGGTAAGCCCCGCCCCTTGTTTAAAAATATAAAACAAAATCTTGGATTTAGTATTTTGATTATTTAGAAATGATGTATTGCATTGTTTTGATTTCGATTTTGTCAATGAATTCTCTTTATACTTAAAACTCTGTCTCGATGTTGAGATGAATTGAGATAAATTAAATTTTTTTTTATGAATAGTCGTGAGTTTAGATGGTAAAATGAGTTTTGTGGAGCCTACTGCTTAAAGATAAGTTTAAGAGGTGTTTAGATATTAAAATGAGTTTAGAAGTACTTGTAAAAATTGAAAAAAGATGCGAGTCTCATGTGATAAAGAGGAATTAAGTTAAAAAAAAAAAGTTGTGGGTTATACCTAAAAAAAAAAAGTTATGAGTTAAGTAATATTTAATAATTTGGGATTTGTATGCTTGGATGTTGGGATAGGTTTAAAACAGAACCAACGTTCAAGATGGCATGGGCTCGTTCAAAGATCCAAATGAAGCTAATTAGCTGACTAAAGATTCATTGGATTTTTTAAGTGGGCCTGGACTTTGCTATGGGTTAAACTTGACTTGAATGAGCACATGCATACGGCTTTTTGCAGTCTAAGTTCCCTGTCCGGATTACTGAGGATATGATTTTACTATGGTCAAGCCCAGATAGGTCGACCACCCCAGTTGTCCACTCCTACCCTTTTTAGGTTTAAAAAATGTGTTGCATTGCCAAATAAGAATAATATCATGGTCCTTCACAATGGTGTGGTCCCTCATTTCTTTTTAAAATGAGGTCTCTTGGTTATCTTGTGGTAAGGAAAAGGGTAATCACATTTATGGATTTATAGTTGTGTTAAGCATTAAATGTTACGATGTTTTACATTATTGGAAAATACTTCAATTTTGGCCATTGTCTTATCTTGTTCAAATGCACCATTTTGCAGGGCATTGTGGTTTTTGCATCAGTGATGGCAACTCTTGGACTACAAATTTTGTTCGAATCAGGTCGAGAGCTTATTGCAAAGGCAAGTTTCTCTTGTCAACTAAAAGTTTAAGCTTAATGTTATAGAATAGTACAATAACTATTGTAATGAAAGTTGGTTCTATGTAAATATACTTAATTAAAGAGAAACATTTCGTCTACACAAATGTCTTACATGAGGAGACACTAATGTGGTTTAATGTTATTTATCAGATTGTTAGACTCTTTTTTATTATAAAGTAAATATAACGTATTATATTAAGTCACGTCACCATGTAAACTTCCTTGTATAGTTTTTTTAAACTAAATCTTTCTCTTAATCACACGGCTGGATTTGATATAGATTTTGAATCTCTCAAAATATAAGTGGATGCCTTGATCTTTACCATACATTTTAGTCAACACCTAATAGATAGAAATTATTAGGAATACCAACTCTAATTAGTGGTAGTCTGTTAGTTTGTTAGCTTTGGCTCTTTTAGTGATAGATCTTATTTGTGTAAAGAAGAAATGTTGCAGTACGGCCTGGTTCCTTTTCATTGTTAACATATAATAAAATATACTTCTTTCTATCATTTTAAGTTTTTGGAATAAGTGGTGATTTTACATGGTATCAGAATAGAGGTCCTAAGTTCAATCTAGACTCTACGTCCTATTTAATTAAATATCCCACTTGTTGGACCTATTAATTGAAAGGAAGTCTGGCCCACAAGTGAGAGAGAGTGTTAAAATATTATAAAATCTACCTCTTCCTATCAGCTTAAGTTTTTGAAATAAGCACTGATTTCATACATAGATAAGATAAAATAAGATGAGATAAAAATTAAAAATTAAATAAAAAATTATTATAATATATATTTTTAATATTAATTTTGTTTTGACATTTGGTCATTTTGGGATTTGAAAAAGTTGAATTATTTATTTTATTTTGTATGAAAATTTGAAAAAGTAGTAATGATAAAATGAAATGAGATGGAATTATTTTTTAAAACAAACCAGGCGTTTTCTCAAGTTTTCATCTTTTAGTTTATTTTTTTGTTCTCTCTCGGTAGTTTCTCTCCCCCAACTCCATTGTTGACATGCTAACACAGTAATTTCAAGCTTTGCTAGCTGTATATCTTCTGTAGTTTCTTCCTCACATATCTATTTTCTAGTTAACTCATTACAATTGCCTGAAGTCGAAATTGACCTTATGAATGCAGACTCAGCCTGAAAGGGACCCCACAAAAGAAAAATGGATGATTGGAATCATGGTCTCAGTCACAGTAGTTAAATTTGTGCTCATGGCATACTGTCGCAGATTCAAAAATGAGATTGTTAGGGCCTATGCTCAAGACCATTTCTTCGATGTGATCACAAACTCAATTGGTCTTGTAGCAGCAGTTTTAGCTATCCGATTCTACTGGTGGATCGATCCTGTTGGTGCCATCATTGTAAGTTCACGAAGCTAGTTTTTAAGTTTAAGCATGGTGGGTCAACATTCGACACACTACTTTTTATGAGACCAATTATAATTATAAAAACAAAAAGGCATTAAATAGCCAATATATTTTTTTTAACCCATTGTGGGACCCACTTGCAAGTAGATTTTTTTTTTTTCGTCCTAATCCAGAAGTAGTACTTAACAATATGCACAATGAAATGGTAATGCAGATAGCTCTATATACAGTGAGTAATTGGGCAAAAACTGTGATGGAGAATGTTTGGTCATTAATTGGAAGAACAGCCCCACCAGAGTATATAGCAAAGCTAACATATTTGGCTTGGAACCATGACAAGGAGATCAAGCATATTGCTACAGTTAGAGCATACACATTTGGCTGCAATTACTTTGTTGAGGTTGACATAGTGTTGCCAGAGGACATGTCCCTTGGCCAAGCACATAATATTGGGGAGACCCTCCAGGAGAAGCTTGAATTTTTCCCAGATGTTGAGAGAGCATTTGTTCATGTGGATTTTGAGACAACTCATAAGCCAGAGCACAGGTCAAAGCTGCCATAACAATCAAGAAAAATCACATCAATTATTATGAGTACAATAATGGCTTTGGCTTGAGGCAATATTAGGTAGGATTTTAATGTGCAAGGCATCTAGAAAATTTCATGGTCTGTTTGATTTTATAACTGGCCTGGCTTTCATATCTACAGCAAATAAAGTTCTTTAAATTTTGAACATTATTTGTAGAGTAATACTACATACAGTCGTAGAGTTGCAAACGGTGTACAATCGCTTTAGAATAAAATTGACTTTTTCACGTGGGTCTCATATATATTTTTTTTTTTTTCAAAACGACTGCACGCCGCTTGCAACTCCATGATTGCATATATTATTTCTCTTATTTGTAATCTAGTAAAAAACCAGTTGGAAACATTGGGATTAAGATTTTTTATTTATTTAAAAATATAAACACTCTAATATTATACAAGTCCTGTATATTTTAGATATTTTATTTATTTATAGGAAACAGAAAATAAAAACCATGAAATCTTGCATTACGAAAATATTTGGGCCTGTAATAATAATATATAATAAATAAAACTGAATAGATATTGTACTATAAACCTAATCTCACATTCAAACTGACATTGTTGGGCCTGTATGATTTGGGCCGCTTCTTTCCCTTTGACCATAGAGGGTCCATGACACATGCAAGTATACGAATAGATCCATAAACAAATCCCCAACAAAAGTGGACACTCCTATCGATTATCTTGCACAAAAGAAATAAGATTCCCAAGGAAAAAGAGAGACAAATTCTTTATTACCCGACTTAAACATCATAGGCGTTCTCATTAAATTTTCCAACAGACTTTGACTGTGTTTTCCTCCCTTTGTCATGGTTGTACTCACCTTAGAGGCTCGAGCCATGTTGGAAAATAAAAATTATTTGTGCAAGCTCGGGGATTCATGCAATTTTAATACAATCTTTTGAAGAAAAAATGGAACCACATTAAAAATCGACAATTTTTATGGCGGTTTTACCCTTTTGTTTTCTCAAGTGGGTTACACACCTTAATTGTATGATGTATCCATTAAGGAAAATGCTATTCCCACTAAGAATTGGTCCCGAGAATGGGTTCCAAATGGTAGTTTGTATTTTTTTTCCCTTATACATTTGTGTGTCCTTTTAATATTTAAAAAAGAAAATACACACATATACCTTAAAAATACACACATGAAAGTCTAGAATTATTACTCCAATTAATCATTATTAATCCATTGGTTTTTTTTATACAACGGGTGTCGGGGGTTTCGAATTTAGGTTTTATATTTGAAAAACCAGAAAAACCAGTCTATATGCCATCAGGCCATTAGATTCTTGACATTATTAATCCATTATCAATTCAATTAACCACAAGAAAAGAATTGATCTTAACAATATGATTAGAGATATTAGTTCATAGCCCAAAGCTAAAACCGAATCTCAAAGTTGACAATTATGCAAAAGTGTTAGTACTCGAACCCAAACAGCATAAGAAACTAGCAAAGATAGGGCAATTAGTGGAACATAAAACACCACCACAACCTGCCAGACCAATATTACCTTTAGAAGCCAGTCAAGCTTTGGAATCCAAGGTTGGCAGAATCCACTTAGTCTCCATTTGGATTTGGAAACGAGTTGAACTCGTTTTAATTCATCTCAAATTCATCATTATATTTTTTCAAATTTTTGTACAAAATACAAATCTCAATACATTTTTTTCAAATCTCAAAACAATAATAAGAATATTTAATTTAATTTTTAAAAATTATCTCAACTCATCTCAATTCACCTCTAAATTCAAACTAAACAAAATATGTCTTTTGGTCAAGATAGTGAGCCGAGAAATATTCAGTTGAGCACATGACAAGCCTAGAAATCCTCTTCTAAATGATAATGGCATTAGTACGACAACCCTCAAATCTTGCTAGCCATTACTCCCAAAGGAGATTCCCATTCATATGACTTTCTACGCCCAACTGCATTGCACGAAAGAAATATAATTCGTAACGAGAAATGAGAGAAATCCCTTCAGTTTCTGACTAAGACCAGATCCTCCAATGGTCCTTCTCTAATTGTTATCTTTTTCTTTTTCTTTTTTTTTTTCTGCATTTTTGTATTTTATGTCTGTGCCCTTGAGTCGAGTGAAATCTATTAATTCAATCAAATCTGTCTATTCTATTAGTTAAAGGCTTAAAGCATTCGCTCAAAAAATAAAATAAAAAATAAAAAATAAAAAATAAAATAAAGGCTCAAAGCATTCAGCATAATTCTGATCGTGTCCAAATTTGGTTTGGAAACTATGATCTTTTGCCCCACCCGGCCTCTCCGTCATGCTGTGAAGAACATTTTCCACGTTGGATTTCTCCGAAAGTATGTTTAGAAAGACTTAAAGAGCCTCTTCAATGAATTAGCTAAAAATCCATTATATATATAGTTATTAGATTAAAAAAAAAAGACTGTAATAGATTAGCTAAAATAAAAAAAGAATAGATCGAATTTGGTTGATAATTTTCATTAGCCAAATCTTTATATTTTTTTAATGAATAATATTACATACAAGCAACATAACATATGCGTATCTGTACATGTTTATTAGTTACCTTCATATTTTTATTTTAAAGATAAATGTATTACTAAATTCTCTATTTCAACCTCAATATCGTTGTGTATATAAATGTACAATATTGTTTGTATTTAAATTTTTTTTCATGGCTATTGCTTGTCGCGTGCTATTTTGTAAAACAAAGATCCAATATAAAATTGAATCTTTTATACTAATTTAGAACGCTCAACATTTCAAAAAAACAAAACTTTAGAAAAGCTAAAATCTTAAAATATGTGCGCTTTATATTTTATATAAAAATATAAAAATAAATTTAAAAATAAATTTAAAATAAATTGAGAGGAGAATGCAAACCCGTTTCGTTTTCAAATACAAACGATGCCAAAGTGTTCTTGTCGTTGCATGTGTACTAACTCGGAAGCTTCGTCCTGATTTCCGTAGTGTTGTTGAGGGAATAAGAGATACGGAAATGCTTTTTCACCCGAGGGAAATCATCGAAAATGTGTACCGAATGATAATTTTTAATTTTTTTTTTTTTTACTTAATGATTAAGAAATTATTTTTTTAATAATATTATAATTTTTTTAATTTTAAAGTATATTTAAAAATATAAAAAAATGAATAAAAACAAATCTAAAAAAATTATAAAAAAAAAAAAACCAAAAACTATGCTGTATTCGGTATAGACATGACTCCTACCATGACATGGGCATATTAAGGCATAGATTCCAATAATATACGAATAATGTTACATATAAATTTTATATAAATTTTTTTATTAAAAAAACTAGGTTTTATTAATTAAAATATATATATTTAATTTTATTTAAGGTGGGGTTTTTTTTTCTTTTTTTTTTCATAAAAGCTTGAATGATGTTTGTCTATTTAAAACATATACAATTTCTCGTTCTATATTGGAATCTTGGATCATGATTTTTATATTTTCCAAATCGTAAAAAAATAATATTTAGAAGTTTAGAATGTGTAAATTTTGTACATTTTTTAAAAATAAGTGGGTAAATATGAGATTTATATAAAATAAAAAAAAATTATAATGATGAGATAGATTCCTTAATTTGTTACCTCAATGTCATCTTTAGTCATAAGATAAAGATTTGCTGATTCTCCATTGCTTGCTTCACTATTTGATCTACTTGAATCATCATCCCATGTAGCTTTCATTGCCTTTTTGCCTTTGTTTCGATCTTTCTTTAGCATAGGACAATCTGACTTGATATGACCAGGCTTATTGCATTTATAACAAATTAAAGTGTCATTTTTACTTGAATCTTTCTTGGAAAACTTTTTGAAAGATTTCCTTGGAGGAATTTTATTTTTCTTTAAGAACCTCTGAATTCTTCTTGTTATCATCGCAACTTCTTCATCTTTGTCGTCATTTTCCTCATCTTCATCACTTTCACTTTTATATGGAACAGCTTTAAGTGCCAAACTCTTCTTTGGCTTTCCTTTTTCTTCTTCTCCTCTTTTCAATATGTACTCATGGGTGATAAGTGACCCGATGAGTTCATTCATTTCGAGCTTCTTGAGGTCTCTAACTTCAAGAATCGCTGTCACTTTTGATTCCCAACGTTTTGGTAGAGAGTTGAGAATTTTTCTTACTATCTCCACTTTGGAATAAATTTTGCTAAGAGCTGTCAAGCTATTTATGATGTTAGTAAAACGAGTGTGCATACTAGAAATAGATTCATCATCATTCATCTTAAACATTTCATATTCATGAGTAAGAATATAAATTTTTGATTCCTTGACTTGAGAAGTTCCTTCATAAGTAACTTTCAAGTTATCCCAAATTTCCTTTGCTGTAGCACAAGTCATTACTCTATTAAACTCATTACCATTGAGAGCATTATATAATAAATTCATAACAGTTAAATTCAAAGTATAAAGTCTATCTTCACGATTAAACTCTTTTTCTTCCTTTTTGACCTTTACTCCATCAACCACTTTTGTTGGAATATAAGGTCCATTTACAATGCATTTCCAGATTTCTCGACCTTGAGCTTGAAGGAATATTTTCATTCTAACTTTCCAAAATGAGTAATTGTCTCCGCAAAAGAGTGGAGGCCGACTGCTAGATTGACCTTCACCAAATGAAGCTGCAATGTTAGCCATAAGATCTTAACTCAAAAGATAGTTAATCTTATAACAGAGCTTTAACTCTGATACCAATTGTTGCTCAGATGACTAACACAAGAGGGGGGTGAATTGAGTTGTATTTAAAAAAATAACAATTATAAATCAAATATATAATATATAATATAAATAAAATATGAAATAACAATAAATATAAAGAGTAAGGTAAGAGAGAAGCAAACTTAGTATGTTAATGAGGTTCTGCCCCACTGCCTACGTCATCGCCTCAAGCTACCCCTTGAGGATCCCCAAATCCACTATTCAATCTCCTTTAGGTGGAGATAGAAACCTATTACACCTTTGAGCAGCACCGTTCCAAAGAATCCGTGTAGAACACCCTCTACACTTCCAATCACCTCACACTTGGTGATTTAACTATTCTCCGTGTATAACACCTTTTACACTTCCAATCACCTCACACTTGATGATTTAACTATTCCCCGTGTAGAACAGCTTCTACACACACAAGGGTTATACGCACCCTCTTACAAATAAAAGAGTTGATAGTGGGTAGACTATCAAAATACACTCTTCAATGAGTGAGATAGAAACAATACAGCTCAACCTATATCTCTCTCAACAAGAACAAGAATTAAGGCTCAAAACTTTAGAAAAGAGAGAATGAGAGTTTTGAAAGAATGATGCAAAACTTAACAATAGATGTGTAAACTCTTGTTATGATTTTTGCAAAACTCAAGTGAGCTATTTATAGGCAAATGAGTCTTTAATTTCAAATTTGAAAAGATTCACATGTCAAATAAGAACACTATTCACTTTTCAAAAAATTCAAATAAAAACATTCTTTTTTGCATTTGTCAAAGATAACTCTATTCATTTTTCAAAGAATTCAAACCTAATCTTTTGCTTTTCATATATGACAAAATGAGCATGATTTATTTTTCAAACAAAAACATCTTCTTTTTGCATATGTAAAAAAAAACACACAACCACCCTTTAAGATTTTCAAACAAATCATCTATCTTTTACATTTGTCAAAAAAACACACAACCACCCTTTAAGATTCTCAAACAAAATCATCTACCTTTTACATTTGTCAAAAAAAAAAAAGCATCCACCACTTTTGAAAATATTCAAATAAAACATGCACATGTGAAAGATGACAATCAATCATCTTAATATTTTCAAAGTTCAAACCTTTAATCATGCCATGCACATGTGAAAGATGGCAATCAAGCATTTTAATATTTTTAAAAATCAAACCTTTAATCATGTCATGCACATGTGAAAGATGACAATCAATTATCTTTCAAAATTCTCAAAATTCAAACATTTAATCATGTCATACACATGTGAAAGATGACAATCAATCATCTTTCAAAATTTTCAAATTTAATTTTCAAAATATTCATGCACATGTGGAAAATATATTTTAATGTTTTATGATAAAATATTAATTTTGAGCCTTATTCCTAATTTCGAATTTTTAAGAAATTTATAAAATTACTCTATGATTTTAATGTGAACTTGTTCCCTTCTTGCTCATGCTTGCTTCCTTGATGTGCTTGATTCTATTGTGTGGACAACTTGAACTTGAGACTCCTTTATTCTTTGAATTCATTTGTTATCATCAAAATCCATGTGTAGATTTACACGAAACTTGAAATCTTGAGTTCAACAATCTCCCCCTTTTTGATGATGACAAATGCTTGATAGAACTTGAAACCTATATGAATACTTAAGCTCCCCCTGAGAATGTGCGTTAGTTTTTCAAGTAAAAATATAAATATAATTCCAAGCATATATAACAAGTTTAGCAATTTAAACAATGTTAATGTTCTAGTCTAAAACTTCTCCCCCTTTTGGCATCATTAAAAAAGAATCATAATTAGCTCAATAAGATATATTCCTACAATAACCAATAGACAAATAAAACGCTGCGTTAGTAGAGACTGTAGAAGTTAGAACCACCCCTGTCCAACAAAACTTACAAACGTTGAAGCCGAATTTTATCTTCTCGGTGCGGAAGAAGATTTAAATCCGCTTGATGTTATTGACGAATTAGATGTTCCAGAGATTTGAAGTTGAATAATTAAAATTATTCGTGTCCGACAAAGACAGCAAAAGCTGCAGGCCTAGCTCTGGCAATGCGGTGCGGAGCCATGCATGTCCGACAAAATCTGCAAATGTTGGAAGTCTAACTCTGGCAATTCGGAGCGGAGCCACGCGTGTCTAACAAAACCTACAAAGATTGGAGGCCTAGCTCTAGCAGTCGGTGCAAAAGCAGATTTAAATCCGCGTGATATTGTTGAAAAATTAAATATTATCGAGATTTGAAAATTGTTGTTTAAAAGACCGTTTTCACCTGTCGGATACTCAAATAAATTTTCACCCCATTCATTGATCCAGTTTCTGTTTATTCAAAACGATAGAATGGCGGCAGCATATTGAGCACTGAGAGTTCTTAATGCTGCAACAACCTTAGAATCAATTCTATTTGAAAAATGCATTTCTGCCTCTGTTACGACCATGTCTCGGAGATTACTAGCGAGGGCAAATGAGGTTGATCGACTTAATAATCAAATATCTATTCTGCATCAAAAGCTTGCAAATAAAGGCAGAAAGAATAAGAGGTTAAAGTAAGAAAATAAAGATCTGACGGAATTAGCTCGTGTTTTGAAACTTCAAATAGAGAAATCGAAACGAGTAAGAGTTCAAGCACAGAGTCAACATCAGCAGATAATGGCAGCGTTTCACGAGAGAAACAGGGACAATTATAATTAATCTCGCTAGCTTAGTTCAATAACTTTTGACAATATGCATCCGGCATATCTTGTAAGCTTGAGTAAGTAAGATTTGAAGAGATGACAGTTTGTCTTCTACTTATTTCCATCTTTATAAAAGCAATCCTTAGCTTTATCTAATCCGCACCAAATCTTCTTTTCATTATTGTAGTTCATCTTCATTCTCACTTTACAAAATCTTAATGGCTCATCAATTCTTCTTCAGTGCTTCTCGTGATCAATCTATTTCTGCATCTGTCGTAAGTGCTATGAAGCAGCAAAACACTGATTTGTCTAATAAATCAGATCATGATGCCATTTACGAGCTTGTGGGTCTCGGGACTCGATACTCATATTCCATTGTTGCTTTTTTCCGCTCGGTTGCAGTCCAAAACCCGCGAGATAGAGAAGTTTAATGAGAAGATCGATATTCTTCAACGATTTGTTCAAGAGTCTAACAAAAAAATAGTAGACTTAAAACAACAGAATAAGGATTTAAAATCCTTACTTGTCTCTGCATTTCGATTGCCTAATCGTTTAAACAAGGATGGCATGATGATTTATGAGGAGCAAATGCATTTGAATGATGAGGCTAAATGTCTTAAGTTTCTGTAGGTCATTTGAGATAATGGAATAAAAGTATCTAGCAGATATTCATGGCATGCATAATTCCTATTTATCTTCTAATCATGCATAGTTTATCTTCTGGTAGGGGTTTTGTGAAAATTTCTGCCAATTGATCATGTGTACTAGTGAATTCTAATACAATATCGTTCTTCTGCACATAATCTCTAAGAAAATGATATCTAATTTCAATATGTTTGGTCTGAGAATGTTGTATTGGATTCTTCGAAAAATTTATAGCACTTATATTTATCACATTTGATTGGAATGTGATTGTACATAAGTTTAAATCCTCAAGTTGTTGCTTCATGTAAAGAACTTGAGCACAACAACTGCCTACAGCAACATACTCTGCCTCAATAATAAATAATGCAACAGAATTTTCTTTTTACTAAATCATGAAACAAGTGCATGACCTAAAAAATGACATGTTCTACTAAAACTTTTCCGATCATCTTTGCAACCAGTATAATCGGTACCTGAATAACTAATAAGATCGAAAGAAGTGTATTTAGGATAGCATAACTCTAAGTCAATGGTACTGGCAAAATATTTAAAAATCCGCTTGACTGCAATCAAATGAGATTGTTTTGGAAATGATTGAAAACGTGCACATAAACATACACTGAACATAATATCAGGTCTACTAGTTATCAAATATAATACACTACTAATCATACTTCGATATACATTTGAGTCAACTGGCTTACCGCTTTCATCTTTATCAAGTTTAGTGGTTGGACTCATTGATGTTCCAATTACCTTCGCACGTTCCATCTCAAATTTTGAGTAACTCTTTGATATATTTTGACTGATTATTAAATGTTCCACTTTTTGCTTGCTTGATTTGCAATCCGAGAAAGAAATTAAGTTCTCTCATCATACTCATTTCAAATTCTTCCTGTATATTCTTAACAAAATCTTGACACATATTTTCATTAGTAGCACCAAATATTATATCATCTACATAAATTTGAATTAGAAAAATATCATTCTATTCATACTTAATGAAAAGAGTTATATCGATCTTTCCTCTTGAAAAATATTTTTCAATAAAAAAAACTATTTAAAAAAACACTTTTAACATCCATTTGAAAAAGTTTGAAATCTTTATAACAAGCATATGTAAGTAGCATTCGAATAGTTTCTAATCTTGCGACTGGTGCATATGTCTCATCATAATCGATTCCTTCTTCTTGATTGAAACATTGGGCCACTAGTCGAGCCTTATTTCTAGTAATGACTCCGGACTCATCTTTCTTGTTTCTAAAAACCCATTTTGTTCCAATAATAGTATGATTTTTGGGTTTAGGAACAAGTGTCCAAACATCATTTCTTTCAAATTGATTAAACTCTTCTTGCATAGCTAGAATCCAAGATTCATCAAGAAGTGTTTCATCAATATTTTTAGGTTCAATCTGAGATAAAAAAGCAGTATGATTGCAAATATTTCTAAGAGATGATCGAGTGCTTACACCTCGTGAAGGTTCTCCCAGAATTTGTTCTATTGGATGATCTTTCACATGTTTTCACTGTTTGGTTGCATCTTGTACTAAGTCTTGATGATCTGTCCTTCTATTTCCATGATCTTCCCTTTTGAATTGTCTCCAAATATCACGCATCCTTCTTCTTTAGAAGTGAAGTCAATGAATTTAGTTTTGTCTCATGTCACGTATCTTGAGCATCCGTTGTCTAAAAACCATTTACTTTTACCTGTAAAAGACTTCATGCATACCTACAAAAACAATTAAAAAAAATTCTTGGTACCCAAGTTTTTTGGGTCCTTTATATATTAGTATTAAAAGAAATAAGATTCATGGGTACCCATATGGCCCTAATAGTCATTGTATGTTTTCTTCTAATAGGACAAGTAAGATAATTATGACCATTTCTATTACAAAAATTACAAATAGCATGTGACATATATGAAGAACTTGAGTGATTATAATAGTATCCTTTTTTAATAAAATTATTTTTATGAAAATAATTTTGAATATTGGACTTTGATGTAGAAGGATTATCAAAGAAGTTTTTATAAAATTTGTATTTTTGTTTTGGCTTACATCCCAAGCCTGCCTTATCAAAAACACATCTTTGACTACCAAGAAGTTTTTGAAAATTTCTTTTTCCATTCGTAAAGTTTTCAATAATATTTTCTAAATCAGTTTTCTTTTTCTTCAACTCAAGATTTTCATCTTTCAAAACAATACTTTCTTTTCTTAAAATATCAATTTCGTTTGTTAAAGAAAAATTTTTCTTTTTCAAAGCAGTATACTTGATACCCAATTTTTCAAATTCCTCATATACCTCTTCTAAAATATTTTGCAATTCTTCATATGAAGGATCTTCAATATTATCAAGATTTGTTACCTCAATGTTATCTTTAGCCATAAGATAAAGATTTGCTGATTCTCCATTGCTTGCTTCACTATCTGAGCTACTTGAATTATCATCCCATGTAGCTTTCATTGCCTTTTTGCTTTTGTTTCGATCTTTTTTTAGCAGATGACAATCTGACTTGATATGACCAGACTTATTACATTTATAACAAATTAAAGTGTCATTTTTACCTGAATCTTTCTTGGAAAACTTTTTGAAAGATTTCCTTGGAGGAATTTTATTTTTCTTTAAGAACCTCTAAATTCTTCTTGTTATCATCGCAACTTCTTTATCTTTGTCGTCATTTTCCTCATTTTCATCACTTTCACTTTTATATGGAACAGCTTTAAGTGCCAAACTCTTCTTTGGCTTTCCGTCATAAGTAATTTCCAAGTTATCCCAAATTTCCTTTGCTGTAGCGCAAGTCATTACTCTATTAAACTAATTACCATTGAGAGCATTATATAATAAATTCATAGCAGTTAAATTCAAAGTATAACGTCTATCGTCTTCACGATTAAACTTTTCTTCTTCCTTTTTGACCTTTACTCCATCAACCACTTTTATTGGAATATAAGGTCCATTTACAATGCATATCCAGATTTCTCGACCTTGAACTTGAAAGAATATTCTCATTCTAACTTTCCAGAATGAGTAATTGTCTTCGCAAAAGAGTGGAGGCCGACTACTAGATTGATCTTCACCAAATGAAACTGCAATGTTAGCCATAAGATCTTAACTCAAAAGATAGTTAATCTTATAACAGAGCTCTAGCTCTGATACCAATTGTTGCCCAGATGACTAACACAAGAGGGGGGGTGAATTGAGTTGTATTTAAAAAAATAACAATTATAAATCAAATATATAATATAAAATATAAATAAAATATGAAATAACAATAAATATAAAGAGTAAGGTAAGAGAGAAGCAAACTCAGTATGTTAACGAGATTCGGCCCCACTGCCTACGTCCTCGCCTCAAGCTACCCCTTGAGGATCCCCAAATCCACTATTCAATCTCCTTTAGGAAGAGATGGAAACCTATTACACCTTTGAGCAGCACCGCTCCAAAGAATCCGTGTAGAACACCCTCTACACTTCCAATCACCTCACACTTGGCGATTTAACTATTATACGTGTAGAACACTTTCTACACTTCCAATCACCTCACACTTGGTGATTTAACTATTCCCCGTGTAGAACACCTTCTATACACACAAGGGTTGTACGCACCCTCTTACAAATACAAGAGTTGATAGTGGGTAGACTATCAAAATACACTCCTCAATGAGTGAGATAGAAACAATACAGCTCAACCTATATCTCTCTCAACAAGAACAAGAATTAAGACTCAAAACTTTAGAAAAGAGAGAAAGATAGCTTTGAAAGAATGATGCAAAACTTAATAATAGATGTTTAAGCTCTTGTTATGATTTTTGCAAAACTCAAGTGAGCTATTTATAGGCAAATGAGTCTTTAATTTCAAATTTGAAAAGATTCACATGTCAAATAAGAATACTATTCACTTTTCAAAAAATTCAAATAAAAACATTTCCCTTTTGCATTTGTCAAAGACAACTCTATTCATTTTTCAAAGAATTCAAACCTAATCTTTTGCTTTTCATATATGACAAAATGAGCATGATTTATTTTTTAAACAAAAACATCTTCTTTTTGCATATGTAAAAAAAAACACACAACCACCCTTTAAGATTTTCAAACAGATCATCTATCTTTTACATTTGTCAAAAAAATACACAACCACCCTTTAAAATTCTTAAACAAAATCATCTGCTTTTTACATTTGTCAAAAAAAAAAATATCAATCACTTTTGAAAATATTCAAATAAAACATGCACATATGAAAGATGACAATCAATCATCTTAATATTTTCAAAGTTCAAACCTTTAATCATGTTATGCACATGTGAAAGATGACAATCAAGCATCTTAATATTTTCAAAATTCAAACCTTTAATCATGTCATGCACATGTGAAAGATGACAATCAATCATCTTTCAAAATTCTCAAAGTTCAAACATTTAATCATGTCATACACATGTGAAAGATGACAATCAATCATCTTTCAAAATTTTCAAAATATTCATGCACATGTGGAAAATATATTTTATTGCTTTATGATAAAATATTAATTTTGAGCCTTAATCCTAATTTCGAATTTTTAAGAGATTTACAAAATTACTCTATGATTTTAATGTGAACTTGTTCCCTTCTTACTCATGGTTGCTTCCTTAATGTACTTGATTCTATTGTGTAGACAACTTGAGTTTGAGACTCCTTTATTCTTTGAATTCATTTGTTATCATCAAAATCCATGTGTAGATTTACACGAAACTTGAAATTTTGAATTCAACAATCTTCCCCTTTTTGATGATGACAAATGCTTGATAGAACTTGAAACCTATATGAATACTTAAGCTCCCCCTGACAATGTGCGTTAGTTTTTCAAGTAAAAATATAAATATAATTCCAAGCATATATAACAAGTTTAGCAATTTAAACAATGTTAATGTTCTAGTCTAAAACTTCTCCTCCTTTTGGCATCATTAAAAAGGAATCATAATTAGCTCAATAAGATATATTCCTACAATAACCAATAGATAAATAAAACGCTGCGTTAGTAGAGACTGTAGAAGTTAGAACCACCCGTGTCTGACAAAACTTACAAAACATTGAAGCCGAATTTTATCATCTCGGTGCGGAAGAAGATTTAAATCCACTTGATATTATTGACGAATTAGATGTTCCAGAGATTTGAAATTGAATAATTAAAATTATTCGTGTCCGACAAAGACAGCAAAAGCTGCAGACCTAGCTCTGGCAATGTGGTGCGGAGCCATACATGTCCGACAAAACCTGCAAATGTTGGAAGCCTAACTCTGGCAATTTGGAGCGGAGCCACGCGTGTCTAACAAAACCTGCAAAGGTTGGAGGCCTAGCTCTAGCAATCGGTACGAAAGCAGATTTAAATCCGCGTGATATTGTTGAAAAATTAAATATTATCAATATTTGAAAGTTGTTGTTTAAAAGACCGTTTTCACCTGTCGGATACTCAAATAAATTTTCACCCCATTCATTGATCCAGTTTCTGTTTATTCAAAATGATAGAATGGCGGAAAAAATTTCATCTGATAATATTCCGGATTTGAATCAAGAACGGTCTCAACCAGTCATTTTATCTCATGAGGTTGTCAATACCATGATAGAAGCAAAAATGCATTTTTCAAATAGAACTGATTCTAAGGTTGTTGCAGCATCAAGAACTCTCAGTACTCAATATGCTGCCTCTGTTATGACCATGTCTCGGAGATTACTAGCGAGGGCAAATGAGGTTGATCGACTTAACAATCAAATATCTGTTCTGCATCAAAAGCTTGCAAATAAAGGCAGAAAGAATAAGAGGTTAACGCAAGAAAATAAAGATTTGACGGAATTAGCTCGTGTTTTGAAACTTCAAATAGAGAAATCGAAACGAGTAAGAGTTCAAGCACAGAGTCAACATCAGCAGATAATGGCAGCATTTTACGAGAGAAACAAGGACAATTATAATTAATCTCGCTAGCTTAGTTCGATAACTTTTGACAATATGCATCCGGCATATCTTGTAAACTTGACTAAGTAAGATTTGAAGAGATGACAGTTTGTCTTCTACTTATTTCCATCTTTATAAAAGCAATCCTTAACTTTATCTAATCCGCATCAAATCTTCTTTTCATTGTTGTAGTTCATCTTCATTCTCACTTTACAAAATCTTAATGGCTCATCAATTCTCCTTCAGTGCTTCTCGTGATCAATCTATTTCTGCATCTGTCGTAAGTGCCATGAAGTAGCAAAACACTGATTTGGCTAATAAATCAGATCATGATGCCATTTATGAGCTTGTGGGTCTCGAGACTCAATACTCATCTTCCATTGTTGCTTTTTCCGCTTGGTTGCAGTCCAAAACTCGCGAGATAGAGAAGCTTAATGAGAAGATCGATATTCTTCAACAACTTGTTCAAGAGTCTAACAAAAAAATAGTAGATGTAAAACAATAGAATAAGGATTTAAAATCCTTACTTGTCTCTGCATTTCGATTGCCTAATCCTTTAGACAAGGATGGCATGATGATTTATGAGGAGCAAATGCATTTGAATGATGAGGCTAAACGTCTTAAGTTTCTGTAGGTCATTTGAGATAATGGAATAAAAGTATCTAGCAGATATTCATGGCATGCATAATTCCTATTTATCTTCTAATCATGCATAATTTATCTTCTGGTAGGGGTTTTGTGAAAATTTCTGCCAATTGATCATGTGTACTAGTGAATTCTAATACAATATCGCTCTTCTGCACATGATCTCTAAGAAAATGATATCTAATTTCAATATGTTTGGTCTGAGAATTTTGTATTGGATTCTTCGAATAATTTATAGCACTTATATTTATCACATTTGATTGGAATGTGATTGTACATAAGTTTAAATCCTCAAGTTGTTGCTTCATGTAAAGAACTTGAGCACAACAACTGCCTACAGCAACATACTCTGCCTCAGTAATAGATAATGCAACAGAATTTTCTTTTTACTAAATCATGAAACAAGTGCATGACCTAAGAAATGACATGTTCTACTAAAACTTTTTTGATCATCTTTGCAACCAGTATAATCGGTACCTGAATAACTAATAAGATCGAAAGAAGTGTGTTTAGGATACCATAACTCTAAGTCAATGGTACTGGTAAAATATCTAAAAATCTGCTTGATTGCAATCAAATGAGATTGTTTTGGAAATGATTGAAAACGTGCACATAAACATACACTGAACATAATATCAGGTCTACTAGTTATCAAATATAATAAACTCCTAATCATACCTCGATATACATTTGAGTCAACTGGCTTATCGCTTTCATCTTTATCAAGTTTAGTGGTTGGACTCATTGATGTTCCAATTACCTTCGCACGTTCCATCTCAAATTTTGAGTAACTCTTTGATATATTTTGACTGATTATTAAATGTTCCACTTTTTGCTTGCTTGATTTGCAATCCGAGAAAGAAATTAAGTTCTCCCATCATACTCATTTCAAATTCTTCCTGCATATTCTTAACAAAATCTTGACACATATTTTCATTAGTAGCACCAAATATTATATCATCTACATAAATTTGAATTAGAAAAATATCATTCTATTCATATTTAATGAAAAGAGTTATATCGATCTTTCCTCTTGAAAAACATTTTTCAATAAAAAAAACTATTTAAGAAAACACTTTTAACATCCATTTGAAAAAGTTTGAAATCTTTATAACAAGCATATGTAAGTAGCATTTGAATAGCTTCTAATCTTGCGACTGGTGCATATGTCTCATCATAATCGATTCCTTCTTCTTGATTGAAACATTAGGCCACTAGTCGAGCCTTATTTCTAGTAATGACTCTGGACTCATCTTTCTTGTTTCTAAAAAGCCATTTTGTTCCAATAATAGTATGATTTTTGGGTCTAGGAACAAGTGTCCAAACATCATTTCTTTCAAATTGATTAAGCTCTTCTTGCATAGCTAGAATCCAAGATTCATCAAGAAGTGCTTCATCAATATTTTTAGGTTCAATCTGAGATAGAAAAGCAGTATGATTGCAAATATTTCTAAGAGATGATCAAGTGCTTACATCTCGTGAAGGTTCTCCCAGAATTTGTTTTATTGGATGATCTTTCACATGTTTTCACTGTTTGGTTGCATCTTGTACTAAGTCTTGATGATCTTTCATTCTATTTTCATGATCTTCCCTTTTGAATTGTCTCCAAATATCACGCATCCTTCATCTTTAGAGGTGAAGTCAATGAATTTAGTTTTGTCTCATGTCACGTATCTTGAGTATCCGTTGTCTAAAAACCATTTACTTTTACCTGTAAAAAACTTAATGCATACCTACAAAAACAATTAAAAAAAATTCTTGGTACCCAAGTTCTTTGGGTTCTTTATATATTAGTATTAAAAGAAACAAGATTCATAGGTACCTATATAGCCCTAATAGTTATTGTATGTTTTCTTCTAATAGGACAAGCAAGATAATTATGACCATTTCTATTACAAAAATTGCAAATAGTATGTGACATATATGAAGAACTTGAGTAATTATAATAGTATCCTTTTTTAATAAAATTATTTTTATGAAAATAATTTTGAATATTGGACTTTGATGTAGAAGGATTATCAAAGAAGTTTTTATAAGATTTGTATTTTTGTTTTGGCTTATATCTCAAGTCTGCCTTATCAAAAACACATCTTTGACTACCAAGAAGTTTTTCAAAATTTCTTTTTCCATTCGTAAAGTTTTCAATAATATTTTCTAAATCAGTTTTCTTTTTCTTCAACTCAAGTATCTTAATATTTTCAAAATTCAAACCTTTAATCATGTCATGCACATGTAAAAGATGACAATCAATTATCTTTCAAAATTCTCAAAATTCAAACATTTAATCATGTCATGCACATGTAAAAGATGACAATCAATTATCTTTCAAAATTCTCAAAATTCAAATATTTAATCATGTCATGTACATGTGAAAGATGACAATCAAGCATCTTAATATTTTCAAAATTCAAACTTTTAATCATGTCATGCACATGTGAAAGATGACAATAAATTATCTTTCAAAATTCTCAAAATTCAAACATTTAATCATGTCATGCACATGTGAAAGATGACAATCAATCATCTTTCAAAATTTTTAAATTTAATTTTTAAAATATTCATGCACATGTGGAAAATATATTTTAATGCTTTATGATAAAATATTAATTTTGAGTCTTAATCCTAATTTCGAATTTTTAAGAGATTTACAAAATTACTCTATGATTTTAATGTGAATTTGTTCCCTTCTTGCTCATGCTTGCTTCCTTAATGTGCTTGATTCTATTGTGTGGACAACTTGAGCTTGAGACTCCTTTATTTTTTGAATTCATTTGTTATCATCAAAATCCATATGTAGATTTACACGAAACTTGAAATCTTGAGTTCAAAACAAACCTATAGGCCATATTGTTTGGTCTCAGAGGTATGGTCTACTGCTAGATGGGAGACACTTATTAAGAGAATGACTGCGGGATTAGACACAAGGCAAGCCATAGAAACGTGTGTGCCTTATCCATCGATCAAGCGGTCTCTACAAGAGGGCCAATGGACCATTGAGATCGAAGGTCTCCTACTATTCAAGCTTATTTTAAGTCAGATGAGCATTAGAAAAATAACTGAAAATGCCAGAGTATAAAAAACATTAGATAAAAGTTAAAATCTCACTTTTGATATCTTCATGTGTTTACTCTTTTCCCTTGGCACAAGCATACGATAGATGCATAAATATATACCCTAGAAAAGTGGACGCTCCTGTCTATTTGAGGCATGCCGGATTATCATGCACAAAAGAGACATGAAGAAAAATACTTCCTCACCCGACTTAAACATCATAGGCATTCTCATTGAATTTTCCAACAGGCTTGGACTGTATTTTTTCCCCTTTGTCATGTAGTATTCACCTTAAGAGTATTAATATTGAATTTATTAAAAGATTCATCAAATACAAATTTAATAATTTTATCTAAAATAATCTTACTTGCACCCATCCAATTTTATCATCTCAAATTTTGAATTACAGTAATTTAAATTCATCTTTTAAATTTAAAGAATTATTATTCACACTCAAACTAATTATTTAATAGATTTTATTTTCTCTGCTTTATTTTCCTCATTTTTCTTTTTACATTTTATTAAAAAATATTATTATATTATTATTTTGAATAATCAAATGATGTATGTAATATAAAATTATAGATGTGGAGATGTTAATTTTCTATCAAGTTTATATTTTTCATTAAATTTAAAAAAAACTGATAAATTAATGTTAATATTCTTTGAAGCTCGAGCCATGTTTACAAATAAAAATTATTTGTGAAAGCTCCGGGTATGCAATTTTCATACAATCTCTTCGAAGAAAAATGGAACCATATGAAAGTTCGACTTTTTTTTTTATGGTGGTTTTATTTTTATTTTTATTTTCAAGTGGGTTACACAACTTAATTGTATGATGTATCTAGTATGGAAAATGCTACTCTCACTAACTATACATTTGAGTATGGGAATATTTTAAGTATTTTTATAATATATATATTTTTAACATTATTATTATTATTATTTTTATCTATTATTATTATTTTTTATTTTTATTTTTTTTATTTTTTATTAATATTTATTCTTTTCTTTTATTTTTTACTTACTATTTATCATACTTCCAACGCCCAAACATATCTTAGGAAACGATACCGAGATTGTCTACCCGAATAGTGTTATGGAGTTTTTTTCCCTTAAACATTTGTCTTTTTAATATTTTAAAAAAATATACACACATGCCTAAAATATTTAAAGAAACGAAACACTACTCGGCACACATTTCGATACCCTTTCTAGGTGGAAGTAGAAGAACATTTATGATTTTTTTTTCTCAGCCACATCTAGGATTATCTGTATGGAAAATGATAAATATATTGTTTTATACAACACTTTATATAATATATATTATAAAATAAGATTATTTTTTCAAATTAGTTTATAAAAATATCTTTATTTTATAATATATGTTGTATAAAATATTATGCATGAATCATTTCTCTATTTATATATGAAAAAACAGTAACTTATTACCTTACACACCTAAAGGGAGGTGAATAAGTGTTTAACAGAAACGATGACAGTTTAAAATTTAATCAACAATAAACAAGCAATTAATGGAGAAATCAACACACAGATTTTGGTCACGAAGTGGAAACTCATTTAAAGAACCTCTTCAAAATCTAAAACTACACCGGGTGCAAGACACCACCTCAAATCCACTATAGAAATTTTAGTTTGTTACAACCAATTTAGAAACACTCACAAACTCATTGTAGTAGCTAAACTTGGCTTGTAACACCATGAGCAATTAGGAGTGTAAATGGTCCAGTCTGGTTTGGAAACTTTGTGGACCAATTCCATTTGGTCCAAAAATTCTCTCATCCTGGACCGGACCGAACATGAGTTCAGTCCATACCGGTTCGGTCCAATTCGGTTCAGGGGTGGTTCGGTCCGATCCAGGGGTGCCCCATATGATTTAATGGGCTATATTTAATCTAAAATTCTACAATGATCAAATATTTTTTTGGCCCAAATTTTACTACTATAAATTATAATATGTTAATATTATAAGAGTATATATTATATATTAATATGTTAGTATATATTATATATTAAGTATGTTAGTAAATTATAACTAATAACACTATTACATTAGTATATTATATATTTATATGTTATTAAATAGTGATAAATTAATAATAATATATTAAATAATAATAATACACTTATTACTTATAAATTATTACTAATATTCTATATAGATATATTATAATTTATATTTTTATACTACAACTAGTCAACCAATAAATAATAATATGTTAATATTATAAGAGTATATATTATATATTAATATGTTAATATATATTATATATTAATATATTAATTTATATTTATATTAATATTATAATTTATATACTATTTTTATATATACATATATAAATATATATATGTGAGGTTCGGTCCGGTCTGGTCCAGTCCAGAGGAAGAAATCCTTTAGACCGGAACTGGACCGAAATTAATTGGTCCATGTAAAATTTGGACCGGACAGGACCGAATGAAATTCAGTCCGGTCTGGTCTCGGTCCGGGACAACCGGTCCGGTCTTGTCCATTGATCTGATCCGGTCTTTTTACAGCCTTACGAGTAACCCACCCGATCTCTACACGCATGTAGTGCCGGAACTCTGACCTTTCTATAGCTTCTCACAAGAACATCTTGATTTCTTCATCCAAGCAACTTGAAGAACTCTTCCAGCTTGATGAACACGTCCACTCCAATGGATTCACTAAATATTTGAATGAGTGTTGTGGTGGAGTAATATAATCCAAGAGAAAATGATCTTTGAATCAATGGAAGATTTTCTCTCAAGGGATGAAATGGGGTTCCTTGGCTTTTGCTCAATTTTTCTCCACAATGCAACAGAAGGCTTAATGATGCTTTTATAGGCCTCCTTCTGAAACGGCGCTCAAACCCTAGAGAAATTTGTTTAACACGATTTTTGCTCGAGCGGGATATCGAGGGACCGTTCTAGATCAATCTCGCTCGAGCGCCATGTCGAGCGAGAGTCGAGTAAAATCTCTGTCTGAACTTCGCTCGAGCGCAATGTTGAGCGATGGTCAAGCGAAGTCTCTGCCCGAACTTCGCTCGAGCGATTTTCGAGCGACTGTCGAGCGAGATCACTGTGTGGGATCTTTCTCGAGCCATTTTGATCCTCTTCATGTTTACTCTGTCTACTATTAGTTACAACTCAATTATATTAGGTTTTTCACTAGAAAATTGCCAACTACCAAATTTTACATTAACAATCTCTCCCTTTAGCATTTCTATGACAAAACATCTAACCTATACATTGGACCTAATCCTATCACACATAAACAACAGGACTTCCACATGTAAGTTTAGTCTTAGCAAGTGAAGTATCTGCACACTTAACAAACATGTAAACGTACCAAAAGAAAAACACTTGCAAGGAATTTAACAGATGAACTCAAAAGTAAAAACAATTTTGCCACAAAAATTTAACAATAAACCTTCAATAGCAATGAGTCCAACAAAGAATACATCAAAAGGTTAATGACACAGCAAAACTAAAAACATCAAGCTACTAGGTACTCCTCCTACATAGTAGCTTAGCTCCCTCTAAATTCTAGCTACTCCCCCTACACAGTAGCTTAGCTTCCCCTAAAATCACTCCCCCTTTTTGTCACAAATGGTAAGGGGTGTCAATTATTATCAGTCTCTTCCTTCTCATCAAGAAGACTCTGAACTTGAGTGCCAAGCTCAATCACCTGAGTGTCAAGTGTGTCAAACCAAGTATTGATATGAGTATCCAATCGAGTAATCCAAATCTCAAGGCTGTTAAGTCGATTATCAATGCTGGTGTCCATGCTGGTCACGGACTGCTGAATGCTAATCAGAAAATCCAGTAGGGTCTGCATGGTTGGTTCTGTAGCTAGTCGCGTCAGACCAGAGCTGAAAGGACCCAAGCTGGACTCAGGAGCGTGAGGAATAGGTCCGCTCTGGGTAGGATGTGCAGGAGGGGGTTCAGCACTAGGAAGATGCGCTTGACTTAGCTACATGGTCTTCTGGCCCATCGGTGTCTTAAGACTCACTCTAGGCTCCTGGGAAGGGATGGACACAGATTGAGACAAGGCTATCCTCATAATGAGACAGGCAAGAGGAAGGCCAGTTCGAAAGTTTGACGACATATAGGCCTCAATCATGACCCGACAGAGAAGACTGCCTAAATCAATAGCGACATTAGTGAGCAGGGCATGTAGGAGAAGGGCACGATCAGGACCAATGTCATTATAATGACCAGTAGGGTATACGTTAGTCAGAACAATCTGACTCACAATTTGATATGCATGGGGAAACGACTTGGTCGCTAGAGGGGGGACCCCAGTCCAAGTCATAGGAGTCCTAGTGAGAAAACAACCCAAATCAGGTCTGTTAGGGGCTGGGGTATGGAGATAGGGGTAAATTGGATTAGTGACTCGAAGTACCCCTAGCAAATCTGCCACAAGATCGGGAGTCGCCCAGAAGGTGATATTCCAGAGATCCACTTAAAAGGATCCCTCTGAAATGTCATGCATGTTAGAGTAGAACTCCCTGACCAACTCCACTGAGGGAGCGGGATGACCAGTGGTTAAAGCAAGCCACTGGCGCGACTTAAAGATCTGAGGGATAATGGGATATGTATCCCAAAACTCACCGAGAAGAACTTCACATTCCACAAGAAGGGAGCAACGAGAAAAATTCTGTGTGTAGAGTTCCTCAACTTAGGAACTGTGGAAGTAAGTCCGAGAGGCGGATGGGGCAGTGCGAGGACGAACACGCCGAGATGCCATGGCAGCGTGAGTAGGATGCACTTTCTTGATTAAAATGAAGAGAAAATGGCGTGGAGTGAGAAAATGGCATGGAAAGTGAGCGAGTTTGGCTTATCGCGCGATGCAGAGTTGGATATAGGGGTTTCTCACTCGAGCGAAATTTAAGTGTCGAGGGATACATCAAGCGATATTCCAGTTTTTGCCCAAACTCAGACTAACACTCACAATTCTGACTGCAAACTTCAGTGGGACAATTTTGAAATCATCTATAGCATATCAAGTGTAAAATAGTATCATATTCTTAAAAATCGCACAAGTATGAAAAATTGACTGTCACAATTAATATGAATATTCGTGTTTAGACAATGCCTTGCTTGTTGAACCCAAGGTTTCAAGTTTCGTGTAAATCTACACATGAATTTTGATGATAACAAATGAATTCAAAGAATAAAGGAGTCTCAATCTCAAGTTGTCCACACAATATAATCAAACATATCAAGGAAGCAAGCATGAGCAAGAAGGAAACAAGTTCACATTAAAATCATAGAGTAATGTTGTAAATCTCTTAAAAATTCAAAATTAGGATTAAGGTTCAAAATTAATATTTTATCATAAAGCATTAAAATACACTTTCCACATATGCATGAATTTTTTGAAAATTAAATTTGAAAATTTTGAAAGATGATTGATTGTCATCTTTCACATATGCATGACATGATTAAAGGTTTGAATTTTGAAAATATTAAGATGATTGATTGTCATCTTTCACATGTGCATGTTTTATTTGAATATTTTCAAAAGTGGTGGATGCTTTTCTTGACTTATGCAAAAGGTAAATGTCTTTATTTGAAAATTTTGAAAAGTAAAGTGTGCTCCTTTTGTCATATGCAAAAAGTAAAAGATTATGTTTGAAATTTTTGAAAAGTAAAGTGTGCTCATTTTGTCACATGCAAAAAGTAAAAAGTTTAGATTTGAAATTTTTGAAAAGTGAATGATGATGTTTTTGACATGGGAATCTTTTCAAATTTGAAATTAAAAACTCATTTGCCTATAAATAGCTCACTTGAGTTTTGCAAAATATATAACAAGAGCTTACACATCTATTGCTAAGTTTTGCATCATTTATTCAAAACTCTCATTCTCTCTTTTCTAAAGTTTTGAGCCTTAATTCTTATTCTTGTTGAGAGAGATATAGGTTGCGTTGTATTGTTTCTATCTCACTCATTGAGGAGTATACTTTGATAGTCTACTTACTATCAACTCTTGTATTTGTAAAAGGGTGTGTATAACCTTTGTGTGTATAGAAGGTGTTCTACACGGGGAATAGTTAAATCACCAAGTGTGAGGTGATTGGAAGTGTAGAAGGTGTTCTACACGGGGAATAGTTAAATCACCAAGTGTGAGGTGATTGGAAGTGTAGAGGGTGTTCTACGCGGATTCTTTGGAGCGTGCTGCTCAAAGGTGTAATAGGTTTCTATCTCCACCTAAAGGAAATTGAATAGTGGATTTGGGGATCCTAATGGGTAGCTTGAGGCGAGGCCGTAGGCAGTGGGGCCGAACCTCGTTGACATACTGAGTTTGCTTCTCTCTTACCTTTGCTTCTCTCTTTGTTTCATATTTTATTTATATTTTATATTATATATTTGATTTATAATTGTTATGTTCTTAAATACAACTCAATTCACCCCCCCTCTTGTGTTAGTCATCTGGGCAACAATTGGTATCAGAGCTAGAGCTCTATTATAAGATTAACTATATTTTGAGTTAAGATCTTATGGCTAACATTGTAGCTTCATTTGGTGAACGTCAATCCAGCAGTCGGCCTCCACTCTTTTGCGGAGAAAATTACTCATTCTGGAAAGTTAGAATGAGAATATTCCTTCAAGCTCAAGGTCGAGAAATCTAGAAATGCATTGTAAATGGACCTTATATTCCAACAAAAGTGATTGATGAAGTAAAGGTCAAAAAGGAAGAAGAAGAGTTTGATTGTGAAGACGATAGATTTTATACTTTGAATTTAACTGCTATGAATTTATTATATAATGCTCTTAATGGTAATGAGTTTAATAGAGTAATGACTTGTGCTACAGCAAAGGAAATTTGGGATAACTTGGAAGTTACTTATGAAGGAACTTCTCAAGTCAAGGAATCAAAAATTTATATTCTTACTCATGAATATGAAATGTTTAAGATGAATGATGATGAATCTATTTCTAGTATGCACACTCGTTTTACTAACATCATAAACAGCTTGACAGCTCTTGTCAAAGTTTATTCCAAAGTGGAGATAGTAAGAAAAATTCTCAACTCTCTACCAAAACGTTGGGAGTCAAAAGTCACAGCAATTCTTGAAACTAGAGACCTCAAGAAGCTCGAAGTGAATGAACTCATTGGGTCACTTATCACCCATGAGTACACATTGAAAAGAGGAGAAGAAGAAGGAAAGCCAAAGAAGAGCTTGGCACTTAAAGCTATTCCATATGAAAGTGAAAGTGATGAAGATGAGGAAAATGACGACAAAGATGAAGAAGTTGCGGTGATAATAAGAAGAATTCAGATGTTCTTAAAGAAAAATAAAACTCCTTCAAGGAAATCCTTCAAAAAGTTTTCCAAGAAAGATTCAGGTAAAAATGACACTTTAATTTGTTATAAATGCAATAAACCTGGTCATATCAAGTCAGATTGTCATCTGCTAAAGAGAGATCGAAACAAAGGCAAAAAAGCAATGAAAGTTACCTGGGATGATGATTCAAGTAACTCAGATAGTGAAGCAAGCAATGGAGAATCAGCAAATCTTTGTCTTATGGCTAAAGATGACATTGAGGTAACAAATTTTGATAATATTGAAAATCCTTCATATGAAAAATTGCAAAATATTTTAGAAGAGGTATATGAGGAATTTGAAAAATTGGGTATCAAGTATACTGTTTTGAAAAAGAAAAATTCTTCTTTAACAAATAAAATTGATATTTTAAGAAAAGAAAGTATTGTTTTGAAAGATGAAAATCTTGAGTTGAAGAAAAAGAAAACTGATTTAGAAAATATTATTGAAAATTTTACGAATGGAAAAAGAAATTTTGAAAAAGTTCTTGGTAATCAAATATGTGTTTTTGACAAGGCAGGATTGGGATATATGCCGAAACAAAAATACAAATCTTATAAAAATTTCTTTGATAATCCTTCTACATCAAAGTCCAATATTCAAAATTCTTTTTATAAAAATAATTTTGTTAAAAAATGATACTATTATAATCACTCAAGTTCTTCATATATGTCACATGCTATTTACAATTTTTGTAATAGAAATGGTCATAATTATCTTGCTTGTCCTATTAGAAGAAAACATACAATGACTATTAGGGCCATATGGGTACCTAAGAATCTTGTTTCTGTTAATACTAATAAATAAAGGACCCAAAGAATTTGGGTACCAAGAATTTTTTTTTAATTGTTTTTGTAGGTATGCATGAAGTATTTTACAGGTAAAAATAAATGATTTTTAGACAACGGATGCTCAAAATACGTGACAGAAGACAAAATTAAATTCATTGACTTCACTTCTAAAGAAAAAGGATGTGTGATATTTGGAGACAATTCAAAATGAAAGATCATGGAAATAGAAGGAAAGATCATCAAAACTTAGTACAAGATGTAACCAAATAGTGGAAACATGTGAAAGATCATCCAGCGGAATAAATTCTAGGAGAACGTTCACGAGGTGTAAGTACTCGATCATCTCTTAGAAATATTTGCAATCATACTGCTTTTCTATCTCAGATTGAATCTAAAAATATTGATGAAGCACTTCTTGAGGAATCTTAGATTCTAGCTATGCAAGAAGAGCTTAATCAATTTAAAAGAAATAATGTTTGAACACTTGTTCCTAAACCCAAAAAGCATACTATTATTAGAATAAAATGGGTTTTTAGAAACAAGAAAGATGAGTCCGGAGTCATTACTAGAAATAAGACTCGACTTGTGGCCCAAGGTTTCAATCAAGAAGAAGGAATCGATTATAATAAGACATATGCACCAGTCGCAAGATTAAAAACTATTCGAATGCTACTTACATATGCTTGTTATAAAGATTTCGAACTTTTTCAAATGGATGTTAAAAGTGTTTTCTTAAATAGTTTTTTTATTGAAAAATATTTTTCAAGAGGAAAGATTGATATAACTCTTTTCATCAAGTATGAATAGAATGATATTCTTCTAATTCAAATTTATGTAGATGATATAATATTTGGTGCTACTAATGAAAATATGTGTCAAGATTTTGTTAAGAATATGCAGGAAAAATTTGAAATGAGCATGATGGGAGAACTTAATTTCTTTCTCGGATTGCAAATCAAGCAAGTAAAAAGTTGAACATTTATTAATCAGTCAAAATATATCAAAGAGTTACTCAAAATTTGAGATGGAACGTGTTAAGGTAATTGGAACATCAATGAGTCCAACCACTAAACTTGATAAAGATGAAAGCGGTAAGCCAGTTGACTCAAATGTATATCGAGGTATGATTAGTAGTTTATAATATTTGATAACTAGTAGACCTGATATTATGTTCAGTGTATGTTTATGTGCACGTTTTCAATCATTTCCAAAACAATCTCATTTGATTGCAGTCAAGCAGATTTTTAGATATTTTGCCATTACCATTGACTTAGAGTTATGGTATCCTAAACACACTTCTTTCGATCTTATTAGTTATTCAGGTACCGATTATACTGGTTGCAAAGATGATCGAAAAAATTTTAGTAGAACATGTCATTTCTTAGGTCATGCACTTGTTTCATGATTTAGTAAAAAGAAAATTCTGTTGCACTATCTACTGCTGAGGCAGAATATGTTGCTGCGGGTAGTTGTTGTGCTCAAGTTCTTTACACGAAGCAACAACTTGAAAATTTTAAACTAATGTATAATCACATTCCAATCAAATGTGATAATACAAGTGCTATAAATCTTTCAAAAAAAAAAAAAACCAATACAACATTCTAGAATTAAGCATATTGAAATAAGATATCATTTTTTTCGAGATCATGTGCAAAAAGGCGATATAGTACTGGAGTTCACAAACACACATGATCAGTTAGCAGATATATTCACAAAACCTTTACCAGAAGATAGATTATGTATGATTATAAGAGAAATAGGTATGATGCATGTTATGAATATCTCTTGAAAGATAGATCAGAGTTCATAAAAATAAAGAGATATTTTTTTAAATACTTTTACATAAACTTGAGGTTCTTAGCCTCATGTTTGAGACGCTCATTCTCTTCATACAATATCATGTCATCCCTATCCATGGGAACTGGCAAGTGGAATGAAGAATCCAATAGAGATTTCAACTTTTTATTCTTCTGCCGAAGGATTCCTTCCCTTATGTGAGACTCTTGAACAATTTTTTGAAGTACAACAATTTGTTCTTTAAGTTTTTCAACCTCATGATTTTTGACTTGTAGCCGCTGGGAAAAAGTAACAATAGAGGATGAGTAGCGAGTCCCAAGACTCACCAAGTCGTATATAGCATCGGAGTCTGGCTTATTAGCCAAACTATTATTCTCTTGCTGCAACATGGCACCAATGGTAGCTGCAGAAAGGACATGAGATTGAGATGTAGAATACCTCATGGATGCATCTAGAGGAATGTTAGAAGAATGATCCATTGAGAAAAGAATTGAAAACTTAAAGCGAGAATATTGAAGGAATGCAGATGAGTTATAGAGATGAGAATAAGATTTGATGCAAATCGGATGAACTTTAAAACTGATTTTATAGAGATAGCATAAAGAACAAGACAAACTATTGTCTCTTCAAATCTTATTAGTCAAAAGAAATATAAGATATGCTGGACACACATTGTCAAAAGTTTTCTTACTAGAAAAACGGTTCTCTGCTCCTATCATGGCATTGACAGCCTTAGGAGAGAAGATTGATGGTTGATGCGTCAAGGGTTCCTGATTCAAGTCTGGAACATTAGTGGAAGAGAATTGTTCGGTCATTCTATCGTTATGGAAAAACAGAACTTAGGTCAAGAAGCGATGTTTTTTTTCGGTATCCGATAGGTGAAAATGATTTTTTTTATAGAAACTCAGAGCCTTTAATCCCGTTTGTCAACAACATCAGGCGATTGTTTAAATCTTCAGCCGCACTAAATTCACAGAGTTAGACTTCCAACATTTGCAGGTTTTGTCGGACATGCATAGCTCCGCACCGCATTGCCAAAGCTAGGCCTGCAGCTTTTACTGTCTTTGTCGGACACGAATAATTTTAATTATTCAACTTCAAATCTCTAGAACATCTAATTCGTCAATAATATCAAGTGGATTTAAATCTTCTTCCGCACCGAGATGATGAAATTCGGCTTCAATCTTTGCAGGTTTTGTCGGACACGGGTGGTTCTAACTTCTACAGTCTCTAATAACGCAGTATTTTATTTGTCTACTGGTTATTGTAGGAATATATCTTATTGAGCTAATTATGATTCCTTTTTAATGATGCCAAAAGGGGGAGAAGTTTTAGACTAGAACATTAACATTATTTAAATTACTAAACTTGTTATATATGTTTGAAATTATATTTATATTTTTGCTTGAAAAACTAACGCATATTCTCAGGGGGAGCTTAAGTATTAATACAGGTTTCAGGTTCTATCAAATATTTGTCATCATCAAAAAGGGGGAGATTGTTGAACCCAAGGTTTCAAGTTTCATGTAAATCTACACATGAATTTTGATGATAACAAATGAATTCAAAGAATAAAGGAGTCTCAATCTCAAGTTGTCCACACAATATAATCAAACACATCAAGGAAGCAAGCATGAGTAAGAAGGAAACAAGTTCACATTAAAATCATAGAGTAATGTTGTAAATCTCTTAAAAATTCAAAATTAGGATTAAGGTTCAAAATTAATATTTTATCATAAAGCATTAAAATACATTTTCCACATATGCATGAATATTTTGAAAATTAAATTTGAAAATTTTGAAAGATGATTGATTGTCATCTTTCACATGTGCATGACATGATTAAAGGTTTGAACTTTGAAAATATTAAGATGATTGATTGTCATCTTTCACATGTGCATGTTTTATTTGAATATTTTCAAAAGTGATGGATGCTTTTCTTGACTTATGCAAAAGGTAAATGTCTTTATTTGAAAATTTTGAAAAGTAAAGTGTGCTCCTTTTGTCATTTGTAAAAAGTAAAAGATTATGTTTAAAATTTTTGAAAAGTAAAGTGTGCTCCTTTTGTCACATGCAAAAAGTAAAAAGTTTAGATTTGAAATTTTTGAAAAGTGAATGATGATGTTTTTGACATGGGAATCTTTTCAAATTTGAAATTGAAAACTCATTTGCCTATAAATAGCTCACTTGAGTTTTGCAAAATATATAACAAGAGCTTACACATCTATTGCTAAGTTTTGCATCATTTATTCAAAGCTCTCATTCTCTCTTTTCTAAAGTTTTGAGCCTTAATTCTTATTCTTGTTGAGAGAGATATAGGTTGCATTGTATTGTTTCTATCTCACTCATTGAGGAGTGTACTTTGATAGTCTACATACTATCAACTCTTGTATTTGTAAAATGGTGTGTATAACCCTTGTGTGTGTAGAAGGTGTTCTACACGGGGAATAGTTAAATCGCCAAGTGTGAGGTGATTGGAAGTGTAGAGGGTGTTCTACGCGGATTCTTTGGAGCGTGCTACTCAAAAGTGTAATAGGTTTCTATCTCCACCTAAAGGAAATTGAATAGTGGATTTGGAGATCCTCAATGGGTAGCTTAAGGCGAGGACGTAGGCAGTGGGGCCGAATCTCATTAACATACTGAGTTTGCTTCTCTCTTAACTTTGCTTCTCTCTTTGTTTCATATTTTATTTATATTTTATATTATATATTTGATTTATAATTGTTATTTTCTTAAATACAACTCAATTCACCCACCCTCTTGTGTTAGTCATCTGGGCAACATTGCTCAATCAAGAAATTATAACCAAGTGGTGTGAGTGGGGTTGGGCTGAACAAGAAACCATAGGTGCTTGGGAGACCCTTCAAAGTGCAGAAAGTCAAACCCAATACTGCTAGGACCTAATTTGTTGTGTCTAATAGAACCAGATTCAGGATTGGTATTGTGGCTCTTTTTTTTTTTTTTAATACAACGATAGAGCCTTTTCATTTTTTTTTCATTTTAAGATACAAAAGTTCTTACACAGGTCATCGAGTCCGAGATCAATTCTGAACACTAGTAAGGCTCCTTTACACTTTTGATTGCCTCCCTAAAGTCTCACATATGGTCAAATGTCAAGAGATTGAGCTAGGTGTGCAGTGTGTGCGGCAAAACGCATATTACAAGTGACACACATCTTACACCTTTGCAACATAAGCCTATGATACAATTTTCACAAGACACATGCTTGAAAGTGCACTATCTAGTAGTAAGGCCAGGTATCACATCTAAGAAATGGCAAGTGAGTCAGAGGAAAAACATAGAAGAGAATAATGACAAGTAAAATAACAAGGCATAAGATAAGAGAAAAAAAAATGAAATGCATGCAATGTATGAAATGCATGCAATGTATGAAATGCATGTTACACCTTTTGTGTTAAGGCACAAATACCAATAGCCTTTCTAAGACACTCAAAACGAAGACCATCTAATAGTTTGGTAAAAAGATCGGCTAATTGATGTTCGGTGGGAATGTACTCAAGAGTAACTACGTGTGTTTCCACAAGTTCCCGAATGAGATGATGCCTAATGTCAATATGCTTGGTCCTAGAGTGCTGGGCAGGATTTTTAGAGATGTTGATGGCACTGGTATTATCACAATAGATGCTCATCACACCTTGAGTAATGCCATAGTCACAAATCATTTTTTTCATCTACAGCAATTGAGTACAACAACTCCCAGTAGTAATGTATTCAACCTCAGCTGTAGACAAGGAAATGGAGTTTTGTTTCTTTCTCATCCAAGCAACAAGATTTGTTCCCATATAAAAACATTCACCTGAAGTGCTCTTTTTATCATCGGCATTTTCAGCCCAATCAGCATCAAAGTAACCTGCAAGCTCAGTATTAGAATCTCTGGAGTACCAAATTCCATAATTCATTGTAGCATTCACATAGCGAAGTATGTGTTTGACAGCCATAAGATGAGATTCTTTGGGGTTTGCTTGGAATCTAGTACAAACGCCGACACTGAAAGCAATGTCAGGTCTACTAGCAATTAGATACAGTAGACTTCCAATCATGCGTCTGTACAGAGATTGCTCAACCCCGTTTCCTGACACATCAGCACTAAGTTTTACACTTGTGCTCATGGGAGTTCTAGCATGGCTATTCCCATCTAATCCAAATTTTTTCAGCAGGTCCTTTGCATATTTAGACTGGGATATGAACAACCATTCATCTAGTTGTTTTACTTGGAGTCCCAAGAAAAAAGTTAGCTCACCCACCATACTCATCTCAAATTCATTCTTCATTTCTTCTGCAAACTCGAGAGCTAGGTCATCAATGGATGATCCAAACACAATATCATCCACATAGATTTGAGCTACAGTTATCTCCTTACCTACTTTCCAGATAAAAAGTGTCCTATCAACACTTCCTGGCAAAAACTTGTGCTCTAAAAGATACGAAGTTAGCCTCTTATACCAGGCTCTGGGAGCTTGTTTCAAACCATACAGGGCTTTCTTCAACCTGTAGACATGATTATGATATTTTGGATCCTAGAAACCTTTTGGTTGCTCGACATACACTTCTTCTTGAAGGATTCCATTTAGGAAGGCGCTCTTTACATCCATTTGATAGAATTTAAAACACATATGGCAAGCAACACTCAATAGTATTCGGATTGACTCAAACCTTGCCACCGGTGCAAATGTTTCATCAAAGTCTATTCCTTCCATTTGGGCATAACCTTGTGCCACCAATTTTACCTTATTCCGTACAATCATTCCATTTTCATCAGATTTGTTCTTGAAAATCCATTTGGTACCTACAACATTGTGCTTTTCAGGCCTTGGGACCAAGTAGCACACATCATTTCTCACAAATTGATTAATTTCTTCATACATGGCATTTGTCCAATTCTCATCCTTTAAGGCTTCTTCCACCCTTTTTGGTTCGATCTAAGAGATGTAACATGAGTGAGTTAGTCGACTTATCACTTTCTTCCTCAACCTCATTCCCTCATTTACATTCCCGATTATGTTATCCTGAGGATGATTTAGCTTCACTCTCGAAGAGGGTTTCTTGTGAATATGAACTTTTTCAGTTGATAAGGTCTCTTGATGTTCATTAAGTTCACTCGAGTTCTCTTCAATTTCACTCGGTGTGTCAATCAGATATTGATTTAACTCCTCTTTAGGAGTATCATCTATAACCACATTAATGGATTCCATGACAGTTTGAGTGCGTAGATTGTAACATCTGTAAATACGACTGTTTTTGGAATAACCAAGGAATATTCCCTCATCACTCTTTGGGTCAAACTTACCCAAATTTTCCCTATCTCTCAAAATGTAACACTTGCTCCCGAACATCCTGAAGTACTTCACATTTGGTTTCTTTCCTTTCCACAGCTCATATGGTGTCTGAGAAGTGTTAGGTCGAGGGTAGACTATATTTACAATGTGACATGCTGTGTTCACAACTTCACTCCAAAAATGAGTAGAAACATTTTTGGTATGCATCATAACCCAAGCCATTTCCTGGATAACTCGATTTTTCCTTTCAACAACTCCATTTTGCTGTGGAGTAATAGGAGCAGAGAATTATTGACGAATGCCTTCTTCATCACAGAATCTCTCTAAACATGAGTTATCAAATTCTCGTCCATGGTCGCTCCTGATTCTGACAACAGAGTTCCCTTGTTCATTTTGAAGCTTCTTACACAAATTCCTTATCACATTTGGAGTCTCACCCTTTTCCCTCAAAAACTCTACCCAAGAGTATCTGGTAAAATCATCTACCACCACCAGTATGTATTTCTTTCCCCCCAGACTTTCCATCCTAGAAGGTAGGGGTGTAAATAGTCCGGACCGGTCCGGGAAATTTGTGGACCGATTTCATTCGGTCCAAAAATTCTCTCACCCTGGACCGGACCGAACTCCTATTCGGTTCATTCCGGTCCAATCCAATTCGGTCCAGGGGCGGTCCGGTCTAGTCCAGGGGTACCCCTATATAATTTGATAAGCAAATTTTAATCTAAAATTCTGAAATGATTAATTTTTTTTTCACCTAAATTTATTATTTTCAGCCCAATTTACATATTCATCACATATTTAAATAAAAAAATTTAAAAAATTTACTTTTAATAAAATAGCAAAAGAAAAATAATCTTAATAAAAAAAGGAAAAAAATTAGTCTTTAAAAATTCAAATAAAATAAAAAAGAAATTAACTCTTAAGACTTGAGACTTAAGAGTCCTTAAGAGTTAAGAGTCCAAATAAATAAAAAATAATAATCAGTCCTTAAGAGTCCTGACTCCTTAAGAGTCTACACAATAGATTCCAAATTTACTAAAGAGTCCAAATAAAATCAAAAGAAATTAAAATAATCCAAAAATAAAATGGCATTCCAAAATCATTCAAATTAAAACATCTCTCAAGTTTTAGCATTGTAATTTGCATCTAGATGACCCTTCCTTTTTTTATGCTTCCAAATCTCAACCGACAATCAATCATTCTGCGAAAAGAGATTGAGTGAATTAAATTAAATTAAGTTAAAAGAGATTTGACAATTAAACTACAATCATGTAATAAAACTCTTATGATCAAAACTATATAATATATATACACTCATTTTGAAAGAAATCATGTAAAAATAAAATATTTAGAAATCACATTGACTTACCCTTCAATCATTACTTTGGGCATGTAGGTGTTGAATTTGACGCCTCCATAGAAATAGAATCACCACACTCCCCAACGATTTCTAGACATAAAAATTTAAAAGATAAGTTAAAAAAATTTACAACATAACATAGAAGATAAAACATAATAAATCATAAAAGCTAACAAACGAATTAAATTTACTTACCTGTACCTTCCAGCTGCTTCTCAAAATCTTCCACATCATCCATTAAAGTCCTAAGACTTATTGGAGTCGAAGAAGATCGAAGCCAATTTTGTGCACATATGAGAGCCTCAGCTATTGTTGGACTTAAACTACTTCGAAAAGGGTCAATTACACGACCCGCTGTGCTAAATGTAGATTCAGAGGCCACAGTAGATACTGGTATTGCAAGTACATTGCGTGCAATCTTTGAAAGTATGCGATATCTAACTGAATTAGTTTTCCACCAAATTAGAAGGTCGAAATTATCATCTCGACCCTCACATTTGTCAGCTAGATATCTATCAACCTCTGATTTGCTTTCCAAAGAATTTTCTGACTGTAAATGTTGCTCAAATTCATCCTCCATATAGGCCTTATCATCCGATTCCATTCTCTTGAGTCTCTTGGAAGTTGAAGGGCTTACATTTTTACTTGGAGAACTTGCGGGCTCATGAGAAGTAACTATATCATCTTCCATGTATGCCTCATACAAGCGGGTAAATGCATTTTTTGCCTTCCAACTCAAATCAATGGCCTTCGTAGAATTATCTTTATACATTTTAGTCAAAGCAAAATCAAGATATCTCATTTTGTACCGAGGATCAAGAATAACCCCAACATACAGCAACATATTTTGATTATCCAAGTTCTCCCAATACTTTTCAATTTTTTTCTTCATATTTTTTGCCATTACTCTCACCACGGGGTTTTCTTCTTCACACACCTTGTTAATATCGCTTTGAATCTTCACCAACTCACGGAAAAAAACATTGCAAGTTATATATTCACCGCCTGAGAAGCGTACAGTTGCATCATGAAACAATTGAAGAAATTTCACAAATACCTTTACCTTTTCCCAGTCGGTTGTATTGGGAGGCCCTAACTTCTTTGACTTTCTCCTATTCACCACATCATCTTCATCATCATCATCATCATCATCTTCATCTCCAATACTACCAAGGAAGCCCGGATCTTCTTCCTCCAACCGATCAAAAGCCTTTCTAAATGTTAAAGCCCTCTCTAACATAAGATAGGTGGAGTTCCACCTAGTTTGTACATCTAGGCAAACAGATCCCTTGGATTGAATTTCTTCATCCTCCACACATTTTTTAAATGTGCTTAACCTTTGAGGAGATGATTTAACAAACTTCACAACTCCCCTCACCTTCGCAATAGACTCTTCAAAGTCTTTCAACCCATCACGGACGATTAAGTTTAAAATGTGGGCACAACATCGAACATGTAAAAATTCATGCTCCAATCGTATCCCTTCTAAACTTGGTTTTTTTTCTAATATAAGAAATAGCCCCATTATTAAAACTTGCATTATCAACAGTGATTGCAAGAATTTTCGGTCGCCCCCCAATCATGCAAACAACACTCTATGCCCTTACCAAGTGTCTCACCCTTGTGGTTTTCAACCAAAGAAAATGAAAGAATCCTTTTGTGTAACTTTCAATCATCATCAATAAAGTGTGCTGTGAGACACATATAGTTGAGATTTTGCACGGATGTCCATGTATCCGTGGTGAGGGAAATTCATTGCCCTTGAAGAGCATTTTTCAACTTCTTTTTTTCTTCATTAAACACATTATAGCAATCCGAGGCAATCGTAACACGGGATGGAATTCCTAGCCATCTAGGACAAACCACAAGCATAAATTGTTTGAAACCCTCCCCTTCAACAAATCTAAAGGGCAACTCATCAAGAATAATCATCTTTGCCAAGGCTTGTCGACAAGCCTCAACACTAAAAGCAACATTGACAAGTCCCCCACTACTTGAACCTCCATCAACTTTAAACCCTAGAATCGCTTGGCCCGGACCCATGATCTTCCTACCCGAAAATTTCTTACATTGTTTCTCAAGGTGATACTTCAAGCACTTCGTACCGTTTTTATTTGAATCACATGCATACGTTGCTCCACAATAATTACATGTAGCCCTAGGTTTGGTGGGATCACCACCTTCTACAATTTGAAAGTGCTCCCAAACGTATGACCTACGTTTACCTTTATGTGACCCAGATTGAATACTTACATGAGATGATATTGGATTTAAGGGTGGAGGCATTTCCTGGACCGATTCTGATTGTGTTGATTGAGGCTCCCGCACCTCATTTGTAGAAGCCTCCATCTACAGAATAAATAAACCAACAACAACACTACAACAGTCAATAAAAGAAATTAAAAATTCTGTAAAATGGGTCAACTATCCAAAAAATTCCAAAAAATAAACATTAACCACAGACCATCTAGCAATTCCCAACATTCAAAAATATTATTAGAAGCTTGATCATAAGAAATTAAGAATGACATTTCTCGGATTGCTACAGAGTACAGCCTATGGCTACACGAACCCGAAACCACATATAATATATATACGATGGAATTCCAATTTCCAAGCACAATCTCACTAACACATTTACAACTTACACAAATAATTATTATTATTTCATTTGTAGAGAATCTAGTGAACAACGGATGAGGATCGGACATGGATTTGCGATGGGCTAACAAGTAAGAAGTTAACAAATAAGTTAATAACAACGGAAGAGTTCAAGAGATGGATTAGGAAAATAAAATACCTGTGCTTCGATTTGAGACCGGACGGAAGGAGATTAGCGATGGACAACCGACGGCCAAGAGATGGACGGGTCACGGGATGGAGTCACGACGGCCAAGGGATGGACGGGATGGACTCGCGACGGCAAAGGGATGAGACACCGGACGGGATGGGGGCACTGGGTTCGACTTCCTGGAGGCTGGAGGGCTGGAGGCGGTGAGAACTGAAAATCGCAGAAGAAGAAGAAGAAATGAAGAAGAAGAAGGCGCGGGCTGCTGGGGACTTGGGGTTTTCGGTTTAGGTTAAGTTGTTTACCAAAACGGCACCGTTTTACTCAAAATTTGAGTAAAACGGCACCGTTTTACTCAATTTGCACAGCACTTAACCCATAATTTGGAGCTAAACGAGTTGGCACATAAATTAATAAAAAAATATTTAAATTGGTAATAAAATATATTAATATAGTTATAAATTTTATTCTATAGATTTAATAAATTAATACTTATAATCTTGTACTATAAGCTATATTAATTTATTAAACAATAATAAATAGTGATAAATTAGTAATAATATATTAAATAAACTATAATAATATACTTATTACTTATATATTAATAGTATAAGAATATATATTAATTATTATATATATAATATTAATATGTTAGTATATATTATATATTAAGTATGTTAATAAACTATAACTAATAGTCTAATAGTCTAATAGTCTAACAATACTATTATATTAGTATATTATATATTTATATGTTAGTAAATAGTGATAAATTAGTAATAATATATTAAATAATAATAATATACTTATTATTTATATTTTTATATTATAAGAGTATATATTAATATGTTAGTCTATATTATATATTAAGCATGTTAGTCTAATAGTCTAATAATACTATTACATTAGTATATCATATATGTTAATAAACTATAACTAATAAATAATAACACTAATACACTATTACAATTTACATTAGTATATTATATATTTATATGTTAGTAAATAGTGATAAATTAGTAATAATATATTAAATAATAATAATATACTTATTATTTATATTTTTATATTATAAGAGTATATATTAATATGTTAGTCTATATTATATATTAAGCTTGTTAGTCTAATAGTCTAATAATACTATTACATTAGTATATTATATATGTTAATAAACTATAACTAATAAATAATAACACTAATACACTATTATAATTTACATTAGTATATTATATATTTATATGTTAGTAAATAGTGATAAATTAGTAATAATATATTAAATAATAATAATATACTTATTATTTATATTTTTATATTATAAGAGTATATATTAATATGTTAGTCTATATTATATATTAAGCATGTTAGTCTAATAATCTAATAATACTATTACATTAGTATATCATATATGTTAATAAACTATAACTAATAAATAATAACACTAATACACTATTACAATTTACATTAGTATATTATATATTTATATGTTAGTAAATAGTGATAAATTAGTAATAATATATTAAATAATAATAATATACTTATTATTTATATTTTTATATTATAAGAGTATATATTAATATGTTAGTCTATATTATATATTAAGCATGTTAGTCTAATAGTCTAATAATACTATTACATTAGTATATTATATATGTTAATAAACTATAACTAATAAATAATAACACTAATACACTATTATAATTTACATTAGTATATTATATATTTATATGTTAGTAAATAGTGATAAATTAGTAATAATATATTAAATAATAATAATATACTTATTATTTATATTTTTATATTATAAGAGTATATATTAATATGTTAGTCTATATTATATATTAAGCATGTTAGTCTAATAGTCTAATAATACTATTATATTAGTATATCATATATGTTAATAAACTATAACTAATATATAATAACACTAATATACTATTACAATTTACATTAGTATATTATATATTTATATGTTAGTAAATAGTGATAAATTAGTAATAATATATTAAATAATAATAATATACTTATTATTTATATTTTTATATTATAAGAGTATATATTAATATGTTAGTCTATATTATATATTAAGCATGTTAGTCTAATAATCTAATAATACTATTACATTAGTATATCATATATGTTAATAAACTATAACTAATAAATAATAACACTAATACACTATTACAATTTACATTAGTATATTATATATTTATATGTTAGTAAATAGTAATAAATTAGTAATAATATATTAAATAATAATAATATACTTATTGTTTATATTTTTATATTATAAGAGTATATATTAATATGTTAGTCTATATTATATATTAAGCATGTTAGTCTAATAGTCTAATAATACTATTACATTAGTATATCATATATGTTAATAAACTATAACTAATAAATAATAACACTAATACACTATTACAATTTACATTAGTATATTATATATTTATATGTTAGTAAATAGTGATAAATTAGTAATAATATATTAAATAATAATAATAATATACTTATTATTTATAAATTATTACTAATACTTTATCTAGATATACTATAATTTATATTTTTATATTATAACTAGTCAACTACTAGTCTACTATAAATCATAATATGTTAATATTATAAGAATATATATTATATATTAATATTTTATAATGTTAATATATATTAATATTAATATTAAAATTTATATATTATTATTTATATATTTATATATACATATATTAAAAAAAAAAAAACCTGTAGAGATTTGGTCCGGTCCGGTCCGGTCTAGGGGGGTGAACTCCCTGGACCGGGACCGGACCGAATTTTTTCAGTCCATATCTTTTTTGGACTGGACCAGACCGGACCAGTCCGGTCCGGTCCCGGTCCGGGAGAACCGGTCCGGTCCGGTCTGCCGGTCCGGTTCGGTCCTTTTACACCCCTACTAGAAGGTCCCATAAGATCAATGTGTAACAACTCTAAGAGTCGTTTGGTCAGGATATTTGTTGTGTTCTTGTGGGCTGCTCGAACTTGTTTTCCCACTTGACATGATCCACAAACAGATGTCTCCACTTTACCAAGTTCGGGCAGTCCTATCACCATTTCTTTCTTAGCAATCTTAGATAAATTTCTGTGATTCATATGCCCAAGTTTTTGATGCCAAAGAATAATGACCTCAATTTTAGTACTATTGCAGCTGTACTGTGAAGTGGGAGCGACACCATAGCAATTATTAGAGGTCCTGATTCCTTGCATCAAGCATTGTCCATTGTTATCAGAAACAATGCACATATCCTTTGAGAACCGAACTTCAGCACCATTATCACACATTTGGCTTATGCTGAGAAGATTTGCTTTTAATCCGTCAACATATAGAACTTCTCTCAATGCCAGTAGTCCAGTAATGTTAATTTCACATTTTCCAATTATGTTCGCTTTTCCACCATCTCCAAATGTCACTGTCCCACATTTGTACTCTTCAATTGTCTTAAAAAGAGTTCTATCACCAGACATATATTGAGAACACCCACTATCAAGATACCACAATGATTTGTTCTGGGTTTTCAAAGCAATGTGAGCAATGTGACATGTGTCTCTTTCCTCTTTCCTCCTTCTTGATCCACACTCTTTTGATTTTTGGAGAGTTGATTTGCACAGTCTTCTGGATACTTGTCAGGTTGTCTATCTTAGCATTTAAACGATCATTTTGTCTAGTGAGAACCATGACTTGATCCCACAGATTTATATGACTTCTTCTTGGTTGTCTCATTTTATTTCTTACAGAGAGCTTCTTGAGCTCATAACAGTTTGGCCGGATGTGACCATACTTGCCACAATTATGACAAATGCGGTATTCTTTGTGAGTTTGTTGTTTCTTGAAAGGCAAGTCATACTTAGGAGCTTTTCTGGTAAGTCTTTTAAATTTCAAACAATCTGTTTTCACATGACTCATCTTCCCACAGTGATGACATACGGGTCTCGTATTGTGAGTTTTTTGTTTCTCTTGAGATAAAACAAATTTTTGGGCATGTATAGCTTTCTTTCCCTTTGCTAGTGAGTGATTCTTATTGTGAGTGGACTCACGAATAGATGTTGTTTTCACCATGATATTTTGAGGAGTTTTGGAGCTCGTACCCACTTCAAACTTTCCTGCAACATATCCTATTCCACTCTTATCTCCTGAAGGCTTCTCAAGAGTTAGGATTTTTTCCAGATTCTGTTTCCCACTGGAAAATGCTCGCAATCTTCTATTCAGCTGGATTAACTCATTTTCCTTAGTTTTCACAGCATCTTCCAAAGACTCATTTTTCTTTCGTAATTGATCAGTCAAAATATAGGCTTCATTCAGTTTGCCTTGAAACTCTTCATTTTCTTGTTTGCACATACTTATCTTTTCAATCTGTGCTTTGTTGACTTTTCTCAATTTTACGCACTCCTTGTAAAGTTTCTCATAAATTTCTTGCAGCTGATCTTCACACTCGGACTCATCTTCAGGTATGTTACAATCATCGGAAGCTTGTTCATTGCACTGATCTATGTCTCTAACAGAAGATGTAAAAGCCATGTAGTTAAGATTCCTTTTGGGAGTGGAGTTGTCAGATGAGTTACTTGATTCAGACTTACTTTCACTTAGAGAAGCAATCTTTTCCTTTTCTTTGCTCCTTTTATAATTTGCACACTTCGAGCGAATGTGACCAAATCCATGACATTCATGACACAGTACTTGTATCTTGTCCTTGTCAGTCCTATTGTAATTGTTGGAGACTCTTTCCTTGTTTTCTGAGCTTGACCCCTCATTATATCTCCCAAACTTCTTCTTCCTTGGTCTTTGGCTCCTATGCTTTCTAGTTACAAACATTTTTCTAAACCTCTTAGCATAAAATGCTATTTCTCTGTCACTCATCGCTAATTCATCGAATGACTCATCTGACTTCTCTTGAATTGTATTAAGAGCAATAGACTTGCTCTTTTTATCCAACGGCAGAGTATGTTCATAAGTTTGCAGGGAACCCACCAGCTCTTCTATTCTCATGACGTCTAAGTCTTCGCTTTCCTCAATTGCAGTGACCTTGGGACAAAATCTCTCAGGTTGAGATCTGAGAACTTTTCTCACAACTCTATTTTCTAGGATTTTGTCTCCCAAGTTGAACCGAGAGTTTACAATGTCATTCAATCTTACATAAAAGATATCAAATGTTTCATCCTCCTTCATTCTAATTTCCTCAAAGCTGGTGGTAAGCATTTGGAGTTTAAAATTCTTTACAGCCCTAGTTCCCTCGTGAGTGACCTCAAGAATTGTCCAAGCCTCTTTGCTTGTATTACACATGGAGATTCATTTGAACTCCTCCTAGGATACGGCCATGAAAATTGCATTTAGGCATCTACTATTCCAGTTAATTTCACTCAACTCATCTGATTATCGCCCAAAGAATAACGCGGTCGTTTGCAGTATAACTTTGGGGTGTCGATTCCACAGGGAGATGGATTGAGAAATTGAAGAACAGTAACGAAATTAACAAAAAGATTTAGATGAGTGCGAAAAGTAAAGCATCGGGAATCCTTTGTATATAATTGGTATTTTAATTATTTTCGATTCATTAATAACTCAATTGAAAATTCTATGTCCAAATTTTCAATCGGAAAATAAAACATTAATAACCAGATTTAAATCAAATGTAATCTTTTGAAAAATCATTCGTCACAATATGAGAACAGGAATTGTTATCGATATTAAAGAAATTCAACGTCGACAATATACTCGTAGAGCAATATTGCAGTAGAGAATTAAATTAAAATAGATAACCAATTGAACCAAACATAATCAAAGGATTATTGCATTTAATAGAAAAAGCATGACTGAATCTATAAATGAAATAAATTCTAAGATTATTTGGTGACGAAAACATTTATAATAAATTTCGAATGAACAAAAGAATTTAATATTTGAAGAACACATATATGAATAAAAAACAATTACAAATACCATCATATATACAAATTCATCCCTAGCTCTACTAGAAAATTAGTTACACATATTGAAAATATGCAACAAAAATTCTCTAAGGGATAATATGGAAGAGCCAACCATTATTTTCTTCTCTCTTCTTTGGTTTTTCTTTTCTTTTCTCAAGCTCTAAAAAACAATGTATCTTCCAAGGCATCCAAGCACACTAAGCATGGTCTTAGAACACACACCCCTCCCTTCTATTTATAAGCATCCTTCATGCAAGTTGTCATGACAAAATCATCACAATTTCAACTTGTTTTTCCATGTGCCATTCTTGAATCCAAGTGATTTGTGAGTTGTCATTTTGATCATTTGTTTTCCCACTATGCATGAGCTGGATTTTGCTTGTAGGTTGAGTGTTTCAATTTTGCTTCTCTATCTATTAGTTGTCTTGTATGACTTAATATCTTGTGGTCAAATAATTTGTCTTGAAGAAACTTGAGTGCACTTCATCTTGTATTTGGATTTGATGCAAGTGGCTGAAAAATATCCAGGAACGTCAAGTGCAGGTGCGTCCACTTGATGGTCGATTTTGTCTTATATTGAGTGGATATATCTTCAAACATAAAACATAAAAGTTATAGATATTTCTCTTGCGGTTCTAGATCATCTTGAATCAGCTCAATCGGAGATTGGATGAGAGAGTTATGCCCATATTACGAAAAGATGTCAAAACTGTCTAAAATTCCGCAATTATCTTCATTTGCTCCTAATGCCTCTATTTGTGTCCTAAATCAAAATATAAGAATAATGATTATATTTAGGCATCAAATAAGAATAAAGTATTTAAACATTAAGAGAGGAAAATATGACATTTTATATTCTAATCAATATATTAAATCATGCTTATATCTATCTCAAGATAAATGACCATTAATTTTAATAACATGAGTTATATCCATTATTTTCTCATTTCTTTTAGTATTTAAATAGAGTATTTAGAGTGCATTTTTGTGCACTCATCATCATCCTTTGAGTAGTTGTCCACGTCTGTGGAAACTTCTAGCCTCATATCTACTTTAAATAGAGACTATATTTCACTATGTTTAAAAATTATTTCTAGGTTCAAAAGTGATCAAAAGTACATTTTCAGATCCAAATTGTAAATTTCAATTTTTTAAATATGGATATAATTTTAAAAATTATTAAAATTTTAAATTTTCTAATGCATAGTTTGTATAAGTTGTAGAGCATTAATTTTTTTAACTATATAGTTTTTTAGAAAGGCAATTTCGGAAGCATGGCTTTGAAACTTGATATGTCAAAGACTTTGAAACTTGACATATGAAAAGCTTATGATAAATTAGAATGAGTTTATCTTAAGGCTATTCTAAAGAAGTTGGGATTTAATGAGAAGCTGATAAGCTGATTATGAATTGTGTGACCACAATTTCATATTCTGTGATGGTGAATGGAAAGCCAGGAAATGTTATCTACCCTAGTAGGGGATTAAGACAAGGGTTTGCCCTCTCCCCTTGTCTTTTTATCCTATGGGGAGGGAATTTAAGTGCAATGATGGGAGAGGTTGAAGCTGTGAATAAAATAAGAGGTGTTGATGTGGCAAGGGGAGGTATAAGGGTGAACCACTTTATGTTTGTTTGTTGTCAACTGTATTTGATTTTGTAGAGCAAGATTTTCAAATTGGCATTTTATACATAATAATTTACATAAATATGAGAAGGGTTCTAGTCAAATGTTAAATAAATAGAAATCCTCATTATTTTCCAGTTCAAATACAACGGTGGATTTTAAAGACTAAATTATTCGAGAAGCTTGAGGGATGGTATGTGGTAGGTATGAGAAGTATCTTGACTTCCCCTTTATGGTAGGAATAGTAAAAATAAACACTTTCAAGAGTGTCAAGGAAAGGATATGGCAAAAAATTAACGATTGGAAAACTACTTTTTAACTCATGCAGGGAAAGATCAAGTTCTTATAAATATAGTTCTCCAAGTCATTTCCACTTATATGATGAGTATTTTTAGGCTACCTAACAGCTGTGTAAGGAAATGTCTAATTTGATTTCTAGATTTTGGTGGGGTGGCAAGGTTGGGGAGAAAAAAATTCATTGGAAGAGTTGGGCTAAGATGAGAGTTTCTAAATCTTGTGATGGTTTTTGTTTTAGAGATTTTGAATCATTTAATAAAGAAATGCTTGTAAAGCAATGCTAGAGGTTTTTGCAATATTCAAATTCTCTGCAAGTCCCTATAGTTATTTATAAAAACTTTCTTTTAGAGAAATTTTATTTACAATCTTGAGTGGGGGATTGCGTGTGCAAATCCATTGATGTATGGTATAAAAGGAAAAATGCATCAATTTGAGAAGGATTTTATTGTAATTTTCAATTTGTTTTTTAAATATAACTATTTGGACTTGCATGAGTAGTCCCCATTTGATGATTGTATATAGAATAACTCTTTTATATATATATATATATTATGACATGGCAAGTTTCATATGTTAAAATGGATAATTAGTATGAAAGTATTGAAAATGTGTTATGAAATTTAAAGATAGGAACTACTATTGCAAAAGAGAAATAAGAAATTCTCTTTGAAACTCTTAAGAACTGAAACTTTCTTTCTTTCTCTATATTTTATTATGAATTTCATTACAACTGAAACCCCTATTTATAGACTTTGAAATTACTATGCAAGTTACTATGCAAGTCACTATGCAAGTCACTATGCGGAATTTAAAATAATAGTGGTGGGGTCATTCACATAATTTTAGTGGTGGGACAGGGGGGCGACTGTCGACGTTCGTTCATTACACTCCCCTTTAAATGACCGCCAATAAGGAATCTGCCTCGTTAAAATCTTGCCAAATAAAAACTCAGTGGGAAGAAAAATCAATGGCGAAGGAAAAAGAGTACAGTCTTCTTATATATCCACAAGTGCTTTAAGATTACCTCATTAAAACCTTGCAGAGGAAAACCCAGTGGGACAAAACCTCAGCGAAGGAAAAAGAGTACAATCAGCACATTTACTCCCCCTGAAAAGTGCATGACAAAAGATCTTTAAGTCTTCACATTCCAATGTTATGCACAATCTTCTTGAATGTGGAAGTTGGTAACGCCTTTGTGAATAAATTTGCTAGATTATCACTAGATCGTATCTGTTTGACATCAATTTCACATTTCTCTTGAAGTTCATGAGTATAAAAGAATTTAGGTGAAATATGTTTGGTTCTGTCACCTTTGATATATCCTCCTCTGATTTGAGTGATACAAGCAGTATTATCTTCATATAAGATTGTTGGGCTATTATTGATCATAGTAAGTCCACACTTTTTCTGGATATGTTGAATAACTGATCTCAACCAAATACACTCTCGACTTGCTTCATGAATAGCAATGATCTTTTAGTGATTTGAAGAAGTAGCAGATAGTGTCTGCTTAACAGATTTCCATGATATGGCAGTATCTCCATAAGTAAATGAATATCCAGTTTGAGATCTACCTCTGTGTGGGTCTGAAAGATAACCTGCAACTGCATACCCAATCAATTCTGGACTTGAACCACGTTGATAAAATAATCCCATATCAACCGTACCATGAAAGTAACGAAGGACATGTTTAATGCCATTCCAATGCCTTCGAGTTGGTGCAGAACTATATTTTGCAAGCAGATTAATTGAGAATGTAATATCTGATCGAGTGCAATTTGCAAGATACATCAAAGCTCCAATTGCACTGAGATATGGTACTTCAGGACCAAGAATTCCTTCATCGTCATCACAAGGACGGAATGGATCTTTCTTCACACATCAAGTGTTCGAACAATCATTGGAGTACTCAGGGGATGAGATTTGTCCATATAAAAATGCTTTAGGACTTTCTCAGTGTATATGGACTGATGAATAAAAATTCCATTTGGCAAGTGCTCAAGTTGCAGGCCGAGACAAAGTTTTGTTTTGCCAAAATCTTTCATTTCAAATTCATTTTTTAAATATATAGCGGTTTTTGAGATCTCTTCAGGAGTTCCCACAATATTTAAATCATCAACATAAACCGCAATAATGACAAATCCGGATTCTGATTTCTTAATAAAAATATATGGGCATATAAGATTATTCTCAAATCCTTCTTTCAATAGATATTCGCTTAAGCGATTATACCACATGCGTCCGGATTGCTTCAACCCATATAAAGATCTTTGTAGTCTGATTGAGTACATATTTCTAGATGTACTTGTAGATGCTTCAGGCATCTTATATCCTTTAGGAATTTTCATATATATGTCATGGTCTAAGGATCCATATAAATATGCAGTGACCACATCCATCAACCGCATTTCTAATCCTTTTGTAACAACCAGACTAATCAAAAATCTAAATGTGATTGCATCCATAACGGGAGAGTATGTTTCTTCATAATCAATCCCGGGTTTCTACAGGAAGCCTTGTGCAACAAGCCGTGATTTGTATCACACAATTTCATTTTTCTCATTACATTTTCGTACAAATACCCATTTATATCCAACAGGCATCACACCCTTTGGTGTTTGGACAACAGGTCCAAATACTTCTCGTTTTGCTAGCGAATTTAATTCAGCTTCAATAACTGTTTTCTATTTTGGCCAATCATTTCTACGTCGACATTCTTCGACGCTTTTTGGCTCACTTTCTTCATTACTTCTGGTAATGTCAAGGGCCATTTTATATGAAAATATGTTGTCGACAACAGTTTTATTTCTATCCAAAATTTCTCCAGTTTTCATGAAATGTATTGAGATCTCATTATTTTCAGGTACCTGTTCCTCTTCAGGGGAAAACATTTCATGACATACCTCTTCAGGAGGTCACTTTTTAGGAGATTTATACTCTTCAAGAGTTTCCTTTTCAAGAGGTTCTGGAATAGAAGATTTAAGCTCTTTAGGAGCACCAATTATATTTGTGACCTGTATTGTGAGTACGTGTTCTTCAGGAACACCAAATTCATTTTGTATTCTTTTCCTTCTGGGAATTTTATCTTTTGCACCAATAGGTCTTCCACGCTTCAGGCGTATTTTAGATTCACCTATTGCCGTTTTGACAATTTGTCCTTCAGGGACTTCAATCCTTACTGGAGTATTAACAGTAGGAATATAAGATTTTACTACACCTTTAGTGTCAGTAAATACATCCGGTAACTGATTTGCAACATTTTACAAATGAATAATCTTTTGAACTTCCCGTTTACATTCATTTGTAGGAGGATCAAAATGAGACAGGGTCTTATTATCCCAAGTAATATCTTATCGTGCTTCAGGCACCGATTTTTCTTTACCCATTAACGGAAAATTTGATTCGTCAAAATTACAATCCTCAAAACGTGCTTTAAACATATCCCCTGTAAGGGGTTCAAGGTATCTAATAATGGATGGAGAATCAAAACCAACATATATCCCAAGTCTACTTTGAGGGCCCATTTTTGTACGTTATGGAGGTGCAATTGGAACATATACAGCACATCCAAAAGTACGAAGATGAGAAATATTTGGTTTTTGACCAAATGCAAGCTGTAATGGAGAATATTTATGATATGCAGATGGTCTAATACGAATTAGAGATACTGCATGAAGTATAGCATGTCCCCAAGCAGAAACAGGTAGTCTTGATTTCATAAGTAAAGGTCTAGCGATTAGTTGAAGTCTTTTGATCAAAGACTCACCTAAACCGTTTTTTGTGTGTGTATGAGCAACAGGATGTTCAACATCTATTCCTATTGACATGCAATAATCATAAAAAATTTGAGATGAAAATTCACCTGCATTATCCAATCGAATGGTCTTAATCGGATACTCAGGAAATTGTGCTCGTAGTTTAATTATCTGAGCAAGAAGTCTCGCAAATGCAACATTTCTAGTGGAAAGAAGAAAAACATGTGACCATCGACTAGATGCATCAATTAGAACCATAAAATATCTAAATGGTCCACTTGATGGATGAATAGGCCCACATATATCTCCGTGAATCCTTTGTAAAAAGGATGGAGATTCAACAATGACTTTTAAGGGAGATGGTCTAATAATTAACTTACCTTGAGAACATGCAGAGCACGGAGATTCATTGGGTAGAAATATCTTTTGATTCTTTAAGGGATGCCCATGCGAATTTTCAATAATTCGTCTCATCATTGTAAAACCCGGATGTCCAAGGCGATCATGCCAAGTCATAAAAATTTTAGGGTCAATGCACTTCTGGTGCATTACCACATATGATTCAATTGTTCTCATTTTTGTATAATACAATCCAGAACATAGAGCAGGCAGTTTTTCTAATACGAGCTTCTGGCCCGATATTATTTTAGTAATAAGAAGATGCTCTTTACTGCCTTCATTGGTCGTTTCAATATGGTAATCATTACGACGTATATCTTTGAAACTCAATAAATTTCTTCTGGATTGTGAAGAGAATAGAGCATCATCAATACAAAATTTGGTGCCATTAGGCAACACAATATAAGCTCTTCCGGAGCCCTCAATTAAATCCGATGAACCTGATATGGTATGGACATAGGCTTTACTTAGTGTTAGATTTTGAAAATATTTCTTTTCTTTGAGAATTGTGTGAGTTGTAGTACTGTCAGCCAGACATATATCTTTATCATTCAACTCAGAGATAAAAAGCTCATCAATGTGATCCATGATTCTACAAAATATACAAAACTTTTATTACTGATAGAAAGAAAATACATTAATTGAGTGGAACACTTCCATCTCCAATTAAGTGTTCAATACTACCTTCAGGATGATTAAAGAAATCAGATACATCAATATGAGTAATGTCTACATCTACTGAATCTAATAAATCATCTGATGGTTCTACTAAATTTGTTTCATGCACTTTATTCTTTCCTTTAATAGAACCTTGATATAAATCAGCTAAGTGCCTGGCCGTACGACAGGTACGTGACCAATGTCCAGTCATTCCACATCTATGGCACACCTCTTCACTTTTCTTTGAAGAATTATTCTGAAGATTTTTACCCCTTTCTGAATTGTACCACTTCTAGTGATATGGTATATTATAATCCCTTTTAATGTTGTCACTCCTGGGACTAAAATTTCTATAATTTCTCCTACTACGTCCACGCCTCCAATTTCTTCTAAAGGATGCACCATTCACTTTTGGGAATGATGCAAACCTATTACCATTCATTTCAGGGAATGATATTGAGCCAGTAGGGCGTGACTGGTGGCTTTCTAATAAGAATTCATTATTCTTCTCAGCTACTAGAAGACATGATATAAGTTCAGAATATTTCTTGAACTTTCTCTCTCGATACTGCTGCTGCAGGAGCACATTCGAGGCATGAAATGTAGTAAAAGTCTTCTCTAGCATATCATCATCGGTGATTTTCTCACCGCATAATTTTAATACTGAGCTTATTTTAAAAAGTGCAGAATTATACTCACTAACACTTTTAAAATCTTACAACCTCAGGTGCATCCATTGAGAACGAGCTCTTGGGAGGATGACAGTCTTCTGGTGTTCATACCTCTCCCTTAAATTGTTCCACAAAATATAGGGATCTTTTACTGTGAAATATTCAGTTTTCAATTCTTCATAAAGATGGTGGCGAAGGAAAATCATTGCTTTAGCACGTTCCTGCAGGGATGTTTGATTTCCTTCTTTAATAGTTTCTCGCAGGTTCATTGCATCAAGATGTATTTCAGCATCAAGTATCCAAGATAAATAATTTTTCCTAGATATATCAAGAGTAATAAATTCCAATTTTGTAAGATTTGCCATTTTAGAGGAATAAGGCCACTAGCTTCAGAATTAGTAGAACCGTCGTACTGATAACGTATTATGAAACTTAAAAATAGGAACTACTATTGCAAAAGAGAAATAAGAAATTCTCTCTGGAACTCTTAAAAACTGAAACTTTCTTTCTCTCTATATTTTCTTATGAATTTCATTACAACTGAAGTCCCTATTTATAGATTTTGAAATTACTATGCAAGTCACTATACAAATCACTATGCAGAATTTAAAATAATAATGGTAGAGTCATTCACATAATTTTAGTGGTGGGACAGAGGGCGACTGTCGATCGTTCATTACAAAATATACATATTAATTATTATATTGACATAAGGGAACTCAATATTTAAACGAGTCTTTTTATTACTCTACACAAATAATTACTAATTATTTAATTGTTCATTTTAATGACACATTAGTAAGTTGGTACTAATCTTATCATACTTAAATCACGTCATTTTGGGAATTTATAAAGTTACCCTCAAAAACCATAAGTATAGATTATGTAATCACTGTTACAATAATAATTCATGATATTTTCATGTGGGCAAATGTGGAATTGAATAATGTTATGACATGGGTAATTACTTGGCCATGCATGGATATGAGAAGATATCCTCTTTTCTTTAGTGACGGATGCAACTTGTGAAATTCTCCATCAGTCAGTCCTACTTGGCCCCAACTCATCATACCTAACTAAAGCCATGAATAGATTTATTGCTTTAGTACCTAGTGGAGATCATCCCTGGACCCTAATATATATTCTTGAAAAAACAATCCACCGAATATTTTTTTAATATATTCTTCTATAAGATCCACTATGATCACTACACTCAAGATCCCTTAGAGGTAAAAAAATACCCATTGCAGACAAGGACATTCCATAAATTTCTAATAATTTTTTTATTAAAAAAAAATGCAACTTTATTTCCTATATATATAATTTTTTATGTATTTTTTTATACAGTCTATTAATATGATTAATTGTATGATTTTTAAAATATAAAATAATTATTTTAGTTAATTATATAAATAATATAAATATAATATATATGTGCTTTAAGGCTCCATTTATTTTATTTTAAAATCTCATCTCATCTAATCTCATCTAATAATTATACTTTTTTTTAAATTTCAATACAAAATAATATAAATAAGTTTACTTTTTCAAATTTTAATATAAAAATTATATTAAAAAAATATTTTATAATAATATTTTATTTTTATTTTTATTTTTATTTTAATCTCAACTTATCTCATTTTATTTTTAAAAATAAATCAAATTTTTTTTGACATGTGATATGCCGCCACATGGCATTCTACATTAGCATAAAAGATTCAGTTTGATATTATATATACTCTTTCAGAAATGATACCATAACTATCAATTTATAATTATTTTATTTAATTTTTTAATTTTACTTAGTGATTAAGAATGTGCATATTAATAAAATTATATATATTTATATTTTTTTAATAATTAAAAATGTTAAAAGAATAATTTAAAAAATAAAAAATACTATTACACTAATAAATTATAAAAATATTATTAAAAAAATCGTACGTCTATCTTCACTCATATTCTTCGGTTTACTGTTCATCACGCGACAGGTACTAGGCATGGTGGTCGGAATGAATTATACTCGGGGACAATGATAGACAAATGCACATAGCTCAAGAAATGGCCCTACCTACATTCCTAAATAATATGAAAAGGAAGATATAGAACTGGAAGATATTTAGTCTTGGAAGTTGATTTTATTTTATTATTATAAATTTATAATTTTTTTAAATTTTCATATTTAATAAAATAAACAAATTTTTTCAAGTCTTAAAATAATAATAATAATAATAATAATAAATATTATTTTAATAATATCTCATTTAATTTTTAAAATTTATCTCAAATTACCATCTAAATCATAGCTTAGAAGTCCCTGAACAACAACCTTTTATAATTAAAACTAAGGAATAATGGAAATTTCATGTGCATAAGAAGAGAGAAACTATTTTCTTATTTAGTGAGACGAAATAAGATAGTTTTAAATTAAAGTTAAATAAAATATTATTATAATATTATTATTATTCTAAAATTTGAGAAGATTAAATTATTTATTATATTTTATATGTAAATGTTTAAAAATATAATAATAAGATAAAACTATTTTTATATCGAGACTTAAAAAGAGAGGCATCTTTGTGGTTGGCAAGCTAATTAAGTTTGAGATCCCAAATTGAGTAGTAGATAAAGGCTGGTCGGAGATCCTATATATTACTTAGAAATCATAAATTATTTGGAATAGAAAAATTCTCATGGTTTACAATAATTTCAAGAGTTCTAGTTATAACTATGATTAATATTGGAATATAATTAGCCTACATGGTTTGGAGTCATGGACTTCTTTTGAGTTATGACTATTGAAAGCAAAACCACTTCTTGGTCAACCAAATTGAGTTTAATATCAACGACTATTAATGAATTAAAAGATCCCGTATTATTTAGGAAAGAGAATTAAGTTCTTAATTAATATTTTGGGATTGTGACAAAATAAAAGTTATATTGAGATGTAAATTTCTACCTAGATTAATGAGTTTTTACATGATGGCAACAAAAGCTGATCATTATATAATAGTCGGGATCGTAATGTGCAATACACATTTGTCTAGTTACAAAAAAAAAAAAAAAAATTGGTAAAAAAGATCATATGTTATACAATAAAAAAGTTATGTCTACTTATGTAATTAAAAAATATCTAAGAATAGTTTATTCAAAATCACTTTATTTTATTTTATTTGGTTCTTTTATTTTATACTAATTTATTTAATTTTATTTAGTTTTCATGTAATTTATTTGATTTTTTTTGTTTTTTATTTTGTTGCCCAGATGACTAACACAAGAGGGGGGGTGAATTGAGTTGTATTTAAAAAAATAACAATTATAAATCAAATATATAATATATAATATAAAATATAAAAAAAAATATGAAACAACAATAAATATAAAGAGTAAGGGTAAGAGAGAAGCAAACTCAGTATGTTAACGAGGTTCGGCCCCACTGCCTACGTCCTCGCCTCAAGCTACCCCTTGAAGATCCCCAAATCCACTATTCAATCTCCTTTAGGTGGAGATAAAAACCTATTACACCTTTGAGCAGCACCGCTCCAAAGAATCCGTGTAGAACACCCTCTACACTTCCAATCACCTCACACTTGGTGATTTAACTATTCTCCGTGTAGAACACCTTCTACACTTCCAATCACCTTACACTTGGTGATTTAACTATTCCCCATATAGAACACCATCTACACACACAAGAGTTATACGCACCCTCTTACAAATACAAGAGTTGATAGTGGGTAGACTATCAAAATACACTCATCAATGAGTGAGATAGAAACAATACAGCGCAACCTATATCTCTCTCAACAAAAACAAGAATTAAGGCTCAATGCTTAGAGAAGAGAGAATGAAAGTTTTGAATGAATGTTGTATGCTCTTGGTGTTGTATATGTGAACCTCTTAAATGATCTATTTATAGGCATATGAGACTTCATATTCAAATTTAAAAAGATTCACATGTCAAAAACATCAACATTCACATTTCAAAAATTTTAAATCAAATCTTTTTACTTTTTGCATGTGACAAAAGGAGCACAGTTTACTTTTCAAAAATTTCAAATCTAATCTTTTACTTTTTGCATATGACAAAAGGAGCACACTTTACTTTTCAAAATTTTCAAACAAAGATATCTACCTTTTGCATTAGTCAAGAAAAGCATCCATCACTGTTGAAAATATTTAAATAAAACATGCACATGTGAAAGATAACAATCAATCATTTTAATATTTTCAAAATTCAAACCTTTAATCATGTCATGCACATGTGAAAGATGACAATCAAGCATCTTAATATTTTCAAAATTCAAACCTTTAATCATGTCATGCACATGTGAAAGATGGCAATCAATCATCTTAATATTTTTAAAATTCAAACATTTAATCATGTCATACACATGTGAAAGATGACAATCAAGTATCTTAATATTTTCAAAATTCAAACCTTTAATCATGTCATGCACATGTAAAAGATGACAATCAATCATCTTTCAAAATTTTCAAAATTCAAACAATTAATCATGTCATGCACATGTAAAAGATGACAATCAATCATCTTTCAAAATTTTCAAATTTAATTTTCAAAATATTCATGCACATGTGGAAAATATATTTTAATGCTTTAAGATAAAATATTAATTTTGAGCCTTAATCCTAATTTCAAATTTTTAAGAGATTTACAAAATTATTCTACGATTTTAATGTGAACTTGTTCCCTTCTTGCTCATGCTTTCTTCCTTGATGTGCTTGATTCTATTGTGTGGACAACTTGAGTTTGAGACTCCTTTATTTTTTGAATTCATTTGTTATCATCAAAATCCATGTGTAAATTTACATGAAACTTGAAACCTTGAGTTTAACAATCTCCCCCTTTTTGATGATGACAAATATTTGATAGAACCTGAAACCTGTATTAATACTTAAGCTCACCCTGAGAATGTGCGTTAGTTTTTCAAGCAAAAATATAAATATAATTCCAAGCATATATAACAAGTTTAGCAATTTAAACAATGTTAATGTTCTAGTCTAAAACTTCTCCCTCTTTTGGCATCATTAAAAAGGAATCATAATTAGTTCAATAAGATATATTCCTACAATAACCAATAGATAAATAAAACGCTGCGTTAGTAGAGATTGTAGAAGTTAGAACCACCCGTGTCCGACAAAACCTGCAAACGTTAAAACCGAATTTTATCATCTCGGTGCGGAAAAATATTTAAATCCGCTTGATGTTATTGACGAATTAGATGTTTCAGAGATTTGAAGTTGAATAATTAAAATTATTTGTGTCCGACAAAGACAGCAAAAGCTGCAGGCCTAGCTCTGGCAATGCGATGCGGAGTCATGCATGTCCGACAAAACCTGCAAATGTTGGAAGTCTGACTCTGGCAATTCGGTGCGGAGCCACGAGTGTCTGACAAAACCTGCAAAGGTTGGAGGCCTAGCTCTAATAGTCGGTGCGAAAGCAGATTTAAATCCACGTGATATTGTTGAAAAATTAAATATTATCGAGATTTGAAAGTTGTTGTTTAAAAGACCATTTTCACCTATCGGATACTCAAATAAATTTTCACCCCATTCATTGATCCAGTTTCTGTTTATTCAAAACGATAGAATGGTGGAAAAAATTTCGTCTGATAATCTTTCAGATTTGAATCAGGAACCGTCTCAACCAGTCATTTTATCTCATGAGGTTGTCAACACCATGATAGAAGCAGAAATGCATTTTTCAAATAGGACTGATTCTGAGGTTGTTGCAGCATCAAGAACTCTCAGTACTCAATATGCTGCCTCTGTTACGACCATGTCTCGAAAATTACTAGCGAGGGCAAATGAGGTTGATTGACTTAACAATCAAATATCTGTTCTGTATCAAAAGCTTGCAAATAAAGGCAGAAAGAATAAGAGGTTAAAGCAAGAAAATAAAGATTTGACGGAATTAGCTCGTGTTGTGAAACTTCAAATAGAAGAATCGGAACGAGTAAGAGTTCAAGCACAGAGTCAACATCAGCAGATAATGGCAACGTTTCACGAGAGAAACATGGACAATTATAATTAATCTCGCTAACTTAGTTCGGTAACTTTTGATAATATGCATCCGGCATATCTTGTAAGCTTGACTAAGTAAGATTTGAAGAGATTACAGTTTGTCTTCTACTTATTTCCATCTTTATAAAAGCAATCCTTAGTTTTATCTAATCCGCATCAAATCTTCTTTTCATTGTTGTAGTTCATCTTCATTCTCACTTTACAAAATTTTAATGGCTCATCAATTCTCCTTCAGTGCTTCTCGTGATCTATCTATTTCTGCATCTGTCGTAAGTGCCATGAAGCAGCAAAATATTGATTTGGCTAATAAATCAGATCATGATGCCATTTACGAGCTTGTGGGTCTCGGGACTCGATACTCATCTTCCATTGTTGTTTTTTCCGCTCGGTTGCAGTCCAAAACTCGTGAGATAGAGAAGCTTAATGAGAAGATCCATATTTTTCAACGACTTGTTCAAGAGTCTAACAAAAAAATAGTAGACTTAAAACAACAGAATAAGAATTTAAAATCCTTACTTGCCTCTGCATTTCGATTGCCTAATCCTTTAGACAAGGATGGCATGATGAATTATGAGGAGCAAATGCATTTAAATGATGAGGCTAAACGTCTCAAGTTTCTGTAGGTCATTTGAGATAATGGAATAAAAGTATCTAACAGACATTCATGGCATGCATAATTTCTATTTATCTTCTAATCATGCATAGTTTATCTTCTGGTAGGGGTTTTGTGAAAATTTCTGCCAATTGATCATGTGTACTAGTGAATTCTAATACAATATCCCTTTTCTGAACATGATCTCTAAGAAAATGATATCTAATTTCAATATGTTTGGTTCGAGAATGTTGTATTGGATTCTTTGAAAGATTTATAGCACTTGTATTATCACATTTGATTGGAATGTGATTATACATAAGTTTAAAATCCTCAAGTTGTTGCTTCATGTAAAGAACTTGAGCACAACAACTACCCGCAGCAACATATTCTGCCTCAGTAGTAGATAGTGCAACGGAATTTTATTTTTTACTAAACCAGGAAACTAGTGCACAATCTAAGAAGTGACATGCTCCACTAGTGCTTTTTCGATCTATTTTACAGCCAGCATAATCTGCATCTGTGTAACTGATTAGATCAAAAGATGTGTGCTTAGGGTACCATAACCCTAAGTTAATTGTACCACTAAGATATCTAAGAATGCGCTTAACTGTAATTAAATGTGATTCTTTTGGAGATGATTGAAAGCGTGCACATAAACACACACTAAACATAATATCTGGTCTACTGGCTGTCAAATATAATAAGTTACCAATCATATCTCGATATACCTTCAAGTCAACTGGTTTACCGGTTTCATCTTTATCAAGTTTAGTGGATGGGCTCATTGGTGTTCCAGTTTCCTTAACACCTTCCATCCCAAACTTTTTCAGCAATTCCTTAATATATTTCGATTGATTGATGAATGTCCCACTTTTTGCTTGCTTAATTTGCAATCTGAGAAAAAATGTAAGCTCTCTCATCATGCTCATTTCAAATTCTTCCTGCATAGTCTTAGCAAAAACTTGGCACATATTTTCATTAGTAGCACCGAATATTACATCATCAACATAAATCTGAATTAAAAGAATATCATCATCTTCGTATTTAATGAAAAGAGTTGTATCAATTTTTCCTCTTGAAAAGCCTTTTTCAATCAAGAAATCACTAAGTCTCTCGTACCACGCTCTAGGAGCTTGTTTGAGTCCATATAATACTTTTGTGAGTTTGAAAACATGATTTGGAGAAATATGATTTTCAAAACCTAGAGGTTACTCAACATATACCTCTTCATTTATAAAACCGTTTAAGAAAACGCTTTTAATATCCATTTGAAAAAGTTTGAAATCTTTATAACAAGCATATGCAAGTAGCATTCGAATAGTTTCTAATCTTGCGACTGGTGCATATGTCTCATCATAATCGATTCATTCTTCTTGATTAAAATCTTGGGCCACTAGTCGAGCCTTATTTCTAGTAATGACTCCGGACTCATCTTTTTTGTTTCTAAAAACCCATTTTGTTCTAATAATAGTATGATTTTTGGGTTTAGGAACAAGTGTCCAAATATCATTTCTTTCAAATTGATTAAGCTCTTCTTGCATAGCTAGAATCCAAGATTCATCAAGAAATGTTTCATCAATATTTTTAGGTTCAATCTGAGATAGAAAAGCAATATGATTGCAAATATTTCTAAGAGATGATCGAGTGCTTATACCTCGTGAAGGTTCTCCCAGAATTTATTCTATTGGATGATATTTCACATATTTTCACTGTTTGGTTGCATCTTGTACTAGGTCTTGATGATCTTTCCTTCTTTTTCCATGATCTTCCCTTTTGAATTGTCTCCAAATATCACGCATCCTTCTTCTTTAGAAGTGAAGTCAATGAATTTAGTTTTGTCTCATGTCACGTATCTTGAGCATCCGTTATCTAAAAACCATTTATTTTTACCTGTAAAAGACTTCATGCATACCTACAAAAACAATTAAAAAAAATTCTTGGTACCCAAGTTCTTTGGGTCCTTTATATATTAGTATTAAAAGAAACAAGATTTTTAGATACTCATATGACCCTAATAATCATTGTATGTTTTCTTCTAATAGGACAAGCAAGATAATTATGACTATTTCTATTACAAAAATTACAAATAGCATGTGACATATATGAAGAACTTAAGTGATTATAATAGTATCCTTTTCTAACAAAATTATTTTTGTGAAAAGAATTTTGAATATTGGACTTTGATGTAGAAGGATTATCAAAAATTTTTTTATAAGATTTGTATTTTTTTTTTGGCTTATATCCCAAGCCTGCCTTATCAAAAACACATCTTTGACTACCAAGAAATTTTTCAAAATTTCTTTTTCCATTCGTAAAGTTTTCAATAATATTTTCTAAATCAGTTTTCTTTTTCTTCAACTCAAGATTTTCATATTTCAAAACAATATTTTCTTTTTTTAAAATATCAATTTCGTTTGTTAAAGAAAAATTTTTCTTTTTCAAAGCAGTATACTTGATACCCAATTTTTCAAATTTCTCATATACCTCTTCTAAAATATTTTACAATTTTTCATATGAAGGATCTTCAATATTATCAAAATTTGTTTCATCGATCTCTCTGATTCTTAAGGTTTCTACTAGATTAAATCTTTAGCACTTGTCCTGGGTTGTTTAGTAGTTAAATTTAATTAGATCGTTTGTTTTATAATTAATTGCGATTAAGTAGAGATTGAAAAATAATTTCAACGATGGATATTCAAAGTATGAATTATTATATACTTGCATTGATAATCAGTTGTAAAATTTTGATTGTGGATGATTGATTTCATTACTTTAATTCGAATTGTTTTTCTTTTAGTTGTTCTTTTTGAAATTATTTCCATTACACTCAAATTCCCCCTATCCTTATTCAAGTAGCAAAAAATTAGGCTAAATAATCTTCATGTGAATGATCTATACTCGCACTACTACAAGCAATATTTTTTAGAGTATAAGTTTTATTTTTAGTTGTCTGCGACTGCACATTAATGATATGTGCTGTAAAAATTCTCAAGTATAACTATTCTTTAGTATTATAGGAAGGTGAGATAGGCCAGGTTTGTTTTCATTTTAGTAGAATATATTTTTTTGATATTAATTTTGTTTGGGATTTGAAAAAATTTAATTATTTATTAATTTTATATAAAAATTTGAAAAAATAATAATAATGAGATAAGATAAAATGAGGGACAACCTAACCCATATATAAGGAGAAATATTAAGTTATAAAGTAAATACTATTTTCTATTTATCAACTTAAGATTTTAAAATAAATGATGGATTTACCAAGATATCTTCTAAGGTTCAATTTGGATTTGGAGATGAGATGAGTGGAGATGAGTTTATTTTATTTTTTAATATTATTATTATTTTGAAATTTAAAAAAATTGAATTGAGATTTAAAAAATGTCTATTGGAATCTGAAAAATCTGTATTAAAATTTATATTTTATATGAAAAATTAAGATATTTTCTTAGGCTCAATTTGGATTCGGAAATGAGATGAGTAGAGATGAATTTATTTCATTTATTATTATTATTATTATTTTAAAATTTAAAAAAGTTGAATTGAAATTTAAAAAATATTTATTAGAATTTGAAAAATCTGTATTAAAATTTATTTTTTATATAAAAAATTAAAAAAAATATAATAATAAAATAAAGACTAACATTCAACACATTTTTAATTCAAACCGAACCTAAATGAAATTTGGAAGTGGAAAGACAACTTTAAACTTCTCTTTATTTTTCGAGAATTGGAGTATATAATTAGAAGAAAGTTGACAGAATTTTGTACGTGACAGACTGCGGGGAAAAATAATAGGTCCGGCATTTACGTAGGATAAATTCTAGACTCCATACTTTTAGGTGCGGTCGTTACAAACTTTGCATTATACGATAGGCAATCTACAATCTACTTTTTGTGGCGGAATACATGTGATTCCACAAAATCCTTAGAAACGTAGAAAGGGAAAGCCTGCCCTTCGTTTGTTGCGAGAGAGAGATAGAGAGAGAGAGAGAGAGAGAGAGCGAGTGAGTGAGGGGAGCGTCATGGAAGAGAGCAGGAACGAAACCAGTGATGCAACGCATGAGACTAACAAAAGGGAGCCTCTTCTTTCTCCAGACGTTGAGTTGGCGTCGAGAAGCGATTCATCGTCTTGGAGACTCAATCTGCAGGAGTTCCCGGCGCTGCCAGATAGAAGAGATGGCGATCGAGATTCCTTCATTCTCCACCGCCTTCTTCGTACCCCACGTAAGACTCCTTTATAAATCACGACGGTTTCTCAATTTTTTTTTTAGCATTATCTGTGTAAATTTGAATTTTAAAAACACATATGCTTCTAAAGGCAATCTTTGAAACCTATACATATAAATGTGCATTTATGTATGTATCTATCTTTACGAATATTCGTAGGGCCTGGGACTGAGCATGCCGATTTAGAAATGAAATATAGTTTTTGATTTTGTTTGTTTATTTGTTTGTTTGATTCTTTCTTTGCAAGATTTACTCCCGCTCAGCTGGTTTGATTAAAAGTGTTTTTCTTTTTTCTTTTTTTGGTACAATTTGGTTTTTCTTGACGACTGAGCTGACTCAAGCAAGTTACTGATCCATGTGACTCGGTTATTTGCATCTGGCATCTGTAAATGTACTGCTGGCCCAGTGACACGTTTTGCAAAGTGGGTAGCGATATATTGTTTTTTTTTTCAGCACTAGTGGGAGGAGCTTTCGTGCTTAGCCTGAGGTGGAGATATCGTACATTTTGTATACTATATCAAGGCAAAAGAATTGCTTTTCCCATTTAGGGGATGACCCATAATCCGATCAATTTTACTCTGAACAAAATACGTATTGGATCATTGTTGAAATCTCTAAAATGCAAGTTGGTGCCCGGAAAAGAAAAAAGAAAGCAACTTTGTGAAAAGTTGTTGATGACAGAGGAACCCATTTTGGAATATAGAATGCAATTAAGGACCAGATCAAGATCAGGTAAGAAACAAGATACGTGCACGCAAGTTACACGTTATGTACCACAGCATATCTGTTTAGTTATTTTCTGTAACTATACAATTGGGTGGGCAGCGGGGCCCTACACCCTGCTGCCCCGCCCCCGCCCGCATCTAGCCCCCCTAGTGGGGGTGGGGTGTGACAAGGGCCCACCTCCACCCCGGCCTACCCCTTCTTATATGTTTATATATATATATATTATATTTATATATACAAATATAAATATATACTTATATTTAAAAAATTGTGTATATATAAATATATATAATAATTTGTTAGACTTGTTTACAAACTATTCATTAACAAGTTTAAAAACTACCTAATTTAAAAATTATTATATTACAATTTACACAAAATATGGACTAATAAATAGCTTAAAATCTAGTACACTATAACTTACACAAAATATAGACTAATAAATTTAAAAACTATGTAGGTTTTAAATTATAATCATATTTACAAAATTTAAATCTACAATTTAGATCTAAAAATATATTTTTTATAATTTTTAGACCTAAGATTAATTTTTAAATCTAGTGGAATGTAGTCCATTTTTTAAGTAGATATAAGGCAGAGTCAGAGTGGATTGAGAATATGTCCCACACCCTGCCTACTGAGAATGCATGGGCAAGGAAAGGGGGGGTGAAAACCCCATCTGGCGGAGGGGGGGCTGCCCTGCACCGTATGGTGTGGGTGGCAAGCCTACAGTACAAAGCATTTAGAAAGGGCCTAATCTTGTACTCATCTAGAAATGCCAGGAAAGTAATCGTTCATACATATCAAGCGAGAATTCGTTTTCTGGTAAGTATATCAAGAGGGAATTCTAGGTTGCTTCTTCACGTAGGTCTTGCTTCCCTTGACATGTCATGGAAGGGAAGTAAAATCTTAAGCCTAGTGTTCTGGTAGTTCTGGCATTGAAATGTGTTCTGTAATTATACTACATGACCAAAGTTGGTACTACTAAAGAAGTTGCTTTCACTTTGGCTGCACCTTTTTACAAAAATGACATCCACCATTCAACTTTTATTATTCAGCAAGAGTAAGGATACACACAGATTTTCTTTATCTCTGTGGTTTAAATGGAGGATGATTATAGAATATTTCAAATTAAAATAAAAAGTTTTAGTATTTTTGATGAAGTGACACTATCTCATTGGTTGGTTGTTTATCCAGCTTGCTTTTCTCCGTGGTGCTCAAATTCTATTTGTTAGAGCTCCTTTGGTTCAAATAGTTGTATGGATATACTTGTTTATACTAAAACTGGTAGGAGGTGGCTTCCCTATTTGAGCGTGACCATAGTAGCACCCTACCTAGTGGGAACCTGACAAGAGAGGCCTACATGGCAGGAAGCCACAGACGCTTCCTCGGTCATGTTTGAGCCACAATTTAGACTCCAACCCTTCAATGATTCTTAGGCGGCTAATTGAGAGTCTACTTGGGTGTAACCCTTGACCTAGTACAGCCAAACCACTTGGCAGTAACCCAAAAACCATTGAGCTGCCACCCTTGGTGCTGTATGAATATTATTTTATTCATTCAGCAAATTCACTTTCATTATTGCATGAGTTGTGTGGTTTGTTCTTCTACGTTTAAATCTAGTTAATATCTCAAAGTAATATATGACACCAGTCAGCATTATTTGTTGCAAAAACTCCAAGATTCTCCCCTACTTTCACCAAAGCATGATGATGCACCAATTAAGAAAAATGTGAAATGCAGGAAAAAATGAGACAAGTTTCAAATTTGATTGAAGATATTAGGAAAATATAACCACATTGGGGTGTCCTCTTTTGCATACACAAATTAAGCAAAACGTGAAATGCAAGAAAAAAATGAGACAAGCTTCAATTTGATTGAAGATATTAGGAAAATATAACCATATTGGGGTGGTCCTCTGTAGCCCTTCCTACCTCAGCCCCTGTTAATGAGAGGGGGGGTTTTAGCCAAAAAAGACTTGAACAAAATGCACTTTCAGATATATATAAAAAAGAAAGTTGAGAACAAAGAATTCTGGGAAGGGGAAAATCTTTTGATTGTGTTTCGATTGAAGATCCATGTCTTTCTCTAGGTTGGGGAAATAATGCTATTTACATATACTCACACACATATATTAAGGAAACAAGGAAAAACACCTGTGCCTTTTTGTAATTCAACTTAGCATAGTAGTCTCCTCACAAAAGTTGTTAAAAATTAATAAAAAGATAAGACGAAAGGTAAATTTTCCTATTGTTAATACATTATTTTGTATCTTTTTGCAGGAAAGGAAAAAAGGGATTATAACTGTAGTCTTACCAGTAAAATCTACTAGATTTATTTTGCTTTGCTGTACATGTGGTGTCCCATGAGGGAGGGAGGGTCCCTTTTCTATTTTTTGGCCCAGTTCCCCTCCCTCCACAACTTGGCTAGGCCTAGGTAAGGTGGGAGATTACTTATAAAAAAAAAGGTAAGATGGGAGATTCATTCAATTTTTAAACAACAACAACAACAATAATAATAACCCTCAGGATTCTTTTGATGAATTGATTAGAAACTTCGTGCAACCTTTTCTTTTCCAGTTTTATCTAATGGGTAGTTGTAAGATTCCACAAGAAGGCCTTGTGCTTCTGATTTCCAGGATCAACAAGGGAAAAAACTGCAGTCTCATTACATTGGGGGCCTTTAACTGATACATTTATATGTTCAAATTGTCGTTCTATGAAGCCCCATTTTCTAAAGCATAAGTTTTCAGATGGTAATTGCTTCTTTGATGTTACAGGAAGTCCTTATTTGTGTTGGAAAGGACGTGTGTTTTGATGTCAGGCAGTAGTTATCTTGTCACCTCCTTCGATCATCTTCTGTAGTTGCAATTAAAGTTGAGTGGTTGCGTTAGTGATGTTTTATCAATTCTGAGTGATGGCTGAACATGACATTTCAAGTTTAAGGAAGCTACAGATAAGGGGATGGAAATTGTGAGGACTAGAGTTTGGTTTTGGATGAAGCCTACAGACCTTCGTTTATGGCATTTAGAACTTCAATTCATTCATATGAAAGCAGACAGCTTTTATATGAAGACAAAAAAATATTAGGTAGTGTGAAAGAAGTATTTATATGGATTCTATCCTGTTCTGATCTTCAGCTATTCTAAAACCTGGAAAACAGTCCATGATTGGTATTCCATCCCATTTCTTCTGAAAGTAATTAACATAGCTAGCATAATTCAATGCCGCAACTTTTGGCTAGTTGATGTCCTCCAGTATGGCTGGAATGGTGCAGTATTTCTATCAAATGTGATGCTTTCAACAAGGCATTTCCTGCAAATATGATCCTGAAATCATTGACGCTTTCAAATTGATTATTTAATGTTGGCAAAATATGGGGTCTTCCCATATTCATTACCAGTTCTACAACAGCTACTCTTGTATGAAGAAAGAAATAAAAAGAAAAAAGATATTTTGCCTTTGCAGTATGGAGAGAAATTATTCTTGTTAGATGTCTATGTGCTCTTCTACTTAGCAACTCAGGCATTCTTTGTGTTTTAGACTTAAGATATCTGAATGATGGAATCAGAAGCTTTGTGGAATTCTCCTTGCACATATTTTTGGGATATAGAAATCGACTCTAGTAAAACTGACAACTTTGAAGTTTCCCTTAGGTGTTCTGGCAAAGGCACTTCACATATCGGCCATTTCTGTTAGGTTGTTATAATCAATAAAGATTATTACTTATCAAAAAAATTTCTGTTAGGTTGTTATGCCTGTAGTTCTCATATTAGAATCATTTCATGTCTTCTCGTCCATTACCATGGTTACTTTTGGAATATGAAACATCATCAAATGATGAATTTGGATGCTTCCATTCACCTTTTATCCCCTATAGAGATGACTTGACATGAAACTTGTACACTTGATCACAGGGAAACGAAACAAGGTTGCTGATTATTATAAGAAGCAAGAAAGGCTCCTTGAAGGGTTCAATGAGATGGAGACCATGACTGAAAATGGTTGTTTGCCTGAAAGTCTAACAGAGGTTCGTTGTTCTGCTTGCTTTTCTTTTTTGATTGGCATTGGGTGTCCGGAATAGCGTTCTAACTAATCCCGAGAATGCAGAGGCTCTCAGCAGAGAGTTTTTCTGCAAGTGCATCTCGGGTAATGCAAGGGAAAAATCCCCCAATCCGATGGCCCCTAGAGATTGTTTGCAGCCAAGAGGATTTGAACCTTAGACCTAGAAAGAGCATACCCTTAAGCTCAAGGTCTTTACCACTTGAGCCAACCTCTAGGGATTACGTTTTTCACGCTTTTTTTTTTCTTTTTTAACTGAACTCCCTCTATACAAGTCTTGTGGTTTTTTAAGGGATTTTATAGTCAATATTCTTATATTCAGTTGAATATTCTTTTTTGTTCAACTTGAGTATTTTGAAAGCATATCTTATAAATAAAGGAGGGCAGTTGAGTTTAATTGTAGAAAAAATAATTCTATATTACAACTGTTTCTATTCACAATTTCTTTCCATGAACCTGGTTCATGAATGTTCAAGGTTGCATCGGACACCACCCAATACCCTAGTAAACAGATACCATTATATATTTTTTTTCTTTTTTACTGTTAATCTGCAAACATGTTATTCTCAGAATGAGATGAAGCAGCTTGCAAAAAGTGAGAGGATGGCAATCCATGCATCAAACATAGCTAATTTTGTACTCTTTGCGGCAAAGCTATATGCTTCTATTGAGAGCAGATCATTGGCAGTTATTGCCTCAACCATGGATTCACTCTTAGATCTCTTGTCTGGGTTTATATTGTGGTTCACTGCACATGCCATGAGAAAACCAAACCAGTATCACTATCCAATTGGAAAGAAACGGATGCAGCCAGTTGTAAGTTCTCCGATCCCTATAATTGTTGCTTCTGTCAATTCTTTGGCTAAATTTGAGTTTTAGGTTCTGCCTTCCCACAATCGTTGGATAATTTTAGCGCCACAACCAAAATGTTTTGTATCTGGCCAATAGTTCAAATTCAAGCCCCCTGGCTGAGAGGAATCTACATTATACCCATCACCTTACTTCTAAAGAAAGGACTACCCTTTTAGCTTCCTGTATTTTCTTTTCCAAAGTTCTTCTCAATTGCGTATTTCAGTATATTTGAGTTGTGGATGCTGATAATGAGAATTCATGTGGGCTTGGTTAGTGTTGCATTTGTGCCTCATGTGGTTTCTCAGAAACTCATGAAGAAACTTATTCATCTTGAAATAATTAGCATGTTAACCCCAAATACTTTCAAGATTAATAAATGTGTTTTTTAATCTCCTTGATCCTTCTTATAATCAATGGGGCAAATAAAACCTTGTGGCAATTTCAACTTTTACTAGTACAAATCCTAGGGGTAAAAAGCAATAAATAGACATGCATTTGTGTTTGAAATTACTGTAACAAAAGTGCAGAGATTTTTTCAGGTCATGCTGTAGACTCCTCATTTCTTATCTAAATATTGGGCTTAGAGAATATTGAGTATATTAATATCTAGCTCCTATCGGCAGAAGTGGTTTAGTGCGAAAATTCATTGAACAAGAAATTTCTTGTATTGATATTGGTAAAGTTCCTATACACGACTTGCTTTAGTACATCAAACTATGAAATAGAAACAATGGAGTGTTGGGAATAAAATGGAGAACCAGTAAAACAATCTAGTCTTGGGAATAAATAGCATCAATGCTAAGAATATCTAGGTTCCAACCATGAGTTTTGGGTTTGTGCATCCAAGTTATTCTAATAATTACAGCAGATACAGCATGCACTGGATTTTACTACTCTTACACCATATTGCAAGAAATCTATACTAATTTAGTTTGAGTTTGCAGGGCATCATTGTTTTTGCATCAGTAATGGCAACTCTTGGATTACAAATACTGATAGAGTCTATTCGACAACTCATTTCAAAGGTATGTGATTTTGATGCCACTGCTCCGATAAGTTAAAGGGTGTAGATGACAGTGGACATGGACACATTAACTAAAGTTAGTTTTGAGAAATGGCACCCTTTCTGTCATCTCAGTGGTCTAATGTGTCAGTTATTGGTTTTTGCGTAAAGAATGAGTTATAGCATAGGTTCAAGGTAACCAAATGTTTGAGTTCCTAAAAAGACCAGTCTGAAATTGGTGGTGGAATTTCGAGAATGATCTAAAACTTATTTATTGGTAGTTTTAATATAATCTCCATTTAATGTTTTGATTACAGTCCGAGCCTGAAAGGGATCCCCAAAAGGAGAAGTGGATGATTGGAATAATGGTCTGCGTAACTGTTGTGAAGTTTGTGCTCATGGTCTATTGTCGAAGATTTAAGAACGAAATTGTTAGAGCCTATGCACAAGATCATTTATTCGACGTTGTTACTAATTCAGTTGGTTTGGCAGCAGCTGTTCTGGCTATCCGTTATAAATGGTGGATTGATCCTACTGGAGCTATTATAGTGAGTTCACAGCTCATTTATTTGGCTTCTTTCCACTTTTCCTTTACTGTAGATAATGGGGTTCAGCTACTTTCGAAGTTTCTATTTTCCTTTCTTAAATCATCACAATCATCAGTATAATCTATCTTGCATAATGAAAAATTTGTACTTCCATTTTTCTCTTTTGTTAATAAAGTAGATTACGAATCCTTCCCTTTACTTATGGCTGTATAAGTGGGATGAGGATGGATTTTTGGTTTGCTACTTTTACTCAAAACTGTCTATTTATGATGATTATTTGAACCTGTGATGCAGATCGCTTTATATACAATGCATACTTGGACAAGGACAGTGATTGAGAACGTATGGTCACTAATCGGAAGAACAGCACCACCTGAATTTTTGGCAAAGTTGACATATCTAATATGGAATCACAATGAAGATATCAAGCACATTGACACGGTTAGAGCATACACTTTTGGTTCTCATTATTTTGTGGAGGTTGACATAGTTTTGCCACAAGACATGCTTCTGAACAAAGCACATAATATTGGTGAGACACTGCAAGAGAAGCTTGAGCAGCTCCCTGAAATTGAGAGAGCCTTTGTACATATAGATTTCGAGTATAGTCACAGGCCTGAACACAAGTGCGCAATCTAATGGGAACGATGACGATGATGGTGGTAGTAATGATCAGATCTCAACCTTTCTGCGCACCAATAAGTATCTTAGTCAAGATCTGGTACGTTCTAGTTCGGCTGCAGTTAACCATCTGATGCTGGAACATTATTTATCTTGAGGTTTCTAGCTCATATATCTAACAGATGGAGCATCACTGGACAGTCTTTTATGTTAGTCCTTGATATGCTAGCCCTTTTATTGAAAGAATTTGGATGATTTATGAGTTGAATCCTGTCAGTAGTCAAACAAATGCAGGAAGCCTTATTCCCTGTTCCTTTTCACTTCATTTATAGCAGCAACATATGATACCATATTGCAGGTACGCTGGGCAAATACGTTGAGAAGTCACACGTTGCTATATGATGTAATCAGTTGCTTTAGCAATGCAAAATTTATATGGGAACGCTCCTAGTGCTAGGATGCTGTGTAAAGTCTTTAAGTTTTACAGCCCCTAAGCATATATTACCACCTAATGATTTTACAAATTTTAAAATAATCCTAAAATCCCGAAATATGAAGTTTCAAAAACTACTTGCAAGGGGTAACAAGAATTGAGATGAAGAGAGTTTTGGTTTGGTGACCAATTCTTGGTTTTCACCGGTTTTTTGTATATTCATTGCTAATGAAAAACAACTTCTTAAATATACAAAAGGTGCCTGAAAATCAGGATCGATCAATACAAAAAGAAAACTAAAAATGGTTTGTCTACAACTTTATATTTGATAGCAGCCATCGTAGATGACCAAACAGAGTATGCCGAGCCTTTGCTTTTTTGTAGCTTCAAATTTTGCAGAGGTTAACTCTCTTAGAAATTGATTCTTAGTTTTCTGCGCAGCCCACATTGCATTTTTCTCGTTAAGGGGGAGATAGATTCGTATAGCAAACCCATAAGGGATCTCTAGGAGAGGAGGAAAGAGGCTAATTAGACCCAATAGCCTTCCTCTAAAAAGAGTCATTGGAGAGCTTGGCTCATAAGCAAAATCAACCTGAGAAGTAAAACCCTCATGCGGGAAAGACTCTCGATGGGGACAGATGAGACTCACTGCATTGATGCGTCCTAGTAATGTTTGGACCTCAGGAACTTGTACAAGTAGGTCGATATTCTAACAATAGGTATGTGGAAACTCAGTAGTAACCACTCGCAGGTAGGTTGAAGTTCGATTAGGAAGTTACGTCGCATTAATGATATTAGGGGTGAAAACCGAGCAGGTTGGTTTGGTTCTAGAGAAAAATCGAATTAGACCGACATGCTGAAAATGAGTAAACAAAATGGGTTGAAATTGATTGGTATAAGGGGTGGAACTAGTTGGATTGGTGACTGGTTCACGGTCAGTCTATCGGTCTACTATCGGTTTGGGCTTTTTTTGGGCCTAAATTTGGTTCTATATTTTTATACACTACTTCACTATACATTGAGCATTTTTGGGATTACTTTAAACTCATAATTTACTTTAAAATATTTCTAGATCACTATTTCTATATTTAAGTTTCATTTTATTTTAATATCATTTATATTTGAATAATGATAGCTTTACTATCCATTTACCACTTTTCTTCCACTTTTATTATTTTTGTTTTTCTTTTTACTTAATGATTAAGGAAGTGATTATTAATAAGAGGAAACCTAGAGGTCGGCTGATTGACCCCCTTAGAAAAAGCAGCCCCCGCCGCTGCCATCAGGACTGACTCCCTCCGGCGACCCCACTCATGCGACGGCGACCTCCGGCAACCTCCCACCTTCCCCCGACAACCTTAATCTCGAAATAAGTCTGTTTAGCTCCGTTCGGCTAATGGTTGAATACTCTCTTAAAATCTTCATCTTATTTTTTTTATTATGTTTTTTATTATGTTTTTATTGTGTTTTCTTCATTTTCATTTTTATTATATTTTTTCATTTTATTATATTTTTTATTGTATTTAAAAAAAATTTATTATGTTTTTCCTTTGGGCTGTTTTTGACCTTGGAGGCGGCCCAATCGGCCCCCGACATCACCCTATTAAAAAAATTATATATATATTTTAAATATTTTCTTAATGAGTAAAGATGTTTAAAAAATATTTAAAAGAAAATAATAATAAAAGAAATGTACTTAGAATGGTAAACGAGTAGTATATGAATGATAAATGTATCGTCATCCTTTATATTTGTAATATTATATATGCGAAATTACTTACTAACTATATTATTTACTACTTGCCACATAATTAAAAAGAAAATTAACATAACTTCACTAGATGTCTAGTATTACATATTACAAAAGAAGACAAATTGTCTAAACATAGCAACAAATAATAGAAATAACCATGAAAACAAACATGACATAAATAAATGGCAACATGCCAACAAATAGAGAGTGATCTTCAATGTTAAAGCTTCAAGCCTTCAACCTTCAATCTTTAATAATTGTCACGTTGGAATGTGCGTCCAACTCTATATACAAATATTAATAAATATTAAATAATTAAAAGTAAGAATTAAGAATAAAACATCAAACAAGTGTATAAGTTACAATAAAAAATTAAAACATGGAAAATATTATTCGATTCTACGATGAAGCTCTTCACATTATCGAAAGCCTCCTAGATATCAATTGCTATTGGCAGATGCCTTAACCAATTTTAAGTATGAATAAGTGTCTCAACGGTTGTCGGAGCCAACAATCTTTGAAAATGATCAAACACACGACCTCCCGTATTAAATGCTAACTTTGATGCAACTGTGGAAATATGCATGGCCAATAAGTCTCGTGCAATCTCGCAAATAAAGAATAATTAGTCTAATTAGTTTTCCACCAAGTTAACAAGTTAAATGATGAGCTGAGTGCCTCACAACTATCTAATAAATATTGATTTGCTTTTGTTTTGGCAATAGTAGATCTCATGACAGTATGCTTTATACCACTCGTAGAATCATTTCGACTCGCGTTTGCCATCACCATTATTCATGGTTCTAGATGTTGGAGGGGGCTCATTTTCTCTGGTACTCGTGATGAAATCAAATATAGAATTATAATCTGTATATAAATATGTTAATACATGTCTCACACATGCGACACCAAATCCTCAGTAAGAAACTTATCATGAACTTTCTTTAGGTGGAAAGTAAGAAGTCCTAACTTGCTTCGTGGATCAAGCATAACTGCGATTAACATGAATAAGTTCATCCTATTTGATGCCTCCAATACTTATCATATTTTTGTTCTTATGTTTACGACCGTGCTTCTCTAGCAACTATTAGAACTCTTGCTCAGACCCATCAACTCATTTTGGATATCACAAATCTCTAGAAAATTAGTGTTGGCTGTCACATATAAAGATCAAAAATTTTTTTAGTAGCATCATAAAACATTTTCAAGAATTTAACAAACACAAACATATACTCCCATTCCCTAGCTTTAGGAGTGCCCATTAACAAAGTAAGAAAGGAAATTATAATCCTCACTCTCCATCTTCCTGAAAGCCTTCTCAAACTTCATAGCTGCCTTTAACATCATATAGGTTGAGTTCTATCGTGTCTGCACATCAAGACATAACACTTCTTATGATCAATTTTTTTTTTCTTTTTCTACACATCTCTCAAATTTGTCTAATATTGCAGAAGATGAACACACATATCTAGCTGCATTCCTAACCCTTGTGATGACATCATCATACTTCTTTAATCTCTCACTCATAATAAGATTCAAGATATTAGCACAACATATCATGTGCATATACTTACCCCCTAACACATTTCCTGTCAAAAACTGTTTTAAATATGAAATTGTAGTTTTATTCAAACTTACATTATCAACAATTACAGCAAATATTCTATTAATGCTCGAGTCAAGTAAGCACAACTCAACATATCCCCCAATAATATCCCCTCGATGATTAGGGATGAAACATGAATTAATGATTTTTTTTTCTACAAATTTCAATTCATATCGGTGAAGTGTGCAGCTAAACGTATATAATTCAAATTTTGTACTGATGTCCATGTATCAATTGTTAATGAAATTCTCATGCCACCATCTTTCATAACTTTGTTAAGTTCTTCCTTTTCAAACTCGTAGATATAACTTCATACAATCTATTGCAACTGTCTTAAGACATGACACCTTAAACCAAGGTTCAAGAGCCTAAAATACTTTCCTAAGCTCTTGTCCTTCAACAACTCTGAATGACATTTTATCAATAATTATCATTATCTCTGCAATCACCAACGTCATAACATTTTCACTATATTTATGAGTTACAAGACTCCTTAATATAGTACCATCACTTTCTCCAATCCACTCCTTAGTGTTGCCTTACTTATCAATGCTTTTTTATACCATCCAAAAGTCTATGTTATGGAGATTTTTAAGACATGAAGGCAAATTGTTTGCATTGTTGAAGTTTCATTCCTCTTTGAGTGACAACCATACATCTTGCCACAGTAATTAAATTTAGCTTTTGGATTATCAACAAAACAGCCCTCTACCTTCATAAAATAGCCTCATATAATCGATGGATCTTTCCCTTTCTGTTTCTTATGTAATTGACAAGAAGTACTACTGGGGGCACTAGTGGGTTTTGAATATTTGATGCTTGGGTCTTTCTCAATTCATCTCCCAAATTAATGGTTGGACTTGGTTCATTTAAATCAAGATCAATAGAAATGGACGAAGAATGCATCTAATTTAAAAAATAAAATGTAAATGTTGCAAATTATACATGGTGTGTAAAAATTAATAAACTATAATTATGCAGCAGCTAGTTTGCAACATAGAAAACATCACTAGTTTAAGACTCTAATCTAAATTTTAGTTCACTCATCTTTCCTTAGTTTATATCAAGTTTTGAAACAACAATTTCAACACAGCAAATTAGCAATCAGGGAATCGTAAATTCACAATAACACAATTTCTTCACAGCAAATTGGTTTCCTGCATGTTTGATATGCCTTAGCTTATTAATATTTTTGTAAATAATCAATCCATTGTTCTGCATTTCAAATACTGAAGGACTAAATTGACTAATGAGAAAAACAATAATACACCAGAATCCTAGTTATTGGCATTGGCAATACTGGACTACTACACGTTTTATTCAATTATGACTCTATCAATTTCACAAACACCTCACCTACATTATTCCATTACATTTTAGAATCACCATTTGGTCCATTTCCTTTCTACACGTCTACCCTTTTACAACAAAACAAAGTCTATTTTGTATGCTTTGAATCTTTATTCCCATTGCAAATCATATTATATAGAAGCAAAAAAAAAACATTGGATACTGCTCATGGAGACATCGGGGAGAGATGCTCGCACCATTGGGGTTTATAAGCAAGAGAGAATGAGGTGGTGGCTAGTTGTGGCGAGTGATGTCAAAGAGGAAGAAGATGTGAGTCGTGACAACGGTGAAAGAGAGATAGAGAGAGAGAGAGAGAGAGTATAGGTGAGTGTGAGAAAGAGTCTGTGCAAAGGCTAGAGGTGTGAGACTGAGTGTCGAGTGACAACGAAAAAAAGAGAACTCTCTTTGACTCCTTTAAGCTCTCGCACAAATTATTAAGAAGATATCCTAATTAAAGTATCGAAGATTCCTCAATCTCCACTAAGGTCCCCTCCCTCTGTATTTTCTTAAGTGTGTAGGTGCGAGGACCAAGACCCTAGTTTCTACAACCCGGTCTAAATGTAGTCGAAATACAATGTTAACACTATTAATCTTAATTAATTTTCGATTACCTCTTGTCACTATTTCGATCATTTCTCAAGGTGGTATTGAGCAGTCATCGCAATTCAAAAACTATAATTTGACATTAAGTTTGGTGGAAGATGATGAGATTGTCCTACATCGGTTGTGGAAGGGGCTTGTGGTCAATTATAAATGTGAGGGAAAGTCTCACTTCTTGAGCCAACTTTTGAGATTGAGAGAAGCTCAAAACTACCTAACATTGGTATCAGAGTCTAGGTTTAGCAATAGTATCTGATCCAATAGTTCATGGGAGAAACAGGTTGTCGCTCCTCCGGCCTAGAACCCGTTGTGTGAGGAGGAGATTGTTAGAGTTGTCCTAGATCAATTGTGGAAGGGGCTAGTGGTCAGTTTCTAAGTGTGAATGAAAGTCTCACCTCTTAAACTAGTTTTTGAGGTTGAGAGAGGCCCAAAACCATCTAACACTGGTATCAGAGTCAAGGTTTACCAATAATTTCTAACCTAACAATCTGCAGAAGAAACAGGTTGTCGGTCCTCCGACCTAGGGCTTGATGTGTAAGGGGGAGATTATTGGAGTTTGTCAGCATAATATGTTCACTGTTTCTTTATTTAGCTTTCATCAATTGTATATATATACTTCCTTAGAATCTGTACAGAGTCCTAGTTTCCTTACTTAGATAGATTTTGATTGTTGTAATATAGGCTTGATTCTAGCCTTGTATACTGCACATTGGTGCCTATATAATAAAAGGAAATCCTCACGATGGAGGTATTCAACTCATTTGACATGGTATCAAGAGCCGGTTTCTAGGTTTATGAACTTTTTTCGTGTGAGTTTTTTGTTTTCTCCTCTCAGTGCCTCTTGTTCATGTTTAAGCACCCTTATCAGCGTTATCTGACATCAATTTTGGGGCTCCTTGGCTTTTTTGGCATTGTCTGAGTGTCTCTTGGAGTATTTTAGCACTTTCTGAGTTCTTAGATAACTTTATCCTCAGTTTTGACATTGTCAGTGTCATTTTCTAGGATCTCAGTGTTCTCTTTTGGATTTATCGACATTGTCTCCTCTAGATTTTGGGTCGTCGGCGTTGTCTACTTTGAGTTTTTGGTTGTCAACAATTTATTGTGACAGTTTGGGTTATCGGAAACTTTGTTTAGCAATTTTTCTAGTTGCTGGAAAATTTCATTTGGGCTGATTGTGGTTCTGTTCGCAAAGCAACACTGTTTGTTTCTCTGTCTGGTGATTGGCAAGTATTCTTCTTTGTTGGACTTGTGGATTTTTTTTTTCTCACTAACAAGTATCATGTCTTCTGATTCTTTCACTGTGAAATTCATGGGTAAGAACTATTCTACCTGAGAATTTCAATTTCATTTATTTGTTATGAGAAAAAAGTTATGGATTCATATTGATGGGAGTGATCCGGCTCCTACTGAGCTTCCTAAATTAGCTCAGTGGAATATCAAAGATGTTATGGTGATGACATGGATTTAGCATCGATTGATCCTCTTATTGTTCTTAATCTGAGGTCTTATAAGATTGAAAAATCTATGTGGGATATTTAAAAAAGGTGTATGATCAGGATAATACTGTCCGAAAGTCTCAATTAGAGTACGAAATTTCCAATTATACTCAGGGCGATCTCTCCATTCAGGATTATTTTTCTGAATTTAATAATCACTGGAGAGAATTTACTAACATAATTTTTGCCAGTACCAGAAGAATTTCTCTCTGTTGTGTAGGAAGTTTATGAGCAAAGCAAGCAAGAATAATTTTTAATGAAGTTACAATCTGAATTTGAGGCCACTTGCTCCAATTTGATGAATCGTGATCTTATGTCATCTTTGGATGTCAGTTTAGGGGATTTACTTCATGAGGAGCAACATCTTACCACCCAGGTCACTTATCATCACGACAAAATGATACCCGATGCAGTGGCTTATGCTGCTAAAGGAAAAGGCAAAGGACGAGACATGCGGACAGTTCAATGCTTTAGCTACACGAAACATGCCATATTGGGCACAAAAATATTGCAACAACTGTAAAAAGCCTGGGCATATTATCAAAGATTGTCCTACTCGTCCTCAAAATCATCAATAGATGATTATTTCAGCATTTTCAACCTTAGGGCTGCAAGGTAATGGTTCCCTTTCTCCATCATGACTTGTTGATTCGGGTACATCTGATCACATGACTAGTTCTTCTGCTACACTTAGCAATGTTCGGACTTATACTGGATCGTCACACATTCAAATTGCTAATGGTAGTCGGTTACGTATTTATGCTATTGGGGAAGTTGATTCCACTGTTAGAGATGTTTTTGTACCTCCTCAACTTTCTAGTAGTCTTATCTTAGTAGGTCAGTTGGTTGATAACAACTGTGATGTTCATTTTTCTCGTGATAGTTGTCTTGTGCAGAATCAAGAATCAGGTAAGATACTAGCAAGGGGACATAAACTTAAACGTTTATTTCCTCTGCATTTTTTCATTCTTGCTGTTATTCGTTTGCATGTAACACTGTGAATAATAAGTGTGAAGTGTGGCACAAATAATTAGGTCATCCTAATTTTGTTATTTTATCTCATGTAATAAACTTTGATTTGTTGGGCAATAAGATCAATTTTCTTCTCCCCTTTCTTTTGATTGTTCCACATGCAAATTAGGCAAAAGTAAGTCTCTTGCTTTTCCTTCTCATGGTAGTCATGCTGATCATTGTTTCGATATGACTCATAGTGATGTGTGGGAAATTTCTTTTATTATCTTAGATGCAAATTATAAATACTTTGTAACATTCATTGATGATTATACAAAATATACCTGGATTTATTTTCTTCATTCTAAATATGAGGTCTTTTATGTCTTTCAACAATTCATTGCTTATGTCGAAACACAATTTTCTTTTGGCATTAAAATTCTGAGGTCTGATTTAGGTGGTGAATACATGTCTTGTGAGTTTCATGATTTTTACCAACAAAATGAATTGTTTATGATTTCATGTTTGATATACACATTTGTTGGATGTTGTTCGTACGTTACTGCTTGAATCAACCGTTCCACCTAAATTCTGGATCGAAGCATTATCTACGACAATTTATTTAATTAATAGATTGCCGTCCAATGTATTGAATTATGAAAGTCCTTACTTTTGCCTTTATCATCAGTATTATACATACCTTGATATGCATGCTTTTGACTATGTTTATTTTGTTCATTTACCTTCCCATGAATGTCATAAGTTATCTGCTCAATCTGTTAGGTGCACTTTTAACGATTATAGTACTTCTCACAAAGGCTATATTTGTTATGATCCATACTCTAACTGATTTTGCATTTCCCGTCATATTGTGTTCTTTGAAAATTAGTCATTTTTTTCTTCTCGTGTTAAAGTCATTTCCTGAGATGTATGTTTTGCTTAATTTTGATGACTTGGCTCCTTTCCCTAATCGACTGAAAACCAGACTTGTATATGAAAGATGACGACCTACTTTGCCCCTTCCTGGGCTTGGTCCGCCATCTGAGCCTATTCAGACTTAATCTTGTACGAGTGATTTGGATACTACCACAGTTCCTCGTCGTTCGACCAGAGTGTCTCGTCTACTGAACCGGTATGGTTTCTCTCATACTTTTCTTCATGTTACTCTATCCTCCATTCCCATTCTTTCAAGATATTCTGAGGAAGCTAAACATGACTTTTGGCGTGCGACAATGGCCGAAGAACTTCGGGCTCTTTAGGATAATCATATATGGGGATGTTTTCCCTTGTCTAGCTCAGGTGACAGCCATTGGTTGCAAATGGGTCTATTACATCAAGTTGTGTTCTGATGGGACTTTGGATCGGTATAAGGCTTGATTAGTTGCACTTTGCAATCGGTAAGAGTATGGGATAGACTATGAGACTATGATGAGACTTTTGCTCTAGCTGCTGAGATGACTATGATACGGACTGTTTTTTTTGTTGTTGTTGCATTCTTAGATTAGCCTATTCATCAGATGGATGTCAAAAATGAATTTCTTTATGGTGATTTTAAAGAAGAGATATATATGACCATTGCACCTGGTTTGTCCTCTTTTTCTTCCTTGGATGTCTGTAAGTTGAAACGATCATTGTATGGGCCAAAACAAGCTCCCTGATCATTTGATGGGGTTGTCCCACATCGGTTGTGAAAGTGGCTGGTAGTTAACTTATAAGTATGAGAGAAAATCTCATCTCTTGAACTAGGTTTTGAGGTTGAGAGATGCCCAAAACTATCTAACAAAAAAATCCTAGCTTTTGTAAGTATATACATCTTATCATTGGTATAAGCTGAATCTCTTTGTCTTACAATTAGAAGGAATCAATTATTCATAACCCCGTTCTTGGTGCTATATTGACCTTTTTTTATAATTATTGGGATCAAACTTTGCTCAAGTTGTTTTTGATGGAGCATTTTCATCTCCCTATTGTCTAGGCCTATTCTAAGGGATTCCAAACAAAATTGAGTGTTAATATAAGTGATGTCCAGGGCATTTGATCTTCAGCTCTTCTTTGCCTTTTTTGTGTGACGTGCTACATATGTAAAGTTTTTGCAACAAATTTGTTTGGTTAGTGGCCTTGTTTATTTTCTTTCTCTTTAATACTTCTTCTTAATTAATCAAAGGACAAATGTGTTATCATAGACACCTTATACTAGTCCACTGAAGCTCCACTTTATTTGATTCCTCGTTGTCCTACCATGCAAACTATCAAATATCAATATATTTCCTTAGCATCCATCAAATATCAATTATTACATGCCTATTGAAGTGGAGAAAACAAAAATAGAATAAAGAATGCCTATTTGATGAAGCCAATCAAAGTAAATCTGCAGCACTTATGTATAAGCAGTTTAAAAACTAGATTAGAATAGAAAATGAAGTAAACATATGTTGCCCAGATAACTAACACAAGATGGGGGGTGAATTGAGTTGTATTAAAAAATTAACAATTATAAATCAAATATATAATATAAAATATAAACAAAATATGAAACAATAATAAATAGAAAGAGTAAAGGTAAGAGAGAAGTAAACTCAGTATGTTAACGAGGTTCGGCCCCACTGCCTACGTCCTCGCCTCAAGCTACCCCTTGAGAATCCTCAAATCTACTATTTAATCTCCTTTAGGTAGAGATAGAAACCTATTACACCTTTGAGCAGTACCGCTCCAAAGAATCCATGTAGAACACTCTCTACACTTCCAATCACCTCACACTTGGTGATTTAACTATTTCCCGTGTAGAACACCTTCTACACTTCCAATAACCTCACACTTGGTGATTTAACTATTCCCCGTGTAGAACACCTTCTATACACCCAAGGGTTATACACACCCTCTTACAAATACAAAAGTTGATAGTAGGTAGACTATCAAAGTACACTCCTCAATGAGTGAGATAGAAACAATACAGCGCAACCTATATCTCTCTCAACAAGAATAAGAATTAAGGCTCAAAACTTTAGAAAAGAGAGAATGAGAGCTTTGAAGGAATGATGCAAAACTTAGTAATAGATGTGTAAGCTCTTGTTATGAATTTTGTAAAATTCAAGTGAGTTATTTATAGACAAATGAGTCTTTAATTCAAATTTAAAAAGATTTACATGTCAAAGACATCATCATTCACTTTTCAAAAATTTCAAATCAAATCTTTTTACTTTTTGCATGTGACAAAATGAGCACACTTTACTTTTCAAAAATTTCAAACCTAATCTTTTACTTTTTGCATATGACAAAAGGAGCATAATTTACTTTTCAAAATTTTCAAATAAAGACATCTACCTTTTGCATAAGTCAAGAAAAGTATCCACCACTTTTGAAAATATTCAAATAAAATATGCACATGTGAAAGATGACAATTAATCATCTTAATATTTTCAAAATTCAAACCTTTAATAATGTCATGCACATGTGAAAGATGATAATCAATCATCTTAATATTTTCAAAGTTCAAACCTTTAATCATGTCATGCACATGTGAAAGATGACAATCAATCATCTTTCAAAATTTTCAAATTTAATTTTCAAAATATTCATGCACATGTGGAAAATGTGTTTTAATGCTTTATGATAAAATATTAATTTTGAGCCTTAATCCTAATTTTGAATTTTTAAGAGATTTACAACATTACTCTATGATTTTAATATGAACTTGTTCCCTTCTTGCTCATGCTTGCTTCCTTGATGTGCTTGATTCTATTGTGTGGACAACTTGAGCTTGAGACTCCTTTATTCTTTGAATTCATTTGTTATCATCAAAATTCATGTGTAGATTTACACGAAACTTGAAACCTTGGGTTCAACAACATCAAACAGAGTAAATTTGATTCCTCAATCATTTCTTTATATCATGATTTGGGGAACCTCAACTTCTTTATCATTTATAAAACGTCTATTTATTTATCAATAATCTTATCCAATATATCTAACTACTGATGGATTTAATGGCTCTCACGTAAGCTTATAAAACGTTTTGAAACAATTGCAATTTTTTAAGGAAAACTATTATAATTTATTAATCAAGAAACTTATGTCTATGAGCGGATACATTCTAAGTTTTTCTTATATCAAACATGATATCATAAACAAAAATAATATAATTGGAGCTCCACCAATATAATATTTCCTTTTGTGACTGGTTTAGTCTTCCCTACTGCTAATACTTTCTATAGAAAAACGTTCAAGAGACCGTTCAACCTTGCCTTTCATAGAAGGAGAGAACTCAACCTCTACAAGCAAATGTACGAGAGATGAATTATTATTATTTTTTTTAAAATTTAATTAACAATATGAAAACCAAAAAGGAAAGCAATAATGTAGATGCAAAAAAGAACATATTACAGTTTGGACCAACTCAGATATTAGACTTTAGAATTGCGACAACGTGTGAAGAAAGCCTGTCTATTTTCAACCATAAATGTCATATCTAAAAGATCTGGTAGTGGTGAGTCTGGTGATTTGGTGCGTGTGGTGAGAAGAGCTGTTGGAGGGGGTGGTATGTATTTTTCTTTGAACGATTTGATGCTTGGAAGTTTGCTTGTATAGCTTATGTCTCTCGAGAGTTGTCAAAAAACTGTAGATATATCTTTTCGAATCTAGAAGGAAGCAAAATAAAACTAATAAAAAGAACTACATTGATAGACAAGGTGGGTGGATGGACGAAAGGGGAATCTGTTTATGCTATCTTAACATGTTTGTGTGTTTATGTTCTTTGTTCATATGCCTTATTTATTTGTGTTCTTATTTAATTTGTGTTCTCTCTAATGTATATATTTGTTGTGCATACACACTTGTTCAGACTGTTCTATTCTAACTTTTGATGTTGGGACAGTAATTTAAATATTATTTTGACTACTTTCAACATGTTTTTCGTTTTTATTTGGGCTGCCTTAACATATTTGTGTATTTATGTTTCTTGTTTATCAGTCCTTGTTTATTTGTGTTCTGTTTAATGTATATATTTGTTGTGCATACACATCCACACATATCATTGCCACTGTCCTATAATGCAGTAGTCTGATATCATGGAATGATAGGGTGCTATTAGATTTTCTTTATGTAAACTATATTTATTAACAATTAACATATATTCCTTCTATTTTTTTAAAACTATTTTTAAACTCATTTTGGGTTCAAGGTACTGTCTCTAAATCTAAACATTAGTCATAGAATATGACTCACCGGAGTAGACCAGCAGTACTGGTCCCAAATTGCTGCCTGTCGACTTTTGTGGCAAGTGAGAGTAGGAGCTCACCGTCACCTCCACCGCCACATTTTTTCAAAATAATATTCCTTTCTATGCTGGCCGACCAAAAACTGGTGTGTAATGCATATATCCATTAAGTATGTTTGATTAATTAGTTCTATAACTTAATGTGATTATCTAAATTCATAACTTCATTTGATATTTGTAGAATATCCTTGAAAAACTCATGAAGTTGTTTGGGTTTGAATTTGCCGACACTCAGTGGCGGAACCAGAAATTTAATTTAGGGGAGGCCAAATTTTTTTTGTATGTAATTAAGGGGGGGCCAAGCAAAATTAAACTATGATAAAATATTTTTTATTCTTTTTCTATATAATTTTTTAGAAAATAGGTCAATATAAGATAATATTAATATTATTTATTAAATCATAAAAAATTAATATGTATTGATTTTTTCAAAATTAATATGTATTATGATTAATATATATTAAATTATCATATAAATATTCTATCTCATAAAAAAATAAAATTAACCTATTAAGGGTAGGGGGAGCAAGGGGGCCATGGCCCCTTAATAGTTCCGCCACTGCCGACACTGTTACACTCACTCCTCCCAATGATACTATCTGACGAGTGAGATTGGAGAAAGCTAATAGGAAGATATACTTTTCTCAAGGTTGGCCTAAGTTTGCACAGTCTTTCTCTATCGAGATTGGCTACTTTCTAGTCTTCAGATATGAAGGAAATTTCAGTTTTCATTGTCTTGTATTTGACAAGACGGTTACTGTGATCCAGTATCCAGTGGCAGCAACCAATGTTACTAATCGTCTAGTGGCCAGACTTGTTCATGTATCAGACAATGAAAAAAAATCAAGCAGTCCATCAGCTTTTGATATATCCGAGCAAGAAAGACTGATAATTAATAATGAAAGAGAAGGAGCAATCCAAGCAGCCAGCACACTAAGGCCTACAAATCCTTATTTTGTGCGTTCCTTGCGGCTCCATAATATTTAAAAGAGTTATATGGTGAGTCTAAATTTGTAGCCAATGCAAGTTATTGTTCAAATTCAATTACTTGTTAAAAATATGCTGATGAGTTGAAATTCTTCTTTGTTGTGCATTATGTGCCTGCTGAATTTGCTGTAGAATATCTATCAGAAAACCAAAGTCTAAAACTTAAGCCTTCTAATAGTATAAGGCAATGAGATGTCTCTTACTATTACAATGGCAATGATTGTTCTTCAATGAAACTGGTAAAGGGTGGAGTGTATTTGTGAGGGAAAAAAAATTGAAAGGAGATGACCCTTAACTTTGAGCTCATCAAGAGGAGGTGTGCTGTCCTTAAAATCTACATATCTCGAGTAGCGGACTATGTTTGAAGATTTTATTTAGTAATTTATTTCCTTTCAATTTCTATTACACATATCTTTTGGTAACTTTTTTTTTAATCTAGATTAATTACTAATCCCATTCCTTCTTCTTATGGACAAAATATTGTTTTTTTCGTATTTTGGACACTTTAATATTTTAAAGAACTTGAACATTCTAGTATTTTGGGTAGTTTGATAGTCTATATATAGCATATCTAATAATATTTAGACAATTTAGTATTTTAGAGAACTTGTCTTATTTTTATTTTGTTGACGAGTCTTGTTTAGTTATTTTTTTAGGCATATCGAGCCAAGAGTATGATAAAAATGTTAAGAGTCAAAATTGTTTGACTCTAATTATTTAATGTTATCACTTATCAGCCTTGCCTTCTGGAGGCATATTGAGCCACCGAGATATTTGCCTTCCAAAGGCACATTGAGCCACCAAGGCAATATCATATAAGTATAAGTTATGTTTGAGCAAATGGTTTACGGCTTTAAAATTTTTTGGTGTCCTTGCATTGTTGGTTTATGGCTTTAACAGACTGGCTTCAGCCTTCAGGTAACTCATCGCCCCTCACCATCCTTACATATTTTTTTTTAATGACAAATTAAATTTTGCATTGGAAACATCTCTTAACTAAATTCCATTTTTAGTGACAAACTAAATTTTATTTTTTTAATGACAAATTAAATTTTGTATTGGAAACATTTCGCCAAATTGTAAGTTCTTGAGTAATGATGCAAGGGATTAAAAATAATTTTAAATTTTTTAGTGTAGTGTACAGGTTACTAAATTCCATTTTTTGTTAAACTCTAGAATAATATACTACCTAAGGACTCCTGCAATGATTTCTATAGTAACTAGTTTTATTCCATTTCTGTTTGGTATATGTTTTTGTTTAGATGTCCATTTCAGGTTACTATATTGCATGTTGATGTTGAAGTTCTATTAGTAATGTTAAATTTTGGGACTGTTTTTGTGTATAAAATATGTTATTATTCTATACAAAATCCTATTTTATTTTTATATAAAATCAGTTATTAATTGTTATATACTTGGATATCTGTTATATTAGTGTTATTGTTGAGGTTGAATAATAATGGAGGGTTTGTTTGGCATCCGTTTTTGTGTTTACAGTATGATTTTCTTGCTATTTGACATTTAAATTAATTGTTCGGAACTTGGGAGTTGGTATCTATTTATAAATTATGTAATTTTATTTTATTATATACTTGCATGTTGCCATCTGTTAGACTGTTAGGGACTGATTTTCTTGCTGTTACAAACTTATATAATTGTTGAGAGTTGGCACCTGTTTATAAATTAAGGACTATATTTTCATGTTGTTTGTTGATTTTAGAGAAATCGTGTTACTGTTAGTGTTATTAATCTTGATGTGCCTGTAAATGATTGTATATGTTTGTTGCCTCTTATTAGTTATTAGTTTACTGCATCTTTTCTTTTAAAGCAAATAAAATTTTGTAATTTCATTCAAAATTCCTTGACAGTATCACTAAAATTAGCACTTAACAGTATTTGAGTAAATGATTAAAATTATTCTTAACTTTTTGTCTCATTAATGTATGTAGTGGGCTAGAGGCATGCTGGCAGTGGCAGCAAGGGCCAGGCAACTGGGCAAACTTGTTATAATTTGTATCATACAACCTGTGTTATTGTTAGTGTTATTAATTTAATTAGTGTTGTAAATTTTAATAATTTAATTTGTTGAGTTGTAAATTTGTAATGATTTAATTTGTGACTGCTGTAATTTTTTGTAAATTTCTAATTTCTTGATCATGCTGGGCAGTTGGATGAATGCTGAAATTTTTAATATTAATATTACAGTATTGAGTGTCATAACTTATAAATCTTTACCTTCGCAAAGGTCTTTGGATTATGACCTATAAACTACACGGACAGAACCCTTTAATATGCAAGAAACAGGATAGTTGACCCTTAATATAAATGGGCTCGACTCGCGAATAGGTTGAACTTGAGCTCGAGCTCGATCTTCCTGTATGCCTAAACGAGCCGAGCTCGGATACTATTACGAGCCCATGATTAATTAAAAGAGTCGTACTCGAGCTCGACTTGAGTAATAAATGGGCCAAGTTCACACAACCCACATTCACTCGAATTCGACTCGTTTACTGCCCTAATTATAACAGTACTCATGTTTGATATAAAACATCCTTTAAAAAAATAGAAGGGTGATCTGTAGCTGGCGTGGCTGCAGACAATAGTACAAGATTCCAGGAATAAAGAAGTGGCTAAATAAGGGAATTAGAAGACTATTAAGCAGTACTAAACTATAAATTAAAGCAGTTGACCTCTAATATATATTTCGCTTGGGGTTGATCACTTGTATTTCGTTTTTCCTAATTAAAGCAGTTGACCTCTAATATATTTTTTGCGTGGCTGCAGACATTATCTAGTTTAGCAGCGTGCTGCTTCATTAATTGATCATCATCATCATGTATTTAAAAAGCAGTATTTTCAATAAAATAAATTTACGTATAATTACCATTTGTTTAAAAAACTTAGGTCTAATGTTAACATATAAAATAAATAATAAAATCTATCTTTTTAATTTTAAATGTTTTAGACAAGTGATAGTTATACATAATATCAGAGCAAAAGTCATCCTAAATTTGAATTTTAACTCTTATATTTAATTAAATATTTCATGGGTTGGTCATCCATTAAGAGAGAGTTTTGTCTACACAAAAGGAAAGTACTAGTATTAAGATATAACATAATTTTACAACTCAAGTTGCAAACTGATGGTAAATAGAAGCAGTAGCACCTAATTAGGGACACGGCCGATTGCTGTTAGTTCAATAAATAATGAAAAAAGAGGATGATTGCAGCGCTTACAAGATAGATAGATCGTCACATCGGCAAAACCTTATAAAATGATTCTTTAACGAGCAACTTGCATACATATATGCAAACTAAAAATGATTCTTCACGCCCATGAGTAGAGAGAGAGAGATAGATTAGGCAGATAAAGGTAATATAAATTCAAAGCCTTGGTTCAAGAGAGCCCCGGCAACCCATAGCTTCAAATTTGGCAAGTTCATCTCTTTTTCACAATCTCTCACCTATTTTGATCAAATGGCAACCAATTACGAGTTAGACTAATGAAAACTTGAAGGGACCATGGGAAAAAGAAGACTTAGAGAGGAAATATAACATTATCCAAATAGAAAAAATCATACATTTAATGTGAAAGTGAGTACAAATCTGTCAGAAACAGTGGCCAAGTTGGAACTCTGAACAATGAAGCCGGTAAGGGATTCAAGAGCTTTGTAAAGTGAAAAAGATACCCCTCTTCCCTTGCTGCTAGCCAATCTCACATAAAACTCTCTTTCCTCCACTTGAAACACATCCATCTACATTCACACATGAACATTTCGTAATTAGTACTTTAATTCCCACACATGAGCAGTTTATATATCACACTGAATCATGATTTCTATATACAGAATGAACCTGTATGATCTTCTTGCAAACCAGATGGTTGCCTTGTTGCAGTACTTGAATCTTCTTAGGGCTTTCATGAGTTGGTCCTTGATGATCAGATCCTTTTGATCCTGCTAAAGATGTTTCAAGATCCGCGATCTCAGCTTTCAGCTGCTTAGCCTTCATTTGCAGGTCTTGCACATAAAGCACAGCATCTCCGACAATAGAGGCCTTGTCCATCTGCAGTACATGCACGCGGACTTTCATTAAAAAAATAAGAAAAAATTTAAGTGCAAGTTTAATTTGTATAAGTTCCACTCACATGAACAAAATAATATTTTTACGGTTTATATGAGTCAGATTTGTACCAACCAAGCTTGCACCCAACACTATTCAAAATATAAAAGATATATATACAAGTCCTAAATGTACAAGTCCCTTATAAAATGTTTATAAAAATATTAGAAAAATATTTATGAAAAACTCACTTTTTTTTTTTTAAATTTTTAGGAGACCACATTATTATAAAAAACTTGTATCAGACAGCTTGCAGGACTTTTACCTAGTATTACTCTAAAACAAAACATTCGATCGACTTTCTAATTCCCTTTTGGTTTCAGCAAAACTTCTCTTGATCATCATCTAGCTAGCTACTTTAGTGCTCTTAACAACATAGGTTCATTACTATGCAACCTAATAATGAATTGGATAATCATCATATGTATAAATCATAGATGCAAACAAAATATTTTATGTTCATCTAAAAGGGAAAGGGCAAGACATACTTTGGTTATGTTAGGGACCAAGGAACGCAATGCATAAAGCTTCTCCTTCATCCTTCCTCTTCTCCTACGCTCCGAGATCAAAGTTCTTGACCTATCAACCTTTGTTGATCTCTTTGTCGGCGTTGTAGTTGTTGTGGTGGTGGTAGCAGAAGAATCCTCCCCATCAATATCCTCTTCATGCTCCAATATCGCATTCCCTTCAAAACTTGACAACTTATGAAAAATCGAATCTGGGGCGACGTCCGACATCACCATTATTGTTGGATTGTAATCATGATGATACATGTCCCCCGGGGTGTTCGATACTCCAAACTGATTATCCACAAAACATCCATTGATAAGATCATGAGTATCGAAATCAACAACTGGGTCTTCACATTCTCCTCGAATCAAATCGATGCAGTGATTGAAGTTAGCCTCTTGGATGAAATCATGCAACTCAAAGTCATTGAGGTCATGCATCAATGAGTTTTCTGCAGAGGCATCCATATCCCAGCTATCAAATTTCTCGAGGGGAAGAAGGGTTTTTTACTACTATTTTGTTACGAGAACGTACGTGCATTCTTGAAATGGTTTATATAATTTTTGGTGTGAACGGAATCAAATCGGATGATTTCTAATGTGCAGTTTAATTCCATTAAAATACAGGGGGTTGACAAATCTTAGGATTTTAATACTGGGTTTAAGGGAATCACTCGGTGTAATCATGTACGTATCTCGTAGTAGTATTTAATTAGCTAGTGTTTATAATATTATTGGATGCTTCCGACAAGAAGAAACTGTACAGATAAATTTTTTTGTTTTTTTGGAACCGATAATTGCATTCTATTGTCTAGGATTCATTGGATTGTTTAGAAAATAGAAGAATGTATACAGAGAGAAAGTCATGATATATGTGAAATTGATTCCGTTTAGACCATAAATATTAATTTATACTTTTAATTTGTAGCGATATATATATATATATTTTCTCATATGAGGTCAAGCTTTTTAAACATAATTTCTCAATCCACGAGAGTGACAGAAAGAAGAAGAAATATGTGGCTGGTTACCAACTTGGTTAACCATTGTTATGCACTTGTGTTTATTTATATATCATTTAATTACAAAGAAGAGGAAAAGAACTCCCAATGTACATTAGATCCATAATAACAGGAAGCATTTATAAATATACATCAAATACAACAACTACAACAACTTTAGTCCTTCTTTCTTTCTTTACACTGTAGCTCCCTAATTTCAGCAAGTTAGTTGTCATCTTTGTATCTGTAAACACATACTTTTATTTTGCAATGATCCACGAGACTTGCAACATTAAATTCCAATGTACTTTTCAATACTCTCCCTCAAGCCAATGTACTTTTCAATACTCTCCCTCAACATGGAGATGCAATGGAATGAATCCCCATCTTGCTTAAAAGGTATTGGAATTTCTTTGATCTAATTGCCTTTGTCATCACATCTGCAACTTGCAGATTTGTTGAAATGTGAAAAGTCTTTATTAAACTTGCTAGTATCTTTTCTCTTACAATGTGACAACTAATTTCTATGTGCTTGGTTCTCTCATGATGTACCGGATTTGAAACAATGTGCATTGTCGCTTGATCATCACAAAACAATTGTATTGGCTTCTCAATAGATATCCCAAAGTCATTTAATAAGCTTTTGAACCATATAAATTCACAAGTTGTTGCAGTCATTGATATGCACTTTGCCTCAGCAAAGGATTTGGACACAGTTCTTTGCTTCTTTGATTTCCATGAAATCATTCCATCTCCAAAGATAATACAATAACCAGTAATGTACCTTCTGGTCTCTGAACAGGTGCCCCGGTTTGCATCACAGAATGCAGTTAGCTTCATCTCACTACTCTTAATATTGCCTTCCAATGCACCTCTTTTGGTTGGCTGAGATACTGACTTAAGGCTTGCATTGGATGTGATATATTTGGTTTGGTTATTGTCAAATAAAGTAACATTCCTATTAGTCTTTTGTACTGTCTCGGATCAACCAGAAATTGCTCATTTTCTTCTTGGTTTGATTTCAAGTTCTACTCTATGGGAAATTTGACAGGTTTGGCACCAAGCAGTCCACAATCTTATAGAATTTCTAGTGCATATTTTCTTTGGCAGATGAAAATTTCTTCTTTAGATCGTGCCACTTCTATGCCTAGAAAATATTTTAATCTCACGAGGTCCTTCAACTTGAAGTGTTCTGTGATCTATCAAGTATTCCTTTAATTTCTGTATCTCTTTTTTACTGCCACCTACTATTATCATGTAATCAACATATGAGCATCACGGTAAAGGAAGATTTTGTTTACTTGGTTAAATATGAATAATCTGCTTTAGATTGGACAAAACCAATATTGGTGATAACAGAAGTGTGTTTTTTTTTTCCATTAACGAAATGCTTATTTTAACCCATAAAGGGATCTATTGAGTTTGCATACTCATTGCTCCTCCTCTCTATCATACCCTAGAGGTAGGGACATGTGTGCCTCTTCATCTAATTCTCCATAAAGGAAGGTATTGTTGATGTCAAGATGATGGAGAGACTAGTTTTTACATGTTGCAATGGATAAAAGACACCTCACAGTTGGCATTTTAACTACAGAAGAGAATGTTTCAAAATAATATTCTCCTTCTCGTTGAGTGTAGCCCTTTGCAACTAATCTAGTTTTTTATCATTCGATGGTTCCATCTGCTTTGTATTTGGTCTTATAAACCTACTTACACCCAACTGATTTCTTCCTTGGAGATAGATTGGTTCGTTCTCATGTCTCGTTGTCTTCAAATGCCTGGATTTCAGCTTTTATGGCGTTCTTCCAATGTGAAAATTTTTGAGCTTCATCAAAGGATTGAGTTTCTGACTCAAGGGTAATGGATAGAGTATATTTCAAATGTGCATGTGACAGTTTAGAATAATCAAGAACTGAAGCAAGGGAATAATTGTTACCTTGAGAAGCTGATACATCAAAAGGAAGTGACTGGAGTTGCTAAGGAACCTGCTTGTAAACTCCAATTTTACGCCTGAGATTTAACATAAATCGAAGCGTCAAGATAAGTAACACAAGGCTATCTACCATTTGTAAATGTAAGGACTAACATGCATGTATCTAAACTTACTAATCAGTAGTGCAAATCGCAATGAAATGAGGTAAATTTCCAATAAATGCATAGAGATTTAACTTTTTTTGCATAAAGTGATCACATGGAATAGTGTAACTATCAACCCACAGAACCTCCGGCGACATCTAGGTCTCATGGGGAGTCACCTATTTCTACAATAAAATTTATCATTCTATAAGGAATGATAGATAAAATCAAAAGATTGAGATTTCCAAAAATTTCAGTAAGTACACAAATAACATAACAAAAACATTATTAGTACATATCAAAAAAACGAAATAGCAGATATTATGATAAATTAACATAACACATGACTCATGAATGTCTTATGTATGTCTTATGCATGACTTATGTACCATATGTACATAGACTTATACATTTTCATCAAAAACTTACATAAACATGCGTACATAACCTTTCATGACATGCAATGACTTTTCTTAAAATTTTTATCTTATCCATCTCTTTTCTTAACTTGTTTAGACATATGACTTTATGCATGACTTATGCTTGACATATACACCCCTTCAAAATCTACATGCTTTCATAAGAACATTTTTCATGGAAATGAGTACAAAACTTTTCGTACCGTAAGAAAAATTTTTTCTTGAATATCTTGTTATTTCGTGTTTTCATTTTCTACTATTATTACTCATGGTTGGGCCATATTACTATTTTTGAACCTCGACGGATATTACGTATCACCGTTCCTGAAGGGTTTATATTCTCGCTATTCGTTGGATGTTACGTATCGTTATCTCGGTCCTGATAAACCTTATCATATTTTTGTCAGTCATACGAGCGTTACGTATCTTTGTCCCCATTATGACGTAAATACTCGTTACATATCGCCATCTCCTCCATGACTAGGGGGAGCATTTTTGGATCGGGACCGAAAAGACCGACCGAACCTGGCATTTTGGACCAGACCGGGACCAAACCAAGGTGACCGAGACCGGACCAAGTATGCCTTGGTCTGGTCCCAGTCCAAAAATCTAGGACCAAAATAGGTCCGGTCCGGTCCCAGTCCAGGCATTTTTAGGCCTGGAACGGACCGGATCGGACTGATTATATAATATATAATATATTTTTTTAATTATATATATTATATAAACTATAATTATAAATTAATTATATAATATATTATTTATTATTTATGTATATATTTAGTATCAAAGTATTATTATATTATTTGATGTATAATTATTTACTATAATAGTAAATAGTAATAGTATTACTTTATATATTTAGAAATTAGTTTCAATGTGTTATTATATTTTTTAATGTATAATTATAATATATAGTACTAGTATATATTAATAATTTAATATCAACACTAAGTATATTATAAGAGTTGTAGTATAAATTATAATATATGTATAAATTTATAATAGTATAATGTATGTATTGGTATAGTTAAATTAACATATTTGTATTAAAAATTAAAATAACATCTATGTATTGGACCGAATGGACGGGACCGGACTGGACTAGACCGAAAGGGACCAGACCGGTCCAATCCCCTTTGAAGTTTGGTCCGGTTTAGGCTTGGATAAGCTTGAACCGAATGGGTCTGGTCCGGTCCATCAAAGTCCTCCAAGACCGACTGGATCGGAATGATCTCCCCCTTATCCATGACATAACTTCTTATCATACAACGGGTGTTATGAATCACTGTCCCCATCGGCACGTTAGTCATATAGGCATTACGTATTGCCGTCTCTTTCATGACATGACTAACTTTTTAATCTCTCTTATCTTAGTTGTTTATTTCTTATTCTCATGAATTTTCTTATTTTTCTCAAAAATGCGTATCATGCCTTTTGACGTAATAGCTTGTGACGTAATGGAAAATGCAAGTATTCTTAAATATTCGCATTCATGCTTTGTGCTTACATAGGTCACATAGCATGTAAAACATGTTTAATCAATGCATGACATACATAAATCACATCACGTATCATATTTCAAGTAACATGAGATCAATTACCTTAACGAAAACATAAAATAACACATTTTATCTAAAAACCAATGGAGACCGAAACTCTTAGGGTCTTTAGGAGTTCTTTTATTTTCTTGTTACTTAAGCTCATTTTTTCTTTTATAGGTTTCAGATATGCATAAAATTATCCTATAATCTTCAAGGTTGAAAATCCACTTAGTGTGTAGTTCTTTAATATTTTTCTCAATAATCCCTTTTTATTCAATTCTTTTTCCTCATAATTTCATAGATAATTAAATCTATATTTTCCACAAAATTTATACAATCACTTGATATCATCATACACTAAACATGTCAAAGATTGAAGTAATAAAACTAAAATATTTCAAAAGCAAGTCCCTAAGGCCGAACTTATTAATCATCCATTTCCATTTTCTTTTGTCATCAAATTTCTATATAGTTCCCTCTATTTTTTCATCCATAGTCATCTAAAATAAATTCTTAATTTCTAATAAGTCTTCTCTCAGTAACATAACTCAAAATATTACTTAAATCAAACTAACAATTCTCATCACTTTGAAATCAAATAAAATAACCATTGCTATAGAACTACTCAACAAGTAACTTAAAGCCAAGGTTATATTATTTTGTGCACTTATAACTTTTTCTAAAGCTTTTTCACCACTGCTTAGGCTTGGTGTAGCAATCTCCTCAACAATGTATCCAAAATGCCATTTTTTAAGAATTTGGGAGAAAGTAAGGGTTCAAGTGTATATTTTAGTATTTCTCTTCTCTATGGCCAAGTGTTTTGAGTGAGAGAGCAAGTGAGGAGTTCAATTCTCCAAGGTGGTCGACTAAGTACATGGCTCAAGGGTGAAGAGTTTCTTTGGACATTTGGACACCTCAATGTCGTGGCCAAGTGTCTCTCTTGGCTTAGGCTTATGTTTTTATCCTATCTTTAGGCTAAGTTGGCAAGATTATCATCCAATGGCTCTCCTTTCTCCACCTAATAGATTTATCTCATTATTAGATTCCATATAATCTTATCTTATAAGCAAATATCTTGGATTACCCCTTATATGTTGGTTTTGGTTTTTGCTCCTCATAGAGTAATTTGACGCATACTTGAGGGAATATAATCTCTTACAACTTGTTTTACTCTCATTTGGACATATGGATGATTTTGGAAGATATACCTAAGATGTGTCTAAGGTAAAGTCGGTGGCTACACCCTAAAGTCTATTCCTAGCCTATTTTTCATCCATTTCGATTTCTTCCTTGGTTTAGTTTGCTTTTTTCACATTTGCTAGACTTGATTAGCAAGAAAACTCACCCTATTGGTCATTTAATGCCACCTAAGGGATATACCAAATAATTAGATTTGTAAAAATCGCATCACTTGAGTAGAAAATCCAAGATGATCTCACATACATCTCTTGGCTACTTAAGTTTCCTTTATCTGAATACTTGGTTTTTTCTTGTGTCATACGAAACTTCCTAAATGAAATTGCTTCATTTGTCACATGTATATACACATTTCAAGATCTTAGGACAATTGAGAAGATATTTCAAAAATTTGATCTTAAGGAAAGTCGTTGGTCAATTCAAAGTCAATTCTTACTATGTCCAATTCGGTTCTTCGAACTTTAATTCCCATTTCGTCCTTGATTAAGTTTGTATCTCTTAAAACTCAAAACATGAAAGTTGTAGATATTTCTCTTATTGTTCTATATAATTTTGAATAATTTCATTTAGAAATTAGATGATAGAGTTATGTTTAGATTACCAAAGTACGTCGAAACTGTTTGAAATTACCTAATTCGAAAATATCATGTGATATATTTCTTACTTATACCACTTGACTTCCTTTATCAATTTTTCCTTCAATTTATATACAATATCACCTTGAATATTTAAAAGCCATATATTCCCATCATACTTAGTGTCTTTAATAATTTTTTCAACATCTAGACATTTTCCAAATATTTTTCCTCCAATACATATAGGCTTAATACCAATAAAAGGTTCATAGGAAATATATATATATATATCCAAAAAGTTTCAAAAGTTTTCTAAAATAATCTTAAAGAAACATAATCATGCCAAGCAGGAAAATTAAAAAGGACAACTAAAAATTCGGGTTATCACACTGCCAACCTGCAATGAAAGTCTTTGAGATATTCAAGTCTTCTTTTGATTCTAGTGGGCCTACAAGGTTCTTGGATAGGAGGGAATTCAATGAACTCTGGAGTCGTGGCTGCATCATGTTCATGATCATTGATCTTGGGTGTTGGTTCTTGAAGAAAGTTGGGATTACTATTTGGTGGTGAGGAGGAATCATGGTTTTCCAATATGGGATTTGGCAATACTGAGACATGATCATAAGTGATGATTTCTGGTGTGGGCAGCAAGGAGGACAACTGATGATCTTGTTGAAAATGAAAAGCATTTTCATAAAATATCACATCTCGTTTGGTTATGGTTTCTAGTGTTTTTAAGTCGAAGACTTTGTAACCTTTTATGCCATTTGGATATCCAATGAATATACATTTTTGAGCTCTAGGATCAAATTTATTTTTGTGGGGATCAAGATTTGATGCATAGCATAAGCAACCTAATACTCTTAAGTGAGAGTAATTTGGTGTTTTTCCAAAGAGAAGTTGATAAGGACTTTTGTTTTTCAAATTTGGTGAAGTAGTCCTATTTATGAGATAAGTAGCGGTTAAAATACATTCTCCCTAAAATCTTAAAGGCAGATTAGCTTGAAAACAAATGGCACTTGCCATATTTAGCAAATGCAAGTGATTTCTTTCTACTACTGAGTTTTGCTGTGGTGTATAAACACAACTTTTATGATGAAGTACTCCCTTTTTAGAGAAGAATTCTATCATGTTAAACTCTTTTCCTTGGTCAGATCTTATCGCTTTTATCTTACACTTGAACTGATTCTCAATGAGGTTGAAAAAGTTGTCAATAATGCTTTTGGTTTGACCTTTGTTGGTCATGAGGTACACCCATGTGGTTCGGCTATAATCATCAACTATTGTAAGGAAATAATGTGCTCCATTTAGAGATGAAATAGAGAAGGAACCCCAAATGTCAAGATGTACTAAATCAAAATTAGCCTCTACATAATGATGACCAGAGGAGAAAAGCAATTTGGTTTGTTTTCCCATATGACAAGCATCACAAAAATGTTTTTCATCAAACTTAAGAATATTAGAGTCTATGCTATGTAGCAAATTTAATCTTTGATCAAAGGAATGTCCCATTCTAAGGTGCTAAAGCTTAGAGATTGAGGAAGTGTTTGATGGGGCAACAAAATGGTTAGTTTGAAGCTAGTCCAAATGCATTTGGTAAAGGCCTTGAGATTCTTTAGTAACTCCAATTATCTTCTTGGTGACTAGCTCATGTATGTAACAATGGTCAGCAAGAAACACACAATGGCAGTTCAAGTCTTTGGTCAGTTTATTGGTGGAAATAAGATTGAAATTGAAGAGGGGAACATAAAGAACATTTCTAAGAATAAGGGTAGGCGAAATAATTGTTGTTCCTATGTGGGTCACAGGCGAAATAATTCCTATGTTGTGCCATTTGGTAGTTTTACAATAGTGTCTTTAATAGCTCTTTTTGTGTTAATAGACCAAGAAATCCTACAATGTGATATGTGGCTCCTGAATCTAAAATCCAAGTGTGTGACTCATTGGAGATATTTGTGCAGCTTAGGCTATGTTTAGAGACAACAGACAAACTTCTTTTGGGATTACCTAAGGTACTTAAAGGATGGTTACCTTGGAACTCTATGCTGGAGTTGAGATTTGTGGTGTTGGAGTTTTGACTTTGGAGAAGTGCAATGAGCTGTTGTATTTGCTCATGAGAGACACTGAGAGCAGGAGAACTTTCTAAATCATCATCAATTGTTGCCAAGTTGACTGACTTGTAATTCTTAGAACCAGATGGAGGTTTGTAAAGCTTATGATTGGGAGGATATCCATGGATTTCCTAGCATGTATCCATAGTGTGATTGGTTCTCCCACATTTGGTACATGGTGCTTTTTTCTTTGTTGGAGGTGGTCTAGTACTTCCCCTTTGATTCTGTTTGTTCATTCCTCTTGGTCCATAGAATTTTTCTCCAGGAGTGAACATGGCTAAGGTCTTAGGTACCTTTTGAGTGCTGCTAGTTAACTCATGGTTGGATTCTTCTTGAAGTATCAAGTGGGAGATGTTGTCAAGTGAGGGCAATGGATCTTTGAGGAGGATTTGGTTCCTCAATCCATCGTACATTTCATCTAATCCCATCAGGAAATGGATTATTTGCCTTTTTTTTCTTGCATCTTGTTGATGATGCTGATGGCTCCACAATCAGTGGCAGAGTAAGTGAAAGGATCTTCATGTCTTGAGATCTTCTCTCATATCACTTTCATTTTGGAGAAATAAACACTAATTGGTGTTTTTTCTTGTTTGGTTGCAATCAGTTGTTGCTCGAGTAAAAAGATACGATTGTTTCTTGATTTGGCAAATCTCTTCTTCAGTTCTACCCACACTTGTTCAGCAGAATCTGAATACATCACATATCTAGCTATTTTAGGTGACAAACTATTTGTAATCCATGAAAAAATCTTGTGATTGCATCTTTGCCATTGATGATATTGAGGACTACTTTCAGTTGGTTGCTTGACTGTGCCATCCACAAAGTCAAGTTTGTTTTTGGCAAACAAGATCACATACATGACTCTACTCCAAGCATGATAGTTTTGAGGGGTGAGAGGTTGTGATACTAATACTAGTCCAAGATTTTCTCCATGGTGAAGAAAAAGTGGGTTGGTTGGATTTAAGGTTTCATCATTCAAATCAGTCATTGATGAAGGTAATTGAAGTCGTTGGTTGTGTAGTTGAAGGTGATTAGAGAAACATGATTAATTAGAGAATTAAAACTCTCTCTCTGATACCATAACAGAAAGAAGAAGAAATATGTGGCTGGTTACCAACTTGGTTAACCATTGTTGTGCACTTGTATTTATTTATACATCATTTACAAAGAAGAGGAAAATAATTCTCAATGTACATCAAATCCATAAAAATAGGAAGCATTTATGAATACACATAAAATACAACAGCTACAGTGATTTTAGTCCTTCTTTCTCTGCATTGTAGCTCCTAGTTTCAACAAGTCAGTTGTCATCTTTGCATCTGTAAATACATACTTTTGTCTCCAATGATCCACAAGACCTGCAACATTATTCCAATGTACTTCTCAATACAGAGACATACTTTAGTCATGTATCTTACAGTATTATTTGAATATATATTCTTTAATATACTTAAATATGTTCTATCATGTGCTTTTCACTCTAAAGTCTAAAGTTCGAGCACTAAGGAACGAACATCTATACAATCATTATGAGTTTGATATATAACTTGAGTTGCTTCTAAGAAGATTAACTCAAGCTTTTCATCTATATATAGAACAACAATTAATTCATGTTCAATTAGTTGAATGTAGGGCTGCACAAAATAATTGATGTTCTGAACTTGACCTATTCTATCAAATTACCCGACTCGTTTACGTTAAAGTTGGAAGTAGTATGAACCATTACTCGATAACTCTAAATCGCTTTCAACTTCTCCCTATGTGATCTCAGAAACCTAATCCTCTCTCTCTCTCTCTCTCTCTCTCTCTCTCACACACACACACACCCCTCTCAAATCCCCAATTTTTTGGTGGTCATCGAGGATGGATCCTCGAACTCCGGCATCGTTCCCATCAAACTGGCCCTCACGCGCACATGTTAAGCATTAACAACGAGTTTGGATGTTTTGCCTTTCGTGCTCTATTGCTTGAAGTCGCATGTGGGAGAAGACCATTAATTCCGATGCATCGTCTAAGGAAATGTGCCTATATCTGGTCGACTGGCCGGTGAGGAGACCCATCAATTCCGATGCAACAACGTTTTTTTGTAGTGTGTCGATTAACTAAAAGGTACATCGGCTCATTCTCAATTTTAATTTGCCCTATGATTGTTTGTCCATCATCGCCTCGAATTGAACTGGTTAAAAGAACCTCATGAAAAAAAAAAAGAAGAAGAAAGAAATCGGTTGATTGCTTTTTTTATAATCGGTTAACGGTAGTAGAACGTTTCGAATAGAGTCAGAAAGTGAGATTTTTAGGTTGGATCGGGTCAGGTAGGAGAACAACCCTAGTTGAATGGGTCATAAAGCTGCTAAATATTACTACTATTTTGATCAATTCATCAACTAATTATAAAATGGCAGGTTTAAATTTCAACGCTTCAATTTTTAATACTTGTTGAGAGTTCTAATAAGCTTGATTTCAATAATCTAATTAAAGAAACAAACAAAGTTATGTTTTATCTCTTCTCTTTCTATTTTCTAACAATTTATTTAGGTTCAACCTCACTATCATTACATATTATAGAAAACTTATTTATTTAGGTTCAACCTCACTATCATTATATATTATAGAAAAATTATTTGTAGTCTTAAGGTTTATAAATGTCCTACACACCATTTAAAAAAGTAGATAAATAAGTGTTTTATAAAAGAATTACTTTTAACAGTAAATCTAGCTTTTTTCCTAATAAGAGTGTACATAATTTGTGCATTCTAAAATTGAATCTACCATTACTTTTATATATGAACCCTGTTTGGATTTAGAAAGTAGTAACATTACTTAACACATTTCATTTCATCCTTATAATCTTTTTAAATTTAAAAAAAATATAATATAATAATAAAATTTTCAAATTTAAAAGTAGTAATAACGTTAAAAACTAATATTTTATTTAACTTTAAACCATTTTTGTTTGTTTTTAGAAATGATATGAAATGAGATGAGATTAAAGTAAAAAAAAAATATTATTGTAAGATATTATTTTTATATTAGTTTTATATAAGGATTTGAAAAAGTGGTATAAGAATTTGAAAAAGTTAAATTTTTTATTATATTTTGTATAGAGATTTAAAAAAATATAATAATAAATTTGAGATATATTTTAAGTTTTTGATCACATCACCTAAAACAAACAAGGCAATCTCACTATTCAAACGGGCTAACGTTAGACGTTTACAGTAGATCTAACTGCATTAATTAGAGTTCAAACTAAATAATTACGATAATTACACTGTCTTGCAGTTTTTGATCGATTGTAGGGTCTAATTTCTGCTTCTTCTTTTTTCCTTTCTATTGAACACAAATATTGATCGGATTAATATATTCAAATATTTTGTATCTTGACATAAACAGATACCTAATTATATGGTTTATCATATTTTTATAATTAGGTGCGGATGGTATTTAAGATGATGTCATGAGTTCAAATCCTCTGTTTTTATTTTTATTTTTATAATTTCCCTTTTTGTTCTTTTGGATTGAACTAGTTCTGAATACTCTAAAGAAGATTTGATTGGTGACGACACTTTAAAAACTCCAATTGGCATAAGTTCTCTCTTAAAAATTAAATACTTGCATAGATAGAGACATGGAGGCAAGGTTAACGCAGGTAGTACTGTTGTTAATGCTTTTTAAAAAGGTAGCGTGGCAAGCAACGCTACAAGCATGCGGGGCAGGCGGCGACGCGACCTCCACCGCTTCCACCCTCCACGTTATTTTATTTTAAGGATGTGTGGCCACACCCTTCCACGGCTCTTCCACGTGTATTATCGACAATGTTCGGCCATCTACTTGATTAATTGACTTGAGACATTGCAGTTAACGTCTGTTTAGAATTTAGATTTAATTGAGGTAAACTCAGTTCAATATAATTTTAAACATCAAAATATCTAACTTTTAAATAAATAATGCTACTATTTGATACATTATTTTGATATCTTATTTTGATATTTTATGTATTTTAATTTTTTTATTTAATAATTAAGAAAGTGATTATTAATATAATAATATATTTTTATATTTTTAAAAGTGTTTTAGAATGATTAAGAAAATTGAAAAAGTGAAAAACTAATTTTACACTAATGATACCTTGAAGGGATTGTTAAAAATATAATATAAATAGTAGGGATGTTTATCCGGTTCCAGATTTAGGAATCCGAAACTTGAATTCAAAATTTCCTTAAATCTTTTCTTAAAAAAAAAATCAAAAATATTAAGAAATAAATAAAATTTTAAACTGGGTCAGATACAATTCAACTCGGATGAACATGCCTAATTAATAGTTAAATCTATCTTTTCTTTTAGTTCAAACTTTTAGAACAATTAGAGATTTCACACCGTTGAAACTAATCATTTTAGATCCAGTTGAATTTTTTTTTATGTTCATATTTCGGGTAGTGTTTAATGTGGATTAGATGAAAACGTATGAGAAATGCCTGTGAAGAGTTGTAAGAAGAGTTTGAGATTAGGTTTTCGAATGTTTGCCAAATAGAAAAATACAAAATTCTTGAAAATAATAAACAACTTTAAATTACTAAAAAATAACTTATATATTTACAAAATGAAAGTTCCAATCTAGAAGCTGAAACCATAGTTGCGACCGTCTGGCTGCCATGAAGGAACCAAATTGGGCTTCCCGTGAATGGCTAGAGGGCCTGGCCGACATGTGGTGGCCCAAATTATGCAGTTCATGACGACTAGGCACTCTTGCTATTAGAATGCATGTGTTAACAGAGTAATGCTACAAAGGAGGCATGCAGGGTGGTCATGGGTGGGAAGGGGAGACAGCACCCAAGGGCAGGGGAGAAGAGAGAAGAAGACGAAGGAAAAGAAACAAAGAAATGAGATTAGGGTTTGGACTCCTAAAGGGGAAAACGACATCATTTGGTGAGAAGCTAGGCTTTTATCCCAAGGCTTTGGGCCTTCCTGGGACTTGCACATCACAACACATGATGGATTATGTTTAAATAGTGAGGTGATATTAAATATTTTATAAATAGTAATAAAAAAATTATGAAAAAGTAATAATAAAATATTAAATAATAATAAATAGCAATAAAAAGTAATAAAAAGTAAGTGAAATTTTTTATTAAAATAATTAGTAGTAGTGTAGCATTAGCAGAATAATCTAATTTTGTTTTCTTGATCCAAAAATTATATTTTTTATCATCAAATATAATCATGATTTCATCTAAGTAATTAGGGTTTGTAATATAAATAAAACAATTAATCTTAATAAGTATTTTCTAAAAGATATAAAATCATTTTAATAAAATAAATTTGTAAGATGATGCCGTATACATCTATAGTTGATAAAATAAATAGAAATAAATAGAAATATTTATGTGATTTGATAATTTACTTACATCTTAAGGTGTTTGGAAAGAAAAATTTATTATAATACATATTTTATAATCCCTTGTATTTTACTAATAAAAAAAACCGTAATAAAGAAAATTTCTATAGAGAAATAAAATATCAGAAAATAAAGAAGAGGCCAAAGAAGAAGATAAACTTGCTAAATAAGAGAGCTCTCAATTTTGATTATCTGGAGGCCTTTTTAAAGGTTCTTTATAAAAAGGAGCCAATCAGACTATTTTCTTTTTTTTTCTATTTTTTAATTATTTTTGTCAATTTTTGATTGTTTCTGGTGATACCTTTACCTGCAACCATGTTAGTCCTGTCCTGCCATATGCTCCTGATTCTCCTTCTTTTTTAGGTCCCACTTGTTCTTTTTATTTTATTTTTTGTCTCTTAGTGAACTGGTAAGTTAGACTTGGACCCAAGTCATTTCCCCCCCCCCCCCCCCCCTCTCACAGGCCCATGTTAAACCTTGGTCACAAGAACATTCTCGTCCAACCAATAAAATTAGAACATTCGTAAATCCCGATTAGCATTTTCTCGACTTTCTTAATCGACCATACAAAGTATAGAGAGAGACAACTTTAAATCTATATTTATGTATACAAGAAAAGGCAAGTGAGATTAGACTGTTTAGATAAATTTTATAAATAATATAGTCTGCCCCTTTGAAATGTGGGCTAGACTCTTCATGTAATAAGACTGCTAAAGGATTAATGTCAAACAGTGCACTGCAACATAGGGATGACACCGTTTAATAATTAAGGGTCAATAGTCCTATTCAATGTCGTTCAATACTGTGATTTGGTGCAAATTGGTTAATCCGAAATTTAATAAATACCATTAAGCTTGGAGCAGAGTTAAGTTGGGCAAATACTCGTGACATACATCTGATGAAAAATGCTAGTTTGCTCACTTATTTTGATATTTCATTTTGACATTTTGACATTTCATACATTTTATTTATTTTTTTATTTATTTTATAATTAAAAAAACGATTATTAGTATATTGATATTTTTTTATGTTTTTTAAAATAATAAAAAAATGAATAAAATAGAGAAAAAAAAATTAACCTAGTCGTACACTGCAATGGTACCGTGCCACTACAAGAAAAATATGATTTTATGATCATTTAATTGCGACCAAATGATTAGTTGTAAATAATCATTTGTTAATAATTAAATAGTGATAAATAAGTAATTTTCTTGTAATTCCAACACTATCCTACATCTTGTTTATTTAGGGATTAGCTTCAACATAGATGTCTATGGCTATGAGAGTACTATACGTGCATGTTTGGAATTATAGTAGATAATATAGGTTATAGCTTTTAGGCTTATAATTTAAAATTTAATTAATAAGTTCTATTATCATTTATTGTTTGGTAATCGTATGTTTAAAACACCTTCCAACATATTAATTATATTAGTTTGAAAAAAAATTAAAACATGATTTATGAAGTAAAAATGACTATTATTGGATTTTTAAAAAAGTTATAATTAACCATATCTTTTAAAGTTGATAATTACAATTTGTCTTAAATTGTATAGGTATTTTCATCCATTGATAATCTTTTTAAAATTGGATTATGTTTCATATTATTTAGAAAAATGAATTTGAGAACATCAAAATGATATTTCTATTCAAACGTACCTTTTTTACTTATTTGAGATTAAAAAAATAATATAATATATAACACTCAAATAATCTATTTTTATTTTTATTAAAAAACTTCTAAAATCATTTAAGTGATTTTTAAAACTTGTACTTCAAATAAACCAACCAAACCAAACAAAACCAAACTCATAATTAGGCTTTTAGTAGTCATAGAGGTCTTCTTCAAAGATATGGTACATATTGCCCTTCCACAAGTGCAGAGACTTAATTAAAGGCCCAATACGACGTGACGTATATAAATATATATATATATATATATATATATATATATGGCATGTAAAATTATAATTTATTTAACAAATCTCGTAAAACTACTTCAATTTATGAATTTTTTTATTTTAATTTTTTTTTATGTATATAACATTAGTTCTTTTATAATAATAATACAATGTTATTATGAGTTCTTATATTCGATATTTGTTATTTATACATTAGTTATTTTTGAGTAATTTTTGATAAAAAAAAATAATGTACACATACAATTCTTTGTTTTTTATAATTTTTTTTATTTAAATAGAAGATAATTACATAAAATCTAAAAGTCGAATAAACTTCAACAAATAGAGGTAATTATCAGATAGTTACCAAATTAACATTATTCACTAAAATCACAGAAAAGTCATGTACTGAGTATTACGAAGGCATAGGCTGATAAGTGGCTGCGTAAAAAAAAAAAAACAATTGTTTTTTCATTTTTTTATTCATCTATTTTTCTTATTATTTTTAAATATTTGAAAAAAATTTAAAAAAAATCAAAATACTATATTAAAATATATTCTTAATTAATAAATTAAAAAAAAAATCTAAAGCTCAAGGATTTCTCTGCTGTTTGTTTGTGTATACATGAAACCGAGGCAATAATATTAATAAAAATGTAACCTCGATTAAGTACGTGTCTCTCTCTCTTCTCTCTCTCTTAGTGGGAGGAAGTTACAAGCTTTGTAGTAGAGTCTGAGACTGCAGTGGAATACGCCTCATGTTTATATTAAGGAATTTTGAGAGGCAAACTATTTGTGTTTGAGAGCGAGAGAAGCGTGAGAATCATCAATGGAGGAGAAGTGTGAAGTTGAAAGTGACCCAACATGCAGTAGTACTGGAGATTGCACAAGGGAGACGACGACGATTCTGCAGCCACCGGAACCCGAAACTGCCAAACCGTTGAAGCGCCAGAAATCCTCATGGAGACTCGACGTCAACGAGTTTCGACTGCCCCAGAAAGGAGCCGAAGATCATGATCACGATCATACTTCCTCGGCCACTTTCCGACGCCTTCTTCGGAGTAACAGTAAGTCTTCTTTTCTTCTGCTCGATCGATCGTTACCGATCGACTACGTACGTTTCATGAGGAGGACGGAATTTCATAGAAACTAAACATAGAAGAAAGGAAGTGATCTTGTAGATTTATGGAGTTTTTTCAATATATTAAAAAAAAATGTTCAACTTTGCCCAAGGGACGCCATTGGAGCAATCTCTTGGAATCCCATACAGTCTTTCCCTGATCATGAATATGGTTACTAGAGTTTTAATGACTTTATGATCTAGAATGACAGATAAGAATAGTGTTACGTTACTACGTATGATTAAAGAGTGGGCAGTGATTGTATAATAATTTAAAATAATAGAGATTTATTATTAAAAAATTATTGTTTTTTTTTATATAATTAATTTGATTTAATTATTATTTTTAAATGATTGATCAACCCTTAAACATTCAAGATTGCAACAATCATTGTTCAAAAAGTATATATATATATATAAATATCATGACTCTGTGATATGGATAACTATCTGAATGAACGTTGAAAATATAACTGTAGAATTCATAACTACTGGATAACTTAATTGTATTAGCTTCTTGGTATATGACGCAAAAAAAATGTGGACAGTTGAGATTAAATATATGTCGTGAATGAATATGGTTGTTTAAAGATGATGTTTCCTTTCGTCCCTGTCGTGGCTGTTATATATTGTTAACTCAACTCTGGACAATATTGTTCCCCAATAATTCTTTTCATTTTTCTTGTCTTGTTAAGACAGCAGCTTGAAATTCAGACGTTGCTATTTAATCTGTCTGAAATTTAGATATCTGCCTGGCTTGCAATTTTTTTGTGTACATTGTTTGATATACGATAACTTGGGCCTTATGATCTCTGTTTGTGAGCCTTGCTGATGTACTTAATAATATCATTCCTTGGTTTTTGTTATAATTCTCTTTATCCCAGGGAAACAAACGAAGGTTAAGGGATATTATAGGAAACAAGAAAAGATCCTTGAAGGGTTCAATGAGGTGGAGACCATGAGTCACACAGGTGGTTTTCCAGGAAGTTTAACAAAGGTTGGTTGTTTTTGTCCATCTCTAACACTTAAGCCTTTTATTGTGTTTGTATGTTCAATATGTTCCAGTTAGATTTTAGAGTTTTAGGAAATAAAACAGATTATGTTAGGATTTTGGAAAATATGGTGCAAAACCTGCCCAAGTTTGGGACGGCAAGTTGTAACATACTAATAGAAGGTCCAAAACACATAATCTATATTCTAAAAAAACTCGTTAATGATATTATTAAAGTTCCATTAAAATCTTATAAAAAGTAGAAACTTTTCATTTTCAAACAATGTGAGATCTTACATATCACTTATCTTATCTTTTTTTTTTTTTGAAAAATATCTTTATCCTTATCATATAGGATATCACACAAATATTATGTGATTATCAGACCATTTAGAGACTCGAATCTACATTATCTCTTCTTGATTTTTGCAATATATAAAGCAGAAGCTAGCAACTATATTTAATATTTGAACGAAAGTTTTGATCTCGTTAATTGTTTTATATCTATATATATTCACCCAGAATTGAGTATGAAGATGGCCAATGAGCAAGTTAAATACTATAATTAATCAATTCTTACATTATTCAGGATGAAATGGAGCAGCTTGCCCAGAGTGAGAGGATGGCAGTTAAAGCGTCGAACATAGCTAACTTGCTGCTTTTTGCAGCAAAGGTGTTTGCTTCTGTTGAGAGCAGCTCATTGGCTGTTATTGCCTCAACCTTGGATTCTTTCTTGGATCTCTTGTCAGGCTGTATTTTATGGTACACCTCACATGCCATGAGGAAGCCAAACCGCTTTCACTATCCAATTGGAAAGAATCGGATGCAACCAGTGGTAAGGCTTTAAACTTGTGTTGGAAAACTCAATCCTTGTGCATGTCTTGGAAAACATGTTGGAAGTTTTTTCTGAAGTTTAGGCTTTGACCTCAGCAACTAGTTAAAAACTATAATTGATTACATCTTTTTAGTTAACACTACTAGTGAAGCTCGAATATGCAGGGTATCATTGTTTTTGCATCAGTAATGGCAACTCTTGGATTAGAAATATTGCTCGAATCTGCTCGACAAATAATTGCCAAGGTATCCAAATTTAGTTTTACTTACTCAAATAATATGACGGCCTAGACAACTAATCAGAGCTGGGTATTTAGTCAATTTGCTCTGCAGTCATTAAGAGTTTAGAATTTGAACATTTTTTTTTTCATTCACAATACCATCTACATTAACAAATTTCTACTTTAACTGTTAATAATATATTGGATGTAGGAAACTGTTTTATTTCAGATACTTTCAAGATGTCTAGTTCATTACTAAAACTATCATTTTCTTGATTACAGTCTCGCCCTGATATGGATCATGACCAGGAGAAATGGGTAATTGGGATTATGGTTTCTGTCACTGTGGTGAAGTTTGTGCTCATGGTTTACTGTCGAAGATTTGAAAACGAAATTGTAAGAGCATATGCTCAAGATCATCTTTTTGATGTTATTACCAATTCAGTTGGTTTAGCAGCAGCTATTCTAGCTGTTAGATATCACTGGTGGATTGATCCTACTGGAGCCATTATAGTGAGTTCAAATCAAGAACTGAATTTCTTTTATTTTCTTTATCTCTACAAAGCATATTAATTGGGAAGTAGATGGAATTTCCCTTTAACCTTAGTTTACAACAATTAATAACTTCTTGAAACTATAATGCAGATAGCATTATATACAATCAATACATGGTCGAGGATGGTGATCGAGAATGTATGGTCTCTGATTGGAAGAACTGCACCACCTGATTTCTTGGCAAAACTGACATATATGATTTGGAACCACCATGAAGATATCCAGCATATTGACACAGTTAGAGCATACACCTTTGGCTCTCAGTACTTTGTGGAGGTTGACATTGTCTTGCCAGAAGATATGTATTTGAACAAGGCACATAATATTGGTGAGACACTTCAAGAGAAGCTTGAGCAACTCCCTGAAGTTGAACGAGCCTTTGTGCATATAGATTTTGAGTTTACTCACAGACCAGAACACAAGGCCAAGACTTGAGAGCAATTAATTATTGGTACTAACAATGACCATATTTCGGTTTGCACAGTACCGGAGCCTCAAAAGCCTTTACCGGTTTTCTTTTTTTACACGTTATGTTTAATATCTTTTTTGTATTAAATACCATGCTACTGTACTATTGCTATACTACATCTACATTCTACACTTTGTACTTTTGTTTGTACCAAAATGTATTCTTTATATAAACTTTCCTTGGTATACCAGATGTATGAAAGTCAATACTAAAGTTGTAGCCTATTAAAATTTATAGGCCGTGGATATGAACCTCTCTTTCTATTTTTTAAAATATTTTAAAGTTTCGTATGCTCGACATAATCATTTTACATTTGAAAAGATAATTATATGTTGCTTGATGCTCCTTGATTCTCAAACTCTTACACCTGATGTCGATATCTTTTATTCTGCCTTTTGTTTTTAGCAAACTCAATTGAAATGAATTATTGCATAAGATCTTTATAAGTCTCAGTAGAGTATCAACAATTTGAAGACCATTCACTACGTCTAGGTCAAACATAATTGCTGGCATGGCACCAACTTCATTTCAATTTTCTAGCACACTGAAGCCCATCCATTCCACCTCCTTGTCTCTCGGTTTTCATCTCACATCACCTCCGTGGGCGATCGCTAGAAGCTAATCAGTAAGCTCCTATTCTCTTCTTTTTCTGATGTTCCTCTTTCTCTTATACTCTCGGCCCTCGGGTCCTAGTCCCTATCAAAAACACTATTCTCCTCCCAAATTAAACCTCCATAAGCAAATGCCAAACTTTACCATGCAACTTGATCTTTTTTAATCCTTGCTTAATTAAGGCTTGATTTGCGGCTTGATCTTCTTTGGTCCTTGCTAGACTGCAGACTGTTGGGACTTTAAATTTGCTTGTATGGCAAATACTGTACTAAGGGAATCGAATTGATATACCGTGCAAATATCGTGGGTGAATATCATGTTGGAGATTGTTAATATTACTTCTTGTCCATTACATCATTAAATCACTATTAACAACGGTTGGATTCGAATTCCACATCAATGCATTTTGCCGATCATGGCCTTGGTTACAGCTGGGTAGGCACACGGCTTTCGACTTTGGGTCCATGGGCTCTTGTGATGTAGGGTTCAACCCAATTCCATTGAGGGTTTTTTTTTTTTAAACACATTGAGGAAATATTTGACCTAGAAATTGCCCCACAAATTCCTTAGGCCTGTGCAAAATATCTGATCATCCACTCAACCTATCCAACCCGACTATCAACTCTAAAAAGGGCAGGTCAAATTTGAAAGTCGAGTCTAAGATTATGAACCCATTGAACCAGACTTTCTTGATAATGGAGATCATGATTCCACCGACTACACTGGATTAATTTTCAAGTTCAACAACAGCAAATCACGTCCTTTTTTACTTTCCATGAGCGCTCCCTCTACTTCAAAACATTTTGGCGAGTTCTACTTTGGTGCTCCAACATTGAATCTTGATAAGAATCAACGAGAGAATAGGTTATCAAAATGGAAGGGCAATATGCAAGTTTGATTACAAGGGATCGAGGAGCTCTTTTCCAGATGATGAAAATAGGTTACCAGAAAATGTGGGTCTATTTAGTGTTTAATTCTAATAACCTATTCCCTTGCATGGTGTCTCCAAGTTTTATCGAAAGAGTTTTCGATGAGGAATGAAAGCAGAGTTGTTGGCATGAAGAACTCTTTGCTAGCTGCAGAGGTCTTAGATGGTGGAAAAATAATCATGTTTCTTGAGTTGTTGTCCTCGTCGAAGGCCTAAAGTCGACTAGATCACAGGGGATTGAGGCAGATGCCTCCAAAATGGCTCAGATCACTGGGGAAAAGAACATTTCTATGTGTGTCAGGTTGACCCGATCCAACACGTGTCGAGTTGGATCATGGTTGACTGCATGTCGAGTCGGGTTGAGTTAGGTAAAAAAAGAGGCGGGCATGTTGGGTTGCAACCCTAAAATTCCTACCGCATGAATGTGACTAAAATTTATCATTCTTCTCTATTGTTTTGTGCTACTTTAGTGACCATTGTGCAGCCAACTTCCTAAGTGGCATGAATGCTCCATTTCGACTTCTCTGTATATTCCATCTCCACTTGTATTCATTCTCCTTGGCGACACATATTCCCACATTTAGGATAACGTATGCCAACTTACCTCCTATGTCCTTTTATGTAGTGGGGATCACGAGATTTGCTCGTTTTACCTCTGTGTTAGTGTCACTTGTTGTTTTCTTGTTGGGGGTTATCCAAACGTCCTTAACTCCTTTTAAATTTCCTTAATCACGTTTTTTGTTTGCTGTTGTTGCACTCTCTATCAAACCCTAATTGCTTCCTGTTGTTGTACTCTCATTCAAACCCTAAACTTCTATCTTTCAACTTTTTCCTTTCAATCTTTGTTATCGCCCATGGATCTCCGTAATACTTCTCGTTTTGGCTCCCACGGTTCATGTTCTTTACATCCTTAGAGTTCTCCTAATAAATTAGAAGGTGCCATTTCACATCGTCTGAATGATTTCATTGGACACAATTGGTCGACAACTACTTAGGCGTATTTGTACTTGGTGAGAACTTGGTATGGGGTCTCAGATTCAATGGTTCATTAGCCCTTACCAACCCCTGATCACCTGTGAATATTGACGTGGTACTACACCCTATCTTTTTGAATTCTATGCATGGGGTTTTACAAGTCCTCTTCCTAAGATGCTCGCTGAAGGCTACGGAAATGTCTTTGGTGCCAAGAGATCACGTTGGAGCACATGGGGTTGGCGTGGAGGTGTTAACTCAACAATATTGTAATGCCCTTCGTCGTCCAACCCCCACTAGCACTCGAAAAATGATTGTAAGATGATCATCGAGAATTAAAGTGGAAATTAGGAGTTTTTATACCTTCCCCGCATTTCAGTACTTTGCCTCCTAGGGAGGAGTTTCTTTGCCCTCCCATTTAGAAAAGACTTCAATACAGGTCCTTCCTTCGAGTGATATCAAACAACCTAGGGAGGGAACATTTGCAATTTCGACTAGTGCTACATTTTTGCCAAAATCTCCTTAGGCTTCGTCACCTAGTTGCTTTCGGCAAGCAAGTGGTTCCTGGCCTTTTTTAACCGGCGAGGAGCATAAATTTTCAGGATTACTTAGCCCTTCTGAGTGTCATTCCTTAGGGTTTACCCCCACAAGCAGACAATCATATGGAAGAGTTGGTTCACAATAGTGCTCATAAATTTGGGAATTTCTATCATTGGTAGGCTTTCTTATTCTAACCCTCGTATTTCCTTTCACTTTTCATTTCATAACTCAATTTTTTTCATGTCCTAAGGGGCCGATTTGCTTGTTGTTTAGATTGTTGATTGCCAGGCTTTATCTAGAGGAAGAGGCTTGCTCTTTGCACCCCTTGCTTATAAAGCCAATTGAGCCGTTTCTAAGGAAAGTGTGGAGAGGACAACATCTTTATGCTCCCATTTGGAGCCGGCTTACTCCTATACTCAAAAGGAGAATGTCGCCACCTTTTGAGATGACATGGTTGATCTTCGATGGGACTTGGAAAAGTCTCGAGAGGAGGTATCGCGGTGTTACTCCATGCCTAAGGTATCGGAGGAGCAACGTGACACTATGCGAGATATACTCCAACACAATGATGCATCAATATGAAACCAAGGCGATCGAAGCAGAGAATGCTAAAGAAGAGCTTAGCTTAAACTTTGAATATGCCCGTGGCGTAATGGCTTGTGTTGAACCCAAGGTTTCAAGTCTCGTATTTACGTATAAATTTTGATGATAACAAATAATATTGAAAACTCAAGCTCAAGTTGTCTATGCATGAAGGGAGCTAAACACATCAAGAAATCAAGCATGAGCAAGAAAGATATCAAGTCTACAAATGAAGCTCATAGATTATTTTTATACATCTCTTGATAAAATTAGAAATTGGATTAAGGCTCCAAATTACTCTTTTTTTTCATAAAACATCAAATTACTTTTTCTACATATGCAAGACATTTTTAAATGTCTTAGTTTTGAAAATTATGTTTTTCACATGTGCATAACACCATCAAACAAAATAATTTCGAAAATTATATTTTTTTATAAAAATTTGATTTTATAAGATGATTGATTATCATATTTGACATGTGCATATTTTGTTTGAAAGTCTTGAAGGGAGGTGGTGTGTTTTTTTGACTAATGCAAAAGGTAGATGATTTTGTTTGAGAATCTTAAAGGGTGGTTGTGTGTTTTTTTGACAAATATAAAAGATAGATGATTTGTTTGAAAATCTTAAAGGGTGGTTGTGTGTTTTTTTGACATATGCAAAAAGAAGATGATTTTGTTTGAAAAATAAATCATGCTCATTTTGTCTTGTATGAAAAGTAAAAGATTAGGTTTGATTTCTTTGAAAAATGAATGGAGTTGTCTTTGACAAATGCAAAAAGGAAATGTTTTTATTTGAATTTTTTGAAAAGTGAATAGTGCTCTTATTTGACATGGGAATCTTTTCAAATTTGAAATTGAAGACTCATTTACTTATAAATAGCTCACTTGAGTTTTGCAAAATTCACAACAAGAGCTTACACATCTATTACTAAGTTTTGCATCATTTCTTCAAAGCTTTCATTCTCTCTTTTCTAAAGTTTTGAGCCTTAATTCTTGTTCTTATTGAGAGAGATATAGGTTGCGCTGTATTGTTTCTATCTCACTCATTGAGGAGTGTACTTTGATAGTTTACCTACTATCAATTCATGTATTTGTAAAAGGGTGTGTATAACCCTTGTGTGTGTAGAAGGTGTTCTACACGGGGAATAGTTAAATCACCAAGTGTGAGGTGATTGGAAGTGTAGAAGGTGTTCTACACAGGTAATAGTTAAATCACCAAGTGTAAGGTGATTGGAAGTGTAGAGGGTGTTCTACACGGATTCTTTGGAGCGGTGCTGCTCAAAGGTGTAATAGGTTTCTATCTCCACCTAAAGGAGATTGAATAGTGGATTTGGGGATCCTCAAGAGGTAGCTTGAGGCGAGGACGTAGGCAGTGGGGCCGAACCTCGTTAACATACTGAGTTTGCTTCTCTCTTACCCTTACTCTTTATATTTATTATTGTTTCATATTTTATTTATATTTTATATTATATATTTGATTTATAATTGTTATTTTCTTAAATACAACTCAATTCACCCCCCCTCTTGTGTTAGTCATCTAGGCAACAAGTGGTATCAGAGCTAAAGCTCTATTATAAGATTAACTATCTTTTGAGTTAAGATCTTATAGCTAACATTGCAGCTTCATTTGGTGAAGGTCAATCTAGCAGTCGGCCTCCACTCTATTGTGGAGACAATTACTCATTCTGGAAAGTTAGAATGAGAATATTCCTTCAGGCTCAAGGTCGAGAAATCTGGAAATGTATTGTAAATGGACCTTATATTCCAACAAAAGTAGTTGATGGAGTAAAGGTCAAAAAGGAAGAAGAAGAGTTTAATCGTGAAGACGATAGACTTTATACTTTGAATTTAACTGTTATGAATTTATTATATAATGCTCTCAATGGTAATGAATTTAATAGAGTAATAACTTGTGCTACAGCAAAGGAAATTTGGGATAACTTGGAAGTTGCTTATGAAGGAACTTCTCAAGTCAAGGAATCAAAAATTTATATTCTTACTCATGAATATGAAATGTTTAAGATGAATGATGATGAATCTATTTCTAGTATGTACACTCGTTTTACTAACATCATAAATAGCTTGACAGCTCTTGGCAAAGTTTATTCCAAAGTGGAGATAGTAAGAAAAATTCTCAACTCTCTACCAAAACGTTGGGAATCAAAAGTGACAGCGATTCTTGAAGCTAGAGACCTCAAGAAGCTCGAAGTGAATAAACTCATCGGGTCACTTATCACCCATGAGTACACATTGAAAAGAGGAGAAGAAGAAGGAAAGTCAAAGAAAAGCTTGGCACTTAAAGCTGTTCCACATGAAAGTGAAAGTGATGAAGATGAGGAAAATGACGACAAAAATGAAGAAATTGCGATGATAGTAAGAAGAATTCAGAGGTTCTTAAAGAAAAATAAAACTCCTCCAAGGAAATCCTTCAATAAGTTTTCCAAGAAAGATTCAGGTAAAAATGTTACTTTAATTTGTTATAAATGCAATAAACCTGGTCATATCAAGCTAGATTGTCCTCTGCTAAAGAAAGATCGAAACAAAGGCAAAAAAGCAATGAAAGCTACGTGGGATGATGATTCAAGTAGCTCAGATAGTGAAGCAAGCAATGGAGAATCAGCAAATATTTGTCTTATGGCTAAAGATGACATTGAGGTAACAAATCTTGATAATATTGAAGATCCTTCATATGAAGAATTGCAAAATGTTTTAGAAGAGGTATATGAGGAATTTGAAAAATTGGGTATCAAGTATACTGTTTTGAAAAAGAAAAATTCTTCTTTAACAAACGAAATTGATATTTTAAGAAAAGAAAGTATTGTTTTGAAAGATGAAAATCTTGAGTTGAAGAAAAAGAAAACTGATTTAGAAAATATTATTGAAAACTTTACGAATGGAAAAAGAAATTTTGAAAAACTTCTTGGTAGTCAAAGATGTGTTTTTGATAAGGCAGGCTTGGGATATAAGCCAAAACAAAAATACAAATCTTATAAAAACTTCTTTGATAATCCTTCTACATCAAAATCCAATATTCAAAATTCTTTTCATAAAAATAATTTTGTTAAAAAAGGATACTATTATAATCACTCAAGTTCTTCATATATGTCACATGCTATTTGCAATTTTTGTAATAGAAATGGTCATAATTATTTTGCTTGTCCTATTAGAAAAAAACATACAATGACTATTAGGGTCATATGGGTACCTAAAAATCTTATTTCTTCTAATACTAATAAATAAAGGACCCAAAGAAATTGGGTACCAGGAATTGTTTTTAATTGCTTTTGTAGGTATGCATGAAGTATTCTACAGGTAAAAATAAATGATTTTTAGATAACGGATGCTCAAGATACGTGACAGAAGACAAAACTAAATTCATTGACTTCACTTCTAAAGAAAAAGGATGTGTGATATTTGGAGACAATTCAAAAGGGAAGATCATGGAAATAGAAGGAAAGATCATCAAAACTTAGTACAAGATGCAACCAAATAGTGGAAACATGTAAAAGATCATCCAGCGGAATAAATTCTAGGAGAACCTTCACGAGGTGTAAGTACTCGATCATCTCTTAGAAATATTTGCAATCATACTGTTTTTCTATCTCAGATTGAACTTAAAAATATTGATGAAACACTTCTTGATGAATCTTAGATTCTAGCTATGTAAGAAGAGCTTAACCAATTTGAAAGAAATGATGTTTGAACACTTGTTCCTAAACCCAAAAATCATACTATTATTGGAACAAAATGGGTTTTTAGAAACAAGAAACATGAGTCCGGAGTCATTACTAGAAATAAGGCTCGACTAGTGGTCCAAGGTTTCAATCAAGAAGAATGAATCAATTATGATGAGACATATGCACCAATCGCAAGATTAGAAGCTATTCGAATGCTACTTACATATGCTTGTTATAAAGATTTCAAACTTTTTCAAATGGATGTTGAAAGTGCTTTCTTAAACGGTTTTATAAATGAAGAAGTATATGCTGAGCAACCTCCAGGTTTTGAAAATCATATTTCTCTAAATCATGTTTTCAAACTCACAAAAGTACTATTTGGACTCAAACAAACTCCTAGAGCGCGGTACGAGAGATTCAGTAGTTTTTTTATTGAAAAAGACTTTTTAAGAGAAAAAATTGATACAACTCTTTTCATTATATACGAAAATGATGATATTCTTTTGATTCAAATTTATGTTGATGATATAATATTCGGTGCTACTAATGAATATGTGTCAAGATTTTGTTAAGAATATGCAGGAAGAATTTGAAATGAGCATGATGGGAGAAATTAATTTCTTTCTCGGATTGCAAATCAAGCGGGCAAAAGTGGAACATTTATTAATTAGTCAAAATATATCAAAGAGTTACTCAAAATTTGAGATGGAACGTGCGAAGGTAATTGGATCATCAATGAATCCGACCACTAAATTTGATAAAGATGAAAGCGGTAAGCCAGTTAACTCAAATGTATATCGAGGTATGATTAGTAGTTTATTATATTTGATAACTAGTAGACCTGATATTATGTTCAGTGTATGTTTATGTGCACGTTTTCAATCATTTCCAAAACAATTTCATTTGATTGTAGTCAAGCGGATTTTTAGATATTTTGCCAGTACCATTGACTTAGAGTTATGGTATCCTAAACACACTTCTTTCGATCTTATTAGTTATTCAGGTACCGATTATACTAGTTGCAAAGATGATCGAAAAATTTTTAGTAGAACATGTCATTTCTTAGGTCATGCACTAGTTTCCTGGTTTAGTAAAAAATAAAATTCTGTTGCACTATCTACTGTTGAGGCAGAATATGTTGCTGCGGGTAGTTGTTGTGCCCAAGTCCTTTACATGAAGCAACAACTTGAGGATTTTAAACGTATGTACAATCACATTCCAATCAAATGTGATAATACAAGTGCTATAAATCTTTCAAAGAATCCAATACAACAATCTCGGACCAAAGTGCAGAAGGGCGATATTGCATTAGAATTCACTAGTACACATGATCATTTGGCAGACATTTTTACAAAACCCCTACCAGAAGATAGACTACGCATGATTAGAAGAGAAATAGGAATTATGCATGCCATCAATATCTGCTAGATACTTTTATTCCATTAACTCAAATGACCTACAGAAACTTGAGACGTTTAGCCTCATCATTCAAATGCATTTGCTCCTCATAAATTATCATGCCATCCTTATCTAAAGGATTAGGCAATCGAAATGCAGAGGCAAGTAAGGATTTTAAATCGTTATTCTGTTGTTTTAAGTCTACTATTTTTTTATTAGACTCTTGAACAAGTCGTTGAAGAATATCGATCTTCTCATTAAGCTTCTCTATCTCGCGGGTTTTGGACTGCAACCGAGCGGAAAAAGAAACTATGGAAGATGAGTATCGAGTCCCAAGACCCACAAGCTCGTAAATGGCATCATGATCTGATTTATTAGCTAAATCAGTCTCTTGTTGCTTCATGGCACCCACGACAGATGCAGAAATAGATTGAGACTGAGATAAAGGATACCTCAAATCTTGATCAAGAGAATCACTGAAGGGAAATCTACGAGCCATTGAAAATTTGTAAAGTGAGAATGAAGATGAACTACAACAATGAGAAGAAGATTTGATGCGGATTAGATAAAGCTAAGGATTGCTTTTATAAAGATGGAAATAAGTAAAAGACAAACTGACATCTCTTCAAATCTTGCTTAGTCAAGTTTACAAGATATGCCGGATGCATATTGTCAAAAGTTACCGAACTAAGCTAGCAAGATTAATTATAATTGTCCCTGTTTCTCTCGTGAAACGCTGCCATTATCTGCTAATGTTGACTCTGTGCTTGAACTCTTACTCGTTCCGATTCCTCTATTTGAAGTTTCAGAATACGAACCAATTCCGTCAAATCTTTATTTTCTTGCTTTAACCTCTTATTCTTTCTGCCTTTATTTACAAGCTTTTGATGCAGAACAGATATTTGATTGTTAAGTCGATCAACCTCATTTGCCCTCGCTAGTAATCTCCGAGACATGGTCGTAACAGAGGCAGCATATTGAGCACTGAGAGTTCTTGATGCTGCAACAACCTCAGAATCAGTTCTATTTGAAAAATGCATCTCTGCTTCTATCATGGTATTGACAACCTCATGAGATAAAATGACTGGTTGAGACGGTTCCTGATTCAAATCCGGAAGATTATTAGATGAAATTTTCTCCGCCATTCTATCGTTTTGAATAAACAGAAACCGGATCAATGAGTGGGGTGAAAATTTATTTGAGTATCCAACAGGTGAAAACGGTTTTTTAAACGACAACTTTCAAATCTCGATAATATTTAATTTTTCAACAATATCACGCGGATTTGAATCTGCTTTCGCACCGACTGCTAGAGCTAGGCCACATTTGTAGGTTTTATCAGACACGCGTGGCTCCGCACCGAACTGTCAAAGTTAGACTTCCAACATTTGCAGGTTTTGTCGGACATGCATGGATCTGCACCGCATTGCCAGAGCTAGACTTGCAGCTTTTGCTGTCTTTGTCGGACACGGATAATTTTAATTATTCATCTTCAAATCTCTGGAATATCTAATTCGTCAATAACATCAAGCGGATTTAAATCTTCTTCCGCACCGAGATGATAAAATTTGGCTTCAACCTTTGCAGGTTTTGTCGGGCACGGGTGGTTCCAACTTCTACTCTCTAACGTACCGTTTTATTTGATTATTGCTTATTACGAAAAAAAAAAATTATTGAAACCAATTACGGTTCCTTTTTAATGATGCCAAAAGGGGGAGAAGTCTTATACTAGTATTATACTACCCTGTTATATATGCTAGAATCATATTTTTATTTTTCTTGAAATACTAACGCATATTTTCAGGGGGAGCTTAAGTATTACTGCAGGTCGCAGATTTCTACTAAGTATTTGTCATCATCAAAAAGGGGGAGATTGTTGAACTCAAGGTTTCAAGTCTCGTATTTACGTATAAATTTTGATGATAACAAATAATATTGAAAACTCAAGCTCAAGTTGTCTATGCATGAAGGGAGCTAAACACATCAAGAAATCAAGCATGAGCAAGAAAGATATCAAGTCTACAAATGAAGCTCATAGATTATTTTTGTACATCTCTTGATAAAATTAGAAATTGGATTAAGGCTCCAAATTACTCTTTTTTCTCATAAAACATCAAATTACTTTTTCCACATATGCAAGACATTTTTAAATGTCTTAGTTTTGAAAATTATGTTTTTCATATGTGCATAACACCATCAAACAAAATAATTTCGAAAATTATATTTTTTTTATAAAAATTTGATTTTATAAGATGATTGATTATCATATTTGACATGTGCATATTTTGTTTGAAAGTCTTGAAGGGAGGTGGTGTGTTTTTTTGACTAATGCAAAAGGTAGATGATTTTGTTTGAGAATCTTAAAGGGTGGTTGTGTGTTTTTTTGACAAATATAAAAGATAGATGATTTGTTTGAAAATCTTAAAGGGTGGTTGTGTGTTTTTTTGACATATGCAAAAAGAAGATGATTTGGTTTGAAAAATAAATCATGCTCATTTTGTCTTGTATGAAAAGTAAAAGATTAGGTTTGATTTCTTTGAAAAATGAATGGAGTTGTCTTTGACAAATGCAAAAAGGAAATGTTTTTATTTGAATTTTTTGAAAAGTGAATAGTGCTCTTATTTGACATGGGAATCTTTTCAAATTTGAAATTGAAAACTCATTTACCTATAAATAGCTCACTTGAGTTTTGCAAAATTCACAACAAGAGCTTACACATCTATTGCTAAGTTTTGCATCATTTCTTCAAATCTTTCATTCTCTCTTTTCTAAAGTTTTGAGCCTTAATTCTTGTTCTTATTGAGAGAGATATAGGTTGCGCTGTATTGTTTCTATCTCACTCATTGAGAAGTGTACTTTGATAGTCTACCTACTATCAATTCGTGTATTTGTAAAAGGGTGTGTATAACCCTTGTGTGTGTAGAAGGTGTTCTACACGGGGAATAGTTAAATCACCAAGTGTGAGGTGATTGGAAGTGTAGAAGGTGTTCTACACAGGTAATAGTTAAATCACCAAGTGTAAGGTGATTGGAAGTGTAGAGGGTGTTCTACATGGATTCTTTGGAGCGGTGCTGCTCAAAGGTGTAATAGGTTTCCATCTCCACCTAAAGGAGATTGAATAGTGGATTTGGGGATCCTCAAGAGGTAACTTGAGGCGAGAACGTAGGCAGTGGGGCCGAACCTCGTTAACATACTGAGTTTGCTTCTCTCTTACCCTTACTCTTTATATTTATTATTGTTTCATATTTTATTTATATTTTATATTATATATTTGATTTATAATTGTTATTTTCTTAAATACAACTCAATTCACCCCCCCTCTTGTGTTAGTCATCTGGGCAACAGCTTGGACAAAAGCTTGGTTTGAGGAGGTAGACATGAGCTTAAGGAGCACAATAAATATTTTTTGCAACTTAGCCATGTCACTGAGACCTTGAGGCCTAAACTGGCCTTTTATGAGCAACAAGCGGTCGAGTTAGAAGCCTAGTTGAGTGTTTTCAAGGAGGAGGTTATTTGCCTTTTCTCGTAGCTTGCACTGGCCAAGGATATCTGTAATAGAGTTTGGGGTCTTGGTTATGATCTTGGTCTGCATAATTTGAGGGACCATTTGCTAGAAAATCGTCACACAAATTTGAAGTGTTTGGATTTAAAATCCATTCACCTAAACTACACTGCCTTGCAAGTCATTTTGACTCCTTGGGCCAAGAGTAATGCCCAACCCATTTTCATCAAAGTGTCAGGCTTGGAAACATGGCACTCCAACTTCTTTTGGCACAATTGAATCGCTCCTATAAGTTAGGGAGAAAGGAATCTCTTACGTTGGAATTTTGGTGGTCGTTCTATCGGTGTTTTTGATACCGTACTATACCGGCTGGTACGGTCGAAATATGCCATACCAGTCGTACGTGCGATACAAATATTGCCTATATTTTGTACTGCTATAAATATCAGGCATACCGACCGGTACAGTCATGTGCCAAAACACATATTCCGCCCGGTACATATTCTGCTTCCTATAGAGGATGGCATTTTCATAATTTTAGTAAACATCTAAGGGCTATTTTGGAATTTCACATCACTTAGGATTTCTAATTTCCCTCCCCCCTTTCAATCTCGGCAGCTGCAATAGGGTCCAACTCCAGACCTTCAAAATTCCATTTTCCTCCCCTCCGTCAGCTTCAATAGTCTTTCGTCTCATCTTGTGGTCGTTGTAGTGTTGCACATTGTCATAGCAGTCGCCGTCAGCTCGTTTTGCGTCTCCAAAGTCCAATCTCCCATTTTAATCTTCGTTAGTCTGGTATGATTTTGATCCGCAACCTCCATCACCTCTCCAATCTCCGATCTCCAAACTTCCAAAGTGCAATCGTCGTTCATCTGTTAGTGATTTCGAAAAGAAATTGGCTTTTCGATGGTGCAGTGTGCTTTCGCATCAATAATGTGTTGATGTGCCAATAAATTTTATATATTTATATTATATAAAATATCTTATTCAAACTAAAGATGACAATTGACAGATTCCAATAAATTATATATTTATATTATATTAGATACTTTGGTTTTTCGATGGTGCAGTGAACGAAGAAGATCAGCTTGTTATAACTTATGAGACATTTATTTCTTGTTTTGAGGCATATATATATATATATATAATCTGCATTATTGTCTATATATATCACATTGATCTTGATCAATAAATACATATATGATCTAGATTATATTCGTAAACCATATTATGATGTTTATAAACTGATCAGGCTTGTGTGAGAGATATCTTGTAGTATCATAAATTTTGTTAATTCCATAGTTTTCTATTTATTATTTTGATAGATTTGTTTTCCAGTAATATTAAATTTCTTGTTAATTATAGAACTTAGATCAATTAGCTGAAAAATGTTAGCTAAAACATTTGATAAATTTAGAAATTGCCATAGATCCTCTTGAATTCTAAGTAGGGCTGAGCAAAAATCCGACTCCGACCTCGACTCTGCCCTACCTCCGCTCCGACTTTGCCCCGACTCTGACAGTGGGAGTCGGAGTCGGAGAAAAAACTCCGACTTTAGTCAGAGTCAGAGTCGAAGTCGACAGTGGAGTTATGCCGACTCCGACTCCGACTTTGATTCCGACTCCGATTCCGACTATGACTCCGACATTTTGCATATAAATGTAAAAAATATATATGTATTTTTATATATAACTATTATAGTAGATAATTAAATTAATTATTGTTTCCAAATAATTTACTCATAATATAATAAACATATATAATTATAAACACTGATATATTAAGAATTACTAATGTAATAATTGTAATACTAATATATACAAAATTAAAGACTAATATATAAGTAATGATGTATTATAAGTTAATAAATAATAAAATATCATAATGTATCATAAATTAATGAAGTATGTAATAATGTATAACACTAGTTTATAAATACTAATATCAAACCCTTATATATTATAAGTTAATAATGTAATATTAATGTTTAAATATTAGTAATGTATAAAATTAGAGCAATGCTATTCATCATCTTATTTTTCATCATCCTCTTATCATCTTATAATGTGGCATTAATTGATTGGATATTATTTATTATATTTTACTTGTTAGTCTATCATCTAATGTGACATTATGGAATTGTTGAACCCAAGGTTTCAAGTTTCATGTAAATCTACAAATGGATTTTGATGATAACAAATGAATCCAAAGAATAAAGGAGTCTCAAGCTCAAATTGTCCACACAATATAATCAAGCACATCAAGGAAGCAAGCATGAGCAAGAAGGGAACAAGTTCACATTAAAATCATAGAGTAATGTTGTAAATCTCTTAAAAATTCAAAATTAAGATTAAGGCTCAAAATTAATATTTTATCATAAAGCATTAAAATACATTTTCCACATATGCATGAATATTTTGAAAATTAAATTTGAAAATTTTGAAAGATGATTGATTGTCATCTTTCACATGTGCATGACATGATTAAAGGTTTGAACTTTGAAAATATTAAGATGATTGATTGTCATCTTTCACATGTGCATGTTTTATTTGAATATTTTCAAAAGTGGTGGATGCTTTTCTTGACTTATGCAAAAGGTAGATGTCTTTATTTGAAAATTTTGAAAAGTAAAGTGTGCTCCTTTTGTCATATGCAAAAAGTAAAAGATTATGTTTGAAATTTTTGAAAAGTAAAGTGTGCTCCTTTTGTCACATGCAAAAAGTAAAAATATTAGATTTGAAATTTTTGAAAAGTAAATGATGATGTTTTTGACATGGGAATCTTTTCAAATTTGAAATTGAAAAATCATTTGCCTATAAATAGCTCACTTGAGTTTTGCAAAATTCACAACAAGAGCTTACACATCTATTGCTAAGTTTTGCATCATTTCTTCAAAACTCTCATTCTCTCTTTTCTAAAGTTTTGAGCCTTAATTCTTGTTCTTGTTGAGAGAGATATAGGTTGCGCTGTATTGTTTCTATCTCACTCATTGAGGAGTGTACTTTGATAGTCTACCTACTATCAACTCTTGTATTTGTAAAAGGGTGTGTATAACCCTTGTGTGTGTAGAAGGTGTTCTACACGGGGAATAGTTAAATCACCAAGTGTGAGGTGATTGGAAGTGTAGAAGGTGTTCTACACGAGGAATAGTTAAATCACCAAGTGTAAGGTGATTGGAAGTGTAGAGGGTGTTCTACACGGATTCTTTGGAGCGGTGCTACTCAAAGGTGTAATAGTTTTCTATCTCCACCTAAACGAGATTGAATAGTGGATTTGGGGATCCTCAAGAGATAGCTTGAGGCGAGGACGTAGGCAGTGGGGCCGAACCTCGTTAACAACTGAGTTTGCTTCTCTCTTACCCTTACTCTTTATATTTATTATTGTTTCATATTTTTTTTTTATTTTATATTATATATTTGATTTATAATTGTTATTTTTTTAAATACAACTCAATTCACCCCCCATCTTGTGTTAGTCATCTGGGCAACAATTGGTATCAGAGCTAGAGCTCTATTATAAGATTAACTATCTTTTGAGTTAAGATCTTATGGCTAACATTGTAGCTTCATTTGGTGAAAGTCAATCTAGCAGTCGGCCTCCACTCTTTTGCGGAGACAATTACTCATTCTGGAAAGTTAGAATGAGAATATTCCTTCAGGCTCAAGGTCGAGAAATCTGGAAATGCATTGTAAATGGACCTTATATTCCAACAAAAATAGTTGATGGAGTAAAGGTCAAAAAGGAAGAAGAAGAGTTTGATCGTGAAGACGATAGACTTTATACTTTGAATTTAACTGCTATGAATTTATTATATAATGCTCTCAATGGTAATGAATTTAATAGAGTAATGACTTGCACTACAGCAAAGGAAATTTGGGATAACTTGGAAGTTACTTATGAAGGAACTTCTCAAGTCAAGGAATCAAAAATTTATATTCTTACTCATGAATATGAAATGTTTAAGATGAATGATGATGAATCTATTTCTAGTATGCACTCTCGTTTTACTAACATCATAAACAGCTTGACAGCTCTTGACAAAGTTTATTCCAAAGTGGAGATAGTAAGAAAAATTCTCAACTCTCTACCAAAACGTTGGGAGTCAAAAGTGACAGCGATTCTTGAAGCTAGACACCTCAAAAAGCTCGAAGTGAATGAACTCATCGGGTCACTTATCACCCATGAGTACACATTGAAAAGAGGAGAAGAAGAAGGAAATTCAAGGAAGAGTTTGGCACTTAAAGCTGTTCCACATGAAAGTGAAATTGATGAATATGAGAAAAATGACGACAAAGATGAAGAAGTTGCGATGATAATAAGAAGAATTCAGAGGTTCTTAAAGAAAAATAAAACTCCTTCAAGGAAATCCTTCAACAAGTTTTCCAAGAAAGATTCAGGTAAAAATGACACTTTAATTTGTTATAAATGCAATAAACCTGGTCATATCAAGCCAGATTGTCCTCTACTAAAGAAAAATTGAAACAAAGGCAAAAAAGCAATGAAAGCTACGTGGAATGATGATTCAAGTAGTTCAGATAGTGAAGCAAGCAATGGAGAATCAGCAAATATTTGTCTTATGACTAAAGATGACATTGAGGTAATAAATTTTGATAATATTGAAGATCCTTCATATGAAGAATTGCAAAATGTTTTAGAAGAGGTATATGAGGAATTTGAAAAATTGGGTATCAAGTATACTGTTTTGAAAAAGAAAAATTCTTCTTTAACAAAAGAAATTGATATTTTAAGAAAAGAAAATATTGTTTTGAAAGATGAAAATTTTGAATTGAAGAAAAAGAAAACTGATTTAGAAAATATTATTGAAAACTTTACGAATGGAAAAAGAAATTTTGAAAAACTTCTTGGTAGTCAAAGATGTGTTTTTGATAAGGTAGGCTTGGGATATATGCCAAAATAAAAATACAAATCTTATAAAAACTTCTTTGATAATCCTTCTACATCAAAGTCCAATATTCAAAATTCTTTTCATAAAAATAATTTTGTTAAAAAAGGATACTATTATAATCACTCAAGTTCTTCATATATGTCACATGCTATTTGCAATTTTTGTAATAGAAATTGTCATAATTATCTTGCTTGTCCTATTAGAAGAAAATATACAATGACTATTAGGGCCATATGGGTACCTAAATATCTTATTTCTTCTAATACTAATAAATAAAGGACCCAAAGAACTTGGGTACCGGGAATTGTTTTTAATTACTTTTGTAGGTATGCATGAAGTATTCTACAGGTAAAAATAAATTATTTTTAGACAACAGATGCTCAAGATACGTGACAGTAGACAAAACTAAATTCATTGACTTCACTTCTAAAGAAAAAGGATGTGTGATATTTGGAAACAATTCAAAATGAAAGATCATGGAAATAGAAGGAAAGATCATCAAGACTTAGTACAAGATGCAACCAAATAGTTGAAACATGTGAAAGATCATCCAGCGAAATAAATTCTAGGAGAACCTTCACGAGGTGTAAGTACTCGATCATCTCTTAGAAATATTTGCAATCATACTGCTTTTCTATCTCAGATGGAACCTAAAAATATTCATGAAACACTTCTTGATGAATCTTAGATTCTAAATATGTAAGAAGAGTTTAATCAATTTAAAAGAAATAATGTTTGAACACTTGTTCCTAAACCCAAAAATCATACTATTATTAGAAAAAATGGGTTTTTAGAAACAAGAAAGATTAGTCCAGAGTCATTACTAGAAATAAGGCTCGACTTGTAGCCCAAGGTTTCAATCAAGAAGAAGGAATCGATTATGATGAGACATATGCACCAGTCGCAAGATTATAAGCTATTCGAATGCTACTTGCATATGCTTGTTATAAAAATTTCAAACTTTTTCAAATGGATGTTGAAAGTGCTTTCTTAAACGGTTTTATAAATGAACAAGTATATGCTGAGCAACCTCCAGGTTTTGAAAATCATATTTCTCTAAATCATGTTTTCAAACTCACAAAAGTACGATTTGGACTCAAACAAGCTCCTAGAGCGTGGTACGAGAGATTCAGTAGTTTCTTGATTGAAAAAGGCTTTTTGAGAGGAAAAATTGATACAACTATTTTCATTAAATACGAAAATGATGATATTCTTTTGATTCAGATTTATGTTGATGATATAATATTCGGTGCTACTAATGAAAATATGTGCCAAGTTTTTGCTAAGACTATGTAGGAAGAATTTGAAATGAGCATGATGGGAGAGCTTATATTTTTTCTCGGATTGCAAATTAAGCAAGCAAAAAGTGGGATATTCATCAATCAATCAAAATATATTAAAAAATTGCTGAAGAAGTTTGGGATGGAAGGTGCTAAGGAAACTAAAACACTAATGAGCCCATCCACTAAACTTGATAAAGATGAATTCGGTAAACTAGTTGATTCGAAGGTATATCGAGGTATGATTGATAGTTTATTATGTTTGACAGCCAGTAGACCAGATATTATGTTTAGTGTATGTTTATGTGCACGTTTTCAATCATTTCCAAAACAATCTCATTTGATTGCAGTCAAGCGGATTTTTAGATATTTTGCCAGTACCATTGACTTAGAGTTATGTTATCCTAAACACACTTCTTTCGATCTTATTAGTTATTCAGGTACCGATTATACTGGTTGCAAAGATGATCGAAAAAGTTTTAGTAAAACATGTCATTTCTTAGATCGTGCACTAGTTTCCTGGTTTAGTAAAAAAAAAAAACAAAATTATGTTGCACTATCTACTACTGAGGTAGAATATGTTGCTGCGGGTAGTTGTTGTGCTCAAGTTCTTTACATGAAGCAACAACTTGAGGATTTTAAATTTATGTATAATCACATTCCAATCAAATGTGATAATACAAGTGCTATAAATCTTTCAAAAAAAAAACCAATACAACATTCTAGAATTAAGCATATTGAAATAAGATATCATTTTTTTTTTATCATGTGCAGAAAGACGATATAGTACTGGAGTTCACAAACACACACGATCAGTTAGCAGATATATTTACAAAACCCTTACCAAAAGATAGATTATGTATGATTAGAAGAGAAATAGGTATGATGCATGTTATGAATATCTCTTGAAAGATAGATCAGAGTTCATAAAAATAGAGAGATATTTTTTTAATACTTTTACATAAACTTGAGGTTCTTAGCCTCATGTTTGAGACGCTCATTCTCTTCATACAATATCATGTCATCCCTATCCATGGGAACTGGCAAGCGGAATGAAGAATCCAATAGAGATTTCAACTTTTTATTCTTCTGCCGAAAGATTCCTTCCCTTGTGTGAGACTCTTGAACAATTCGTTGAAGTACAACAATTTGTTCTTTAAGCTTTTCAACCTCATGATTTTTGACTTGTAGCCGCTGGGAAAAAGCGACAATAGAGGATGAGTAGCGAGTCCCGAGACTCACCAAGTCGTAGATAGCATCGGAGTCTGGCTTATTAGCCAAACTATTGTTCTCTTGCTGCAACATGGCACCAATGGTAGCTGCAGAAAGGACATGAGATTGAGATGTAGAATACCTCATGGATGCATCTAGAGGAATGTTAGAAGAATGAGCCATTGAGAAAAGAATTGAAAACTTAAAACGAGAATATTGAAGGAATGCAGATGAGTTATAGAGATGAGAATAAGATTTGATGCAAATCGGATGAACTTTAAAACTGATTTTATAGAGATAGCATAAAGAACAAGACAAACTATTGTCTCTTCAAATCTTATTAGTCAAAAAAAATATAAGATATGCTGGACACACATTGTCAAAAGTTTTGTTACTAGAAAAACGGTTCTCTGCTGCTATCATGGTATTGACGGCCTTAGGAGAGAAGATTGATGGTTGATGCGTCAAGAGTTCCTGATTCAAGTCTAGAACATTAGTGGAAGAGAATTGTTCGGTCATTTTATCGTTATGGAGAAACAGAATTTAGGTCAAGAAGTAATGTTTTTTTTTGGTATTCGATTGGTGAAAATGATTTTTTTTATAGAAACTCAAAGCCTTCAAACTCATTTGTCAACAACATCAGGCGATTGATCTGCTTTCGCACCGACTGCTAGAGCTAGGCCTCCAACCTTTACAGGTTTTGTCAGATACGCATGGCTCCGCACCGAATTGCCAGAGTTAGACTTCCAACATTTGCAGGTTTTGTCGGACATGCATGACTCCACACTGCATTGCCAGAGCTAGGCCTACAGCTTTTGCTGTCTTTGTCGGACACGAATAATTTTAATTATTCAACTTCAAATCTCTGGAACATCTAATTCGTCAATAACATCAAGCGGATTTAAATCTTCTTCTACACCGAGATGATAAAATTCGGCTTCAACCTTTGCAGGTTTTGTCGGACACGGGTGGTTCTAACTTCTACAGTCTCTACTAACGCAACGTTTTATTTGTCTATTAGTTATTGTAGGAATATATCTTATTGAGATAATTATGATTCCTTTTTAATGATGCCAAAAGGGGGAGAAGTTTTAGACTAGAACATTAACATTGTTTAAATCGCTAAACTTGTTATATATGCTTGGAATTATGTTTATATTTTTGCTTGAAAAACTAACGCACATTCTCAGGGGGAGCTTAAGTATTAATACAGGATTCAGGTTCTATCAAGCATTTGTCATCATCAAAAAGGGGGAGATTGTTTAACCCAAGGTTTCAAGTTTCATGTAAATCTATAAATGGATTTTGATGATAACAAATGAATCCAAAAAATAAAGGAGTCTCAAGCTCAAATTGTCCACACAATATAATCAAGCACATCAAGGAAGCAAGCATGAGCAAGAAGGGAACAAGTTCACATTAAAATCATAGAGTAATGTTGTAAATCTCTTAAAAATTCAAAATTAAGATTAAGGCTCAAAATTAATATTTTATCATAAAGCATTAAAATACATTTTCCACATATGCATGAATATTTTGAAAATTAAATTTGAAAATTTTGAAAGATGATTGATTATCATCTTTCACATGTGCATGACATGATTAAAGGTTTGAACTTTGAAAATATTAAGATGATTGATTGTCATCTTTCACATGTGCATGTTTTATTTGAATATTTTCAAAAGTGGTGGATGCTTTTCTTGACTTATGCAAAAGGTAGATGTCTTTATTTAAAAATTTTGAAAAGTAAAGTGTGCTCCTTTTGTCATATGCAAAAAGTAAAAGATTATGTTTGAAATTTTTGAAAAGTAAAGTGTGCTCCTTTTGTCACATGCAAAAAGTAAAAATATTAGATTTGAAATTTTTGAAAAGTAAATGATGATGTTTTTGACATGGGAATCTTTTCAAATTTGAAATTGAAAAATCATTTGCCTATAAATAGCTCACTTGAGTTTTGCAAAATTCACAACAAGAGCTTACACATCTATTGCTAAGTTTTGCATCATTTCTTCAAAACTCTCATTCTTTCTTTTCTAAAGTTTTGAGTCTTAATTCTTGTTCTTGTTGAGAGAGATATAGGTTGTGCTGTATTGTTTCTATCTCACTCATTGAGGAGTGTATTTTGATAGTTTACCTACTATCAACTCTTGTATTTGTAAAAGGGTGTGTATAACCCTTGTGTGTGTAGAAGGTGTTCTACACGGGAAATAGTTAAATCACCAAGTGTAAGGTGATTGGAAGTGTAGAGGGTGTTCTACACGGATTCTTTGGAGCGGTGCTGCTCAAAGGTGTAATAGGTTTCTATCTCCACCTAAAGGAGATTGAATAGTGGATTTGGGGATCCTCAAGAGGTAGCTTGAGGCGAGGACGTAGGCAGTGGGGCCGAACCTCGTTAACATATTGAGTTTGTTTCTCTCTTACCCTTACTCTTTATATTTATTATTGTTTCATATTTTGTTTATATTTTATATTATATAATTGATTTATAATTGTTATTTTTTTAAATACAACTCAATTCACCCCCCCCTCTTGTGTTAGTCATCTGGGCAACAGGAATGATGAGAGAATGATGAAAAAGAAGATAATAAATAGATTTATTCACAAAATTATAAACACCAAGATGTTAAAAGTTACTAATGTAATAGCTTATAATACTATCCCATAAAGTTATAATTTTATAAGTACAAACTTATTCAAAATAATTTTTGAATAATAGAATGGACATTTACTAGTACCAAAGTTTAAACCCTAAACCCTAAACCCTAAACCATAGATTGATAATTAAATGAAATAATAGTAAATATTATATTGGCTAATGTATTAATATCAATGTATAAGCTAATGTACATTAATAATAATACTAATGTATAAACACCAATGTACACTAATAGTAATATTATAATATTATAATATTAGCTTATAATATAATAAACACACTACAACAAAATTGATATTTTTTCATGATTTTTTTTCCGATGACATAAGCTGATGGCAAATAATTACCTATTTTGATTTTTAAAGAAGTTTTCTTATATTTTAAATCTCCAAGAATTGTATAGTTTAAAAAAATCATTTTATTTAAAAAACTTATAATTATTTAAAACTATTAAAAAATTCTATTTATTTATATAATTTTATTTTTTAAAAAACATTTAGTAAACTTTCTTATTTTATTTTATGATAAAATAATATTAATTCTAGTATTTAAAGTTTATTTTGAATTAGTTATATTTTATTTATAGTTTTAATTGTCTATTTTTATTTAGTTTATTTATACATTTAATCTCTACCGTTAGATCTAGTTTTAACCTAGATCTAGTTTATTTTGCGCCGTTGCTTGGCCAACCCCCCTCCCCCTTGGTCTCTCTCTTGAGTGTCCCCTCCCCTTAGTCCCTGACGCCCAAACACCCCCCCTCATCGCCGAGTATTAGGATCTAACCCCCTTCCCTTCGTCGCCGACCCAACCCCACCACAATCCCACCCCTTCGTTGCCGACCCAAACCCCCTCCCCCCCTTTGTCTTTGAGTATTCGGATCCAAACCCCCTCCCCCTCGTCGCCAGCCCAACCCCCCTCCCCCTCGTCGCCAAGTCGTCGACCCAACCCCCCCCCCCTTCGTCCCCTTCTGCAACTGTTCAAGACTTGCCGCTGGGAGCCACTCCAAAACTGTCACCGCATCACCACGAGTAACCCACGAACACATCAGTATTGCCTCCTCCAGACCTGCCTATGTTCCTCCACATTTGTGAGTTCTTCAGTTCCTCCATTGAATTCATCTAGTTTGGAGCATTTCTTTAATTATAATAATCCATCGAATGCATGATTTAGTCTAAATAATTCCTGGAAGGCTACATGATGATATTGTCAGTAGGTATATTAATTAAATTTATTGATGATCATTATTATATTCTAAAGTTTCGAATCTATACACACAAAATCATCTCATTTTTTTCCAATATCACAAAATTAAGAAATGCCAAAAAATCCCGATATTGTCAGTCTACCGAAAACATAATCTAGATATAGAATTATCAATTTAATAGATTTGTTGGATAATTATGCATTATTGTAATAATTTTGCAAACTTTATGCACGTGTATCACTTATGGTGCCTTTTGGATTGCTTATTTGAGTATTGTAAGATTTTTTTTTTGTTATTGGTACTCTGCTATACTATCTTCTCATAATATATTGTTCCATATCCCCACTATGTTAATATGCTCACTGGGTGCCTTTTTTTTTTTATTTTCTTTTCATTGGTAGGATACTTAAATATGTTAGGAAGAGATTGATTTACTGACAAGTAAGATCAACTCATTTAGATTAACAACTCATTAAATATTTTTTTTATAGTATCATTGATTCATTTGGATTAACAACTCATTTTGAGCTGCATGCATGCACTTGTGTTTACGCTATATTTCAAACCCAAGTATCATTATTAATTGGTCGAATGATCAAAAATAGGGTGTCAACGGAAGATAGTGCAGCCATAACCATATAATTAGTATGAGAAAGATAGTTTGGGGATGGATAACAAAAAAGTAGTTTAGGAAAGAATCCACTAATTTTATATACATCTTTTTATTCCCATATTCTTTATTTGCTAAAGAAGATCAGGGGAAGAAAATCATGTAAAGGAGATGTGTCAAGGGGAAGCCAAAATTAAAGGAGCCTTATGCATTAAAGAGAGCCTTCTCATATTCTTTAATTAGTAGGAGTTTGTAATTTTGGACCTTTGCCTTTGGATTTGGTTATGTAATTTTAATTTTTATAAATTTGGACTTTAGGCTTTGGTTGTGTTTAATTTGTATAAATGATATTAGTTTGTAATTTTGGATCTTTGGCTTCAATTATATATTTTTAATTTGTATATTGAAATATAAAATAACATTTTAACAAAATGATACCGAAGCCCGACTTCGATCTATTATAGTTCAAAATTGTAAAATTGAAATGTCAAATGGGTTAAGAAGAAGTCTAATACAAAAGCCCAACTCTGACTCTGTTCCGACTCTGCTCCGACAAAGTCGGAGTTGAAGTCAGATCAAAGTGTATAAAAGTTAGAGTCGGAGTTGGAGTCAGAGGTCGGATTCCGTTACCGTCGAAGTCGGAGTCGGAGTCGGAGTCGTAGGATCTCATTTCCAACTTAGACTTAGTCGGTGCTTAGCCTTAATTCTAAGTATGTGCACAAACAAAAGTCCTGTGACAAATTAAAACTTTGATCTATTTTTATGACAACCTAGTTCGCACATCTTCATAAAATTGTTTGCCTTAATGATGTGTATATATATATAAATGCATATATATATGACTGAATTAGCACTTATATATATAATTTATCCAGGTGTAAACTATTTCGAAACGGTACTGGTAACAAAACGGTATCGATATCGAAATATTATTCCCAAACGGTACACGAAACGATACCGGTACCGAAATATTTCGTACTAGTGCTTTGATCGGTACAGTTTCCGGTACGATATTTAAAATTTTGCATTCTATACGCTCATAAACCCTTGAAAGTTCCTCAACCCAAGCCCCCCTTTTGTTCACCAATTTCTTCTTGAATATCCATAATAGTGTTTTGTTGGTCGCCTTAAGTTGTCCATTGACTTAGGGGTGTCCCAAGAAGGAGTATTTGACTTTGATTTATAGTTTGAACTATCGCTTATTATCTTGAATGATGCCTCATGAGATAATGAATCGGCATACAACTACTTTCCATAGGAATCTAGTGATGCTATTGATTATGATCATTGCTAAAACCTCTACTTTCACCCATTTCATTAAGTAATCCACGATCATGATGAGAAACTTCATTCCTTCTTTTCTCAGGGGCATAGGTCCAATTATGTCAACCCCCATTATGGGAAAGTTCATGGCGATACAATTGATGCTAACTCTTTAGGTAGACAGTTGGGCATTTGGGGTATAGGTGAGACTTTGCACATTTGCTGAGAATTCTTCCACATTGTTGAGAATGTTCAACCAATAATAGCTTGCTCACATAACTTTTTCTACAAGGGCTTTTTCACCTCAGTGATTCCCATATACTCCTTTGTGTGTTCCCGCCATTACATATTACACATATTTTAGTGATATGTATCTCAAGAGAGGTGCAAAGAAGCCTCACTCTTATATAAGTCCTCATTTATCAAGGTGAATTGAGCTACTCTATTTTTCACTTTTCTCGCCTACCAACTCTTGTTAGGAAATTCCTTGGTAGGCAAAAATCTAGTTACATTGAGTGTGTACTTAGGGGTTCATGGTCATTTTTTAAGACTTCAAACTCAATAATAGGTATTTCTAGCATTTTGGTTGTCACTGTCTAGGGTAAAGTTGATTTGTCCTTGCCCGATGCAATGAACGCCAACTTGTCCGCCTTTCAATTGTCTTCTTGGGATATTTATCTAATGTGAAAATGTTGGAAGTTGTCACTCTTCTCCCACACTCACTGCTACTAGGTTATTTACCACCTAGGAATTTGATCTCACATCAACTTTTTTTATCCCAAGACTTTGACCATGGTGAGTCCTTACAGTGAAGTCTAATATTTTGTTTCTTTGTTGGTAGTTTTGAATGTGAATCTTATCGTGTAGTCATACACTGGAATTAGTATGATATACATGCCTACTCCTTCGCTAGTGTAGCAAAAGATGCTGTCAACATACATTTGCCACGGATTTGCCCTCGATGTCGTTGGTACTTTCTTAGGAAAATTGGTGAACTTTGCTATGAAATTTGCCATTATTTGTACTTTGACAAAAATTTAAGGAAAATACTAAATATCAAACTCACTTATCCCCACCAATCAATTCACTTATTCAATATCAAATGATTTGAGTCGGTTCGTTTGCCATACTAAGTAGATGGAAATGGATGGAAGTCTTTAATTGTAAAAATTTAAATGTTGACGCTTTGGAAGGTCAAATATGAATGTTCTAAATTTGTAATTGAGCTTTGCTTCTCATTAAGGTTGTATTGAGCCAAGACATTCTTTGGCTTGTCGAGCTGAGCTTAACTAAAAAATTATAACTTGAGGTTGAGATTTTTATTTAACCTTTATTTAAGCTCGACACGGTAAGCTAGACTACCAATTCGAGCTCGACTCAAGTTGTTTATTTATTGAATAAGATTTAATAATTAATATATTATATAAATAAAAATTTAATATTGAATTTGTGCAACTAACCAGGAGAACTTCTATGGAATTATCAAATTTTATAAATTTATAAATAATTAATATGTAGTTAGTTGATATTTATCCATAATAACATAATAAGATGGCATATATTTATTTCATAGTTGAGAATTATCCGATACTCGATTAATTGAAAGTGGGCTGAAAAGTAGGTCAGATATTGGATATTTTCTTCAGCCCTATTACTCATAATCTCTATACCACATATTTTCTTTTTTTGGTAAAACCTTACACCACATACTTGTTAAGGGGAAAAAAATCATAAAAAAATGTGGTATTGGAATGAGTAGTAAAATTTCCCTTTGCAATTAATTACTTCCTCTTTGTATAAAAATAATAATGGTATAAGGGTGTCTTGGTAAATTGAGGTGACAAGTGAGATTAGGGTTTCATCTCCGTCTCAGTGCTATTTAAGCGCCTCAAGAAACCAAAATCCTATCACAGCTCGATTGAACAAACTTTTTTCCATCCCAGCCGAGGGTTACGCCTTCAGCTTCTTCCACAGGCCCGCTTCCATCACCTTTCTCTCTGTGTCTCTAGTATGTTTTTGAGGTTTCGTTATTGGCTTCTAGTGAAAGAAGATTGTACATACCATCTGAGAATATTCTCATCAATGTTATAATATTTAAGCCTTTTATTTGTTCCTCATTTTTCTTATTTCTACATAAGTTTTCAATTTTGGATTTTGTTTTGTTTTATTTTGATTTACCATATTGGCGGTGATGACGATATCTTATACCATCAAACTATGAAAGCTCTATGGAGCTTGTTGATGTCAAAGTTTTATTAGCTGAGCCTTTTTTCTTCGTATACGTAGTTAAATTAGAGTTAAATATTTTTATTTAATTTAATTGCGAGTGTGTATTTCCGCAAAATTGATTGGCATTCTGGTATGGATCTGATAATTCTGTCGGCAACAATTTAGAGTCTCTGATGCGTTTGTTTATAGCGTTTTCGGTGCTGTACGTTGCCAAAATGGATCTGGGAGCTGAGATTCTGGCATTTGCCTTCTATTTTTGTCAGGCTTTTGCATTCAGACGTTCCTATATTCATTTGTTTGAGCCATAACTATCTACATGTCAGATTCAGTATTTTGTCATTGCAATGCTTTAACATAATAGAACTTGCCAGATGTGTTCAAAAGAAAGTATATAAGAGCAGGATAGTTTTTCTTTGTTTTGCCCCTTCTTACTAATTAAACAACTCAACAGAGAATTTATAATTTATTCTTTTCATTTTAATGTCTGTAGAAAGCATACCGTAATGTGATCCATTCATTCTGGGTGTTCAGCTGTCTTGTTAGAAGTTGGAACCTTCGGATCTTGGCTAATTGTGATATATGTGGATATGTGCAATTTGTTTAAATTAGATTTAAAACCATGTACTGTCCTACACCGAAACTCTCTGTACTTCATCGGATCTCCATGTTCATATTATGTTCTTAATGTTGGCCTATGATGATCAAATTTGTCCGTACCATCTGAGATAGTCTCCACAAAAGATTTTCTTTGACGTATCTATATTTGCAATTTCTGAGGCCTTACATATCTAATTTCCTTTCTTTTTCATTTGAGGCTGTATTAAATTGTTATTCGGGTTAAACAATGAAAGCTTTTTGAGCATTTTGCTCTCCATAAATTTGAACGATTTGAAGAACATGTAACAGTGTTTGGTATGGGTGAGGTAATTCGGAAGGCAACAAATTAGAGTCTCTGATGCGCTTTTTCAGTAGTGTTTTCAGTGCTGTACGTTGCCAAAAGTGATCTGGAGTTGTGATTCTAGCATTTGCCTCATTGTTTTTTTATGAGGCTCATGCATTCAGATACTCTACATATGTTTAACGTCTAGTTTTATCATCTCAAATGTCATCTTTGGTGTATAATGTCGGCAAATATCACGATGGTAATTTCACCCATTAATCTATTCCTTTTTTGAAACCTTCTTGTTGCGCATACATGTGAGTTGCATTATTCATTGCATTGTCATCTGTTTATCTGGCTTTGAAAGCACTACTGATCGTGATATTGGATGTTTTGAAATTTTTTGTTCTGTTGCATATTTAATTATTTGAAGCTGCAAAATCTTATTTCTGGGATGCCTTTATTTAGAACAGCAAGAATTAGTACTTGCCATTTAATTTTTGATCTCAGATCAATCTATGGAATGAAGTTGTATATATTTTATAATATCAGGATGATATAATCCTTCTCGGTACCTGCCATTCTTTTTTTAACTGATAATCGTTGTAATCAAATTTATTGTTTGCTAACAGTTGTGGGGCTAATTATACATCGGAAGTGATGATAAATGTACAATCCCAGCTCATTATGAGACCTTTTCTAAGGTCGGGGAATGGAATTGTCCACGTTTGTCTGATCCCAGTACTTCTTTTGTAACAAAACTGGGGTTGTATAACAAGGAAGCATCGTGGGCATAATAGAAGCAACACACCATATTCACAATCGCTTGTAAGAATAAAGTAATATGTTTAATGTTAAGTACATTATTTTTTCTGATCTCTTTAGGTTTTAAAAGTATATATATATTTATAAATATAGGATTATATTTTGTTAATAGTAAATACGAAATTGAAGTTAGATGTGCTCGTACTAGTAGACCTACGGATAGCTCATACGACAAATTTAAAAGCTATGCTAGAATGAAAGGATTATATATTCTCCAAAGTAGTACTTTTCAATGCCGTTACATGCCTACCCTTGTGTGTATATATTTTAGACATTTTTCATTGCCAAAAGGTTCAAAACTCAGTTACACAATTTTAGCCACTCAGGAAAAGGTCACCAAACAAATAAATTTTGGAAGAAAATTGCGTCTGGCAAGTCTATCAGCTGCAACATTCTTCTCTCTTGCTGCGTGTATTGAACAGCGTTGGAGCATCTTCGTGAGACTTTATTTCTTGTTCAAGATATCCTTGAATTGAATGAGTCCCCAACTGTATTGACCTCATTAACTATAGGGAGTGTATCACTTTCCAGAATCAAATGTCGAATATCATTTGTAGCACTCAATTGCAAACTCTGACAAGTAGTCTGAAGTTTAATATCGTTTTCAAACATCATGCTACATCCTAGTTGTCATAACCGCCTCTCCTTTCTGGTCTCTTAAAATAATACCAACTCCAGCTTTACCATGATCTTGGAAGATGCCGCCATCCACATTAAGCTTTAGGACATTTGGAGGTGGAGGGACCTAAGGGTACCATATTTTCCTGTTTGACTTTTTAAGCTTTGCATCCAATTGATTTTTCTGAAAAGACAACTCATGATTAACCACTTGATCGACGACATCAATTTGTCTTCAAACATTTTCTGATTCCTTCGATACCTCAAACCCCAAGAGATCACAAAAAATTTTCCAAGGCTTCTCTACCTGCTACAACTAATAGATTTTGCAGTCATCATAGAATTCAGATTCAAAAGAAATATTCAAAGCGGCAGCATTTTACTCAACCTCTGCTTTAATAATGGGCAAACGATTAAAGCATGGACTAAATTCTCTTCAATCATCCCACAAAATACAAAACAATCCTCTCACAATCATTTTCTTTATTAACTTGTGCTTAGTAGGTGGACCATCCTTACATGCCCTCCAAGAGAACTTTAAATCTCACTAGGAATTTTCAAACTCCATAAATCCTTCCATAACTTGTGATTCTTAGCAGAATTTGAACTTTCGCCATGTAAATTATTAGCCTCAGCAGTCATGATAAGTTTATAAGCACGTCGAACTTAATTTGTCCATTCTTATTAGCTTCCCATTTAAATCTATCTGCAGTAGCAATTGGTAAACAGTGCGCGAAAGATATGCATCCCAACTGTGAATATCTTCATCCGCTAAAGTTTCAACAGTTTCTTCCTTATCCCTATCCTCTGCTCTGAAATGCTCTAGATTTTTAAAACCAGGAACTCGAAACTCAGTCCACAACTTTACAGTTTTTTACATCCTTCATCTACCCCCCATTCGAATGCATTTCTTAGCTTCCCAAATCTTCCTACAAGTATAAGATGGTGTAGCTTCCAATTTAGAATCCAGAAAGTTAGTATTAGGAAAATACTTAGTCTTATTAAATCTATGTAAAAGAGTGGAATCTTCTAGTAAAATTCTCTAATCTTGTTTAGCAAGTAGGGCCATATTAAAATTCGGCTTCAACCTTTGCAGGTTTTGTCGGACACGGGTGGTTCTAACTTCTACAGTCTCTACTAACGCAACGTTTTATTTGTCTATTAGTTATTGTAGGAATATATCTTATTGAGATAATTATGATTCCTTTTTAATGATGCCAAAAGGGGGAGAAGTTTTAGACTAGAACATTAACATTGTTTAAATCGCTAAACTTGTTATATATGCTTGGAATTATGTTTATATTTTTGCTTGAAAAACTAACGCACATTCTCAGGGGGAGCTTAAGTATTAATACAGGATTCAGGTTCTATCAAGCATTTGTCATCATCAAAAAGGGGGAGATTGTTTAACCCAAGGTTTCAAGTTTCATGTAAATCTATAAATGGATTTTGATGATAACAAATGAATCCAAAAAATAAAGGAGTCTCAAGCTCAAATTGTCCACACAATATAATCAAGCACATCAAGGAAGCAAGCATGAGCAAGAAGGGAACAAGTTCACATTAAAATCATAGAGTAATGTTGTAAATCTCTTAAAAATTCAAAATTAAGATTAAGGCTCAAAATTAATATTTTATCATAAAGCATTAAAATACATTTTCCACATATGCATGAATATTTTGAAAATTAAATTTGAAAATTTTGAAAGATGATTGATTATCATCTTTCACATGTGCATGACATGATTAAAGGTTTGAACTTTGAAAATATTAAGATGATTGATTGTCATCTTTCACATGTGCATGTTTTATTTGAATATTTTCAAAAGTGGTGGATGCTTTTCTTGACTTATGCAAAAGGTAGATGTCTTTATTTAAAAATTTTGAAAAGTAAAGTGTGCTCCTTTTGTCATATGCAAAAAGTAAAAGATTATGTTTGAAATTTTTGAAAAGTAAAGTGTGCTCCTTTTGTCACATGCAAAAAGTAAAAATATTAGATTTGAAATTTTTGAAAAGTAAATGATGATGTTTTTGACATGGGAATCTTTTCAAATTTGAAATTGAAAAATCATTTGCCTATAAATAGCTCACTTGAGTTTTGCAAAATTCACAACAAGAGCTTACACATCTATTGCTAAGTTTTGCATCATTTCTTCAAAACTCTCATTCTTTCTTTTCTAAAGTTTTGAGTCTTAATTCTTGTTCTTGTTGAGAGAGATATAGGTTGTGCTGTATTGTTTCTATCTCACTCATTGAGGAGTGTATTTTGATAGTTTACCTACTATCAACTCTTGTATTTGTAAAAGGGTGTGTATAACCCTTGTGTGTGTAGAAGGTGTTCTACACGGGAAATAGTTAAATCACCAAGTGTAAGGTGATTGGAAGTGTAGAGGGTGTTCTACACGGATTCTTTGGAGCGGTGCTGCTCAAAGGTGTAATAGGTTTCTATCTCCACCTAAAGGAGATTGAATAGTGGATTTGGGGATCCTCAAGAGGTAGCTTGAGGCGAGGACGTAGGCAGTGGGGCCGAACCTCGTTAACATATTGAGTTTGTTTCTCTCTTACCCTTACTCTTTATATTTATTATTGTTTCATATTTTGTTTATATTTTATATTATATAATTGATTTATAATTGTTATTTTTTTAAATACAACTCAATTCACCCCCCCCTCTTGTGTTAGTCATCTGGGCAACAGGAATGATGAGAGAATGATGAAAAAGAAGATAATAAATAGATTTATTCACAAAATTATAAACACCAAGATGTTAAAAGTTACTAATGTAATAGCTTATAATACTATCCCATAAAGTTATAATTTTATAAGTACAAACTTATTCAAAATAATTTTTGAATAATAGAATGGACATTTACTAGTACCAAAGTTTAAACCCTAAACCCTAAACCCTAAACCATAGATTGATAATTAAATGAAATAATAGTAAATATTATATTGGCTAATGTATTAATATCAATGTATAAGCTAATGTACATTAATAATAATACTAATGTATAAACACCAATGTACACTAATAGTAATATTATAATATTATAATATTAGCTTATAATATAATAAACACACTACAACAAAATTGATATTTTTTCATGATTTTTTTTCCGATGACATAAGCTGATGGCAAATAATTACCTATTTTGATTTTTAAAGAAGTTTTCTTATATTTTAAATCTCCAAGAATTGTATAGTTTAAAAAAATCATTTTATTTAAAAAACTTATAATTATTTAAAACTATTAAAAAATTCTATTTATTTATATAATTTTATTTTTTAAAAAACATTTAGTAAACTTTCTTATTTTATTTTATGATAAAATAATATTAATTCTAGTATTTAAAGTTTATTTTGAATTAGTTATATTTTATTTATAGTTTTAATTGTCTATTTTTATTTAGTTTATTTATACATTTAATCTCTACCGTTAGATCTAGTTTTAACCTAGATCTAGTTTATTTTGCGCCGTTGCTTGGCCAACCCCCCTCCCCCTTGGTCTCTCTCTTGAGTGTCCCCTCCCCTTAGTCCCTGACGCCCAAACACCCCCCCTCATCGCCGAGTATTAGGATCTAACCCCCTTCCCTTCGTCGCCGACCCAACCCCACCACAATCCCACCCCTTCGTTGCCGACCCAAACCCCCTCCCCCCCTTTGTCTTTGAGTATTCGGATCCAAACCCCCTCCCCCTCGTCGCCAGCCCAACCCCCCTCCCCCTCGTCGCCAAGTCGTCGACCCAACCCCCCCCCCCTTCGTCCCCTTCTGCAACTGTTCAAGACTTGCCGCTGGGAGCCACTCCAAAACTGTCACCGCATCACCACGAGTAACCCACGAACACATCAGTATTGCCTCCTCCAGACCTGCCTATGTTCCTCCACATTTGTGAGTTCTTCAGTTCCTCCATTGAATTCATCTAGTTTGGAGCATTTCTTTAATTATAATAATCCATCGAATGCATGATTTAGTCTAAATAATTCCTGGAAGGCTACATGATGATATTGTCAGTAGGTATATTAATTAAATTTATTGATGATCATTATTATATTCTAAAGTTTCGAATCTATACACACAAAATCATCTCATTTTTTTCCAATATCACAAAATTAAGAAATGCCAAAAAATCCCGATATTGTCAGTCTACCGAAAACATAATCTAGATATAGAATTATCAATTTAATAGATTTGTTGGATAATTATGCATTATTGTAATAATTTTGCAAACTTTATGCACGTGTATCACTTATGGTGCCTTTTGGATTGCTTATTTGAGTATTGTAAGATTTTTTTTTTGTTATTGGTACTCTGCTATACTATCTTCTCATAATATATTGTTCCATATCCCCACTATGTTAATATGCTCACTGGGTGCCTTTTTTTTTTTTATTTTCTTTTCATTGGTAGGATACTTAAATATGTTAGGAAGAGATTGATTTACTGACAAGTAAGATCAACTCATTTAGATTAACAACTCATTAAATATTTTTTTTATAGTATCATTGATTCATTTGGATTAACAACTCATTTTGAGCTGCATGCATGCACTTGTGTTTACGCTATATTTCAAACCCAAGTATCATTATTAATTGGTCGAATGATCAAAAATAGGGTGTCAACGGAAGATAGTGCAGCCATAACCATATAATTAGTATGAGAAAGATAGTTTGGGGATGGATAACAAAAAAGTAGTTTAGGAAAGAATCCACTAATTTTATATACATCTTTTTATTCCCATATTCTTTATTTGCTAAAGAAGATCAGGGGAAGAAAATCATGTAAAGGAGATGTGTCAAGGGGAAGCCAAAATTAAAGGAGCCTTATGCATTAAAGAGAGCCTTCTCATATTCTTTAATTAGTAGGAGTTTGTAATTTTGGACCTTTGCCTTTGGATTTGGTTATGTAATTTTAATTTTTATAAATTTGGACTTTAGGCTTTGGTTGTGTTTAATTTGTATAAATGATATTAGTTTGTAATTTTGGATCTTTGGCTTCAATTATATATTTTTAATTTGTATATTGAAATATAAAATAACATTTTAACAAAATGATACCGAAGCCCGACTTCGATCTATTATAGTTCAAAATTGTAAAATTGAAATGTCAAATGGGTTAAGAAGAAGTCTAATACAAAAGCCCAACTCTGACTCTGTTCCGACTCTGCTCCGACAAAGTCGGAGTTGAAGTCAGATCAAAGTGTATAAAAGTTAGAGTCGGAGTTGGAGTCAGAGGTCGGATTCCGTTACCGTCGAAGTCGGAGTCGGAGTCGGAGTCGTAGGATCTCATTTCCAACTTAGACTTAGTCGGTGCTTAGCCTTAATTCTAAGTATGTGCACAAACAAAAGTCCTGTGACAAATTAAAACTTTGATCTATTTTTATGACAACCTAGTTCGCACATCTTCATAAAATTGTTTGCCTTAATGATGTGTATATATATATAAATGCATATATATATGACTGAATTAGCACTTATATATATAATTTATCCAGGTGTAAACTATTTCGAAACGGTACTGGTAACAAAACGGTATCGATATCGAAATATTATTCCCAAACGGTACACGAAACGATACCGGTACCGAAATATTTCGTACTAGTGCTTTGATCGGTACAGTTTCCGGTACGATATTTAAAATTTTGCATTCTATACGCTCATAAACCCTTGAAAGTTCCTCAACCCAAGCCCCCCTTTTGTTCACCAATTTCTTCTTGAATATCCATAATAGTGTTTTGTTGGTCGCCTTAAGTTGTCCATTGACTTAGGGGTGTCCCAAGAAGGAGTATTTGACTTTGATTTATAGTTTGAACTATCGCTTATTATCTTGAATGATGCCTCATGAGATAATGAATCGGCATACAACTACTTTCCATAGGAATCTAGTGATGCTATTGATTATGATCATTGCTAAAACCTCTACTTTCACCCATTTCATTAAGTAATCCACGATCATGATGAGAAACTTCATTCCTTCTTTTCTCAGGGGCATAGGTCCAATTATGTCAACCCCCATTATGGGAAAGTTCATGGCGATACAATTGATGCTAACTCTTTAGGTAGACAGTTGGGCATTTGGGGTATAGGTGAGACTTTGCACATTTGCTGAGAATTCTTCCACATTGTTGAGAATGTTCAACCAATAATAGCTTGCTCACATAACTTTTTCTACAAGGGCTTTTTCACCTCAGTGATTCCCATATACTCCTTTGTGTGTTCCCGCCATTACATATTACACATATTTTAGTGATATGTATCTCAAGAGAGGTGCAAAGAAGCCTCACTCTTATATAAGTCCTCATTTATCAAGGTGAATTGAGCTACTCTATTTTTCACTTTTCTCGCCTACCAACTCTTGTTAGGAAATTCCTTGGTAGGCAAAAATCTAGTTACATTGAGTGTGTACTTAGGGGTTCATGGTCATTTTTTAAGACTTCAAACTCAATAATAGGTATTTCTAGCATTTTGGTTGTCACTGTCTAGGGTAAAGTTGATTTGTCCTTGCCCGATGCAATGAACGCCAACTTGTCCGCCTTTCAATTGTCTTCTTGGGATATTTATCTAATGTGAAAATGTTGGAAGTTGTCACTCTTCTCCCACACTCACTGCTACTAGGTTATTTACCACCTAGGAATTTGATCTCACATCAACTTTTTTTATCCCAAGACTTTGACCATGGTGAGTCCTTACAGTGAAGTCTAATATTTTGTTTCTTTGTTGGTAGTTTTGAATGTGAATCTTATCGTGTAGTCATACACTGGAATTAGTATGATATACATGCCTACTCCTTCGCTAGTGTAGCAAAAGATGCTGTCAACATACATTTGCCACGGATTTGCCCTCGATGTCGTTGGTACTTTCTTAGGAAAATTGGTGAACTTTGCTATGAAATTTGCCATTATTTGTACTTTGACAAAAATTTAAGGAAAATACTAAATATCAAACTCACTTATCCCCACCAATCAATTCACTTATTCAATATCAAATGATTTGAGTCGGTTCGTTTGCCATACTAAGTAGATGGAAATGGATGGAAGTCTTTAATTGTAAAAATTTAAATGTTGACGCTTTGGAAGGTCAAATATGAATGTTCTAAATTTGTAATTGAGCTTTGCTTCTCATTAAGGTTGTATTGAGCCAAGACATTCTTTGGCTTGTCGAGCTGAGCTTAACTAAAAAATTATAACTTGAGGTTGAGATTTTTATTTAACCTTTATTTAAGCTCGACACGGTAAGCTAGACTACCAATTCGAGCTCGACTCAAGTTGTTTATTTATTGAATAAGATTTAATAATTAATATATTATATAAATAAAAATTTAATATTGAATTTGTGCAACTAACCAGGAGAACTTCTATGGAATTATCAAATTTTATAAATTTATAAATAATTAATATGTAGTTAGTTGATATTTATCCATAATAACATAATAAGATGGCATATATTTATTTCATAGTTGAGAATTATCCGATACTCGATTAATTGAAAGTGGGCTGAAAAGTAGGTCAGATATTGGATATTTTCTTCAGCCCTATTACTCATAATCTCTATACCACATATTTTCTTTTTTTGGTAAAACCTTACACCACATACTTGTTAAGGGGAAAAAAATCATAAAAAAATGTGGTATTGGAATGAGTAGTAAAATTTCCCTTTGCAATTAATTACTTCCTCTTTGTATAAAAATAATAATGGTATAAGGGTGTCTTGGTAAATTGAGGTGACAAGTGAGATTAGGGTTTCATCTCCGTCTCAGTGCTATTTAAGCGCCTCAAGAAACCAAAATCCTATCACAGCTCGATTGAACAAACTTTTTTCCATCCCAGCCGAGGGTTACGCCTTCAGCTTCTTCCACAGGCCCGCTTCCATCACCTTTCTCTCTGTGTCTCTAGTATGTTTTTGAGGTTTCGTTATTGGCTTCTAGTGAAAGAAGATTGTACATACCATCTGAGAATATTCTCATCAATGTTATAATATTTAAGCCTTTTATTTGTTCCTCATTTTTCTTATTTCTACATAAGTTTTCAATTTTGGATTTTGTTTTGTTTTATTTTGATTTACCATATTGGCGGTGATGACGATATCTTATACCATCAAACTATGAAAGCTCTATGGAGCTTGTTGATGTCAAAGTTTTATTAGCTGAGCCTTTTTTCTTCGTATACGTAGTTAAATTAGAGTTAAATATTTTTATTTAATTTAATTGCGAGTGTGTATTTCCGCAAAATTGATTGGCATTCTGGTATGGATCTGATAATTCTGTCGGCAACAATTTAGAGTCTCTGATGCGTTTGTTTATAGCGTTTTCGGTGCTGTACGTTGCCAAAATGGATCTGGGAGCTGAGATTCTGGCATTTGCCTTCTATTTTTGTCAGGCTTTTGCATTCAGACGTTCCTATATTCATTTGTTTGAGCCATAACTATCTACATGTCAGATTCAGTATTTTGTCATTGCAATGCTTTAACATAATAGAACTTGCCAGATGTGTTCAAAAGAAAGTATATAAGAGCAGGATAGTTTTTCTTTGTTTTGCCCCTTCTTACTAATTAAACAACTCAACAGAGAATTTATAATTTATTCTTTTCATTTTAATGTCTGTAGAAAGCATACCGTAATGTGATCCATTCATTCTGGGTGTTCAGCTGTCTTGTTAGAAGTTGGAACCTTCGGATCTTGGCTAATTGTGATATATGTGGATATGTGCAATTTGTTTAAATTAGATTTAAAACCATGTACTGTCCTACACCGAAACTCTCTGTACTTCATCGGATCTCCATGTTCATATTATGTTCTTAATGTTGGCCTATGATGATCAAATTTGTCCGTACCATCTGAGATAGTCTCCACAAAAGATTTTCTTTGACGTATCTATATTTGCAATTTCTGAGGCCTTACATATCTAATTTCCTTTCTTTTTCATTTGAGGCTGTATTAAATTGTTATTCGGGTTAAACAATGAAAGCTTTTTGAGCATTTTGCTCTCCATAAATTTGAACGATTTGAAGAACATGTAACAGTGTTTGGTATGGGTGAGGTAATTCGGAAGGCAACAAATTAGAGTCTCTGATGCGCTTTTTCAGTAGTGTTTTCAGTGCTGTACGTTGCCAAAAGTGATCTGGAGTTGTGATTCTAGCATTTGCCTCATTGTTTTTTTATGAGGCTCATGCATTCAGATACTCTACATATGTTTAACGTCTAGTTTTATCATCTCAAATGTCATCTTTGGTGTATAATGTCGGCAAATATCACGATGGTAATTTCACCCATTAATCTATTCCTTTTTTGAAACCTTCTTGTTGCGCATACATGTGAGTTGCATTATTCATTGCATTGTCATCTGTTTATCTGGCTTTGAAAGCACTACTGATCGTGATATTGGATGTTATGAAATTTTTTGTTCTGTTGCATATTTAATTATTTGAAGCTGCAAAATCTTATTTCTGGGATGCCTTTATTTAGAACAGCAAGAATTAGTACTTGCCATTTAATTTTTGATCTCAGATCAATCTATGGAATGAAGTTGTATATATTTTATAATATCAGGATGATATAATCCTTCTCGGTACCTGCCATTCTTTTTTTAACTGATAATCGTTGTAATCAAATTTATTGTTTGCTAACAGTTGTGGGGCTAATTATACATCGGAAGTGATGATAAATGTACAATCCCAGCTCATTATGAGACCTTTTCTAAGGTCGGGGAATGGAATTGTCCACGTTTGTCTGATCCCAGTACTTCTTTTGTAACAAAACTGGGGTTGTATAACAAGGAAGCATCGTGGGCATAATAGAAGCAACACACCATATTCACAATCGCTTGTAAGAATAAAGTAATATGTTTAATGTTAAGTACATTATTTTTTCTGATCTCTTTAGGTTTTAAAAGTATATATATATTTATAAATATAGGATTATATTTTGTTAATAGTAAATACGAAATTGAAGTTAGATGTGCTCGTACTAGTAGACCTACGGATAGCTCATACGACAAATTTAAAAGCTATGCTAGAATGAAAGGATTATATATTCTCCAAAGTAGTACTTTTCAATGCCGTTACATGCCTACCCTTGTGTGTATATATTTTAGACATTTTTCATTGCCAAAAGGTTCAAAACTCAGTTACACAATTTTAGCCACTCAGGAAAAGGTCACCAAACAAATAAATTTTGGAAGAAAATTGCGTCTGGCAAGTCTATCAGCTGCAACATTCTTCTCTCTTGCTGCGTGTATTGAACAGCGTTGGAGCATCTTCGTGAGACTTTATTTCTTGTTCAAGATATCCTTGAATTGAATGAGTCCCCAACTGCATTGACCTCATTAACTATAGGGAGTGTATCACTTTCCAGAATCAAATGTCGAATATCATTTGTAGCACTCAATTGCAAACTCTGACAAGTAGTCTGAAGTTTAATATCGTTTTCAAACATCATGCTACATCCTAGTTGTCATAACCGCCTCTCCTTTCTGGTCTCTTAAAATAATACCAACTCCAGCTTTACCATGATCTTGGAAGATGCCGCCATCCACATTAAGCTTTAGGACATTTGGAGGTGGAGGGACCTAAGGGTACCATATTTTCCTGTTTGACTTTTTAAGCTTTGCATCCAATTGATTTTTCTGAAAAGACAACTCATGATTAACCACTTGATCGACGACATCAATTTGTCTTCAAACATTTTCTGATTCCTTCGATACCTCAAACCCCAAGAGATCACAAAAAATTTTCCAAGGCTTCTCTACCTGCTACAACTAATAGATTTTGCAGTCATCATAGAATTCAGATTCAAAAGAAATATTCAAAGCGGCAGCATTTTACTCAACCTCTGCTTTAATAATGGGCAAACGATTAAAGCATGGACTAAATTCTCTTCAATCATCCCACAAAATACAAAACAATCCTCTCACAATCATTTTCTTTATTAACTTGTGCTTAGTAGGTGGACCATCCTTACATGCCCTCCAAGAGAACTTTAAATCTCACTAGGAATTTTCAAACTCCATAAATCCTTCCATAACTTGTGATTCTTAGCAGAATTTGAACTTTCGCCATGTAAATTATTAGCCTCAGCAGTCATGATAAGTTTATAAGCACGTCGAACTTAATTTGTCCATTCTTATTAGCTTCCCATTTAAATCTATCTGCAGTAGCAATTGGTAAACAGTGCGCGAAAGATATGCATCCCAACTGTGAATATCTTCATCCGCTAAAGTTTCAACAGTTTCTTCCTTATCCCTATCCTCTGCTCTGAAATGCTCTAGATTTTTAAAACCAGGAACTCGAAACTCAGTCCACAACTTTACAGTTTTTTACATCCTTCATCTACCCCCCATTCGAATGCATTTCTTAGCTTCCCAAATCTTCCTACAAGTATAAGATGGTGTAGCTTCCAATTTAGAATCCAGAAAGTTAGTATTAGGAAAATACTTAGTCTTATTAAATCTATGTAAAAGAGTGGAATCTTCTAGTAAAATTCTCTAATCTTGTTTAGCAAGTAGGGCCATATTAAAATTTTGCAAATCCTTAAAGCGCATACCTCCAATACCTTTAGATTCACACAATTTCTTCCAACTAACCAAATGTATTTGAAGCTCCTAATTTTTCTACCTCTACCAAAATCAAACCATAAAATTTTCCAACTCCTAACTAAAAGTCACCAGCAACTTGAAGCAACTCATAGAATATGTTAGAATAGTTAAAGTCACAGCTTTAATCAAAGTTCTAGACCAGTTTGGGAAAGTGACTTCTCCTTTCATCCTTGAAGCTTCATTCATACTCTATGTTTAATGTTTGAGAAAGCTTTATTTCTTGCCTTGCTAGCCATAGGAGAGTGCTAAGTACTTATCATATTGTTGGAAACTTGTAACTCTCTAAAACTTCATAATTTTCAGCTGCCTTTGAGAATTCACTTTTTTAGTAAAAACTATGGAAGTCTTTCCTTTATTCACATTTCCTATATTTTCATTGGTTTCTCAACAAAATTGGATGTTGAGCATTTTTCCTTACCCTAAGGAGTTGGACGTGGGTAGTTTGAAGCGTTGTAGCTAGGGTCCATAGAAAGCTTCTAGGAGGAGACTAGTTGCATACCTGCTCAGCATAAAACAACAAAAAGATGAAATCTTGAAAGCTTACATTATGCATTTTAACAAAGAATGCATGATGACACGATATTTAAGATGAAAATACACATTGGTAAGTTATGTTAGGAGGAATTTGGCCTTGGAGTCCTTAGATGATTGGATTGGTAACAAAAATTTTGACTACTCTACGTGTGTTCATGGATAAGAAGGATGATTTTGTCAATATAAAAGATGCACTATCGGCATTACCACATCAAGAATATCAAATATGGTTGGGGATTGAATGAGGAAAAGGGATTAAAAGAGAGAGATAATGACATGAGGATAAAAAAGAGCTGATGCAAAGGAAGGTGAGAACTAGTAGGACATCCAGCAAGAGCATTGAGCTCCAAGGCCCAATATTCCAACATGAACATTGAGAAAAATGCTAGGGAACTTACCAAGGTGATGATCACAGGCAGTAGTCCCAAAATTTATGCACCTATTATAATGTAAGAGGGCACCAAGCATAGGACTGTCACATCCTAAAGCAAATGATTGAGGAAATGTAGGGCAATGACAAACTTGAGGGTTTAGTCACATTACCCCACGCCCTAGGTGCCAATGAAGCAAGAGCGCAAGTAGAAGAAAAATGCCAAAGATCCACAATCAAGTTCCTAGGCAAAGCATGGACTAGACTAGTCCCCCACTTGGAGAAAAATGCTTAGCTTGGAGGTGGCCCCACTTCCTTCCAACAAAAGGCTTACATACGTCAAGCTAGATATTGGAAAGTTTTTAATGTCAAAAGGCTAGTAAAGTAGCCTAGGTCGAATCCAACAACCACAATACCCTTTAAGGATAATGATTGTTGAGGGGTTGGTTTACTATGTTGACATATTGGTTGTAACAAGACTAGTGGCCAACTACACTACACAAAGGATACTTGTCCACAATAGCAATTTAGCTGACATCCCCTTTTGATCGACATTCATGAAGATGGGGATCAGTCAAAGCAGTTTGAACCTAGCATCGACTTCATTGAATGGGTTTTGGCAAAAACAGTACAGTTCATAAGCTTGATCACCCTACTAGTGTTGGCATGGATTGACCCTGCATGAGCACCACGATGATGGATTTTTTTTTATTTTTTTATTTTTTGTGGTTAAGACTTGATCATCATACAATGTCATTATTGGGCAACCGACATTAAATGCCCTTAGGGCCTTTATGTCCATTTGCTACCTAAAAATGATATCTTCCAAGGAGACAAGAATAAAGAAGTTCGTGGTTATTGAGCAAGTGCTTATCCAAGAATACTACGAATAAGAGTTTAGAAATGGAGAAAACGATATGAGGATGGATGTCTCTAGCAGTAAGAGGTCCTTTCCCCCTCCCTTGCTAGAGATAGTGATGCATGAAGTGGAAACAAAAACACAGATGCATTGAAGCAGGGCGAGGTAGATGAACCTTCTGAACTGATCAACATTGAAGCGACGCACCAGGAAGCGACTGATGAGGATCGGGACTAAAATGAAATGCGAAGAAAGGCATCAATTGAAGCAACTCCTTACTGAACAATTGGACATCTTCACCTAGAGTCATGGGGACATGCCCAGATTAGATGAAATAATTATAGAACACCGATTGAGAGCAACCTAGATGTACATCTAGTTAAGCAAAAAAAAAAGAGCTTTAGTACTGAGAAGTACGCAACCATTGTGGAAAAAGTTGACTGGCTCGTAGTAACCTGGTTCATTAGAGAAACTTACTACCCCGAATTGCTCTCCAACGTGGTACTCATAAACAAGTCAAATAGGAAGTGGCAGATTCGCGAGGATTTCACTTGCCTCAACAAAACCTAACCAAAAGAGAGCTTCTCCCTACCTTGAATAGACTTAATCATATGTTGAACTGCAGAACACAAAATGTTGAGTTTCATAGATGCATATTCAAGATATAATTAGATTCGGATGAGACCAGTTGAGCATGAAGAAATAGCATTCATAATTGATCGAGAATTATACTTTTAAAAAGTCATGCCCTTCAGCTTGAAGAATGCGAAAGTAACTTACCAAAAGCTCGTAAGTAAGATGTTCAAGGAACAAGTAGTGCGTAACTTGCAAGAGTTTGTTGACGACTTATTTGGTTAAGAGCAAAGAACTCGAACATGTAGAAAACTTGAGGGAAGCCTTTGGTGTATTACAAAAATAAAAAATGAAGCTTAACCTAATGAAATGCACAGTTGGGATGCAATCAAGCAAGTTCCTAGGCTTTATGGTGTCAGATAGAGGAATTGAAGTAATTTGGAAAAAGTACGGGCGATGATTGAGATGAAGTCATCGAGGAACTAGAATGAAGTGCAGAAGCTGGTAACAAAATAGCAACACTCAACAGGCTCATGTCTAGATTGACGAACATAGGCCTATCTTTCTTCTGATTCTTGCGGAAGGTAAAAAATTGGGACATTGACCATGAAAAGGCATTTGTACTACTCGAAGAATAATTGGAACATCTAGACACTTCAGACCGACTGGTGAACTGGTCCATCTAATTAAGTGAGTTTCACATTGACTCGTGATGAGATTTCACGGCATCATTGGAGAGGCCAGAATGCCCTCCTTTACAACGGGCCCCCTATGCGGTCCATTAGCCACCAAGCCCTAGGGAGCTAACTCACATAGAGAGCCCCCAATAAACTCCGAACCATTCACCATTGTTCCCTGAGATTCTGTCGCCCACAGATAAGGGTTCCAACAAGTGCCATAATGGCAGAACATTTCAAATACCCTAGGGTCAGATAAGAAGGGAAATTCAAATAACAAAGCATGAGCCTAATTTTAAATAAGAGATTATGTTGTTATAAGCCCTGGAACGAGCCCTCCAACCTCTATATATATCTACAAATGCTTAACCATCTGGTAAGTGAATATTACCTATATATTCCATTGTGAACATTGAGTTAACCTTCTCGTTTCTCTTATTATATGTCCGTACAGGGCAATTAGGGGTGCAAAATACTTTTATATTAGTTTATTGTTTGGTCTTTTGCTCTTATATTTTTTTGTTCCACATGGGTTAATAGGGAAGAAGGAGTGAGGCCTAAGGCCTACAAAAGGAGGCTTAGCCTCATTGGCTAAGTGCACTAGTCAAAAGCTTAACTAGTAACTTTTGACTATAGTAAAATTTCTCTGTTGACATATGCATGTAAAAGGGGAAGATGTGAGAGTTAAAGTTTTTTTAGTAGAAAGTTTGGTAGGTGTATTTGGGTTGATGAGAAAAATTGTGTGATTATAACAATTTTTCACATAGTAAAAATTTTTCTCTAGGCTTGGTAGTTTTTCTCTTGTTTTTAGAATTTTCCATGTAAATTCTTGTGTTGTTATTATTTTTCTATTTTTCATGATATTCCTACAAAAATAGATCCTAGGGGGTGAATTTGAAAGGTCCAGACCCTCCAACATTTATATCATCAAATATAAAAAGGTCATTACTACAATGTATGATTGAGGCATAATTTTTTGGGTAGCAAATATTTGTACTTAATAAGAGTCTGATTAGAAAAGTCTTAGAATGGCTTTTATAAAAGCTAGTCTAATTAGAAAAGTGTTAAAAGCCATTCTAAGACTTTTCTAATGATAGTATCATGTTATAGCATTTGAAAGAGCATTTAGTCATCTATCAACTTGGTAAAGGCAGCTGCAGTTTGGAGAGTAGGAGATGGGCAGAACATAAAAGTTTGGCAAGATAGATGGCTCCCACAACCCAGTTCTTACAAAGTTCAATGCCCCATAAATAAGTTGAATGCAGAATGTAAATTGTTGAGTTGATCGATGGTGCTACATGCAAATGGAAGTCTGACTTAGTTGAAGTTGTTTTCAACTCAAAGGAAGCAAAGCTCATTTGTAGCATCATGCCTCTCAGCATGAGGGATTGCAAGGGCATGCTGATTTCAATCGGGAATTCTAATGGGATCTTCACTATTAAAAGTACCTATTTTCTGGATAACGTTCCGTCAAAGTAATCAAAAGGGGAGTCTTAGAGTGGACAGGGTACTGAGATGATCTGAAGTAAGTTATGGTAGTTAAAGATTCTAGGGAAGATTAAACAATTTCTCTGAAGGCATTAAACGAGATACTACCTACCAAGCAGCAGTTGTGGAAAAAATACATTATGGACCATTGAGGAAATGGAAGTCTAACTATCATGTCTTTAGACTGCTTTGGCATGACTTATGTAGTAAACTGGAAAATGAGACATTAGATCAGACTGCTGTTGTGTTTCACATGCTATGGACTCGAAGGAATGGTTTTGTTTTTAATAACAGTTTTAATGGCCCAACTGCTCAACTTAAATCTGCAATAACAGATATTGAGTTATTTCATGAAGTTCACCAATGCTCTTTGCTTAATGCTGATGGTATTCCTTTACAGGTTATTGATATAAGGTGGATTCCACCAAGTGATCCTAATTGCAAACTGAATTTTGATGCAGCTTATAACTTAAAAAAGTGGCTTATGGGCATAGGCATTGTTGTGGGGAACAATATGGGAGAAGTTGAGATTTTGGTGTCTGCTCCAAGGTCGCTTGTTTGTTCTACCTTCTTAGTTGACAGTTATGCTCTTATATGAGGTATTTCACTCTGCCAGGAAATGAATATGCAACAGGTCATATTTGAGGGAGATGCAAATTAGTTATTGATGGGGTCAATGGAAGAAATCATGATTGCTTTTGGAAGGATTTATTGCTTGAGGACATACAATTAGCTCCATTTGTTTTAAAAAAATATTTCATCTTATCTAATCATTACATATTTTTTGAATCCTGATACAAAATAATATAAACAATTTAACTTTTTTAAATCTCAATACAAAAATCATATTAAAAAAATATATTATTTAATTTTTTACTTTAATTTCAACTCATCTCATCTTTGAAACCAAACAAGATAATTTTTACTCATGCTGGATGGAAGCTCTGCTTTGTACAAAGAGGTGGCAACCAAGTAGTTGATACTGCTGCAAAACTAGGCATGTGTTTAGAGAATGAGTCTGTATGGATAGAGAATGGTCCTCAGGAAGTTGTCTTTGATTCAGCATGACAAGTCATTATGAAGTTATTATTTCCTTTCCAAAAAAAAGGAAAAATGACAGTATCAAGTCAAGTTATTATACCTTTTATCCAACCTACAAAACTTCTATTAAACTTAGCCCCCCCAAACTGAAATTATCCCTCACGGTACGTCTACATCTTTCTTTTTTATTTTTTTAATTACGGACTACATCTTTCTTTTTACTCATTAGTTATTATTTGTTGTGCTTCCGACTGATCTCTTAGTATTTTTTTGAGTTTTGTGGTCATTACACTCTATAGCCCATTGTTCATTGTTCATGATATACGGCTTATCATAGACTTATAGTTGCGTGTTGGTGTTACCAAATGCTATATTAGTACATTTATTTGAGACTGAGTCTGTGAACCCTTCTTCGTGTTTCAATTGCTGAACATCAAATTGCCATTATGTTGCAATGGCTCACCGCTAAGCCCTTCCAAAGTTTCAGTCATGGTTAGCGTATAGTACTGTTTTACACTTCTACTTCTACTTGCACAATTTGATTTCCTTTGGTTCTTTATTTATTTTTTAATTGATTTGCTTGTTTGGATTTGATTCTTTTGGTTTTTCGATTATGGATATTGGGTTGTTTCCGACTAGTTGTCGTTGCTGTAGTCGTTTGAAGATATATGCATCTAAAATCTCTGTTCCGTGTTCTTTTTTAATAGGATGATTCTCGTATTTTTTAATTTATGTTTATTAGTAAGTTTGCTAATTATTTTTAATTTTATCTCTTAACAGATGAATTACCGTTTTTGGTTTGTTATCCTAAATGTTTTATACTAGGTAAAATATTTGCACTCCACAGACCCACAGTCTTTGGTTCCTCGTCATAAAAAGTCCTAAATTTCCTCCCGAGAAGATTATTGTAACAAAATTCTCATCTATATGGATTTTTTGATTTTTAGTTTGGTTTGGAAAATGAGGATCTAAAAATTTGTTCTTGTTATTTTATGTTTTCGTATCGTTTTCGGTTCCCGACATTAACTTCTATATTAATTTGTTTAAAAAATAAAAACCAGTTTCTCATTCTATTAAATTGAGGAAGGTGTAATAAATCTTAAAATATGTTTGTTACTTATACTAATGAATAATAATAGCTTTTTATTTTTATTTTTTTATGAATGAATAATAATAGCTTTATTAATCTTCTACTATTTTTTATTTTTTATTTTTTATTTAATGATTAAGAAAATGATTATTAAGAAAATTTTATATTTTAATTTTTTTTAATAATTAACAATGTTAAAAAATTAGTTAAAAGAAAATAACAGAAAAATAAAGACATTAACAATGATAAAACAAAATGATAAAATAGTAGAAAGTATATCATTATCCTATACTATAGTTACGAATACCACATTTTTTGTAAATAGCCCTGATCCATACATTAAATCTTAATACCGTTCCTGGTTGCAACTTATCCTATACATGCGAGTAGCCACCCATCGTGCATTCCATCTCAATTCATAGTTTTGAACGTCTACATCTGCTTGTCTAGTGCATAGATTGACACAATAACTGGCCATCCAGACAATATATTTTTCACAAAGAAAGAAAATTTAACAAAATTGCATATATCACTATAAAAAAAAAAAGAGTATTAATGACCAAATAATTACGATTAAAATAATTATTTTCGTTAAAAATAACTTTTTATGATATATTTTTTATTTTGTACGATAAAATCTGGTATCGTAAAAAACTTATTTTCTTGTAATGTATATTAGAACAATTGTACAAATCCAACAAAATTTTTCAACAAATGTAACAAACCGTAAAAATTGAAAATTTGCTTCGCATATCTAAAGATCAGTGCGTAGATCTATGGTCGCGGTCAAAGGTAATAAAACTCACATATCTACGCTCATAGTTGCAGATCGAAAATTATAGCCGTATATTCTCTCTGACAATCATAATCATATGGGACCGTAGAGAGCCACGAACCAAGGCGTGGTGTTGGACCTCACCCAAAAGCATACAATGGTTTAGGAAATTAAAATATATGTTGCTTTATTTTGATCCATTTTTTTAATGGAGCAATTCCTTCAAAAGCGTACAGTGTATTAAGAAAATTAAAAGTAATCTTTGCTTTTAATAAAAAAAAGTAGGTTCTTTTTTTTTTTTTTTTAGTTATTTCGATTCTTTATTATTGCTCACCTTTAATTATTGATGGCCCCGCATGGCCAAGTGGTGGTCACTGGTCACCCTCTGGTAATCCTCTCTCTTATCTATTTTTTTTATTGATCATATATATATATATAGCTGTTTGAATTACATGAAAAGATCGTCCATATATATATATATATATATATATATTTAAGTATAATAGAATTTACAAGTTGACCAATTAAATTAAGCTATATCACTATATTAAATTTATTGGATAAGATCTATGTATAAACCATACATTTAATACATTTTCTCAAGTATAAGCTACTCCCATTCAAAGAAGAAAGTGGGATTCATTCATTAATTTTTATGATCTCTCAATATGGTATGAATAATGATATACATACATCCCATTTATCATTAATTTACTACTCTTTTTAATTTTAATATTTTTTATTTAATGATTAAGAAATTGATTATTATTGACATTATATTTTTTTAATATTTTTTTTAATGATTAAGAATGTTAAAAAAATACTTATAAAAAAATAACAAAAAAATAAATAAACTTTGAGTGGTAAACTAGTACTGGTGAATAAAATGTAGGTGTATCACCACCCATATGATATATGTAACGTAACAACTCGAAAAATGTCACTTGATAAATCACATAATTGCCAAGGGTAAGAGAACACAAATTAAAATAGCACCTGAATAAATTTAAATGTGCAGAAAATGAAAACTCTAAACAAGAAAACAGAATTTAGAAAGAAAAATAAAATCTAAAAGTATTAAACTAATTAAACATAAATTTTGAAAAAAAAAAATAGAAATGGAATTTAGAAATAACATAGAATATCTTTTTCTAACATTATCATAAAAAATTAATAAAATCGTCACTATATTGCCCATAATTAACTTGTAGTACTTTAACTGATATGATTCGCTTTATACTAATCAAGGGATCGGTGGGATGTGGGTTGATGGGTTCTACTACTAATAAAATCTAATTTCGATCAGAAAAAAAAGAAGAAGTTAGAAGCCGTGGAAACTTTAAAAAAAAAAAGAAAAAAAAAGAAAAAAAAGTATTAAATTGTTATTCATTCTAAATACTTTTCTAACTAATATTAAATTTGTAATATTTTCATGAAATCTTTCAATATTTTGATACATTAATTCATGCCAAAAGGACATCAATTGACAATAGCCCAATAAAATGTAAAAAAATAAAGAAGAAAAAAAAATTCATTAATCCCACCTTTTTAACTTTCTATTCTTTTATCATGTTCTGGAAAATGTCTAACATGACTAATTTTCTTCTTTTTAAAATAAAACGTTCTAATAATATTATAAGTTTTTTCATATTTTATAAATAGAAAGGTAAATGTGAAAAATATAAAGAAAGGCTAGAAAAAACGAAATAAATAATAAAGAATATTTACCAACTAGATGAATAGTGTATTTATATTTTATATTGATTTTACATAATCCAATGGAAGCTTTGTTTAACATATTATTCTCTATGTTACAACAAATTACAAAATAACTTACCTTCGTATCGTGAGCTAGCTTGGGTGCTTGACGGAATATAGAGAGATCTTTCCCTACCTTCATAATATATATACATAATAAGAGAAGTACTTTTGCCACATATTAATTATACAAAATTAAATTTATAAAATAATGTTGTTTAATATCATGTATTATATTATAAAATATCTTTATTATAAAATAAATCTAAATCATCATATAAAACATCTCCTTTTATAAATTTATTTTTCAGTAATACTTTTCATATAATGTACTAATATAATAATTTAAGTAGGAAAATGCTACTCTTCCTCCTGCAGGTGGCCCCCGTTGGCCGTGGCTATCATTGGAATTGTTTTATTTTATTATATAATTTTTTTTTATCGTGTGATTAAGGAAGTATTTTTTAATAATATTGTGTTTTTTTTAATATTTAATTTTTTTTAAAGACATATAAAACAAATTATAAAATACACTAGTAGAAGTCCTTAGCAAGCGCTTCCAGTGGTGACGAGTCACCCAAATAAATATATATACTTTAAGAGAAATGCTTCAGATTTCGATAATGAGTTTCGAGAATCCCGGTATTTTTTTAATCTTTAATTATTTATTTGATGATTGAGTAATTATTTTTTTATTTATATTATCAATTTTATCTTTTAAAAAAATATTTAAGAATATTTTATAGATATAAAAACAAAAAAGAATTTACACTTGTCCGATCGGACTCGATGGCTGTAGAGCGAGCAACCCTCTTTTAACTTTGTTGTGGTAACTTGTCGATGACCTTTTCCTCACGAGGTGCATTTCCATGATCTTCTGAGTTGCGAGCAACACCCAGATACAGAATAAAAAAAAAAAAAAACATTTCTACTAGAAGTACTGGAGTTTGGGCTTCTTGGGTGAGCTTTTTCTGGTGTTTTGATGGCTAGCACTCTTGCGAAACTGAGGAAGCGCTTGAATTTTTCATGCACTGTCAAAGAGAAGTTAGGAAAGATAAGAGCCTCATCCGGGTCATCCCTGCCGGGAGAACTATGCCGCCAGTTTTCTCTGGACGAAATCAAAACAGCAACTTTCAACTTCAATGAAGAATTAATTATCGGTAAGGGTGGCTTTGGCCCTGTATATAAGGGTTTCATTGACGAGGGTAACTCCCGGCCTGTGGCGATAAAGCGCCTTAGCAAGGAGTCAAAGCAAGGTGTACACGAATTCAGGACGGAGACTCTATTGCTCTGTCAGATTCGCCATGTCAACCTCATTCCATTAATTGGATACTGCAACGATGAGGGCGAGATGATCGTCGTCTACGATTTCATGGCCAACAACACGCTCCACGACCACCTTCACCGTACCGACAAAGCCCCCCTTCTGTGGAAACAGAGGCTCCAGATTTGCATCGGAGCGGCGCGCGGCTTGCACTGCCTACACTCGGGCTTGAAGCACACAGTTATCCACCGTGACGTGAAGACGGCCAATATTCTTTTGGACGATAAATGGGTAGCCAAGGTTACAGACTTCGGGTTGTCCAAACAGGTTTTGAAATATGACATGTTTAGAAACCGCGTAGTGGACGAGGAGATTACCAGTGGGCCTTTGGATATTGGATTGTCCGAACAGATTCCAAGTGACAGTACTACAACTAGTTACAACGTCTTGAGTGGTAAGAGGGTGCCCTTGGATCTGGATAACATTGTGGTTGATACGATGGTAAAGGGTACGTTTGGATATTTGGATCCGGAGTACGCAAGAAGCCGACAACTGACTGAAAAATCGGATGTGTACTCCTTCGGCGTGGTGCTCTTGGAAGTATTATGTGCCCGAAGACCTCTGAATCCCAAACTGGAGGATCAAGAGCAATGGAATTTGGCCTTCTGGGCCCGAAAATGCTATAACAAGGGAATCATTCATCGTATTATAGATCCCTATCTGAGGGGGCAAATAGCTCCGGAATGCTTCAACATATACGTGGTGATTGCGATGAGTTGCGTGCAAGATCAGGGGATCCAACGGCCTACGATGGTAGATGTGGTGGAAAAGCTCGAACTTGCACTGGAGCTGCAAGAGAAGGCGGATGCCGAGAGGGAGAAGATGAGGATCAGTCGGTCTGGTTAGTCAGGCATCGTGTCGTCGGACTCTGGTCTTACGAACTACAGTGATATAATGGAAGATACGGAGAACTCCAGCCAACAAAGTGATCTACATTAATGTAAATTTATGAATTTAGTTTTTTTAAGAGTTAAAACTAAATATTTTTCATTAAGGTTTTGCACACAACTTCACAAACACCGTCAAATTGATATCTCAATTCGCAAACCTTTCTGATCAGTTTGTTGGAATAGTAATTAATTGAGATGAGATTAGTTGAGATAATTAAAGTTGAAAGTTGAATAAAATATTATTTTTTAATATTATTATTATTATTTTAAAATTAAAAAAATTAAATTATTTATTGTGTATTACATAAATATTTAGAAAATTATAATAATTAAATAAAATAAGACGCGTTAAAAGACTTTTTATATGCAAACCTATCCTTGTAATTACATTATGCTGAGTGTTATTTTATTTGTTGAAATAAAATATCCCATTTGATTTGTCATTAAGAATATTGGTCTTATTATGTGATTTTGAATTTCTTAATCCTTAATGCTATCAACTTTGATATTTTAATGGTTTTCTTGGTAAATCATTATCTATCAATTATCTTATATAAATAATACTAGATATAGTTATGAGTTGTACAAATATAAACTCGCATTTTTTTTTGAAGAAAATGCTTGATATTTAGGTACCCAATAACTATAAAAATATAACTTCTCATTCTTTACAAACACCATTTAAATTTCACGAATTTATGTCATACGAATTTATGTCCAAGTCACAAAATCAAAACTAAAAGATACATACTTGCCCACTAGATGCATTTTATGTAAGTTCATAAATGCACAACACTTCTTATTTTCAACTACTTTTACTTCTTAGTTTAGAGTAGAGCATCCCTGCATAGAATTTAATTTTGCACATTCAAATTAGCATGCTCTAACTACTCATTTCCAAGTCCAGGTCTCAACTACACTACATGCATACTAAAACTAAATCTAGGTGATGAATTATTAAACAATTTTTAATGAAAGCTAAAACAAACTGAACATATTTTTTTATGAAGGTTCAAATTAGCATGTTCCAACTGCTCATTTCCAAGTCCAGGTCTCAACTATATTACATGCATACCAAAACAAAATCTGGGTTCTTTGAATTAATAAAAAATCTCCAGTGAAATCTCAAACAAATTGTTTGTTTTTTTACGAAGGTTCATCAACTCAGGTCCTAGCACAATGAACAATTTCAACTTCAAGGGGTGAAAAGAACGAACGGAAGGTAACACTTGATGGCAAAGCAAAAATTACACTGCATACATGGATTGATAAGGTAAACAAAGCAAAAAAAAAGTAAATAAATAAAATACAATTTGAATGACCCCACACATGATTTAAAATGCAGAAAATAATTTCTGCTTATGATAAAGTTTCATTAACCTAGGTCACAAAACACTTGAATTTAAGACTAGGGAAATTGTGATAAAAGAAAAAAAAAATACCTACTTGATGGCAGGTCTAGAAAAAAGCAAAAAGCAAAAAGAAAAAAGAAAAAAGAAAAAAATCCGTACTTGATGGCAAAAACAGTATGATGCAGTAGCATGTAAGTTACCAAAAGTAGGTTAAAAAGTACTTTGCATATGAATCTGAATGTGTTTCTCCAGGTCTTAACTACATTGCATGAATTAAAAAGCTGAAAACAATTTTAGCTAGGTCACAAAACACTGAAATTTAAGACCAAGGCAAGTGTGAAAAAAGCAAAAAAAGAAGAAGAAAAACTCATACTTAATGGAAAAAACAGCGCGGAGGAGAAGGAAAGGTATGCATGCACCTTACGATTGCAACTTAACTCATTTTGGACTCAAGTGCAACTCACCCATAAAGATTCTATCTAAGTGAATTTTTTTCAAACTTTGAACAAACAAGTAGAGTGCATCATAATTTAGAGCAACACATCTAATCCATAAAAGGTGTAAACATGGAAAACACCAAAATAGTGAGGTTCATGTAAATAAAAGCATTTCTTTCTACAGTTCAAATAGAAATTGCAATTTATAAGTATTGGAAATAGAAAAGAAACACATTTTAAGAAGAGAGGAAGACAAATAGTGTAGAGAGTACATGGGATCTCTTACCAAAGTTGAGAGTGAAGAGACTGACATTAACCACAAATGAAATATGGAATAAAAGAGAAGTAACAGAGGAGCAGATTTGCCTTGTTTTAAACTTAGTGCCTTGTTTTAAACTTTTAATCCCAATGATCACATCCCCATTAGTGACCATGTTTCCATTAAAAAAACTATAGAAACTTTACAAAAAGTGAAGCATACTAATCCCCTGCCTACTAAAACAATCTAAGTTTTATTGAAACATAACTTTCATTTTCGTTTATATATTTTCGTTCATTTTCGTTTAGAACTACCCAAGATAATGTTAGTCTTCAATATATCTTCATGGCAACCACACTATTATAAGAATCTGCACATGAATGCAATTCACATAAGTTTCAAACGTTCTCAACACAAAATTTCTCACTAACAGGGGATTCCAAAAATAATTATGAGAGAAGTCACTCACCGAATTTAAATACAAAAGTAAGTTTCTACACAAATACAAAACTACACTTTTAATAATCTATAAATAGTTTTAAGATGCTTTAGATGCTTCCAATGCCAACTAAATCTAGCCAAGTTATCTTTTTCATATTAAAAAAATATAACTATTGAAATATAACCAACCAATCAAATAAGGAAGACGAACCCAAATAGATCAGAGAGAGAGAGAGAGAGAGAGATGTGAAACTAGAGACACAAAGCATGCAAATGGAACTTTGGGTAGACCCAATGCTTCATTTCTTCAATCCACAGTTTAAAGGTTTAACAATGAATCAATCAGGAACGAACATGTTTGTAAAAAAAAAAAAAAAAAAAAACAAAAGAAGATTAGAGAAAAGGGCTTACCGTCATCCACTAAAATCCGGCTATGGATTGACGACGACAATGACCCAAGAAAATGACGCACTCCAATGTCCGAAATCACTAAAAAATACGAAAGAGGGGAAAACTTAGATTGATGTGTTTCATGGGGAAGAAATAACGCGAAGGAGAAGGCGAGAGAAAAAGAAACTCATACCTGTTGAAGCGTGATGGGAGTGGAAATCGGATCAAGTAGACTAAGTCGAGGTAGATTTGAAACGGAAAGGAAAGGTAGCGTTGCGGTTAACGTTTGGGAGTGAGAGAGCGAAAGAGAGAGTGAGATTTGGAGAGAAAGAGAGAGAGAGATAGAGAGTTAGGGTTCAGAGAGAAAGAGAGAGCGAGAGAGTTAGAGATTACAACAGAATTGGGGTTGGGGGGTGGTTAATTTTTAAAAAACTATTTGCGGCACTAAGGTAGCAAAATTAGCTGCAAAATTAATTTTGTCGGCAATTTTCTTTTGCTGTAGTTACTTTTGCCGATAATAATAATTTTCCTTGTACTAAAACCACAATGATATGACAAATATTAATCATCATAAAAAAATTATGCTTTATTAGATAGAAATCACATTTGTGACAAATGAATATTGTGATAATAATTCTCAAGAGTGTAAAAATTGACTTTTAATGATAAAAATATTTGCTAGAATATTATTTTGTAGAAAATAATGGTTTTTAGTGACAATTTTATCACTTTTTTCTCACGACATTAATATCGTGGATAAAAGCCACCATTTGCCACAAGTTTTGAGTGGTAGGAAAAAAGTTGGTGGCAAAAGGTGAAATATGTTGTAGTGGTAGATATCATGGTACAAGGAATTGGTAGCAAAAAGAAAATAAAAGTAGAAACTTCAACAACTTATGTTTTTTTACAAGAAAAAAAAATTGACCCTGCTCATTTTGATATAAGAAACAATTCAAGTACAGTAGAACTAAATCCATATCAATCTACTAATGCTATAGTGTAGCAGTATTGCATCATCATCATCTTAATAGTATAATCTACAATTCCATGTCTTTATTTTGATTTTGGTATAACTCGTAACTCTTGTGGAAAATCCATTGTCAGTATCCTTGCATTGGTTCTTGTAGTAGTTGTGGAGGCAAAGGGATTAGGAGGCATGGTCAAATTGTCCCCTCCTTCGAATATTTGAAATGCAACTTTTATTGAGGGACGATCCATTGGGTGCCATTGAATGCACCAGAGTCCTACAACTGCCATTTTTTTGCAATCCAAACATCTTTATCATTTTCAATGAAGACTCGTAAGTCTTCTTCTTGTTCCAAACAATTATAGATCTATTTTGAAAAAAATCATGGTTAATATTCTCTAATATAACCTCAGTATTTTTCCTGCCTCCGACCATTTCTACCAACAACATTTTGAAACTATAAACATCTACTTTATAAGTCACATTTTCAAAATTCCTATAGAACACTTCTGGTACAATATAACCCATGGTTCCTCTAGCCGTGGTCATGGATACTACACTTTGGTCTTTAGAGCATAACCTAGTAAGACCAAAATCAGGAATTTTTGGATTGAAGTTTTGGTCCAGCAAAATATTATGAGCTTCGATGTCAAAATGAAGAATTTGTTGGTCACATCCTTGGTGAAGATACTCAATTCCTTTTACAATACCAATAGCAATGTCTTGTAGCTTGTTCCAACCCAATAATTGATTATTGACATCTATCGAGGATATGAACTTATCTAGAGAGTTATCTGATAAAAATTCATACACTAAAGCTCTTCTAAATCCATCGGCACAAAAACCAAGGGAACAACATTGACATGGTGAATTGTACCCATTGTTCCCACTTCATTTAAGAATTCCTCTCCATTTCTCTTTTAATTGTTCAGAATCTTCACCTCGACAAAGATTTCGTTGGAAAGCTTTCCTTTGAACACTATTTTATACGCTGCTTGGCCTAACTTATCAGCAAATTCATTTGTAATCCTTTTAATATCTGAATACGTGTATCTTGTGGACTTTAAGTTAGTATAATCTTCTATAAACATTTTGATCTTTGCTCGAGTTTCTTTCTCAACTTTATCATACCTATAGACACGGTGGATTGCAAAGACCACCAGTACCACAAAAATGAACCTAAAATGGCACCTGCATGGTAAAGATAAACTATGATGGGTCAAGAATTTCCATACATACATACATATATATATATATATATATAGACACACACACACACATCCAACAATGAAAATTGAAGTAGGCACGAACTACTTACGAACAATCACTAATTTTGTCGATGTGCTTGTAAAACTAGACTTGAACGTCATCAGCTTCTTCAGAGAACATATAATTTTTTGCACAATTTTTTTTTTGTCTGCTCTTTATTCAATCATTAGGATCATGAGTTTCTACTAAGAATTTTAAGGTCCAGAGTGAGATGGGGATAGATACATAAAATGGACTCCATAACATTTATTGCTGCTAGCATGAATTTCTAGACGCTATTAAAAGGTATTTCTCTTCCATCCCAAATTCGTGGGATTAAAATCTCATATTGAGAGATCCTTGGATCCCTGGTATCTGAGACTTACATGGCTATTTTTCTGGTGTTCAGTTTCAGTCAAGAAAACATATGGATGTCTTGGATGATCATGTGGATTCCTTGCTAGATCATTCTACGCTTGGATGGAGTATTGAGAAAGTTAGGACTCTTTTCAATCCAAAACTTGCTGAGTTAATCCTGAGATTGCACCTGAGCCTTACCAATGCTCCTGATAGATGGATTTGGGAACTAGAGAGAAGTGGACTATTTTCAGTCCGAAGTGCTTATCAATTCTTTCAAAGATCAATGATCTCAAATCAAGGTGAAACTTCATCCATGACAGGATTATCAAGATTCTGGAAAGTGCTTTGGAAGCTTAAGATACCCCGCAAAGATTTTTGGATGGAAATCTTGCAAGGATATACTATATATCAGTCAAAGCTAACCTGATTAAGAGGAGAATTCAAGTGTCTGATGCTTGTTGCTTTTGTGATAATCCACTTTGAGGATGTTGCTCATGCCACAATTTTTTGCCGCTCGATTCTGCAACACTGGTTAACAAAATTCCCAAAGCTGCAATTCCAGAATCCTTGTGCTTCTTTTCTGAGCATAGCAATGGAGGTTCTCTTGCAAGGAAATGATGAAGATCTTGCTGACATGATGCTGAATTTCTGATGGCTTGGGCATTCTGGTTTCACAGAAACAAAGTGGTACATGATTCTGTTAACCTACTACCTATACCAGTATTAAACCATGTTTATTCCTTAACAGCTTTCCTCAAAACTGGAATGGCGAATTCTGTCCAAGTTCAACAGAAAAAAGCTACTGGAATCCATCCATTCCTAATTGGTATAAACTAAATGTGGATGGAGCATTGTTTTTTGACTGCAACAAGACAGGTATTGGAGCAGTTCTTCGTGATTCTGGTGGGACTGTGATCATGGCATGTAGCAGAGTTGAAGCAGAATTCTTAGAGCCCGAAAATGTCGAAGCCATGGCGATGCTAATTAAGGGGGCTACAAGTTAGTTTAAATACAGGTATTTATAATCTCTTGGTGGAGAGTGACTGTTTGCATCTTGTTGAGGAAATCAATAAAGAAGCTGAGAGCTAGAATGAAATGAGGAATGTGATTTCTGAAATCAGAAGCCTACAAAAGCGATTACCAAATTGCAGTATTCAACATGTGCCTCAGATAGCAAACATTGCCGCCCATTCACTGGCCAGACATGCGTAGTCAATGCAAGACACGGAGCTTTGGTGGTATGTAGTACCTCCTTGTATTGATCATGTGATTTATGTTGATGCATTATCATGTAAAGACTCTTAAGACCCTTTGTGCCTGTTTAAAATATAATTATCATCTTCCATGAAAAAAAAACTATAATGTTTCTAAATTCTAAACAAATTTTGGGTTATTTGTTCGGTTTTGATATCTTTTGCTCCGATCTCCATGTAATATCCTTCTTTACTATTCCAATTTCCAACTATGACAATAAACGTTATAGAGTTATGATAGAGAGTCGTAAATGTGCACACTTCCCATCAAATAGTAGATTTTTTTGTTTATTATTATTGATCTCAAATTTATCTTTTTATTTTTATTTTTAAGACGGTGGGCATAACATATACACCTTAAAACCATATCAGTTATAATTAATGATATAAAACTTGTTAATTAATAATATAAATTTTTGTATCTTGATATATCTTCGTGTTATATTTATATGCATTTACATACTGAAAGGATAGTTGGCAACAAATCCAAACCCGAAAGGAGTTGGACCTGAAGCCCGTGATCTAAACCCGGATGACACGTGTTCCAACTCGACTGGAAATACCGGAATCAGAGACAGCCCGAATCATTAGCTACCACGAATGAAGAAGAAGAGAATAAGTCGACTTCGACCATACGCTAATGTCAGGAACAACAGTGCATTTATTAGCGTATTTTGCGGATTCATCTCATATCATGGTTATTCCCGCATTTATGAACAACAGAACAATCGCCGTTCTACAGATTTTCCTTCTTAAATACACAAATGCTATAAATACGCATCATTAATTATCAAATTAGATGAAGATAAGGCCGCATTTAATGTTCCTCTTCAGAAGAATCTAGTTGAGCATTGATTGGGGGAAAATCTAATTAATAAAATGAGACAAGTAGGATCAGATCAGATTTTTCTTCTCAAGGATGACGATTGAGTGATATCCTGACTAATAGATCTTTTACGTCAAAACCACCTCTCAGGAAAAGCACAGGCACCTATAAATAAGACTAAATTGAATCCAAAACAAGTTACATTCTGTCATTTCCTTCAGCAATTTTCTCTTGTCATATTCTCTTTTGCTAACTTAATCATCGGAGAGGTCTCGAACCCCGATTATTCTTCTCCTTACATTTGTAGGTTCCGGTCGATTGGAAATTGATAAGTTAGACTGTAAAATACGTCCTTAACATATACATACAAAAAAATAAATAATATTTAATTATTAAAATATGAACGATTCGGTTCCTTGTAAAATCAAACCAAAATGATGAATAATTTTCGATTGAAAAATTCTATTTGCAGTTCCTAAGCAGAGACTGCACGTGCAGACCGGTTGTTATGTTTCATTAAATGTAAAAGACAAAAAAAAAAAAAAAACCCATTTTAGGACTGATATTATTGTAAGACAAAATTTTACAGATCACTTGCATGAGCAGTCATTGTACGTAGACTAACTCGAAGGTTATTCAATTTGATAATGCATAAACAAGATGGTTTGACGATGTAGAATGGAAGACCAGACAACTTATAGCGTGATTTCTTTTTCGGGGTAGCACTCAGTTTTTGATTCATCAGGATATTCTTCAAAAGTCTACAATTCCCGCCTCCCTGTTCACACCGCCTACAGTGTGGAGTCGATCAGTTCAAGTGAAGAATGTTAGCGTCGCTCGTCACTACACCTTCAGAAACATAAGAAATATTATACATCTTTGTACAAGACGATATGGGCAACTCAATAAACGATTGAAAATCACCAAAATCCAAGGCGTAAACTTGGTGGGTAGGGTCACTCAGACAAGAGATCCTGCGGTGGTCATTTCTCTGCTCTGTTTCTGAACAATTGAATAAGATATAGCTAGCAGGGTAGTTGTAAGGCTTTTTTTCGAATTGAAATTGGAAAGGCGAAGAAGATAGATTGAGTCCCCTAAGGTCTCTTGGGAGGCAGTGATTTGGGTCATAAAGTTGAATAACCTGATTATTATAGTTAATCTTCTTGACAAACAACTTCAATGAAATGGGCAGTTTGAGCAGTACATTTGGTTTGAATGAGTGCAGGAAAGAGTAAACCCAGGAAAGCTACAGTGCTCTGGTTGTCTCGTGTGGCTTATAAGCCGGAAAGGAAATCGGCCGATGGCTGGGCCTTTTCCTCCACAACGTAATTCTTCACACACATCTTGACCTCCAAGGTGTTGGTCCATCATCGTGAAAACCATGAACAAGAAGAAGGAACATGAGATCGCCATTTCTGATCCTCCTCGCTCTTCTACGACAAAAGATCGGCAAACTTTTAAGTAATCGATATATATATATATATATATATATATTATCAACTGTGTATGCCAGGAAATTCCTCGATTGTTGACTATCAATGGCATATTATAAATTGATGTTACGATCTCTCTTTTGAAAGATGAGGAGAAAGAGAAGTGAGAGATATTGTTGAGTGGAAGCCCCTTATGCAGATCTGGGTTGTTTGGATGTAACCTCTCATTTCATCACATTACAACTTATCACATCTTAATATTTAGAAGATGTTTTTATAATGAGTTGATATGAGATGAAAGTTGAATAAAAAATTATTAAAATAGATTTTCAATATTATTTTTCTTTTTTAATTTGAAAATTTTGAATTGCTTATTTTATTTTATTTACAAAATTGAAAAATGATAATGATAAGATAGCTCCAGAGCTTTGGACGCCTTATCCTGTGAATCACAAATGTGATGTTTGCAGTTTTGGTGTATTGCTCCTTGAAATTATTGGGAAGAGGAGACATTTTGATGATGATGAAAGTGAGTCCCGGCAATGGCTTCCAAAATGGACATGGGACATGCTTGAGAATAATGAATTAGCTGCTATGATGGTGCTTTTCGGGATTGAAGAGAAGAACAGAGCGAAGGCAGAGAGGATGGCAATGGTGGCTCTATGGTGTCTTCAATGTTCACCAGATGAGAGACCTCTCATGAGTACTGTGGTGAAGATGTTGGTGATGTTGCTCCACCACCTTTTCCTTTTGAACACATGGTGTCTTCTAGACCAACTATGAACTCACATGATGGAAGCCACGAGGATTCTGTTACTTCATCATCGTCATCAATGGAAAACACTCTTGAGAAATCCAAATCCAACCTTATACATGAAATCTTAGAGATTGAACCAGCTACTTGTAACACCCGACTCCAACGACACATTTTTTTTAAAATGTTTTATTTAATTAATTATTTATTTAAGTAAAAAACTCATTTTTGATATTCAAAGATTTATTTTAAAATTGACCACGAGCGTAAAATTGTTATATAAGTAAATTTTTGTCTTTTCTCATTCGATTCGATGATTATTAAAAATCTTTTTATGAGTTGAGAAATTATTTTTAGACATATTGATTTTATTATTATTATTATTATTTTATTTATTCGTGTGTGTATATATATATATATATATGTATGTTTATATCTTACCCCGATTTTTCCTCTTCGCATTTGAGTTTTAACTCTCCACAATTTTTGCAGTCTCCTTCCGGATTCTCACATAAAATTCATTCCCTTAATAGGTTTAAAACTCAGATGCTCCCTCTCTTTCTCCCTAGGGTTTCAAGCACCTATTTAGGCACCGTGCACGTTACCAATCACTTGGCACATCTCCTCCTGATTTTGCTCCTTCGAGTTTTTGAATTCTCACGACTTCTGCGGTTTCCGTTTTAGATTCTCTCTTAAAACCTCCCTCTCAACAAATATATATGCATATTGGTAATTTAGATACACTTGTTAAAACTACCTTGGCTCATACCTCAGTCGTCTCTACCCATGGCAAAGCCACTATCGTCGCCGCTGCAAAGCCTCACCACCACCGAAAATAACCACCCAGCCCAGTCCTCCACGTTGAACCACATCTTGGACCTTCACCCTACGCCACTACGCTGCCACTATGAGACGCCCATGCAGACCATTAACCACCTTGTTGCACCACCCTGAAAAGGCGCCGTTCCTCCAAACGAAAACACAACAAACAATACTCTATTCTTGATACCCGAAAACAGAGCATCCCATACTATTGCCCTCCACGCACACTTCACCTCAACCACATACCTCACGCCGGAAACCACGTAGGAAAATCCCACCGCGAGCCACCATGGCATGCCCTCAATACCCCTGTTTCTGCAACTTAAAACCGGAGCAACCCTTAATACTCACGACCCAGATTCTTCCCCACACTCGGCTAGTTGCTCCTCTGTTGCCATCTTTCGAAACAGAGCACTCTCCACCCCTGCCATCAATCACTGCAAACACTACAAACCGAGAAACAAATCACCGAAAACCATCCTGAAAACCCATAGCAACCGCTATCCGTTTCCCCGGGTATGTCGGTCTTCTTGCATTTCTCAGTCGCTAAATCGCCGTTGTGACCACCGCTCTTCCAGTCCGTGCACAACTCCTCTTCTCGGTAAGCTTCGGCCACGCTGATACTGTTTCTTCTGTAAGCTTAGAATAGGGTGCGTTCATTTATGGATTTACGTCTTTCTCCCTTGGTTTTAACACAAACCGTGAGTTTTAAAGTCTTTTTCTTTCTACTGGATTACTTGTTAGTTGAGTATGTTATTAAGTTTGTTTTTGAAAATTAAAGGTTTTGGTGTTGGGCTTGAGCCGTGCATATCATTTTTGGCTAGTACTTCTGGTTTGCTTTTGAGCCGGTTAGCTACGTGATTTTCTGATTGTTTTTGGAAAAATGTATTGGGTTCGTTTGGGTTCATAACTATTTTGGATTCGTGTTTTTAAATTATTTCAGATACGAGTCTTGAATTATTACGACTATGTTCGGTTATTTTGAAGTTAAAATATTTTGAGTCGGGTTCGATTTTTTTAAAATTATTTTTGGACTCGTCTTTTAAATTATTTTTTCGAATGGATAAATGATGCTGCTTTCTATTAAATGGATTGAGTTTTGATTTTCGTAAGATACTTGATTTGAGCAGAAATTTGGGTTAAGTATTTTTCTAGCGAAAATTGAGGTATTGGAGAATTTTAGAGTTTTGGAGGATTTGGTAAATTCAATTATTAAGAGTTATATTCAAGATTCGAGGATCTGTTAATGTTAAGATAAGATATTAGATTCTATATCTTAGGTTACATTTTCGAGATTTGTGATCAATTGAAAAATTTATGAAAGTACGTGATTATCTTATAGGTGGCGATTTAGTTTGTGCAGCATTGTTGAGGATAATTTTGAAAAGCTAAAAGATTCAGGTAAGCGGGGTTCCTATGCTTGACTTTGTACCAAATATAGACTGAGGTTGACTTTTTGAAAATTTATGCATGTTTTGTTATGAAATGAGAACTTGAGAAAAACCAACCTCAGTCATTTCTTTGCATTACTCATAAAGCTTATATGAAAGAAAGAAAATTATTTCTATCATGCATTGTGCAGACATGAGCTTAATTTTTGTCATGTTATTTCTGAAATGTGAAAAAGGGCGATATTAATTATCTGAAATAATTGTGCATTGATTTATAAAGATGCTCTGAACTCTGTTTTGTTTGGTGAGAATGTTCTGAAAATGTTTTGGAACTCTGTAATATTTTGATATGGCTTTGAAAACCTTTGGCATGGTATACTGGTTTATATCTGACTCTGTCTCTACTTTGCTCTGCTCTGTTTTGTCTCTGCTCTGTTTGGGTTGGTACCAACTTCTCTGTCTCTGAGTGCACCCATTTTGGAAACAAAGTGGTTTATCGTGGACTTTCCTGTGTGCACACTCGGGACTCCGAGAATGATTAAGGGAATGTTTCACCTCTGTCTCTGCCTGGTTTGGCCACCGGGATTAGCACAACCCTACCACGGGGGTTAAACATGGTCTCTGCTCTGTAAGATGCTCTGTTTTGATATGATAATGATGCTCAGTTTTGTTATGCCAAAGTACTCTGTATTTTATATGATAAAAAAAAAATTCGCTCTGTTATGTTTAGAAACAAAAAAAAAAATGTGTTTTATTCTGCATATTAAAAATTTAAGAATATTTTGCTCTGCATATTGTATTTTGGAAAATGCTCATGTTCGCACTCTTGTATATGTCCTCTGCTTACTGAGTTGTGGTTTAACTCACCCCTTATCTCTGAATATTTTTCAGATGAGAGTGGATATTTCAGCCAAGGATTTGTTTACGAAGCATTTGGGTGAGATGACTTAAGAATGGTTGATTAAGTATAGGGAATTTATTTGAACATTGATAAAGTTTAGTAAGAAAATATTATTGCAGTTTGGTGACTTAACATTTCTAGAATTTGTGATATTGAGAAAAGTGATCTTCAAATCAAGTTTTATATGATTTTTGGAAATTTGGAGTCTATAATTATAGTGTTGAATGTGAATATTGGTGATAAGTATTAACTCTCAGACCCCTCCGGGACTGGGGCGTTACACTACTTATTAGATCTGTAGTTCGGGGACTGATGTTTGTCTATCTATACATATACATACAGTTTCTCCACTTTGTTTGCCTATATTGATATCAGTTGTAGTTTTTCAAGTAGGTTCATCCCCCACGAATTCAAATTTATTCCAATGCCATGGTTTATGTACAATTTTGACCAATATCAGTAGATCACCTGATTGCTCACATATTAGGGATGTGCTGTGACTAGTGTGGCCAACAATATTTTCTATTTGTAACATATAATTTCAGAATCTATACATTCTGCTGCAGTTTTCATTGATAATGGGGACAGGACTATTGTACCAGTTGCAAAGCTGAGAATAGCAAGAATACTATGACTTCAGGAAATTGGCAATCATGTCCAAAGAATCTCATTTTAAGATGATTGTTTGTGAGTAACATAGCCATGAAATTAAGAGGGAGCAGCTAAACTTCTAAGAAACAGAAAACAAAATCCACCAAATGGGGACGGGGTGTGCCAAAATAAATTTATTTTACTGTTTCCTTTTACCATACAGATATAACAAGGAAAAAAGTATTCCAGAAGCATCTTCTGCCTTAATGTATGAACAAATGAAATGGGATCCTTGAATCAACTTTATAAGTGAAAAGTAGAACACTGATGAATGTGAGAGAGAGAGAGAGATTCTGTTCAGCCCACATATGCAGAGGCAATTTCAATCTCATATTTCCTCATCAGGGGAGTGGCACGTATAAAGGTAGATCTTGTACCCGTTTGAGATGATAGTTCTGAATCAAGAGAGCTACCAGTCTGTAATGGATGGGAAGGTGCATTAGGGGAAGGAGCAACAACAAACATTTGCGGGAATGGATTCAAAGGTGTTGGAATTTCTACTTCTCCTTCCAGCATCTTCACCACCACACTCATCAAAGGCCTCAAATCTGGCCTATACTGAACACACCAGAGGGCTACCTTGACCATTCTCTCTGCTGCCTCTTTGTATTTCGCCACTTTTTTTTTTTTTTTTTTATATATCTTGTTCGGGTTGGTCACGTGGTTCCACCATTACTTAAGAGGCACCAATTATAATTCCATTGAAAATAACACTTAGGCTATTCCTATATCTCTCGTTCCACCATTACTTAGTGGCACTAATTACAATTCCATTGAAAATAACACTTAGACAATTCCTAATTTCCTATAACATCACTTGTTGTGATTTGTCACGCATATAGGTCCATCATTACTTAATGCCACTTACAATTCCATTGTAAATAACACTTAATCGCGCGCACTTATAGCGATGTTTCTATTTCATTACATTTCATCTCAATATTAACACATTACAATAAATCAAAAAAATAATTTTAAATTTTTAACTTTTTCATCTAATCATTATCTAATTATTGAAATTATTTTTCAAATTTCAAATAAAATATAAAAATAATTCAAAATTTTCAAATTTCAAAAAAATAATAAAATTAAAAAATTACATTAGAACAATATTTTAACATTAGAACATTTTTATTCAGATTTTTCCTCTTATTTTTTAAAATTTCATAAAATATTTTAATTCAAATTATTTTTAAGTTGTCTTATATGAATTCAAATATATCATAAATTATCTCAACTGATCACTATCCAATCCGTGTAAAGCATTAATTGCAAGCCTAGGCCATGCATTTGTACAAGGTCATTCTACAAAGACCAATGGTCTAACGACAGATCAACTGATAGTTTTATTTTTATATTTTTTTAAACATTAACAAATATTCTCTTCAATATTTACAAAAAGACTGACAGAAATTAAAAAAAACCAATTCAATTAATTTCTTTTTTTTTTTTTAGAAAGAGTGGGAGTTTCGAATATAGTTTTGACTACTGTGTCATATCGGCCAGTATTCTAGAAATATGTTGTACCAGCGACTTGACCAGTACAAAAAAGATATATTTCATAATGACTAATTAATATTTTGGCCATTTCGACTAGTACTAGCTTATATTTTGGATTTGGGATTATTTGGGGTTCGGTCCGACCGAACCTCTTCACAAATGCAGCAGCCGGGGGAGGGTGTGAGGTCGCCGTTGCAGGGGTGAGATCGCTGGAGGGAGCCGGTCCCGATGGCATGGGCGATGTCGTCTACGGATGCCGGTGGCGGCGACGGCTGGGCTGAGCTGAACTCCTCTACCAAATCATCTTCATTTTATTTTTTTATTGTGTTTTTATTTTTTTATTGTGATTTTTGTTGTGTTTTTTTTCAATTTTTTATTATATTTTTTATTGTATTTTTATTATATTGTATTTTTTTATTATATTTTTTATTGTGTTTTTATTGTATTTTACAGAGGGTTGTATTTGTAAGGGGTTCGGTCCAAAACCCCAGTGTCACCCTTTGGATTTTCCCTGGTATCAAATTTCAAATTTCGGCAAATTTTTTTTCTTTTTACTTTTATTTATTTATTTTTTAAGTGGGTTTGCTTTTTTTTTTTCTTTTTTGTATATATAAAAGGTATATTATGTTTGTATAAACCACAAAAGAATAGTAATTTTATCTTTTCGTAATTTATACGTGTTTTTATATATATATATATAATTTATTCATGTATAGACTACTTTGAAATGGTATACAAAACGGTATCGATATCGAAACATTTCATTCGAGTGCCTTGACCAAAATGGCCTCCGATACAGTACTCAAAACATTGGTTCCGAACCCAAATTCTTCAAATGAAGAACTAGGTCATATGTCATTAGACCATTAGGCTCTTTAAAAAAAAATTCTTAACATTGAAAAAAGAAACAAAAAATAAAAATTCACCCAATGGTGCAAGCGCTCGGTAGAATTGATAATTGAAACTTGAGACTTGGTCCAAGGTACCAATAATTTCCTTGCAACCACATTCAACAAAGATACTTATTGAACAAAGGGATGAGCAAACGTGCTCTTGTTTGCTTATCGAACGGCTTTCCTTATTGTAAAAACATAAAAAGGAAACAATGAATGTGTTTTGAGCAAAATGATGTTATTATATATGTTACACGATGATCTCCAGCTCAGAGTAACTGCACATTAATCTATGAACAAATACGTTAAGAAGTGTAGGTTACATAGCAAGGGACATGGCATGCATTGAATCAGCTCAACACAATTTAAAGCATAGACATAAAAGTCTAGTTTATATAAATTCTTGTTGTACGTCTCTGAAAACTATTTAAGTTACCTTGGTGATTCATTATTATGACGTTCCTATATTTCTTGTAGATGATTCTTCACCCAAAAAGTTAATTGTATTGGTTTATATCATGTTGGCTCAATATATATTGACTAAGGCAAAATTTAAGTAAATCATTCATAATTATATATAATACATTAAAATATAAATTATTATATAAAAATAAATGGGATTTTACTTAAATTTTTAATTAAATTGTTTTTGAATTTATATTTAATACAAGAAGTTGTATAAAGTGAGACCTTAATATAAATTTTGTGCCTCAATTTAGCATGATTTAAAAAAATAAATATTTAAAAATATAAATAATTCTTTATATTAAATATCAAAATTATTTAAAAATATAGAAAATTCATTGTATTAAACATTAAATTTAGTATTATGGGGCCTTGCATATATTAAAAATTATATTTATTTAAATTTTATTTCATGAGATGCTTTTTTATGTTTCCCAAAAAAAAAATATTTGATCACTTTTATTTTTAAAGGCCTTACATAGAATGGGGGTCTTAGATAATGACCTAAATGGCCTAAGCATTAAGCCGGCCCTGGTTTCTATCTTGGTAAGAAACTAACAATATCTCGATCCGATCGCCTTTGTTCTTCTCCATTTTCTTCCTACTTTTAGTATATTGTTATTTAGACTGCGAAGCATGAATGCTTGTTCTTAATTACTAGCTAGTATCTCGAAAGACTAATTACTGAGCTATAACTCAACTAATAAAAAAGGGTTTGTAAATGCATTGCGACAACCTATTAGTTTTCTTTTCATCTATCTATTATAGAAGAGCACAAGATTATCTAAAAAATGTAACCGATTCTTTCATGTCTTGTTGTTTCTTCACAGGGCTATACCTTGGAGCAAAAATGGTAATGGGAACTCCAATTGTGCTTGCATTCTCGATCTATAAGTGGCGAAAGAGGCATTTGTCAATGTATAATGCTATTGAAGACTTTCTACAAAGTCACAACAACCTCGCGCCAATAAGATATTCATACCCACAAATCAGGAAGATGAGCAAGAATTTCAAGGACAAACTAGGTGAAAGAGGCTATGGAACTATATTTAAAGGAATACTTCGAAGTGGCCGACTCGTGGCAATAAATATATTAACTAAAGCAAAGCTAATGGGCAAGACTTTATGAGTGAGGTTGCAACCATTGGAAGAATTCATCATGTTAATGTAGTGCAACTCATTGATTTTTGTGTTGAAGGTTCAAAGCACGCTCTTGTGTATGAGTTCATGTCTGAAGGGTCTCTCAATAACCATATTTTTATGAATACAGGAAGTGTCCTCTTAAGCTACAAAAAAATGTATGAAATTGCTCTAGGGGTGGCTCGTGGTATTGAATACTTACATCAAGGTTGTGACATACGGATTTTACATTTTGATTACATTTTGATGTAAAGCCTCACAAAATTCTTCTTCATGAGAATCTTAATCCTAAGCTTTTTGACTTTGGCTTAGCAAAATCATATCCAATAGATGATGGTATTGTTTCTTTGACTACTGCAAGGGGAACGGTTGGATACATGGTGTTGAACTCAAGTTTTGAAGTTTCGTATCTACGTATAGATATTGATGATAACAAATAATATTTAAGAATCAAGCTCAAGTTGTCTACGCGTGAAGGGAGCTAAATACATCAAGACATCAAGCATGAGCAAGAAATGGATCAAGTTTGCAAATGATACTCATAGAGTAATTTTATACATCTTTTGATAAAATTTGAAATTGGATTAAGGCTCAAAATTAATATTTTCTCATAAAGTATTAAATTACATTTTTTTACATATGCATGACATCATTAAAAGATTTAATTTCAAAAAATTATATTTTACATGTAAATGACATATGCATGATGTCATTAAAAACTTTAATTTCGAAAATTATTTTTTGCAAATGCATGACATATACAATGACTTCATCAAAACGTATGACATGTGCAATGACTTCATCAAACGTATGACATATGCAATGACTTCATCAAAATGTATGACATATGCAATGACTTCATCAAAATTTAAATTTTGAATTTGAAAGATGATTGAGTGGGACTCATTTGCAAAAATCACAACAACAAGAGCCTTTGCATCTTTCTTTCAAAATGCTCATTTTCTCTTCCCTAAGTTTTGTATTTTAATCCTTATTCATTTTGAGAGAGATATAGGTTACGTTGTATTGTTTTTATCTCACCCATTGATAAGAGTATTCTGATAACTTACCCACTATTAACTTTTGTATTTGTAAGAGGGTGTGTATAACTCTTGTATGTGTAGAAGGTGTTCTACACAGGAAATAGTTGAATCACCAAGTATGAGATGATTGCAAGTGTAGAGGGTGTTTTACACGGATTCTTTGGAACGATGTTTCTCAAAGGTGTACTAGATTTCTATCTCCACCTGAAAGAGATTGAATATTGAATTTGGGATCCTCAAGAGGTAACTTGAGGTGAGGACGTAGGTAGTGGGGCTGAATCTCGTTAAAATATTGAATTTGCTTCTTCTTACCCTTACTCTTTATATTTCCTACTGTTTTATATTCTGTTTATATTTTATATTTTATATTTGGTTTATAAGTATTAATTTTTTAATATAATCCAATTCACCCCCCTCTTGTGTTAGTCATCTGGGCAACAATTGGTATCAGGACAAGGGCTCTGTTATAAGATTAATTATCTTTGAGTTAAAATCATATGGCTAACATTACAGTGACATTTGTTGAAAGTTAATCCAATAGTTGGCTTCCACTAGGCTGCCGTGCGGAGGAGTCCCAAGGGAAGTTCCCGAGTGGCATTTCCGAGCGTAAGGAGTGAGATCATGGACTAAGCTTGAGCCCAAACTCCCATGAAGTGGTGTCCCGTGTGGGTGGTCAAGTGAGCTCATACCTCCCGAATGGGTGGTTTTAAGAGAGGGGGTGTGTGTATGTAGTGAGGTGAGCTAGGCACGAGTGGTGGAATCCGAGAGGGTGAGGTGACCAAACGAGTGATGGAGTCTTGAGCACAGTGGGCGACCACCCTGGAGGTCACTGGCAGGTCGACCACCCTCGAGGTCACTGGCAGGTCGACCACCCCTTGGTGAGGTCAGACATGGCCGGCAACTCCAGGGAGTATTGGAGTCACCGGCGGTCCAGTCATGCCCCAACAGGACTGGGCTTCTCGAGACTTGCCATGTGGAAGGGTGTAGAGTGGCCCCAATTTTTTTGGCGAGATGACCAGTTGGTCCTAAGCCCGCCGGAAACAGAAACTGCCGGCGGTCAAGGTAGCGACCGCCAGCAGGCCATTGGAGCTCACGACGTGATGCCATGAGCTTCTCAGGGTGGCATGCCCGGTGTGTCCCCGAGACGTGCCGGGAGCACTACTGTTCGTGACCCTTATGAACAGGGGTCCCGATCGTCGGGACAGAAGCTGTCGGCGATCACGGTAGTGACCGCTGGCAACGCAATCGAGCCCTAGAGGCTAGTACGATGGGGTGCGACCCAGTCCATAGCACTGGGTAGATACTGTGCACATGCACAGTATCCTTTCATGCATGCACAGTGACTATGCATACATGGGACGTGGGCAGGTACAATGCATTTTAAGTGCACAATGCCGCCCCTTGTGGTGTTGTAGCTATTGTGTATGTGCATAATAACTTTTAGTTAAATCCCGAGAGTTACTCGGGATTGAAATGTCCTGTGCACTTGCTTAAGTGAGATATATAGCGAATAAGAGACAAAATGACCAAGGGCCTTTGATTTATTCACTTGGAAGTGTAAGTGGGGCCGAGTGTAACGCTCTCTGAACCGATTTCGTGTTTGCGTGATGAAGTAAATTAAATATCGAGATGAGGCGTTTGGCAGGTCCTTGAAAAATAAAAGAAAAATAATCGATTAGGAATACTCATCTGGGAGGTACTCTTTGCATGTCTGGTAAGTCACCCAGTGTCTCAGGAAATCATTATTTTCCCACCTTCAGCCTAAGTTTCCCACAGATGATGCCACTGTTGATGTCGTAAAAATCGACCAACAAGTCGGGACAAGAGAAATATCATTCCTGACCCACTAGTACGAGTTGGGCTTCACTCGGAGTCGTTTGGGACTCTCGGCAAAGTTCCGGCACTGCCAATGTGTATGTTGATAGCCTATGAAATAAATAGAGATGGACACAGAATTTACGTGGTTTGGCAAATGCCTACGTCTACAAGTATTTGGGGATAAGAATTCACTATAATAAATATTTTATAATCTCTCTCGCATCTTACTACACAAGAAAAAATATACATAAATTCAATAATGAATTCGCTGGTTGGAACTATTGAAATCTTTTGAAAAGATGTAGAAGACGATACTGGATCGGAGAGAGAGCTATTGTCCTCGTCTATTTGGGGCCTTTTTATAATGCTCTTGGGTTGTGTGGGTCTGTCGATCAACTTCTATGTGTTATTCTCTTTTCTTGCTTTTCTTGCTCACGTGCTCATGTGCCTCGCACCTTTATATTATTTCATTTTTTTTTTGTCTCATCATATCCATTTCTAGTCTTGTCCTCTAGTACACTATAAAGTAGGCCTGCCTCTGCTAGCAGTTTTCTCCTTACAACCTCGTTGACCTTGACTTGGAACAAGAATCAGAATTTCCTTGCAAACACATTCATCAAAGATATTTATTATTTTCTAATCTGGAAAGATATTTATTTATCTGCCTTAATTGGGTTGGTACAATCACAAGTTGACATACATGATTTCAACCCACATGCACGCCACAAGGCATGCATCCGAATTATCCATTATTTTTAACTTATCCCTAGGCTGCCTATCAAATATAGACATTAGTATAAATGACTTTTTTTAAAACTATTTTTTAAATATATTTAATCATTGAAAAAAAAAAATATTTTTTCATTAATAATCATTAAAAATAGTCAGATTTAGCATATACTAAGGTGCCGTTGGGATAATAAATTTAGATGAGATGAAAAATAAAAATTGATTAAAATCTTGTAAGAATATTATTTTTTATATTATTATTATTTTTAAATTTATAAAAATTAAATTATTTTTTATTTTTTATGTGCAAATTTATAAAAATTATAATTATGATAAGATGGCCGGATGAATTGATATTGCGTCTCAACTCAAACGGGACCTAAAATTTATCCATGCTCCGTTATATTCAGCGAGTCATTCAATGCTCTCTCTGTCTCTCACTGTGGCAAGATCAGGAATCATGAGGCGCTTCCCTGCACTACTACTCATGACTGCCCTTTTGGTTCTTTTGCTAATCCATCAAACTTGCAATGTTAAGGATCATATTCATCTTGCCGAGGTAGGAAGCGAATGTTCTCCTTCCTGTGGCAGTATCCAAAATATAAGCTATCCATTTCGATTAATGAATGATATATTCCACCAAACTGCGGCGACCATAGGTATAACCTGTCATGCGAGAACAACATTACTGTCTTATACTTATATGCTGGAAAGTACTATGTGAAGGAAAGTACTATGCGACTACACAATCAGAGTAGTAGAGTAGGGTATTCAGAGGGAGGATTTCTCCTCTATCCCTCCTTATTTTCTAAGCCATTAAAATTTTACTCATGGGATATTAATGATCCATATTCTACCTTACCAACGAGTGATATGGCTTTCTTGAGCTGTGAAAAGCAAGTAAATTCACCCTCTTATTTCAACATTCCAACTAATTGCTTGAAGAAGAAGAAGAAGAAGGGAGTAAATGTAAATTCTTCCAACTACTCTTCATCGTCTAATTCACAGATGATGCATAGATATGTTGCATATTATTATCAAAGTCCAAATCCAAAGGATGTGGAGGAATCTTGTCGAATAGAACTAATATCCCTAATCATGGGGAGGCCGGAAGCCCATCTATACACAAACAGTACTGTTTCCTGCGAAGAGATCCACAACGACTTGTTATACGGTTTTAAGCTTCAATGGTTCCAAGTTTATTGTCAAATATTATGCGAGGTCGGACCCAACGTCGATTGCTACCTCGATTACGCGAATAAAATTCAATGCTCTTGGCATAAAGGTAGTACTTACGCAGAAGAACGCAGGGATGAAAAAGATGCAACACTTTCATGTAGTACTATTTTTATATCTTTTTTTAAAAATCCTTGTAATATTTCTAATTTTATATTGCTTTGTTTTTGGTGTCAAAACAGGATCATCAGGATTCTTCAAGACACTGAAGGGCGTATACACTGGTGAGACTCACTAATTATATCTCGAAAAGTTGTTTGAAGTCAATAGTACTATAGTACATGATATGATACAACGGTAAATGGAATTAGTGGAATAGAGTTGGCTTAATTTTATTAGAAAAAATTTTTAGAGCATCCACTGTTGAGAACATCCATTGCACTCATAAGCAATGTTTAGGAGAAATTTACTAATTTATCCTTAAACATTACTCATGAGTGTGATGGATATTCTCAAATAGTGGATGCTCTCTAGCATTGCTCATTTTATTATGTCATCCCAAAGAAAATATAATTGGCCGGTTCATTATGCTTGCAGCTTGAATTGGCCGTGGTAACATATATAATTGGATATTGAATATTAAAATGTTCATAAATATATATATATATATATATTATATTAAATGACTGCTTAAATTTTTGATAGCTAGTTTTAATCTATTACATAAACAGAAATCACCTCCTCTTAAAAAAAAAAAGTGATTTCAAAAACATAATTAATAATAATTAGTTGGTCTCAATGTACAAAATATTCATTACCAAATACAAGTTCGCTAAAGCCCAAATATTATTACTACAAGAAATTTTATTTTTAGGGACGAAATTTGTTAGGGATAAAATAAATTTTGTGATAAAATAAATTTTGTTCCTAAAAGTCAATTTTAGAGATGATTTTTAAATTTCACTCAAAAATTGGACGAGTTGTAATTTTTATACATGTACAAGTATGATATACGAATCAGAACCTTTAAAGAGTTTCTTATTTCTTTCTAAAAACATCCAAAAATAATAATTTCTTTCTAAAAAGCAAAGTTGTTTATACAATTTTATTAATATTTGACATATTCCAATTATTTTAATCAACTGTTTCTATTCATTAATGAATTTTCCTGGTTATATTGTAGATGTTATGTACGGACTTCGGATAGGATCGTATGCCATAAGTAAGAATCTATCTCCTCCCTCCGATTTTTTTAATATTATAGTGTTTTCACATTCATAAGCAAAGAGGTCATGATCCTGATCACCTGACTACATACGTACTTCCATAATCATAGTGTAGTACAACTCTAAAGAATATATAATTGAATGTTGTGATATCGGCCAGCTAGCTATAAAATGATATGCTCCAATAACATTGATAAATGTTTGAATTTTAGTTTCTTGGGAAAGAATTAATATATAAAACAAGAGCAAATACGAATGTACCATATTCTGAGTTTTAGCTAATTCTAAGTTCTTTAACCATATTCTTTTGTTGTCAAAGCACGAGGAAAGCTATCTCCATTCCCATATGCAGTGCTAATAGACACACGGCCAGGTGAGTACGTTAAACTTTCAGAAAAGCTGTTTGGAATAATATCAAAGTGCAGAATTGCACAATGACATATATAGATAGAAATTAGGGTCATCATGAGTATTGTAGGCATGCACTCGTCAATTACTATGTAACCTACTTGAACTTGACACTGATCATTTTCAAGCCTCATTAATCAAGTCGAACATTTATTTAAACAGGAGTTAATTCCCCCTCATCTATGAACATTATAAATAAAAAAATAAAAAAAAAAGTGTATTTTCTCCCCTAATATATTATGTAGGTTACATAGCAAGGGATGGCATGCATTGACTCAGCTCAACACGATTTAAAGCTTAGACATAAAAGTCAGGAGGTTTATATATATAGATTCTTGCATCATGTTGCACGTAGTAACTAGTACGTACTCTGAAAACTATTTAAGTCACCATTTTTTTATTAATTATTGTGTTTTCTATATTTCTTGTAGTTGTAGTTGCACACTTGATTCTACTGGCTTTCTATCTTGGTAAGAAACTAACAATATCTCGATCCCCATTAATCTTCTTCATTTTTTTCCTGGTTTTAGTATATATGTAGTTATTTAGACTGTGAAGCATGAATACTTGTTCTTAATTACTAGCTAGCATCTCGAAAGACTAATAACTGAGCTATAGCTCTATTAATAAAAAGGGGATGTTTAAAGCAGTGCAACAACCTAGCTATTAGTTTTCTAATTTTAGTATAGCTTGGTGAGTTTTCTCCATATATATATATGACTATACCTAATAGTAAAAAATGTTTTAGAAAATATTTTAAATGAATATGATAATAAATAAAAACATTGTTTAATTAATAGCCAGAATTTAGAAAGACAAGTACTTTGAGTTGTTAATGTATTGAGGAAAATACAGAGGACCTTTTATAATAGTGCGACAATCTATTTGTTTTGAGAAATAACTATTATCGATAAATCAATATATTTTGAACTCTATTTTTATTTTCTTTCTAAAATAAAAAGAGTTCAAATATGAAAATAGGAAATACGGAAAAAATAAAAATAAATTGATAATTAGCCTATCTATTATAGAAGAAGAGATTATTTGAAAAATGTAACCGATTCTTTGCTATGGTGTTGTTTCTCCATAGTGCTATACCTTGGAGCAAGACTGGTAATGGGGACTCTAATTGTGCTTGCATTCTTGATCTATAAGTGGCGAAAAAGGCATTTGTCAATGTATGACACTATTGAAGACCTTCTACAAAGTCATAATAACCTCGTGCCGATAAGATATTCATACCGACAAATTAGGAAGATGAGCAAGAATTTCAAGGACAAACTAGGTGAAGGAGGTTATGGAACTGTATTTAAAGGAACACTTCAAAGTGGCCAACTCGTGGCAATAAAGATATTAACTGAGAGCAAAGCTAATGGACAAGACTTTATCAATGAGGTTGCAACCATTGGAAGAATTCATCACGTTAATATAGTGCAACTCATTGGTTTTTGTGTTGAAGGATCAAAGCGCGCTATTGTGTATGAGTTCATGTCTAATGGGTCTCTCAATAACCATATTTTTATGAATGAAGGAAGTTTCCTCATAAGCTACAACAAAATGCATGAAATTGCTCTAAGAGTGGCTCGTGGGATTGAATACTTCCATCGAGGTTGTGACATACAGATTTTGCATTTTGATATAAAACCTCATAACATTCGTCTTGATGAGAATCTTAATCCCAAGCTTTCTAACTTTGGCTTAGCAAAATCATATCCAATAGATTATAGCATTGTTTCCTTGACTACTGCAAGAGGAATTTTTGGATACATGGCTCCGGAGTTTTTCTACAAAAATATTGGAGGCATCTCATACAAAGCCGATATTTATAGTTTTGGGATGTTATTGATGGAAATGGCAGGTAGAAGAAAGAATTTGAATGCATTTGTGGAGCATTCGAGCCAAATCTACTTTCCCACATGGGTCTATGACCAATTGCATGATGGAAATGACATAGAATTGGAGCAATATGCCACAAAGGAGGAAGAGGAAATAGGTAAGTTGATGATCATAGTTGCTTTATTGTATATACAGATGAAGCCTAGTGATCGTCCTCCAATGAACAAAGTTGTAGAAATGCTTGAAAGAGAAGTTGAATTCTTACAACTACCTCCTAAGCCTTTATTTTCATTACCAGAGCAACAAATTGAGCATAACATAGAGATTTCAAATCAAGACTGCTTATCAATGCATTCAAATGAATCAAGTCAATCCAGTGGTCTTCAATCGTAGAATCTCTGGTGAATCAATAACATAATTCTATCATCCCTAGTTAAGGAAGCTAGCAAGTCTTCACATCTTTCATATAACTCAAAGATGTTTAATATTTCTATGCAATGAATGTTGTTGTGGTATTTGATAACTCTGCATATTTCTATTGTATTTGTCTTATTTATTCTCTTTACTCATGCTTTCAATTATGAAATGATTGTTACTCAAGAAGTGTTTTCAAGTAGCAATATTCAAAAGATTTTAATCATCTTTCGCTAATTTATTGATTATGGAAATAATCTTGGTCCTAGTTCAAAAATAGTTTATGATAGCATCATAACAAAACATTATCATGTAAAGAAGTTGATTATTTTTCATTAGTTTATCGAAGTGCCAATGCTTCAATACTTATATTCATTCTAGATCTCTCATTTAAGGCAGTTAAAATCTATTTAATTATATAAAAGTCAAATCATAATTCATTTACGTGTTTTTTTAGAAGACTTCGTGTTATTCATTGTATAAAAGTCTGAAATAAAGAGTGAACTCGAAAATTAACGGTGGTAGGGAATGAATGGAATGATGTAACCCAACTTACACCGCTTGCAGATAAAAGTCAAGGGTATAACTACCACTTGCTCCTTTTGCAGATACACTTAAAAACGTAAGAATAATGATACATATACAACTCTTATTACAACTTTTTATACAACTATGTTATAAATAAAAGATATTTTTGTAAAGTGATGTATACTTATACCGCTTGCAGATATCGCTTGATAAGAGCATTGGCAATGGACTCTTCAAAATTTTCTTTTAAAAAGTACAAGTTTGCACACATATCAAAAAAATTTCGTTATATTTAATTAAAAATAAAAAGAATAAAGTGAGTAGAAATGAATAAAAGTACTTTTTGTTTAACTTTTGAATAGTAACCCTTAAAAAATGTACACATATTTGCTTGGTTCTTTAGATACGTGGTTCTCTGAATTTTTTTTTTCTTTTTCTTTTTTGTGATTTTAGCAACTTTCATCGCAATGCCCATCAATTACAGTCTTAGATCACCAATATTTGCTCGAAATCATGCCCTTTCTGTGATTTGTGTGAAAGATAGTAATGGTATGAATGTAATTGGAGAAAGAAATAGAGAATTGAATCAATGGAAGAAATAGTATTGAATCAAAGAGAGTCACGTTGTCTTCTTCGAGGAAGACTTCCTCCATATATAAGATCGCTGAAATGATTCTAAACAGTTCCCTTACAAGTAGTCAGGACTTATTTATAGTCTACTTACACCATAATGACTAAAGGCCAAACACGTGGGCCTAATTGCAATGAATCATGAAATACAAGCTAAGTGGCTAAGTCCAAGACCAATTAAAACTCCTATTATCAATACCAAGCCCACTATGAACATAATCCTATTGTTACAGTTACAAGCATGTAACAATATCTTCCCCTTCAAGCACCTTGTCCTTAAGGTGTGGTTATGCTTCCTTGTAGCTGTAACTCGTGCATTACCTTCCAAGCCCTTGATAAAGAAATGAAGAAAATATAACTTGGTGTTATCGAAGACCTTAGAAAGGGTTCTCTTGGAAACAAAGGGAATATTCTTAAGCTTGAACTAGACTCCCACTGAGAAACGTTTCATAACTAAGTAGTCTCTTGCAAGTAATTGTATCACTGTTTTTACCACCTTTTTCCAACAGACCAAAAGGCGAGCCTAGTGCTGAAAGAAGGACAATCATACTAAAATGAGTCACTGTTTTAATTTGAACCCTTTTGTTGTCCAAGTGAAACCCTCTAATCTGACTCAAAGAATGGCAAGCTATCGCAACACCAACTATTATCCTTACAAGTTCAACTGCTTTTCTCTTTGTATAATGCCCCTTTTGTATGAGTATATATAAAAGCTCCACAACCACATGAACTGTCAACAAAATCCCAACTTTCTTCTCAGGATCTTCGTCATTACCCTTCTCATAGTCTAGTTCTTTCCTTTATCAAAATGCTTAAAAACATCTATCAATGGCAATACATTTAGCTCAAGAGAAGTGGAAGACTTTGTACCTCTTAGACTATCTCTCAATAGTAATACACCAAACATAAAGGGAGCAATGAAGCTATTATGGAATGCATTAGATCCCCATTTGAGGAAACCAATTCTTTCTTGGTTATGCTGGAACTCAAATTCCCCACTTTCTGATCTTGCCACATCAACCTGAGTGGAGTGATCTATGACAAGATCTACATAAACCAATGTGTTAATTATATTAGAATTTCCACCCAGCCAATTCATAGCATCCCACATGCAAGTAAGATCAACAACTGGTTAAAACCCCGTAAACTCTTGCAGCAGCACTCTGGCAAGCTTGAATGGAATTACAACTTGTTTGGGAGAGGTGTTCTCCCAATCTAAGAATCTTCTCTATTACATTTCTAACAAACGGTATGCACGGAACCAAGCTAAAACTTTCCAACATTTTATCCAACATATTAGGGTCAAGAAAAGCTCTCGGATTTTCCCTCACCGTTCCTCCCCTATCAAAGGGCCAAAAAGTTGGCATTACATCAAGTAACTTATGCGCAAGATCATCATCACTAAAACTACTTTTGCTATTAAGTGAATGTTGCATATCAAACTCCTCTAACTCTCGTGGTTCTTCCGAAATATCACTATCCTCCCCTTCTAAGAACTCTGGACCATAGCCAGTATTCAAATACATGAAACCTACCTTCTCAGCCGCGTTAACTGTGAAGTTACGACCATCGTTGCTATGACCGTCCATGACCTCGATGGCATTCCCCATCGCCTTCTTCTCAATCTCGATTTGGATATCCACCAGCAATAACTGCAACTCGAACACTATGAAAACCAAGGCGTTAGCGATAGCGCCCTTAGCAAGTCCTCTGTTATGGACCGATATCATGATCTTCTGCCTGGTGCCTTTGATTGCGGCCTCGCAAGCTCATCTCAGATCCTCATCGTTAGCACTCGATTTCTCCATTTCTCGGTTCCAACTTCTTCTTGTCTCTTCTATAGCCAAATAAACACAATATTCCCCACATGAACACACAAACAAAGGCTGAGTTATGCATTTTGGCCATGGAGGATGCCATATAAGACGTGGTCGTTCATTTGGGGTTCCTTCCGTCGAGCAAATTTTCTCCACAACAGCAGATTCCCTAGTGAGATTCATCTTGATTGTAGAAAGAAATGGAAGAAAGAGTGGACGATATGATGGAGGAAAGCAACTCCTTAAATCCTCTGCTTCATTTTCGTTTGCAGGTGTACCCTTGGGAGATGAAATAAAGATCATCTGAGACTTGACTGATTGTGGGATAATATTTTTGATTAATGTAGAAATCTCATCCACGGCTACATCTAAGGCTGCGTTGGTTTCTTTTCTCATGGTAGCAATTGTATCTCCAAATCTTTCTAGATGTTGTTGAAATTCTTCATAGTTTTGTTTCAATATAAGAAGTAATTCTATGATTAATTTCAGAGATTGAAGCGATTGCCAAAAAAAGATTATAGTCTACTTACACCGTAAATGACTAAAGGCCAAACACATGGGCCTAATTGAAATGAATCATGAAATACAAGTTAAGTGGCCAAGTCCAACTAAAACTCCTTCCCACTATGAACATGATCTTATTGTTACAGTTGCATGCGTGTAACAAAGATTCAAGATTTATTTTTCGGGTCTGATTGGAGGAGTCGAGAAAAACTTGAAGGGGTGGTTTATGCTTGTCCATGCTAGCGATGCCAGATAACTGGCAGGTCCAGAAGAATGCTACTCCTAATCAATCCGCCAATCCCATTGAAGGTATTACTGAATTGTGTGCACCCTTTATAGAGTGTTAGGAATCTAATTATGGCTTTTGTGTTATCTTTGATGTCTTGGCACTGATCGTGGGGTTTTGATTATTACAATTATCATATACGCTTTGTATGTGAATAGTTTAAGTTGGATTTTTTTTTTTTGGTTCACTGTTTCTAATTCGTATGTTTGGTGCTATTTGGGTGTTCTAATGAAGTAGGATCCAATGTACATTGCATATCGAGGATTGGAAGACTCTGCCTTTTGTGGGTATTTTGTGATTAAGGGTTGTTGAAGCCATCATTGGAGACAAAAAGTTGGGGTCTTTGATGGTAATTTATTTGCAACAAAAGAAATGCTAGTTTTTTTTTTAATTTATTTCTGTTTATTGTTGTATTTATTCAAATTGTTTGATGCCATACAATGCAGACAACTCTCCTGAATCATATTCTTACATCTCAGCATGACAAGCAAATTGCTATCATAGAGAACGAGGTATTGAAAGTTTTCTTCGTATTGTAATAATTTTGGATTTGAATACTGGGGGTTAAATATAATTCGTTTTATAGGATTGCTTTTTATTTTTCGTAACTCTATTTTTATTGCAATAGGGTTGATCCTAGGCATTGTTAATTTGTTATATCTTAATGTCATGTCTTTTTGAAGTCTCACTTTTGCTAATGTAATGTTTTTGTTCATATAGATTAGCATATTTTTATTAGATGATTTAATGAACACCCACTCTCTCCAACATAGGGTATACTGAGTTAGACCTTATTCTTTATATGTTGCAATGTTTAGGGGTTTCACCAAGTTCAGCAAGATCGATTACTTTAGGTTCACCAAGTTCAAAAACACATACATGAACCCTGATGTTTGAACCAATTGAGCAAAGAGCCTAGATTTAAGGTCTCAAAAAATCACAAGACATCTGCACCCAATGCCTAGGCAACAAGTGATACATTGTAAAGAATGTTCCTGAGAGTTTGTTGATGCACATCACCCTTGAGAACAACTTGTTAAAAACCTGTCACTAATAGTAGGGACACTCGGGTGGTAATAAAACTAACACCACGTAGCTTTTGCATGTAATGAGATAAAGGCATTGATTAATAAAATCTGGTTATAAACTCTTTCAGAACCAAATGTGTATTAATCATTTCAATTTATCTTTCAAAAGATGCTAAAAGATACGCAAGTTGCAATGTAAAACCATTTTTACTCATAATTCCTACAATTGTTAATATTTTAGATGTTTTCGAGTCGAAAATAAGTTTAGTGTATGATAAGCTACAATGGAGTTTATTCTATATATGAAATTGTGTTGAAAGCTAACCCAAGTTGAAAATAAAACTAACCCAAGGTTTATTCTATATAAAACTAACCCAAATTGAAAATAAGTTGAAATTATATAAGAAGAGTTTATACATCTCTGAAAGCTGCAATGAAGATTATTCTATATATCAAGATGCGAGAGGGGTGCTAGAGACAAAATATGAGGGACATGCCACATCTCTACGTTGAAGGTGATGTTGTTATGCAACTGATAAATACATGTCAAGCTGGTGGGGATATATTACTAAAAGCAAAGAAGCTGATGGTAAAACTAAGTTGCTAAATTGAGCAATAATGTTCCAATTGAACCATTTAGGCCCAAAACAGAAGAAGCATTTTGCAAATCTGTAGAGGCACTATATATGGGAGAATATTACAATTACCCCCAAAGACCCTAAAATCATATGGGTAGTTTTCATTTGAGAAAACAAAGTTGGTTGGCGAATAAAACATTGATCCAAATGTTGGTTAGAATCTATTTCCTATAATAGAAACATAATTGGAGATGATAATGATGAATGTTCTATTATGCTAAAAAAAAAAAAAAGATATTTTGAAATGAAATAATTTGCTATGTTGTACGCTAGTACAACTCCATTCACAATACATTTATTCGTGTTGTATTAACTCTAATTTTTTTTTTCTAATCATTTCCTTCATTGTGTTTTTATATTATTAGTCAAGTTTCTAAATGGAAAATGTGCCTTGCACGTCATTCCGCAACTACTATATATATATATATATATAAGGTAGCCATGTATCCGGGGCCGTTTTGATAAATAAACAAAATATAAAATCAGAGGCAGCGGTACATAAGTCTTTCATGGCTTTAAAATGGTAAAATCAACCCCACATATAAGTTCAAGTGTCCTCCTTTAATTTGCCCTCCAAAAGACTCGAACACACTTAGGTGGTTAAACTGTCATATCTTTATCTTTCCATTTTTTCCAATTTTGCTTTAATGTCTCGGAGAGAGAGAGAGAGAGAGAGATGCGCTAGGAGGTTAGTTTTATACAAGCGGAGCTGAGGATTGTAGAGAGATTTTCCTCCTGGAAAGGAAGATGGAATTTTCACAGGGCAATAATTTAGAACTGGGAGTACTTTGTAGTAGTGGATCTGTCTAGTACTTCTTTCAGTCAAATAGTTTTGAAGAAATAATTGAAATGGTTGGAAATGCTGATGAACATGACAAAAGTTGGAACCAGAAATCAAGGTTTGTTAAAAAAGCAAGATAAATTTTATTAATGTAAGATTTTTTTCAAGAAAATAACTTCCGGATCTAGTGTATGAAATTAAACTTTTTTTATAAGTAAAAATATTATGTATATAAATATATATATATATATATATATATATATATATAGGACTGAAATCAAACTCAGCTTGTGAAGCATATGGAATAAATTTAAAACTGAGAAATTGCTCTGTGCAATTCGAAGTTTTGTTGTATTAATGAACAAAATTAATAAGTATGGATCTGCTTACATTACTAATTGTGACCTTTTTCTTGGTTGATACTTCGAAATTCCCCTGAAATTATAATATATAAAATCTAGGGAAAATATACTTAACAATGTGAGATCTGCACCCAAGCTGATCATTTGAGAGGCAAACATGTGACTCAACTTTGTGGATTAAACGTCGATCCAATTGATATTTTTCCTATAAAAATAGTTTCTAGAAATTTTTAGAGTTAGTTATCGTAATTTTTTAAAAATATATAATTATTTGTATAAACTTTTTGATAAAAACTTTAATTTTGTGCTTATTGAAAAATTTGATTTTAAACTTTTTCAACCAACTAAAACATTTTTAATAAAATTACTCAAACATATTATTTTTCTTTAAAAATAATTTTAAGTAGTTAAAAACATTTTTAAAACCTCAAAATGCAATTTCAAACCTGCTCTAAGCAAATAACTTTTTCATCGTGCGCTGAGATGGCTTTAAACCGTGCAATTGACTCTCCACAACATTACCGCATTTTTCAGGCTTTGAAACTGACCCCTACAATACCCACAAATTCGGCTTCGATCGACATGGACTCACGGAGGAGTTTCATGATCAAATCCCTAATCCTCAACCGATTTTGCCCAAACATGCAAAAGGAGAAGAATAGTCTCACGCAAGGTGTAGTTCTCTCCGGAGGGGAAGAATCACGCGGGGAGCACGCGTCCCCCATTTTACAGCCACCTCTTACGGCAACCATTTGTTGTCACAAGTAATTGTATACATTATAATATTGATTAAACCAGCAACGACAATTGTAAATTGTCCTAAAAAAACTATAAGTTGCCGATAGAATAAGGAAATGTCAAAATAATTATCTGCGACTTAATTTTGCAAAAATAGATTGGCTTTATTGACAAATATTCCCTCAGTTTTCGGAGAAGTAAACCCTGTAAATTAAAACCAATACTTGCTGTAATTTTCCACCAGCCAAAAATAAAGTAGTAGCAAAAGGCAGGTTTTGTTGTAGTGGTGGTAACTTGACGATGACCTTTGCCTCACGAGGTCCATTTCTATGATCTTGTGAGTTATGAGCAAGGCCCCGGATAAAGAAAAAACAAATTTATTTCTCGTAGAAGTGGAGGGTGAGCTTCTTGGACGAGTTTTTTTTCTGGTGTTTTGATGGCTAAAGCTCTTGTGAAACTGAGGAAGCCCTTGGGTTTTTCATGGCTTATCGAAGAGAAGTCTGGAAAGACAAGAGCCTCATCCCTACCTGGAGAACTATGCCGCCAATTTTCTCTGGAAGAAATCAAATCAGCAACTTTCGACTTCAATAAAGAATTAATTGTCAGTGTGGGTGGCTTTGACCATTACATATACAAAGGTTTCATTGACAAGGGTAACTCCCGGCCTGTGGTGATAAAGCGCTTAAGTCCGAGTTCAAAGCAAGGTGCACGCGAATTCAGGACGGAGACTCTATTGCTCTGTCAGATTCGACATGTCAACCTCATTCCATTAATCGGATACTGCAACAATGAGCATGAGATGATCGTCATCTACGATTTCATAGCCAACAACACGCTCCGCCGTCACCTTTACCACACCGACAAGCTGGCCCCTTTTCTGTGGAAACAGAGGCTTTAGATTTGCATCAGAGTGGCGCGTGGCCTCCACTACCTACACACGGGCCTGAAGCACCCAGTTATCCACCATGACGTGAAGACGACCAATATTCTTTTGGATGATAAATGGGTTGTCCAAACAGGTTTTGAATTATGACATTAAGGCTTGGCTTGAATTCGAAAATGAGATGAGTTGAGATGAATTTTATTTATTTTTTAATATTATTATTATTTTAGAATTTGAAAAATATGTGTTGGAATTTGAAAAATGTGTATTAGAATTTGAAAAATGTATATAGAAATTTGTGTTTTGTATAAAAAATTATAAAAATATAATGATGAAATGGAAGTGAGTTGTATAAAAAATTATAAAAATATAATGATGAAATGTCTCAATTCACTTCTCGATCCAAACAGCCCAAAATTAAAAGCCTTATAGTGGATAAGAGGTTACCAGTACAGGGCCTTTGGATTTTGGATTGCCCGAGCAGATTCCAAGTAACAGTACTACGACTAGTGACGTCTTGGCTCTTGAAAACAAGTACTTTAGTACAGTTGTACGAGGTACGTGAGAATATTTGGATGCAAGTACTTAAGAGAGGGACACCTAATTGAAAAATCCGATGTGTACTCTTTCGGCGTGGTGCTCTTAAAAGTATTATATGCTCCAAATGTAACGCCCTATTTGAAAATTCAAATCACATTATTCATATTTTAAAAAAATTAATTAATAATATAATTAGAATCACATTAAAATCTTATAAAGAGTTAGAATTTTTCTTTTCTAATCAATATGAGATCTTATACACCACTCACTCTTATTTTTATCATATGGGATATCACAATTTATCCTTTTTAAATGTCTGACGTCTTCTTCGGACATATTTCTTGTAAGTAGCACAGCTCAAGTTTCACATTTCTGGTTAGAATAGATTCTGATATCATTTGTAACACTCCAATGAAAGGTCCAAACCACATGATCCTTACTCTAAAAAGACCTGTCAATTATACAATTGGAGCATCATTAAAATCTTATAAAGAGCAAGAACTTTTTCTTCCCAAACAATATGGGATCTCATATACCACCTACTCTTATTCTTATCATATAGAGTATCACACGAAAAACTCTAAATTCAGATTGCGGTAGTGGCAATGGTATTTGGCCCCAATTGGGCCCGAAAATGCAACGAGAAGGGAAGCATTGGCAAGATTATAGATCCCTATCTGAAGGGGAAGATAGCTCTAGAATACTTCAAGGTGTACTTGGAAATTGCGATGACTTGCGTGCAAGAATAGTGGATCTATCAGTCTACGATAGTAGATGTGGTGGAAAAGCTCGAACTTGCACTTGAGCTGCAAAAGAAGGCAAATTGGGAGGTAAAAGATGACCAGTCGGTCTGGCAGTCAGGCATGTCGCCAGACTTGGGTCTTACGACTGAAAATGATATAATGGAAGATGAGAAGAACTACAGCCAAGGAAGTGTCCAAATTGATTCGTATGAGCTTTCAAATTACTTTATGCAAATTTATGAGTTTAGTTTTTTAAGCGTTAGTTTTCATTAAAGATTTGCTCGTAACTTCACAAACACCATCAACTTGATATCGCAAAAGCTTTCTTGATTTTTCTTGGAGATTTAGACGGTGACTAGTAATAATTAGATGGTGATCATGCAACTACTTTTCTGACATTCTGTAGTTACAATTTAAATATGAGTGATGCTAGGATTGGTCAGGTTGTTTCCAGTATCAAAAGCAGCTCAATTATTTTGGACTTCTTTTTGACAATAAACACAATAAAAATATAATAAAATAAAAAACATAATAAAAAAATAAAACGAAGAAAATACAATAAAAAATATAATAAAAAATATAATAAAAAATACAATAAAAAAATAAAATAAAGATGAATTTTAGGGAGATTCGACCGTTAGCCGAACAGAGCTGCCAGAAACACCGCCCATCCCATCGGGACTAGCGGGTTCCGACGAGTTCACCCCTGCGACGGTGACCCACGGCGACTTCCGACGAATTCCCGACAGCCTTAAACCCAAAATGGGTTCTAGTCAGCCACCGCCACTTCCAACGACAGGCTACTTTTCTCAAGGGGGTCGATTGGACTGACCCCCAGCTTTTCTTTTTAAATATTTTCCGGGCTTTGAGAACTTAAAAAATAATAATAATAATGATAGTCTTGTTATTTATTTATTACTCTTCTAATAATTATTATTTTTTTAAATTTTCCTTTTACCTAATATTTAAGATCAAAGTGATTATTAGTTAAATTATAATTTTCAAATTTTTTTTTAATGATTAAGGATGTTAAAAAAATATTTAAAAAAATAATCAAAAAAATGAATATACTAAGAGTGATAAACTAATAGTAAGTGTATCATTACTCAAAAAAAATATATACATTTCTAAACTCCTGCAACTTTGAGATCAGTGAAAGAGACTAGTTTTCATATAAAGAAGTATATCATTAGAGTTATATATTTAACAATTTTGAGATGAAGAAGACAACTTGCATGATAATCAAGACTTCGTTAGGAAATCCTTGTTATTCTATAAATTAAGATGGGAGTACACTTGTAAACATATATTCATCTATTAATATAGGATGTTAGGGTGAATTTCAAATTGTACTTTTTATGATGAATGAATGATATTGTTTGTGATATTTAAAACAACTATATGTAAATGATTAATAAATGATATCGTATGTTTATTAGGGAATATATTGATCTATTATGTACGTTAACGTATATGATGGGAGACTATAAATGTTTTGAAAAAACAATTTGAAATGATATATATACGTAAATAAGTGAAAAAAATAATTGATTTTCCGGTGGGCTTATTTTAGGCAGCAAAAACTCATTTCTTGCAGAATTAATACAGCAGTACAAATATATAAGGAAAATGTTAGCTTTCCCACTCATTTTGACACCTTATATATTTTATTTTATTTATAATTTCTTTTACTTAATAATTAAAGAAGTGATTATTTATGTATTAATATTTTTTTCATATTTTATAAAAATGTTTTAAAATGATAAACAAATGAGAATTAAAAAATAAAAAAGAAAATAGCCTAGCGCGAGGTACATTGCAGCGGTAAGCTGCAATGGTCATTCTAGTAGTATCCAATACGCAAAGGAAAATACTATGAGAAATGATAGATCCAGTCATGAAGTTGCAAGCGGCGTGTAGTCGCTTTGAAAAAAAGTGAATATATATGGGACCCACGTGAAAAAATTAACTTTTTTTTAAAGCGACTGCACGCCGTTTGCAACTACACGACTGTATGTAGTATTACCCAAATACTATTTCTCCCCCTCCTATTGATCCCGTTCTCTATCCCGTTTAAGTTTTTATTTTTATTTTTTGTTAGTTTTTTTATATGATTTTTAAATAAGTATTTTTAAATAATATTATAATTTTTTTATTTTTTTTAAATATTTTAAGATGTTGAAAAAATTATGTAAAAAATATTTATATACTTTTTTTAATATCTTAAAATATTTTTTAAAAATATAAAAAAATCATAATATTATTTTAAAATATTTATTTAGAACTCATGTAAAAAAAAACTGAAAAAAAAAACTTAATGGGATGGGATCGGGAGCAACAGGAGCGGGGTAAGTAGCAGCTCCCATACGCAAAACCGGTGAGCCTTATTCGACAAATTCGTAAAATCAATGGCAGAGTCATGTTGGGGCAGGGGGTCATGGCCCCTCTTCACAATGGGATCTACCTCTATTCTTAAAAAGAAAAAATTAAAACAAATATATAATATATATTTTTTAAAAGAAAAGAAAAGAAAATATGTTTATTTTTTTATAATTTTATAAGATAATATTAATTTTATTTTATGTTAGCTCCCTCTCTAAAAATTATCTTAGTCTCCCTCTATAAAATTAATCTAATTTAAAAATAAAAGAAATTTCATATAAAATAAAATAATGTTATAATATGATGACATGTTTTTATTATATATAAAAATGAAAATAGAAAATAAGTTAAATGATTTCTAATATATTTTTATTATGATGACATATTATTATCATATTATATACTTTTTTAATACATAAGTTGTATCAAATTATTTTACACCACATAAAAAATTATATATATATATTAAATAAAAAATATTTTATATATTTTATTTTAATCTTACTTGACTTCCCTAATCCAAATTTCTAACTCCACCACTGCATAAAATGCACAGAACTTGTCGCCGCAAAGATCCAGTTTCATGGCTCTTTTGAATTTTGACATGATCAGAATACCTATTTATGAAAGAATCTAAGTGCATTTCTAGTGAACGTGTGCACCAGGAAAAAAATTATTTTTTGACTATGTCAATTGGCGTCTTGATTTTCTTTTCCTCGCCAGACAACAACAACGCCATATTGAAGGTAAAAAATAGTCGGAAATATATATTTTAGGCGAGTTTATTGTCTTTTGCGGGATCGAATCACCGTAAAAATTAACTTTTCATGTGTAGTGCATGAGAGAGATAAATTAAAAGATCTCTCGTATCCAAATCATTGTATAAGAGTATTTATATTGGTCTCATCTTTTAATTTGATAATTTATTATTTAAAAATTAAGTAAAAAATACATTTATATTATTTTTTATATTTTATTTTCGCTATATTTGATCAAATATGATAATTTTTTTCTATATGTATGTAAAAATATACTTTTGATCAATTTTTAATGATAAAAATAAATGAGACTAACGTAAATGTTCTAAATATTTTATATTCTTCTTGAAAAAGTGTAGAATCTATCATAAAAAAATATTTTTTATATTTACTCACATTTTTCTAGAAAAAATGCGTGATGTATAGGTAGTGTATAACTACAAATATTATCTTATTATTTAAAGATCCCATTTAATTTTCACGAATTTATGTCATATGGATATAATTGTGCTCAATTAATAATATATACATATATATATATAAAGTAATGTTTTGTAATTCTTTGTCATCATCTGAATTTTTGGAAAAATTAAAACACTACAAAAAAATTACTTATTTATAATCAGTTAATTCCAGTTAAATAATTATTTATAGTCAAAATTGACTACAAATAATTTTTTTATCACAAGTCAAAAAATCTCTTTTTTATTGTAGTGAAAGAGACAATATAGGATTATGAAGTTTAAAGTTGTATTTTCTACTCCCTTGTTATCTTCTTCTTTCTTCCAATTTTCACTTCCCCAGCTTTTTTCCTACCTATCAATGATTCAATATCATGTAGTATTTGTCTACTTCTAACTCTCGTTCTACCCATTTGACTTTTATTTTCTCTGAAAAATGGACCCTTGGAAACCACTACTCTGCTAACCATGTCTATTGTCTAGTGTACTTCATCGGGCGGTGCTATAATTCCCGCTTGATCCTACTGTTTGAGCTTACCGTACAGTTAATTTTTTTTTCATTTTTTAATATTTTTTTCTTACTTTTTTATCATTCTAAAAAATAAATTAAAAATATAAAAAAATATCTATACATTAATAATCACTTCATTAACAAATAAATAAAGAAACAATTAAAAAAATTAAAATACATAATGTATCAAAATGAAGTGTCAAAATTAATAGACAAACTAGCATTTTTCTATCTTGCTCAGCTAATCAAATTGCAATCTTCACCGGTAAATATTTGGGTCTTCGATCAGAGTTGTTTGCGACCAACAACAATGGCAACTTAGTCGCCACTACAAGTCTTCTTCGGCAAATTCGTAAAGTGCCCAAAACTTGTCGCCGCAAAAGATCCAGTTTCATGGCTATTTTGAGTTTTGGCACGATCAAAATACCTATTTTTGAAGGAATCTTAGTGCATTTCTGGTGCATTTCTGGTGAATGTGTGCGTCAGGAAAAAAAAGTATTTCGGCTATGCTAATTGACGCCGCGATTTTCTTTTCCTCACTTGACAACAACAACGCCAAACTAACGGTAAAAAATGGCTGGAAAGAAAAATAGAAGAATCTGTCATAATTTTTTTTTTTTATATATATTTCATATTTACTCACATTTTTTTAGAAAAAATCATGAAGTTTAGATACTATATGACTACAAATATAATTTTTCATTCTTTATAAATCCCATTCAAATTTCATTAATTTATGTCATACGGATATAATTGAACTCAATTAATAATATATATATATATATATGAAGTAATGTTTTGTAATTCTTTGTCATCATCTGAACTTTTGGAACAGCTCAAAGGGACGAAATAAGATTGTAAAGTTTAGAGTAGCATTGAAAGGGATGGAATTAGAAGTCAAATAGTCAACACCTAACATTTATTAATTAAGGGCCAAAAGGGAACTAAAGCATATGGGGGAGAGGAAAGTTGAGATTGACAGGTGACGGGACAACAATAAGAGTATTGGGTAATGTACAGACAAGAGGGGGGGTGAATGAGAAGAAAAACAAGGCGGTGAGAGAATAGAAGAATTCAACTAATACACACAAGGTAAATATCTGACCATACAGACCAAAATTTAGCTATAAAATGGTCTTATCAGATGACGAAGACACTCTCTCTCTCTCTGGAACAATTTTGACAACCTCTTCTTCCCCAATATCATCCTCTTCAGCCTTCCCCGAGACATTCGAGAGCTTCAACTGGAGGATTTTATTCTCATATTTATGTACATTTTTTTCTGTACAGAGTGAGCTATGAGAGATTATAAAAACACCTATTATAATGGTTTCTCATCCCTAAATACCCGTGGACGTAAGCAGTTACTGAACCACGTACATACTATGTCCCTCTTTATTTATTTTATCTGTTATACATGTACGCATCGGTTGTGCTAGAGCCTCTCCAGGAGTCCCAAATGACCTCGAACGAAGTCCAACTCGCATCAGTGGGTTGGAAATGATTCTTTCTTCTACCCCGGCTTGTTGGGTTTTTTTATAGCTTCAACAGTGGTCGAACTACTCACCCACGCGAAGTCGATCGAATCCCACAAGGTCGGACTACCCACCTACGCGAAGTCAATCAAATCCTGTGAGGTCAGTCTACCCACCTGCGCGAAGATTACTAATTCCCGCGAGCTCAGTCTACCCACCTACGCAAAGTAATCAAATCCTGCAAGGTCGGACTATCCACCTACGCAAAGTCAATCAAATCTCACGAGGTCGGTCTACCCACCTTCGCAAAGGTTACTAAATTCCAGTGAGGTCGGTCTACCCACTTGCGCGAAGGTTACTAATTCCTGCAGGGCCAGTCTACCCACCTACGTGAAGGTTACTAAAGTCCTGCAGGGTGATGGTCAAGCTCCAGCCTCGTGACTTAACTCATCTACGCGATGACTCCTCCCGTGAGTTCCCAAGCGATGCACTCCTGTCGGGTCCTATACGATGACACCTCTCGTGATAGAACGGGCTCCGCGCTCTTGTCACAAGTGATAGAGCCATCTCTTGCAATCTTTGGGCTCTGCACTCTCATTTTAGCAGTCAAGCCATCTCCCACAACCTTTGGGCTCTGCTCTCCCATTTTTAGCGATCAAGTCCATCTCACCCCACCTTAGAGTTTCGCCCTCCCACACAAGCAATCGAGTCCAACTCTCGCCTTAAAATGGCCCTACGCTTGTGCTCTGCACAATCAGAAGTTTTGTAATATAAACACCTTACAACATTTACTTGATAATTACTTATTGCATGTTTTAGTTCTTTTTTACCTTGAGATCGGGAGTTGAAGTCACTCCCTTCTTAGAGTTTGGAAAGGAAGCACTTTATAAGAATTCCCATCAAAGTACCTTTGTTAAGAATTCGTAGGGTACTGAAATGGATGGAATTAGAAGTCAAATAGTCAACACCTAACATTTATTAACTAGAGGCCAAAAGGGAACCAAAGCACATGGGGGTGGAGGAAAGTTGAGATTGACAGGTGACAAGACAACAATAAGAGTATAGGGAAATGTGTAGGCAAGACAGGGGTGGATGAGAAGAAAAGCAAGGCGGTGAGGGAATAAAGGAATTCAACTGACACGTGCAAGGTAAATATCTGACCGTACAGACCGACACTTAGCTATAAAAAGGCTTGATGAGATGACGAAAGGACTCTCTCTCTCTCTCTAGAACAATTTTGACAGCCTCTTCTTCCCTAACATCATCCTCTTCAGCCTTCCCCGGGAGATTCGAGAGCTTCAACCGACGGATTTTATTCACATATTTATGTATATTTTTTCCTGTACAGAGTGAGCTATGAAAGATTGTAAAAACAACTATTATAATGGATTCTCATCCCTAAACACCTGTGGACGTAGGCAGTTGCCAAACCATGTACATTATGTGTCCCTCTTTATTTATTTTATCTGTTATCCATGTACGCGCCGGCTGTGCCGGGGCCTCGCCGAGAGCCCCAAACGATCTCGAACGAAGTCCAACTCGCACTAGTGGATTGGAAATGATTCTTTCTTCAGCCCCAACTGGTTGGCCGATTTTTATGATTTCAACAAGTATGATCTTTCCACTCCCGTGTTATCCTCTTCTTTCTTCCAATTTTTTGTTTTCCAGCTTTTTTCCTACCTCCCTTGTTATCTCTTCTTTCAATGTGATTCTATAAATTACACAACCTTCCCGACTTGTACCAACAAATTTTGTTTAGTTTATTATTTTAAAAGTAAATATATTCTTCTATTCATTATTCATATATCAAATATTTGTTAAAAAGAAAACATGATGGAAAAAAAAATGTGATATGTGGAGGTTATGTGAATAGTAGGAGGTTGTGTAATTTTTTTTTCTTTCTTCAATATTGTAGTATTTCTCTACTTCTAGCTCTCGTTCTACCCATTTGATCTTTATTTTCTAAAAAGTGTATCCTTAGAAACCACAATTTTGCTAAACATGTTTAGTTTACTTCCTCAGTTAATCAGATTACAATCTTCACCAGTAAATGTCTGGGTCTCAATCGATGTCTAGTTAAGTTGAAAAACTTGATAAAATTGTGTAAATTAAGAAGTCCCTGAACTCATCTTTATTCATGGTGGTATGGATTTCCCCCATCATTATTTTTTCCTTCCTCTATCAAAAGGCCACAAGCTTTGTTTTTCTATGATTTTCCAAAATTTCTTTTCCCTTTTCTCTATCCAAAGGCCACAAGAGTTGTTCATCTATCAAATTGATTTTACCCAATTTTAAATAGATTAAACGCATACCATTGAAAAATAGCCCTACTAACTTTGTAAGAAGCTTTACTTGGGACTTGGATCCTTTGATTTCATAAAATATATGTGTGTGATCCTGTGAGCATTTCAATATTTGAAAAAATACAAGCTGCAAACAGGTTGTGAATTAGTTCCATGATCTTTGTTTGGAACTCTTTCTCTCCTTGATTGAAATCAATTGCAAGAACCTTAACAGCAAAAAATCTTGCCACTAGACATCTAAGCCTCATAAATAGGACAAATTAATGCACTTGTCCTATCAAAGTTGTAAAATTTTGGGTTGCTCTTGCAAATCCTGTAAGAATACTCAATTATTGTAGATGCAGAGACCACATTACTCTTTCAAAATTCGTCAAACCTAGACACTAGTTTGGAGAGCTTCATTTTCTCTCTCGCCCGATACTAGCGTTTTAATAACTTTGTTTAGCACCGCCCGTGCCTGGGGTGTGGCGGGAGGGGCAGGGGTTGACCTCCTTGTCCCACCCTCCCTCATTTCTCTTTTCCTTCCCTTTCTCCATTTTTATTTTTCCTCTCTTCTTCCTTTCCATTTGTCCATCTCGTTTTGGGGTTTCTCTTCTTCATCTCCCTCCTCCCTCTCTTCGGTCCCCCCCCCCCCCCACCTCATTTTGCGCTGCTCCTCGTCTCTTTCCCGTCCCTTTTTTCTTGATTTTTGTCTTGTTTTTGCTTTGGTTTTGCAGGAATGGGTTCGGGCTTTGGGCGGTGGTTGTCGACAGTGAAGGCCTCCATTATTTTGGACTCCACATGCTTTCCACTTTTCTTATCCCAAGGTACCGATTTCTTAACCGCGTCGGAAGCGGAAAGATTGAAGGGGCATGTGCATCACATGCGTCCCTCATAGTTGTCTCTCTGTGCGCCTTTGCCGGTGGGTCCAGAGACTTCAATGGTCAGCCTCTATCTTTGTTGCCCCTAGCTAGGCGATGCGTGGTCTCCACACGCCACCGACAGAAGCGGGTCCTATTGCCCTTTTTTCTTCTAAGGTTGAGAATCGGAGTCTGGTTTTCCCAGTTTAGCTTAGTTTCTATTTGTTGTTTGGAAAAAAAATTATAAAAATATCTAGTTTTTAGGACTTTTGGTCCTTAGAGTTTGTCCCTGTCAGGAGATCTTGTTTTTGTTGGTGGTTGGTTGTTTAGAACTATGTCTGGAATAGAGTTAGGGTTAGAAATGGTCAGTCACTTGAGTGTACTGGGGAACTCAAATTGTCAATAGTTTACTTGTAATCCAAGTTCACTTGTAATGCTCGTGAATTAGTGAATGGAATATTTCCGCTTCAAAAAAAAAAAAAACTTGCCAAACCAAAGGGACATGCCATTATGTGCAGAGTTTAAAGGTGAGTTCGGACCATCAATTGAGTCATATAATAATATGGTGCAAGCATCATCCACCCTTCATACGAGTAGGGATGGTTGTTGGCGTTGCCTTACAAGAACTGCTATTCCAACAAAAATCTTTGAGAAATGTGACGAACCGTCTTACATATCTAAAGATGTGTGCATAGATGTATGATCGCCTATCTGGTAAGTGAATACCATCTATATACTTTATTGTGAACGTTGCGTTATACATCTGATGTAGGAATCAAAAGTATTTTAATAATCTTGATCAAGGTTTCTTGTTTCTCTTATTATAGGTCCGTACATGGCACTTGGGGGTGCAAAACGCTTAGACAATAGTTTATATCATCAAATATGAAAAATTCGTACTACATATGTAGTGCATGTATGATTGAGGCATAATTTTTGGCTAACAAATATTTGGACTTAGTAAGAGTCTAATCATCAAAGCCATTCTAAGACTTTTCTAATGATATTATCATGTACTGTTGGTTGAAACTAGGGGTGTAACCGGTCCGTTTTGTTCCGATTTTGGATAAAATTTAGAACCTAACCGCTACCACCGATTTTCTATTTTTTAAAACTGATTATGCACCGATTATCTTCCAAAACTGGTAGTACCGATTTTATCGGTTCCAATCTAGTTTGGTCTGGTTTTCCAATTTTAAATAAGTTTATATTAGTTTATTAAACTATTATATATATATTAGTATTATTTATAATGACTAAAAGAATTACATATTAGTATTTGTTATAATAAGTTTAATTTTTTTAAATTATATCATTGATAGTTATAACTAATTTTATTAGTATTAGCTCAAAATAAATTGTATTAGTATTACTATATTATTATTTCATATGTAATTATTTAATATAATAATTTATATATAGACTTAAAGTATATTATTAATAGTAATATAGTATTAAACCATTAGTATTAGGCCATAAAATATAAATTGTAACTAATTTGTATTATATACTAATATATAACATATTGTATATAATTAAAAAATTATATTTTTATATTATGTATTATATTAAAAAAATTAATTTAAAATATATATTATATTGAACCGGTCCGGTCTCATTCTAAAAAGTTTAGAACTGGAACCAAATCGGTACCTACCGGTTTTAACATTATGAAAATCGATTTCGAACTGGTGCCTACTTAAAATTGGACCGATTCCATCAATTCGGTCTGGTCCGGTCTGGTTCATCGGTTTTTTCTTACATCTCTAGTTGCAACTTACTCTATACAAGCGAGTAGTCATCCATTGTGCATTCTGTCCCAATTTATATTTCTGATCATCAACATCTCCTTGTTTGGTGCGTAGATTAACACTATCACTGGCCATCCTGACAATATATTTTTCACAAAGAAGAAAACAAAATTGCTTATATATTAGAAAAAGTGCACAAATCAAGCAAAGATGGTCAACAAATGTTACAAACCGTAAAAAACTGAAGATTTGCTTCACATATCTAAAAATATGTGCATAGATCTATGGTCACGGTCAAGGAACGTAACAAAACTCACAAATCTACGCTCATGGTTGCAGATCGAAAATTATAGCCGTGGATCTTTAACGCAGTACAAATTCGCACTGACAATCATAATCATACGGGACCTTAGATAACCACGACCAAGGCCGGTCTTGGCCCTTACCCAAAAAGCATACATTGCTTTATCATAAGAAAACAGACAATGCTTTACTTTGATACCTGATTTTTTTAATAAATAATGATCAGCAATTCTTTCAAGTTGTTTTAAGAAAATTAAAAGCTCATCTTTGATTTAAATAAAGAAAAACTGTTATAAAATTAAAAAGAAAATTAATATTACAAGAGATTTATAAAAGAAAATATTTAAAACTCTTAAAACTGAAGTTTTTTTTACGTTCTATATAAATTTTCTTATGAATTACAGAACGATCGAAGTTCATATATATAAGCTTTGATTACTATGCAAGTTACTGTACAATACTTCAAAGTCTTGAAGGGGTCATTCACCAAAGAAAAAAAAAGGAAAGCGAGGGGGCATGCGCCTTCTTTCTTGATTTTTATAACACTCCTTCTTGAATGACTATTCATAAAGAATCTGTCTCATTAAAATATTGCCAAGGAAAAATCTAGTGGGAAGAAAAACTACTGATGAAGGAAAAAGAGTACGGTATTCTTATGCACTGTCAAGTGCTTTAAGATTATCTCATTAAAACCTTACAAAGGAAAACCCAATGGGACAAAACCTTCGCGAAGAAAAAAGAGTACAATCAGCACAAATCTTTAAGACATTTACTCTCCCTGAAAAATGTATGATGATAAATCTTTAAGTCTTTACATTCAAATGTTCTGCACAATTTTCTTGAATGTCACAGTTAGTAATGCCTTCGTGAATAAATCTGTTAAATTATCACTTGATCATGTCTTTGATATATCCTCATCTGATTTGAATAATACAAGCAATATTATTTTTATATAAAATTGTTGGACTATCATTAATCATGGGAAGACCGCACTTTTCTTGAATATGTAGAATCACTGATCTCAGTTAAATACACTCTAAACTTGTTTTCATGAATTGCAATTATATCTGAGTGATTTGAAGATGTGACAGATAGTGTTTGCTTAATAGATTTAGTAGAAATCTGAAATCTGTAGTAATGCTTAAACTCCCCCTGAGAATATGTGTTAGTTTTTCAAGTAATAAACAATTATGATTTCAGCATATATAACAGTGTTAAGAATTCAAATATGATTTCTATCTAAATAATGTAGTAGAGAGAACATGTTAATATTCTGATATAAAATTTCTCCCTCTTTTGGTGTTATTAGGGAGAACATGTTCATACACACCGAAAAAAAGTATTGGAAACCTCTTATGTTTGACAAAAGCTGCAAAACCTTGAGATCTAGTTCTATTGATTTGGCGGAAATTCAAATCCGTTTGATATTGTTGACAAATAAGATTTTTGCGGAGATTTGAAAGCTCTGGTTGCTATTTAAAGATGATCATTTTCACCCATCAAATACTCACGCAAGATCTTATATTCCTCATTGATCCGATTGTTGTTCATCCATAGCGATACTATGGCTGAGAGAAATTCTTTTGTTAATGTCCCAGATTTGAACCAATAACCTTTACATATCAACAACCCATCTTTACTCTTGAGGCTTTCAATACAATGATAGGTGTAAAGATATATCTTTCTGGTAAAATTGATTTTGAAATTGTTATAGTATCAAGAACTCTCAGTGCTCAATATGCTACCTTTATTACAACTATGTCTCGAATGCTACTGGTAAGAGCATGTGAGGTTGATCATCTCAATAATCAAATATCTAAATTGCATCAAAAGCTTACAACTAAAAATAGAAAAAATAAAAAGTTAAGATAAGAAAATAAGGAGCTAGAGAAATTTGCAAACTGGTATTCTCGTGATCTGAAACCTCGAATAGAAGAGTTAGAACGAGAAAAAGATCAAATACAAAGTCAATAACAGCAGCTGATAGCAGAGGTTCAACGTTTACGAGAAAAATAGGGATAACTGCAATTAGTCTCGCTAGCTTTTGAAAATATGTATCCAACATATCTTGTAATCTTAACTAAGTGGGATTTGAAGAGATGATGATTTGTTTTGTCCTCATTTTCATCTATAGAAGAGCAAGTTCCAGTTTTATTTATTCGCATCAAATCTTTTTCTTATCTCTACAATTCATCTGCATTCTTATTCTACAAATTTTAATGGCTAATCGATTTTCTTTCAATATTTCTCGTGATTAAGATATGAGGTATCATTCATCTCAGTTACAAGTTGTTCCTGCATCTTCTGTGGATGCTATGTTGCAGCAAGTGAATGATCTGGATAATAAGTTAGATTGTGAAGTCGTTTACGAGCTAGTAACTCTCGAAACTCGAAACTTGATACTCCTCCTCTATTGTCGGGTTTTCCGGCCGGTTACAATCCAAAAATTGTGAAATTGAGGAGTTTAATGAGAATGTTTCTATGCTTCAACGACTCGTTCAAGAGTCTAATAGAAAAATAGTATACTTAAAGTAAGAGAATAAAGATTTAAAATCATTACTTACATTTTCATTTCGACTACATAATCCTTTAGATAAGAATGACATGTTGATTTATGAAAATCAAATGCATTTGAGAGATGAGACTATAAATCTCAAATTTTTGTAACTCATATAACATTTGAATAATAAGATCTTTCATTTTCAAGTCTATTCTTTTAATATACAGCAGTTCTTGTGATCTTTTCAAGAGTTCTAACAAGGTAAATCATCAACGTAAATTGTAATAATGACAAATCCGAATTCTAATAAAAACACATGGGAAAATATATAATAGTTCTTGTGATCTTTTCAAGAGTTCTAACAAGGTAAATCATCAACGTAAACTGCAATAATGACAAATTCGGATTCTGATAAACACACATGAGCATATAGGATTATTCTTAAATCTTTTTTTCAATAGATACCCGCTGAGTCAATTATAGCACATGCGTCAGGATTAATTTAACTCATATAAAGATTTTTGAAACTTTATAAAATACATACTCTTAGATGTATTTGGATTTGCTTCAAATATTGTATATTTTTATATATGTCATGATCTAATGATTTTTATAAATATGCAGTAACCACATCTATCAATTGCATATCTAATTCTTTTGTAATCTGAATGTGATTACATTTATAACGAGAAAATATGTTTCCTCATAACTAATCTCGAATTTCTGCATGAAACCTTGTGCGACAAATTGTGTTTTGTACTACACAATTTTATTTTTCTCACTACGATTTCGTATAAATACTTACTTATATTCAATAAGCATTATACCCTTTACTTTTTGGACAACAGGTCCAAATACATCTCGCTTCACTAGCGAGTTTAAATCAGCTTTAATAGTTGTTTTCTATTTTAGCTAATCATTTCTATGTCGACATTCTTCTACAATTTTTGGTTCACTTTCTTCGTTACTTCTAGTAATGTCAAGGGCCATCATATATGAAAATATATTATCGACAACAGTTTTATTTCTATTTAGAATTTCTCTAGTACTCATGAAATATAGTAAGATCTCATTAATTTCATGTACATGTTCCTTTACAGAGGAAAACATTTTATGAAACACCTCTTCAAATTTCAAGAGGTATTCTTCAGGAGTATTCTTTTTAGGAGGTTCATTTTCAGAAGGTTTGTACTTTTCAAGAGTTTCCTCTTCAGGAAGTTTGTATTTTATACAGAAAGTTTTGATAAAATATTAAAAAGCTTTACTATAATATATATATATATATAAACTTAGTATAAGTGAATTAAGTGTTTAGTCGTACAACAGATACATAATAAATATTCAGTCATATAATTTATTTCAAGAAATGATGTGAAACTAATAGGACGTAACTGGTGATTTATTAACAAAAACTCATTATTTAGCTCAATCACTATAAGACAAAATATTTGTTCAAAATATTTGTTGAATTTTTACTCTCGATATTGCTACTGTAGGAGTACATTCGAGATATGAAAAATAATATATGTCTTCTTTTAAAAATGTTATCATCACTGACATTCTCACTACATAATCTTAATATTGAGATGATTTTAAAGAGTGTAGAGTTATAACCTCTATCATTTTTAAAATCTTACAACTTCAAGTGCAATAAGTCATAATGAACTTTTGAGAGGATTACATCTTCTAGTGCTCATATTTCTCACTTAAATCATTTCGCAAAGTAAGAGAATTTTTCACTGTGAGATACACAGCATAGTCCTGCAGGTTCATGTGATTTTCTTCTTTGATTGTATTTCTTAAGTTCATCATATTTAAATATAGATCATCAAGGATCCTAGATAAATAACCTTTTTCAAAAATATCAATAGTAATAAATTTAAATTTGATAAGATTTGACATTTTCTATATATATAAATCAAAAAAATAAATATGTGGATCTAAAAAATATATTCACATAATCATGAGAATAAAAGTAGAATTTTGATTAAATAATATTCAGCAATATTACCTTTTATATTTATCTCGAAAACTGTAAATAATATATTAAAAAACTTACTTGAAGTAGAATATTACTAATTTCAGTATCGATAGAATTTCGTGCTGATAACGTACTATTAAACTAAATAAAAAATTACTATTGCAAAAGAATTATAAAAAAAAATATTTAGAACTTTTAAAAATTGAATTTTTCTTCGTTCTATATAAATTTTCTTATAAATTATAGAATGATCGAAGTTTATATATATAGCCATTAATTACTGTACAAAACTTCACAATCTTGAAGGGGTCATTCATTAACAAAAAAATAAAAAAAATAAAAAAATAAAAAATAAAAAGAAAGAGAGGGGTCTTGCGCCCCCTTTCTTGACGTTGATAACAAAACCAATCTTCTTTTCTTTTTCCAGGCATTTCGATTCTATATTATTTCTCACCTTTAATTATTGATGGCCCCGCATGCCCAAGTGGTGGTCAAGGGTCACCCTATGTGGCCTTTCTCTCTGTATGTATTTTTTATGGATCAGATGGCTGTTTGAATTACAGGAAAAAAGATCCTCCATATATAATTTTATATTAAAATAAAATATAATTTACAACTACATTAAACTATGTCACAATATTAATTTTATTGGATATGATCTATGTTTAAACCATACATTTCATACAGTATTTTGTCAATTATAAGGTTCTCCCTTTCAAAGAAGAAAGTAAGATTCATTCATTAATTTTTATAGTCTCTCAATATTGTATATATATCGTAACAACTCAAAAAATGTCACCTTTTCTAACTTTCTACTAAGAATTTTAGAGTCCGAGTGAATCTAATTTTGTATAATTATATTAAGTGTAACTATAATCTTTATAAACAAATTTTGGACTATTTGGTGGGTCGTCATATCTTTTGCTTCGATTCCGATTTAAGATCCTCCCGTACAAAGGCAGCAACATGGCAAAATAAGGTAATTCAATTGGTCCTAAAGTCACGCGGTCCCCTTGTAGTTTTAACCAAATGGAGCTTGCCGTTGTCAGTAATATGCATCTGAACCAAACAATAACTAGAAATTGATTTACAAAACCCAAACTTAATTCCATGGGGTGGGGCGACTCTAAAATAACTTACATTTTTTTCTAAGTTTTTGTAATATCAGAGTTTTAATTAAAGATCAAAAAATAAAATGCTAGAAACTAACAGTTGTATTTTTCCTTTTCTAAACCCATAATTTTTGTCTTACCTTTGTATTCCTTGCATCTATTCATTTAATTATTCTTTTTTACTCATTTTAAATACTTTTCTATCTACTATTAAACTTTTAATATTTATCATACATTAATTGCCAAAATGACACCAACCCCCAATAAAAAATGTTAAAAAGGTTAAAGATGAAGAAAATTCATTTATAGATAATACGAGAAGTACTTTTGTCACGTATTAAAAATGCAAAATTAAATTCACAATGTGATATTCCTTAATGTGATATGTTATATTATAAAATTATTTTTATTATAAAAATATAGATTATATAAAATTATCTAATTTTGTGGATTTACTTTTTAGTAATCACATTGTATCTGTAATGCAATTGCTATAATACTCATGTCATAATATAAATAGGAAAATGCTATTCTTCTCGCTAGGGGTTAGGGTGGACATTTTCTATTTTATTTTTTCAATTTTTCTACTTAGAGATTAAAAAAGTTTTCTTAATGATGTGAATTTTTTTATTTTTTTTAAAATATTTAAAAGTTTTAAAAAATATGAATGTAAAAAAATTACAAAACAAAATTGTAAAATACACTAGCGGGAGTAGGGCTGTAATAATAAATCGATAAACTAAAAAATTAACCCAAACCAATGGATCCGGTCTAGTCTGAAACCGGTTATTTTCTTTTAAAAATGGCGAAATCCAATCTGGGACCGATTCTACACTTTTTGAAATTGGATCGAACCGAATTGGACATGTCCACATATTTATACATATTTTTAACTAAGTCTTAATATTATATATAATAATTTTTCTATTATGTATAATATAAATTTTAATTATTATATAAAATTTTAATCTTAAATATATAAATTTATTTGGTTTAAAATATAAAACATATATAATATATTAATTACATTTTTTTACCTAATAATTTCTAAATATATTATTTGTAATAAATTTGCATTTTATTAAAACTGAAAAATCGGACCGAAACTGATAAAATTAGAAGTACTGGTTTAGGAGAGTAACGGGCACGGATCAGTCTTTGAAAATGCAAAAAGTACCAGTTCAGTCTCAAAATTTGTCCATAATCGAAACGGTTACACCTTGAGCGGGAGCCCGCAGTAGGAGCTGTAGAGCTACCCATTTTGAAAATAATAAATTTATTCATCATGGACTTATCATTCTATTATGTGACATTAGATGATGAATAATGTTAGGGACAAACGATGGAGACAAACAATGAACAAATATCAATTGCTATATCATAATAAACAAAATATACTGTTTTCATTTTTTTTAATTTTGGATCCATTTCTTCATTCCTCAACTCACATATATAGTGTAACACACCGTAGATATCAAACATTATAAATTATCAGTTAACGTTTGTCTCCCATTTATCTCTAACATTTATCTCTAACATTTTAATTATATGATATGCTCATAAGTAAAATATAATAAATAATCTACAATTATGAAGCATTTCTTTCTATACTTATTTTGTTTTATTTTTTACTTAATAATTACACAAATATTTTTTTTATTTATGTTATGAATTTTACATTTTTAAAATATTTAAGAGTATTTTAAAATAGGTAAAAAGAGCGACAAAAATTGAGCAGTGCTATATCTATTGCAGATGTAGCACGAGTTGGTCCTGAGAAGGGCAAGTTTTTGTTTTAATTTTTAATTTTTTTTCTTTTTTAAATATTTAGAAATGTTTTTTTAACCAAAGTCATTATATTATTAAAAAATATTTATTTAATTATTAAATAAAAATAATAAAAAAAATATTTGGAGACATTCTCGAGATAAAACAGTAGAGAGACAAATAAAGTTATAAGGATATTTGAAAAATATGTTTTAGAATTTGAAAAAATTAAATTATTTTTTATAAAAATTAAAATATATATATAATAAGTTATTAAAATATATATAATTAAAAAAATAATAAAAATTAAATTATTTTATATAAAAATTAAAAAAAAATAAAAATTTATCTATATAAACAAAACCGGACTTTATTAAAAAAAAAATACACTTCTCAGACCCAAATTCGTTCGCTGGGGGGCCACCGCTTTTGTGGTAACTTGTCGATGGCCTTTGCCTTTGCATTTCCATGATCTTGTGAGTTGTGTGAGCAAGGCCTGAAAAGATAAAAGAAAAGCAATTTTCATTTCTACTGGAAGTGGAGTGTAGGGGTTCTTGAGCGAGCTTTTTCTGGTATTTTGATGGCTAGCGCTCTTGCCAAACTAAGGAAGCACTTGGGTTTTTCAGGAAAGACAAGTGCCTCATCCCTGCCTGGAGAGCTATGCCGCCGATTTTCTCTTGGTGAAATCAAAACAGCAACTCACAACTTCAATGAAGAATTAGTTGTCGGTTGGAGTGGCTTTGACCGGCCTGTTTATAAGGTTTTCATCAAGGGTAACTCCCGGCCTGTGGCGATAAAGCGCTTGAGCCCGAGTTCAGGGCAAGGTGAAGAAGAGTTCAGGAAGGAGACTCTATTGCTCTGTCAGATTCGACATGTCAACCTCATTACATTAATCGGATACTGCAACGATGAGAGCCAGATGATCGTCGTCTACGATTTCATGGCCAACAACAATCTCCACCACCACCTTCACGGCACCGACAAGGCCCCCCTGCTGTGGAAACAGAGGCTCCAGATTTGCATCGGAGCGGCGCGTGGCCTGCACTACCTACACACGGGCTTGAGGCACCCAGTTATCCACTGTGACGTGAAGCCGAGCAATATTCTTTTGGACGATAAATGGGTAGCCAAGGTTTCAGATTTCGGGTTCTCCACACAGGTTTTGAAATATAGAAACCGAAACCTCGTAGTGGACAAGGAGGTTACCTGTGGGCGGTTGGATCAGGAGAACATTGAGGCTACTAGGATATTCGGTACGTATGGATATGTGGCTCCGGAGTACGTAACGCACTTGCACTTGAGTGAAAAAACCGATGTGTATTCCTTCGGCGTGGTGCTCTTGGAAGTATTATGTGCCCGAGAAGCTGTGGAATTCAAACTGGAGAAGGAGCAAAGGGTTTTGACCCTCTGGGCCCGAGAATGCATTAAGAAGGGAAGCATTTATCGTATCATTGATCCCTATCTGAAGGGGAAGATAGCTCCTGAATGCTTCAAGGTATACGTGGAAATTGCGATGACTTGCTTGCAGGATCTGGCCATCCACCGGCCTTCGATGGTAGATGTGGTGGACAAGCTCGAACTTGCACTGGAGCTGCAAGAGAAGGCGGATGCCGAGAGGTAAAAAATGATCAGTCGGTCAGGTAGTCAGGCATGTCGTCGAACTCGGGTCCTATCACCTACAGTAATAAATAAAATGGAAGATAAGGAGATTTAGATAATTGAGTTGAGATCTAGAAAATTAATTGAAATAAAAATAAAAATTTAAATAAAATAATAGTAGAATATTATTTTTAAGTATTATTATAATTTTAAATTTATAAATAAAAATAAAAATAAAATTATTTATTACATCTTGTCTGAAATTTAAAAACTTTTGTCTTAATTAGATGATCATGCAAGCATTTTTCTAAAATAATGTAGTTGCAGTAGTTTAGATATTTGTTGGGCTTTGGAAACTAAAGAAAAATACATTTCTAAACTTTTGTAGATTTGAAATGAATGAAGGAGGCTTCCAATTTTTAGATGAAGAGGAAAAAGCATTTCTAAACTCTTGCAACTTTGAGTTCAATGAATTAGGAGGCTTCCAGCTTTCAGATGAAGAGGTATACCTTTAAAGGTATATACTTAACAGTTTTGAGATGAAGAAGGCAATTTTCATGATGATCAAAACTTGCTTAGGAAACCAGGCTTTAAAGATGGGGATCAGTACACCTGTAAACCTATATTGATCTATTAATGTGGGATGTTGGGATGAATTTTAAATTACATTTTTTTATTTTTTTATTTTTTTATGATGAATGAATGATATTGTTGAGAATATTTGAAACATATGTATGTAAATGATTAATTTATGATATTGGATGCTTAGAGCTGCATCCTGATCAATAAATTAGCCAAAACCTAAATCCATCACATATTTAGCTATTAGGCCACAAAATATCATCATAATGGATTAGTTAAAATTCAAATATTTGAACTTTAGTTACAATATTAAATGTCAAAATAATTTTTAAACTTGCTAGTTACTGTAAATAGATGAAATATATATTTTATTATTATTTTCTTTTCATTTTCTCTCATTTAATTTTTAATTTTTAACTTTTATGTAATATCATCTCAATTCATCTCAGTATCATTTGATACTGAGCCTAATTTGTTAATATCTAATTATATAAATGATAAACATGTATTGCTTTTCACCACACCATATACAAGAATATTTTAAAAGGATGGATATTTTTGTAAAGGAGGGGTATTTCTCCGTTATGGTGATCCGAAAACGTGTGGGCCAAGCTTGGACATGGCAGCAAATGGTACTGTTTGCGGCGATATTCCAGTGGCCCAGATAATAGCCTTGCGACGTGAATAACACGTTATATATATGGAAATTTTTGGCAGTGTGAACGTTAACAATAATGATTATATGTCTGAACCGTCCCAACTGCCCTCAAACAACTGCCCATCACAGCTGATATATATTAGCGGTGACCTTGACTTGGAAGAAGATAATAGGCAATAATTTCGTTGCAGACACGCATTCAACAAAGAGATGTATTTATTTGCTTTTAATTGGGTAGGCACAGGTCAAGTCAAGTCAATTCAATTCAATTTACATGCTTTCAACCCACACCACAAGGTACGTCTCTGTTCGATGTTTGATTTCATAGAAATATCGAGTTTGATATTGAAAAAAATGAAAGATTTGTTTGGATATTAAAGTCTTTGAAACCGAGTGATATTGGATTATTACTTTGTCCATCAGTGGTGGAGTAAGAAACTTAAATTAGGAAGTCAAGACTAAAATAGAATATATAAAATATTTTTATTTTATTTATATATAATTTTGTATGCAATGTAAAATAATTTGATATAACATATGTATTAAAAAAGTATATAATATAATAAAAATTTATCATCATAATCAAAATATATTAAAAATACATTAAAAATCATTCAACTTCTTTTTTATTTTTATTTTTATGTATAATAAAAATATATCATTATGTTATTAAATTATTTTATTTTATATAAGATTTATTTTATTTTTAAATTAGATTAATTTTATAGAGAGATCAAAATAATTTTTAGAAAAAGACTACATAAAATAAAATTAATATTATCTTAAAAAATTATAAAATAAAAATCAACACTTTTTTCTTTAAAAAATTATATTTTTTTTATTTTTTTTTTAAATAGGGATAATGCCCGTAGGGAAAGGGGGCATGTAAAGTGTTTCCCTCTCCCTGTCCCAAGATGGTTCTGCCACGGTTTTCCTGTGTCTCTCTATAGTTACTAATCATGTAAAGTGAGCTTGGGTGCTTGACGCGGGAATAAAAGGATCTTTTCCTACCTTCATAATATATATATATATATATATATATATATATATATACACGCACACACACACTAGTGTGACCGCAACGTACATTACACGTTTATCTAGTTGCAAAAAAAAGAGAAAAAGTATCATATGTTATACAGTTAAAAATGAGTAAGTCGATGAATAATTATGTCATATATTTTATCCCTTTTAACTTTTCTATCATTCTGAATAAACACAATCGTAAAAAAAATTCTTTCAATATATACATATATATGATAGATATACTATACATATACATACATATCTAATTCTTTCATATTTTCATTGATCGATATATGCAACAAATGCGAAAAAGAGTCAAAACCTGGAGATGACTTGCTACGTTATGCCTCGTTAAACCTTCCACTTTCATGAGCTCTACTATCCGAGAAGGAATGGCTTGATCGATACCTAGTTGGTCAACTGCCCGCACAAACTTTTTGTGCAGTTCTTGTGTCCAGTCTATCTGAAACCAAAACATAAAGACACCAAATTATACTCTTATCATCATTTACCATGCCCAATAGTGATCCTAAAAACACGCACAAACTTTTTGTGCAGTTCTTGTGTCCAGTCTATCTGAAACCAAAACATAAAGACACCAAATTATACTCTTATCATCATTTACCATGCCCAATAGTGATCCTAAAAACAATGCAAATTAGGAATAACTTTTCCTACAAGAGCACATCGGGGACTAATCATGAAGATACGGCAAATGGAAAAAGAAGGCACAAGAGAAGGATATGATAGCCATTGTGCAAGCAATGGGTGAACTAACGATGACACCAAGTAACATACGCAGGCTTTTTGATAAGTTAACAGTTTTTTCTTATTTTTATTTTTACAAGTAATCAAAGATTTTATTAAAAAAAGGTAAAATATCTAGCTCAAGAACACAAGTGGTATACAAGAAAAATTTTATTAGAAGTAGGAAAGAGACAAGAAAGTCATGGAAGTTCAATCAACTACAATCTACAGAATCCAAGAGGAACAAAGTATAAAAAAAGAAAGTTTTTAAGTTCCTCCAACATCTGCTAGGGATCCTCAAAACTTCTGAAAGCTCTGTTGTTATATACTTTTGAGTTGATTGCAGCATTGCATTTTGGTTAAAAATCTAAATTCCAAAACCATAAGTTTCAAACATGCAAGAAAAGAACATTCTCTACTCGCTTGACAACAACAAGAAAACTTTGCTATGTGAAAATCATATATTACGTTGAAGAGTATGATAAACCAGTATTAAAACAGCTACTTGAAAAATCTAAGGATCTTTTAAGATTAAATATCAGTTGTTTACTTCTCATGCGTTATCAATTACACCAAGCTGAAAATAAATGCTAAAATAGACACATTAATACCTACAACCAATTCAAGGTCCTTTTATGAACTGAGAGGATCTTTTAAGATTAAATTTCAGTTGTTTACTTCTCACGCATTATCAATTACACCAAGCTGAAAATAAATGCTAAATTAGACACATTAATACCTACAAAAAATTCAAGGTCCTTTTATGAACTGAGAATCAAACTCCCAGAAACTAAATAGACAACCATAAGTTGAGAGTACTTCTGTGATTTGAAAACAAAAGGTGAAATCATGTAAAAAAAAAAAAAAAGCCCCAAAACCCAAAGATAAGATCGCATCATTCTGTGTACTGATAATATATGAAAAGGATGGACTTAAAACCTTACCGCCATGCACTTCATCACGGTACTCAGGCAATGGACGTTTGATGTCACTGCAAGAGAAACACATGTTGCTTTGCATAAGAAATTGTAATTCTATTTTTATATTTGATAAACAGTTTCAGTTAAACATATTGAAAAATATTACAAACAGATATTGTTTAAGGAAAACCAGAACAAAATTTAATGGATTAAACAGACAGGAAAATGAGGAAACTATAAGAACTAAAATATAGATTAATATTTTGTCAAAAGATTAAAAATCATTTACATGGAATGTACTGCTTGGAATTAATTTCTAAACTTACTAATGGTAGGCACGTCCTTGGAAGTTTCAAGAAACTTAAAGTTTCCATGGTTGTTGCTTGTACCCAACTGTTACAGCATTTTAGCATCAGCAAGACATACATAGTCGGGACCAATTAATGCAACACAACATAAAAGGTTTAATTATCTTGATGGCAAGGAAGCCATTACGTTAATGCAGTTGGATCATGTATCAGGATGATGCTATTGATAAAATGAGATCATGGAAGCATGTATACCCATAGATTCAAATATATTCTTAAAAGGGAACAGTGGAAATTATTTTCCTTCTTGAATGTTTTAAATATCTGATAACAGTTTTTTTTTTCTATTAAGCATGTCATGTTTGAAAAGAACAGAAAAAGGAAAATTTGTAATGTTATGCTGCCAACAAAGGTTATTTACCTCAACAATAGCAACATGAAAGCTTTAAGGCTTGTTTACAATTGCTGTCAGAGCTTCATTCTCATGGCAGAACGTAGTAACTGTAGAAGAAAGGTAAGCATGTCACATATATGTAACACGCGCACGAAGACAAAAGGAAAGAAAAACATATGAAGGTAGACAGAGAAACATGAGAATCTTACTAATAAAGATAGACAGAGAGAGCTAAGAATTTCACTAAGATCCAATTAACATAATGATGGATAATTGCTTGTTCCTTTTTTTTTTTGTTACTTTTTCTTTTCCTTTTTTGCTAAAGATGGATGGCTTTTTTGAGAGATCTAAACATTACCATTTTCAAACACACATTCCTCAAATTTACTGATTTTTAACCTTTTCTTAAACAATATCAAAATATCATTGTCAGGAACTAACTATCACAAGCAATTAAAGATACGAAAAGATATATGCAAAAGGCTATCCAGAAATTTTCAAAGATGGTAACATATTAAGTTCGTCATTTGGACCAGATGATACTCATCTAAAAAAAACACTACTCCTACCAAATTTATCTACCTAATTTTATTTTATTTTATTTTTCATTTTACTTAATGGTTAAGGAACTGTTTTTTACAAGTTTAATGATTTTATGTTTTAAAATAAAAAGTAAATTGATTTAAAAAAATATTTGAAGAAAAAAGAAAAAAAAACTCACTTTTCGGTACCCATTTTTTGGTGCGAGTAGCACCACTCTTCATCTTAAAGCCAACAATTGGAGCTGTGTTGGAAATAGCAAGAAATTGATTCCTCTTCAGGATCTTCACAACTACTATCTATTCTTAGATGACTAAAATCCAAACCACATGCTTACAAAAAAAAATCCATATAAAACAAGTCTCTATACCACTGTTTTTATGAATTGCATTAAGCAGATCATTATGCATCTGACAGGAGAAAAAAAATAAGCCAAAAAATCAGAGTGGGTAAAAATAAAGCTGTAACCAAAAAATAATCGCATTGCCACTAACACTCACATTTTTTCGCCACTCATATGACAACAAAAAAGTCAAGTGGGTAAAATTACACAATAAAATGAGAGGATAAAATCTGGAAAAATCAAAGCTTTCATACTTCCAAAGGCATGGCTTGCATGAAAATCAGTTCAACTAAAGGAATTCCAAGTCTAGGGTTTATTACCCTTCTAATTCTCAAAACAATTCTCTAGAAATTATAATGGAGAGAGGTACATACCTGTCTCGTTTTATTTTATGGATTTATCGCAAAGCATAAAGCTGATCCTTAGATTATAAAATCATGTTACTACCTTTAACAATGATACCCAAAGTTACACAAAGCAACAAATGCCTCTCACGCCATTGTAATATTTGAACTGGCCAGTAATAGTAATAACCAATCATTGTTTTTTTGAAGTTTACTCTACCGAATCTGATTGAAATCCTTTGTTTTTTTGTTTATTTTCTCGCAGCACTCAGTCAAAAATTTTATGAAGTTTTACATGTGGGAAGACAGGGTAATGAAGCCAAACATTGATGATACCCTATAATAGTGGAATACTTGTCCAGATATGATGTTTAAACGGATTTTATTGGATGCTGCTCATTAATTGTGTTGTTGCATTTATTTGAACATCATTGGTTAGACAGTGGACTTTCTCTTGTAATCTGTACACTGTATTTCCAGTTTGAATGAAGTTTTACACATGTTATTGAAAAACAAAGTATAAAGACATGATTCCGAAACACCAGGAAATCTGAATTTTCTTTAACTATAAATCTATTTTCTTTTTCGATTTTTAGCATAATTATAACATAAGAAAAAAAATACCTGGTGAAATGAAACGACACCGGAGCGAAACCTGGAGCGCTCACCTTTGTCGCACTTGAGGGACGACCAACCCGCCGGGAAGCACGAGCTCTCGCGTCACGGTACGGTCCAGCTCGATCAATCTCGACTCGGAAGGGCCCGACTTGCTCGACAACAGGCTGAAATCGTTGCAGAGATCGTAGCCGAGGCCGATCGCTACGAGAGCTTTGTCGGCCGCGAATTGGGGGTTCAGGGGAGGGCCGCTGTAAGCCATTGATGCCCAGTCCCAAAAAAACCCTAGCATAGAGCAGGGTGCAAAGGCGCCGATCAAAGGTAATGGACCTATTACTCCCTTTCTCCGATGTAAAAGGGATTCATGCCCTGGCCTTTGATCGGTGAGAAGGAACGGACCGAGAGGGAGAGAGCTCGGGAGGGAGGGCTGAGAACGAGAGAGAGGTTTGAAATTTTGTGAGGGAGGGAGAGCTGCTAACGGTGGAGCTCACGGTGGAGCTCGTCTGTTGTCCGGCCTGCTCCGCAACTGCTACGGAGGCAACCGACGCGAGGCGACAGAGAGAACTCGAGTGAGATAGCCGAGGCCCGAAGTGATATTTTCCATGTTCGGCAGATAGATTGAGAACTCGAGAGACGGAGAGAGGATTTAGAGGAGAGAGAACTCGAGGGCTGAGAGAGAGAAACTACTCAGTATCATTTGTCAATCAGTGATTTAAAATCTTCTTATATAAATCTCATTTGTCATATATGTGAAACTTATATGGGAAATTCAAAGTACAACAATCGGCACCCCTTTTCCTGTCCAACCAAACCTTTATTTCTCAAATTCTAACAAATTTTATTTGTCATTTGTCACAAAATTTTTAAGAAATATTTCGCACTCAATCTTTCCATAACATGATTCCTCTCTTTTTCAAAAAAAAATCTTCTTTTTTAAAAATTCTAAATGATGATTTTCTTAATGTATCAAGTGTTCGATGGATCAAATCTCACGCTCTCTTAAACACTCGTTACTTAAGATATGGCCAACCACCATCCATCTTGGTGAGCCTTTTGGGCCATGTTTTACTATTTTTAGACCTACTTTTATATTCTTCTTTTAAGAAAGGCTTAAGTTTAGTCCACACTTCTTTATAAAAATAAATATAAAAAATATATAATATTCATTTTAAGCATACACCAAAATTCTAATAAGAGAAAAAATCTGGATTGTCACAATTATGCAACTATTTTCCTGACATTCTGTAGTTGCAATTTAAATATCTATCACGCTTTGAGAACTAAATAAAAATATACATTTTTAAACTCTTACAACTTTGAGATCGATAAAAGATACAGCTTTTAAATGAAAAAGCATAAGAATCCTTTCATGATGATTCAAGACGGGTATATATTTAACAATTTTGAGATGAAGAAGACAACTTTCATGATGATTCAAGACTTGCATAGGAAATCCTTGTTATACTATAAAGATGGGAGTACACCTATAAACTTATATTCATCTATTAATATAGGATGTTAGGGTGAATTTCAAATTTTACATTTTTTGATGAATGAATGATATTGTTGGTGATATTTAAAACAACTATATGTAAATGATTAATACATGACATTAATATATTGATCTATTATGTACGGTCATGTATCTGATGAGAGACTATAGATGTTTAAAAAAAAAAACAAGCTGAAATGGTATATATACTAAAATAGGTGAAAAAAATTGTTATTCCAGCGAGCTCATTTTAGGCAGCAAAAACTCGATTCTCATGGAATTAATACAACACAAATACGTAAAACGGGCTAGCAAAACACCAAAAAATAAAAATATTTTCTACGAAAGTACATTGCCATAAAAAATACAACTAACTATTTATAGCGAAATTATGTCGACACAAAAGGTTGTTTGCAACCAACAATAGCGGCAACTTAGTCGCCGCTACAAGTGTTATTCAACAATTTCATAAAGCGTGCAAAACTTGTCTCCAAAAAAGATCCAGTTTCACGGCTATTTTGAGTTTTGACACGGTCAGAGTAGGGGTGTTCATCCGGGTTGGGTTGTACCCGGCCCGGTTTAAAATTTTATTTATTTCTTAACATTTTTAAATTTTTTTAAAAATATTTAAGGAAATTTCGAATTCGGCAGATTTGGGAATCCGGAACCCGGATAAACACCCCTAGGTCAGAGTGCCTATTTCTGAAGGAATCTAAGCACATTTCTGGTGAATGTGTGTGCCAGGAAAAAAGAGTGTTTTCGACTATGCGAATTGACGCTGTGATTTTTTTTCCTCACCCAGCAACAACGACTCCATAGTGACTATAAAAAATTGCCATAAATATATATATTTTTGTAGAGTTTATTGTATTTTGTGGAGAATTTGGATCACTGAAAAAACTGACTTTTCTTGTAGTGCATGAGATGAGATGAACTAAATTATCTTTTGTATCCAAACCTCCCTTATAATTACTGTGCTGAGTGTTATTTTCTTGTGTTGAATAAAATAGCCCATTTGATTTTTTGTTAAGACATATTGGCCGTCTTAAGTAATTCTGAATTTCTGAATTCTTATGCTATCAACTTTGATAATTTTAATGGTTTCCTTGGTAAATTATCACCTGTTAATTATCCCATATGAATAATGTTGGATATAATTATTAATTGTGTAAATATTTTATATTCTCTTTAAAAAAAAAAGTAGAGTTTGTCATAAAAAAGTAATTTTATATATATTTTATATTTACGCACATATTTTTAGAAAAAGTGCGTGAAGTTTAGGTACTGACTACAAATATCATTTTTCATTCTTTATAATTTCCATTTAAATTTCAGTAATTTATGTCATACGGAAATAATTGAACTCAATTAATATAATATATATATATATATATAAATATATTTAATGTAATGTTTTGTAATTCTTTGTCATCATCTGAACTTTTGGAACAGCTCAAAGGGACGAGGTAGGATTGTAAAGTTTGGGTCGATCCTCTGTTAAACTTGCAGTGCCATCCTGCAGTACTTGAAGCTTTGGCTCATAGTTGCAACAACATCTTAGAAAGGTATAAAGGTGGTGCAATTCCTGGTTTAGCCCTATTTTCAAAGAAAAACGTGAGATGCAGCTCCTTTGAGGATGTGATCTTATAGCCCTGGAGGAAATTCAAAAGCTACAAGATACTGTGATCACAATTGGACAAGGTTAAGCCAAATTCCTTAATTTATTATCTATTTCGTTCCTACAATGCTATCATGTCAACAATACAGACTTCATAGAAGTCATTGAGTGTAATATTAAGTTCATTTTCAGTCTAGATTAATCTTGAAATGTCAACTATTACATGAAATATTGAAACTGACTTTTGGATTCTCTCTTCCGAATAGAATGAATTAATTAGAAGATGAGTTAATATTTAAACTCATCTCGATTCAATTGGACTTTATAAACAGTTCAAAATAGATTAGAATACCTTGATGAATTGAGAGTCAAGTTCTAATGAAGCTAAAATTATTGGACTTAAATCATATATCTTACAGTTGATTAGGTGATTTGGCTGAAACCTTCAAAAATGACTTAATTAGGTCTAAGTTTTAGCTGACATGAATAGTACTCATAAGCAGAGAAGAGTTGCAGATCACAGTGCTCTGTTTTGTGTTGCTTGGGTTTGATGCAGTACAGCAGATGAATGTTAATGTAAAAGGAAAGAAACGGTTTTTAACACAAAGAAAGCATTGCAGGTGGAAAGAAACGGCTTTTAACACGAAGAGATGTTGTTGCATCTTGTTTTAAATGAAGGGCCCCCCTCTGTTTCCACTAACATCAAGATTCCCTGCTCTCCTGATTACTAACCTTGGAGACCACATTCAGAATTCTTACGTAAATCAGAAGGAAACATTTATGAAATAGTAAATGTGGGGTAGAAAGAGAGATATTTAATGCATTAAACTAGTCAGTTCAGAGCAGAATTTTAGTGTAATGTAGTTTTTCTTGCTTTCCTAGTCCTAGCAGTTGGTCTTTTTCACACCACAAGAACAAGAAAAAGTGCATTTTTCGACGAATTTGAAATCGCCCAAATAAAAATCGTTGTGTTTGTATTATTTGAGGCAAATTTTTTTTTTTCACCACATAGGTTTAATAGTTGGGGCAATTATAGCTAGTTTTCCGGCAAATCAAGATTATTGTGGCGAATTTCTTCATTGCAATAAAGGCTTTGTTTCAATTTTCATTTTGCAGCGAAATGTATCGCCGCATTAACAAATTTCGTGTTAATTGCAGTGAAATAAATTGCCGCAAAGGGTTTAATAAACCCGCCAAACAAACATATTTCATTTATTTCCCCCCAGCCTTCGAGTTTCCCCCCTCCCCATTCTACCCGACTTCACCATCTCCGGTCCCCAAATATTGGTTTAAACCCTTAGCAAAACGCCGTTCACTCCACGGAAGGAAGAGACGATTTCAACAAGGCTACAAGTTCATGGAGACGACGAGATGAGAGTTTGAGCAAGAGTAAGGGTTTAAATTTGAACTTTCAATTTTATCCAAAATCTCCAGATACGTAAGTGTTCCTCCACCGAAGTTGGTGTTCTTGGAGCTCGCTGCCTCCGATTCCGCCATTTGCTTGGTTACCTCCGATATGGTGTTCTACGATTTAGGATTTAGTGTATGTATTTCTTAAATTCCGGTATTTTCAGTTTTTGATTTATTATCATAAGTATCTAAATAAATTAAATTGAGTTTGAATTATGTTTGTTTTGGTTTTGTATGTAGGAGTATGTAAACATTCAGGGAGTTCTTGTTGAAAGGCATGCAGCTGAAATGAAAGGTATGCAGCTGAGTTTTCTATTTTCCTTTGATGTTTCCCACTACCATTTGGTGAAACCATAAGCTTCTAATGTCCCTTGTTCTACCATGGCTAACAAATAAAAGTGATGGTGATGAAAACTAAAGGAAATTAGCAATGCTGAAGTATAAAAAGTAGATCTGAAATGTATGAAATGCTTACTGTGGCAAGCATTGATTCCCTCTGTTTTCACTTGCTTCTAATGTTAAAAGTTCTTAAATCTGCAACTATAACTAAAGAGTTATCATATAATAGTCACACCACACTTAAAGAAGAAAGAAAGAGGATTTGTTTAAGAGAGAAGGCCATAAACCTTGGAGCTTAGAAGGTTGAGGTATGAAACCTGAAAAATCTCTTCTGCAGCTATTGCATATTTCTGCTTAAGTATAAAATCACTTGCTATTGTTTCTGTCTTAAGTTAATTATGTACGCACTGAGTAATTGATGTTTGCTTGAGAGCATTCTGACATTTCGATACCCCTGAGGCTGAAACCATATGGCACCGAAGGCTTTTAAAGTGTAACTGTTAGTAACATTCTCTTTCAATAATCGTGAGCCATGACTAGATATAAAACGTGCTTTGTTTATAAATTCACCTTATAATAAAACTTTTGTTAAGAGTATAAAAGTTTGCTCGTTTGTTATAGAATCATAGATGGTATGTAAAAAATCTAAAAGCTCGCTTATTATCTCCTCCAGATTATGCTTGATGACATCTTTCATTGAATAATATTGATACATTATCACCTCTACATTTTGTTTATTTGATGGAAGTAAATATTTCATTATGAACCGTATAGTGTCTCTTTCACCTTGGGGAAGTATTGTATAATAATCTAGGGCCCATTTAAGAAGCAGGATATTTTCCTTTCAACTCAAATGTAGTTTTTTTAAGATATTTTGTTAGCATTGACTGATCTAATTAAAGAATGTCGTTCGGTATTTTTTTTTTCTTTTGTTGGGGGGATGGCTCCCCTACCCCAAAATGTTGGTCCACCCCTGATGCAGAGCTTTTATTATTATTATTATTATTATTATTGCTTTTTTAGTTTTTTCCTGCGTATGTGCTTCAATTGCTTCCCCCACTTGTATATGTAAGCACTACAGTTCCAAAGAGTACCATGTTTTAACATTAATTTCAAATTTGCTTTTCTATAATAAGAGACATGTGAGGAAGTGAATATACATGCTCTTTTTATTCGGGGTACATAAAAAAAAAATACTTGTTGAGTACTGGAGAACCAGAAGATTTTACCAAATGACATTCGAATCTTCAGATTTTTCTACACAGCAAGGGTGTGCGAAGAGATCTAAATTTTGCCCTAGCAAGACAAACTGTAAGAGCCGACTTATTGTAACAAGCACAAAAGCTAAAAAGTCCCAAAAAGTTTCCTTTAATTTCCTCTTTAAACAACGGGGAAAGGACATGGTTTTTACCATTTTCCCTCTCTTATCGCTATACACACATGCAAAGATGTTTAATATGATAAGCATAACTATGCACTCTAGAAACTACAAATTAAGTTTCTGCTGCCAATTCTTGCAGTTAATCAATTATAATTTAACCATTAAATTCTTGAGAATAATTAACTTGAGAATTGATAATGGTAGTGTGGCAAACTTGATTTTACTAACTAACCTTTGGTTTACAACTAGACACCTATCTATCTCCCCAAACACAAATGATGTCAAAATCCAGTTGTAGAGTGAGAGAGATTAATTATTGCTCGTGTGCTGTGACAAACAAACCAACAAAACACGATCAAAAACCCAATATCGAATGCAGATCAAGTGTGAAGTATGCCCCATGAAATTTCTTTGAGATTTTTTCGATTAATGACTTGTACTTTGTCTACATAAATTAAAGTTCCACAATTTACTTATCTCTACATATTCTTCTCTTTAGATGGACAAAAATTGGATGAATTTGGATGACAGACTTGGGTTACTTGCATATGCTGAAGGTGTTAAGAATTTCTTCATAATGGCACGAAACCATTCTGTGGCCAGTGATCGTATTCGGTGTCCCTACCATAGATTCTTAAATAATTTCCACTTGTCTACATTTGAGGTTATAAAGTGAATAAATCCATATTACACTAAGTGGATATTTCATAGAGAGGAGGAAACACTCTCCATCATTGACGACGATCTAGATGACGATCCTGGGTTGGAGTTGAAGATGGGTCTATTGATGACATGGACCATATGTTAGATGACATACGGGCAGGTACATTCGGAGATGCACCCGAAGACAACATCACATCACCCACCCAGCCATCAATACCACAACCATCCTCAAACTCAACTTTTAACCAATTACTAGAGGATGCCCAACGTCCTTTATTCAACAGCTGTACAAAATTCTCAAAACTCTCATTCGTTGGGAAGTTGTTACACATCAGAACACTCGGCAGTTGGTCAATAAAGTCTTTCGATATGCTCCTAAGCCTTCTACGGTCTGCCTTCCCTGATACTGCATTGTCACAATTATATTAGGAGGCATGGTCATTGGATCGAGGTTTGGGATTCAAGTATCACAAAATTCATACATGCCGCAACGATTGCTTCTTATTCAGGAATGACAATGCCAATCTTAATGAGTGCCCTATATACAAGGCTTTACGGTGGATGCCAAATACATACAGATCATGGTTGATCCCTCAAAAAGTGCTTTGACATTTTCCTTTGAAGCTAAGATTATAGTGTTTATTTATGTTAGAAAAGATAGCAGGTGATATGAGATGGCATAAGGAGCAGCGGGTTACCAAAGAGAGTTATCTTATGAGACATCCTGTTTAACTCTGAGTCTTGGAAGACATTTGATCAATCTCATAGTTGGTTTGCAAGGGATGCCTGCAATGTTATGCTCGGTCTGGCAAGTGACAGCTTCAATCCCTCAAACAATCCGGCTAAATCGTATAGTAAATGACCAGTTATTCTTGTCACGTATAACTTGTCGTCGTGGTTATGCATGAAATACTAGTTCTTCATGATATCCCTTATAATCCCTGGTCCAAAATCACTAGGGAATGATATTAATATTTATTTGCAACCGCTGATTGATGAGTTGCTTGAATTGTGAGAATATGAGGTACCTAAATATGATGCTTCGACTAAAAAAATGTTCATGTTGTCTTATTGTGGACAATCAATGACTTTTCTGCCTACGAGAATCTTTCTGGTTGGTCAACAAATGATAAATCTGTTTGTCCCTTTTGCAACGCTAACACCGATTCTAATTGGTTAAAGTATGGCAGAAAACAATGTTACATGGGACATCAACGTTTCTTACCATCAAATCACATATGGTGAAGCAGAAAAATGTTGTTCAAAAATAGAGAGGATCATCACATGCCCGCAAATTTGGTCGAAGGAGCAAAACTATTAACTGAACTACAAATGCTTGGAGATAGTCAATTCGATAAATCTTGTAGGAAGAGAAAATGCACAGTAGAATAGTTGAATTGGACAAAGAAAAGCATCTTCTTTAAGTTACCTTATTGGTCAACACTATGGCTTCGACACAATTTAGATGTCATGCATGTTGAGAAAAATATTTTCGATAACATATTTGACACTTTAATAAACATTCTTGGCAAAACAAAGGACAATAAAAATTTTCGTCGTTACTTGGAGATAATGGGCTTCAAAAAATAATTACATCTAAAACTTGCAGGTGAACGTGTTACAATGCCACATACATTGTACACATTGCATGGAAATGAAAGGAATAAATTCTGTGAGTAGCTCGATGAGGTGAAATTTCCTGATGTGTTCACCTCTAATATCACACACTATGTATCTATACGGGATTGGAAAATCTCCAGGCTCAAAAGTCATGACTATCATGTTTTCTTGTAAAGACTATTGCCTATTGTCTATTGTATGAGAGAGAGAGAGAGAGAGAGAGAGAGGGGGGGGGGAGGGAGGAATGATATTGCATTGGCTCTTACTGAACTTAGTAGTTTTTTCCAAGAATTGTGCACCTGAACATTGGATATGAATGGCCTATTATAAATTCAACTTGATATCGTCATCATTCTATGCAAATTAGAGATGATATTTTCTCCGTCTTTTTTTGATATTATGGTCCACCTAACTGTCCATTTACCTCAGCGATACTCAGAGGTCTAGTTCAATATAGGTAGATGTACCCATTCGAAAGGTATTTAGGCAAATTCAAGGGATATATTAAAAATAAAGCCCGCTCAGAATGTTCAATAGCGGAAGCTTACATTCACATCGAGTGTTTGACATTTTGCTCGATGTATCTCTAATATCTTGAGACAAAGTTTAATCAACCAGACCACAACATCAACGATGGAGAAGAGTGATAGATTCAAAGTTTTCACTCAAAAACTTTGTCCATTGGGCATAACGAGGTATGTGCAATTAGATGATAAATTTCATTTCTCAATCATATGGTACATGCTAAACAATTGTGCAGAGATTGGACTCCCTTAAGGAGTGATATTGCATTGGATCTAACTGAACTTAGTAGTTTCTTCCAAGAATTGTGTGCCTGAACATTGGATATGAAAGGCCTGTTACAAATTCAACTTGATATCGTCATCATTCTATGCAAATTAGAGATGATATTTTCTCCGTCTTTTTTTGATATTATGGTCTATCTAACTGTCCATTTACCTCAGCAATACTCAGAGGTCCAGTTCAATATAGGTGGATATACCCGCTCGAAAGGTATTTAGGCAGATTCAAGGGGTATGTTAAAAATAAAGCCCGTTCAGAAGGTTCAATAGCGGAAGCTTACATTCACATCGAGTGTTTGACATTTTGCTCAATATATCTCTAAGATATTGAGACAAAGTTTAATCGACCAGACCACAACATTAAAGGTGGAGAAGAGTGATAGATTCAAAGTTTTCACTCAAAAACTTTGTCCATTGGGCATAACGAGGTATGTGCAATTAGAAAATAAACTTCATTTCTCAGCCATATGGTACATGCTAAACAATTGTGCTAAGATTGGATCCTATCTAGAGCAAGCAACCATGACTTCCTTGGGATTTCTTGTAATGACTTACAACCATCCATAATACTTTACTTAATTAACTATTATTTTATTTGGCCGTTTGTGTTCTCCAAATGTAGGGAGCACTACCATAGTTGTAAGGTAGCAAACCCAAATGCTATCAATCGCATGCATCAAGCTAAGTTTCTAACTTGGTTCAAGCAACGTGTAAGTTAGTCTACTTAGAATAAACCCGACCTTGATATGACTAAAATTAGGTTTTCACGATTTGATACAATATAGTATTATAGGTTCAGGATCAGCGTACCAATAACCCACTTCGTGTGTCCACTGATTTGTATGCGTTAGCTTGCAGTCCTGACCGTTGGGTTGTTTTATATGCTGGCTGCATTATCAATCGTAAACGGTTTCATACAAAATAACGTGAAATTTGCCGACGTTCACAAAATTCAGGAGGATTGGTAATTGGTGACCAAGATACCAATAATGTAAACTTTTATGGTGTTATCAATGATGTTGTGGAGTTACATTATATGGGACTTCTTCGAGTGTACTTGTTCAATTGTGATTGGTTTGATATGGATGATAAGAAACGGGGAGTTCGAGTAGACGACCTCATGACTAGTGTTAACATGGATAGGACTTGGTATAAAGATGAATTATTTGTGTTGGCATGCCAGACTTCCCAGTATTTTTACGTTAGAGATATGAGGGCAAAAGGGAACTGGCATGTTGTGCAAACGTATAATAATAGCAATGTGTACGACATTCCACTAACGCTGAGGGTTTTAGACGATAATGATGACGCATTAAGTGACGATGATGCCTATCAAGAAAATGAACAATCATGTGATTACCCACTTTTGCATTATGGGGCATGTCTAGTGTCAACTCCACTTAATAGGATTGATATAGAACCCACTCATATCGATGCACAAGAGCACGTGGAGCCTTCTGGCAATGACAATAATTTGGATGACTTTTATTGATGATGGCATGGTTTCTTCTTATTTCGAAGATGTTTATGGTGATTGAGAATATTCAAATGATGATGACTTATCCACCGATGAAAAGTTTGAGCCAAAATAGGCAACCTACCAACAAATTGACCATGAAGTGTATGATTTATGTATGATTAATCATGAAGTGTACATTTAAAATTACATTTTATTGAATGCATTATTTTATTGGTAAGGTTGGATTATTCATCTAATTCATGTTTGTTATTATTACATCTCATATGGTTCTCATGCGGAGCATCAATGACCTAGGTATACATTTTTTGTAAATTAAGTAATTTCGTTTAGTGTTAGACATGATCCTATTAAGAATGATATGTCGTTTTCACTCAGGTGATCAGAACGGTCGAGGTCGACCTAGAGGCCGAGGGATGCGTGCGAGATATAGGGTTCATCCCATATCTCATGACAGTCAGTCACACGGCTTTCGTATATCAGATCAACATAGCCCAGCATTGGTTGATGAAGGTGGATCATACGACTCTACCCAGTCTCTAAGCCAACCATTGGAGCCTCTTCATGCGGACCCCATTCTGGAGGAAATGCCTAACAGAGCACCTTTGCCGAGTAGAGAAGAAGAGCTAGACACTTGAACCTTGCCAGTTGGTATGTAATAAAAATTGTGTTCACCAGTTGGTATGTAATATCACCTAAACTAATTAGGCCATTGACCAGATATTTTTGTTATTATGTCATACAGGTGTGAATATCCAGACAGACACACAAGTAGTGCAGGTTGAGACATCCAGGCAGGGACGTGGACTCACTAAGATGATAGAATTTGATAAGTTGCATAAACATGGATATGTGCCTTTAAAGATAAATCTTGGAGAAACAGCATCGTGCTGCGAGAATGTAAGGGTGTTTACTACACGAATAACTTGGATAGTTAAACAGCACTGCGACATGAGTTATCCACAATGGAGTGATGTACCCCAGGTACGTAAGGATGAATTAATCATTAAGAAAAAATAAAAAAATAAAAAATAAAAAATAATTTTGTTAATATTCACATTCTTAATCACTAAGTAAAATTAAAAAAAAAAGTATTCCAGTGATTTTATAATTGCTTGAAAAAATAATTAGGAAGCAGAATTAGAAGGCCGTATTTAATAATCGCATAACAACTATTGCATGAATAATTGCTCATAGTGAATTTATTTCCGCAAAAATTATTTGCTGTAACAAATCAAAGTCGTAACTATTTTTCGACAAAAGCAGATTCACTGAGACAATACCTCTATTGCGGCGAACATAATCGCCGCAAAATTGTTTCTCGATCTAGCATGTTGCATCCTATTTAATGGTGAATTATTTAAAATTAGCAGCGACTCTTGACGCCGATAAAATGCTATCACAGCAATTTTGGTTCCACAACACACAAATCTCTCCCTCCTCTCTCTCTCTCTCTCATGAAAAGCTAAGTACTTGAGAGACCCAATTGGAAGAACAATAAAGGCCATGGCTTTTCTTCTACTCAACATCTCTCCCTCTCTTCTTCTCCATCACCAATCAAGGGAAATTTTTTTAATATAATTGTTAACTAATAGAGTACATATAGTTATTGAGTAGAAGAACAGTTTGGCAAAAAAATATAGTCGGATGGGAAATATAGAAATTTGATTTGAGACATTTATATAGAATTTTAGATGGGTTGATGTCTGTGGTTATTAGCATTAACATTACAAGAAATAAGGCCTATTGCAGCGATTTTTTGTCTGTTGCAAATAAAATTGCCACAAAAAGCATGTAATTGCGACGAATTCTAACGTCAACTTTTCCAAATGTTTTATTGCAGCGATTTCAATTCCTATTGCACACGGAGAAACCAGTTGTCGCAAATTTTCTATAATATATTGTGATAAAACAGGAATCGTTGAGAATGAATGTTTTAAGTGACAGGCGCCAAAATGCACTAATTTTAATTTCTATTCCCCCCTTCGATTTTCCCTCTTACATTACTCACAGACCCCAATTCTCCTTCCTTCCCAAATTCGTCTTCACTATTTTTTTGTTTTCTTATTGAAAATTAATTCAAACCCATCATTTTCTGTTGCTAAAAAAAATGTACTTTTCAGTCTCTTTCTCTCTCTTCTCTCTCTCTTTCTCACCCTGAAATAGAGGAATTGGAGTCACCCAGAGAAGATTTGAATGTCCATCCACCTACTCTAAAAACGCCCCCTTCTCTCACTCTCTTTTTCAAGACTCTTTTTGAAGAGCCATTTTTCTGCTCTATGCTTTCTTGGAACGAACTCCCAAAAGAAAGAGCAGAAGAGAAACATCTCTGGTGATTCCCTTGTAATTCACTCACCACATTTTTGCTACCTCTATTTCCCAAATTTGCTCGCAATTTTTTTTTTAATTTAGCTTCATTCTTGTGTCCTTCTGCTTGTTCCATTTGAGTTGAAGCTATGAGTAAAGAAGATTTTGTGATTGTACCATTTTATCTACTTCATTGTTCTTTTCCTTCAAGAGCATTACTTCAGTGTGAAAGGAGAAAAAAGCTCTCATATTTCTTTCTTTATTTTTCATTAAATACTCATCTTCCAAAATGTGTGCACATTTCGTTAATAGGCTTGCATGGTATTTGATTCCATTTTAATACATTTTACCTTTGTTTTATGTTTTATGTTTTTTGGCTTGTTTGTGCATGCAGAAATCTGTTTTCAAAGTGAACATCCATTGTGATGGATGAAAGCAGCAAGTGAAGAAAATCTTGTAAGAAATTCTTGGTGGTTTACTGATTTATTAAATTTAGGTAGGAAATAGAAAATATTATTTGAACTTCGATCCCGCTAAGTTGAATTTGCGTATAATATTTGGGATTTTGTCTTCGGTAAATAAAGGCCGAACTACATAGGGGCAGGGGGAACACGGCCCCCGCCCCCCCTACCCCTATGATTTCTATATATATATATATATTTATGTTAATTTTGAAAATATATATATATTAATTTTGAGTATATGTATATTACTTTTTATGATTTAATAGACTACTTTTCTAAAAAATTATCTCGGGGTAGAGTAATTACTTATAACAAGTCTAAACTCATTTTAAAAAATTATTTCGATTTTATAGAGTAATTACTTATAACAAGTCTAATTTTTTCTTTTAAAAAAAATCTAATTTAAAAATAAAATAAATAAAATACATTTCACATAAATAAAATGATCTAATAACATAATAACATGTTAAATATTATTAAAACAAGGCTTCGCAAAAAAATTGAAAATGAATTTTTAGCAAATAATTATTTGTTTATATTGAAAGAAAAATAGCTAAGAATTTTAATTAAATTTAGTAGTTGATGATTTTGTTTCTTCAAAATAACGTAACTTACAATTTTAGATGTTTTGTGTTTATTTTATTTGATATGTTTGTGTGAGCGTAATTTTTATGTTATTTGAATGATATATTATTCTTGATATATCAAATTGTTCTATACAGCAAAAACAATTTTATAGAAACATAACAAAAAATTTTTTTTTTTTAGTTTTAGTTGTGTTTGGCCCTCCTAAAATAAATTCATGGTTCTGCCACTATCGGTAAAGCAAAACTTATGGACAGATATGTTAAATTCATGCTTGGGATGTTTCTTCAGTTTTGCGCGAGGGCTAGAAGCCCATTTATTTGAATGCTACTTGTTTGTTTAGACTTTATCTACTTCATAATTAAGTGCTATTATGATTGAGAGTTTTGTGGAGGGATCACAAACCTGATCTCGGTTGAGAAGCAAATTTTCGAGAAACATCACCACTATAACCCTTGATCTCCTCCGCATTCAGCCACCCAAAATCTGGACTGGTGCTCTGGTTTCGCACCATCGAAACAGGGGAAGGGCATCCCATCTTGAGCCACGTCGCCACCCCATCCCGTCGTTCACCACCTGCACAGACAGCACCGCGGGACACTTCTTCATCGCTCCATGTCCGTCGTACCCTTCTCGGTAAGCCCTCAATGAGTCCCCTGTTTTAGCAACCCAAAAGCAGAGTTTCCTTCTTCTCTACCGTGTGACACAACCCAACCACCCCTTGGCGTCAAACCTATTCCACTTTTTGCCACCTACATAGACTTTGCCGCCGAGCACCCCCCGTCACCCAAGGTTATAGTTTGATCTAGTTTGATCTCTCGGTAAGCTCCCTTTACATCTCTTTTGTTTCACCGACCACTCTCTCTCATTGTGTTCTTATCTCTCTCTCGCTCATTTCTCTCTTCCATAGAACCTGCCGCCGCTCCCAGCCACGCCGCCGTAGACATTTCACCGTAGTCAACCCATGCTGATATTCCCCTCTCTGTCGCGAGTTATTCTGCTATCGGTGAGTTGTTTCAATCTCATGGTTTTATGGCTTAGTTTCAATTTGTTGGTGTAAGGTTCGGCTTCAACCATGCGTTTAATAGTTTTCACTAAAACACCATACCTTTAAGTTGGTTTTTATATTAAGTACTTTTGGTTTTATAGAAAGGTGTTTTGCTTTCCATGTTACGTAAAGCTTTAGTAGGAAAAATTAAATTCTGATTTTACCATTTTACCGATCTGAGTTATAAACCAAAATGGGATTTTTGAATGTTTATTTCAAACGAGCTCTGAAGTTGACGTTGGGCCATTGTTTTATTATTGTTTTTATTAGAATACCTTGGCGCACTTTTACGTTATTCCAAAGCTTTGTAATAGAAAAATCTTTTGCAAGATTTAAATGATATTATTTAATTTGTTTTTTTTTATTTTTGAGTTTTGAGGGGCGTGTTTAGTAATCGTGTATAGTCTCTACAATTTTTGTCCTCTTGAATTTAAACAAAACCGTGAGTTTTTAAAGCTTCTTGTTTACTGAATTCTTTGTTATTTCAAGTGTTTTATTAAAATTTTCCTTTTGAAAGTGGAAGGTTTTGGCGTTGGGGCCGAGTTGTGAATATCGTTTCGGACTAGTGTTTATGGCCTAATTCTTAGTCGGTGACCTACTTGATTTCTGAAAAAGATTTGGTTTGAATTGGAAATTGGGTTAAGTATTCATTGAGTGAAATTTGAGGAATTTGAGGATTAATGATGTTTTAAGGTTTTAAAGGATTTTGGTAAATTCAAAATATTTTGGAGAGAAAGTTGATATTAAGGATTTTGAGGGTCTTTAGATGTTAAGAGAAGATGTTAAATTTTTTGTCTTAGGTTCTTTTTCTTTTAGGTTTGTAATCATTTGAAAATTTATGGAGTTACATGATTATTTTATAAGTGTTGATAATTATTTGTTCAGTGCTATTTAGAGAATTTCTGAAAAGTAAAGGAGTCCAAGTAAGCGGGGTTCTTATACTTAACTTTACACCAACTCTGAAACAGAGGTTGATTTTCTGAAAATTTTGCACATTTTTGTTATAAATGAGAACTTAGAAAAAATAATATCGCTCAGTTATTTGCATTACTCATGAAATCTATATGAAAAAGAGAAAACTATTTTCTATCATGTATAATGTAGACATGAGCAATGTTGACATGTTTCTGAAATGCATAAAAGAGCGAGTATAAAATTGATATTTTATTTATGTGATGCGAAATGTTTTAGAATTGTTGGTTATCTAAAAATGATATGAACAAGATTGGTACATGATTTGATATGACATAACATGACATGATATGATATGGATATGAAAGCCTTTGGCATTCTTATCTGTTTGATTTGCTTTGAAAAATAGTTTTGATATGATGATACTAGTTCACGTGAATTGTTGGTACTACCATTATATGATATGATAGAAGTGTAACCATTTTGAAAACAAAGTGGTCATTTATGTGTTTCTTTCCTATGTGCACACTTGGGACTCCGAGAATGAATAAGGGAAAGTCTCACAATATGATACCGTCTGTTTTGGCCAACGGGGATAGTACAATCCTATCACGAGGGTTAAACATGGTATGTATTCTGATATGATGATAAGATGAGATTATACAGTTACTTGTGCCAAAGAATTTTTGATAATAAATAGTAATTTTTTTTTCTAAATGTAAAAGAATTGAAAAGCTGCTATATTTCGTTGATATGTATTTTGGAAATCTGTATATGAAAATAAAAAGTTTCTGGTTCATGCATATGAAGTTTCTTTTGAAAATGTTTATGTTTGCACTCTTGTATATTTCCTCCGCTTACTGAGTTGTGGTTAAACTCACTTATTATCTCTAAATATTTTTTAGATGAGTTTAGATATTTCAACCAAAGATCGGATTATAAAGTATTGGGTGAGATGACTTAAGAATGATTGATTAAATATAGAAAATTTATATGAATATTGATAAGGTTTAGAAAGAAAATATTATTATATTCTGGTGAGTTAACATTTTTTGGTATTGATGATATTGAGGAAATGAGTTTTAATACTAAGCTCTATATGACATTTGAAAATTTGGAATATTTAATTATAGTGTTGAATGAAAATGTTGTGATAGGTAGTAACTCTCGAACCCTTGCGAGACCGGGGCGTTACAAAAAGGCTAAGGAACCCACCAAGGTGGTGATCATGGGCAACGATCCAAAGTTATGCACCTATCATAGATTCATAATGTCGGGGGCACCAAACATAGGACTGTTTCATCCTAAAGCGAATGGTTGAAGAAATGCAGGTCAATGGCAACTTGAGGGTATAGTTAACTTAAATACCACATGCTCTAGGCGACTAAGATTTGGTTTATTTTTAAAGATGAAATGAGATAAAAGTTACAAATAAAATAAAATAAAATATTGTTATAGTATATATTTTTAATATTAGTTTTGTTTTAGAATTTGAAAATTTTGTTTTATGATTTGAAAAAGTTGAATTGTTTATTTTATTTTGTATAGAATTTTTAAAAAGTGTAATGATGAGTTTGAGTTGAGATAAGATGTTTTGAGAAAACAAATAATGCCTAAATAAAATTAAAAAAGATTAGGTGCGAAGGTGCCAATGAAGTGAGAGCTGCTTGAGTACAACAAAAATGTTAGAGATCCACAATCAAGCTCCTAGGTAAAGCGGGGACTAGACTAATCCCCACTTGGAGAAATCTGCTCAATATTACTGAAGGCGGCCCCACCTCCTCCGAGCAAAAGGCTTACATATGTCAAGTTAGATAGTAGGAAGTTTTCAACGTAAGGAGGCTAGTAAAGTAGCCTTGGTCACATCCAATAGCCACAATATCCTTCAACAATAATGATTGTAGAGGGGTGGTTTACTTGTCCAATGACTTGTTGATGGTAACAACGCTAGTGGCCAACTACACTACACAAAAGGATACTTGTCCACAGCGACAGTTTTCCAATTTAGCTGACGTCCTCTTTTGGAATTGCATTCATAAAGATGGGAATCAGTCAAAGCAGTTTGCACCCAGTACCTATTCCATTGAATGGTTTTTGCGAGAAACAATATAGTTCATAGACTTAATCGCCTTACTAGTGTTGAGATCGACCCTGCATGACCATCATGACGATAGATTTTTTGTGGGGTTAAAACCTGATCATCATATAATGTCATTATTTAGGTACCAACATTAAACACCCTCAGTGCCATTATGTCCATGTACTACTTAAAAATGAAAATTTCCAAGTAGGCAAGAATAAGGGAAGTTCGTGATGAGTAAGTGCTTATCCGAGAATGCTATCATGTACAAGAATTTGAAATGGAGAAAAATGTGTGTGAATGTTTGTCTCCAGTAGCAAGTGGTCTTTTCCCCTTCCCTTGCTAGAGATAGTGATGCATGAAGTGGAAACAAAAACGAAGACACCCTAAAGCAAGGCGAGGTAGACGACCCTTTCGAATTGATCACCATTAAACCTACCCATTGTGAAGCGATTGGTGAGGATTGAGACTAAAATAAAAGGCGAAGAAAGGAATTGAAACAACTCATTGCTAAACATTGGCACATCTTCACCTAGAGTCACGTGGACATGCAAGGATTAGATGAAAAAATTATAGAACATAGTCTAAGAGTCAACCTAGATGTACAACCAGTTAAGCAAAAGAAGATGAGCTTTAGTACTGAGAAGGACACAACCATTGCGGAAAAAGTCGAGCGGCTCCTAACAACCTAGTTCATTATAGAAACCTCCTATTCCAAATGGCTCTTGAACGTGGTACTCATGAAAAAGTCAAATAGGAAGTGGCATATTTGCGAGGATTTCACTTACCTCAACAAAACCTATCCAAAGGAAAGCTTCTCCCTACCCCAAATGGACTTAATCATACATTGAACTTTAGGATACAAAGTTGAGTTTTATGGATGCCTATTTGGGATGTAATCAGATTCGGATGGCAGCAGTCTAGCACCAAAAAACAACATTCATAACTGATCAGGGATTGTACTATTACAAAATCATGTCCTTCGACTTGAAGAATATGGGAGCAACTTACCAAAGCTTGGTAAATAGTTATTCAAGGAATAAATAGTGTGTAAGGTACAAGTGTTTGTTGACAACTTATTGGTTAAGAGCTAAGAACTAGAACATGTAGAAAACTTAAGGGAAGCCTTATTATGATAATACAAAATCAAGCGCAACCTAACCAAATGGACATTTGGGGTGCAATCAAGCAAGTTCTTAGAGCATTAGCAATGAATTGGTTATAAGCCATTGCAAGTCTAAATAGAGTGAAGTTTGAAGAAATTGCTTTATATTGGACTGGCTATTTACTCAAGCCTTTAGACTTGATGAACAATAAATGAGCCATCCCCGCAAAGTATTTATTCTCTTTTTTTAATTTGTCAGGTGACATCCGACTACAAGTCGACTACACAAAACCGTCTATGTGTAGAATTATCCCCGCGGAAAACATAGAAAGTGTTATAAACAAAACGTCGGCCGCCGCCCCTATGTCCCACCACTAAATTATGTGAATGACCCCACCACTATTATTTTAAATCTGCATAGTAACTTGCATAGTGACTTGCATAGTAATTTCAACGCCTATAAATATGGGCTTCAGTTGTAATGAAATTCATAAGAAAATATAGAGAGAAAAAGAAAGTTTCAGTTCTTAAGAGTTTCTTTTCTCTTGCAATAGTAGTAGTTTTCTTTTTAGTTTTATAACACGTTATCAGCACGAGGTTCTACCGATACTGAAGCTAATGGTCTTTTACTTCAAGTAAGTTTTTCAATATATTATTTGCAGTCCTTGAGATAAATATTAAAGGTAATATTGCTGAATATTACTTGATAAAATTTTATTTTTATTCTCATGATAATGTGAATATATTTATTAAATTCACAGATTTATTTTTGTAATATAATGTCAAATATTGAGATTTATTACTATTGACATTTCTGAAAAATATTATTTATCCAGATCCTTGATGAGATCTATTTGGATATGATGATGAACTTGAAAGATACAATCATAGAAGGAATTCATGTGTCCCTGAAGGACCGTGCTGTGTATCTCATGATGAAAGATCATCATACTGTGTGAAATAAATTAAGAGAGTGATATAAGCACCAGAAGATGTAATCCTCTCAAAGGATTATTATGATTTATTGCACCTGAAGTTGCAAGATTTTAAGAGTGGTATTGAATATTCTGCACTCTTTAAAACCAGCTCAATATTAAAATTATACAGTGAAAATGTCACTGATGATGATATATAAAAGAAGACATTATTTTTCATACCTCGAATGTGCTCCTGCAGTAGCAATATCGAGAGTGAAAGTTCAACAAATATTCTGAACTTTTATTTTGTCTTCCAGTGATTGAGCTAAATAATGAGTTTTTGTTACACCAGTTACGTCCTATTAATGATATCGAATTTACACAGTTCCCAGAAGTGAACGGGAACTAAGGGCGTAGACGTGGTAGAAAAATTATAGAAGTGTTGGTCCCAAAAGCGACAACACTAAAAATGATAAAAATATATCGTATCACCAGAAGTGATCAAACTCAGAGAAGGGTAAAGGCTCTCAGAATAATTCTTCATAAAAGATGAAAATATTTGTCATAGATGAAATATGACTAAACAGTAGTCACGTACCTGTTGTACGGTCAAGCATTTGATTTATTTATACTAAGTTTTTATATATAAGCTTATTAATATTTCATCATGTTTTGAAATAATGAAATATCGGTACCTGAAGCACGACAAGAAATTACTTGGGATAAAGTCCTGTTTAAATTTGATCCTCTTACAAATAAATATGAACCAGAAGTTCAGAAGATTATTTATCTGAAAAATGTTGCAAATCAATTATATGATGTATTTACTGACACTAAAGGTGTTGTAAAATCATATATTACTGCTGTTAATGCTTAAGCAGGAATTGAAATCCCTGAAGGACGAGTTGTTAAAACAGAAATAAATGAGTCTAAGATACACCTGAAGCGTTGAAGACTTATTGGTGCACAAGAAAATAAAAATCGGTGCTCATGAAGAGACCGTATTTTCTGTACAAAATATAATCCTCCTGAAGAGGAAACCTCCTGAAGAGGTAACTCCTGAAGAGGTAACTCCTGAAGAGTGTAACTCCTGAAGAGTATAACTCCTGAAGAGAAAACTCCTGAAGAGTATAAACCTCCTAAAGAGGAACCTCCTGTAAAGGTGTTTCATGAAATGTTTTCCCCTGGAGAGGAACAAAGAGATCTCAATACATTTCATGAGTACTGGAAAATTTATGGATAGAAATAAAACTGTTGTCGACAACATATATGATAACACTTGATATTACCAGAAGTAATGAGCCAAAAACCGTCGAAGAATGTCGACGTAGAAATGATTGGCCAAAATGAAAAGCAGTTATTAAAACTGAATTAAACTCGCTAGTGAAGCGAGATGCATTTGGACCTGTTGTCCAAACACCAAAGGGTGTAATATTTGTCAGATATAAGTGAGTATTTATACGAAAGCGTAATGCGAAATGAAATTATGCGGTATAATTTGTCGCACAAGGTTTCCTGTAGAAACCCGAGAGCAATTATGAGGAAACATATTTCCTTGTTATGAATGCAATCACATTCATATTTTTAATCGATTTGGTTATTGCAAAAGGATTAGATATGCAGTTAATAAATGTGGTCACTGCATATTTATAAGCATCATTAGATTATTACGATACTTGAAGCATCTAATCCAAGTACATTTAGGAGTATGTACTTTATAAAGTTTCAAAGATCTTTATATGGGTTAAAGCAATCCGGACACATGTTGTATAATTGAATCAACGAGTATTTATTGAAAGAAGGATTTAAGAATAATCCTATATGTTCATGTGTTTTATCAGAATCTGGATTCGTCATTATTGCAGTTTACGTTGATGATTTGCCTTGTTAGAACTCTTGAAAAGATCACGAGGGTTGCTATAAATTCAAGGAATGCATTTGAAAAGGAAAAATCTTATTATTCAATTTATAGATGAGTTACAAGAATTTGAGACTTCTAGCCTCATCTCTCAAATGCATTTGCTTTTCATAAAGCAACGTACAATCCTTATCTAAAGGATTAGGCAGTCGAAATGAAGAGGCAAGTAAGGATTTTAAATCCTTATTCTCCTGCTTTAAGTCTGCAATTTTTTTGTCAGACTCTTGAACGAGTCGTTGAAGTACAGAAACCTTCTCGTTAAACTCCTCAATCTCACGATTTTTGGATTGTAATCAGTTGGAAAATCCAACAATAGAGGAGGAGTATCGGGTGCCGAGAGTCACCAGCTCATAAACAGCTTCACGATCTGACTTATTAGCCAGATCATTTGCTTGCTGCAGCATTGCACTTGCGGAAGATGCAGGATCAACTTGTAATTGAGGTGAAGGATACCTCATATGTTGATTGTGAGAAATAGTAAAAGGAAATTGATGAGCCATTGGAAATTTGTAGAATAAGAATACAAATACAGATGAATTATAGATATGAGAAGAAGATTTGATGCGTACTAAATGAAACTAAAGACGGTTCTTATAGAATTGGAAATAAGAACGAGACAAACCATCATCTCTTCAAATCTCACTTTACAAGATATGCTGGATGCATAATTTCAAAAGCCAGCGAGATTAATTACAGCTATCCCTATTTTCTTGTAAACGCTGAACCTCTGTCGTTAGCTGCTGTTGTTGACTTTGTATCTGAGCTCTTTCTCGTTCCAGCTCTTCTACTCGTGTTTTCAGGTCAAGAGAATACCAGTCTACAAGTTTCTTCAGCTCCTTGTTATCTTGTTTTAAATCTTTATTTTTTCTATCTTTAGTTGCAAGCGTTTGATGCAACTCAGATATTTGATTTTTAAGATGATCAACCTCACTCGTTCTCGCCAATAGCCTCAGAGACATGGTTGTAAGAGAGGCAGCATATTGAGCACTGAGGGTTCTTGATGCTGCAACAATTTCAGGATCAGATTTACTAGATAGATATATCTCTGCTCCTATCATGGTGTTTACAGCCTCAGGAGAAAATATAAGTGGTTGAGGTATAAAAGGTTCATGATTTAAATCTGGGACATTAGAATTTCTATCAGACATAATATTGTTCTGGATGAACAACAACTGAATCTATGAGGAATGCGAGATCTTTTTGCTGGAGTAAACCAATGGTAAAATTGGTTATATTTAAAACAACAACCCGAAGCCTTCAAATCTCTTCAAGATCTCGTTTGTCCACAATGTCAAGCGGATTTGATTTTCCGCCGAACCGATAATATTAAATCTCAAAACTTTTACAGCTTTTATCATACATAGATGGTTTCCAATATTATTTCCGCCGTATATAAACAAGTTCTTCCTAATAACGCCGAATGAGGGGGAGAAAATTTTACATGAAAATATTATCATACTCTCTCTAATGCATTATTTAGTTGGAGATCATGTTTGAATTCTTAACTTGTTATATATACTGAAATCATATTTGCTTATTACTTGAAACACTAACGCATATTATCAAGGGGGAATTTAAGTATTACTGCAGGTATCAGATTTCTATTAAGTTTGTCAACCAGATATTATTTTTCATCTTCAAATCACTCAGAGATTATTGCAATTCATGAAACAAGTCAAGAGTATATTTGGCTGAGATCAATGACTCAACAATTTTATATGAAAATAATGCTACTTGTATCGCTCAAATCAAAGGAGGATATATCAAATATACGATCAAGTGATAATCTGGCAGATTTATTCATGAAGACATCACCAACTGTGACATTCAAGAAAATTGTACAGAATATTAAAATGTGAAGACTCAAAAACTATTGTCATGCACTTTCCAGGGGGAGTAAAAGTCCTGAAGACTTGTGCTGATTGTACTCTTTTTCCTTCGCTAAGGTTTTATCCCATTGGATTTTCCTTTGCAAGGTTTTAATGAGGCAATCTTAAAGCACTTGTGGATACATAAAGAGATTGTACTCTTTTTCCTTCGCCATTGGTTTTTCTTCCCACTGGGTTTTTCCTTGGCAAGGTTTTAACGAGGCAGATTCTTTATGGGTGGTCATTCAAGGGGGAGTGTTATAAACAAAACGTCGGCCGCCGCCCCTATGTCCCACCACTAAATTATGTGAATGACCCCACCACTATTATTTTAAATCTGCATAGTAACTTGCATAGTGACTTGCATAGTAATTTCAACGCCTATAAATATGGGCTTCAGTTGTAATGAAATTCATAAGAAAATATAGAGAGAAAAAGAAAGTTTCAGTTTTTAAGAGTTTCTTTTCTCTTGCAATAGTAGTAGTTTTCTTTTTAGTTTTATAACAGAAAGCTAGTATTCACCCTTCATCTGCTTTATTTTATTACATTTTAATCAGTTCAGCCTCGATTTCCCGTGCTTTGCCACGTTTTCCTTCGTTTCCTCCAATCTCTTTCTCCCTACATTCCCATCAATCTCTTCTCCCTTCGTCAGAAATCCCATGAAGCCTTCGTCTTCATCTTTTCACCGTTCTCCCAGGCTGGCAACCCTATTTCACGCTTAATCTCTCCCTCGTCATCTTCTTTTCACAGATCGATGATGCTCTTCCTCCAATTTTTTTTCCTCTCATTTTGTCTTCACCAATCGAAGTACCTTCGACCAACTAACAAATTCGTTGATGATTATTATAGGAGATTGTGACGAATCGCACAAGGGAAACCCTACTTGGTGCAGGACTCTCTCGACTTGGGTAAATTCTTTGCACATCATCGATCTCCTCTCTGGTTTTGGCTTCTTCTTCTTCTTTTTTTTTCAATACACTTCAATTTTTTCAATTTTCGTTTTTAATTTAAGAGTAAGAAGCCAAGTTTATGCAAGAATTAGTAAGAAACTAGGGTTTATTGTAATGATCTTCTCCCTGCGTGCATGAGTCTAGGGTTTGTAGACAATCTAGCCAAAGCATTTTGGGGATTGTTGGGTTTTTGTAGTAGACGGAAGTGAGGCCCCAAAGACGAAGAAGTCAAGTGAATAGGAAGTTGAAGAAATTTTGTAGGGTTTATTTTCGAGATGTTTGTGTTGGGTTAGCATGTTTTACTTAAGTGGGGTCATTGTGTTGGCAAGTGGAGTATAGGAAATTAAAATCTGTGGTGGTTTCTTGTTATAAATTACTCCTCTTTATGTATTGGGTGGGTGAGATTCATAATTACCCAACTGCTGATTCATAATACTCCTCTTTATGTGTTGGGTTTATAGATGATTTTTCAGCCTTGTTGATTAAAGCAATCATACTCTGATTTTTAGCAAAGTGCAATCATACTCAACCACCCTTTGAGCATTCCTTTTGAAAGCTACTCTTTGTATATTAAGAACATTTGCCGTCTCAATTGCCTTCCAAAGAGCATTCAATTATGCTAATTAACTCACCATAACCAACAAAACACCTAGTTGCACATAGAGAAAAACATAACCTCCCCTTTGTGGTTCCTTGCCACCATCCCTATTTCCATCCTCTTTTCTTTATTGTAATAGCAACATAAAAATTAAGTTTCCAATGCCATATTGCAGACCTTTATTGTTATAAAACTCTCTACAGGTGGTAACCATATTGCAGATCTTCTCCCTACCCCTGCTTCTCTCTGCTGCTTAGGACATGTCTTCACAGCATCTAGGAAAGTTTCCCGTGCCATAAGTGCTTTGTGAATAACCAACCTGATCCATCAATTTGGTATGTGCTTCAAAATTCAGATTGTGAAGGAGCTTATATCGTTTTGGTTTGTTAATGATTGCAGGGCATGTTATTTTACATGATAAGAATATTTTTTTCCTTCTTTGTTTCCCACATGCATAGATGGGGAGGCTAAAAAAGCCTCCAATTTAATGGATAGATAAAGGGGCAGCGCATGTTCAATACTTTCATGATATGTATGGCCTTGCTTTACATAATCTTTCACTATGAAATTAAGCAAAATAAATTATATGGGCATTTTTGTTTGCATGTGTGGTTATAGCTTGAGCATTTCCTTATGACGTATTCTCAAATATGCTTCCAAGTGTAAAAGTGTTAAGTTATATAAATGATAAATTCAAGATCGTATTCCACAGGGACATCGGGTTATCCATTTGTAAAGGTTAATTGAAAAGTATAATGATCTATGAGAAGTGTGAAAAAGTAAAATGAAGTGTAAAATTCTTTTTGTAATTTTTTATGAATGTATAAACAGCAAACAAAATGAAAATTAATATATTCACAATGAAAGAATTGATGAAAATGAAATATATGGTTGATCTTTGAAGGACTCGGGTAGTGAATTTTGTATGGAAAATGAAGTATGAACTAAAATGTGGACTATTTAATTACTAAAAATTAAATGATTTAAAATGAGATTTAAATTTTATCAGGACTCTAAAGTAATTCCAAAACAGTAACTGAAATGAAAACAAACTAACAAGATCAATTTAATGAGCACTTGGGCTACGAGTTCAAGCATTCTCTACTTTCACCATTCACAAGATTTTTGGGCATTCCCTCTCTCCTATTAATCCGACCAAGCAATTAATAAAACAAAATATGAAAATTTATAGACTCAAGGTAAAGTTGAAAATTCGTTTAACATAGCTGATGAAAATCCTTGATTAATTTAAGGTTTTGTTGTGTCTAATGTCAACAACAAAACAAGTAAAAAGAGCAAGAGATTTATCAACTCTCTTTCATTAGCATTCGGTCAACAAGCAAAGTAAAGAATAAAATAAGAGCAAAAAAACAATCTAGCGGCAATAAAAATTATAGAAACTTTTACAGCAACCCAAGCTATAGAAATTAGCCGATAACATTCTCAAAAGCTAGTAAAATACAGAAATGGAAAAAAACCCTAAAAAGTGGTAAAATATCATCTGAAAACAAATCAGTAGATAAAAGAAATAAAATAAAAACTAACTACCCTTAATCCAAAATTTTATTCTCCTTTTTATACCTCTCCTCTTCCCATTTCTTCCTTCTCTTTCCACTGATTTCATCCTCACCCACTGTCGCATTCCCATCGTGCGAAACGGGTCTCTCGTGGTGTTACTGGATTTCATTTGTTTCTCGGATCAACTTCTATTGGCAAATCGGGTCATCTTCACTTAAATCATGGGCTGCCGTCTTCTATCAGGTTCCAATTAATTACATTACAAGTTCTGGGCTTATTTGCAATCGTCAAAGCGGAATCATGGGAGTGCTTCAGTTGTGGGAAATGGGTTTCAAGTATTTATCACTGACGAGCCTCAATTCATGGGAAGTCACGGCTTGAGCTATGGACGTGGGCATCACAAGATGATAAATCACATGTTTTCGCATGAGAGTCAAGGGTGGACTTCTGTTCATGGACGCGTAGCTTCATCAGTTGCAACGTGATTCACTAGTGCATGCTGGCTTCCATTTTTCTCAGCTTTAGTTTCTTCAATTTTCATCACATGGGAGTCACGTTCATGGGATCTCTTCACATATCATGCAGGTCACTCACATGGGCCTCATTTAAAAGCTTGAACTTCCTTAGCTCTAGCCTCTCTATGCACATTCACGTTTATGGGCCATACATGATATTAAATTCGATTAAATGTTAACCTGCCCAAAAATATAAACCCATCTATCTTTAATTAGAGAGAAAATATTATTTCACATGACAAATACAGTTAATTTACATTATTTTATTAATACTCTTATTTTATCTCATAAAATTCATTTAATCCAAAATATTATAAGTATTAATACGACGTAATTAATCATTTATCACCTTACCTAATTGTTTATTTGTTTATAATATTCTCAGTTGGAGATGGAGAAAAGACCAAGAGACAAACATGGCCATCAACAGAACCAGAGGACAAGCATTTTGGCTAATCCTAATGTATGCATTAATCCAAGGCTTTCACATGTCAAATGACGAAACATTTGATTTGAATATGATCACAAGTTTTGTAGGTATATTATTCGTGATATAATTAGTGACTGGGAACAAAACTATTAGACTCTATTTGGTTTGGATATGATCAAGATCTTATTTGGTGATTGATGAATTGTATATGGTGATTGGTTGGTATAATAAATTGTGCTTGTGTTTGCTAATTTTTCAAAATTATGGACGTGATTGTTGGATAGAAATAGTTAAAAAGGAATAATTAGGTTGAGAGAAGAATTTGTTAAAAAAAATATTTTTACTAAAATTAATAATTAATATATAAGTTATTTGTAAAATTAGAAAAAAATAATAATTATTTTAAAATATATAATATTATATTATTATTTGAAGTTTGAAATGACGAGACTAAGGTGTGAGAGAGAAGAATTAAAACAAAGCAGAAGAAAATACAGGCGATCATTAAGATGAAGTCGTTGAAGAACATGAATGAAGTACAGAAGCTGGTCACAAAAATAGCAACACTTAATAGGCTCGTGTCTAAATTGACCAACAGATGCCTATCGTTCTTTTGATTATTGCGAAAGGTAATAAATTAGGACACTGAGTGTGAACAAGCATTTGCACTACTTAAGGAACAATTGACTCATTTCCCACTACTATGTCAAACCAAGCAAGGGAAGCCCCTATTCTTATATCTATTTATCATATCTAATATCGAATCCACCGCCCTGGCATGCAAAGAGGGAATATACAGAGGTTGGTATGCTATGTAAGCCGAGCTTTACGGGTGGAGGGGGGGGTTGAGACTCAATACCTCAAAGTCATAATAATAGCATTTGCAGTAGTGATAGTTGCTCGCCAATTGTGACCTCATTTCCAAGCACACCTCATAAAAGTAGTTAGTGCAGCATCCATATAAAAGATATTGCAACGTCCAAACATACACTTTGGACCGACTTATAAACTAATCCATCGAATTAAGTGAGTTTGACATTAACTGTGATGAGATTTCACGGTGTAACTAGAGAGACTGGAATGCCCTCCTATATAACGGGCCTCTCTATGTGATCCATTAGCCACTAAGCCCTAGGGAGTTAAGTCACATAGAGCAACAAACAGACTACGAACTATTCATCACTATTTCCTAAGTCTCTATGTCACCCACATATAAGGGGTCCAACGAGTTTCATAATGGCAAAATGTCTCATATATCCTCGTCGAGGGTCAGATAAGAAGGAAAATTTAAATGGCAAAGCATAAGCCTAATTTTAAATAAGAGATTAGGTTGTTAGAAGGCCTAGAACGAGCCCTCCATTCTTTATATATATCTATAGATGTTCACCTATTTGCTAAGTAAATGCTATATATATACTTTATTGTGAACATTGAGTTATACATCTTATGTAGGCATCAGAACTATTTTCATACTCTTCAGGCTTTCTCATTTTTATCATTTTAGGTTTGTACAGGTTGCTTAGGGGTCAAAACACTTCCACAATGGTTTATATCATCAAATATGTAAAAGTCTTACTACATATGTAGTGCATGTATGATTGAGGCATAATTTTTGGCTAACAAATATCTTAATAAGAGTCTAATTAGAAAAGTCTTAAAAAGCAGATAAAAAGCAATTCTGCTTTTTAAGACTTTTGAGTATCATGTATTGAATTGCTTTTTAAGACTTTTCTAAAGAGAGTATCATGCACTCTAGATTGCAACTTACTCTATACATGTGAGTAGCCATCCATTGCGTATTATGTTCCAATTTATATTCTCATCATCAACATCTACTTGTTTGGTGCGCAGATTGACATTATCATTGGCCATCTTGACAATATATTTTTCACAAAGAAAAAAACAAAATTGCTTATATATTAGAAAAAGTGCACATATCCAGCAAAGATGTTCAACAAATGTTACAAACCATTAAAAACTTGAGATTTGCTTACATATCTAAAAATCTGTGCATAGATCTATGGTCACCGTCAAGGGTAATAAAACTCACAAATCTACGCTCATACTTGTAGATCGAAAATTATAGCCGTGGATCTTTAACACACAGATTTGCACCGACAAGAAATTCTTTCAAAAGCGTACATTTGTTTTAAGAAAATTAAAAAGTGATCCTTGATTTTAATAAAGAAAAACAATATTCTTTTCTTTTTACAGTCATTTCGACTCTATAGGTCCTGCTAGGTACAACGGGGGATGCGGAACCGGATTCAACCGATTTTATTTATTTATTTATTTTGTTTCTTGAATTTAAAATAATAAAAAAAAAAAGAAGAAGAGAGAGACCTACCTAAAAGAGAGCTTAGAAGGGACCACCACTGCTTTCTCAATCTTTTGATACGCGTACAACATCGCGAGAGTATTGGCATTAATTTTACCAAATATCTCATCAAATAATATAAATTTAATAATTTAAGTTAAAAATAATTTCATATTGGTCTCATCAAAATATAAATCTTTAATTTTAAATTATAGTCAAATTAGTCAAATCTTTCAAATTTAAAAAAATACTATTTATCTATCAAACTATTTATTTAATATATTTTATTTCTCACTCTTCTTTCCTTTCATTTTTTTTCCTTTTTTTTTCTTTCTTGTACTAGTCACTTATAAAATTAGTCAAATCGTTATTATTTTTTTATTTTTTTAGTTTTTAAAAAATTTATTAAATTATTAATATACATATGATTATTATAATTATAAAATATAAAAAAATATTTAAAATATTCTTTTTAAATAAAATATTATTATATTATTATTTTGATGAGTCTAATGATGAGTTTAATATAGAATTATAGATATAGAGGTATGTATTTCTCATCAAAATTATACTTTTCATTAAATTTTAATTATTTTTTTGACGAGACTAATACCAACACTTTGAAAGAAGTCTTAAAGCAGGAAAAATCGATAAAGCCAAGGAAAATACTTTTAAGAGGCCAAAGAAGTTTTTGATGAGATGAGGAGCTTCGGTCAGAAACCGATACAATTAGCTAACTCATCTAATTAATTGGTACTGTAGCCTGGAAAAACTTCCTTGTGATGGCATTCATCTAAACAAAGCTAGTTTCAACATTGTTTGAATTTCTTGTGCCAAAAAGGTGAGAATAAAGTTATGGAGTTAATGTTGGATTTGATGTTAGATAGGGGCATTCTGCCACAAAAATGAGAACATAAAAAGAAATTTTAACAATCACATAAGAGCACAGATTTAAGTGATTCGGTTCAATATGAGCCTACATTCACTGTTGGAGTCGGTTGAAATGAATTCACTATAACAAAGATAGAGTACAAATAAATTAAGCACAAATCCTCATAATCCCTAAACCCCAATACATCCAGTGCACTTTTAAGATTGTTAACAAGAGGAATATCTCTCACACAAGTGTTTGACTACTCTCTCAAAAGTGTCTCACACACTGATACAATGATAGAACATGTATTTATTGTGTAAACGGTGCGAAATCCTAGAAAAAGACAGCTCGTTTGAGCGAGCTTAAAACTCGCTCGAGCAACTTTTAGGGTTTGAATCTCGCTCGAGCTGGAAGTCAAGCAAGAGTCAAGCGAACTCCCAAGTTGCAAATCTCGTTCGAACTGGAGGTCGAATAAGAATTGAACGAAGTCACGAGTTGAGGTGCTTTTTCAACTATATTCAAGTCACACTCAATATTATGCAACTTCGATTGAGTTACTCATTCGTCTTGCCACCCAGAGAGATTCCGGGCTTGTTGGTAATGCTGAATATTACCACCAAGAAGATCATAGCCAGGAGCTAAAAGAAAAAGTTACAAGCATGATTGGGCTCGAAAACACTATCCCACTTTAATTTTCGATTAAATGGAGTTGATCCTCTTCGTGAAAGATGGGGATAGAGGCTAGTTTGGGAGGGAAGACGACGGGAATGGGGATGAGGGTTTCAAGTTTCAACTAGGATGAACTCTCCTCAAAATAGGAGTGACAATATGTGACGCGACACATTAATACGAAAAGAATACGAAACAATAAAAGCAAGTTAGTGTTTAGCCTTAATGAATTTTAGGTCAAATCTTGTCAACCCATTAAAACATGATTTGATAATCCATTAAGAAATTTAAATTTATTTTTATACCATTGGCCTAAATTTTAAAAAATCCTAAATTTAAATTAATTTTATACTCTTAGACACTTACTTATCCCATTTAAATACTTTTTAAAAAGTTATTAACGAGTTAATTCATTGTTATTTAATATGTTTGAGTTATAGTTTTACTTTTTATAATGTGCATATTATATTTGTGTGTTTATCATATTTTATAGTGTACTACTTATGTTTCATTCTTTTTTTAATATTCATAAATGTTTTTTTTAACAAAAGTCTCAATATCATTAAAAAATATTTATTTAATCATTAAATAAAATTAAAAAAAAAATTGTGGAGATAGATTATCAAGACAAAACAGTCGACACTCGAGACAAACAAATTTATTTTAAAAAAATTTTACTTCTCGGACCCAAATTTGTTCGCTGCAGAGCCACCGCTTTTAAATTTGTTGTGGTAACTTGTCGATGACCTTTGCCCCTCAAGGTGCATTTACATGATCTTGTGAGTTGTGAACAAGGCTCGAATATAAAGAAAACAATTTCCACTTCTACAAGAAGTGGAGTGTGAGCTTCTTGGCTGAGCTAATTTTTCTGGAGTTTTGATGGCTAGCGCTCTTGCGAAACTGAGGAAGCACTTGGATTTTTCATCCCCTATTGAAGAGAAATCAGGAAAGACAAGAGCCTCATCCGGGTCATCCCTGCCGGGAGAACTATGCCGCCAGTTTTCTCTGGACGAAATCAAAACAGCAACTTTCGACTTCAATAAAGGTCAAATTATCAGTAAGGGTGGCTTTGGCGATGTATATAAGGGTTTCATTGACGAGGGTAACTCCCAGCCTGTGGCGATGACGCGCTATAGCCCCGCGGAGTCAAATCAAGGTGCAGAACAGTTCAAGACGGATGCTTTGTTTCTCTGTCAAATTCGCCATGTCAACCTCATTCCATTAATTGGATACTACAATGATGAGGGCGAGATGATCCTCGTCTACGATTTCATGGCCAACAACACAATCCACCACCACCTTCACGGTACCGACAAGGCCCCCCTTTTGTGGAAATAGAGGCTCCAAATTTGCATTGGAGCGGCGCGTGGCCTGCACTACCTACACACGGGCTTGAAGCACAAAGTTATCCACGGAGACGTGAAGACGAGCAATATTCGTTTGGACAATAAATGGATAGCCAAGGTCTCAAATTTCAGATTTTCCACACAAGTTATGAAATATGACATTAAGTTTAGAAATCGAAACCTCGCAGTGGACGAGGAGGTTACCTGTGGGCCGTTGGATCAGGAGTACATTGAGGTTAGTACGATAACTGGTACGTTCGGAGATGTGACTCCGGAATACGCACTGTACGGACATCTGAGTGACAAAGCTGATGTGTACTCCTTCTACGTGGTGCTGTTGGAAGTATTATGTGCCAGAAAAGCTGTGGACTCCAAACTGGAGAAGAAGCAAAGGGGTTTGGCCCTCTAGGCCTGAGAATGCATTAAGAAGGGAAGCATTTATCGTATCATAGATCCCTATCTGAAGGGGAAGATAGCTTCTGGATGCTTCGAGGTATACGGGGAGATTGCGATGACTTGCTTGCAAGATCCGGCCATCCACCGGCCTACGATGGTAGACGTGGTGGACAAGCTCGAACTTGCACTGGAGCTGCAAGAGAAGGCTGATGCCGAGAGGTAAAAAATTATCAGTCAGGTAGTCAGATATGTCGTCGGACTTGGGTCCTACGACCTATAGTGATACAATGGAAGATAAGGAGTAGGATTGGATGTTGGGAAGAATTGTGAATAATAATAATAAAATAGGTAAAAAGTAATATAAAATATTAAATAATAATAAAAAAATAATGAATAATAATAAAAGTAGTTAAAAAATGATAATAAAATATTTAAGAATACTTAAAGGACTCAAGTTGCCAAATGGAATTTAAAATAAAAATAAAAATTTAAATAAAATATTATTAAAATATAATTATTAAGTATTATTATAATTTTAAATTTAAAAAAAATAAATTATTTATTGCATCTTGTCTGAAAATTTTCTAATATTTTAAAGTTGTGTTTGGGAGAAGTCACATTCATTGTACTCACTCTCACATGTTATTGTTCATATAAACAGTAATATATGAGAGTGAGTAGAATGAGTATGGCTTTTTCCAATTATTTTACAACATTTTGTAGTTGCAGCTTAGATATTTGTTGGGCTTTGGAAACTAAAGAAAAATATATATTTCTAAATTTTTGTAGCTTGGAGATCAATGAAGGAGGCTTCCAATTTTCAGATGAAGAGGAAAAAACATTTTTAAACTCTTGCAACTTTGAGTTCAATATTGGAGGCTTCCTGCCTTCAGATGAAGAGGAAAGATCAATTATAAACCCTTGCAGCTTTAAGATCAAAGAAGGAGGCCGCTTCCAGTTTCTAGGTGAAGACATGTAGTCCTTTAAAGGTAAATATTTAATAGTTTTGAGATGAGAAGGCAATTTTCATGATGATCAAAACTTGCCTAGAAACCACACTTAATAAAGATGGGGGAGTACACCTGTAAACCTATATTGATCTATTATTGCGGGATGAATTTCAAATTACATTTTTTTATGATGAATGAATGATATTGTTGGGAATATTTGAAACATATGCATTTAAATGATTAATTTATGATATTGGATGCTTAGAACATCCTCAGTAGATTAGGAAAGTTAAATCCATCACATATTTAGCTATTAGACCTCAAAATATCATCACAATAGATTAGTTAAAATTCAAATGTTTGAACTTTAGTTACAATAAATGTCAAAATAATATTCAAATTTGCTAGTTACTGTAGATAGATCAAATATATATATATATATATAGTATTTTCCTTTCTTCTTCTCCCATCAACTGCCTTCTTCGTACAAAAAGTCCAAATACTTGGGGTTTGTTTCGCCCCCACGTAATTGGTCAAAAAGCTTAACCCCACTTTATCAGATCTTTTTAACACCTGCAAGTTCTTGCCGCTTTCATGACGACCTCATTGACCTTGAGAGTGTTGAATTTTTGTGTCCGTTAACTAATGGTCATCTTCATGCAGAAAAATCAATATTTTTAATATAATTGTTAGCTAGAAGAAGAAAAGTTGACAAAAATATATAATTGGACGGGACATATAGAAATTTGATTTGAGACATTTATATAGAATTTTATATGGGTTAAGGTTTGCGGTTATTGGCGTTAATTCTACAAGAAATAAGTCTTATTGCAGCAATTTAATGTGTCCGCTAGAAATAAAATTACAAAAATTCTTTAATTGCATCGAATTCTGAGTCGCCACAAAATTCCAACCTCGACTTGGCCAAATGTCCTATTGTAGCGATATTAACTTTAATAGTAGTGATAAATATCTAAGTGTAATTTTAGAGTGAGAAACTCTCACCTCTCTCTAAAAATCACAAACTGAACATTATCGCCGGAGAGGAAGGTGTGAGTCTCGGCTCTCCCTTCCTCTCTTCTTTTCGTTCTTATTGTTATACTACCTTTTGTGTAGGTTTTTACCGAAGAGGAATTTTCCAAATCTGCTTCAATCCGGACTTCAAACAACGACACGCGCCCCACCATGATGATCTCCTGCCGCCGATCTGCTGGTTCGTCGCGAAATCTCTCCTTCTGGCCAACGAGTGGCCTTCATGCGCAGCTTGTTTTTGCTCGTGTTCTTCACGCACAGCCCCTTTGCGACTGTTCTATCGGCTACACGTGCCACACCAGTAGATTCTCCACCTTCCGATCGGCCCGTCCGCTCCTCCATTCCACCGGCACGTGGCCTTCACATGCCTCTCCTAATGCGTGGATCATTTGTTTCTCCGTTGCAGATCCATTTTTCCGTGTTCGGGCTCTTTGAATTTTTGTTTTCCCTAAATGGTGATCTGATTAAAAGGAGTAGAGATTTCTTCGACAGATATTTCAAGACTTTCAACAACAGTGCCTCCACTTGCATCATCTTTGACGGTGGCTTATCTTCAGTACGTTTTTTAAGACCATATCCACTCTGTAGGGTTTGGGTAGAGACCAAGAAATTAGCTTCAGAACCCACTATGTTTTACTTCTGCGTTGTTGTCGTTGTTTTGGGGTATTTTGTCGGGAAACCTCACCTTCTCTAATATGTTTCACCTATTATATTAATGAATTATGCTTGTTTCGAACAAAAAAAAAAAACTTTTATAGTAGTGAAAATAGTTGCCGCAAATGATATATACTCTATTGCGATGAAACAGGAATCGCTGGGAATGTGTTTTTTACGCGGCAAGCACCAAAATGCACTAATTTTAATTTTTATTCACCCCTTGGATTTTCCCTCTTATGGTACTCACATATCCAACATTTCTTCCCAAATTTGTCTTCTCCATTTTTGTTCTTTCTGCAAATCAAAATAAAACTACTATTTCCTGTTGCTAAACAAATTGGTTTCAGTCTCTTTTTCTTTCTCTCTCTCTCACCCTAAAACAGAGGAATTAGAGTTACCCAGAGAAGATTTGAACGTCCACCCACCTATTCTGAAAACGCCCCCTTCTCTCTCTCTCTTTTCAAGACTATCTTTTCAAAAATCCATTTTTTTGCTCTGTGCTTGCTTGGAACAAACTCCCAAAAGGCTGAGGAGAAACATCTCTGGTGATTCCCTTGTAATTCACTCATCACATTTTTAATTTGCTGCATCTGTTTCCCATTCTTGTGTCCTTCTGGTTGTTCCATTTGAGTTGAAGCTATGAGCAAAGAAGATTTTGTGAAAATCCATGGACTCTTCCACTTTGTCATTGTACCATTTTATCTACTTTCTTGTTCTTTTCCTTCAAGAGCATTGCTTCAGTGTGAAAGGAAAAAAAACTCTCATATTTTTCTCTATATTTTTCGTTGAATACTCATCCTATAAAATGTGTGCTTGTTTCGTTAACAAACTTGGTCTTTGATTCTGTATAAATAGTATTTACCTTTGTTTTATGTCTTTTTTTATTTTTTATTTTGGCTTGCTTGTGCATGTTCTCAAATTGAATATCCATTTGATGAATGTAAGCAGCAAGTGAAGAAAAACATGTAAAAAATTGATGGTGGTTTAATGATTTGTTACATTTAGATTGGAAATAGAAAATATGATATGAACTTCGGTCCCACTAAGCTGAATCTGGGTATAATATTTGGGATGTTTCTTCGGAAAAGCAAAACTTATGGACAGATATGTTAAATTCATGCTTGGGATGTTTCTTCAGTTTTGCGCGAGGGCTAGAAGCCCATTTATTTGAATGCTACTTGTTTGTTTAGACTTTATCTACTTCATAATTAAGTGCTATTATGGTTAAGAGTTTTGTGGAGGGATCACAAACCTGATCACTTTGGTTGAGAAGCAAAGGATTTTAAAGGCTGGTGGTTTTATACATAATACATGCAGGACGAGTCAATGGCAGTTTAAATCTCGCTCAAGCTATATATATAGGTATCTTGGCTACATGCATGTGAACCTCTAAAACCCAAATTTGAAATTCTAATTATTAAAAAAACTTACAAAAAATTATTTTTTAAAATCCTTTTTACTCTAATTAGTTATTGAGCTGCTGGCTTGTGCTTCGTCTTTATTATTTAAGCTCAATTGAAAACAATATCTGGAGCTTCCTCTAGGCAGGCAATCGGATTCTTTTAGTTTCTTTAGTGATCATGAAACTATAGTATGAAAACGTGTGGGCCGGGCCTGGACATGGCAGCAAATGGTGCTATTATCAGCGATATTAAAGTGTTCCCAAATATTAGCCTTACGACGCAAATAACAATATTGACAGATATTCAATTTTCTCAAATTTTAAAATAATATTTTAACAATATTGATCATTATAAGAAAAATGAACTTTTATGATCAATTATTAGTAATTAATTTTGGTTGTAAACAGTTAAAATCGCTAAAATTAAGTGGTTGTAAGTAAACAATTTTCTTGTAATTATTCTATGCAAATTTTAACTTTTATGTAATATCACCTCATTTCATCTCACTATTAAAATAGAGCCTAATTCATTTATATCTAATTAGGACTACAAATGATCCAATCAAAGACAAGTTCGAGCCGAATCGAGTCGAGCTGGACTTGAATAAGTTGGGTTCGATTTTGAGTCAAACTGAAAGTTTGCCGAGTCGAGTCGAGTTCAAGTCGATCAAAGACGAACTCGAGTTGAATCGAGTTATTTATCGATCTTTAGTTTTACTCTTTAACGCTCTATGCAACTCGAGCCAAACTGAATCGAGTAATTACTCGAATTATTTATTCTTTATAAATATTTAACACAATAATTCTTTTGTAAACTTAATACATTATTATTGTAAAGAAACAAAATATGTTATTTATACAAAAATAAATAAATATATTACTTATTTATACAAATTTTGTCCTCGAATTTAAATCGAATCGAGTCGAGATTATATGAATTTAGTTCGTTTAATATTTGAATCAATATTAATAGTCACAAACAACTCATTTATTAAACGAATCAAACCCAAATTAAACTTATACGAGTCAAGCTCAAATTATTCATAAACAACTCCGTTCATTTGCAGCTCTAATTTGTATTGCTTTTCACCACATTATATACAAAAATATTTTAAAGGGATGGATATTTTTGTGAAGGAAGGGTATTTTTCCGTGATGGTGATCCGAAAACAAGTGGACCGGGGTTGGACATGGCAGCAAATAGTACTATTTGCAGCGATATTCTAGTAGAGTTGCAAACGGCTATATACAGTCGTGGAGTTGCAAATGACATACAGTTGCTTTAGTAAAAAGTTAACTTTTTTCACGTGGGTCCTATTGATATTCACTTTTTTTTTAAAATAATTAAATGCAATTTATAATTCCATGACTGCATCTATCATTTCTCTACTTCGGTGGCCCAGATAATCTCTACTTCGGTGGCCCAGATAATAGCCTTGCGACGTGAATAACACATTATATATATTAGCGGTGACCTTGACTTGGAAGAAGATAGCAGGTAATAATTTCGTTGCAGACTCAACAAAGATATTTATTTATTTGCTTTTAATTAGGTTGGCGCAAGTCAAGTCAATTTACACGCTTTCAACCCACACCACAAGGCACGTCTCTGTTCGATGTTTGATATTGAACAAAAATGAAAGATGGTTTTGGATATTAAAGTCTTTGAAATCGAGTAAGGCATTAACAATAATCTAGTCATTATTAAATTTAAATTAAAGGTTAAATTTATTCTCTTAGTTATAATATATATAGTTTTAGTCAAGAGTTTCACATTGATCTAACCAAATTAATATCTAAATAATAGTATAATATTATATATTTTAATTAAAAAATTAAAATATTTTGCAAATAAACTTAATATATTAAATATTAATTTTATTAAATCATAAATTAATTTTTTTTTAATTTTGCAAATAATAGTCAATTTGAGATATTAAATATTAATTTTATATACTTAATATATTAATTAATAATAAACTTGCCAAAAAATAATTTTTAGCAAGTCTTAATGATTTTAATATTTTAAATATATTTAATTTTAATATGTTAAATATTAAAGTAGAATAAAATATTACGATGAAGAGTGAATAGTAACTCTCTATATTTGACAAGTTTGAGTGATTTACTATTCATCAAAACCAAATAATTTTAGACTTGACAAGTCCAATGTGGGACTTATTTGATCATTTTACCTTCATTTTGGCTTTGTAATAGACTTTAGTAAAATCATTACTAGTGCTCTAAGGTCCCCCCCCCCTCCCTCTCTTTCTCGATAGTTGCTAATCATGTAAGAATGTTGACTTTGATCTCATCAAAATAAATCATCAAATCTTGATAAAAAGTACAAATATATATATATATATTAAAAAATTTTGGTCAACAGAAATAAAAGGATCTTTTCCTACCTTCAGAATATATATATATATATATTATTATAAAACAAAAATATAAACTACTAATGCAAGAGAATTATAAAAGAAAATATTTAGAACTCTTTTTTTCTTTTCTTCCTTATTCGTTTTTGTTGCTTTTCTTTGTACATATGAACGAACTAAATACATATATTTATAGAGTTTGAAGTCGAGGAGGGAAGAGAGGAATGGAAAGGAAAAGAAATAATAGAAGGAGGGGGGTCAGGAGTACATGGCATGGGCCATGTATGTCATTCACTGCCCTTCATAATTGCTTCATAATACTCCCATATGAATAACTATCCATAAATAATCTACATCGTTAAAATATTGTCAAGAAAAAATCCAATGAGAAGAAAAATCAATGGCAAAAGAAAAATAGTACAGTATTCTTATGTACCTCCAAGCGCTTTAAGATTGCTTCATTAAAACCTTGTAAAGGAAAACCTAGTGGGACAAAACTTCAGTAAAGGAAAAAGAGTACAATCAGCATAAGTCTTCAGGATATTTACTCTCTCTGAAAAGTGCATGACGATAGATCTTTGAGTCTTCGCATTCTAATATTCTGCACAATTTTCTTAAATGTGGTAGTTGATGATACCTTCGTGAATAAATCTGCTAGATTATCACTTGATTGTATCTTTGATATATCCTCCTTTGATTTGAATGATAAGTAGCATTATTTTCGTATAAAATTGTTGGACTATCATTGATCATGGAAAAACCGCACTTTTCTTAAATATGTAGAATCATTGATCTCAATCAAAATACACTCTAAACTTGTTTTCATGAATTGCAATAATCTTTGAGTGATTTGAAGATGTGGCAGATACAGGCAACTCTATATCCCCATTCGATATTGTCCTCTTCGACACTTCAGGGCCTTATGGATTCAAAATGGGTCGGACAAGATAGAAGGAACCCTACATATAAGGTGCTTGACAGACTTGGTAAAAATTTGAGACCTGCAGTAATACTTAAAACTCCTCCTGAGAATATGCGTTAGTATTCTTTCAATAAACAAATATAATTTCAGTATACATAACAGGGTTAATAATTCAAACATGATTTCCATTTAAATAATGCATTAGAGAGAACATGATAATATTCTCATCTAAAATTTTCTCCCTCTCATTCGACGTTATTAGAGATAATTTATTTATGTACAGTGGAAAGGTATTGGAAACCATCCATGTATAATAAAAAACTGTAAAAGCTTGAGGTTTAATTTTATTCGTTCGGCAGAAAATCAAATCCAATTGACATTATTGACAAACGAGATCTTGAAAAGATTTGAAAGTTTCGGGTTGCTATTTAAATATAACCATTTTATTATTGGCTTATTCCAGAAAAAAAAAATCTCACATTCTTCATAGATCCAGTTGTTGTTCATATAGAACAATATTATGTCTGATAGAAACTCTAATATCTCAGATTTGAATCATGAACCTTTTATACCTCAACCACTCATATTTTCTCATGAGACTGTAAACACCATGATAGAAGCAGAGATATATCTTTCTAGTAAAACTGATCTTGAAATTGTTGCAGCATCAAGAACCCTCAGTGCTCAATATGCTGCATCTCTTACAACCATGTCTCAGAGGCTACTGGTGAAAACGAGTGAGGTTGATCATCTTAAAAATCAAATATCTTAGCTGCATCAAACGCTTGCAACTAAAGATAGAAAAATAAAAATTTAAGATAAAAAAAAAAGCTGAAGAAATTTGTACACTGGTATTCTCGTGACCTAAAAACATGAATAGAAGAGCTGGAACATGAGAGAGCTCAAATACAAAGTCAACAACAGTAGCTAACGACAGAGGTTCAACGTTTACAAGAAAATAGGGATAGCTACAATTAAGATCGTTAGCTTTTGAAATTATGCATCCAGCATATCTTATAATTTTGAGTAAGTGAAATTTGAAAAGATGATGGTTTGTTTTATTCTTATTTCTATCTCTATAAGAGCAAGTTTTAGTTTTATCTAATTTGCATCAAATTTTCTTCTCATATCTATAATTCATCTGCATTTACACTCTTATTCTACAAATTCTCAATGGCTCATCAGTTTCCTTTCAATATTCCTCAGTTACAAGTTGTTCATGTAGCTTCTGTAGGTGTTATGTTGCAGCAAGCGAATGATCTGTCTAATAAGTCAGATCGTAAAATCGTTTATGAGCTAGTGACTCTCGATACTCGATACTCCTCCTCTATTGTTGGGTTTTTTAACCGGTTACAATCCAAAAATCATAAGATTGAGGAGTTTAACGAGAAAGTTTTCGTACTTCAACGACTCGTTCAAAAGTCTGACAGAAAAATAGTAGATTTAAGGGAAGAGAATAAGGATTTAAAATCTTTACTTGCTTCTTCATTTCATGAAACACATCTTTAGGAATTACCTCTTCAGGAGTTATTCTCTTCAGGGGGTTTATACTCTTCAGGAGATTTGTATTTTATACAGAATGTTTGGATAGATCTTATTACTTGTTTTGTGAGTACGATCTCTTCAGGAGTACCGATTTTCTCTCTTTTGTACCAATAAGTTTTCAACACTTCAGGTGTGTTTTAGACTCATATAATATTTTAACAACTTGTCCTTCAGGGACTTCAATTCTTGCTTAAGCACTAACAGCAATAATATATAATTTTACAACACTTTTAGTGTCAGTAAATATATCCAATAACTGATTTGCAACATTTTGCAAATAGATAATTTTCTGAACTTCTGGTTCACATTCATTTGTAAAAGGATCAAATTTAGATAGGACTTTATTATCTAAAGTAATTTCTTGTCATACTTCAGGCACCGACTTTTCATTATTTGAAAACATGATAAAATATTAATAAGTTTATATGTAAAATCTCCTGTATAAGTGAATCAAGTACTTGGTAATACAACAGGTACGTTGCCAATATTCAGTCATCCCACATCTATGACAAATATTTTCATCTTTCTATGAAAAATTATTCTAAGAGTCTTTACCCTTATCTGAGTTGGATCACTTCTAGTGATACGGTATATTATTATCCTCTTTAGTATTGTCGCTTTTAAAACCAATACTTTTATAGTTTTTCTACCACGTCTACGCCATTGATTCCTTTAAAAGAATGCACTGTTCACTTCTGAAAATGGTGTAAATCAAATATTATTATAAGACGTAACTAGTGATTTATTAACAAAAACTCGTTATTTAGTTCAATCACTAGAAGATAAAATAAAAATTCAGAATATTTGTTGAATTTTCGCTCTCGGTATTGCTATTACAAGAGTACATTCGAGATATGAAAGATAATATATGTTTCTTTTTTAAATATCATCATCAATGACCTTCTCACTGCATAATTTTAATATTGAGCTGATTTTAAAGAGTGCAGAGTTATATTCACTGCTACTCTTAAAATCTTGCAATTTCAGGTGCAATAAGTCATAATGATCTTTTGGGAGGATTACATCTCCTGGTGTTTATATCTCTCCCTTAAATCATTTCACAAAATAAGATGCTTTTCTTTTTAATCGTGAGATACACAGCACGGTCTTGCAGGAACAAGTGATTTTCTTCTTTGATTGTACCTTCCAAATTCATCACATTCAAATAGATCTCATCAAGGATCTTAGATAAATAATTTTTTTAGAAATGTCAATATAAATTTCAATGTTATAAGATTTGACATTTTATATATATATTAATCATATAAATAAATATGTGGATATAAGAAATATATTCACATAATTATGAGAATAAAAATAGAATTTTATTAAGTAATATTTAGCAATATTATCTTTTATATTTATCTCAAGGATTGTAAATAATATATTGAAAAGCTTACCTAAAGTAGAAGACCACTAATTTCAGTATCTGTAGAACTTCGTGTTGATAACGTGTTATAAAACTAAAATATAAACTACTAATGCAAGAGAATTATAAAAGAAAATATTTAAAACATTTTCTTTATTTTCTTCCTTACTCATTTTCGTTTCTTTTCTGTGTACATATGATCGAACTAAATACATATATTTATAAAATCTGAAATCCGGGAGGGAAGAGAGGAAATGGAAAGGAAAATAAATAATAAAGGGAGGGGGTTCAAGAGCACATGGCATGGCCGGCCATGTATGTCACTGCCCCCCATAATTGTTTCATAACATGTATATATATAATAAGAGAAGTACTTTTGCAACATATGAGTTATATAAAATTAAATTAACAAATAATGTTGTGATACATTATATAATAATAGGTCTTATGGATTACATAAAATTATGTCATTTTGTAGTTTTATTTTTTAGTAATCACTTTGTATGTGTAATACTATTCATATAATATACTCATTTAACAATATAAATAATAAACTGACATGTAGCATATAATATATATTCATATAATATATTTCTCTCTATATTTTTCGTTGAATACTAATCCTATAAAATGTGTGCTCGTTTCGTTAACAAGCTTGGTCTTTAATTCTGTTTTAATAGTATTTACCTTTGTTTTATGTCTTTTTTTATTTTTTTATTTTGGCTTGCTTGTGCATGTTCTCAAATTGAATATCCATTTGATGGATGGAAGCAGCAAGTGAAGAAAATCATGTACAAAATTGATGGTGGTTTAATGATTTGTTAAATTTAGATTGGAAATAGAAAATATGATTTGAACTTCGGTCCCACTAAGCTGAATCTGGGTATAATATTCGGGATGTTGTCTTCTGTAAAGCAAAACTTGTGCACAGGCATGTTAAAACTTCGGTCCCCATTGATTTGAATGCTACTTGTTTGTTTAGACTTTATCTACTTCATAAAGTGCTATTATGGTTGAGAGTTTTGTGGAGGGATCACTAGCCTGAACTTGGTTGAGAAGCAAAGGATTTTAAAGGCTAGTGGTTTTATACGTAGTACATGCAGGACGAGCGAATGGCAGTTTAAGTCTCGCTTGAGCTATAGGGATCTTGGCTACATGCATGTGAACTTCTAGGTAGGCAATCGGATTCTTTTACTACAGGCCCATAAAAGAAAGGAAATAAATCATCTCCGTGATCACAGCAGTCAAGCAATCAACCAAGAAAATGCTCCTCCGATTCTGTCTAGGAGTGTAACCGGTCCGGTTCGGTCCAGTTTTAGATAAAATCTAGAACCGAGCCGGTACCATTGGTTTTCTATTTTTTAAAACCCATTACGCACCAGTTATTCTTCAAAACCGTTAATACCAGTTTTACCGGTTTTGGTCAGGTTCTGTCCAGTTTTAAATTAGTCTATATTAATTTATTAGACTATTTATATATATATATATTAGTATTATTTATAATTATTAAAATAATTATATATTAGTATTTGTTATAAGTTTAATTTTTTATAATTATATTATTGATAATTATAACTAATATTATTAGTATTAGCTCAAAAGAAAAACTTGTATTAGTATTACTATATTATTATTTCATGTGTAATTATTTAGTATAATAATTTATATATAGACTTAAAGTATATTACTAATAATAATATGGTATTATACTATTAGTATTAAGCCATATAATATAAATTGTAACTAACTTATATTATATACTAATGTAAACATATTATATATAATTGAAAAACTATTTTATATTATGTATCATATTAAAAAAATTAATTTAAAATATATATATTATATTGAACCGGTCCTGTCCGATTCTAAAATGTTTAAAACTGGAACCGAACCAATACCTACTGGTTTTAACATTATAAAAATCGATTCCGAATTGGTACCTACCCAAAACCGGATCGATTACATCGGTTCGGTCCGGCCCACAATTCAAAAAAAATGAGCTAATATAACCAATTTGATGCATTCAAAATGGACAAAAATAATCAAATTGGATACATCTACTACTTTTGGATACATCAAATTGGTTATATTAACTTATTTTTCTTATAGTGCTAATTTACTAGTTTACCTATTTTTTCTTGTACCCCTAATTCTGTCATAAAAAAACAAATCAGCTTCTAAAAGGAAGTTAGACGATAGCATTAGTCTATATTGAATCATATCAATTCTTTTCTCAAGAACTTTATTTTATTTTTCTTAGTCGGATATCGAACGGCTTGTATATGTAGCCTCTGGCTATACGCATTACACAATCAATGGAAATACAATTCAATTCTTCATTATTATTTTAGTTTCTTTAGTGATCATGAAACTATAGTATGAACACAGGCGGGCCGGGCCTGGACATGGCAGCAAATGGTGCTATTATCGGCGATATTACAGTGTTCCCACATAGTAGCCTTACGACGCGAATGACGAGTTGTATATATTGCCGGTGACCTTGACTTGGAAGAAGATACCAGTAATTTCCTTGCAGACACATTTAGCAAAGATATTTATTTATTTGCTTTTAAATGTTTTGGCACAAATCAAATTACAAGCTTTCAACCCACACCACAAGGCACGTCTCTATTCGATGCTACTTGTACTCTATATGATTGTCTACTTTTGAATTATCCAACTGACTTCAAACCTTTAGTCGATCGACGATGTTGGATTTCGTAGCAATATCATCAGATATTCAGTTTTTGTCAAAATCTAAAATAATATTTGAACAATATTATTATTATTATAAAAAAAACGAACTTTTATGATCAATTATTTATGATTAATTTTAATTATAAATAATCATTTCGTTAAAATTAACTTACAAGTAAACAATTTTTTTTGTACTCATTTTATTCAATTTTTAACTTTTATATAATATAATATCATTTCATTTAATCTCACTATCAAAATAGAGCCTAATTCATTAATGTCTAATTATATAAATGATAAACATGTATTGATTTTGACCACATCATATACAAAAATATTTTAAAAGGATGGATATTTTTGTGAAGGAGGCGTATTTTGCCGTGATGGTGATCCGAAAACGTGTGGGCCGAGCTTGGACATGGCAGCAAATGGTACTGTTTGCGGCGATATTCCAGTGGCCCAGATAATAGCCTTGCGACGTGAATAACACGTTATATATATATTACCGGCGACCTTGACTTGGAAGAAGATAATAGGTAATAATTTCGTTGCACAAGTCAAGTCAAGATACGTATTCAACCAAGATACGTATTTAATTGCTTTTAATTGGGTAGGCACAAGTCAAGTCAAGCAAGTTACATGCTTTCAACCCACACCACAAGGCACGTCTCTGTTCGATGTTTGATATTGAAAAAAAAAATGAAAGATGTTTTTGGATATTAAAGTCTTTGAAACCGAGTGATATTGGATTATTGTTTTCACTAGTGAGGTCCTCTCTCTCTCTCGATAGTTACTAATCATGTAAAGTGAGCTTGGGTGCTTGACGCGGGAATAAAAGGATCTTTTCCTACCATCAAAAAATATATATATTATATAATAAAAGAAGTACTTTTGCAACATATGAGTTATATAAAAATTAAATTAACAAATAATGCTGTGATATATTATATTATAAAATTATTTTTATTATAAAATAGGTTTTATAGACACTACAAGATTTTGAGCTTTTTGCCATAAACCTATATGATGGAAAAAGCATATGTTAAGTGGGAAATGTTTTTTTTCCACCAAATTTGTTGGTGGGATGTTGGTGGCATATAATCCATGAACAAAAAACTTTTTTCACCAAAATTTTATTTCATGGCAAATACAAACTTTTTTCCACCACCTAACATTGTGGGTAAAGTATGAAAAATTCGTGGCAAATAACATTTCCATGTGCCAAAGATGATACTATCCATGAAGATAATAGGCCGAAAAAAGTTTTTACCCACAAATATATTGATGGCATATAATTTGTTCCTACAACTAATATTATGGGAAAAAAGTATTTGCCATGAATTATTTTCATGGAAAATACTAAGAGAATTTAGAAAAAAAAATTAGAAAATAAAAAAATGCGACTTAAGCAAAAAATAATCATAACAAATACTCTAACATAAGCTGAAATATACATTTATTTTTACAAAATTAATCTATACCGAATTCATACAAGTTTTATAAACCAAACTAAGTTTAACTATATAGGCTAAAATATACATAGTGAGCCAAGAAATTATGAACCAAACTAAAAGCCAAGCCTTCCTATTAAAAAAATAAAAATGAAAATAAGAGAGCAAGGAAGAAAGTTATGCTCAGACACTTAATAGTGTAATCATATTGCGCTGTCCCAAGGACACAAAACTTTTGATACTCGATCTCCACATCTTTTTTGAGAGGCAAGAATTATTAAGGAAGATGATGAAGATGTTCAATAATTTAAACCGAAGCAATAAAAGCTAGATATTTAATTATCTATATATCAGTTTAAATTTCATTTGTAAATGCTGTCAGTTTTTATTCTTTATGTAAATGCTTTGCGCTTTGATTTTCCTGTGTAAATGCTGTCTATAGATAGCTTAGTCCAATCGTGTATTTATTCTTACCATGTATAGCAATATATTGTGTTCAAAATTCAAAGCAATCTTCTGTCTCTTTAAGGATGTGGCTCCTTTAATATACTTTGATACAAAAGTAGAAGAAGAAACTTGAAGGTATGCTCTTTTGTACAATCAAATGTACAATTCATTAAGCAATAAAGAAACTCTCTACCCAGTTTAACATTCAAAATGAGGATAAAAGGCAGTGGCAAAAAAGAAATAGAAACTAAAAGATGCACTGAAGATAATGTACTTACTTGTTAAGTATGACCAATCTATCATTAAGCAATACATTTTTACTTCATTTTTGGGTTTCAATCTTTGCAAAAAACAAAATGAAGGTTGACCTTCATACTTAACCGCACAGTTTCCTTCACAACATGCCAGCTATCCATATATCTTGAAATTCCTTCACTACTAGGTTGTTGCTGTGTAAAGGGAAATTGATATGACCAACTTCCAGTCATTAATAGGGAAGAATGATAAAGGGAAATTGATATGACCAACTTCCAGTCATCAATAAAATTCTTGTTTACGATAAAAAAGCAGTGACAAATTGAACAAACAAAAAAACAGTTCAAACTCCAACATTCCATACCATACACAACACTGGATCATTCCATACCATACACAATGTCGGATCACACTTAGCAGGAAATGCAACATTTACATTCCACCGTTATGTCTATGACAAAACCTATAACCTCAGGACAAGCAATATAGATGCAATCAATTGGCCAATAACTATTCAGAGTTAATGGAGTCAAGAATTTGTTTTTCCTACACCTGAAAACGTGTAGCAATCTGCACTAACAAATTATTGAAAATGTAAACCAATCTGCATACAAAAAATAAAGTAAACCAATATATAACCTGCATTTATATGCCATAAATATAAACCAATTTCCAGTAATATAAATATTCTCTAATATAGATTATGTAAACTAATTTGCATTATAAAAACTGCTCTAATATATTAGTTTATTGATAATTGATAATAAATTATAGCATGCTCTAATTCCCCTCTGTTTTCCCTTCAAACAAAATTAAAGGATCAATTACCATGAAAATAAACACCAAAAACCACTAAAAGTTACCCCATGTGTCGAAAATGTTGACAATATTATAAGAATTTCCAGGTATAGCAGCAACTATCACATTGTTGATTGTGAAACCATTTCATTGAGAAGAAAAAGCATACAACTAGTCAATCACACTTCCAGCCACTAAGTGATATAGATCATTTAAACATAGTTCTCAAATAGGAAAAAAAAAAAGGAATAGGACAAGAACAAAAGAGAACAATATGACAATAGCAGAAATAATACCACCCAATCCCCTTCCATGAAATCCTTTTTTGAATGCTCAAACTTTAGAATCAAAGACTTAAGTAAGGTAACAAATAGCCATAACAGATTTTTTTTTTTTGTTTCAAAGCTACATAACTGAAATCAAAACAGTAAAGAAAATATTCAACCAAACTAGTTGTCAAAGAAAAAAAAAAACTTAGAAGCCAAATCCTGATACATAAATATCCATTCACATTGCAAGTCAAGAATCATGATTAGTTAAGTGTAAAGTAAGCTTTCCTGAAAAGAGATTATGTGTAAATTAATGATATGATGCAGGGGTGCCATAACTCATTATTAGTGCAGCAATATTACAGGAGAAAAAGAACAAATGACATAAATAGTTAATACACTGAAATTAAACTCTCCATATCAATGTTGCAGTTAGTGATGGCCATTGGATCTTACTACATAGAACTTTAAGTATCTTTTACATAAATTATGTATTTACCAAACCAGACACAGATTGAATCCACAAATGATGATCGTTAACCAACCATTCCTATATATTAATTGGCAGTTGACATGGCTTTTTGTCACGTTAAGGATCATGCTGAATATTGGATAATATATTTGAAAACAGAGAAAAAAAAAAGAGGAAAAATATGTATGATTTAAGTTTAGATATCATCTTTTAAAAAAAAATGTGAAGTATCACGTAAACAGGAGCTAATAAACCACCATACCAGCTAATAAACTAAGAACTATCCACCACCAACTAATAATTTTTCCTGAATGCAATTTGCACTAATATTTCCTAATGGTTTGACAAAATTTGAATCAAGTCTTCGATCATAAGAAACTTGACATGTTCAGCAAGAAGCTCAAATAAGTGATATAAATACCCAAAAAGTAGTCCCAATAAAATGCAGAAGATATCCTAACTAGCAGCCATATGTTTTTTAAATGCATATATTATATATCATGACTACCATCCCAGGTTTCCTAACAGTAAAGTTGTTCCAAAATTGTCATTGTGGCAATGATAGTAATGACATTACCACGTTCTCTAGAGAGTTACCCCAGTGTTAGGCAGAAAACGAATGCAGAATGTGCTTAAATTCGTTACATAATGTTAAAAGCAGCCCCATGATTAAAAACAATTATTAATTTTGAGTTATTACATATGCATGGTTGCTAGCCCATGTATTTATTTAACGGGAAGGTAACACTAAATACAGGGGAAAGCACAATATATTAAAGTGTTTATTGAGAAGTAGGAAAATAAAGAAAGATTTAGAAATATATTGCCATAAACAAAACAAAAAAACATCAATACAAATGTTAAGTGGAATGACTCGATGCTGTTGAGACAGAGTCTAAGTCAAGTATTAAGACCAAGTATTCAACAACTAAATCACAAACGTCTTCCACAAGTCACAAGTTTCAAATGTAAATTCAAATGTAACAAGTGATGATAATAATGGGGAAAAGCCTAGATTTTATCTCTTAATAAACATAGAGACCAGAAACCAATCATGTGGCTCCAGTATTTGTGTTAGTCACTATATTTATCCACAATACAAAAGAGAGTGTGAGGAAAGCAAGCACCATAGATATAACAACATGAGGAGATTGACCATTATAATTAAATAGGTATAAACCCTCAATCATTCAAATAGATTGAAGGGCACATAATCAGAATGATTTGAGAAAGGAAAGGTCTGATAAGTTAATAAAGTTGAGAACATATCTTTGATGATAGTATTTACTTGTTTTATTTTAAACAACAAGTTATATAAATAATCACAGAGTTTGAATTATGCTGGTAAAAAAATATTGACCTTTCACAACAATCAGCAACATAGCAGCACGATTACCACTTCAAGGATTCATGCATCACATTAATAGCATGAATCCTTGAAGTCCATTGTTCCAATTTTTTTTATAGGTAATCTTGTAGGTTTATCAATAGCATAGGCATATAGCCCATGTAAGCGGGTCGTATACAAGAGAAATGGTCCATCATTCCATATCAAAACAATAAACACTCCATCTTATTCGACAAACTAAAATATTTTTGTCAAAATTAGTAGTCTTGTGTATCTCATATTTAAATGATTGATATTATTGATCCATAGATATATCGATAAAAGTATCTCAAAAATTAGAGAAAGGGGAGATTCTTTTTTTAATGATAAAAACTTTATTCATTTCAACTTTTTTCAAAAAAGATTAACGATTCTGTTCCAAAGATGAAGAAAAATTATTTTCAACGGCAAAAAATGTTCGTTTAATCCAAACTAAGACTAGCTAATCAGAAAGAAGTTTGTTTAATCAAAAAACATAATATTTTTTCCTTTTTAGATATGCTCATCCCACAAAAAAAAAATAACACCCAAATCTACAAATCACAAGAACAGCCATGGCTCAGCTAATTTGCACAAATCTAAACACCAAATTACTCATCCTTTATCATCAAATCTCGTCAAATAAGAATCACCAGCCAAAAAAGGAAAACCAAATGAATGCGACTCACGGTGATGGGTGAACCGGCGTTGAGTACGCGTTGCCCCCTGACCAACTATTCGGTACCGTCCATAGCAATGGTACGAACCATGTTCTCCCCCAAGTGCTGAACCGCTACAGACCAGAGAGACCAGACCTAGCCAATGCTTCCTTCTCTGTTTCCTTCTTGGCCCTTTGATCCTAAATGTAGAGACGAATGGAGATGAACAGAGAGAAAGAGAGACGAATGAGAGACAGCGGAGAGAAAGAAAGAGAGAGAGAGAGTCACTTGCTAGGAGAGGCAATGACGGCAATGGCGACAGCGACGGAGACGGCGACGGTCCACAACATGAGACAGCGGGAGCGAGAGAGAGGATGTCTGTGCCGAGGGTTGGGGGGGATTAGGGATTTGGAAAATATCGCGGGGGGTTGGGGGGGGGGGGGGGGGGGGGTTATGCAATTAAATATCGCGGGGGGATTTGTAATTTTATTATTATTTTTTAAAATGTTTAAAAGTATTTAAAAAATATATGAAAATAATAATTTTTACGAATTCGACTCGGTGCTGTAGAGCCACCCTCTTTCTAAAGAAAACAATTTTCATCTCTACTGGGAGTGGAGTATTGTGGGCTTCTTGGGTGAGCTTTTTCTGACGTTTTGATGGATAGCGCTCCGAAATGCTGAAAGGTCTACGTGGAGCTTGCGATGACTTGCGTACGACTGAGGGGGACCCAACAGCCTACGATGGTAGATGTGGTGGAAAAACTCGAACTTGCATTGGAGCTACAAGAGAAGGCGGATGGAGAGGTAAAAGATGACCAGTCGATCTGGCAGTCAGGCATGTCGCCAAACTTGGTCTTACGACCAACAGTGATATAATGGAAGACGAGGAGAAACATAATAATAATAAAAATATATATGGTATGTGAAAGTTATATGAATAGTAGAAGGTTGTCTAGCTTTTTTCTTTCTTCAACATTGTAGTATTTGTCTACTTCTAACTCTCGTTCTACCCATTTGATTTTTATTTTATAAAAGATGTATCCTTGGAAACCACAATTTTGCTATCTAGTTTATGTAACACCCCGGTCCGACGCTTCGAATATATGAAGTATTTGCGACCCATATTTGTAAAATGATTATTTGTTTTCAAATTTACTATTGGTCCTCTGCTTTTTTTTTTCACGTATGCATGACTCAACTCTCTATAGGTTTTCAACGTGCCACCATATACGCTTATCCAGATTTTTCTCCCATTTGAATCGAACCCCCACGATTTAAGCGGTTTCCATTTTTGTTCCTCACATAAAATCTCCTGCTTAACATATACTCGAATCCTCACAGCCAGCAGCCACACGAAACCTGCACCACCATCACACAACTCAGTTTAAACTCTCATTGTGCATCAAGTCGTTGCCACCATAGGTATCTGCCGTGACTGCAATGCCTTTCCAGACTGGGAACCACGTCAGAAACACCTCTTAGCCTCGCCGATCATCCCCTGAATTTGTTCCTCGAAACAGAGCACGCTCCACCCTTTCGCCAACCACTGGAATCACCCCTAGCCACAGACTTGTTCCTCCAACATGAAATTTTAACAAACAAATAGATAATCACCCTAATAAATCCAAGCTGAAACAATCGAGAACCACCATTGCTCTTCCACGGCACAAGCAGGCCGAGCCACCAGCATTCACGTCGCACCTCCACAAGACAACCCACTCAACTCTGCAAGTCCCCCTTGCACGACTGAAAACACCCAGTCTGGTCAGCCACCGAAGCTAGCCCAAACCACCTTGCACCACCACTGCATAGATTAGTCAAAAACCCCCTAGACAGCCCCTGTTTTAAACACCCGAAAATAGAGCATCCCATACTATTTCCCTCCACGCACACTTCACCTCAGCCACATACCTCACGCTGGAACAAGTGGAAAACGCTCGATGCAGCCGAATGTGCCACCCCTGTCTGCCATATTCCTTCCGGTAAGCCACGACGAGCCTCTCCCGACTATTTTGCATTTCCGTTTCTCCTTGTTGCTCTCACCACTCTCGGCGTTTCTTTGTCACTTTGTCTCTCACACAGTAAGATGCTTCTACACCCCGCCTCACCGCCGTAGATGTCCACCCAGTGTCGATCTCGTCATCTTTGTCGCAAGTTTTCGTTTCACTCGGTGGGTTTATTTTTGTCCCATGGATAAACCTAGAAGAATAAATCTTATTTGTTCTTTTTCTTATTTTCTGTTTTCTCTGTTGAGACCATGCATGACCTATTTGTTTATTTATTGAAACACACTACGCGGGTTTCCTATTAAATCTAGATTTTTTTTAATGAAATTTCTTATTTAAATAGGTGTAGCTTATAAAGCGAATAAATAATTATTTGAAGTATATTATGAGTAATATTATTATCTTTTAGAAATAACCAAACTTCATTCTCTGAACCTTTTGAAGAAAAACTTTTATTTTAGTTAATGCTTTTGAGGTGAATTTGGGTTCTATATCATTTTGTGCTTGAGTTCTAAATTTATTTTGGGTCTGGTAATATTTTCATTTTAACGACGTTTCAGTATTTAAGTATTTTTCTAGCGAAAATTGAGGTATTGGAGAATTTTAGAGTTTTGGAGGATTTTGATAAATTCAATTATTAAGAGTTATATTCAAGATTCGGGGACTCTTAATGTTAAGATAAGATATTGGCTTCTATATCTCAGGTTACATTTTTGAGGTTGGTGATCAATTGGAAAATTTATGAAAGTACACGATTATCTTATAGGTGGTGATTGAGTTTGTGCAACTTTGTTGAGGATATTTTTGAAAAGCTAAAGGATTTAGGTAAGCGGGGTTCCTATGCTTGACTTTGTACCAAATTTAGACTGAGGTTGACTTTTTGAAAATTTATGCATGTTTTGTTATGAAATGAGAACTTGAGAAAAATCAACCTCAGTCATTTCTTTGCATTACTCATAAAGCTTATATGAAAGAAAGAAAATTATTTCTATCATGCATTGTGCAGACATGAGCTTAATTTTTGTCATGTGTTTCTTAAATACGAAAAAAGAGCGATATTAATTATTTGAAATAATTGTGCATTGATTTATAAAGATGCTCTGAACTCTGTTTTGTTTGGTGAGAATGTTCTGAAAATGTTTTGGAACTCTGTAATATTTTGATGTGGCTTTGAAAACCTTTGGCATGGTATACTGGTTTATATCTGACTCTGTCTCTACTTTGCTCTGCTCTGCTCTGTCTCTGCTCCGTATGGGTTTGTACCAACTTCTCTATCTCTGAGTGCACCCATTTTGGAAACAAAGTGGTTTATCGTGGACTTTCCTGTGTGCACACTCGGGGCTCCGAGAATGATTAAGGGAATGTTTCACCTCTGTCTCTGCCTGGTTTGGCCACCGGGATTAGCACAGCCCTACCACGGGGGTTAAACATGGTCTCTGCTCTGTAAGATACTCTGTTTTGATATGATGATGATGCTCAGTTTTGTTATGCCAAAGTACTCTGTATTTTATATGAATTAAAAATTGTCGCTCTATTATGTTTAGAAACAAAAATATGTTTTGTTCTGCATATTAAAAAAAAAATTAAGAATATTTTGCTCTGCATATTGTATTTTGAAAAATGCTCATGTTTGCACTCTTGTATATGTCCTCTGCTTACTGAGTTGTGGGAAAACCCACCCCTCTTATCTCATATATTTTTCAGATGATCTGGATGTTCCATCAGAGGACCAAGAGTAGAGTCTTGACCAAGTTTTAAGCTGTTAGGGCCATAGGCTAGATGGGAGAAAACAAAATACAATTTATTTATTATTTGGGTTCTAGTTTCATTGGATTTATGGAATGTTAGTTATTCTTTATCGTTAAGTTTTTTTTGGGAGAATGTGAACCCTCTCAGTTATGATTTATTCATATTCTTTTATTTATGACTTGGTGAACAGTTGTTATATGGATTGGTTCGTAAAAAATATTTTTATTTTGAATATGGTCGGAGACCTATTATTATTTGTAGTTGAGGATGGAATATACCAAACAGGTGGAGCTTTGTGACCCCTTACGAGTACGGGGTGTTACAGTTTACTTCCTCAGCTATTCAGATTGCAAGCTTCACTGGTAAATGTCTGGACCTTCAATCGGTGTCTAATTAAGTTGAAAACTTTGATAAAATATATATATATATATATCTCCATTAGTATATAAATTCAAATATAAGAGTATACATCATGTTATGATTCTTCTTGTTCATAAATAATTGTAACGAGTATTGTAAATCAAAAGGAAAATCAGCAAGAATGTTGATGGAAATAAAACTTTAATATGTTCATCGATATAGGCTGTAATTACGATGGGGTATCTAGACCTCCAGGAAAATTAAACAAATTGTTCATAGAGCCCCTAGCTGGGTATATATTGTATGAGGTTTATTAGTATATATAATATCATTTGCAACATCTTTATGGCATATTCTACACTTCCATGTCTTTATTCTGATTCTGGTATGACTTGTAACTCTTGACGAAAATTCAGTGCCGATATCCTTGCATTGGTGATTTTAGTAGCTGTGGAGGCAAAGGGATTAGGAGGCATGGTCAAATTACCCCCTCCTTCCAACATTTGAACTGCAACTTTCATTGAGGGCCGATTCATCGGGTGCCATTGGATGCACCAGAGTCCTACAATTGCGAGTTTCTTTGCAATCTGGGCATCTCCATCATTTTCAATGAAGACTCGTAAATCTTCTTCTTGTTCCAAACAATTATAGATCCATTCTGGAAAATAAACTTGGCTAATGTTCTCTGTTGTAACCTCTGTATTTTTCCTGCCTACGACCATTTCTAACAACAACATTCCAAAACTATAAACATCTACTTTATAAGTCACATTTCCAAAATTCCTAGAGAACACTTCTGGTGCAATGTAACCCATGGTTCCTCTGGCCGTAGTCATGGATACTACACTTTGGTCTTTAGAGCACAACTTAACAAGGCCAAAATTAGAAATTTTTGGATTGAAGTTTTGGTCTAGCAAAATGTTATGAGGTTTGATGTCGAAATGAAGAATTTGTTGGTCGCACCCTTGGTGAAGATACTCAATTCCTTTTGCAATTCCAATCGCAATGTCTTGTAGCTTGTCCCAACCTAGGAACCGATTCTTAACATCTGCCGAAGATATGAACTTGCCTAGAGAGTTATTTGATGAAAATTCATAAACTAAGGCTCTTCTAAATCCATCAGCACAAAAACCAACCAAGCGAACAACATTGACATGGTGAATCGTACCCATTGTTTCCACTTCATTTAGGAATTCCCCTCCATATCCCTTAGAAATGTTCAAAATCTTCACCGCAACAAAGATTTCGTTGGAAAGATTTCCTTTAAACACTGTTCCATAAGCTCCTTGGCCTAACTTAACAGCAAATTCATTTGTAATCCTTCTAATATCAGAATACGTGTATCTTGTGGGCTTCAAGTTTCTATAATCTTCCAAAAACATTTCGATCTTTGCTCGAGTTTCTTTCTCAACTTTATCATACCTATAGACATGGTAGATTGCAAAGACCACCAGTACCAACAAAAATGAACCTAAAATGGCACCTGCATGGTAAAGATGAACAATGATGGGTCAAGAATTTCCCCACACACACACACACACACATATATATATATATCCAACAATGAAAATTGAAGTGGGCACAAACTACTTACCAACAGTTAGTTTTGTTGATGTGCCTGTAAAAGAGTTGAACATGTACATCATCAGTTTCTCGAGAACATATAGTTGTTTATACAAAAATTTCTTTTCCTATGCTCTTTATTCAATCGTTAGGATAATCCGTTTCTAACTTTCTACTAAGAATTTTAGAGTCAGAGTGAGATGGAGATAGATACATAAAACGATCTCCAAGATATTTATATATAGCTGCTGGTATGAATATCTCAAATAGTATTAAAAGTTGAGTAAATTTTAGTGTCCACTTTATATGTGTCTAATATCTCTCTTCCATCCCCAAACTCGTGGTGGGCATGTTCATCCGGGCCGGGTACAATCAACTGTGAACATTTCAACTAATTGCCTTAAGAACGGAGGACATGATTCTTCCAATTCCCTGATCATGCATCGATATGTTGCATATTATCTACATCCAATAGATCCAGAGGATGTGGAGGAATCTTGTCGAATAGAGATGATATCCCTAATCATGTGGAGGGAATCATATGAATATACAAAAGATGCAGCTTCCTGCGAAGAGATCCACAACCAATTGTTATACGGTTTTAAGCTTTATTGGTTCAAAGTTTATTGTGATCAATTATGCGGAAACAGCTATTGCCACCTCGATTACACGAATAATACAATTCAATGCTGCAATTGGGGTAAAGGTACGTACGTATTTTTACATCTTCAATTGAAGTACTATTTTTACATTTTTTTTTATTAAATTGTTCGACACAATTTTTTATTTTATAATTTGAATTTCTGACCAATTTACACAAAATTACTGACAATAAGATTTTTCCAAAAATTTTTAACCTCAATTATAGTTGTCATGTGGCACAAATTAAATGGTTGCTTAAACTTTAGTAGTCACTTAAAATCCTATCACATCAACGGAAATCCCCATTCACCCCCTCTATAAAGTTTTTTGGATGCCAGAAACAATATTAAGGCCTCAATGTACAAAATATTCATTACCAAATACAAGTTCGCCAGAGCCCAATTACGAGTATGAGTCATGACATAGAATCAAGCTCCACCCAAATTGAAGATATACGAATTCAGAAAGAACCTTTACAGAGTTATTTCTAATTTCTTTCTAAACATCTTTCTAAACATGATTAGAAAGCAAACTTGTTTATACAAATTGGTTCTGTTATCGAGCATTCATTATTTGGAAGCATCTATTATACATATAAAATAGCATAAATAAATTGATCAAATTGTCCCTAAACAAATTTGCTTGCTTGAGGAGAAATTAGTTTTTTTTTTTCATTTTCCTAAGAAAAATATTTAATTTATTTAATCCACTTCATGTATGAAATGGATGCTCTCAAAGAATAGTTGCTCCCAATATTTTTTCTTTGTTAATTGACACACTCTACTTATTTTAATCACCCGTTTCTATTCATTAATATGAATTTTCTTGGTTTTATTCTAGATGTTATGTACGGACTTGGAAGAGCATTGGAAGCCATAAGTAAGAATTTATCTCCTCCCTCCTTCCATTTTTTTAACATTATTTTTATATAAGTATTTTAAATCAATGTTGTAATTTTTTTATATTTGTAAAAAATGGATTAAGATTGTTGAATCCAAGTTTTCAAGTCTCATGTAAATCTACAAATGGATTTTGATGATAACAAATGAATCCAAAGAATAAAGGAGTCTTAAGCTCAAGTTGTCCACACAATATAATCAAGCACATCAAGGAAGCAAGCATGAACAAGAAGGGAACAAGTTCACATTAAAATCATAGAGTAATGTTGTAAATCTCTTAAAAATTCAAAATTAGGATTAAGGCTCAAAATTAATATTTTATCATAAAGCATTAAAATACATTTTCAACATATGCATGAATATTTTGAAAATTAAATTTGAAAATTTTGAAAGATGATTGATTGTCATCTTTCACATGTGCATGATATGATTAAAGGTTTGAATTTTGAAAATATTAAGATGATTGATTGTCATCTTTCACATGTGCATGTTTTATTTGAATATTTTCAAAAGTGGTGGATGCTTTTCTTGATTTATGCAAATGGTAGATGTCTTTATTTGAAAATTTTAAAAAGTAAAGTGTACTCCTTTTGTCACATACAAAAAGTAAAAATATTAGATTTGAAATTTTTGAAAAGTGAATGATGATGTTTTTGACATGGGAATCTTTTCAAATTTGAAATTGAAAACTCATTTGCCTATAAATAGCTCACTTGAGTTTTGCAAAACTCACAACAAGAGCTTACACATCTATTGCTAGCTTTTGCATCATTTCTTCAAAACTCTCATTCTCTCTTTTCTAAAGTTTTGAGCCTTAATTCTTGTTCTTGTTGATAGGTTACGCTGTATTGCTTCTATCTCACTCATTGAGGAGTGTACTTTGATAGTCTACCTACTATCAACTCTTATATTTGTAAAAGGGTGTGTATAACCCTTGTGTGTGTAGAAGGTGTTCTACACGGGGAATAGTTAAATCACCAAGTGTGAGGTGATTGGAAGTGTAGAAGGTGTTCTACACGGGGAATAGTTAAATCACCAAGTGTAAGGTGATTGGAAGTGTAGAGGGTGTTCTACACAGATTCTTTGGAGCGGTGCTGCTCAAATGTGTAATAGGTTTCTATCTCCACCTAAAGGAGATTGAATAGTGGATTTGGAGATCCTCAAGAGGTAGCTTGAGGCGAGGACGTAGGCAGTGGGGCTGAACCTCGTTAACATACTGAGTTTGCTTCTCTCTTACTCTTACTATTTATATTTATTGTTGTTTCATATTTTGTTTATATTTTATATTATATATTTGATTTATAATTATTATTTTTTTAAATACAACTCAATTCACCCCCCCTCTTGTGTTAGTCATCTGGGCAACAATTGGTATCAGAGCTAAAGCTCTATTATAAGATTAACTATCTTTTGAGTTAAGATCTTATGGCTAACATTACAGCTTCATTTGGTGAAGGTCAATCTAGCAGTCGGCCTCCACTCTTTTGCGGAGACAATTACTCATTCTGGAAAGTTAGAATGAGAATATTCCTTCAGACTCAAGGTCGAGAAATCTGGAAATGCATTGTAAATGGACCTTATATTCCAACAAAAGTGGTTGATGGAGTAAATGTCAAAAAGGAAGAAGAAGAGTTTAATCGTGAAGACGATAGACTTTATACTTTGAATTTAACTGCTATGAATTTATTATATAATGCTCTCAATGGTAATGAATTTAATAGAGTAATGACTTGTGCTACAGCAAAGGAAATTTGGGATAACTTGGAAGTTACTTATGAAGGAACTTCTCAAGTCAAGGAATCAAAAATTTATATTCTTACTCATGAATATGAAATGTTTAAGATGAATGATGATGAATCTATTTCTAGTATATACACTCGTTTTACTAACATCATAAACAGCTTGACAGCTCTTGGCAAAGTTTATTCCAAAGTGGAGATAGTAAGAAAAATTCTCAATTCTCTACCAAAACGTTGGGAATCAAAAGTGACAGCGATTCTTGAAGCTAGAGACCTCAAGAAGCTCGAAGTGAATAAACTCATCGGGTCACTTATCACCCATGAGTACACATTGAAAAGAGGAGAAGAAGAAGGAAAGTCAAAGAAGAGCTTGGCACTTAAAGCCGTTCCACATGAAAGTGAAAGTGATGAATATGAGGAAAATGACGACAAAGATGAAGAAGTTGCGATGATAACAAGAAGAATTCAGAGGTTCTTAAATGAAAATAAAACTCCTCCAAGGAAATCCTTCAAAAAGTTTTCCAAGAAAGATTCAGGTAAAAATGACACTTTAATTTGTTATAAATGCAATAAACCTGGTCATATCAAGCCAGATTGTCCTCTGCTAAAGAAAGATCGAAACAAAGGCAAAAAAGCAATGAAAACTACGTGGAATGATGATTCAAGTAGCTCAGATAGTGAAGCAAGCAATGGAGAATCAGCAAATCTTTGTCTTATGGCTAAAGATGACATTGAGGTAACAAATTTTGATAATATTGAAGATCCTTCATATGAAGAATTGCAAAATGTTTTAGAAGAGGTATACGAGGAATTTGAAAAATTGGGTATCAAGTATACTGCTTTAAAAAAGAAAAATTCTTGTTTAACAAACGAAATTGATATTTTAAGAAAAGAAAGTATTGTTTTGAAAGATGAAAATCTTGAGTTGAAAAAAAAGAAAACTGATTTAGAAAATATTATTGAAAACTTTACGAATGGAAAAAGAAATTTTGAAAAACTTCTTGGTAGTTAAAGATGTGTTTTTGATAAGGCAGGCTTGGGATATAAGCCAAAACAAAAATACAAATCTTATAAAAACTTCTTTGATAATCCTTCTACATCAAAATCCAATATTCAAAATTCTTTTCATAAAAATAATTTTGTTAAAAAAGGATACTATTATAATCACTCAAGTTCTTCATATATGTCACATGCTATTTGCAATTTTTGTAATAGAAATGGTTATAATTATTTTGCTTGTCCTATTAGAAGAAAACATACAATGACTATTAGGGCCATATGGGTACCTAAAAATCTTATTTCTTCTAATACTAATAAATAAAGGACCCAAAGAACTTGGGTACTAGGAATTATTTTTAATTGCTTTTGTAGGTATGCATGAAGTATTCTACAGGTAAAAATAAATGATTTTTAGATAACGGATGCTCAAGATACGTGACAGAAGACAAAACTAAATTCATTGACTTCACTTCTAAAGAAAAAGGATGTGTGATATTTGGAGACAATTCAAAAGGGAAGATCATGGAAATAGAAGCAAAGATCATCAAGACTTAGTACAAGATGCAACCAAATCGTGGAAACATGTGAAAGATCATCCAGCGGAATAAATTCTAGGAGAACCTTCACGAGGTGTAAGTACTCGATCATCTCTTAGAAATATTTGCAATCACACTGCTTTTCTATCTTAGATTGAACCTAAATTAATTTGAAAGAAATAATGTATGGACATTTGTTCCTAAACCTAAAAATTATGCTGTTATTGGAACAAAATGAGTTTTTAGAAATAAGAAAGATGAGTCTAAAATTATTACTAGAAATAAGGCTCGACTTGTAGCCCAAGGTTTCAATCAAGAAGAATGAATCGATTATAATGAGACATATGCACCAGTCGCAAGATTAGAAGCTATTCGAATGCTACTTGCATATGCTTGTTATAAAAATTTCAAACTTTTTCAAATGGATGTTAAAAGTGCTTTCTTAAACGGTTTTATAAATGAAGAAGTATATGCTGAGCAACCTCCAGGTTTTGAAAATCATATTTCTCTAAATCATGTTTTCAAACTCACAAAAGTACTATTTGGACTCAAACAAGCTCTTAGAGCGTGGTACGAGAGATTCAGTAGTTTCTTGAGAGGAAAAATTGATACAACTATTTTCATTAAATACGAAAATGATAATATTCTTTTGATTCAGATTTATGTTGATGATATAATATTCGGTGCTACTAATGAAAATATGTGCCAAGTTTTTGCTAAGAGTATGCAGGAAGAATTTGAAATGAACATGATGTGAGAGCTTATATTCTTTCTCGAATTGCAAATTAAGCAAGCAAAAAGTGGGATATTCATCAATCAATCAAAATATATTAAAAAATTGCTGAAGAAATTTGGGATGGAAGGTGCTAAGGAAACTGGAACACCAATGAGCCCATCCACTAAACTTGATAAAGATGAATCCGGTAAACTAGTTGATTCGAAGGTATATCGAGGTATGATTGGTAGCTTATTATATTTGACAGCCAGTAGACCAGATATTATGTTCAGTGTATGTTTATGTGCACGTTTTCAATCATTTCCAAAACAATCTCATTTGATTGCAGTCAAGCGGATTTTTAGATATTTTGCGAGTACTATTGACTTAGAGTTATGGTATTCTAAACACACTTCTTTCGATCTTATTAGTTATTCAGGTACCGATTATACTGGTTGCAAAGATGATCGAAAAAGTTTTAGTAGAACATGTCATTTCTTAGGTCATGCACTAGTTTCCTGGTTTAGTAAAAAATAAATAAAATTTTGTTACACTATCTACTGCTGAGGCAGAATATGTTGCTGCGGGTAGTTGTTATGTTCAAACTCTTTACATGAAGCAACAACTTGAGGATTTTAAACTTATGTATAATCACATTCCAATCAAATGTGATAATACAAGTGTTATAAATCTTTTAAAAAAAAAAAAAACTCAATACAACATTCTAGAATTAAGCATATTGAAATAAGATATCATTTTTTTCAAAATCATGTGCAGAAAGGCGATATAGTACTGGAGTTCACAAACACACACGATCAGTTAGCAGATATATTCACAAAACCCTTACCAGAAGATAGATTATGTATGAATAGAAGAGAAATAAGTATGATGCATGTTATGAATATCTCTTGAAAGATAGATCATAGTTCATAAAAATAGAGAAATATTTTTTTAAATACTTTTACATAAACTTGAGGTTCTTAGCCTCATGTTTGAGACGCTCATTCTCTTCATACAATATCATGTCATCCCTATCCATGGGAACTGGCAAGCGGAATGAAGAATCCAATAGAGATTTTGTTGAACCCAAGGTTTCAAATTTCGTGTAAATCTACAAATGGATTTTGATGATAACAAATGGATTCAAAGAATAAATGAGTCTCAAGCTCAAGTTATCCACACAATAGAATCAAGCACATCAAGGAAGCAAGTATGAGCAAGGAAACAAGTTCACATTAAAATCATAGAGTAATTTTGTAAATCTCTTAAAAATTTGAAATTAGGATTAAGACTTAAAATTAATATTTTATCATAAAGCATTAAAATATATTTTCCACATGTGCATGAATATTTTGAAAATTAAATTTGAAAATTTTGAAAGATGATTGATTGTCATCTTTCACATGTGCATGACATGATTAAATGTTTGAACTTTGAAAATTTTGAAAGATGATTGATTGTCATTTTTCACATGTGCATGATATGATTAAAGGTTTGAATTTTGAAAATATTAAGATGATTGATTGTCATCTTTCACATGTGCATGTTTTATTTGAATATTTTTAAAAGTAGTGGATGCTTTTCTTGACTTATGCAAAAGGTAGATGTCTTTATTTGAAAATTTTGAAAAGTAAAGTGTGCTCCTTTTGTCATATGCAAAAAGTAAAAGATTATGTTTGAAATTTTTGAAAAGTAAAGTGTGCTCCTTTTGTTACATGCAAAAAGTAAAAATATTAGATTTGAAATTTATGAAAAGTGAATGATGATGTTTTTGACATGAGAATCTTTTCAAATTTGAAATTGAAAACTCATTTGCCTATAAATAGCCCACTTGACTTTTGCAAAAATCACAACAAGAGCTTACACATCTATTGCTAAGTTTTGCATCATTTTTTCAAAGCTCTCATTCTCTCTTTTCTAAAATTTTGAGTCTTAATTCTTGTTCTTGTTGAGAGAGATATAGGTTACGCTGTATTGTTTCTATCTCACTCATTGAGGAGTGTACTTTGATAGTCTACCTACTATCAACTCTTGTATTTGTAAAAGGGTGTGTATAACCCTTGTGTGTGTAGAAGGTGTTCTACATGGGGAATCGTTAAATCACCAAGTGTGAGGTGATTGGAAGTGTAGAAGGTGTTCTACACAGGGAATAGTTAAATCACCAAGTGTAAGGTGATTGGAAGTGTAGAGGGTGTTCTACACGGATTCTTTGGAGCGGTGCTGCTCAAAGGTGTAATAGGTTTCTATCTCCACCTAAAGGAGATTGAATAGTAGATTTGGGGATTCTCAAGAGGTAGCTTGAGGCGAGGACGTAGGCAGTGGGGCCGAACCTCGTTAACATACTGAGTTTGCTTCTCTCTTACTCTTACTCTTTATATTTATTGTTGTTTCATATTTTTTTATATTTTATATTTATAATTGTTATTTTTTTAAATACAACTCAATTCACCCCCCCTCTTGTGTTAGTCATCTGGGCAACAATTGGTATCAGAGCTAGAGCTCTATTATAAGATTAACTATCTTTTGAGTTAAGATCTTATGGCTAACATTGCAGCTTCATTTGGTGAAGGTCAATCCAGCAGTCGGCCTCCACTCTTTTGTGGAGACAATTATTCATTTTGGAAAGTTAGGATGAGAATATTCCTTCAGGCTCAAGGTTGAGAAATCTGGAAATGCATTGTAAATGGACCTTATATTCCAACAAAAGTGATTGATGGAGTAAAGGTCAAAAAGGAAGAAGAAGAGTTTGATCGTGAAGATGATAGACTTTATACTTTGAATTTAACTGCTATGAATTTATTATATAATGCTCTCAATGGTAATGAATTTAATAGAGTAATGACTTGTGCTACAGCAAAGGAAATTTGGGATAACTTGGAAGTTACTTATGAAGGAACTTCTCAAGTCAAGGAATCAAAAATTTATATTCTTACTCATGAATATGAAATGTTTAAGATGAATGATGATGAATCTATTTCTAGTATGTACACTCGTTTTACTAACATCATAAACAGCTTGACAGCTCTTGGCAAAGTTTATTCCAAAGTGGAGATAGTAAGAAAAATTCTCAATTCTCTACCAAAACGTTGGGAATCAAAAGTGACAGCGATTCTTGAAGCTAGAGACCTCAAGAAACTCGAAGTAAATGAACTCATCGGGTCACTTATCACCCATGAGTACACATTGAAAAGAGGAGAAGAAGAAGGAAAGTCAAAGAAAAGCTTGGCACTTAAAGCTGTTCCACATGAAAGTGAAAGTGATGAATATGAGGAAAATGACGACAAAGATGAAGAAATTGCGATGATAGTAAGAAGAATTCAGAAGTTCTTAAAGAAAAATAAAACTCCTCCAAGGAAATCCTTCAATAAGTTTTCCAAGAAAAATTCAGGTAAAAATGACACTTTAATTTGTTATAAATGCAATAAACCTGGTCATATCAAGCCAGATTGTCCTCTGCTAAAGAAAGATCGAAACAAAGGCAAAAAAGTAATGAAAGCTACGTGGGATGATGATTCAAGTAGCTCAGATAGTGAAGCAAGCAATAGAGAATCAGCAAATCTTTGTCTTATGGCTAAAGATGACATTGAGGTAACAAATCTTGATAATATTGAAGATCCTTCATATGAAGAATTGCAAAATGTTTTAGAAGAGGTATATGAGGAATTTGAAAAATTGGGTATCAAGTATACTTTTTTGAAAAAGAAAAATTCTTCTTTAACAAACGAAATTGATATTTTAAGAAAAGAAAGTATTGTTTTGAAAGATGAAAATCTTGAATTGAAGAAAAAGAAAACTGATTTAGAAAATATTATTGAAAACTTTACGAATGGAAAAAGAAATTTTGAAAAACTTCTTGGTAGTTAAAGATGTGTTTTTGATAAGGCAGGTTTGGGATATAAGCCAAAACAAAAATACAAATCTTATAAAAACTTCTTTGATAATCCTTCTACATCAAAATCCAATATTCAAAATTCTTTTCATAAAAATAATTTTGTTAAAAAAGGATACTACTATAATCACTCAAGTTTTTCATATATGTCACATGCTATTTGCAATTTTTGTAATAGAAATGGTCATAATTATTTTGCTTGTCCTATTAGAAAAAAACATACAATGACTATTAGGGCCATATGGGTACCTAAAAATCTTATTTCTTCTAATACTAATAAATAAAGGACCCAAAGAACTTGGGTATCAGGAATTGTTTTTAATTGCTTTTGTAGGTATGCATGAAGTATTCTACAGGTAAAAATAAATGATTTTTAGATAACGGATGCTCAAGATACGTGACAGAAGACAAAACTAAATTCATTGACTTCACTTCTAAAGAAAAAGGATGTGTGATATTTGGAGACAATTCAAAATGAAAGATCATGGAAATAGAAGGAAAGATCATCAAGTCTTAGTACATAATGCAACCAAATAGTGGAAACATGTGAAAGATCATCCAGCGGAATAAATTCTAGGAGAACCTTCACGAGGTGTAAGTACTCGATCATCTCTTAGATATATTTGCAATCATACTATTTTTCTATCTCAGATTGAACCTAAAAATATTGATGAAGCACTTCTTGATGAATTTTAGATTCTAGCTATGTAAGAAGAGTTTAATCAATTTAAAAGAAATGATATTTGAATACTTGTTCCTAAGCCCAAAAATCATACTATTATTGGAACAAAATGGGTTTTTAGAAACAAGAAAGATGAGTCCGAAGTCATTACTAGAAATAAGGCTCGTCTTGTAGTCCAAGGTTTCAATCAAGAAGAAGGAATCGATTATGATGAGACATATGCACCAGTCGCAAAATTAGAAGCTATTCGAATGCTACTTGCATATGCTTATTATAAAGATTTCAAACTTTTTCAAATAGATGTTAAGTACTTTTTTAAACGGTTTTATAAATGAAGAAGTATATGCTGAGCAACCTCCAGGTTTTGAAAATCATATTTCTCTAAATCATGTTTTCAAACTCACAAAAGTACTATTTGGACTCAAACAAGCTCTTAGAGCGTGGTACGAGAGATTCAGTAGTTTCTTGATTGAAAAAGGCTTTTTAAGAGGAAAAATTGATACAACTCTTTTCATTATATACGAAAATGATGATATTCTTCTGATTCAAATTTATGTTGATGATATAATATTCGGTGCTACTAATGAAAATATGTGCAAAGTTTTTGCTAAGACTATGCAGGAAGAATTTTGAAATGAGCATGATGGGAGAGCTTATATTCTTTCTCGGATTGCAAATTAAGCAAGCAAAAAGTGGGACATTCATCAATCAATCAAAATATATTAAGAAATTGCTGAAGAAGTTTGGGATGGAAGGTGCTAAGGAAACTGGAACACCAATGAGCCCATCCACTAAACTTGATAAAGATGAATCCGGTAAACTAGTTGATTCGAAGGTATATCGAGGTATGATTGGTAGATTATTATATTTGACAGCCAGTAGACCAGAAATTATGTTCAGTGTATGTTTATGTGCACGTTTTCAATCATTTCCAAAACAATCTCATTTGATTGCAGTCAAGCGGATTTTTAGATATTTTGCCAGTACCATTGACTTAGAGTTATGGTATCCTAAACACACTTCTTTCGATCTTATTAGTTATTCAGGTACCGATTATACTAGTTGCAAAGATGATAAAAAAAAAAGTTTTAGTAGAACATGTCATTTCTTAGGTTGTGCACTAGTTTCCTGGTTTAGTAAAAAAATAAAATAAAATAAAATTCTGTTGCACTATCTACTGCTGAGGCAGGAATATGTTGCTGCGGGTAGTTGTTGTGCTCAAGTTTTTTACATGAAACAACAACTTGAGGATTTTAAACTTATGTATAAATCACATTAAAATCAAATGTGATAATACAAGTGCTATAAATCTTTCAAAAAAAAAAAAAACTCACTACAACATTCTTAGACCAAACATATTGAAATTAGATATAATCTTCTTAGAGATCATGTGCAGAAGGGCGATATTGTATTAGAATTCACTAGTACACATGATCAATTGGCAGAAATTTTCACAAAACCTCTACTAGAAGATAAACTATGCATGATTAGAAGATAAATAGGAATTATGCATGCCATGAATATCTGCTAGATACTTTTATTCCATTATCTCAAATGACCTATAGAAACTTGAGACGTTTAGCCTCATCATTCAAATGCATTTGCTCCTCATAAATCATCATATCATCTTTGTCTAAAGGATTAGGCAATCGAAATGCAGAGGCAAGTAAGGATGTTAAATCCTTATTCTGTTGTTTTAAGTCTACTATTTTTTTGTTAGACTCTTGAACAAGTCGTTGAAGAATATCGATCTTCTCATTAAGCTTCTCTATCTCGCGGGTTTTGGACTGCAACCGAGTGGAAAAAGCAACAATGGAATATGAGTATCGAGTCCCGAGACCCACAAGCTCGTAAATGGCATCATGATCTGATTTATTAGCCAAATTAGTGTTTTGCTACTTCATGACACTTACGACAGATGCAGAAATAGATTGATCACGAGAAGCACTGAAGGAGAATTGATGAGCCATTAAGATTTTGTAAAGTGAGAATGAAGATGAACTACAACAATGAAAAGAAGATTTGATGCGGATTAGATAAAACCAAGGATTGCTTTTATAAAGATGGAAATAAGTAGAAGACAAACTGTCATCTCTTCAAATCTTACTTAGTCAAGATTACAAGATATGTCGGATGCATATTGTCAAAAGTTACCGAACTAAGCTAGCGAGATTAATTATAATTGCCCTTGTTTCTCTCGTGAAACGCTGCCATTATCTGCTGATGTTGACTCTGTGCTTGAACTTTTACTCGTTTCGATTCCTCTATTTGAAGTTTCAAAACATGAGCTAATTCCGTCAAATCTTTATTTTCTTGCTTTAACCTCTTATTCTTTCTGCCTTTATTTGCAAGCTTTTGATGCAGAACAGATATTTGATTGTTAAGTCGATCAACTTCATTTGCCCTCGCTAGTAATCTCCGAGACATGGTCGTAACAGAGGCAGCATATTGAGCACTGAGAGTTCTTGATGCTGCAACAACTTCAGAATCAGTTCTATTTGAAAAATGCATTTCTGCTTCTATCATGGTGTTGACAACCTCATGAGATAAAATGATTGGTTGAGACAGTTCCTGATTCAAATCAGGAAGATTATCAGACGAAATTTTTTCCGTCATTCTATCGTTATGAAAAAACAGAATTTAGGTCAAGAAGCGATATTTTTTTTGGTATCCGATAGGTGAAAATGATTTTTTTTATAGAAACTCAGAGCCTTCAAACCCGTTTGTCAACAACATCAGGCGATTGATTTAAATCTGCTTTCGCACCGACTGCTAGAGTTAGGCCTCCAACCTTTACAGGTTTTGTCAGATACGCGTGGCTTTACACCGAATTGCTAGAGTTAGACTTCCAACATTTGCAGGTTTTGTCGGACATGCATGGCTCCGCACTGTATTGCCAGAGCTAGGCCTGCAGCTTTTGTTGTCTTTATCGGACACGAATAATTTTAATTATTCAACTTCAAATCTCTGGAACATCTAATTCGTCAATAACATCAAGCGGATTTAAATCTTCTTCCGCACCGAGATGATAAAATTCGGCTTCAACATTTGCAGGTTTTGTCGGGCACAGATGGCTTCAATTATTCAGCTCTTTACAAAATCTCCTTCCACACCGAATTACCGAAACTAGGCCTCCAGCCTTTGCAGGTTTTGTCGAACACATGTGGCTACACACCGAATTCTCTACAGCCTCTACTAACGTAGCGTTTTATTTATCTATTGGTTATTGTAGGAATATATCTTATTGAACTAATTATGATTCCTTTTTAATGATGCCAAAAGGGGGAGAAGTTTTAGACTAGAACATTAACATTGTTTAAATTTCTAAACTTGTTATATATGCTTGGAATTATATTTATATTTTTGTTTGAAAAACTAACGCACATTCTCAGGGGGAGCTTAAGTATTAATACAGGTTTCAGGTTCTATCAAGTATTTGTCATCATCAAAAAGGGGGAGATTGTTGAACCCAATGTTTCAAATTTCGTGTAAATCTACAAATGGATTTTGATGATAACAAATGGATTCAAAGAATAAACGAGTCTCAAGCTCAAGTTATCCACACAATAGAATCAAGCACATCAAGGAAGCAAGTATGAGCAAGGAAACAAGTTCACATTAAAATCATAGAGTAATTTTGTAAATCTCTTAAAAATTTGATATGAAAGTTAAATTGTAGCTATCTACTCAAACTAAGATTCAAGGTCCCTATTTATGAATAAAATCCCTGAGAAAACTCTGAAGAGAATTTAGACATTATGCATATTAAAGAACCATACAATACTAATGAGCATACAATATCCTTAGGAACATAAAAGTTTTCTTTTTGTACTTTTCATAATTACATTTGACAATTATTTGTAACTTATAACTATATTTTCAATTAAGAAATTGCTGAGTTTTAGATAATTTCAAGTTCCTTGACCATATTCTTTTGTTGTCAAAGCACGACGAAAGTTACCTGAAGCCCTATTTTCAGCAGTACACTACACCAGATGGCCAGAGCCAGGTGAGTTCAACTTTCAGAAAAGCTAACTGTTTGCAATATCAAAATGCAGAATTGAACAATGAGATAGGGTCACGAGTATTACAGGCATGAACTCATCAATTATATATTACTGTAACCTACTTGGAACACTTAATTTCAAGCCTCAATCAAGTCGAAAATGTTGAAACTCTCAATATTGTAGGCTAACATGATTTGTTCTATATGTTGAAAGTCTCATCATCCATGCTTCACATGATGACTCAAGTGTTGAGGGTAGGATTTCAATAATTTGGATAGGGTTAGAGTTATAGTAGTCTTGTAGATATTGCCTCTAGGACAAAGTTGGATAGATAAAAGGCATGAAGCATGTCAGGCAAAGGGGGTGCACAAACGTGCTCTTGTTTGCTTATCGAACAACTTTCCTTATTGTAAAAGAGTAAAAAGGAAACGATGGATGTGTGTTAAGCAAAATGTTATTATGTTGCAATACGATCTTAGAAGTAATTGCACATTTATTTAAACAGAATTAGTTATTATCCTTCATCTATGAACAATATTATTATCAAAAGAAAAGAAAAAAAAAAGAGTACTTTCTCCCCCAACTATATGTAGGTTACATAGCAATAAGGGATTTAGATATAAAAGTCAGGAGGTTTATATAAATCCTTGTTGTACGTAAAACTATTTAAGTCACCTTGTTGATTCATTATTATGTTTCTATATTTCTTGTAGTTGCTTCACCCAAAGAGTTGATTCTACTGGTTTTCTATCTCGGTAAGAAACTAACAATATCTCGTTCCCCTTTGATTTTCTTCATTTGTTTACTGGTTTCAGAATATTGTTATTTAGACTGTGAAGCATGAATACTTGTTCTTAATTAATAGCTAGTATCTCGAAAGACTAATAACTGAGCTATTAGAAAGACATATACTTGTAGTTGTAAATGTATTGCGGGAAAAAACAGAGGAACTTTTATAATAGTGCAACAATCTATTTGTTTTGAGAAATAACTATTATTTATAAATCAATATATTTTAAAATCTAATTTTATTTTCTTTCTAAAATTAAAAGAAAAAACAAATATAAAAAAAGTAAATACAGAAAAATTAATCAAATAAAAATATAAAAAATAAAGATAAATTGATAACTAGTCTATCTATTACAGAAGAGGAGATTATTTGAAAAATGTAACCGATTCTTTCGTATGATGTTGTTTCTCCATGGTGCTATACCTTGGAGCAAGACTGGTAATCGGGACTCCAATTGTGCTTGCATTCTTGATCTATAAGTGGCGAAGGAGGCATTTGTCAATGTACGATGCTATTGAAGATTTTCTACAAAGTCATAACAACCTCGCGCCGATAAGATATTCATATCGACAAATTAGGAAGATGAGCAAGAATTCCAAGGACAAACTAGATGAAGGAGGTTATGGAACTGTATTTAAAGGAACACTTCGAAGTGGACGACTCGTGGCAATAAAAATATTAACTAAGAGCAAAGCTAATGGGCAAGACTTTATCAGTGAGGTTGCAACTATTGGAAGAATTCATCATATTAATGTAGTGCAACTCATTGGTTTTTGTGTTGAAGGATCAAAGCAGGCTCTTGTGTATGAGTTCATGCCTAAAGGGTCTCTCAATAACCATATTTTTACAAATGAAGGAAGTATCCTCATAAGCTACAACAAAATGCGTGAAATTGCTCTAGGGGTGGCTCGTGGGATTGAATATTTACATCGAGGTTGTGACATACGGATTCTACATTTTGACATAAAGCCTCAGAACATTCTTCTTGATGAGAATCTTAATCCCAAGCTTTCAGGCTTTGGCTTAGCAAAATCATATCCAATAGATGATAGCATTGTCTCATTAACTGCTGTAAGGGGGACATATGGATACATGGCTCCTGAGTTTTTCTACAAAAATATTGGAGGCATTTCATACAAAGTTGATGTTTATAGTTTTGGAATGTTATTGATGGAAATGGCAAGTAGAAGAAAGAATTTGAATGCATTTGCGGAGCATTCGAGCCAAATCTACTTTCCCACATGGGTCTACTACCAATTGCATGATGGAAATAATATAGAATTGGAGCAATATGCCACAAAGGAGGAAGAGAAAATAGGTAAGTTGATGATCATAGTTGCTTTATGGTGTATACAGATGAATCCTAGTGATCGTCCTTCAATGAACAAAGTCATAGAAATGCTTGAAGGAGAAGTTGAATCCTTACAACTACCTCCTAAGCCTTTCTTTTCATCACCAGAGCGGCAAATTGAGCATAACGTGGAGATTTCAAATCAAGATTGCTTATCAATGCATTCAAATGAATCAAGTCAATCCAGTAATACTCAATCGTAAAATCTCCGAGGACTCAATAATATAATTCTATCATCCCTAGTCTAGGAAGCTGGCAGGTCTTCTCATCTTTCATATAACTCAAGCACGTTTCATATTTCTATGTAATGAATATTGGTGTGATATTTGATAACTCTACATATATACTCCTATAGTATTTTTTTGATTTATGATTGTTAGCCGAAAAATGTTTCCAAATAGTAATCTTCAAAAGATTTTAGTAATCTTTTGCTAATTTATTAAATATGGATATAAATATTGGCCCTAGTGCAAAAATTTGTTGTATGATGCTTTCATAAAAGATAGATTTTCTATCTTCTCCAAAGTCAAGTCTGCTAGCTAAAACTAGCTAAATTTAATTGTTTTATCGTATATATTTTTATATTGGTTCTCAAATTATAAAATCTATTAAACTTAGATGAGAAGGCATTTTAGGGAACTCAAACTCTCGTTCATTTGCAAATTATCTCAGATTACAGTGTAAACCAACTAGGTATTATTAACTGAAAATGTCAAATTAGTTCAGAAAAAATGGTCAAAAATATATGTAACTCTTGTTATAGAGCAGGTGCCAAAGAACTAGGGTTTCGGGAATCACCAACTCGTGCAAGACCTGGGGTTTCCAAACTATAAACTCCAAGATCGAACATAAAGAATGAGGGATTTACCGCGGGGCTTGCAACGACTGCGAAGTGGCTTCAAACAGCTGCGACTAGGGCTTAAGACCGATGCTTCACACCCACGCGAGAAAGAGCTGCGAGATGGACGAAATGGGGCGTAGAAGGGAGGGGGTGGGTTTACGAGAGAATCGAGGACGAGAAGAAGATGAAGGGAAGATCGAAGAAGAGAAGAAGATGAAGGGAAGATCGAAGAAGAGAAGTCACGAAACAGGGGAGAAGGGGATGATCGAAGAGGAGGAGATCGTTTTCGGGGAAAGGGGGAACCAGGGGAATGACCGGTTGGATGGAAAATTAGAAATAAATGAAAGATCTCCTGCGAGCAACTACATACTTATCTCTTGAACTCAATACCTGTCGTGCACTGATTAGTGGGCTGCATTTTAAAAAGGATGCAGCCGGACCGTATCGCAGCTGCACTCATTGTATTATTGCTTTCACTACTGAGGTCCTTTTCTCTCTCTGTCTCTCTGTCTCTCTCTCTCAATGGCAACATCAGGAATCATGAGGCGCTTCCCTGCAGTACTACTCATGACTGCCCTTTTGGTTCTTTTGCTGTTCCATCAAACTTGTAGTAGTAAGGATATTCATCTTAGTCCTTGTTCTTCCTCTTGTGGCAGTATCCAAAACATAAGCTATCCATTTCGATTAATGGATGATCCACCACACTACGGCGACCATAGGTATAACCTGTCATGTGAGAACGACATTACTGTCTTATACTTATATGCTGGAAAGTACTATGTGAAGGAAATCAATTACAGCGACTACACAATCAGGGTAGTAGACTCGGGTATTCAGAGGGATGATTTATCCTCTATCCCCCGTTATTTTCTAAGCTATTACAATTTTAGCTAGGGCTGTACACCGACCCGACCCGACCCGATAACACAAGTTCCGACCCGACTCAATAATGTTTTGCATACCGATTGCCCGTTATCTGATTGCCCCGATTTCCTCTTCATCTTCTTCTTCTTCTTTTTATATCCGGTGAGATTTGTCTAACCCAAATCATTCAATCCATATACAAATCACTAAGAAAACAAATTACAAGTACCTAAAAAACAAACCTATTGAAAAAAAAGTACCCGATCATAAAATGGCATCCTCCGTCGTAACTCATTCACCGAAGCCTCAATGATTCTAGTGGCTGGAAGATCGGCAACAGACCCATCATGACAGACTCACAGTGGCTGAAAGATCGGCGATAGCGGTGTCGACAGGGACAAAGAGCTTTGTTCCAGCCTTGCCCTCATCGGCCTCGAACAACTCCACCACATCGAAGGCCAAGAGCATTGATGCCGCGATGTTGAAGTTGTGGCCATTGAGAGTATCGTTACCTCCGTAGTAATGGTTATCAGGCTTGCCCTCAATCCTCAGTACTTGATGGTTAAGGTGCTGCTGAAGGCCTCGATGATGGCGAAGAAGGTGAAGGTCTTCGAGGCAATAAGCTCAATGCTACGGTGCCGATTTACGGGATCCATTGAGAGAGAGAGAGAGAGAATGCTTTTGAATTCGAGTAGAGAATAGGTTTGAAATCGGTAACGGTTAATTACCAGTTTCAGATTTAACGCAAGCGGGTCGAGTATTTCGGGTCGGAACGAGTCGGGGGAAAACGAGTCGGGTCGGGTTTCGGTTATTTTGTACAGTCCTAATTTTAGCTCATCGGATATTAATGATCCATATGATCCCTTAACAATGAGAGATATGGCTTTCTTGAGCTGTGAAAAGGAAGTAAATTCACCCTCTTATGTGAACATTCCAGCTAATTGCTTGAAGAAGAAGGGAGTAAATTCTTCCAACTACTCATCATCGTCTAATTCCCAGATGCATAGATATGTTGCATATGATCTATTACCATATCCAGAGAGTGTGGAGGAATCTTGTCGAATAGAGCTAATATCCCTAACCATGGGGAGGCCGCGGAAAGCCCATCATTATACAAACAGGAGTGTTTCCTGCGAAGAGATCCACAACGAATTGTTATACGGTTTTAAGCTTGAATGGTTCCAATCAGTTTATTGCAAATGCGACGCCGGACAGTATTGCAGACTCAATTACACGAATGATAAAATTCAATGCTTGAACATAACTGATCATTATGGGCCGTCAAAAGGTACGCATGCATAGAGAAGAATGAATGGGTGAAAAATATGCAACACTTTGAACTCCAATCCTATTTTTATATCTTCTTTTAAAATCATTGTAATATTTCTAATTTTATATTGGTTTGTTTTTGGACGTGTCAAAACAGGATTATTAAGATTCTTCAAAACACTGGTGGGCGTATACCGTGGTGAGACTAATAATTAATAATAAGTAGTTGGTCTCAATGTACAAAATATTCATAATTACCAAATACAAGTTGGCTAGAGCCCAAATATTATGAGTATGATATACGAATCAGAACCTTTAATTTATAGAGTTTCTAATTTCTTTCTAAAAACATCCCAAAAAAAATTTTAATTTCTTTCTAAAAAGAAAATTTGTTTATACAATTTTATTAATTAATTGACATACTCCAATTATTTTTGTCAAAAAGTTGTTTGAAATCAGAAACTAATTTATAGAGTTGTTTCTAATTTCTTTCTAAAAATGATGACTAGAAAGCAAAGTTGTTTATACAATTTTTGACATACTCTAATTATTTTATTTAATCACCTGTTTCTATTCATTAATGAATTTAATTTCCTGGTTATATTGTAGATGTTATGCACGAACTTTGCATAGGATATTTGACCATAAGTAAGAACTGATCTCCTCGCTCCTTCGATTTTTTTAACATTTATAGTGTTTTCACATTCATAAGCAAAGTGGTGATCCTGATTATCTGACTACGTACGTACTTCGATAATCGTAGTGTAGTGCAACTCTAAATAATATATAATTGAATGTTGTGATATTGGCCGGCTAGCTACAAAATGATATGCTCCAATACCATTGATAATTGCTAGAATTTTAGTTTCTAGGGAATTAATTAATATATATTACAAGAGCAAATTATACGAATGTCATTATTCATGAGTGGTAATGGTAATGATCTTGTGATAGAGGAGGCCGGAGAGACTACTTTGTGATATGAAAGTTAAATTGTAGCTGCTAGCTACTCAAACTAAGATTCAAGGAATCCCTAATATTTAATAAATAAATCCCAGCTGAGAGAACTCAATAGAGAACTCTAGACATCATGCAAATTAAAGAACCATACACTACTAACTATTGAGCATACAATATCCTTAATTAGGAACATTAAAAGTTTTACTATTCATACAATTTCTTTTTTACTATTCATAATTGCATCCTACGATTATTTGTAACTTGGAACTATATTTTCAATTAAGAAAATCAATGCTGAGTTTTTGTTAATTCTAAGTTCGGCCTTAACCATATATTCTTTTGTTGTCAAAGCACAAGAAAAGCTAATTGGTCATATGCAAATATACGACTACTACTACTACGACTACAGATGGCCAGGTGAGTACGTTCAACTTTCAGAAATTAATTGTTTGCAATATCAAAGTGCATAATTGCACAATGACATATATAGAGATAGAAATTAGGGTCATCATGAGAATTGTAGGCATGTTCTCATCAATTATTATGTAACCTACTTGAACTTGACACTCATTTTCAAGCCTCAATCAAGTCGAACATTTATTTAAACAGTCGTTAACTCCCCTTCATCTATGAACATTATTTAAAAATAAAATAAAATAAAATTGTGTATTTTCTCCCTTAATATATGTAGGTTACATAGCAAGGGATGGCATGCATTGACTCAGCTCAACACAATTTAAATCTTAGACATAAAAGTCAAAAAAATTGTGTATTTTCTCCCTTAATATATGTAGGTTACATAGCAAGGGATGGCATGCATTGACTCAGCTCAACACAATTTAAATCTTAGACATAAAAGTCAGGAGGTTTATATATATAGATTCTTGCATCATGTTGCACGTAGTAACTAATACGTACTCTGAAAACTATTTAAGTCAACTTTTTTATTAATTATTATGTTTTCTATATTTCTTGTGGTTGTAGTTGCACACTTGATTGTACTGGCTTTCTATCTTGGTAAGAAACTAACAATATCTCGATCCCCGTTAATCTTCTTCATTTTTTTCATGGTTTTAGTATATAGTTATTTAGACTGTGAAGCATGAATAGTACTTGTTCTTAATTACAAGCTAGCTAGCATCTCGAAAGACTAATAACTGATCTATAACTCTATTAATAATAAGGGGATGTTTGAAGCAGTGCAACAACCTAGCTATTAGTTTTCTAATTTTACTATAGCTTGGTGAGTTTTCTCCATATATATATATGACTATACCTAATAGTAAAAAAATGTTTTAGAAAATATTTTAAATGAATATGATAAAACAAAAAACTTTGTTTAATTACTAGCCATAATTTAGAAAGACAAGTACTTTGAGTTGTGAATGTATTGAGGGAAAAAACAGAGGAACTTTTATAATAGTGCAATAATCTATTTGTTTTGAGAAATAACTATTATTGATAAATCAATATATTTTGAACTCTATTTTTATTTTCTTTCTAAAATAAAAAGAGTTCAAATATAAAAATAGGAAATACAAAAAAATCAAATCAATAAAGATAGAAAATAAATAAATTGATAATTAGTCTATCATTATAGAAGAGGAGATTATTTGAAAATGTAACATTCTTTCTTGCGGTGTTGTTTCTCCATAGGGCTATACCTTGGAGCAAGAGTGGTAATGGGGACTCCATTTGTGCTTGCATTCTTGATCTATAAGTGGCGAAGTAGGCATTTGTCAATGTATGATGCTATTGAAGACTTTCTACAAGGTCACAACAACCTCTCGCCAATAAGATATTCATACGCACAAATTAGGAAGATGAGCAAGAATTTCAAGGACAAACTAGGTGAAGGAGGTTATGGAACTGTATTTAAAGGAACACTTCAAAGTGGACGACTCGTGGCAATAAAATTATTAACTAAGAGCAAAGCTAATGGGCAAGACTTTATCAGTGAGGTTGCAACCATTGGAAGAATTCATCATGTTAATGTAGTGCAACTAATTGGTTTTTGTGTTGAAGGATCAAAGCGCGCTCTTGTGTATGAGTTCATGTTTAATGGATCTCTCAATAACCACATTTTTATGAACAAAGGAAGTTTCCTCATAAGCTACAACAAAATGCGTGAAATTGCTCTAGGGGTGGCTCGTGGGATTGAATACTTACATCGAGGTTGTGACATACGGATTCTCCATTTTGACATAAAGCCTCACAACATTCTTCTTGATGAGAATCTTAATCCCAAGCTTTCAGACTTTGGCTTAGCAAAATCATATCCAATAGATGATAGCATTGTCTCATTAACTGCTGCAAGGGAGACATTTGGATACATGCCTCCTGAGTTTTTCTACAAAAATATTGGAGGCATTTCATACAAAGCTGATAGTTTATAGTTTTGGAATGTTATTGATGGAAATGGCTGGTAGAAGAAACAATTTGAATGCATTTGCGGAGCATACAAGCCAAATCTACTTTCCCACATGGGTCTACGACCAATTGCATGATGGAAATGATATAGAATTGGAGCAATATGCCACAAAGGAGGAAGAGAAAATAGCTAAGTTGATGATCATAGTTGCTTTATGGTGTATACAGATGAAGCCTAGTGATCATCCTTCAATGAATAAAGTCGTAGAAATGCTTGAAGGAGAAGTTGAATCCTTACAACTACCTCCTAAGCCTTTCTTTTCATTACCAGAGCGACAAATTGAGCATAACGTGGAGATTTCAAATCAAGATTGCTTATCAATGCATTCAAATGAATCAAGTCAGTCCAGTAGTACTCAATCGTAAAATCTCTGATGACTCAATAATATAATTCTGTCATCCCTAGTCTAGGAAGCTGACAGGTCTTCTCATCTTTCATATAACTCAAGCACGTTTCATATTTCTATGTAATGAATATTGGTGAGATATTTGATAATTCTACATATATACTCCTTTAGTATTTTTTTGATTTATGATTGTTAGCCGAAAAATGTTTCCAAATAGTAATCTTCAAAAGATTTTAGTAATCTTTTGCTAATTAATTAAATATGGATATAAATATTGGTCCTAGTGCAAAAATTTGTTGTACGATGCTTTCATAAAAGATAGATTTTCTATCTTCTCCAAAGTCAAGTCTGCTAGCTAAAACTAGCTAAATTTAATTGTTTTATCGTATATATTTTTATATTGGTTCTCAAATTATAAAATATTTTAAACTTAAATGAGAAGGCATTTTAGGGAACTCAAACTCTCGTTCATTTTCAAATTATCTTAGATTACAGTGCAAACAAATTACACCTTAAACTATATCAATTTCTTTTATTGCATTCCACTGTCCATTTAATAAATTCAATCTCACAAAAGCTTAGCTCTAAATGTTATAGATTTAGAATGGAGATTTCCAGCTCACCATTTTCTGCCATATCCTTTCCTTTAGGGATCTAAAAGCATTAAATTTAGATCTCCCTACCATGGCAAGAAGACCTAAGTATTTTTCATAGGTCCCACAAACAAGGGAGTTCCCTGCCGCTCTTATCATCTGTTTGTCACATAGGGGAGTGTTGCTACTGAAGAAAACATAAGTTTTTTCCTTGTTCAAGCATTGTCCTGAGGCATTTTATAGGTGTGGAGAACCCCTTGTAACTTCCTCCATTCCTCAATATTTGCTCTCTCAAAAAGGATACATTCATCTGCAAATAGCAAGTCGTTAATTCCGATTCCTCTCTGAGCTACTTGTACCCCTTTGGTAAATTTTTTTGCCTCATAATAGTTTAATAGGCTACTAAGTCCTTCAGTACACACTAATAAAAGATAGGGCGACAAGAGATCTCCTTGTCTCAACCCTCTTGAAGGCTTAAATCTAAAACCAGGCACCCCATTGATCAATAGTGAATAAGACAGCCTTGACACACTTCATTACTAAATCCACCCATATTTTGCAAAACCCAAGCTTGGTTAAAACAGCCTCCAAAAAGTCTTACTCCACTCGATCATATGCCTTAGACATATCTAATTCCAATGCCATACTTCCTTCTCTCCCTTTCTTCCTATTCTTCATTGAGGGTAACAACTCATATGCCACCATGATATTATCATTAATTAATCTTCCCGGAAGAAAAGAACTTTGTGTGAGTGAGATTATCTTAGACAAAACAAGCTTAAATCTGTTAGCAACAGTTTTGGAGATAATTTTATTCATAACATTGCATAACAGTTTTGAAGATTTGAAGGGGATGCTCAGGAGGGAATTCAAGTCGTGCATAGTGATGATGAGCTGCTAACTTCTTTTAGCTCTATAGTGGAAGATATTAGATTTTATTTTAGAGATAGATCTGACTGGCACTTACAGTATACACATAAAAACAAAAATACTGTTGCACACACGTTCGCCCAAATGGCGTTAGTCATAAAGGAAGAAAGGGTACGGATAGAGGAGGTCACGGATTGTATTGTTGGACGCTTGCTCGCAGATACAAGTTGTAACTCGATTGGTTAATAGTTAATGAAAAGTCTTGAGGTTCATTTCAAAAGATAAAAACTTTACGGTTACTCTCATACGTACTAAGGTTGTCAATTTTTAATATGATCTACTAATCCATCCAAGTAAAATATATGATTAAGGTTGAGTATAGACAGGCTCAGATCCATTTGAATCGATTATAACTTGACCTTATTTAACAATTGTGCTGTGTTGGATTAACTTGTGGGTCTGATTGGTTTGAGTAAATCGAGTACCAAAAAATAAAAATAAAAATATTGTTATTCTGGTCATTTGCTCATTTTAGTAACCTGATTGGTGCACCAGATTTTTACAGAAAATTGTGTCTTATACGAGAAAAACACGATACTGGTTTTTACTTCCCGCACACCTTGGGGCGGGCGTGCCCCTTCCTGGACCCTGCACCTAACATTGGTGGAGGGTGAGGTCTGCCCCCTAGGATTCAACTTCGCACCCAAGGGCACAAGGGCCCACCATTTGGGTGCTGAGGGGCGGATTGGCCAAGCAATCTATCCATCCCCCACTATCCACTGCCCACCCATGACGGAAAACAACTAGAAAAAGCAAGAAAAAATACAAAACAATTGACAAACAATAACAAGTCTACAAATCCAATTCTAAAATTCACAAATCTATCATGCAATCACAAATCCAAGAAATTACCAGATACAAATGACACCGTACAAGGTAAAAATAAAAAATAAAATCACCATTGCGGCATGGTCGGGGGTCTGAGCAAAGAAATTACACCATGCATAGCTGTGGGTTTGCGAACAAACCCATGGCCATGCTTTAAAATCAAGACGTCAAGTAGAAAAATTTAAAATTTAAAATTTAAAATAGGAAAATGAGCTAGGAGGACGGCAGGGTTGCCCGCGCCGCCTAGGCGGGGTTGGGGTGGTAGATGGTGGGGGTGGCAAGGAGAAGTTTTTTCTTCAAATTTTCGTATATATTGTTCGCATTGTCATCTAAGACTAACAGGTAACATGAGCCATAGTGACTCGACACAGCCCAACCTGATTGACAGCCCGACTAAATTTGATTTGACACAGCCAATATGATTAAGTCTCCTAATGATTCAAGTTACTCTAAGAGAATGACGTTTTCGATTTCATGCACTTAATTGTATAAGGCTCAATATTGCAGAGCATAGATTATCTAAAATCCTTTTTTAGGAATTAAAGTTTCTTGTTATAATATGTAATAGGGACGACTACAACGACAAAGCTAGGCAATCTAACCAACTCCAAGTCTATGCACTCGTGAAGGTGAAGACAGGAGATCAAGATGGAATTGGGATAGGTATCTTACCAATTCTAACCAATAGAACCTGTAAATTGTCTGACTTGGGTATTATAATAAACGAGCCTATAACCCAAGCAAATGCGTGAACCGTTATTTATGTTGAATTTTATAACTCTAAATAGTTCATTATACATAATCACTACCACAACTATTAATAAAATTTATATCAAATATATATAAAATGGAGTATGCATATATAAAAGAATTCACTTTACTGATAAATATTTCATTGTCAATTTATAAAATTAAAAATGTAATATATATATATATATATATATTTGTTCAATCTAAAACAATCTAAAATAGATACAATTAGTATGAGACACGATTGTTCAATTACTATTTTTTCTAGAATTTTCTCATCTTAGATAATGTAGCCTAAGATTTTTTATCATCTTTCTTTGTATTTAAGTTGATGTCGAGATCATGTCTATAATAGTTCCTAAAATAAAATTAATATCGTTAATAAATGTCTCTATATAAGACTTTTTAATCATTATATTTCCAGTCGGTACAGTATGGCAATCTACTGTTCAAACCCCCCCCCCCCCCCAAAAAAAAAAAGAATTGATAGAACAATAAGAGCAAAAACCATTATAATAGAAGATCTTATAGGAAGAAGTATGATAGCAAGCACAAATGTGTTTTTTACCATTATACTGAAACTGCATTCTAACATTTATAGTAGTTTTTAATTTTTATTAATAGAAAACCCTCTTTTTTTAATATATATGTTATTGCTACTTCTTTGTTCAACTTCCAGAATCTAGCTATAGATGCAACCATTGTAGTTGGTGTTGGATTTTTGTGTCCTTTGATTTTGGGTCGTTGTCTGGCTTGTAGAGTGAGGTTTTTTGTCTTTAGGAGTAGGGGTGTTCATCTGAGTTCCGATTTTAGGAATCTGGGTTTCGGATCCAAAATTTTCTTGAACCTTTAAATAAAAATGTCAAACATATTGAAACATAAATACAATTTCAAAATCAGGTCGGCTAAAACCCAACCCGGATGAACAGGCCTATCTAGGAGAGAAGTGAGTCTCTAAGGTTAGTTGTCAGGCTTGTAAAGTGGGTCATGGAGGAGAAGTTATCTCGTCAATGGAAGGGATCATGCCTTATTGATCATGAAAGGAGATGATCCTGTCCCAGGAGACTATGCAATCCGCGATGACACAAGGGAAATACTACATTCTTGACATGGTTGTATCATAAAAGAACATCAACAAAGAAGCATTCAAAGTATCATGACAAAAGTGTAGAGGGGTAAAGGATGGATCCAGTTCTCAGAAGTAGGAATCAATTGATTTCTTATTGAATTCACCAAGGATGCAGACAGCGTGTTATTGAAGGAAGGCTCTGGCTTTGGATAGATGGCTGCTTTATGTGCAAGTATTTGATGGACTCACTCCCATCAATGAGGTTCAATTCACTAAAGAGGAATTTTGGCTTCAAGTTCACAACATGCCTCTGGCATGTATGACCCATAAAGTAAGGAATGATATTGGTAGCAATGTTGGAAAGGTGATCAAAGTGCTTACAGATGAAAGAGGCATTGCATTGAGGAAATGCATGCGCATTCAAGTTGAAATTGATATTACTAAGGCCCTTAGGTGTCAAATAAGGATTGAATCCTTGCAACCAAAATGGAAGGCCACCAGAATCATTTTGATGTTGTAACGGATGAATTACCCATTGTAATTCATATTGGTTTAAGTAGGCAATCTGACAGCTCAGCAGTTTTTGAATTTGATCGAGCTCAAGCAGCTAGCTCAGCAAAGTGCACTAATATCGTTTCAAGCGTAAAGGCTCAACTCCACTCTATAGATCACTTTATCTCTGAGCAAATGCAAGTTTTAGAGCAATAAAAAAAAAGGACTATTTGGAAGAGAAAGGCCAGGGGTAAGAGTTTTACTGCACTTATCAATGATGCTAAAGTTACTAATAAACTTGCTGGCAGCACTATGAAGAGAGGAGGTAATCCAAATGTGGAAAAAACAGAAACAGAAGCACTAAAAGAATTTAAGTCAGAAGATGGAATTAATGGACTTCAATTCAAATGAAATGGTGGAGGCTGGTTTCCAATCCTACCAATCTCAATTAATTGCCTAAGATGGAATGTTGAAAATTTGGGAATCCTCGGGCAGTCAATGATTTGCATCTTTTGGTGCAATAGAAGATCCCAGCTTTTGTTTTCTTGTGGAAACTAAAAGCAGAAGGAATAAGATGGAGTTGATCAAAAAGAAACTAAAGGATGAAAATAGCTTTATTATAGATTGTAAAGGGCATATTGGGGAGATTGCTTTCTATAACGCCTAAAGAATAATGCGATAATTTGTAGTTCGATTTTGGGTGTCGATTCTACAGAGAGACAAATTAAAATAATAGCAGAATAACAAAAAAAACTAAGAAAAAAAATATTAAATGACTAATAAGAAAAGAATATTTTATTTTAAATGAAAATTAAAATTAAACAAATTAATTAACAAAAAAAATAATCAAAGTTGACGAACAGTAGAGTGTCGAGAATCCCTTGCACATATATAGTATTTTAATTATTCTTAATTCATTGATAACTCAAATAAGAATTCAATTCCGTAATTCTCAATCGAAAGATATAGAATTATAAACCAAAAATTAAATCAAATATAACCATTTTGGAAGACCATTCATTACTTTTAAATTACACAAAATTGTTATTCACATTGAGAAAATTCAAATACGACAATATACCCAAAAAGCGATACTGCAGCAGAGAATTAAATCAATAGAAACAATCAATTGATCTAAATATAATCAAAGATCTAAACTATTCAATAGAAAAAAGCGTGACTAAATCTATAAAAGGAATAAATTTTATGATTATTCGGAAAAAAAAATATTAACAATAAATTGAGAATGAAAAAATAACAAGTTTTAATAAATTGAAAATAAAATACATAAATTAAAAATATCATCTAGTGGATAAGTTTATTTCTATATCTATATATATGCCAGCCCTCGTGTAGGTTAATTCCGTGTCCCACCACAACTCCAAGTCTAAAATCATGCGGCTATTTTAATTATGCCATTCGGGTCCCAACATGTACACGACGTGCCCAGTTCAATTTAAGCCCCTCCATGTGCTCAAAACTTAAATAGCCCCTCATGAAAGTCAAAGCCTATTCCAAGCAAACTCAAGTGCCGTGTGAATCCTTATGGAGTTGGTTGGGTGAAGACAAGTGGCCCATGTAGTCTTTTTAGTCCTTCACACTAACAAAGAAAATAAATAAATGTGAAAATAAAATAAAATAAAATAAAAATAAAGAAAATAAAGAATAAAAATAAGAGAAGACAAATGGTGCTTAAAACATCTCAATATAAATAAAAATTAAACTCAATAAAATAAATAAAATCTAATTATTTTTATTCTCATTTTTTGTAATTTAATTAAATATTAAGATATTTAAAATGCACTTTCACACACTCATCACTTTCCTATGAACAAATGATTATGACGCTTAGATTTACTCTTACACCTAGAATCATATATCATTAGTGGTTAAAGGTCCTACCCAAGAGATACCTAGTTCTTGACAGGATTTTATGGTGCTCCAAACAAGCAAACAGACAACTAAGTTGGCAACTGTTAAAAGGTCTAAATCCTGGTAATATGAGAGATGGCTTTGTGTAGCGGATTTCAATGAAATTCTCGACTCTACTGAAAAATGGGAAGGCCCTCTTAGACCGTACAGACAGATAGTCTTTTCGAAATGCTATGGAATTTTGTGGACTTAATTACATGAGATTCCATGGAAATAAATTTACTTAGTCCAATGGAAGACAAGGGTCTGCATATACAAAAGAAAGGCATGATAGAGCTTTCAACAACGGAGTTTGGTCTAATGCATGTTTTAGCTCTCAAGTTCACATTTTACCTGCTTAAAGTTTTGATCATTGCCCCATCCTTATTACTTTGGACAAGAAAATCAAGTTTGAAGCAAGCTGGACTCAAAGGGAGGAATGTAATGCTTTGATTGAGGAGGTATGGAACAAGCCAATTAGCGGCTGATAAACTTCTCTTCCTTACTGAAGGTCTCAAGCAGTGTCAAGTAAGTCTAAGATCGTAGAGTAAAAACAATAATGCCAATTCCAAACAGGAAATCCAAAACAAGTTGAAGCGGCTCAATAATTTACAAGAAAGAAACTCTAGACATTTAAATGTGCAAAGTGAAATTGAAGACCTGCTTGAAAAAGAACACTTGAGATGGAAAAATTGGCCAAACAAAGATGGTTAAAAAAAGGGGACCAAAATACAAGTATTTTCATCAATGTACATCCCAAAGAAGAAAAACAAACTCCATAAAGAAACTCATTGATGAAAAGAATAATGAAATGCATACAAAAGAGGGCATAAGTGATCTGTTCTAAAACTTCTTTAAGGAGTTATTCACTAGCTCCGAACCAAGAAACATTGACAAGTGCCTTGCTTATTTAGGCATAGTTTGTTTTCAAAAATCATCTCATTTCATCTCAAACTCATCATTACATTTTTTTTAAATTTTTATACAAAATAAAATAAACAATTCAACTCTTTCAAATTTTAAAACAACTTTTTCAAATTCCAAAATAAAATTAATATTACAACAATATATTACAACAATATTTTTTTCTTTTTTTAACTTTTGCCTCATCTTATCTAATTTTATCTCATCTCTGAAAACAAAGAAGGCTTTAAAGCCTCGAGTTACAGTAGAAATGAACACTCAACTGTCCAAGCCTTACACACCAAAAGAAGTAGAGGAAGCTTTGTTTCAAATGGAGGGGCTCAGCTCACCAGGTCTAGATGGTATCCTAGTTTCTTCCAAACACACTAGAAAACAATTGGATCCTAGGTCTATAATGTTGTCCTTTATGTTCTTAATTCCATTGGTGATTTGTTTGATATTAATAGTACTATCATAACTCTCATCCCAAAGATAAAATCCCCCTTTAAAGTTTCCAAACTCAAGCCCATATCACTTTGTAATGTTCTTTATAAGATCATATTAAAAGTAGTTGCTAACCAACTTAAGCATGTTCGGCCTTACATTGTTAGTCCCCTCAATCAACTTTTGTACACAAAAGGCTCATAATAGATAATGTAATTATTGCATTTGAGGCTATGCAGACTATAAAATGCAAGATGAAAAGAAGAGAAGGCTGTATGGCATTGAAGTTAGATATGAGTAAGGCTTATAATAGAATAGAATAGGGCTTTCTAAGTACTCTAAACAACTTGGGTTTCCTCCCTCAATGGGTTAATATGGTGATGAAGTGTGTGGAAACACTTACATACTCAATTCTTGTGAATGTTGTCCCTTAAGAGCCTTTTAAACCATCAAGAGGAATTAGACAAAATGATCTACTATGACCTTATCTATTCATTCTTTGTGCAGAAGCTCTAAGCAATTTGATTGGAATAGCTGAAGATAAAGGACTAATTCATGGGATACCAATGGCAGGAGGCAAACTAAGAATTTCTCATATTTTCTTTGTTAATGACAGCCTTATGTTTTGTAAAACAAGTGCCATGGAATGGGAGAGATTATTTGGGCTACTCAAGGTGTATAAGGATGCCTTGGGTAAAAAACTTAACCTTGAAAAAACTTCCATCATTTTCAGCAAGAATACAACCAAAGCAACTCAGGATTACATCCTCTCAATTGCTGGAATCAAATCTGCTATGTCTTACGAGAAGTACCTAATTAGATTGCCATAGGTAGGCAAAGCTCGACACAAGGATTTTAAAAGAATCAATCTTTTCCAACATACACTATGTCTATTTTAAATTGCCTAAGAGCACTCTCAATGGAGTAGCTAAAATTTTTCTTTAAAATTGTACTTTTTGCACAACTTTCTAAAAAATTTGGTCATATTTAATTAAAAGTTACTAAAAGAATTGTAGAAAAATGTCAAAAAGTATGCTTTATTTTTAAAAGTGAATAGTAAAGTTAAATTTTTCTTCAAATGTAGTGAAAATTTTAATTTTACTATTCACTTTTAAAAATAAAGTGTATTTTTTTATCTTTTTCTACAATTTTTGTAGCTTTTGATCAAATATGACTAAATTTTTTGGGAAGTTGTGTAAAAAGTACAATTTTAAAGAAAAATTTTAGCTACTCCATTAAGAGTGCTCTAACACTCTACTCAGAGCCATTAACAACATAGTCCATAATTATTGGTGGGGATAGCAGCAACAAGAAGATAAAATCCATTAGATCTCTTGGAGCATGATGGGGAAAACAAAGTCGGCAGGAGGAATGGGGTTTCGTGACTTAAAAGCTTTCAACAAAGTCATGCTTGCAAAACAATGTTGGAGGATTATACAACGAATCTAAATTCTTTGGCAGCCAAAGTGTTACAAGCTAAGTATTTTCCAAATTCAAGCTTCCAATCTATTAAACTGGGTTCAAGTCCCTCATACATTTGGAGAAGTTTTATTTCAACCAGGTCCATTATCATAGCAGGCACTTTTTGGAAGGATGAAAATGGCAAAGACATCAAGTTAGGGAGGGATAAATGGCTGCAGTCTCCTAATCCAATGAAGGTCAGCAACCCAGTTAATATGTTGGGTAGTGAGGCATCAGTTTCTGAACTAATCAACCCAGAGACAAAGCAGTGGAAAACTGAATTGATTCAAAGAATTTTCAATCACTCAGAAGCTGAAACAATACTGGGGACTCCCTTGAGCATTCTCAATAGCAAGGATAAGCTGATCTGGAAAGGAACAAATTCTAGTTGCTTTTCTGTCAAGACTGCATACCATTTAATCAAAAGCATGACAGATGAATTGAATGGGAAAGTGACCCATTTAATCAAATCGTTACAAATAGGTTTGGAAGCAATTATGGCAACTTAAAGTGACCCCAGGAGATAGAGTTTTTATCTGAAGAGCTTGTCATGAAGCCTCATCCACTCAACTCAATTTATTCAGGAAAAGGGTAGTTGATAATTCTCTATGTCCAATCTATGGAGCCCACGAGAAGACGGTAGTGCATGCTATTTGGAAATGTGAAGCTTCTAAAGATGTGTGGTATCAATGTACGAACAGACTCCAAAAATGCGTCTTGTCTCATTCATCCATGTTACTTATGTTTGAAGCCCTCTTAGAAAGTGTGGATGATCATATCATGCAAGAATTTGTTGTCGTGGCTAAAAAGATTTTTTGGAGGAGTAGATTTGTGTTCCAGAAAGAGGTCTCTCATCCCAACTCAATTGTAAAGGAAGCTTGCCAAGACAGACTTAAGGAAAGGCCCTCAACAAGTAACAAATTCTAGTGATGTCTGTATTTCTCCACTACCAGATTGGTTCAAAATAAATCGAGATGGGACTGTGGATAAAATTAATGGAGTTATTGGCATTGGCATATGTGTCAAGGACACTACTGGACAGATGATAGCAACCATGAGGCTTTGAAAAATCATTATTCCCTAATCCTCTCTTAGCCGAGTCATTTGGTGCATTGCAAGTTGTTAGAGTTGGCATTGATTTGGATTTTAGACACAATTGTGCTAGAGGGCGACTCAATGCAAGTGATAAAAGCACTCTAGGAACAATCTGAATCATGGACCAGTGCAAGTATGTTTGTTAGTGAGGCTAAAAGTTTATTAAAATGTTTTGCCAAGTGGGATGTTTCTCATGTTAGGAGAAACGGTAATAATATTCCTCACTTTTTGGCAAAAAATATTCTATCCATTTCAGACATGACTAACTATGGAGGAGTCTCCACCTTGTATTTCATCCCTGCTTATATAATGAAATGTGATCAAAGTTCTCCTATCAAAAAAAAAACAAAAAAAAAACATCTCACTGGTCCTTCAAAATAACATCTTCAAAAAGAAATTACTTTACTTTGATTCTTTGATTAGGTTGAAAGAAACAACTAAACAAAGGGAAAATATAACTAAGATGCAATCACGGGTTAAATAACCAAGATTTTTCTCCTTTCAGCATATTTACCACAAAGTTGATATATACAGATTCTTTAAACAAATAGGAAGCCCAGTGTGTTCCAAGGTGAAGAGTAGTGATGTAAGAGTGTAATCATATAAATTTATTTTTGGTCCCTCAAAAGTTTAACAAATAAGAAGAAATCTATAGTAATATTTTTTAATAAAATTAATACATATATTTCGATTTATTCTAAAATCTAATTTTAGCCCCATATCTTTTATAGATTTGAATTTTTTCTTGGAAAATCTAAAACTTTGACCTTAAAAGGTTTTTAAAACTCAAAAATGAAAAAGATTTTTGTCTAGCCATAAAAAACTCATAACATATAACATGATTTTTCTATTTTCTCTTTAGATTTGAACAATTTCGAGCAATAAGATCTTATGTACCTTACTCCAAGCTTAAGGAGCAGTCCAAATAACAGTAGTGCATGTGTAGGCAAGTTCATCAACTTCGACTTCAAGACATATATCAGGTCTTTGGACTAGGTGCCTACTGATCAATTGAAAATGCCAAAACCTGAGCTAATTGACCATGCAAGGTTGGATTCTGTTGTTTATTTGAGGATCTACTTAGTTGGTACTTTCTTAAAGATTTTTTTTCAATCAATAGCTTTTATCGCCCTTGATTAATGTGTGTGGATATTGTCAAGTCATTATTTTTCAAGAATTTCTCTTATTGATGTACTCAACAATAATAGGACATGTTGTTTTGGGTCTTTTTCTAGCATAATGTTGTCTTCATTGAGATTCCTCCCTCCCCATGGGCCTATCCTTACTCTTAAGAAAAAATAAAAAATAAAAAATATAATATATATATATATATATTAAAATAAAATATGTTTATTTTTTTATAATTTTATAGAATAATTTTATTTTTATTTTTTGTTAACTCCCTCTCTAAAATTATCTTGGTCTAACTCTACAAAATTAATTTAATTTAAAAATAAAATAAATCTTATATAAAATAAAATAATATAATAATATGATGATATGTTTTTATTATAGATAAAAATAAAAATAAAAAGTTAAATGATTCTTAATATATTTTTATTAAGATAATATATTCTTATCATATTATATTTTTTTTTAATACATAAATTATATTAAACATATTTTATTTTTATTATAGATCTTACTATTATATTAATTTATACTACATAAAAAATTATATATAAATAAAATAAAAATATTTTATATATTTTATTTTAATCATATTTGAATCCCCTAATCTAAATTTCTGATTCCGCTACCGTACCAAGGGGGTGACAAACTCCTCAATGACGGCATCCTCGACATACTCGTCCTGGACTTCACTACCGACGGTATGTTCAGACTCCACATCAGCGATCACGGAGGAGCCTTCTCTCATTACCTTCAATTTGTTCTCCTCCAAAACGGCATTGTTTCTCTCCCTTGCCAGACCATTTATGCCCAAAGCCACCACTCTGACTGAAGCTGGCCATCTTCTCAGCGCCACTCCAGAGGAAGGACAATGAAACCCAGATATCCCAATCTTATTCTACGTTTAAAAATCAAAAATGAAAATGAAAAATGCGACAAAATAATATGAAAAGAAAAAAGTGACCAAAACCATGCAAAAAAATGATAAAATTGTGAATTTTTTTTTTCAAATGAAGTAGCTAATTAAAGAACACCCAGAAAAGGAATCTAATTTTTTGGCTTGGAATTCTATTATGCGGATAGACCACCATTTGGAAAGAATTGGAAAGAAGAAAGAGATTGAGAATTCCATGGGTTTCAATGTGAAAGAGCCAGCAACACATAGTTTTTACTCTTTACACTATTTTGGTTGCCGAAAAACATAGAGGAAAATGAATGGCAATATCATCACGCCATTGCAATGACAAAGAAATAAACGCACAGATCGACCACCAGAATTAATGAAACACAGATCTGCAGCGTAAAATTTGGAACCCTAAAGAGAATCATAAAAAGAGCGCAATAGACATACCAAAATACGCAGACGGGGGGATATTTTAGATCTGTAATGGAGTTGCATACGGTTCGCTTTTTCTCCATTTTCTTCGTCTCACTTTGCTCATGCTTAGCTGCAATGCTACTCGTTCATTGTTCCTACCGCCCCCCAAAATGCCACCCAATCCATTAGAGCTCGCCACACTTGCAGTGGCTGCCAAATCGGTATCATGGTTTTTATTATAAATAAATAAATTTTACCTTCAATCTATGTTATGTGTAATAGTTGAATGTAAATGTAAATAAGTGCTCACTGGCCAGTATGAGGTGCCAGCAACCTGTCTCACAATTTCTAAAACAAACACTCGATGATTTCGTTCATAAGGACTAACAGGATTTAAATAGAAGACCCAACAACTGAAATAATAGACCATGAGTCTTAATGCAAACGTGGCCCATAACAACCCAATGGACACTTGCTGAATACTTGACCAAATCTTTAAAACAGAAAGCGGCTTAATAGCCCATGACCCATAACCAAACAACTAGAGAACTCTAAAAGGCCGAATAATTCCAACTAATACCATGACTATAAAAGCATCTCACCCAAATCTTAAATTGCAAACCTAATCTTTACATTAGGAGTGGTAATATGTCACACGACCCGTTAACCCAATACGAACACAACACGATAATAGTGGATTAGGGTTTAGTCTTAAAAGATTTCGGATCAAAATGGGTTGACCCTAAAGCGCGGTACGAGAGATTCAGTAGTTTCTTGATTGAAAAAGGCTTTTTAAGAGGAAAAATTGATACAAATCTTTTCATTATATACGAAAATGATGATATTCTTTTGATTCAAATTTATGTTGATGATATAATATTCGGTGCTACTAATGAAAATATGTGCCAAGTTTTTGCTAAGACTATGCAGGAAGAATTTGAAATGAGCATGATGGGAGAGCTTATATTCTTTCTCGGATTGCAAATTAAGCAAGCAAAAAGTGGGATATTCATCAATCAAAATATATTAAAAAATTGCTGAAGAAGTTTGGGATGGAAGGTGCTAAGGAAACTGGAACACCAATGAGCTCATCCACTAAACTTGATAAAAATGAATCCGGTAAACTAGTTGATTCGAAGGTATATCGAGGTATGATTGGTAGCTTATTATATTTGACAACCGGTAGACCAGATATTATGTTTAGTGTATATTTATGTGCACGTTTTCAATCATTTCCAAAATAATCTCATTTGATTGCAGTCAAGCGGATTTTTAGATATTTTGCCAATACCATTGACTTAGAGTTATGGTATCCTAAACACATTATTTCGATCTTATTAGTTATTCAGGTACCGATTATACTGGTTCTTTGAAATAAGATATCATTTTTTTTGAGATCATGTGCAGAAAAGGCGATATAGTACTGAAGTTCACAAACACACACGATTAGTTAGCAAATATATTCACAAAACCCTTACCAGAAGATAGATTATTTATGATTAGAAGAGAAATAGGCATGATGCATGTTATGAATATCTCTTGAAAGATAGATCAGAGTTCATAAAAATAGAGAGATATTTTTTTTAAATACTTTTACATAAACTTGAGGTTCTTAGCCTCATGTTTGAGACGCTCATTCTCTTCATACAATATCATGTCATCCCTATCCATGGGAACTGGCAAGCGGAATGAAGAATCCAATAGAGATTTCAACTTTTTATTCTTCTGCCGAAGGATTCCTTCCCTTGTGTGAGACTCTTGAACAATTCGTTGAAGTACAACAATTTGTTCTTTAAGCTTTTCAACCTCATGATTTTTGACTTGTAGCCGCTGGGAAAAAGCGACAATAGAGGATGAGTAGCGAGTCCCGAGACTCACCAAGTCGTAGATAGCATCGGAGTCTGGCTTATTAGCCAAACTGTTGTTCTCTTGCTGCAACATGGCGCCAATGGTAGCTGCAGAAAGGACATGAGATTGAGATGTAGAATACCTCATGGATGCATCTAGAGGAATGTTAGAAGAATAAGCCATTGAGAAAAGAATTGAAAACTTAAAGCGAGAATATTGAAAGAATGCAGATGAGTTATAGAGATGAGAATAAGATTTGATGTAAATCGGATGAACTTTAAAACTGATTTTATAGAGATAGCATAAAGAGCAAGACAAACTATTGTCTCTTCAAATCTTATTAGTCAAAAGAAATATAAGATATGCTGGACACACATTGTCAAAAGTTTTCTTACTAGAAAAACGGTTCTTTGCTCCTATCATGGCATTGACGGCCTTAGGAGAGAAGATCGATGGTTGATGCGTCAAGGGTTCCTGATTCAAGTCTGGAACATTAGTGGAAGAGAATTGTTCGGCCATTCTATCGTTATAGAGAAATAGAACTTAGGTCAAGAAGCAATGTTTGTTTTTGGTATTCGATTGGTGAAAATGATTTTTTTTATAGAAACTCAGAGCCTTCAAACCCGTTTGTCAACAACATCAGGCGATTGATCTGCTTTCGCACCGACTGCTAGAGCTAAGCCTCCAACCTTTACAGGTTTTGTCAGATACGCGTGGCTCCGCACCGAATTGCCAGAGTTAGACTTCCAACATTTGCAGGTTTTGTCGGACATGCATGGTTCCGCACCGCATTGCCAAAGCTAGGCCTGCAGCTTTTGCTGTCTTTGTCGGACACGAATAATTTTAATTATTCATCTTCAAATCTCTGAAACATCTAATTCGTCAATAACATCAAGCGGATTTAAATCTTCTTCCGCACCGAGATGATAAAATTCGGCTTCAACGTTTGCAACTTTTGTCGGACACGGGTGGTTCTAATTTCTATAGTCTCTACTAACGCAGCGTTTTATTTGTCTATTGGTTATTGTAGGAATATATCTTATTGAGTTAATTATGATTCCTTTTTAATGATGCCAAAAGGGGGAGAAGTTTTAGACTAGAACTTTAATATTGTTTAAATTGCTAAACTTGTTATATATGCTTGGAATTATATTTATATTTTTGCTTGAAAAACTAACGCACATTCTCAGGGGGAGCTTAAGTATTAATACAGGCTTCAGGTTCTATCAAGTATTTGTCATCATCAAAAAGGGGGAGATTGTTGAACCCAAGGTTTCAAGTTCCATGTAAATCTATAAATGGATTTTGATGATAACAAATGAATCCAAAGAATAAAGGAGTCTCAAGCTCAAGTTGTCCACACAATATAATCAAGCACATCAAGGAAGCAAGCATGAGCAAGAAGGGAACAAGTTCATATTAAAATCATAGAGTAATTATGTAAATCTCTTAAAAAATTTGAAATTAGGATTAAAGCTCAAAATTAATATTTTATCATAAAGCATTAAAATACATTTTCCACATGTGCATGATATTTTGAAAATTAAATTTGAAAATTTTGAAAGATGATTGATTGTCATCTTTCACATGTGCATGACATGATTAAAGGTTTGAATTTTGAAAATTTTGAAAGATGATTGATTGTCATCTTTCACATGTGCATGATATAATTAAATGTTTGAACTTTGAAAATATTAAGATGATTGATTGTCATCTTTCACATGTGCATGTTTTATTTGAATATTTTCAAAAGTGGTGGATACTTTTCTTGATTTATGCAAAAGGTAGATGTCTTTATTTGAAAATTTTGAAAAGTAAAGTGTGCTCCTTTTGTCATATGCAAAAAGTAAAAGATTATGTTTAAAATTTTTGAAAAGTAAAGTGTGCTCTTTTTGTCACATACAAAAAGTAAAAATATTAGATTTGAAATTTTTGAAAAGTAAATGATGATGTTTTTGATATGGGAATCTTTTCAAATTTGAAATTGAAAAATCATTTGCCTATAAATAGCTCACTTGAGTTTGGCAAAAATCACAACAAGAGCTTACACATCTATTGCTAAGTTTTGCATCATTTCTTCAAAACTCTCATTCTCTCTTTTTAAAAGTTTTGAGCCTTAATTCTTGTTCTTGTTGAGAGAGATATAGGTTGCGCTGTATTGTTTCTATCTCACTCATTGAGGAGTGTATTTTGATAGTCTACCTACTATCAATTCTTGTATCAGTAAAAGGGTGTGTATAACCCTTGTGTGTGTAGAAGGTGTTCTACACGGGGAATAGTTAAATCACCAAGTGTAAGGTGATTGGAAGTGTAGAAGGTGTTCTACACGTGGAATAGTTAAATCACCAAGTGTGAGGTGATTGGAAGTGTAGAGGGTGTTCTACACAGATTCTTTGGAGCGGTGCTGCTCAAAGGTGTAATAGGTTTCTATCTCCACCTAAAGGAGATTGAATAGTGGATTTGGGGATCGTCAAGAGGTAGCTTGAGGCGAGGACGTAGGTAGTGGGGCCGAACCTCGTTAACATACTGAGTTTGCTTCTCTCTTACCCTTCCTCTTTATATTTATTATTGTTTCATATTTTATTTATATTTTATATTATATATTTGATTTATAATTGTTATTTTTTAAATACAACTCAATTCACCCCCCCTCTTGTGTTAGTCATCTGGGCAACAAGTGGTATCAGAGCTAGAGCTCTATTATAAGATTAACTATCTTTTGAGTTAAGATCTTATGGCTAACATTGCAGCTTCATTTAGTGAAGGTCAATCTAGCAGTCGGCCTCCACTCTTTTGTGGAGACAATTACTCATTCTGGAAAGTTAGAATGAGAATATTCCTTCAGGCTCAAGGTCGAGAAATCTGGAAATGTATTATAAATGGACCTTATATTCCAACAAAAGTAGTTGATGGAGTAAAGGTCAAAAAGGAAGAAGAAGAGTTTAATCGTGAAGACGATAGACTTTATACTTTGAATTTAACTGCTATGAATTTATTATATAATGCTCTCAATGGTAATGAATTTAATAGAGTAATGACTTGTGCTACAGCAAAGGAAATTTGGGATAACTTGGAAGTTACTTATGAAGGAACTTCTCAAGTCAAGGAATCAAAAATTTATATTCTTACTCATGAATATGAAATGTTTAAGATGAATGATGATGAATCTATTTCTAGTATGTACACTCGTTTTACTAACATCATAAATAGCTTGACAGCTCTTGGCAAAATTTATTCCAAAGTGGAGATAGTAAGAAAAATTCTCAACTCTCTACCAAAACGTTGGGAATCAAAAGTGACAGCGATTCTTGAAACTAGAGACCTCAAGAAGCTTGAAGTAAATGAACTCTGTTGAACCCAAGGTTTCAAGTCTCGTATTTACGTATAAATTTTGATGATAACAAATAATATTGAAACTCAAGCTCAAGTTGTCTATGCATGAAGGGAGCTAAACACATCAAGAAATCAAGCATGAGCAAGAAAGATATCAAGTCTACAAATGGAGCTCATAGATTATTTTTGTACATATTTTGATAAAATTAGAAATTGGATTAAGGCTCCAAATTACTCTTTTTTCTCATAAAACATCAAATTATTTTTTCCACATATGCAAGACATTTTTAAATGTCTTAGTTTTGAAAATTATGTTTTTCACATGTGCATAACACCATCAAACAAAATAATTTCGAAAATTATATTTTTTTTTATAAAAACTTGATTTTATAAGATGATTGATTATCATATTTGACATGTGCATATTTTGTTTGAAAGTCTTGAAGGAAGGTGGTGTGTTTTTTTGACTAATGCAAAAGGTAGATGATTTTGTTTGAGAATCTTAAAGGGTGGTTGTGTGTTTTTTTGACAAATATAAAAGATAGATGATTTGTTTGAAAATCTTAAAGGGTGGTTGTGTGTTTTTTTGACATATGCAAAAAGAAGATGATTTGGTTTGAAAAATAAATCATGCTCATTTTGTCTTGTATGAAAAGTAAAAGATTAGGTTTGATTTCTTTGAAAAATAAATGGAGTTGTCTTTGACAAATGCAAAAAGGAAATGTTTTTATTTGAATTTTTTGAAAAGTAAATAGTGCTCTTATTTGACATGGGAATCTTTTCAAATTTGAAATTGAAAAATCATTTGCCTATAAATAGCTCACTTGAGTTTTGCAAAATTCACAACAAGAGCTTACACATCTATTGCTAAATTTTGCATCATTCTTTCAAAGCTCTCATTCTCTCTTTTCTAAAGTTTTGAGCTTTAATTCTTGTTCTTGTTGAGAGAGATATAGTTTGTGCTGTATTGTTCTTATTTCACTCATTGAGAAGTGTTTTCTGATAGCCTACCCACTATCAATTCTTGTATCAGTAAGAGGGTGTGTATAACTCTTGTGTGTGTAGAAGGTGTTCTACACGAGGAATAGTTAAATCACCAAGTGTGAGGTGATTGGAAGTAAGAGGGTGTGTATAACCCTTGTGTGTGTAGAAGGTGTTCTACACAGGGAATAGTTGAATCACCAAGTGTGAGGTGATTGGAAGTGTAGAGAGTGTTCTACACGGAATCTTTGGAGCTGTGCTGCTCAAAGGTGTAATAGGTTTCTATCTCCACCTAAAGGAGATTGAATAGTGGATTTGGGAATCCTCAAGGGGTAGCTTGAGGCGAGGACGTAGGCAGTGGGGCTGAACCTCGTAAAAATACTGAGTTTGCTTTCTCTTACCCTACTCTTTATATTTTCTACTGCTTTATATTTTGGTTATATTTTATATTGTATATTTAGTTTATAAGTATTAATTTTTTAATATAACCCAATTCACCCCCCCTCTTGTGTCAGTCATCTGGGCAACAAGTGGTATCAGAGCTAGAGCTCTATTATAAGATTAACTATCTTTTGAGTTAAGATCTTATGGCTAACATTGCAGCTTCATTTGGTGAAGGTCAATTTAGCAGTCGGCCTCCACTCTTTTGTGGAGACAATTACTCATTCTGGAAAGTTAGAATGAGAATATTCATTCAGGCTCAAGGTCGAGAAATCTGGAAATGTATTATAAATGGACCTTATATTCCAACAAAAGTAGTTGATGGAGTAAAGGTCAAAAAGGAAGAAGAAGAGTTTAATCGTGAAGACGATAGACTTTATACTTTGAATTTAACTGCTATGAATTTATTATATAATGCTCTCAATGGTAATGAATTTAATAGAGTAATGACTTGTGCTACAGCAAAGGAAATTTGGGATAACTTGGAAGTTACTTATGAAGGAACTTCTCAAGTCAAGGAATCAAAAATTTATATTCTTACTCATGAATATGAAATGTTTAAGATGAATGATGATGAATCTATTTCTAGTATGTACACTCGTTTTACTAACATCATAAATAGCTTGACAGCTCTTGGCAAAGTTTATTCCAAAGTGGAGATAGTAAGAAAAATTCTCAACTCTTTACCAAAACGTTGGGAATCAAAAGTGACAGCGATTCTTGAAGTTAGAGACCTCAAGAAGCTCGAAATGAATGAACTCATCGGGTCACTTATCACCCATGAGTACACATTGAAAAGAGGAGAAGAAGAAGGAAAGTCAAAGAAGAGCTTGGCATTTAAAGCTGTTCCACATGAAAGTGAAAGTGATGAAGATGAGGAAAATGACGACAAAGATGAAGAAGTTGCGATGATAACAAGAAGAATTCAGAGGTTCTTAAAGAAAAATAAAACTCCTCCAAGGAAATCCTTCAATAAGTTTTCCAAGAAAGATTCAGGTAAAAATGACACTTTAATTTGTTATAAATGCAATAAACCCGGTCATATCAAGCCAGATTGTCCTCTGCTAAAGAAAGATCGAAACAAAGGCAAAAAAGCAATGAAAGCTACGTGGAATGATGATTCAAGTAGCTCAGATAGTGAAGCAAGCAATGGAGAATCAGGAAATTTTTGTCTTATGGCTAAAGATGACATTGAGGTAACAAATTTTGATAATATTGAAGATCCTTCATATGAAGAATTGCAAAATGTTTTAGAAGAAGTATATGAGGAATTTGAAAAATTGGGTATCAAGTATACTGTTTTGAAAAAGAAAAATTCTTCTTTAACAAACGAAATTGATATTTTAAGAAAAGAAAATATTGTTTTGAAAGATGAAAATTTTGAGTTGAAGAAAAAGAAAACTGATTTAGAAAATATTATTGAAAACTTTACGAATGGAAAAAGAAATTTTGAAAAACTTCTTGGTAGTCAAAGATGTGTTTTTGATAAGGCAGGCTTGGGATATATGCCAAAACAAAAATACAAACCTTATAAAAACTTCTTTGATAATCCTTCTACATCAAAATCCAATATTCAAAATTCTTTTCATAAAAATAATTTTGTTAAAAAAAGATACTATTATAATCACTCAAGTTCTTCATATATGTCACATGCTATTTGCAATTTTTATAATAGAAATGGTTATAATTATTTTGCTTGTCCTATTAGAAGAAAACATACAATGACTATTAGGGCCATATGGGTACCTAAAAATCTTATTTCTTCTAATACTAATAAATAAAGGACCCAAAGAACTTGGGTACCAGGAATTGTTTTTAATTGCTTTTGTAGGTATGCATGAAGTATTCTACAGGTAAAAATAAATGATTTTTAGATAACGGATGCTCAAGATACGTGACAGAAGACAAAACTAAATTCATTGACTTCACTTCTAAAGAAAAAGGATGTGTGATATTTGGAGACAATTAAAAAGGGAAGATCATGGAAATAGAAGGAAAGATCATCAAGACTTAGTACAAGATGCAACCAAATAGTGGAAACATGTGAAAGATCATCCAGCGGAATAAATTCTAGGAGAACCTTCACGAGATGTAAGTACTCGATCATCTTTTAGAAATATTTGCAATCATACTGCTTTTCTATCTTAGATTGAACCTAAAAATATTGATGAAGCACTTCTTGATGAATCTTAGATTCTAGCTATGTAAGAAGAGCTTAATCAATTTGAAAGAAATGATGTTTGAACACTTGTTCCTAAACCCAAAAATCATACTATTATTGGAACAAAATGGGTTTTTAGAAACAAGAAACATGAATCCGGAGTCATTACTAGAAATGAGGCTCGACTAGTGGTCCAAGGTTTCAATCAAGAAGAATGAATCAATTATGATGAGACATATGCACCAGTCGCAAGATTAGAAGCTATTCGAATGCTACTTACATATGCTTGTTATAAAGACTTCAAACTTTTTCAAATGGATGTTAAAAGTACTTTCTCAAACGGTTTTATAAATGAAGAAGTATATGCTGAGCAACCTCCAGGTTTTGAAAATCATATTTCTCTAAATCATGTTTTCAAACTCACAAAAGTACTATTTGGACTCAAACAAGTTCCTAAAGCGCGGTACGAGAGATTCAGTAGTTTCTTGATTGAAAAAGGCTTTTTAAGAGGAAAAATTGATACAACTCTTTTCATTATATACGAAAATGATGATATTCTTTTGATTCAAATTTATGTTGATGATATAATATTCGGTGCTACTAATGAAAATATGTGCCAAGTTTTTGCTAAGACTATGCAGGAAGAATTTGAAATGAGCATGATGGGAGAGCTTATATTCTTTCTCGGATTGCAAATTAAGCAAGCAAAAAGTGGGATATTCATCAATCAAAATATATTAAAAAATTGCGGAAGAAGTTTGGGATGGAAGGTGCTAAGGAAACTGGAACACCAATGAGCTCATCCACTAAACTTGATAAAGATGAATCCGGTAAACTAGTTGATTCGAAGGTATATCGAGGTATGATTGGTAGCTTATTATATTTGACAACCGGTAGACCAGATATTATGTTTAGTGTATGTTTATGTGCACGTTTTCAATCATTTCCAAAATAATCTCATTTGATTGCAGTCAAGCGGATTTTTAGATATTTTGCCAATACCATTGACTTAGAGTTATGGTATCCTAAACACATTATTTCGATCTTATTAGTTATTCAGGTACCGATTATACTGGTTCTTTGAAATAAGATATCATTTTTTTTTAGATCATGTGCAGAAAAGGCGATATAGTACTGGAGTTCACAAACACACACGATCAGTTAGCAAATATATTCACAAAACCCTTACCAGAAGATAGATTATTTATGATTAGAAGAGAAATAGGTATGATGCATGTTATGAATATCTCTTGAAAGATAGATCAGAGTTCATAAAAATAGAGAGATATTTTTTTAAATACTTTTACATAAACTTGAGGTTCTTAGCCTCATGTTTGAGACGCTCATTCTCTTCATACAATATCATGTCATCCCTATCCATGGGAACTGGCAAGCGGAATGAAGAATCCAATAGAGATTTCAACTTTTTATTCTTCTGCCGAAGGATTCCTTCCCTTGTGTGAGACTCTTGAACAATTCGTTGAAGTACAACAATTTGTTCTTTAAGCTTTTCAACCTCATGATTTTTGACTTGTAGCCGCTGGGAAAAAGCGACAATAGAGGATGAGTAGCGAGTCCCGAGACTCACCAAGTCGTAGATAGCATCGGAGTCTGGCTTATTAGCCAAACTGTTGTTCTCTTGCTGCAACATGGCGCCAATGGTAGCTGCAGAAAGGACATGAGATTGAGATGTAGAATACCTCATGGATGCATCTAGAGGAATGTTAGAAGAATAAGCCATTGAGAAAAGAATTGAAAACTTAAAGCGAGAATATTGAAGGAATGCAGATGAGTTATAGAGATGAGAATAAGATTTGATGCAAATCGGATGAACTTTAAAACTGATTTTATAGAGATAGCATAAAGAACAAGACAAACTATTGTCTCTTCAAATCTTATTAGTCAAAAGAAATATAAGATATGTTGGACACACATTGTCAAAAGTTTTCTTACTAGAAAAACGGTTCTCTGCTCCTATCATGGCATTGACGGCCTTAGGAGAGAAGATTGATGGTTGATGCGTCAAGGGTTCCTGATTCAAGTCTGGAACATTAGTGGAAGAGAATTGTTCGGCCATTCTATCGTTATGGAGAAACAGAACTTAGGTCAAGAAGCAATGTTTTTTTTTGGTATTCGATTGGTGAAAATGATTTTTTTTTTTTTATAGAAACTCAGAGCCTTCAAACCCGTTTGTCAACAACATCAGGCGATTGATCTGCTTTCGCACCGACTGCTAGAGCTAAGCCTCCAACCTTTACAGGTTTTGTCAGATACGCGTGGCTCCGCACCGAATTGCCAGAGTTAGACTTCCAACATTTGCAGGTTTTGTCGGACATGCATGGCTCCGCACCGCATTGCCAAAGCTAGGCCTGCAGCTTTTGCTGTCTTTGTCGGACACGAATAATTTTAATTATTCATCTTCAAATTTCCGAAACATCTAATTCGTCAATAACATCAAGCGGATTTAAATCTTCTTCCGCACCGAGATGATAAAATTCGGCTTCAACGTTTGCAACTTTTGTCGGACACGGGTGGTTCTAATTTCTACAGTCTCTACTAACGCAGCGTTTTATTTGTCTATTGGTTATTGCAGGAATATATCTTATTGATCTAATTATGATTCCTTTTTAATGATGCCAAAAGGGGGAGAAGTCTTATACTAGTATTATACTACCCTGTTATATATGCTAGAATCATGTTTATATTTTTCTTGAAATACTAACGCATATTTTCAGGGGGAGCTTAAGTATTACTGCAGGTCGCAGATTTCTACTAAGTATTTGTCATCATCAAAAAGGGGGAGATTGTTGAACCCAAGGTTTCAAGTCTCGTATTTACGTATAAATTTTGATGATAACAAATAATATTGAAAACTCAAGCTCAAGTTGTCTATGCATGAAGGGAGCTAAACACATCAAGAAATCAAGCATGAGCAAGAAAGATATCAAGTCTACAAATGGAGCTCCTAGAATATTTTTGTACATCTTTTGATAAAATTAGAAATTGGATTAAGGCTCCAAATTACTCTTTTTTCTCATAAAACATCAAATTATTTTTTCCACATATGCAAGACATTTTTAAATGTCTTAGTTTTGAAAATTATGTTTTTCACATGTGCATAACACCATCAAACAAAATAATTTCGAAAATTATATTTTTTTTTATAAAAACTTGATTTTATAAGATGATTGATTATCATATTTGACATGTGCATATTTTGTTTGAAAGTCTTGAAGGAAGGTGGTGTGTTTTTTTGACTAATGCAAAAGGTAGATGATTTTGTTTGAGAATCTTAAAGGGTGGTTGTGTGTTTTTTTGACAAATATAAAAGATAGATGATTTGTTTGAAAATCTTAAAGGGTGGTTGTGTGTTTTTTTGACATATGCAAAAAGAAGATGATTTGGTTTGAAAAATAAATCATGCTCATTTTGTCTTGTATGAAAAGTAAAAGATTAGGTTTGATTTCTTTGAAAAATAAATGGAGTTGTCTTTGACAAATGCAAAAAGGAAATGTTTTATTTGAATTTTTTGAAAAGTAAATAGTGCTCTTATTTGACATGGGAATCTTTTCAAATTTGAAATTGAAAAATCATTTGCCTATAAATAGCTCACTTGAGTTTTGCAAAATTCACAACAAGAGCTTACACATCTATTGCTAAATTTTGCATCATTCTTTCAAAGCTCTCATTCTCTCTTTTCTAAAGTTTTGAGCTTTAATTCTTGTTCTTGTTGAGAGAGATATAGTTTGTGCTGTATTGTTCTTATTTCACTCATTGAGGAGTGTTTTCTGATAGCCTACCCACTATCAATTCTTGTATCAGTAAGAGGGTGTGTATAACTCTTGTGTGTGTAGAAGGTGTTCTACACGGGGAATAGTTAAATCACCAAGTGTGAGGTGATTGGAAGTAAGAGGGTGTGTATAACCCTTGTGTGTGTAGAAGGTGTTCTACACAGGGAATAGTTGAATCACCAAGTGTGAGGTGATTGGAAGTGTAGAGGGTGTTCTACACGGAATCTTTGGAGCGGTGCTGCTCAAAGGTGTAATAGGTTTCTATCTCCACCTAAAGGAGATTGAATAGTGGATTTGGGAATCCTCAAGGGGTAGCTTGAGGCGAGGACGTAGGCAGTGGGGCTGAACCTCGTAAAAATACTGAGTTTGCTTTCTCTTACCCTACTTTTTATATTTCCTACTGCTTTATATTTTGGTTATATTTTATATTGTATATTTAGTTTATAAGTATTAATTTTTTAATATAACCCAATTCACCCCCCCTCTTGTGTTAGTCATCTGGGCAACAAACTCATCGGGTCACTTATCACCCATGAGTACACATTGAAAAGAGGAGAAGAAGAAGGAAAGTCAAAGAAGAGCTTGACACTTAAAGCTGTTCCACATGAAAGTGAAAGTGATGAAGATGAGGAAAATGACAACAAAGATGAAGAAGTTGCGATGATAACAAGAAGAATTCAGAGGTTCTTAAAGAAAAATAAAACTCCTCCAAGGAAATCCTTCAATAAGTTTTCCAAGAAAGATTCAGGTAAAAATGACACTTTAATTTGTTATAAATGCAATAAACCCGGTCATATCAAGCCAGATTGTCCTCTGCTAAAGAAAGATCGAAACAAAGGCAAAAAAGCAATGAAAGCTACGTGGAATGATGATTCAAGTAGCTCAGATAGTGAAGCAAGCAATGGAGAATCAGGAAATCTTTGTCTTATGGCTAAAAATGACATTGAGGTAACAAATTTTGATAATATTGAAGATCTTTCATATGAAGAATTGCAAAATGTTTTAGAAGAAGTATATGAGGAATTTGAAAAATTGGGTATCAAGTATACTGTTTTGAAAAAGAAAAATTCTTCTTTAACAAACGAAATTGATATTTTAAGAAAAGAAAGTATTATTTTGAAAGATGAAAATTTTGAGTTGAAGAAAAAGAAAACTGATTTAGAAAATATTATTGAAAACTTTACGAATGGAAAAAGAAATTTTGAAAAACTTCTTGGTAGTCAAAGATGTGTTTTTGATAAGGCAGCTTGGGATATATGCCAAAACAAAAATACAAACCTTATAAAAACTTCTTTGATAATCCTTCTACATCAAAGTCCAATATTCAAAATTCTTTTCATAAAAATAATTTTGTTAAAAAAGGATACTATTATAATCACTCAAGTTCTTCATATATGTCACATGCTATTTGTAATTTTTGTAATAGAAATTGTCATAATTATTTTGCTTGTCCTATTAGAAAAAAACATACAATGACTATTAGGACCATATGGGTACCTAAAAATCTTATTTCTTCTAATACTAATAAATAAAGGACCCAAAGAACTTGGGTACCAGGAATTGTTTTTAATTGCTTTTGTAGGTATGCATGAAGTATTCTACAGGTAAAAATAAATGATTTTTAGATAACGGATGCTCAAGATACGTGACAGAAGACAAAACTAAATTCATTGACTTCACTTCTAAAGAAAAAGGATGTGTGATATATGGAGACAATTCAAAAGGGAAGATCATGGAAATAGAAGGAAAGATCATCAAGACTTAGTACAAGATGCAACCAAATAGTGGAAACATGTGAAAGATCATCCAGCGGCATAAATTCTAGGAAAACCTTCACGAGATGTAAGTACTCGATCATCTCTTAGAAATATTTGCAATCATACTGCTTTTCTATCTCAGATTGAACCTAAAAATATTGATGAAGCACTTCTTGATGAATCTTAGATTCTAGCTATGTAAGAAGAGCTTAATCAATTTGAAAGAAATGATGTTTGAACACTTGTTCCTAAACCCAAAAATCATACTATTATTGGAACAAAAAGGGTTTTTAGAAACAAGAAACATGAGTCCGGAGTCATTACTAGAAATGAGGCTCGACTAGTGGTCCAAGGTTTCAATCAAGAAGAATGAATCAATTATGATGAGACATATGCACCAGTCGCAAGATTAGAAGCTATTCGAATGCTACTTACATATGCTTGTTATAAAGATTTCAAACTTTTTCAAATGGATGTTAAAAGTGCTTTCTCAAACGATTTTATAAATGAAGAAGTATATGCTGAGTAATCTCCAGGTTTTGAAAATCATATTTCTCTAAATCATGTTTTCAAACTCACAAAAGTACTATTTGGACTCAAACAAGCTCCTAAAGCGCGGTACGAGAGATTCAGTAGTTTCTTGATTGAAAAAGGCTTTTTAAGAGGAAAAATTGATACAAATCTTTTCATTATATACGAAAATGATGATATTCTTTTGATTCAAATTTATGTTGATGATATAATATTCGGTGCTACTAATGAAAATATGTGCCAAGTTTTTGCTAAGACTATGCAGGAAGAATTTGAAATGAGCATGATGGGAGAGCTTATATTCTTTCTCGGATTGCAAATTAAGCAAGCAAAAAGTGGGATATTCATCAATTAAAATATATTAAAAAATTGCTGAAGAAGTTTGGGATGGAAGGTGCTAAGGAAACTGGAACACCAATGAGCTCATCCACTAAACTTGATAAAGATGAATCCGGTAAACTAGTTGATTCGAAGGTATATCGAGGTATGATTGGTAGCTTATTATATTTGACAACCGGTAGACCAGATATTATGTTTAGTGTATGTTTATGTGCACGTTTTCAATCATTTCCAAAATAATCTCATTTGATTGCAGTCAAGCGGATTTTTAGATATTTTGCCAATACCATTGACTTAGAGTTATGGTATCCTAAACACATTATTTCGATCTTATTAGTTATTCAGGTACCGATTATACTGGTTCTTTGAAATAAGATATCATTTTTTTTTAGATCATGTGCAGAAAAGGCGATATAGTACTGGAGTTCACAAACACACACGATCAGTTAGCAAATATATTCACAAAACCCTTACCAGAAGATAGATTATTTATGATTAGAAGAGAAATAGGTATGATGCATGTTATGAATATCTCTTGAAAGATAGATCAGAGTTCATAAAAATAGAGAGATATTTTTTTTAAATACTTTTACATAAACTTGAGGTTCTTAGCCTCATGTTTGAGACGCTCATTCTCTTCATACAATATCATGTCATCCCTATCCATGGGAACTGGCAAGCGGAATGAAGAATCCAATAGAGATTTCAACTTTTTATTCTTCTGCCGAAGGATTCCTTCCCTTGTGTGAGACTCTTGAACAATTCGTTGAAGTACAACAATTTGTTCTTTAAACTTTTCAACCTCATGATTTTTGACTTGTAGCCGCTGGGAAAAAGCGACAATAGAGGATGAGTAGCGAGTCCCGAGACTCACCAAGTCGTAGATAGCATCGGAGTCTGGCTTATTAGCCAAACTGTTGTTCTCTTGCTGCAACATGGCGCCAATGGTAGCTGCAGAAAGGACATGAGATTGAGATGTAGAATACCTCATGGATGCATCTAGAGGAATGTTAGAAGAATAAGCCATTGAGAAAAGAATTGAAAACTTAAAGCGAGAATATTGAAGGAATGCAGATGAGTTATAGAGATGAGAATAAGATTTGATGTAAATCGGATGAACTTTAAAACTGATTTTATAGAGATAGCATAAAGAACAAGACAAACTATTGTCTCTTCAAATCTTATTAGTCAAAAGAAATATAAGATATGCTGGACACACATTGTCAAAAGTTTTCTTACTAGAAAAACGGTTCTCTGCTCCTATCATGGCATTGACGGCCTTAGGAGAGAAGATTGATGGTTGATGCGTCAACGGTTCCTGATTCAAGTCTGGAACATTAGTGGAAGAGAATTGTTCGGCCATTCTATCGTTATGGAGAAATAGAACTTAGGTCAAGAAGCAATGTTTGTTTTTGGTATTCGATTGGTGAAAATGATTTTTTTTTATAGAAACTCAGAGTCTTCAAACCCGTTTGTCAACAACATCAGGCGATTGATCTGCTTTCGCACCGACTGCTAGAGCTAAGCCTCCAACCTTTACAGGTTTTGTCAGATACGCGTGGCTCCGCACCGAATTGCCAGAGTTAGACTTCCAACATTTGCAGGTTTTGTCGGACATGCATGGCTCCGCACCGCATTGCCAAAGCTAGGCCTGCAGCTTTTACTGTCTTTGTCGGACACGAATAATTTTAATTATTCATTTTCAAATCTCTGAAACATCTAATTCGTCAATAACATCAAGCGGATTTAAATCTTCTTCCGCACCGAGATGATAAAATTCGGCTTCAACATTTGCAACTTTTGTCGGACACGGGTGGTTCTAATTTCTACAGTCTCTACTAACGCAGTGTTTTATTTGTCTATTGGTTATTGTAGGAATATATCTTATTGAGTTAATTATGATTCCTTTTTAATGATGCCAAAAGGGAGAGAAGTTTTAGACTAGAACTTTAATATTGTTTAAATTGCTAAACTTGTTATATATGCTTGGAATTATATTTATATTTTTGCTTGAAAAACTAACGCACATTCTCAGGGGGAGCTTAAGTATTAATACAGGCTTCAGGTTCTATCAAGTATTTGTCATCATCAAAAAGGGGGAGATTGTTGAACCCAAGGTTTCAAGTTCCATGTAAATCTACAAATGGATTTTGATGATAACAAATGAATCCAAAGAATAAAGGAGTCTCAAGCTCAAGTTGTCCACACAATATAATCAAGCACATCAAGGAAGCAAGCATGAGCAAGAAGGGAACAAGTTCATATTAAAATCATAGAGTAATTATGTAAATCTCTTAAAAAATTTGAAATTAGGATTAAAACTCAAAATTAATATTTTATCATAAAGCATTAAAATACATTTTCCACATGTGCATGATATTTTGAAAATTAAATTTGAAAATTTTGAAAGATGATTGATTGTCATCTTTCACATGTGCATGACATGATTAAAGGTTTGAATTTTGAAAATTTTGAAAGATGATTGATTGTCATCTTTCACATGTGCATGACATGATTAAATGTTTGAACTTTGAAAATATTAAGATGATTGATTGTCATCTTTCACATGTGCATGTTTTATTTGAATATTTTCAAAAGTGGTGGATACTTTTCTTGATTTATGCAAAAGGTAGATGTCTTTATTTGAAAATTTTGAAAAGTAAAGTGTGCTCCTTTTGTCATATGCAAAAAGTAAAAGATTATGTTTAAAATTTTTGAAAAGTAAAGTGTGCTCTTTTTGTCACATACAAAAAGTAAAAATATTAGATTTGAAATTTTTGAAAAGTAAATGATGATGTTTTTGATATGGGAATCTTTTCAAATTTGAAATTGAAAAATCATTTGCCTATAAATAGCTCACTTGAGTTTTGCAAAAATCACAACAAGAGCTTACACATCTATTGCTAAGTTTTGCATCATTTCTTCAAAGCTCTCATTCTCTCTTTTTAAAAGTTTTGAGCCTTAATTCTTGTTCTTGTTGAGAGAGATATAGGTTGCGCTGTATTGTTTCTATCTCACTCATTGAGGAGTGTACTTTGATAGTCTACCTACTATCAATTCTTGTATCAGTAAAAGGGTGTGTATAACCCTTGTGTGTGTAGAATGTGTTCTACACGGGAAATAGTTAAATCACCAAGTGTAAGGTGATTGGAAGTGTAGAAGGTGTTCTACACGTGGAATAGTTAAATCACCAAGTGTGAGGTGATTGGAAGTGTAGAGGGTGTTCTACACAGATTCTTTGGAGCGGTGCTGCTCAAAGGTGTAATAGGTTTCTATCTCCACCTAAAGGAGATTGAATAGTAGATTTGGGGATTCTCAAGAGGTAGCTTGAGGCGAGGACGTAGGTAGTGGGGCCGAACCTCGTTAACATACTGAGTTTGCTTCTCTCTTACCCTTCCTCTTTATATTTATTATTGTTTCATATTTTATTTATATTTTATATTATATATTTGATTTATAATTGTTATTTTTTAAATACAACTCAATTTACCCCCCCTCTTGTGTTAGTCATCTGGGTAACAAGTTTTTAATTATCCTATCCATTCTGCCATTATCATACTGGTTGCGTAGATTTCTATGGTTGGTGTTGGGGCTAGTGTCTAACTAGTTTGAGTGGAGTTGGATGGTATTCTATGGGTTGGGTTGGATATCTAAATTTGGGCTTTTTTTTAAATAAGGCAATCGGATAATGTACCAGTTACTGTATTTGTCTTTCCACTCTTGTACTCTAGTACAAAATTGTATCCAAGTAACTTTGAAATCAAATTTTGTTGAATTGGTGTCCCCATCCTTTGTTCTAGTAGATATTTCAAGGAATGTTGATTAGTGCATATCTTGAAAGTTTGTCCCAACAAGTAGTGCCTTCATATCCTTATAGTCATCACTAGGGCAAGCAATTTCTTCTCATAAGTTGATAAAATCAAACCCAATGTAAGTTGTTAAGATGGCTATTTAGTACGAATAAGTAACAATAATTCCTCAAAAGGTTCTATGACATTTCCCATTAAACCCAAGGTTGTAAAGATTATTTATGTCACGAAAAACAGTAACTAATATGAGGTGGCATTGGGATTGGTGTGTCAATGACGAAGGTATTCTAAGACATCCTGCTAACTCTAAGGTCTGGAAGGCATTTGATCAAGAACATACTTGACTTGCAGAAGAACTTCAAAATGTACGGTTTGGTTTGGCTAGTGACGGTTTCAACCCTTTCAATAACTTAGCAAAGCCTTGTAGCGTATGGCCAATGATTTTGGTGCCGTACAACTTGCTCTCATGGTTATGCATGAAAGATCTATTTTTTATCACATCATTGTTGATTCCTGGACCAAGATCATAAGAAAATGAGATAGATATTTATTTGTAGCCTCTAATAGACGAACTGGTGGATCTATGGAAAATTTTTTATTGCGATGTTTTCAAATTGCACCAGAAACTTCTTTTTCTCACTCAACTATTGCGACGCCTTACCGGCGGTGAGAAATGAGCCGGAAATAACTATTCAAGGCAGAAATGACGGCGGTGAGAAATGAGCCGGAAATAACTATTCAAGGCAGAAATGACACCTTTTGCAACGACATATTGTTGTCGAAAAAACCAATTTGTTGGCAGTGATCATGTTTTGGTGACACAAAGGGACTATGCATGGCTTTCAACCCTACGGGATTGTAGGGATGCGTATTTTCGTCACAAATCATGCATGGTCTTCCATTTTTTTCATGGCAAGTTATCCTTGCAATAAAAGTTCCAAAATAATATCTTATTTTAATGCTCTCAAGACAAAAGGGGCCTCCCTTTTCCCCACTCATTTTGCTGTCATATCTTTGAATCGTGAGCACCTGCACCTTATATATCTAATATTGCCTTAAGGACCCTCGTACAAATTTGGAAAAGCCGACAATGCGTATTCCTCCATCCTCTGAAAACTATATATTTTCAGTTTGCTCTACAAGTTTGAGATAGTTTATTAATTTTAATATTGGTTTGAATTATAGATCCTAATTAAACAGAAAGGCCCGAGTTCTAATAACTAGATTAACATGTCGTGTTTGGTAATTTGATTCATATACATGACTTAATACGACAAGACTCGAAAACACAATTTGCCACACCATTCTCTTTTCAATAACTATTACGAAGTTCGATTTTGATTCTTCACAATGATCAGCTAGTAGCTACCTAGATATTCAGACTTGAATGGTTTTGGTAATATATAAGTGTATCGTGGGGACTGTAAAGTTTGAACAGAACATTCGCATATAAAACAGATTTATCTCAATCTTACAGAATTGGAGGTATTAAAATCCACAGCCAACAAGGACGTGCAATATCTGACGTTTAAACGTGGCATACTCTGAAAGAAAAGTCTCGCATTTTCTAGCTAGTTAAACTATTCATTTTTCAAAACATGACTCAGCATCTCATGCTTATTTATCCAATAAATAAAGAAGATAACATTGAGAGAATAGAATATATTTGGTGCCACAAATCACATTAATTAATGCTTTCGCATATATAATATGAGAAAGCAAATAATTGGAACACGAGAAAATATGGCGGCATGGATAGTAATGAGCAATAAAGCCATTTTTTACGCATGATCACGTGGAATATTTTCCCATGATTGTACGAGAGGACTCTATATATGTTGCAACAAATTAAAAGAAACACATTAAACAAGTTGATTTTTGTAACCTCAGCTTTAGCTTTAGGTATGGTTTGGAGAGTGAAATGAGATGAGATAAAAATTAAAAGATGTTGAATAAAATATTATTAATTTTTTTTTTAATATTATTATTATTTAAAAAAAATTTAAAAATCTGAATTATTTATTATATTGTATATAAAAATTTGAAAAAATAATAATGATAAAATTAAATTAATTGAGATGAGTTGAGATCATCTTTCAATTCAAACGCTATTCTACAACTATATTTGATCCTTATGGCGGAATGAGATACTTTTATAGTTAGACCATATTTGGTTAGGATGTGATGTAAAACTTATGACCAAACAGATAAATTTAAGAGAACTGTTATAGACATTAAAAGATTACACAAAAGTAAACTTACAAACTAATATAACTTCATAAAATCTGTTAAATTTACGATCTATTAAAATATGTTAAATAAAAGTTTTTTTCTAAATTTAATTATTTAAAAAAAATTATAACAATTATTTTAAATTTTAATATGTAGAAAGTTAAAAGGTGTCATACTTTTATTTGATAATTAACAGAAGAATTTCAGTACATATTAATTAAAGTTAAGTTTATGTAGACGTAATGTTTAATCAGTAATATGACAAATTCTTACAGAGCCCTAGAATTGTTTGCAAAGCAGCAAGTCATTTTACTAAAACTAAAAAGAAATAAACAAAAAAAAAGTGGAAGTGGTATCTTATGATAACTTGATGATGTACATGGGGCCTCCTTTCTCGTTCTAGCAGTTGGTCTTTTTCAACTACGAACCCATGATACTTTTTTAAGTTTCATCTCAAACCTCCTCCTCCTTGAATAATAATAATACTAATAATAATAATGCAACTATTCTAAGTCAAAATTCCAAAGCTCCCTCTCTTTTTATGAGTTAAAAAAAGTTTCAAACATGACCTCCCACAAACAATTGTGGAAAGTTCTCGCCGGGCCGCCCTCTAAGTTTCTAACTCTTATCCAAACCACAATTCAACGGAAACTAATGTCACTTACCACAAAAAAATATGGCGGATTTTTTTTCTTTTTTTTTTTTTCAATGGGAGGAGAACCCAAAAAAAAAAACATTGCTCACGTGTTTGTTGAAAACTCATAGTTTTTAGAAATCATTTGCTATTATCTTTAAAATTCGTTTTATAATTACTATTTAATTTCCTTCTTGTATGTATTTTTATCTTAATTTAAATTTAAAAATTTGGATACCAAATGATGTTTTGATAAAGATGATACTGATGACAGACAACTTAGATCGAACACGACCTCAACAAGTAATATCTCGCAATTGTAGGGTCGAATGTGCAAAATTAACAAAGTTACTGCTTTGGTCCATTTTAATGGCTTGTTCAAATCAAAACCACTCAAATATCAAAATCACAAACCTCATTGTGGTTCCACGACACACAAATCTCTACCTCCCTCTCTCTCTCCCCCACACATGAAAAGCTAAGTACTTGAGAGACCCAAATTGAAGAACAATAAAGGCCATGGCTTTTCTTCTACTCAACCTCTCTCCCTCTCTTCTTCTCCATCACAAATCAAGGGAAAAATCTTTCATTCACCCATCATTCTTCCCCAATTCAAATCCCAATTCTCATTCTCAATTTCTGCCTCCTCTCTCCCTCACTTCTTCTGCTTCCTTCACCAGTCTCCAATCCCCTCCTCCACTCCAGGACGTGGCTCAAGTTAATACTCCTCCTGGTGAGCAGGATAAGCACCAAAAGGACGACTTCTATCTCAATCTTGGCCTTGCTGTGCGGACGCTCCGAGAAGACCTCCCTTCGCTATTCACCAAGGACCTCAATTATGATATTTACAGGTGATTGGTTTTTCATATTCTTTGTTTTATCTTCTGGGTTTGTTATATTTTCTCGGGTTAATTTGGTTCCTGAGAAACAGTTGCTATTTTTGGTTGATTGCTTTTTAATATTTTCAGGGATGATATAACATTTTCAGACCCGTTGAATACATTTACTGGTATTGAAAACTACAAATTGATCTTCTGGGCATTGAGATTTCATGGTAAAATCCTGTTCCGAGACATATCACTTGAGATATATCGGATTTGGCAACCTTCAGAGAATCTGATTTTGATAAGGTGGAACTTGAAGGGTGTCCCAAGAGTTCCATGGGAGGCCAAAGGGCAATTTCAGGGCACGTCTAGGTATAAATTGGATCGAAATGGCAAAATTTACGAACACAAAGTTGACAATTTAGCGTTTAATTTCCCACAGAAGCTGAAGCCGGCTGCTTCAGTATTGGATTTGGTGGGTGCATGTCCAGCAAGCCCCAATCCGACATTTTTGTTTGCGCCGGTGGATGTTTATTCATCTTCGTGGGTGGAGTTTTATCGGGCGGTAAGGGAGACATTGAAGCGGGAAGGGTACTTGCTTTCACAAGATGGTTTGATTACTTGTTCATAGATAGTGAGCAACTCTATACACCAATCACTTCATACATCAGAATTCAACATATATATATATATATTGTATGATATATTATATTGGTCAATAAATAATAATGGTTTTTGTTGAAGGACTAGGGTGTATATTTAGATAGGTAGATATGTTGGTGGAGGAAGAGAAGCTTGAGAATGAATGAATATAAATTATATATGTTGAGCTAACAGAGTTCAGATATGTATGTATGTATACAAACTATTGATTTACTGTTTTTAGTGAATCTAGTTCTTCATTTATTCTGATTGGCTTCTATTATTGCATTTTTCTGTTTCTTGCATTAAGAATACCCTACCTTGGCTTCCCTTCTTCCTATATTTTGCTCATCATCCTAATTTTTAGGGTTCAGCATAAAGTGATGAGATGAGTCTTCCATGCTATCAGCACTGATCACTTTCATCACCTCCAGTTGTTCTTTACACAACTTTGTTTTGTTTTCACAACTGCAACTCATAATTCATACATTTAATCATTACAATTTTTTTTTAATTTTCAAAAAATAAAATGAATAATTCAATTTTTTTAAAATTCCAAAACAAAAATATATTAAAAAATATATTTTAATAATATCTTATTTAACTTTTATCTTCATTATCAACTCATCTCATATGCAAAAACAAACGGACCTAAAAGACATTAAGAGCAATCTAAGAACCAAGGAAATTCCCACGTCTAAGTCAGGAACACTAGCGAAGAAAATGGCTGGATTAACTGGCTAGGTTAAATTTATATCCTATCACCTTTACTTTTCTCAAATCCTGAAGAGGCAGCATCTTCTCTTGTTCTGAACCAGTCATCCAAACCTTGATGAGATTGTTGAAATATCTTTTCTCCTGCTTTATGCTTCAAAATTTTTCTTGTGGTGTTGTAATTCATAAAACTTGACCACTTAATCGATATTGACACTGGATGATGCGTGTTATAATAAGTGTTATGGAGCCGAATTTGATTATGGTGGAAGAACCATAGTGATGTGGAAGAGGCTCCAATATTATTGGTGGTAAACATCAGGAGGAAGGAAAAGGAGCTCCTTGAGCATGTGCTGGTGTGTTCAAGGCAGGCCCTTGCTCCTCAGGAAAAAGGGTTTCTCATCTTTCTGTTATGTAATCGGTAGTGATAAAAATAACAGTGGGTTGGTTGTCTACCATTCTCTAGAGTGATTAACACTTGAGAAACTTCTACGTTTAGAGATTAAGGTGATCTCAGATTATCTGTAACATTAAAAATAAATAAATGAATAGTAATAAAATAATAAATAATTTGTAAATAATAATGAAATAGTCTGAATCCCCTCACTAACCAAACATAGTCATTTATTTTCCATCGAAGCTGTCCTAGAAGCGATGTTCCTAAGGTGGTTTTAATATCTTTTTAGTATTATTTTATTCACTATCTTGTAATTTTACAAACATTGTCAAGGGAATGAAAATGAAGCAGTTGAGAAGGACAGGAAACGTAACTAATGCTAATTGCTTGAGTGTAAGGATGTTTCCCTAGAGAGATCCACTTTCAACTTCGAATGGCATGGAAAAGTATGATATTGTTTGAAATGTGGCTATAATGCTAGGGCACAACATACGGAAGTTATAAGCATCTTAACATGTCATGTGAACTGGAAGATCACACCCTCACTTTTACTATCACCACATCACAAAATACAAAATATATCAGACAGCAGCTGGCAAATCAAGGCGACTCCAACAAATAATATGGAGAATGTCCAAGATTAACAACCAGTGCTGTAATTCCTCAATTTTGTAGAATTACTATTGAGCTACCATCTCAAAGTTAACAATTTGAGTAGGTATTTCCTGCAAGGTTTCAAGAAAAATAAAAAGAATAAGAAAAAGGAGGTTTTTAGAAGTGTAGAAGTAACACAGCATGACATTATACAAAAGATCCAAATAAAACTGAAATCTCACCTGCACACTTTCCATTATGATGCCAATTACAGAGGCTATCCACACCAATTGTAATCAAAGAGGAAGCATATCTAAAGTTGTTATTGCTGCAACACCACTGAGATCAGGCTTGAGATATTTTTCGTGTGTGACTCTCAACTGTCCTGTTCCAGCATCTTTATGGAATCTTAGGATCATCTCGGCACAATCCCTATGGTGACCGAATTGAAAAATGATTTAGATACTCTGAGAAGCTAAAAGTCATGAAGAAACTGAAATCTTGAAATGTACCTGAGTTCAGATTCTTCATAGCGTGCATGTTTGCAAAGCAGGGGGGTCCAAGCTGGAGTCATGTTCAGGGTACACCTTGCAACATAGATAGCTGATGCACATAGCAAAGAGGGCTTGAACTTTAAAGCTTCATATTGAACTAAGCAAAGTTCAATCAGGTAGAACGCCAAGCGTTCAAGCTGGGAGTAATTTCCACAAGGGAGCAGAGACCATCAGCAATTGATGATTACAAAATCATATCTGGTCTGCATTGAATATAGTCTGCCTCAACCAACTAACAATTAAAATCATGGCTATTATTACCACATACCTTTGTGTCTGACTGAGCAGCCTTGAGAAATCTCAACATAAACACATATGGAGTGGCAACATTAAGACGAAACTTCAATTTCTTGAGAATAAGCCTCTCCTGCATGGCAAAAACATTGTGTATCTTTAGCATCATGCAAGTACACTAACTTTGGCAATCAAATTTTGAGACATCATCAGACCAAATATTTGTGAAGAAAATACAAAATTTAAACAGTTATAAGGATTCTTCTTTCACAGGCTTCTAAACGGTAAAAGATAAACAGTTTAACACATCCCAGGGAAAAAGCAAATGCAAGCAATGTAATAAGTAATTTAGAATATATTGTTCACAAGTCACTTATGTCTGGTGTGTACCACATCAGGTGTGAAATTTGGTATGGGTTTTATATGCTTAAGCCTCTCAATAGCTTAAACTTTTGGGTTAGGAGCTGTTACTTGATATCAAAGTCTATCTTATTGTTTATTGGACCAAGTGTCAAAACTGTTTGCTCCAAGGAGTTAGGATGTGTTCAGGGGAGGGCTGGAGTGTTGGAAAGCCTTGCAGTGGTTAGCTTCGGAATGGGCTTGTGCACTAACTAGGTCCTCTACCTCATACCTTAAACGATTGGCCTGTAATGAATAAGTACATTCCAAACCATCCACCCAGCTGCTTTCGGGTGGCAGCAATCAAAAAAACAGAAAAATGAACCCAAAAGCAAAGCTTAGAAGCGGGGGGCAGGCATACCATTGCAAGCATTTCATCTCTTCTATACGATTCAGCTGATATACTAATTAAGTCCTTGACCTGTATTATAGGGAGAATAAAACTCAGATGACCATGTACTCTGGAAAACACCAGTAGCATTGAAACAAAATTTGTAAGCATGTGATTTGAACATATTGATCTTTACCCTGGGATGCCAAAAGTCTTCATATTTTGATGCCAGCAAGAGTGCAGTAAGACCAACCAACTGCAGTTCACTCTTCTTTATGGTAGCTTGTGAAAGAAATCCATCTAACAAGGTCACCATGAGATACAGAGTTTCTTGCATTAAATCAAATTTGAAGTGTACCTGCAACAGGAGTTGCAAAAAATGCAGCAAAGAAAATGAGCTCAGTAAAATGAATGGCATAGATAACCAATATCAGAAAACCTTCATCAGAATGCTTTTCTGATCGAGTGGATGATCAGATTGCCTTATAACGAGAAAGGGAAAAGACAAGAGAGAGAACAAGAAAAAAAAAGATTTTAGCAGAATGCATGGGGAGAAAAGATATATACCTCAATTAACCAGTTTATCAGAATACCACGCATATGAGCTGTAATGTCTGTCTGAACTGACATATAATTTGCCAAAGACTGATTCTGTGCCTGCAGTCAAAAGTCAATTTAGCATTAGGCAATAACATCAAACTAAATTGGTTTAGAGAGCAACGCTAGAATGCTAAATCCAAATAATAAGATATAACTATATATTTAAGAAACGTAAGTTAACAATTGTTAACCCTGGACAGAATAAAACAGAAGCAACAGAATGGTGTAAAAATGTGGGAATGGAGACAATAATATTAAACATCACCTCTGTAACCCAATAGTACTGATAGATCTCATCAACATATTCAGCCACTTCCAGTTGATTACAAATGTCATCAATACTTGGTAGCTCTTCCAACTTCATTGCTTCACCACACTTCTCTATTAACTGCAACACAACAACTACTGTAATTGAAATTCACAACAGGGCCAATGCATTACCAGAGTATAGTGTGCCTCAACCTTTGATCTTGCCATTAAGGAAGATGTATAAGATCTCCTCCGAGCTGATTTTCTTGTAGCAATGATATCTGGTACAACCCTTGGATTGCCATCAGCATCAGATGGAACCTGTCCTTCTGTGGCTTCTTGTGGATCCACTAATGCAGTATTCGCTGGAAGAGATGATGTCACTGCTTCCTCCCTTTTCTTGGATGAGATTGCAGCAACAGCTGTCCGTTCGTGAACATTTGAAATGTTATTGGATTTTAAAGTCCTTTGAGCATGGGTAGCCTTGAGGGTGGTCTTCATAATTGGCTATATCATTAATAAAATTAAAAGGTATTCAGATCGCTAAAACTCATTAGACACATAATTGAGTCAATATGCTGATTGCAAATCGAGTACATATGAGAAACAAAATTAGGCTTCAGGAACAACCAAATTTCATTAACATGATAAAGCATTGTAGCAGCTTAAATATGTGAGAAATACACCAGAGAAACACATTAAACTGTGAAAGTACTTCCAGCTAACTAGTCAAAACCACTGTTGATGCAAGTGCTCTCAAGCACAAAGTGCCAAGGCCGAAGCCAAATGAAGCATGTTTACAAAAGCCAGCTTTAAGCACACTTTTTGGGGCTTTGTGTGAGCTTAGAGAGCAAAAAAGTGTGCTTTTGTAATTTAAAAAATATAAAAAATAAAAGAAATATTTCAAGACCAATAAAATAATGTAAACAAATATTATTAAGTATTTAGTTGATACTGAAGATCATTTACATACCATGGTGCTACATGTTTTCATATGTTATGTATATGCTTTAAACTCAAAATAATATTCCTAGTCGGCTTTCAAGATGACTTGGTACTTGATTGTGTTAGCATAGAGGTCAATACCTACAATTCTTGCATTTTTTTTATCATGGCCTTTCTGGTATATTTTCAATTCAACCCTTGTTTTCAATTAACTGCACAGAAAGTTTATGGAGGGAACTTTTTGTAATTAACTCATACCAGTGGTTATTTTGAAAAAAAAAAATACAGGATCTTAAACCTCTGCACTGCAAAGGACAGGTATATGTAACTAGAATTTGCAACTTTTACATAATTAATTGGTTTCTTGATTTTCAAGTCGTAGTTTTGCTTAATATTCTAATAAGTTGAGTTCATAGGCTAACTACATAAAATCTTGATTTCTAAATCCCTTTTCTTTATTTTACTTTGTGAAATATTTGTTATCGTAAAGTAATTTTAAGAGTAGGATCATTACTCCAATTAGGAACACACATACAAATCAAAGAATATTAGGATAACGATGGTCATAAACTACCTTGACGAATAACAATAATGCCTAAAACCTAAGCTTCGAGTATGAGCATGGGAACCAAGTGGATGGCGGTAAAATAAGAGTCATGAGATCCTTGACTATCTGAAAAGAATTGTGACTGCATACATACGCATTAAACAACTCAATACAAGCTAATTTTTTTTATACACTAGTTGAGTAGCCTTATATCATGGAAATGAATTATTCAATTCTGAAACATAGGGTTGATCCTGAGCACGTGTCATGCAATAACAAGATCATAAATTATTATTATTGCCTCCTAGAGTAATAATTTGATGAAAGAAATGCAATTAACTGACTTCACTTTTAGACAAGGGAAAATTACTGTTCTGGTCGCTTAGAATTGCACTTTTTCAAAACTAGAACCTATAGTTTAAAAAGTTCAGAATTAACGCCTAATGGTTATGGTCAAGTTTTAGAATGGTCCGTCCATCAGGAGACTACTACTCTCTTGAAGGTAATTGTGGCAAGCTCAACAACAATAGAGTAGAAGTATCACAACAACTTCAACAATTTAACATAGCAAGCACAAAACACAAAACATTTCACATACCCTAGTATTTTTTCTTTGTAATGCTCGGGCCTCTACATTAGTTTGATCCCTGTAATAATACATGAAAATTTTTTCTTTGATTAGTAATCATTCATACCAAAAAAAGAAGTAATCATAACAAAAATATAAAATTAATATAAAGGAATCTCAGCTTATACAGTTTGCCATTCCGTAAAACAAATGGAAAAAAAAAGGATAAAGTAATAATCCAACCAAGTGGTGTTAAATGAATCTATCTCAGTTTTAAGTTTCTAACACGAGATAAATGAGACTACTAAATTTGATAAATTATATCAAGTTAGCTTGGTGGGGGTGAAACAGGTGGTCCACTCTTGAAAATTTGCATTATGTTGCTTGTATAATGTGAATCATTTTGTGTTTTGTGAGCATATAATGATATACTAAAGTACCTAATTCTCAAGAAACCCTTGCAATGCATCATAAACATTAGATATTTAACAGCTTTAAAATTAAGTAAACACTACATATGCTTGTATACCGTCAAGAGATGAACACAATTTAGTTGATATGTGCTTTAGTTGACAGTGTTAAACTAAAAAATACAACCCCATATCATTTACATAGAAGAGGAAATAAATTAACAACTAGAAAAATTTTTAAGTTCAATGGACTGGATAGAAAATAAAACTGGAACATTTCATCATTACTCACATTATTATGAAACCATCACTCACTCGATTCCTCCAAAGATGACTCCTAGCATTTCTTACCAGGGGTGCTACTTTCCTGCCAGCTTTACCAACTGAACCGAGCAACAAAATCATCAACGATTGAGAAACATAATCAATGCAGCCTATGCTGAGCATAATGCAGAAACAAACGCAGCAGCCAATTAAGAATAATTTATTAAAATTAACATTGTGATTTATTTAAGAGTGTGCGCACATTATGTATAGTATATTGCATTATTTCTACTGGTTCTTGCTAACTATAGCACTTAACATAAATAAAGTGAAAAAAAATTGAATAGTATAGCTCTTTGCCCTTGCACATGTGAAAGAATGAAAAAGTCACCATAGCTTACCAAGATATCCACTTTTTTCCTTGCCCATGTCAGAAATTTCAGCATTTTCCTTCAAGCAAAGCAGAAAAAGATATCAAGAAATAACAGAAAAGAAAGGGAAAAAAGGATAAAAATCCTGCCTCCAAACAAACCGGAACTAGAGAAGGGAAAAAACTCATTAGGAAAGGCAGGAAAGGAAATTCCACAATCAAGCTCTCCAACTAAAACTAAACATATATATATATATAAACCATGTATTATGGCAACCTTTGGGATACTTGTATCTGCCTGGTTCCCCCTTTTCAGCACTGGCAAAGACTTCCTTCAAGCAGAGTGGGACAATATTAAATAAGAAGAAAAATAGCACCAATAGCACATGCATATTTTATTTATGTTGGATAGACCACATCATTTCGGAAATTCACGTACCTATTTGATAAAAGAGAATTCCTTGTAGTCCTGGTAAAAACAAAAATATTATGTAGGAGTCATCTACAAACTTTTAAGTTGTATAACAAATTAGTTAGACGAGAGTTGAAGCTATCAGTAGTACTAACAAAACCCTGGCTCAAAATCAGAGTGCTTGTTCTAACAGGGAGAAAAAAAAAACAAAAAACAGGGTTTCTCATACCTGCCATTTATACGAACTGAATCATGGCTTTGGCTCATGGTCTTTTTCCTATAACCATCTGAAGAGGCATTCAAATCTTTAGAAAACAATATTTTTCAAACAAGTATCTACCTATTGTAAAACTGAATCATAAGAATAACGATCTGAAAACTTATGTAGGAAACCAAATAACCTCTCTTGGAAGTATGCAAGTTACCAACACCTTGACTTGTGCTTTCCTGCACCTTTCCCTATATTTGAACAATAAAGATTTTAATATTTCTAGTTGGCAAGACAGGATGATGGATATTGATGTTTGCTAGCCCTGACAACAAAACCTCTGATGTTGACACACATTAAGATTAATTGATAGAGGAAAAAATGGATTTTTTATGCCATCAGATACATTAATCTTAAAATTTACCTACACATTGTGTTAGAAACAGAAAAACAACTGATTTTACCCAATATTGATTGATTTCAAAACCCTGCTCATCTTTAGAATAATAGGTCTTAGAATCTCAAGCTCAAACCCACATTCTGGGAATTCCAAACACTATGATACATCATTCATTGGTAGTTGTTACTTTCTCCTTCCCAATTATGAAATGCGTTGCTTTTTTCTTGACTCGGATTCATTGCTTATTACTTAAATGAATTTTTCTAGTAACTTATTATTTAAATAACTCATGATCAGCTGCACTAATCCGACGTTATTATATCATTTACCTTCACTATGTCTATCACTTCAATATACTTACAATTTTTGAAGAACACTTGGCACAGTTTTCATTTCAATACCGGTTTAGAGATAATTAACAAATGCAAGATTTTGAACTGACCATTCCATTCATCTTTTGTTGTGTTTGGCATTAAAAACAAATTCAGACAGAAGTTGGAAATATCAATTAAGTAGAGCTACTTCAAGATAAATTACTATCATTTAAGATGTTTTATACTTCTCTGGTCAAAAAATTCAAATTTTGTTACCTATAAACAAAAGTGAATTACACTAAAGGACAACAGAAACAGAAGCAATGCAATGGAACTCACAAGAGAGCAAACAAGCAGTAGGAAAATATATACATTTATCTCAGTTCAGATTTTATACCGTAATGGATTTCCTTGATGAGACATTCAAAATCTTTCCGGCTGGAGGCAGTGAAACCCTAGACAGAACATATGAGATGTTATTTAAGTACAAGGAAAAATACATATCCTAGCCCACGTATGAAAATTCATTCTTGAAACATGTCCTGAAAATAAAAGGAAATAATCAACTCCTTTAATATGAATTTCTGAATTTATAAAAAAACATATATATGAATTTCTGAAAGAAACAACAAAGATTTTGAAAGCCAAAAACTTTTTGAGAGCCAAAAACTGTCAAACCAAAAAAGAAAATAAAGAAACACAAATATTGATTCTGGTCATTTGATTTTCCATATCAAATACGGGGTTCATTAGATGACTATCAAAATTCTTTTATGCAAAATGAAGAGAGAGTTGATTGATAGAGAAGGTCTGTGCAAGAGAGAGAGGTATCCACAATTCATCTGGTAAACATATGTTAGTGGAAAGAATCAAAGTTGCAGTTTTCACTAACCACAACTGGCACAACAACAACAAAACTTGCCTGTTTATTAAATGGACATCGGGAATGTTACAAATACACATAAAAACATGTTTTCTTTGAAAAGTTTATCAAACAAAAAATTCAACAAAGGAAGCAGCAACTGCTTAAGCTATGAAAACAAACCAAAAAACAAGAACGGGCAACATTTATTGCCTGTTTGGTTATGAGTTTGGGAGCTTTAAAGATACTTTTAACACTTGAAAGCTCTTTCTAAAAAAGGATATGTGTGGTAAGTTTACAAGAAGTGCTTTAAGCACCAAAACAGCAGAAAATCCACTTTTTTTAAAAAGCACCAAATTAAAGCTTTGGTCGAAAAGCTCATGCTGATATTTTTGAAAACCACCGTAACTAAAAGCACTTTAAGCATATATTTACCAAACAGTAAAAAGTTTTTCAAAAGTAGAATTTTTTAACAAAACTCTATAATTAAATACCCTATTACCTACAGCAATCCCAAACAAGCACTTGTACTACCAAAACCACTTCAAAATCAAAACTGCAAGAGTATTTGACTCCTGAAAGTAGAAAGGCATGATTTTGACAAGCATGTAGAAGAAAATGATTGATAATGGACCTGATACTCATGGTTCAAAGTGCATACCATTGCAAAGATGTAGTTGTCTTGCTTATACCTTTCCTGAAATAAAATAGAGCATGTAGGTTTAGAGAAACTACTCACAAGGCCAAAAGGGCTAAAAAACGATCATCTCGCTTATCCTCTTTTCCTCATAAGAAAAGATTATGAGTATCAGAAATTATTTCAAGGGGTGGAACTAGGCGTTTCTTTTGTATACTTACTATGTACACGGGTTATGCCTATTTCATTCCTATTAATAAAATTTATCTCTTACTTATAAAAATAAAAAATAAAAATAATTATTTCAAGGGGCAGAAAATAATCCAGACTCGCATGATACAACAATTCTTAACTCCTATTTTATAAGAAAATGTAAAGTAAGAACCTCTTTTATAGCCCCTCAACATAAAAGAAAAGTAATAGAAAATAAAGCGTGATGAAGTTAAAATGACAACATACTCACATCAGTTTGGGGCCATCACACATTGCATTGCTCAGAGAGTTTCTCTTGACATTGCTGACATCAGCCAATGCTTTTCTTCTGACCATTGTTTTTTCTGGAGATACGCCAATCTAAAATTCTTTAAAAATTTCTCAAAGCATAACCCAAGGCCTGTTAACAAATATAACTAGCTTTTTTTTATAATTAAGAAAAGCTTTATTACCATGAATAGGCAAAACCCAAGTATACAGGAAGTATACAAAGGAAATACCTACCGCATACTTGAAAAAGAAAAAGAAAAAGAAAAAGAAAAAGAAAAAGACTAGAACATAGTCATTACATCAACATCATCCCTTACAAAGATCCTAACCCATAAACACATAGTAGAAAAGAAAAAATCCCAAAGGTCACCAAGGGAATGCTCTTTGTCATCAAAACATCTCCCATTCCTTTCTAACCAAATGCGCCACATTAAACGCAAAGGAATCAAATTCCAACAGGCAGCCACTGATTTTCTTCCTACTAGACCTCTCCAACATGCAAAAAGATCTACCACATCCCTTGGTATCACCCAAAAAAATCCAGACCGACCCAATACCTCTACCCATAACGATTATGCCATCTTGTAATGAAGAAAAAGATGATTAACAGATGTCTTTCTTGCACATGATACACCAGTCAACAGTACACCAACCACGCTTTCTGAGAATATCCAAGGTCAAGATTCTCTCTAAAGCAGTCACCCAACTGAAAAAAGCCACCTTAGAAAAAACCTTCGCTCTCCATATCGCCTTCCAAGGGAAAACACAGCTGCGATGACCAATCAGCACCTTATAAAATGATCTCACAGAAAATCTGAAATTTCCAGCAGGATTCAAAAGTAATCTATCTTCACTACCCGGCCTCACTTTCGACTTATAGATCCTTTCTAGAAAAACAGCAACATCATTCACTCCCCAGTCATTTAGCTCTCTGATAAAGTCAACATTCCAATTGATATTGTTGTTAGTGCAAAAGAAATAATCAGCCATAACAGCGTTTTGGTCCCCTGCAATCCTGAAAAGAGCAGGAAAATCAGCTTTGAGAGCTGATTCCCCACACCATGTGTCATGCCAAAAAAGAATCCTCTTTCCTTCCCCCACCTTGAAAGAGGTATATTTCGAGAACTCCCCCCAACCATTCCTAATAGACTTCCATAAGCTCACCCCATATGGTCCTCTACCTTCATTCGAGCACCAATCCCCCCACCCACTCCCATATTTAACAGAAACCACATTCTTCCATAAAACATCTTGCTCTAAATTATATCTCCAAAGCCATTTACCAAAAAGTGCTTTATTAAACATCCTCAAATTCTTCACCCCCAAACCTCCACAAGAAAAAGGTTGACAAACCTAGTTCTAACTAACCAAGTGAAACTTTTCCTCCTCACCTAAACCTCCCCATAAGAAAATTCCAAGAAACTTTCTCAATTCTAATAGCCACACCTACCGGAAAGGGAGAAAGAGAGAGAGAAAATAAGTAGGTAAATTTGACACAATGTGCACTTAATGATACGACCCCCTTTTGACAAGTAAATCTTTTTCCAGCCAGCCAATTTTTTCTCAATCTTTTCAATTACTTCATCCCAAATGTGAACAGATTTATGAGAGGCACCCAAAGGAAGACCAAGATACTTCAACGAAAGTGGTGAAATCTTACACTCCAAAATATTGGCAAGATCTGAAATATTGGCAACTGCACCAACTGGGACAATTTCAGACTTATTAAGGTTAATCTTTAAACCTAAGATAGCTTGGAAACACAACAAAAGGGCTCTCAATGAACGAAGATGCTCTTAATTAGGATCGCTAAAAATCAATGTGTCATCGGCAAAAAAAAAGATGAGAAATTTTAATGCAACTCCGATCCCCATTTCCAACCTCAAAACTAGACAAGAACCTGCCAACAACCGCCACCTCAATCATTCTACTTAATGCATCCATAACAAGAACAAAAAGAAAGGGAGATAGCAGATCTCCTTGTTTCAACCCACAAGAACTATTAAAAAAGCCAACCAGTGTACCATTAACCAAAACCGTGCTGTCAAAATACAATGCTTGATTCACGAACACCATTTCTCACCAAAACCAATCTTTTGTTTCCAACCAATTAATTCAGCCCGATAATTCCAAAGTGACCCCTCGACTTCCTCCACTTTCTTCCATATCTCGGAATTCCAACCATCACTCGCAGCACCAGAAGAACAAAGACTGTTCATCTCCTTCATTCCATCCAATTTGATACCATCTGAAGACACTTACTGAACACTCTCAGATTTGCATCCATTTTCAACAGACTTCTTCATAGTAGCCAAATAAGAATCTTCATGGGAAATCTTGTCACTATCAACTATCAACACAAAGGAAACCTCTGTTTACAGAATCTGAAATAGAGAAGACCGACCCAACAAACTCACGAACCTTCCTCACAAAGCCAATCCAACCACTCTCATTCCTCCCTTAAGGGATTACGATAATCCCTTTCCCCTTACCCAAACCCAACTCCATAAACTTAATAAACCTACCAAAGGAATTCTGGAAAAGTTGGATTAAGAAAACTCTATTTCCCTCCCTTTTAGTCCGAGAAAAATCTCCCTTACTCTTAAAACTCAAACATTCCTCCACCACTTTAGATAGCCAGACAACCACTTCACCACCAATGTAAAGAGCCATGGTAAACTTCCTACATTTCTCTATAATACAGAAGAGATTACCCCCCTTCCTTCTAATCACAAACTCTTTTGCCTCTAACCAAAAATTGCACTCCATCATAAACCACCCCCCACCACAATCCGGGAAAACAAAATACCAAAGCAAACAAGAAGAAAGGAAAGGAAGAAAAGGATGAACAAAAACACAGCTTAAAGATTATCTCTAGCAAAAAGCGCCGAAAATAGAAGAATAAAGTCATTGAAAGAGAGAGGAAAAGGAGAGAGAAGAGAGAGAGAGAGAGAGAGAGAGAGAGAGAGAGAGAGAAGGCACCACATAACACACAAAGGAATCATCTTCAAAAAGTGTTAACATTTAACTAGCTAATCCTTACCGGTACTGATAAGTTTTCCTTTGCACTTCTCCATGTTATTCGAAGCACTCTTCATGAAAAAAACAAAGATAAATTAAACCAAAAATGCTTTAGCATTGTCAAATTTATATATGCCTTGCACCTACCACAATTTGTTTCTTTGACAACCGATAAACTTCATTAAACAATGAAAAAGCTAACTTTGCACCAATCACAATAAAAAAACATGAATTAATGAAAGGAGTGGAGTGGTAATACCTGAGCAGTAGTTGAATTAGCACTTTTGTTAACAGCTGCAAATTTCTTTCCACTGAAAAAACAAAAGAGTAAAGAAATAAAACAAGGCCTAAACTTCGTTGGTTTGACAGTTTATCACTTGGTTGGCTCTCAAAAAAACTGTCAAACCAAAAACTTATATCATAACAATATTTTATTCAACTTTAAACAAAACATCTCATCTCATCTCATCTAAACTACATAATCAAACGAGGCCTAAACTTTTCAACCTTTCAAATTGCAAATCATCCCTCTGAACATCCTTTAAACCAAACCTTTTTTGCTACCATAAAAGTCTACGCTTCACCAGTTTCCAGCTCCATATATCAAAATCAAGTCTTTCAAACCGTTATTTAATTATTTATACCACCCTGATTTTTTCTTCTAAAACTATAAACCCTAAGCCTATCCCAAACGCACATAGACAGGTTGTCCCTAGTAAGTCCTATGTCGCAGCTGATATGTGTTCCTAAAGAGAAAACAAAGCAAAATATAGCATAATAATGCATCATTTTGTTTTCGCTTTTCTCCTCACTTTAAACATTACAGCAAATTTTTTATTTGCACAATTGCCAATGATGCAGCTATTGAGGAACTACGAATTTAATAATTGCACAAGAACTCTTTCCTAAGGAACAATGACATGAATAGATGATTCATCTACTTATTAATATAAAAAGTGAAAGTTTTCAGAATTTTTTTAATACGTGATCAAAAAGTTTTATTCATAAATAACATGCAAAAACCTTTCCCAGATAACACGACTATACTTACATGCTATCTGCATCAACTTTAACCGCTTCACTTTCCATGTAAACCTTAAAATTTCTGACACCCCCTGTAGCAAAAAGGAGAAAAATGAAGCTCTTATGCGGCCATTTCGAAAGCTTCACTTCAAGATCGCGCCCACACACACACACACAGAGACAACAGTATCTAATGAAAATGTACCAGTCTTGCAAGTGTGACTGTTTCCAATTCCACGATTTAAATCTGCACCGTACTTTCCCTAACATTCTCCAGAAGAACTGTTCGTAAGTGTTTCATCGAGACGGAACATGAATTGACCAAGATTTGAGAAGCTGTTTAGTGTACCTTGGCAGTCATCGTTTGTCTACTCTGATTCGTTAGAGTATTCTGTGGCTGATTGAGTGCCTGAATAAAAATAGTAGAGGCTTTGATGAAAATAAAAAAGGGGAAAAAAACACAGGACTATTGTAAAAGGGACGGCTCCTTTTTTCTTCCTTTTCGTTTCCTTTTGTAAGGATCCCTCAAAATCTCTAGCGTTATGTACCTAACTCAAAAGAAATACTCAAAGAAATAAAGAATAAAAAATCAGAAATCTTTATTCTTCCTCGCAAAATCCATCTCCTATTCAATGGAATACCGATTACCCCAAATTCTTGCCCACTCAACTAAACCCTAAACTCCTATAAAAGCTTTTCATTCAACCATTAAAACGCTAATATTTTTTCCCCTTTATTTTTCATCGCATGAAATATTCTCTACCCATTTCCCCCTTAAAGAAAAAGAAAAAAATTAAACAAATAGCGAAGAGTTTAAACACATTATCAAGATTTCGCAGAAAGAAGAATTACAAGCATATCATTCCGATACCTAACAGTAGATCTTTCGGTTTCTTCAATCTAAAACTGAAGGAATATAGCACGCTTACAGATATGTACAGATATAAATATGCATAAAATTTAGTACTCACACTGGGGAAAAACTTGGATCTCGGTTTTGAGATAGATATCTACAGCCAATTCGAAATCTCAGACTACGAAAAGAAAAGAAAAGCTTTAGAGTGACAGACACGGACAGAGAGAGAGAGAGAGAGAGAACGCAGCAAACGCTGAAGGCTTGAAATCTACAGTCGCGCTCTTTTGGTTTTGTGTTTGAAAAGCATTCGTTTTTACATTAATACCCTTATTCTCGTGGATAAATTGAGAAAAAAAGGTATCTGGGATTCTGGCCCATGCAGGTCTCGAACCTGCGACCTTCGCGTTATTAGCACGACGCTCTAACCAACTGAGCTAATAGGCCTATACGACTATTGCAAAGCAAAACAAGTCATAAGTATCAAATTTAAATTTTAGCTTAAATTTGCCCATGAAATAATGGACTGACTATGCCAACAGTATTTTTGACTTGTGAAAAATATAACGGTTAAAAAAATATGATCATTTAAAAATATATTAGTTGAAAGAATATATCGTTGTAAAAATAAATTGTTAGAAAATTATATCCATTATGAATAATATGAATATTAACAAATTAGTGTGTACTTTTTTATAAAGAATAAATATTTAAATTACAATTAGAATTAAAATAAATAAATTAAGAAATAAAAATTATTATTTTAATAGAATAGTGTAGATTTATTAAATTTTCTATTTGGTATTATTAAAAATGGCTAACTAAATTTGTATATGTGAATTCTCTAACTAAATTTTAGCCAAATTTTGTTGAGTCTACTACTAATATTCTAATGGATGTTTGCTTACAAAACAATTAGAGCCAGTTTAGATTGAGAAACCATCTCAACTTATTTCATCTTATCATTACAATTTTCTTAAATTCTAATATAAAATATAATAAACAATTCAAATTTTTAACTTTTAATTCAACTTTTTTCATATTTTAAAATAATAACAATATTAAAAATAATAATCTGATAATATTTTATTCAACTTCTAACTTTCATTTAAAACTATCTCATCGCATCTCATCATCCAAACGGAATCTTAACCTATGAGTTACTTCCTTATACTAAGACAATTATCTCAACTAGGTCCTATTTGGATGTTGAAATAGTCTCAACTCATCTCATTTCATCTCAATATCTAAACACCATTAAAATAAAAACATTTTTCAATTTTCAATTTTCAAAGATTTTAATCAATCATTATAATTTTTTCAAATTTTCAAATAAAACATAAAAAATAATTCAACTTTTTCATCTTTAAAACCAAAATTAATATTAAGAATTACTCTTAACAATATTTCTGTTTTTATTCAACTTTTCTTCTTTCATTTTTCAAAATCTCATAAAATATCTTAATTTCAAGTATTTTATTATTATTCATAAATTATTTTACTATTATTTATAAATTTCTTATTTGATCTTATCTTATATTAACATTTCAAACGAGTCCTTAATGCATCTTGGCTGTTATTCGCTACCCATTTATTTTGGTTTTACCTACTCAAAACAAAACTGAATGTTGTCAACTTTCAAGTCTACTTCCATGACACAAATCTTACCAGGCAACCTCACATCTAGCTGGGAAAGAAAAAAGCGTCTAATATAATCAGAATCGTGATCGCCTTTGTTCAACATGCCTCTCGAATCTCAAATACTAATCCACCAGGCAATCTTAGCATGTCAACTGATTCAGTAGAAAACTATTCGGCCCATTTGTATTCAGGAATTATTTTAATTTATCATATTTTATCTCATTTTATTATTAAAATATTTTCAAATTCACATATAAAATAAATAAAAAAACTCAATTTTCTCAAATTCACACATAAAATACAATAAATTTAACTTTTACAAATTCTAATTTAATTTTTTCAAAATCATAATATTAAAATTAATATATAATAATATTTTATTTAACTTTTAACTTTCATTTAAGTCATCTTATCTCATCTCATTATAAAGAGCCTGGTTGTGTTTTGATGTTAAGCTGAATTGAGTATATTATGAATAGTAATAAACTGAGATAGTGGCGTGATTTTTGTGAGATCTATCTAAAATGAATTTAAATGTGTTTAGATATTAAGATGAATTGAGAATATTTATGGAAAGTTAAAAAAAATTGTAGGTCATGCATATAAAGAGGTTTTGAATTTAAATTAATTTAGTAATTTGAAATTTGATTATTTAAATATAAACTCAACCTAAAATTAAATTGAAAGCGTTAATTTCAATTGAATATATTAACCAAATCAAACTTAATCACCTCTTTCATGATCTCTAGTAATTTATATATTTATTTTTCTTTACTCTCTTTATTACATGATGTTGAGGGGTGGCTTGAATATATTTGAATAAGCACATTCCTTTGATTCTCTGTGAGGGGTGCGTGGTTCTAGACCTCTGTAGCAAGTTTAGGCTGATCCTCCTGTTGCCTAGATGACTAACACAAGAGGGTGGGTGAATTGAGTTGTATTAAAAAATTAACAATTATAAATCAAGTATACAATATAAAATATAAACAAAATATGAAATAGTAATAAATATAAAGAGTAAAGGTAAGAGAGAAGCAAACTCAGTATGTTAACAAGGTTCGGCCCCACTGCCTACGTCCTCGTCTCAAGCTACCCCTTGAGGATCCCCAAATCCACTATTCAATCTCCTTTAGGTGGAGATAGAAACCTATTACACCTTTGAGCAGTACCGCTCTAAAGAATCCGTATAGAACACCCTCTACACTTCCAATCACCTCTCACTTGGTGATTTAACTATTCCCCGTGTAGAAAACCTTCTACACTTCCAATCACCTCACACTTAGTGATTTAACTATTCATCGTGTAGAACACCTTCTACACTTCCAATCACCTCACACTTGGTGATTTAACTATTCCCCATGTAGAACACCTTCTACACACACAAGGGTTATACACACCCTTTTACTGATACAAGAATTGATAGTGGGTAGGCTATCAGAAAACACTCCTCAATGAGTGAAATAAAAACAATACAGCACAAACTATATCTCTCAAAATAAATAAGGGTTAAGGCTCAATGCTTAGAGAAGAGAGAATGAAAATTTTGAATGAATGTTGTATGCTCTTGGTGTTGTAAATGTGAAGCTCTCAAATGATCTATTTATAGGCATATGAGACTTCATATTCAAATTTAAAAAGATTCACATGTCAAAGACATCATCATTCACTTTTTCAAAAATTTCAAACCTAATCTTTTTACTTTTTGCATGTGACAAAAAGAGCACACTTTACTTTTCAAAAATTTCAAACCTAATCTTTTACTTTTTGCATATGACAAAAGGAGCACACTTTACTTTTCAAAATTTTCAAATAAAGACATCTACCTTTTGCATAAGTCAAGAAAAGCATCCACCACTTTTGAAAATATTCAAATAAAACATGCACATGTGAAATATGACAATCAATTATCTTAATATTTTTAAAGTTCAAACTTTTAATCATGTCATGCACATGTGAAAGATGACAATCAATCATCTTAATATTTTCAAAATTCAAACATTTAATCATGTCATGCACATGTGAAAGATGACAATCAATCATCTTTCAAAATTTTTAATTTTCAAAATATTCATGCATATGTAGAAAATGTATTTTAATATTTTATGATAAAATATTAATTTTGAGCCTTAATCCTAATTTCAAATTTTTAAGAGATTTACAACATTACTCTATGATTTTAATGTGAATTTGTTCCCTTCTTGCTCTGCTTGCTTCCTTGATGTACTTGATTCTACTGTGTGGACAACTTGAGTTTGAAACTCCTTTATTCTTTGAATTCATTTGTTATCATCAAAATCCATGTGTAGATTTACACGAAACTTGAAACCTTGAGTTCAATAATCTCCTCCTTTTTTATGATGACAAATGTTTGATAGAACTTGAAATCTGTATGAATACTTAAGCTCCCCCTGAGAATGTGCGTTAGTTTTTCAAGCAAAAATATAAATATAATTCCAAGTATATATAACAAGTTTAGCAATTTAAACAATGTTAAGGTTCTAATCTAAAACTTCTCCCCCTTTTGACATCATTAAAAAGGAATCATAATTAGCTCAATAAGATATATTCCTACAATAACCAATAGACAAATAAAACGCTGCGTTAGTAGAGACAAAGACAGCAAAAGCTGTAGGCCTAGCTCTGGCAATGCGGTGCGGAGTCATGCATGTCCGACAAAACCTGCAAATGTTGGAAGTCTAACTCTGGCAATTCGGTGCGGAGCCACGCGTGTCTGACAAAACCTGCAGAGGTTGGAGGCCTATCTCTAGTAGTCGGTGCGAAAGCATATTTAAATCCGCGTGATATTGTTGAAAAATTAAATATTATCGAGATTTGAAAGTTGGTGTTTAAAAGACCGTTTTCACCTGTCGGATACTCAAATAAATTTTCACCCCATTCATTGATCCAGTTTCTATTTATTCAAAACGATAGAATGGTAGAAAAAATTTCGTTTGATAATCTTCCGGATTTGAATCAGGAACCGTCTCAACCAGTCATTTTATCTCATGAGGTTGTCAACACCATGATAGAAGCAGAAATGCATTTTTCAAATAGAACTGATTCTGAGGTTGTTGCAGCATCAAGAACTCTCAGTGCTCAATATGCTGCCTCTGTTACGACAATGTCTCGGAGATTACTAGCGAGGGCAAATGAGGTTGATCGACTTAACAATCAAATATCTGTTCTGCATCAAAAGCTTGCAAATAAAGGCAGAAAGAATAAGAGGTTAAAGTAAGAAAATAAAGATTTGACGGAATTAGCTCGTATTTTGAAACTTCAAATAGAGGAATATGAACGAGTAAGAGTTCAAGCACAGAGTCAACATCAGCAGATAATGGCAGCGTTTCACGAGAGAAACAGGGACAATTATAATTAATCTCGCTAGCTTAGTTCGGTAACTTTTGACAATATGCATCTGGCATATCTTGCAAGTTTGACTAAATAAGATTTAAAGAGATGACAGATTATCTTGTACTTATTTCCATTTTTATAAAAGTAATCCTTAACTTTATCTAATCCGCATCAAATCTTCTTTTCATTGTTGTAGTTCATCTTCATTCTCACTTTACAAAATCTTAATGGCTCATCAATTCTCTTTCAGTGCTTCTCGTGATCAATTTATTTCTGCATCTGTCGTAAGTGCCATGAAGAAGCAAAACACTGATTTGGCTAATAAATCAGATCATGATGCTATTTAAGAGCTTGTGGGTCTCGGGACTCGATACTCATCTTCCATTGTTGCTTTTTCCGCTCGGTTGCAGTCAAAAACCCGCGAGATAGAAAAGCTTAATGAGAAGATCGATATTCTTCAACGACTTGTTCAAGAGTCTAACAAAAAAATAGTAGACTTAAAACAATAGAATAAGGATTTAAAATCCTTACTTGCCTCTGCATTTCGATTGCCTAATCCTTTAGACAATGATGGCATGATGATTTATGAGGAGCAAATGCATTTGAATGATGAGGCTAAACATCTCAAGTTTCTGTAGGTCATTTGAGATAATGGAATAAAAATATCTAGCAGATATTCATGGTATGCATAATTCTTATTTCCTTTCTAATCATACATAGTTTATCTTCTGGTAGGGGTTTTGTGAAAATTTATGCCAATTGATCATGTGTACTAGTGAATTCTAATATAATATCGCCCTTCTGCGCATGATCTCTAAGAAGATGATATCTAATTTCAATATGTTTGGTCCAAGAATGTTGTAGTGGATTCTTTGAAAAATTTATAGCACTTGTATTATCACATTTGATTGAAATGTGATTATCCATAAGTTTAAAATCCTTAAGTTGTTACTTCATGTAAAAAACTTAAGCACAACAATTGCCTACAGCAACATACTCTGCTTTAGTAATAGATAATGCAATAGAATTTTCTTTTTATTAAATCATGAAATAAGTGCATGACCTAAGAAATGACATGTTCTACTAAAAAATTTTCGATCATCTTTGCAACTAGTATAATCTGTACTTGAATAACTAATAAGATCGAAAGAAGTATGTTTAGGATACCATAACTCTAAGTCAATGGTACTGGCAAAATATCTAAAAATCTGCTTGACTGCAATCAAATGAAATTGTTTTGGAAATTATTGAAAACATGCACATAAACATACACTGAACATAATATCAGGTCTACTAGTTATCAAATATAACAAACTATTAATCATACCTCGATATACTTTTGAGTCAACTGGTTTACCGCTTTCATCTTTATCAAGTTTAGTGGTTGAACTTATTGATGTTCCAATTACTTGATTTGCAATCCAAGAAAGAAATTAAGTTCTCCCATCATGCTCATTTCAAATTCTTCATGCATATTCTTAATAAAATCTTGACACATATTTTCATTAGTAGCACCAAATATTAGATCATCAACATAAATCCGAATCAAAAGAATATCATCATTTTCGTATTTAATGAAAAGAGTTGTATCAATTTTTCTTCTTCAAAAGCCTTTTTCAATCAAGAAACTACTGAATCTCTCGTATCACGCTCTAGGAGCTTGTTTGAGTCCATATACTGTTTTTGTGAGTTTGAAAACATGATTTGGAAAAATATGATTTTCAAAACATAGAGGTTGCTCAACATATTTTACCTATTCTCACGATCTTCCCTTTTGAGTTGTCTCCAAATGTTACGTATCCTTCTTCTTTAGATCTAAGATCAAAGAACTTAGTCTTGTCTCCCGTTATGTGTCTTGAATATCCACTATCTAAAAACCATTTATTTTTACCTGTAGAATACTTTATACATACTTACAAAAATAATTAAAAACAATTCTTGGTACCCAAATTCTTTGGGTCCTTTATTTATTAGTATTAGAAGAAATAAGATTTTTAGGTACCCATATGGCCCTAATAGTCATTGTATGTTTTCTTCTAATAGGACAAGCAAAATAATTATGACAATTTCTATTACAAAAATTGCAAATAGCATGTGACATATATAAAGAACTTGAGTGATTATAATAGTATCATTTTTTAACAAAATTATTTTGAATATTGGACTTTAATGTAGAAGGATTATCAAAGAAGTTTTTATAAGATTTGTATTTTTGTTTTGGCATATATCCCAAGCCTGCCTTGTCAAAAACACATCTTTGACTACCAAGAAGTTTTTCAAAATTTCTTTTCCATTCGTAAAGTTTTCAATAATATTTTCTAAACCAGTTTTCTTTTTCTTCAACTCAAAATTTTCATCTTTTAAAACAATAATTTCTTTTCTTAAAATATCAATTTCGTTTGTTAAAAAAGAATTTTTCTTTTTCAAAACAGTATACTTGATACCTAATTTTTCAAATTCCTCATATACCTCTTTTAAAACATTTTGCAATTCTTCATATGAAGGATCTTCAATATTATCAAGATTTGTTACCTCAATGTCATTTTTAGCCATAAGACAAAGATTTGCTGATTCTCCATTGCTTGCTTCACTATTTGAGCTACTTGAATCATCATTTCATGTAGCTTTCATTGCTTTTTTTGCCTTTGTTTCGATTTTTCTTTAGCAGAGGACAATCTGATTTGATATGACCAGGCTTATTGCATTTATAACAAATTAAAGTGTCATTTTTACCTGAATCTTTCTTGAAAAACTTTTTGAAGGATTTATTTGGAGGAGTTTTATTTTTCTTTAAGAATCTCTGAATTCTTCTTATTATCATCGCAATTTCTTCATCTTTATTGTCATTTTCCTCATCTTCATCACTTTCACTTTCATGTGGAACAGCTTTAAGTGCCAAGCTCTTCTTTGAGTTTCCTTCTTATTCTCCTCTTTTTAATGTGTACTTATGGGTGATAAGTGACCCGATGAGTTCATTCACTTCGAGCTTCTTGAGGTCTCTAGCTTCAAGAATCGCTGTCACTTTTGACTCCTAACGTTTTGATAGAGAGTTGAGAATTTTTCTTACTATCTCCACTTTGGAATAAATTTTGCCAAGAGCTGTCAAGCTGTTTATGATGTTAGTAAAACGAGTGTACATACTAGAAATAAATTCATCATCATTCATCTTAAACATTTCATATTCATGAGTAAGAATATAAATTTTTGATTCCTTGACTCGAGAAGTTCTTTCATAAGTAACTTCCAAATTATCTCAAATTTCTTTTGCTGTAGCGCAAGTCATTACTCTATTAAACTCATTACCATTAAGAGCATTATATAATAAATTCATAGCAGTTAAATTTAAAGTATAAAATCTATCGTCTTTATGATCAAACTCTTCTTCTTCTTTTTTAACCTTTACTCCATCAATCACTTTTGTTAGAATATAAGGTCCATTTACAATACATTTCCAGATTTCTCGACCTTGAGCCTGAAGGAATATTCTCATTCTAACTTTCCAGAATGAGTAATTTTCTCCGCAAAAGAGTGGAGGCCGACTGCTGGATTGACCTTCACCAAATGAAGCTGCAATGTTAGCCATAAGATCTTAACTCAAAAGATAGTTAATCTTATAATAGAGCTCTAGCTCTGATACCAATTGTTGCCCAGATGACTAATACAAGAGAGGGGATGAATTGAGTTGTATTAAAAAATTAACAATTATAAATCAAGTATACAATATAAAATATAAACAAAATATGAAACAGTAATAAATATAAAGAGTAAAGGTAAGAGAGAAGCAAACTCAGTATGTTAAATGAGGTTCGGCCCCACTGTCTACGTCCTCGCCTCAAGTTACCCCTTGAGGATCCCCAAATCTACTATTCAATCTCTTTTAGGTGGAAATAGAAACCTATTACACCTTTGAGTAGCACCGCTCCAAAGAATCCGTGTAGAACACCCTCTACACTTCCAATCACCTCTCACTTGGTGATTTAACTATTTCCCGTGTAGAACACCTTCTACACTTCCAATCACCTCACACTTAGTTATTTAACTATTCCCCGTGTAGAACACTTTCTACGCTTCCAATCACCTCACACTTGGTGATTTAACTATTCCTCGTGTAGAACACTTTCTACACACACAAAGGTTATACACACCCTTTTACTGATACAAGAATTGATAGTGGGTAGGCTATCAGAAAACACTCCTCAATAAGTGAAATAAAAACAATACAGCACAAACTATATCTCTCAAAATAAACAAGGGTTAAGGCTCAATGCTTAAAGAAGAGAGAATGAAAACTTTGAATGAATGTTGTATGCTCTTGGTGTTGTAAATGTGAAGCTCTCAAATGATCTATTTATAGGCATATGAGACTTCATATTCAAATTTAAAAAGATTCACATGTCAAAAACATCATCATTCACTTTTTCAAAAATTTCAAACCTAATCTTTTTACTTTTTGCATGTGACAAAAGGAGCACACTTTACTTTTCAAAAATTTCAAACCTAATGTTTTACTTTTTGCATATGACAAAAGGAGCACACTTTACTTTTCAAAATTTTCAAATAAAGACATTTACCTTTTGCATAAGTCAAGAAAAGCATCCACCACTTTTGAAAATATTCAAATAAAACATGCACATGTGAAATATGACAATCAATCATCTTAATATTTTCAAAGTTCAAACTTTTAATCATGTCATGCACATGTGAAAGATGACAATCAATCATCTTAATATTTTCAAAATTCAAACCTTTAATCATGTCATGCACATGTGAAAGATGACAATCAATCATCTTTCAAAATTTTTAATTTTCAAAATATTCATGCATATGTGGAAAATATATTTTAATACTTTATGATAAAATATTAATTTTGAGCCTTAATTCTAATTTCGAATTTTTAAGAGATTTACAACATTACTCTATGATTTTAATGTGAACTTGTTCCCTTCTTGCTCATGCTTGCTTCCTTGATGTGCTTGATTCTATTCTGTGGACAACTTAAGTTTGAAACTCCTTTATTCTTTGAATTCATTTGTTATCATCAAAATTCATGTGTAGATTTACACGAAACTTGAAACTTTGAGTTCAACACCTCCAATAACCAAAGTTGCATAGCCTGGGAGAATTCTCCCAACTATTTTGAAGGCTACTCCCCAACCCCACCAAGTAATGTGTGGGCCATTGGACTCTTGTCCAGGGAGGAGTTGTTTTGCAAGCAATTTTATAGTTATTTTTTACTGTCCTACTCAAAAATCTTGAGTTGCACCCCCATCCTCAGACATTGACCTCGAGAGTGTCATTTCTCCTTCATCTAAGGGACAACCCGCTTAGGATGAGGAGTTCCTTGATTGAGTTTCCATCCTGAATTCTCTCATTCCTTACTATCCTGAAGTTGAAGTTGTCTTGATTGGGTTGAGTTTGGGGAGCAAAAGGGGCAACTGTAGGCTTGTCAGATATGAGTTTAGAAGGGAGCTAACCACAAGCTTGTCAGAGGGGAGCTTTTCCTTTGTTGAAGATACGAAGTCGATGGCTTGTGTGTTAGCCTTGTTTGGCTCGTGATACCATATAAGAAATAAAACAAACAAAGAGATGTTTGTAGAAGGATACAAAAATCCATTTCATATATTAGTATTCCTTATATACATGTATACAAAGAACGAATTTTGAAAGGAAAAAATTATACAACTTCCTACACGCCACGTATTTTTTAATTTTTTATAGTTATTATTTTATTTTATCAAGTCTTTAATATTTGAATAATGAATACAAAATTTTCATTAATTTAAGAAGAATAAACTCAAAAAATTAAAAAAAAAGATGTGTGAGAGATTGAAAGATTGTGTAGCATAACTCATTTCAAAAAGAAAATAATTATAACATAAATGCATGAGTTACAAAATGATTTAGTAACGGAAGATTTTCTCATTAATCTTCTCCCTCGATATCAAAGTTAATATCTTCCATGATTTCAGCAGATTTAACTTAATGTTGGGTGGCATGAGACTTTCCATCTTTGTCATGCTTGATCTCATGCTTGATTTTCTTTCCTTTGTCGAGGATAACACGTACAATCTGTGTATTGGTTAACAGGTCGATCCGATGTCAAAACAATGTCAACATAGCTATCACGCATGCATGCATGCATATTATATGCTACACAATATTTAAAACGTATATTGTTTTGAGCGATTCACACGGCCCAAGAACAAATCGAAAATATCAATTTAGTTATTTTTATCGAATTAGATAATTTAGTCTGAAAATATGATAAGATCTTACCGCATTTAATACTGTCCATAAAAATAATATATTTAAAAAAAAAATACTGTCCATATAAAATTTTCTTGCATAGTTCATCCTAAAAAGAGCATTAATAAATATATATATATGTATTACTGTCTATCTCTTTTTATATTGAACCCTTTAATTTGTCAAAGATATTAAAAAAGTTTCAATAAAACCTCATTTAAAATTTAATGTTTTAATTCATAATTATTTTTGTATCCTCATTTGGGATCTTATCATGATTAGCTAATTATTTGGCCGAGTTGAACTTTGAACCATATAAGATAAGTTTGAAAACATGAAATTCTTGTTGATCATTTCCCGAAATTGTTTTGGTCTTCCAAATTTTATCTTCATAGTTTTCTTGACATTCCATGTAGTTACTCATATTCTAACCCACAATGATTTCTGGGCCTGCATTGGAATGAGTAATACCATATCCAAATAGATTTTAGCTACAGCTATTCGACGTATTTGTTGAGAACGATAGGCGCTATAGGCAATGGATATGATAGTTTACTTTGATCTCATCTTTTAAAAAAAAAAAAACCAATAGGCTTTTAATTTTCATTAAGGTATTTTGTTAAGATAAAATTATAAATATAATTATCGTTAGATTTTGGAAAATAAGATTATTCTAAAACTAGGTAAAAAAATATTTTTATTGGATTAAAAAATAAAATATGACCCGTAGATATGTAAAATATATATAATGAGAAAATTAGATTAAAAAAATTAGAAAGTAACTAATATTTTATTATTATATAAAATTTATATAAATAATCCAATGGAGATTAAGGGCATGTTTGGGATTGAATTTGGAAGCTTAAAAATTACTTTTAACAGTTTATAAAAAGCTCATTTAAAGAAAAAACAATATGTTTAGTAAATTTTTAAAAAGTACTTTAATCACTTAAAAAAATTGATTATTTTTTAAAATATTAAATTGAAACTTTTATCGAAAACTCATGCAGATATCTGTATATTTTTAAAAAACTATTATAACTAACTTTAAAAATGTTTTAAATACATATTTATCAAATAATAAATAATTTTTAAAGTATAGAATTTATTATTTAAGTTATAAGCTGTAAATCTTAAATCTATAAGTTATATTTTCCACTACAATTTCAAACATGCACTAAGGCCATATCTGAATGTTAAGTTGAGTAGTATTTGAGATGCATTATGCTTTTTATAAATAGTATCGAGTTGAGATAATTGATTGAGTTTTGTGTAGACCACCTAAGATGAGTTTAGATGTGTTTGAATGTTAAGATGAGTTTAGATTGTGAGTCATGCATGTAAAAAGTTATTAAGTTGAAAAATGTTGTGGCCTCACATGTAAAAAAGTTTTGAATATTAAACTCAATTTAAAATTAGATAGAATTGACTTGATCTCAATTGAATCTAAATTTTAAACCGATTCTAAATATTAGGTACCATAGACAAAAGGCAAAAAGTACGATATTAGATAAATTTTGACTAATTAGACCCAAACTAATACTAGTTGTTCTAAGAGCAGATGTGATAACTCTCTCTCTCTCCCTTATTTTTCTGTATAAAATCAGGTGACTCACATTCGTCTTTCTCTAAGAGTTTTTCATCTTCCAATGGCGAAGGAGGGTTAGAGTTTCGGCTTTAACCACCTCATTCCCTACCTTTCCTAATTTTCAGTCTAGTTGCCTTTTATTTTCTTAGTATTTTCCCTAGCTTTTTCACCATAGTGCCGATAGCTGATCTATTGATAACTGCAGTCAACCTCTGACCACTACGGGCGACTCCAATACTATCTTCAACCGTCGATTTTCAAGCTGGCGAAGGGAAACCACGATTTCATTAGGCACATTGGCCACATGTGCAACTCATGTCATACACATCAGTCACATGTAGCTACGGAATGAAGGAGCTTTTAAACCACCAGCGGCCAGCCGGCTTCGGAGGCCTTGGATCCCTTGGAATGCCCGCTCTTTTATTATATTAAACAGTGCGTACTCCACACGCACCACTACCTCCTTCGAGGGACATTTGTCAACGATTCAGCTCTAACTGCTACTCTTATATCTTATTGCTTTCCATGATCCGTGATTTTAAAATAGGGATCATGAGACTCTCCATCAATTTGCTCTAAACAAAAAGTAACAGAGGTGCACTCGTCACTCTTATAGAGGATCTATTATCTCTAGCAGTGATTCTATTGTTTTCTTTTTAACAAACACTTTATTTCCATCTTTTTATAAGATGGATCCTCTAGTCGTTTGTTTTTCTTTTTTTTTTTTGCTTTTTATTATTTTATATATTATTATTTATTATTTTAGGATGCCTGTCGAGAAACCCCACCCCTTATTCATGCATTATATTTCTAGATTAATAAATTTAAAAAAAAAATGCGGATGTGATAGATGAACTACGTACACCCGTCATGTACTGAGTACTCTTATAAAAGTCCACTTTTTCCATCTACATATTATATATTTTGTTTAAGTTTGACCTTATGCGATGCCCTCATTATTGGAGCCCACCTAATCATAATTTTAGTTGTTTCCACGAGACCCAACTGGCCAATACTGCAACCGGTGCATTGTTTTTTCTTTTAGCATAAGAAGGAAACCTACTGGCCTTGATCTCTGATGAAACAACCACAATTCCTAAAGCTTTTCTCTTCCTTAACTTGCACTCACCATGGGTATTAATCTTCAATCTTCTTCTTTTAAATTTTTGAGCTTCATATTATTCTTTGTTACCCTTCTCCTCCCTACTATATCTGGTGATTGCACCTGTGATGTTCAGGCCGAAGAAAAACACAACAGCACAGCACTTAAATACAAACTGGGTTCAGTAGCATCCATTCTTGTTGCAAGTGCTATTGGGGTATGCCTCCCAATGCTAGGAAAGAAGTTCCCAGCTCTTAGCCCCGAAAATGATATATTTTTCATTATCAAGGCCTTCGCCGCCGGTGTGATTCTGGCGACCGGGTTCATTCATATCCTACCGGATGCATTCGACAGCTTGACTTCACCATGCCTCAATCAAAATCCATGGGGGAATTTCCCCTTCTCAGGTTTCCTCGCCATGCTTTCAGCAATTGGAACGTTGATGGTGGATACCTATGCCACTAGCCATTACGAGCGCTCGCACCTTAATAAGCAGGTGAAATTAATGCTTGAACTCTTTTATGAATGAGCGCTATATAGAGTTTTTCAAATGCCACATTCTTTGTTTACTAACGGTTAAAAATATAATAGAAAAGAAAAAAAAAAAAGCTTTACATATATGTAATAGTAACAAGTTCTGGTCATGACTCATGCTATATATGGATTAGATACATATATTACTGTTAGGTACAATCTTAAAATATGTAAATTTCACATGCTTCATTAAAAAAAAAAAAAACTAGATTTATTATTAAAAATATATATATATTTTTAATGCAGATCTCAAACTTATACATTTTTTTCAAGAAAAATGAAAATATTACTATGCCCACTCCATTTGACAATTCTTTCATTTTGATTTTCTTTAATTTTTTATTTTACTTAATGGAGTATTCACATTGGTCTCATAAAAAAAAAATCATCAAATTTTGATTAAAAGTGTGATGAAAAAAATTTCATCAAAAAAAATTTTTGACGAAAACAAATTTGCACATATATCAAAAAAATTTCATTATATTTGATCAAATATGACCGAAAAAAAAGTATGAGAAATAGCATAAAAATATTTTTTGCTTAACTTTTGAATAGTAAATTACCAAATTTTTATTTTCGCCATATTTGATCAAATATGATACTTTTTTTTATGCGTGTAAATTTGTACTTTTCATCAAAATTTGATAATTTATTTTGATAAGACTAATGTGAATGCTCTTAAGAAAGTGATTATTAGTGTATTCTTATTTTTTTTTACATTTTTTTAAAATGTTTTAAAATGATAAAAAAATGATGATAAAAAAATAGAAAAAAAATTATTTTTTTGTTATTTTTATTTTTATATTTTTTTAATGTATTTAAATATTTTTAAAAAATATAAAAAAAATCAATACACTAATAATTATTTTCTTAATTATTAAATAAAATAAAATAAAAATACAAGAAATATCACATAGAAATGTCAAATAGGATTGACATTATATCATTATCCCAAGAAAAATATGCAGGACTCGTACATTTTAAGACTAACTAATAAAATATTAATTCTTTTATAAAATTGCTTTGACTTTGGTGCGTTTATTTTTCATTTTTTTTTTAAATTAGAGGTTTTATTTGTATCGTCCTGATCATATGTTATTGATATAGTGAAGTTTGTAAATTATATATACAACTAGTACCTGTATTCTCGCCCTCATTTACAAATATATTTAATTAATGAATAATGATAGTTTTCCTACTTCTTTACCACCATTTTACTATTTTTTTTGTTTTATTAATTTTTTATTATTATTATTTTTTACTTAATGATTAAAAAAGTAAATATTAGTAAAATTTTATATTTTATATTTTATATTTTTTTCTTAATGATTAAGAATATTAAAAAATATTTAAAATAAATTAATAAACAAATAAATACACTAGTAATAATAAAAAAATGGTAAACTAATAATAAATATATCATCACTCATAATTAATTAAGGTCGTTTATAATAAATTAATAATGCAGGCAATTGCAGACGGAGAGAGGGGCAGCGAGCAGGCGGGTCATGTACATGTTCACACACATGCCACACATGGGCATGCTCATGGCTCATCAATCAGTAGTAACACTTCCCAAAATGGAACCAAGTCGTCGGAGCTAATACGTCATCGTATTATTGCACAAGTAAAGTGGCTGATTTTAATTCGTTGTTAATTATTAAAATTTGCTAAATCTTTTTCAAATTATTTTGATGGGTTTTTATTTATAATTTTTTAGGTATTGGAATTAGGAATTATATTCCATTCAGTGATTATTGGAGTAGATATGGGTGCTTCTCAAAGCGTTGGGACAATAAAGCCTCTCCTTGTGGCATTGTCTTTCCATCAATTTTTTGAGGGTATAGGTCTTGGTGGCTGCATCTCTCAGGTATATAACACACGATTCTAGTACATGTAATCTGCTCTGATATTATGTTAAATTAATTTTCCATCTAAAAAACATAAGATGAGGGAAGTAATTAATTAAATTTAATTATTTAAATTATATCCTAACAGCAAATTGTGTTCCGAAATTAAACTTATTTAAAATTAAACTTTATTAATATATTATATATATTTTTTAGGCTAAATTTAAGAGTAGGTCTGCAGCAATAATGGCAATATTTTTCTCAGTGACAACCCCAGTAGGGATTGTAATTGGGATTGGAATATCAAGCACTTACAATGAAAATAGCCAAACTGCTCTGATTGTTGAAGGGAGTTTCAATGCTCTAGCAGCTGGGATTCTGATTTATATGGCACTTGTTGATCTATTAGCAGCAGATTTCATGAACCCAAGAGTGAAACAAAATGCAAGGATTCAAATAGGAGTAAATGTCTCACTTCTTCTAGGGGCTGGATTTATGTCTCTCCTGGCAAAATGGGCTTGAGGTGTTTAAAGCATTTTTATGATGAAAAATGATCGTTATAGTCGTGAGTATACAAGTGTCGTATAATAACTTTATAGAAAAAGTGTATAAATATGGAATCTATATGAGAAAAAAATTAATTTTTTAATAATGAACTCAACTTTTTTTTCAAATCGTCTGTATGCACGTGTGCACTCTACAACTGCAAGTAGTAATAATCTTTTATAATATATGTGTGCTTGCCTTGATAGTTGGTTCTTTACTTCTTTCTCTTCCACTTCTATACACAACGGGACACCAAGTTGTAGGGAAATAGATAGCTAGGAAGAATTACAAAATAAGTTGTAGTTTGAGGGTATATATATATATGTGACAATTTTTTTTTCTTTTATAACAGATACTTTAATTTTATCATGTATGCAGGCGGATCTAAGAATTTATTCTAAGAGAGGCGAGGGATTATTATAATGAAAACTATATAAAAAAAAAACATTTCATAATGTATATGTATTAATTCTATATGGCACGTACCCAAAAAATGTTATAAAATAACTCAAAATACAAACGGCATTGTCAATATGTCAATTTAGAGACATATGATGCATGTTTATAGCAGCAAAAGATAAAGAATTTAAGATAATATATTTCCCTCTCGAAGAAAAAACTTTAATTTGTTTGATATTAACAAGCTAAGAAGAATATTTAACGTCACTCAAATAAAAATGGAAACTAATTATAATATGTAAAAGAGAAAGTAGAAGAGGAGACAAAGACAAGTTTGAATATGACTCACTTATAAAAAATGAAAAGAAAAACTTGAATTTAACTCAGAGAAAATAATAAATATATCTAAATTTAAATACATGCATGCGCATAAAATTGTAAAAATCTTGTATGGTCAAAATTTTAATTTGTTAAGGGAAAACTTATTTTCATATAAATCTGCTTAGATTATGAATATTATTATAAAATTAAGAAAAATGCTTTACCTACAAATGAATTTTATAAAAAATAAATTTATAAATTAACGTGAATTGATATGGTATGTTATATTATTAATTATAAAATTATTTTTATTATAAAATAAATTTAACTTTTGACACGAAATCATGTCATTTTTTATAAAAAAAACTTAAGTTACTTTTAAATGTATTTATTTCTTAAATTTTTCTGAAGTAATGATTAGTTTATTTTATGAGCAATTGATCTAGATTAGTCTTGGTGGGAAAAGAATAAAGTTTTTTTATAATTTTATAACAAAACTAAGGGAAAAGGGGAAGGAATATTATTTTGATTTTTCTTGGGGGACAGAAATAAAAGGTTTTATTAGTATTTTCACTTGATGATAAATAACCATTTTTTAATCAATTAATGCCACAATAGAAGATATCATGATGAATATAATTTTTGTAAATAAACCTAATTTTTCCATCTCTCTAATTTTGAAAATGAAACTCTTCCTCTCCACCTCATTTATTTTAGAAAGCTTTTTTTTTTGGTAAATATACCTAATTTTTCCAACTCTCTAATTTTGTAAAGTAAAAAATTTTCTACTTTATTACTTAATAAGGGTGCTACCTGCACCCCACCCCCACATGGGCGGGGGTGTTTATCCCACATAATCCGCCACCTAATCTCATGGGTGAGCTCCTGTTCACCTCCATCCATGAAGCAGACAATTGAAAAATTCTATAAAAAAATTTTAAAAAAAATCCACAACATGAAATGACAAAATACAAATCTACTGTATTAAGTTATTTTATAATTTTTCAAGATCTCTCATAACTCTCAATACAATAAAGTAAAATTAGAGTTTTTGGGAAGTTGAAGAAGATGCCTTCACTATAGGAAAATTGTAGAGAGCTCATAATCTTCCCTATAGAGATTCCTTCCTTTTATAGAGGTCTCTTTCCTTGTTTGGTATAAGTCATTCTCGTTGTACGCCACCTTCATATTTTTGTATTTGAGTCAACATCTTTTGGCTTTATCTCTTCCTTTATTCTTGTTAATGGATTGTGAAATTTCCATTGTACTCATGTATAGCCGAGTATTGTCAACCAATTTTTACAATCAAATGGTTAATTCACAATCGTGTGAATATATAAACAACTAAATATATGCAATGAATTAATAATCAAGCATAATATAAGGATTGGTTAACGAAGGAAAATGTTTGAAAAAATCTTCAAAGAAAAAACCCAACGAGGTAACTAAACCCAGAAAAGACAATCTTATTATTTGAAAATCAATTTACAATCAAATTCTCAATTACAATTTTTTTTTTAATTGACTCTTTTACTTTGGCTAGACAAACGACTTGTTTCTCTTTTACCGCATTAACATTTAGAACCTCTAATGATATTTAAAAGTTGACTCTTCTTCAAGAACCTCTAGTGGCTAAAATCCAATCAGCAACCCTCTCAAACCTTGAGCACGTTTACACTCACAAGTGTATGAAAATACAAGAAAAATTTTCTCACGAATTTTCTTTCAAACAAAGTAAGAATATCTATTAATATAGCCTCTGGCTGAAAACCTTAAATAGGGTTACAATTTAAGTTGAATTAAATAGGCAGTCTGAAAGAGTTCTGTTGAATTACAATCTACTAACGGGTCGGGTTTTCTCCAAATTTCTCGCCCAACGGTTTGCTGACAGATTCCAAAAATCTCTACTGCACTTCAACTTCAATTAGTCTTCTGTTCTAGGCAGTTCTAGATTTCAAATTCTTTCACAGCAGCATACATATATGGCTCTTATGACTCCTAAAATAATATGGATAAATTGTATAGATAATTTACATTCATCCAAAAATCAAAACTTAAGGATAAGATAAAATCCTATCTTTTAGTTTCCAATTTTATTCAAACTTAACTACCTAATTACTAATCCAAGCCAATATAAATCTGCATTTAAGCTCTTGTAATTAGTCCCCTTCAACAAATAAGGTTTGGAAGGGAGCAAGCCGGCCTTTGTTATTTGTTTCTCAACCAATAAAGTCCACTTCAACAAATTAAAATAAGATTTAGTTTGTGCTATCTATATAAATCACTACAAGAAAATAGGTAGTTGTGACATTTTTATGACAATCAGATAGGCAGTTGTGGCATTTTTCTGTCTCAAAAAGTCTATTTGGTTGTCATAAAAATGCCACAACTGCCCAATTTTCTTGTAGGAAATGTAGCCCACGGTAACCTCCTTTCTATTGAACAATCTCCCATTTTAGTGGTGATTAATAAGGTGATGGCCGATTACAAGTACATTTCGACCATATAATATAGTCCAAACAAATAATCAAAATTAAGTTACATTAATTGTGCACAATTCAACACATCCTAGAAGATTTTACGTCTCTTTCTCTACATCCAATTGAAGTTAGTTGTCTGCTTAAGCTTATTGTTAATGTGCAACAAGGACTCAACCCAAAACTCCTAACCATTCATGCAGTACATTCCTCACAAAGGGAGGAGCAAACATGTTCATTGCATTACATTGCAAACAAGACTGAATGCTCTCCATTGCAAACAAACCTGCTTATTGGGTTCCCATTCCCTTGCAACTTGATGATGTCAAATTTGGAACCCAACAATAAATAATTGGTTGGATAATGAAATATAGATCAATGTAACACAAATGGTGGAGATGAATTTTCGTACATATGGGAAAACACAGAAAATGAGCCGAAAATAAAGGATACAAAGAGCTTATGTAGTTTAGCACCAAGGCCTATATCTACAAAGCAAGGTAGAGAAAATTCACTATGAAGTGCGTGCAAACTGTAATCACTCAACCACCATTTTTGTTTCTCTAGTGCAAGGAGAATGAGGGAAAGGATAAGAAGAAGAAGAAGATCGTCTAGGGAGAGGATAAGAAGAAGATCACTATTCCTTTTATTCCTCTTCACTTTATTGACTCTTGTCCCATCAAAACATTTATTTGTGTAGGGCTTGTTCATTATGTCTCCCATGTTGGTTATTGATTTTCATGGTTGACTTATCTTGCTTGAAGATTATTAAGAATCTAGAATATTGCTCACAATTGTTGTTTTTGCCTTTCGATGTTGTTTGCCATGTAAATATGTTGTCAATCTTTTTGACTTTCTTTTTCTTTTTAACAATTTTTGAATATCTTTAATCATTAAGAAAAAAAATTAATAATATAAAATTTGATTAATAATCACTTTCTTAACTATTAAATAAAATTAAAAATTAAAAAAATAATAGAAGGACAGAAGAAAAATGATAAAGCTATTATTATTCTATTCATAACATTGTTTAAGGAAAACCTGCCTTTTGTCAGTAAGAATGATTATAAGGGTCTTAGAGAGTGAGACCAAGACAAGAATTTTGTCCCTTGCCTTTTGTTGGTCTTGCCTTGGTAGATTGCAAATAAATGTTGTTTGTAAAACTCGTTACTTGCACAATAATGTATTGGGCAATGGTGAAAGCAATAATTTTTTTAGGGGGTAACTTTTCTATCACACAAGATTTTTATGTAAAATGTAAAGAATATACCAAAATCATAAAACATATATAAAATCGCATTATTTGCTAAATAATGAAAAAATACAACTTAATTAATACCTGTTCAGAAAGTTATATTCATCTATTATTATTTTTATGAATATGAAATATGTATAAATTATTTTCTTTGTATAAATTATCAAATGATCTTTTAAAATATCATCTTCCATTCTAATATCTATACTAATTGATCAAACTTAATGTAAATCTATCTATTCTGGTGTCGCACTAAGTATAAAATACTACAAATGAAATTTTAAATAAACATTTACTTGCTCAATGAAGTTTAGAGGATAAATGATCTCTATTATTTTTCATATAAACCATCAATCTAAAATAGTTTTTCTAGGATTGTCACTTTAGATTCTATATTAAAAAACTCAATAATGTTTAATAAAAAAATGGTTTGAATGTTAATAGTTTCTCATTTAACTTAATTTTAGGGTGGCCACATCCTAGAAAATAGATAATATATGAAAATGATACAAAATCTAAGGATTACAGGAAAATATTAGAGAAATACATTTTTATGTATATTAAAATTTTATAAAATCTTAGAAAGCATATGAAATTAAGGAAATTATAAAAAATAAAAAATAAAATTGCAGGGCCACTTTCCATATACATGAAACTATGAATAAAATTTAAGGCTATTTAGAATCTTGAAAAAATTTTGGAGGCCCCTCTCAAGCTATATGTAGATCCGCTGTTGAACTCCTAAGGTATGATGATACTAGAGGGCATAAGACATATCATTTGCGATCAAGACGGCATTACATGCCTATGAGTTCTCTTAGGGCATGTTCAAAGTTAGAAACTTGGCTATCTTGCCCTTGACAAGTTAGGATGACTGTAGGAGTCTCTAAGCTAGCCTTGTCGAGTTGGGGTGACAATAATAGTTTTTTTAATTCACTCATAAAAACTATAATAAACACCGATTCACTTAATAGGGGTATATATGTAACTCAGTTTTGACATGTGAAATGGAGGAGAGAAGCATACGGGCAAAATCTGCATGCAAAGTGAATCATGGCTCAACAGTGAACCTTAGTCGTGGGTGAGCAACTATGGCTATTCTAGGTGAAAGAACATGAAAATATGTGTGTGTGTGTGAGAGAGAGAGAGAGATGTTTTGACATTGGGAGCAAGAGAGAGCGAGATACCCGAGAAAGAGCTTCACATTTTAACTCACTTGAGGCATTGGGTTAGACTTCGATCCTTGCAGGCTTTCTCTTTGATGGCTTTGGGGTGGAGCAATGGTGGTTTACCATGATGGACACGGTGGCGTAAGAGGATAAACAATCCCAACATTACTTTGTTTTCGGGTGCATGAAAAAGGGGTTGGTTTTATGTTACATGGCTTATTGTGAGGTGCAACCTTGGTGGCTGAGATGTGGATGAATGAGGGTGATTTAGAGGTGTTCATGGTAGTTGGGCGTTGTTTTGGGTGGTTATTAGCGTGGCTGACGTACGGTGTAGCTGAGTGAACGTGCTTGGTGGCTTGCGGCTATGTACTTTTTGAAACTAAGGGGTTGACTCGCGATGGCTTTGTGACTCACGGTAGGGAATTGTTAAGGATAATGATGCATTTGAAGTTCAAGACCAACATAAATGTGAAGATGCCGTAGCATAGTTGAATTCCAATATCAATAGAGTTTGTTATATATTTTAGATTTGTTCAGTTATTCATTTCTAGCTCGATGATTTTTATGAGTCCTATCAAATGTATTATTTGATTCTCTATTAATAAGATCATCAATGCACTGCTTTTGGTGTGGGTGTTATTTTCCTAAAAATGGTATCATGAACCAAAGACAAACATCACCTATAGTGATCCTCATACACCCACATTCGAGACTAACGTCTCATCTCCTTTCCCCAACCCACCCATATTCACCACAAAAAATTTCCCTTCATCAGTTACTCCGCTCCCAAATTTTACTGCCCTCAAGCTAACTCGAGACAATTATTAGCTATGGAAAATGCAAGTTGTCCCCTACCTTAAAGACCAACATCTTTTTTTCTTTTGTTGATGGATCCTTCCATGCCTGTTCTTCACCCACGATCACCACGGCCACTAACTAGACAATTGCCAAAGATTCTACAAGATTAGTTGATCCTTTCGGCGCTCAACTCTTCTCTCTCCGAAACTGTGCTAGCCCATGTTACAAAGTGTCAAACTTCCTGCGAAGTCTAGTCGACGTCGAAAAGGATGTTCACCTCAACATCTCGTGCTCGCTCCATAAATCTCCATTACCAATTAGCAATACTCAAGAAAGGCATCTCCTTCATATTTGACTATTTTCACAAATTAACTATCCTCGTCGACAGCTTAGCCGCCACCAATCAATCTCTCATAGAGTTTGAACTGGTTTCCTTTTTGCTTGTTGGCCTTGGACCAGAGTATGACTCATTTGCTGCTTCTATAACAACTTGAGTTGACCCATTCTCTTTGGATGATCTCTATGGTCACATGCTTGCACATGAGCTACGCCTTGAACATCACCAAACATCCACTGATCTTACATAGGTCGGAGCCAATCTTACATTTCGATCGTGTGGATGTCGTGGTGGTCGCAGTTCTAGGTATGCTTCAAGTCCCAATCTGGCTGTTCGTGGGTCTATTCTCACCAATCGTGTCAGGGTTGAGGTTGCGGTTATGCAGGTTCCTTTGAGTCTCGACCTGTCTGCCAAGTGTGCAATAAAGCAGGTCACACTGCTTTATGATACTACTATTGATATGATGAAACGTATGATCGTGAATCATCTCTGCAAGCTTACTGCACAGGACTATCTCAGTCTAACAATTTGAACTAATATCCTGACAATAGTGCTACCCATCACTTGACATCAGATTTTTCTAATGTCAACATCAATGCTAAGGAACATATTGGCTCCGATCAAATCCGCGTTGGTAATGGCATTGGTTTAACCATCAGACACTTCGGCACCTCTAAACTTACCACCCCTACAATTTCATTTTTACTTCATAATGTGTTTCACGCGTTGCAAATTACCAAAAATTTACTATCTGTTCAAAAATTTACTACAACCATTAACAAATTTTTTGAATTTCATCCCACTTGTTTTTTATGAAGAATAGAACAACGGGGAAAACTCTACTGCACGGGCCAAGTAACAATGGGCTTTATCCTTTATCTGCTTCCAATAAAAACTCCCCTTCCATTGCTCTTGTTGGGGAACAAGCCTTGCTTTCTCAATGGTGTTCTCGGATGGGTCATCTTGCTATCAAAATTAGTCGTTGTGTCTTGTCACAATTTTCTCTTCTAGTTTTCAAGTCTAAGTCTAGTTTGTCATGTTCTACACGTCTAAGTTTTTAAAGTCATCATTTACCATTTTTTGAGTCATGAAATCGTGCCACGGCACCACTTAAAATTAATTTATAATAATGTTTGGGGTCTCATCTCCTATTATCTCTCATAATGGTTTTAAATATTATGTTACCTTTCTAGACTCATATAGTTGCTACACATGGCTCTATCCTATAACTTGCAAAAGTGAAGCTATCAATATTTTTTGCAAATTTCAGCCCTATGCCGAACGCCAATTTAATTGCAAAATATAAGCTGTTCAATTTGATTGGGGTGGTGAATTTCGTTCTTTATCATCTTTCCTGGCATCTCTTGGTATTTCTCATCGTTGATCTTGCTCTCATACTCGTCAACAAAATGGTGCTATTGAACGTAAACACCGTCACATTGTTGAGATTGTTTTGGCTCTATTAAATCATAGTCATGTTCCCCCAAAATATTGGGATGATGCATTTGACACTGCTTGTTATTTAATTAATCAAATTCCATCTTCCGTCTCCCACATCCAATCTCCTTTCACTCGTCTCTTCCAAAGTGATCTCGATTATTCCTTCCTCCGTGTTTTTGGTTGTGCTTGCTGGCTCAACTTACGACCATATAATCATAACAAATTACAACCTCGGTCTACTCATTGTGTCTTCCTTGGGTATAGCCACCACCACGAAGGCTATTGATATCTTAATCACCTCATTGAAAAAGTCATTATCTCCAGAGACGTCATCTTTGTGGTGTCCATCTTTCCATTCCAAATTTGGTTATCCACTCCAACCCAAAGAGAGTCTTCCTCGGCACCTTTTGTCATACCCATTATCCAGCCTACTACTTACTCCTTTAGTGCAATAGGTAAACTCCTGTTAGTGTCGAAACCTTCATAAAATTCAAGTACCCAAGCCCATCAAGCCCATACGACTCTCTTTACCTTACCCATCTCCCTCATTCCCATTGACGCCTTCCCCAAACCCGAACCCACAAGAACCACCATACCATCCACCCACCCTGCTTATTATGCCATCCCAACACCCCATGATCACTCAATCAAAGAACAACATCACCAAACCCAAAACCCACACAAATGACACCATTTAATACCCTCTACTTAAATCCCTCCTTACCGAAGTAGATTCTACTATGGTAGAACCATCCTACTATACCAATGCAGTCAAGCATCCTCAATGGCAAAATGCCATGAACAAAGAATTTGATGCCTTGCTAAAATGTGGTACTTGGACTTTAGTACCACCTATTGCTACCCGTAATATTATTAGTTCGAAATGGATCTATTGGATCAAACGAAAAGCAAATGACGATGTGGAATACTACAAGACACGTTTAGTAGCCAAGGGCTACTTTTAGCAAGTAGGTGTTGATTTCTCTGACGCCTATAGCCCAGTGATCAAAATCACAATGGTAAAAATAATCTTATCTATTGCTATTTCTTCAGATTGAGAGATTTGACATATTGATGTGTACAATGTCTCATTACATGGCAAACTCTAAGGTAGTCTTCATGACTTAACCTTAAGGGTATGCTCATTCATAATTCCCACATCATGTCTGTAAATTGTAAAATTTATTATATGGCTTAACAAATAGCTCCACAAGCTTGGTTCTCATACCTTAGTAATCGGCTTTTGCACCTAGGCTTTCATGGGTCACAGTCGGATACTTCTCTGTTTATTCATATGTCATCCAAGTTCACCATGTATATCCTTATTTATGTCGATAACATTTTGATCACTTGCTCACACAAACATGCCATTGATGAATTGTTTAGAACTTTGCATGGTGACTTTGCAATAAAAGATTTGGGCAATCTTAATTTTTTTTTTGGGTATTGAGGCGATCCACTCTAATGGCCAACTTCTATTATCTCAACAAAGGTATATTATGGACATACTCAAAAAGACAAAAATGCATGAGGCTAAACACATCAGTTTTCATATGACTACTTTCACCAATCTTAATGCCCTTGACAGTGAGGGTTTTAGTGATCAAACCCTATTAAGTAGCATAGTTGGATCTTTACAATATTTATCAATCACCAGGTTGGACGTAGCATTCACAATTAACAAGTTATCTCAGTTCATATACAAACATAACTATCTCACTGGCAAGCTGCAAAGCGTCCTCTTTTATACCTCAAACAAACAATCAACTATGGTTTGTCATTCAGCAAGTCCACAACCACCACTTTTCAAGCATTTTCTAATACTGATTGGGCAAGTTCTCATGATGATAGACATTCAATAGGAAGTTTTTGTGTGTTCGTCGGGTCGAACCTCATCTCATGGAGTTGCAAAAAGCAATGTTATTCAGTTCTATCTCAATAATTGTTATGAGTCCTATTGCATCTATCATTTGATTCTCTATTAATAAGATCAACAATGCACTGCTTTTGGTGTGGTTGTTATTTAACTAAACAGGAACAATCTATTTCAGTGTAAGGAGAACATAGCCTTTTTGGTTTCATTGACGGTGGGTGGTGGAAGTCCATGGGGGCAGACTCATGATGGTTGGGTTCATTCGTGTTGGGTCTTAAGCGGTGGCCACTAGTTGAAGGGGTGATGCTTCTTGTGTTTGCAGGCACTGATTCACGGTGTTGCGTGTGGGGTGGCAACCAAGTGGAAGAGCTTTTGTAGTGGGTCTATCCCACGATAGTGCAGCAACAAGGTGGTTTTCGCTACCTACTATGTGTGGGGTGACTACTAGTGTGGACTGGAGGGCAGTTGGTGCACGTAGGAGCAGTGTTGTGGGGGTTTCTCAGCATGTCGTGACTTGAGGAAAAGAAAGCTCTCCGAGGAGAAACCATGGAACTGTTGGTTTGCCATGCGTTGTGGTAAGAAATTGAGCAACTAAATTGGTTTTTAATGGGTTTTAGTAGGGTTGGAGCATGTTACTATATTGTTGGTTACTTGTTGGACGTGGAGTTGTGGAGGAGAAAACAATGGGGAGGAGAAAACTATCGAGCAGGTATGGGGTGATGGTGCCATGTAATGGTGGTTTAAAATGGTTCCATGGTACTACGGCTAGAATTAAAGTCTGTTTGGAATTGCGTTTGGAAACTTAAAAAGTACTTTTAAGCAGTTAAAAATATTTTTAAAAAAATGACATATTTGATAATTTTATAAAAAATACTTTAGTCAGTTAAAAAAATTAAAAATTAGCTTTTTCAAATAGTACCAAATTGGAACTTTTATCAAAAAGCTCTAGCGAATAAATGTATATTTTGAAAAAATTACTGTAACTAACTTTAAAAATATTTTAGATACATATTTACCAAATAATAAATAACTTTTGAAATATAGTGCTTATTATTTAAGTTATAAGTTATAAATTTTAAAACTATAAGTTATATTTCCTATCATAATTCCAATTTAGTGATTTGTCGTGATAGCCAACAATGTTGTAACTGTTTGAAGAGAGAGATTTAATTTTCATGTGCGCCAAGTGTATATAATATATATATATATATATTTATATATAAATACTATTTGTCTCTACTTGGGATCCCTATTAAGGATCCCAATTTTCATTTTATTTTATTTTTTATTTTTTTTGTACATGGTTTTTAAATAAGTATTTTTATATTTTTTACATTATTTTTTTAACATCTTAAAATATTTTTAAAAAATATAAAAAAATCACAACATTATTTAAAAATACTTACTTAAAAATCATTTAAGAAAATTAAATAAAATAAATAAAAGAAAATCGAGATCTTTAGTAGGAATTTCAAATAGGGACAAGTAGCATTACCTATATATATATATATATATATATATATTATATGTGTATGTACACACACAAATAAGTAGATTGCTAGAAAGCTAGAGAAGGAAGAGGAAGAATGTATTGTGCATGGAGCGGAGTCTAAATGGCATTAGTAACGGTTTTGGGCTCAAGTAATTGGGTCTTATATTAGTCTCTACACTCATGTATATAGGCTAAGCCCAATTTTATGGTTAGATCATTATCAATTCCAAATGTGATTTCTAATTCTAAAATAGGTTAAACTTGTCCAATTAGTAATTGTGGATTTTAACAAAAATCAAGAATCCAAAACCAAGGGGCAAACTTAGCCCATAATTGTTAAACGACTTTAACCTCATTATCAAGCCTAATATAGAACTCTTATTCTACTATAATAAAATTAGGGCCGTGGCCTAATAAAAAACCTCAAATGGCTTTCCATAAATATCAACCTAAATAAAGTAATAGTTCACGGGCTTGGACTTGGGCTTGAACCTGGGCTTGTTACTTGGACTGGGTGTTACAAGTACCCGATAATTACCCTAGGCGCATTGTAGGGGCCTTTGAATAGGCTTCAAGAAGGCTTGCCATTGGAGCATTGGAGAGTTACGTGAATGGAAATGAAGTTGAAAGCTCAAGATGTGTTGCCTTTGGAGTTTGGAGGGCTCGAGTAACCAAATGGGTCTTTCAGGCTGGCCTGATGAGACTTACCCTTGGTATATACCCAAGTGATTATAGGGCTTTTTCGAGTTACACAAACGTATGATTTCATTTAATCCATGAAATTTACTTTACAATAAAAATAATTTTATAATTTAACAAACCACATTAGTTTATAAGATTGTATTTGTATAATTTCTTTATAATTAGAATATTTCTCTTATAATTAATTGGTATGTCCAATAGAGGGGAGGACTTGCTAGTGGTAGCTCCAAAGTTATGACCAAAGGAAAATTGTCACTTTATAAAATGCAACTTGAACCCAACGACGAGATATTTGAAACCATAACCTAACTTTAGCCCTAACAAGTAGCGTAGTCGTACTCAATTACTACATAGTGGTAATGTTTATAACTCTCATCTCCATTGCTTTGTGCCCAAATGGACCTAAACTAATGAACTCTCATCCACTATATCACTTGAAAGTGTTAAGAATATAATATAAATAATTATATTTAACATTTTTTATAAACTTAAATTTTTGGAAAAAGTGAGGATTTTGAGAACTGTTGCAAATACACAAAAATATTACAAATTGGCGTGACATAAGTGCCACATCATTTTTTATTTATTTTTTAAGAAAGTGAACAATCGATCCTTCCTTATCTTGTGTCCATCCTATTTACAGCTTTCACTCTTTCCAAATAAATAAAAAATAAATGGATTAGAATGATTATGAGGTATACATCTATGGTTATCTATTCTATATTAATTAATGGTGCTCCACAAGAAAAAAATCTACCCATCTAGGGGAATCAGATAAGGAGATCCTATGTCTCCCTATCTATTCTTCTTTATGGGTGAAGTGCTCAGCTCCATGTCAAATCAAGTAGAGAGGAGGAGAGATGCATGATTATCCAATAAATAGAGGGATGTTGTCTATAAATTATTTACTAGTTGCAGACGATAACATATTATTTTTTAGAGCAAATGCAAGAGAATGGGCTGCCATATACTAAATTTTGAATGTGGTTGAATCGGCATTAGGCCAAAAATTGAAAAGAACATATACTTCCATCTACTTTAGTGCTAATACCAAGAGAGAAACAAAAGAATATATATTGAGCTTAGCAGGAACCAGAGTAGCTTCTTCTTATAAGAGTTATTTAGGACTTCCAGCACTTGTTGGTAGATCAAAACAGCTAGTTTTCAAAGGTATCCTTGATAAATTAGAGGGAGAATTAAAAATTGGAAGACTAAATTTCTTTCTCAGGATGGTAAGGAGATCCTACTAAAAGTCGTGGTGCAAGCAATCCCTAATTATTGTATAGGGGTTTTCAAACTATCAAATACATTGATTAAATGTATGAATGGTCTGATGAATCAATTTTGGTAGAATCATATGCACAAAGAGAGCAAGACTCACTAGGTGGTTTGGAGTCACGCTAGTAAAGCTAAATCCATGGGTGGCTTGGGTTTTAGGGAATTTGAGAATTTCAACTTAGCATTATTAGCCAACCAGTGTTGGAGAATTATTCAATTCCCTAACTCACTTGCAGCAAGAGTTTTAAAGCAAAAATATTTCCCTAAATTGGATTGGTCTAAAGCTAAGATGGGGGTTAGACCATCCATGATCTGGAGAAGTTTAATGGTAGTAAGAGGACTCGTTGATAAGAGTACTAGATGGAGAGTAGGCAATGGGCAAGAGATCAAGATGCCAATGGCTGCCAAGACTTACCAGTTTCAAGACCTAAACTCTTAGGAGAATCTATGATGTGGAAGCCAAGGTTTCGGATCTAATGGTAGGGACTACAAAGTAGTGGAACAATGAGTTATTAGAGGCTGTTTTTGACGTCGAAGAAGCAAAGCTAATTAGCAAAATTCCTATAATCATCCATGGGGAAACAGATAGACTCATATGGAAGGAATCAAAGGATGGAAATTTTTTAATGAAAACGGCTTACCACATGTAACAAGAGAAGTCACAATAGGAAAAAGGGCAACCATCCTTCTCAAACCAGGACAACCACGAGTGGGTTGAAATGTGGAAACTAAACATCCCAAATGCGACTAAGGTGTTTATTTGGAGGGCATGTTTGGAATCTCTCCCAACTAATTTGAATTTATATAGAAGGAGAAACTCTGAGTCACCCATATGCCCGATTTGTCAAAAAGTGGAGGAAACAACAACCTATGCTTTATGGAATTGTGATTCGGCAAAAGATGTTTGGTGCCAAGGTCCAAGGGTATTTCAAAAAAGACATGAAGGGGCTGACACCATTATAGAGCTATATAACCTGCTTAACCAGGTAAGTGATCAAAAACAAATGGAGACATTCACCATGATTTTCCGGACAATTTAGCAAATCTTTACACATCCAACACAAGTAATGTCTAGAGCTGTTTCTTCTTTGCAAGAATTCCTAGAGGCACATATGGGTACAAATTTCTCCACCAGAGAAAGACAACCATCTTAGCAGTTGTGGAGTCCTCCTCACGGTTACATAAAGATAAATTGGGATGCGGCCCTCAACTTCTCAAGCAGCAGGATAGAGATTGGTTTGATTGCTAGAGACCATAATGGAGCAACTATCCATTCCAAGCAAGTGTCAAAGTTTGGCTTCATGGATCCCTTGTTAGTAGAGGCGATTGAAGGACTAGAAGCAACCTTTCTGGCTAAAGACCTGGAGTTGAATCTGGTCATTTTCGAAGGCGATAACCAAGAGGTAGTAAAAGGCATTAACCAAGAAAATGGTAGATGGGATAGTGTGGGACTAATTATTAATGATATAAAAAGAATTCTGTCCAGCATTGATCAGTGGACGGTTTCATTTATTAGGAGTGGAAATCACTCGACTTATTGTCTAGCAAGACAAGCTTGTTTGCTAGCTAAGGTATAAGTTCTTGTAACCTCTTATTCTTCTGTTTATAATGAAGCTCATTTTCTTCAAAAAAGAGAAAGCCCAACAAGAAAGTTCAACATTCCTATTATTCACTTCTCCTCTATCCTCCCCTAACCTTTTATTGATAAATCCTACCCAAACTTTAACATTATTAATGTAAAAACTTTAAACTTCCTTACCATTCTCATGTTAACCAAACAAATTGTATACTAAAGCGAAAAATGCTAACAAGTATTTTATTTTTATTTTTTAATGAGATTCTTTGTTAAACAAGTAGGGAAGAACAAATCCAACATTTTCCCCTCAAGCTCCTAACAAACATTAAGTCTTCCATTAAATGAGTATAAACCTAGACCCCCAAAATATCAGGGAAAATAAATCAAAACCCCAACTAGAATATGCCTTTAGAGCATGTATCAAAACGATTAGTAGTTATAGATGAAGACAAAACTTTTCCAAATAGATAATACGTTAAGAAAGCTACTAACCCATATGAGCACAAAATATTAGGTGAATCAGGTTATCGGTGGTGGTTTGTTGGCAATAGGTTCATGTGGATGACGATGATGATGACGGGTTGTGGTTGTGGGTTGGAAGAGAGAGGGAGGAGGGAGATGGGAAGGGAGAGCATTAGGGGGAAGAGGGAAAGTGTGAAGGGGGGGGGGCATTTTCAAAATAACAAAAATTAAAAATAAATAAATGAATGACTTGATCCGTTAGTGTGTGAGATTTTTTATGGAATCTATTTGTATTTATAGTATTTTTCGATGATTTTATATGATATCTGACCAAAGGTCTCAAGTCTGAATCCTGGCACTAAACTCTATTCTATTAAATTAAATATTGAACATGTTCAACCACTTATTAAATGAGAGTCTAGCCCCATGTGTGAGAGAGTGTTATAATATAAAATAAATAATAAAATGTATATGTTCCCATCAATTTGAACTTTTGAGACAAGTGACGATTTTACATGGTATCATAATAGAGGTATTGAGTTCGAACTTTGACTATATACTTTATCTCATTTGATTAAAGTTTAGTGATAAACTTACATCCTATTTATTACTATTTTACCACCTATATTGTTTTTTTTTGTATTTTATTTTAAGTATTTTTTAACATCTTTAATCATTAAAAAAATATTAAAAATATATAATTTTACTAGCATTCACTTCCTTATCCATTAAGTAAAAGAAAATTATTTTAAAATTATAAAATTAAAAGAAGTAGTAGAAGGGTGGTAAAAAGAATGTAAGTCTATCATTATTCTTGATTAAATAGCATAGCAACTGGAACCATTGACGAGTCATCGGTAAGGGGTCGACATTGGCAGTGGTAGCATGTGTAAGTCACGTGCCACTTTTGGAGAGAGGCCACGCGTGGCGGCATGGGGCTTCTAGAGATGAGGCGGCGCTAGGGTCTCACTCGTGGCATAGGCCTTGTGTGAAGCAGACACGTTGCTTGTATGGGCATATTTATACCACGTCTGTGAAGATTGGGGCATGGGGAAGTCATTGGTGGGATGCGTATTGGCCATAAGTCGTCGTAAAGTAGCATATCGGCTATGGTTGGTGCTACCAGAAAGAAAAAAAGAAAAGTAACAAGAAAAGACAACGAAAAGTGGGAAAAGAGAGACCTTTGGCTAGCAAGGGAGGGAGGGAGGTGGGTGGAGCCGAAGCTCCAACCCTCCTCCCCCAGTGAACAAAGGCAAAATTTGGAGACGACGATTAGAATGCAAAGAGAAAAAAGAGGGAGAAAGAAAAGAGTAAAGAGGAATCACCTATCAATTTAAATGTTCATAAGCATTTATTCCTTTTCACTGCACTTGCAATTAATGGTGATGATTAAAAATATAGTAAAAATAATTAAATATATATTTTTTATTAGTTTTAGAATAAGTGATGCTTTTATATGGTATCAAAATAAAAGTCTTGAGTTTAAGCTTTGATTTTAAACTGTACAATCGCTATTTTATCCCACGTGTTAAGCTCGCTGATTAAAGAGAGTTTAACCATACATATTAGTTATGAAAAGGGATTAAAAATATAACATAAATAATTAAGTTTATCTTTTCTTATCAACTTAAAATTTACTTTTTTGGAATTTGTATTTTTAAGAAAGACTGTCATTATTCATTAATCAGAAAAACTTACATCCATAACTAGATAGATTTTGGGATGCTATATCAAATATGACATCATAAATTAAAATAATTCATTTGGAACTTGCACTATTTCTTTTTGTAACTGGTCCGATATTCACTATTACTGATACTCGTTGGGATTTTTGCAAAATCATCACTTCCCTCCGAATGGTATTTGACTTGTGAATCTACTTGTGTCTCGTGTGTCTCTTGGGAGTTTCTAGAAAGCTATATAACTATAGTTTTATATTTTGAAGAAAGCAAAATAAATAGAGCAAAAGAAATCTTGACAAACAATATTAATGAATGAAGGAAGGAGAGGGATCAGCAGGAGGAGGAATCAGTTAGTGTTTTTTCTAAGACAAATAAATCCAGAATTTGTATAGTTAAAAGCGTGGCCGGGGGGATTTATAGGAGGATAGACAAAGACGTTGTTAATAAGTAATATGAAAATATTCTAGTCACAAAGTTATTTCATAAAGTTACTACACACAAATAATATCACAATCTGATGTGATTTGATGTGATTTATTAGATTATAAATTATTTTTAATATAAAATAAATCTAATGTACACTACATAGGATAAATCAGATCAGAGAGTACAAATCTGCATAGGATTGTTTCCATTTCTTGAGAGGACTAAGCTGCAGGGCATTGCCAAAGATCATGAATAACTGACTCGGCCTCATTGACTGCTTTCCAATTAAAAATAAAGTTATTGTGAGTTATGAATTGAATATTGATAGAGGAACAGAGGACATGGTAAATCTGGCTATACTCTGTTTTCTTCCCACCCTTTTCTGAAATCACCATGCTGCAACTCTATCAAAGCCATCTTAACTCTTTGAAAATATGCTGGAAACTTCCTGTGAGATGAACATCATTGATTTCAAAAAATCTCAAATTCTTCATCTTTGAAAATGCTTCAGTTTTCAAATGTGTATCTTCATGTGCCGGCAAATTTAAAATGATACCCTACTCGCTAGTGATTGCTGATGTTTTCGATTCAATCCTATATATCTAACTAGCTAAAACATGACCAGGTTGAATACATAAGTTATTAGAATGTTTAGTCAAGCCCACGAATTCAAAAGAGATTAATACAAAGTTAAAAATTAGCTAGTTTAATAGTATTTATAACAAATAAATACGTGAGTGTTAAGAATAGAAAATAAATAATTAAATCTACCTACTAGTTTAACCAATTTAAAATTTTAAAACAAGCTGTGACGATTTCACATTTGACTAACAGGAATTTAGTCTTCCAAGAACATCTTTGCAGTGTTTGCATACCCCTTTATCTTATTTTCAATTTTTTTTCTCCTTTTTGGGTAATTGTCTTTAATGTGTTTAATTGCTTTATTTTTTTATGCTGTGGCTCGGCTAGACTTAAAGGTGTTGTTTGTTTGTTTGCTTTCTTAATTATCACGGCTTCACTTATTTGGAATTTTCTTCCTTTCTTATGACTACTTTCCTATGTATGTCTTTTTAGGATCGTTAATGATTTATTTTAGTAATGTTAGATACAATCTTAGCAAGAGCAATATTATTTAACATCTATAACAGAAATATATTTTCGCTCTAATTAGAAACTCAAGTACACTCGGCCTAGAGTTCATGCATGATAATTCCTTTTATTAATCTTCCATTTTTTTATAGTACTACTTAATTTGTGTCCGTGTTATCAAAATTAGTAGTACGTAGTTATTTGACCCACTTTTAGCATTGCCTTACTAATCTTGGTTCAGTAACTCCTTAGGTGATTTTTTAGATGGATAAGAGTTGGATACAAATCACTGATAGATTTGGATCTAGGGAATATGCTAAAGGAGTTAAAGAGTTCCTTACTTTGGCCCGATCTCATGCTACAAGTGGGGTAATCCATTGCCCATGTGTCCGATGTTTAAATAATTACTTCCTACCACTAAACCAGGTAGAAAGACACTTATTCATCAAAGGTATTGACAAGAATTACACGATGTGGATTTTTCATAACGAGGAAGATGATTTAAACATAAGTGATGATGATGATGATTTACATGATCCTGACCAAGAGAATGACTTCATTGATGACGTTGATGTTTTGTTGCGAGATATTCGGGCTAGAGAATTTCCTGATGTTCCCATAACCAAGTCATTCCATCCCGAGGATTCACCATCAGTCAATACTAATTCATCTCACATTTTCGATCAACTGTTGGCTGATTCCCAGCGTCCTCTTTATGAAGATTGTACAAAGTACTCTAAACTATCATTCACAGTCAAGCTTCTGCACATTAAAACACTTGGTGGTTGGAGTGTAAAGTCTTTTGACATGCTTTTGCATTTGCTAAAGTCAGCTTTTCCTAATGCCCTTTTGCCAAACTCATATCAAGAGTCACGTAACTTGGAAAAAGGTCTGGGCTTGACTTACACCAAGATACATATTTGTCCAAATGAGTGCATACTTTATTGGAGAGAAAATTTAGATAAAGATGAGTGCCCAAAATGTAAACTCTCAAGGTGGAAATTTAGAGACACTAAGAAGAGGCGAATTCCTCAAAAGGTTCTATGACATTTTCCATTGAAGCCAAGGTTGCAGAGATTGTTTATGTCACAAAAAATAGCAACAGACATGCGGTGGCATAAGGATCAGCGCGTCATTCAACATGGTATTCTAAGTCATCCTGCTGATTCTAAGGTGTGGACAATATTTGATCAAGAGCATGCTTGGTTTGCGGAAGATCCAAGAAATGTCAGGCTTGGCTTAGCTAGCGATGGCTTAACGTGCAAAAAGGTTTGAAAAAGCTACTTCAGATTATAAGGGTCAACTTGATGACTTACAAGAAAATGTCATGCTACTATTGGAGAGACAAGCCAAATACGACGAGTTTATGAAGAGATATGAGTTAGAGAAGCAAACCTAGGGATAGTCTCATAAAGAGACCCATAGACCTACATAGTTAGTTACTCATTTTGGTAAGGAGATTAAGGTTAAAGTAAATATTGTTCTTATCGCATTTTCCTACTATTGTGGCTATTAATGTTGCCTATTTTGTCTTTAAATTTTGTAGATGCAAAACTTGATAAAGATGAATTGAAGAACGTTGGTTGGATTTTGTCCAACTTTTCAACTGATATTTCTGAATAAATGGTCAGTTTCTTGTTACTCTCTATCTTTCTGGTGAATTCATTTCCTTTTTTTTTTTGGATTGGTTCTGAGCAAATAGCTAGTACTTGTACCGTGCATGGATAGCTTTTTAGTATAGTAATATGCATTTTATGTGATGCAATTTAAAGCTAAATCCCAATGGTGGCTCTACGGCTATAGAGCCACCCTATATCAAAAATTACCCTGAATATAGCGCTTTTCAATGTTTTCATTCTGTGCAAAGTAGAAAATGAAAAAATGCAGTTCCTCCTATTTGGTCTTTTTTTTATTATTATTAAATACTATTCGTCCATCTACATATACAAAGTACTACTTTTTCCTAATATCAATATCTGAACCCATGCAATGAAAGGACTCCAGCAAGGAATGACAGTCTTTTGCTTATTTGATCAGTTCGATGCTAATCTTCACTGCCATTGTAATGAATCTAGAGCTTGTTGGTGAATATGTTTGTCCCCAGCTGCCACTACATTAAAACCTGGAAAATAAAGCAATAAGCATGCCGTAAACTAGATTTAAGGAGAAACTTAGCAGTTAATAAGCATACTTTTTGGACATGAATCTGGAGAAGCCTTCCACTCAAGCTGGTTTCCTTTCCAATCAGTTATAACACCCCCGGCACCTTCTATCACGGGTATCAGTGAAAGAAAATCATATGGCTGGGAAAATAGAATTACAAAGTTTATTAGATAGGAACATTATAGCTATCTATATAAGATGATTAGCAAAGCAAAACAAGTCCAAATTATTATAGAAAAAGGTAAAACCCTGGACACATATCTATTTGAAGGTGTATGCTACTATTTCAAATTTCAATAGGCCATTGGGTATTTGGAATTGATGGCTTAAGAGTGAATTATTCAGGTAGACTTTACTCAACCTGTTTAAACGAGTTCTGCATTGGTTTTCTCAAGGTGATTTTGAAACTTATTTTGTGATAGACTATGGTTACAACTCCTAGTTCATACATTTTTCTCGAGAGTCCAGTAAATAAGCATGAGTTTAAGATAGATAGTTGAATTATTTGACCGTAAGTGTTTGTGATTAGAATACTTTCGTCTCCTTTGATTACCTCAATAACATCATCTGCATTGTCATCTTCTTGTTACTTTTCCTCACTTCCATGGGATTTGATATTTCTAAATTAAAACACTTACTCAAAGCATTTGATATGGATATACGCCAAAGAATTAATATTACTGTTGTTAATTCTTGGCCTTATCCAGCTTTAGATTGACCAGAAAGCATAATTTAGCAGATTACGGCCTTTGATTTGGCATCCATTCATGGACCCTTAACTTAAATCTTCTCTCACATTCATTGACCATTCATGGATAGACAAATAATTAATATACGTTATTACATGTTTGATGTTTGAAAGAATCCGCGGCCAATTAAGTCAAGTTCACATTAATAATTACCAATTAGTTTGATGATCCAAAGGTGGCAGCTAGGTAGTTTCTAGCTTCGACTCGTTTTTGCCAGTGGTACATGCACATTTGCCTTAATTTTGAGTATTTGTTTGACGTCTGGAGCTCATAAATTAAGTCTACCATTATGGCCGGCATTTAAAAATTTAGCATGCTCTCTTCACGATCATGATTGGGTTTGGTTTTATTTACCAACTAACATTTTTTATTTTTTACAGCTGACTGATCTTATTTTTTACAAAGATTTGATGAAGAGACTCCAGATTTGCACTGTGCAGCATGTTGAAAGGCTGGACAATGAAACTGCTATCGACTAGTTAGACATACTTGATATGTTGATGATATATGTTGCTTTGTCAGAATTATTTTTCAGACTATATTTCACAGATCATTTGATCTGATAAATAATTGTAATGTTTGATTTTTGTTATAATAAAGGATATTTTGCAAACATTCTATCGCTACCAATTAAAAAACTGATAACTTGTGATGTTATTTTATAAAATTATTTTTTAAAATAGATAAATGTGATAGATTACATAAAATCATATTAATTAAAATACTGTTATTTTATTCTTAATATGCATTTTAAGTCTATTTTATTTGTGACAAACATTTTTTTACATTTGTGGCAATGTTTTTTCACATTTCAGTTTATTAGTTTTTGTGACAACATTTCCGCTAAACTAATCAATGAAATGAATTGGAGCTTTAGCGGCGACAATTGCTCGCCGCAAATGTTAAACAATTGCCACAAAAAGTAATCAACGAAATGAAACGACAATTTGTCGCCGCAAAAAGTTTTTTTTTTTTTTTGGCTATATTAATAGTAGCCGGAAAAGCCATTTCTTGGCTGTCTAACGGTGGCCAAATAATGTCATTTCCGGCGATTTTATACTAGTTGCGGCGAGTTTTGGTCGCCGGAAATAGTCTAATTTCCTGTAGTGGTAGTAGATCAAATAAAGTCAAGTCAATTTATAAAATTATTTGTATAATTTATTTGTATATGTGGCAGTCCTCTAAATAATAATATCCATCTAGACAACTAACGATGAGGGGACTATATATATATATAATATTGAAATTAAATGACATAAGTAGAAGAGACTCATTATTAGTCAAAACTAAAAAACCAAGGAGGAAATTCAGACCCATGAAATATTTTAGAGATATTCATTAAATCCACTTATTCTAAATTAAATTATTATCTTTTTCACCGCCCATACCGAATTACAAAAGTTTAGAATACCATAAGTGATTAATAGTTATATGTTGAGAATATCTAAACCAAAAAATAATATATACCATTATCGGAGGGAAAATATATACCATAAACCATTTTAAGATCTCATTTATTTTAGTTAGGATGGGAAAATATTTACTATTTAATTTAACACATTTTAGGTCAAAGTGGTGATGCAAAGAGTCACTTTTTTTTTTTTTGAAGAAAAAGCTGAAAAGATGGAACTCATGTCACGACTCGGGCGAGAATTCAAGAAAAGTGTCTACTTATTTAATTAATTTAAAAAGGAATCAAGAGAGACATCATAACGACATTCTCGGATTGACCTGCTAAGCTAAACACTAAATCGATGAAATCTAAGCCCAAATTACTTTGGAAAAGGCATTTGCATGACAACATAATGTCTACACTCTACACGGCGTTGATGAGACTAATTTAAAAGAAATAATATCCGCCCTTTTCTCGAGTGCGGTGTTGAAACTATTAGGAATCCTTTCTTATTTATTAAAAGAAATAATATTTATAATTAAAGAGTATAAATTGTCTAAATAAATATGAGATTTATATTAAAAAAATAATTTTTTTTAATAATAGACTCTTTTAACAAAAAAAAGATATTTGACACTTTTACTATTTATGACAATATCTTATGTTACTCTATTTATTATTATTCTTTTTTCTTCTTATTATATATTTTATTGACGTTCTCTCACGACATAATTCCTTTGCACGACTACATGCAATATCATCACATTTCACGCATTACCATGTTTCACAACAGCACTTCAGCAATTATATATTGAGATGACTATTTTTGTAGAATTCCAAAAAATCTTAGAAATGAAAGAAAAGTCATATTTGTAAACCGAATATTATCACCGTATCAACAACGTAAAATTTATATACTTAATTATAATTTTTATTGATTAGTCATATTTAAAAAAAAAAAGATATTTGACACTTTTACTATTTATGACTATATCTTATGTTACTCTATTTATTATTATTCATTTTTCTTCTTGTTATATATTTTATCCGCGTTCTCTCACGACATAATTCCTTTACACGACTACATGCAATACCATCACACATTTCACGCATTACGGAACTGTTTCACAACAGCACTTCTGCAATTATTGAGATGACCATTTTTATAGAATTCCATAAAATCTTATAAATGAAAAGAAAAGTCATATTTGTAAACCGAATATTATCACCACATCAACAACGTAAAATTTATATACTTAATTATAAATTATACTGATTAGTCCCTTCCAGTATCCATTAAATATTACAAAAAAACAATGGATATATATATGTAACAAATTATTTATGATAAAGATGATTATTTATAATAAAAATAAATTTATTTTAATATAAAATAATTATTTTAACAAGAAATAATTGGTCACAATTAAACAATTTTTTTTTTAAGTAAAATTGAACGAACTCCTTGTTTTTAAATTCATTTCTTTTTTACATGGATAGACATGATGATATGGCCACTGACACCTAATAAATAATTAACTTATACGTGAAAGATTTTTATTAATTAAGCTTGTTTATATGATCATGATTTCCATTACATGTAAATATGTTATAATGCTATATATTCCTGAATTTTCAGGCCATCCAACCTGCATATAATATATGCGACAACCCACATGCATAGCACACGGCCAACTTGAGAAGCTAGCGTTTTATGCAAAGGCCATAATCTACAGTTTTTTTCCTTTCTTTAATGTTCATGTGAACTATACATAAGATGCTCGATCTAATAGCCATCCATCGATCATTCCTTTGTCTTATTTTTAAAATAAGCCAATAAATTATTTCAAACAGAAATTCCATTAAGTTTCAACTTCTTTTTCTTCTCTATATAACAAACACCAAGTACTACAGCCTTGTTCAAAGAATCCACCAGCAAACAATCCCAACACCTTTGCAAAATTGCACCACCATAATTTCCTCCTTTTTGGTGTCTACTTTTTCTTCTCTCTCATACCATGATCAAGAGTAGAGCACGTTCTTTCAACATGATCTTAAGGATGTTGTTTGTTTTGATGTTAATTTTCCTTCCTACTATAGTTTCTGGAGATTGTACCTGTGATGTTGAGGAGACAGAGACCAACAAAAGCGAAGCACTTCGATATAAATTGACTTCGATTGCAGCTATTCTCTTTGCCGGTGCTGTGGGTGTTGGCATCCCACTTTTAGGCAAGAAATTCCCAAGCCTAAGTCCTGAAAATGACATCTTTTTCATGATCAAAGCCTTTGCTGCTGGGGTAATTCTAGCAACCGGGTTCATCCACATATTGCCGGAGGCTTTTGAGAGTCTAACATCACCTTGCCTAAAGGAAAATCCATGGGGAAAATTTCCTTTTGCTGGTTTCGTTGCCATGATGTCTGCTATGGTAACATTAATAGTTGATTCATCCGCAACGGGATTTTATGAAAGGCTGCACTTCAACAAATCTAAGCAGGTGATCCATGGAGATGAAGAGATGGGTAATGAACATGCCGGACACATACATGTTCATACACATGGCACGCATGGCCATGCTCATGGCTCAGCCAACCATTCCGAGGAGACAAATCGGGCTCAACTAATCCGTTTCCGGGTTATATCACAAGTAAGGTCGATTTTAGGTTCATTTTTTTTTATTAGTTTAAGTAATAATTTTATTTGCTTGGTGTTTTCGAACTTAATTTGGTGGGTGTTTTATTAGGTGTTGGAGCTAGGAATTGTGGCTCATTCAGTTATAATTGGAATATCTTTGGGTACTTCGGGCAACCCAGAAACAATAAAACCTCTCATAGCAGCCTTGTCTTTTCATCAGTTTTTTGAGGGCATGGGGCTTGGTGGCTGCATATCTCAGGTACATCACACATCTTTCTGTAGCCTTGGATTCAAGCTGAGTCTCTTTCACTAAAGATAATTAATTATAGTTGTCTTCACAATAGGCACACCATCGTTTCTTTTGTAATATTTTTTTTTAAAAGGACGTACGGTATCGAAAATTTTATTGATTGGTCTCACTTATAGCAAAGTAATATATCGTGGTAATAGTCTGAACACTTTGGCAGATTTAAAATTGACCTTAAAATATAAAAAACCAAAATCTTGAAAGAGATTCTCTCTATACATCCTAAGAAATGAGAGACGACAATCTTTTGTAATAATTAATTCAAATGAAGAAGCCTAGCTACAATATGAAAGTCCTTTAAACAGATCTAACGGGTCAATTCAAACATCCAGTTTGCCAAATTTCATGCTGAAAAATGAGAATCAATTTTGACTTTTAGACCAAAGTGTTGAACTTCGGGGCCATTATTGCACATGCATATTGTCAGCAGACCATATAACATTTGTGTTTATATGTTTTGACTAAAGAATTGCTGTCATTTATTTTGTATGTATCTATACCTTTGAGTTTTTGTTTCTGTCAGGCGCAATTCAAGACTAGATCTGCAGCAATAATGGCAACTTTTTTCTCCCTCACAACCCCAGTTGGGATTGCAATCGGCATAGGAATATCAAGCGTTTACCAGGAGAGTAGCCCTACTGCACTGATAGTTCAAGGGATTTTTGAAGCTGCATCTGCTGGGATTTTAGTTTACATGGCACTGGTTGATCTACTAGCAGCAGATTTCATGAACCCAAGACTGCAAAACAATCAGAGGATTCAATTAGGAGCAAATGTCTCACTTCTGCTTGGAGCTGGTTGTATGTCAGTCTTAGCTAAATGGGCTTGAAGTTTTGAGCACCAATATCCCAATATCGATAATGGTTAATTTGTACTATGCTGGCGTTGAGCATTCTGTTTTCATTTCTCTGTAAAGGGCATTGAATTCTAATCACAAGGTCCACCCAGAAAGAAAAGAGCAAGTGCATACGTACGGCAGCCGTAGAGGAATTTTTTGTGCTTTTAAATTCCGACCATTTACGTTCAAAAAGAACTATATATCCTCGTTCTTGTTGACTATCTCATTTACATCCTTGTCGGCCATCCGATTGAAAAGGAACGCTTTCATTTTTATGATTATCACAAAATAATTAACATCCTCTTTAAATTTAAATTTAACAAAAAAAACAAAGAAAAGATTTTTTTAACCACACGTTTCGCATCACCAACTTTAACATGTAATAGATGAGATAGTGACAGTTTGATGAAACTCTAACGTCTAAATTAGAGAGAAATTGTCTCTATATATGTACATGAATTAATGATAAATATGTTATCTTTAGGTATTATTTACAGGAGAATAAGAGTCTTGCTAACTACTAATTCTAGAGTCTATCTTGTATAACCCTTGAATAAGTTAATAGGATAGCTTTCCTGATCAGTCAGAGACGTTATTTATTATTTATATTATCCAATATGTGCCTATAAGTCTTTGGGCCGACAAATCAGGTCCAATCTTTGTGGCCTCTACCTTAGGCCCTCCAACATATGGGTTTATTCTTCTGTAAACCTAAATATTCTTTCCAGTTACCCGAATATATTTTTGTGCTTGCATATGAAAAATTCATCAATTCATATTGTCACTCCACCCTTCTAATTTGGGGCAGATGGATGACCTGTGGGATCATTACTTTTTTTTTTTTAATCCCGAAGAGGGTCTATGCTAACTACGGTGCTTTTTGAAAGATTCAACTTCCCGTTATGTCAAAGACGTGGCCCACGTCATTCGTAAATGTTAAAGCGCTCTCATTCATTATATTTTTTTATTATAAAAAGACAACAAACGGCGTTGTCTCCCTTTTGTCTTCCCAAGAATCCTTTCATCATTTCTTCCTTTTCTCCTCTTTGCTTATTTCATCTTCTAATGATCATTTCATCTTCTCATTTCTTTTACTTATGAACTTTCTCTTTAGTTTTCAAGAAATACTCGCCACCGTTCACCATTTCGATCTTATTTCTTTCAGTTCACACAATAATAGTTCAGTGTGGCTCTTCCCATGTTCCTAGTCGAGCTTCTACCCAGGCCCCATCAAGGGTTTCCTCCTATTCTGCGCCCGAGTCGACTGATGGTTAACCGTTACCTTTCTTTGAGGAGTTCACATGAAACTTCATACTCGTTGACTGAGCCTTGACAAAGATGAGGACCTTGTATCACATCCCTTATATCGTGATTCTCACTCTTTCTTTGGAGGGTGCTGTCGATGATAAAGGTTTTTTGGGGAGGGTTGCTCTCCCAATTTGTGCCTTAGTGCACGGTTTGCACCTTTAATTCATCTGTCTCGTTTGCGTGTGCTTGATTTCCTTCGATTGACTCTTGTTCAACTTAATTCATGCGCTTAGCATGTGATTTTGTGTTCATGTGTGGCGTTCCATATGATTATGAAACATCTGGGGGAGATGTACCTAGATCTGACTGCTTGAGAATTCTAGTCATTTCCTTTACTTATAAACTTTCTCTTCAATTTTTAAGAAATACTTGCCACCATTCACCATTTCGATCTCATTTCTTCCAATTCACACAATAATGGCTCAACATGGCTCTTCCCTTGTTCCTAGTCGAGCTTTTACCCAGGCCCCATCAGGGGTTTCCTCCCATTTTGCACCCAAGTCGTCTAATGGTCAACCGTTACCTTTCTTTGAGGAGCTCACGTGGAACTTCACACTCATCGACTGAGCCCTGACGAAGATGAGGACCTTGTATCGCATCCCTTATATCGTGGTTCTCACTATTCCTTCGGATGGCACTGTCGACGAGGAAGGATTTTTGGGGAGGATTGCTCTCCCAATTTGTGTTCTAGTGCACGGTTTGCACCCTCCATTCATCTGTCTTGTTCGCGATATGCTTGATTTCCTTCGATTGACTCTTGTCCAACTTCATTCACGCGCTTAGCGTGTGCTTTTGTATTCATGTGTGGTGATCCATATGATTATGGAACTTCTGTGGGAGATGTACCCAGATCTGACAGCTTGAGAATTCTAGTCATTCTATTATGTGAAGGGACTACTAGGTAATATCTATAGCTTTCATATTCCCCCCAACAGACTAGACTTAATGAGTGACCACATTTCAAGTTTCCTTCTTTCCTTTCACCAGCTTTGACTTCCAGCTGCGGCTAGTTTGCGGTTGACATGTATGACGCATTCTTTATGGGTGTTGCTGAGGTTACGGCATCTGAAGCTGTGATTCCTACTACTGGCAGCGCCCAGAGTTATGTCATGGACTCTTTTTCCACAAGGAGCAAACTTGATGATTGTGGGGACCAAGGCTCCAGTCTAAGTTCCCTATCTACAATTGTCTTGGGAGGTGAGACTCCACCTAAAAACTATGAAAGAGTTTTTGTTTCTTCCCTTTCCCTTTCCTCTTTCAGTAGTGGCGTGTCCTTAACTCCTAGGGAGGAAGGTGATTCATCCAGGAAAGATATAGTGGAAGGGGAAGAAATAGGTGATGGAGATGGAGATGGAGATGGGGGAGATGGTGGCCTCGTCGGTAGTTTGGAGTTTGAAGCCTTGTAGACCAGGGTGCATTTGTGCCTGAGGTAGAAGTTCTAGCCACATCTAATATGCCTTTCATGCATTCTTTGGGGAGAGCTTATACGGAGGGACAACAAGCCATGACAGGAGGGGTTGATAGGCCTTTCTACTTGCATTCTCATGCTTAGGATGGAATAATGGTAGAAATGTCTTAATGCTTGAAAAACTTTATCTTTAGTGTGAGATTATTGGCTTGATTGTACCTCCTTACATGTATGGGTCATATCTTATTGATCCATTGTGCTTTATAGGGTGTGGATGACTTGGCAGCTTAGATCGTGGATGATCGTACCCACTTGGAGTCAGAGGGACGTACCAAACGAATGTTTGGATTCCTTGCCAAGAAGGAAATGAGTCGATTGCTAACTGAGAAAACTGAAGTGGAGCCTTACTTAGAGTAGGTTGGTGGAAAAATTGATATCCACTGGGAACCCGGTGAATTCGGTGATGAAATCTACCAAAGATTGCACCTTCAATGCGCTTCTAGGCATGTAATCAATGTCAAGTTCACTTAGTTTCATTGACCATGCGATCAATCTTCCCTGAATATGCGATCAATTTTCCCGAACTATCTAGTTTTTGCAATATCCTCCCAAGGGGGCATTCTATTAGTACTTTCATAAGGTGAGCTTGGAAATATGGCCACAATCTTCTGGAAGCTATCACTAATGTGAATGCCAACATTCCCATTTGTGGATATCTAGTCTTGATGCCTTCTAATGCATGACTCGTCTATTACATTGGCATTTGTGTTGTTTCACCTTCCTTAACTAGGATTGCGAAGACGTCTTGTAAGGATACCGTCAAGTATACATATAAGTTGTCCCCTTGGTTGGGCTGCTTTTAACAAAAGTGGGTTAGATAAATAGTGCTTTAGTTCCTAGAAGGCTCGATAGCATTCTTCTTTCTATCGGTATATCTTTCATAGAACCTTGAAAAGGGAAGACATTTATCTGTGGATCTTAACACAAGCCTATTTAAGGCTACCACTCTACCTGCCAATTGTTGGGCATCATTGATTCTCTAAGGCGGCTTCATATTCAAAATGACGTTAATATTTTAAGCATTTTTCTTGATGCCTCTTTCAGAGATAATGAAGCCCTAAAATTTTCCTGAATCTACCCTAAAACACACTTCGCTTGGTTTAATTTCATCTCATACTTACGAAGCATAGCAAAGGATTCTCTTAGGTCTACTAGTTGTTGGACAAGTCCCTTACTTTTCATCAACAAGTTGTCGATGTATACCTCCATGGTCTTTCCGATTTACAATTTAAATATTTGATTACCATCTCTTGGAAAGTTGTTCAGGTGTTCTTTAACCCAGAAGACATCACTGGTAGCATTAAAGACCTCTATCAATGATAAATGTCGTCTTCTCTTCACCTAACTAGTTTATGTGGATATGATTGTATCCTAAATATGCATTCATAAAATTCAGCACTCGATGTCTCGCTGTGGCGTCCATGAGAAGATTGATATGTTGCAAAGGAAAGTAGTCTTTGGGGGTAAGCTTTATTTAGGTATGTGAAATATATGCACATCCTTTTTTTCCCAGTAGCTTTCTTGACTAACACTACATTGAAGAGCCACTTTGAGTAGTATGTCTCTCTTATAAACCTTGCAGTCAGGAGGCGGTCTATCTCTTCAGTTTTGGATGTGCACTTCTCCATACTAAAGGTTCTTCTTTATTGGCATATCTTCATAGTTGTTGAATCAACATATAGCATGTGCTCTATGATGGTATTTTCAATTTTTGGCATATCTTCATGACTCTAGGCAGACAAGACATGCATTTCTACTTAATTAGCAATAATTTTTAACGCCTTCTATATTCGGGGGAAGCCTTGTTCTAGCCCTTGTCGTGGCGTTCGACTGATTTGGGTGTAGGGATACTATCTCTAGGGGCTCATTTACCTCTGCATGCATCATATTGTTCTCATCCATTTCTTCCACGTCTTGATTGGCTACAATTAATGGTAGGGGTGGCAGCTTCCCTTCCAAACTTTCCACGACATGTCATTTGGTGCCTCTGCTTTCAAATCCTGTACATAGCATTGTCGTGCTAAGATTTGCACTTCTCGAATCTCGTTGACGCCTGTCTCTATTGGGAATTCCATTTTTAGGTGGTAGTTAGAAGTGACAATCTTCAAATCATTCAAAATAAGTGTACCAATATGCGATTGTAGTAGGCGGGGCTTTAACTACCTAGCAGTCTATCAATTTCGAAATCATGTGTGCCTCTTGGCCAATCGTGACAGGTAGTGTGATGGCGCCCATTATTTGAACAACCTCACCAGAGAATCCCTTTAGGGAGGTAGGTGACAGGTATAGCCTATTGGGGATAATGCCCATTTTGGTGAAGGCATCCTAGAATCATATGCCAACTGAGCTCCCATTATCAATTAGGATCTGCCTGGTTGTGTAGTTTGTGATTAACATGGTGACTACTAAGGCGTCATCATAGGGTACAAGACCCTTTGACAGTCTTCGCCTCCAAAAGAGATGGTACGTGTGGTACCTTGCTTTGCGTGTTTGAACCTTTCTAATGGATTTCGTCACGCCGTCGTCAGTAAACCCTCATTCTATGGTATGGATCTTTTCTAAGGAGCTTGGTCTTGGTCGTGAGGTGGGGTACATCATGTCTCCACTCTCTTTATTATCTATGCCTTTTTTGGCTTTTGCTCAATGTAGGCTCACTCCCCCAGCCTTCTTCTCTCCTCAGTTTAACTTGCTCGATTAACAATCTCTCGACTTCCCCGCTTCCAGCCAATCTAGCTACTCTTTTCTTCAAGGTTAAGTACTCTTTTGTCTAATGGATATCTGACTAGTAATACTTGTAATAGCGTGACCCCTTGTGGATGACGTGCTTCTTTCCTTATAGTTTTTGCATGTTCTTGAGCACTTAGATTATTGTGTATGAGGCAAGGCCTTTGGTCTCACTAAGTATAGTATCTTTCTTGCCGCCCATCTTGATGGCTTGGCCCAACATTCTTCTTGTCTCTCGCACTATTTGATTTCTTGGTTTCCAACTTTACCTCTTGCTTCCTTGGTTTTATGAGGACTTGTAACGTATCCTCCATGTTATCACAATCATCAGCTCTGTCTATGAGTTCCCTCAAATTCAGGGGTTTTTCAATTTCATCCCAATAGGGTGGCTACTATGATTTTTTCATCTTGATCATCCGTGCTTAGTTTCATCTTGTTGAATGGGGTCAGATATACTTTCAGACTTTTTTCTTCCCTTTACCTAATGGTGAGAAGATAAGTGATGGGCCGTCGACGTCTCTTACTCATCATGAGTTGTGTTAAGTATTGCTTGGCTAAGTCTTCAAAATTGTTAATAGATCCTGGTCATAAAGGCCCAAACCAGGCCCATGCTATTCCTTTAATGTTAATGAGAAAGCATGGCAAGCTACCTCTCCTGTAAAGTCGTGGAGAGTCATGTATATTTTTTTTTATAATTTTACAGGTGATCCATAGGGTCTTGGAATCTGTCATACATGTCGATCTGGGAAATTTTAAATTTAGACAAGAGTGGTACTGCCATCCCTTCCTCGTTTGTAAGGAAGATCAGTTCGATTCAGTAGCTATTCTACTAAGGAAGATCTTCCTATTTTTCTTGCCAGCTCTTCATATAATTTATTCTTTTCTAACTCCTTTGTGTTCATGCCTCTTGCATTATGGAGAATATTTATGATATACAGATGGTCTAATGCGAATTAGAGATGCTGCATGAAGAATAGCATGTCCTCAAGCAGAAACAGGTAGTCTTGATTTCATAAGTAAAGGTCTAGCGATTAGCTGAAACTTTTTGATCAAAGATTCAGCTAAACTGTTTTGTGTGTGTGTATGGGCAACATGATGTTCAACATCTATTTCTATTGACATGCAATAATCATCAAAAGTTTGAGATGAAAATTCACGTGCATTATCCAATAGAATGGTCTTAATTGGATACTCAAGGAATTGTGCTCAAAGTTTGATTATCTGAGCAAGAAGTCTAACAAATGCAACATTTCTAGTGGAAAGTAGACAAACATGTGACCATCGACTAGATGCATCAATCAAAACCATAAAATATTTAAATGGTCCACTTGATGGATGAATAGGCCCACATATAACTCCTTGAATCCTTTGTTTAAAGGATGGAAATTTAATAATGACTTTTGAGGGAGATGGTCTGATAATCAACTTACCTTGAGAATATGCAGAGTACGGAGATTCATTGGGTAGAAATATCTTTTGATTATTTAAGGGATGTCCATACAAATTTTCAATAATAGTCTCATCATTATCGATTCCGGATGTCCAAGGCGATCATGCCAAGTCATAAATACTTCAGGGTCAATGCACTTCTGGTGCATTAGCACATATGATTCAATTGTTCTCATCTTTGTATAATACAATCCAGAATATAGAGCAGATTCATCTTTTAGCCCGATATTGTTTTAGTAATAAGAAGATACTCTTTACTGCTTTTATTGGTTGTTTCAATATGATAATCATTACGACGTATATCTTTGAAACTCAATAAATTTCTTCTGGATTGTGAAGAGAATAGAGTATCATCAATACAAAATTTGGTGCCATTAGGCAATACAATATAAGCTCTTCCAAAGCCCTCAATTAAATCTGATGAACCTGATATGGTATGGACATAGGCTTTACTTAGTATTAGATTTTGAAAATATTTTTTTTCTTTGAGAATTGTGTGAGTTGTAGCACTGTCAGCCAGACATATATCTTTATCATTTAAATTAGAGATAAAAAACTCATCAATGTGATTCACAATTCTACAAAATATACAAAACTTTGATTACAGATAATAGAAAGAAAATACATTAATTGAGTGGAATACTTCCATCTCCAATTAAGTCGTCAATACTACCTTCAGGATAATTAAAGAAATCAAAGACATCAAGATGAGTAATATATACATCTACTAAATTTAATAAATCATCTGATGGTTCTACTAAATTTGTTTCATACATTTTATTCTTTCATTTAATAGAAACTTGATATAAATAAGTTAAGTGATTGGCCGTACGACAAGTATGTGACCAATTTTTAGTTATTCCTTATCTATGACACACCTCTTCACTTTTTTTTGAAGAATAATTATCGGGATTTTTACTCCTTTCTGAATTGTACCACTTCTAGTAATACGGTATATTATTATCCATTTTAATGTTGTCACTTCTAGGACCAACATTTCTATAATTTCTCTTATCACGTCCATGCCCCCGATTTCTTCTAAAGGATGTACCATTTACTTCTGGGAATTATGCAAACCTATTACCATTCACTTCAGGGAATGATAATGAGCCAGTAGGGCGTAATTGGTAGTTTGCTAATAAGAGTTTATTGTTTTGCTCAGCTACTAGAAGACATGATATAAGTTCAGAATATTTCTTGAATTTTCTCTCTCGATACTGCTGCTGCAGGAGCACATTCGAGGCATGAAATGTAGTATAAATCTTCTCTAGCATATCATCATCGGTGATTTTCTCACCGCATAATTTTAGTACTGAGCTTATTTTAAAAAGTGCGGAATTATACTCACTAACACTTTTATAATCTTGCAACCTCAGGTGTAACCATTGAAAACGAGTTCTTGGGAGGATGACAGTCTTCTGGTGTTCATACCTCTCCCTTAAATTGTTCCACAAAATATAGGGATCTTTTACTGTAAGATATTCAGTTTTCAATTCTTCGTGAGGATGGTGGTGAAGGAAAATCATTATTTTAGCACGGTCTTGCAGGGACGTTTGATTTTCTTCTTTAATCGTTTCACCCAGGTTCATCGCATCAAGATGAATTTCAGAATCAAATATCCAGGATAAATAATTTTTCCCAAATATGTCAAGAGTAACAAATTCTAATTTGTAAAATTTGCCATTTTCTACACATATAAATATGTGTATATCAGAAAATATATTTATAAATTCACATAGGTAATCATCAATAAAATATATCAAAAACTTCAAATAATATATTAAAAAACTTACAGAGGAATAAGGCCACTAGTTTCAGAATTGGTAGAACCGTCGTATTGATAGTGTGTTATAAAACTAAACAAAAAAATTATTATTATAAAAAAGAAATAAGAAACTCTTTAGAATTCTTAAGAATTAAAACTTTCTTCTCTCTCTATATTTTCTTATGAATTTCATTACAACTGAAACTCTTATTTATAAGCCTTAAAATTACTATGCAAGTTACTATGCAAATCACTATGCAAGATTTAAAATAATAGTAGTAGAGTCATTCACATAATTTTAATAGTGGAACAGGGGGCGGCAACCGTTGCACCTATCGTATGTAATCATTACATTATGATATTTTTTGCCTTAAAGATTTTTTGTCCTTTATGTGGTATCTATCTTTTAGGTTTTGTTGCTGTTAGGTGCAATCCAAGACTAGGTCAACAAATATTAGGCAACCTTTTTCTCCCTCACACCAAAGTGGGTATCCCTGTAGGGATACGAAGCAAGGATAAGATTTCATGAAGATAAGACAGCAAAATAATGAGAGGATTCAATTAGGGGCAAAATTCTCACTTCTACAGCGAGCTAGCTGTATGTTAGTAATAGACAAATTCCCACTTCTACTATGAGCTGTTTGGATTGAAAGTCATCTCATTTTATCTAGTCATTACAATTTTTTCAAACTCCTACAATATTTTATGTGCATAATTTTATGCATAAAAACACAGCTACCATTCTCAAATGACAGAAACATATATATTGCCACAATACCACTTACCAAAATCACCATTGCAACAATAATTTGTAAATAATCCAGAAGAAATTATCTTTTAATCTATTATTTTGTTAGTTAAGATATAGATCTGTGATAAGCCAACTTAATTTCTTGTTTCTTTGAATATATGACATGGAATTCAACCCGTTTATGATGAACTCCCCCTCATTTTCCTCTGATTTTGACCGTTCAAGGTGTTTCCCTGCCAAACTTCCAATATGGACGATGGGACCCCATTATTTTATCCCATCCAAACTGACTCTTACAATTCATCAAAGGCATGACAGTCATCCGACTTAAAGAATCAATTGGAGGTATGAAGAATCAACATTTGGAGGTCTAGAAATTTGAGAACCTGGCATAAAGTCCAAGCAATACTCTTTTTCTTTTATTATGATGTTGAATAACAAGAACCTTTCCTTTCAGAATAGAGTGCTACAGAATATCACAGAACTCATAAGCTAAAGGACTATCTATATTGCCCAACCTAGGCTGTTCTATGAGAGTAATGAAGAGGGGTTGAGGGTTGACATTATTCGATTCTCCTCTTGACAGTAGCATGTTACATACTTTTCTAGACCCAATGCATGTACTCTCATTTTAGGAGAAACTGGGCAAAAAATATAATATTTTCTTTTGATTATTTTGATTTACTTGCTGCACATCGGACACTGGACAGATGAAGTCGTCTTCTACCTTATTTCAAGCCCTGTGGGACTTTGGAATTAGGATTAGGAAGTTAAAAAGGAACTGTGAGACTATATCCCATTTAAAAAGACTATATCCCATTTAAAAATCTAAATGGAACTTCAGGCCTCCTCTCTAGTGCATGAGGTATAGTGTTTTATTATTATTATTATTTGTTCTTTTTATTGCAAAGTTCACGCCAGAGGCTGTTTCATGCCTAAGCTTCCGCTTGCAATGGGATTTTCAATAATGGAATTTTGATATTGCAAAGAGAATTTGGCAAAACTGACATAAAATAAGTTTCATAAGTTACAACAATGGTCGAGTACTTCTTAGCAAGTTTGCTGGCATATTTCCTTTCTTCTTGGTTTATTGATATTAGTAAAATATAAGATTTTGAAATAACTTGAATTTATAAGATGTAGGTCAATGTGTGAACCATTGTGAATCATGACAAGACACTTCTTTGAATTTTGTAGTTTTTAATTATTTCTTTCTTCATTCATATTCTTATTTGCCAATACTCGCCTTCTTTGTTGGAATGTACAAATGCTCGTCAATGTGAAATTTGGGAATTACAGCCAAAACACCACCAAAAATAAACTTACAGTTCCAATTCACAAACACAGAGCCTGTAAGTGATCACGGATATAGTTACATTGCCCTCCCTGAAATGAGAGGTTTGGGAGGCAACAGAGATCTAATTTCAGGTGCAGAACTGGGAAAAAGTGTGTTCAGCTTATGCATAAGGATATCAGACCTTGAAGGAATGTCATTTAGGAGAAACTGTTGAACAATTGGCTTCTTAAACCACTCCATAACTGAATCTCCAGGGGCCCTTAGAACCACCTTACTAACCTCAAAAGGAGATTCTACTGAGCTCAACATCTGTGCAATCACAATCTTCAAGGTAGGTCCTGTAACCAATTTAATGCGTCTTGGCACAACGCCATAATACAGCATTCGCTTTCGGAATCTGTGGAGAGTGTGCACAACTGCAATAAGAGCAGCTCCCACTGACAAGTTTCTAACATCAAGAGACCAAGCAATATGCTGATCAAAGACAATTGCCTTTGGGAAAAGCTTATGCTCATAGGCAACTTTCCAAACACATCGGGCTCGGTTGATTTGACCCATAAGAACAAGGTAGTTAAGAAGAACATTGACAAAGAACCTTGCAGCTCCCTCTTCCAACTCATAATCAATGCCCTGAAAGAATTCCCTCACAAAAGATAAAACTGGTTGTTTCCTCTGTTCAGGCCCTGTGAAGAGCCCACACATGAAACCATGTGCCTTATGTTTTGTAGCACTCAGGATAGACATCAAATGCTTCTCATTTTCCTCGTCCTGGCATCTCACAAGATGAGCTAAAATGGATGTGTATAGTATAAGATCCACCTTTGCAGCAGAATTCACATATGTTTCAAGAAGAGGCTTGGCTGACTCGTACAACCCATTCTTCATACATGACTCAAACAACTGTCTAACGATAAAATTATTTGTTCTGATACCCGATGACCCCATGAAGCGTAGCCACCTCAAAGCAAGATCAACAGAACCATCCTTGATATACACCATCAAAACATCACTAGCATTCACATCAACAGAAAATCCCATGGCCTTCATTTCAAGTAAAACTTTGGCAGCCACATCAACTAGCTTCTTGTTAGCCAGGAGAGTCAAAAGGGCAGTGTAAGTACTTAGACCTGGTCTCAGACCAGCATTCATCATGGAGTTATACAGCTTCATGGCAGAATCTACTTGTCCAGTGGCAGCATGCATTTCCAAGAGGCAAGAATATGTAGATGGGGTAGGTAAAAATCCAGCCTTCTCCATATCTGTAAATGCAGACATTGCAATATCAAGCTTCCCTGATTTAGCATTCGACTCAACAATCAATGTGTACAACCCAAAGTTAGGCCTGAAGCCTGCTTTCTTCATCTCATCCCAAAGCCTAAGAGCAGTATCTAACTTCCCAGCCTTTGCATACGACTCGATCAAAGAAACATACATAGTAGCAGATGGCCTGAGCCCATAACCCTGCATTTCCATGTACACCTTCATTGATGAGTCCAACCTCCCCGCTTTCCCCATTGAATCAACAAGTGACGAGAATATGTTAAAGTCAGGTCGAAAGTTCCTCTCTTTCATCTCTTGGAATAGCTTGAAAGCAGCATCAAGACGGCCTGATTTTGCCAAGCTAGGAATCATCAACCCATAGGTTGACATATCTAACAAACACCCCACTGCTTCCATGCTTCCATATATCTCAAATGCCTTGTAAGGCAAGCCCTTATTCAAAAAGAGTGTAATAAGAGAGTTATATGTCAGGGTGTCAATTTTACAACCTGAATCCTGAATCTTCTTGAAACAATAAAATGACACCTCCAATTTCTCAGCTTTAGCCAAATACTGAATTACACGGTTGTATGCACTAAAGGAGCAACTACCATTATTAGTGGAATCACGGACCATTTCATCAAACAATGATTGGATCCCATCAAAATCCCTATTTCGATTTAACTCATCAAACAGCATCACATAACAATCCTCACAGGGTGAATACCACGACTGCCTCTTAGCCCATTGAAACAAACTCAAAGATGAGTCGCTATCCTTAGTAAGCTTCAAAGCTTGAGTAATGTGAGTCATATTTGGTACAAATTGGAGTTTGTCCAATTGGGTCTCTAACTCTGGTCCCCATTTCCACCTCTTCACAACCTCAACAATCTTGGCTACGGCTGAGGCATTCAAAAATGGCTTCTTTAGCCCACCCACCATCACGTGGTCATCAAGTCCTGGTTCAACTGATCGTATACCTTTACCACTGTAAATAACACTCCCCGATTCATCTAAGTACTCTATCTCCTCAGTCCACCCACCAGAACCACCATCACTGTTTCTCCCAGAGCTGTAGTTTCTTCTAAATTTAGCGTTAATAACAGGGCTCCTGACAAAGCTAGAGTCTTTTGGCACAGAAAGTTCACGGGGAGTTAAACAGAAACCCATTGCAGAGCTAAAAAATCTAAAACTTTGGAAACAGCCATCCGTATTAGTTGTGGATAAATTAGGGCTCTTTGAATAGAAAGATTCAAATGAAGATATGCAGATAGAACTAGGGTTTTTGGCAAGTGAGTTGAAAATTCTAGGGGACAGTTTCCTACAACGAATCATTGGTGCTTTGATGGAAGAGAATTAGAGTTTTAGGAATGTAATATGACGCTTTGGAGATTGGAAACTTACCGGATTCTTGCAAAGTTGTTTGTCTTGAAGACAGGAGCTTAAACCCTAACCATTGCGAGGCAGACGCTCGATTTTGGCTTTTCCATTTTAACAGGTACGCTTCTCTTCACATATTACATGTTTTAGTACTGCTACAAAGGACATGTACCGAATTTGTCACAGATCTTTTTGTTTTTTCGGATTTATTTTTATTATTTTTTTGATGTCTTTAAATATTTTAAAAAGAAATTCATAATATTATTAAAAAATATTTTTTTAATTATTAAATAATATAAAATATATATTTTAGTTTTTGCATTCCAAACAAATTTTTAGTACAAATAACATTTCTGTACCAATACTATTTTGTATATTATTTTAAAATAATTTATACCTAAATAAATTATATATATATACAAGCATAAATTATAAAAAGATAATTTTCTTTTTATGATTCATATAAATATAATATAACTTTCATATATACAAAAAGAAAAAACAAACCAAATCCACGTAAAAATAAATAAATAAAATAAAAATATGTCAAAATCCAAAATTTAGTACTTGTTGAAATTCAAAATATCGGTCAGTATTGGTCAAAAAGGGCTGAAATATTCAAAATATTCTCCTATATATTTTTTATACGAATCAAGCAATTGGTACGACATATTTTTGGAATATCAATAAATACGGTACATTATTTAAAATTATGATTATTAGAGAATTTATAGTTTTTAATAATTAAGAATATTTAAAAAATGCTTAAAAAAGAAAGAAAAACAAAAATCATCAATTGCAGTAGTGTGCATATTTGGGCTGTGCATATTTAGGCCCTGCTTGTATTTGAGAGTGAGTTGAGCTCATCTCAACTCACTTCCATTTCATCATTATATTTTTATAATTTTTTATACAAAACACAAATTTCTATACACCTTTTTCAAATCCCAATACACCTTTTTCAAATTTCAACACATCTTTTTTAAATCCCAAAATAATAATAATATTAAAAAATAAACCAAACTCATCTCAACTCATCTCATCTCCGAATCTAAGCGGGGCTAGTGTGCATTCTAGTATTATCGTAGTACATATTTTATAAGAAAGTATGGGTGTAAACAATTTGTTTGGTCTCATTTAAGACAAATTTTAAAATTAAAGTACCATACACCACGTTTAGAAATTTAAAAATCAATATGAATTTATTCATTACTGAAATCAAAATTTTCAATTTTTTCAATTTGGTTTGAATTTTCGATATATTATTTACATGTGTGATACTATATAAGTTTAGTATTAAAATTTTTTCAACAATAAACATAATGTTAGAATTTAGTATTTATTATTAATAATTATTAATTTACTAATATTCAATTATATTAATATAGTATAAGTAGCGTCTAACTTATGTAAGATGTTATATTAATTTATATTATAATATTAATTTAGAATTTCATGGTTATATTAAAACAATTATAATAATAGTTTATAATTAAATATCCTTTTAACAAAAATTAAAACAATAAAAAAATTTAAAAATAAAATCAAAATAAACTCTAAAAAATACAAATTAAAAAAAATAAAAAAACATAACCACTTGTAGGGTCATTCACCCACATACGGAGGGAGAGACCCCAGAGTTGCCAAGTTGGTCCTCGACTCCTTGATTTTGCTCTCTAAGTATTCTGTGGAGCCAAATACGCTGGCTGTTTAATTTTTTGCTTATTTTTATTTATTTTGTGTCTTTTTAAACTCTCTTTGATAGATCTGGAGCTCTCTAAGTAATATATATATCTGTTGTTATTAGATAAAAAAACAAATTAACAAAAAAATTATTATATTGTAATTAGTTTGTGTATGTCTGCGAAAAGTACTCTGTTGAATTATCATATTACATTTAAGTTTGTAAGTAGTTATGTTGAACTAAAAATATATTTATTAAAAATTATTATGTTTTTTTTTATGCATCGGTTTTTACCTGATTGGTTTAAATCAACTTTCCAACTATTAAAAGAATAAAAGTTGCAAAGAAAGAATGGAAATAAATATTTTAATGGAATAAAGATAGGCTTGGAGAGTCTATTAATTAGTATTTTTGAAAAATGACAGCAAAATTTATAGAAGTAGATTCTCTAATTAAACTTTAACTAAATTTTACCTAGGCCACTACTAAGAATATTCACAATAGCTTAATTATTGTTTAGTCAAATTTTAATTAGAAATTTCATTTTTACAAATTTTGGCTAATCATTTTTTATTATATTAAATAACAAACTCAACAAATTAATTACTATTTTTGCAAAACAAATTAAAAGTTATTCTATAAAAATATTAACAGTCATATTTCTCTAACGGTTATATTGGTCATATTTTTCTAACGACTATATTTCTCCAACGGTTATATTTTTTAACGGTTATATAACGAAAAAGATGTTGAACTGGAATAATATTTTGTGAAAATCTAACCAAAAGCAAAAACGAAAATGAAAAAAAAATGTTTATTCTAACGTGAGAAAGGAAACAAACAGGACTAATGAATACTATAACTTCTAAAAATAACTTGATTGGTACTCACTTGTTAGTTTTATTTATTGAGCCAAAAGAAAGAAAGTTATTTTGATTAATCATATGTTGAGACTGATGTAATCTTATATTAATATCTCTAAACTATTATTTAATTAAAAAATAATTTATTGAGTCTATTGTGAATGCTCTAATGGTCTTAGAGACTGTGTGTCAGATCTTCAGTCAAGTACGAACAGTGCCATTTTGGTATGGAGATTTGAGCCCAAAATGGCATCTTCTATGAACATAGTTTAAAGTTTAAACTCGTTAAAGTCCTCGGCATGATATCATTTCCTTTACTGTATAAAATGTTATCATCTTGGACAAATAGGAGTGTTGGAGACACAGCAAAATAACGCTATCATCTTTTTTTTATAAGATCCTTTATAAGCAATGAACGATAATGAGAGATCATTGATTATAACACCTACTTGGTGAGAAAATAAAAACAATGTTATTAAGTGCAATTGTTTGTGAATCATTATTTTTGTTGATCAAAACAGTGTTGTTTTGACCAATAATGTCGATTTCAACTTCGAGAAATAATCTCGAGTTTGGAATTATGGGTCTTGACCTTCTTCTAATGGTGTGGTCCATGTGGATGGCGGTGCTAATGTTGGCAATGAATCACTAACTTCCTCTAACCTTGGCAGTGATAATACACTCTAGTGATTTGCCGAAAAGTTTTCATTGAGTTTTTCCTTTGTTGGGTAGTGGATCTATTTCAGGAAATGATTTTCTCTCTCGGTGCTAAAGACTTCCTAGTAGTTTTATTCAAAATAGTATTGGTGCTTACATCATGTTTCATATGCTGAGACAAGATTCTAGCAACTTGGGTCAGGTCTTCACTTACTATCATAAAGAAGAAGATGGACTTAGGGTTATTCGAGAAACCTCTAATGCCTAAGTTAGTATTTCATGTTCTTAGCATGAACTTAAGACAATTCAATTCAGATGGAGTTCTTTATACTTAGAATGTAGTTTTTATATGAGGTTGCAAGGGAACATTCTATTCTTTGTGCCAGAGTTAAGTCGTCCCCCGCCTGCGTCAATCTTAGTTTGGGTATTTAATGCGATGTGATCTTTTGAAGCAAAGCTTTAAATGTGGCATGACTTCTGAGATTGCACATTAAATGTAGCATGGCTCTCAGGTTGCATCTCAAAAATGAGAGAATGACGCGGTCACTTTTGGTCTCCTTTATCAAAAAATGGAGGGCCGTCCAACTCCTCTATTCACCTATAGGACACACAAAGGACACGTTTTTGTATGCCTAAGTTAGCTAAGAGTGGGTTGTCATCGGCATGCAAAGACATGTTACACCAATAGGAAAAATCCCACAAATGGCACCATTATTAACATCGTGTTTCATATGCTTGGACAAAGTTCTAGCAAAAAAGAAGGTGGGCACAAGGTTGTTCAAGGAACCTTATATGTTGAAGTTAGTTTTGCACATTCTTAACATTAACTTAGAATGATTCAATTTAGAGAGGATTCTTTGTACTTGTGATGTAGCTTTTATACAAAATTGTGAGGAAAGATTATGTTCCCTGTATCAGGGTTAAGTTGCCCAGCCGCATCTATATTAGTCTGGATATTTATTGTAACATGGTTTTTTAAGGTAGATATTTCACTGCGATGTGGCTCTTGAGACGACACATTTAATGTGGCGTGACTTTTGAGATGGGTCATTAAATGTAGCGTGGCTCCTGAGATGGTGCTTTGAGAGTGGCATGGCTCCTAGGGTGCGTCCTGGCAGTGCATGAATGGGCGCAGTCACTTCTAGTGTTCTTTGTCAGAAAATGGAGGGTCATCTAGGCAATGTTTTGAATATCGTATAGGTAGACGTACCGATCAAGGTATTGGAATGAATATTTCAATACCAGTTGTTTCGTGTACCATTTTGAAATAGTTTATACAATAAAAAAAATTATTTATGTGAATACATATATAAATTATGTTTCAAAATTATAGTCAATATATAAATAAATTATATATATGTATATAGTCTAGTCTGAATTGGAGTAAAAAAATAACAAGAAATGAAAAAAAAGAAGAAGGTAAAAGGCCGAAATCCGGTACGGCCGAAACAGAGATAGCCGATATGGCTGGTATTTAAGCCGGTACAAAACATGCCTATTACCTATACCGGACAACTGGCCGATATAGTATATTTCGACCGTACCAGCCAGTACTATACGATATTCAAAACTATGCATCCAAGTCATCCATTCACTTGTTAGCATAGGCTCTTTAATGCATGGCATTGGGGAGGACATCAGAATCAACGTGTCACATCTGTCCCCCTTAGTTTGATTTCTCATGGGAGGTGCCCCTCATCAGTTGGCACAACTAGAGATTTGAGACCTTTCGGTAGTTTTAGGTCGCTGAAGGGTAAGGCCCACTTTGCCCTAGGCCTCATTATTTTGCCCAAGTCTAACTATCATGGCTTAGGTGAGAAAAAGCCTTCCCAATTAGGTTACAAGATTTTAGAAAATTCTTTGCATGTTTGAATCCTCTAATAGTGATTTGAAAGAACTTATATGTAGGATTCAAAACTCTACTTAAATTGTTGGAATATGTAAGTGTAGTTGTCAAACTAAGCATTTATTTGTTGATGATGGTCTTCTCTATGTTAACAAATACTCCCTCTTTTGACATGACCAAACTTTTGATATCACTGAAGGAAGATGAATGAATATCAGATTGATATATAATTAAGTTTTCGTTGAGAGTATCTGGTCTCATGGGTTGGCGCAAAATATATAGATAAGACGTGTTTGGAATAGGTGCACAATAGCCCTATTTTTATAGAGGTAATGGCATCGGTTCTCAAGGGACACGATTCTTTTTAATTACCCAAACAAAGACGTAGCGGCACAACCCATGGTAAACCATCACGATGGTTAAGATGATTATACAACAAGATGACATTGTTGTTGTGTGGTCACTGACTCACTTCATGCTTCCACATATATTCTTGCCCATAGTTTTTGATACTGTACCGTACCGGTCAGTTGGGCAGTACAGGTACACTGCCTGTACCGTACTAGCTCAAATACTAGACTTACTAGCCTATACTGGTCATATCGACTGGTATTTTGACCGTACCAACCATACTGATCGTACCAGATTTTGATTTTTTTTTTTTTTCATTTCTTGATTTTTTTTAACCTCAATTCAGACTATATTATTTACATATATATATTTATATATATAATCTATTCATATATTGACTATTTTTTTGAAATATAATTTATATATGTATTTATATATAGACTATTTTGAAATGATACACAAAACGATACTAATATCAAAATATTTCGTTCCAGTACCTTGACTGGTACGCTCACCAGTACGATATTCAAAACTTTGTTCCTGCCTCCACCTTGGCCTGATTATGGACATGAGAGGGGTTCAAACCATAGTTTTGAATTCCGTTCCGTTTCGACCATAACGGACGGAATGTTCCGTTTCGGTGCCTCAATCGGAACACTATACCTCCTTATTCCATTCCGATTCAAATTCCAGCCGTTTTCGGTTATTCTGGTCAAATTCCAGCCATTCCGGTCAAATTCCGGCTGTTTCGGTCTCTATTCCAGTTTAGATTATTTTTGTAATTTTTTGTGTTTGAATGATATTTTTTTAAAAATTTTAAATTTAGATAGTATTTAATTAATTTTAGAATATAAAATATATTTATATACTTTGTAATTTTAAATACGTCTTTTTTTTAAATATCATTAATTTTAATATTTTATCTATTTATCTCTTTTTGTATCTCAATTTAAATTTGTATTTTTTCAACTTACAATCATTTTATAAATTTTCAATTCTTCTAATATGTACACATATATATGATACACACTTACATATATATGTCTTTATTCTATTAGTTGTTAGTTTATATATATATATTTATTATAATATATAATTAATCCAAAAACGGTACACCGGAGTAGACCAGTATCGAAATATTTCGTTTCAGTACCTCAACCAGAATGAAATTCAAAACTTTAGTTCAAACGGTTAGGATCGAGGCTGGAGAGAGAGAGTTTGGACATTAATCTCCAATAAAAGCTCTCTCGCATTGTATATTTTTAAGATTGTCTCTTTTGTACATAGAATCTTCAGTGAGAGGAGGCAAGCAACCTTACTAAGAAAGGTGCTTGTTGAGTAAGGCCAACTTTCAAAGTCGGTAGATTCCATCAATGAAAAAAATAAACCATGAATGTAGTTCCAAGACACAGATACGTTGTAATGTATTCAAAGGGCTGGGGATGTTTTTTGGGCATATTAAATTGGAAGTTCGAGCATTAATTAACTTTAGCTTCTCATATGCCTAGGAAAATGACATTATAATTCTAATATGAAGTCAATACGTGTTTGACTTAACTTGTATGGTTCATACAAAATGGACGCAGGTTGGGTCCAATAACTCTAGTTGGAAGTTAAAATTGCACCCCTTGGATGAGGGAAATGTGCCTTATTATAAAATGAAAAAATCTATGTGTCCCTCTCTCTTATTTAACTCATCTAAGTTGGAGTGAATTCATATATTTTTATTAAACTATCACTCAATCTCTAATCGCCCCTAAACTGTAAATTTCGGCAAAATGGGTTTATGGCCTTCTGTTTCAGCTAATGGATGCATCAATTTCCTTCGGTGAACCTAGAAGAATGAGAGTAGGCTTATAAAGTAGTTAATGACTTCACCAACTACGTATTTAAATTTGAGAAATGCCACTCCCATACATGAAGATTTCGGCAGTGGGATTTTAACTTTTTTTACTTAATGATTAAAAATGTACTTTTTAATGGTATTGTATTTTAAAAAAAATATATTTGAAACTGTTTATAAAATGAATAAAAAAAAAAAAAAACCCGTGTCGGGATCTTCGTGTGGCTGTCAAGCTACTCTTTAAATTTTCTTTAGAATCTGTATGTGCTGATCTACATGCAACTTAGGGGTAAAACTTCCACCAAGGAATTGCTTAGTCAGCATCTAATTAAAATAACATATATGATTAATATACACATGCAGTTAGAATGTATAAACATGTATATAGAGCTAGACATTATAGCTATATATACGACAAGGATCTTGGTTTTGGCCCTTTCGGAGAAAGAGAGAGCTTTGAGTAGAAAGCAAGCAAAACAAAAGGGCAGAAAACCCCTCACTTTCATTTGTTGCAATACCAAGGCAAGCATATATGCCAACTGCATGCCAAAATAATAACACAAAGATACTACACAGCCGGTGATCAACTTCCCTTAAAATACACCTTCTCTGAGACCCTTTTTCATCCTTTTTCTGTATTACTTCAGTTGTACATCTCTGAGCAAAGTGACTGCATGACAAAGAATCAATCTTTATGGCCAACTCAGCCCACTTTTTTCCCCCACGCTCTTGCTTTGGCTACTTCTAGGGCTGTCCTAAACCGTCCTATATATACAAATATATTTGAGTAGTTGGCTTCTGGCCTTTGAGTAGTGTGGAGTTTTTGGGAAGTCATGGAAGCAAGCAGAGGTTACATTAGAGCTCGGTTTCTACTTCTTTTTATTACTATGGTAGCCATTTTCTTAACTCATTGTGGTAAGCCTCTTGTGTGTGAGGTTTTTGTATATGTTTTACTTAAGAGTTCCATCAATTTATAGAACTAATCCCACTGGAAAACTAAAACTACTTTAGACTTATATATCATAATGCTAAATTGCTATTCTTTAGTTTCTTAAGCAATGTTAGTATTCCCATCAATGATTTACTTACCCAAAAAAAGAAAATTCTGTTTTTATGAACCCCAAGTTTCTGATGAAATGATGCTTAAAATGCGCTGCAATAGCCAATTTTAAGAGTTTATGTAAATATACACATCAGAAGAAATACTTTAAGGATAATCTGTGTAGTTGTTCGATCCACGAGTGAATCCAGTATTCAAACCTGTCATTTCGCCTTCATTTTTTAACTATTAGAAACCGAGACAATGTATCATTACTCTTGTGTGGTAAGAAAATATCAGATTTGACAAGCTTCTCTATGCTTTTGTGAAGCAGAAGCAACAAGATCAGTGCAACAGCTCAAACGTCCAAGACATCCCAGAAGTTCAGTCCTCAAAACAACGAAGAAAGTGAAAATCACAAAGCACTTAGACATTGATCCAATGCTGGATTCATCAAACGCCCAACCCTACAGTGTGAGTTCACCATTTTCTTTACCACCATTTGAGTCCTTAGGTCCAATGCCCTGGCCTGAAAATGTTCCTCCATACTGCCTTTATCCACCCAATACCCCACTACCTCCCTCAACATCCATTCCAACCCCCATTGGATCCACACCCTCATCAGCACCACCAACACCCTTTTCCTATCTCCCACCAATTCTCCCAATCCAAAGCCCACCTCCTAGCCCAACGAGCACGATTCCAGGCCCACCGGAATTTAATCCAAGCCCGAATCCACCGGTGATCATTCCGAGCCCACCAAGCATTGTATCAGGCCCACCACAAGTTGGAAATAGTCCTCCTATCTATGTTCCAAGCCCACATGGGCCCACATTGAGCCCACCAAGTTACAACCCAAGCCCACCTTCGTACGTTCCATCACCTTTCGGGTTTGTTCCGAGCCCACCGGTGTTTGAGCCGCCTGTGTTGTACCCCCCACCAACAGTGCCACCACCTCCACACACAGCCCCAAGCACAGCCCTATGGTGTGTGGCTAAGCCCACTGTGCCTGACCCAATAATTCAAGAAGCAATGAACTATGCTTGTTGGTCAGGAGCTGATTGCGCTTCAATTGAGCCCGCGGGGTCATGCTTTCAACCCAACACTCTGTTTGCACACGCTTCCTATGCTTTCAATAGCTACTGGCAGAGGACCAAGGTTGCTGGTGGTACTTGCGAGTTCGGAGGCACAGCCATGCTGGTCACTGTTGATCCAAGTGAGTTCACTCCTTTCTCGGTTTTTGAGAGATACCGATCTTTATTTTAAATTTATCAGCTTTAGTTAATAAATAAAATTTATAATTTTAGAGTGTGCAGTTTTTGCATATTTAAAAAAAAAAAAAACCTTATACGGAGCAGTTTAAATTGTTTTTTTATACAAATTACTTAAATAACAAAACACTTAAGATATCCCCTCAATGGTTGCGTTATGATCTCGAGGGTTAAAAATTAGACCCAATTAGTATCTAACAATCCTAAAATTTTTGGATCAAAGATTAGATTTTTAACAATTGGTATTAGTTCAGAATTGGAACCACGTCACGGATTCAAGTCACGGAGAGGCAACTTATAGATTAGATTAAAATGTTTTGATACTTCGTATGGTCATAGCATTAAATCATTAAATATATATAGATGAGTGAAGCAGCCAGAAAAGGAAATGTTACTAACGAGTCAGTGTTTATTAGAGTGGATTATCATAGACGTAGGATTCATAAGCGTGATGGAATATTATGATCTTGAGAGTTAAAGGTTTGACCAAGTTAATATCCAATAATCTAAAATTTCTGAATCAATAATTAAGTATTAAACATGTTATGATTGGAATGATAAAATTTACATAAAGAAGTCCACTTCTCTATAATTTCTTATGTGTTTATTTCGGGCCTTATTTGATAAGGAAATATTTCTAAAAAGAGTATCTTTGATTGTGGAAAAGAAATCACCTTTGGCCCAAATAGTTTAACTCATCTCAATTCATTTTCATTTCATCATTATATTTTTATAATTTTTTATATAAAACACAAATTCCTATACATTTTTTTTAAATCCCATTACATATTTTTCAAATCTCAATATATATTTTTTCAAATACCAAAATAATAATAATATTAAAAAATAAACTAAACTCATATCAACTCATCTCATCTCCGAATCCAAACGGGGCCTAATAATTACAAACAAAATTTAAAAATAATTTTCTTTTACTCATTTGAACCAATTTCCATTTCAAACCCCCTTTCACAAAAATTCAAAAAAAAAAAAAAACTGTTAATCTATATGGCTTAATACACAATTGTTTTCAGATCATTTCACTATTCACAAATAATTTATTGTTTATAAACTATTTTATTATAATTTATAAATGATTTGAGATACTCTTAACATCCAAACAAAGCATAAAATTCTCAATGAAGCAGTCCTTTCATGGACCAGACATGGCTAATCCTACTATCTTCCCTTTTTTTTGTATGTGAGCAGGTTATGATGGGTGCCATTTTGTATACTTTTAGCATGGAGATGGCAGATTCACCTCTTGGCTCTTGGAGACTGGAAAACAGATAATCTCTTCATCTCTTCCCTTTTTTCCCCTACCTATTCCAAAATTTTCTCAAAACAATAAACATGTTATAAGTAAGCTGCAGACTTACAGGCAATCCCTCATAATTTTTGTAATTACTCCTAATTAATAAGGTTTTGATAGGTGAGTCACATCCCAATCCTTGCTTTTTTCAAATCGTTTTGGTCATTTACATGTGCATATGGGACTTTCTAGGACGCTATTATTTTATTTTTCATCCTTTCATAATTATATGGGCTTTTGTATACATATACATGCATCCTAAATATAACCAAATTTGTCTAAGAATTAAAAAATAATAATATTAAAGACTCAAAGAATATAACTCGGTAAAAGTTGTGAATAATTATAAACAATGAAATGATAATGAAGAGTTGCACAAGCTTTGTTTTGATTGAAATAAATTGATGAACAGTCTTTGAAATTAAGTTCCATTAAAAATGGTCATTCATGATACTATATCATTTATGGGAAAATTATAAGTCATTAATGATAGTAAGTCTTTTTCTTTTTCTTTTTCTTCTAGAAGACCATTTTTAGGGTGTATTTCGTAGCCCAAGCCTCTCTGCGGCAACTAATCGACTCGAACCTGTCAGATGGATGAGGAAGGAAAATGAGATTGGGGTCTGAGACCTCTTCGATGTCAAAGTCAGTGTCTATAATAGGAGATAAAGATAATATGAAAAATGAGAAATTGAAAAACGTAACCTGACTTTGGAAGGGTTGGGTACTATTTATAGGTATACTTGTACTCAGCCTATTAGTGGGGATAGTTAGGGTGTTCCGTGTTACTGTGTGATCATCATCTGGCTGGCATGCCAGAATGGACAACACTTCTTTGGGCAACCCGACAGAATAGGATCTGGTCCTTCCTGTCCAATCCCGGGCGTATTAGCTCCTGTAATCCCCAACTTGGAGAGACCGTGATTTCTGGGCTGTATTTAATGCGGTGTGTTCCGCCCGACTTTACATTTAAGCTCAGCGTAATTCTTTTCAGCTGTTTTTAATGTAGTGTTTGTTACTGTTCGGGCTATGTTGAGCACTTGGATCCTTCCCTCGAATCCCATGGGAGCCCCGAGTTACCCAGGCTCGTCCCCCAGTCGAGTCACCTTACTTCTCCAAGCATGGGCTCATGTTGATTATGTGGGCTTCTTGGTCTTCCTACCCCAATAGGCTTGGTCTACTCAAGCTTTCTTCACAGTACTCCGCAAATTCTTATTGTAGACCCTTTGATAGAAATTTTCTTACCTTGTGAATTCTCAACGTCAGGAGTATGGTGGGAATTCTGTCTTGGCCTTCCACACAGACTTGGGAACCAGAAGGGGTTGTCCATCGGCAACTAAGATGCATCAATTCATCTCTCGGGTCCACATGGCCCAGTTCATGTGGTTCGTCTCCTTAGTGCACGTGGCTTAGTTTGGGCGGTTCATTTCCCGTTCTAAAGGCATTCAATGCGCTTCGAGCGTCACACCCTATCGTTTCGGCTTCTGTTTTATCGGTGCGACAGGCGTTTCATGTCTCTGAGCAATGATTGGTCTGTGTTCCACATGGGTGTGCTATCATTACTCCATCTGACATGGCCACACACGCCTCTTGGCTTCTATTGGTTCGTGCCTTGCACGTCCCACGTTCCAGGGGTCATTTCAAGTTGTAGGCGTGTCACTTCGTTTTCCGCACACATTGATTTCTCTTTGGCTATAAAACCCCTATACCTCATACCTTCCTCATCTCTTGCAACTTCCTTACTTCCTGCAACTTCAGGTCTTTCAAATTTTGAATTCCCACTCTTCCGAATTTCGACTTCCATGTCTGCTGCTTCATCGTCTTCCACTCCGCACGTCTCTTTTGTTGACCATGGTTGGACGGCTACTTTCTCCCCTCTGACATCCAACTACTTTGAGTGAAATACAAAATCTCTGACTGGGTTACGTTGGAGGAACCTTGGGAAATAGAGAGGTCCTGTGATTCCGTGGAAAAGGCACGAAAAGTCATATTATTTCTCGTCATGTTCGTGAAAGGGTTTCAGGAGGGGATGGGGATAGTATGGAGGAAATTAGAGATGATAGAGGTACAGAAAGACAAGAGGGAAGGGATTTTAAAGACCTAGATAGCTTCAACATAGCCCTCTTAGCAAAACAATGGTGGATACTTCTTAAATTTCCACTCTCATTAGTAGCTATAATGTTTTAAAAAAAATAGACATGGGAGTTTCTTGGAAGCAAAACTAAGTACTCAACCTTTTCTAATTTGGATAAGCATTTGGTTTACTAGAGCACTTTTAAAAGAAGGCATAAGGTGGAGAGTGGGGGATGGCAAGGAGATACAAATCTGGGGTTCAAAATGGCTACCTAGTCCTATTACCTTTGCTATCCAATCTTTAGTGACAGTACTGCAGCAATACTCAAACATAGAGAATTTATTTGATCAATAGAGGGGTGAGTAGGATGAGCAAAAATTAGAGCTATTTTCTCGACTGATGAAGCTGATCAGATACTCAATATTCCTTTGAGTAAAGGGGGAGCAAAAGACAAGATAATTTGGAGGCCATCTCAAAAGGGCCTATTCTCTATCAGAAGTACTTATTTTTGCACTTGGAGCTTAAAGAGAGAAGCAATGGGGAGAGTTCATCTGAGAAGAAAGCTGATGACTGGAGGAGAAGTTTTTGGGATCTTAAGGTCCTAGGTGTGACCAAGTTGTTCCTGTGGAAAGTTGATAACAATTTCTTGCCAACTAAAGAGAACCTTTTTAAGAGGAATGTGACAAATGATCCAAGATGCCCTTTGTGTGAAGCAAAAGAAGAAACCATAATGCATGTGCTATGGGAGGGCCTTGTAGTAAATGATATATGGGAAAATGATAAAAGTTTGGTCAAGAAATGGGTCGGTACAAAGATGAATTTCTTGCTATTATGGGAGAAATTTATGACCATACTTAATAAGAGTCACTTGGATGAAATGACACTGTTGTTGAGGAAAGTATGTCTCAAGAGAAATGCATGGGTCTTCAAGAAAAGATTGCTTGTCCTACGAGTTCCTCATTTATACAAAGATTGCTTGTCCTACGAGTTCCTCATTTATACAAAGGTTGCTCTTCAAGACTTCCAAGAGACTCAATTATCTTCAATAAAAGGGCCATCGCAGACAAGTACAAGTGCAGCTCACTCCAATGGGCAATCGGAGAGACCAAAAATGGGATTTGTAGAAGTCAAATGAGATACAAAAAGAAAGAAAATGGAGATAAGAATCATGATAAGAAATCAAAATCACAAAGATGCTTGTCCAATTCATACAATTTTTTTTTTTTCTTTTGTTTAGTGATCAAGGACAATTTTTTAAATGATTTTATAATTTTAAAAAATATATATTGAAATATAAAAGTAATAAAAAAATAAAAATAAAAATAAAAACTTTAAGTAATTTTATCAGAATTTATGCTCAAACTTCTTCCCAACAGAGGTGTAGCATGACTCGATTATAATGGTAGCAACAATATACACAGTCGTAAATTATTCCATTTAGGGGTGAACTTCCTACCCGACCCAACCCGATTGACACAATTCCGACCCCACCTGATAACAAAGCCCACCGTTAGCCCGTTTGGCCGATTAGCCGAACCCGATACCCTTATCGGGTATTCAGTATACCGATTTTTTTTTTTTTTTTACAGTAAGAAAAATAATTTGGGTAAATACACATAAGCACTATAATCTATCCATGAAAAAAAAAAAACGATGTCCAGAAGAAAATACACTTCTAAAGATCTTGAAAATACTGGTGCAATAGCTTCTATTTATTTTTGTTTTTGAGTCTATTGCGTTCCTCTTTTTTTTCTTTTTTTCTTTTGTTGTTACATTTGACTATAATTACATTTAGTGGTGGAGGATCAACTACAGTTGCCCCAGTGCATGATAGTTATATTGGCCCATCCGAGAAAGATGGTGGCGATCTTCCATAGATCCTGATGTAGTTCAACTTCAGAGATATTGCTAGCTTTTAACTGCTACTGCTGCTTGTTAAATAAAGAAAATCTTGTATCTTTGATAACAAAGCATTCTCCCTTGCCGGAGTTTGACAGCAAATTTCATTTATGATGAAGTATGTAGATCATATCATGTGAAAAATGTGTAGAGAAAAAGTAGGCAAATATCAGAACAGAACAAATAATATTTTTATAATTTTTCTTAATAAGTATGTATAGTTAAGATTAATATAAATACATTATGTAACCCTTCTGTTCATTATAGTGAGATTTTCCATCGCTAACATGATTCCTGAAGCTTCATATATTTACAAGAAATGTTGTAAATTAGAATTAGATGCTCTTCACTAACAGCTATACAACTCTGCATAACTCAATGAAACATGAAGCTAAAAAGATATTGTTGCACTTGAGCTGTACAACTCTGATTCTGTTTCCATTGCATAAACAATTACAAGATCACTTGAGCAATTACCCGAATCCATTCATTCACAAAATATAACATTCACAAAATTACAATGGTTGGAGATATACAGGGACAAAATACAGCCCTCCAACCATCAAATCCCCCCTCCCCTTCTCCCAAAACAAAAACAAAACAAGATTAATCTAAATGTTACATTCTTTTAGTGGCATATTAAGCATAAACCCAGGTCACTGAGTGCTTGTGCAATGCTTTTCTGGTAGAAGCTCAATGCTTTTCTTCTAGGCAGTCTCCAAACCTAATCTGCAAACATCATCGTTGTTAAAACCCCACATTCAGCCACACAATCTTATTTTAAAAATAATAATACTAAAAAAATAATATTTTAAAAATATTTTATTGAATTTTTAATTTTAATTTAAAATTATCTTATTTTATGTCACTATTTAAATAAGGCCTATGTGTAAGGATGCATGCAGGCTCCACCGTCCTATATATAAGAGCCGACCATTAAAAAGGCTTCACCCACTCTAAAAGGGTACTAGTGCCTCGTGGTATGCTAATTTAAAGAGAAAATATTTGTATTTTAAAATATAAGCTTTCGGGAGTTTCTTTCTGAAATAGTAGATTTTAATATACAAAAGTGTAAACAAGATATATTCTTTTTGTATTGAAATTAGTTTTTTTTTTTTACATGGATTTTGTCTATTTAAGATGTCGTCTATGTGTGAATATTGTGCATTAATTTCTACCATATAATTAGGGGAAGAATTCTAAACCATGTCCAAAGTTTCAAAAATTCAATTAATTAACATGTCACCCTAATAATGTCAACATGCATGCATGAAAATAAAATATATGGATGGACTACTTCTAGACTGCGGGGAATGATCATGTGGATTGAATTGCATGTGGATTTTGCTTAGAAATATTCGTTTGTTTATTTTAAATCTATTGTCTCTTTAAATTAAGAAAGAAGGTGGATGAAGAACACCCATCGTTGATTTTAAATTAATTATGGTTCTAATGACTTGCTTATTGGGAGATATGAACAAAATGGAATCAAACAACTTTAAAGTACACATCAGAATGAAAGATTTGAGAAGATACTTTTAACATGTCGGAAATTTTATGCACCAAAAATTATATGCTATCAGCTGCAAAGATATAGAAAAATGAAAAATAGCACTTATCGATATAATTCCATACTTCTTTTTGGTTAATCAATCTCATTCAAAATATTTTGCAAAGTTATTTCTACATGAAACAAAAAAATTATGTTAAACATATAATTAATTGAAAGATCTAAAATAAAATATTATTCAAATATGAATCTTACCAGGTCTAACTTGTAACTTTCAGCATCTTCCAATACATCTTGAGAATCATAATTAATAGAGGGAACCTTTAACCAGTTTTGTGTGCTAATAAGAACTTCAACCGTTGTTGGGGCCAATGAACTACGAAATGAATCTAAGACACGACCTCCAGCATTAAATGTAGACTCAGAAGTAACAGTAGATACGGGAATAGCTAACACATATCGAGCTATTTTGGCAAGTATTGGAAATCTAGCTGAGTTCATCTTCCACCATAGTAGAATATTAAAGTTGGGTGTCATCCGTTCAACACTCTCCGTAAAATACTCATCCAATTCTGTTTTGGACTCTTCCACACCCATTGATGATTTATGTTGAAAAAATATATATAATATATTCTCATCACCATCATCACAAAAAGTGTTACTTTGGGTCTCACCTCTGCCTACACTTGATTGGCTCCTACTTGAATCTACACTAGATTTTGAATATTTCTCATACATCTGCTCCAACATCCTCTTTAACCCATCAACAAGTTCAGATCTTCGCTCATGACCAATAACATTTGTAAAACAAAATTCCAAAACTTCCAATTTGTTGCGCGGATCAAGCATAACTGCAATGTACAACATTTTGTTCAATTTAATTAAATCCCCCCAATACTTGTCATATTTCAACATCATCCTTTCCGACATGAATTTCAGCATATTGCTCTCACTTCTTGAAATTTTTTTCAAATGGTTATAGATTGCAAATATTTCTCTTATAAATAAATTTGAAATTGCATAAACTGAGCCTGAAACTTGCAAAGTCATGTCATAAAAAATTTTCAAAAATAAAAAACCTTGATGGCTTCCCAATCTTGTGAAGTTAGTACTTCACATTCAACCTCACGTAAACATGGGACAAAATCACTATCTTCATCTTGCAACACCTCAAATACTACATAATGTTTTATAGCCGCACTCAACATTAGATATGTTGAGTTCCACCTAGTTGAAACGTCAAGAAAAAGAAGTCCACCACCAAGAATACGTCAAGAAAAAGAAGTCCACCACCAAGAATATTTTGTTTATCTACACATGATTTGAACTTGTCAAGTCTTGCAGGAGAAGACTTGACATATTTAACTGCATGGCAAATTTTCACAACTGATGTACTAACTTCTGTCAAACCATCTTTGACGATGAGATTCAAAATATGTGCACAACATCTTATATGCATAAGCTCCTTATCTAATACCATGCAATCCCTAAACTTGGTAATTCTTCTCAAATAATCAATGACCGTATTGTTAGTGGATGCATTATCAACTGTAATTGTAAAAATCTTCTTTATGTTCCATTCAAGTATGGATGACTCAATCTCTCTTCCTATTGTGATCCCTTTGTGATTAAGAACTTTCTTAAAATGAATTATTCTCTTATGCAATGTCCAATCCTCATCAACAAAATGGGTTGTTATGCATATATGGTTAAGATTTTGAACTGATGTCCACATATCAGTTGTAATGCAAATCTTATAATCAGATTCTATAAACATGATTTTCAACTTCTCTTTTTCTAATAGATAAACTTTCATACAATCTCGCATAACAGTAATGCGAGATGGAATTGAAAATCTAGACTCAACTACGGCTATAAAGTCTTAAAAGCCTTCTTTTTCTACAAAATTAAATAGTAGCTCATCCTTAATTATCATTTTTGCTATTGCCAACCGTATTTTTTGTTCATTGTACTTAGCAGGTCCAACATTAGGACTGCTAGTTGTACCATCTACTCCTATCCTCCTAGACTAAGTCTCTTTTAATTGGGAGTTATCCCTTCTAGTCCCAATAATAGCATGCAAGGCTTTGCATTTTTTAACATGGTACTTCAAAGATGAAGTACCTTGTTTTTTAGAATGGCATAATAAAACCTTACCACAATAATCGCATATAGCTGTGGGCTCATTGAGATCCTCATAATTCCTCGTAAAGTATCGCCATACATTTGATCTGCTCCTTCTTCTTGGGATAGGAGGGCGAACTTGAGGACTAGTTTCTTGGAAAGAGTTATCCGAAACTGTAGGTAAAGTGCTATCCAAATGAATAGGTACTGATTCGGACCCAGATGAACGCATGGAAGCATTAGATTCCATAGGATTCAACTGTAAAATAATAAAAGAAAAAATTAGTAAGTTTAGATCATGAAGACTTTGACTGCAAGTTTTATATATAAATTTGAAAATATTATAACAATGAGATATATAAGATAGATGAGATAAAATTTTCGCTATCCAAACGGATGATTTATATCATATGAAGGAAAGAAAATAGCAAAAAAAATCAAAGATTTATAGCACTTTAGTTGGTATATACTGTAGTACTTTCTAATCATTCTCAGGAAGAAAAAGGATATATATATGGAGTAGGTTGGGAGAAAGAAACCATGCATATCTTATACAAAATAAAGCTTGGAAAGGGAAAAGAAAGTTGCAGAGAAATGAAATAGCTTTAACATCTCTAGCTAGCTTCTAAGAACTCTAGATATTATTAAAATTCTGTGCATCATGGGTTTCTAACATGAGATAGTTATGATGATTAAGCTTGGGGGGATAAACATGGAGTTCCATGCTAGCTACGTTATAAGCTAAACCCACCTTTTTCTAACAGGAGAAAAATCAAAGCCATGCTTAAAGGTGACCTGCCAACCGCATAGAGGGAACATAAATTCCGACTTTTAGCAAATTGTAATGATGGTTTTGCGATAAAGATAGATATTTAAGCCATGGCTAACTGCATAAGCATGGGCGGGTCTGTTTTTTTCGATCGAGTTGGTTTGCTAACTGATCATATTTGTCTAAAAAATATAAGAATAAGACATAGTTCAGACCTTTCATGCATTATACTTCACTTCAATTCATTATACATGTAAGTATAAGACATGGGTATGTGGTATTGGCAAAAGGGAAACCAAATAATATAATAAATAAAAGACTAATCAATGATCGACATTTTCAAAGAAAACAACTCGCGGAATACAAGGCCCAAATGAAAACAAACCTACGACTTGATTGGATCCCTCCCCCACATTACAAAAAGAATGGACAGAAATAATTAATCTATTGCATCCAGAAGGGGTAAAAATAACCAAAATAAATTATTTTGGTTATTTCTACTAATTTTAGATGCAATAGATCAATTATTTATGTATTTATTCTTTCTTGTAGTGCCAATAGGCAAACTTTCAATAGCTATGATCTAGCTGTAATGAACAATGAGTTTGTTGCAACTATTATTTGTAGTTCAAATTCAGGAGACATCATTTTTACTACTACCCAACATATAGATTCAATTAATCCCAACAGTAAAACTGGCAATTGAAGAAGCTACTCATCGATAATTAGCTGAAGGCGACAACCAAGTGGTTATATATGCTATAACTTGTCCTTTAACATCTCCTGACTGGTTCATCCTCATTGACATGTTAAGTTTATTGATTAATTTCAAAATTGGTATTTACAGTAGTGTGGAAGTATCATACAATCTTTTTGAGAAATAAGTAAATAAAACATTCACATAAAAAAATTAATTTTTTAATAATAAATTTTACGACATTTATACATCCTACTAACCAATGGGAGTCAACCTCTAAAGTCTAAACTAAGTCTAAGCTATCATAAATATGCAGTGGAGCCTTTTGCCCTTTGTATCTAACGAGACAAAATTACACCTAAAATTTCTAAAAGATTATAAAGTTCCCATTTAAAAATTTATTTAATAATAACATAATTATTTTAGAAAAAGTAATCAAGTTTTGAATTTTTTTAGATATTAATTTAGATTGAATCTCATTGAAAATCCCAATTAATCCCAGAATTTTTTAGAAATCTCATTGAGTTTTTTTCCAAATATTTTTTTATTTTATTTAAAGGCTTTAGTTTCAATTTGTAAAATTAATACTGTGGTATTTAAGGCTGCTGGAAATTAAATAGCCTTGCTCCACCATGTATGCAATTCTATTCTTCAAAGGAAACCTCTTCGTTGTTCATCCTAGTCCTCTTTTAAAGATTTTTCATTTAAGGAAGATATATAGTCAAGGTATTTGTATATCGGAAATCGCATAATGAAAGTTCAAATGCCAAATCCTTCATGTTGCCACTACGTGCCTTATTTAACAACACAAAGTCTATTAAAATTGTCATTCTCTTCCTAGAAAACAACACAAAATCTTGAAAAATTTGAGTGGATTTCTTGCTTTAAGGGAATAGATCCCAAAGCCATAGCAAATATAATGTTCAACATCTGCATAAAATGTAAAAACCATACCATAAATTTTTCAACTCTGTTTTATAGATAAACTGTATAAGGAATATATATATATTACTGTATTACATTACACAAGTGAAACTGAGCTACAAAAAAAAAAAAAAACCAATAATAAAAGTTTTGAAAAGCAACTCATCAACTGTTGCCCTATGACCAAGACACTCTTAACAACGAAAAGGAGAAACAATTTGATATACTAGATCAATGTTCCAAATAAAAAGGAAAGTTAAAATTTAATAACAAGGTGATATGCATATAACTGCCAGGTTACCAATTACTCAATTATAAAGTAAGCAGATAAATCACATATGACAGCAACTACTAGGTTAACAACCCACTTCAAGAAAAATCGAAATCAAACACTAACTGTATATCGGGTATTATACAATATATATAGGTATTATACAATATATCAGGTTAACAACCCATTAATTGAAAGAAGCAAACACAAACTGAAATAGGTACAAATAGCAAACCCAGAATCACATTTCAGAACTCATATAAGAAACACTATGCTTACAAATATAGGAGTAGTCTACGAGAAGAACCGAGCAATCGGCAAGAAGAACGAAGCAATCGGACGAGAGAGGAGCAATCATCGAGCGAGAGAGGAGCAATCGTCGAGCGAGAGAGAGGATCAATCGTCGAGTGAGAGAGGCGCAGAAATGAGCTGTGTCCGTGACTTTGTTTGACCTAACGTCGGCATATCGGGTATTACCTGATTCGAAATGTGTGGAGCGGTAACGGTATCGGAAAGTTCTAATTCCGTTTAAATATTATCGGGTTGAGTATTTTGGGTCGGTAATAGATCGGCATATCGGGCGGGTCGGGTTGACGGTTTTTTTTCACCCCTAATTCCATTCATTGAAAAAGAGATGAGTTTATTATTAAAAAATTAATTTTTTTTCTTTTTATAAAAGATCTGCATTTATTTATTTATTTATAAAATAATTACATAATTTTATATATTTCACGATTATAAATTTTATTTCTTTAATAATAGAGATATGACAAGGAGTTGGTCATCATTAAATTCACGAGAGCAGGTGAAGTGAAAGCTGTATTACCAATTTTTTAATTTTAGGGGGGCAAGCTTTATTCTCATTTAATCATACCAAATAAAGAAAGACTTGCTCGATTAATATAATCTAAATCTGGCTGCTTTTCAAAAAAGTAAATACCTAAGATTCACTTCCATTTCCAAGAGCACTTTGGGAGGTGTAAATGCAATGCTCTCCTGTGCTATATTTCCGTCCTTTTGATAGAGATTTATTAATCATAGGATAAATTTTAAAATGAAAAATAATAATTATAAAAAATATATATCATTTTATCTTAATTTGTTTATGTTTAATCTTATTTATGCGTCATTTTAGTTTCTTTTTCTCCCTTTCAAGATTTCTTTATCTTGCCTGTTCCGTCTCCTCCTTTTTTTTCCCTTCTTTTTCCAGCCTCTATTTTTGATTTTGTTGTTGAGGATGGCTTTCAGTATTTAATGTTTTTGGAGGCTGGATTTACAGATATGAAAGTTTCGGACATCCTAAGGCCATCACGTGCGATATTTCTGTTTTCCTAGTTCATGTTATCACCCAAAATTTTTGTTGAACGATGAAGTGCGTCCGCCTCACGCTCGAGGACCGAATGAAAGTGAGATTTCTTTGTGTCTCGTCTATGGTAAATCCAGCTTGTTGAAAATGACTCAAGGTGGATTTGGAACACCAAAACTCCCTAGTCCTATGATAGATTACTCCTCGAATGGCGCGTGGTACCTACATGCCACCACAGATAGTCTTATGTAGAGTTTCCGTTTCTGTTTTTGTGTTTTAATTTGGTTAGTTGGTTTTATATTTTCTTGTTTTGTATATACAAAGAAAATTGTAAAATGAAAAACTAGTGTTTTGAGTCGATGTCCGTAGAATTTAAGTGCTCTCCTTCTGTGGAGGATGAGATGGTAGTTACCGCTGTTTGAACAATACTTAGTTTTTACAGACTTTTTGTCTGTAAAAAATTAGAAATCGGGCTCCATTTGTAATTAGTTGACTCGTAGATTGAGTTTATTTCACTATTGATCACATTATAAATTTCATTTCATGAGTTTAAATGAAGTAACCCTATTTATTTAAAAATAAAAAATAAAAAAATCTTATTTATGCGCCATATTTATATATTGTACATGAATTATCAAGATAAGTTATACGTTTGATTTTAGAAGTATTAGCTCAACAAAAAGTTAATTTAAAAAAAATATTAATTAACAAATTAGTATATAAAATTATTTTCATAAGTTTTTTGTGTGGACGAAATATTTTGTTTTTCATTAAGTTATTTTATTATAAGATTTAGACCCTATTCTAATATCTACCTTCCAATTATTATTTTATTATAATAATAAGTACCATTAAATAAATTTATGATTTTGATGAAAATTTGAAAATGATAAAATTGTAATGAAATTGTTGACTTTAACGAGTTTTATTAATTACGAGCCTATAATAAATATATAGCTTATTGTGAGACCACGTTGGTAATATAAAGACTCAAAACGTAAATACTATTCTTATTTTATCATATATGACAGACTTTCACAATAATAATAATGTATTTAATATATAAATAAGTAGATTTGTAAATAAAAATTTTCTGAAACAGCTTGTTCCAAACTTGTAATTAGGCTCAATTTATCGTCTCTTACAATATAAAACGACGTCGTTTATACACCATATTACAGTGCACCGCTCAACCCCGAATATCGAGTATCTGGACTTTTCCTTCCCTCCAAATTTGATTACCAGACAAACAGGCAACAACAAAAACCCAAAACCTTACTCTTATCGCCATCACGACACAGCAATGGAGGAAGACGGCTTCGCGGCTACGAAACTCTTCAACCAGGGCTACTCCTACACATATGACGACGTCATATTCCTCCCTCACTACATCGACTTCGCCACCGATGATGTCTCTCTCGCCACGCGCCTCACGCGCCGGATCCCACTCCTGTCTCCCGTCGTCTCCTCACCCATGGACACCGTGACCGAGGCTGGCATGGCAGCTGCCATGGCCTCCCTGGGTGGCCTCGGCGTCATCCATTCCAACCTTCCCCCTCAGGTCCAGGCGTCCATGGTCAGATCCGTGAAGTCCCGACGCGTCCCCCTCCTCTCTAGCCCGACATTCAAGTCCCCCGAGCACCGCGTCGATTCTCTCGATGACTTCGAGTCCAGTCCCTACGTCCTTGTCACCCAGTCCGGCTCTCCCTCCTCTAAACTCATCGGCTACGTGTCGAGATCCGAATGGTTGCAGCTCGACAGCGATAGGAAAGATGCCCGAATAGACACCTACATGACCAGTTCTAACGAACTGGTGGTGCCGTGGAATTATAGTCTAGGACAGATGGATAATTACTTTAAGGAAAAGAAAGAGATGGATCTTGCGGCGTTGGTCAAGGAGGAGGAGGTGGTGGATTTGGTGACGAGGGAAGACGTGGATAGATTAAAGGGATATCCTAGGTTAGGGGTGGGAACGGTGGGGCCCGACGGAGGATGGAGAGTGGGGGCGGCGATGGGAACAAGGGAGGAGGACAAGAAGAGGCTGGAGCATTTGGTCAAGGCCGGTGTGGATGTGGTGGTGTTGGACAGTTCTCAGGGGAACTCAATTTATCAGATTGAGATGATCAAGTACGTGAAGAGGATGTATAAGGAGCTGGATGTGGTGGGTGGGAATGTGGTGACAGCGGCACAGGCCGACAATTTGATTCGGGCTGGGGTGGACGGATTGAGGATTGGCATGGGTTCCGGGTCAATTTGTACCACGCAGGAGGTTTGCGCAGTTGGGCGAGGGCAGGTATTTCATTTGTTTTTTTATTCTAATTGTTCTGTGTCTGATTGTAATTATTGTTTTAACTGGTGGGTTATTTAGATTCTGCGTATGATTGTGTATGTAGGGAGATGGTCGAGTATACCTTGTGAAATGGTTATGTTCTGAGCTCTATATGCCAGAGTTCCAATATGATTGATTACGCTTTATATTAGCTGGAGCCTCGATTTTTTGCTTTACCGTCTGATATTGCTTGACTGAGAAACGTGCTTGGATACATGCACTGATGAAACGTTATTCTTGTTGAGAGCTTGAAAATGAAAGTGACCATTAGAAATTGTGAGCATTGCGTTCCATATTTTTCATTCTTTGTCAATAAATCTTTGCATATGGGAAGTGATCATTCACTAGTTTAATATCTCTTCAGTAAGGCCCTCTGATTACTTGTTTGGAAGCGAGTTAACAGTAAAAAGACAACATGTTATGTTTGTTTTAACAGGGACACTGAATGGCAGTGATGCCTGAAAGACAATCCTTTACCAGAATAACCTGCAGAATGTCCGGTAATGCATAAGTGGGTGTCCATAGGCATGGTTGTTGGATTGCTTCCAAAGCTTTTCTTTGTGCATTGAACTATATAAAGCTTCCACCGCAGCCAACATGGCAGTCATATGCTTTGTAAAATAGTCACTTGTTAACTGACCCTCCTTTTCGTGGTAGTGTCCTCTGTTTTTCTAATAGGTCATCTAATCTGTCATAAAAAATATTAGAATAACAAATGTTTGGTTTTCCTTCTGGTATTAACAGACATCCATTCGAGTAAACTGGAAAAGTTAACTGTAGTGGTGGAGTCAATATTTAACACTAGTCAATACAATTGGGAAAGAAAAAATATTGGAGAAGGTTGAAAACTAAACTTGGTACTTATCAAAAAATAAATAAAACTAAGCCTGGTGCTTTCTCCATCTTTCACTCGATAACTTTTGTTTTCTTGTCTTCCTACTTTTCAGGCCACTGCTGTTTACAAGGTTGCTTCTATAGCTTCACAACATGGTGTGCCCCTCATTGCTGATGGCGGCATTTCAAATTCTGGACACATTGTCAAGGCTTTGGTCTTAGGGGCATCTACTGTAATGATGGGAGGCTTCTTAGCTGGAAGCACTGAGGCTCCAGGAGCTTATGAGTATCAGGTGTGGCGTTGCTATGTAATGTTTTTAATATATTGCTAAATTATATAAAAAAAAAATGTTTTTAATATCGTGCTGAGTAGATGATAGTGCTTGTACCAAGAAATAAACTTGTTTCTTTCACAATTTTTTTGATAGTTAGTTTTTTTATAAGTACAAATTTTCAAGTTTTAATAAGGATTCAACTCTTTTTTTATTTTATTTTATAATTTCCTGTGTATTTTGTATCACTGGGTTTATTTGGACATTTTTGCCAGTGATTGTTTGTGCCTTATAAAGTACGTAATAAGTGTTACAGAAGTATGCATTTCCTGTTTAACTCGTATCATGTTAGTAACACAAGGGCAGTGTACACTTTTAGTCAACCTTTCCACTCTGTTCTATTGCATTTTATTTCGTTGGTTGCAACAATGTTTTTCTTTTATTTAATTTTGCTTCATTTTCATTTTATTGAAAGTGCTTGGGTTGCAACCCTCGTACACTGAGGTTGTACAGAGGGAACAACTATTTTAAAGAAAGGTTGAGCAGCATGATCTAGTAAAATCAACAATAGATGCAAATGGGGGTAGGTATGATGTGGATCATAGTCCATTCATACAAAGATTAAAGCATAATTCATTCTCTCACAATCTTCAAAGATATGGGCATTACGGTCCTTCCAAATCCTCCACATTTGGCAGAAAGTTGTCATCCTCACAATTCCTTTACCCATGTTGTAATGTCCCAAGGGAGAGCTGAGCCACATCTAGGCTCATACTTCAAAAGAACTTGTCAATAATATATTTGATGTTCCTTTGAATCATTATTAAGAGCTAGAGCTTCTCTATTCTAAGCACTGTGAGATCCCATTCACCACTTATACTCAGTCAATATGGGGTATCACAATGTCCCTCCTTAAATTCTTAACATCCTCGTTGGGTCATTCTATCATAGGTGGCATGGCTCAAGTCCCATTACTTTTCGTTGAGATTGGATTGAATACCATTTGTAATGTCCCAAGGGAACCCCAAGCCACATCTAGGCCCATACTCCAAAAGGACTAGTTCATAGTACAATTAGGTCCCTTGAAATCATTCTAAAGAGCATGAAATCTTTCCAAACAATGTGTAATCTCATTCACCACCTATACTTATTGAATATAGGATATCACACATGTTTTCACCCGACGAACTATCCCAATAAGTTGGAAGATTGCTATCAATAATGCTCGAACCATTTCACAGTGAAGCAACAAGTGGTAGTTTAGTTTCCTTGCACATGTATATACAACAGCAGTCCACCACTAATATGTGCCTCTTCCTCAAATTATCCATCGTTGATATTTCTCCTGGGGTTGTCATTCATACAAAGGACACCACTCTTGATGGAGTCTTGTTCTGCCATATACTTCTCCAAGGAAAAAAAACACTATTGCAGCATATGAATCACAATAAAATGCTATGACCTTAACTGTCACGTTCTAGGATGGAATCACCCCATTTTGTCATCATGGTTTCCCCTCATTCTTGGTGAACACAGAAGGTTGAGTAGAAGTGACCTAGCCCACTTCTCAATCCAGATGGGATTCATGATGTGACTATAGCTGGTATACCAGTCCCCCATTCTATAAATTCCAAGTCCCAATTTTCTGCCATTGCTAGTAGAGTGGCTTGAGCTGAGAAAGGATGGAGGCTGTTTAGTTACAATATTCCCAATGGCAATTTGCATTCAGGATAGGTGGCATGCCAACGCACTTTGGGACTTGTGCTTGACTTTTGGAGCATTTTTCTTTGCTCCATTTGTGATTTTATGCGTAAGTGATAATGAAAAAGGCACCTCATGAATCTACTTGTGCACCCTTAAACCCCACATTTACCATCATCAAGAGCTTTGCAATTGCCAACAGAACATTCATCTCCTTGAAGCTTCCTTTGATGTTACACCCCCTTTCAGCTTCTCACTACACAGATGAGTGACATTGAAGGAGACTTTCTCATGATGAACCTACCACCTACCTCTCCCTTTACTGAGCAAGACACCACCTAAATCTGTAGATTCCTCTTGGTTTGTAAACAAAAGGACCCTCCTGCTGGGATTTAGGTCCTACTAATGGACACCAAGTCACATGTCATGTCAACTAAGGGCTTGTTTGGAAGATGGAATAGTTTCATCCCATCCCATTCCATCCTATCTCATCTCATCTCATTCCATTTTCTTCCCAAATATCATTCAAACCCAAACACTATTCAATTTCAAATCTTTAACTTTTTTCATCTTTCATTACAACTTTTTCATATTTTTATTCAACTTTTTCTCTCTCCTTTTCCAAAATTGCATAAAATATCAGAACTCAAAACATTTTCACTACTATTCACAACCTGTTTCACTACTATTCACAGATTTCTCATCCCATCCTATTTTGTTCCCCAAGCATCCCCTAAATACTATCTCCCTTACTACATTTTGTTCCTGTGACCATTTGGACCAAGCGAAGGACAATTATTTACTCATAGGAGGAAAAACTGAAAAAAAAAAATGAAAATACCACAATCCTAGGCACTTGCATTGTCGCTTCCCAAATGAAATTTTGGACCTCAATTCATACCAAAGATGTAGCAAACTGCAAAGAAAGTAACAGCCCCACACAACCATATGCATACTTCGAAAACACCCTCCTATTGACTCAACTCGTTCTCTCATTGATGATAACCTCAGCTCTCTTTGATCAAACATCAAGAAGGTTTCTCTCTCAAAACTTATTAAGAAATAATTACCATTATTTGCCAAGGCCTGTTGGGCTGATGGCACAGACCCACTCCTCCAGATTGGAGGACCTGGGTTCGATCCCCCTTCCCCCACCCCCAATGTATCAAAAAAAAAAGTACCATTATTTTGGACCAAAGCAAGAGTTATGATCCAACCATATCTGCATCTCACTGCCTGAATGCCTAAAACATTTCAATCTCCTCTGCTACATGGGATTTAGCTTTTAGATATACTGGTGTGATTGCCTAAATTTTGTAGCGTCACCATAGTTCTATTGAGTCAAGCTTGTTGGGGAATAAAAAAATCTATAGGACTAGTTGGACATGAATGTGGATGAGGATTCTATCAAGATTAGCTTGGAAGGAGGGCGTGTTAGTACTTGGTTCCAGATGGGCTGGAGGAGAAGATAAAGAAAGAGAGGACAAAAGCTTCTTCTTTTTTTAATGTGAAAATGCATATTCAATTAAAAAAAAAAGTAAATTTAAGAATTTTTAGTGGACACGTCATGCAATCCGATTGCCCATCTCTGCAACCTAGTCCATGTCACTGACTTTGATAGCTTGAATTTGAACTCAAGGATGAAATTGAAACTTTGGTAAACATACTCTTTCTTCTTAGAAAGAGTATGTTTACCCAAAAAAAAAACATACTCTTTCCTCTTTTTTTTAGTTGGGTGTCTTCTTTTGTATATTTCCTATGTTACTTGGGTTGCACGAATTATTAAAAAAATGGATACTGTATGGCAGCACCTTTTTAATGACTTGAAATCTCGTGAAGGCAGAAACCTTGGGGCCCACCCCTGGGGAGTATACCCAGATACACAATCCTATCCACCAAAGCGATGTATATTGTAATCTAGGGGAACTCCTAGTGCAGAAATGAACTCATGATGCCTGAGTCCTTAGCTCATACAATTTTGATAAATATTGTAGAGCAGCGATGCTGCAACTTGAATAATAAAGGACCTCATATAAATGTTGACATAAGTTGGAGCATCGAAGTGTACTTAAACCTAATAGGAATGAAATCTTTTTTTCTATTCTCTAAGAAAATTTGAGCTTTAGATGGGAAATTGATCTTCTAGTGAATCATCCTTTTACATTTACAATTCTATTACTAAAGGAAAGTGAGCCGTTTAAGAGGTTAAATTTAAGTGAGAGAAATCACTCAGTGAGTGGCAAAGAATCTTCCCTTGAAGATATGTGCCTTGGAATTTCAAGACCTATGCATTTTTTTCATAGTAGATAATCTAGTGATCGTTGGACTTCTATTGTGTTTTTTCTTACATAATATTATGTTAAAAAAGCTCTAAAATGGGCATGACCCTTGTACTCATGAAGTATGCATGAGTAAAAAATATGAACTTCTGTGCTGTGGGCTACCATTTTACATTGGCTTTCATCTATAATGAAGCTATTGTGACAGCAGACTGCTATTCTTTGTGTTTATGAGTGTGCTTTTCTGAAGTTGCCAGTCTTGGAAGTATGCTGGAGTTTGAATTGATCCATAAGGGATAAATGGCTCTATTCATGAATACCATGTAATCAATATGAAATTGTAATTTTAAGTTATTTTCTGACTGAGAGGTCAATTTACCTTTAGGCACATACTATGAATATAGGTGATCTGGAACTCAAGGGATTATGATAGTTGATTTGTATTCCATGCCTATAATGGATCTGTGCCTGTCATATATGTCAGCGCTATTTGATGGATTCAGCTAAAATCATTCTTTTTTGCTTGAAAATGATGTATATTGTGTTACCAAAAGTTGTTGTGGGAACATGTCCGCTGCATTCATATTTGTGCCATTTGGTAACAACCATGGAGGTGTTTTGGTCATTATGTTTCCAAAAGGATTAGGTTGACGAGTAAAATGATCAAAACACTCCATGTTTTGCAATAAATGGCTCCTCTCCATTAAACCCTGTCACAGTTGTTGAGTCTAGAGAAAACAAACAGATATTGCATGAAAATTATATTTGCAAGCCAGTATGGAGGACACACCCTCCACATTGTTGATATGGCAAGATTTGAGTTGCTAGAGAAAAAATTTTGAACTTCTGATGCAAATTAGAACATGTCATATGAGGTGTGGAGGATGTCCTCTACATTGCCTTCCAAGCAGTAAAATTCTTATTGCATTCTCAAATTTCTGAACAATATGCATGCTTTGCTACACATGAAGTATGAGATGTACTGATTTTTTGCGTTTTGTTAAGGTTTTCCACTAGTGACTTGCTGTTCCCTATTCCTTGATCTTTAATCATACGACTTTTAATTACTTTGTGAAAAACTTTTCCTTATCTCTTTTCTGTCTTTTTGAGTGCACGCATGTATGGCCCTTTGCTGAGGCCAATATTTTCAGTAATATGAATACTTAGTTTTGCTAATACTAGAATGGTTGCCGGATCAAAAAATATCGAGGTATGGGCTCCTTAGAAGCTATGACCAAAGGGAGCGACGCAAGGTATCTAGGTGATACAGCTAAGCTGAAAATTGCCCAAGGGGTGGTTGGAGCAGTTGCAGATAAAGGCTCTGTTCTGAAGTTTGTTCCTTACACATTGCAAGCAGTCAAGCAAGGGTTTCAGGATCTTGGTGCTTCCTCTCTGCAGTCTGCCCATGACCTCTTAAGAAGTGGTACATTAAGGCTAGAGGTATGTCTCACATTACTAATGATTTTCAAGATTACTTCGCAGACAAAACTTTCAGTCTTGTTTTGTCCTTTCTTTTATTTTCTTGTCTAAAAAACCTTTGGTAGCTTATTTCTTGGAAGAAAGGAGAAAAGGGAAAATAAAAGAATTTTTGGCAAGGACCTGCTGTAACCCATATGAAAGGGGTGAAGTTGGTCTGCTAAGTGCAGCAACTTGTTAGTTAACATTAGAAAAATTCTTACTGTTCAAAAAAAACATCAGAAAAATTCTTTAGTAGCTACCCAGTGGCTCCATTTTTTATTTATTTTTTGCTAAATCCCAGTGGCTCCAATTGTTTCATCTAAATTAGTTCTGTTTCCAAGTCTTTGGTGTAGACAAATATATCCCCTTCTCATTATCTGTTTATCGGAGTGGAAACTTTGTCTGAAAGGAGGGTTTTGGCTGGTCTTTTATGCAGGCTACTGATTTTAGATTTAAAATGTGCAAATGTTGAATTTTAATAGGATCTGAACCCACTTTTCAGTGACAGTTAAAGAAATTTTAATCACATTTTCAGTAATATTATTATGATTTTCCACCACCTCTGTTAAAGATGTTTAAAAATTTAGTAAGCATTTTGGTTTTTTGTATGAATTTATGAAAACTATCCCTTTCTTCGTCCGTTGATTCTGTGGATAAAGTGCACTTTGTATTGACTTTTCCGTAAAGATTGGATTGCTTGGCTATTCTGCAGATGTGATAATAACTACCTCTGAGGTTAAGGCGACTTAAGAATGCATGATCGCATGGGTCTGATGTTGGCTTTTCATGTGGAATTGTGCAGGTACGCACAGGAGCAGCACAAGTTGAAGGTGGCGTCCATGGCCTGGTTTCTTATGTAAAGAAATCATTTTGATTTCAGTATTAATTCTGCTGTGGCTGCTTTTTGGCTGGAAATCATCTTCATGCTTCATTCATCAGGATGGAATTGCTGCTTTAGCACGAGCAACATTCCAATTAATAGGGCTATCTTTTAAGATCCAGCTTCCTGTTTATCTATTGGATGAAGTCGTTTACGACGTTTTACACCTGGAAGCAGCTAAATAAAGAACCTCATGATTATCGGGTCTTTTTATTTTTCATGAGAGCATCCATCTGATTGAATATGCAGTCAAGTGGGAGAGGAGGACATATGTTCACTACTCTTCTTTTTTCTTTGAATAATTATCTAGCAGTGACTAATATTAAGGCTTCATAATGTCATATAAATTATAAACTAGCTGTTGATTTACCTAATCAGTGTGATATGAGCACGTAAGTCTGGTGTTTTGAGGGTTATGTGCTCTTAGTGAAAAGATAACGATTTAGTTGATTTATGTTAGTATCTGAGAATATCAGGATGCACATCCGGGAATGCCCCAACTCAATCTTTTCGAACGCTGCAAGCTTAAATTGCAACCACCACTTCTTTCGTACGGTGCTTGCCTAAATTACAACAACTAAACACTTTGGTAAGGAAAATGCTACAATGTCTTCTAATTTATATTCTTCATTATGTCCCTTAATGTGTAGTACCACAATGTGTTACTATGCGGCTTATTAAAAAAAGTTGTAACATAAACATAAAAAGGAAGAAGAAATCTAGAATTATAATAATCTTTTCTTGTTTTTTTTCACTTTCAGCAGCTGTTTCACTGTAAGTATAATTTTTTTTTTAATATTTTTAGTAAGCATCTGATATGGAATAGGGGCATTAGCATCACCCCTTTGGTAATAGTGTAAAGACCTCTAACAAAAGTCCAGACTTCTCTCTTGCGAAAGGCAGCATCGATCGTGATTTCCTGTCTTACCACTCACATGCATGTCGCCATAGGCATTCATTTGAGTGTAGCCTCATTTCCTCAATGCCTATCTCTTTCACGGAATCGATAAAATCACTGACTCGTACTGTTCATTTAAGTTTTCAAGGCATATCACATTTGTGACACTCACAGATTCTATTTGGGATCGGACGGATATCTGAAATATCGAGACATGTAATATAAAGTTATTTGTCCACATTCATGATAGATAAAGATGTAATACACCTAGCATATATCTAATAATACACAATATTCACAATAAATAATTTTTTTCTTTATCAATATTATGCACTAAAATAAAAATATCTCAAATATCATCCTTCATACAGAAGGATACAAGAAATAACTAAGATCGTAACACTAGTCCAAAATGGCTATGACCAAAGAGTATTGGAGATGCAACTCCATAATATGAGTAGTAACTTAACTACTATATTAGCATTGGCACCGCACCGTTACTTAGTCTATCGTGGCCAGCTGGTCAAATTTCAATTCTCTTTCAGATATTGTAACAAGATCTTCTATTCGGAGGTAATGGTAGTTGGGACTACCACAGTAAGATTAGATTATAAATCTCAGTAATTTAACTAAGAATCTCCACACAAATTAATGATGCATGCATGGTAGTAAAAGCATGAATACATAATCGAAGTCATATATAATTATAGCATAATTTAACATATAGCATAGCATGACTGGCATAACTTGAACTAACTTGAACTGAACTTGGGTTGAGATGGCATAAGCTTGAACTTAAAATAATGTAAATCTAAACATAACATGAATGTGATCTTGAATATAGCATGAATATAGCACAAACGTGAACTTGAACATACATAGACTTGAAACATAGCACAAATATGAACTTAAACATACATAGATTTAAAACATTGCATGAAAATGAATTTCAATATAACATGAACGTGAACTTGAAATACAACATGAACGTAAACTTGAAACATAACATGAATGTGAACTTGAACATAACATGACTATGAACGTGAATATAACATGAATGTAAAATCTAAACATAATGGAAATTTGAACATAACATAATGGTAAATTATACTCCTTCACTATAGTATTCAGTAGCACATAGCTTTAATCGTACTACCAAGCAACGTGTATCATTTTTCTATAATACAGTAGATTATACTCTTTCACCATAAAACCCAGCAGTACATAGCCTTGATCACAGTACTAAGTAGCACATATCATCCTTCTATTATACGGCAAATTATACGCATTCACTATCGTACTCAGTAGCGCATAGTCTTGACCCCAATACTAGGTAGCGCGTATCATCATTTTATAAAATGGCAGATTATACTCATTCACCATAGTACTCGACAGTGCCTAGTTTTGACCATAGTACCAGATAGCACGTATCATCCTTAGCCGTAATGTAACTTAACTGATTGATCCATCTATAGTATGGTAAATTATACTCATTCACTTTAGTATTCGGTAGCGCATAGCCTTGATCGCAATACCAGGTAGCGTGTATCATCTTTGACCATAATTCAATTGATAACTGAAACTTGACAGTTCTCAAAACACACAAATATATTCAAAATGAAATATGAGTGAAATACGAAAGGATAGAAATCCTAGCGTCACATAACATTACTTGAACATAACTTGAGAGACATGACTTACTAGAGATGGAAAATTTTCATAGTATGACATAACATGTAGTAGATAATATTTCGTAACACAGAATACAAATAGTAGAGAACATTTCGGAACATGCCATAATATATAATAGTGAATATTACATGACAGAATTATTGTGTAACAGATAAGTATTTTGTGACAGAATAATTCATGTAATAGATAAGCATGTGATGAAATGACACGAAATATATGATAACATATATTAACTATAGTTCTCTTAGCCATCACATATACACATTAAACTACTAGTAAGTTAAAAACCAACTTACTTCAATTATTGCGTTCTACAAAAATAAATATGAAATACAAGAAACTAAAAATAATGATTCTAAAGGTTAGAACTTAATCACTAACAATAAGCAATACGGAAAAAATACTAACTTAGAGCAAAATTATCATTTTACCCTTTATATGTGTAAAATGACCATTTTACCCCTAGCATAAAGATTTCACATCCTAACTTAAAAAATTACCAAAATTTACATTCCTTGTATAAATTTTGTCCTAAAATTAAATATAAAATTAGAAAAATTTAAAACAAAAAACACTCATGAAAACTTTATAGGGGTCAAAACATGCATAGACTTTTTTCATTGATTTTGTTTGCAATTCTTCCAATTTCAAAACTCATGATTAAATCAAATTTTTGCAAAAAAAATCTTCATATTCTAAGTTCAAAAACATACTTAAGACATCAACTAAAATATGTTAGTCATCAATATCAAACTCTTTAAAAAAAGAATCCAAACTTTTTAACTAAAAGGGCAAATCCTTGAATCATATAATTTGATCTATTTCAAAGCATCTCTAAGAATTTCAAAAATTCAAATCTTAATTATAAAATATTCATAAAATAATTTTAAGAACAATCATGCTTTGAATCATCAAATAAAAGTCATTAAAAATACTAAAATAACACTTGAAGTTTTCGACTTCCCTCAAAACCTAAAAACAAATTTTTGTTTATAATTTGTTTTGCTCAATCTCTTGATTCATAACTTTTCATAACTTATAAGATGTAATCTTCAAACTAGAATATCACACGGTTTAAAAAGGTATACTGATGAGTGCACAAAAGTACACTCTAAATATCCTAATATTTGATTAAATTGCAAAGAATGAAAATAAGAATAATTAGATTTCACTTATTTTATTGAATTAGATTTCTGTTTACATTAAGATGTTTTTAAGCATTATTTGTCTTTTTTATTTTTATTCTTTATTTTCTTTATTTTATTTTATATTTTTATTTATTTATTTTATTTTTAATTTTTTTGATAGGTGAGTGATGGTTTGCACATGGGCCCTACTAATTATTGAGTGTCTCACGTTGACATGCATGGAGTGATTGGGCTTCATCACATTTAGGCCTCACTGCAAGCCACACATGAGCCGAGACTTGCATTTAGATTCAAGGGCCCCACACTTTGAGACATCTATGAGCTTTGACTTCAATTCAACTTCAGGATACAAGGCACATGATTCCACTTCAGGCCTAAATCTCTTCAAGTCTAAAAGGATGGCCCACACCCCACTAAATTCACACAAACACACAACTCCTCAATAAAAACTCGTGCATATATATATATATACATATACATTTGGAGGGTAGCACCGTTTTTCTGGAAAGGAAGCTACGAGCAGGGGGAACCTGGACGTTTTGAGCCACACGAACGTCTACATACTGAAAAAAATTCCATGGCTGCTTGGATGATTGTTTTCTTGGAATTTTTGTTATCTATCATGTGTATGGGTAACTAAATTCTCAAGTAAGGTTAGGGATGAACTTGCACACTAAATGATATTTTTAAATTTATTTTTAATTCATGTATTTGATTTTTAATTATTAAAATTCTTTGTTTTATCATTCTCAAAATATTGCTGGTGTTTTCTTCTTCAAATAGTCTTAGAGTTTATTTCATTTATAAATTCAGTCATACTTTTTCTATTGAATGGATTTGTTCTTTGATTGTTATTGGATCCATTAATTATTTATATTGACTTAATTCTCTGCTGCAATATTGCTCCCTGGGTATGTTGTCGTCGTTGGGTTTTCTCAATGTGAATATCAATTTGCGTAATTTAAAAGTAATGAGTGATTTTTTAAAGAGTTACACTTGATTTGATTTTTGGTTTATAATTCTATGTCTTTCGATTGAGAATTAAGGAATTGAATTCTCAATCGAGTTATTAGTGAATTAAAAATAATTAAAATATCGGATATGTGCAAGAGATTCCCGACATTCTACTGTTTGTCAACTTTAATTACTTTTTCCATTAATTATTTTGTTTAATTTTCATTTTCATTTAAAATCAATTTTTATTTTCTTGAATCATTTAATATTTTTTTAGTTTCCTTACTATTTTACTATTCTTTTAATTTGTCTCCCTGTATAACCGACATTTCAAAACTGAACTACAATTATCGCGTTATTCTTTAGGTGTTATCATGTACTAAAATAGATCTAAATTGCAAACTCAATATCACACGGCTAAAAATTAACCAAAACATAAATTTAGCTAAGAACATCAATACTTTGTCCTATCCGAATATCTCTTTGCATAAAATTTTATAGGGTTAATTATACTTTGTCCCCTCCAACTTTCACTCTCAACTAAATGTGCCCCCTCAACTAAAATTTTTAACAATTAATCTTACTAACTAATAATTTTTCACAATGTGCCTCCTCTGTCTACCAGTCGCATCAAAACTAACGGAAATGACCATTACGTGCGTCTCACGTGTGTATGTTAACCAGATTGACAAAAATGCCCTGAATCCTAATTCCCCTTATGTTGGATGCCACGTTCCAAGAACAGTTGCTAAGAATTTAGGGTTTCATACTAGCGGTCTTCAATACCAGATAGAGCACCTTCAAGCATTTCACCTACAAAATCGAAGGGCCATTTTTTGAATATCTTGGGCAATTGATTCGTGTGTCCAGTCAGTATTTTCAGTGGGATTACCATCCTCGACGCACCAATATCATAGACCAACGTACCAAGTTTCACAAAAGGGAGTACCTTGGTGAGTTTATATCTATTATTCATCGAATTTTTGTATTCTTGAGGTGAGAATGACTAATTGGTAGGATGGGTATGTGTTGTTTGTGCAACTATTGCGATTTAGGAAAAGTTAGGTTTAATGTTGCAAATAAAATTGGGGATTTTTAAATTATTGGCTTATTTGTCGCAATATGTGTGCATAAGACTGATCTATCATTGTTGAATTGTTTGAGTGAAAATCTATCATTGTTGAGTACATTCAAAAGCCAACAATGCACATTAGTGGGTTCAATGTATAATACCTCTTTAATATATTTCAATGTGTTTCTTAGTGGCGTGAATGGCCCCAGTTTCACAGTCCCCGTCCACAAATATAGAAACAACATACCATTATTTTTTTGCACTAGTGGTCCCAAACCTCAACACAATTGTTTCTCATTATTTTTTGTTCTCGGTTGGATGGATGTTTACTTTATAATTTTTTCTCTTTTATGTTTTGCATGATACTTTTTTACTACCTTTTTGAATACTTTATAACCTTTAATTTTGTAGCATGGCTACATAAAAGCTACTTTTTGAAGTTCACCATGGTGGATTAAATGATAGAGCGCAACAAGGAAAGTATATAGGTGGTAATTACAGGGTGCACCATAAAGCGTATGATGAGAATGAATTGTCATGGCGTGAAATACAGACTATTGTGACTAAGTGTAGTTATACCCCAGGTGATCTAGTCTATTATAGACACTCTGGTTTGGGGATGTACAATGGTCTCAATCTGATTAGTTTTGACCATAATATATTGTTCATGATTGTTGCATATGAGGGCCAACAAGTAGTGGAGTTATATCTCGTGTCTCATTCTAGAAGTAAAGTGCATCAGTCTGAATTTGATGAGCATGACATTGGGAAAGGCTTGAGTGAGCAAGATAAGGATGAGGAGGAAGTTGAAGCATATCGTCTCAATGATCCTTTCTGGAAAAAAGTATTAAGTAGTGATGATGAATTATATGATTTTGATGTAAGCGCATTGGAAACATCACAGTCTAGGTCAAGCTCGAGATTGAGATTGAGATTGAGGTCTAGGTCAAGGCTTGCACAAACCTACTTTGTCTTGATTACACTACAATACCCTGGTGCCAAGGATAAGGCATAATCTCCCCTTGATTCTGAGAATGAGGAAAGGCAAGAAGCAAGTCTTAGGAAAGTAGGAATAGGTGCTGACAGTTGTGGTCCAAACAACAATCGATTTCGTAGGTGGCCAAAGGAGAATGACGATGGCAGTTTTTTTTTTTCCAAACCTTTTCTCCTTTATTACATCCATTGCTATCTTAATGCTCATTTATCTTAGGATTCTAAGTAGTGATTGGTCTATACAAGTATTTTATCCAATTTAGTACTAAGTGATGTCCTACAATCTCCTAGTGATAGTGGTTAGGAAGAATATCGTGATTTCAAATTTTTTAAATTTCAACATGTTGACACAAAGAATCCCAAAATCAGTGTTGGGATGAAGTTTGGATCTGCGGCACAATTTAGATAAACAATCAAACAGTTAAACCTTAATATTGGTAAATCTATTAAGTTTGCAAAAAAATGATGGGGACCAAGTAACTGTTGTTTGTATGACCCTTAAATGTCCTTACCAAGTTTATGACTCCTTGCTAAAAGGGCAACAGACTTTTCAAATTAAGTTTATGAATCCTCGACATGAGTGTAATAGGAGTTATAAAAACCACATTGTAACATCATCTTGGATTGTAGAGTAGTTAGATTAGATGTTCAACATCCAACCCAATATGCCTATTCATACTATTGCTGATGAGATTAAGAGAAAATGAGGAGTGAAGATATGTAAAATGAACTGAGAAGCCAAAGAAACATCGAAGAAGAACTAAGAATGATGAACAAGGAGAAAGTAAACTGAGTAGGGCTAGTGTTTACATGACCTGTTTGAGGTGTAGGCAAACAAGTCACAACAAAAGAAAATGTCTGCGTAAGAACACAGACACCTCATTTACTTCTGCAACAGAATTTCAAAGAGGACCAGCTCCAAATGAAGCGATTAGATGCCTCGTCTTCCTTATGCTTAGTACAATGAATTTAATGTATTACTAGTTACTTTTTTTTTGCCTTATTCAATTCATTTACATTTTAATGTGCTTCTACAGGTCATTTCACAGCCTTCATTGACAGACCATTATAACCAACAACCAACATTGGTGGCCAAGCTGGCAGCCTGTCTCTTTCCCATGATGCAGGAAAAAGAAGTCCACCAGTCCAACCCCCCCCCCAATCATCGGCTTCATAATCAGCAAGCTGCACAAGTCCAGCATATGAAGATAATCAAATTTTATATGATCCATTCCTTGATGATGTTGGTACTGCACTCAACTTGGTGAACAAACGAACACCTCGAAGGTGGTTTGCAAGACTTGATGGACACATCTCCAGGACTAGCACACGGTTTCTAGTGTTTGTTGACTTAGAAGTCGACTCAAGCGACCCAACATAAGGGAGATTGTGCTTTTGGGACAATTTTGGAAAGGAAGGATTGCAATTCAGAATTAGTCAACTACCAAAAAAGAATGCTTCTACCAAGGTTAATGCAGCTGTGGGTTAGGAGAAATAGGCTCCTATAAAGGTCAATGCATTGATAAGGAAGGGAAAGGGCATGGCGACATCTTCATATGTAGATAAAATAAAACAAAATGGAAAAAGGGAAATAAAAGCGACAAGATTGGAAGATTTGATTAGACTTAACGTCCCTGGATAAATTTGATGTTAGGTATATATGTTGAAAATAGTTTGGTTCGATGTTAGGTGTTTATGTTGAAAACAGTTTGCATGCTTATGCCTTAAATAATTATGTCTATGACTCATTAATGTATTATTTTGAAAGCTGTTGGTGAAGTAGAATAGACATGAAGTATAGGTACTCCAAGCAGGTCGAATTATTTTTTTGTTAGACCTTATGTTGTATTCGGCAAGTTTTTGATGTGGTAGCCATGTAATATTGTACAATGATGTGGTGGCCATGTCAGTTTAATATTGGCTGCTTTTTTTGATAAAGTACCAATATTCAAAGTTGTTGATATTTATTTATTTAATATTGATCAGGTTATAAATAATTATGGAGGTGATATTATCATGACTCATCATGCTTTGTCTATGTTCAAAACTTTAATTCTACCTCATTTTATAATCTACATATATAGGGGACAACCAATTGTTGTCTTGACCATTGATATTGGGTGACACCTGAGCAAGTTGTCGATGATATTGACGCCATGTTTGAACATATTATAGCCTTTTAACACCTTGGATTGCTATATGAGGATGTTGAATATGGATGGTTCTCACAATCAAATTCAATATAGTGACATCATAATGCATACAACCAAAAAAATTAATGGATAAGATGAAATATAATATAAACACCAAATTGTTGGCACCAACCCAGTACAAGAAAAAAAAATATAGACACACACAATTGTTTCCACCAACAATATATATATATTTACATATATATATATATGTATAAAAGTATATTAATCAGTCTACCCTATTATCAAGTTCATGTGACCTCCATCACTATCAGATGACATTTTCATCATGATAATAACAATAGCCAAGACAAATATAGTGACACCACAACGTATGTAGTTGAGATATTTTTTTGCAAGACTTTAGATTTTTTCACCTCTTTGTCCAATAATTATTGAATATGTTATCTGTGCTCCCTCTTCATCACCAAGTTAGCCTCCAATTCTGACCTCTCAATCTTCAATTCACGAGTTCGTACCTGGAGTCTATCTCGTATCTGGCCAACATCTCCACACATGGAGCATAAATCATCATTTACCCAATTAAAAAATGCACAACACTTATCTCCACCCTTATGTTGGCAATCAAGATTCCAATACGGGCATCTCCAGAACTTCCTTTTGTAGTTATTATTTGTTGTTGAAACTCTTACGTATGATCGCAAATTGTAACGACAAAATAGGATATCCTGTGGTGCTTTAATGTCACAACTTGTGCTAGATGAACTAGTAGGCATGTATATTTCTAACGTATTAAAATATGCGCATCATTCGTGAGCTTTGGATTCAAGGTTTGACTGATATTTGATCCAAACAATATATTTCTTAATGTCATCAATTAAAAATACTTTGCAAGCCTGATCTAATGTCATGACTCAAATCTTCAAATTTTTTGAAGGTATATTAAAAACTTAAATGTTTCAGAAGTATACAATAAAACTCAAATGTTTCAGAAGGAAAAAAATAATCAATGTTAAATTACAACATTGCTATCAATGAACTCCATCTAAGATCTAAAAGTAAATACAAACCCCCAAAAATAGTTTGTTTTAATCATTACATTCGTAAATAATATCATATCGATCTTACCTCAATAATTGTGCTCTACTTCTTATGATAGATTTGGAAGAGGTAAAATGTAATTAACCCAATTTTATATCTTTGAAACTAACATGAAATATCTTCAAAATAACATTCTAGCATATATATATATATATATATATATATATATAAGAGGATTAGGATCCTCCGATAAAATTATCAAACACATGGGAATAGGATTAAACCACAAAATACTCAAAATTTCTCAACACATAAATTGTTTTCTACTTCCAGTTTTTAAGTTTCTAGATCCGAGAAAACCTATCATAAAAAACTTTTGTCATGCAATAAAATCTCAATGATCATTCATAAATGCATGTTAACAATACTCCATAAAATTTTCGGACCAAGATATGTCTATTAGCTTGGTCAAAAACTCCAAAATATAACGCTCTCAAGTTTAACGCCCAAAATGACTTTTTTGTAATTAAAACAACTTTTATCCACTCAAATTACCATTAAATGAAACAAAAAAATATGTCCACAGAAACTATGCTAAAAACGAACAACTTTCATGAATGATTCATAATAAGAAAATGCTTACACAGGATCTGAACTCACCACGCAATGAGACAGAAATGTGATCGAGAGAGCTCTTTTGTATTTCTCTCTAAGAATGAGATAAAGAAGAGATGAAGTGATGAAATGAATTTAAAAAGATCTTGCACAACTATAGACCTCTGTAGGTGGAAGGTATGGGTTTGAATAACCCTTGACTGAAGTTGTTTAAGTCATATAAAGTGAATAATAATGAGGAATATGGCTGATTGCAGCTGTAATGAAGTATGGAGGTGGTAAGGTGCATTTCTCCTTCACATCAAAGCATTATTGAGTTCAATCAAGGATATGGTATGGCCTGCCATGTGGGGAGGAAACCTTCTCAAAAAGTTTTGCCATGGTGGCCAATTTCATAGGTCTTGGTAGGCCTCAATCAAGTGACTTTCAATTTGGGCTTTAAAAAAGGTTTGGTTAGTTTTGGGATGCTATCAATGCCAAATCTAATTTTTCTTGGACCAATAAAGTTTTCAAGATTACAATGTTAGATAATGATATCACAATATGGATTTGAGAAATTAATAACATGTAAAAGTGATTTAATTAAGTGATTAAACACAATGCTAGTTATATCAAAAAGGGTTTAAAGGCCAACTTTAGATTTTGGGCAAACCGTTTAGGGTTTCGATTTCAACCAAACTTTTGAGATTTCAATTGTATTCCAACCATTTATGGTTTTGCTAGGGTTCAAACCCTTTTTGGATGGTCAGATGAAAAATAATATTTTGCTTAGTTGGCATGGTCTTTTGTATTGATTCCTTCATAAAATATCTCTTGGTGCCAAGTGTCCAATACTATTCACCAAGTATGATTAAGATCTTAATAAGTGTACAAATAAAACTCTTCTAACCCAATTTTAATATCCTACACTATGATTCTAAAAATACTGCACTAAATGCTACTCTGAAGGTTACTATTCATTACGAGAATGTAAAAATAAACTTTGCATTGAAAAATCTTAAATATTAACATGAAACTAAAAGTACAATTTGTTTATTGAAAAACCACCCAGAATTACCTCAAAAAAAAACAAAATATTTTTGAATAAGTGTATCGTCCAAAAACTGAAAATGAGATTATCGCGCAAGAAAGTCCTAATAATCATCCGAGTCTAATGGCGCATACCATAATGCATTCTTACACTTCTGACTATTTCTATTAACTAGAAAAAAAATACTTATGGTACCATAGTAAGTGGTAATACTGACTATGCTCACAGACTAAAATATACACAATTAGCTTATTCGTGAAAACTTACGAAATTTTCACGAGATTCCTAAAGCTTATAGAAATTCTACCATTGAATTTCTAACGGACTGTTACAACATTAGAGCATTCACACTAACCTCAATAAAGTCACATTTTTGCTAAAAAATAACTAGGAGGCATAAAAAGTGATTGTAGTGGACTCAACAAAACTACATTAATTTTATTTTGGCATAAAAAATTCCATTCCTCTTGCTTTTCGATTCTTACCTGCTGCATTTTCTAGTTTCTATTTCTTATACATAATTAATCATTCGTGTAGTTTTTTACTTTAATTTGCATTTATATTATATTTGTAAAAATATGACTACTGAAAAAATATATCAATTGAAAAAATATAATCACTATAAAAAAATACCATTAGAAAATTTTATCCGTTAGAATAATATGAACGTTAATAAATTAATGTATAATTTTTTAATAACGAATGAATATTCAAATTACAATTAGAACTAAAATAAATGAAAATTAAAAGAATAGTGATAGATTTGTTGAGTCTATTATTTGATATTGTTGAAAAGTAACTAACTAAATTTGTAAAAGTGATTTTTTCTAGTTAAATTTTAGTCAAATTTTATTGAAGCCATTGTAAATACTGTTACATCCTATCATCCCCAAACTCTCTATCTCTCTCCCTATATTTTCTCTCACTTTCTCGATTTTGGAATTTCCTCGAGAAGCAAGCAACCCGAATTGTTATAATTTAATTTTTCAAAGGTGTGAAAACTGTACTCCCACGATCACATTAACATAGCGAAACTCTGTTAGAGTTCAGAGCCAAGAAAAAAAAACAAAAACAAGAAAAAAAATTAGTGGAAGAATATAGGGGCTATAAGACAAAGAGAGGGATGATTAATGCAACACGGTGGAGTCTAATTTCTTTAAAAAAATGAAAATATGGGTAGTACTCAGGTACCTAGTTTGGAAAGGTAGAACATTATTTTATCCACCCAGTTAAAATCTGGATGGTTATCCAATCGGATTCATTAAGTAGCCGGGTTTAGCCTAGAGTAGCAAAAAATTCGATCTAAATCCGAGTCTTAGATTTATGTAATGTGGGCATGATACTTTGATATAAGGTTTAAGAAGATGATACACATATTTGTTGGGTTGGTGTCGTAAAAAAGAAAGGAACCAATGTTAAGTTGTTATATTTGAAATTGGACATGTCTACTCAAATGAAGTAGTATATTCTATCAAGTTGAGCTCTAGATCTATGGTTTTCTGCTCAATGTCTACATAGAAGATAAAAATATCGAATGAGTGATTGTGTTCTGGTTTAGTGTACTTGAAAAGTTCACTTCAATTAAAGTTGCTGATAGATGGGCTGGGCCAAGACAACATTAGGCACAAGTGCTATACGAGTCGGCCTTCTTTTATTTAGCTTAACTTACTTATTTAAGTGTTAATGTGTGTGGGTCGGGAGTAGACTCCCTGGGCCAGTTATGTTATCTCTTTTACATTTCATTATGTTGTAAGCTAGCTTCCAGCTTTTTTCTATGGCTCATGGCCTTTAGTTGTTTATGTTAGCTCTTGTTTGCATAAGAGGTCTGACAAGATATACGTTGGGCAATATCCTTTGGTGAATCACTCTGAATATCGTAACAATTTTCTTGTCTTTTCTCGCCCCCTTTCTATTTTTATCTTTCTAAAGGAGCTCACTTCGAAGAAAACAACCCTAGTTTCTTTTTTAAGAATATCTTGTGTGTTACAATACTAGAATCAAAGAGACATCGACTCATGTGTTGTCTCTAAGCTTACTTATTACAAACTATGGCATAAGGTACTAAGCTTACACATCTAAAAGATGGCCTTACTACCTAAAGAAACCCACTAGCTCATAACACAAAATCCTAGAAAACAAAATGTTTGCCCTAAACAAACAAACTCATGCACTAGTTCAGCAACTATTAAGGATAACAAGAGACTTATAGAGGATAAATCATGATCAAAATCCTAGAGGGTCATCATCTGATGCCAATCCTGCAAATGAAGAAAACATCCCAAGGCATTGTGGTGAGGTGTAGGCAAGAATAGTTCGACTGGCCAACCTTCTATGGTGAGAACTCCGTTGGTAGCCTGGTTGGATCTACAAGGTACACTAGTTTTTTGCTTTGCACAATATTCTACCACAGCACAAAACAAAGTTAACATCCTTTTACATGGGGGTAGAGCACTAATTCAATTTCAAGACTTGGAGAAGTCAGGACAAAGGGTTGATTGGGATTCGTTCACAAAGGCTTTATTGGTCATATTTGGGCCAAATGCTTATGAAAACCCCAGGGAGTCTTTTACTACATTGAGGTAGAGTGGAATTGTAGAAGAGTAAATGATAGGTTTGAGTCATTCTCATGAGAGGTTTTTTAGACCAATACAAGCTTGGTTACTTCCTAAGTTCGTTCCATGATGATATTAGACTCTCCGTTAGAATGTTTAATCTACCAAGCATGATTACTATCTACAATCTGCCTAAAATACAAAAAGAAAATTTGTATCTCTCCAAGAAACAAAATAGATTCGGCCTTATATACTCGCTTGACTTAGGAATACTAAAAAATCCTAACCTACCCATGAGTGAACCCAACAAAACCTTCCCTAAACCAAACCTACAGATCCAAAAGATAAACCAAAACCAAATGAAGGAGATGAGGGGAAAAGGGTTGTGTTATTACTATGATTCAAAGTAGAGCCTGGGACATCAATCAATGTTTTGAATATCATACCGGTGGGCGTACCGGTCAAGACACTGGAATATTTACTAGTACCGTTTCAAAATAGCCTATACATAAATATATTATATATATTATATATAAGTACATATGTAAATTATATTTTAAAATATTAGTCAATATGTGAATAAATTATATATATATATATATATATGCAAATATTATAGTCTGAATTGGTATAAAAAAATAGCAAGAAATGAAAAAAAGAAAAAAGAGGTAAAAGGCCAAAATCTGGTATTGCTGAAATATAGATGGCCTGTACGACCGATATTACTTCAATACAAATAGGCATACTATTTGTATGACCCAACTGGTCGGTACAACTATACCAACCATACCGACTGATATGGTATGGTATTAAAAACTTTGACATCAATTCTAAAATCCTAAGCTTTACCTTTTAGAAGAAATCATATTTGAAACTAAATGTGAAGGAAAAATGAGGACCAATTAGCTAAGAATCAGGAAGCAGTGGGTCCAATGATTGAGACTAAATACCCAATAAACCTAGAATATCCCTTCATGACTTAACTAGATATCAAGACCCAAAAACCATGAGAGTTATGGGAAAGATTTGGGCTCATTGGGTAACAATCCTAATAGACACTAGATGCACTCATAATCTTCTAGACGTAATAGTGTTGGATAAGGTAAAATTGCCTATTAATATTGTTGGAAGGGTTAAAGTGAAAGTTGCTGGTGAAGAGGAAATCCCAAGTGAAGGAAAGTATGAGGTACGAGTTAAAATCTAGGGTACAACCTTTATAGTGGAGATACATGTATTGGTAGGCTATGATATAGTTTCCAAAATTCAATGGCTCCAAGAGTTGGGATTGTGTTGTGGGTTTTACAAAAGCTAACTATGAATATTTCTGCTAATAGAAAAACAATAAATCACAAGGATTGAAACCGCTAAGTTGATGGAGGAAGGTTGTTTGAACAAGTGCAAGAAATTGAAAAAATGAGGGTAATCCTATAAGTGCTTGGGAATGAGGCTAGGGTGATTGAGGAAGGAAATTGTGAAGCATCAACAACAATCCAAAACCTATTTAAACAGTATAACAAAGAGTTTGAAGAACTAAAAGGCTTACCCACCACCCAAACCCATGACCATGCCACAATCTAATCCCAAACACCAAATATCTTTCAATAAGACCGTACCATTATCCCTATTTCTAAAAACTAAGATCGAAAGGATAGTACAGGAGTTATTGGCCCCAAGGGTAATAAGACCCACTCAAAGTCCTTATTCCTTACCAAGGTGGATGTTTAGGAAGATAGACGGAACTTGAATGTTATATGTAGATTACCAGGGCCTTAATGGAGGCAATATTATGGACATTTCCAATACAGATAGTGGACGAGATAATGGATAAGTTGCATAGTGTTGAGATTTTTTATTTGCTGGGTTTAAGGTCAAACTATCACCAAATTCAAGTAAAAACCTCAAACACACAAAATAACTTTTATGACTCACGAGAGTCATTACGAATTTTTAGTTATGCAATTTGGACTAACTGATTCCCCCTCCAACTTTTAAAGCTTGATGAATGAGGTGTCTCATTTAAGGAAGTTTATACTGGTATTCTTAAATGATAAATTGATATATAGTAAAACTAAAACTAAACATCTAAGACATTTGTATGTGAATGTCGAGATCCTAAGGATCATAAGTTGTATGCTATACTTTAAATGCTAGTTTGGTTGTAAGGAAATAGCTTCTTTGGTGCACTTAATTTATGCATAAGGAGTTAAGGTAGATCTTGAAAAATTAAAAGTTATGGAATACTAACCCCTCTCTAAATCTATCAAGGCATTTAGATTTTTGGGGCTAATCGGATATTATAGAAAGTTCATTAAAGGTATGGAGAGATTATAGGCCCATTAATAAGAATGTTTACAAAAGACAATTTTCAATAGAGTAAGAAAGCAAAAGTGGCCTTTTTCAAATAGAAGGAGGCTATCACTTACCCCCCGATATTGGCCCTACTAAATTTTGTGTCACCCTTTATAATTGAGTGTGATGCCTTGGTTACCATTATCGGGTGATTTTAATGCAACATAGGAGATCCGTAGCATATTTCAACCAAGCTTCAAGGGGAGGACCTTACTATTGTCCACCTATGAGAATGAACTCTTTGATCTAGTGTCCACAAGTAGACTGACCAACAAAGCCTTAAACATATACCTGACCAAATAGTAGGAACCCCAATGCAGTAGAAATGAATTTTTAAATTAATGGGTTATGATTTTCTGGTGGAGTAGAAGAAGAAGGGAGCTGAGAATCAAGCTACTGATGCATTGTCTCGAAAAGACCAAAAAGAGGAAGAGACTTTGACAAATCACTTTAAAAAGTTCTTGATATGTTTTTAAAGAGACAGACCAAAGGACTGGATATTATGGATACCCCTAACAGAATGGTGGTATAATTTTACTCCCCACATGTCAACCAAAATTACCGTTCGAGACTCTATATGGCTACCACCTTCCCCAGTTGTTGGAATATATACTTAGGACTGCTTATGTAGCTGTAGCTGAAGAGCATCTTAAAACTCATGATCAGATATCCTGCTTGCTCCAACACAACTTACACAAAGCCCAAGACAAAATGAAGAGGTATGTAGACTTAAGAAGAAATGACAGAATTTTTTAAAGGTGATTGGGTCTACTCGAGGCTGCAATCGTATAGGCAAACCATGATAGCTTACCATTATAGCAACTAAACCAGCCTCAAAATTTTTTAGACTTTTCCAGATCTTACAATGTGTGGGGAAGGTTGCTAACCACCTGGATCTAGTGTCCTCCTTCAAGATCCACCCCACTTTTCATGTTTCATAGCTTAAGAAAAAGTTGGGATCTTTAAAGACCATCGTTCCAGATTTTCCACTAGTCGATGACCACAAGGTCCTTGGGCTCGAGCCAAAAGGGATCCTAGCCCGCTTTATGGTGAAACCTAGAAATAGAGCTAAAGTCAAGCTCTTGGTGTGATGGCATGGACAATACATGGAAAATGCGACATGCGAGACGTATGTAAAGCTCAAAGAAGTTTTTCCGCACCTCGCAAGCAAGTGTTTTGAAGGGGGAGGAGTTGTAACAAGCTGAACTCTAGACCTAGGGTTTTGTGCTCAATGTCTGCATAGGAACTGAAAGTGTCGAAGAAAAAGTTGTGTTCTGGTTCAGTGTACTTGGAGAAGTTCATTTTAACTGAAGTTGATGATTGATGGACCGGGTTGAGAAGATGTTAGGCTCAAGTGCTATGCGAGTAGGCCTTTTTTTAGTTAGACAAACTTATTTAGCCTTTTTTAAGTTAGAGAGGCTTATTTAAGTGTTAGTGTGTGTGGGTTGGGAGTATGTTCCTTAGGCCAGTTATGTTATTTATATCTCAGTGTTGTGGACTGGCTTCCAACCTTTGTTATGGCCCATGGCCTTTAGTTGTTCACATTAGTTTTTGTTTTCGTTAGGGGTCTAACAGCATATAAGCTGGGCAGTGTCCCTTGGTGGATCATTCTAAATGCATTTAACATTTTTTTTGTCTTTTCTCGTTTCTCTCTCTCTCTCTCTCTCTATTTCTTTCTTCCAGGAGCTCCCCCTTGAAAGAGCAACCCTAGTTTTTTTGTATAAGAATATCTGGTGTGTTATATATATTCTCATTTCCGCCTAAATATATTTCATGATCTATTCAATATAAATACCTGCAATGAACCAAATCTTTCTGGAACAAGGTAAGCCTTGTATTCTCCATTTTACTAACCCAAAAAAGGCCCATTTATGTGCATGATTCTGTGAGAATATCTCAATGTCACACGTTTGATACAAAATAAATTTCTTATAAACTAAATGATGAAAGATAAAGTGGTTTTTAAAAGTTGAATGTGCAACTCGCTCGTTGGGAATTATGTACAATAAGGTAATAAGACAACAACAAGGTATATGTCAAAAAGATATATATTAAAACAATTTTGTTTATTTTTTTAATGTAGAATTACAATTCATAAATATTTGCAGCAATTTGACATGGGATGCAGCCAGTTGACATTGACTTGCAACTCATTTGAGAACAACGGGTTCTTCAATTACTGCATTTACAGCATTGATCATCTCATGTGAAGTAAAACCATCATCCTTCATGTAAAATAAGTGCAACACTCTGGACATGTTCCAGAACAAATCCTTGCATTCTCTTGGAATCAGGCTGCCTTTCTCCTGCAAAACTAGTTTCAACAGTTCTCTCCTTTTAGTAGCAATAAAACTCTTCATCTCCTTAATGGCCTCTTCTTCAGTAATAATACCACTGCCATGAATTATGCACAAAGACACAGCATTTAATTTCCCTTCCTCAGATTCTCTCTGCAACATAAGTCAATAGAGATTAATAACACTAGAACAAACCATATTGGAGGAGAAATTTGTAACTCTTTTCCTAATTTTATTTATTTTCTTGTTTGGGGGGAAGGTTAAAGTACCTTAAAGCTGTGAATATCATTGAGAAGACGCCCAAAAGTGCTCATGAGCTCATATAGATGACGGATTTCTGGATCTTGAACAACCTTTCCTGAAAGCTTAGGCCCGACAAGATAGAGTGTTGGGAGGACGATAGGCCCTAAGGCAAATGATACATATCCATTTTTCATATACTCATCCATAGTTGGCACTGACTTGTCTCTCAGCCACTCAGCTTCCCTCAACATAGATTTGAGCAAATCCAACCACTGCAATGAAAGCATGCAACATCATCTCTATTTTAATGAATAAATAAATAATATGAGAAACCTCTACAAGGATATTTTTTTTAAAAAAAATTTCTTTAAGATAACTGTTAAACCTAGGTTCAGATGGTCCATGTCCAGAAATCTGTACATTACATGGAACTGACAACTTGGAGTGAATTAGTTGTACCAGAGTCTTAGAGGAGATCAGTAATCCTGTTAGAAAGCTTTGGGTGGTAATATACCAAAAGAGAAATACAATAGAAATAGGAAAAACAGGTAAGATTTCATCTCACAATATCAATTAGGTCGCTTATCACACTACGTCCTTGCCGTGTGAATGTTCTGTCTTCAATCTCACAGACTGTGCTTTTAATTGCTGAAAATAGAATTTCAACGTTCACAGAACAACAATCAGTGCTGACATTTACATCCCACCTGCAGCCCAGTTTCCACATAACCAGAAATCACAGACTGATAATGAATTCAACAAAAGCAGAAAAGGAATGTGAAAATAGAGAAACATACTTTTCAACCAGTTGTACAAGGTTTACCAGTTCCTCTTCTGAACCACCAACATCAAAGAAATCGTCAACCACTGTTGTAAGCACACCATTTTTGGCCCACGATATGCGGGCATCAGTAACTTCAGAGGAAAAAAGGGTTGCTGCAGCAGAGAAGTAACAGTAGGCCAGCTTCTGCCTGGCAAACTTTAGCTTGTCTAATCTGTTCTCTGTAACCCAACTGCTTATATGCGAATGGATATCATAAAAAAAAAAAAAAAAGATGATAATTTGTTTCCTTTCAATATTGAAAGCAAGAAGCAATCTTGCTTAGTAACAAGAACCCGGGAAACAAGTGATTCCAAGTTAATATGATTTTTTTAGCAGGAGACAAAAAAAAAAAAACCTGAAGTTGCTTCCAGGTCAATATGCCACCTAATTCCGATACATGTGCAGACATGACCTTGCTAAAATGAAAAATCCAAAATTGCCCATCATGAAAATATGGTAGTTGAAAGTACATAAAGATATGCACCTTGCAAGATGTTTAAGTTCTTCACGATGTATTGATTGGCATATGTTGAAGTCTTCCACTGCCAGTTTTAGGAAATCTTCATTGCCAATATTTAAAGAACTGACATAAGAAAAATAAAAGGATAAAATGGTAATTCAAACAAATCATGGCTCAAAACTCTACCAGAGTTAAAACTTTAATCCAGGGAAAGGAATGGAGGACAAAGAAATCACCATTAGTGTTACCTATAAGAAGTTTTTAAAACCCGTGTATTATTTTTGTTGTAATGCTCAATGGCTCGTCTGGTGGATAACCGTTCCAAATTTGAATAATGGGGAAAACTAAGAGCATCTTCCACCTGAAAATATCAAAGGTTTCAGTTTTCTGGAAGTCATCTTGGATTGTAAAAAACAAACATCACTTTATTTGGCAAAAATGAACATTACTAAATTGTAAAGGGTGCTCTATTCCAGGAAACTACCTCTTGGTGAAGATAGCTGTTCAGTTCACTTGTGTGAATTGAACCGTTGGATAATTCCCGTCTCAAGAAATTTCTTGTCCACAAATTTTGTTTCTCCAGAACTGATTCTTCACGATGTATGATGATTTCTGAAGCCCGAAATAATTCCAAGACAGCACCAATGTCCTTCAAATATCCTTCAAGGGTGCTGGAGAAATTACCTTTTTCTGACAGTTGGCTGAATGGATCTACAGAACAGGACAAATATAATAAACTTTTTTCCTGACCAATCAAAATACCGTAGGCCATGTCTCCTAAATAACAAAGTACCTGAAGAAACATCATATCCATTAACTCGTAACATCCGAAATGCCAATGCACAGGTGGCCGCATCTAAAAATATTTCTTCCTCACCCTGTAACCAGTATCTGTTTCACTGGAAATTTTCATGTTTCCAATAAAGGATAACTATGTATAATCTACTAACTCATTCGAATGTCGGGATGAAACGAATAATTGGTGCATTTATCTAAAAATAGTATTGCCTGTATGTTTCTTCCATTATGCTGTTGATCTCCTTCCTGAAATGCTTATCAATTCCCAACCTTTTGAGAATGTCAACCATACAAAGACGGGTATATATTTCTAGAGGGTAAACTGTAGGAACTGGAAAAAAACAATTGAAAATAATCAATTGACTGTCAGAGAAATCAGCAATGTAATTGAAAATGCATATTAAACTAAAGATAAGTGCGGAGGGAGAGACCTGCATTTCCAAACTTCTCTATGAGTGAGCGAAGGTAATTAAGGCAACCGGAATTCTTAAGGTGGGTAAAAGCAGCTGCTGTGGTAGATGGTGAATTAAGGATTGACCCATTCTCTCTTTGATATTTCATGACCATTTCCCAGTTCTGTGACTTCCCCAGTCCCTCTGAGACATATGCTAAGTAGGTGTTACTCCCTTCTGAATTGCTTCCATAGCATCTGGAATTAGATTTTGGATAGTTGAGTTTGGATAATTAAGGTCATCATTCAGCATCTAAAACATTCCCCTCTCCTTCTACTGCTATTCCATTGCCAATAACAAGAGTATAAACAGTTATTGTTCGACCTTGATTGAGAATACAACTAAACTTTTTTACAGACCAACGGAGCTAAGTCAACTAAGCACGATCAAGGTAGCTAATCTTTCTAAAGCTAGAACTCAGCTTGAGTAGGCTTAACCTCACACAAGCATGAGAAGAGAACTTACCAAATGCCCATCATTGTCATAGACATTAGTCAAACACTAGCGCAAAAATGTACATTTAAGTAATAAAGTTGAGCAGAAACCTAGACTAAATTAGAACCATTACCTTTTGAGCTCCAACTCTCTTTTGTGAACCAAAGCACCTAGATTCATTGCTTCCAGAGGTACATTCAAATCCAAGTTTTTGGCATACTCGATCATGGCAGGAAATATTATATCAAATCCAATGGGGGAAAATTGCTTCTCATCAGTAGCTGCAGCTATATTTGACTTGATGAAGTAGAGGCCTGCAGAAATAAAGAACATCTATCTCTTGGACATAAAAGGAAGAAATTTAGCAAGAAGAACAGAAGAAATACCGTTATTCATTTGATCTTGACCAACATCCCATTGCTTTAGTGCAAGGATACAAGCAAAGGTAGATAACAGAGCATCTTTAACTAAAAGAGGATCACAGTTAGGAAGACCCCATGAGCCATCACAGAGTTGATTATCTAATAACCAATTTACACACTGAGGGAAAAAAGGGGCCTTCGGAGAATTTGGAGAAGGAACCATCGCCACCCAGGCAGTGTCATACGAGGAAACAGAGAGTTCGACCTCATTGAACATTTTCTTAATTCTTTGTTTAGCCCCCTCAAAGCACTGGATGAACAAACCAAGCATTATATTAATCAATATACACTAAAGTATAAGAATAAAACGTAAATGGTTGTCACTGAATGCAGGATTATCATACCAAAGATGGAGTCTTGGATTTTGTTGCTACAAATGGTCCAGGAACCAGAGAAGCTGCTTGAGAACAAAAAGGTCCAGCAGAATTAAGAAAAACAAGTATTCAACATTCAAGGTCAGAAGAAGTTGTTTGAAGCACGTCTATAATCTAACTATTAAGAGAACAGAGAAAGTATCTAATATAAGGAATGGATTTGTCACTTGTGGTTTTGTCATTATTGAATTGGATAAATGTTCCAATCCCACTTTTTTAAGGTCAACTAACAATTTCTAATGTTTCATTTTCTTTTCAAGGGCTATATATTCCAACACAATCAGATGTCATCATGTCGCTTCTCATTGTTGGTCAATGTTCTTCACAGCCAACATCTTGTCTGCGTAGCTTCTTCCAGTGAATCATATTTTCCCTCTTTTAGATGCAGACTCTAGACCATCTTAAATTTTGTCCCACTTCTCGCGAAGTGGTGCTATCTTTACCTTCTTTAGGTCTGTTCATTTCTTATCCTATCCTTCCTTATATGGCTACCCATCCATCTCTAATGTCAACTAACTCCTATCTTTAAAGATGCAAAGTTGCCAATACAATGAGATAGGAAATCCACGAGATAAATAAGCTCCTGCTATTTTTTTTTAAGTATCAACTCATATTTTTTAAAATAAGAAATTTGGGGGTGAAAAAATATATTACTCATACTGATTATACCAAATAAATGATCCTGGTAATTTTATCAAATTAAGAATCCTCATATCCCCTTCTCATGGTTTTTTGTCTGATTTCTAATAACTTACTCTTGCTTTGCATTATTTTTCCTTTAATTTTAATAGATTTTCCCTAACTTCCCTTTTAAAGCTGCTTGATACTCTGTTGAGCTATTCAGTAGAAACTGTAGAATTACTGCAGAATTTGCAAACTAAAAGAAACAGTCTGTGCCCGTCAAGGTACAAACGAATATAGAGAGATAACACTTTCTTTTGCTTAAATGTGTATACCTTTGATGTCGACAGCATCATGTATTTCTTCATCCCAGAAATGTCTATTCAAAAAACTCAACTCCCCAATTTGAAAATAATCCAAGGCCTCATAAAACTGGCATATCATATTTTCTGGTTCTACAAGTTACTTAAAAGTTTCCAATCAAACAACTTTGCTGAAACAGAAAAGCTTGAATAAACTTGAAAGCCAACAACCCACAAAGGCTCAAAGAACATAAGAACAGGAAACCCAACTCAAAAGAGTTTTGCATGCTCCAGAGAAAAATCCACCAGTAGGAGAGAGAGAGAGAGAGAGAGAGAGAGAGAGAGAGATGGAACCTGAAGTGGAAGAAGCTGAACACCGAAGATTGTTGGGGTGGAAGAGAGACATGATTGTGCCAATAAGAGGAAAAGAGTTTGACGCACTTCGATACTTTATCGAAATACAAAAGGCTTGAAAGAGAGAGTGAAAGATACAGTTCACAAATGGAGGGATCGATGGATGTATGAAGTTGGCAGGCAACGAGAAATCGAAGTCAGGTAGATACGATTGTGAGAAAGCAACAATGTATGCAACAAAACTTTCTATTACAAATGAGTGCTGGGCAGCAGCCACAGCCCCTCATATATATAAACAGTATTTTTATTATTTATATAAATAATTAAAATATTATTCATGTAAATAGTTGTTGCTGCAGTCGAGTTGTTGTCCAAATTTTTTCATTATAAATTGGTAAGCTGGTAAAGTCTCTCATAACTTTGTCACTTTGTTCAATATGACTTAAAAATAAAAAAATAAAATAAAACAAAACAAAACAAAATAAAAATGTATGACAGATGAGTAGAATTTTTCTATTTTCATCTTTTATTTTTTATGTTTACTTTTTTAAAGAAAAAACAAAAGTTAACAACTACGAAATGACTTCTATGAGTTATCAAAATAGGATTAATTAATTAAGAATGTTGTTTGTGTAGGTATTAATAAGTATTTTACATTATCAGTATATTGCATGGGGTATTAATAAGTAAACCTATAAACCATTTTTTCCTCTTATTATTATTTTCTAATATGAAGAGAGACAAGAGATATATATAATATTTAAACTCTTCAATATTTATTGCTCAAATTTTAACTCTAAAAACAATCTAAGATTCATACTATTCATGAATGATATATTATTGAGTAATACTTAATGCTATTTTGATTCCAATTTTGATCGGGGTTGGGGTGTATATGGTATTGTTGAATTCTCATTAATTATGTCAAAAAAAGAAAAAAGAAATCCTCACAATTGGGGGTTAATGGAAATACATTATTTATTGACCTATTTAAATTTTAAATTAATTATTTTTACGAGATTCTAAATATTATCTTTGGAATAATAATGACTATTAACTATAATAATGATTTGGTTAAATTTGAAATTATATAACATATTTGAATTTCTTGGAATTTCTATTCTGTAAAATAGTCCTTAATTTTAATTAAAATAATTTATCATTTTTATAAAACCCACTTCATATTTCTATTTCTCTCAATATAAATTCAATGATTTCAATAAATTTAGAAGATCTAAGTCCATAAATGATGCCACTATCTTCCTATTTAGGCAAAGTCACTTTATTAGTACATATTACAGAGACAGTAGGAAAAAAGGCAAAAAGAAAAAGCCGCAACTACAACTCATTTGTAAACACGACTTCATTACTGTTTCCATAGTGAAGTATGAGACGTGTCTATTGGATTGTAGTTACAAGAATCTTTGTTATAAAGAGCTTCTGCTGCTGCCCCTTCTCTAAGCTACAAGTCAAACTTTTTTTTTTTTCAAATGGTCAACATAATATTACTTTCTTTTTTAATAAAAAAGAAATTGAGAGAACAAATATAAATGCTCAAAAAATACTATATACAATATAACACCCCGATCTCGTAGGAGTTGGAGAGTTACTTTCTATTACAAAATTCACATTTCAACACCTTAATTACATACTCCGAACTTTCAAATATCCTATAAAATTTGGTTCCAAAATCACTTTATTCAATATTATTAATTCCAGAAATACAATATCAAAAAATACAATAACATTTCCTTACTAAATATTGTCAATACTCATATAAACTCTCTATGTTCAATTTATCATTCTTAAGTCCTCTTATCCAAAATTTCATAATCTGATCCTCTACTGAAACATCTAAATTTATCTGAAAAATATTTAGAGATAAAGAATGAGTTTAACCACAACTCAGTAAGCAAATGACATATATAAGAGTGCAAATATGAGCATTTTCAAAAAAAACTTCATATGTACGAACCAGAAACCTTTATTTCCATATACAGATTTTCAAAATATATTAGCAATAAAATAGAACGACTTTTCAATCTTTTTACATTTAGAAAAATACTATTTATTATCAAAAACGTTTTGGCACAAGTAACTGTACAATCTCTTCTTATCATCATATCAGAACATGTATCATATTTAACTCTCGTAGTAGGATTGTGCTATCCCCAGTAGCTAAATCAGGAGGTATCATATCGTGAGATTTTCCCTTATTCGTTCTCGAAACTCTGAGTATGCACATAGGAAAGAACACATAAAGGACCTCTTTGTTTCCAAAATAGTTGCACTCCTATCATATCATGGCGGTATCAACCATATCACGTGAATCCATATCATCATATCAGAATCATTTTCCAAAGCAGATCAAACAGATAAGAATGTCAAAGGTTTTTATATCCATATCATATCATGTCATGTCATGTCAAAACATGTACCAAACTTGTTCATATCATTTTTTGATAACCAATAACAACTCTAAAATATTTCACATCACATAAATAAAATATCAATTTTCATACTCACTCTTTTATGCATTTCATAAACGTGCAATACTGCTCATGTCTACACTGTGTATAATAGAAACATTTTTCTTTATTTCATATAAGCTTCATGAGTAATGCAAATAACTGACCAAGATTGTTTTTTCCAAGTTCTCATTTATAACAAAAACATGTAAAATTTTCAGAAAGTCAACCTCGATCTTAGAGTTGGTGTAAAGTCAAGCATATGAACTCTGCTTACCTAGACTTCTTAGTTTTTTTTTTTTTTAGAATTTTCTCCAGATTACACTGAACAAATAATGATCGACACCTATAAAATAATCAAGTAATTCATAAATTTCCAAATAATCACAAACTTCGAAAATAGAATTTGAGACATAAAATCCAATATTTCTCTTAACATCTAAAACCTCAAAGCCTGAGTATCAACTCTCTCTAAAATGTTTAAAATCTACTAAATTCTTTCAAAACCTTAAAATATTAGAAAATCTCTAAAACCTCGAATTTTATTTAGTACACACTTAACTTAATTTCCAACTCAAATCTAAGTCTCTTTCTAAAACAAAATAAAAATCCAACCTACTAAAGATAATGTGACGCCCAAATCCGATTCAAAATAATTTATAACTAAAACTCAAAATAGTTTAAAGGTGAACCCGAAGTAATTTAAAACTAGAGTCTAAAATAAATTAAAATATGAAACCAACCCAAAAACATTTACTCCCAACTGATTTAACAAAACACAAATGAAAAAATAAATAAATAAAAGGGAACCATTAAAACACAAGCCGGACAAAAAACAAACCCACTCAAAACCATTATAACACTAAAACACATCTTAAAATCTGAGGGCAAAGTTGTAAAATCTTGAGCTAACCTTATGTGACTCTACACAAAGAAATAAAAACAAGAACTTGTATGAAACCGAACCAATGCTATGCCAAGTACAAATCGGGAGAGACTCACCGAGAGGGAAAGGGGTCACAGCCGAAATGGAAGGACGCGGTAGTTTCCGGAAAGAAGTACAACTGGGCACTGATGAGAGAGGACGAGAGAGAGACACGGTGAGAAATGGAAGAGTAAACTAAAATAGAGCAAAAAGGAGAGGTTTCCGCAGTGGTTTACCATGAAGTGCTAAATGACCAGCATTTTCTGTGGTTGTCTGGGTGGTTCCTGGCGTGCGACGTGGCTTAGACCTTAAGATGCACGGAGAGCATCCCTTACTCTTTTTCAGGGTGGTGTAAACAAGGGCATAGGTGAGTTTCGGTGATGATCATGTGGGAGGTGGTTGAACAAAGAAAGGTTTAGTGTTTGATGGTCCTGTAAAGGTGCTGGGATGGCGACATGGAGGGGTTGTTGCCGCGTTAACGGCGCGAGGAGGATGGTCATGATGGCTGCTCTGTTTCTGGGTGTCAAAAACAGGGGTATTATGGTGCAAGTTGTTGGGTAAGAGACTACCGTGGCTAGGTTTCTCTCGGTCTACGGCTTGGAGTGGTGTTACTACATGGAGGCGCATGGTGTCTTGCGCGGTGCTAACTTGGTGGCGGTGAAAGGAAGGCAGTGGGAAACCAAGAAGAACTTGCGCAATACAGAGGATCGACGACTACGGGGAACAGATTGATAGAGATTTTTCATGTTGGTCTTTGGACACAGGGGGAAAAGATCCAAGATGGTTAATTTGGTGGTGGCGGCAATTTTAAGTTCTTCATGTAGGAGATATTAAGTCTATATATAAGGATGATAACCTAGAGATATAAGAAATGTAAGTGACGTATTAAGTGGCATGGAGAGTTTGTAACCAAAACGGAAGGTGTAAAATAAAATATGGAGACGTGAAAGGTGCAAAGACGTGCATTATGGTGCAAGACGTGAGTATTCAAAGTTGTTGAGAGCAAGATTTTGTGAGAAACTAAAATGGTGAACTGCAGAAGTCGTGGGGAAGTTAGATTCAAAAGGAGAGAAAAATCCGGTTAACAGATATGTAGTTGTTTGATTAAAGTAGCGGTAGATATAGCCGTTGATGAGAAACTCTAATGGGAAAAAATAATGAACTTGCTTACACTTGAAAGTAGTGAACAAATGAGGTTGTGACCGTGAATTAGTGGAAGAAGTAACATGCATGCAGGATATGGAAAACATGCTTCTTTATTGGAACAAATATCTTAGAGATAGATTAAGTAACAGAAGAAACTGCAACTTATAAGAAAAAGAAAATAGAACGAAAATATGCGTGGCATATATATGACTCGAAAAAAAATAATAATAATAAAAATTAAAAAAAAAAACAACAACAAGGATTTTATATATTTTAATGAAAACGAGACTCTAGAGTGTTGGAAAAAAAAAATAACAAACATTTGAGATAAATAAAATTGCATCCTTAAAAAAAGAAAAATAAAACAATTGGCCCATAATCAAATACTTGAAAATCTCAAGTGGACTTTTTGCACATTTAAAATCAAAAAACAAAAAATAGAAGGAATTTTGGCATCGGAGCAAGATGTTACATATAATGTGTTAAGAGTACATAGTTGTAATTGTCGTATGATGAGGGTATAATGGTCATTTGAATGTATATATATTTGGTTGAACATCAATAAATAAGACAAGAAATGTTTTTCTTTCTTTATTTGACGACATGGTATCATAACGCTCTATTGTTAGATCGTGGTGAGTGGGGTACGATGGTCCCCTCCAAATCAAGTGCACTACGAATTGAACTCGTTGGAGTGTTTTTCGATGGAATATAAACTCCCCAGTGTTCGCAGCTCTAGTTCATCATTGTCTTCCACGTGTCCCAGTGGCTTATCTCGTTGTAGTTGGCAGCCCGTAGACGATTGAAATGTTTCCAGTGAGTTTACGACATTTTCTTTGGTATTGGACACCAGGGGTGAACTCGCTATCAGTTTCTATCATCACTGAAAGTCTTTTCGTCGTCATCAGTTGTCGAAAAGGGTCTCTATCGCTAGAAACAATTGAAGCCCTGGAGTGTTTGGTCGCAGGTCTCCACTATCCTATCCTCAGCTATGTACTCTGATACTCTCTCTTAGCAACAAATCCAATTGTTTGCTCCATATACACTTTCTCGTTCAAGTCACTATGTAGAAATACATTTTTAACATTCAACTAAAATAAGGTCTAATCCAAATTAACAGCAAGAAAAATTAATATCTGATTAAATGAAATTTTGGCAATAGGAGAGAAAGTCTTGTCGTAATCAATGCCATGAGTTTGAGTGTACCCCTTAGCAACCAAACAGGTTTGCAAACGTTTCACAGAACCACTAATAGAGGAACAAGATCCCACGTCCCATAGATATTGCATCCAATAGAAGATTGACTATTGAATATTATATCTTTATGAGAAGTAACACATTTACATGGAAAAAAAGAAGCAAAGAATAGTAGCTTGATCTAGTGTAGAGGTTGAATACAAAGTAATGGCTCACACTGCTAATGAGTTGATATGGTTGCAACACTTTTTTTTATGAGATTGGATTTCTAGCTCCTATCCCTCTATTTTGTGATTATCAAGTTGTAGCGCATATTACATCTAATCTTATGTTTCATGAGAAGGTTAAATGTTTTGAAATTGATTATCACTTCATCTGGAATAGAGAATAACTTCTAATCGGTTTAATCCCATAAAGCCTTTTAATCAGAAACTAATGGAAGAAAGCCACGTAAGAATTACATCTTAAAACCTAGTGTGCTGTTCTGCAAAAGAACCCCCTCTATCAAACCCTCCCTCTCCACCCCTTCTCTCTCTCTCTCCAAACCCTCTTTCTCCATCACGAATCCTATAACCTATCTCCATCACGAATCCTATAACCTATCTCCATCTTTGTTAATGGCCTCCTTCCCATAAAAAGGAATACCCAAAGTTTGTACTTCTCTATGCCTGAGCTGAGTAAACCATAATTTCTTTTATGGTTGATTTTAAAATGAGCACTTAACAACTTCCAAGACGATCTAGAAAACCATCTGATGATTTTAAGTATAAAGCACATTTTGAGAACATCTGGTCCACCACTCCGTGTTTGATGTTCTTGAAAACATCATTGCTCAATGCCTAAATTAATATCAAAGAGATCTAGCTAGGAAATCATGGAAAAGCAATTATGCTCATCGAAACCGGATGTTTTCTGCACATGTAAAATGTCAATGACATTTGCATTAACTAATTAAAGCATGATGTGCAGGCACACCTTATTGCTTTTTCTTACTTCCTCGATCTTTTAAATGACAAAAATGGAAGCTTTAAGTACATATAATTTATAGAACTCATCTAACGAAATAGTTTCTTCTGCAAATGAAGGTGAGCCCACAGAGAGAGAAAACTACGATTCGACGATTTGGGTGTGGCAAAATTTGAGTCTAGAGGGAGTTTGAGGAAATGGGCCAACGAGGATCCCGATTTTCGGTTCGAGACAGAAGGGGGTGGGGAGGGAGTCTCGATAGAGTGATTCCCTGCAGCGTGGTGCACAAGGTTAAAAAGGTAGCCTTTACATATCTTTCATTTATTAGTTTCCGATAAAATAAATTCATAGGATTGTATCGATCAGAGGCGTTTCTTTTCGGAATAAGATATTCAGTAGTGATATTTTGACTTCTTTATAAAGTTTGCTGATTAACTTGCATATATGTTTACTAAACTATTGTGTTATAGTCTATTAAAACTTATTTATTTCAAATTAAATTTATATTATATATGTGCCCCAGGGGAGTGTTGAAATATATAATCGTAATTATTGTATGTGATGAGAATATAATGGTCAATGGTCATTTGAATGTATACGTATATTCGGTTGAACGTCAATAAATAAGGCAAGAAATGCTTTTCTCTCTCTATTTGACGACACAATGGAAATATTAAAATCTAAATTTAATCAAATATTATTTTTTGTAGTGTACCGTGACAGTGTACCGTATATACGTATGACAATAGAAAAAGTACTTAGTAATTGGTCGGGTCTTATAATTTGTGGTGTACCGTGACAGTGAATTAATCAAATATTATTTTTTGAAATCCAGAATTTAAATAAATACAAAATATATTAATATTCTATTGAGGAGTTCGGTAAAATTTGTTTAATAATTTTCTCCATATAAATATATTTGTTAATTTGCATGGCTATGTAATTAGTCGCTTCCACTAGCTTTACTTTTTACACCTATCAATATTCTATTAATCCGGACATGATTGATACTAAGGACTCATTTGTTTTGACTGAACTTCACATTACATTTTATTTTATTTTATTTTATTATTTTTTAAAATTTTAATATAAATAATATAAATAATTCAACATTTTCAAAAATTAAACTAATAACATTAAAAAGTATTTTTTTAATAATATTTTTTTCAATAATATTATATACGATTATTGAGTACATAAACGTTACACAATCTCTTTAAAAAAGAATGAAATCTATTATTAAAAAATTATTTTTTTCATATAAAGTTTACATTCATTCATTTTTTTAACACGATTATGTTTGCACATTTCATAATTATAAATATTATTTTTTTAATTTATTTAATTTTAATTTTGATTTCTACTTTTCTTATCTCATATATAAAACAAATTAATCCTTGAGATACCTCATAGAATCTCTCAAGATATTCTCTCTTATTTTTTTTTTATTTTTTTTCTCTAGCATTACTTTTTGTTTTTTATTCTTTGTTACTCGTCTGTCTCATCTATATTTTGGATATGACCATTAGTTTGAATGCCAACCACACTTAGAAAGAGTTTTGGGAGAGACATAATAATATTTGTCACTACTTTTATTATAAATATTTTATATGATCCTCGAGTCCGGACAGACAAAACTTTTAAAAAGATGTGATGCTTTGTCCATGGAGGTTTTCTATGGCCTTAATATTTGGCACAACAGTTCATGACAGTCATCTTTGGTAAATAATATTAATACATACAACCAGTTTTATAGATTAATTTGTATATTAATACATTTCTATTAGTTGTTTATATTTTTATTTTAAAATTTTAATTTTTTAACCAATTATATTTATGGATGTATGTATTAATACATAAAATTATTTACAACCAAATTTTTTCTTTAATTTGATTCCTCAAGCTCAGCCTGAAATTTAATATCACGTTAAGCAAAGTGTAGTTTAAATACATACAAAATATATTAATATTTTATTGAGGAGTTTGGTAAAAATTGTTGAATAATTATGCCCCCATAGCTGATGGTTAAGGTACATCGGGGAATCTCTTAGGATATTCTCTCTTATTAATTTTGTTTATTTATTTTCTTTAGCATTACTTTCTTTTAATTCGTCACTATTATTTATTAAGCATTGTTACTCGTGCTTCCTTTTAATCGTCTTGAATTTTGATTACATGCGCTCCATACGAATACGCAAGCATTGTTACGCGTGCATTTTTTTTTTCTTCTAAACAAAGCGTAGATATTTTTCCTAGTATCAATGTACAAATTACATTTAAGAATTTCAAGATCTTGAATATTATGTTGATCAACGTATGGATTAAGATATTAAAAAAATATATTTTATTATCAGTATCATTTCGTATACTATTTTAAAATAATTTATATATAAAAAAATCATCTATATAAATACATATATAAATTATGTTTTAAAATAATAATCAATATATGAATAAATTATATATATAATATATATATGGAAATAGTTTAATATGAATTAAAGTAAAAATAACAAGAAATAAAAAAAAATTCAAAATCTGGTACGACAATACGGCTAAAACAGGCTTAAACGGTCAAAAGTTGCAGTGAAATGAAATAATAAGTTTTTTATATCGATTACTTGGATAGTACGACATATTTCAACCATGCCGACTCAATTAATACAATACAAAATTTAAAATTACAAATAATATTACTAATATATACATAGAGTAAAGTTGTAGTCCGACAATCTTTAAAAGTAAATTTGGCAGACAACCAGTAATTGCGTGCCACGTAGACAGTTCCTCAAATAATCTCATGAACCTGCTGAAAACCAAACAAAGAAACAGCCCGATTTAGTTTTATAGCCAAATCAATGTAAAAGGGAAATCGTTCTCGTTTCGTTCAGTGCTGAAGAATCGAAGATAGGAGTGAAAATTAATAAATTTGGAGGAATCAAAACTGCAACGTCAACGATTTCCATTCACAAACCTGAATTCTTGGCATTTTCTAATGCTGAATTTCGATTATTTTTTCAGAGAAGATTGAAGATTCTAATATGGGTCTCTCAAAACGACAACTTTTCTCTACATTTTTATTCTCACCACGTGAATACATTTGCTTGATTTTGTTGGCTTCCTTCCTTCTCTCAACAGTTTGTTTCAAATTTCAAGCTCATCCTTCATATCTCTTTCTAAGAAAATAATTCTCTGATGCACGCAGGTTTTCGACTTCTTCGTGAACATCTCAGCTTTCACGCTTTTACTCGCCGAGTAAAAATCCAGCCCTTCCAAAAACATTTGTTTTGATTTTTTTTTCCTTTTTATTTTATTGCATTCATCGAAGAGTTTTTTTTTAATAAAATAAAGAACTCATCTCTGATGAAACGAAAATGAACGGAGATCGGTGATTTTTGTCATCGAAAAACTCCAATGATTTTGTCCTCCTTTGGTTCTCAACAATTAGGCGAAAATTTGGTGCATGCAAGTGTAACTTATGTTTTAGAAGAATGCCTATGTGGCATCAGAAGATTGGCTGGCTGCAAATGGTCATTATGTATATGAGTTGAATTAGGGTCTGGATTGGTGCAATACCAGTTTTGCATCAATCCAATAATTGGCTATCACGTCGGGATTTCATGTTGTGAAATCATGGAGTTAATTGCACCGAATTAGCATGTTGTGTGTGAGGCCCCCTCCCCCGAATTCAACCTACTGTAAATTCTCTCCCAAAACCACCCACCCCCTGATTCCTCCTTACTGAGAACTCAAGCCCAACATCTCGAACAGCAACCGGCCACTGTCCATCCCCAACAGCAACCCGTCAAAGACTTGTTGTCAACAAACACCAAAGGTGGCTTGACGTGCATACGACGAAGACCCAACCCAAGTGCGTTGAATACCAATTTTTTGCCAACGAGCTCAGACGAACCCCATTGCTGACAACGAACAAACCACCCTTCTCCCACGACTCACCCTTTGACGCTGACGAGGGTATTCTCTTCTCATTCTTGTTTTCTCCGCATTTTCTTGAAATTAAGATTTTAGTTTCAATTACTCCTAGACACAAACTTTGTTGATTTTAGTTACAATTTAGGGTGCAATATAAGTGTTTCTTGAGATTAGGATGTTTAGTTACAATTTAGGATGCAATATTAAGGTTTTAATTTCAATTACTCCTAGACACAAATTTTGTTGAATTTAGTTACAATTTTGTTGAGCTTAATATTTAACTGGCACATGTAAATTAAATGATTAAACTCCTTCTTTCATTAGCTTAACTTTTGGTATAATTGATGACTTCCATAATTTCAAAGAAAATATATTGAATGAGAACTACTTATTAAGCTAGAGTTTGGTCTATATTTGAGAGAGAGTGATGTAAAATAAATTAGTGATTACTTTCGCCTATTCCCATTTGCTCAAACTTTTAAGATAAATAGAAATTTAACAACAACTAGAGATACTTCATGTAACACCCTACTCTCGAATATAGCATTTTAAAAATATTTAAGGGAGCCAGTGTGCTACTAAAATTTTTCTTTACAAAATGCACCAAATACGAACGTTCTATAATGAAACAATCTTTATAAAATTTAAAAAGAGTCAGCAGACGTATTTTTTAAAATATTGAAATCACACGTATTTACAAAAAAAAAATATCTTATTTACTAAAACTCATAAAATTATAACTAATATATTTCCTAGGCCTCTAAATTGCCTCCCTGAATCAAATTCTGTCAGATGTGCATCCTCATCACTTGTGATGATTTTTAAAAGAAAATATAGAAACACAGAAATAAAAATAAAATGAGTCGAATACTCAATAAAACAACACATCATACAATAAAAATAATAATCATCGATTTTCATGCATACTCATAGATACTGGATACATTCATAATAACATGAACATGATCTTTTCATAAATGCTAAACATGACTTTTTCATATATGTTAAAAATATGAACTTTTTATAATTTTATCGTATCTTACATTATTATATCATAGACTGTTACCCACTATTGACCCCTGTGAGTTAGGGTTGGCGAATTTAAAAATATTTCAATTCTACCTATAGCCATGGGTTGTGGAATCCATACATAAGCAAGATATACTAGGTGCAACGCCAGCATGTACGACTTGATAATGTAATATGCCCATACATAGGTACCAACTTCATATATTATATAGGTTGTTTACATATCTGATCATTCTTGTATACTTATCATATCATAGATTTCAAAAGAAATCACATACTTTCTTAATATATCGTGATGCATGCTTCCTCACATGAATTCATGATCTTTCATAAATAATTTAAATGCATAACTCTCACATAAAATAATGACTTTTCATAAATGATTTTAAAGCATAAAACCATGAAATTTCATAAATAATTTTATGCACTCTTTTTCACATAAATCATGCATGGATTTTCATAAATTTTGCATCATGACTGAGTACATAAAAAAGGGCTTCCAATGATGGTCATACATACATAATAATCTTTATAAAACATGTCGCTTACCGTAAATACATGAAATGTATGATCATGCTACTTACCTCTTAGCATGACATCCTGGTTTCGTGCCATAGCTCGTAACTGAGAGGGAGGAAGAAGAACGACGGCGGTACTGGGCTTCATCGATGGGAGTGATCGGTGATTTCTGGACTGGTCCGATGGCTTTCCGTCGAGATAAGATTTTGGTGGGTTGCTGCGATGAAGGGGACATAGGTGTTGTAAAGATGGTCTCGATTTGTTGTAGGTGGCTTGTCGACAATGGCGATTTGTTTAGTAATTTTCGGTGCAGCAAAATAGGGTGTTATTTGGTGGTTTTTCAACAAGGTGGTGGTGGGTTGGCTGCCGACGAGATGGCTGGCAAAATATTTGGGGCTTTTAGTCACTTGGTTGCCGAATGATAGTTTCGACTAGTGTTCTATGATGTGAGTTTCTTTCCTTGTGATTTTGTATGATTAATCTGAGGATTTTCGTTGGTATTTATAAATGATGGGAAAGGGATGATTCGTGATTGATGAGGGGACTAGAGGCTGAGATTGGATCATATTGAATCGGGAACTTGGTTTCTAAATAGAGAAGGCTTTCCGAAAACTTGATTTAGAGATAAGTTCTGATCAAATTCTAGGATAAGTAAGATTTCTATTTTGAAAGTTTGAAATTGATTTGGATTTTGAAAAACTAATCATTCCAAAAAGCGACCAGATAATGATAAGGGTCTTTGGGTTGAGTTGAATATGGTTTTCGAAGTGATCGAGTTTGAATTTAAGTTTAAATTGGGTTTGAAGCTGATTTCATTGGTGGTAATTTTCTAATTGGGATTTCGAATTTAAGTCAAGAGTTTAGGCTAGAATTTATACTCTGAGAATTAGAATTTGGATGATGATTTTTTATTTTTAGTTTGAATTTGATTTGGAAGTTGAGTTTGGTTTTCAATTAGAGAAGAAAAACTGAATGTGAGATGAAACTAGGATAAAGACCGAGGAGTTTGAGATGAAGGTTTTGAATTTGAGTTTGGAGATATATGTCGGATGATGATATTAGAGTTGGTGTTGGGTTTCGAAACACAAGAATTCTCCATTCTACATGGATACATACTTTGGGTGGGTTGATAGTTGGTTTTCAACTAGGATAATGGTTCTATGATGATGTTTGTTTGCTTAAAAATATAAGTTGGATCAAATCTAAAAGAAAATATGGTTGGGAGGGGAAACTAAGACAATTTAAATTAAAAAAAAAATTACTAAAAACATAACTTGATAAAATGGTAGCGATAAAACAACAATAATAATAATAATAATAATAATAAATCCACGTTTTTTTTGGGTTGAAATGTTACACTCCATAAATGAGTCCATAAAACAAAATGAGTCGAAGAATGCATATCGACCTTTAAGTTGTTTCTAAGGAAGTTTCAGATCCAAAAAATACTCCATTAAAACTCTTGCACGTTCAACTGATATCCTTTCATTTCTTTAATGTATTAATTTCAAGATTTGATTACAACAATCTGTTTATTCTATTTCAAGATTAACCCATTTGAAAAAGTCACATTGTTTTTTATCCTTAAAATGTGGACAATTGAGAAATCACCGCCCAAAACTTTTTGGATTGCCCGACAATCCGCATTTTGGCGTGAATGCCTTGCAATAACATATTGGTCGTTGTCCCAATGTCACATAATCTCCTGTCCTTATAGGCCGTAAGCTAAATATGGTGTCTCTACTGCTACTCTCCATATTGCTGTTGTAAAAATAAAAAAATAAAAAAAAAGGCACTCTATCATCTAATGGTCGCATCCCCAATATAATCATCCTCAATATTTTTAGAGTGCACTTGTTAATCATCACCAATATGAATGAAAGAATAATGCTTTTATCAAATGCACTCTGAAAATATTAGGGATGCAACCATTAGATGATGGAGTGCCTTTTTTTTTCTTTTTTTAAGAGCAGTAATATGGAAAGTAGCAAAAGAGACACCATATCTAGCTTACGGGCGGTAAGGGCAGAAGATTATGTGACATTAGGATAACGACCAATATGTTATTGTGGCATTCACACCAAAATGCGGACTGTTGGGCAACCCAAAAAGTTTTGGGTGGCGATTTCTCAATTGTCCACATTATAAGGATAAAAAACAATATGACTTTTTCGAATGGGTTGATCTTTAAATGGAATAACCGGATAGTTGTAAACAAACCTTGGAATTAATACATTAAAAAAATGAAATGATATCAATTGAACGTGCAAGGGTTTTAATGGAGTATTTTTTGGATCTAAAACCTTCCATAGAAACAACTTAATGGTCGAGATGCATTCTTTGACTCATTCTGCTTTATGGAGTCATTTATGGAGTGTCTCTGGTTGTTGTTAAATTTCTATTTGTCTTAAAAGTTTGAGCAAATGGGAATAAGTGAAAATAATCACTAATTTACTTTACATCAGTCTTTCTCAAATGTAAACCAAACTCTCACTTAATAGGTAGTTCTCATTCAATATCTTTGCTTTGAAATTATTTAAGTCATCAATTATACCAAAAGTTAAGCTAATGAAAGAAGTGAGTTTAATCATTTAATTTACATGTGCTAGCCAAATATTAAGCTCAACAAAATTATAACTAAATTCAACAAAATTTGTGTCTAGGAGTAATTGAAATTAAAATACTAATCTTAAGAAACACTTATATTGCATCCTAAATTGTAACTAAACTCAACCAAATTTGTGGCTAGGAGTAGTTGAAATTAAAATCCTAATTTCAAGAAAAGAATGAGAAGAGAATATCCTCGTTGGCGTCAAAGAGTGAGTCATAAGAGCAGGGTGGTTCATTCGTCATCGACAATGAGTTTTGTTTGAGTTCGTCAGAAGGGTGGCACTCGGGTTGGGTCTTCATCGCACGCACATCAAGACACCCTAGGTGTTCGTTGCTAAAAAGTCTTTAATGGGTTGCTATTGGGGATGGACGACGGGGGTTTGTTGTCTGAGATGTTGGGCCCGTTCGCACTAAGGGGGAATCAGGGGGTCGATTTTAAAAGAGAATTCACAGTAGGGTGAATTCGGGGGAGGGGGGGCCTAATTCGGTGCAATCAGCTCCATGGTTTCACAACATGAAATCCCGACATAACCAATTATTGGATTGATGTAAAACTGGTATTTGCACCAATCCAAACCCCAATTCAACTCATTTTGTTTGCATAATGTGAAAACTAATAAATAAGCAAACTTATAAAAGATTTTATCAAGCCGAGTGGTTAGAGAATTAAAAGAGCAGTGCTGTCGAGGATGTAGCATATGTTAGGCTGCATTTAAATATCGAGTTGAGTTGAATTGATTTAAATTCTTTATTAATAATAGTGACTTAAGATGAATGAGTGAGTTTTATAAAACCCATTTAGATGAGTTTAAAACATGTGTAGATATTAAAATGAGTTTAAATATATTAATAAAAAAATTATAAATATTGTGAAATCCACTACTATTTTCTAAACTTTTTGTTCCCTACGCGCCTTTCACCATGGGGAATTTATGAAGAAAAAAAATGGAGTTGGCCCCCACTTCTAACAGAGAGAGAGAGAGTACAAGTCATTTATTTTTATAATTCAAGATCAATAATAATTATGTAAAATTAGAATTCTTTTTTAATAAAGTGACTCAATTATATTAGTTCCTTTATATTAAGTTATATCATTTATTTTTTTGATATTTTTTATTCAATTCAAATATTTTTCTACTTATCAATAAACTTGTAGAATATTATATAATTATGGTATATAAGTATATATATGATATATAATATCATAGTTTATATTAATTCAGATTTAAAAGCCAAGTGCTTTTCTACTTCTTCAAACAGCGAAATTAACTGAGACTGCTATACTTTTCTTCCTTAAAACAGCCAATTAATGTTGTGTGGAAATTCCCTTTGGATTTGCACAATATGGGAAGTCGGTACAACGCTCTCAGCTAGAGGTGTTCATCCGGATTCCGGATTTCCAAATCCGAAACCTGGATTTAAAATTTTCTTCAAAGTTTTTGAAAAAAAAAATTTAAAATATTAAAAAATATATTAAAATTTCAAACCGGACCGAGCCGGATGAACAGGCCTAGTTCCAGCTACAAACGAGCCGCTTTGCCAGGATGATGCTCATCTGTCTCATTTATATTTTAGAAAGAAAAATGTTAGTGTTACTTATTTTAATACCTTATTTTGACACTTTGTATATTTTATTTTATTTTATTTTTTATATATAATTATAAAGAAATAATTATTAATATATTAATTTTTTAATATTTTGAAATATATATTAAAATGATTAAAATTAAATTAAATTAAATTAAATTAAATTTAAAAAGATGAGAAAAAATTAAAAACAACTGGCGGTATTATTGAGCGGTGCTTAGAAAGAAATGGCTATTGACCCATTAGATTGAATGCCAAACACGTGGATCTGCAAAACTTAAAAAGAGTTTTGGGAGAGACATAATATTTGTTACCACTTTTGTTATATATATTTTATAAATAATAATAATATCCTCAAGTTCGGACAAAAACTTAAAAAAGATTTGATGCTTTGTCCATCTGTTCTGAGTACTTCTAAGACCTTCCTAGGCATCGTTTTGCAGATGAATTGAAATAAAATTTTAAATTTTAAAAAAATATTATTAAAAAATATTTTAATATTATTATTATTTAAATGTTAAAAAAAATTAAATTAGTTATTTTATTTAATATAAAAATTTATAAAAATTATAATGACTAAATGAAATAAAATAAAAAGTACCAAGTGACACAGAGCATTAAGTCATTGATATCTAAAATTAACATCACACAAACTACTGGCTCCAGGTAAAAGTATCTGGCGCAATTGTTTTTGTTCGCCACTTGTTTCCATTGTTTTCATATCTCACTCTAAGCCCCCATGAAAAGAACGAAGAGGGAACAACTTGGGATTCCAGTAGCCAAGTTTAAAACGAAAACAAACTCAAAATCCCTTCACTGATGAAAGCCCCACACCCCAACAACATTAAGCCTCAGTTGTGTGAAACAACTGCTCAACCTCAGCTAGAGTGCCTTGTGCTTCCACTATTTCTGGGGCATCCTTTTGGTTTGACTCCTCAAGCTCAGCCTGAAATTTAATATCACATTTAGCAAAATGTAGTTTATAAAAACAATAATCCCATATTCTTTTTATAGACAGAAAAGGGTTTGAGGCAGCATATTCTGCCATATGTGGACCAGTGTTTGCACTACACTTAAAACCAACAATGATTCCAGTCAGATTTGCCTATTTTGCCAACCTTTATTTTTGGTATGGCAGATAGAAGCTTTGAAATTTTGCATAGTGCGCCAATGATAAAGAAGTACTTTCAGATTGCAAAATTGTCGTAATTGCTTGAGCTCCACATATTTTACTTTTGTTTTTAAATGAAATAGCAAGTGACACACGCGGACTTAAATAAATGCTGAGCAAAAGCTACCATATCATTATTTGTCCAGATAAAAGTTTGGTACAGGAAAATAATAATAATAAGAACAATAGAACATGATGGTAAAATGATGATAAATAAATTATAATCTTTTACTTTAATCATGTTCCATATTTTGGAGACCGACTCCACTTTGGACAAGACACTTTCCTTGTTACTAAAGGTGAGAGCCAATTAAGCTTGATTTTTGTTTAGTCCCATACACAATCAAAGCTATCACAACTGTATCATTAGTTGACTAATAGAAGTTGCCTTTAACCTACTGTTGCTGGAGGATGGTTGAATGCAAAGAATTACTCCATTTGAACCCAGAGTCCAGCCCATTTGGGTAGGTTACAAACCCCACACTAGAGGGTTAGGCCAGAGTTATTAACCTATTTATCCAGTATATCATTCACTTCTAAGCTCCCCATTCTGAACCATGTAAAATTTATGACGATCCTGTTGGATAGACCTTTAACCTGCCTGTGCCAAAACATAATCTAATTATCTAGAACACAAACACCCATACTCACATTACCAGAGTGCATTCTATATAAGTGTGCCCAAAACCCACAGCTCGAAGGGGAGGAAGAGTCGGTAATCTAATTATCAGTCCCATTGCAATAATCCATTAGTCACAAAAATTTAACATAACTATGAAGTAAGATTCATATCTACCCCCAACAACAGTCAACAAATCTTACCTAAAAAGGGCAAGGCATAAAAGACTTGGCATGTCTTTTTGCATACAACTACTTACAAAGAGTTCTATTCTGGTATATAACTAGGGTGACATACCTACAATGAAAGCAATAAACGGTAATATTCAGAAATTAAACCAAAAAGTAATGACACAATACCAAAGTTCCTTTCAGGTCAGCCAATGAGGCCTCTAGGCGCTTGCGACAATCAGGAATCATCATCCTTGACTCAGCAAGCACATTCTCCTGTTCAAACACAACCAAAGGAGTGCATCTAAGTAGGATGTTGAAGGGAAATATTAGAATAGATTACACTCTCATTCCTCCAGCTGTACAATAGGGCTTTTCAACAATGAATTACGAAGTATGATTTATGTTTTCCTTCTGAAAACAATATTAGTTGAAAAGGCGGGAGCAGCCAAGCACATACAATTTTTTTTCTTGGCACCGGGTGTTCGGAACAGCGTCCCGACTAATCCCGGGGGTGCACAGCCCTCGGCAAAGAGTTTCTCGCAAGTGCACCTCAGGTAATTCAAGGGGAAAATTCCCCAGTCCAATGTCCCCTAGAAATTGTTTGCATCCAAGAGGATTTGAACCTTAAACTTAGGGGGAGCAAATACAATTTATTCTGAAGTATGATTTTAGTTTCACACCTGTTGCTTAAGGTCATAAGGGTCAGCTCCTTTTTCCTTCATGTCTGCTGTTTTGGCAGCTTCTCTCTCAACCTCTTTCTCATACGAATGCAACTCCTTAAGAATTCGTTTACAAGTCCCTGACTTGATTTTCAGATTTCTTATGGTCGCCATAAGAACCTATTCAAGAAAAAATTTCACTGTGATTTGTACATGACAAGAAATCTAGGATAGGTGAAATGCTGCTTGGTGTTTTTCTTCTCACTTCAGACATTATAGAGTTTACTAAAGATAATCATCACACGACCAAATTATTGAACGTCCGAAAACAAGGTTCTAATTTTTTTGTTTTAGTAGTAAAAGGTGGGGCAATAATGAGGCTCTGAATTTACATGCTATAATAAACAAATGTAAGGTTCAATTTTTTGCTACCATAACATTAACTAAACAGAGGGAAAAGTACACTTTGCACTACCAAACTAGCAAGAGTTTTGCACTTTGTGCCCAAACTATCAAAACTGACACTTTGCAATTACAAAATAACATACAATTAGCATCATCTTTCAATTCTAACCATTAATATAGATGAAAAATAAGTTGTGACACAATCTTGATGGTCAGATCTTAACAAAAGGTGCAAATTGTTAGGTTTTGGTAGTTTTAAGCGTGAAATGTGTCATTTTTGGTAGCTTGGAGAGCAGTGTAAATTTCAGATAGTTTTTTTGCAAGTAAAAGAAAGGTGGTAAAATGATGTCATCACCCCTCATATAGCAAAACCTCTTGTAATTTGAGGTGCAAAATATATTTAACCCCTAAAAAGAATCCAAAATAAAAATATGAGGAAAGAAAAAACTCTACCACGGTTCGTTCCATGCCAAAAATAAGAGGAAACATAACCCAATATGACTATGCGCTGTTTTCTTATATCCCAAGTAGTGCAAATAAGACTACTACTCATAACTCAAACAAGCATACTCTCTCAATCAAGAATGCAAAACATAAATCAATTAAACAGCAGCATCCTTTCTAAAACAATTGGGTTTCAGAAGATAAGAATCGAGTTTCAAGCATAAAATGCAAAACTTTGTTGGCTTTTTGAATTAGGACATGAGAACCTTCAAATATCCGGCATAGATTGCATTGCATACTTTTTAACTACTATTCAACCATTGAAATGCAAACGAAATGGCTACTTTGTTGTATCCACATCTGTTGTGAGCAACTTCAATCATAGAACATACCTTTCTATTCAATGCCATCTCAAAAGAACATAAAAAAAGTTTGAAAAAAAAAATCAATCGAGTATTTGATAAAATTCATTAAATGGTTATACATTATCTAAAGTCTACACAAGACATAATTTGCATACTGCTATGGACTTGAGATGGGAGCTAGGGTTCATGGTGGCTAGGGTTTGATGGAACTCTGTGAAGACTCTCGAAGGGGGCTTGAAGACATGAAGTGTTGAACTGAAGTGGTTCGAGTTCAAGTAGTTCAATAAGCATCTCACAACGGCATCGTTACTACCAAGGGGAGACGCTATCATTTCACTTATGGAGGTGCCATCTCAACGCAGCGTTTTGGAAGCTTGCTCAATATGCCGCCGTTTGGAGCTTCTTAAGGCATACTCGTTTATCTTCTTGTTTTAATGTCGTTTAATTCATTTCCCTTGTTAGTTGCATTGTCCTTATTTGTGTCTTAATTTCTAGAAGGCTCTACTTTCTGTTACGGGCTGGCCATTGTGAGGGAGACACACGTTAGAATATTCTCTGGAAGGGTTTATGGGCAGAGGGCATGAACAATGGCAATCCATCGAGAATCATTGCAAGGAATCACTCTTGGGAGGAAGGACCTGCCTCAAACAAGGTCCTGTGTGACTCCCTGTCTACAGTTTATCCATAATCTTCTTCTTTCTTACATTTTCATTCTCTGTTACAATTACTTGCTATCATTCTCACCATTACAGAACATAAATACACCATTAATACTTTTAAATCGCACCAGTACATCAAGACCCCTAGCACATACTTTTAAGAAACAAAACCCAAAAAAGATAGAAACCCAGGTGATCCCAATCTTAGATTTCACTGTACAGCTCTAACCTGAGATGAACACTAGTCAGAATTATTCCAGTCTTAAGAGTTTCCAATCAATTTGACAGTGCTTGATTAAGAAGTATGACTCAAAGAAGAAAGAAACAAAAGGATCCAGTGATTAAAAAAAAAGATCTAAAGAAAGAGAGAGACTAACTAAAACATGGACTCAAAACTTCAAAGAATCAACAAAATCTAAGTTCAAGATTTACCCCTGGTTCACTTATCAAAAAGAAAAAAAAAATATTTAAATCTGGTTCAAGATTGGAGAAGATTGGATGGTAAGAAAATACGATGGTGGGCCGCGTGGCTGGGCTGTGACAGCTGGAGTTTGTCGTGCTTGGCCATGCAGATTGTAGAGTGAGAGTGTGCATACAAGCACTAATGCTGGATTTTCTTTTTTTTTCTTTCTAAATTTAAGCTAAAGAATGCATCTTGGCTATTTTAGCTAATCTAGTTCTCATACATTCCACACTGGATTTACACCAAGTCAATTTAGAACTAGATTAGTCCAAAATCTCATACTTGGCGATAAGAGCACCAAGTCCTCCCAGCCTACGCGTTGAAAGTGCGCGTAGGCAGGGAGGACAAATTGCTTTGGACTCATTCAAGTAAGAAGACTTTCTCCACTCGCTCCTACTACAAGGTCATGACGACTCCCCCACCAAATGCCTTCCCTTGGAAGAGCATTTGGAGGAGCAATGCACCCTTCAGAGTTGCTTTCTTCGGCTGGTTGGCATCTCATGGGAAAATTTTGACTATCGACAAGCTAAGAAATTGCGGCCTCATCCTCTTAGATTGGTGCTTCATGTGCAAACGCAGCAGCGAATCAGTGGATCACCTACTCTTACACTGTAAAGTTGGCAAGGCGCTATGGGACGACATCTTTACTAGGCTTGGTATTGCATGGGTTATGCCTAGGAGGGTGAAAGACCTTTTGTCATGTTGGAGAGGGATTCGGGGTCACAGTCACATTGCCGCTATTTGGAGAATAGTTCCCCTTTGCCTTATGTGGTGCACATGGATTGAAAGAAATGGTCGACGTTTTGAAAACAAAGAATGGTCTCCTGATGGTTTTAGGGCATTCTTTTATCATACTCCTTTGGTCTTCTTCTATTGTATTAAATGGATTGTCCATTAGTGACTTTTGCGCTACTCTCCGTAGCACGTAGCTTGTAACTAGGTTCTTTCTTTTATACTTCCTGTGTACTTGGTTTTGTCTTTTTATGTGGATCAATAAACTTCTTACTTATCAAAAAAAATAAAAATACATTCCACATTGGATAATCTATAAGTTTGGCTAATCTATTAACTTTTTTTAATATTTCTCCAAAAGAAGTGGGAAAAAAATCATCTAGACATGCCAAAGTCTATGAAGAAACCACGAGGAAGAAGATCTTTGTCCAGGAACTTAGACAAATTGACTAGTGAATCAATAAAATACATCAAAAGGTACAAAAAAAAATCAAAAAACAGGAATGTTTTTGCACAAAAAAGCTCCGTGCATGCATCACAATGAACTCCACGACCTTATGTGTGAAATAAAAAAGATTCAAAGTCTTTAATTCAAGACCAAGCTTTGTGGGTCAAAAAATCCAAGAATGCGTCAAAGAGATCAATGGTGAGAACTAAAAACCAGATAATAGTGATTTATCAAATGATTTATGTAGTCAATTATCAAATGATTTATGCGCAATTACATCATAAACAAGAACGCAGCATTCGGCCCCTCTATAAAATGCAGCCCCTAGACTTTGAAATGACCAAAACCAAACCATTTTGGGTTTTGTAACAAGCAGCCAGACAACCATGAAACTTAAAAAATTTACAACAAGCTATTGATTTTATTGAAGAATCCAGCAATGCCACCAAAACAAGTATAAAAATGTGGGTGATAACTGCATGCCTAAACCCTAGAATACAGAAGAATCCAACCATATATTCCTAAATTTCCAAAGCCAAATAGGCAACAAATAACAAATTTGTCACCATAAAAAGTACAAAATCAGAAGCGAGAGAGAGATGGGTGTTTAGAGCGGAAAAAATCGTCCAAGAGAGAGAGAAATGCGGGAGAGAGGAAGAGAAATACTGGAGAGAGATGGGTCGTCTATGGAGTAATTGGAAGGCGGCAGCGTCTTCGAAGAAGACCGTTGCAGTTGGTGCAGTGGTGAAGGGTTTGCTCCAGGTTCACTGGCAAAGATTCGGGGGAACAGTAAGAATAAACTAGAATGAGGTGCCAAGCTCCTCCTTCCCTTTGGTGGAGAAATTAACGTATGTACAGTGTACTAAGGAAATGAAAATAAGAGATTAAGAGTACTAGCATTAGCCATTGCTAAGTCCAAAAGGAAGTTCAAATTTACTTTCTTGGCTATAATGCATATGGTTTAGCTAAATGGTCCACGTTGATCTAGCTATTTCAAAGTCCAAATAATAATAGAATATTCTATATTTTAATATAAAAAATAATATTTAAAAAAAAATTGCAAATACACTTAATATATTAAATGTTAATTTTAGTAAACAATAATAATCTCTTCTCCATGTCTCAAAAAAAAAAAAAAAACTCTCTTCTCCGTGTCTGAAATCTGTATTATTTAACATAAAACGCAAATAAAAAGAAAAAAAGTGTTATAAATGAGAAGAAACATTCCAAAGAAAGAAAGAAACTATCTAAATTCCATGTTCACAACTCATAAGTGAACGTGCACCAAACCAACCAACCCGGAACCATTCAATCTTGATCATGAGATCTCAAATACAAGTACATGTCTAGATATCAAATACAAATACAAATATATGCTACAGTAGATGTCAAATACAAATACAAATAAAGGCTACGAACATTTTTAAGCTCAAATACAGAAGCTTAAACATGCATGCAGTGTATAGCTTGCTGCCCAAAGTGCCACAACTGCACAGCATCTAAAATGAAATATTTTCATTCCTTGATAAATAGGAGCATGAGTATAGCATCCAGAATATATTTATGGCCTCTGTTTGTCCAGAATATATTAGAGTGAGTATAGCATCCAGATTATAGCATGAGTATAGCATCCAGATTATGCATCCAAAGTCTAGTTTTAGTTATGAAATAACACAAGCTTACCATAAAAACAGAACATGCAACTTTACCATAAACAAGTTTAGTTTTAGTTATGAAATAACACCAAGGACGTCTGTTAAAACATTCAGCCTTTTTCTAATAGTTTAATGAAAAAATAAAAGTTTCAGAATGAAGCTATACACCAAAACATTATCCACATGAGGTTTTAGAATGAAGCTATACACCAAAAAAGTCTCAGCCAGAATTATGATGCAGTCATCAAGACATTCAGCCATACACCAAGTTTAAGGTAAAGTCGAACGATTCTCAGCTCTATTATGGTTGAAGCAATAAATGAAAAAAAATACAGTTTTAAGTAATTTATACAACCCAAACGGGTCATGAAGCTTGTTCTTCAAAAACAGGGTAACTGTTTTCGTAGAAATGTTTGCTAGTCAGTAAGAAGATCGATCTACGCAGACTTTCCCCGAAGCGAATAACAGGGGAAAAAAACCCCAAATAAAACAGATGAGGCACGAAGGTAAGAAACCCCGATTCGTTACAATCCCTAACCTCAACTCACCAAGTTGCCCTAAATTTTACTCACCAAATTTCTTACAAATTTGCGACAGGAAGAGAAATCTACTACAATCTCTAACCTCTAATCACTCCGTGAAGAGAAAATGAGAGAAGATGGGAGCTTGAGGTCGAAGAAAATACAGAGAAAAGAAGGGGTGAATAACAACAACGAAAAAGCATGAAGAAGAGAGAGAGAAGAGCGAGGAAGATGACTTACTGTTGCCGGAATCGGCTAAGACGACGAAGACCGGCTCCCTGTTAGAAGAGCAGCAACACGGCGAAGAGAAACGAGGCGAGTTCGCGGGAAAGAAACGCGGTGATTTCGCGCGGTTTATTTCTAATAAAATATTTATTAGAATAAAATAAGGGTTAGAAGCGTGAATAGTGTCACGCCAAATACAGCGGGTTTTCAGCTTTTATTGTAGCAGAAATTTAAAATAGAAGTGGAATAGTCAGATTATTGTTGAGGTTATTTTACGCATAAGTTCAAAATTTGTATTTACGGGCTATAACCACCTCACTATTAGTGCTTTAGTTGTGGGTTAAAATTAAAATTAAATAAAATATTATTAAAATATATTTTTATTTTAATTATACGAGATAAAATAAAATAAATATAGAAGAATTATAAAAACAAATAAAGAATTGAGATTTTCTTAGATAAATAAATGAAAATCAAAGCACTTGAGTTAAGTTGAAATTAGAATTCAAAGTTACATAAAATGTTGTTAAAATATATTTTTTTAGTATTTATTTTATTTTAAAATTTGGAAAAATAATTATTTATTTTATATTATATAAAAAGAATTTGGAAAATGTATACTAATTATATGAGATAAGATAAAATAAATATAAAAGAATTATGAAAACAAATGAAGAATTGAGATTTTCTTAGACAAACTTTGGAGAAAAATATTAAAAAGAGAAAGGGCATCATGCTTTTTCTATTTTTCTTTTTCTTTTTCTTTTTTCATTGAAAATAAGCTTTATTGCACATGGATGGTGCTTGATGTCCCGGAAATTATTTTCGATTTTTCTTCATTGCAATTAGTAGTTGTCACGATAGCTTAAAACTTTTATTGGAATAGAAAGCTGGGATGCGTTATGCATGCTTGCCGCATACTTCAGAATACGACCATTGTTACATAAAAAAAAAATATAAAAGAAAAAAACAGACTGTTGGAAAATTATATCAGTTAAGAAATTTGAACATTAGAAATTTAATGTGTATTTTTTAATAACGAATAAATATTCAAACTATAATTGAAATTGAAATAAATAGAAAGGTCAAAATTAGTATTTTAATAGAATAGTGATAAATTTAGAGAGTATGTTATTTAGTGTTACTGAAAAGTGGCTAGTTATATTTATAAAAATAAAGTCTCTAACCAAATATTGGCCAAATTTTGTTTGATCTATTACCAATGCTCTAATATCATTAACATTTCAAACTAGCCTTGCAAGCTTGTGTGCTGCTTCATCAAAAATTCTTTCCACATGTCGAATTTCACAACTGTTGAATCTGACAATCAACTCCTTTGCATCCTTGATAACATTGCCTACCATGGCCGACATGGATAGATCATTCTTGTGCATTTCATTTACCACAATCAAGGAAACACTTTCAATAATAAGGTTGTTAATTCCCAGGTGGACACTGAGTTACAGGATTGCCAACACTTCAATCCTTAGAGCATCGCTAACTTCATGTTCTCTCTTAGTAGATGACATGAGCTCCTGATCTACATTACAGTCCCTTAGAATAGCCCAAATCCCAACATTCGAACTTGATGGAAACATAGTCTCATCTAGATTTAATTTAAAAACTCCTGGAGATGGATGTTCCCATATGCAATGGTGGCTTATTGCAGTTAAAGGTTTCCTTTTCGATTCTTTAAAAGTCTTCTGCACTGCCATATCATGTCCCACAACTTCTTCAAGCTCCAAGCACTTGTTCTCAAAAGTCATATATAATATTTCTTCTGTACGCTCCATGAAATCAGAAAGAACACTTCTAAATCCTCCTTCCTTCCTATCTCACTTATATTGATTATAATATCACTATAAAGATTAAGTGACTTCTCTGCTATAGCATTACAAAAATGTTTTTCCCAACATTTTTTTATAGAAGAGTAAAAGCAAAATGCAAGTGCCACATCCTTAATCTCAATCCCACAAAATTGACATATCTCATCACTCAACACTTGTTTTCTTTTTAAGTTATTTTTTAATATTATTATTATTTTGAAATTTGAAAAAGTTAAATTGTGATTTGAAAAATATATATTGAAATTTGAAAAAACTGTATTGAGATTTGTAATTTATATGGAAAATTGAAAAAGTGTTATGATAAAATGAAAATGAGTTAAGATGAGTTGAACTCATTCTTGAATCCAAACCGGGCCTAAAGCTTTCCAAGCAAATATCTTCACTTTAGAAGAAAGCTACATCGATCAAACTCTTCTTCAAATCTTTTGCAATGACATTGTCCTTAGAGCGCTATCCTTCAATTACATTCTTGTTTGAAGCTCTGAACAGCCTATAGGCACTCTTGACACTAAAGTGTCCATTGCTCTTAGGTGCCCAAATAAGCATATCAACAGATCTCTCTAGACTAAGAATCAGTTTCAGCAGCTCATTGGCAGTTTCAGCAAGTAATATAGCTCTCACCTTGTCAACATTTCACCACTTAGTATGGGGATCAGTTAGGGAATCCAAAACTCATTAATACCTCAAATGTTCTTTTCTCTCAATAGCAACACTAGGAATTAAAAAATCTCTCCATATCTTGATAGAATGCCTGCCTACTCTCCGTCTAGTGGTTACACCCTAGTGCCAGTAGCTTTTTTACTTCTCAAATATATGTCCACAAAAAAATGGCTTGTAACCTAGTTTATCATCAAAGAACTAATCTTTTGGGAAATATTTAGCTTTAAAAACTTTGTGGAGCAAAGTAGAAGCTTCTTGCATAATCTTCCATCATTGTTTAGCTAAAAGTGTCATTAAAAGTTCTAAAATCTTTGAACCCAACCCTCCTGCCTATTTAGGCTTGGTTTGCTTTGAGAGACAAAATCAAAAATTTCGAACTTCTCAAATTCATCGTTACACTTTTTCAAATCTCCATATAAAATATAATAAAAAACTCAACTTTTTTCAAAATCTAAAACCATTTTTTCAAATCTCAAAACAAAAGTAATATTAAAAAAATATATTACAATAATATTTTATTATTTTTTTAACTTTTATTTCATCTCATCTCATCTCAATCTCATCTCTAAAAACAAACAAAGCCTTAGTTTCACACATTTTGGCCCAATTAATCCAGTAAATCTATACTCTTCTTTCTTCTGACCCCACCATAATTTAGCCATCATTTATTCAAGACAACCTACTAGGTCATTTGAAATAACTTATCAAGTAGAAATAGAGGGGGCAACTGCTTTGATAAGAATTTCTTTTTCACTGAAAGCATTTTCTTTTTTCAGTTTTGTAATTTTTCCCAAACTCTATGCTTAATATCAAAGAAGCCTTTACTTTTTGATTTACCAACCAAGGGGTAACCCTAAGTATTCTCATATTGTAAAAGTTGTTATACTCACCAAAAAAACATTATATCCTTCTGTTTAGTAGCATCCACATTTCTGCTAAAAATCATAGCAATCTTTTACCTATTTACCTTATGATCTGAAGCCTCCTTATAGCAATCCAACGGGTTGAATTCAAGAGTTTTCTTTAATAGTAGCCTTGCAAAATAGGAGATTATCATCAAAAATAGATAGGGGTGTAATCGGTCCGGTTCGGTCTGGTTTTGACTAAAATATAGAACAAAACCGATACCACCGATTTTGCAAAATGTAAAACTGGTTACACTCTAATTATCTCTTAAAACCGGTAGTATCAGTTTTACCAATTCCGGTCTGGTTTTTCGATTTTAATTGATGGGAAATTTTTAAAAACAAAATATATATTTTTTTAAAAAAAACTAGTTTAAAAATTTGCTTTATTAAAAAAAATTGTAGTTTATTGTAAAAATCTGTTTTAATAAAAAAAAAATTGCTATATAAAAAAATTTGCAATAAAAAAACTGTTATATATTAAAAAAAACTGCAATAAAAATCTGATTTAAAAAACTGTTATAATTATGTTTAGAACATATGATCAATTAAATTTTCATGTTTAAAATTAAAATTTTATTTTATAATTATTACAACATTATTTATACATAATTATAATTTCTATTGTTATATATAAAAATTATATATAATATAAAAACATATCATATATAATATTTAAAAAAATAATTTTAAATATATATGTAATATGACAGATCCAGTTAGGTCCGGTCCAGTTCAAAATTGCTCGAAACCGAAACCGGAACCGGACCGATACTTACCAATTTTGTATTTCTAGAAACCAATTCTGAACCAGCTTAATTCAAAACCGGTCTAACCGGTCCAATTTGAACCGGTTCGGGCCGGTTTTTCGATTTTTTTTTTACACTCCTAGAAATAGAAGATGTGAAATCTTAAGTGCTCCTCTACAGACTCTAATAGCAGTGACTTTTCTTTCCCTTTCAACTGGGTGAAGTAAGGATATGAGGCCTCTATGTGTTGAACTCAAGAATTCAAGTTTCATATAAATCTACACATGGATTTTGATGATAACAAATGAATTCAAAGAATAAAGGAGTTTCAAGCTCAAGTTCTCCACACAATAGAATCAAGCACATCAAGGAAGCAAGCATGAGCAAGAAGGGAATAAGTTCACATTAAAATCATAGAGTAATTTTGTAAATCTCTTAAAAATTCAAAATTAGGATTAAGGCTCAAAATTAATATTTTATCATAAAGCATTAAAATATATTTTCCACATGTGCATGAATATTTTGAAAATTAAATTTGAAAATTTTGAAAGATGATTGTCATCTTTCACATGTGCATGACATGATTAAATGTTTGAATTTTGAAAATTTTGAAAGATGATTGATTGTCATTTTTCACATGTGCATGACATAATTAAATGTTTGAATTTTGAAAATATTAAGATGCTTGATTGTCATCTTTCACATGTGCATGACATGATTAAAGGTTTAAACTTTAAAAATATTAAGATGATTGATTGTCATCTTTCACATGTGCATGTTTTATTTGAATATTTTCAAAAGTGGTGGATACTTTTCTTGACTTATGCAAAAGGTAGATGTCTTTATTTGAAAATTTTGAAAAGTAAAGTGTGCTCCTTTTGTCATATGCAAAAAGTAAAAGATTATATTTGAAATTTTTGAAAAGTAAAGTGTGCTCCTTTTGTCACATGCAAAAAGTAAAAATATTAGATTTGAAATTTTTGAAAAGTAAATGATGATGTTTTTGACATGGGAATCTTTTCAAATTTGAAATTGAAAAATCATTTGCCTATAAATAGCTCACTTGAGTTTTACAAAATTCACAACAAGAGCTTACACATCTATTGCTAAGTTTTGCATCATTTCTTCAAAGCTCTCATTCTCTCTTTTCTAAAGTTTTGAGCCTTAATTCTTGTTCTTGTTGAGAGAGATATAGGTTGCGCTGTATTGTTTCTATCTCACTCATTGAGGAGTGTACTTTGATAGTCTACCTACTATCAATTCTTGTATCAGTAAAAGGGTGTGTATAACCCTTGTGTGTGTAGAAGGTGTTCTACACGGGGAATAGTTAAATCACCAAGTGTAAGGTGATTGGAAGTGTAGAAGGTGTTCTACACGTGGAATAGTTAAATCACCAAGTGTGAGGTGATTGGAAGTGTAGAAGGTGTTCTACACGGATTCTTTGGAGCGGTGCTGCTCAAAGGTGTAATAGGTTTCTATCTCCACCTAAAGGAGATTGAATAGTGGATTTGGGGATCCTCAAGAGGTAGCTTGAGACGAGGACGTAGGCAGTGGGGCCGAACCTCGTTAACATACTGAGTTTGCTTCTCTCTTACCCTTACTCTTTATATTTATTATTGTTTCATATTTTGTTTATATTTTATATTATATATTTGATTTATAATTGTTATTTTTTTTAAATACAACTCAATTCACCCCCCCTCTTGTGTTAGTCATCTGGGCAACACTATGCATAGCAAGAAAATGTATGGATACAAAGGGTCACATTTTTTTATCCCTCTTGAGGGAACGGTAAGACCTTTAGGCTCTCCATTAATCAACACTGAAAATATAACTATTTTCATGCACATCATCATAGGTGAAATCCATTCAGCTTGGAACCCCATTTTTTTATTACAATTTCTAAGTAGTCTCATTCAATATAATCATAAGCTTTGCTTTTGTCAGACTTAATGAACATGTACCCTTCCTTGCCTTGTCTCCTATTTCTTAAGAAGTGAATCATTCATATACTATAAGGATATTGTCAGTATTGAGGCACTATGATACAAAGGCATTATGAGAACTAGAGATGATTTCATTAAGAACAAGCTTAAATCTATTAGCTATTACCTTGGAAATCAGCTTGTAAATATTATTACATAAGCTAATAGGCCTAAATTCATATTACGATCACTCTTTTTTAACGAAAGGGCTTCAAACCTTTGTTTCCATAGGAGTTCTTCCCTCTCTAACCAATATTGAAGATTATCACGAGTAGTATGGCTAGTCTCCTTTCTAGCATAGCTTGGGTCACCAAGTTGAAGGTTTTGCAGCTAATTTCTAACTTGTTTAATTTTTTTGTGAACCAAAGCAAACTTCTAATTATTTTGAAACCTTGCTACAACTTGTAATTCTAGTAGCTACATTATCCATAAGCCTACCTTCATGTCCCCTTTGCCAAGATTTGGTAATCACATCTCACATTCATCATATTTCACCCACATAGCTTCAAATTTGAAAAACTTATTCCTTCCTCTCACTACTTCATTACTGTCAATCAAAATAATTGGTAAATTGTTAGATTGAGCAGAAGTTCCATGTAAAACTCTTGCAAAAAGAAACATGTTAAACTAGCTTTCAAAAGCCAAAAATCGATCAACGCTTTCACTAATACTATTATGTCTACCATCTTGTTGCACCATGTGAACCTAGGTCCCTCATAACCAAGATCACTAAGATGACAGTCATCTAGTAGCTATCTAAATTCCTTCATTTGTCACCTAGACCTATCTCTTCCACCCATCTTCTCTTGTCTACACAAAATCTCATTGAAATATTCAAAGACTAACTATGCTTGATCCCCCCCTCCCAATTAACTGATCCAATCATATTCCAAGTTTCCCATCTCTTCTCAATTTCGAAATTCCCATATACACTAGTTACATGGCATTCCAACTACTATCTATATCATAGACCTTAGCATCAATATGATTTTTTGAGAAACTTTTAATGCTTTGCTGAGTTTCATTTTTCCATAAAAGAGCAAGACCACTCTAACCTTTCATTTTTCCATAAAACAGCAGTCAAAACCCATTTTAATCCTCATAGATACCATTTGTCAAAGATAACCTTGTCTCTTGTAAAAGCAACACCATGGGACCTTCTTTCTTAACTAAGTCACGAAATGCTCTAACTCCATATGGACTCTTAAGTCCACAAGAGTTCCAACTAATGGTGTTCATAGCTCTCAACAAGGCTAATCAACAACCTTCACTATTTGTGAAAGAACATCATTTGTTTTCCTACACTCAAACTTTTGTGTTTGCCTGCCATTTTTTCCCTCTATTGGGTCAAGATCTTGTAATTTCCTCTTTCCCTTTGAATTCTAATGCATAGAGATATCAATTGTAATTTCTTGCTTGTTTGCCTTCACCCTCTACCACTTCCTGCCAATTTTACTTCTCATGAGCTTAACAAATTAGGCTAGTGGGCTCTCCTCATCAACAACCTTATAACTCTCTGCATGTTCACTATCATAGTTTATGTGTTTTTTTGCTTGTTGCATGCATGCTTACTAACCTTCTTTCAATATGACATTAAGTAACGGATTTCCACTCTCTATATTTGGTTTCTTTTATTCACTCACCCCAGTAATCTTGTTAGACTCTTTCACAGAGCTATTGGATATCACCTACTCTTTAGTTACCCTATCATTCTCCTTATTTTTAGTCAACTTTCCTTCGTTAACATTGTCCCCATAAATTAAATCTCGAGAATCCTACATAATTTATTTGCAGAATGAAGCTTCTTGGTCTCTAGTCATGAGTTCAACTATCCTCCAATCTGATTTCATCAAATGGATGAGGAATTTTGGTCAACATGACCCTTCTACATCATATGTTCTCTGCCCTTCCCATAACACCACCTACATGTAGCCATGGACCGTACCAAAGGGTAAGAGCTCATCCCCATGAAGATCCTATTGTGTATGTTGCACGCATTCTTTATGATTTTGGCCAAGCTTTCCATATAGATAGCAAAAGTTAGACAGACGCTTATAAGCAAATCTAATCTAGCATGTTCTAAATTGTCCCAGATTAATTTATTTCATGCATGAGAGGTGGAGTGATGTCCAACTTCACTCTAAGTCTTAGATATTCCTCCCATGCAACATCTCCTCTTTCTATATCCACTTCCTCCACTGTACCAATGACACTACCAATCAATCTCCCCACCCTTTTCATTCACAGCATGAAATGGCATGTCATACAATCATATCCAGAAAGAGGCCTCGACCATACGAATTTTTGTCACTTGTAACTCACCTTCCATATGCTTTAGTAACACAATATTTCTATTAAAAGATCTAGTCCCTTCTCTAATGACATGCTGCTTATCTCAATCATTTTCAAATTCAACAAACATCAAACTAGAATCCAACTCCTTAAACGCAATCTTCCAAACTAGTTGCCATACTTTCTTCATTGTTTTTTTGAAAGCTTATCAATTGTAGTTGAGATTAGTTAGAAGGGATATAAGTAAAAATTTCTCTCCACGTGCAATGGTAGATTAAATGATAGCCGACTCTACCCTCAATTGACATTTTTCTTTCTCAGACAAACATATTTTTTTTTTATAAAGCTTCAAACTTGTCCGCTATCACTTTCTAGAAGAACAAATAGAACCTATGCTAGGATTGGAGGGGGTTAATATTAAGGCTGTGCAAAAGTCCAACAGTTCTAATTCTGGTTGATGCCCTCTCCAATTCTGATTTCATCAATTGTCAAAGTCGGAGTTACTTCGACTCCATATTCAGAGCCAGAGTCCAGGTTGGCTCCAAATTTTGGCTCCAAACTTCGATTATATATAGCTTATATATTATATATTGTAAATTAAATATCACATACTCAAGTGACCTAATGGTTTAGACGTAGTTTTGGTTCTTTAAGAACTTGGGTTCGAGTCCTTGTGCAACCATGCCCTATTTCTCACCATTTGCAATTTTTTTTAGAAAGCCTTAAATGATATCATTTTAATAGGGTATATATTCATCTCTTCTCATCAATAAAATCATAATTCTACACATTTTCTCTATTCTCAAGCGAGCTCCACAAGGGGGACCTCGTTGGAAGACACCAGGTTCAACACTCTTTTGGATTTCAAGACCTAGATCTTGAGTTTGGAGATCTCAAAATGGGTTAGGGACTTATGAAGAAGAGCAGTCTTTGACATAATGGTGGCTACCTCGAAGGAAATGATGCCAATGGTTTGCTTTGAGACATGGTTATTCTTGGCGCTCTTCCTCTTTGAAGGTTCGAGAAAGAGTTTGAGGGAAATGATTTGCTTCGAAGGGAATTTGAAAGTGGTCCTTCTAACAATGAAACTCCCTTCCTTTTCAAAGTACAATATTACCTTTTTCTTTTTCAAAGTGACCAAACTTCTCTAGTTTTTAAAGATACTCTCAGCCTGCTCAATGTTGTTATTATTATTTCCAAGCTTTCTAACTTGCAACTGAAATTGTTAGATTGTTTGTGTTTACGCAGTTGATTTTAAGGGCTTATGAATCTTAATGCGCAAAATTTCGACGAATTTCAACCTTGGATCGGAGTCAAACTCCAACTCCTTTTCGGAGTTGGAGAGGATTTTGGGCTCCGATTAGGTTGGAAGGCACTGTTCTGATTCCGTGGGAGTCGAAGCCCAAGCTTAGTTAATATGCACTTTTGTCTAGCAAGAAAACGTGTACATTAAACGGGCATCATGTTATTCATCCATGATTTAGCTTTGAGGTTTATTATGATAAAGATTAAATATTAAGTATTACTACTAAAAATATTATTTCTTGTTGGAAGATGATATGTCTAAAAGATTAAAACACTTTTAAATATATTACATTTTGAAAATAAATTTTTAAAAAAATTGAAGCAAAAATTACATACAACATCATTTGATTTTTTAACTATCATGATCATATCCTTGATAGAAATTAAACTTTACAATAAAAATAATAGTAAAAATGATCTAATAAGATTTTCAGTAAGTATAATGAAAAATCATTTCAATGATATATATATATATATATATATATATATATTAAAACACATTTTTTGGGCAAAGAGTTAGTATCACATGTCCAACAGTGACCCATCTCCAAGTTTATCGAGAAATCCTAACTTATGGTAGAAGAAACTTTCATAACAATCAATCACTATGAACTTAAATTATTCCATAAACTCAACCCAATAAAACCAACGAATAAACCAATAAAAACTAACAGGCTATATAAGCTAAATGACCATGTAAACAAGGCTAAACGAACTAGATAATATAACTCATAACAGACCTATATACAAAGACAATTAAACTCTTAAAGAAGGAAAGCCTATTTTATCAAGTCTAATCATTCCTCTAATAACATGCAGAAATCTTTCAACTTCTCCATAAATTCTATTAAACCCAACCTCATTATCATGTGCAAGTAGATCAACGACTTTGTTTCCCTCACAAAAAATATGAGAAACCTTAAAGATCATGCCTTCAAAGCCTTCAAGCAACTGATCCCAATAATCCTACAAGTACCATACATTGTAGATTTTAGTGGCTAACCAATGAACTAATACCATAAAATCACTTTCAATTTCCAACTGATTATAGCCATATTGTTTACAAACCTCAACACCCCTGACTAAATCTCTTAGTTCTGCATAGTTGTTCGACCCATATCCAAAATGTTAAGAAAAAGCAGTTTTAACATTCCCTATTTGATCCCTAATTACCACTACAGCTCCCATCAACATTTACAATAGGTTTGGCAAACCAAAATTTCTCAACACTTCTCAATATTCTCCATTATTATTTATTACTTTATTATTACTTTTTTTCTATTTTTATTACTATTCATTACTTTTTACTACTATTCAATATTTTATTATTACTTTTTCACCTACTTTTTACTACACTTTTCAAAACCTAAACTTAACCTTAGTTTCATCCATCCAACCCTCAGTTTCGACCACACCACCGAACGTGGCCCCCCTAACAACAACCTGTTTAATAAGAACACTAAGAGCTGACAAGATATCATAATCACTTGTTGATATCCTGCTGCACTTACTAATATTATGAGCTATTTAATTAATCCAAAACTTCTCCGCAACCCAAATGGACTGAGCCGATTCATATACAGATTCCATTCTAGCCTTATATCTACATAGCCACAGTCGCCATGTAATAAGGCTAGGAATTAATCATATAAGAATACAGCACTGTGAAGCTCTCTTAGCACTAGCAAATCATGCAGAAATTTGGGAATGCCATGTTAACAACCCCATGCATCGAACTCCCAGCTCAGATGATGCCCTGTTCCACACTGTCTTAGCAATATCACCGATACATAGAACATGATCCAAAATTTCAATTGAGCCCTTAATACAACAATTACAATGTGAAGCAAGTGAAACACGTATAGAACATATCCTCTCATCTACTAGCAATCCTCAGAACCAAGCTTTCCAAATACAAACAACCACCCTTCTCGGCAATAAATTATGCCAAAACCATTCCTTCCACGATATTTCCTTTTATCTCACTTGAATTATATCCCATGCTGAAGAAGTGGTGAATTTTCCATCCCTTGTCAGTTCCCAAATATAAACATCAGACCCCTCTTTACCAACCATGACCAAACGAATCACCTCAAGAGCTCTGTCTTCTCCATTTAATTCAACTAGAGCATTTTCATCCCAAGCATTTCCAACCCATAAATCATTTACTTGTAAATTATGATTTCTAATATTTTGTACATGAATATTTAGTGGGCCACTCGACAAACTCCTATCATGCCAAAAAGAAAATTTTCCTTCCTTTACCAGCACCTTTGTATGTTCATACACCTCAGGAAAAACCTATATAAGGGACTTCCAAACCGGGAACCAATACCAGTAGATGTTGCCATAAAAATATTTCCTCCCTTCACATACTTAGCTCTAAAATTTTTTTTCCAAAGATTGTCAACAATTAAGAGTCTCCATACAAATTTCATGTGCATGGATCTCTGCACCTCACTAAAATCCCGAACTCCCAAAACTCCTTCATTCGTCGACTTGCAAATATTCAACAATGAAACCCATTTTTTCTTAACTTTTTCATTATACTCCCCCCAAAAGGACGTTGAGAATATATAATTAAGCTTAGATAAAAGAACCTTTGGAACATTAAGCACTACCAACAGATGAGTTTCCATGCAAGACAATATATGTTTAATCAAAGTTAAACATCCACCCTAAGATAAGGTTTTATACTTCTATCCCGCTACCTTATTGTGTATCTTATTAACCAATAGTTCCAAAATCCTTGCTGTTAGCCGACTTGCCACTAAGGGGACCCTTAAATAAGTAGTAGGGAAAACACCCTCCATAAAACCTGTAATGTTAAGAAGGTCTCGCCTCCTTGAATAAGAGATTTTTTTTTTTACATAAAAAGAGCCAATTTCTCCTTGTTGATAACCTACCCAAACCAAAGTGCATATTCTACCAATGTACGTAGGAGCCTTCTAATAGATCTTTTCTCTCTATTAGAAAAAATAAAGAGATCATCTGCATTCAGAAGATATGATACCAAAGGCACACATTTCGGATGATAATAAGAACTAATTCATCATTCTTCATAATTTTTCCTCAATAGCAAAGTAAGTACTTCCTGCATTATAATAAACAAATACAGTGAAAGATGATCACCTTGTCGCAATCCTCAAATCCCCTTAAAAAGACCCTTATATGTTTCATTTATCATGATCGAGAACCAAGGGGATATCACACATGTCTCCACCAAACCATAAAAACGATCCGAAAAACTAATGTTCTTCAAAACCAAATTCAGGAATGGGCAGTCCATTTTATCATATGTTTTTGTCATATCGATTTCAGCATTACATTCCCTCCTTTAGAATTAGGAGGAAGAGACTGCACCATTTCTTGCACAAAAGTAATATTTTCAAAGATACTACGTCCTAGAACAAAAGCACCTTGTTCATAAGAAATCATACGTTGAAGAACATTCGACAAACGATTCACAATAATTTTAGAAAATTTTTTGTAGGCAACATTACATAAACTAATAGGCTTAAATTTATCAAAACTCTAAGGACCGTGTAGTTTAGGGATGAGTACAAAATACAAGGCTAAATAAAATCTAGGCAAAGGAATACCTCGAAAGAAATTCCAAACAATGTCAATCACATCTGCTTTCACAATCTCCCAACACTGTATATAGAAAACAAAACCAAAGCCATCCAGTCCAGGACTACTATATTTTGAAATATAAGATACTGCCTTTCCAAACTTCCTTCTTTGATGGTTCTCTAACAAATCTCATATTCTCATCATTATTAATCATTGGAGATATCAGCCCACTCAAATCCGATTGCACCTCCAGTCCTTCCTCCCTGAGAAATATTTTAAAATATTCTACTGCTTCATTGTGAATCATCTCCCGAAAGTCCAAAACAACCCCATTCGGTTGGGTCATTTTAGAAATTGTTGAAACTTTTCTTATTTGATTCACCACAGCATGATAAAATTTCATGTTATGATCTCCTTCATCAAGCCTTTTTTTTTTTTTTGCCTGTTGTGCCAATCTAATCGCTTCCCTATTTTCCTAAAGCTCCAATTCAAATTTAGTTCTTAAGTACTCATATTCTATCTCAAGAATAAAACCTTCTTGAATATGAAATTCAAGAGCTTCCAAGCGATCTTCTAAGGTTTTAATTGACTTATCTACCCCATAAACTTATTTATTCCACCTTCTTAAAATCGTTTTCAGTTTCTTCAATTTGGCTGCCAACCGAAATAATCCGACTTCATTGACCTCTTCCTTCCAAACCTCTCCCACACATTTCATAAAATTCTCATGTGTACACCATATGCTTTGAAAACAAAATGGGGAATGCCATTAGCTACTTACACCCTTCTCAAAATTAATTAACATTGGACTATGATCTAATGCCTTGCTTTTTAAATCATCCATGCAAGCTTGTACCCGTCTGACCATTGCACCATGAATTTTTCCCCCCATTAGCTTGAATACAAGAATTGAACTCTGCCATAGAAGACAATGGCCTAGGATTACCTCCTATCCGCTCAATTTCTTCTCGGATTACATTAAAATCACCCACAACAATCTAGGGAATATCATCCACATAACATTCTCGATATCCTTCCATAATTCCTTTTTTTTTTCCATTTGATTACATTTGGAATAAACAAAAGATATTTGTAAAAATATCACCCTTCGTAAAGGTTCCCGATATCATTTGGTCCGACATAGTTTGCACATCAAAAGACAAATTCGGATTCCAAAATACTCAAAGCTTCCCTCCCATTGATTCATTAGCACAATAGGACGAAAAATTAAGAAATCTTGCCCAGAAAACCATCAAAACCTCTTCAGCAAAAGGTTCAGAAATCACTAACGTTGGAGGTTTATGCTTTTTAATTAAACTCTTTAGTCTTCTCTTAAACATGTCCAATCCACACACGTTCCATACCAATATATTATCTATCATAAATTCAATATTTCAGGACAGGAAATGACCCGTCGAGTTTGTCTCCCTGACTTACTTGCAGACTACTTCATATATTTAGTTGGATTACTCAAGTCTGAATCTGAACCATATCCATTTTCTTTAGCCAATATACATGGATTATTATCTTCTTCCTTATCCAAACTATGTGTGTCATCCCTCAAAACATTTGATACTTGATTTTTCAATTCCAGATTTTCAAATACTGCATTCGGATGACTCTCTTAATTCAAGCGATTACACATAAAACCCTCCTTCATGGCCATGCCTTCCACAAAAAATCTGATTTCTATCGACACATATCAACAAATCATTCGATGAAATCTCCTGAGCCATAGGATCAATTGTAGGCATCAATATATTCTCTTCCTCAACTTGGTTTCCTTCATCATTCACCACCATTTTTCCTTTAACTGCCATGACCCCCTCTCCATTCTCAACCGATTCTCCAACGACGTGAACACCCTGAGACATCAAATTTTGATATGGGACTTTCGGATTTCTACTACAGTTTGAGGTTGCATATCACCAGGCTCTTCTATGATAACAATTTGATCGCGAACTTTCAAACATTCAACTTGGTTCCTTTCCTTTTCCTCATTCTGTCCCTAAGATTTAACCCTCCATACCTCTGATTTCCTGTTATTCTTTTCAATATTTAGAGCCACACAAGCCTCCTGATTGAGTCTCTTCATCCCAACTCGACATACAATCTCAATGTGACCCTAACATCAACAACGTTTGCAATAAGATCCTTGCTTCTCATAACGTACCTCTTGCCAAATTGTTTTATGTGCTAAGACCACAATGGGAAAACTCTGAACTTGATCCTCAAGAAGGTCAATCTCCACACATAACCAAGCTCCTGATTGTCTTGTTAATGGTTGCATTATCTGTACCCAAAAATCTACCAAACCTCGTATAACCAATATCTGCAAGCAATCAAGCCTATACATATGCATGGAATGTCCTAGCGAAAAAATTCATTGTGATGTTGTAGAGGGTTCTTGTCTCATGTCAAATTCCTTCGTCCAACAAAACATCCGAAACGTGCATCGATCAATAACTCTCTCTTTTTTAGCCCATGCATGCATGAAATCCCTTTCAGAATGCAGATTAATAAAGACATGATATGCATCCATAAAACTAATGGTAGGGATCTCGAGCAAGCCCAACATTCTCACGACCACAAGCTTAATAACATCAATAGAAGGACGAGAACGCAATAATTTAAACACCAATGCATAACGAAAATCCTCCGCCGCCCTAATCATCTCCACCTCAAAGAACACAAAACTTGGTTGCCCTTCAACTTCCATAGGATAATGCACCGGCAACTTGAAACTTGAAGAAGACAATTGCTTTGATAATGCCTTGGCATATGAAATAGACGTCTCAGGATTCCCCACCATTGTGGAAGACACCAGAGAGACAACTATTGTTGCTATGCAACAAACCCTAATCACAAAAATGATGAAAATACAAAAATGAAAATTTCGTGTAATGCGGAGCTCTCATATATACATTAAGTTTTCTTAAAAAATGTGGGGGTGCAATTTTGAAAGACATTTCATCGTTATATAAGTGAAATAGTAATGAGCAAAATTGTAATTATGTGAAATTTGTATAGATATTTCAACCATTATTTTTTTTTAAAAAGTGGAATTACGTTATTTAATATTAAAAAAAAACATTCGATTTCCTATTGTTAGGTACAAGGACAAAAGTTTGGATACATATATTTGAGTTTATCTTTAACCCTGAATGTCTGGTACAAGAATGTAGGTGAGAATAGAGTTAAAATCTAGGAAAGTTTCTAGGTTAAAAAATTTAAAACGCAACACATTTAGCGACATTAGCATTTTTTTCAAACACTTACACTTTTCCAACAATGCATAGCAAATTTTTAAAATAGATGGAGTGACTTAGCTTAGATGAAATGATATTCTGATTCGAGAAAAGAATGCAATGCCATGCATTATAGGGAGATGTTAAGGTTGGGTTTGGTTTCCGAACTCTTCTCAGTGTAGTTTACTTTAAATTCTTTTAATCATCCAAACTTCTCAATTGCATTGCTTTCAACAAAAATCAAGTGGGTTTGCTGACATACTCATCCATTTTCTTTTATATCTGTCAAGTCAGATCTCTCTCTCTCTCTCTCTCTCTCTCTCTCTCTCTCTCTCTCTCCTTTCTTCTCCCAGAAAAATCGTCCACCACTCTTTCTCTTTAATTTTTTTTTCTTTCGACAAGCAGCACATTTTTTTAAAATAATCACTGCAAATTAGCATGCAGGGGACAATCACAATGTTGAGTCTCAGAAATTTTATAACACCCTATAAATATATCTAAATATATTTAAACATTCAAACATATTTTAAACGCATCTAATTGGATCCCTTAAAACCCACTCAACTATCTCAAGTACTACTATTAATACAAAACTCAAATCAACTTAAATTATCTCAACATCTAAACGTAACTTAAAACAAAGAAAAGAGAAAAAAGGAGATGATTGTGAATGTTGTGACAAGGAAGAGTAGAGAATGGAGATTCCCTAAAATTCTTTACCCAATCTTTCAAATTTAAGTCTAAATTGTGTGTAGTTCGAACAAAGAATTTTAGGAGATCAAGAGATCCAAATTCAAGGAAAGTGATTGGTGGTTGAGTGAAAGGCAACTGCACTACACAACATTGAATTACAAATAATCAAGAGAGAGAAAGAGTAGATATGGAAAGTTTGAGTTATCTAAGCGATGCACACTCCTTTTAAAAAGGAGTGTGATATTCATCATAAAAAAAAAATTAGTTGTCATGTGGATTTTATATTTACTCAATTTTTAAAAAAGATGTATACAACTTTTGCACACTTTATAACTGTAGGTCAGATATCATTTTCAGAAAGAGTGCTTGGTGCTTGCATAACACATGATTATATCTAACATTACTCAACTAGCAAATTAAGTCTCGTAAATAAAATTGTAAGTACATATAACACTATTATTTGAAAATTCTTTAAATTTTTTGAGATGTAACGTTTATTAAGTTTTGTGGAAATATAGAAGAAATTTCATATTTTAAAAAATATGTTTTCTATTGAAATTTATAATAATGAATAAGTAGAGTTGAGAAATTGTTTGAATATAAAAAGATAGTTTTTGTTTCTAATTTTGTGAAGTTTATTTTGATTTTTGTGTTTTTTTATCAAATCACAAAAAATTTGATTGAACTTGAAAAATCTTAATATCTTTTTTCACAAAAAGTCTTAAAGGGCATGATTGAATACTACAAGTCTCAAAATTCTATTTTGTAACATTACTCAAACACACAAGGCATTTTAATTTCAAACTTTCAAATTCATTTGATTATTATATAATCATTATTCAAGCACAAAATTCAGTACATTTTTTTTATAAACTTCAATATATATATTTATATATTTCAACCAATTTTAATTTTATTATATTTTATTTAATTTTTCTATTTTCTTTCTAAAAATGCAATAAAATAGTTTACTTAAATTATTCACTGAGTAATGATATACCTATGAATTTTTTACAACTTATTTTATATTGAAGCAATACAATCATGACAATTCGCTAAAAAAAAACCTCGAATTTATAAAACCACCCTCATTTTCAGATAAAATTATAAACTTAAAAAAATTTGATTTCTTTTTTCACAAAAAGTCTAGTTTAGGTTGTATTTGGACGTTGAGTTGAGTTCTTATTAAATAATAGTGAATTGAAATGATACAATAAATTTTGTATAATCTATCTAAAATGAGTTTAAATGTATTTGAATGTTAAAATGAATTTAGATATATCTATAAAAAATTTTAAAAAAATTATGCATTATACATAAATAGAATTGTTGAATTAAAAAAAGTTGTAAATTTCATGTATAAAGAGATTTTGAATTGAAATGAATTTAATAATTTGAGAGTTAAATATTTAAAAGTTAAATTTAACTTAAAATTAGATAAAATTGAATTGAACTTATATGAATTTAATAACCAAACGGGGCTTGAAGGGCATGTTTGAAAACTACAGGGCTCAAAATTTTATTTTCTAACATTAGTCAAATACAAAATAAGTTTTAATTTCAAACTATAGAACTCATCTAATTATTATATCAGCTTTATTCAAACACAAAATTCAGTATAATTTTTTATAAAATTTAAAATATTAAATAATAAAATTATTTAATTTTTCTCTTTTCTTTCCAAAAATCCAATAAATTATTTCACTTACTAATAATACACCTATAATTTTTTTACAATTTATTTTATATTCAATCAATACAAGCATGACAATTCATTCAAAAAATTCTCAAATTTATAAAACCATCCTCAATTTCAGATAGAATTATAAAATAGATATAAGAAATTATTTTTTTGTTCCACTACTCTTCATACTTTTACAAGATGATGGTTCCGCAAAGGACCGGACCAAGTTTGATAATGTACACCGTTTTCGTGTAAGCGCCAATGGGCCACCCATCAGCACCCTAAACGGTATCAAAACGCTAGATATACGCATCCATGGAAAATGTGCAAGGCTCCGCTCAATAACTCGTTGCTTTATGCTCAAAAACATGCAGCAGATTCCTTCACGCCTCATGAAGTCTCTATCTTTTTCTTCACCACCAGGCATCACCATTCGCGAAGAAATTGCTTATTCTTTGCCCAAAGGTCTCTGCATCTTTGTGTGTGTGGTCGGTAGCTTTTCTATTACATTTGCTATTATTGGCTGTCGGGGTTACTTTGAAAGCGTTTCTTTCCCTGCTTGTCTTGTTTCTATACTGGCTTTTGGGGTATCTGAACCTTTTGGCTTCTGGGCCTGTCCAAATTCGAGCTATAAACTGGATGTGAAGTCATAAGATTTTAGCGTTAAACATGTTTCTGTGATATGGGGAATCGAAGGTAATTGTAAAATGGACTGTGTTGGTTAAGTTGTAGTTTTTCCTTTTCCTCACAAAAATGGCTGCCAGATTCCTTCGACATATACCAATGGCTCACTTTTCTTATGAGTCCAACAATTTGACTGGGATCATTCTGAAGACAATTACCAAAAAAAAAAATGCAGTAGAAAACGTGGAAGAAAATTTGGAAAAAGAAAAAATAGGGAGGCTGAACAAGACAATCCTTTTTCCAGTAAAAGGTGCCAATTTGGCCACGTACAATCAACATCTAACAACACATGGATACCCTTCATATCAATTCCCGACTATTTTATTTTAATTCTCATGTTACCGCATCCCTTCCATGATCCCATGTTTCCAATGGCAAGTCTCATGACGATTGGCTTGTAATGTTTGAGCTTCAGATGCTATCAGAAAGGCGATTTGAAAGATTCAGTTCCCAGAGTTCAGTTAAATTTGTGCTTTTCTCTCTCTGTTTTTTCAGTTTCCTTTTCTATTCTGATAATGAGTAGATCTATGCTTGCTTTCAAGTAGTGTATGGTGTGGCAGGGGACTTAGTAAAACGGTTGCGTATTTGATGTAATGTTTGTAATAAACGGTGTGTTGCACTGGTTAGTAGCCGTAGACATAAAGCTTGAATTAGTGAAGTGTATTTTTTATTCTAGATGTTGTGGATTCTTTTGGTGTTTGGAACTTAGTCAAAAATCTGTTCCGGTGTACTTGGGCTTAGTCTTTTCTATTAATGAAATTCCTTCGATTACCGATCAAAAAAAAGATTAGCCAAAAATCTCTTCCAAGAAATGAGAATTGCTTTCTTGGTTCGGTTCTTGAGTTGTTTTCTTGAGTTCTCTTGCATTTCTTTGTTCTAAATTCTGGTACTGTGTTGGAGATAAGTAGACCCGTAACAATTGGTATCAGAGAGGCCGATCCTCTCATGGCAGAAAATGTGATCAGCAGCCTTGAAGGCGCAACACGAAGGTTCACAGAGGCAGCAAGAAGGTATTCTGAAGCAGTTGGAGGAGCATAATCATGCAATTAGTGGAATTGCAGGCAGGTTAGACAAACGCACTGACATGATTAGATCATTGGTAGAAAGTGAGCATGTTAATTTTGTCTCTAATGATTCTTGTGGGTTTAGAGATATGAATCATGATGAAGGGTTTTATGGGGTAGAGGTATGGATCAAGAGGAAAGGAGATCATTGCCAAGAGGGGTTAGATTGTATTTTCCCCACTTTGATGGAACCAACCTTGCTGGATGGATTTTTAAAGCCATCCAGTACTTTGAATTCCATCAAACATCAGTGAACTAGAGGCTTTTAATGGCCTCTTATCACATGGAAGACAAGGCTCTTGTATGGTATCAAGATGTTGTGGATTGTGGAATTTTTACAATTCAGGATTCCTTTGTGAAATCCCTTCAAGTGAGGTTTGGCCCTACAGCCCATGATGATCCTATGTAGGCTTTAACTTGTTTAAAGCAAATGTCATATGTGGCTATTTACAAGGCATAGTTTGAAACCTTGTCAAACAGATTGAAAGGAAATATAAACTGAGTTGCTTCATGAGTAGGTTGAAGGATGAGATTTTTTTTTTTGATAAGTAAGAGATAAATATTATTGATAGGAGTGAAAAAAGGCAAAAGCCCATGTATACAGGGAGTATACAAAAGTACCCTAATACATCCTATGAGAGGTTAATTAAAGACGAGAAATCATGAACATTGCTCCTATTTAATGCAATAGCTGAGAACCAAAGCAATAAAGTGTGGTGAAAGTAAATCTTCAGCTCCACCGTAGTGCGTTCCTTATCTTCAAAGCATCGAGCGTTCCTTTCCGGCCAAATGTACCACATGAGACATAATGGAATCATCTTCCATACTGCTGCCACTTGCGGGCAGCCTTGCATCTTCCTCCAACAACCCAACAAGTTTACCACCTTTAAGGGCATAACCCAAGCAATATCAATCCTTCAGAAAATCTCATCCCACAACACTCTTGTGACCTCATGGTGTAATAATAGATGATCCACGGATTCTCCATTTTTCTTGCATAAGTAACCCCAATCCATCACTACACATCCCCTCTTCCTCAAGTTGTCTGTAGTTAAGATCTTTCTAAGGGCGGCATTCCATACAAAGAAGGCTACTTTGGAGGGCACCCGAGGTCGCCAAATGCTCTTTCAAGGGAATGAGGAGTGATCTTGAGTTGACAATATTTTATAATATGCCTTAACTGTGCATTTCTTGTGATTGTTGGACCTCCACTTCAACCTATCATGCTGTGTTGAGGCAGTCCCCACGAAATAGAGTAACCTGAGAAAGTCGAAAACAATAGGGAGCTCCCAGTCATGGAAATTCCTAATAAAGAGAATATTCCACTGCTAAGTACCAGAAGAAAAAGGTCGCATATCCACCACTGATGCCTCCTTGTTTGCAACAATACTGTATAGAACTGGAAAAGTCCTCTCCAATGCGCAGTCTCCACACCACACATCCCTCCAAAAACTGATCCGGTTACCCTCACCAACCACAAATCGAATATGATGTTCAAAGCATGGCCACCCCTTCCTTATGTACTTCCATAGTCCCACCCCATATCCCCCCCTCACTTCCTTAGTGCACCAACCTCCCCAAGTAACCTCGTACCTAGCATCAATGATTTCCTTCCATAATGCCCCCCCTCTGAGTGGTAGCACCATAGCTATTTCCACAGTAGAGTTTTATTAAAAGTTCTCAAATTGCGCACTCCCAACCCCCCCATGCATCATTGGGGTACAAACGGTCTTCCATCTAACCAAATGAAATTTCTTTACCTCTCCCAAACCTCCCCATAAAAATGCCCTAAAGAGCTTCTCAATCCTGTTTTCCACCCCTGCAGACATAGGAAACAAAGACAAAAAATAAGTCGGTAGGTTAGAGAGAGTGCTCTTGATAAGAGTGAGACGACCCCCTTTCGAGAGATAAATCCGTTTCCAACTTGCCAACCTCATATCCACCTTCTCCACCACCCCATCCGAAATGACTTTGGCCTTAAACGTTGCTCCCAACGGAAGACCCAAGTATTTCATAGGCAAGGAGGACACCTTACAATCCAATAAACTTGCTAGACTTGTAATATTGGGGACTGCACCCATCAGGACCATCTCGGATTTTTCAAGATTCACCTTGAGTCCCGAGACTGCTTCAAAATATAATAACAGTGCTCGTAGTGATTGAATTTGGTCAGAATCCACTCCACAAAACAATAAAGTATCATCTGCAAATAAGATATGAGAGATGGTAATGGGACTATTAGTGCCATTACCCACATGGAAACCTGATAAGAACCCTCCATCTACTACCGCCTTCACCATATGGCTAAGAGCTTTCATAATAATAACAAACAGGAGAGGAGATAAGGGGTCTCCTTGTCGCAGCCCTTGAAAGCTATTGAAAAAACCAGTTGGGGTGCCGTTCACAAGGAAGGATGAGATTTAATTGCCTATTCGAATGCTCAATCCTATTAATTAAAATGTAGCCTTTGGTCTTGCAAAGATTCAAGAGGAATATTTGTGAGCTTTGAGGAAGTCATGGAGAAGCAATGCAAGAAGTGTGGATAAGGGCCATTCTAAAGTAGGGGGAGATAATACTAGAGCATAGAAGGACAGTGTCCCTGTTCATAATATTTTTTCATCTCAAATGGATGAGAAAACAAGAAAAGGCCTTTGTTATCATTGTGATGAGAAGTAGAGTCTAGTTCATATGTGTAAGAATCCTAAGGTGTACTTGTTGCCAGTAGAGTAGCTTGTGTTGGAGCAGTCATTGTTGGATGAGAATGAAAAAATATCCATTGTTGAGGAGGTGCAGGGAGGTGAGGAAGAAGGTTTAGAAGTTTCCATCCATACAATCTAAGGTTGTTCCAATAACAATGCCATGGGATTACATGGAAGAATTGGAGCATGTTCTGTTGAGATTCTTGTAGATTCAGGAAGCACTCATAACATCTAGAATCCATTAGTGGTTCAAGAAGCTAAGTTGAAGATTGAGAAGGATTCCAGTTTACATGTTAGAATTGCTAATGGGGTCAAGATACTGAGTCAAGGGAGATGTGAGGAGGTGATCAGAATTCAAGGGTCCAAGCTATTAGTCCCTTTTCATGTGCTGACTTTAGGTGACTGTGATATTGTTCTTGGACTACAATGGCTCAAGACCTTGGGTTCCATCCACTGAGATTTTACAAAAATGTCTATGAGTTTCAAATTGGAAACAAAAACTATGATGTTGCAAGGAATTAAATTTAACAATGTGGATGTGTTGGTTGGTAGCAAGGGGTGTGAAGTTTGATTTTGTTAGAAAACAAGGATGATTTTTACCGTTGATGGATTTGGATCAGAAGTTAGAGATTAGCAGTCCTAAGGGTATCATTACTGATTTGCTTAGTGAGTACAAAGAAGTGTTTGTGGAACCTATTGGATTGCCACTAGGAAGAGCCTTTGATCATCCAATCAATCTAAAGGAGTGAATTGTTCCTGTATCAGTATGACCATATAGGTATCCTCGTTATCAAAAGTCAAAAATAGAAAAATTAGTCAAAGTCTATTTTCTTAACCAATCTTGTTGGTGAAAAAAGCTGATGGCAGCTGTGGAGAATGTGCATAGATTACCATGCACTAAACCAAGAAACCATCAAGGACAAGTTTCTCGTACTTGTCATTAATGAGTTACTTGATGAACTCTTTGGAGTTAGAGTGTTTTCTAAGCTAGACTTGAGGTTAGGCTACCATCAAATTCGAGTTAGAGAGGAAAATATTCAAATGCAGGACTAAGAACTCAAAATAGCCTTCCAAACCCTTTTTGAGGAAGCTTGTTTTAGTTTAGTTTTTTTTTTTTTTTTTTTTCCCCTCCTAATATAATGGTTTATAGTCAGAATGTTGTTGACCATGTGTTGCATGTGAGAACTATTTTGGAGGTGCTAAAGCAACATACTTTGTATGCTAAAATGTCAAAATGCAAGTTTGGTGTTGAAGAAATTGAATATTTGGGTCACATTATCTCAGTAATAGGGTATAGGCAGACTCTTCCAAAATAGTAGCTATGGTGGAATGGCCTATAACTAGAATTTTGAAATCATTGAGCGGGTTCTTCGGTCTTACTGGTTACTATAGAATATTCATAAGGAATTATGGTTCTATTGTAGACCCATTAACTATTTTATTGTAAAAGAGCTCATTTCATTGGAGTGAAGAAACTGCCACGACCTTTAAGCAGTTGAAGTAGGCTATAAGTTATCCTCCTGATTTGAGATTGCCAGATTTTTCTAAGGCATTTTCCATCGAGTGTGATGCTTCTAAGGTTGGGTTGGGGTCTGTCCTTATGCAAGAAGGCCAGAATATTGCTTTTTATAGCAAGGCTTTGAAGGGAATGGCCTTACTCTTATCAACCTATGAGAAAGAGCTGTTGGCTCTAGTTTTTGCAGTAAGTAGATGGAGGCCTTACTTATTGGGTCATACTTTTAAGGTCAAAACTAAACAATGTACCTTAAAGTACATGCTTGAACATAAAATTGTAACTAAAGCTCAACACAAGTAGATATCCAAATTGATTGGATATTATTTCACCATTGATTACAAAAAGGATAAGGAGAATTTAGTGGCTTATGCCCTCTCAAGAAGAATTGAGGAAACATAAACAACTCTTGCCTTGATTTCCTTTCCAACTCCCATGTGGATAGAGGAGTAAGGCTAGCTATTCATCATGCCCTAAGGTGTCTGAGATCATTTCTAAGTTGCAACAAGGGTAGGAGGGTCCCGAGTATTTTTCTGTGAACAGGGTTTGTATTTTAGGAAAGGAAGATTCGTGGTGGTTCCTTCTTCATCAATCCAGGCCAAGATTTTGGAGAATATACACCACAATCCATAGGCAGACCATATGGGGTACTATAAAACTCTACAGAAGGCAAAGAAGGATTTTTATTGGGAAGGTATGCACAAAGACATCAAGAGATTGGTTAGAAAATGCGAAGTGTGCCTGGCCAATAAGTATGAAACCATCCACTCACGTGGGTTGTTGTAGCCATTGCCAGTCCTTGATTCTCCATGGTTAGATATTTTCATGGACTTTATTGAAAGTTTGCTCCTCTCAAATGAGTACTCTGTGGTTTTTTGTGTGGTTGACAAATTGACCAAGTTTGCACACTTTTTCCCCTCTCAGCCTTACATGGCTAGCAAAGTAGTATAAGTTTTCTTTTTTGTAGTTTTTAAACTCCATGGGTTGCCTAAGTCTATTATCTCAGATAGGGACCCAGTTTTCACCAGCTCATTTTGGAAGCAACTATTTTACTTTCAAGGGACTTTCTTGAATTTCAGTTCAGCATACCACCCTCAATCTGACAGCCAAACAGAAGCATTGAATAAATGTTTATAGAGTTATTTGAGGTGTTACAGCAGCCAAAAAACAGAGTGGAGTCTATGGTTGCCCATGGCTGAATGGTGTTATAACACCACACCACATTCTTCTATACGGCTCACCCTTTTTTAGGCTCTCTATGGATATGGCCCTCCCAAGCTGTTGTCCTACATTCCAGGCTCCTTGCCAACGATGTAGTGGATCAACAATTGAGGTCAAGGGAACTACTATTTTTGTTAAAAGAAAACATTGATAAGGCTCAGTGGAGAATAGAGTTTTATGCTGATAGGAATAGAAAGGAGCTTCCAAGTGGGTGATTGGATTTTTTTAAGACTCCAACCCACAGACAGAAGAGTATATTGATGAGGCACAATATAAGCTAGCTCGAAGGTTTTATGGACTCTTTTAGGTGTTGCAAAAAATTGGGTCATTAGCTTATAAATGGAATTTGCCAGCTTCCTCAAGAAAAAAACCTAGTTTTTCATGTGTCTTTTTTGAAGAAGAAACTTGGGTAGAATGTCACACCATTGCCAACATTAACTCCAAATGATTCACAGGGGCAGATCCAACCTGAACCAATATAGATTTTAGAAGAAGAATGAGGAAGAGTGGTAATCATGCATTGACTGAGGTGTTAATTAAATGGGCAGGAGCACTAGTAGAAGACAACTCTTGGGAGTCCCTGTGGAAGTTGACAAATATTTACCCATAACTTGTGGGCAAGGTTCTTTAATAGGAGGGAGCTTGTCAAGGCCTTGTGGACAAGTCCCTTAAAGAGGAGGGGAATGTCTGGTGGAGAGAAGGAATTAGCTAGGAAATGAAAGGATGGATAACGGAATTAACTATAGGTGGCAAAACAGTGCGTGGCATTTAAATAGAACAGTGCATTTTGATGAAGAAGGAAGGAAGGCTTGTGTTGAATAAAATGGGGCGTTCGTGTGTTAATGAAATGGTGCATTTAGGTAGTGTATGGGGCACCAAATGACTTAATAAAACGGTTGCTTATTTGATGTATTGTTTGTGGTAAACGGTGTGTTTCACTGGTTAGTAGCCATAGATATAAAGCTTGAATTAGTGAAGTATATTTTTCGTTCTGCATGTTGTGGATTCTTTTGGAGTTTGGAGATTACTCGAAAATCTCTTCCAAGAAATGAGAAGTGCTTTCTTGGTTCTGTTCTTGAGTTCTTGAATTGTTTTCTTGAGTTTTCTTGCATTTCTTTGTTCTGAATTCTGGTGACTGTGTTGGAGATAAGCAGACCTGTAACATCTTTCCCATCTTATTCTAAAATCTAACATTCATCGTCTGCCATTTACTCTTATGCAATAGATATTTCAAGCCCGTATACCACTTTATAAGAAAATTTGCGCTGTGGCCCAGACATGTGTTTATAGTTTCCTTATCCTTTGATGTTCTGAACATTGAATCTTATCGTCTTTCCCTAATCTATTTATACTCCAGATACCATAACTTTGCGAGTCTAAACCTTCTGTTGCACAGCCATTACGTTCTTTTTACTTTTATTGGGAAATTGTACATAGATTTGTTTGACATTAGAAACCTTGTTGTTATTGGTTTGTGTTTGGTAGGCATTGCAATGGTTGTTCTAAAGAAGGGGAAGACACAGCTCTTTAAAAAGGGTAGTCCAATGGTGTACAGTGGAGCAGTTGATAGAATACTTGGTAGACCACCACCAAGAACTGGAGATATTGTGCTGGTAGCTGATGGGACAGAGAGACCAATCGGATGGGGATTGTATAATTCAGTCTCCATGTTCTGTGTTCGGCTTATGCAGCTAGAAGAGGAAGCAACAAGGTACTTACTTAGTTCGGTTATATCTCCTTCACAATGATGCTAAACTGTATCTATATCATGCAGAGATCCTTCATGTGCATTCAACATGAAGAAACTGCTTGAAGCAAGAATAGATGCAGCAAGAGAACTACGCGAGAGTATGGGGCTTCCGTCAGCCAATACAAATGCATATCGTCTTGTAAATAGTGAAGGAGATAGGTATGACCATTAATTGAACTTGTCATGGGTGCTCTTCTGCCCTCACGTCTCCCCTCTTATTAACTTCTTCCATATCTGTAAAAGTTTACTGCTTGATTTGATTCTAAGATAAGGGATTTTATAACATTTTCCCCCACTCTATTCATTATTGCATTCATGCATATGTGCTATACCCATCCCCAATAGTTTTGGACAAGGTTTGTGCGGGCTTAGTTAGGTTATGCTGTATAGAGTGATAGACCTTTGGCACATCAGAGAGGCTGTTTTGTTTGCTATGAAAGTTATACTTTCTTGGAAGATGATTACCATCTTGTGTTATGTGGTGCATTTGGAGGGAAAAATGATGATCGGACTTTCAAGAATTGTGAGGAGACAAAGTTAGAAATGTTTCTGTAGAACTCTTTTCTCCTGAATGGTTGCTTAATGTCTTCTATTTCTAGTTATTAGATTTGATACATTTTTCCCTTCTTTTGTTTCAGTGTCTATAACTCTCTTTTATACTCCCTGTGTACCTGGATAACATACTTTTTTTTATTAATAAAGTTTAACTAACCAAAAAAAATTTCTGCCAGTAATGTGAGTCTTTAGCTTTGGCTATGCTTAAGGTGGGTGGCAAATATTATGTATACATATATATATTTATATTAAAATCAGTAGGGTTTGGTTATATAATTTGTTGGCGTGGTTGGTCTTTGGAGTGGAATTGATTTTCATTCCCCTTTCTATTTTACATTGAATTGTTTCTGGACATGCTAGTACACTTATTGAATGGCAGTGCTTTTTCTCAGATTATCTGGATTGATTGTTGATGTTTTTGGAGACATAGCTGTTATAGCATCATCAGCTGCTTGGGTTGAGAAGTACAAACAAGAAATTGAAGCTTACATCAGTAGGATTGATGAAATTAATCATATATTCTGGAGACCTTCCGTTGAAATTTTGAAAGAAGAAGGAATCAATTTATCAGAGTCGAAGGAAATGCATCCCTCTGCTTGTCCTGAAAGAACGAAGGTAGAAATTCCTCGAAGCATTATATTTTGATCATTTGAAAATTTACTCCTGTAAATTCATGAGTATCAAGAAGAAATTGCTAAAAGCTAAAATTGAAGCTACAATAGTATGCACTACACTTTGTATTCTCCCCAAATCATACAATCATGGTTCTGAATCGAAAAATTAGTTTGTTTCTTATGTGTTTTCAGCATGGTGATATCATACCATCATGTGCACTATAATATGCATACAACACAAAGGAACCTCTTGTTTCCTAAAAATCCCATACTTGTCAAATCTATCAATTTAAGTATTGTTTGAATATTTCTTGCACAACTCAATAACTATTGTTTGTTTTGATAAGCAACTACTATTTATTTGTTTACAATAATTTTGTTCTTCCTGTTGTAACTCTCCAAGGGTGGCTCAATATAATACCCCCTTTCTTTAGGCTAGGGATGTCACTTACTTTCATAAATGAAGCCAAGCAAGAAATTGCACAATTAATATAACAATTATAAAAAGCTTTATTAGATAAACCATGACTTGAATAATCAATCAAAGTTTTTAAACGAAATAAATTGAGAAAATGTCGTCATAATAATTAAGACACCTGGGACAAATTGCATCAGGCTGCCCATCTAAGCCTAACCTGCTTGCTTGGTCTTCTTGTCTTTTTCACTTGGGTGGTTAAAAACATAAAACAAAACTAAAAATTATGCCTTTGACATGCACTACTTATAAATATCATATTCTTTATCTTATCTTATCTTGCCCAACCAACTAGCCTTAATCCCGTGTGCAAACTTGTGCACAGGTACCACATCCTATGTCGCCTTATTAATCTTAACATACTGTGGTGGACCATGCTTAGATCCGTGGCTTGCATATCCATTGATAACAGCATTTGTACCATGCATCTTTGTGGCCATCTTATTAATCTTAATCTTATGCGATGATAGAGATGTCTTATGCGATGATAGAGATGGTTGGTGGCAAGGGACAGGAAGGGGGAGACAACAGAGAGAGAGAGAGAGAGAGAGAGAGAGAGAAGGGGAAGGAATTAGACTTAGGGTTTTTAGGGACCATGTTTCCTTGGAAGGGTATTTGGCAGACGAAAGCTTCTCAAAAGCAGCTTTCTTTGTTTGTACTATAGCATTGAACGAGATTCTTACTACAGATGATCTGAGGAAACACTGTATAATTGTGATAGATTGGGGTTATATGTGTAAACAATATGGGGAATTTGTAGATCCTTTGCTACTTCACTATGAGGTGGCTAGGATCATGTGCGATGATATCTTCATGAGGATTGGATTATCATGGATTATGCCTCTTCAGTTGGTGGATTTCCTTGCAAGTTGGTGAGGCCTTCAGGGTAACTCACAAGTGGCAGCCATTTGGCATATGATGCCCATTTGTTTGTGTTGGTGTATCTTGAGGGAGAGAAATGCAAGAATTTTGAAGATTGCGAGCGAATAATGGAGGAACTAAAAGCTTTCTTCTATAAATCTTTGCTTTCATGGGCGGACACGATAGTTTGTAACATGTCCATGATTTTCTCCTTTCAATTGTAAATCCTATATAGGTGTTTCTCATGTATACTACATGTGTACCTAGGCTTCACCTATTTCTATTAATGATAATACTTCTTTGATTACCTATAAAAAAAACTTATGATTTTCCCCCTAATGCTAGGTAATGGAAAATGGAATTTTTTACACAATTTCATTGGATGGGCAGAAGACCGGATTTTATGCTGATCAGCGCGAAAACCGTCAGTTCATATCAACAATTTCGGGTGGTAAAAAAGTTCTTGATATTTTCTGCTACAGTGGTGGTTTTGCTCTGAATGCAGCACGTGGGGGTGCTGTTAATGTCACTGGTATAAGTTTTTCTGACTCGTTTATTTTTCTTTATCACTTCATTTCAAATGTGACCTTAATCTATGTTTACAACTATGGGACTCCACTTGACCATCTCATATAAATTTTGCTAAATAAAATTTGGCCATGATGGATGACAAAACCTGACTAATATTGAGCAATTTTTTTTTTCAAATGTATGTTTAGTTGAATCTGAACAGAACTGTTGCAATTTGAAGGAGTGTGGATTTGGCCAAAGGAGATATTTGACAATTTTCGTAATTCAAAGTAATTGAAACCAACAAACACATTGATTGTGGTGAATTCTAATTCTTTTTTTCAATCTGGCCTGTTGCTCATTCTTTGGGATGTCATTTCTCATATTTGGACACAGGAACCTAGCAGTTACAGCATTAGAGGTTGTTTTGTGAGGTTTAGTAGGGAGGGCTGCAGATTTTCATTTATGTTTATTGGCACCGGGTGTTCGGAAACAACGTTCTAACTAATCTCGGGAGTGCACAGGCTCTCAAAAAGGAGTTTTTCACAACTGCACCTTAGATAATTCAAGGGGAAAATCTCTCAGTCTGGTGGCCCCTAGAAATTGTTTACACCCAACAGGATTTGAACCTTGGATCTTTTGGAGGAGAAGCTTAGCTGGAAGCAATCCTTTGCTGCTTCTTAAAAGCCACCCTTGGTGTACTAGATGTATTTTTCAAAAAGGAGTTGCTGTGCCCCTTTGGTTCGGGTGCTTTGTTTGACCTGATCATTGTGCCAAGGGCTGGTGGTGCATTGAGCAGCTCTGAGTTTGCCAGGCCCCTGATGGTGGGCTATACAGCAGGCTAGAGACTTATGCCGTGTGCTCTCAAAACTGCCAACAGTCGTCTTACGAGTAGCTTCCGCTTTTTAAAATCTGAAACATCCCCCTTTCCACGGGATTGTTTTCACTTGTTTCAGTAAAATTTTATTTTACTTATAAAAGAAAATTATAAATTGTTTCATAGATAACAAACCGTGATCATGAGCTTGTTGGACATTAATAATAAGGCAGTTGGCATATGTATTTTTGGAGAAGTTAAAAGGGCCATTAGATGTTATGAAATGCTTTCTTACAAACAACTCCAACTCCTAACAAATTTCCATGCTTAATGATGTCAAATCTTTGGTATGGATAAACATGTAGTGCATTCCATTACCTTGACCATCATATTGTATTGGCTTATTGTATAATTTGTTCTTATGTATAGCATTGCTTTTAGGGGTTCAAGGAGAACTCAGAACTCATCGTGTGAGGCTTTCATTATTATTTAATCTTCTCAGTATTTATTCTGAAGAGCACTTCTCTACTAGGACAGTCTATGTTATTCTATTTGAGGAAGTCATTTTAAGATTGTATGTATCGCTAAAGCTAATGAAGTTCCCCAAGTATAAATTATAATATATCTGGATACTCTCAGGGGTTGATACATCATTGCCAGCTCTGGAGCTTGCAAAAGAAAATATTGTTCTTAACGACATGGATCCAAGAAGAATAACCTTTCTCAAAGAAGATGCAATGGAATTTATGAAGGGTGCTCTTTCTAGGAATGAATCGTGGGACTTAGTCATTGTCGATCCTCCTAAACTAGCACCACGAAGAAAGGTATTGGGACATGCATTGTTACTGTTTATTAACGTGCAATGAAGTTAGGATTAAGTAATTTAATACAGAGAAATAATATCCCAACCTGATTAGGGATAACGTATTTAGTTATTTGTGGGCTTGACACATTGGGAACAACTCTTTAGATCAATCCAAGAACCAAAACTACCTCAATGATGGTTTGAATGGGCTTTATTTTTGGTTGCAGTCTTCAACGTCTTAGGGTATCTGGAACTTTTGTCTTGCTGTCAACTTATTCTATGGCTTTATTTTTGGTTGCAGTCTTCAGCATCTTAGGGTATCTGAACTTTTGTTTTGCTGTCAACTTCTTCTAGAACTTCATATGTGAACTTAATGAGTTATTTGTTTGCCTGTATTATCCAAATTTCCAATAGATAAGTCGCTGTGATCGCTCCAAAATCTTTATTATCTTATCTCAAGTCAGCAATTTTTTTAAAAACCGTCATTGGAGTTAATTATCCTTAAGGTTGGGGCAGAGTAACTTACTTGCATTACCAATCATATATGAATTTAGCTACTAGTAATTTTCCTCTTGAGCCCCAGTTTATAATTTACCTTTTGGAGATGTTTGGCATATATGAAGTATGATATATGAAGCTCATATTAACGTCGTCATAATTTATTTTCCTTTTAATAAACTAGGCAACCTTGAAGAATTTCTTTGGATTTATTTTTTTCTATGAATAATTTGGTTGTCGGGGAAGGGGGGACAGGGTTGGATTAGCTTGATTCATGTGGATTGATGCCTTTTTCTTCAAAAGAGAAAATGTTACCTTTCTTTGATGATACTAGGGTTTCAAAGTTTAGTTAGCATTTGAAGACCTTTAATTTACATAAATGATGGAAAAAGACTATATATATAAAGCGATCTTATTCAATAGCAAAGGCTGCAACTCAAGTATACATAAAGTATACGGTAGTAAACACCCAACACGGGGATGAAGAAAAATAACTCAAATATCTTTAAAATATATAAAACTAACTGCAAGTCCGAAATTACAATCTAAACAATAAAAATATCGAAATTAAAATTCTAACAATTTTACTTTTGGGTATAAGGATATATTTGTAACTTTAACTTTCTTAATAGATTATAACAGGTCAAATGGATTGACTCGTTATCAATCCGTTTTTACCCGACCTCATTAAGACTAAATCCAAATCCGTTATTATCGCGTCGTGTTCGTGTTGAGTTAATGGGCCATGTTAAATATTACCAACCATATTCCAAGCATTATGTTCTCGCCAAATACACCATCACATCAAAGACAAAGGAACCATCCAAACCTCTAAATTGCTATTGCTACCTAGTGGACTTTGCCAACAAGCCATCAAGTCCATCTAGGGTTGTAAATGAATCAGTCTGTACAATTGCCCACCCAATACTAGTTCGGCTAAACTCGAATCGAACTCTACTCGTCAAAAAAAATTTGGTTGTGAGAATGGAAACCCGCTTGATTAGTGAATGATATACTCGTCAAACTCAACTTGACTCGGTTAAGGCTCATTAAGGTCCGTTCGTTTATACAAGACTTGACTTATTAGCTCGAATTGATCAGTGTTTGTCCATAAATCATTGAATATATGTAGGTATATATATTCTTCTGTACATATCAGATTTAATAATATAAGTATACTAACCTTTTTGGGGTTTACGGGATGGCAGATCCATTGGAATGTTAATTTCAATCGGGTGGCTCAGGATTGGGAACTGAGTAGTTTTGTTGACTTCTATAGTCTTATATACTCCCTTAGACCAAACATCCAGCATGAAGATGGTTTGTGGTGGATACCTACAGTGATCGGTGTTTTTACTGTTTGCTCCTTCTTTAAGGCTCTCACACAAGGACCTGATACACTGTTCCCCTGGAGAAAGCTTTAGCAACATAAGGTACTCCCAAAGCTTTTTTTTTTTTTTTTGTGTGGACAACTTCTTTAGGCAAGATCCTTACCATGGATAATTTGAGAAAAATGAAGGTCATAATAGTCGACTGGCGTTATATATGTCGAAGAAGGGATGAGACGGTGAATCATCTACTTCTACATTGTGAGATAGTCAGGGTTCTCTAGTATGAGGTATTTAGAAGGCTAGACTTAGCATGAGTTATTCTAGAGACCATGATGGCAGCAACAGCATGTTGAACTTCTATTCGAGGCATGCGACAGATCAAAGCGATGTGTAAGATGATCCCTATCTGTATTATGTAGTATTTGTGGCAGGAGCGCAACGAGAGGACTTTTGAGGACAAGGAGAGATTGTGTACTTTGGCCATTGCCGTGGACTTTAATGGCATGGACCTTCACGCTTTCCTTGTTCCTAATGCGCCTACTTGATAGGGGATGAGAGTCTTGTAATTGTCATTTTGCCCATTCTTTGATTAATAATACATGTTTAATTATAAAAAAAAAATATAACAACATTTTTAATTAAATATATAACATGTAACCTAGTTACTTATTCATAGTCATTTATATATGGAATATAGTCCATAACTATGCACAAATTACTTAAGTACTTAAGTGATTAGATTATAGTTGCTTATTTATAATATGTATAGTAGTTAGTATGTATGACTTACTAGTTTCATATACTACAATGTAGGAATCATATAAGAAATGTATTCATAAAAATGTTATAATCTTAAAATTTAATAGTAGGTTTATATATTAGTTGTAAAAATTTCTTTAATTTACTCTTTTTTTGGTAATTTAGTATGTTTAATGATTTAATTCATTCAAAAATAAATAAATAAATATTTAAAAGAGTATAAGCAAAACTCAAGTAATAACTCGACTCAGTTTAGGCTTGTTAAGGAGCATGGGCAAAGATTGATAAATAATTCGACTCGGCTTGAGCTCATGTTTAATTAGCTGAATGAGCTCCCAGCTCGAGCTTAAACTTAAGTTATTTGAATCCAACTTGACTCGATAACCCAAAAGATTGACTCATCTCAGGTCAATTACAGCCCTAAGTTCATCACTTGCTCAGGCATGACCAACACGATCCCAAAGGTATGGAATGTTGATGCCCATAGATCCCTGACCACCTTGCAGTGAATCAGAAAATGATCAATACTTTCTGCCTTGCATACACATGCAACACCAATCCATTGCTTCAACATTCTCTTATTCAAGTTATTCACCAAGGCTAACATCCAAAAAAGGAATGCACCCTTGATGGCGCCTTATTTCTTTAAATATTCTTCAAAATGAAAGAAGGATTCACTTGGGGGTAGAGTGCAAGTCAGTAAGACTTGACCTTAAAGGTTCTTCTTTGGAACCAATCTAACAAATCTTATCAACCCCACCTACTCTCAACTTGAAGGAGTAATTGTTGATTATCAGAGACATGCGAAAGTTAGCATTCTAAACAATGACAAGAAAGCTGTCTTCAAATGCTGATTCCTACACTAAAAATTGTGCCAAAAATCTGATGATAGATACATCTCCCACCTCAAATCTAACACACCGTGAGAAATCTCCCCACATTCTCCTAATGTTTTTCTACAATCCAAGACCAAAAGTCTTAGTGACCACATTTGAACACCATACATATTACCATATTTGACTTCCTCCACTAATCTTTGCAAAGCATCTATCTCTGGTTCATTATGGCATACCACTTATCTTACACAGCTTTTTTAAACAATAGCAAGTTTTCAACCCTATCAGGGTGTAAATCCTAGACCATTTAACAATGTGTATTTGAACTTATACTCACTTGAAATTGTCAATAATTGGCCAAAGTACCTCAATTGAGGTGTTTACTTCTCATTAAATAAACAATAATTCTAGGGTTACAAAGATAAGGTTGAGATTCAATTTGAATCTCCCACAAACTCCTCACTTTATCCTATCTAAACAGTTACAATTTCATTCAAATACAAGATAATTAGACAACATCTTCTATTAGGAGACCACTAAAAAGAAAACCCTAGTTTTCCTGTGATACCCTCCCTCAAATTGATGCTAGTGAGTTGACTAGCAGTAATTTGCTAACTAAGTATTGATGCTGTTGTCAAGTCAAAACTTTGGTGAAGATATCAGCTACTTGGTGTTCCGTAGGCATATGAGGAAGAATGATAACTTTAGACTCATAGGCATCTCGGATATAGTGACAATCAACCTCGATATACTTTGTACGTTCATGAAAAACTGGGTTGACTACAATTTGAATGATACTTGTATTATCACCATGAAGAGGCTTGAGATGTATTTGTGCAAACCCGAGTTCGGAAAGAATACCATGCAACTACATAATTTCTGAACATGCAGCAGACATTGCCCGATATTCAGTCTCTGTGGATGACTTAGATACACAATATTGCTTCTTACACTTCTAAGAGATAATATAATTCCCAAGGAAGACACACCATCCAGTAATAGAACGTCAAGAGTTCGGACAACCAGCCCAATCTGCATCACTGTAGGCAGTCAAGTGAATAGAATAATCCTTAGGAAAAAACAGTCCACGATTAGGAATCTCAAGTAGATAGCTAATAATCCGACAAACAAGTACAAGATGGAGATGTTAGGAAGAATTCATGAACTTACTAACAATGTGAACAGCATAGGAAATATCAGGGTGGATGATGGTGAGATAAATCAGGCTACCAACCAACTTACAGTATAAAATAGAATCCAGAAGAAATTCGCCCTCATCTTTTCTATACTTAACATTTACCTCCTATGGAGTATCAAGTAGAGTAGTATTCTTCTAATCTCCCTAACTGAATTAGGTCTTGAATATACCTGTGTTGATTGAGAAATAAACCATGTGCTTGAGACCTAACTTCCAACCCTAAAAAGCAGGTAAGATCCCTAAGATCCTTCATGTGAAACACATTATGAAGATGTTGATGAAGTCTTTTAATCAGTGGTTTATTTGAACCAGAGATGATAATATCATCTACATATACCAGTAAAAATATTACTCCAGCATCGCCCTTGTGCAAAAATAAAAAGCATCGTACTTACTTGCTAAAAAAAAACCCTAGCAAAGTACTGCGAAATTTCTCAAACCAAGCTCGAGGAGCTTGTTTAAGACTATATAAAGACTTTTTCAATTTACAAACAGTCGTAGGGGATATAATAGGCATACTGGATGGGAGTCTCATGTAGATATCTTTCTTTAGATCACCATGCAAGAAAGCATTCTTTTCATCTATCTGATATAATTTCCAAGATTTAGAAGCAGCAAGAATAAGTAACAGGCGAGCAGTAGTCACCTTGGCAACAGGAGCAAATGTCTCATCATAATATATGCCATACTCTTGACGATTCCCCAAAGTAACCAATCTAGCTTGTATCGTTCCAGTGAACCTTCAAAACGAAACTTGACAGAATATACCAATTTACTACCAATTGGCTTGATCGAATGAGGAGATTGTACCACATCCCAGGTCTAATTATTTGCAAGCGTATCAAGTTCTATTTGCATCGCTTGCTTCCAACACTCATATTCCATAGCCTACTTGTAATAAGAGGGGACAACAATGGAAGATAATGTAGTAGTCATAGAAGTAGGGGAAAAAAAGCCATACCGATCTGATGGGTGGGAGACACGGGTAGATTTTCGAGGAAACAGGAACAATAGGAGCAATGATGGATGTTGGATCAGGTGCCGGAGGAGGAGATTCTTGAGAAGTCATAGAAGAGTCGGCCAAAGGAGCGCGATGACGTCAATTGTAGACAAGACCAGGTTTAAACCGAGCCACTTGAGCAGAAAATGTATCAGGATCTGGTATAGGTAAGGACTCAGACTCATTATGAAGAATTGAAAAACTAAGTGAAATAGGATCGACATGAGAGAAAAAATTGATGCTTCTAAAAAAACAAAACATTCCTGGAAATTCGGATTCTTCAAGCATTAGGATCGTAACAAAAAAATATTTTTTGAGTTGAACTGTAGCCAAGAAAAGCACACTTAATAGATTGGGTAGTCAATTTACGTCTTTCATGCGGTGGAAAATGAACCAAACATGCACAACCAAAAATATGCAAATCAGAAAAATTAGGTGTGTGACCAAACAGTATGGAATAAGGAGAAACATAATGTAAAACTGGTGTAAGAGACTGCTAAAATGAAAACCCTAATTTTCCTTTGATAGAAACCAGGGTGTAAACCCCAATGACACTTGTAAATTGTTTCTCACAATAGTTCTCATTGAAGTGTCCTAAGTGCAATCCAAAGGTTTTGTTGCATTTTTTGTACTAGTTTTGGGACCCATAACAATGAGCTCTTGGAAAATCATCCGTTCACAGTTTTGGAGCATTTTCAAAATTTATATTGTATTTTCTGTGGGAAAATTACCCTGCAGGCCATACACCATTGGAAACCTCATGTATCTAGTTTTAAAAGCATCAACCACAGTCCAATTTGGAGAGTTTTAGAGAAGTTATGGCAATTTAACCACCATATATCTGTGCTGACTGTTAGCAATCAGAAGTAGCAAGTTTTGGTAGCCAGCACATTTCATCTTCCAGAGGCCTTTTCTTGTTCCTAAGCAGAGTTTATGAGTCGTATTAGTTGTGATTTGAATATTTAGTTGTCTTAAATCTTTCCTTAAATATTTGTCTTGAGGTTGTTATTATGGAAATGTGAAAATATTTCATGAGTGCCTACCTGTACTTCAAGAGTTCTCCAAGTTAGTTCTCTATAGATCTGTAGCTATGTATGAGCTTTTCAGTTTTTTGAGTTGGAATAAATCAACCTTCGGCTTCTTTGGAAGAAGATTTTCTTCTTGTTTAAAGTTTATTCTTGCAATGATGGTGAGTTTTTCTTTGTATCTTTTGCTGGATACTATTGAATGATGCCCTGATGAGCATTTTGGTGACTGTATATTACTTTTCTATCTTGCTCTAAAAAAAGTCCGGTATCAATACTGTACTTGTTTTGTTAAATGCTTTGTGTTTGAGTAACAGTTTGCTTCTTTACGCATCTCTCAGCCTTTTTCTCTTTATTAAATGGGGTATAGTGTAAAGTTAGGATTCGAACTTAAAACGTCTGATCTGAGACACTATGAAATCATCACTTGTTTTAAAAGCTTAAACTGATAGTAAAAGGTAGATTTAATCATTTATATTTGTCATAACACTTGTGAAGTTTGCTTCTGCTCATGGGGTCACTATTCAATTAGGTTTTACAAAGCGCATTAGGCATGTACAGAACATTAAACTCTTTAGCAATGCGGTTAACAAGGAGAGGTGGACTTCTCATGACCTGTTCATGTTCAGGAGTTGTGACCCAAAGTGGCATGTTTTTGTCTACTCTCCAGGCAAGTATTTTTTTGTGTACTGTGTTACCTGACTGCAAATCAATGCAGTGACCAACTTCTCAGTATCATCTTCATTTCTGTAATAGAGAATTACCTGCTACATTTTGTAATCTCGGTGATCCTTCCCTCATTCTTTTTCTTTGGTAATATCTAACTTTTTTATATGAAGGAAAAAAGAGTGACATTATATAAGGAATAACCTAAAACCGGGATGTGGTGTAAAAACTGAAAAGTCCTTTTACGCCCTCCAACTAAAAGCTGTCAGTCACATCAACTTTTTCATCATAACTAAAATACACTCACCCACATAGAATCAACACTTATTATTTTCTTTTTGTTTTTTTAAAAAAACTTTATGGTGGCTGCTGGCCACTGAATTCCTGCTAACCCCGGTGACCTCTCAGGGTGGCAGCCACCACAAATAATGGCCGGAATGGTAATTAAAGTTGTCTTGAAAATCATTAGCATTAGGGTTTTTGAGAGTTTAGTGTTCATATTTTTAGGGTTTTTGAAAATTTCTTTTAAAAATTTAATTCGGTGCAGTTTAGTTCATTGTAGAATTGGTAGAATTATGATGTCGTGGAGTGATTCGAGGTGTAAAAATCACTTTTACACTACGTCCTAACCAAAGATGCATCTTTATGTAACCCCATAATTTAAGAAACTAATACCAAGGCTACAAGCCTATATACACTGGATGGGGCTATATCTGCCTTAGAAAGCCAGCATGCTGAGTCAGGAACTTGTTGAGGAATATTGATACAGCCACAACCTCTTTTACAACTTTTTTAACAACTCGGCTTTAAAATGGAGGGCATTTTTTATAAAATCATTTTGACTATTTTACTGACTTTTGCTTTTTATAGAAATTCTCTCAATTTAAAGTAGAGTTGTAAAAGATATGTAAGAAAAGGTTGTATCTTTATCATTTTCTGCAAACATATAGTCATTTCTCTTTAATTGGAAGAAAGTAGCAGGTTTCTCTAATAAATCTCAACAACATCGTTTCTTTGCAATCAGGGTGCTGCATCAATGGCAGGGAGGAAAATCACTGTTCTACGACAGGCAGGTGCAGCCTGCGATCATCCTATTGACCCATCCTACCCAGAAGGTGCATATCTTTCCAATGTTTTCCTAAGAGTACTGTGAATGGAAAGCCACCATCTGATGAAAAGACCGTGAAAGCCACCGTGTGAAGTGCTGAATCTAACCCATATAGAGAGGACCAGAACCTTGCAAAACATGAATATCATGTAGAGCAACTAAGCCTATCCTGCAGATAGCAAATCCTATCCACTGCTTAATTTCTTATCTATGGCTGCATTTTTCAGTCAAATCACAGATGATCATGTAGGTTCTCACCATCTCAACGGATGTTCTTTCGATCAAATTATAGTGTTGCTCCCCCTTATAGATGCAGAATTATATGGGTCTTTAATGCTCATAAAAAAACTATCTTAAATGGACTTTTGTGCGACTTATCCAGATTTTTTCCCTTTCTCATTGAAGTTTCATTGGGTTTATGTGTAACTAATGGAAATTAGCCCTCTTTTTCCTCAAAATCCCTCTTCCTAAGACACAAGCTGGATTTGATTTCTAATTATTTATACGACCATGAGAGATTTTTCAGTTGAGCTAAATGCTAATTGGTACCCACTTTTGTGTTGTTTTTTTTTTTTTTTTTGTTAGCACAAGTTAGTGTTGTATTTGATGATATTTGAGTTGGAGATTTATTCCCAATGGAGAACATTATCCAATTCCAAATGGCAATAGTGTGATGCATGATTTATTATTTTTATTATATTAGAAGCATTGACACATTCCCAGAACAGGAGTCTAGAGTCTAGTTCATGAATACCAAAAAATGCTTTTATCCTTTGCTTTTGGGTAAATCGATCGTTCTGTCTTGCAGATTCAAACTCTTTCAAAATTTTCACATGATCCTACTTTCTGAAAAGGTCAAAAGACTCCAAAGAACAACAGTAATTTTGAAGTTTTATAATACACGGATAAGATCAAAGGGAACAAATAAGAACGTAGGAACAATAAATTCATAGGAGATTCTCTAGTGATCACCACTTCTTTCTCGCAATCTGAGACTACCAAGTACCAAAATTAGCAACAGACATCAGATTTCTACCGTGATCCAATGCCTATAAAGCTGGGAAATTCCAAAAAAAAAAACCATGGAATAATAACAAGTCGTGTGATTGACGCAATTACTTTGATTACCGACTTCAATAAAGTACATATGGAAGACAAAACAGTTAGAAAGAATGAGTGGGCAATGTCAGGAAGCATTCTAGCATTTTCCAATCACTTAATTTCTTGAGTTATTTCACTTGGACGACAACGTCTCTGCCGCACATGCTGTCGTTAGATCCGTCCATTGTGATAAACTATACTAGGTCAATTATATCCTATAAAATCCTCGAGAACTATTACATCTTTACATATGGCTTCTAGAAGTATGATTTATATATATATATATATATATTGCACGTGAAATTCTTTCGCAATAAAGAAATTTCACAAAAGTAAATTTACAAATTGATGTAATTATAATGCTACTTTTAGTGTCAATAAAACTATATCAGTTTATGAGTTTTTCAACATGGGAAATAAGTTCTCATAAGAACATCACACAAGAGATCCCACCACAAAAAAACATGTAGAGATAAATACATAGAAAACCTAAAGAGAATAATGTTTTAAATTCGAAAACATTGACTGTATCTTAAAATAAAGAGCTTGTTGCATATCCATCCAGAAAATTTATCAACAATCTCAGTGCTGTTCAAGCAAGTATGAAGTGCAAATAATATTACATCATAAAATATTGTCCACTGCGAAATGCACGAGACAACGCATCAGCAGCGGTCCATAAACTTTCTACCGCCCTCCTGGATTTCTGTTCCATGACAGGTATGAAGGATCACCAAGTCTCCTGAAAATTAGAGTGAACAGAAAGTAAGATAAGTTGCAAGAACACCCCTAAGATCCATAAACTGCATGGCACAATAATTTTAAGCATCCAAACAATATCTCATCCAACCTACCCTTCCCAATGACTGAAATTGGCATTGACATAGACTTATTTCTTCTGTCATGTATTCCCATTGCTTCAATATCTTGGATTAATTAACCACAAGAACAAGAAGATACTGGGCATTTTTTAATTACTGGGTTGGGGCCAATGAAATGAACCTAATCTAGAGCATTACACAGGATATTTGCTAATTTTAAAAAGAAAAACATATACATTTTTTCGTAAGACTTCACTCATAAAAAATAAATTTACTTTTAAGGAAGACTAGCAGTAAGATATACCGGAGAATAATTTTGTCTTCATATAACAGAAACAGAACAAAGGATGAGGAGCTATATAAGGAAATGTGGATACACTAGCCAAAGTGGAAGCTTTTTTATTTATCTTTCTTCGTTCCTTTTTATTTGTTTGTTTGTTATATTAGATTAGTTAGTGGCCCCAGGGTGGATGGAGAGATTCAAAAGCTTCTATGTGCCTACATTTGATGCATTAATCTACATAACAACTGCACATGCTTGCCTAGCAGCTAGTTGAGAGCCTCATAAGTTTCACGATCAAAAGGCCATGCCCAAATCCTTTTGCAATTGGATAGAATGAGGCAAAAAGTTGAGTTTCCATTTCACCAAACCCAACAAGTTTAAACCTGTGCAGCACCTGGATGCTAAGGCAATTAGGCATGGAACACTAGTTGACCCTACATGTTTTCCCAGTGACCAGTCAAACATGCACAGAGTAAATTAGGCTGCAAGATAGGAAAGCTCACATGGGGCCACCTACCAACAGCCTCACTCTTATAGAGAGGCCTACATAACAGGCTGAGTAAGTCTTTAAGAAATTTACCTTGGCTTAACAAGATATACTACAGTGAAAGTCAGAGCCAAGAAAAAGCACAGCCCGCCGACAGTGAGATAAGCAATGCCAAGAAAGTCATTCTTTCCACCAAGCCAGCTAGTTGTAGAAAGAACAAGCTTCTTCTTGCCATTAAAGCTGTATGTATTGTAACGATTCTCCAACATCACTTCTATGATATCATTTGGCTGGAGATCCACCTCTATCTTCCCATACAACTTTCTGAAGGTTGGCAGAGCTGCGGTTCGCATCCAGACAATGAGGTCCTCTTGCTCACTCAACTGTTACACAAAACAGATCTGACCAGGTAAGCCATTTCCCACATTGAATGAAGCAAATTTAGGCAAGACTCAAAAACTACACCTTAGTAGCCATTCAAATAAAACAAGGTGAAAGGGCAATTGGAGGTAAATTGTGCATTGGAATTTGTCTTGTACAATTATTCTGAACAAAATGGCCATGAATGCTCAAAGGCAGTGCTATTTAAGGCAGGGAGGAAGACTGTCTTTGGATTTGAAAAAGGAATTTTGTGGAAGGGCAATCAGCATTCCTCCAGCATCTTTAGCAAGATACTTCAGCAAACGTTCCAAATATCAGCTAGAAGGAGAAGGATTTGAGAGACAGTCTTTGTTTCTAAACATAAAAAACTAACGTCTCAAATTATTTGTCAGAGTTCCTTTAGAGTTGGGGAGGGTGGCCCAGGGGGGTAAAGTAATCTTGAGAACAGTTCCTTAGTAGGTTATGTGGCATCAGGAATTTAAAAAGAAAAAAAAACTGACACGTGGAAAATCCTTTGCATAGAGACTTTCTTTTTTTCTTTTCTTCTTTCTGTGGGATACACAATTGCAATGCACAAACTCAATATGAATTTTTAGATCATTATTTAATTCTCATTAGGTTCATACCAGCTTTATTTCTTTATTATTTTCCTTTTAGAAGTTTTAACTATCTTAACCTATAAGAGTCGAGTTCTTTTGGTTGATAGGAAACCTCTTGCACAGATCCTGTATACTGGAATGGCATGCCCTCGTAATGGAACACATTTCCCTTCAAAAATGAATATAAATGTTCCATTTGGTCCAGAAAGTCTAACTATTGTGCACAAATATGATAATGGTCATACATCAACTCTACTAGAATAGAAGTAGTGGAGGGCTTACTGGTTTAAGGGGATCAAGAATGGCACCACCTTTAAGAGTTCCATTCTGAAAGTTGGTAGGATAGACATCTTTTCCAAACTTGTTCTCCCTATCACTCTTCCAAGAGATACCACTCTTGTTCACAGTCAAATTCTGGTTGTTGCGTGAAAAGAGATATGTGTCATTAAACAAACTCCAAGCAATAAGACCACAAGGAACAATTGGTTGCCCATTTCCCGTCGTATCTTCAGGCTTACAAGAGCTCACGTCGTCAAAACTTGAATTGTCTTTCAACTGTGCATCACTTCGGCTTTTCACATACCTACATTATATAAATCCATTTGTTAATGACCAAAAGTGAACTCTTTTAAGAACCAAGTATAAAGATACTGGAAAAAGATTTAAAAGAAAAAAGAAGTTCACGATATATAGAAGTAATTGCAAAAGGTGAGATCTTGGGGCGTTTCTCTTATAAGCAAAATAAAGTTTTATTGAAACAAGGCATCACCCAAAGTACACAGAAAGAATACAACTGAGAACACCAAGTTCCAAACTAGCACATAGTTGCCCTCATGCCTGAAGCTGACATATAGGGTACCACAATGCAAGACACTTTCTTTCATTCTCAAGTCAACAAAGCATGTAACTTTCCTTCGCATGTCATACTACAGGAGTATATTATCATTTGACCTAATTTTCTGAAGACTTTATTTGTGGTGGAGCGCGTCACATAGAATCTGATGATTCCGATCCCAACCAAGTACGCAAACATGGGATAAAATTTCAATAAAGAAAAAAAGGTGGTGCCATAAATGAAATTGCGTGGTCGCGAATTTGTCAATGAGAGAGACCAACTACTACATCGATATGGAAAGCGCACTTGGGAAGGGGGGGCTATCTGTGTGAATGCCCAGCTCGTCCCCTAGGATTTTTTTTTTTTAATAAATCAACTTTATAAGAAGCACAAAATGGTGCAACCTAAGTAACAAGGACATACATAAGAAAAAGCACCCAAGTAGGGAGAATAGGGAGAACAAAAAGACATGATATCAATAGATCATGCAGACATGCTTAGTTGCCCTTCAAAGCGCACACTCAAGCACCTGTTCCCACATGCCCACCCGCAACACACCCAGACTCTTTTTTTGGGTAGGTAACACACCCACACATGCTTAGTTGATATACTCATTCTCAAGCACTGACAAGCAAGTCTTTGTGATGTTTTTCATACTACTTGAAAAATAAAATATTGTGGCTCCTTTTTTGGTACCAAACAATGGCTAAAGTTTAAGATTACGATGTCACAAAAACATATAAGAAGAAGGTGCACTCCTGCACCACAAGTCATCTTTATTGACAAGAATAACTACAAGATTTTTTAGATGCTATAACTCTATATAGCATCAATCATATTACACAAATTTGGAAGATATGAAAAAGGCACAGGATGAGTACCTGCGATGGTTCTGATAGAAATTGTCAAGTTGATAGTACACATATATAGGATGCTCCATTCGCTTCGGTACCTTGAATGATAAAAAACAATAATTTTTTGAATGTTGTTAATTTAGGATTCAAGACTATCATTATAAATAAAACAGTATGCATGCTTATCAAAAAAATAAAAAATAAATAAAGCAGTATGCATAAGAACATTACATGCCAGAGATGATATGGTAGCTTCTAAGATCCCTACTACTACCACCATAGGTGCTGAATTACAGCAGTGGGAATAGCCCTCTAATTAAAGAAAAACACTAGCATAAATGACCACTTGTTCAAGAGGAAGCTTACTGTTATACTTCGTCTGCAAGTTGTATTGTCAGTGGTTTGTATGTATTTGACCTTATCAGTTCTATTGGCCAATGGTATGCATTCAGTTTCATACCGATCAACGATTTCAACAACCTGATAAAGGAAACAGATTTCCAAATAAACTATATGTGGAATAACAAATAAACCACAAAAGATTGGGTCATGCTTAGACATACATCCCGGGAAGCAAACAAGGAAACAACTCCAATCGGAATGAAGACAACACTAACAAGCAGGAATGCTGAAATCACCTGCACAGGGAGGGGGGAGGGGGGAAGGAAGGGAGACAGGGAGATTTATGTTAATTATGAACGTCATGCATACTGATAATGTCCCCTGCCAGCTACTAAAACAAGCAATTATAACACTCACCCATTTTGGTGTAAGAATTGGCTTGCATGCTGGAAGTTCCTGCTGAGTAAACCTAGAATCTGAAAGTTTGTAAACAGAGCTCTCTTTAGTCCGTTAAAATTCCAGCCAAGTTTCAGAGGTCATAAAAAAGTACTTTAGCAATATCAGCAAAGATTCTAAAGTAGTTTAAGCTTATAATGCTGATCCATGTTCTACAAAAAGAAAATCCTTTGATGTTAAATCATTTTACCAAGCCCTCCTTCCTAAAGTTTAACTTCTTTTTCTGTTAGAAGAGCATTTAGAGATCCAAGGCTCCTTTGAGGGTGTTAGTTTCCGGTGGACTGCATCTTTTAGTAAAAAATCTCACTTTGGATAACCTTTATAAGCATCATATTGCAGCAATTGATAGGTGTTACATATATAAATTAAATTAGACCTATTGCATTTATGTCAATACCACTCATCTTTTACTGACAAAATAAATAAATAAATGAAATTAGCAAACTGCCGAGCACCTTCTCGATTGCAACATTTTTTTTTTCTCAATTCAAGAGAACTGTAGTGTTTGGTCCTTAAGAGGTTTGGAGTAAACTAGGCTATGCCTAAATATTGGTGGAGCTCTTGGCATGTTGGAAAGGAAGATTTAGTCGGAACGTTGGAACGTGATCCCTTGTATATTGTAAAGCATTTGGAGAAAACAAAATGCCTGAAGTTCCAAAGATTGTGAAAAAAGGAGTTCAGATTTACAACTTTGGTTTCTTGAGGTCACTATCTGAGTGGTGTTCTGTTAATGCCCCCATTGATGTTTCTAGCTTTGTACATTTTTGTGCTCTTTTTCGTTGGCTTTAGTGCTGATTGGGTTTTTCCTCTTGCATATTTCTTGTGTAATTGGATTACACCCTTTGAGCTTATAGCCCAAATGCTTTAATGGATTAAAACCAGTAAATTAAAAAAAAAACATGCAATTGTCACCCCTACTTGAAGTTTCATTTATTCAACAAAACCTTCAAAAACTAGCCCACCTTTACTAGCTTAGCTTGAAGACATCTAGATCAGCATATCAGCAGCTTAAATCACCAGCATTAAATAAGCACAATTACTCATAAGAAGACTTACAATTAATATGATTAGTATTTTGGAACGTTCCAGTTGTGAAAAACTAATTTATTCATTGAAAATACATAAATATATGAAAATCTCAAAATTACAAGCTAGAAGAATGGTAAAAGACCTGACAGGTATAAACCAGTTCTAAGATTAGATTAAAATAACTTGGGTTATCTCAAGATATTTTCCTCAGTTCAAGTCATCCATCTTGTACACTAGAAATGTTACTAATTCAAGTCTAAATTTGATTATGCTTGGGGCGCGTGATATTCTGGTGAGGTACCTAGGCCACATGGTGTGGGGTTATGGAAACAATATCAAAGAGGATGACATGTTTTCCAGTCATACTAAACTTATGGTGGCCAATAGCTCATTACTGAGAACTTCAATGGATGGCATTTTGTGGAATGTTTTTCGAAGAAACTCATTACTAAGAGTTTGGTGCTTACATGGAGTTCTTTAATCTCTTGAACCCTTCTAGATTATGTCTTGGAGGTGAAGATAAGATCTTTGGGCCACCTTCTAACAAAGGGATGCTCACTGTTCGACATTTTCTTTTATTGATACCGTTTGACATAAGTCCATACAACTCAAGATGGCAACCACTTCCGATGGAGAAGCATATGGTTAACGAAGACACTTCTAAAAGCAGTTTCATTTTCGATGCTCTATCCCTTCAGGTAGCTTCTTTAGATTTTAATAGACTAATTTTTCAAGATTTTCTAGTCTCCTTCTCTAGATCTGCTTTGGTGTTCATTTTGTCTACTTCAGGGCAGTTATTTTTTTCAAGAAAGAAGAAAAGGTCAACCAGTTACGAGAATAAAAGCCAAACTATTAACTATAAAGCCAAAATAAACATGAATAGAAAGTTAAATCGCACTTTAGGGACAAAATTAAGTGAAAGCACAAGCCTAAAGAGATTCCAATATGTGTATATAATTTATATGTGCATGTGTACTAGTAAACAAGGCACAGATAATTCCGATCCATTACAGAAAATTGTTAATTTAACAAATCAAAGTAGACCGAACCCCCACAGGCTCACAGATAGGCGTAAACCTAGCACATTAACGCAATCAGACACATCGCGTGGAACATAAAGTCACTGATATCGCACAAAATTCTAAGAAATAAAACATAAACCAAGAAAGGTTTTTAAAGATGTAATTCATCTGGGTTCTTCCCAATTACAGTCAAAAAACATATTCGTGAATTTTGGAACTAAAAACTCACTCAATAAAAAGTATCTAATTATAAATCGAAAAGGCAAAACAGATGAAACTTATCTACCAAATTGCAAGTGGATATTTAGGAAACAGACCAAACCTCTGCACTTCCCCCCGTTAGAAAAAACAAAGAACCATGAAAAGAAAAAAAAAACACACAAAACTTATGAGAGGAAATTACACTTGGGTCGCTTGGAATTCCTCCTGGGAGCTGACGAATCCGCCGATCCAGCGGCCGCCGAGCTCGACGATGCAGTATTCGTACTCATCACAGCCAAGACTGTTTCCTGCTCTGTTTTTGTTGTTGATAATCAAAGATTTAAAAGGAAGAACACGACAACCCAGAAAAAAGAGTGAATTAGAATAAAAAAGCCTCGAGATTTCAGACACACAGAGACAGAGAGAGGAATTGGGTTGTTTTCTTCGCTGTTGTAGTTATCGTGAGAGGGGGGGTGAGAGGGTGGTTTGGTTTTTGGTACGTTTTGACTTTTGAAATGATGAACAGATAGCTGAACTATCTCTCCCCGACTTTCTATAGGAGAGACTCGGTTCCGAATCGGTGGTCAAACCATTCCCATACAGCAGACGCGGTTGGACTCTGGAATCGGCTGCTGCAGTGTTGTAATTTCCCGTTGATTTTTATATGACATCATAGAAAGGGAAAAACAAAAGAAAAACACAGAAAAATATGCATGGGTGTGAAATAAAAGTCCTGAAAAAACAGAGTTTTATTCTTTGAAATGTTGTGAAGCACAAGGGTAGGTTAAATTTTGGCTTGATTTATTTTCATAATTTTTTTAAAAAATTAATTATTATATTTCTTAAATTTTTATATAAAATAAAATAAATAATTCAACTTTTTTAAATTTTAAAATAATTTTTTCAAATTTTAAAATAAAATTAATATTAAAAATTATATTAAAATAAAATTTTTTTATTTCACCTCATCTAATCCCATTTTTGAAAACAAATAAAGCCTAAAACTATGTTTGGTTTCAATTATTTTTTTACCAGAAACAAAAATTTACTCTAATCATTCCATTTTATATGTTAACATCTTTACGATTTGGGTTAATAGGATATATTATAAATAGTTCGCGTGTTTATTACTTAAAATGAGTTATAATTCAGATTAAAAAAATTTAAATCAATGATAACATTTTTATAAAATACTTAAAAATATGTTCCATATAGAATAGTATTATATGTATTTATAATTTTATTTATAAGACTCATTTTATTAATTCTCTTTTAGAATTCAAATGTTATAATTTTTAATATCAATAACTGATATGTAAAAATAATAATTTTTCTATAAATTTTTTTTAATTATATTTAGCATTTTGCTTTTACAAAGAGAGAGATATTGGATCTAATTCTTAGAGATAAAATCATGAATCTAGTCATCGTCACGACGTGCTTAGTCTGTTACCATAAGATAATAAGTATTGTTTGAAAAATAAAAATAAAAATAAAAAAATCTTCGGGCGAAAATATGATTCTCATTTCTTTTCCAACTCGTCTAAGGTCTCGTTTATTTTTTTAAAATTTATTATCTTATTATAATTTACATCTCATCTTATTTAAATATTATAATTTTATTAAATTTATATATAAAATAAAATAAAAAATCTAATTTTTAAATCCAAAAAAAAATTAAAAAATTTTTTTAATAAATTTAATTATTAATATTTTTTTACTTTATTTCATTTCATATCATCTAGAAATATATAATTTCGGAATATTCTATCATTGTGTGGGCCAAAAACTTCAAACTTTTCATTTTTCAAACAAATAGTAGTAATATATAAATGGAAATTTCATTAAAGTGTAATAAATAATAAGGGCAAGTTCTAGATGTGGATTCAGCGTGTCAACTTTGTACGCCTATGGCTATGCGAACGTCGTTAGTCGTTACCTTATTTCTTATCTTTAGTAAATTCCAAGCGGACACGCAAATGCGCATTAGTCATTAGACCATCCACGTATATCTCAATCATAATTATCACGTCTATCTCAATCGACAGACATAATTACCCCTATAACATATTTGATAATATATATTTTAAAAGAATGGTATTTTTATAAAATAATATTGATTTTATAAGTTATTTTATAAAGATATTCTTCATTTTCAATAAAGTTGTGTAGAGATTTGTAAAAAATTATGTATGTTTATCATTTTTCATCTCAATATATAACATCAAGAACGGCACTTTTAGTGTTAAATGTGCCTAGTACCTAACATTTCATAGGATAAGAGTGTTGGATAATCAAATAACAGAAGCGATTCAGTTAAACTCAGTTAAAGTCTTCATCTGGAAAGGCAGTTAGTGTGACGTTCCTTTCTAACAAGAGGAATCTTTACAACAGAAAAAAAATAATTGAAAACTCTTTTTGCCCAATTTGTGAATGGTTTGAGGAGATCACCTATCATATATTGTAGAGTTGTAGTGCAGCTTCTGATGTATGGGCAAACACATGACTGAGCATGCTACAGATGTGGAGATGTAAAAAAGAAGATTCTTTTCAATGTATGGGAGAAAATGGTGACAAGATTACATAAAAACAAATTGGAGGAAGTTAAATGTGTTTTAAGAAGATTTGGTTTTAAAGAAATGAATGTGTTTGATGAAGAAAAGTTTGAGAGCCACAGAGCTATTTTTAATGGTGCAAAGGCTGACTTGGAGGACAATCAGTAGGCACAAGCTCCATTAAGGGCGCAAATAGGTACATCAAGCGCAATAAATAAGTCCGTCAAACGTCAAAAACCAGGTAATGGCTTCTTTATAACAAATGTAGCTCTAAGTGAGAAAATTTCAAAGATGGTGCTGGAGTGTGGTTATTAGAAATTGGGAGGGATATCTAATTGCAACTTTATATATATATATATATGTATATATATGTATGTATATCTCAGTTCTTTGTTTCTCATCCAATTATAGCATAAATTCCAGATAATCAGTGTTTAAAGAGCAAGGATCCAATAGCAACTCATTTAAAGATGTCTAGAAACAACTCTAGCATTTACAAGTCCCACTTGTAGATAAGTTTTTCCTTTGGAATGAATGCATGAAATCTCAGCTCACTAAGTTCAACCTCTTCAAGAAGAGGATTGTGGAGGACCCTCTCTGCCCCATCTACCACCAGGAATCGAGAGTGCAGTACACATCATATGGCAATGTGAGGGCTCAAAGGATGTGTGGAGCCAATGCTCCAAAAGGTTAACAAACTAAGCACCATGATACATCTATTTAAAGCATTACTAAGCACCATGGATCCCTCAACTGTCTAAGAATTCAAAGTGATAGCTAGAAAACTCTGGTGGAGAAAAAACTGTCATGTCTTCAAAGAGGAGTTTCACCACCCAACAACCATCATTAGAGAAGCACAAGCTATCCTAGACCAGCTTACTGAGTAGGAAAACTAGAGAACCAGTAGGACCAAACCTTGTGTAACTCTGGTGAAACATGAATAGCTCCTCCATTGCAAGGGATCAAGGTGAATTGGGATGGGGTAGTGAATAAAGTTAAAGGCCTTCTTAGTGTAGGAGTGTCTGTCAAGGACCATGCAAGAAGACTTCTTGCAATGATAAGGACTAGCCTTAGTCACTTTCTTGAACCCTTACTCGCTGAAGCAATTGGTGCTCTCAAAACTGTGCAATTTAGAATTCAGTTGGGCCTACCTCATGTGATATTCGAAGGGGACTCGACACGAGTCATAACAGCTCTCTCTAGTGACAATGAGAATTGGAGCAGTGCCAGTACGTATATGTGCTCTCTAATTGCTCTCATATTTTGCTAAATAAGAAGTTTCTCATGTTAAGAAAAACGGAAATGTGGTCCCATGTCTTTTTTCCCATTTGGATGTAATTGTAACTTAGGAGGAAATCTCTTCATGTATTTCTTCCTTGATTTAATAGAATGGTACTAAGTGATTCCTTTCAAAACAAATTATAGCATAAATCAATGCCCTATGGAGGGCCAAGGAGTTTTGCTTGGAAATTGGTCTAAGTCATGTATATTTGAAGGGTATTTTTTTTTTAATTGAAGAGTCAGGATCACATGTCCAATAGTGGCCCCTATCCCAATTTTTTTAATAACTCATCACTTATAGCAAAGGAATATCATGATAATGAGGCAGACGCTTGAGATTTACAAATGAAAGAAGGAAAATAAAGCATCTCAAGAACCAAACAAACCACAACCAAAAAACAAAGAAAACCAAAAACCCCAAGACATTTAAAACAAGTCTAGAACAAAATAAAACATTCTAAACAAGCTTATAAAAGAAAACCTGCCACCAAAAATACAGAAAAAAAAACACAAAAATTAAAAGCGTACATAAGGAAGATCCAACTTATTGAGACGAATAATCCCTTGAAGCTTTCTTGGAATCGCATCATGTGCAGTGAACCGATTACACACCCAACTTTCACTTTGACGAGCTAGAAAATCAACAGTTTGATTGGCTTCCCTAAACAGGTAAGAAATTTTATAATTCACATCTCTCAATTCAACCATAACTTCTTCCCAAAAATTCCAAAGGTACCAAACATTACAAGTACTAGCAGCAACCCAATCCACAACCAACTGAGAGCCACTTCAATCTCTATAAAAAATAGCCAAGGGATTTGCACAAGGCAACTCCCTCCTTAAGAGCTCTAACATCAGCCTCATTATTAATACCATGCCCAAACAAAGTAGAAAAAGCTCCTAAAAACATACCATAACCATTCCGAATAATCCCTCCACCGCCATAGCTCCCTGGGTTACCCCGATAGCTTCCATCAATATTTAGTTTAACACAACTATTGCTGGGTTTGGACCAAGACACAAATCGAATTTTTTTCCACTTAGGAGGCTATACAAGCACCGGCAAATCATGAAGAGTTCTCTCATTTGAGGCCGACAAAGCACCCAATTTTGTACAAACATCCTATAGTGCCATTAGCCAAAATTTCAAAAACCTCCCAATCCCCTCCACATTTTTCGTAACTCCCTCCATTCAGGTTTTACATCTTCGTTGCCAAAACTTCCAATAAATGAGGCTAGGAAGTAAACCAACGAACACTCCTCTTTGCGAGGATTTTTTTGCAATGATAAACTATTGCATAACACATCCCCACCAAGAATCCAACCTAATTAAATTGGATTGAAAACAATGGTTGATTGAGAATAAATTTTTATAAACTATGTTTAAAATTTTAAATGATGAAATAATTGATGCGTAGTTTGATCAAGTTTGTTTGCTAACTCACCACAGTTTTTGAACTTTCAATGGCTTTAATTCTTATCAATGTTCTCATCCTGGCATCTTCTAGCTTATATGTAATTCAATTATCATATAAAACCACAAGGAACTAATTTTGGAAGTACACTGCCTACCATGGTGATATATATTATGCAATGGATCAACCAGTTAATTCTCTTCATTGTAGCATTGATCTCCATCTAAGTTAACCACAAGCAAAGCCCATTATTTCTGAAATCTCAATCCTTAATTGGTAAAGGTTTTGTACAATTTACTTCTGCCAATCCATGCAACTGAGATTAGTTGAATTTTTCTCAAGTCAATCGACACATGATTAACAAAATGCAAGCTTTTAACGAATATATATATATATATATATTTAATGTAAAGAAGCAATGGGCTTTGCTCGAATCTCTCCTACACAGCCAAAAGAAAGCCCCAGTGAACCCGATCATATGTCTTAGCTATGTCAATTTTGATCATAACATTTCTAGCCTGATTTTTCTATGAAGGGAATGCACCATCTCTTGAGCGAGAGTTACATTCTCAAAAATACTTTGTCTTGAAATAAAAGCACCATGTTTGTAAGATATCAAATGAGGAAGTAAATGAGTTAGACGCCTTACTAAAATTTTAGAAAAAATTTTTAGGCCACATAGCACAAGCTAATCAATCTAAATTTAACAAAACTTCTAGGATGAGGAACTTTGGGAATCAACACAATATAAGAAGAAGTGAAAAATGGAGACCATTCCGCCCCACTAAAAAAATAACACACAACCTCCATCACATCCTTTTTAATAATATTCCAATAAACCACGTAGAATTCCAACCCAAATCCATTCGGACCGGTAAACTCTGTCTCGAGATAGAAAAAATTGCCTATCTAACATCTTCTTCCGTCGACGGATTACGATGAGAATATTTTCAAGAAATAACATCAACAAAAGCCGACCCAAATAAATAAGCAAAATCAATATTTGTTACCGCCTTTTCTAGACAAGCCCACTTGCGCATTGGACCCTGTTGGCCATTACACCAAACAATCATTGAACTCCGTCATAGCCAAAAGAGATCTAGACTTGCCACCAATTTGCTCACTATCTGAATGAATTACATTAAAGTCACCAACCACTAACCACGGAAACTCCTCCATATGAATCGAAGATAACTCAAGCCCAACGCCTAGCTTGGGTATTATTAGCATAGACAAATGTAACTAATACCAAAGAATTACCACGTAAGTCCACCTAGACAATGATTGATTTGTCATAGAAGAAAACACAAACTTATAACCCTTTTGTCATAAAATCCACACTTTGCCATCAGCATCTTCATTACAACAAAAATAAGGAAAGCCTAAAAAGAGCGCCAACCTTGACATGTTTACGGCCTCTTGAAAAGGCTCAAGAATAGCTAACAATGCCACATTATTTTTCTGAACTAACATTTTTAACCTTTTTTCCTGGAACGCCTCAAACCACGAACATTCCAAATCAAAAAGGACTCAATCATCAAAAAAAGATTATATGGTGCAGGAAGAAACGCGCAGGGACTTCCTCACACTTTGCTGAATCTTCTCATTATATTTTTCGGTCTTTAAAGATTGCGCAGGTTCCGAATCGAAGGATTTATCTACTATCGTGTGAATAATCTGGCGTCTTCCTTATCCGACATGCACTCCTCAGGTTCATCATGCAAGGCCTTTAAGCCTATATTCGCTTGCCTAAATCATTGTCAAACTCCCCTTCAAGATTTTCATTATCAAGCGCATCTTGCCAAACATCATCTTCTACATTCATTGGAGTTTCCGCCACTACTAAAACCTCTTCACACAACGATTATGAATTTTTATCAATAGTACTACCCTTCACGTTATTAACATGCACAGTCTCATCATTCTTAGACATAGGATTCAGTTCACACTCAATCTCCTCGCACATCTCTTCACTAGAAAGCACCTCAACTTCAACAACTTGCTTTCCCTTCACACTTTTTCCTCCATCCTTCATGAAAAGTTCATGCACCCTGGGCAATTGTTTCACATCATCCATCATGACCATTTTTTCCTTCATCAACTTCATTATTCACAAGAAGACCCATCTGCTGGTCTTTTTTTTTGCTTCTCTTGCCAAATTTTTTTTTGACCCTGTTTTTCTTCCTCTTGATTTGACTTCTTCACCTGCAAGTTCATATGGCAAACAACCAAAGTATAATCTTGACGATGACATTTCATACAATAAAAACTAAGCTTTTCAAACTTAGCCTCTTGTCAAATCTTCTTGGTAGCAAATAAGACAATAGGGAACCTTGTGACTTGCTCTTTTGATAAATTAACTTCAACACACATACAAGCCCTAAACGCCTTAGTGCGCTTTAACGTTGCATTGTTTGTCTCCAAATAACGACCAAACCTAGTTGCAAAAATTTGTATACAGTCTGGCCTATACAAATGCACCAGAAGGGCGGGCAAGAAAATCCATTGTGGTGCAATAGATGACTCTACCAATACATAAAAGTTTTTGGTCCAACGAAACAAATGAAAGGGAAACCTGGCAATAATACGACCTTTATGCACACAACCATGAATAAAATCACGTTCATTCATTAGCTGCAAAAGAACATGAAATTCATTCATAACACTCACCACTAGTGGTTGTAAAAGACCACAAGAGTTTTTAATAGCCTTTCTAATAGCATCGCTAGACTGTCTAGACTACAAGAATTTCAAGACAAAAGCATACTTAAACTCTTCAGCAAGCTTGGTCATCTACCCTTTGAAAATACAAATCCTGCCTCTCCTTCAATATCCACCTCCGAAAACCAGTATGATCGGAAGAGGAACTTGCACCAATAAGTGTCTGTGCAAAGGACTTCAAACCTGTGTTTTCGGCTGGCAAACCAGCACCAGAGGAGGCAACAAGCGGTGGAGCAGCCGCCACCAACATGATGCTCCATGAAAAACCACCAAAACTCTACCAAATATGACAAGTTTTTAGGAAACGGGACCTCCAAAAAGGCAAGAAAAGTAACGCAACACCCCTCTCTCTCTCTCTCTCTCTCTCTCTCTCTCTCCTATTTGAAAGGCATGTTCTATTTGTGATTAAGGATATTCAAAGGCTTGAGAAGAACTGATCATGGTATGGACAGATCATTGAGGACATCAAAACAACTTTTAGTGGAGGTTTAAGTTGGAGGATTCAGTATACACAATAGATGAGAATAATGCGGCTCATCAAATTAGCATGGTTAGAAGAGGGTCCACCTTTAATTAAGAGTTGTATTCATTTTGAAAAGCATTGTATGACTAATCTTTGCTTAGTGAATGAAGTATTGATTTGTTTGGCAAAAAAAAAAAATACTCTCTTTTTATTAATTGCAAAATCAGATTCTAAATCTACTTAAATTTCTACTTTTAGTCATTATCTCCTACAAATGAATTTACTATTTTTATATAATCTACTTGTTTCATTCATCTACCAAATTCACTAACATTAGGATATGGTTATCGATCAAAATATGATGCATGGCATACAATAAGTACATGTTTGAAATTGTTGTGAGAAATAGATCTTATCTAAAGTAATCAATTCTTATAATAAAATGTTTTAATTATTTGTTGCTCGGTAACTATATGTTTATAGTACTTTCAAACATGTTACATTTATTTAGAAACAAATTAAAAAAAAAAGTTGAATAAAATTACGATCGTTTGATTTTTTTTTTTTTTTTGAAATTATGATTATATTCTTAAAAGTCAAAAATTGCAATTATTTGAAATTTGTATAGTTATTTTTGCCTATTGACAGGCTTTTAAAATTTGAACTAAATTTGAAATATTCAAAGAAACCGAGTTTAAGAAAAAACATCAAAATAATATTTTTCTCAACTGTACATTTTAGTTTATTTGATTAAAAAGTATTTTAATATTTAACATCAAACAATCTAATTTTGTCATTAAAATATTTTAATGTTATTTAAGTACGTTTTAAGAATCTTAAAGCAATTCCAAACAAACCCAAACTTTAAAACTCTTTAAGTTATTTTAAAAATGATATAAATTGAAAAGAAAAAAAAATACACTTTAAGAAAATATAAACAATATAAAACTGAGAAAAATACTTTACAAAATTTGTTAACTAATTAAACAAAATAAAAATAAAATAAATAATTAAGAAAAAGAAATTAAAGCAAGAATGGCCGATCCAGAGGTGGCACGCAAACTACCACAAGAAGATGTCGTTTTAATAAAGTTTTAGCTTTTAGTTTTTGCTTTTTATAGTTAATTTTTGTAATTTTTCTGTTTAATAATACTTATATTTTTCCTAGTCTTAAAATAATTCAATTAGTTAATAATACTTAAAAACCCTTGGGAGCTTTTTACAAAACTATTGTAATAACCCTACACTAGGAGCTTTTTACAAAACTATAATAATCCTGGATCAAATTTGTAATTAACCCCTTCCCCTTAGTCTAAGTAGCCTTCTTCACGTATTTTCATCAAATTTTTCATTTTTATATCAAAACTACTAGGAGGGAATAATGTAAATTGTAATGCGTGGATTGAATCCCCCACCTGAGCAAGCACCAAGGAGGGGTGAGCAAAACTGGTTGTCCTTGAAGTGAACAAAGAGTGCTTGAGTCTTGGGCAAGTAAAGAGTGTTCACATAGGGTGGCAAATGTGCTCATCCTCGAGTAGGGGTGTATACCCAGACCCAGTTCGACAGATTTAAAATCCGGGTTGAGTTTTTGCCCCATGCATAGGTATAGATCCTGGCCGGTACCTGGATGAATTTGGGTTTTAAAAACTCGGATTACTGCATCAAATTTGACCCCTTTTTTTTTAATAACAAAACTCTGTCTGTGATTACAATAATGAAAATACTAATACAATATATGTAATACATCAAAAATTATCTATAATAATAAAATATATGGATTACAAAAATTATTTGGATTATGAAATTGTTAGGAATATGCTTATTCATCCAGATCGGGAAAAAATAAAGCTCGATTTTAAATTTTTATTTATTTTTCAATAATTTTGAAATTTTTACTTAAAATATTTAAGAAAATTCTGGATCCCAAATCCGGAATCCGGATGAACACCTTTAGTTAGGAATCTTGATCCTCCCCATTAACATCGACTAACAAAATATGGGTCCATTAAAAAATATTTTAACATGACATTAATGAAAAGATTTTTGATTTTTTATAATATACAACAAGAAAATAATGATAAAGAAACACGTACATTTCTCCATCTGACTAATGAAAAAATTTATCTAATTATGAAAAAATGATCACCCTAATAATTTTGTCTTTTAAGTGTCTCTCGATGGTTAGAGGCACTACTCTAATGTTGTAGGTGAAAACCCTTAAACCTCTCAATACTATTTATAGATTTTTTACCATTAAGAAATATAAGAGTTTATGTCTGACTATAACTAGAGATTTAGAGTTTTAATCTCATCACTTAGGAGTTTTCTTATCCCATTATAACTCAAATATTAACTAATAAGTTTTGAGTTTTTCTAAACTCAATTAAGATGGGTGTGTGGGACACAAAATTTCAATAAATCTCATACATTCTCCCATTTGGCCCATACATCCATAAAATAATAATTTTCGTTCAGAGGCTTATCGTAGGAAATTGACTATACTACGCAAATACATTTCCTAAAACTTTTCATAACTCAAAATGCATTTCATAAGTTCTGTAATATTAATATCAAACCTGCTACTAATGTGAGTCACATCGGTCATCTGTTATATAATCAACAACTTTTCTTCTATGTACCACAATATTAGTAATTTAATTTAACACGATATTTAATTAAGATAATTAAGACTAATATTATAATGCCTTTAGATTTCAATTCATGTCTATTATAAATATTATTTTGTTATCATTGTTCCATGTCTTTTAATGTACATATTAAGTAGAAAGATAATAAAACAGAAACAACCATAATATATATCTTTTAATGTTCAGTAACAAAACACTCATCATATCAATGATCTCTTCATCATGTTCACATCACAGGTATAAGCATATTACTCATATTTTCAACATGTCCTTTAAATTATAATCATGAACACACTATTGTTATAGTCAGTTCTATTTCTCGATGGGGGGCAAGGGATATAACTCAGTGGTAGAGTGTCACCTTAATTTAAATTATAATCATGAACACACTATTGTTATAGACATATTTATTTTCATACTTTCTCCTTAATACTTAAGTATTTAAAATTTTATCAAATACTTATCATTCAGAGAAAAATATTCTGAGGACATACATTCATAGTGATTTGGCTTTAAGTTAACAATTCAAAGTCCTAAAATAAATTTTCTTAGTCATAAATTATACAATATGGCCTCAAAACCCACAAACCCAGCCTCCATTGTGGATGAAGCAATAATTTCTTGCTATTAGAGCAACTGGCAAAATTAGAGTCTTAGTATCCAAGTTAGCTCCAAACTATCAATTCTTCTAAAGGTAAGTTAGTAATCCAAAATTCCTTGCAAATATCACAATACCTCTCTGCTACTTTCCAATGAGACATACTTGGGTTAAGCACACAATGACGAACAACTTTTCATACAAAATGTCTCAAAAAAATTTTCGATATAACTTTTTATTTGATTTGCGTGTTATTGTGCATGATAGGGCACCACTCCATCTAATAGTTTAGGCAGGGAAACTCCCTAACTGTATTTGATAATTAAAGTCAGAGTTTAGGTCTTGCGTCTGCATAGTCTGATAGGCAAAGATAGCGTCTAACAACTCAGATGGAAATCCTACATAGAAAGGTCAATGGGAAAACGAGTACAGCACTAAAGAGCCTAAACGCCCTCGAATGAATGATAGAACCTAGCTTCTGCTGCGGCTGATGCCTTTGATATTCTTCGTTTTTTATCTCGAAAGATTTCTATTCTAGTCACAAAGATGCATCACCCATAGCATTCATTTTAAAGTTCTTAGGAAGAAAACTCTGGATTTCATAAAGTAAGCCAAGATCACTACCTGCCAACAACATATAGGATCAGAATTATGAATTTAATCTCACTTAGTTTTAGATATATACATTGATCAACGGTATTTTCTTTAAAATCAAAGGCAGTAATGGTATAATTGAACTTTAAGTACTATTGTCGAAAAGGTTGCTTAAATTTGTATATCGATTTCTTAAGTCTATATACTAGGTGATTTTTGTCCTTTTATAAGAAACCCTCTGGCTGCTCCATGTAGACCACTTCATCCAAATTTTCATTTAAAAAAGTTATTTTTACATCAATTTGGTGTAACTCTAAATTATAATAAGCCACCAATGCCATAACGATCTTGAAAAAATCCTTTTTAGATATTGGAGAAAATGTCTATTTGTAATTATTTCCTTCTTTCTAAGTGAAATCATGAGCAACAAGTCTAACTTTATGTCATTCGATGTTAATTTTTGAGTCACGTTTGGTCTTAAAAATTCATTTATACCCGACTTTTTTACTCATTTCAAGCAACTCAACGAGATCGCAGACTTGATTCTGATACATGGATTTCAACTTTTTTTTCATGGCATCAATTCATTTACTAGAATCATTTTCCTTAATGGCTTGTGAAAATATTAGTGGATCTTTACTTGTCCTAATGTCAAATTTATATTACTAGAGATACACCACATAATTTGTCGAAATAGCAAGTCTCTAATCTTTTTAAGATATGGGCAAGATAATTTGTTTTGTGACTTCGAACTTGGTTCATCAGTGGTATTATCATTTTAAGATGGATGATCATTTACTTGTTCTAAGATATCATCGTGATAAGCAATTAGAGAAACTATTATCTTTTCTGAGGATGTATGTATATGGACATCTACCCGTACTTCCTCAATAATTACATCTCTAAGTTCAAATCTCCCACTGATCTCACCAAGTTCAATGAATTTGGCACTTGCTGTCTCCGCCATTCTTGAACTATGATTAGGACAGTAAAATCTATACCCTTGGAATATCTTTGGGTGGCCAATTAAATACTTGCTTACTATTTTAAGATCCATTTTCCTTTCATGTAGGTTGTAAAGTCTAGTTTCGATTGAGCAACCCCAAACATACACATACCTCAAACTTGGTGTCCTACCAGTCCATAGCTCAAAAAGAATTTTTGAAACTAATTTACTAGGAACTCGGTTTAAGATATACATTGTCATCTTAATAATTTCACCTCACAATGATTTAGGTAAAATATAATTATTTACCATACTTCTGACCATATATAATAAGGTTCGATTACGCCTTATAGCAACATCGTTCTGCTATGGCAATCTAGACATCGTGTATTGTACAATAATGTCACATTGTTCAAGAAGTTTGTCGAATGAACCTAGGTTACAGCCTAGTTTGTTATACTTTTCATAGTATTCTCCACCTCGATTTGACCTGATGATTTTTACCTTTTCATCTAACTGCATATCCACTTCCATAAGAAATACCTCAAGTACCGATATGGCTTGAGATTTCTCATGTAACAAATAGATATATCGAAAACATGAAAAATTATTTGTAAAGGTGATAAAATTTTTTTTCCAACAAAATATCCTGTGGAGAATGGTCTACATATTTCTGTGTGAATCATTTCAAGAACCTCTTTACTTCTTGTGGTGCATTTCTTACTATGTTTGGTTTGCTTCCCTTTAATGCAATTCACACACACACACTTCAAAATTAGTAAAATCAAGATGTAAAAAAATGTATTATTTTACTGATCTCTGCAACCTTTCTTTGGATGTGTGCCCTAATCTTTTATGCCACAAGTCATAAGAATTTTTATTCATCATGTTATTTTTAGTTCCAATATATGTTTCATGGTGCTGGGTATAGATATTTTTAATAAATGTATTATCAAGACAAATTTGATAAAGGCAATCGAAAAGAAACTTAGAACCAATAGATAAATTGTGTTTAAACAAATTGAAACTATCATTATAAAACGAAAAATAATAACCATCAGTATCTAATTTGAAAAGGGAAATTAAATTACACCTTACAGAAGGAACATATACTGTATTATGAAGGTTTAAATAATGACCGATACTCAAAACTAAACCAAAAGTTGTAATGGCTAATACTTCAACCTTATTCACATTTTCCATAAAAATAAATTGCTTATTAGGGTTTAGTGTTTGAGTTGTAAGGTATCTTTGCATGGTTATGGAAACGTGAATATTTGCACTCGAACTAGCTACCAAGAGTTAGTAGAAACATTTGTAAATCTTGATTCAAAGCATACAAAGGTAAGCATCTTACCATTCTTTTAAAACTAAGTCTTATGTTTCGGACACTCAATATTTAAGTGTCTATGGCTCTCACAAAAATAGTATTTGCTACTGTTATGCTGAACTTGATTAATTTTTACAGGTTATTTTCTTTTCAGTGCTCCAGTTCATTTTTTTTTTACTATAATGATATTTTTTATTTCCAGCTTCTTTATTAACAAAATTGACAGAATAGTAATTTTATTGTTTCAGCCTTACTTTCTCCTGAACTACCATATTTGCCAACTCATTTACATTCTATTTATTTTTAATAGTATTATAATGCATTTGGAATGAACCATACTGAGGTGACAATGAGTTCAGAATAAATTGAACAGCGAATGACTCATCTATTTTATTTTTCAAGGTTTGTAATCTGGTAGTAATATTTGTCATTTTAAGAAAATATTTTTACATTTCTTTAGCACCATCATATTTCATAGTAGTAAGTCTAGCCATTAGTGTTCTTGCTAAAGACTTATCTGTGGATCGAAACCTCCCATCAACATTTTTCAAAAAGGTTTGGCATCCTCAGTACTAGGAAGTGGACTTTTTTTTTATATATATATTTTCAACTATGTTCATTTTCATGAATATTAAACTCAACCTGTTTGATCTCTCCCATTTTTTGAAGGAATCTCTCTCGTCTTTGTTACTAGGCTCAGTAATGAGTGATGATTTCAGACTCGTAAGGGATGAGTATAGATCAAATACTCTTAAGGTGAACCTAACTCGCTCAGCTCACTCTGAAAAATTAGAGCTACTTAACACAAGGACATATGAAGTCTGTGAGTGTAGTAATGTACGTAAGCTCACTACAAGAAAATTTTATCACATAATACTTTGAGTTAGACACTTATAAATAATAATCATAATTTAAACAATTATGGATAAACTAGTAGTGTCATCAAAACTCTCTTTTGAAACTAGATTTTAACACAAAATATTTTTACTAGTATTAAATTATATAGATGAACTAACTGTATCATTATATATTTCATTTAGGAGTAAACTCTGACATACAAATTGATCACTTTAACCTTATTTTTGATAGATGAGATAGTAGTGTCATCAAGACCATCTTTTGGGAGTAGAATTTGACATACAAATTGTTCATTACAACTTTACTTTTGATGGATGAACTAATAGTGTAATCAAGACTCTCATTTAGAAGTAGATATTGACACACAAAGTGTTCACTCCATCACATCCACCTTACTATAGGTTTAATGATTTGTTACTAAAATTAAGAAAATCTTGTACTTTTGGACAACCAATCTTTTCTTTGATTTTGATGTAAATCATTTGTCCCATATTAGATATACATGACATATAATAAGAGCCAAAATAGACAATTCATACAATAATAACACACATATGAACTTAATAAAATTTTCATATATGTAGATAACAATAATATGCATGAAAAAAAAACTTTAATTAAAGACTTATCAATACCTTGATAAATATTATTGTAGGTATGAATAGTTCTACTAAGTAAATTTTTAGGAAAGATTATTTTTTCTAGACATAATTTTAATATTTCTAGAAAAGATTGAAGGGTTACATTGGATACGCTTAAGTGCCAATCTCCTAGATAGAATCGCCTTAGACTATACGTATCCACACTTCCATAGCAAAAGGTCATAAAATCTATCAATATCTTAATGAATTTTACTGTAGATATGAATGGTACTACTAAATAAGTTCTCCAAAAAGATTCTTATTTTCTAGACAAAATTTCAATGTTTTTAGGAAAGATTGGATGGTTACATTGGACACGCTTAAGTACCAATCTCCTAAACAAAATAGCTTTAGACTGTATGTATCCATATTCCCACATCAAAAATTCATAAAATTTTTCATGTTAAACCAAATTTTATTTTATAAGGAAATAACAATAATAACATATATAGGAATTTAATAAACTTTTCATGGATGAAGATAACAGTAATAACATGTATAAAATTTAAAAACATGCATATAACAGAGAATAATAACAATACAAAACTTTAATTTTAAAAAAATAAAAATTATTATTTTAATCTAACTAGTTCGGGTTTGAACTGGACCAGTTTAGTGAACTGGACCAGTTTAGTAAACTGGGCCAAGACCTGGTTCATTAAATGGTCAAACTTGAGGGCCTTATGTCCAGGCCCGATTGTCTTATCCCTTATTGACCTGAGTTGGGCCTTATGTCGAGCCCAATTGCCTTCATCATTTTTATTTTTTATTTGTTTTTTTTTTGGGTTGGGCCACAACAGCAGCCCAAATAGCCCATTTCCTTTTATTTTCACCCATGGATTGGACCAAAGCCCACAGCTCGGCCCAAACACTCATCATAACAGAAATCCTAGAAAGTTTATCTTCAACCTTCAGCAGCCTTTCAAGCCTTGCAGCTTGTAGAGGAGCTCCATTTGCCGCAACTTTTAGTCGTGGCTACAGGCTTCATCGATGAGGAGGGGATGATAACTTGTTGTTGTCCCTTCCTCACCAACGACCTTCAAGTACCCTTACCCTGTTCCTTTTTTTTGTTTATTGCAATCGTTGCAGCCATTGGGCTTTAAAGCCCCAATGTGCCACCCCATAAAACCTTTGGCCACCACACACCTTCCCTAAACAATTAGCTACACTACCTGGCCTAAACAAGCACACAAAAACGACAATTATGGAACCCTTCAAGTTTTTAACATTTCTCTTTCCCTATTGCAACATATTATACGACATAAGACTAAACTGAAATAAAAGAAAAAGTAGATGCATAACACAATAAGGGTTGGGAGAAAAAGACAACACAAACCCAAAACATTTGAAAAGTTATTCTTTTAATCTTTTGCAACAAATGATAATATGAAAGTATATATTATTATCGAGATCATAAAAAATCTACAACCAAAAGTTCTGATACTACATGTTAACATTAATAATAGATTTTTGATTTTTTATAATCTGCAACAATAAAACAATTATAAAAAACGCAAACATTTTTTTTCATCTAATTAATGAAAAAATTGATCTGACTATGAGAGAATGACCACCCTAATAATTTTGCCTCCTAAGTGTCTCTATATATTTAGAGGTATTTTAATGTTGTAGGTGAGAACTCTTGAATCCCTTAGTGCTATTTATAGACTTTTGACCATTAAGAAATTTAAGAATTTGTATCTAACTATAATTAAAGATCTAAAGTTTTAATCTTATTGCTTAAGAGTTTTCTTATCACATTATTATTCAAATATTAACTGATAAGTTTTGAGTTATTTCAAACTCTATTAAGATGGGTGTGTGAGACATACAATTTAAATAAAACTCTTACATCCATATCTGCCATATATTATCACAATATAATGTCATATCTAGTTTTGCACATATTCTCTACAATAATGGGCTTTGCATATGTGTTAGGTCTTAGTCAAACCAAGCTCAACTAATGCATGCAAGATTAGGAATTATTGCAGAAGACAATAAATAAGTGGAACTAGTGTGATTTTCATGACTACAACTAGCTATACAACGAGCTCAAATAAAATTGAAAAAGAAAAGAGAGTTAAAGAGTACATCTAATTAGCTATATTTAGATAATCTTGTTGAACTCTTACACTATTTTCATCAACAAATCAATAAAAAAGTGGAATTAATGTGATTTTCATGATCAAAACTACTAGTACATTGAGCTCAAAAAAGGAGAGAATTAGAGTCCATCTAATTACTTGTCAGATTCAGATCATCTTGTTCAACTTTGACACTAGGTTCATCAACCGACATAGAATCCACATTGAGAGCCTGCAAGTACCAATATTAACCCAAAAGGACTCTTAGCAATTCACATGTGAATGGTTGTACATATTTGCAATCAATAACTATTTTGTGCAAGTGCTTGTGTGATTTAATTATACCTGCGTGCATGGAGTCTCTTCTGCTTGTGTATTAAAGGCAATACACATCTGTTTCCCACCAACATTTGGCACCTTCCTTTATTTAGTTGTTTGGTTATGTAAAGATCAACTTTATGTCTAAGAAATACGCTCAATACTAGTTCTTATCTGTCCACATTTACAACAAAATCATTACCAATGACAGACCCAATTAGTTCACAATCTTCCTTTGACATATGTTAGATTAGGGAGCTGAATCTAGAAATGATCTTGAGAGAATATAAAACACTCAGAGTACTGCCTTCAAATTCTTGGAAAGCAACAAGGTCCTATCAAATGACCAGGGCCTTCCAAGCATAATTTTCTCTTTATCATACTCTATTTGAAATTCTATAAGATACCGATTCTTCCTTACTTTTTTTAATGTTATCCATCTTTCTGGTTTGCACACTTGTGACAATTTCTTATCTTAATGCCTATTTGTTCATCCCTCACTACTATGATTAGTGTCGAAAGGCATTGTTTCCCTCTAACTTTTGATTTAATAACAATTTCTTCTAATAATTGAAATACTTACTCTTCCTCCTCAGTAAGATTGAGGCCTTCCCAGAGTTTAAAATGGTCATCATCAGCCATATCTACATTCTAAAGAATTGGAGTATGAGACTCATAAACTCTGCTGTAGCAAAGAAAATCACACCTTACTCTTGAGAGAAGAGAATGAACTTGTTGATCCCCTATATACTTTTTTAAATTTGTTTGTTTGTTTGTTTTTTATCTCAGGAAAATCATAACATAGGTTGAACTAAGTGATTATACAGATGCAAGATTCAATGGGTATGAAAGTTCCCAATAATCATTCCAAAATAAGCAAAAGCAACACTAGAAAAAAAATAAAAAAAGTAGATTCTTGAGTAAAAAGATTGACTCTAACCCATGTCCAACAAAGGGGATGCCGCGTAAAAGCGGTTACATGTTCTGATAAACAAATTAAGAAACTACGATTAAAAGCCACAATTGAGAGGAATGTGTTGCATTTTGCTGATCTGGTCCGACTGAAGTAGACTATCAAAATCATTTTATCTTGATCATTTAGTTAGCGAAAACAAAAACTTAATAGCATTTTAAAGATGAACTGATATACTTAGATCGTCATCGCTTGTAGTGGCGCGTGCGGAACACGTGCCACACTAAGGAAAAGAAGAACATTCGGATCTAAGAGAGCTAAAACCACTAACCCCAATGATGTCGTGTGTGGCAGTAGATGACTCCTCCTGGCATGGTAGTGCGTGGATCTCATGCGCATTGTAAGTTGCGGATTAGACACATGCAATTGTTTGCAAGATATTCTCCTTTTGTTCGATGGATCGATGGTTGGGGAGTCCGATAGTGAGGTGCGTGACAGTCGTGGAAGGCTAAAAATCAATAGATCAGAGTATCTAGGTGCTATCACCAAAAAGCTTGAAAAACAAACTAGAGAAAAACCTAGAGACTATGTTGACGATGACTGGACAAGCGGAGGAGGGAGGGAGGGAAGAGCCGAAATTCCAACCCCTTTGGACGGCGAGATTGTGATTGTTGGCTACTTGAGTCGAGAGAAATAGTCTGAAGAGTGAGAATGAAAAAACCTAGTGTTTTCTCTAATTGATTTTAGTTTCGTTCTATTACATGCCAATAGGCTTGTTCATCAGGGTTGGGCAAGACTCAACCCAACCTTAAAATTTTCTTTATTTATTTTTTTTTTGATAATTTTGACACTTTTACTTAAGATGTTCAAAATAATTAATCGTAGGAATTTTAAATTCTCGAATCTGAAATCTGGATGTACAGGCATACATGTTAGTTTTTCAACAGCTTAAAGTGGTAGTTTATGGTGAAAGGGTAAAATATTCTAAATAAATGCTTGGGTCATAAAATAATTTTATAAAAATAAATTAAAAAATTGATGTAATTTATGAGATTTTATATTATAAAATTATTTTTATTATAAAATAAATTTGACATATCACATGGAGTCATGTTCTTTTATAATATTATTTTTATAAAATATCTTTATATTAGGAAAACATCTTAAATATTGTGGTATGTCATATATAAGATTATTTTTATTATAAAATAAACTTGACGTATCACATGAATTCATGCTAATTTATAAGTTTATTTTTATAAAATATCTTTATATTAGTGAAACACCCTAAATATTTTCAATCTCTTAGTTAATTAAAAAATGATTGATTCTTTTGAATTCTTGGCAAAAATAAATACAGCACAAATGGTAAATATTCTGTTCCATGCCTATCTGTAACTCTTATGGATAGGCACATTAAATGAGTTTTATAATATTTATTATTATTGTTATGAAACTTAAAAAAAGAAACTACTATTGCAAAAGAGAAATAAGAAATTCTTTCTGAAACTCTTAAGAACTGAAACTTTTTTTCTCTTTTTATATTTTTTTATGAATTTCATTACAACTGAAACTCCTATTTATAGGTTTTGAAATTACTATATAAGTTACTATGCAAGTCACTATGCAGAATTTAAAATAATAGTGGTGGGGTCATTCACATAATTTTAGTGGTGGGACAGGGGGCGGCTGATAATTTCGTTCGTTCATTACACTCCCCCTTGAATGACCGCCAATAAGGAATCTGTTTCGTTAAAACCTTGCCAAGTAAAAACCCAATAGGAAGAAAAACCAATGGCGAAAGAAAAAGAGTGGGACAAAACCCAGTGGGACAAAACCTCAGCGAAGGAAAAAAAGTACAATCAGCACATTTACTCCCCCTGAAAAGTGCATGACAAAAGATCTTTGAGTCTTCGCATTCCAATGTTATGCACAATCTTTTTGAATGTGGAAGTTGGTAACGCCTTTGTGAATAAATCTGCCAGATTATCACTAGATCGTATTTACTTGACATCAATTTCACATTTCTCTTGAAGTTCATGAGTATATAAGAATTTAGGTGAAATATGTTTGGTTCTGTCACCTTTGATATATCCTCCTCTGATTTGAGTGATACAAGCAGTATTATCTTCATATAAGATTGTTGGGTTATTATCGATCATGGGAAGTCCACACTTTTCCTAGATATGTTGAATAACTGATCTCAACCAAATACACTCTCGACTTGTTTCATGAATAGCAATGATCTCTGAGTGATTTGAAGAAGTAGCAGATAGTGTCTGCTTAACAGATCTCCATGATATGACAGTATCTCCATAAGTAAATAAATATCCAGTTTGAGATCTACCTCTGTGTGGGTCTGAAAGATAACCTGCATTTGCATATCCAATCAATTCTGGACTTGAACCACGTTGATAAAATAATCCCATATCAACCGTACCATGAAGGTAACGAAGGACATGTTTAATGCCATTCCAATGCCTTCGAGTTGGTGCAGAACTATATCTTGCAAGTAGATTAACTGAGAATGTAATATCTGGTCGAGTGCAATTTGCAAAATACATCAAAACTCCAATTGCACTGAGATATGGTACTTCAGGAACAAGAATTTCTTCATCGTCATCACAAGGACGGAATGGATCTTTCTTCACATCAAGTGTTCGAACAATCATTGGAGTACTCAGAGGATGAGATTTGTCCATATAAAAATGCTTTAGGACTTTCTCAGTGTACATGGACTGATGAATAAAAATTCCATTTGGCAAGTGCTCAAGCTGCAGGCCGAGACAAAGTTTTGTTTTGCCAAGATCTTTCATTTCAAATTCGTTCTTTAAATATATAGCGATTTTTGAGATCTTTTCAGGATTTCCCACAATATTTAAATTATCAACATAAACCGCAATAATGACAAATTCGGATTCTGATTTCTTAATAAAAACACATGGGCATATAGGATTATTCTCAAATCCTTCTTTCAATAGATATTCGCTTAAACGATTATACCACATGCATCCGGATTGCTTCAACCTATATAAAAATCTTTGTAGTCTGATTGAGTACATATTTCTAGATGTACTTGTAGATGCTTCAGGCATCTTATATCCTTCAGGGATTTTCATATATATGTCATGGTCTAAGGATCTATATAAATATGCAGTGACCACATCCATCAACCGCATTTCTAATCCTTTTGCAACAACCAGACTAATCAAAAATCTAAATGTGATTGCATCCATAACGGGAGAGTATGTTTCTTCGTAATCAATCCCGGGTTTCTGCAGGAAACCTTGTGCAACAAGCCGTATTTTGTATCGCACAATTTCATTTTTCTCATTACGTTTTCGTACAAATACCCACTTATATCCAACAGGCATCACACCCTTTGGTGTTTGGACAACAGGTCCAAATACTTCTCGTTTTGCTAGCGAATTTAATTCAGCTTCAATAGCTGTTTTCCATTTTGGCCAATCATTTCTACGTCAACATTCTTCGACGCTTTTTGGCTCACTTTCTTCATTACTTCTGGTAATGTCAAGGGCCATTTTATATAAAAATATGTTGTCGACAACAGTTTTATTTCTATCCAGAATTTCTCTAGTTTTCATGAAATGTATTAAGATCTCATTATTTTCAGGTACATGTTCCTCTTCAGGGGAAAATATTTCATGACACACCTCTTCAGTAGGTCCCTTTTTAGGAGATTTATACTCTTCAGGAGGTTCTGGAATAGAAGATTTGAGCTCTTTAGGAGCACCAATTATATTTGTAGCATGTATTGTGGATATGTGTTCTTCAGGAACACCAAATTCATTTTGTATTTTTTTCCTTCTGGGAATTTTGTCTTTTGCACCAATAGGTCTTCCACGCTTCAGGCGTATTTTAGATTCACCTATTGCTGTTTTGACAATTTGTCCTTCAGGGATTTCAATCATTGCTGGAGTATTAACAGCAGGAATATAAGATTTTACTACACCTTTAGTGTCAGTAAATACATCCGGTAATTGATTTACAACATTTTGCAAATGAATAATCTTTTGAACTTCCCGTTTACATTCATTTGTAGGAGGATCAAAATGAGACAGGGTCTTATTATCCCAAGTAATATCTTGTCGTGCTTCAGGCACCGACTTTTCTTTACCCATTAATGGAAAATTTGATTCGTCAAAATGACAATCTTCAAAACGTGCTTTAAACATATTCCCTGTAAGGGGTTCAAGGTATCTAATAATGGATGGAGAATCAAAACCAACATATATCCCAAGTCTACGTTGATGACCCATTTTTGTAAGTTGTGGAGGTGCAATTGGAACATATACAGCACATCCAAAAGTACGAAGATGAGAAATATTTTGTTGTTGACCAAATGCAAACTGTAATGGAGAATATTTATGATATGCAGATGGTCTAATACGAATTAGAGATGCTACATGAAGTATAGCATGTCCCAAAACAGAAATAGGTAGTCTTGATTTCATAAGTAAAGGTCTAGCGATTAGTTGAAGCCTTTTTTATCAAAGACTCAGCTAAACCGTTTTGTGTGTGTGTATGGGCAACAAGATGTTCAACATCTATTCCTATTGACATGCAATAATCATAAAAAACTTGAGATGAAAATTCACCTGTATTATCCAATCGAATGGTCTTAATTGGATATTCAGGAAATTGTGCTCGTAATTTAATTATCTGAGCAAGAAGTCTAGCAAATGCAACATTTCTAGTGGAAAGAAGACAAACATGTGACCATCGACTAGATGCATCAATTAGAACCATAAAATATCTAAATGGTCCACTTGATGGATGAATAGGTCCACATATATCTCCGTGAATCCTTTGTCAAAAGGATGGAGATTCAATAATGACTTTTGAGGGAGATGGTCTAATAATTAACTTACCTTGATAACATGCAGAGCACGGAGATTCATTGGGTAGAAATATCTTTTGATTCTTTAAGGGATGCCCATGCGAATTTTCAATAATTCGTCTCATTATTATAGAACCCGGATGTCCAAGGCGATCATGCCAAGTCATAAATACTTTAGGGTCAATGCACTTCTGGTGCATTACCACATATGATTCAATTGTTCTCATTTTTGTATAATACAATCCAGATCATAGAGCAGACAGTTTTTCTAATACGAGCTTCTGGCCCGATATTGTTTTAGTAATAAGAAGATGCTCTTTACTGCTTTCATTAGTTGTTTCAATATGGTAATTATTACGACGTATATCTTTGAAACTCAATAAATTTATTCTGGATTGTGAAGAGAATAGAGCATTATCAATACAAAATTTGGTGCCATTAGGCAACACAATATAAGCTCTTCCGGAGCCCTCAATTAAATCCAATGAACCTGATATGGTATGGACATAGGCTTTACTTAGTGTTAGATTTTGAAAATATTTCTTTTCTTTGAGAATTGTGTGAGTTGTAGCACTGTCAACCAGACATATATCTTTATCATTCAACTCAGAGATAAAAAGCTCATCAATGTGATCCATAATTCTACAAAATATACAAAACTTTTATTACTGATAGAAAGAAAATACATTAATTGAGTGGAACATTTCCATCTCCAATTAAGTGTTCAATACTACCTTCAGGATGATTAAAGAAATCAGATACATCAAGATGAGTAACGTCTACATCTACTGAATCTAATAAATCATCTGATGGTTCTACTAAATTTGTTTCATGCACTTTATTCTTTCCTTTAATAGAAGTTTGATATAAATCAGCTAAGTGCCTGGCCGTACGACAGGTACGTGACCAATGTCCAGTTATTCCACATCTATGGCACACCTCTTCACTTTTCTTTGAAGAATTATTTTGAGAATTTTTACCCCTTTCTGAATTGTACTACTTCTGGTGGTATGGTATATTATAATCCCTTTTAATGTTGTCATTCCTGGGACCAACATTTCTATAATTTCTCCTACCACGTCAACGTCTCTGATTTCTTCTAAAGGATGCACCATTCACTTCTGGGAATGATGCAAACCTATTACCATTCATTTCAGGGAATGATATTGAGCCAGTAGGGCGTGACTGGTGGCTTTCTAATAAGAGCTCATTATTCTGCTCAGCTACTAGAAGACATGATATAAGTTCAGAATATTTCTTGAACTTTCTCTCTCGATACTGCTGCTGCAGGAGCACATTCGAGACATGAAATGTAGTAAAAGTCTTCTCTAGCATATCTTCATCGGTGATTTTCTCACCGCATAATTTTAATACTGAGCTTATTTTAAAAAGTGCGGAATTATACTCACTAACACTTTTAAAATCTTGCAACCTCAGGTGCATCCATTGAGAACGAGCTCTTGGGAGGATGACAGTTTTCTAGTGTTCATACCTCTCGCTTAAATTGTTCCACAAAATATAGGGATCTTTTACTGTGAGATATTCAGTTTTCAATTCTTCATGAAGATGGTGGCGAAAGAAAATCATTGCTTTAGCACGTTCCTGTAGGGATACTTGATTTCCTTCTTTAATAGTTTCTCCCAGGTTCATTGCATCAAGATGTATTTCAGCATTAAGTATCTAGGATAAATAATTTTTCCCAGATATATCAAGAGCAACAAATTCCAATTTTGTAAGATTTGCCATTTTAGAGGAATAATGCCACTAGCTTCAGAATTGGTAGAACCGTCGTGCTGATAACGTGTTATGAAACTTAAAAAAGAAACTACTATTGCAAAATAGAAATAAGAAAGTCTCTCTGAAATTCTTAAGAACTGAAACTTTTTTTTTTTATATATTTCTTATGAATTTCATTATAACTGAAGTCCCTATTTATAGATTTTGAAATTACTATACAAGTTATTATGCAAGTCACTATACAAATCACTATACAGAATTTAAAATAATAGTATTGAGATTATTCACATAATTTTAATAGTAGAACAGGAGGCGGCTGATAATTTCGTTCGTTCATTACAATTATAGGATTCTTTGTATTTTGTAAGGTTTATCTCAAATTTAGAAAAAATTTGGCTTTCGAAATATTTAAATGTGGAATTCTGTCCTTGGCTTCATGTATGGATTTAGCTCCATGGAGATCTCTTCCCTAACATTGACAGCGGCCACGAGTAGCTCAGCACTCTGAGAGAGAGAGAGAGAGACTCAGGAAGAAGTCGAATCGAGAGATGAGGACGTTGAAAGCTGCACCTATGAGCGTAATGGCAGGCCGATTGACCAACCTTATATTGCGTCCCAAGTCTTTCGTTTCCGCGCGCGCATCATCCACTCCTCACCTTACTCGCCAGGCAAGCCACCATACCCTACTCTATCTATCGGTATTCCTGTATGGTATATATGTCTATATATGTGTGTGTGAATGGAAGTATGCATGTCGTGGCATGAAATTTTAGTACTGCTTTCCCCAATTTGGCTGCAAAAAGACGACGAAATGATGTCAGCTCTAATCACTTTTGCTCCGATTCATTTGAATTTGTCTGGAATTTTGTACATTTTACTATTTTTCTCATAAATTCATCGGTATAATTTTTAGATACATTAATAATGATGAGGGAGTTTTTATGTCAGATGAGCACGGAGGCGCAGAGTGTTGCTTCTCGGCTCAGTAGTTCCGGATTATTGCGGAGCCAGGGGCTGATTGGAGGGAAATGGGTTGATGCATATGACAAGAAGACCATCAAGGTCTGCCAGAAACATAATATGTTTGGTTCTTATTGAATGCATTAGTCATTGTAGTGAGTTTAAGAGTATGTGCAGATTGTGTGCCATGACCTCTAGCGCACAAGGGGGAAATTTGGGCAGTGTCTTGGTTTGAATTAACATAGCAATAGCTTAATGCTTACTTCTATTTCTTTTTTCTTGCTTGCAATGTCCAAGAATACCCGATTTTTTGTTTTTCTTTTGTGATTTTTCTTCTTGTACAAGTTGTTTGTTTGAATGTTAGTATCCCGGCCTCCAAAACATTTGGTGGGTTTATAAATATTCGTTTTCTGGAGACTCATGGTAAGTCTTATTCCTGGATAATTAAAGTATTGGATCTTGATTCCGAATACAATGCTTCTACAAGTATACCTTAAAGCTCAAATGGATAAAGATGATATGTTTGAATGTTAGTATCCCAGCCTACAAAATATTTGGTGGATTTATAGATATTTATTTTCTGGAGACTCATGGCAAGTCTTATTCCTGGATAGCTAAAGTATTGGATTTTGATTCCGAATACAATGCTTCTACAATTATACCTTAAAGCTCAAACGGATAAAGCTTATCATCATAGACATATATGTATTTATATAAAGGTTTTGTGCAAAAAGTAATATAAATCAATATACGGAAAATTCTTCAGCAAATTCTCTTTCTATTATCCTCTGCAACTGCTTGCCTCTTTTTGGTAGGCAATAAGTGCAATCTTAAATAGTTTTTCCATGTTTTCTTTATCTTCTTCATCTTCAGTTTCCCTTGAAGATCCTTCAAATCTTTATCATGCTGGCAGTCTTGTTGTTGTTAAATCTCCCTTGTATTATGGGATTAATAACCAAAATAATTCAAGATGGCTTTATAAAGGGGTCAGATCAGAAGTGGGCACTCTCTTAAGCAGTACAGATCAAGAAAGTGATTTATCATAGCTACTCTTTGCTTGTTCCTTTCTGTTTTGTCCAGATAATTGTTATTTTCTCTGGTTTGCTTCAAAGGTGCCAATTTATTAATGAACATCACACACATTCCATGTCTTGGTAGGTTTACAATCCAGCAACTGGTGAAGTTATAACAGATGTTCCATGCATGGGTGGGAGGGAGACGAATGATGCGATATCTTCAGCCTTTGATGCATTTAATCGTATGGAACTTTAAACTGATACGCACTGATTATATTATATTCCTGAGTTTGGCATACTTGTGCATCATATTCATGGTATCTAGTGGAAATAGGATTTAAAAGAAAACTTCACTGTAATGAGATGGCATCAGTCAGGATAACTTTGCAGCTGCTTCATGCCCATCATGTCTCTGCATGGGTGGTTTTTAGAAGATAGGGGGATGATATATCTTCAGTGTGAAATGTTCTAACCCCAATCCAAAAGCAGTAGCAGGACTTCACCCATCCTCAATTGATTATTTATCAGTGACTTAGAAAGAAGTATTTTAACCCATACGTTGACCTAAATGTTGGTTTGGATTGACTATGAGATTCTGACTAAACTACATATAAATGAAAAACAAGAAGACCATAAATTGGTTGTTGGTCACTTGGTCTTCAAAATTATATTAGTAATTTGTTTCCAGCCAATGAATAGGTTGGAGTTGAATCTGAGACAATATATATATATATACATATATATATTTATAAGTAATTAAGATTTTATTCACAATAAAAAGTGCAAACCAGGTATACAAGAAGATACAAGAGATGCACCTAATCAGATTAGGTATATCAGCAAAAATATATGTAGCCACCCAAAGATTAAGTTTTGAGGAATTTGGACAAAATATTCTTATTTGATGTGATCTGGTCACATATGCTTCCAACCAGCTGATTGACTCTCAGTCTTCTCAATAATAGCATCCCAAATAAATTTTTTCCTTGTTAGCTTTTTCCATTTCACTTATAAAAAAATAAATTTGCACCTTAGAGCTTCTAAATAAGCACTAGATATTTCAGTGGTAATGGAAAGGCCCTACAACCAAGAATACTTGCCAACTCCTTAGCATTGGCTCGCTGAACATCAATTTATTATCAGCAAACAAAGTGCGAGAAATAATAATCTCATCATCATTGCTGGTGAAAAACCCTAATTGTGGATTCCAAATACACCTAACAGTGTAAATAGGTGTTTGAATAAACCACAACTTTCCTTTTACTTAATTAAAAAAAAAAAAATCACAGCTAAGAATTTACAAAAAAATTTGGTGACGGAGTGGAAAATCTTTGAAGAATCCCTTAAAGGCAAAACCACTTTGAGGTAGCTGACTGAAAGAAACCAATCTACTAGAAGAAATTGGTTCTAAAAATAGTTCCACTTACAATTCGTTGTAACAAACTCTCACTATACCAGACAAGCAACCCACTTACTCCCGATTGACCCGTTGTAACAGATGTTTCAAATTTACTTGTCTCTTGATATATCTTACCGAGGGCAATCTCCCAATAGATACCCTGATTGACCATACCCAAAATAAAAAGTGGGGTGTCCCAAGCATATCTAATACCTAGACTGTAAAGATCGGAGCTTCTTCTGGTTGTGACTTAGATCCTTGTCCTTGTTTCCTGAAGCACAATTGTTTCGAAACATTTTCCTGCATCTTTGCGTTGTATATTATGAGAATTGGTGGTGATAAAGTGATTTGGGCTTCAATATTACTATAACCAGAGGCACAAAAGATAGTAATAATATCTGCTATGTTAGAGTTGATATCAACTGGATGGGTTCATATTAGATGATGGAATAATGACTTGTGTGGGTTTGTGTTGCGTGCAGAAGGATTTTTAAACGCTGTATTGCAGTGTTATGTGTAATTTGTTATGTGTAAAATCTAACGGACTGAGCTTATTCTGGATATTTTTGACCATGTTGGGAAAATAAATTGTTATTTATTGAAAACTGTAACATTTTACATCTATATCTGTGTAGCTTGGAGCAAACTTACTGCCACTGAAAGGAGCAGATTTCTAAGGAAATGGTACGTTTTCTATACTGTGAATCTTAGGGGAGGTTTGGATAGTGAGTTGGGATGCAATGAATTGAGATGAAATATGAAAGTTGAATAATATATTGTTAGAATATTATTTTTTAAAATTATTATTGTTTTGGGATTTGGAAAAGTTGAATTGTTTATTGTATTTTTTGTGGGAATCTGAGAAATTTGTAATGATTAGATGAGATGAAATTCTTTTTGTATCCAAACCTAGCTTATAAATCTGGTTCTTTAGCGATTATTCAAGTTCTTGTACTTCAATCCTGTCCAACAAGGCTGGCCAGACGACTTTGTTCTCTTACAAATTTTCATATTAGTTTGTTCCAAATTAATTTGAAGGTTTGATCTGCTAATTGCTCACAAAGAAGAGCTTGGACAACTTATAACCTTAGAGCAAGGAAAACCTTTAAAGGAAGCCCTGGGCGAGGTATCTAAGTCAAGCTTTTGGTTTCATATCTTTGAGCATTGACCTTTTGAATTGTATTTTCATGTTTTCCTCATGGACTATTTTTTTGGCTGCATAAGTTATCAATGATTTGCAACATTTTATATGATAGACTTAGTTTTCAGGTTAGCTATGGGGCTGGTTTTATTGAGTTCTCTGCGGAGGAGGCCAAACGTATATATGGTGATATAATTCCATCAACTTTAGCTGATCGTCGGTTGTTTGTTTTAAAACAGGTGATCTTATTCCTTCCTTTGATGTTTTGTTTATCATTATCCTTTATAAGATAAATACTTTTGTACTAGTCAAAGTTTGGTTGTATATATAATGACTGTTCCTTGCTTGAGTTTAATTTATTTAAAAATGGTGTAAAAAAAAAGGAGATGCTCAATATTACTTAGGAAAAAAAAGGAGATGTTCAATGGTAACATTGAAAGAATAGGGACATTATATTTTGCACCTCAAACTAACACTCATTTTACAATATGGCCGCTAAACTACCCTTTTTCATATTGCACTATTATAGTTCCATTTTGTTTCAAATTTCACCCACTGTTAGTTGTTTGGCGATAAAATGGATGGAAGTGTAATTTTCTGAACGTCAAAATGGCCGAAACACCCCCACTTGAAATGGCAGTATTATGCTACTCCACTTATCATTGCATAATGTAATGTAAATGCATTTTGTTCATTTTACATCCAAAAATGGCACTTCTGTTCTTTGTAATGCTATTGACTGGCGGAGGATGCAATTTGAGATTAAATGTAAGTTTGATGGTGCAATGTGACTCAGTGGTAGTTCATTGATCACATTACGAAACGAGTGTTTGTTCAAGGGTACAAACCGTAATTTCTACCTGAAAAAGGGAAAGTAAGGATATGACATGACTGTTAGGATTTGGATCTAGCTCAATTGAAAGGATGAAGCTTCTATGCAGAATTACCTGGAGTCCATGTCTAGTATCCCTGTTTTCCATTCAGTTGACAGTGCCTTTTCTGTCTTAGTAGCGTACCCCTTTTACTCTCTAAGACCTCTTAGGATTGTGAGGAGTTCTTGTATGAAGTAATTACTCTCCGTCGTCAGCCATGAAAACATAAACATGAGATGAAAATAACAAATGATTGTAGCTTTTGATAGATGGTTTTGGCATATATTTTATGTAGAGGTTTCTTGATGTTGCTTTCATGAATATACCAATTGGTAAATTCTCATTTGAGACTATATTCATTATGCACTCTTGTAAATTTTATTTTGCAGCCAGTAGGTGTGGTTGGTGCGATTACACCCTGGAACTTCCCCTTGGCTATGATTACTCGGAAGGTCTGCTTAATTTAGGATCAGTACAGTCTAATATCCTCTGCTGTATCTTTTGTTTGGTAGTTCTGGTGTATCTTTTGTTTGGTATTTCTAGGTCCAGATGACTTTTTTAATAAGTGAATTTATTTTCGAAATCATCTGTTCTGTGTGTTGTAACATCAGGTTGGTCCTGCACTTGCATGTGGCTGTACTGTTGTCGTAAAACCCTCTGAACTTACGCCCCTCACAGCTTTAGCAGCAGCTGAGCTTGCTCTTCAGGCTGGAATTCCACCGGTAATTTTGATAGTTTATCTGCATGTGTGCGTGTGTGTGCACGTATATTCATGGAAACACATGTACTCTTTTTAATGTGTAATTTAAGTTTGCCACCTCTTTGGGCTCTATAAGGTGAAACCACTACAATGCGGCTTTGGATATAATTATAGTCTGGGGATCTGGTACTGCAACAAGATTTGTAAATATTCTTGCTGTTGTTGTAGTATGGATTGGTTTGGTTCAGGTTGCAATGATTCAAAGTGTTTTCAAATGTTCCTTTAATACAAAGAGTTTCACTCTACTTACTCCAAGATTGTTTCTAAAGATTAACTTATTCTAAAGGACATTATTCCAATGCCTCAAAATTAACATCAAGGACTAACTAATTTAAAGTATTAAGGAGTAACTAATTAGAAACTGTAGGTTAGACTCAGGTTGCAGAGGCATTGGCCTGTGACATATGAGCCTTTATCCAAACCCCACAATTCCAGAAATTGACTTTCCTAATGACAGTTCACATCGGGTTTGGGCTAACTTAGCCAATATGCTGCCATAGTTTCTAGATCATTGCTTAGCCTATTGTTTCTTCTTTACTTGACCATGCCTGCGATTTTTTTGTTGCTTCATTTATTTCTAATGTTTACTCGTTTTTAATTGTTTAGGGTGTTGTCAATGTGGTTATGGGAAATGCTCCTGAAATTGGGGATTCTTTACTTGCAAGTACACAGGTTTTTTTCTACCTTTAATATATATCGTAATCTTCTCTCCATGTGATATCATGATATCCATGTAGAGATAATTGGTTATCCAAGCGACATAACATGCTCTTGTTTAATTAAAATTATTCAGGTAAGAAAGATCACATTCACAGGTTCAACAGCAGTTGGAAAGAAGCTGATGGCTGGTGCTGCTGGCACTGTTAAAAGGGTATGCTTAGGAAATGAAATGAGTACATGTGGTGACAAAATGAATACTCAAGGAGTTGGCATGTAGCTAATCTCCCTGGTTCTCGAATTTTCTAGGTTTCTTTTGAACTTGGTGGCAATGCACCCTGCATAATCTTTGATGATGCAGACCTGAATGTGGCAGTAAAAGGAACTGTAAGTTATTGTGTTTTTCCTTATGTGCTGGTTGTAATGGTTTTGCTTCCAACTTAGCTATTAGATGAGTCCACATGGATTTGGGGTGAGCACAAAACATTTTTTCAAGGAAAATTTGACATCAATTTATTTCTGCATTTAACTTTGATGCATTAAAAGAGGTATTTTTATGGTGAATTGGTGTTTTTATGTAAAGCTAGTGGTGAATGGATGGATCATTTACTCTTTTTTTATTCCGTATTGCAAGGCTGTTATTGTTCTTCATATTTACGTTGTTTGGGGTTCGTTGGGGTATTCTTGGGAACATTATTGAGGCATATTGATTAAGAAAACAAAGATTATTCAGGTATATCCCCTTAGTTTGAGCCCCTTCTTTTGTCCTGCTGATCTTCTCTCTCTAATTTTTTCTCTTTGGTGGACCCTTACAAGATTTCTATCCTCTTTTCCCACTAGTCTCTCAGACCCACATCCCAGACCTGAAACCTACTTTTTGGGTCATCTTTTATATGATTCCGATCAGCAGATCCTGTTCAACTTGCTATAGAGTTTGTTCCCTCTAGGTTCATATAGCCTATAACAAATGCTATTTCTTTTAATTCCAAAGTTTTTCTCAGCTATTTTGACAAGTGTTGAAGTGAATTTATGCAAATGGCTAAAAACGTTTGGAGTTTTAGGGTTTTTATTATTGGGTTTGGACATGGTTGTTCCTTTGACTAGACCAATATATTGGTCCTAGAGGTTTGATGTGAGTTTGGGGTGAGGATAGTTTACATATATTGCCTGAGGATCGGAGAGCTGGGTTTTAGAAGATGGATATGAATAAGAAAAGAGGGCAGACCTTTTTTTTATGGATAGATGATCATAGAAATTTAATTGATAGCAAAAGGCTAATACATGTAGTATACATGAGGATTAGCTGGAGGTTACAATTGAAATAAGAAATTCATGAACATTAAGACCGTTACAAGGTATGGTTCCAGCCCATAAAATGGACTTGTGAGCACCATTCTATGTTTGGGTGGTTGTTGGTTTTTTCTTGAGTTGGGGCTATTAGGGACATTGCTTGGCATCAAATGGACTTGCGATTGGCATCAAATGTTAATGGCTTTTCTTACCGAACTTGAGGGGTGGAGGCCGAAGATCAATGGGCTAGCTTTTGAGTCTATTGAACAGTAGCATGTCACTTGGTTGGAGAGGCCATTTGAGGAGGCCAAGGTTCATGAAGTGGTGAAAAAGATGGTAAAAGATAAAGCACCAAGGCTAGATAACTTTTCTATGGTCTTCTTCCAAACTTGCTGTGAAGTGGTGAATGAGGACTTAATGAAGGCATTTCATGAATTCTTTTCAGTTGGAAAATTAGAGAAAAGCCTCAATGCCACTTTTATTGCACTTATTCCCAAAAAGAATGGGATATCGGAGGTTAGGATTACAAGCCTATTAGCCTTGTATAAGATTATATCCAAGATGCTCACAAACAGACTGAGTAGATTTCTGGGGCGGATCATTATGAAACCATAAAGTACATTCGTACACGGAAGACATGTCTTGGATTCAGTTCTTATAGCTAATGAATGCCTTGATAGTCGAATAAAAGGGGGGTAATCTAGGTCTCTTATGTAAGTTAGACATGGAAGGCTTGCGATCATGTCATTTGGGACTTTTTATTGTACTTGCTGGAGAGATGTGGTTTTGGGGAGAGGTTGTGTACATGGATTAGATGGTGCGTATCGATGACGAGGTTCTCAATTTTGGTGAATAGCTATCTAATTGGCTTTTTTAACAGTTCTCGAGGCTTAAGGCAAGGAGATCTTTTGTCCCCACTTCTCTTTGTCATAGTCATGGGATGCACGTAGTAACATGATGTCAGTGATGGTTAACAATGGCTTCTTGAATTGTTTCTTGGTTGGTGATACACATCGAGATACTATCCACATATCCCATTTATTGTTTGTGGATGATACATTTGTGTTTTGTGAGGCAAATCTAAACTGATTTAGGCACTAAGGGCACCCTACTTTGCTTTGAGGCAGTCTTTGGGTTGAAAGTGAATTTTTCCAAGTCAAAACTGGTCCTTGTTGGCAATGTTCGTAATATTCGGTCATTGTCTAACTCTTGGTTGTAAGGTCTCTTCTTTCCCTATGAATTATCTAGGGCTTCCTCTAGGGCCAACTCCCGGGCTAAAACTATATGGGATGCAGTGATTAAGAAGATTGAACAAAGGCTGGTAGGTTGGAAGTGGTTGTATATGTTAAAAGGTGTTAGGATTACTCTAATCAAAAGCACTATCTCCAATCTACCTAGCTAATTTATTTATTTATTTATTTTTATCATTGTTCCCAATCTTTGCAAGTGTGGTTGCATGCATTGAGAAATTGTATTGTGACTTCCTTTGGAGCTGACTTGGGGATGAATATAAATTTTATTTGGTTAAGTGTGGCACGATATGCTCCCCAAATCTCTTATGGTGGCTTGGGAGTAAAAAACCTGATATTGTTCAACCGGGCTTTATTTGGGAAATGGCTCTAGCACTAAAATACCGACCTGAAGCTCTATGTAAGTTGGTGATTGATTCTAGATACGGAGACCTAATTTGTGGGGGTGGGGTGTTCCAAGAAGGTGAGTGGGACTTGGTGTGGGTTTTTGGAAGCATATTAGGCGAGGGTGGGGGGCATTTGCTCGTCATGCTAAAACTATGATGGGAAATGGCTCAAGAATTAAGTTTTGGCACGACATATGGTGTGGCGACAGAACTCATGGAAAGAGTTGGGATTTATTCCAGTGGAATGTGAGCTTCAATAGGGCGGCCCAAGATTGGGAAGTCATCAACTTTGATAATTTCTTCTAGCTTTTATACTCCATGAGACCGGGTACTCAAGGAGCTGATACTTTGTGGTGGACACCTACCAGGATAGGTACATTCTCAGTTTGCTCTTTCTATAAGACCCTTACACACTAGCAAACTAATCACTTTCCATGGAGACGAATTTTGAGAAACAAGGCCCTCTCGAGGGCGGCTTTTTTTGACTAGACAGTGGCTTTGGGGAAAATTCTAACAAAGTTTTTAGTATCGTACCGTATCGGTCGGTACGGCTGGTATATGCTGTATTGGCCAGTTGGGTGGTACATGTAGTATGCCTGTTTCATACCGGTTTAAATATTGGCCGATATTTCAGTCGTATCGGATTTTGGTCCCCGCAATTTTTTCTTTCATTTTTTGCTATTTTTAACTCAAATTCAGACCAAACTATTTATATATATATTTATATATATAGTTTATTGATATATTAACTATTATTTTGAAATATAATTTATATATGCATTTATATATATATAATTTATTTATGTATAGACTATTATGAAACGGTGTCGAAATATTTCGTTCTAGTATTTTGACCGGTATGCTCACTGGTACGGTATTCAAAACATTGATTCTGACACCAATTAACCGATGGAAAGTTGGGTTATCATTGTTGAATGGTTTTGTATGTGTAAACAAAGTGGGGAGACAGTGGATCATCTCCTACTACATTACGAGATTGCTAGAACACTTTGGGTCGATGTAATCAGCAGGGTAAAACTAGCCTGGGTTATGCCTGCTGTAGTGGTCGAGCTTTTGGCATGTTGGGTAAATCTTGGTGGTATCTCACAAATTTCAGTAGTGTGGAAAATGATTTCGATATGTCTTCTATGGTGCATTTGGAAGGAACGAAATGACAGGACATTTGAAGACAATGAGCATGTTATGGAGGAGATCAGATTACTATTTGTTAGAACTCTTTTTCTTTGGGCCAAAGCTGTAGATTTTAATGGCCTTGATATTCATGAGTTTTTTGTTTCTCTTTCTTCCTTCTAAATAGGTGTTATCTCTTGTATACCTCCTGTGTACTTGGGCCATGCCTATTCTTATTAACAATAATTTAATCATTTACCTATAAAAGAAAGTGTTTAGGGCTCTTCTATCAATGTCAACCTATACTTTTGTAGAAGAAAAAGCTTTGAAGAAGGGAAATTAAGTAAGAACTCTATTAGATCAGAACATGAGTGGGTGATGGTGTTATTTTCTTTGTTCTTTATACTTTTGTCTCTCTCAGATTGAGAGGGGCCAAGCAGAAAATCTATTGGTTCCCATCCAAAAGGTAGAAGCTCAAGGTTAGATCTTTTTACCATGCACTCAGCCCCCTTGGTCTTCATTTCTCTGAAAGAGTATTTGGACAAATAAGGCCCATTTATGAGTTTTTTTTATTTGTTTTTTAGTATTTGTAGACAGCCACTTTAGGAAAGATTTTAATGGTAGATGACTTAAAGGAACGAGCACAAATATCATTGTGATGGAGTGGTGTTGTATGGGTAAAAAGAGTGGGTAAACGGTTTTGTTTGTCTTCTACTATAAGTGTGAAGTGGCTAGGGATATATGGGCATCAATCTTCCATTTTTTGGGATTGAGTGGGTTATGCTCCAAAGGATGATGGAGTTGTTGGCTGGTTGGAGAAGTCAATTTGGAGTTTGCCAATTATAAGTTCGGTTCTTATGAAAACATTTTTTTTGATCGGTAATAATGAATAAAAACCAAAAGAGTTTGAAGGATGATTCTTTTGGTATTGATGTGGTGTATTGGGAAGGAGCACAATTTTTGAAACTTTGAAGATTATGAAGAGGAGGTGTTGGAGTTAAAAGCCATTATGTTCAAATCCTGCTATGTCTGGTCGGCTACTTGTAAAAAATCCCACTTTTGTTGATCAGATGTGTTTTGGGGTGTACTTATAAAAGAAAAGTGTTTTATAAGATCGGAGACCAATTTAGGCTTGTGTTTTAAAAAAACCGGGCTAATTATTTTTTAGTTACACATTTTTGGACAGCTATATATTTCTGCCGTTGAGATTGATGGAAGAATTTGAAAGGAATTTGGAGCTGCCTGTGTGGCCTTGTTGAGTGACATTGGTTTCAATTTTATTGATGCAATGGACATCATTTATTAATTAAAATGAAAAGAGTCAATCGCATTTATATTGGTGAAAGTCTTTCCGTATGGCTTAATCACTGTTAAATTAACCTCTCTTTCTGTTGTTGTTTCCATAAAGTTGTTCATTTCTATAAATGTTATCTCCATTCCTTTTGTCTTCTGCTAAGTAGTTGGCATCTTTTTAGCATAAAGATTCTATTTTGGATGTATTTGGTGACTCAACAGTTCTTGTTCATTTCCTTTAAACACGGATAGGTAGTTGATATCATTGTTCTGTTCATTGGTGTTTATCCTTAAACTTTTTACATTATTTGTAGGATTGATTATTTTGAGGGCTTATTAAATGAGCAATGCATGTTGTTGCAGCTTGCAGCGAAGTTTCGTAATAGTGGACAAACATGTGTCTGTGCAAATAGAATTATTGTGCAAGATGGTAAGGATGGAAATATATCCTTCACATTTTTAATGATCTGCCTGGTTGATAGCATTCTATATTTGTCTGCTTGTAAATAGTTATTAGATATTGTAAGTAAACTATCAGTTTCTGGAGAGATACTATGGATGGTTGTGGGTGTGTGCCCACCAATATTGTAAGCATTGTTGCTATGTTTGCACTGACCTGCTGCATTTTGAACACAATCATAAAATTATATGGTGAAGTTGCTACAACTTTCTACTGTATTGGGAGATTTCTTATGCCCAATCCACCAACAGAATGGGAAAACTCTCTCTCTCTCTTTCCATGACCTTTCACATTCCATTCCTGATGCTTCTCGTCAGGAATTTCTCCTAATTTCTTTCCTGTTCTTCTATCTGTCTAATCTGTCTAATCTCCTCTGTAACTTTGTTGAAAGTCATTAGCAATGGATCATAGCTTTTGGATAGAAACTAAGTTTTTTGTGGTCAGAAGAACCAAAGGAAATCTTTTCAGTATAGTTGAGAAAGGCAACAAATTCACGAAGGTTCTTTATGTGAGCAGGGAAGCTGTGCTATGGTTGGCCAAGGTGATCGAAGGTTTTCTACAGCCCTCGAGAAATAGAGATACATATCAGTCAAAAAGGGATGGCAATAGAGTGTTCTTAGCTCAAGTTTGTCAGAATACTTTTAACAGATTTGTGAGAATGATGGAGATGGGTCCTGGTAAGGGATACAGAACCTTGATTATACCGGAAGGGAGAAATGGAAGGGGGTGGGAAAGGTTTAGCAAGAACATCCTATATTGTGTTGGTTCATCTTCTTCTGATTCTGTTCCTAGAAGCAGAGGTCTAAATAGCAAGGATAATGCCAATAGAGCTTCCTCGTCGCATTCAGCTCCTTACTTATCTACTTTGTTGGAAAAGGTTGAAGACAAAGACACTTCTGATGGGGTAGTGATCAAGGATGGGAACAACCGTGCTATTTCAAATGTCGATGGTGTAGGTTGGTCTTCTGAGAAATTGTAGAAAATTGGAGAAGTCGAAGGGTCTCCCTAGCACTTGAGAGCTGAACTCATGGGTTGGAAGAATAGACTGGAGTCGATGGTGAAGTTGGTGGATGATGGTTTGGGCTTGATTTTGGGCCTAACCTCTTATATTCCCAAGCCATCTACGAAGTCTTTGGTTACCGCGTTGGCCGGGCTTGAGCAGGGCACATCTTTGATGCCGATTAGATTTGGAAAGGTGAGTCGGCACAAACAGACTGGAGGCCCGAGCTTCACTTCACGCAAGCCCAGGCCCATATTGAACCCTAGCACTGTGAGACCTACACAGAAAGGGTCGACGCCGGCGTGCGAAGCTTCTGAGGACTTTCCGGTGATGAGGTCTTCCCCTAATCATCTAGCAATAGCAGCTATGAAGAAATCCTCGGTGACACAGAAGAAACCCTCGAAAGTTTATAAGCCTAAGGGTTCAATGCAGCTCCCACCTTCACAGAAGGTGTCAACTAATCATGGTGGCTCCACTCATCCAGGTCAGGAGGTCGAGAAGTCTTGTAAAGACGTGATTGAGGCTTGCGATCCCTCCAACAATCGACTTTTGTTTGATTGTAGATATGGATTGGGGGTTTTGAAGTTGTCCATTGCGCCTGTTAATGATGGAATTAATTTCGAGGAGAGTGAGGAGGAAATTTGACCTGATAGATCAAATACTATTGTTCGATGCACCCATATTTCCAATCTGGGTTTACAAATGGTGACTGGCGGGGGGATGATTCTATTTCATGTGAATTTGGAGAATTTAAAGTCTCTGATGAAGACTCAGAACCTGTCCCTCTGTGTTCCTTAAATCCAGGAGTTGATTGGTCTTGTAATCATTTAGATTGGGTTATGAGGAAGGTGGATGAAATGAGAAACTGCATTGGTCTTTCTTTTGAGGGATATGAAGAACAATTTAAAGCTTTACTCGTTGCTATGGAGTCTGGGCACCCTACTATGGCTAGATCAGCAACTAAAAAGGAGAGGGAACTAAAAAAATTAGAATGCACTATTAACTATAAAATTAGGGATGGGAGTGCCTTGCGAGGAAAAGGCAAAGATAGGGCTGTTAATGATATCTCATGAAACCCAAGATTATTTCCTGGAATGTTCCGGGGTTGAATGATTGTAGAAAGCGCCTTTGTGTTAAAAATATGCTAAGGCAGTGGAAGGCTGATATCATTTGTTTGCAAGAAACTAAACTTAAGCTTGTCAATCAATCAATCATCCATAGTTTATGGAGTTGTAATTATGTGGGATGGATAGAGCTAGTCTCTAACGGGTCCTCAGGAGGCATTATTGTCATGTGGGATAAGAGGGCCGTGGAAGCTGTCACTTATTATGTGGGTGATTTCTTGGTGGCTTGTCACTTCAAGAATGTGGATGATGGCGTCAATTGGGCTTTTGGGGGAGTTTATGGACCAAACTCTGATTCTAATAGGTGTTTACTTTGGGAGGAAATGGCTGGAATTTGTAGTTGGTGGGACCTTCCATGGTGCTTTGGAGGGGACTTTAATGCTTCTCGCTTTCCTAGTGAACAAGATGAGGTCTCGTCTATTTCCAAAGCTATGTCAGATTTTTCAGAACTCATTTCCGAGCTACGGCTGATTGATTTACCTATGGCGGGAGGTATATTCACGTGGTCTAATGGGAGAGCTTGGTCCCGTTTGGATAGATTGTTGGTGTCGGTCTCTTGGGAAGCATTATTTCCGGAGCTAAGTCAGAAAAGATTGCAGCGCATTATTTCAGACCATTTTCCCATTATGCTAGACTGTGGAAGTATTTCTAACGGGAAAAGACCTTTCAAATTCGAAAATATGTGGTTGATGGAAGATGGTTTTGTTGAAAAAGTGAGAATGTGGTGGAATTCCTATCAATTTTCTGGCACCCCCAGCTTTGTTTTGGCTGAAAAATTAAAGCGGGGAGAAGACTAGCTGGCTGGAAAAAGATTTACTTGTCAAAAGCAGGGAGAATGACATTGATTAAAAGCTCATTGCCTAATCTCCCCACTTACTTCCTATCCATCTTCCCTCTACTTGCGGGAGTTGCAAAAAAGATTGAGAAATTTTTCAGGAATTTCTTGTGGGATGGCAATGGGGATGAGAGAAAATATCACTAAGTCAGCTGGAACAAAGTTTGTGCCCTGGTCTCTCATGGTGGATTGGGCATAAGAAATCTCAAACTTTTCAATAAGGTTTTTCTTCGAAAGTGGTTCTGGAGATACAACTTAGAGAGTCATGCACTTGGGAAACAGATAGTGGATGCTAAATATGGGAGAATGCGGGGGAATAGGTGCACATATGAAGTGAAAGGGGTGTTTGGAGCGGGCTTGTGGAAATTCATTAGATTGGGGTGGGAGGACTTTACCAAATATATTTCCTTCAAAGTGGGCAAAGGGTCAAATATTTTATTCTGGCATGATGTATGGAGTGGGGATTTAGCACTCAAATCTCTATATCCTAATCTCTTCAGGATTGCAAGAAACGAAGGGGCCCTAGTGGCTGACTCTTACCTGTCCTCTCATAATTCACTACACTGGAATGTAGATTTCAGTAGAGAGTTGCAGAATTGGGAAGTAATCGAAGTTGAAGATTTTCTTGCCAAACTTTATTTTGTGAAGATTGATTTAACAAGGGAAGATAGGTTGCTATGGAATCTTGACTCAAAGTCCAGATTTACAGTGAAATCTTATTATAATGCTCTACGCACTAATGGTAATTCTGGTTTTCCTTGGAAAAACATTTGGAAAGCCAAGGTGCCCTCTAAAGTTGCATTTTTTTGCTGGTTGGTAACTCTTGAGAAAATATTAACCATAGACAATTTGAGGAAAAGAGGATTAATTGTGAATGAATGGTGCTTCATGTGTAAAAAAGATGGCGAATCCGTTCAACACCTTCTTCTCCATTGCGAGGTTGCATCCGCCACGTGGAATGATATTCTTGGAAAGGTAGGCTTGGATTGGGTGATGCCTTCACGTGTTGAGGAAGTTTTGGTTCGCTGGTTCGGCTCAAGAGGGTGCATTGGCAATGCAATTTCTGGACCTTGATTCCCCTTTACTTTTTTTGGTGTTTATGGTTGGAAGAAATGAGAGGTGTTCTAAAGATCGTGAACGTTCTAAGGAGGAATTAAGGGACTTTTTCTTTAATATTTTTAAGTTTTTGGGCTAAGAATGTTGTAAGGGATGGAAATAATTGTATCATTTTGCTGTAATTATGCTCTGTTTTTAGCATGTATTTAGGTACACATTCTTGTATATTTCCTGTGTACTTGGCTATGCCTATTTACATAGAATAAAATTTCTTATTACCTATCAAAAAAAATAAAAAAAATAAAAACTGTATTGGGAAGTCCTTGGACAAGCAGTCACCAATTTGCATGGAAATTGTGTTTTGGGAAGAGGTGAACCGCTAATGAGTGTAGGGCTCCATATAGTACATCAACCTACAACTAAGCTCAACTAACAGTGGAGGATGGTGGCTATATCTATATGTGGCCCACATCTTGGAAAGTTGAAAGGAAACATGACCCTAGATAGGGTCGAGTGGCTGAAAAAGATTCATAGAGTAGACCTCAATTAATTAGGATTAAGGTTTGGTTGCTTTATTTATGTGGGCCCTCAAATATTATCTGTTTGAGCCAAGACATGTACCTATGAGGTTCATCTCACGAGAAGCTTTGGGTGGTTTGGTTATATTTGGTCTTAGCTTCAGTTTTACAAGCGATTTTTCTGTCTATTAGCCAATTTGTATGATGAGTTTATGCCACTGTTTTTGTTAGTGGGTATTAGGTTGTCACCTATGTCAAGTCAATTTTGTCATTCTAATTACAAACATCCAGTTGCGCACCTATGCTATGCACGGAAAAATTGTTAACTTCAAGTTTTGTTTCTAATATGATTGTGGAGTTTTCTGAATGTAACATTATTCAGTTATAAATGTAATAAATAATATATATAGGAAAGAAGACAAAGTGTCATAGAGGAAAGAGCACAAAATGTTCCAGACTTTGAGCATTTAAATTGTCCAATATTTTCTGACATGACCTTTTAAAAAAAAAAAAAAATTAATAAGAGTTTTATTGCCATAAATTGGCATAGCCTAAGTACACAGGAAGAATACAAGAGGAATACCTACATACAATGACTAAAAAGATAGGAAAAACTAGAAAAACTCCAACACTTCATTACCATTCATTACATTACCTTTTAAATTATAATAAACTTAAACGACCATATTCTTGGTTATTTAATAAAATATTGGATGGCGTGATTCAATATGAGCAAAGTTCCTACTTTTATGTTTCTGTGTTATAGATGCTAGTTTGGAGGACAAGTGGGAACTTTGTTCAAAGTAAATGCTATTTGTGGCTTTTTTTATTGAATAAGGAGGTCGCTGTATACCATAAGTGCTCTTATTCTAGAATGAAAGTAGCACTTAAAGGTGACCGAAGTCATAGGATAAACCTAGTTCAATTTTGCCAGTATTGTGCATCTGCCTGGTAGAAGGGGTCACAAGCCTCAGTCAGCCCTTGATATGATTTTTTTGATAATTAATAAAAGATTTATTATCATGAATAGGCAATGCCCAAGTACACATAAAGTATACAAAAGAAATACATACTTCACTCTAAAAACAGAAAAAAGCCAAACAGATTCATTACATCATCAACATCCCTTACAAAAATCCTAACCCACAAACATAAAGTAGAAAAGAATAAATTTCGGAGTTTGCCTAGAGAACTCTCTTGGTCTTTAAAACATCTCCCATTCCTTTCTAGCCAAATACACCACATTAAACACAAAGGAATCAAATTCCATCTGGCAGCCACTGATTTCCTTCTCATAAAACCTCTCCAACATGCAAGAAGATCTACCACTTCCTTTGGCATCACCCAAAATAATCCAGTCGTACTCAAAACCTCATACCATAAAGTTATTCCACCTCACAATGAAGAAAAAGATGATTTACAGATTCACCATCCTTCTTGCACATGACCCACCTGTCAGCAATGAGCCCTTGATATGATTGATGTTATCAAGTTCATTAATCTAAGCTGGCAATTATCTACTGATATGCATGAGCCTTTTACATTCTCTACAGGGTGAGGAGCAAGGATAGACGTAGTGTATAGACTCTTTCAGAGTCCATTAATAATAAGTTTCTATTGGGCCCCTCTAGTTTTCTGGACATATCTAGCTTGTATCATCTTGTTGAATACATTCATTTGTTTGGCGCGCCCTCTTAATTGGGTATTACAATTATGCTAGTTTCTTTTTAATTTTCTGTAATTGTTTATTAATGGAACATATCACGTTTGGCAGAGAACATAATACTAACTTAAGATTGCATATGATAATAAGTTATTAGAGTCTTAGTGGACTTTAGTTTATAATGGGAACATAAATGAGTTAATCTAGGGGAAGCAATAGGTACAGCATGATTTTATAGATGGGAAAGAGTTGGATTATAAGGGTAAGGAAATGGTAGCAGCTAAAGCACTTGGTTTGGCTCCCACAGAAATGAACCACTGTTATGCCAAAGAGAAGCTTCTAGACTTGAGTTCTTGGAAATTAACTGTACGCAAATAGTTAGCTAACCTGATTTGATCTACTAATTGGACTACAGATGTAGAATGACTGTAAGTCTGTAGCGGTTATAATAAAGTAGTTTTTTTTCTCTGATAAGTAGCATAAAGTAGTTTATTTCTTGTCCATTTTATCCTCAACAGCCATAATATCAAATGTCTACAGGTTCCTAGGAATTAAGATAAAATCACCTTTTTTGAAGGGTTGCTTTATCCCTTTCAATTTAGTGTATGGTTGCTATTGGATTTCGGAAGTGAACTCCCATATGATGGATGGTTTGTAGTTCAAGATATATTCATTTGTTTTTGGTTATCAGCAAATTGCACTCATATTAATTACTTGATGCTTGCTAGACCCTATGGGTTTGGCTCAAGTGGTAAGAGCCTTGGCTTGGTGGTATGCTCCCTCTAGGTCCAAGGTTTGAACAGGTGGGTACAAATAGTTTGTAGGGGACTAGTGGAATTTCTCCTTGAATTACCTGAGGTGCGCTTATGGGAAATTCCTTGTTGAGGGCCCGTGCACCCACGGGTTAGTTAACTTTGTTCCCGGACACCCAGTGCCATTAAAAAAAAATTACTTGATGCTTTCTTCATTCTTTTTCACACTGCACACAATTGTGATAAAATGTACATCAGAAAAATATTTGATCAGAAATTCAGATACTTTTCTGTACATGGTTTTAACTGGTTCATCCGTCTGGATCTCTTTAAAAAAGTATGGTATATTCCTTCCAAATACACTGTTTCTTTCCATTTGCAATTCACTAGCTTCGCTTTGCAGGTATCTATGAGAAATTTGCAAATGCTTTTTCCAAAGCTGTCGAGAATCTTCTAGTTGGGGATGGCTTTACTGAGGGTGTGGGCCAGGTAGTCTTTTGTGCTTTCTGTGTCTAATCTTTGCCATTGAACTCTTTTATTTTCTATATCACATGCCTCAGTCTGGAGATGATATTCCATTTAGTCATTAACTTCTTGTTTCCTCACAGGGTCCTCTAATCAATGAAGCTGCGGTTCAAAAGGTATGTTTGCTCGCAGTATTTCCAGTTTCCAACAAATATTGGATCTTGCAGTCACATGAATTTCTATATATATATTTTTTTGATAAGTAAGAGATAAGTTTTATTGATAGAAATGAAATAGGCATAGCCCATGTACACAAAGAGTATACAAACAAACACCTAAATACATTCTATGAGAGGGTGGCCGCATGAATTTCTATATTATCTGGCCCCTTTTGGTTTTTTGTCTTGCAGGTTGAATCGTTTGTTGAAGATGCAATCTCAAAGGTTTGTCCTCTCAGCTATTCTGTTGAATTTAGTAATTGCTGACTTGGAGTTTGCCATATCTTATTAAAATATTGTGATTATCTTACCATCATTGGGTGCCTACTACAGAATTTTGGGCGTCCATGTGTGAAAGAACCATTCTTACTTGGGTACTAGTGTGACCTCGGGCAAGTGGAATGATCTTTAAATGTTGGTGTTGAAGCTGTTCAATAAGGCTATATTTTAGCACTCCTTTTAAAGGTGTAGTTTTTGGGTTTAACCTGTCATGGATGTGTACATATCTGGGGTAGGAGGTTCTTCATCCTTTGGCCAAAAAGGCTACGTTCTAGTGTTTAATGGATTGAATAATGTTCTTGCTTATGTGTATCATATAGGGTGCACTGAGTAATCTTATTGGAGTTTATCATGAAGTTTTAACCTAGCGTACCACCTCATAAAATAAAATTGGAAGTTGATGATTGACAATAAAAATGACAAAAAAAAAAAAAAACAAAAACTTTGCATGGAAGATGTTAGTCATCGAAACATTTTCTTACTTGTCGCACACTACCACATTTGATCAAGGAAGTTACTTGGTGATTGTCAGGAATCAGAATCATTCGGAACAGTGCATGACATTCAAAATGCAGTCAGTTTTTTTTTTTTTTTTTTTTTTAACAATGGGTTTTCTCTTTTCCATAACTCTGCAATAATACCACCAGTGAAAACAAAAGATAAAACTCTGTCGCCTCATTCATTGTGGGCGTAACTTAGTGGAAGAAAATACTATATACCTTCGATTTTCCCTTTCACTTCGATTTTCTTAAAAAAAATATGATTTCTCATACACGTATCTTAAATTATGATTTTGTTTGAAGGGAGCAAAAGTCCTACTTGGGGGTAAAAGACATGGTCTTGGCATGACCTTTTATGAGCCTACAGTGATTGGTGATGTCAAGAGTGGGATGCTTCTATCAAGGTAAAAAGTTATTTTAAAAACTAGTACATTTTAGTCATTGCTACCTTTCACATTCTTTATGATGGGGTCAGATGGCAGCCATTGTTGTGCATGCATGTTCAAAAGATGCAATGTTTGATCTGATATGGTGAACTCTACCACAGCTGGGTCATAATAGTGAGCATATTGGTGTCTTTTTTTGAATGTCTAGGACAAGTTTCAAAAGGTAATGTGCCAACTTGAACATGATCTGTTAGAGTGTCAAACTTCCAAACCATATCAAATTTCAAATTTCTTACAGGGAGACACGGCCTGTGTTACCCATTTCATATATGGACTAGAATTTTGGTTCACACAGTTCACTTATTAATCCGACATAAACCTCATCCAGTAATGTCTATAATCTGTTGTGTTCAATATTCTATTTACATTATTGGACGCTTTCCCTCCTGGTATATGCAAATCCAACATCTCTAACTTATGCCCAAAAGATGTGCCTCTTAGATTATTGCTACTAAAACTACTAAAAACATGGTTGAAAGCATTCTGTATAAAGTCAACCTAGCTGTTGGCTAAATTTGTTAAAAAGGATATGGTCATTGTAAGTGTTGGCATGGGTAATTAATTGTGTTAAATATGATCTACTAAAATGCATAAGATGGGCCAACCTAACTCAGGTGCACACAAGATTAGGATTTTAAGTCAAAATCAATCCTACTAACATGAGCTTCGAATCCCGTTGTGCCAAGAGTTTCCCTCTCTAGTCTAGATGGTAAGTTTAATCCCCATGGGTTGGCTCAAGTGTAAGGTCCTTGGTCTTGGGGGTATTCACCCCAAGATCTAAGGTTCGAATCCTTTGGTGCAAATGATTTCTAGGGACTATGTTCATTGGTGAAAATTTGATGGTTTACTTTATCTATGTGATGTGTGTGCATTAAGGGGTTAAGGATTTAACCGTTAAAATATATGTTTCGTTTGCATGGTCCTTGAGGTTCCTTGTCACAAAAAAAAAAAACTCATGGAAAGTACTCACTAGAACTTGAAGTTGTTGTTTGTTGATAAGTAGCACTTGAAGTTGTTTTATGGTCATAAATAGAATTTCTCTCATTTGGGCATGTTATCCTCAATTATTTATTATTGATTAATGAGTGATGTTGACTTAGCAAGCTGTATGTAATCACCCATGTCTTACAAATATTCTTTTTCCCTTGCTGCTTTGACAATTTTCTTTATTGAGACGATTTAATTTGCTTGTTAACCAATCCTAATAGCATGATCAGTGAATAAAGTTGTTGAAATTAATTTTTTTCTCTTTGATAAATAATAAAAGTTTTTATTCCCAAGAAATAGGCATAAGCCCAAGTATACAGGACGTATACAAAGGAAATACCTATTACTTTCCAAAAATGAAAGGAAAACTGAAACTGATTCTGGAAATTATCTTCCATTACAAAAGTTTAGCCCACAAACTTAAGTGCTAAAGAAAAAATCCCTAAATTCTCCCAACGAACGTTCTTTGTCTGCAAAGCATCTTTCATTTCTCTCGCCATAGGCACCACATGAGATAAGAAGGAATCATCTTCCAAACATGATTCCCTTTCCAATGTTTTCCAAAGTTCCCTTTTCAATCTTCCTACGTATTTTTTTATTTCCTTCACTGGTGGGGGAGGCTAATCGGATCAAAAAACTTATTAGAGCCTTTTTATGGGGTGGCATGGGTAAGGAATACAAATTTCATCTTGTGGGTTGGCCAAAAGTGTGTAGTCCAAAGGAGATGGGAAGCTTTGGGGTGCGTAACTTGACTACTTTCAATATGCCCTATTAGGATATTGTTTGTGGAGATTCCAATTGGAAGAGGATTTGTTGTGGAGAATGGTAGTGGATGAGAAGTATGGCTGTGATTTGGGGTTGGGGGTGGGTTGGTGTTCTAAGGAGGGTAGGAGGACTTATGGAGTGAGTCTTTGGAAGTTCATTAGAAAGAGGTGGAAGGTGTTTGCAACACACCAATTTTGAGGTTGGTGCGAGTACAAGAATTAATTTCTGGTTTGATGAATGGTGTGGAGAGAGAACTCTATTTTCTGCATTTCCAAAAGTTTTCAGATTAGTCGAAATCCAATAGGTTGCTGTTTCAGATGTGTTAAGTTGAGCCAATGGTACAGTGTATTGGAATCTGACCTTTTCCAGAAATGTGCAGGACTGGAAAGTTGAGGAGATAGCAGGTTTTTTCAGTTATCTTTATTCCAGGAAGTTAGGAGGAATTGGGAGGGATAGAATGCTGTGGAAACATGCATGAAACAAAATTTTTTCTGTCAAATCTTTCTACAAGGTGCTGCAAGACCACCAGCCCATAGTGTTCCCATGGAAGGGTATATGGAGAGTTCCAGTACCACCTAAAGTTGCATTTTTTTCTTGGACTGCTGCTCTAGGTAAGATTTTGCCGGCTGACAATTTAAGAAAATGAGGGATGATTGTACTGGAGTGGTGTTATTTGTGCAAGAAAGATGGTGAATCGATTGATCATATATTTCTGCATTGTGAGGTGGTGAGGGAGTTATGGGATGACATCATCAGTAGGGTTCACTTGGGTTATACCCAAGAGTGGTGGATCTCTTAGCATGTTGGAATAGACAACATTATAGCGCTTAGCTGGTGGCAACGTGGAGGATGGTTTCTTTGTGCTTATTGTAGTGTATTTGGTTGGAAAGAAATCAGAGATGCTTCAACAACATTGAGAGAACAGTGGGGGAAATCTAGAAGTTTTTTGTATTTTTTTTTATTCAATGATTTTCTACTATTGTATTAAAGGGGGAGGAAATGTTCATTAGTTTTTGTATATTTCTTGTGTACATGGGTTTTGCCTAGTTGCATTTGATCAATGAAGTTATTACTTATAAGAAAAAAAAAAACCATGAACAACATTCTTGCTACCCTTGAATCGCTTCCACCCTACCAATAAATCCATGACTTCCTTGGGTATTATCCAAAGTAAACCAGTCTAATTCAAAACGTCATTCCACATATCTGGCCACTTCACAATGAAGAAGAGGTGATTAACAGATTCCCCATCCTTCTTGCACATGATACACCAATCAGCAATATACACTCTTTTTCTTCTAAGATTTTCAGTTGTCAACACTTTCAGATTTCGATATTCTGAACCCAACATGATCAACTTCAGATTTCGATAAATTAACTCTTAACCTCGAAACAACTTCAAAACACAGCAAAATTGCTCTTAAAGTATATGTGGATTGTTAGAATCGGGCTCACTAAGGATCAAAGTATCATCAACAAACAATAAGTGTGAGACCTTTAAACTGCTCCGAACCTCATCAACCACCACAAAGTTGGACAGAAGATTACCATCCACGGCCTTCTCAACCATTCTACTCAAGGCATCCATAATCTTAACAAAAAGAAAGGGGGAGATGGGATCACCTTGCCTTAAGTCACGAGAACTACTAAAGAAACCAACTAGTTCTTTATTCACCAAATAGAAAATTTCAAAGTTTGACATACAATGCTTCATTTATGAACGCCATTCCCAAACAATATCTCCTCAATAAATAATCAAGGAAAAATCCCATCATATATGGTCATTAGCCATTTTCATGTCCAATTTGATTAAAATACCAGCTTTCTCCATTTTAATTGTTCTCTCCAAACATTCATTAGCAATTAAAAGAGTCTAAAATCTGCCTTCCCCTCACAAAGGCATTTGTGATTTTAAAATGATCCTCTCCATCACCCTGGTCAAATGGTTGGCCAGCACCTTCCGACTAAGCCCTGTGTTGGAGCAAATTATCTCCAAGTCTTAGAACGCATTTATTCGTGGGAGACAAATTTTGGACTCGGTGCTTATTACAAATGAGTGTTTAGACCATTGACCGCAGGAGGGAAAGTCAGGTATCCTGTGCAAATTTGATATGTAGAAGGCTTATGACCGTGTAAATTAGGATTTCCTTTTATACCTGCTTGGGAGGTGTGGCTTGATGTTCGGTGGATCTTCTGGATGCTCCATTGTATCTCCACCGCTTAGTTCTTGGTTCTAGTGGACGGTACTCCTGCTGGTTTTTTTAATAGCACTCAAGGTTTGCGGTAAAGAGACCCTTTATCTCTCCTTTTGTTTGTCATAGTTATGGAGGCGCTTAATCGGATAGTGAAGGCCTCTATTAATGGAAGATTCCTTTCTGGTTTCCATGTGGGTAATGGTACTAGCTCTGTTATCATCTCACACATTTTATTTGGAAATGATACGTTACTCTTTTGTGAAGCGGACAACGGTTAGATCCAATCTCTACGAGCATTGCTACTACGTTTTGAAGCAGTGTCGGGTTTCAAAGTGAATCTTGGCAAGTACGAGATGGTTCCGGTGGGCGCGGTCCCGAATATCCTTGGTTTAGCAAGCCTATTAGAATGCAAGGCGTCCTCTCCGTTAATGAAATATTTGAGCCTTCCGTTAGGAGTAACTTTCAAGGCTAGAGCTATATGGGATGGGATAGTGGAGAAGATAGAGAAGAGGTTGGCTAGTTGGAAACGGATGTATCTCTCAAAAGGGGGCTGCCTTGCCCTTATCAAGAGCACTCTCACTAACCTACCCACTTATTTCTTATCTTTGTTTCCTATGCCTGTTGGGGTGGCAAACAGGATTGAGAAACTGTTTCGGGCATTTTTATGGAGGGTATGGGGGAGGAGAAGAAATTTCATTTGGTTAGATGAAAGACAGTATGTGTTCCAGTTATATATGAGGGACTGAGAGTGTAACTTGAGAATTTTTAATAAAACTTTATTAGGGAAATGACTTTGGAGATATCGCTCGGAAGGGGGGGGGGCTTTGTGGAAGGAACTTATCGATGCTAGACATGGATTTGCTTTTTTTTGGGGAGGGGGGGGGGTTTGGTGCTCTAACGAAGTGAGAGGGGGGTTTGGGGTGGGTGTATGGAAGTTTTTTATGAGGGGGTGGACATGTTTTGAACAACATATTCACTTTGTAGCTGGTGAGGGCAATTGAATCAGTTTTTGGTGGGACGTGTGGTGTGGAAAGCATGCATTGGAGAGGGCTTTTCCGGCTCTATATCGTATCGCAAATAATAGGGAGGCGTCAGTGGCGGATATGTGGCTAATATCCCATGGTTCTCATTAGTAGAATATTCTTTTTAATAGGGATTTCCATGATTGGGAATAACCTATTGTTTCTGACTTTTTCAGTTTACTTTATTCCATGGGGTCTCCTATGGCATAGTGTGATAGGTTGAAGTGGACGTCCAACAATCATAAGAAATGTACAATTAAGGCGTACTATAAAATTTTGACATTGCAAGACTACATCCCATTCTTTTGGAAGAATATTTGGAGGCCTCGTGTGCCCTCTAAAGTAGCATTTTTTGTATGGAGTGCCGTTGTTGGGAAGATCTTGACCACAGATAATTTGAGGAAGAAGGGTTGCGTAGTGATGAATTGGGGATATTTGTATAAAAACAATAGAGAATTTGTGGATCACATTTTAACACATTGTGAGGTAATAAGAGTGTTGTGGAATTAGATCTTTCAAAGGGTTGATATTGCTTGGGTCATGTCTTCGAGGGTAGTGGATTTGTATGGTTGTTGGAGGAAGTTGCAAGGCTGTCCCCAAGTGGCAGTAGTATGGAAAATAATCCCTTTATGTCTTATGTGGTGCATTTGGTCGGAAAGGAATGCTCATTGTGTTGAAGATGAGGAATGCACAATGATGGAGCTCAAGAATTTTTTTCTTCACACCTTATTGCTTTGGTTCTCAGCTATTGTATTAAATGGGGACAATGTTCTTGATTTTCTGTGTTTAACTTATTGCTCTTAGAATGTATTTAAGTGTTCTTTTGTATACTCTCTGTGTATACCGGCTATGCCTAGTCATTCACATCAATAATATTTATCTCTTATTGATTAAAAAAAAAACATTTGTATATGCTCACTGGATCATGAGGATCAACAGTCCAGTATTTTTTTTATAAAACTACTAAAAAAGCCTTGTTATTAAGGCTAGGTTTGTTTTTTCAATTCATCTAAACTCATCTCATCTAATCATTATAACTTTTTCAAATTTCTACACAAAACATAATAAACAATTCAACCTTTTCAAATCTCAAAATAAAAATTATATTAAAAAAAATATTTTCTAATAATATTTTATTAAACTTTCAACTTTTATCTCAACTCAACTCAACTCAACTCAAAAAAACCAAGCCTAAGAAATATATCATAAAAGATTGTAACTTGGGTATGTATATCCATATATTTCAGTACACTCATTACTCGGTTTCATAGCAGCTGGAGATCTTTTGTGCTTCAACGATTTCAATCCAAAGAGTAGCTCATTGAAATATTGTTGGCATGTTGTAATTCGACTGTATTTACACTTTGCGGCTACTGTTTTATTCCTTGCTGCTTCTAGAGCAAAGATTGTTTTCTCCCTTGATAATGGGTTTCATGAGTAGATTGTTCTTGTCGTACTGGATATTTGTGGGTATGCAAAGTTCTGATCTGGTTTTGTACTTAAATTTTTCGTCCTAAATTTTTTTACTAGAAGGATTTATTTGTTAGTTTTATGCACTTTTGCATTTTATGTTACTCTAGGGAGGAAGTATTTGGACCTGTGGCACCCCTATTACGGTTCAAAACTGAGGAGGAAGCTATCCGCATTGCCAATGACACCAATGCAGGTTCTTTTCCGGACGTGATATATGTTTTAATACTTAAAACTCAGAACACAAGAAAAACCTCCCCCCTCCTTCCCTTGTTCATTAGAAAACCATTTTCACTTCATGCTTGGTAAAGTTAGTCCATATTGACTCAAAACCTTCTAATTTCCTCGCCCAATTTCTTGGTTGGCTGTGTTTCTGCATTTCTGTAGGTTTAGCTGCTTACATATTCACAAACAACATGCAACGCTCATGGCGTGTGTCTGAAGCTCTTGAATATGGACTTGTTGGGATCAATGAAGGCATAATTTCAACAGAGGTTGATCTCATCTCGTACTTACCAACAGATCAAGATATATTGTAGATAGATTGTCACCAGTATGTTTCAATGCTTCAATGCAGGTTGCTCCATTTGGAGGTGTTAAGCAGTCTGGTCTTGGACGGGAAGGTTCCAAATATGGGATGGACGAATATCTGGAAGTAAGCTCACTTCAAATGGGGCCTTTTAATGCAACTTTTCTTTTTCTTTTTTTATTTTTTGTTTTTTGTTTTTTTTAAAGTGGGGTTGGGGGGGGACCTCTTTGCATGTTGTGTTTTCCTGTGTGTCCGCTTTTCCCCAATGCCCATTAATTCTCAATAATTTGCTACTTATCAAATAATTATCTAACTCATGATGGTAACTGTTTTTTCCCCCTTTTTATAGAAGAAAACATATACATATATTTATGTGCATATTATTTTTAAAAGATTGCAAGTGGCTGCTTTTGATATACACATTGAGGGAGAACTTCCAATCTTAAGGGATTTACAAGTTGCTTCTTTGGACCAGCTTTAGATGCTTGTCAATTCAACGACATTATTTCCCTGGAGTAGAATACAAGACAGAAATCCAATCATCCTCTGTGGACTCCTTCATTGAGAACTGTATCCATACATGCTATAATCTGTGTGCAAATATCGATGGCTGTGCCACATGCATTGTTGCTCAATCTGTCTCTGTCACAGTTGTCGTTAACCATTCCCTATCTGGCTCCTTTAATCTGGTACTAAACATAGTGACCTGCTTGACAGTCAACAGTTGGGCTTGGAAGCAGCCATCCCTTTAAAAACGATTCCAATTGTAAACCACCAAGATTACCCTATCTTTAACCTCTCTGTTATTCTAGTGTATCCAGCTTCATTCGCTCTTGCTGCATAAAGCATTTCTTCAAACTCAATAGCTGGAATTCAAGGCATTTAACAATAATCTAAGACTGCCTATAACATATAAATCTCTCCTTTGATGAATTGCCAGAAAAGCTTCATTTATTTCAGGAAGCATGCATTCATTTAGTTCAGGAAGCATTTATTTCTTACATTATAATTAGGGCAATTATGATTTACCATTCTATCACCCTTATAAAGAGTTCCAACCAGATATGACCATTGCTGTTGAAATCAGGGGTTAAATATAATACAAGAAAAATGACTGAATTACATTTTAACACAAGTGATGATATGACCTTTTTTTCTTCCTCTTTCTGTCAATGTTGCCAATTACCAGATACTAATAATGTACCCTCATGAGTTGCCCAACTACTTTATTCGTCCGACTTCTTTAGCCACTTCCGCATCTGTCATATTCAGGAGAGCTTGCTTCGTGGCGGAGCATTTAGCAATGCCAGCAGCCTGGTGAGGGCTGGCTGTCTGAGGACAGGTTAAGGCAGGGCCTGCTTGTCATGGCGAAATGCAATTTGCACTTATAATTTGTTGTTATCAAGGCATCTTATTGTATTATCTAAGTCTAGGACATTGGAAACAACACTAAATGGAGCAGTAGGAAGTTATTTTCCCTTAGCTTCTTTTTTTATCCCTGCTCGAGTAGTAGTCCTGAAATGATATGTCAGCTGAAAAGTTTAGTGCTTCCTATAAATGCCATCATGCTAATATGCTTATACATGTGTGCTATCTTTTTGAGCCCTCTTTTCATGCGATTATTGCAGTTGAAATATGTGTGCTTGGGGAATATGAACAGTAATTAATGTGGAAGGTCTGCACTTGGAATGTTGCCTAGCTTACAGCACAATGTCGGAGCTCCATTACCTCTTTCTATCGACCTGAAATGACAAAATGTCTTGTTGCATTTGAAATATGGGTTGATGGTGACACTGTTGCTCTGAATGTATCGAAGAAATGAGAGTTGGATCTTGAACTTTTGGTATGCTGTAAGATGAGTAACATGTAAATCTTTACACCTTGTATCCAGTGAATTTTACCTTTAACAAACCGGTTTTGGTGCTGCAAAGCTGAGTTTTGGCAAAATAGAAGCGGGTCTTGTTTGTTTGTGTGAATCTGCTTGTTTAGTAGGTAATAAATGTAATAAGTGCATCTTGTAATTGTTTGCACTTGTTAGGCCATCGCATTACACTATTTGTCAATTGCCGTTGTGATTACAGGATCAAAGATGCAGCAGGGCAGTTATTTTACTAAGCACATTCATTAGGAGCCAGTGAAATCATCAGTTGTGTTTATCTGAATCCCACCAAAGCTGAGTGTTCCATGTGAGATTTTGAGTTCCATGTCTGAAGGTTCCTAAAACTAATCAGAGCATTGCTGTTCTTGAAGTATTCATTCCGGTTGTTTACTGATGACAAGTATTTTTGTTTGTTTTGTATCATTGATTACTGATTTAATAATGCTTTTATTTTTCAGCGTATCCTGTACTCTGGCACGGTCACTTTTTGAGTAGAGAATTACCAAGTTCAAGAAGAAATCTCACAAAAGAAAACTAACAATCTGATGACTTCATGTAGTATATCATATTATGAAATTCTTTTTACCATAAAAGTAAATTTAACATATCACAATAAGTTTCATAAATTTACGAATTTTATTTTTGTAAATCTCTTTATGAACCAAACACTCGTGCAACACTATTGAAGTGACAAATATATATTTGCCATTGAATAAGTTTGAAACTCAAAATTCGAACCGTAACTCTTGAAAAATGAAAAGAAATCCAGCCAAACCATTGGAATAAGGGATGAAACTGAAATATTAGGGCAAGTGGTGGTGAATATGATGGTTTGGAGCCTCTTAATTCACTACTACTTTCCAAGTTGTGGTACTCAATGTTCTAACCATACAGACGGTATCAACATCAATAGTATTGAAACAAATGGAAAAAGGAAAAATAGAATGGTACTTTTCTCGAAGAAATTTTTGGCCCTTTGGCTTAAAAAAGAAGAGAAAAATTGGTGTTGTTTGCCTAAATTAAGGGTTCCATCTTCTTCCCGGAAAAAAAACAAGTTGCAGTTGAACAATCAATAAATTAGGATTCATTAACCCGGAAGTACAAACTACCAATAATGTGGAATTGTTATTTATTTTTTGCATTTTGAATTGGATGGTATGCTCCAGAGGTGGTGTGTAAATTAAAAAAGAAACAATTTAAATTAAAAAAGAAGGATGTTTAGAGATAAGAGTTACATATTTGCCTGAGTTCCGTCCTGCCTCAGTATGTGCATTCCAATCTAGCTAAAAGCTGGTCTAATATGATCAGAAAGGAATTTCATATATTCTCAGGCCACTACAATAAAACTTTGAGGATCCCCAGCCATCACACATGATATCCATCTATCATTGTCATCATCATCATCATCATCATCCTCCTCATGATCTCACATCCTTATGTATTCTCTGACTCTATCATCTTATGATCATGCATGATTCAATTTTGAATGCAACAACACGAGTTGCTGCAACAAACACAATGGATGGTGCACCCCCCTATCACATCTCTGTAGAGGAAGTATATGGAAAAAGATAGAAACTTTGCAAAGTAATTCAAATTGGACATAAAAATGGGTCCCGCAAACTCAACTTAAAGGAATATATTCATCTTAAAGAATAATTCCCCCAGAGAACATAAAGATGCTTGAAATTCAAGCAAACATGCCCTTAATACCAAGCTAGCCAACCCACTTTTCCACTTGGCTTCTAGCTTTGACACTTAATCAACTACAAGTTTAACTCTAACTTTGCTTGAATATATTATAGACGGAGGCTAGCTGGGAAGCCAATGCGACCGTAGTAGTAGTAGTCTAAAGAGGAATCTCCAAATCTAAATTAATTCTTTTTTTTTTTGTGCCTTTTTCTTTTCTCTTTGCTTTTCTCTCCTCATAATATTTGGAAAGAGAGGCGCTAATAAATCATTTTCATATTCTAAGCAAAGTGGCGGTGGGAGAAGGAATTTCTGGAGTCAAAATTATTATATTTTCAAACTAGCTTGGTTTGTCGACCTGGCAAGCAAGCATTTGCTTGTTTTGTGGACTGTTTTTGTGGGTCCCAGTTAAACTTTTCTCTCCTAGATGGCACAGATCAGTCATGCATACTCATATTTTGATTATTGAGGGCTTGAAATTTTGATTATTATTGATACTAGCTAGTATATATAGTTATACGATCAAGTATAACTCATGGATTTCTAGATTTTTGGGAGAGGAATCTTCCTTTAATTGTTAAAGAAGAAAGCATCTATTCCCATTTGGATTTGGATGAATAGCATGCATTATATGATCTCCTCTTGGATTTGACATCTTTCATCCTTTCATACATATGCATGGGCCGGGGTTTCCATGAGAGAGAGAAATCTAGAGAGAGAGAGAGAGAGATCAGGGAGATGGGCCTGGGGTATTATATCCATGCATCATGCATCAGTAGTAGTAGTTGTAGTACTCATACATGACATATATTTTAATTACTTTTTTTTTTGAGTACTACTGTTTGGGTGGGGCAGCTTGTGCCAATTTATTGTGTTTGACCCAATTTTCAATTTCGAAGTTTTGTTTGTTATGGTTTGGAAGGGAGTAGGAATGTATGCATGGAAGGACAAGCTTCAATTCCACAAAAGAGATAAGGCATTGAGCCCCAACAAGCTTTAGAAGTAGAAGGTCCCCCCACTCCTGCCATTAAAAGCTACCTTCACATACCAAATCTTTTTTGCTATCATCTTCTATTTCTAAAGTTTTACGAACCACAGACCCTAAAGTAATTACTTCCATATCTTTTTGTTTTCCAGTGCTACCTACCTTTTCCTCATCCACACACACACATACACACACACACACACCCACATATATATAAATGATGAATTGCATGAGTTTATAAGAGAGTAGCTGGGTCTTTGATTTAATTACTTTCATTATTATTGTAGCTTAATTAATATATATTATAATAGGGATCATATATATATGTTGTAAGATTTGGAGAAGTTACTAATTATATATATATATATATATATATATATATATATATTATTTTACTACGTGGTCATGCATGACTTTGTAATTCTTCTCGGAGGAAAATGGTTAACATGAAGACCTAATGGCGCTGTACCTTGTAACTTTCTGCAACATACAGTCTTTGCTAGTACTACTACTGCTGCTATATATATATATATATATATATATATATTATTAATGTTAATGCTGATGTGATATTAATGCCGGACTGTTAATAATTTGTTTCAGCTTTCTTTATGCCTCGTAATAATTGTCTCTTGTATAATCTGGGATCCATAGTTCATATTTGTTATAAAGAGTTTTATTAACTCATTATTTAAATGATTTCAATTTATTATTTTAAATTAATTAACTAATTTTAGTTATTATATATATGTATATATCCAAACATCACATATATATTTAATAAACAAAAAGATTATATATAATATATGATGTAGAAATAATTAATGAATAAACTTTTCCATTTGTAAAAAGATTATATATATAATATATGATGTAAAGCATTTATAAGTAAGGGTGTACAGCCCATGAAATAATAGTACTACTATAATTTCCGCAATTACGAAAAAATAGTAATTTATAATATATATATAACTAATTTCGAAGTAGGAGCTCATTGATTTTCTGTTGATTGTCCCTTAATCAGCCATGTCTCCTACCACGACATGGCCGCTCGATCTGATACGTGTCAAAGTTACATTTAGTGTAATTTAAATGAGCATAAGGCCGCAAATGATAAATTCTATTTTAGGAAGCTAAAATTAAAGCAGTGGCTAGCTTGATTTTATACTGATGATCTAGTGGTCCAGATTGGGAAATTAATATAGAGACTTAGAATATATGAAAAAGCTAATAATTAATTAATATCACGAGATAAATTAATGATATATGAGAAAATCAAGGCCAGGTAGTTTGAGAAGTTTGCTACCTTTTAATAAAACGAAATCATGTCATGATCATCCGAAGCTCATGAAGAGTAACCCATGCAGCTTAGACTGCTAATTATCAAAAGTACATCTTGTCTAAAAAATGCCATCACTTAATGGATAAAAGACAATTAAGCATTCATTTTTCTCCAAGATCTAAGCAATTACTAAATTTGATCTGATTTTAAAAGGTTGAAAACTGATATATATATGCACACACCTGAAAGTAACCTACCATGCAGCTAATTTTGTACAAAAACGTGAGTAAAACCATATATATATATATATATATATATATATTAGAATCCCCCCTCAAGAAAGAAAAATCTAAAAAAAAAAAAAATCTTAAGAAGAAGAAAAAGAACTATATATATATATATTTATAGATGATAAAGAATCTTCATGTCCCAAAACCTAAGTTTTCTTTTGTAGCATCATGAAAACCTTTTTATTGGTAATGACATAAAGCACGTCTTTGCGTTATAGCGCCATCATGATAAGTTGATAACTGATAGATTTGTGGGTTCATAATAATCAAGTTAAAAAGGGTTCGTAGTACGAAAAACAGAGGGATCGAAAATGATCTCATGAGTAGTACTCATCATAGCCTAATGAAAATTTAGGTTTAATTTAAATGCATGCATGGCGCCATGCAAAAGATGAAGCATATATAGTTCCACAAAAAGATCAAAGGCTAATTAAAGTAGTAGCAGTGCTACATATATATTGCCCATCATCATGATTGCATGCGGGGCCTCACTAGTATTACTACTCCCCCTATATATATTTCGTGCCAAAAAAGCTCACATGCATATATTATATATATATATATATATATATATATAGCTCCATGCATGATACAGCTAGGAATACAATTTAAAAGATTTACATGACATTTGACAGCCTCTTTGCCGATGATCATCGTATATCTCAAAAGACCTACCGTCCATCTCTACTCTGATCAGAATACAATATTACAAAATCAAATAAGACCCTAGAAATAAATACAAAAGATTCCCTCTCATCTGATCCAATGTAACCAGTGGTGGGACACTGACTATTTCTTTCTTTTGAACAGTGATATTTTCTCTCAATCCAACCCCCACACAAGAAAAACCTTTCACAAGATGCTTCTCGGAATGAAAATAACTACTATTTGTAGTCAGAATAAACTTAATTTAAAAAAAAAATAGTCATTTTATAGAAAATAACCGACAATAAACAATCAATTTTCTTATACTGTATGCTGTTTTCTTTTAAGTTTTTTCTTAGTTTTTTTCCCGTACTTTAATTAATATGATCCATGGCTAGCTGATAATTGATCTATCATATCAGCCTCATGAGCCTTTAGAAAGTATCACGCATTTCAAAATTTGCAAATGCCATCCAATCATTTTAAAAAATAAGTAAATATATAATTCAAAAAAATAAAACTAACTTTTTAATAATAAATTTTACTATTAAAAAAATCCCAAAATAATTACATTTTTGTAATCCTAATATATAATATATGTAATTGGCACGAGCAGTATGTCTTCCACATGAAACAAATACACACACACACATATATATATATATATATCTATGTATATATTCCCTTTCTAAATACTAGCTAGCTAGACAGTATATATAACATGAGTACCTAGTAGTCATGATATATGAGGATAGAGTGAGAAAGAATCTTTCCGCAAAGGAGGCTCCGGATTATATTAGAAATATATAAGATCGAATTAAGCACTTTAATTAGTTTTTTCTCTAGTTAATAATATTCTTTTACGAAGGTTAGCTGCTTGTCCCTCACTACGCTTTCTATTAGAGAAGCCAAAGCCATCCGCCATCTTCTTCAAAAGCGCACCCTATTCTTCTCTATTTGCATCGCATTTGTTCTTGAATCTCTTTAGTATTCCCAGAAGCCCTCAGAGAGAGAGAGAGAGAGAGAGAGAGAGAGAGAGAGAGAGAGAGAGAGAGAGAGAGAGAGAGAGAATCATGTTCCAGCACAAGAAGCCCTCAACTATGAATTCCCATGACAGACCCATGTGTGTTCAAGGCGACTCTGGTCTTGTCCTCACCACAGACCCTAAGCCCCGCCTCCGATGGACTGTCGAGCTCCATGAACGATTCGTCGATGCCGTTACTCAGCTTGGAGGGCCAGACAGTATTTCTCTTTCCCATGACTGGCTTTTCCTTTTTATATACTATACGGCCGTACTTTAATTTCCTCCTATTATGTCTTCAAGCTTTGTTCATCATTTTACAAGTTCTATTGTTTTGTTTTTCATCTTCTGATCTTTTTAAATTTGCAGAGGCAACACCCAAAACCATCATGAGAGTTATGGGTGTGAAAGGTCTGACCCTTTACCACCTCAAGAGCCACCTTCAGGTCTGAATACAACAATATCTCATTCTTCTCTTACTTTCTAGCAACAACTTTTGCTGTGCTCCTGATATTGGCTTGGTTCGATGACAATTTCTTTTCCTTTTCTGTTTTTTTTTTCATTTTTTTCTGAACTTGATCAGAAATTCAGGCTTGGGAAGCAACCCCATAAGGAATTCAATGATCACTCGATTAAGGATGGTATGAGATCAGTTGATTCTTCTTTGTAGCTAGGGTTCTTTTAAATATTTAGCTCTAGAATATTATTACGTATATTAATTCTTTGGTATTTCTATACCACATGATACCTAACCTTGTCGTTTGTTTTCCATGGCAGCTTCATCTTTAGAACTTCAACGAAATACAGCATCTTCATCCAACATAATGGCCCGCAGTATGAACGAGTACGCATGCATCAATTTATTTTATTTTGGCTACATGAACATAAACGATCGAATTTATCGAAAATAGGTCTTTTGTTTTGTTTATTTTTTCTTATCAGTTTAATGATAAATGTATCGCCTAAGTTTGTGATCATGTTTGATGCAATTAGGATGCAAATGGAGGTGCAAAGAAGACTGCATGAACAATTAGAGGTAAACAACAATTTTCCGAACAGCTTAGTTATCTTATGATCATCTATTCTTGACTTTCACTTCATATAAATGTTTCTCCAAGTCTAGCTTCCATAACCACATCTTATTATAATATGATTAAATATGACTGCAGGTGCAAAGACATCTTCAGCTGAGGATTGAGGCCCAAGGAAAATATATGCAAAGTATATTGGAAAAGGCTTGTCAAACCCTTGCTGGTGAAAGCATGGCATCTGGAAGTTACAAGGCTAATATTGGAAGTCAAGGCCTTCCTGCAGACATGGGAGTAATGAAAGACTTTGGTTCTCCTCTCAACTTTCCATCTTTTCAAGACCTAAATATATTTGGAAGTGACCAACTTGACCTTCAGCATAACATGGATCAAAGACCACAACTTGATCATGGATTCATGCAAAACAACGATAATATTTGTCTTGGAAAGAAAAGGTCTAGCCCTTATAGTGGTAGTGGAAAGAGCCCCTTAATCTGGTCCGACGATCTCCGGCTGCAAGACTTGGGAACAGCTCCATCTTGTCTTGGGCCTCAAGATCATCATCATGACCCTTTCAAAAGTGCCGACCAAATTCAGATTTCACGGTCATCTATGGATAGATCAGGCGCGGAAATGGATTCCATATCAGATATTTATGAAACAAAGCCTGCACTCCAGGGTGGTGGTGATAATTCTATGGGTGAAAAGAAATTCGAACCATCTGTAAAGCTTGAAAAGCCATCTCCACGAAGAGCACCACATCCTACGGACAGGATGAACCCTATGATCAATGCCGGTGCCATGCCTCAAGGAAGAAATTCACCATTTGGGTGATTGTAAATCGTTAATTATAATTAGATGTAATTGACTTTTAAGCTATGAGATCTAGGGTTTTGGTGCTTGAAGAATAGCAGTTGAATTAGGGTTTCAACTAAAGAAACTATGGTATAATGCCTTGCATGGCAGATCTTATATATTTAAGACGTTATTGTTATCCTGACTGGTAATTAAATTGGTGTTTTATTGTGAATCCTGAGGTAAGTTCTTGATCATGCTTCTTTCTCGATTGCTCTAATTAAATAAATACTTCATATATATAGTTCATATATTGAACTAGTTATACACATTCGTTGATGCTAGCAGAAGTAGTTTTTTTTTTTTTTTTTGTAATTCCTTTTATTTTGTTAATTACAATGGCATTGGTTATTTTTTCTTCTTCAGCTGGCAAACTTTCAGGTTGACGGCCGGCATGGACATTCCATGTCTGAGTTATTAAGCATAAAAGACGACTTCTTCCAAATTTCTCGTGGAAATAGATATTACAAGTACCCTTTAAAAAACAGTCAGAACTGCGCGCATTAAAGTTTGGTGCATGTTTGTCATGATATATATGATTATTGGGGCTTCAGCTTTTCCTTTGTGTTTGCATATATGAAGATCGAGGACCAAAAATCAAAGAAAAAGGAAACTATATTATGCAATGTATAGTTTACTCCTTAGTTCTTATTATATATAAGTTATATGTTGTGTTTATTTTTTTTCCTTGTTTCTTAATTATTAATACCTTGTCTGTAGCTTGTTTGCTCAAATAGCCTCTTTTGTTTTTTGGTTAATCATATCTTACGAATGCAGTAACCTTTTTCTAACTGTTTGCTTTTAAGTTAGTTGCTCTATGGTAGTTACTCCTATGATTGCAGACAAAACTACTGGGAAATATATATAAAATATCAAACCATGCATGACACCCCCACCCATTAAAGGCAAATATAGGGTTTTGGGGAACACATACAATAGCAACGTAAAAATTAAAAAAAAAAACGGTTTATACAATCATATGCTATATATTTAGTAAAGAAAAAAATTGAAAGAAGGCTAGCTACTTTCCTTGAGTGCAAAACATTCTCCTACAAGAAAACCCGACAAAGAGGATCTATCTTTCGTGCTCTTTTATCTACTTTGGTACTCCATATTCTTCAGCTATAAAACAAAGAGGCTGTCATCTTTACGTTTGCTTACGAAGTCCCTTGATCATGATGAAATCTGATCTACAGGTTTTACTTAGTTATAATCTGTTTAATTTAAACATTAGTACGGTGTAAAAAAAAAAAAAAAAAGAAACCTTGCAAGGCATACACATGATCAGTAGTTTAATTTTAGTGGTTTTTTCCGATACATAATTGGAAGCTACCTGATCGCCTCGCATTTCCTAGTCTCCGACACAATCGATGCTTTCCGTAGTAATTTGCAAAAAAGTGTTATGTTTTGGATAAAATTAGTAGATCTAGCCATAATATTTCATGCATAAATAAAGTTCATTGCCACCCATCCATCAGTTGGCAGCTTCCTGGACTTTCAAATGGTGAGCCAATTAGCTTTTCTTTTTATTTTGTTACAATTAGAACTCTCTCTCTCTCTCTCTCTCTCTCTCTCTCTCTCTCTCTCTCTCTCCGATCTAAAATTGGGTCCATGCAGAGCTACTCTTTGTTGAGGGGGAAAAGCTGGGGGGTTCCACTTGCTTTATTGGTTGCAGAGAAAATGTAGCCACTGCAAGTTGGCAAGAAAGCACCCTCACTCCAAAAACACTCAGAGAGAGAGAGAGAGAGGGGAAAAGCTAATAAAGCCTAAAGAGAATGAAGAATGCAACGCACTCCCATGCGTGCACATATCGAGGAAGCTTCTACCTTTATGTGCACAAAGCAAAAGAGTACTACTCTGCATTAAAAGCTGATGGTGTGCATGGTTTTGGTTTCCTTATATTACGATTTATAACATGCAGTATTTGATCAGTTGTTGTTTACTCGGAAAAATCAGATGAGATGATAGTGCTATATATGAGTATCATGCCAATATAAGCCAAATGATTTACTAGTAGTGCACATTCTTCCATGCAAACGCGCGTACATCATTTTCAGCTCCAGTCAAGCACTTTGGATTCTGCAGTCTCCTCACTCATTCGACAACTTTGGGTCTAGTAAACTTATAGCTATTTCCCCATATCTAGCTAACAATACACATGAGTACAGAAGCTTCTTTAATATGCTGCCCTAGCCCATCTCTCTCTCTCTCTCTGTTTCCCAGCTAAAAGTTTAGTCAAATTACTAAAGAAAAAGGCAAGCATCTACGTCGTCAATCTTTGATATCTTTTGCGTCCACATATTTTCCATAGGCTATATAGTTGAGATCTCTCGCAATTATTTAAATTAAAAGGCATGATAAAGGGTTTAAATTACATAGAGTTCCATGTTAGCAACAGAGAAAAAGAACAAAGATATATAGAGAAATAATTTTAAAAGTATATATATATATGGAGATTCAGCCATGATTAAACTGGTTATGACACTCGTTAGTGTAAAATATATAGTATGTTTGCAAACCCATTGTCAAATTAAAACTTGCATGCACAGATAATTAAGTTGTAATAAAGTTAATTACGTGAGTAAATTTGGGTTAGTTAAGTGTAGACGTTGAAATTGGCTAGAAAACTTGAAAAAAAATAGAAGAAAGTTTGCTAGATAGTACTGATCGTTTGATGTAATTGGCTAACTACGGTATTAGTTCACTATATACACGCGATATATATATATATATATATATATGATATGTTGAATGCAAATTTTCGAAAAATTGGATAGACACGCAAAAGACAGTAGGTCGAGTGAAATTTGCAATTTTTGATTTGTGAGACATTGGCTCAAGTAGTACTGCGCGCTGACACGTGGAACTAACCAATTAATTCAAAAGGTACGGGCTATACGTATATTAATGGGTCGAGCTGTGAACATGAAAACTTCCAATATTTTTAATAGGATCGATCCTAAGGTTCCGTTTGATTGGTAGATTAAATTAAAATTAACTCAATTTAATTTAATTTTAAGTTCAATTTAATATTCAAATACATTTAATGATAAAGTCATTTAGGCTATTGCATAAGCCCCTTGCCACCTTATGCAATGCCCCCAAAAATAAAATTTATTAGATGTTTTTATTTTTTATTTTTTTTAAAACATTAAAAACTATCTCATTAAATAAAATTTAATAGTTTTTATATTTTTTAATGTGTGCAAGACCCCATAATATTAAATCTAATATTTAATACAATGAATTATTTATATTTTTACATTTTTTTTAAGATCATGCTAAATTGAGACATAAAATTTGCATTAAGACCTCATTTTATATAAATTATTGTATTCAACATAAATTTAAAAACAATTTATTTAAATATTTAAATAAAATCTCATTTTATTTTCATATAATACTTTATATTTTATTATATTATATATAATTTTGAATGATTTACTTAAATTTCACCTTAGACCTTAATATATATTGAGCCGACTCTATAAATACAAAACTCTCAAATTACTAAACTTATTCTAACTTAAAACTTCTTTACACATAGAATCCACATTATTTTTCAATTCAACACATTTTTACATGCAGGACCAACAAAGTTTTTCAAATTTCTATAAATACTAGGTGGAAATAAAGTACAAAGCACGTTTACTTAATTTTTTTTAAGAATACAATAACATAAATATAATAACATAAAATAACACAGTCACATAAATAAATATCTCTTATAATTTTATGATATTTGTTTAAGATAATTATGATTGTAGAGTGATTATAAAATGACGATCCAGCATTTCTATCATCTTAATTTTCTCAATAGTGAGAATATTAAAATGCTTATATTTTTTCTCCTTTAGTTGATCAGAATCTATATAAACTTGAATCTTCCATATTTTTATTAATAATTTTTTCACAATACTTTTAATATATGGTCGATGTTCCTACAAATAAATTATTAATATGTTTACATACAGTGTAATTAGATGTGAATTTTTTTGTTAACTTTGTTTCTTTTATATTGATTAATGTAAACAATATTTTCTTAACTATTTAACTTGTTTGTTAATAAATTATATTATACAAGACTATATTAATTAACATATTAAGTGATTTAATAAATCGTAGACATATCTAAATTGTGAATAAAATATATTTTCTTATTTTATGGTAATTATATTATATATTAATAAAACAATTTCTTTTTTTAGTACATGTAATGTTATTAATAACAAAATTAACATTGTTATTACTCCTATAAAAAAAACCATTGTTATTATTATCAAATTTATGAGTAATACAAATTAATATTTATTAATTAATCTGAGATGTTATAATAATTTTCAGCCACGTATACTTTTTAAATAAGTGGTAGTGTGGTCTAACTGCAGCCGATCAGAGACCAAGACCCGTACGCTCCTTCATCTTCCATTCCTCCCTCAATTCTCTGCACCGCACCAAAAAAAAAAAAGAAAAAAGAAAAAAAGACCATTTTCATCTGAATTGCAAGGAATTATCACCCATTTCCTTGCAGGTTCATCCATTTTCCATAGCTAAAATGATTTTAGCATATATGCAAACCATGCCCTTTTTTTTTTTGCAGGTTTCTCGTACAAACCCATCGTTTTCTCATTCTCCTTAAAAGCAACCCTCTTCCCCAATCTCACTCTCTCCATCTCTAAACCTGCCGCCTAAAAAAAATTGTTTCAAACCCATAAAGTATAAGTTGAACATTTAAGCCGTAGCACTCTCTTCTTCAAGTTTTGCAGATTTTTGCAGATTTATTTTTCATCTTTAGCAGCGAAGAAGATGAACAACCAGTGGTTTTTGGCTCTATGGTTTTTGGTTTATTTTTTTCTTTCTCAGATGGCGAACCATTGAAGATTTGGAGAGCATTGAGGAAGATGAAAACAGGCTCTATCTGTTGATTGCGTGTAATAAATTCTTTTTTTTTAGTGTACTTTTTCTAACGTGGCAAGGATTGAAAGGAGGGCTGTTATTGGGAGTTTACCAGCCCCAATGGCGTAAAGAGTCTGTAGTTGAGTTACATGGCGTTAGAAAGAAAATTTGACTTGGGATTGAAAAATTAACGGTTGGTGTTAAACCAACACGTTTCTGTTAGATAGAAAAATTTGACTTGGGATTGAAAAATTAACGGTTGGTGTTAAGATCCAAATACATTTAAATCCATCTTGGTAAACTCCACAAAGCTCATTACACCATCTCAATTGTTTACTATTCATAAAAAAATTCAACTTAAACCAACATCCATATGCAACTTATTTGACATCATTTTTGAAGAAGATCATGTGAATTAAGACAATAGAACAAAAGCAACAAGAGGCCACTTTTTCAGAGACATGCGAAGCCGCTAAAATCTTTTCTTATAAACATGTACTCTGTTTACAAAAGATACGAGATGTTATATAAATATAAAAATTCTATTCATAAGACGGTATTTATAAATTATATATTGGAGTGTAGGCCTGGCGCAACCCGTCCACTATAGCCCGAAATTCAGCTTCATCACTAGATTGATAGATTAATAATTGTGTGTTGCTTGTTTGAGATGCAAGAAATAAAAATTTGATAGTTGGTATATAGACTAAGGGCGATGAGTTTGAGATCAATTGAAGGCCATAATTTTATGTTCATTGAAGATAGCGGAGTACCCTTTGCTCGCTAATTGAACATTTGTCTTACACGGCTGATGCATGAACTAATAGGTAAAGTTCACCACATGGGTAAGGTCAGATCTCGAGCTAATTAATAGCTTAGGCTTTTGGAGCCATGTCAATAGGTTTGCAACTTTTGTTTTGTTTTTTTTTTCTCGGCAAGATATGAATATATTTCATATAGAAAAGTTTATTACAACAACATAGGGACAAAACAACTGGAAATAAAGACAGTATAAACTAGCGGAGTAATTTAGATTAAGAATTACACAATTGGAGGATCTTTTTCATTATGGAAGTCGAGCAGTCAGTCCGGTATTTGAATGAGTGGGAGTCTAATAGGTTGCAACTTACATTAGAAGCATTTTAAAGAATGTTTTGGTAGCATTTATGTTGAGAGAGAAAAAGACTGTACAAAATAGAATGACTTCCATGCCCAAATAAAAGAAGAAATATTGCCCAAGCTGGGGATGTAGCCCGAATTTGTATCGAAGTATTTATTTATTTATTTTTAATTATTTTTTGGTGGTTTTAAATAATAAACATTAAACTCGGTACACGAATTCGATACATATATCATTTCTGATCCTAATTACTATAAGTGAAGCATGGGAAGAAGTTCTAGATGGGAGAACCCAGGGGATCTTATTCCGTGTAGACAATTTATTTTGACATCTAATTGAGGAACGGACCACCCTTCCGTGTAGACAATTTATTTTGATATCTAGTTTAAAACATATTTCCATTTAGCTTTCTCTCTCATTTTCCAAAATCTAATAAAACATCTTCACTCAAATTATTTTACTACTATTTACTAAATTTTGAGATGTCCATTAAGCATCCAAGAATGCCCTAAGTGAGCCTTGAAATGGTCAATAATGTCGCCATTAGGGTTGAGTTTTGTTTCAAAATAGAATGCCCTAAACCCGAGACCTTTTCTAAACTTATAAATTTGTGCTCCTATGTACTCAATCTATAAAAGATAGCTAGAAGATGATGTGCAAAATTTATGCAACATATTGAAGGAGAGATCAGTCCTTCTCATATATATATATTGCTGACCTGCAAGAGCTTGATTGACTAATGGTAAAAATATTGCAACGGCTAACATAGTATTAATGCATATGGCAGGGTTGACTTTCCAAAATATGTTAGCATTGACTGATTTTCCTTAATGGTAGCAACAATTATGAGGATTTTTTTGACTTGATTTAACCATACCTTGCTACAATCAAGGAGGCATGAATCCATTCATTTGAAATCAATGATGATTTTATTGTATCCTTTGAGGATGATAGCATTGATGATGAGCCCATAACCTTAATAATGAGGAGAATTTTCTTGGGCAGTCATTGACCCATAAACTTATCAGAGCCCTTCAGATAATCTGGGCCTTCACTTAGATTGGATATTGTTATTTGACCAATAGGTCCATGTTTTATATAAAAGCTAGATTGATTTTATTGGGCAGGCGTGGCCCACGATATAAAGTCTTGGAAAAGCCAGATTTAAGCCGAAGAAGGATGACAAAACCACAAACTCGGAGCTTGTACCCAGAATAGTTTATATTGTGGGGAAGAAAATCCGATGTGATTATCATAATTTCGTTTTTTAAGTTAGTGTGCTCAGTTTCATGGGCAAGGGTTATTATAAATCTTCTTCAATTAAAAAAAAATCATATATAATTTGCAATGGCTCATACTCTATTACGTGGGAGGGATGGAGACGTAGTTTAATCCTAATTATGTATAGGTAAAAAATGATTTTTACGATCATAGAGTGTATAAATGCCATACAATCTCTTTAAAAAATTGAGTTAAACATAGAATCCATATAAAAAAAATTAAATTTTAATACTAAACTACACTAATTTTCAGATTAATTTTTTACTCTTAAAAGAATTGAATTATTTTTTTATTTATTATAAAAATTTTAGAGAAATTGTAATAATTAGACCTTAAAGTTGAGTATGTTTTCGAGGGAATAGCTATTCTTAATTGGAAAGAAATAATGTATTGATTTATTAATTAATTACCACTAACCAAAATGCATCCTGTTCCCTAGGCAACCAGCTTGATACAAAATCTATAGATGTATGATCTAATTTCTATGCTTTGGCAAGTGGACGTTGAAGGAGTTCTGGGAACATGATATCTTACCACTTGATGCTTCGAATTCAACAACTTTTCAACTCCCTGTTGTATTGTGGGTAGTAAATGAGTTATCCGCTTATGATATTCTCTCAAGGTAGAGTACGAAGGAAATGTTGGCATCTCCAAGCTATCATAAGAAAAAGTAATCTAAAGATTAGTATGTTATGGGATGTTTGTTGTCTCACGATCATGAATGGCAAAGAAATTGAGCCTAGGTCGCTACTCAAGGGGTTATTTGGGTGGGGAAAGACTGGTATAATCACAAAGTTTGGAGCTGTTAAATAATTAGTTTAATCTGAATTACCTTAAGTGGAGCATAATTCTTAACAATCTCATATTTTTGCTTGTCTTATAGTCCACATCATATTGTTGTAATTGCATCTCTATGTTGTTGTGCAAATTAAACACACATTGACGATGGCAAACAAATTGAAAAAACAAGCACATGACACACAATATACATGGTTAGGTAAACTCATGCTCACATCTATGGTACTTGTAAAAATCTAATTAACTAAAAAATATTAAAATCATTTAATCTCAACTCACAATATCTAAGACTTTTTGTTCTCTCATATAACATGCAAGCTGTCATTTTCTTGCTTTTGTTGATTGTAGCTTAAAGGTTTGAGCAAACCAGTGATCAGTGACCCATGCGTATGGGGCAAAGATAGTTGAAAACTCGTGTAAAGGTTGATATACTCAACAATTGTTCTCACTCAAAATATATTAACAATCATACACAATGAGTCAAATATTACATAGATGGTCAACGACACCAAAACTCTAATGTGGCAAAAATAAGTCTTTCACTTGAGCAGCGTATCAAGCGCACCTCGAGCGAATAGCCAATGAACATTGGCTTGAGTGGGGTGTTGAGTACGGCTCAAACAAACATTAAGATTTGTGTCTCGCTTGAGCCCATTGTCGCGCGAGACTCGAGCGAACTTGCGGATGGATCTTTGCTTGAGCTCATTGTCAAGCGCACCTTTAGTGAACTCGTGGATTGAGTTTTGCTCGAGTGCCAGGTTGGACGAAGTCAAGCAAACTGTCTATTTTCTACTCATAGACTATCTCTACATGCAACCCAACATATGTCACTTCGGAGACTACTTGTCACACTCCATATTTTAAAGTGATTCCTTTAATCTAAAATATATATAAGAACGTAAGAAAAAAAAAGTCCTTTAAAATCAATTCTCTTAACTTAAATAAATCCATTAGTGCCAATTGGCACTTTCTCAACTTTTTTGTTATGACCATGGCACGTGCCATCTATTTCAACTATCACAACCATCAAATAAAGGGGTGATTCCTCTGAGTTAATAAATAAAGAACCTATACTAATGTGCAAACATAAGCTAGATAAATAATCCTAAAATAGATAGATCACAACATATATTAACTCAACAAACCCTAGACCATCATAAAGTTTACTACAAACAAGAATCCAACCAGAAGAAATCTTTGTCTTTCATAGAGCTTTTCAGTGAAAATCAAGGGGTTAGTGATCTACAACAGTTTTGTTAAGTTGTATCCATGCCAATAATTTCATCTTTGAGGGATCAATCACTAGATAACATTGGGATAGTCTCCAGTTCATGTACAAATATGTTATTATAAGGGTCAGTGTCATCAATAGAGACTTCAAATCTTCTTTCTTGAGTCCTTGGAGAACAGACTTCTTCTTGGACTAAGAAAATTTATTTTATTTATCTGATGTAGTGGAGGAAGCAATAGGTTTAGCAATTTGTTTATCAGAAGTAGTGGCTTGAGTAATTGGGTATTCAGGCAAGGTTAGTTTTTTAATATTTGAGGAATCTTTGTTGCTTTTGAAATCTGGAGTGGTTTGAGAAAAATTCTTGGCAGTATTATCAATGACGTCTTGTGTGTAGGGAAATCTGTCCCACCATTTGAAGAATTGATGAAAGACCGATATATAGCCAGTCCTTTCATAACTCAATTTCAAGATCCAAAGAATTTTGTATTTCTTGCAAAAATGGATTGAGGAAGTAGGAGAATTTATGATTTTGTCAATCCATTTTGAAAGGAGTGGCAAAACACTTAATGACCTTTTGAATATTATCAAGAAAGACTTCAAGAATAGAGTCAAATTGGTGCCACCATATCAAGAACCAAAGAAGAAAATCATTCTTGAATTTCTTGTCAAAATTAAGAAATCAAGAGTGTGTCATCTCTAGGGTTTGGAATTGTATAAATTTGAACCTGGCGTCAATGTAATTAAAGTAACAGTAAACAACATCATAATGTGAGAGCTTTTTTGTAGTATACGTATAGGCTCCCCATTGTTCTTCTGACGTAACAATATCCAAGATGGAGGTACTAAGATAAATTTTTTTAGTTTTATCAATCTTATCATATATGAGTTTTTTTAATAAGAGACTGTTTGGAACAAGATATCAGAGTAATATTGAATCTTTTTTAAGGATTCTCTAAAATCTAATGAAAACCAGGAAGAAAATAACTAGAAGCAGTTTTAAAGTGACATGTATACATAGACCTATTTGGTTCAACGTAAAATAGATAATGGCCAAAAAACTTCTTGATATAATCAGTTTTCGAAGCAGGATAATATTGAGTAGAGGTAATGGACTTGGTGTAAAGATCATAGAGTGTACATAGAGTAATTGAAAATATAGCAGGTTTAATAATAGGGATGCTATTAAGAGTAGTAAATCGAATAGCAATTTCCAAGAGTATCAGGCTCATTTTCTATGAGTTTTATGTCAAGGATTGGAGGAGGAATGACAACTTTCTTCCTATTACTCTTTCTCTTGCTCATAGTTACTGCAAAAATTTATGAGTAAGAAAATCAAGAATATAATTTTGCGATATTTTAATATATTCAATATCAAACTCAAATACATGTAAAATAGCTTGCTATCGGGCAAAAATGTGTTTAGAAGCAATATTTTCAACATCTTTTTCTAAAACATATTTAACACTTTTAAAATCAGTGTGTGGTAAGAATTTTTTATTTAATATATCACCTTAAAATTTAGAGATACACAGTACTATAGATAAAATTTCTTTCTTAATGGCATTATAATTAAGTTGTGAACTATTTTAGGTTCCAAAATGGAAACGAATAATTTACTTGAATGAGTCTGGTGAAATAGTTTGTATCATAATACTATCATAACCAATGTCTGAGGCATATTTTTTAACAATTTTAAAAGAAGCAAAAGTAGGAATACCAAGACATGAAATAGGTTTAACATGTGTCTTGATCTGTTTTATAAAATCAATATGACTTTTAGTCCAAGGGCAAGGGTTGGAATGTAGTCGCTAGAAAAGTGGACGATAATGTTTCCTCATATCTTTGTAGAATTCTACAATATAGTTGAGAGATAAAAGAAATATTTGCAACTGGATTTTATCAAGAATGATATTGGAAAATTTGTTGGTAAATTCAATAGCAAGACTAATAGGTCGAATGTTGCTTTCAGAAATATCATAACCAAGAACTCTGATCTTAGTTTGGAATAATTTTATTTATTTATTTATTTATTTATCTTTGCAACAAGACCATTTTGTCTAATGATACTCACTTCTTATTTCCTTAATATTTTTTAGATTATTTTGATGATTTGGCTAGGTATCAAGATTAAGGAACATGGACATAAATAGCTGAGAATAGGGAATTGGGTGCCTAAGGGTACTATTACTATTAGAGGATTTTATTTAGTAGATTAAATTCTATCATGTTTATTTGATTTATTGAGACATTGATAATTGTTTATAATTGTCTAATTTTTGTTTCATTATCTGAGGTTATTGGGTGATTGTGGAGTTGTTGATTTATTTTATTGGATTCTTACATTGATAACCTTGTAGAGGAATATATGTAGTTTGTTGACATAGATGAATTTATGTGTATGGAGTTCTTAGAATATCTGTTTTTATTGTGAAAGATGATTTTAGATGTTTGGTAGTAACTCTTGAACACATCCGGAACCGGGACGTTACAACCCAAGAACTTAACGAAAGTTGAAAGACAAAGAGAAACTAAAGCGGTACTTTACGCATTAGAGAAACTAAAGCTTCATTTGGTTACGTATTTCAGATGAGATCTTTTATTGAAAGTTGAATAAACTTTTTTTTTTCAGATTCAAAAAAATTAAATTATTTATTATTTATGTGGAAGTTTGAAAAAATTATAATTATTATATGAAATAAGATAATTTGACTTCACGTAACCAAACTAGCCCTAAATATAGGATCTAGATTAGGCCATCATTGACCAAGTTTGTTAAAATAAAATAATCTAAAAGAGTTTTTATTTATTTGATAATCCCAACCCCGAATTCTTCACAATCCTCACGTATAGCTTGTCTACTTCAAAGTTCAAAGTTGCATTTAGTTCCCTAAGTGAACTCATGTCATTTTTTCTCCTCCCTTTCTTACTATCTTGGAAAATTATAGAACATATATATTATTTTAGGGTTTATATATGTCAAGACTGGAAGGGATATTTGTGTACTCCAATTCTCCCGACCCATGCCTGAGCACCCTACCCCATGGGTCCATAAGCCTGGTATTTAGAACCCACCAGCCTAGGGCTGTAAATGAGTGAGGATAACCCCTCAAAGGGGGAACGTTGGTAATCATTTGTAACCGCCATTTGAAATACAAACGGCTTGGAATGGATGAGAACCATCAAACTGAATATCTCCCAAGAGATAGGGGTCATCTCCTTCTGAAATTTAGAATAAAGAACTATACAAATTCAAATGAGTAATCAAAAGTGGTTATTGCCAGCTTGTCATCCTTTATAAATAACCTTTGCAAGGTAAATAATGAGGATTCCATTCTTGATTACTCTTCACTCATATTCATCACTGACTTAGGCATTGAGGTGTCCCCTAGGCACCTAGCTCTGTTTCTTTTCAATTCTTGTAGGTCAATAGTGCGATCAATTTTAGTTGTGTGAAACATGTCTTTTATAAAGCCTTCTGATACTTCTTTCAATTAATGTCTACTCCTTCACATCATCAACACTTGTACTCCAGTTAATATGTGTGTGTGTGTGTGTGTGATAATATATGTTGCCCAGATGACTAACACAAGAGGGGGGGTGAATTGAGTTGTATTTAAAAAAAATAACAATTATAAATCAAATATATAATATAAAATATAAACAAAATATGAAACAATAATAAATATAAAGAGTAAGGGTAAGAGAGAAGCAAACTCAGTATGTTAACGAGGTTCGGCCCCATTGCCTACGTCCTCGCCTCAAGCTACCTCTTGAGGATCCCCAAATCCACTATTCAATCTCCTTTAGGTGGAGATAGAAACCTATTACACCTTTGAGCAGCACCGCTCCAAAGAATCCGTGTAGAACACCCTCTACACTTCCAATCACCTTACACTTGGTGATTTAACTATTCCCCGTGTAGAACACCTTCTATACTTCCAATCACCTCACTCTTGGTGATTTAACTATTTCCCGTGTAGAACACCTTCTACACACACAAGGGTTATACACACTCTTTTACAAATACAAGAGTTGATAGTAGGTAAACTATCAAAGTACACTCCTCAATGAGTAAGATAGAAACAATAGAGCGCAACCTATATCTCTCTCAACAAGAACAAGAATTAAGGCTCAAAACTTTAGAAAAGAGAGAATGAGAGTTTTGAAAAAATGATGCAAAACTTAGCAATAGATGTGTAAGCTCTTGTTGTGAATTTTGCAATACTCAAGTGAGCTATTTATAGGCAAATGAGTTTTCAATTTCAAATTGGAAAAGATTCCCATGTCAAAAACACCATCATTTACTTTTCAAAAATTTCAAATCTAATATTTTTACTTTTTGCATGTGACAAAAGGAGCACACTTTACTTTTCAAAAATTTCAAACATAATCTTTTACTTTTTGCATATGACAAAAGGAGCACACTTTACTTTTCAAAATTTTCAAATAAAGACATCTACCTTTTGCATAAGTCAAGAAAAGCATCCACCACTTTTGAAAATATTCAAATAAAACATGTACATGTGAAAGATGACAATCAATCATCTTAATATTTTCAAAATTCAAACCTTTAATCATGTCATGCACATGTGAAAGATGACAATCAATCATCTTGTGGAAAATGTATATGTGGAAAATTTTCAAAATATTCAAATTTAATTTTCAAAATATTCATGCATATGTGGAAAATGTATTTTAATGCTTTATGATAAAATATTAATTTTGAGCCTTAATCCTAATTTTGAATTTTTAAGAGATTTACAACATTACTCTATGATTTTAATGTGAACTTGTTCCCTTCTTGCTCATGCTTGCTTCCTTGATGTGCTTGATTATATTGTGTGGACAACTTGAGCTTGAGACTCCTTTATTCTTTGGATTCATGTGTTATCATCAAAATCCATTTGTAGATTTACATGAAACTTGAAACCTTAGGTTCAACAATCTCACCCTTTTTGATGATGACAAATGCTTGATAGAACCTGAATCCTGTATTAATACTTAAGCTCCTCCTGAGAATGTGCGTTAGTTTTTCAAGCAAAAATATAAACATAATTCCAAGCATATATAACGAGTTTAGCGATTTAAACAATGTTAATGTTCTAGTCTAAAACTTCTCCCCCTTTTGGCATCATTAAAAAGGAATCATAATTATCTCAATAAGATATATTCCTACAATAACTAACAAACAAATAAAACGCTACGTTAGTAGAGACTGTAGAAGTTAGAACCACCCGTGTCCGACAAAACCTGCAAAGGTTGAAGCCGAATTTTATCATTTCGGTGCGGAAGAAGATTTAAATCCGCTTGATGTTATTGACGAATTAGATGTTCCAGAAATTTGAAGTTGAATAATTAAAATTATTCGTGTCCGACAAAGACAGCAAAAGCTGCAGGCCTAGCTCTAGCAATGCGGTGCGGAGCTATGCATGTCCGACAAAACTTACAAATGTTGGAAGTCTAACTCTGGCAATTCGGTGCGGAGCCATGCGTATCTGACAAAACCTGTAAAGGTTGGAGGCCTAGCTCTAGCAGTCGGTGCGAAAGCAGATCAATCGCCTGATGTTGTTGACAAACGGGTTTGAAGGCTTTGAGTTTCTATAAAAAAATCATTTTCACCTATCGGATACAAAAAAAAACATTGCTTCTTGACCTAAGTTCTGTTTCTCCATAACGATAGAATGGCCGAACAATTCTTTTCTACTAATGTTCCAGACTTGAATTAGGAACCCTTGACGCATCAACTATCAATCTTCTCTCCTAAGGCCGTCAATGCCATGATAAGAGCAGAGAACCGTTTTTCTAGTAAGAAATCTTTTGACAATGTGTGTCCAGCATATCTTATATTTCTTTTGACTAATAAGATTTGAAAAGACAATAGTTTGTCTTGTTCTTTATGCTATCTCTATAAAATCAGTTTTAAAGTTCATCCGATTTGCATCAAATCTTATTCTCATCTCTATAACTCATCTGCTTTCCTTCAATATTCTCGCTTTGAGTTTTCAATTCTTTTCTCAATGGCTCATTCTTCTAACATTCCTCTAGATGCATCCATGAGGTATTCTACATCTCAATCTCATGTCCTTTCTGCAGCTACCATTGGCGCCATGTTGCAGCAAGAGAACAATAGTTTGGCTAATAAGCCAGACTCCGATGCTATCTACGACTTGGTGAGTCTCGGGACTCGCTACTCATCCTTTATTGTCGCTTTTTACCAGCGGCTACAAGTCAAAAATCATGAGGTTGAAAAGCTTAAAGAACAAATTTTTGTATTTCAACGAATTGTTCAAGAGTATCACACAAGGGAAGGAATCCTTCGACAGAAGAATAAAAAGTTAAAATCTCTATTGGATTCTTCATTCCGCTTGCCAGTTCCCATGGATAGGGATGACATGATATTGTATGAAGAGAATGAGCGTCTCAAACATGAGGCTAAGAACCTCAAGTTTATGTAAAAGTATTTAAAAAAATATCTCTCTATTTTTATGAACTCTGATCTATCTTTCAAGAGATATTCATAACATGCATCATACCTATTTCTCTTCTAATCATACATAATCTATCTTCTGGTAAGGGTTTTGTGAATATATCTGCTAACTGATCGTGTGTGTTTGTGAACTCCAGTACTATATCGCCTTTCTGCACATGATCTCGAAAAAAAATGATATGTTATTTCAATACGCTTAATTCTAGAATGTTGTATTGGTTTTTTTTTTTAAGATTTATAGCACTTGTATTATCACATTTGATTGGAATGTGATTATACATAAGTTTAAAAACCTCAAGTTGTTGCTTCATGTAAAGAACTTGAGCACAACAACTACCCGCAGCAACATATTCTGCCTCAGTAGTAGATAGTGCAACAAATTTTTTTTTTTACTAAATCAGGAAACTAGTGCACGACTTAAGAAATGACATGTTCTACTAAAACTTTTTCGATCATCTTTGCAACCAGTATAATCGGTACCTGAATAACTAATAAGATCGAAAGAAGTGTGTTTAGGATACCATAACTCTAAGTTAATGGTACTGGCAAAATATCTAAAAATCCGCTTGACTGCAATCAAATGAGATTGTTTTGGAAATAATTGAAAACGTGCACATAAACATACACTAAACATAATATCTGGTGTACTGGCTGTTAAATATAATAAGCTACCAATCATACATCGATATACCTTCGAATCAACTAGTTTACCGGATTCATCTTTATCAAGTTTAGTGGATGGGCTCATTGGTGTTCCAGTTTCCTTAGCACCTTCCATCCCAAACTTCTTCAGCAATTTTTTAATATATTTTGATTGATTGATGAATATCCCACTTTTTGCTTGCTTAATTTGCAATCCGAGAAAGAATATAAGCTCTCCCATCATGCTCATTTCAAATTCTTCCTGTATAGTCTTAGCAAAAACTTGGCACATATTTTCATTAGTAGCACCGAATATTATATCATCAACATAAATCTGAATCAAAAGAATATCATCATTTTCGTATTTAATGAAAATAGTTGTATCAATTTTTCCTCTCAAAAACCTTTTTTTTTAATCAAGAAACTACTGAATCTCTCGTACCATGCTCTAGGAGCTTGTTTGAGTCCAAATAGTACTTTTGTGAGTTTGAAAACATGATTTAGAGAAATATGATTTTCAAAACCTGGAGGTTGCTCAGCATATACTTCTTCATTTATAAAACCGTTTAAGAAAGCACTTTTAACATCCATTTGAAAAAATTTGAAATTTTTATAACAAGCATATGCAAGTAGCATTCGAATAGCTTCTAATCTTGCGACTGGTGCATATGTCTCATCATAATCGATTCCTTCTTCTTGATTGAATTCTTGGGTTACAAGTCGAGCCTTATTTCTAGTAATGATTTTAGACTCATCTTTCTTATTTCTAAAAACTCATTTTGTTCCAATAACAGCATAAATTTTAGGTTTAGGAACAAATGTCCATACATTATTTCTTTCAAATTAATTTAGTTCTTCTTGCACAAATAGAATCCATGATTTATCAATAAGAGTTTTATCAATATTTTGGGTTCAATTTGAGATAGAAAAAGTGTGTGATTACAAATATTTCTAAGAGATGATCTTTCACATGTTTCCACTATTTGGTTGCATCTTGTACTAAGTCTTGATGATCTTTCCTTCTATTTCCATGATCTTCCCTTTTGAATTGTCTCCAAATATCACACATCCTTTTTCTTTAGAAGTGAAGTTAATGAATTTAGTTTTGTCTTCTGTCACGTATCTTGAGCATCCGTTATCTAAAAATCATTTACTTTTACCTGTAGAATACTTCATGCATACCTACAAAAGCAATTAAAAACAATTCCTGGTACCCAAGTTCTTTGGGTCCTTTATTTATTCGTATTAGAAGAAATAAGATTTTTAGGTACCCATATGACCCTAATAGTCATTGTATGTTTTCTTCTAATAGGACAAGCAAAATAATTATGACCATTTCTATTACAAAAATTACAAATAGCATGTGACATATATGAAGAACTTGAGTGATTATAATAGTATCATTTTTTAACAAAATTATTTTTATGAAAAGAATTTTGAATATTGGATTTTGATGTAGAAGGATTATCAAAGAAGTTTGTATAAGATTTGTATTTTTGTTTTGGCTTATATCCCGAGCCTACCTTATCAAAAACACATCTTTGACTACCAAGAAGTTTTTCAAAATTTCTTTTTCCATTCGTAAAGTTTTCAATAATATTTTCTAAATCAGTTTTCTTTTTCTTCAACTCAAGATTTTCATCTTTCAAAACAATACTTTCTTTTCTTAAAATATCAATTTCGTTTGTTAAAGAAGAATTTTTCTTTTTCAAAGCAGTATACTTGATACCCAATTTTTCAAATTTCTCATATACCTCTTCTAAAACATTTTGCAATTTTTCATATGAAAGATCTTCAATATTATCAAAATTTGTTACCTCAATGTCATCTTTAACCATAAGATAAAGATTTGCTGATTCTCCATTGCTTGCTTCACTATCTGAGCTACTTGAATCATCATTCCACGTAGCTGTCATTGCTTTTTTGCCTTTGTTTCGATCTTTCTTTAGCAGAGGACAATTTGGCTTGATATGACCAGGTTTATTGCATTTATAACAAATTAAAGTGTCATTTTTACCTGAATCTTTCTTGGAAAACTTATCGAAAGATTTCCTTGGAGGAGTTTTATTTTTCTTTAAGAACCTCTGAATTCTTTTTATTATCATCGCAACTTTTTCATCTTTGTCGTCATCATCACTTTCACTTTCATGTGGAACAGCTTTAAGTGCCAAACTCTTCTTTGAATTTCCTTATTCTTCTCCTCTTTTCAATGTGTACTCATGGGTGATAAGTGACCCGGTGAGTTCATTCATTTCGAGCTTTTTGAGGTCTCTAGCTTCAAGAATCACTGTCACTTTTGACTCCCAACGTTTTGGTAGAGAGTTGAGAATTTTTCTTACTATCTCCACTTTGGAATAAATTTTGCCAAGAGCTGTCAAGCTGTTTATGATGTTACTAAAACGAGTGTGCATACTAGAAATAGATTCATCATCATTCATTTTAAACATTTCATATTCATGAGTAAGAATATAAATTTTTGATTCCTTGACTTGAGAAGTTCCTTCATAAGTAACTTCCAAGTTATCCCAAATTTCCTTTGCTGTAGTGCAAGTCATTACTCTATTAAATTCATTACCATTGAGAGCATTATATAATAAATTCATAGCAGTTAAATTCAAAGTATAAAATCTATCGTTTTCACGATTAAACTCTTCTTTTTCCTTTTTGACCTTTACTCTATCAACTACTTTTGTTGGAATATAAGGTCCATTTACAATGTATTTCCAGATTTCTCGACCTTGAGCCTGAAGAAATGTTCTCATTCTAACTTTCCAGAATGAGTAATTGTCTCCGCAAAAGAGTGGAGGCCGACTGCTAGATTGACCTTCACCAAATGAAGCTGCAATGTTAGCCATAAGATCTTAACTCAAAAGATAGTTAATCTTATAATAGAGTTTTAGCTCTGATACCAATTGTTGCCCAGATGACTAACACAAGAGGGGGGTGAATTCAGTTGTATTTAAAAAAAATAACAATTATAAATCAAATATATAATATAAAATATAAACAAAATATGAAACAATAATAAATATAAAGAGTAAGGGTAAGAGAGAAGAAAACTCAGTATGTTAACGAGGTTCGGCCCCACTGCCTACGTCCTCGCCTCAAGCTACCTCTTGAGGATCCCCAAATCCACTATTCAAAATATTCATGCATATGTGGAAAATGTATTTTAATGCTTTATGATAAAATATTAATTTTGAGCCTTAATCCTAATTTTGAATTTTTAAGAGATTTACAACATTACTCTATGATTTTAATGTGAACTTGTTCCCTTCTTGCTCATGCTTGCTTCCTTGATGTGCTTGATTATATTGTGTGGACAACTTGAGCTTGAGACTCCTTTATTCTTTGGATTCATTTGTTATCATCAAAATCCATTTGTAGATTTACATGAAACTTGAAACCTTAGGTTCAACAATATATATATATATATATATATGTGATAATATATATACATGAGGAAGTTTACTTGTACTTGAGTTGATCTTTATACAAGCTTATTCATTCGAACAATAAGTCAAGTTAGATTTTATATGAGTTGTAGTTTTCAATATTTGACTATAATTTCGTATTCTTAGAGGATTTATTGGTTGAATTGAATTATTGCATATTTTATTTATTTAAAACTAATATATTGTAATTATTGCATGGTATTATTATTAGTTTTAGATTAAAAATGGTAAATATGTGTAAATTCAAGTTGTGATTTAAATTAATTAATAGCATGGTTTATCTTTAATTTTATGACTTGTGATTTTATTTGACGATATTTCTTCGCATACACAACACATTTTTATATTTATTTTTTAATTTTTATGTTATTTGGCTTTTATTTTTATTTTTATTTTGTTATAGGACTAAGGTTTAAAGAAAAGAAGAGAAAGATTGGAAGGGTAGGCCGCACTCAGCTTTGCACCGTCAACACGCAATTGGAGTTTTGGAGAAGAGCCACATGGAAATTCTACAAGCTTCTTCAATTCGGTTTTCATAGTAGCACTGGGCTAATTTACAAACAGAAGCATTGATTTCAAGGCCCGCATTTGAACTTCCTTTTGAGCCCCGCAAATTCATTGGAGAGGCATTCATGTCTTTTACATAGTGGACCCAGTTTGTGTAGACCTCACAAGCAGCAACTCAGTCATTGGGTTAAGACCTCCCAACAGGCCCCACACAATTGAGGCCACACTTCAATTCACTTTGAAGAGAGATGGGCCGGACAAATTCATTCGGCCGACCTCACAAGCGCTTTCACATAAAGGGCCGCAATTCACTGCCAAAGGGAGGCCCACTAGTTTGATTTTCAAGTGCCATATTTGACTTCATGCTGTTAGAGGCAGCATACAAAACTTGTTACTTTTTTTCACAAACAGCGTCATATGGGACTTGGTTTTGAGGGAATTTCACTTCATCACACACACACATATATATTCCTTTTACTCCAACGCTGCAGCACTTCAATTCAGACTTTACAATTTAGTTTTTTTTTTAGTGCCACAACTCAAGGGAATTATTTTTTGATTTTTGGATGTTGGCGCGCTCAAACCAGAGAATTTCCATTCGGCTTTGACTTGCACTTTTCAATTGATAGCAGATCTCTTAATATGGATGCAAACTTGAAAAAGCAACGGAGCTCACTTGGCATAACATGGGGCTTCGAGAACGCAATAGAGGGATCTTCTCTTTGTAATCTCCGTCTCTATTCATCTAGTTTATTTTTTTATTCTCTAATTTTATTTAATTTCAATTTACATTTTATATTAGATTTTTTTGAGATTATCAATTTAACATTGTTTAATTTTGATATTTTATTTTTAGTGTGTTAAACTTTGGTATTCTAAATTAATTTTTTGTTTTGGTCGTTAGTTGATTTATGTTGTTAATTATTTTGCTTTATAATTTGGTGTTTAGTTAATTTTAGATTTTATATTTAATGTGTTATTAATTAAATTAGTTAGTGAATTTCTTCTTCGTTACTTAAGTTAGTAAGTCTAGTTTAATTATTAATGTATTGTTTTGTATCTTAGTTTTTAATTTTTAACTCCGACATCTAAAAATCCAGAAACATAAATCTCGTCCATGACTAATGCTTTTTCATAAATATTATTATTATTTTTTACGCGTTTAATTTAAGCGACTTTTCTTAAAAAAACGATTTAGACATTTTATTCTAATTATTATACGAAATACTCCTATACTTGAAATAACCTCGTGCTACTCATTTTTTAGTGAGTCATTTATTTAACAAACATAGCATGAGTTTATCACTTTCAATAAAGATAAGTTCGAAAAGGTCAAACTCTTAGTAGTTTTCTCTCTCCTCTGTGTAGTTCTGTCCTAAGCAAAATCCCTTACCCTTCCCCAACTAAATAAACCCTTAGTTCCACAGCAAATCTTAGCTCTTTATATTTAATCATTCTACAGAAATCTTTAACTCACCCCCACTAACCATGACTTTAGTTAAGCATCTCTAACCACCATTACTCACCTACCCGTCCCCAAATCAAACAAGTGACTTAGAAATTTGCATCCTTTCCCAATAAAGAAAATGGTAAAATGGCACTAGGAGATTGAGTAGTTGATCTCATAGATGGAAGCTCTATCCTGGAAAGACATTATCCTCGAACCAATGACAAAATCATATGTGAGATTCAGGTTTTGCATATTTTACTTATTGTTATTATTCTATTTATTGGCGATATTGTATTATTTTATTATTATGTTTTGTAGTTTATTTTATTGATTATTATTTGAGTTCTAATCATTTGATTTATTATCTTTTTAATTTGTTGTGTTTCTTTTATTTCAATGAGCATTTTACCTTACTGGATTTTTTCGGATTGGTTCTTTTATTTTAACTTATTAATTATTGTGTTTCATTATTTTATTCTATTTCATATTAAGGTATTTTAATTTAAGTTACTGAATCTTTTTTTTCTATTCTATATTTGAGTTTAGACTCTTTATGTAGTGTGTTTATTTGTATTACCTTACTGGATTTTTCTACATTTTATCCTTTAAGCCCTTGTGTTTTGTGTTTTGCTCTTGTTTATTTCTTCATATTTTTCCCCTGCGTAGCTAAGTCCCCTTCAACCTCTTCCTTCTTCTTTTACCTTCGACTAGTGATATCGCCTGTTGTCCATCCTTCCATTGTGTGCCTTGTTGCCGTCACCAGACCTCTTTTCGCCACCTTCCTTTGCAGTAATCTCTCTTTCTCTCCCTTTCCCCTCTGTTTTCGTTTTCTCTCTACTTTGCCGATTTCCTCCCCTACTTGCAATCATGCACTATCGCCCATCTCCTTCTTCGAGCCAGTGTTATTCATTGTTGCCTCTCCTTTGTCGACCTCTTTTCGTGGTGCATCAAAACCCCTTTGTTTCTCTTCTCTCTCGCACACTCTCACCCTCCAATCACGAAGAGCCACTCGAGTGTGGGAACCCAGCTGCATGTCGTTGCCTTGACGTGTTGTAGTTGTTCAAAGTTGGTCACAATAAGCTTTCATTGGTTGCTCGTCATTGCTGCTTCGCTGTCATGGCTTGCTGCTGGTAGTAGCTTCTGTATGATTGTCAAATCATCCCTGCCTATTTCCCTTCTTCACTTAAGCTTGTGGGCTTTAAACCCAAATATTGGGTTCTATAGTGCCGGGCCGCCATGAAATTCCCTTCTCTGCCCTCTGTTTGTCGCCCTTTTAGCCCTCTCAGTCGCAAATCCACCCTTGCTGCCATGCATCGCCACTGTTTGTTGTGGCCCCGTCTTTGTTGCTGTGTACCATTGTTGTCTTACCACGTCGGGCATCACCTTGGTGAGCTAAATTTGCTTGCTGTGATTAATTTGTGTACTGCTTGCATTCTTAGGAGTCTACTAACATTTTGGTATTTATCTTAGTTGCAACACACACTCGTCTAATCGCAGGACACCATGTACTAGAGTGTATTCGATGATCCAGATTTGCTTATGCGCATTGTAAGTAATCTTCCGACCTAGCTCTAGGGTTTAGAAAATAATATTTATGCTTTGATATCTTATATTGCCTATTTGGTTGGAGTGTTTGGAACTGTTGAAATTTGGTTGGTTAGGCCCCATGTTAATAATGGAGTATGGGAACACACATGTAGTTAATTGTTTGTGAAATCTTGTTTGTGAAACTGTGATTGAAGAGTTGTGTTTGGTGCTTGCTGTGGTGTTGTGCATTTACCTATTGAGTGATTTTCCATGTCAACCAATATATGCTTGTCATGCATACGTACATTTATTTAATTGTTTGAATTACTTAATTTGTGTTGTGAATGCCATGATTGTTGGCTTGGGGATAGTGTGATGTGTGTAGGTGGTTATGTGACTGCGTGTGTATTACGACCTAATCTGATATTGGATGTTGTCTGTCCCTTGGGTTGTCGCTGGGCGACAACGAGATGGAACAAGACGATGACACTCTTGTGCCAACTCTGTGGCCCTTCACTAGCGGGGGCTAGAGGATATTTGGTTATGGTATACGCTGGGTGTGGAGTTGGGTATCGCTTGTTACAAAGTCACATGCATGGTCGTTACCCGTGATATGACGAAAGGAGTCAGGATATGTAGATAGTTCTCATGGGAGACATGGTGCATATGTAATTAAAATTGATTGTATGGATCACGACCTTAAGTTGAGATGAGGCATTATTTCAGTGGAACTCCTTTGGTCATTCAGGAGCGTAATAAACTAATGTGACATAGTATGGGTTGTCAGCGGGTGACAACGAGATAGAATGAGATGGTAATACTTTTGTGCTGACTCTGTGACCTATCTACTTGCGGGATTTAGAAAATACTTGGTCATGGTACGCGAGAGGCACGAAGTTGGATATCGCTTATTACAAAGTTACATGCACGGTCGTCACTCATAATATAACGAAGTGGGTTAGAATGTATGGATGGTCCAGAGAGGAGATCATGGTGTATACTTAGTAAGTGGTTTGTGTTGTGGGCCATAAATGATATTTTTGGCATGTGAGTAAGAGTGTCCCTTTCGAAAAAAAAGGGGTAAAATTATTCTAACATGTTTTATTGTGGATTCGTGAGTGTGTTGGTTGCATGAATGTGTTTTTAGACTCTTGGATGTTGTGTGGTTACTTGTTGAGATGTCATCACCTCATGTGGTGTTTCTACCTGCGGTTCCGTTTCATGGAATCGTAAATTTCTTGCAGAGATCGAGTTTGAGCTTTGGATTGGCTTTGCCCAAGGAGTAGAGATTTGGAGTTTTATAGTTTTGAGCCATGGGTTTGTTTTTATTTTATTTATTAGTTAGGTAACTGTAATAATCTTTTAAGGAGCAATTTTTTGGGTTCTAGATTTAATTTTTCTGCTACTAGTTTGAATACCCTTTTATTATTCACTGCGATATTTTTGTATTACATACATTGCATGTTTGCATACATTTTCACATGGCGATGGAGGTGTGTAACCCGTGTGGTCATCATTCGGGTGTCTCAACTTCCACACGTTCACAAGTGGGGGTTGGGGGCGCCACATCATTCATAAGAATATCTCTAACCATACACTGGTAGGTAAGCTCATCTCACCCAAGGTTCTTAACAAATATGCTTTTTACTAACGATAAAAGCTATTTGGAGTTTCATAGTTGATCTTACAATTGAAGATCTTGGAACAAACACCTTTCTCTTTAAGTTCCCTACACCACAAGATAAAAATTGAGTGTATCAATAGTGCCCCTGGAACTTTAATGGTTATCATATGCTGCTCAAAGAATGGTCAAAGTCTACAAGGGATAGACCTCACAAGATTAGCTTTTTGGATATAAATATCTTGTCTTTCATTGGAAATGATGATGATCAAGAATGCCAAAAAAATAGGAAAAGTGCTTGGAAACTTATTACATATTGACCATAGCTTTGTGGACAACATATGCATAAATAAATAATTAAGAATCCATGTGGAAATTGATGTTACAAAGCCTCTTATTGATGGTTTAATGCTGCCTCAAGTTGGACGAAGCCTAGCTAAAGTGTCATTTGCTTATGAGTGTTTGTCTAAGTTCTGTTATGGGTTTGGGTGATTTAGGGCATATACATCCCTAGACTTCTCTTCCTCATCCATGCATACACGTGGCAAAAATTCAAAGAAGCAGACAATATTCCTTGTTCAAATTAATGAAGGAAGCCTTGCAGAGGTCATAAAGCAGAAGTTAGTATCTTACAATCAATATACAATCACATCCCAGTCCCCCAATTTTCCCTACATTGCAAGCAATTTAGTGGCATCATCACATGTGGTGAAAGATAAAGGAAAAAGTACAACTTTAGATATTGTTTATGCACAACCTTTGTTTAAAGGAGGCCCATCAGTAGTCACTCATCGAGATGGCTCTGTTCAGATGGAGGAACCTAGTAATGAATATACCAATGGACTGGAGAAGTCCCTATTCAACCTGATCATAACTCAGCTGAAATCAAACCAATGCCTAGTAGACATCTCACCATCAAAATTCATTGAACATTTCTAGCAAATATATACCTTTACTAACCTAGCACTCCCTGATGATTTTGAAACTCTTTTCCCCCACAAAAATCTCAGAAAGAGAGAACTTATTTCTATATGAAATCCCCACAGATTAGGAAATCAAAGCCATTATTAACCATATTCCTTCCACAAAGGCACCTGACTCAAATGGATCTACTAGTCTCTTTTACAAATATTATTGGGACGTTATTGAAAATGACCTAATTACTACCATAAAAAACTTCTTTATTCATGGAAAATTGCTCAAAGAAGTCAACCACACTAACATCGCTCTAGTTCCAAAAATTGAATCCCCAAATGAACTGCATCATTTTAGACCCATTAGTCTGTCGAATGTTTTTTATAAAATCATTGCCAAGATCCTTGTAAACAGGCTTAAGACAGTTCTACCAAGTATCAGATCCCCTTTTTAAACTGCTTTTGTGCTAGGTAGACATATTCATGAAAACACTGTTATTGCTTAAGAAGTTTTTCATCTCATGAAAAAGAAAAAAGGTCTTAATGGTCAACTAGTTGCAAAAATTGACATGAAAAAGGCCTTTAACTTTATGGAATGAAACTTCCTCTGTCAAACCTTTAAAAATTTAGGATTCTGCCAAACTTGGATAAAATGGATCAGAGAATGCCTTTCCACAGTTTCCTATTCTTTAATCTTTAATGGAATCCCTAGTTTCATTAATCCTACCCGTGGAATTAGACAACGTGATCCATTATCATAATTCCATTTCACTCTTAGGAGTGAAGTGCTCTCAAGATTAATCCTAAAAGGGGAAATTTTGGGTAACATCAAAAGCATAAAATTATCCAAAAGTAGTTATCATTTAGCCATTTAGTCTTTGCAGATGACCTGATTTTATTTGGTATAGCTTCTACACAAGCTGCAAATGCTTTCTTAAATTGTCTGGAAAAATATTAATCCTAGTCTGGCCAAAAAGTTAATCACCTTAGATCCTCAATCCATTTAAGCAAAAATACTCAGCCTAGCTAGAGAAATGTGATAAAAAAAGCATCCTCAATCTTAAAAATCCCCCCCGCAAAGCTAAGATATTTGGGCTTTTCTCTCTTTGTAGGAAAGGGGAAAAAGAACTGTTTTCAAACACTCTTGAGAAAATTTAAAAGAGATTGCAAGGGTGAAAGTAGAAAATCATCTCCCAAGCAAGAAGGACAATTCTTATTAGAGCTATTGCAAGCTCTATTCCTTCCACATGTTGGAAGGTGAAAAAACTCATTGATACCAGTTTTAGAATGTTCTAGTGGGGCATGAAATCGAGTAGCATTCATGAATTTAATCCTATGTCTTGGAAGAACATATGTACTCCCAAATCCATAGGAGGTCTTGGGCTCAAGAAAATGAACTTATTAAACACTACTCTTTTTTCAAAGTTTTCTTGGGCCTTCACGAAGAATGCCAACAATTTTTGGTGCAAATTTATGTTGGACAAGTACTTGAGAAACACTCAGTTCCTTCAAGTAATTCCTAAGGTCAATGGCTGTCTTCTGTAACAGTCTCTTAAAAACCAAATATTTGATCAAAGAAGGCTATTGCTATAGAATAAATAATGGTTGTTCTATAAAGATCTGGTCCGAATCCTAGATACCTACACTCAGACATTCAAAACTACCTTAAATCCTTATAACCATTAAAGGTACACTTTTGCTCCATGCTCATTCCAATGAAGATATTGTCCAAGTGGTCCTAAAAATCCCTTTCTCAAACATCAACTATCATCACTATGAGGACACTCTTATCTAGAATTTTCATACATATAGGAAACATTCTATCAAATCAGCATATGCAGCATTAAACCACCAGCAAGATCCTCTTCCAATTCATTATAGCTCCTTGAAATGGGAAAAATTTTGAAAACTGAAGCTTCAAGATTGATTGAAATTATTTATATGGAAGGTAAGTCACAACACTCTTCCCACTAGATCAAATCTGAAACAAAGACTTCAGTTGAATGATGAACTTCGTGCCCCTTTTGCAATACTGAAGAAAAGAATCTACTGCATTTATTCCTAAACTGTGACTTCTCAAGAGTATTTTGGAGAAAATAAATGGCCTCTCAACATTTCTCAAGTTGTTACTCAATCCATTGAAAAACAGATTGAAATAATTATTGACCCTATGGGTCTTGCAAATTTGCAATACCCAAGGAAGAGCACAAGTCCTTTCAATTATTTGCTACCTAAGCAATGGATGGTTTGTGGTACCTGACAAACAAAGTGGTTCATCAATCGTCTCGCCCAGCCCTAATGGCTTTTGTTCAAAATGATCTGAAGTGTTACTTAGAACACAATAAGGAATGGCTAGATAAAGAACAATTAGAAGAGCAGTTGGTGACCCAAGTACTGCAAGATTATAATCTCATATATACAGATGTAGTAATATGAAAATAAGGAAGTAACATTGCAGCGATTGGTTAATCGTAGGAGGGGATAGTCATATTTGTCACATCATATTCAAATCCTAGTAGTACTAATCCGAATGTAGAGGAGGCAACTGCAGTCTTGAAGGGTATACAAGAGGCCAAAAATAAAAATTGAAAAACAATTGCTCTTAGAGGAGACTCCCAACAAGTGGTACAGGAATTGTATCACATAACCCAACTTCTAACTGGATAATGCAACCAATTATCAATGACATCAAACACACTTAGATGAGTTTTCAAGATTGGAAAATCTAGAAAATTCATTGGGATGAAAACTAATGTGTGCATAATATTACACAATAGGCAACTTCAATGTAGGCCCTTGGTAATATTCCCCTAATAGTAATTCCACAATGTTTATTGAGTTTTCATAGAGATAAAGATCCACCTAGAAATCACTTTTAATATATATATATATATAAGGTTCTTTTAGCTTTTAGTTTTTCTATTGTCTGTAAGATGACAATGTAGTCTCTTTAGTTTTTCTAAATCAACTTGCTTACAATAAAAAAATAAAGATAAGTTCGAGGTACATATTGAGTAACAAGTCACACTCTTTTAGACAGATAATGAGTTCGTTTGTAGATCGATCTAGCTAGATGCTCTCGGCCACATGATCGATGTATTGCGTTGTTACATTTTTAGAAGCTACTACAACATAGTGTGGTTTTTGCAGTGCTATAAAATTGCTCAAATACCTCAAAAAAAACTGCAAATACACAATGGCGGCATTTATTCAGGTGTTGCATGGTGGATGCCAAAGAAATGCTAGTTTTGTTAGAAGGAAACTTTTTGTTGTTAATGTCGCCTAAAGAATACTATTTGCGGCGCCAGCAAAATGCCGCAAATAGTGCAACCCAGTGTCGCAAATAGCAGGCTCATTTAGGGTCCTGAAATGCCGCAAAAATATATTTGCAGCGAAATATTATTACTACTAGTATCCTATTTAGCGCCGCAAAAGATATCAATGTAAGTTGACGTTTGTTAATAATGCTGCAATAGGAGCTTATCAGCAACATTACATGTTGCCACCAATGGGCATTTTTTATGTCGCAGTTGAGTTTTTGTAACAAATTTACATTGCCGCAAAAATTTTGTATACTGTCGTCGATACGCATTCCTGGGTTTTGACATATTTTTTTTGCATCAAATTAAATTGTCACAATACCCATAATAAGTGTCGTGATAGCCCTGAAGTTTTAATTGTTTTATTACTTATTGCAGTGTTATTAATATAATAAGAAAATAATGCAAATAATAGTATTGAATATCGTGGCGTTATTGCTGGCCAATATATATATTAGCTTTCCCATTAATGCATATATGGCATTATCTAGCTATATCACATATGCGGCTTTTTTTATTATTTAATTATTATTATTATTATTATTATTTGTATGATTTATTATTATTATTTGTATGATTTATTATCATTATTTCTTTTTCACTGGAGAGAACAGTTATCTATGGCATTAATCACAATACAAATCCTTAAGATATATTAAAAAACACTAGCACTTTGCTGGCCAATCAAATATATTACATAATAATATATTAATAAGTTATATATGGGCGCATAAAATAATTACGGTTATGTACTAATACTTGCCAAAATTTATAACTACCTATTAAGTAGCATATTACTATTATATATTTATTTCTTGGTTTTAAATTTTAACTAAATAGATCAACATGCCAGTTATCTTAATTTTTAGGAAACCTGTATGGATTAGAGTAAACAAATAGCTCCAATTTACACAACAACGTTGCCCATTCATTTGTTTTATTGCAACTTACAAATAGAATAAGTTGTCTATACAAATCTTGGCATAAATAAACCCAGGTTGATTGGGTAGGAAGACAATTAAAATCACCATTATTTTCATGCATGCATCCCATAATTTTCTATCAATTAATCATGACTATTGACAATGATAATCACCTAATTGATAATCACCTATATACTGATCGTGGTGGGCAACAACTCAACTTCAATATATATATGATCACATCAGTACAAGAATAAATAACATGTTTGGACAGATCATGAGTACCAACAAACATCGTAGGTGCTATTGTGTCCAAGAAACACTTTCTATGGGAATGCATTCATCCATGCCTATATTTCAATAACACAACAGAAAATATCTAGAATTTAAGAACAATAAAGTCTAACTTGTCGTTTAATCACCAGCCTGGGCATGAGAACTTCAACTGGATTTGAACCTCAACTTCAACATTAACTTCTACTTAAACTTCATAATTTAATAGAAATCTGAACAAAAATACTGCAGCCACATGTTCCACCACAATATTTCTTTAGATATAGGGCGCATTAAAGTCATTAGGTGTCCATTTGGCCCATTAGCTTGTACTCAAACTTGATATGTACAAACATTTCTGACTTGCGTTATTTTGAGTTGCTAAGCACAAAATGATGAGTGATAACATCTATATTATAGTTCAAAACCACATCACAGTTAATTGCAGTCAGGTAACATGCATTATGGCCATTTGGATCCGATTGACTGCATAAGTATCTTATTCTAGCAGAATGCACATCTTAAGACTTTGAGGTGGATATTTTTCATATAATTTTAGAGCAAATGCATGTGTAACTAAACACCATTATGAGACTAATTCATAACTGTAGAATTAGTGGACAATAAGAAGAAGAACCAGCATCATAAAATATATTTTTTTAATAAGTAAAAGTTAGAGAAGTACCAGCACCATAATATTTTTTTTTATAAGTAAAAGTTAGAGAAATACCAGCATCATAATAATAATAGCAATATTTAGTGATTTGAACAACATTCTAATAATACCCGACTATCATGCGTTCATCTCCCAGTGTTTAAGTTGAAAATTTTAGTATGTTTTACCTATTAATCTCTGTCTAGCAATCAAAGTCCTTGAGCACACTAATGAAATTTTGTGAGTTTATAGCCACGTGCAATTTTGGAATAGCCAAGTTTTAAGTACAAGCTGTTTGAGGAGTGTGTAGACCAACTCCTCAAACATAATAACTAGTTCTCAACTCTTTTGTTTATACTTGTGATTACACCCTCTAGTTAACATTTCGCAAAGAATAAAACAAATTTCCAAGATGAGCATATTATAGATCCAACTTATCCTGGTTTTTCTGCCACATGATCCCCAACATAAAAAGCATTTACCAACCTGAATCACATAAAAAAAGGAAGTTTGTATGGTAATGTGTTATACATACATAACCTGTCTAAAATGCAAAAATATCCTCATACTTCACATTGTTGCCTGCCTCCCCTACTACCGGTTACCTACCTCCCCAAAAAATACATATTTAATTTAGTTAGTGCCTCCCACACCATAAAGCCAAGCATTACCATATTACTACCAGAATATTAATTCCAATATGTCGAAGGGTTTGTACTACCAAAAAACACCAAAAAGTGAGTTCCACAAGTTGCATCCAGCTCATAGAGTCAACCATGGTGTCGACGAGAAATCATCTGTAGAGGCTGGCTGGGAATTCGATGACATATCTTGCTGCATTTCTACTAATGGTTGCCGCTGCAACATTAATGACATCAATAAATTTTCAGTCTGCAGTTGCTTTTCCATCATCTTCCTCTCATATTTGTGTTGCCTCTCCATCATGATTCTCATTTCTTCCCTTACAGCCTCTATTTCAATTTTGTGTGTTTGAGCATCTTTCTTGTGTTGGTCGACTAGTTCCGCATACTCTATATCTTGTATACTCTCCTTCTCTTTTTTAGACTCTGGGATTACCATTTCTCCCAACCCCCTTGTGTATCCTGTTCTCTTTCCAAGGACAGATCTAAATACAGTCGCCGCTACTTCATTTGTACGTGCTTCAGGGTCTAATGCATCCATTTCACCAGCCATTTGATTCTGTCAAATGAATTGTAAAGTAAACCAGTTATATGATTGTTGTACATTCTATATCCATAATCATCACTGAGTCTATGTGGCATACTTAAAAGTTTTCTAAGTTCACTATCTTTTGCACCAAGTAAAATTTTGTTGAATAATTATCTGGCAAAAGTTAGTTACAAAATAACACAAATATGCTATTGAGATGGCACATTAGAAACAAGGCACATGACTTCACCATGCCATTAAAGTCCAAGGCTGTGGTCCAATATATGGCATACTTAAAATTTATGTAAGGTGTAAATTTCTGCACTAACATGGCTGAAGCTGAAAGGGAGCTGGTTACTCACAAAGAGTTGTTTCGTTTCTGGTGTCACGAATGCATCTTTCTTCTTTGACCAGCACGTATTCTTGAAAAATCCCACTAAGTTTTTTCCTTTCCCTCGCTAGATATTGTGTGGCATTAAAGTCATGTGTAAAGAAACTCAGCATGTTTATAGATTAAATAACAATACCATGTAAAACAAAAATAGGCACTTCTTGATTTTCATGATTATATTGAAAATGCTCTGAAATCTGAGACTCAATGTATTTAACAGTTGTGACATATGTGCTTAACAAAATTGCCTCACAAATAGAGCAGCACCTATAAAAAACTCTATATTTGCATATTCACTCAAGCGTGGTAACATATACCTAGCAACTCATAGAAAATTTAATTGCACAGTATATTGTTGGACCATTTCGTGAAAGTCATTCACTGGTGTAAATTTCAAAACACATTAGATTTTGATACTATGAATAATCACCCTATAATTGTATGATCAATAAATACATAGCATTAAGTTTGTTATCAAATTCAGCTTTGTATAGTTGACCATGCAACAACAATAATTTAAGGTAGATTAGCCCGGTCTCCAAGTTCCAAAATGCATAAAGTACTTTTTTTGAAGTAGGCATTAAGAGAACCTGATACCTGTTCCTCGAGAACCCTCACAAATGATTTACACCCCGAAGTGTGATTTATGATTTGTTTGTTATGACTCTCTCTTTTTTGGTTTGACAATTTCTATTAAGAGTAATAAATCGTTAGTGTATTTTAAACATATGTACGATTGTTTTTATATCAAATGCAAATCAACGCTCGATGTTTTTACTTGTTCATTACACCTACTCAAAATTTTGGCACTTATCTTGAAGGATTCACTTCCCTATCTCTCACATAGTTTTGCCTATACGATTGGGGAAACCATGTTATTCTTAGCAGCCAAAGCTTTCTTACGAGTTCCAAACTTTAGGTACTTCTTGTGCAAGTTATGATGATAGGCATTGAAATGCTTGCGAGAGGGTTTTCCAAATGGCCATTCGATGATTGTTCTTCTCCCAATCCATTTCAAAGTCCTCCTACACATGCCAATGAAACTTTGTTAAGCACATACTTAGGCTCCCATACATTAGGACAACGAATTTACCATGGTGAACTTAATCGTCTTATCCGGATTTGCTCGATTAGTTCATCTTTCTCGGACGTGGGTACATCCGTCCACCTTGCGTGACTCATATCTGCATGGTGTTTCAGTATTTACGTAATCCTCATTGTAAACATGCCAGCATTAGCACAACAAGGAGTCATCTCACCATTGTTGATCTTTAGATGTATTTTCCCATGCTTGCGAAATTTATCGAACTCAATGCATTTTGTTGGCCCACGATCACGTTTTTTCTGTGTTGGGACAAGCGCTAGTATGACTATAGTTCCTCCGTGGCAGCATCCCTTTGTACAAGCAAAGCATTTATTTACTTATAACATAGCTTGTATTATGAGGTAACGATGCATAGCAATTGAATTCAAATTGTTTCGTAAAATGCACTTAAAAAAACTATAAGCTATATTTACCAATAGCAGCAGCCTGGATCACTGGTTGAGGAATTAAATAAGGACGTGGAGTGTCATCCTTTATGCCTGGAGACTCTGTGAGAAGATTAAAATTTGGACCCTCCACTAGCTCAAGGGTGCAATCCCTCAAGGATGGACCATGATCTCGACCTATAAATCCCTCTAGTCTAGATCATATGGGAAGCACACCCCTTCCTCTCCCCTTTCCTCGGTTAAGTGTCCTCATATCACTACAAAACTATGTTAAGTGTCCTGAGTAGTCAGTGTTGATATCGAGTGTGTTTGCTTCCATAACCAAAAGAAAATCTTGCTTCAACCTTTGCTACTTTGAAAGAACAAGCAAAGTTAAAAAAAAAACTATTCTAGTTAAAACACTGTGAGCTGAAATTTACTTAAAAAGTCCTCAATAATTAGACTTCCCAATAGGTGTTCTTAAGAACAAAAGGCATATACAGAGTTCAAGTTCAGTAAGCTGCCCCATCATTAAGGTTGACCATCATTATAATTTTATAGAAATTAGGTAAATAATTTTAATTACAACCAGCATATTATTGTTTGCTTCTTCTCGCCCAGATTTTAGAGGACCACAAGTATTAAACGTGTGCTTTGCATGCATTGAGTCCAAATAGATAACAACAAAAGCAAGTAATATATGTACTTCTTCACCAGCATAACCCCTGAAAATTATGAGGCACAATCAGTTGACTACCTAATTTTTGCATGCACCATGCTTCTAGATACTTTCAACGTTGGATTGTTAATTCTTAAAGCAACATAGACATAATCAATTCTGAATATATTTGAAGGGCATTTTAATTACTTCTAGGGAGCTGCACATGAATAAAGGGGCAAATGTATTAGTTAAGGGACCATAAACAACACAATAGCAGGGCACCAAAATGGGCGTGATTTAATTAAAAATATATTAAGTACGATTACCATTAATAGTCCATTACCATTAATAATCATTCTACTCTGAGACTGAATCCTCTTCGGTCAAAAAACCAAGACGATTAGAACTTTCCCCTTCGCCATCACCATCGTTGATAAAATCAACACTGAGGCTTGCCCTATCTGTACCAATGACTTCTCGTGCATCAATACGGCTAAGTTCAATATCAGTCCTACTAAGTGGAGCTGGGTCGTGTACATCATGAAATTAGACAGATGCGTAATGATGTGACGGTTCATTTTCTTAAAAGGCACCAACGTCATTGCTTTTGCCATCATTTTCTTCTGTGACCATTGTGGTGGGGGAAATATCGTATACATTTCTATTGGTGAACTTCTACACAACATACCAATTACCTTTGACCTGTATTTCTTTAATGTAAAAGCATTGGGACATCTGGCATGCCAAAACAAAGGGTTCATCCTTATACTAAGTTTGGTCCATGTTGACACTGATTATATGATCATCGACCCGTACCCCATGTCGATGATCACCAACTTCAAACCATTGACATCTAAATAGGTACACGCGATGTCATCCCATGTAATGTAGCTCCTATACATCATGGATCACGCCATAGAAGTCTACATAATTACTTTGACAGTCAGCAGTGACAAAGACACCTGAATTTTGTGTATGTCGCCTGAGTTCAAGCTACTTTGTGTAGAACTGTTTTCCATTTACTATACAACCAGTATATGATGCAACCCAACTTTCAAGACCACAAGTTAGTGCATATAGATCAGTGGACACATCATGTTGGTTGATGGTACGTTGGCCTATAACCTACAACAATATTTTCAAAAGTTCACAGGGAGGTTTGAAGTTGGTCAACGATGAGCAGGAATGTTCAAAATTGAAAACTTTAATAAAATACTTGCAATGCATGAAGAAAGCTTACATGTGTCATGAACCATGTCTCAAAGTCCTTTTAATGCAAGTGTTCCACAACAGTTGGGTTCATATGTTGGCACATTTCATAATGTTTTTTACACACAAATAACGATGTGTAAAATTGATAATATGAAAGTTGAGATTACCCAACGACATCATAGGCAAGGGCAAAGTAAAACAAAATTAATGTTGTTAATGCACATTAGAGGTTAGTGGGGGATACGTACTATATGTAGGACACAATCTCTAAACAGTTGTTAAACAAATACCGACAGGCTGCGGTAAGGAGTTTATGATCTAAAGGAATATTAAAGGCAGCACCTAAGGGACGGACTTTCTGGTTGAAAATTGTAAATCCATCTGCAGTATCCTCTTCTCCTATGCTCTCAGGTTTTGGTCTGCTCGATTGAATTTCGTCTCAACATCTTCTATGTACATTGAGCAAAATGTCAAGCATTCGAGGTGAATATAGGCATCCGCTATTGAACCTTCTAGGCGAGATTTATTCTTAACATACTGTTTGAATTTGTCAAGATATATTTCAAATGGGTACATCCACCTATATTGCATTGGACCGCCCAGTATTGTCTCGCGGAGTAGATGGACAACGAGATAGACCATGAAGTGAAAAAATTATGGCGAAAATATCATCTCTAGTTTGCACAAAATGACGCTGATATCTGCTTCTAGCTAAGATAGACAATTTTTATCAAATGTTCGTGAACACAACTCCCTGAAGTAGCTGCTAAGCTCAGTCAATGCATGGACAATGTCGTTTCTTAAGTACCCACCTATTTTGATAGAAACAGTCGTTGTAAAAAGATATGATTATCATGACTTTTCAATCCTGCCACTTTTCAATCCTGTATAAAAACACAATGGGAAATGTTCGCAACAAAACCATTGGGGAATTTTACTTCCAACAGTCACTCACAAAATCCAGTCCTTTCTTCTCCATGCAATGTGTAAGAAGCATGCAGCATTATAAACCTCTCCCTTTCATGCCTCAAAAGCAAATCTGTTCTTATTCCCAAGATCTCAAGGTCACGCCGAGCATTAATATTATCCTTTGTTTTTCTCGAAATGTTCATTAAATTGCCCAATATGCTATTAGAAATGTTCTTCTCTATATACATAACATCAAGATTGTGTCGCAGTAACAATGTAAACCAGTAAGGTAACTTTAAGAAAATGCTACTCTTCGTCCAGTTCAACTCTTCAGGACTTTGTTTTCTCTTCCTACCAGATTTGCCAAGTTGGACATTACTGAGTCTACGCAATTGAGTTAAAATATCTGAACTAGGTAAGACTCGTGGGGGTAATCGATGTTCTTCTTTACCATTGAATAACTCAGTTTGACCTTTCCAAATGTGGTTTGGCGGTAAGAATTGTGAGATCCCAGATTTACGTGTATTTTTATAAGTTATTATATTCTCGGTGTTAATTATTTTAATTTATTTTAATAATATTATTGGTTGTATTTTATTTGATTAAGATATTTATTTGAACTATTAGATAGTTAATATTAGTTTTATGTTGTTTTTATAATTAAATATTGAGTTACATTACTTTTCTTATTAATTTAAATGTGGGATAAATATTTTAAAGATTTGAATTTAATTTTCTTTATTTTATTATATGAATTTATTTGATGTGTTTTTATTTATTATTTTATCTTAAGTAGTCTTTGCGTTTAAATTAATTTATTCAACTCTCTGTTTTGGAATTTTTTATTTGGATCAACACTGTGAACCAAATTGTGGGGACTGGATCTCGTTTATTTCCTTCACTTTTTCTTTTATTTTTATTTTTATTTTTCTTTTTCCCCTGCATTCCCCCTAGCCCCGTGCGCAAGTTTCCCCTCCCATGTTCCCTTTCCTCTCGCCGTCCCTTCTCCCTACACCCAGCGCCGTCGTCGGCCTCCCTCCGGCGACACCGCCCAGCCCACAACCTTTCCCACACGCCGGCGAGTCCACCGACACCGGTGGTGTCATCTCCGGCCACCCCACCGCCCCTACATAATCCCCTACCAGAAATTAGTGTTTTAGCTTCCCTTGTATTTTCCTGCCACCGCCGGCCACCCCTTGACACCGGCGATCTACCAACAGCCTCCCCATCTTTCAGCGAGCATAACCCACCGCCCAAAGCCACCCATCTCCTCCGGTTACCCCTCCACCCGAAATGGGTCCTTAAATGGACCCATCTTCGCTGTGCCACCGTCCGGCCACCGTAGGCCTCACCACCACCACCAAAAGACTCCCTTTACCCAGCTGGTCATCCCCCTAACTTAGTTTTCCCAACCGCAGTCCCACCTTCTCGGTACAACCCCAAACCCCAAAAATGAGTTTCCATCCTTTTAGAGCTTGATTCGCCACCTTCCGGTGATTGTGCTGCCGCACCACCTCCTCCATGAGATTCCCCTCATTCCAAAGAGTATCTCCCTAAATTTTGGTGTCAAACCAAGCACTTTAGCCTAACGTGCGAGTGATGGCTACGAGCGCTGCAGAATTCAAGGATTTACGCTTTTACCCACTGTAAGTATTTTCCAAATAAATTTAAAGATTTAAATATATTTTTGGCATCAACAAATATTATGTTTGGTCATTGTTGAAAATGATCAGTTGTTGGTTATTTTGTGCATGGTCATCTGCATTGTATATTTACGCGTATATTCATATGTTGGAAATTAAAACTGGGTTTTCATTGTGTTTATGGTTTTCGGGTGAGTGTGTATCATGACCCCAAGCTGAGATGGTGCATTATCTCGATGGAGCTCCTCTAGTCACTCGGGAGAGGAATATACTGAGTGACGTCCACTGGGTCGTCGCCGGGCGACGACGGGATCGGACGGGATGGTAACGCTCTTTTGCCGATTCCGTGGCTCCACTGCTGGCGGGAGTTATAGGATACTTGGTCATGGTACGTGCTTAGCGCGATTAGTTAGTTTCAGTGTGGTGATGAAAGCCAGGGTGTGTGGATGGTCCCTAAGGGAGATCATGGTGCATATGGTTAATAAAACGGATGCTTAGGCCATTTTATGGGAAAGTGATGGGTTATAATTATTGATTTTATGTAGACCATTTTCTGGGAAAATGGTTATGGTTTTAATGGATTTATGGTCATCATTTTCTAGGAAAATGATGAGTGATTTTACTGGAGTTTTTTTTGGGCCAAAATGAGATTTTGGCGTGTGTGAGTATTGTATTAATTTTGAGAAGGATGGTTTTAAATTACATGCATACGGTGTTCTGTTCATGCGTAATGTTGTTGCATGAATGTATTTCTATCTTTTAGTTTGTTTGAGTTATACTTACCTATGATACGTTTTCTGGCGTTGTAGTTTTTGAATGCAGATTTTGAAGAGGTTGAGCTTGAGGAGACGGCTCCACCGTTGATGTGCTGTTGTTATAAATTGTTATTTTGGGAAATTATTTTTCTCTTTTAAAAATATGTATTTGTTAAATTGTATTTCGGATGACTGTATTAAATCTTCTATTAGAGAGTTTATGTTAAATTGGTTTGTAAAATATTTTTAAAATTCTGGTACTTACTTATTGACCTTAAATATCCGCTGCTTTTATTTATGCATGTCACGTGTGCACACACGTTTTGCACTTGTCATTGGGATTTGTGATTCGTGTTGTCAGCATCCCGATGCCTCGATCCCCGTGTTTAGTTTAAAGGAAATTTGGGGGCGTCACAAGAGCCAATGGCGTCTCATATAAGTATACTTTCGGCCATACTTCAACCAACTTGAATCTGTATGTGCGTTGCATGGTGGACAAGCAGGTTTTCCTTTAGTGGACCACCCAGATAGATTCCTTAGGGCTGGATAGTCATTTATTTTCCATAATAATGTTGCATGAAAGTTGAATGTTTCCAATGTGGTTGCATCATACGTTTGTACCCCATGTTCCCAAAGTTCTAGCAACTCATTGATTAGTGATTGCAAGTAGACATCAATGTTATTTCTAGGTGATTTTGGCCCTGGAATGATAAAAGATGTCATGAAAAACTGGTGTTTCATACATAGCCACGAAGGTAAATTATATGGTACGAGAATCACTGGCCATACACTATAAGGTTTAGCCATATTATTGAAGGGATTGAAGTCATCAGTTGCTAGACTAAACCTAACATTCCGAGTATCGTCTGCAAACCATGTTTGTTCTTTGTTGAAATTCAGCCAGGAGTCCGAGTCGGCAGGGTGCCTCATACACCCCTCATCTGAAGGTTGCTACTTTTTATGCCATCTCATATCGGCTGCTATCTTTGGAGACATATATAGACGCTGTAATCTTGGTTTCAAAGGAAAATGACGTAAAACCTTCTGAGGTACAACATGTGTCCCTTATGTATTTGACATCCACCTCGTAGCCTTGCATATGGAACATTCATTCTTTGCGGCGTTTTCCTTCCAAAACAATTTACAATTGTTGATGCATGCATGTATTTTGTGGTACTTGAACCCCAACCCCCTTTCTAATGACCTTGACTCCTGATATGACCACGGCAACTCAGCATTAGCAAAGGCAGACCACAACTAAGGAGCATGTCAAATGAATTGATTGACCAATGCCCCAGGCTTTTGATATGCAGCAGCTTGACAACGAATGACAATTTTGAAAATTTGGTATAGCCGGGATAAAGTGTATGGCGAGCATCATCGATCAGCTGTGCAAAAGTTGAAGTTTAAACGGGTTTAGCCATGGGTGATTGTGTTGGCATTTATGAGCTATCTTGCGGTGGGTCAAAGAATGTACCCGTCCGCACATCGTCTAACATCTACTCGATGCCATCGATGTAGTTGTCTCCGTCATTATTTTCTGTATTAAATTGTTGTGTCTCTTCCTCCCCATGAAATATCCACTGGGTATAACTTGGAGAAATCCTGTTGATGAACAAATGACTCTGCACTTAAGGGATGGGTAGCCACAAATTATTATTGCAGATGCGACATGGACACCGAGTGTGGTTACTGCCTATTGCATGATCTTGTACTAGTGTTAGGAATTGATTAACTCCTTCGGCATATGCATGTGACATTAGTCTATCGAGCAAATTCATCCAACTCTTGTCCATTTATACAATGGCTATAAACAGTATAATGTTAGTTACCTAGATAAAGCCAGAAGTTAGATACGCAAAATGTAAAATGCAAATTGCATAGTCACAATGAAAAAAAAAAGGTTAGAACTCATATGGATAGATAAAAGGGAGTTGCAAAACTGTCCACTCAACAAATATAAGAATGAATTAAAGGGAAAAAAGATCACTACGATTTGAAAACCCAAAATGCCTGGGTAGGTAGAAATTAGCCTTCCTGTATAAATCAAAGAAGATGAAAAAATGAGATGGAAGGAGTTTAAAATGTTTGTTTGAAGGGCATAAGGAGAAGATAAGACTTCAGGTTGATCTTGAAAAGAACAAGCGGCATTTACTTATTTAGCAGTAACATGTCACTCATGAATGAGTTGTAAAGTCTACATTTCACAAGATCTAGATGCTAGACAAACACAATTTTCTCCTCAAACAGGATATTACTAAGAAATATTATAGTTTGACCATTCAGCATAAAGCATGTACAGTCCTAGCTATATTGTACCAGCAATGAAGACATATATATAAAGGTATCAATCATGTGTCAAATGACTTGGGATTAATATAAGGGTAAACATATTTTTGGTTCTACAAGCAATGACTAAATAAACACAAATCGATCATAGGAATATTTTTTTATAATATTATTGAATATGTTGGAATACCAACATATGGTCAATTATGGATCCAAAAGCAGTCAACATAGCCTGTATGCAATTGATTTTTTTGTTGATCCCCAACAAAAGGAAAGCACCAACTAAAGCCCTAGGCATCATCTAAAAAGGTTTAATTTCTATTAATAAAAAGTGTAAATTATAACAAATTTTGGTAGTAAAAAATGCTCGAAATAACTTTTTACAACATTATATAATCGTCAGAAATAGTCTTTTATGAAAAAAAATAGTAGTAAAACAATATCTAAAACAATATCACAGGCTTGCAACCCTATTCCTAAAATACATAAAGCAGCAATTTGTGCTGGTTCAAGGGTATTGGTTTCAGGAGTTACAATTCGAAAAACAGCAATATGTTAGGTGCGGCAAAGTGAAGGTCCAGGTAACAGTGAGAAAAATAGAGTTTGTAGAAGTAGAGATACATACCATGGATAGTTTGTTTAAGATGATCATAAAAAATTGAAGTCTAAACCAATATCTAAACTGGAATACCCAGGAAAAAAGAAAACAAAAAAAAAGGTTGCTATAATCAAAGATTTAGAATTCGAACTTCAAAGCTTTGGCTATCTGAAAATTGATGGTGAAATCCTTTGCTTTGGTGTTCTATGTTTCAAAAGTTCTAAACAAAAAACTTAAGTACAAGATCCCCTACAAAATAATTCATTCGAAGTTTAAATAATGGTTTCACAGCCTATGTAATCAAACTAATTAATGATCAAATGCACCTTTACGATGAACAAATGCAGAGTAGTCATAGAGATAAGTATTTTGAATGTTTATATAGCGACCAAATGCTATTTTAGGATCTTTTTTTCCATATTGCAAACATAAAAAGTAGAACCTGTATTCTCATAAATAGAAAAACATTCATCTAAAAGTTTCCTGGACTGGGCTGTACACAGGAAAACATTTGAGATTCTTAAAAAATGAAGTACACATTGTTTTTTTCCCTGGACTGGGCTGTTTAACTTATAATTTTAACTATTTTCATGCAAAATCATCATTATTTTTATGTTGTAGTGAAAACTAAGAGGTATATATAATTGAATTGAGAACAATCTTGGCATGGAAATAGGTTATAATCAGTATTTCACTTACCCCCCCCCCCCAAAAAAAAAACACCATATGCATTTGCTTCTATCTTATTTTATAATAAAAGGAAGGGGGGGGGGGGAGGAGTTATTTCTTCTAAATACCATATGCATCCATATTGAGTTCATTTTTGAGTGATTTTGTAGCTGAATTGTAAATCTACTACACTGCTTCAAGTGGCTTTGAATAATGTGATTCGTTTGAATATTGCCATTTTGTTAACTTGCAATTCCTTTGATTACTCATTGTGTATTTGCTTGTAGAAAGACTTTTCCATCTTCAATACTTGAGCCTAAGCTAAGGTTATATTCTTTCTAAATTCTGGTTGGGAAAAATAATTATTTAATGATTCTGGTTGTAGCTTTATATTTGGTTTGGCAAAATTCTGGTTTTCCAACTAAATAATTAATCTAGAATCTGATGACATTTCTAGGCTATAGGTATTTACCATGAGAAAGTCACATCTAGTACTTACCCTCACATGCACGTAATGGGTTGAAAATGACTTTTGGATAATCACATCTAGATATGTCTTAGATCCCTAATTCATTTGAGGTACTTGCATATATGATTAAGGACACAAAAAAACCTTCTGCTTTTGATTAAGGACAATTGTTTTATAAGTGGCTATATCTCATGCGAGTCTAACCCAAGTTGAACGACTCTGAGTCTCACTAATGGCAACTAGACTGTAAAACACGGTCCTATTTAACTCAAGGTCAAGTTGATAAGTAACTACATCAGTAGGCAATGTTCAACAACTTTTACTTGGATTTTGGGTAGAAAATAATGTCATCTAGCTCAACTTATCAACTTTAGAAAAGGGCCATTCAATGCTATGCTAAAAGGAAAATTCCACCAAGCTTAAATTGACTCATTGGTAATTTATTAAAAGATATTGAGAGTTTCACTCGGGATAAAAGATGTTCAAGCTCAGAAAAATATTTGTACCCAAGTCCCAAAAAAATTGCAAAAGAAGGGAAAAAATGAATAGTAGCAATTAGCATCTCCATTTCAAAATAATCCCCATCCCGCTTTTCTTCAACATTCTTCTGCTCACACCTCTTCAAATTTGCAAAACAAAAATAATCAACTTTAAATCACTATCCATTTTCCCACTAGCCTATTATTATTAAGACGCGACATGACCACTTACGATTAAGAAAATGTAATTGAAAATGTGTATATATATATCTTTATACTTAAAAAGCATCTATCCTAATTTAAACAGTTATAAACAGTAATTATTGTTTAACTTTTGTAAACCCAAAATTGCCCCTTGAGTTACAATCACACAAAAGCTCTTCGAACCTCCTTCAGCTATGCACGCAACCAGCCAGAGTTAGGCTTCACCGCCGGCCATCTGGCCTCACCGCATTCAGCATCTCTCCCATGTTCCGACGAACAAATCTCCATCGTCGAATACCTTTGCCAGGCCCTTCCAATTTTCGGATTCAAGGGAGATTTGAAGAAGAAAACTCAAACTTGAGTTGAGAAGGAAAAGAGATCTACAAAGATGACTAAACACACAACTTTCGAAGGAAAATAGAGCATTTTCGGAGTGGTTTGAATCAAGGGTCAACCACCCATTTTATAGGCGTGAAACCAGCACAACACAATGATTTTTTGGATGGGATAAATCACGTGAAACACAACCAAATCCGAGCCAAGACAAGCAAGCTGTAAAAGGAAAAATTATTCAGTTTTTTAGATGAGATAAGAAGGCAAAAATATGGGTTGAAGCTCACGATTTTGCTGGAAATACGGGCACGTGGCTTAAGGATTCGAGATGAAAACAGAGGGGAAATAAATAGCGAGATACCAGGTCTCTGATAATGCAACGCGTGGATGAAATGAAGATGAAAAAGTTTACAAAGGTTCGATCTTTGCTCATGGCTTGCAGCAGACGAACAGGGGAACGAAAATGAAAAGAAACAGAAGAAGAAGAAGAAGAAGAAGAGAGGAAGAAGAGAACGCTGGCTGAAATAGACTTCACTAAATCAAACGTTGTCGTTTGAAACAAAAGAAAGGGGCTAGGTTATGGGCTACGAGCTGGCCCAAAATATAATAAAACCCAAACTCAACACAACTATACATAAATAGGCCCATACGAAAATCAATTAAAATAAAATCAAATTAGATACATTAAATCAAATACTAATATAATAAAATAAGGATATTAAATCCAAACATTAAAATAGAAGTATCACAATAAAATAATATGAGAAAATAAATTTTAACTGAAAATAAAATATCTAAATATTTAAACACAAGCACAACAAACTAATATTAATAGCAACTAACTCATAACATCCAATAAATTAAAATATTAAATATTAAAGTATTAAAATACTAAGGGGATAAAATTACGGGTTTTCACAATCTAAATTTATAATTAATGCATTCTATCGTTTAAATTCAATTACTTTTCAAAAATATGTATTTGATTTGAACTTTTTCTTTGTTGTGTAGTATGTGCCTGCTGAATTTGCTGCAAAATATCTATCGAAGAACCAAAAAGTCAAACTTCAAACATTTGATAATACAAGAGAATGGCATGTTGTTTGCTCTTACAATAACAACGATTGTTCATCAATGAGAATGATAAAGGGATGTAATGTATTTATAAAAGAAAATAATTTGAAGGAAGGAGATGCTTTTATTTTTGAGCTCATCAAAAGGAAGCCTATTGTGTTGAAAGTCTATTTGTTTCGTGTAGCTAACTATATATGAAATTTTTTTTGGTAAGTTCTTTCCTTTTAGTTTCAAGTCACTTTCTTTTTAATTTAGACAAATTAGTAATCTCCTTCTTTCTTCTTCTGGACACATCATTTATTTCTCATATTTTACGCAATTTAATATTTTAGAAAACTTAGATAATTTAGTATTTTTGGCAATTTCATAATCTATATCTAGCATATCTGATGATAAATATTTGGAATATGGATTTTATTCACCATCATGATAAATTTCTAATCATGCCTTGTGTTCTCAAAAATATTTTTCAGTATGCATTATTAAATCGTTTAATGTGATTCAATACTTGTGGAGACAAATTTAATATAATGCATTATTGTCGGAATTGATAGAGTTGAATATTTCTTGTATAGTTCTTATATTTCTCACTATATTTTGGAGAATTTGGAAATATAAAAATCTTATATTGCTTGAATATACAAATAGTTAACTTTTGATCGAGATCTTAAACCCGATGAAAATAAATTATTATTCATTATTTTGTATTTATTTATTTATTTATTTATTTTGTCTTTGTAACTATCACTATACTTGGGTTTCTATTTATCATTTAGGCTTATTTTTAACCTTTTCATGTTGATCAGCTCATGTATTATGAGATTCTTTTACTGTGAGGGTTATACTATGTTCTCTTTAAATATTTTTTTGTATTGTTCTTAGCATCTTCTGATAAATAATAATTTTTGTCCCACTTTTTCTATCTCATCTCTTTGTTCTCTCTATATTCTTTCCCTTATCGTTCTTATTTTTCCCCTATCTTTCTTGCTTCTCTTTGTTCTAAAAATCGTTAATAATCTCTTTTATTTTACTCTTAAGGTATGCTTTTCTATGCAGTCTTTGGGTTGGACGAAGACCACCATAAAGATGCAGATGATGCAATCCATGATTTAGATAATATGATTCACAATTTTAAAGTTCTTTTCATAACTGTGTCTTTTCTACCTTTTAATGCAATTCATGATATTTGTAAGAAGTTTTTCACTAGACAATCACTACCTATAAAATGTTGAATTACTAGCTTGTAACTTGATTGAATTATGTTGTTTCAATTCATTCAAAGTTTCTCTATACTAGACTTTTATATTATTTTAATTTATTTTATAGTATTACAAGGCAACGTACTAGGCACGTTGTGCCACCACTAGTATATTTATAAGTAAGAAAATTTTATTGATATCGTAATTACACGGATAGTATATGAGAAACAAAATACTTAATTACAGCCTACTAGGATTGAAAATATTTTTTTAACCAATAAAAAAGGTTGCAACTAAAATGTCACAATAATAAACTCATAAAATGACATAATTTACTGATATGATATATTAAATTATAAAATTATTAATTATAAAATAAATTTAATATATGATATAAATTCATGTAATTTATGAATGTATTTTCGTAGAATCTCTTCCTAAGCGTAGCACTCTCCTTTTATGTAAGAGTTTTTCATCGAAAAGTTATTAGTGTGCGCTTGAAAATATAAACTCTTTATACAGTCATTATTATTTTTCCCATCTATGAGAAATCAGATTAACCTCCCAGAAAATCAATCAAAAGCCCAAAAGACAAAGAAAGGAAGGGTTAATTTAGATTAAAACAGGTAACTTTGGAGACTACAAATCAACACTAGACTTATGGTGAGTCTCTCATAAGGCGTAAAAATTATTCTTCAAATTTTCTAGCTTCCAATTTTATCTATCATTGTCATTAAAGAGAATCTCTAGATCATTGTCAATAATGATCATATCAGCAAATTAGCTATATATTGTCGCAAAGCAACGTCTTGAACCTCAACATGATCACTGCAGAAATTAGTCGAGAAGTACATTTAAACCTATATTCATCATTTTTAGTTTTCTTGATAAGTGAAGTCTAAAAAAAAAACTAAAAAATCAATTAGCGAGACCAACTAACTTCTCAATATCCTGCATGTAGTTTATTTGTTCTAAATGTTGCTTATAATTAGTTTCTATGCTCAGGATGATCTGTTGCTTATTTGTGAATTTTTTTTATTACTCCAAGCACAATAATCCTACATGTCTAGCAAGCAGCCACCATGGCTTGAAGAGATACCGACAGAAACATCAGCCTTGGGTTAAGTATGAAATATTACAGGAGCCCAAAAGAACAAAATCATTGGAGATTAACAATTTAAGAACAAATTCATTTATCACACGAGTTAGAAATACCAATTTCCCAATATACCAATGATCTCCTTCAAAGCATTTCCCTGTGGATTAGTAGTTACAATTTGTCGTTCTAGCAGGCAAAAACAGATTGTAAGATCATTGGTCGACGTCCCTTTTCCCTTTTCCCTCGATAATGGTGGAATCATTGGGGATTATGTCTTGAATTGGAATGGATCTGATAGATGCGAAGAAGAAACTGTAGAAGTGAGTAAGAGAATCGCAAGAAAATCCCCAATTCACACTTAACCATAACCAAAATCAAGGAAAATCCTGCAAAATTACCATGGAAGGAGCCTAGAAGATAGCCTGGTTCGTACGGAATGTACAGTGTGATGATCTCTTGGACGAAACGCCACCAACTCGATCAACATCAACGACTGTTTATGGGGATGGAAAATGCCAAGGAAAATGACAGAGATAAAAAGTGAGACGCAACGGCTGGAATGACGAATTGCCGAGGGGGAAAGGGGCAAAAAATGAATCCTATTATGGTGGACATGCAAAGTCGCCGTAATAAGTTACCTTTAGTGATGTAAAAAGGTGCCGCAATATGAATCCTCATATTGCGACCCAAAAATCGCCGTAATAGAACCATTAAAACGCTGCAATACGGCGCTACACAGTTCCGCCAACCTGGGGGGTTAATTTGCAAATTTCTTCGGCGCTGGAATTACATGTGACGCAATTAGGGTGCAATGCCGGCATTTTTTTTTTTGTGGCACATTTTAAAAATGCTACAATAGAGCCATTTTCTTGTAGTGAACAAGACGAAGGGAAAATTTTGGAAATATGGATGCAATTTAAGCACAAGGCATTTTCTTATAACAATGCAATATTAGAAGCACCAACCCCCTACTTACAAAAGAAAAAAAAAACACCAAACCCCTTTATTCCATCCACTATTTGAATTGCTCATTTTAGTATAATAACTGGAAATCTTAACCATCCCCCAACTACACTAAACACATTTAAGTGAGAAATTACACCCTCAATCCACCAATATTGTGATTAGGACAAAAAACATAAGAGAAGATGAGGAAAATAAAACATCCTAAATTTTGTTAGTTATTTATGGGGAGTGCATGTTATGGACGATATCGGCAGGAGGAATGAAGTAGTCAAGAGAAAGCCCAGGAACATTGTACACAACATCATCAATGGTCCAAACTTCTTCCATTCTTGTCCTACTATGTTGCTGGGACAACTCTCCAAACCGGAAAACTGTGGCAATGGATCTTCCTTGATGAGCAATTAGCACACCGTCAACATCTCTGTAGTCAGCAATGCTACTTCCAATGCTTATTTCCCAATACACAATTTCATTTTCTGGGGTTTGAACCCTGGTGAGGTGGGAATCCTCCAAGTATACAAGGAGGCCACTCTTTTGGCAAAAATAGCCATACAATACATGCCTGATCACCTCAGCTGGGCCCTCGCTTCTTTCCATGACAGCTGCTCTATCGGCGGATACTTTTAGTACAAAGCAGTCATCATGCCCAATTTGTTTCTCCCCCAAACACTGAGCATTAGCAAATAAGCTGGCTGTTGTTTTCGGATCTAGGCCCTGTACGTAAAAGATTCATGCAGATATAGCCAAAAAGTAACTGAGTAAATGAACAGAACGTATGATCTAATTAGGCAATCTAAGATGTATGATTGATGATGATGATCTACACTTGCTTATGAATTTTCAAGTTTATGATGGCATATTTAGCTGCCCTTTTCTTTTTGGCCATATCTTCAAGTATTTTTTCTTGTTTGAAAGAAATATATAAATATATATATATGTATATACACATTCTCTCTTGGATTTAAATTCGTCGTCGTTCTGAAACTCATTTATAAAATTATATTTCGTAAATCTCCACTTTTGTGATTCACTCTGAATTTCATAAATGTGAGAGTTTCCCTAGCATGTCTTTGAACTAAACCTATGTTAAAAGACTGCTGTCCTATCTTGGAAGAAGGCAGAAAAGACAAATTTGAATCTGACCACATAGGGTTTATACATTTGACATGAACAAGAGGTATGCTAGTAGCTGAATGTTTTCTTCAGTTATTGGAAAATGAAAAAAAAAAAAGTTACTGGGGTTCTCTTTTCTCTTTCACAGAAAAAACAAACACATGCGAACAAGTAGAAAAAATAAAGGCAAAAAAAAAAATAGAAATAAGAAAGAAGAGGGAGAGCGGTGATGGGAAAAAGACGAGAAAAGCGAAGGTTATGATGCAATAAATGCGACATTATTAACTAAAGTTGCAAAAAGGAAAAGTTAAAGGGTAAAGGATAATGAATAATGCACTTTAGTAACAGTAAACGGCAATCCCAAGATTATGTTCTCATGTGTCATCTAAAGAGGACCAATAGTTATGTTCGATCACAGATGACGTCACAAAGATTATCACGTGCCATCCCCTAACTCAGAGAGCGTTCGGAAAAAGAGGCCCCGTGTGTAGGGTAAAGCGTGGGACAGTTTCTCTATCATTGTCAGCCAAAATATACCATTTCTCGGGATCATTACTTTCTGCCTCAAATCTCTATATTTTGTCCGCTAAAGAAATTTGAATACTCCATCATATCATTAATCTCAACACACCACAACATCGAACCTTACCTAGATCAACTTTGACAAGTACTCTTTATCTTCTTTAAAGTATGTCAAAATTCAAAACATATCTAATAGAATGTAACCATAAAAAAGAAAAGAAAAGGTATTTATGAGATATTTAATGAAATCTGTTTATAATTTTTTTAATTATAATTAAAACAGTATAAATATTCATGAAATCTGTTTATAATTTTTTTTTTCTTTTCGTAATGTGTGCCTGACATTCTTATTAGCAAGTTCTGGAGATCAGTACGCATGTTTCTTGGTTTTGGTTTTTACATAAAAATAAATTGTGAAACCAATATTCCAAATTGTTCGATCTCATGAAATCCAAAATAGAAGGTTGTCCATCTTAGAAAAAATGACAATTAATCATCTATATATAAATGGCATGTCTCATTATGATAGATCTTGGGATTATTGACTGAGATACCAAATAAAGTTAGATAATTTCCAACTTGAGAAAATTTGATAGTGATTCTAATAAATGATTCCGTGTTTCAAGACCTCAAATTAGACATAATTAGAACCATTTTAAGGATAATTAGATCATGCATGCATGCTTAATATATAAAACTTGTAGGCAAGTACCTGTATGATACGGCGAAGTGGGCGTTGGGGGCCTTTGGCTGCATGAGTGCCGAGCCAAGGCGAGTGCCTCCACACAATCTTCCCGTCACTGCCGGCTATGACCTGATTCCCTCCGACCACCAGATCCAGAGACCATTTTCCGGGCAACATTTGCCAAAGTACAAAACAGCCATTGTCGCCACTTCTTGTCCCCAAAGTTTTTACATTCTTCCCTGACGAAACCTCCGTTTCACAACAAATCATTTTCACCACCCCTTTAGCGTACATGGTTTTTGCGCACTTTCCTTGCTTCAGACATCCGGTTGCCGCCAGATATTGTTTTATGATATAGTTTGCCATGGAGGTTTCCTGTTTGATAATATCAACGAAAAGGGTTATGACATCTAACAGAAAAGAACAAAATGAAATATACAATATAGCAGAAACAAGATTATTAATATACCATAGGAATGTCTTTCATGTGGAGGCGATCAAGGGGATCGTTGAGTAGGGGAATTGGAGCGAGGGGACAACCTAAGACACCAAGCAAGAGTTTTAAATCTTGCCTCTTGGCTTGAATGTTTCCATCCAAAGAACCAGAAAAACTATTTGCAGGAGATGTTTTTGGTGTTCTAAACCATTCACGTATGACTTCCCAATGGCTCTCTTTTTTGTTCCCTTCTTCTTGGGTTTCGTTGTCGGGCCATTCCATGAGCGGCGTCAATGGCTGCGGGACATACCACATCTGCTGTTTCCTTCGCATTTTGGAACTCATCCTAAGTGAAAACAGCAAACCAGAAGTAGTGCTTTATTTATTGAAAAAGAAGAAAAAGATAAAGGAATTGGATGGTGAGGAGGGAGAAGGAGTAGTGTGAAATAGAGGTCATGGTTTCTTTTTTCGGTCTAAAAAGAGAGAAGGGAGAGGGAGAGTTTAAGCATTGTGGGGGAGAGACCAAAAAAGGGACAGCTCATCTAGAAAGCCAACGGCTGAGATGATGGGAGAGTATTAATAAATGGGCACACTTGCATTCTGCATGTTGGGCTGTCTATTACCTTTATTCTTCTTTTACAGAGGACGACAAAGACTCATGTCGTTTTATCTTTATATCTATACTCTTAGAGCTACTCCAAATAAGATAAAGAAAGGACCCATACATTCATCAATCCCCCATCTTTTTCATGACTCCAATGCCCTTTGCTCTTGTCCTTCTCTTTCTTCAGGGATGAATATCTTTCTTGGATAATGATCTCACGTCTCGGTTTTATTAGCAGTACTGCTGCTTTCAATGGTGATCCGTCGGCACTAATTAATCAATGGAATATTCTTTGCAACACAAAATCAAGCTAGAAGTGTGATAAATATAATATATATCTAATTAAATTTATATAATTTTATAAAATACGTTAATAAAAACAAATTTATAATTTGATATATCACATCAAATTATATTAATTTATAAATTTATTTTTATAAATTAAATTACTTTGTAGCTATATAAAGCATTTCTCAAATCAAGCTATATACTTAAGACTTAAGAGGATGGAACACGGCCGCAAAGTTGGGGAAATGGCGAAAAAACAGTACATGGTGAAGCAAAATTAGATTTATTAGTAATTGTAGGATTCAATACAAAATTAGTTTATTTGGTGCTTAAAATCAATTAATTGTTGTCAATATATTTTTAACTTAACTGCATATTCTATATTATTTTAATAAAGAATAAGTTGGTCATAAAAACATATGGGTAAATAACTAATAGTAATTCTACTCACAGTAGATTTTATGCAAGTGACCTGTAGTAGATTGACCTGACATCACACCATGTTAGCTCTTATTTAAAAATGAAAAAATAAAAAAATAATAAAAAAACCCACATTCATGTTTTCCTTATAACCAAAATCAAAACAATTGACTGCGCGCATCTCTTCTGCTCTCTCCGCCAAGTTGCACATTTTCCCTAATTTTTTATTTTTTAATAAAAGCTGATTTAAAAAAGGGTTGTAAGCCATTGAAAAAAATATGAGTTCAAGGAAGAGAAATAAAGGTGATTGCCGAAATTAGAGTGCAGGGGTCTCACGGAGAATGACGTGGATGAGTTACCGAAATGGCAGCTTGCGAATAGAATCGAAAGTCTAAAAGTGTTGGTACAACTGCGTGGATTAAGAGCTGGTCCGAGGTCGAAGGTGGTGGTGATGGTGGCACAAGACATGTTCTTATCTGGTTTTTCATTTTGAAAATGACTTCTCGAATTTCAAAAGAGTGTCGAGGGTTTAAGAATGTGATGACTAATTTTGTCTATTTTTTTGTTAAATAAGAGCTAACGTGACTTGATGCCACACCAGCTGACTTCAGGTCGTAACTTGCATAAAATTGATTGTGAGTAGAATTACTCAATAACTATAGATGATTAATCTTTAGTTAATAAATAAATATGAGGACGAGTAAGACCATAAATCAATATATTTATAAGGTATTCCTTAGTTTTTTTTTTCTTTAAATCTTTTGGCTAATTTGGAATATAGATGAGGGGTTATAATGGTCTATATATGTTAAAGTTGAAGATGGATAGGTGGAAGGGGCCAGGCGCTGCACCTACTTCCATGTGTTTTATTATTGATTTTATTGACTAGAGGGCACCCACTCCCATGTAGGACAAATCTACCAAATCTCCATTTTTTTAGGTACTAAGTATGCTTTAATATATCGAATCCCAAGAGGGAAGGGAGAAAGAAAAAAGGAATCACGCCTAGTAATTAGAATATTTCCTTCGATATTGATTCTCATGACCAATGGTCACCAAAAAACAATTAATAAACTTCAGCACCCAAGTGGTGCCCACAATCATGTAGATCTGTCTGTTCTGTATATTTATATTAATAAAGAGGATGATCAAAAGCATTATCCTTATAATCAATAATATAATTTATTAAGTGTTTGTTGATGATTTGGAAAGTTTCTAAAGACTCTTTTGACTGTCTTCCATGTGGATGCTAGGAGTAGTGTTGGATGTTAATTAATCAGTGTAAGGTGGGCCGGTGGAGGGGGAGAGTGCCAAAACGGTGGCGGTGGGATGGTGGGGATGGGGGGTCGGCATCAGGGAGAGAGCATGATCGGCAGGCAAAGTGGTATTGGTGAATATTGATGGGTCATTTTGGTGAGAGATGAGTACTGATCTTCAAAGCCAAGCACTAGTAGATTATAAGTACAACTATTTATTTATTTGTTGCCCAAATGTATGTTGAAATGTGACTTTCATTAGTTGGGGGATGATATTATATATATATATATATATCATGCATGAACTTTGTTTCGATTTGCATTCTATGTCCATGTTTTGTTTTGTGTTTTCGTTTTTGTTGTTTTTCTTTGCACATGTGTACACGTTGGTTTTGGTAATTGGGGTCCTCATAAAAATGGCTAACCTATATATACATACGTGTGTGTGTATATGTTTGCTAGACCATCACCATCTGTAATCTTTTGATCTTAACCTCGTTTCATTTTCCTTTTCCTTTTTGCTTTTTTTCTTCCCATCTCGCATCCTATTGTTAAAGTTAATTCCTATGTTATTCATGCCGCGCGCTTATATCTAGGTATCTTGAAATCCTAATAAATATCTCATAAGGTTTTGGGCTTTAGCTATATCGGAATGCCTTGATTGTATAAAGATAAACACCATTTGTAAAGTATTGCAAGCTAGGAAGATATTCAAAAATGAAAAGTGCTACAATCACATTAAATATATTTCATAAAGATTGTTCACAAACTGTCGTGACTTCATACAATATATTACATCTATTTTATAATAAAACTAACCATACAATTTATGAGTTATTATTGTGCAAAAATATGGTAAGTTGGCTAAGACACCTACAAGAAACGGGCTTCAAAAGACAATTACAACTAATCAGTTACTTCAGAAAAGAAAAGAGACTTCTATAAAATGAAATATCCTCATATGATGATAGACTTTGGACCATGAACAGCGACCCCCAAAATTTCATCCCTTAAGGAGGAAGGCATCTTCTCCAACCCTTAGAATTTTCAATATTCTCAATTGTATTAAGAGATAAGCGACGCGATAAGAGTAAAAAATCATCCACCATAGTGGATTGCGCCCCTAAATGACTTGTAGATTTAGGCTTTGTGTTGAATTACGTAAATTTGTGTCTTTCTCTTTATTTATATATTATGTATTTATTTATTACTTATTTCCCTTGATGAATGCATGTTCAAGCACCGTATTTAAGTCCAAACAAATAAACCATCTTCAACATGAGATCATAACCACTACAAGGCTCGCCTAGTCCTTCCAAAATAACAAAAGGGTTGTTTAGCCCTCAAGCCTCACTCAAGCACTACAAAATCAAATACATCAGAAGATGATGCCAAACAAATTGGCGATTATTCTATTGGCTAGTTCTAATAGATGATTCACAAAGAACATTATAAGAAAATTTTCCAAAACTCAAAGAAAATGCCTCTGAATTTCAATTAAATATTATCAATTCAAGTAATGTAAAATATCAGTCTACAAGTTGGACTGTATAGCAAAAAATTAGCCGTATCAAAATTTACCAAAATTAGCAAAATCCTAATAATCACTCCAAAATCAAATAAATAATAAAAGAAGTAATATGCCAAAAATCTAGCTCAAATTAGGTTCAAAATTACTTCCTAAATGAGAAATAAAATATTACCAAACAGGGCAACAAATAACTAAAAATGGGAATTCGAAAGAAAAAATAATGAAATTTGAGGTCTAAAATGATGCACATTGAGCATAGATTGGTAGCCATGATGTGCGCACCAAAAAGAACTTTTTTGAATTAGGGTCTTAGCTCGATTTCGATACCCGTATCCAAAGTTATGTGTCAAAATATTGAAATGTATTAAAAAACACCTCAATTAGGAAAAGATCACGATCACTTGCTACATTTGTACTACTTTGCCAACTCATGATATCTTGGCGCCATCAATGTGCAATTTAATAGCTTAGCATCATCTAATTTGAATCCCCTGCATCAGTTGCCCTAGGTTGGAAAGAACTCGTCCCGAGTTCACAATAGTGTCATCGAAATCCACAAACCAATGACTCAAGTACTTCACATTAAAGAAATCAAAAGTCCTCAATTGACTGGAGAGGCACAACTTGTAAGTATTATAATTGATCTTCTCAGTATTTCACAAGGCCCAATCTTCTTCTCCTTAAGCTTATTTTACTCGCCAACAAGAAAACGATTACGAGTTAATATGGTCCAAACAAAAGCACCATAAAAAAGCACTTGACGATGATAACTGTCAACTCGAGCCTTGTACTTGGAATTTCTCTCATGAATGACCAGTTTTTCCTGTTTATGGATACGTCGAAATGCTCTATCATCTCATCTACTTTAGAACTGAAATGTCCTACATGTGGAATAAGGGCTAAGCCCAACATCCTATATGGATTCTAACCATTGACAATCTCACAATAGTGACATTGGAATCCACAAACCAAGGACTCAGGTGCTTCATATTAAAGATACTAGAAGTCCTTAAGTGATTGGGAGGCACAACTTATAAGCATTATAATTGATCTTCTCAGTATTTCACAGGACCCAATCTTCTTCTCCTTACGCTTATTTTACTCGCCAATAAGAAAACGATCACGAGTTAATACGGCCCAAACAAAATCACCATAAAAAAGTACTTGATGACGATGACTGTCGACTCGAGCCTTGTACTTGGAATTTCTCTCATAAATGGCCAATTTCACCTGCTCATGGATATGCCAAAATGCTCTGTCATCTTATCTACTTTAGGATTGAAACGTCCTATATGTGGAATAGGGGTTAAGTCCAGCACCCTGGATAGATTCTAACCATAGACAATATCAAATGGGCTTAAACTCGTAGTTCTGTTCTTCAATCTTATAGGAAAATTCTTCTTGAAGTAACACCATATCCCATTGCTTGGGCATAGTTCCAGCCAAATACCCCAAAATGTTGCCCAAACTCTAGTTCACCACCTCGGTTTGACCATCTTCTAGGGGTGGTATGCATTAATGAAATTTAACTGTGTCCCCAGCTTCTCTCACAAACTCTTCCAGAAATGACTTATAAACTTGATATCACGATCTAAAGTGATTGATCGAGAAACACTATGTAAACACACAATCTCCCTAAAGTAGAGATGGGCGATCCGAGCAACATCTATACTCTTCCTTCAAGTTACAAAATTTACCATCTTGAAAAACCTGTCAATCACAACCAAGATAAAATCCAAGGCCCATTGGGTACGAGATAAGCCCAACACAAAGTCCATGTTGATACTGAATCAAGGAGCTTTAGGAATAGGTAAATGAGTGTACAGGTTTGCATTCGTGAGAACTCTCTTAGACCATTGGCACACATAACAATGGTTCACATAATGAACCACGTCACTAGTTAACTTGGGCCAACAAAAGTCAAAAAGATAAGAGCCAATTTCTTATCTAGCCCAAAATGTCCCTAATTATGAAGTTCACTAATAATCTGTTGTCTTAATGAACAATCTAGAATGCATAATTGTAATCTATAAAACAGATAACCATTATGCAAAATAAAATTATGACCAACAGTTACCTCTTGAATTATCCTCCCAAAGGAAAAATTTGCTACATACATATAATTGAAGGCCTCAAATCTTGCAACTCTAGTGCTCATGATGGTGAGAAGTAATGCACGGCAGCATAGGGTATCTGCGACACATTCATACTCTCAACTTGGTGCCTTAGTGTAAATGTGAACTCTTGCAAATACACCACCCACTTGGCATGCCGTCTATTCGGCTTTGGTTGGCCATTGATGTACTTCAAGGCTTCATGATCAGTGATAGAATGAATTTCCTCTGTATGAGATAGTGACGCCAATGGTTCAGGGACTAAATTCTGACATAGAACTCTAGATCTTATGTGGAATAATTCTTCTTTGATCCCAATAGCTTTTCACTAAAAAAGCTATTGATGCCCTGACTGACTTAGAACACCACCAATGCCAACCCCGGATGCATCACAATTGACCTCGAATACATTGTCAAAATTAGGGAGTGCCAAAACTGGTGCCTCGGTCATCTTCTACTTGACCAATTGAAAATTGGCTTCTGCCTCCTCAAACCACTAAAAATCACGTCCCTTGAGGCATTTTGTGATAGGAGTAATGAGAGTATTGGAATTTCTGACGAACCGGCGGTAAAAGGACGGGAATCCATGGAAGCTTTAGACATTGCACAAGGTCTTTAGTTTAGGCCACTCCAAGATGCCATTTATCTTTGACTGATTTACATGAACACCATCAGTGGACATAACAAAACCAAGAAAAGTTACAGAAGTAGTGAAAGAAGAGCACTTCTTCTGATTGACAAACAAGCACTCCGAGAAAATACTTTAAACCCAAAACTCAGAGGAAATACCTCTAAAGTTCAAATGAATACGAAATATTGAAAATCAGTCTATAAGCCGGACTGTATAGCCAAAAATTGACTATATTAAAATTTTACCAGTATTAGAAAAATCCTAATAATCACGCTTAAATCAAATATAGAACAAAAAAAGTAATTTGCCAAAAATCTGGCCTAAATCAGGTTTATAATCATTTTCTACATGATAAATAAAATATTACCAAAAAGGGAAAACAAAACTAAAAATGGGAATTTGAATGGGAAAATAGCAAAATTTGAGGTTGAAAATGTTCCACAGCAAGCGTAAATTGGTAGCTATGACATGCTTGCTGAAAAAAGCTTTTCGAGTTGGAGTCATGTGCAATTCTGATACCCGTGTTAAATTTATGGCTAAAATAATGATCCGCATCCAAACTACATCAATTAGGAAAAAATCACGACCACTTGTCCTTTTTGTACTGATTTGCCAATTCATGGTATCTCAACGCCACCAACATGCAATCTGATAGGTTAGCATCATCTGACTCAGATCCTCTTACATCAAAAGATAATACACCACTTGGCTCAAGTTTGAAATTTTCAAACATGTAACTTAGACTATCTACACTAATTGGTTTGGATTTGGTGAAAACATCTCACCATGATCGGTTGGGTGTGGCTCCCATAAAAGCAACACGATCGAGCATCTCACATTGAGAACAAATGCACTTGAGCAGTCAAATTAGCCTCCTTCAATGCGGTCGAGCACCCCTCCTGCCCAGATTAGCTTCACTCGAGTACATAGGTACCCTCAACACAGTCGAACAATTCCTTTAGCAAGCTGAGTGCCCTTGCACACAAAGTCAAGTTTCCTCGTACTCGCACTTGGCAATCATGATAACACTCCCTTGAGTGCATCAATCCTCACCCACAAAGTTAGGTGCCCTCACACTCACACTTGGCAATCAATGGGTGATGATGCTCCCTTGAGCGCATCACTTTTTATCCACAAATCTGAGTGCCCTCGTACTCGCACATAAAGATCAAAGGATGATTTCACTCTCTCAAGTGCATTATTCCTTGTCCATAAAGTTGAGTGCCCTCACACTCGCACTTAGTGATTAAGGGATAATTTTGCTACCTTAAATGCATCACTCTTATTCCATTAGTGTGGTTGAATTCATCTCTCACCTAACTTAAAAGCTGAGTACCTTAGCACACGTACTTGGTGAGTAGAGGATGATGACACCCCCTTGAATGCATCACTTCTTGCCAATTAGCACAGTCAAGCACATCTTAGACAAAATAAAAGTCGAATACCCTCTCACTCACGTATGACACGCAAGGGATGATGACACTCCTTTAAATGCACCAATTATCATAAACGAGCAGGGTCAAGCACATATCCCAAGTGTTCTCACACTCACACTTGGCCATCAATGCCAACACATTCGAGCTTGTTCTTTAGCAAATGTTGAGTGTGGACAATTATGCCACAATCGCCTCGTGCGAGTTACCTCTAAGAATGAGCTCCCAGTCTCCACAACCACCTCGAGTGATTCCTTTTGGAAAATGTCTACGGGTTCAACAACTACTAGAATGGACCTAGAGAGCCGATGAGCTCCCTAATTATCTAAGTACATGTCACACCCTAACCTCCAAACAACAAAACCCCTATAGGGGCAAAAAAATCCACTAGTGCCAACAAAATAATTTCTAAGTATGGAAATACGTGCTCTTTGCTCACAATAAACATTCACATGCAACCATCCGAACACTCGATTATGAGGAAAACTTCATGAAAACAAACTTTTCAAAATTTATTTCTACAGATTATTCCTATAACAACTGATTTGAAGATGATCAAGTTCATATTGTTGAACAAATCAACCTTAAGAATTGCGAATATCTGTTGGGTATAAAATCAACAATAAACAATCAAGCTCATATATAAAGCCAAGATGAGATAAGGCATGTTGACTCAAATGTGTAAAAGGAAATAACTTCATAAGGCAATTTGGACTCAATTAATTCAAATAACTAAGAATACTTCTATAAATAGAAGGAATCTCCTCTTGTGATGTGAGACTTTGGACTATGAATAGAGACCCCCAAATCTCCTTTCTTGAGGAGAATGACATATGTTTCAACCTCCACAAGTTTCAATTTTCTCTATTGTATTGAAAGATATGTGAAGCAATAAGAGATTGTAAAATTACACATCATAGTTGATTTTGCCCCCAAACAGTCTGTGGACATAGGCTTTATATCAAAAAAATGTAAATTTGTGTATCTCTCTCTTTAGTTCTATTTATGTATTTATTTATTACTTATTCCTATGGATGAATTTTCAAGAATTGTATTGATGTTCAAAATATTGTTGTGGGCTTTCTAAGTATATCGTCATGGCTAGAACCACATTCGTAAATCGGGAATGACTATTTTCTCCCATTAAAATCTGTATATTCTCGACTTATACTTTCATGTAAAATATATAAATTAAGTTTTATCCAAATCGAGTTTCATGCAAAAATCTATGTATTTTCTTTTCACATTAAGTATATAATGTCATAATTGAGAGCTTAAATAAATTTATTTTTACTTATTCAAGTCTAGAGGATAAAATCTCTTAATTATTTTTTATATAAATATCAGTCTTGAATAATATTGATTGTGTTTTCACTTTGGATTTCATATTAAGAAACCTAGTGTTTTATAATAAAAAAAAAACTTTTGGATCCATGTTAATCAATTTATTATTTCTCCTAAACTTGGCTTTAATTTAGTTTAGTGAGGTCACATCCTTGAAAATAGATAATATATAGAAATTATACCAACGTTTGAGACTATAGGAAAAATTTGAAGAGGAATATTTCCATCTATATTGAAATTTAAAAAAAAAAACTTGGAAAGTATATAGAAATTTTTTTTTTGGGGTCATTTTCCATATTTAAAGAATTGTGAAAAAAGAAATTCTAAGGGATATATTGATTTTCAAATAAATTTGGGGGCCATGATCAACATAGTTCCACCACTAGGGACTGGCAGCCAGAGCCTATGTGAGAAGAAAAGGGAGGGAGAGAGTTTGGAATTTAGGCTACGTTTGAATATTAAGCTGGGCTGAGTTGAGTTATGTTAACTACAATATTGTTAGATTATTACTTTGTAATATTTTGAGCGTTTTGATATTTGAAAAAGTTGAATTATTTATGTTGCCCAGATGACTAACACAAGAGGAGGAGTGAATTGAGTTGTATTTAAAAAAATAACAATTATAAATCAAATATATAATATAAAATATAAACAAAATATAAACAAAATATAAAACAACAATAAATATAAAAAGTAAGGGTAAGAGAGAAGTAAACTCAGTATGTTAACGAGGTTCGGCCCCACTGCCTACGTCTTCGCCTCAAGCTACCCCTTGAGGATCCCCAAATCCACTATTCAATCTCCTTTAGGTGGAGATAAAAACCTATTACACATTTGAGCAGCACCGCTCCAAAGAATCCGTGTAGAACACCCTCTACACTTCCAATCACCTCACACTTGGTGATTTAATTATTGCCCGTATAGAACACTTTCTACACTTCCAATCACCTTACACTTGGTGGTTTAACTATTCCCCGTGTAGAACACCTTCTACACACACAAGGGTTATACACACCCTTTTACTGATACAAGAATTGATAGTGGGTAGGCTATCAAAAAATACTCCTTAATGAGTGAAATAAAAACAATACAGCGTAAACTATATCTCTCAAAATGAACAAGGGTTAAGGCTCAATGTTTAAAGAAAAGAGAATAAAAATTTTGAATGAATGTTGTATGCTCTTAGTGTTGTGAATGTGAAGCTCTCAAATGATCTATTTATAGGCATATGAGACTTCATATTCAAATTTAAAAAGATTCACATGTCAAAGACATCATCATTCACTTTTCAAAAATTTCAAATCAAATCTTTTTACTTTTTGCATGTGACAAAAGGAGCACACTTTATTTTTCAAAAATTTCAAACCTAATCTTTTACTTTTTGCATATGACAAAAGGAGCACACTTTACTTTTCAAAATTTTCAAACAAAGACATCTACCTTTTGCATAAGTCAAGAAAAGCATCCACCACTTTTGAAAATATTCAAATAAAACATGCACATGTGAAAGATGACAATCAATCATCTTAATATTTTCAAAGTTCAAACCTTTAATCATATCATGCACATGTGAAAGATGACAATCAATCATCTTAATATTTTCAAAATTCAAACCTTTAATCATGTCATGCACATGTGAAAGATGACAATTAATCATCTTTCAAAATTTTCAAAGTTCAAATCTTTAATCATGTCATGCACATGTGAAAGATGACAATCAATCATCTTTCAAAATTTTCAAATTTAATTTTCAAAATATTCATGCACATGTGGAAAATGTATTTTAATATTTTATGATAAAATATTTATTTTGAGCCTTAATCCTAATTTCGAATTTTTAAGAGATTTATAAAATTACTCTATGATTTTAATGTGAACTTGTTCCCTTCTTACTCATACTTGGTTCTTTGATGTACTTGATTGTATTGTGTAGACAACTTGAGTTTGAGACTCCTTTATTCTTTGAATTCATTTGTTATCATCAAAATCCATGTGTAGATTTACATGAATCTTGAAACCTTGAGTTCAACAATCTACCCCTTTTTGATGATGACAAATACTTGATAGAACTTGAAACCTGTATGAATACTTAAGCTCTCCCTGAGAATGTGCGTTAGTTTTTCAAGCAAAAATATAAATATAATTTCAAGCATATATAACAAGTTTAGCAAATTAAACAATGTTAATATTCTAATCTAAAACTTCTCCCCCTTTTGGCATCATTAAAAAGGAAGCATAATTAGCTCAATAAAATATATTCCTACAATAACCAATAGACAAATAAAACGCTGCGTTAGTAGAGACTGTAGAGAATTCGGTGCGTAGCCACACGTGTTCGACAAAACCTGCAAAGGCTGGAGGTCCAGTTTCGGTAATTCAGTGCAGAAGGAAATTTTGTAAAGAGCTGAATAATTGAAACCACCCGTGTCCGACAAAACCTGCAAAGGCTGGAGGTGTAGCTCTGGCAATTCGGTGCAGAGATTTGATCCGCTTGATGTTGCTGAAAATTGAGATATCATCATGATTTATAAGTTTTTCTTGTTCTTATTTCCGTTTCTATAAGAGCAATTCTTAGCTTTATCTATTTCGCATCAAGCTTTCTTCTCATCTTTGCAATTTGCTTGCATTCTCATTCTACAATTTTTCAATGGCTCGTAGAATTCCCTTTAGTGCTTCTCTTGATCAAGATTTGAGGTATCCTTCACCTCAGTCTCAATCTATTTCTGCATCTGTCGTGGGTGCCATGAAGCAACAAGAGATTGATTTAGCTAATAAATCAGATCATGACGCCATTTACGAGCTTGTGGGTCTCGAAACTCGATACTCATCATCTATCGTCGCGTTTTCTACTCGGTTGCAGTCCAAAACTCGCGAAATTGAGAAGCTTAACGAGACTGTATCTATACTTCAACGACTTGTTTATGAGTCAAACAAAAAAATAGTAGAGTTAAAGCAATAGAATAAGGATTTGAAATCCTTGCTTACCTCTTCATTTCGATTGCCTAATCCTTTAGACAAGGATGGCATGATGATTTATGAGGAGCAAATGCATTTGAATGATGAGGCTAAACGTCTCAAGTTTCTGTAGGTCATTTAAGATAATGAAATAAAAGTATCTAGCAGATATCCATGGCATGCATCATTCCTATTTCTCTTCTAATCATGCATAGTCTATCTTCTGGTAGGGGTTTTGTGAAAATGTCTGCCAATTGATCATGTCTACTAGTGAATTCTAATACAATATCGCCCTTTTGCACATGATCTCTAAGAAAATGATATCTAATTTCAATATGTTTGGTCCGAGAATGTTGTATTGGATTCTTTGAAAGATTTATAGCACTTGTATTATCACATTTGATTGGAATGTGATTGTACATAAGTTTAAAATCCTCAAGTTGTTGCTTCATGTAAAGAACTTGAGCACAACAACTACCCGTAGCAATATATTCTGCCTCAGCAGTAGATAGTGTAACAGAATTTTGTTTTTTACTAAATCAGGAAACTAGTGCACGACCTAAGAAGTGACATGCTCCACTAGTACTTTTTCGATCTATTTTACAGCCAGCATAATCTGCATCTGTGTAGCTGATTAGATCGAAAGATGTGTGCTTAGGGTACCATAACGCTAAGTTAATTGTACCACTAAGATATCTAAGAATGCGCTTAACTGCAATTAAATGTGATTCTTTTGGAGATGATTGAAAGCGTGCACATAAGCACACACTAAACATAATATCTGGTCTACTGGCTGTCAAATATAATAAGCTACCAATCATACCTCGATATACCTTCGAGTCAACTGGTTTACTGGTTTCATCTTTATCAAGTTTAGTGGATGGGCTCATTGGTGTTCCAGTTTCCTTAACACATTCCATCCCAAATTTCTTCAGCAATTCCTTAATATATTTCGATTGATTGATGAATGTCCCATTTTTTGCTTGCTTAATTTGCAATTCGAGAAAGAATGTAAGCTCTCCCATCATGCTCATTTCAAATTCTTCCTGCATAGTCTTAGCAAAAACTTGGCACATATTTTCATTAGTAGCACTGAATATTATATCATCAACATAAATTTGAATCAAAAGAATATCATCATTTTCGTATTTAATGAAAAGAGTTGTATCAATTTTTCCTCTTGAAAAGCTTTTTTCAATCAAGAAACCATTAAGTCTCTCGTACTACGCTTTAGGAGCTTGTTTGAGTCCATATAGTGCTTTTGTGAGTTTGAAAACATGATTTGGAGAAATATAATTTTCAAAACCTGGAGGTTGCTCAACATATACCTATTCATTTATAAAACCGTTTAAGAAAGCACTTTTAACATCCATTTGAAAAAGTTTGAAATTTTTATAACAAGCATATGCAAGTAGCATTCGAATAGCTTCTAATCTTGCGACTGGTGCATATGTCTCATCATAATCGATTCCTTCTTCTTGATTGAAACCTTGGGCTACAAGTCGAGCCTTATTTCTAGTAATGACTCTGGACTCATCTTTCTTGTTTCTAAAAACCCATTTTGTTCCAATAATAGTATGATTTTTGGGTATAGGAACAAGTGTCCAAACATCATTTCTTTCAAATTGATTAAACTCTTCTTGCATAGCTAGAATCCAAGATTCATCAAGAAGTGTTTCATCAATATTTTTAGGTTCAATCTGAGATAGAAAAGCAGTATGATTGCAAATATTTCTAAGAGATGATCGAGTGCTTATACCTCGTAAAGGTTCCCCCAGAATTTGTTCCATTGGATGATCTTTCACAAATTTCCACTGTTTGGTTGCATCTTGTATTAAATTTTGATGATCTTTCTTGATATCTCCATGTTGGACTTCCTCTATTGTGTTCTCTTTGTTGAGATTGAGACTTTCCGTATTATTTATACCTCCTGTTTCTTCATCAATAGATTTCTTGGAGAGTAGAGAATTAGATTCATCAAATACTACATGCATAGATTCTTGTACAGTCAAGGTCTTTTTATTGAATACTCTATAAATTTTACTATTAGTAGAATATTCGAGAAAGATACCTTCATTAGATTTTGCATCAAACTTGCCTAAATTATCCCTGTCATTTAAAATAAAACATTTGCATCCAAATACATGAAAGTAACCAATGTTGGCTTTTTTCTCATTCCAAAGCTCATAGGGGGTTTTATCTAATTTAGACCTTAGCATAACTCTATTTATAACATAACATGCAGTACTTACCGCTTTAGCCCAAAAATAACTAGGCAAGTTATTCTCATTGAGCATTGTTCTTGCCATCTCTTGAAGAGATCTATTTTTCCTTTCTACTACCCCATTTTGTTGAGGAGTTCGAGGAGCAGAAAAATTATGCACAAAACCATTTTCATCACAAAATATTTCAATATTTTTATTAACAAACTCTTTTCCCCTATCACTTCGGATACTTGAAATAGTATAACCCTTTTCATTTTGAATTCTCTTGCATAACTTGATAAAAGCATTATGTGCCTCATCTTTATGAGTAAGAATGATGACCCAAGTATATCTAGAGAAATCATAAACAATAACAAATGCATAATATTTTCCTCCTAAACTTGCAACTCTATTTGGTCCAAAAAGATCCATGTGTATCAGTTGTAGTGGTCTAGTAGTGGAAATATGTTTCTTGATTTTAAAAGAAGTTTTTATTTGTTTACCAAATTGGCATGCATCACAAATTTTGTCTTTAAGAAAATTTTCCTTTGGTAAACCTCTCACAAGATCATTTTTTGAAAGTTTGGAAATAAGTTCCATGTTGGCATGACCTAGTCTTCTATGTCATAACCAATTAGTTTCATTTTGAGCTGAAAAAAAAAATCGCATCTTGTGAGGTAATTTCTTCAAAATCAATTGTATAAACATTGTTACTTCTAAAAGCAATAAAACAAATATTACAATCATAATCATTCAATATAATGCACTTATCCATTTTGAAAGTAACTGTAAATCTTTTATCACATAATTGACTTATACTTAAAAGATTATGTTTTAAACCTTCAACAAGTAGAACATCTTCAATTATAAGAGAAGACTCATTACCAATTTTACCTATTCCCACGATCTTCCCTTTCGAGTTGTCTCCAAATGTCACGTGTCCTTCTTCTTTAGATCTAAGATCAAAGAACTTAGTCTTATCTCCCATCATGTGTCTTGAACATCCACTATCTAAAAATCATTTATTTTTGTTCGTGGAAGACTTCATGCACACCTATAAAAACAATTAAAACGATTTTTCTTGGTACCCAAGTTCTTTGGGTCCTTTATTTATTAGTATTAGAAGAAACAAGATTTTTAGGTACCCATATGGCCCTGATAGTCATTGTATGTTTTCTTCTAATAGGACAACCAAGATAATTATGACCATTTCTATTACAAAAATTGCAAATAGCATGTGACATATATGAAGAACTTGAGTGATTATAATAGTATCATTTTTTAACAAAATTATTTTTATGAAAAGAATTTTGAATATTGGACTTTGATGTAGAAGGATTATCAAAGAAATTTTTATAATGTTTGTATTTTTGTTTTGGCATATATCCCAAGCCTGCCTTATCAAAAACACATCTTTGACTACCAAGAAGTTTTTCAAAATTTCTTTTTCCATTCATAAAGTTTTCAATAATATTTTCTAAATCAGTTTTATTTTTCTTTAACTCAAAATTTTCATCTTTCAAAACAATATTTTCTTTTCTTAAAATATCAATTTCGTTTGTTAAAGAAGAATTTTTCTTTTTTAAAATAGTATACTTGATACCCAATTTTTCAAATTCCTCATATACCTCTTCTAAAACATTTTGTAATTTTTCATATGAAGGATCTTCAATATTATCAAAATTTGTTACCTCAATGTCATCTTTAGCCATAAGACAAAGATTTGCTGATTCTCCATTGCTTGCTTCACTATCTGAGCTACTTGAATCATCATTCCACGTATCTTTCATTGCTTTTTTGCCTTTGTTTCGATCTTTCTTTAGCAGAGAACAATCTGGCTTGATATGACCAGGTTTATTGCATTTATAATAAATTAAAGTGTCATTTTTACCTGAATCTTTCTTGGAAAACTTATTGAAGGATTTCTTTGGAGGAGTTTTATTTTTCTTTAAGAACCTCTGAATTCTTCTTATTATCATCGCAACTTCTTCATCTTTGTCGTCATTTTCCTCATCTTCATCACTTTCACTTTCATGTGGAACAGCTTTAAGTGCCAAATTCTTCTTTGAATTTCCTTCTTCTTCTCCTCTTTTCAATGTGTACTCATGGGTGATAAGTGACCCGATGAGTTCATTCACTTCGAGCTTCTTGAGGTCTCTAGCTTCAAAAATCGCTGTCACTTTTGACTCCCAACGTTTTGGTAGAGAGTTGAGAATTTTTTTTACTATCTCCACTTTGGAATAAACTTTACCAAGAGCTGTCAAGTTGTTTATGATGTTAGTAAAGCGAGTGTGCATACTAGAAATAGATTCATCATCATTCATCTTAAACATTTCATATTCATGAGTAAGAATATAAATTTTTGATTCCTTGACTTGAGAAGTTCCTTCATAAGTAACTTCCAAGTTATCCCAAATTTCCTTTGCTGTAGTGCAAGTCATTACTCTATTAAACTCATTACCATTAAGAGCATTATATAATAAATTCATAGCAGTTAAATTCAAAATATAAAGTCTATCGTATTCACGATCAAACTCTTTTTCTTCCTTTTTGACCTTTACTCCATCAATCACTTTTGTTGGAATATAAGGTCCATTTACAATGCATTTCCAGATTTCTCGACCTTGAGCCTGAAGGAATATTCTCATTCTAACTTTCCAGAATGAGTAATTGTCTCCACAAAAGAGTGGAGGCCGACTGCTGGATTGACCTTCACCAAATGAAGCTGCAATGTTAGCCATAAGATCTTAACTCAAAAGATAGTTAATCTTATAATAGAGCTCTAGCTCTAATACCAATTGTTACCGATCATAGGCCGCACCTATGTCACCTAACAACTGTACCTACCAGACTAGCCGGCCACCATCTCTACCGGTGCACCGTCACCCATGGTCGGAGAGTCTTGCTTCGGTGATACAGTCACAAGCGAGAGTTCCCATGAGTGATCTGCCTGTATGAACATGTATGAACAGTACATGTCAACTAGCTCTGATACCAATTGTTACTGACCATAGGTCGCACCTATGTCACCTAACAACTGTACCTACCAGACTAGCCGGCCACCGTCTCTACCGGTGCACCGTCACCCATGGTCGGAGAGTCTTGCTTCGGTGACACAGTCACAAGCGAGAGTTCCCATGAGTGATCTGCCTGTATGAACAGTACAGGTCAACTAGCTCTGATACCAATTGTTGCCCAGATGACTAACACAAGATGGGGGGTGAATTGAGTTGTATTTAAAAAAATAACAATTATAAATCAAATATATAATATAAAATATATACAAAATATAAAACAACAATAAATATAAAAAGTAAGGGTAAGAGAGAAGCAAACTCAGTATGTTAACAAGGTTCGACCCCACTGCCTACGTCCTCGCCTCAAGCTACCCCTTGAGGATCCCCAAATCCACTATTCAATCTCCTTTAGGTGGAGATAAAAACCTATTACACCTTTGAGCAGCACCGCTCCAAAGAATCCGTGTAGAACACCCTCTACACTTCCAATCACCTCACACTTGGTGATTTAACTATTCCCCGTGTAGAACACTTTTTACACTTCCAATCACCTTACACTTGGTGATTTAACTATTCCCCGTGTAGAACACCTTCTACACACACAAGGGTTATACACACCCTTTTACTGATACAAGAATTGATAGTGGGTAGGCCATCAAAAAACACTCCTCAATGAGTGAAATAAAAACAATACAGTGCAAACTATATCTCTCAAAATGAACAAGGGTTAAGGCTCAATGCTTAAAGAAGAGAGAATAAAAATTTTGAATGAATGTTGTATGCTCTTAGTGTTGTGAATGTGAAGCTCTCAAATGATCTATTTATAGGCATATGAGACTTCATATTCAAATTTAAAAAGATTCACATGTCAAAGACATCATCATTCACTTTTCTAAAATTTCAAATCAAATCTTTTTACCTTTTGCATGTGACAAAAGGAGCACACTTTATTTTTCAAAAATTTCAAACCTAATCTTTTACTTTTTGCATATGACAAAAGGAGCACACTTTACTTTTCAAAATTTTCAAACAAAGACATCTACCTTTTGCATAAGTCAAGAAAAGCATCCACCACTTTTGAAAATATTCAAATAAAACATGTACATGTAAAAGATGACAATCAATCATCTTAATATTTTCAAAATTCAAACCTTTAATCATATCATGCACATGTGAAAGATGACAATCAATTATCTTAATATTTTCAAAGTTCAAATCTTTAATCATGTCATGCACATGTGAAAAATGACAATCAATCATCTTTCAAAATTTTCAAAGTTCAAATCTTTAATCATGTCATGCACATGTGAAAGATGACAATCAATCATCTTTCAAAATTTTCAAATTTAATTTTCAAAATATTCATGCACATGTGGAAAATGTATTTTAATGTTTTATGATAAAATATTTATTTTGAGCCTTAATCCTAATTTCGAATTTTTAAGAGATTTACAAAATTACTCTATGATTTTAATGTGAACTTGTTCCCTTCTTGCTCATGCTTGGTTCCTTGATGTGCTTGATTGTATTGTGTAGACAACTTGAGCTTGAGACTCATTTATTTTTTGAATTCATTTGTTATCATCAAAATCCATGTATAGATTTACATGAATCTTGAAACTTTGAGTTCAACAATTTATTATATTTTGCATGAAAATTTAAAAAAAATATATGAAAATTTAAAAAAACTGTAATGATGAGATGATATGAGTTTATGTGAGTTTATATTCCTAATGTTTTTTGCTTGAATATTAGGCATACGGGTGAGCAGGATAAAAATAGAGTGGGCGGGTACCCTACTTGAAACCTACCTGCCCGTAGTTATGAACTTAAAAGATTCTAGGTTTGAGCATGTTATGTAAATGACTACTATTGTGGATGAATAACCCCAAACACACTTTTTTGGGCAAACGAAGCCACTCTACCCCCCCTTCCCCTCCCCTTCTCAATTTCCATTTATTTTCGAAGGAAGACTTTGCATTTAGGTTCTCGCAATCAATCCTTCCATGAAGTCCCCCTCCCCTTGAACCAAACTAGACCTTGTAGAACTCAAAACAAAACTAACTTTTTTTCCTAGTAGTCTAACAGACTTTCTAAGACCCAAGACTTGAAAACTATGGATGCAATTCTTAGCCCATTTTGTGATTTTGTGTGAGTAGTTGTTCCGAATGGAAAGGAAGTTGTGTGTTTGGAAGAAGCAAAAAATAAAAGAGTTAGACTTTCATTTTGTTTTTTTGTTTTTAAATAGCAGCTCACATTAGCCGATTGCAAGACCTTACATGGAGCAACTATATATAGAAGAACTATATAAACTTAAACTATCTACCCTTATTCTGAGATGATAAGGCCGATAGCCTGCCTATCTCTTGACAGGATGAGCGGAATGCTTGGGTAGAGTGGGTGCGTGTGATCCCACCCCAATTCGAGTTCAAAACAGCCAAGAGTCTCCCAAAATTTTGACACAAAATAATAATAATAATCAACTTAGAACTACAAAAGTTTCGAGGAGGCAAAACTCATGAAAATAAGACATGCGAGAAGTATGTTCAATTAAGAAGCTTTGACTTTCATTTATGAGAAGTTCTAGATGTAGTCAACTTTATGTAATCGACTTGTAGTCGGCACGCGAGGTATTATTTCAAGAAAAAAAATTAAAACCAAACATGGGATCCCGTGCCTAAAGAGAGAAAAAACAAATTCAATTTCGTTTTCAACCTCTGACTCCGCGACTAGTTTCAGGAATTTTTCTTTCGGATTTTTGTTAGAATCTTTATTTTCAATAATTTTGGCCTTTTATGACCAAAACCTAGAATTACAAGTTTGTTCTCGAGTTATTTAAAGATTGTTCCTTCTCTTTTATTATTATTTTTCGTTTTTGATTTTTTCTTCTGTTTGCCTTTTTTATTATTTCGTGTATCAAGCCAAGCCAAGCCAACCCAAGCCAAGTTTAAGTTTTTTTTTTTTTAATTTATTGTCCATTCTTCTCAGATTACTCTATAAATACTACATGATGTAACCAGAAAGAACCGAATAAAATACACAAATCTTCATCTTCATTTTCATTTTCTTCTTCTTCGTCTTCTGCGCACGCTTTTTTTTCTTGTAAACCTTGCTTCTCATCCTCTTCCTTTGTTCGATAAAACTTTTTTTCACTGCTTATGATTTATGTTCGGATAAGTTCTTTTTCCTATTCAATTATATTGAGAAGAATCGAAAGATTCAAGTTGTTTCTTTTTTTGAGTTTTATGTTTTACAAATTGTCCAGAAAATATTGAAATGCGTACAAGCTCTAATTTATCTTTTCCTTTTCTGATTATTTTCTTATTCAGAATATGTGAGGAAAATAACCCAGTCGAATGATAGCATTGAACATTCAAAAACTTTCAATAGAAATTTTCAGAGGGAGAAAAAGCAATGCAGAGCTCGAAGGTTGAAGAAGAGCTAAATTAGAATGATTTTTTCTCACTGTTCAAATGTGAGAACTTGCGTTTCGTTTTAACTTTTTATTTTTAAATAACATCTCACGTGCCAACTACAAGTCGATTATTTAAAGTCGACTACATCTAAAATTTCTCTTCATATATATTCAATTTCTAGTTCTTAATTAACGTAACACCAAGTACTACTTTTTCTTTTTTAAAAACATTTATATTTAATTCCCTCTATCACTCTTTTATGTCAATGTCATTCATAATCCGGCTTCAGAATTGCCAATTACTCTTTATCAATATAATTATATTTGAGCCCAGAATTTAATTATATTTTTGTTTGATTATTTTAATGCATAAAATAATTAAATTATGATCATCTTTGAGCTATATTATATTTTTAAGCAGGAGCTTTACTCCTATTACATAGCTCGTCCAATCTTGTATATATTACATTACCATGAATTGACCAATTTAACTTTAGAATTTGAAAGGTCATATAATTAGTATTGGCTCATGGTCTCCATGAGCTATCACAATTAGGTGAGACGTAATCCGGCCATTGGCGACTTGGGGGCAAAGCAATGCCGTCTATCCAACTATCTTACTACATTTTTTAATGAAAGACTTTTGAGTATGATGAAATAGATCTCTTTTTAAAGAGAAAGACTAGGAACCGGATGGGTGTAACATCCTTGTTACACCTGACCAATGAGAACATGCCTCGTCATCAAATTTAATTTCCAAACACTGGAGCGGTCCACACCAGAGCAGCTCGCCTATTTCGGTCGCATCTCTGAGCATCTGTTCCCAATGCAGGAAATGAATTTCTTCCGAATAGCAGGTGCAGAACGCTGGGCATCTGTTCCCAGTGCAAGAAATGAACTTCTTTCAGAAATCATTCCATTGATATCATCAGCAAGTTTTTATGCTTCATTATATACCTTCATCCATGAGTCTGACATGGAAAGTAGAAGGATAATAGCATAATAAATGTTAGATTGAGTTAACAAAACTTTAACAAATCTTACAGAAGTGGTCAGCCTAGGACCCGTAAAGGCACAAAAACATTAGAGTCTGACATTGCCTGTTTAGTTGTTAATAAAATTAGAGGCTAGAAAAATTACAGAGAGAAAAGAAGAAGACCACCCCGATATTACAGAGAGAAGAAGAAGAAGAAGAATGGGGAGAACACAGTCACGAATGGGTAAGGTATATGAGAGTTAAGAAGAAGAAGAAGAACGGGGAGAACATAGTCACGATGGGTAAGGTATATGAGAGTTACACAATCTTGATGGGATGAGGCTGGAAATTAAATTGAAATGAAAGCGAATCAACGAAAATAGAAATAACTGTATCAAGAAAACAAATAAATTATTGGTAAGGGAGGCGAGGCACGACACCGTGAAACAGCCTAAACCAGCAATGTTTGTCCGGCTCCGATGTCGTTTACGTCAATTTATTAGTCCTATTATTTTTGTATTTTTTTTCATTTTTTACGTTGTACTTAATACATGAGATGTTTGTCAGGAAACTCCGCCTCTCCTAAATATTTTGAATTGTTAATAAAATGTATGTTTAGAACCAGAAAAAAAAATATATATATATATATATATATGGATTAGTGTGGACCTTAAAAAATGTAAACAGTAGATTGGTAACTTAAGTTTTTATTTTAAGAGGCTCTGTTTCGTTTCTTCTCTCTCTCGCACGAATACAGAGCTTCCCCGCTTGTATTGGGAAGTGAGTTGAACTCATCTCAACTCACTTCTATTTCATCATTATATTTTTATAATTTTTTATACAAATCACAAATTTCTATACACCTTTTTCAAATCCCAATACACCTTTTTCAAATTCTAACACACCTTTTTCAAATTCCAAAATAATAATAATATTAAAAAATAAACCAAACTCATCTCAACTCATCTCATCTTCGAATCCAAGCGGGGCCTTAAGCTTCTCTATTCTCATAGTATGTTTGAGATTACATTTCAAAAGTTTAAAAATATTTTTAACTGATTAAAAATATATTTTTTAAAAATGATATGTTTGTATAATTTTATTAAAAAAAATTAAAAATCAACTTTTTTAATAAATACAAAATTAAAATTTTTATTAAAAAATTTTACAGATAATTATGTATTTTTAAAAAATTTCATAATTAATTTTAAAAATATTTTAGACATTTTAATAGTAGCACTTGTTACGTTAAATTTTAAATTAAAAATAATATTTATCGTCAGTGAATAAAAGTTGTCTGTGAGTGTTTTAGGTATGAATTCGTTGTAAGAAATGTGGGGAAAACTCCAGTTGAACGAAGAGGAAGAGGAAGCCATTGATATTGATGGTATCTCTGAAGTTCAACGGAATGGTCATAGGTCTCTGGTTGGAAAGATTCGGTCAGAACGACAGTTTGGAAAATCAATTGTTGAAGCTGCTATGGCGAAGGTATGTCGTCTGAGTAAACCTGTTGTTTTCACAGAGATGGGAAAGAATGTATTTATCTTAACTTTCGCAACACATGTTGATAAAAATCGTGTTGAGGGAGGAAGGCCATGGTTCTTTTATGGCAACTTTGTTTGTACTGAATCCTTTTGATGGTTTTTAAACCATTAATAAGATGTCCTTCGATAGGGCTGCTTTATGGGTCCAAATGCATCATCTACCATTGGCTGGAATGTCAAGGGATTGTGGTGTATGAATTGGTAGTTCGCTCGGAGAGGTTGAGGATGTAGAGGCTGATACAGATGACGTTGGGTGGGGCGTGTCTTTGAGAGTGAAAATCCTCATGGACTTAAAGAAATCTCTAGCAAGGAGGAGAACTGTTACATTGCAAGGGATCAAATACTGGGTTCCATTCTAGAATGAGAAACTACCTCGAAACTATTGGACTTGTGGTAGAATCATCCATGATGTTAAAGAATGTCCATTACCAGGGATCAAAGTTGTAAACTTGTAGGCACAAAGCAGTTTGGAAGTTGGTCACAAGCTGAGGTGTGAAATTGGCAATTCAGGAGTTTTTCTCAATCTAGACAGAACTCATCAGAGAACACTGACGGTAAGCAAAGGGCAGAGGAGGACGGAGACAGGGTCATGGCGAGCCCTCAGAGTAACGAACGTAATCTCTTGATTGCTTCGGTTACTAGGGGCGAGATCGCAAGCGAAGAAATGGGGGTTTATAATCAGCAATTGTCCGTTACACCAGATCGTGGGGATAGGCAGTTATAGATGGATAGGGCTGTTCATGTTTCTTGTAATGACAGGGCAGGTAACGGCTATAACAGTTTTTCAAATCCTGATATTCTGGTAAGTGAGCAAATGGGCTTAGTCACTATTGAAAGCCCTAAGGCCCAAATGGAGATGAAAGCCCACTTCGGTGATTCATTGACTGTAGGGTAAAAGAAAAGGCACTCCTGGAAAATAAGAGCTCATAATACTAGGATTATTTCAACTACCCTTTCTCACCTCGGTAGTACGAAACATCAATTAGAGGAACCTGCAGTGAGTCATTCAATTATGAAGCGATGCAATAAAAAGAAAGACAGTGTGGCAGATGTTAAGGAAATGTCGAATAAGAGAGTGAGTCTAAGGAAGGTAGTTAAATCCAAGAAGTTGATATCGGCAGGGGTTGTACCTAAAACCCTGCCAAACATTATAAATCTTTCGAGTTGGAACATTTGTGGACTTAGGAATTGAGTGCTCTCTGATTTAGTCAGAGGGGAAGATCCCAAGTTCTTATTTTTACAAGAGACAAAACTCCACCAAAGAGTTGCTCAGAAACTGAGATTGAAGTTGGGTTTTGATAGTTGTTTGGCTGTTGGTAGTGAGGGTAGAAGTGAGGCAATTTCACTATTCTGGAAAAAGATTATCAAAGTAGTAATTTTAAGTTTTTCGAAGTCTCATATTCATGCTCAAATCTAGGATGAAGGTAATGAGGAGGCTTGGTTCTTCACTGGTGTATGTGGCAGTCCAGAGACTAGTAGGCGGCATGAGACATGGGATCTTTTGCGAACATTAAGGGTTCAACACAACCAGGGTTGGCTCTTAATGGGAGATTTCAATGAGATTTTGAGTTTAATTGAGAAAAACGGAGCACGAAACAAAACAACAAGGCAGATGCAAGCATTCAGAGATTTTATGGCAGATTGTCATTTGCAGGATTTGGGTTTTCATGGGCTTCCCTTCACCTGGTGCAATAAGAGAACTCCTGCTTATTGTATTAGGAAGAGGTTAGATCTATGCCTTGAAAATCTGAAGTGGAAACGTTAGTATCCCTTTACTAAGGTGAGACATGGAATTGTGGCCTATTCTGATCATGTTCCTCTTCACTTGGTACTACAATAAGAGAAGCAATTAGAGGCAAAGCAGAAACTGTTTCGATTTGAATCCATGTGGATCGACCATGGGAGCTGTCAAGCAGTAATTGAGAGAGCTTGGAGGGTCATTCAATGGGGACGATCAATGGCATAAGTACTGGCCAAGATTGAGAGCTGTGGAAGCCAACTTCAACAATGGAATAAAATAGAATTTGGACATGTTCAAATCCAAGTTTAGAAGGCAAAGGAGAAGCTTAAGTTGGTGTTGGAGTTGAATCCAAGAGGTCACAATCAAGAACAACTAATGAAAGCTAGTGCTGAAGTACATAAATGGTTGGAGAGAAGGGAGCTAATGTGGCACCAAAGATCCAGAGTTTCATGGTTGGAAGCTGGTGATCAAAACACAGCTTTTTTTCCACCATAAGGCTTCTAAAAAAAAATCTAAGAATTTTATTGAAGGCATTAAAGATGAAGCAGGGAACTGAAAGATGGATAAGGATCAAGATTCTGTTATTGTTAACTATTTTCAAGATTTATTTGCATCTTTTCATGCAGGTGGTAATATATAATTCCTTGACAACCTGGAAGGTCGAGTGACAAATGAATATAGCCCTCAAGGATATGAATCCTACAAAAGCTCCCGGATCAGATGGTATGGCCCCTATTTTCTTCCAAAAGTATTGTCACATTGTTGGAGGAGATGTCACCGCTACAGTTCTGTCCATTCTTTAATGGAGGCGATTTTCCTGCCAACTTCAATCACACCTTTGTTACTTTGATCCCTAAAAAGCACAAAGCTGAGTTGGTTTCTGATTTTCGACCAATTAGTCTTTGTAATGTGATTTATAAACTTGTTTCGAAGGTGTTATCTAATAGATTGAAAAAAGTCTTATCTGCCTTAATTTCTAGCTCTCAATGTGCATTTGTTTTGGGTAGGCTTATCTTTGATAATGTGTTGATTGCTTAAGAGTTGGTGGATTTTATATGGAAGAAGAGACAAGGTAAACAAGGTTTCATGTCAATTAAGTTGGGCATGAGTAAAGCTTATAATCTGCTTGAATGGAATTTTATTGAAGCAATGATGAGGAAAATGGAGTTTGGAACTCAATGGGTTAACTTCGTTATGAAATGTGTTAGAACTGTCTCTTTCTCAATTTTGGTGAATGGACAACCTAAAGGACCTATCTTTCCATCAAGGGACATAAGACAAGGGGATCCTATCTCCCTCTATTTATTTTTGCTTTGTTCTGAGGGTTTGACATCTCTCTTACAACGAGCAAATGTTAATGGGGTTTGCAGATCAGCTCCTAAGATTAATCAGCTTCAACAAGTGGCAGCAGTTGCCTTATCAGCTTATTTTGCAAGGCGAATATGCTCACTAACCTGAATATTTTGCAGCTCTTGGAGAGGTATGAACAAGTCTCGGGTTAGAAGATAAACAAGACAAAGACAAGCATGATGTTCAGTCCCAATCTACAGCCAAGCATCAAAGAGAGTATCATGCAATTTTGGGGTAGAACTCGATGTCAAAATTTTGATAAGTATTTGGGCCTTCCATCTATGATAGGAAGAAGTAAAAACAAGCTTTCTCACTATTAAAAACAAGGGTGTGGCAGAAACTTCAAGGGTGGAAAAAGGAGTTATTATCTCAAGGTGAGAAAGAGGTATTAATTAAAGCAGTTGCATTATCTATTCCCGCTTATGCCATGTCATGTTTTAAACTTCCTGATGTTTTATGTTCTTAGTTTGAGAATTTCATGGCCAATTTTTGGTGGGGTCAAAGGAAAGATGAGAGGAAGATTAGACGGATTAGCCGGAAAAAATGTGTAATCCAAAGGCTGATGGGAGCATGGGTTTTAAAGATTTAAGAATTTTTAATATGGCTCTCTTAGCCAAGCAGGGATGGAGAATACTCAAGCAAGAAAACTGTCTGTTACATAAGATATTCAAAGCCAAATATTTCCTTGCTACAAGTTTTCAAGAAGTAAAGCTTGGCTCTAATCCTTCTTATGTGTGGAGGGGCATTTGGGAAGTATCACAACAGCTAAAACAAGGTTGCAGATGGAGAGTGGGTGATGGTAAAATAGCACGATATGGGTTGACTATTAGTTACCAAGACATAAATTAATTCCAAGGCCTGAAGGTGCAACATGTTCCCAAATGGAATGGACAATATCAGAGTTAATTGATGAAGAGATACGAAGATGGAATATAGAAAAGGTAAGGCAACTGCTGCCACCAATTGAAGCTGCTGAAGTAGTGAACTTGCAACTCTATGGTGATGCTTGACCTGATAGGTTCATTTGGGAGCAGGACAAGAGTGGACTATATTCAGTAAAGAGTGTCTATAGGCTATTTATGCAAATTAAAAGTGATAGCTCGCAAGGAGACATCCAATAGAGAAGAACAAAAACTCTTGTGGAAATATATTTGGAAGTTGTAGGTTCCAAGTAGAATTTGAATCTTTGCTTGGAGGCTTTGCAAGAATGGATTACCCACTTTGACTAATCTGGCCCAGAAGAAGGTTGTCTTTGATGTTACATGTCGATGATGTCATATGGGAGATGAGGATTTTGATCATGCAGTACTCCATTGTCCATTAGTGTATCAGTTTGTGAAGCAATAATTTATGTTTTTGCAGCAGCAAGAGCAGAATCAACAGGATTTGGTACAAATTGCTCTTAATTTGATCCAGACAAAGCGTATTCATGATTTACATAGGCTATTTGTTTGTGCTTGGGACTTATGGTATAGAAGAAATCAACTTTATTTTGAGAATATGAAGTTAACTCCAACAGAAGTCGTGAACCATGCCTATTCAATGGTAGATGAATACCAGATGGTGACTACAACCAGGGGCAGTGAGCAGAAAGCTAGGTGTAAATGGAAACCTCCAACTAATGTTTTCAAATTGAACACTAATGGATCTCTTTTTCCTGGTCTTAGTTAGTCTAGCACTGGAATGGTACTTTGAGGTAGCTTGGGCGAAGTAGTGTTGACAGGTTGTAAGCCAAAGCATGAGATTTCTGATCCAATGGAAGTGGAATTCCTAGCTGTGCTTCGAGGTCTGCAAATATGTTTCCCCTTGGGTATTACTGATCTAATGGTGGAATGTGACTCACTATTAGTTGTCCAAGAACTGAACAGAGAAGATGATTCCACGTCCATCTGGGGAAACTTAGTTCATGCTATAAAGTCTTTGATGAGTAGATTTCAAAATGTAACTGTTCAGCATAGGGGTCATTTGTCCAATGTTGTAGCACATTCTCTTGCTAGAGTTTCTTGACATCTTAATGACCTTAATAGTTTGGTTGAATTCCTATTCGGAATGCACCTCTCAAGCTATATGGCATGATGTGCATGTTTTGATGTAATTTCGGTTCATTTGAATGAAATTCAGTTTCGGTTGTTATAAAAATATATATATAAGTGGTGCCGAAATTGTAAGTTCGGAACTTAAAGTGTAAAAAGGAATTAATTATGGGGATTAATTATAATTTCTCCATTAATATTAATCAATTTCAATTACTACCGTCTTTCTTGTTTGTTAATCCTCTAGCTAAAGTTACCGAACATCATAGACTATTTGATGTATGGGACACATATAAAAAGAAATAATTTTTTAATAGTATATCCCACTTATTTTTAAAGCATTTGCACAATATTTCGCACACTCCACGATTGTATATAATAGTATTATTTTTTAATTGACCCAACAACACGAGTAACATGGAGACCTTGGAAAGTGTTTTTCCTTGAATTATTTGAGATACACTTTCGGAAAACTCCTTACCAAAGATCTATCACCCCACCCCAAAGATTAGTCAAAACTCATTCCCAAGTCAGAGGTTTCAAGTTTGAGGATTGGTTCCGCAGCTCATCAATCTGAAGAATTGATGGCAATAGAAACTAAAACACTGTACAAGTTAACCCCTTGAACATGTTGTACAAAGTCAGTATTGCGGTAAGTAATTTGTAAAAAGTCCCAAAAATTTTGTAGTGTACAGTTTTATTTGACTGAAGTACTCACCAGATTTTATGGTTGATGTCAAAGAAAAAGAAGGAAAACGAAATAAATTATTTTATTATTTTGGTTCTGTTAAAACATAGTCTAAGGAGATGAAAGATTATTACAAGAATCACTATAAGAACAAATAATTCTACAGCTTGCAGAATCCACCAAACCTGTTCACCTAATACATATAAACTTTCTAATGTGTAAAAAATGATTTCTCTTTCAAGACACTATGATGGGGAAAAAATAAGAAAGGGAAAACATCCTATTAAAGTCAAAATTTTCTGCTTCTGACTCTACACTGATGTGATCTGTGATCGAGAGAATTCATCATGGGGAAGATGCATATATAATCAGTAGCAAATTTTAGATTGTGAGACAATCTTGGAGATATGGGTGGCTTTGATTTATGTACCGTTCCCATAGAGGCTTATACCTGCCAATGGCCAACTTTAGCCATGGTTTCATGTAGCCGTTGAAGTGAATTACTGCTGCGCTCTCAATCAGACGGTTATCGATGTTCAAATCATATCCCAGCCCTAACACATGCCATCTCCGATCAAGTGGCTCGGTGAGACCATAAAAAGTTAGGAGGCCAGCGGGAAGGGTGCCTAGCTTCCAGAGTGTCCCACCAGAGTTCTGCGCCTGCCAATGATGATACCGGGCAGTCACGTTTGCTTTCCTCCATGCAATCAAATCAAAGACATTCATACCAAATGCCCAACCACATGTTTGTGGGTCAAAATTTGAGCTGATAATTGAGTTTGAGAAGTTGAGATACTTGTAGTAACGATGAAAGGCTTCAAGACAAGTTTCCACTGCTCCATTTACATTTCCATGCAAATCCAACGAAAAAAGTGGCATCAGATCCTTCTGGACGACAACATCATCATCCAGAAAAACTACCTTCTCTAGCTGTGGATAGATCTCCGGAATGTAAAACCGAAGGTGATTCAGTAGAGACAGGTACTTGGGGTTCCGCAGCTTTGGCTCAATGTTAAAATGTTCACCTCCTCCAAAATAGTAGGCCCATGAATTTGCATCAAGGAGTTGTTTCACAATGGGGGCATATGACGCATTTAACCAAGAAAAATCCTCAATGTTCTGCACATCTATGGTAGAACCCTTGAAGTCGTTGCTAAGGAACCAAGCCTGCATTGCTCCATAGTTGACTCCATTGGTGACAATGTGGAAGACCAATTGCTTGGGATGATCAGCATTGGAAATAGTGGAATTCACAACTACAGAGGTAGCCAATACATTATCTGAAAAGACACAGAAATGGTATAGATTGTTGTCTGTAAGTCGAGGGGAGTTTCTCTTGTCATCTGCGAGTTCTTGCAGAGATGGCTTTTTAAGCCAGTCAGCTATGAGTTTAACATTTACACAATGAAGACTCTTGGGTATTGCTTCAGATGCCAATTGCCCAAACACCATGCTTTGAACGGTTGCTGCACTTGCACGCTCTTCAAGGGCTTGAATATGAGATTTCATTGTCACTATTGTTGTTGCAATGTCGTAATGGGCATCCTGTGCCTTAAAAATGAGCGATGATAGGCTTTTAATAATTGGCTCTGCTTCCTCTAATGTGATGGGCTCCCCCCTCATAGCAGCTTTGGAAAGCAAAAGCTGGCAGCTTCTGATTTTTGAGCTCAGCTCCCAAGCAAGGTGAAGGTTATTGTGCTCTTTGGCAATAACGACATAAGCCTTGGCAAGTGTCATTTGCTCAGCTAATTGCCGGGAAAACGAGGTAGCACTTAATACTTGTTCAGTAAAGTTCCAATCCTTATGGGCAGCTTGTTCAATTCTTGCATTTTTCTCCTGGCAAAGGGAGGTCACATGCCAAGTCAAACAACAAATACAAAAAGCAATCGGCCATATAAATATTTGCAGCAATGCAGTCTAATCATACGAAACAATATATTAAAATAACAAAAAAACAAATATGCTAAAAGGGAATGGACACAAAAAGCACTGCCTTTCCACAAGCCAGTCAAACTAAGGATATATATAACATGGAGCAATAGAAACCATCATCCGGCCACTAGAAGCAATCTTATGAAAATTCCAATTAAAGTAAAAATTAATAGAATGAAATATAGATTTGAAGTTTTCATCTGCATGTGATGATTGTATGCAAACCAAGTTCAATTGTGCCAACCCTTCAACGTTTTTTATGTTTCATTTTCTGGTGGAGATCTGTTCTCTTCATACCAATGAGAGCTGAGGTAGATTATACTTTGTTGTAATGTCTGCAGCAAAGAATTACTCTATCTAGTTATAACTTGATTATAAATATCTTGGTTAGTATAGCTGTTTGGCTTGAACGGAAGCCACTAATCAATAAAGAAAATTCTGTAAAGTAGAAATCAGAATAGGCTCACGAATTTCCATCTCAAAGTTGACAGATGCTTACATGTATATTCTTGATATATGAGCAAACCATAGAGGCGAAGGTTATTGACCATAGTTATGTTTATATTGGGAACAGACCTTCACTTGTTGCCACTACCCAGCGGCAGTGGCAGCAGTGGTGGCAGTTCATTGACAATGCTGGGAGAGTTAGGTAGATGATGGTAGAGAAGGTAATGGCAGTGACAAAATGGCAACACTAGTCAATAGCTGCCAAAAGATTGTGGGTGGTGTGGTGGCAATGCTGATGACAGAGCCAAGTAATTTTTTTTTTCTCATTTTTACCCCCGCAATCACTATATTCAACTTTTCCAATAGGACTGAAAATATGAATTAAGCCTTTCAAAATCAATTGTAATTCAATGCTTTGTGGCACCACAAACACATAATTCAAAGCTCCATGTTGATCCCACTACTTCTCAATAAACCAAAAACTATCAGTACTGATAGAAAAAGCAGTGAACCAGTTACTACTACAGTAAAACAATTCACATACGAAACTATTAAATATCTTTTGTTTTATTTGGTATCGTTCTAGGTAGAAAATTAGATAACTGCTGACACTCAGCAAGCACACATACCTTAGCTAGTACTCTCTCTTGTAACTTAAAGAGGTTTTGTGAAAATGATAATTTATGGGAGAAGATAGGTCAGAAAGTCTACGATACATACCATGAAAAATATATCACAGTAAACATGGCCTAAAAGAGCAGTATATAGCATGCACCACGGTATAAACAGTTTGTTTTCATTGATAATAGCTTCTTAGTTTTATGCTTAAGAGAAACTATGAACTTATATTCAGAAATGATATTTCCAGGAGTTCCATATATATGTATATATATATTCACAAACTTATATTCTCTAATTATCTACTTATATTCTGTAATTAAGATATGGAAGTCAGTACTACGAACAAATTTAAAATCAACAGTTTCAATTGGGACAATAAATGCCCACGAATGGGACATGTAATCTGGAGCATGGTTCCTAGGATCAAGAAGCAATGGTTTTTCTTAATAGAATAGTTCTGGCAGATAAAAGCATATGGAGAATTCTAATCAAATAGGTATTAGATTTATCATTTGTGCAACATTAATGCATTTTATTACTAGCGAGACTTATGGTACAGAGATCGCATGAGCAAAGTCGGAATCAACTCTCCCTCAAGCACCTTTGAAATTGACTAAAAAGCAAGCAATTAAAATTAAAATTCTCACCAGATGTCTTTATATATTTTCCACCCTTCCTCTACCTATAATCTAGAATGAAGCTATCATCAATCTTTTTTCACATAACTAGTCATTAATGACATCCTACCATCAATATTCTTGCACAGTTGGCAGAGCATGAGTTTCATGCAGCATCTCACGTTCAGCAGAACAAGAAAATATCAACCTTTATTGTAAAATTACACAACAGTATGGCATCGCAAATCCATTTTTCAAAAATTGATTCATGTTAACAAATTAACATAAAAAAGTAACATCAACTTGTATTAAGAATAAAACATACATTGAACAATAAAATCCACAAATTTTGACCATGGATTAGAACCAAGGTTTCGATGGGAAGCTACTCAAATATCACATTAGCCCTGATGGTGCTAATATATAATTCAGAAGTATAATGTGAATATATAATGCAGATTTACCTAATGATATTTTCCTTGTAGCTAAACTTGTGTAATTCACAAACTTGTGTAATTCCTTTGTAGCTAAAGCATTTTCCTAATGATATTAGCTTGTGGCAGGGATCTTTTCTTGAAGCAATTTCTCAAGTCCTTTGGACTGAGAGACATTTGCAAACTTGTTTTGTTAATAAAATATGTTTCCTATCAAAGAAAAAAAAAATGGTAGTCAATGTAATCGCTTTAGTTACTATATGATTCAGTTTGTTTCCTCAACTCAAATCAATGCCATCTTCCAAAACAAGTTTTGGTCACAATACAATTTTGATCCTTGAAATGTGTCAAATGCTCACTTGTAGCTGAACTATAGATTTTGACAAATAAAAACTGATGTTTAGAAAAGCCTTCATCAAGATATGCAAGAGTCTGTCCAGAAAAGCCTTCATCCAAGAAATGTGAAGCTCCCGGTTTCCTATTGATTTTGTATTTGTGCTAGCACATTATTGAAGCATCAAAGTAACTTCTTCCTTCATTAGTATAGACCAGTTCACTCAACAGAGGACTCATCTATTCCATAAGTTTAGGACCAGTTAAATATAATTGTAAAATGATCCCTAAACAGAAAGACAAATCACAGTTTCTTTAACAAGATCGTGTTACAAAATTATCAGTTAGAATTGACGTTTACAAGAACTGAAAACTGTACACTATGTCACAATCAACTATAGTCTTCTAATTTCTAATTTGATAGCTTAGCACCAACAACTTGCATAGCAGATATGTCAATGGGACTACCTCCATCAGTTTTCAGTCCGATATAAGCAGAGCTTTTTGCATTTATAATTGTGAGTTAGAATCACATCTGACCTTGCACAATGCATTTCAATATGATCTTGGGCGAAAACATAAAAGTGGTATCATTTCTATAATTGCACACAAAGTTAATGTGACAACCCAGCATTAATTGATGCTTTCTGCTCATTGTAAAACACACCACTGACACAAATGACCAGGCCTTAAGAGATTGAAACACCATAGGATGAAAACTGTAAAGCGACGAATTGCAAGTAACATTTACATTAAAAAATTAAGCTTGCCAACCGACGTGAAGGAGTTTGTTTCTTATAAGTAAACCAGCGTAAGAAACACAAAATAGGATTCATATACATTGACTACATACGTGACAACTAAGATACCTGCTATGAACGTTAAGTTTTTTTAAGCATGCTATGAACGTCAATTTAAATGCCCATAAAATGGTTTGATCATTCAATTTGAAAATCCGAAAAATACAAGAAAAGCCCAGTTTTCCAATGCAATATTTACTTAAGGGCAGTATCAAAACTCAGATATCAATTCAAACCACAAATTTTTTCAAGTACATCAAATCCAAAAGCTCCAGAATCAAATAGTTATCATAAAAGCGAACTAAAAATCACCAACGTAGAGCCTCTAAATCCAAGTAACGCATGGAATAAGGAAAAATGAACAATATAGCAACCACAGGGTCATCTGTATCCTTACCAAAGCCGGCTTTTCTACCAGATCTTCGCGCTGATTATGATGAAGCACAAACAAAACGAGGCCTGCAATAGCGAACAACCCAAGAAGCGCCCAGATCCAACACGAAAACCTCCTTCGAACTGGGCGCCGGTACTCGGCCGGCCGCCGCCGCATCTTCCGCAGACTCCTTCCACAATTCACAACCCAATTATCCGCACCGACAAATATTTAAGATTCAATCAAAAAGCCATCAAGTTTTGGCTCACACGAATCAGACACCACATCAATAATTCAAATTGACCCATATCCAGATTCAATCAACAATCTACTAAAACGAGAACTCTCAGCATACCACCCTAGTTTTGGCTCACTTGGATCGACTCCAAAGTTTAGTACATGAAAGACGAACTCGCTGTATGGCATATAAAAATACACTCAAACGTGAAACAATCACGAACTGAAGATAGTGACAACAATTAGAACGTTTAGGTTATTTGGGAATTGAACAACGAATACGAAAATACCAGGACTGATGATGGTGATCTGTGAATGCGCGTGTGTATATGGAAAAACTTGGAAAGAGAGCAAAGAATTTCTGAAAAGGGCTTTTGAACGTGAAATTGAAGCTCCAAGCAACGAGTGAGGTGCTTGGCGAGGGAAAGGAAAAGAAAAGAAAAGAAAAGAAAAGAACAAGGGTAAAGGACGGCACATGAAACCATGTGATATCCGTCTCATCTTAAGAACTTAAGGGCCTATAGGATTTTCTTCCGAAGAAGAGAAGACTCGGAACATACTTTCGGAAAACCTTTTTTTTTTTAATTAAAATAATTATTGGGCAATCTTATGCCAACCAAAGAATTTTAAAAGAATTTTCTTTTAAAAGAGTTTTCTTTTAGAATTTAATTTAAAAATTAAATTATATCATTTAAATGTAAATTATTTAAAAAATAATAAAATTTACTATTAAAAAGTTCAGTAGATTTTATAATTATCTATTATTTTAAAAGGAGTTTGCAAAACTTGTAAACAAATCATATATATATATAATTATAATTATAATTACATATGGCAGAAACTACTCGTAAATCTTGAATATTATGTTGACAAGAAAATGATAAAAGTACTCAGAATAAATAGTTTGAGATGGAGAGAATATTCCCTGCTCGAAAGCATTATAGCATGCATTTGAAATGGTTTTTTGTTTTTTTTTTCCCTTCTAATTTCAAATAACTTTCATTACATGTCTCTTTGTTTTTTTGTTTCCCATTTTTTATGAGCTAAATGCCACATCAAAATTAATGCCCAACTCTCTATTGATTAATGGTGTCCAAACGGGGCATGCACTTTGTGGACGATTTCAATAAAATAATATTAGGTTTGTCTCATTTCACAAGTCTTACAAATAAGTTAGTTTAGGTTCTAAAATGTTGTTACTCTCAAATTGTTTGGCAAAATTCTTACTGCCCTCTTTGCCAGACAATCCATCACTGATTGGGTCAACATAATCATTAATTATATCTATCCTTAAAATTCTTAATAAAGATCACTACAATCTTTAAATTTTCGCCACCTTAACCATAGAGTCTATTTGGTTTATTAAGAATAAGCTCCTCATGACCACAACCCTACCACTCCCACATCACTTGTGACCTTTATTAGAAAAAGTATCAATGATCATACTCAAGTTTGATCTGAGTCTCAGAATTCCATTAGTATTAAGGATGTTTTACTTCAAGATCTTCCAGATGTTCAGATCCTCTCTTTTGATGTCATTGTCAGAGACTAAGAAAGTAGCATTGCTTCATTATGCAGAAACAATTAGAGAATTACAATATTTGCAAGAACAGACTTCATCATTAGTAAGAATCATAATGAAGAAGAAGATTCAACAACATTGTTGGATTTTAAGGAAGCAAAATAGAGAGTTAAAGAAGATCATCGTAGAAGGCAACTCCAACATGGTGATACAAGCAATAAACAACTCCTCATAAAGCCATGATTGAATCATCAATCCTATCATAGAAGACATCAAGCCCTTGACAATATCCCCCTAATCCAAATTCTCCATTGTCTCCTTCAATTTCATAGTGGTAAAGATCCATCAAGGGATTAATTGTATTATCTAAATTGCAGTATATGGATGTTCCGTAATCCTGCTTTTATTAATATATGCTTGTAGCTTGCTAAAAAAAAATAGTTAATTTAGTAGATCTACTAGTTCTATGCAAAACAAAAAATTAATGTTTGTTTTTATCAAAATTAGTTCGTTTATTAACCCAACCCTAGATTATCTGAATCAAAATTGAAACAGCTATTAGCTAGGCTTACGATCATGTTAAGTATATATAGAGGCACTTTTTTCTAACAGCATTCAGGTCCAAGAAATTTAATACAAAAAGACACATTGATACCCAATACTATAGTTTAAGTTTTTAACCATGCATGCCAAAGCCAATCACATGCTAAAATAACTCTGGTAAAATATTTATATTGGATTGCCACCAGATGTTTGTTAGAGGGATAAATACTATACTTTAAGTTTTTAGGTTCAATGTCTTGAATATTATTTCAGTTGACACATTGAAACGAGATATTTTAGTATTATTTCATATATCGTTTTAAAATAATTTATATATAAATAATTTATATATATATAAATTATATCTCAAGATAATAATTTATATATGAATATATTATATAGTATATAAATCATATATATATATATAACAAGAAATGAAAAAATAAATAAATAACAAGAAAACCTTGGAGACCATGCCATTTAATGGGTTTCCCATTCTCTGACTGCATGTCACATGTAATTGTTATAAGATGGACAGAATCGGATGCAATATCCTTCACTTATTCTGGACAATAATGAATGTGTATCCGGCCCACTCATTAGCTTGTGTTTGTTTATTAATTAATAAATAAAAAAATTAGTTTTTTTTTTTTTTTTGTGGAAAGTAAAAAAATATTTTCCTTTCATGTTGAGCTGGGCAATGAGTAGACGACTCTATTTGAATTTAAAGAGGAGATTAAATAAGTTGAAATAAAATTTGAAAATTAAATAAAATATTATTAGATTATTATTTTTTAATGTTATTATTATTTTATAATTTGAAAAAATTGAAATATTTATTATTTTTAAATAGAATTTTGAAAAAATTATAATTATGAGATTGAGATTAATTGAGATTGATTGAACCCATCTTTAAATCCAAACGGACCCTAATCTTGTTTTGTTTTGTTTTTGTTCAATCCCTCGTTATATTATTGTTTTAACGAGGCTTCAATTATATTATTAGTTAGTACTTTTAAAATATGGTCTCAACGTGATTTATATATTTCTCTTGAGACATTACTACAATCCTCAACGATGCCAACTAAGCACCAACAGTACCAGACGTCGGATGCATTATTCGATGCTCTTGCTTGACATTGGATTGCGAGTTTGCAACATCTAATCTTTCAACCTTTGACAAAAATAATATTAGGTTTGGATTTCTTATGGGGTATTACAATCGGTATCATATATATCCTAATTTAACAAAAAAATGTTAGATTTAAGTAAGTTAAAATGGCCCAAAGTGAATATTCAGTATTTTAAGAGAATATCCTATACTTAACCATAAGAATAGTTGGTATATGAAATTTTATATTATTTAAAAAAATATATATTTCTTTTTATAATAGCTCCAATAAGACTTCAGTTATACCTTTACTCGGGCTGTGCATATGACCTACAGACCCAACCCACTGGATTTGGCAAATGAAGAGTTATAATGGGTTAGCATCGGGTCGGACCTTTATCCCAACAAGTAACAAGTTCTGAACATTGGATATTAAATTAAGAGTAATGTTATATGTAGTCATAGAGTACACAAACTCATGCAAATATTATGAAAAAGAATAGGATTCAATATTAAAAAATTAATTTTTTTATTTGAATTTCATATTTGTTCACTTTTTTTTTAAATATTTAATAGTTATTTGTGCACTTCACGACTACAAATATCATTTTCCTTAATCAATAAATATGCAATGCAATGGATCACATGCATAACTACTCTCGACTCATCAATCAGTTGGACGTATGAACCCTAGCTTCCAAATCGCTAAACCGTTCGGACTCATCGTGTCGTGTATCGTTGCTGTTCACCAGAGTTTTGACTTTTCATCTGCACGAGCTAAAACCTACCATCTAGATTCTATAAAAATTTTCAATATGTTTGACTTTTCTTCACCTGGATGAGAGGAGTTTTGCTTCAGCCCCAGTGACCAATGGATGCTGCAACCTTGGATAAAATTGGCTTTTTTGGGTTCACCTACTTTCTTCAGTATATGGGTTTGTCATTTAAATGATAAAAAGCTATATAACTTTTGATCTTTGATGCTTTAGTACAATTATAGCTTCTTTTTTTAATGTTAGAAATTAGGATGCACTAACAGTTTCCCTACATTTATGCCACCACTATGGTTTTCGATCTCAATGTCTCATGGCTGGCCTTTATGCATCTCAAATTCGCCTATATTTATTAGAATAATTCTACTATTCATATTTATATCGCATACCACACATGATTTTATATCATTTTATTTTTTTCTTAACAAGTATAAGGTGTAAAGTAGAAAAACTCAATTAGCTTAATAGAAATAAAACAGAAAAAAATAAAAATAAAAATAAAAAATATATGATGTGTGATGTAGGATGATATGAAACAAAGCCCACAGCCCTACAGGTACCACATACCTGCTGCGTGGAGCAACTCTTTTATTTTTTGCTGCACCACATATTATAGAAATTTTCTTTTATTATGACTTGTTGCATTCATTTTTATTTCTTGGCATGGCTTCTAATTCTTGGTTACTTCATCTCAACTGAGATTAGCAGGCATATGAAAATTAATGTTGATCTTAACATAGATCTAATGTAGGTTGTAAATCATCTTTATTTTTCAAGTAGCTACAGTAATCTCGCTATATCTGGATCAAATTGTTTACATATATAATCTACTATTAATTCATTTCTATCTTCTCCAAAACTTTTTGAAAAATGCTAGTTTGCCTCTTTAAAGTGTCCTTAGTGCAAAAGTATGTTTTATATTTTGGAAAATGTTAGTTTACTCCTAAAATGCCCCTCTATTTTGAAATTGTGTTTTTTTTTTTTGCATTAGGTGCTAAGTGGGGGCAATCTAGGGACATAGTAGTATTGTCCAAACCTTTTTTTCACCTGCCTTTGTTTGGCCTTAAAAGAATGTGGTGTATGGAGGTTAAAAAGATTGTGTAGCATGGTTCTTTCATTTCATCCCCTTTTGATTTGGCGCTATCTTCTTCCTCAAGAGTAAATCTGTTGCTCTTCGATTATACCACTGAAAGCAAGCATTATTGTGCTTCAAGCTCTTTTCACTCCTATTCAAGCAATTCCTTGTCCTTATGGTTGAGGTAAAAATTATGAAGATTTTTCCTTCATTATTGTGGTTCCAAGTAGAACTATGGCATTTGTGCAATCTTCAATCACAATATCTTTATTCTATTACTCTATTCTCCGTTCTCTCTTAAATATGGAATTTTTGAGCATCTTGGGCTTGGTACTATATAACTGATCCATTACTAATTTCCTAAATATTTCTTACTCATAAAAACCAACTAGGTAGCTTCTGTGTATGTCACATGTCGTGGAGAGGAAGAAGCTTCTCGAGGATTGTAGAGGAGAACTGAAGTGGAAGAAGTGAAATGCCCTCTGTATACTCTGGTCGTGTCTTGTTGTTGGGTTTGGGCCGTGGGCTGAGTTATATTAAGCTGTTGTTATCGTTTAAATAAAATAAGGTGAGGTTGGATCTTGTTATGTTTTGGGCCAAGTCGTTTGGTAGTTGAGGCTGGAAGGCCCAATTAGTTGTTATTTAGCTTGTCATTTGATTTCTAAGTGTTGTCATTTTAGCTGGGGTCTTCTAGAAGGGAAATCAAGTTTGTTACGTATGCTATGTCAGACCTATATGGGTGGGACGTTTGCACCCTTTTTCATTATGCGAAATCTTACTATAGTTGTATTTCCTTCTCTTTATCTCATCTATCTTTCCATGGAGATTCTTGTTAAATGTTTTATTATGATATTAATAATTAGATTTTAAATTCTCTATGATCTATAATAGCAAAATAATAATATGAGATATGTACATTTCTCCATTTAATTAATGAAGAATTGATCTGATTATAAGAGAATGATCACCTTAGCAATTTTGCTTCACAGATGTTTCTCGATGACTAAAAGCATTCTAATGTTGCAGGTAAGAACCCTTGAATCTCCTAGTACTATTTATAAACTTCCGATCATCAAGAAATCTAAGAGTTTGTGTCTTATTATAATTAGAGATAAAGAGTTTTAATCTTATCTCTTAGGAGTAATTCTTATTTCATCATAACTCAAATGTTAACCGATATGTTTTTGAGCTATTTCAAACTCTATTAAAATGAGTGTGGAGGACACAGAATTTAAATAAAACTCTTACAGTTATCACCCTTTCAGTGAGCTTTATCAATACAATCCATTGTTATTACAATGAGTTATTTATAGAGAAACAATCTTAGCGTTATAGTGTATGAGTACAGACCAGATCAAAGCAAATGAATCTATTCAAAAAATTCTTGGACGCTCTATGGTTAAAAAATATACGATTTTTTTTTCAACCATTGATTTCATAAGTTGCAAAGTAGAGAGAGAGAGAGAGAGAGAGAGAGAGAGAGTTGTCAGAAAACCTTAAGATCCTAGCAATGGTTTGTCTCTGTGAAGAATAGTAAGGCTATTTGTTTTCTTATTTTTATTGATGTAGAGATTAACAAAGAATATTCCATCTATTGATACACGATTAAGTTGTAGAGGGACCCTGAGCATTTTCCAAAGAACATGTCCTTATTAATGCTCTTGTTGTATATTCATAGTCTAGAGGAGTACCAAAAGAAGGTTTTCTTTTCCTTATTTCTATAGATTTTAGTGGATGTAGAAGCAGTATCCACTACATGGTCTATTAGCCTTCTCTTCCCTTTGATTAAAGAATGGGGGAAGCTATATCTAAGTTAGGCACAATATATTTGAAATACTAGAGTTCATCATATAAAGAGATGAGTGGTATACAAGTTAAATGCAGGTAGGACCACATAAAATATCATTATCATTGAGAGAGAATGGATTGGCACACGGGACAATTTGTTTAGTTATCAAAGTTTCAGGTTCAAATTCAGAAGACTAACCAATCTAATTCCCATGTGATTGGTCAATAGAAGACCACATAGGATCCAAGTTTTTGTCAATAATTGTTGGTCAACCACATTATAACAAATCTCTTTATTGTAGTTGTTGTAAATGTCACAATCATTGTCATGAGTTGGTAACTGCTTGTCCAACATAGCCTAAGCGAACCTTATCAAATGAACATCCACAAACCTACCAATACCATGGTACACTGAAGAGGGCCAGAAGCCCTAAACTAGGAACCATAATGTTGAAAGTTTATGATTCCGAAGAAATTAAAGCACCCTATTTGAAATCATAAGAAAAATAAAATCTGAAAGAGTAATGTTATATACAGTTATTTTGTGTACTCTTTGCCACTCTATTAATATAATTGGTTGCATTAATTTTTTTTTATATGTATAACCAATTACATTAATAAAGTGTACAAAAGAATAAGAAAAATGATTGCACATAGAATATTTGAACTTAGAAATCTTTCGAATTTGAAAGATAATATACGCTGCCCATTCAAGAAAAACACCTTCCCCTTAAGAGCTTCATCAATGGATTAGCTAAAAACTCAATTTATTGAGTATTTATCTATTAGATAACAAAAACCTATTGCAATAGATTAGTTACAGTCTAAAAAATTGGACTTTAAATACAATAACTTTCAAAATAATTTCTAAAGTTGATGATTGTACACTCATCAAATTAATATTTTATTACAAAACCAAAGGTTACCTACCAATACTTGTAGAAGATTTTGTCTTTGCATTCAAACCTTGTAACTTTCCAATATCCCCATTAAGTGTGACTAGATCCATCTAACTCATACTATTATATGAATATATATATATATATATGTATATATTTACACACATATTAAAGACAATATTATTTTATTTTTAGATAATGAATAAGTGGATAATCCAATATAGAGATTTGATGTGAATAGTCAAAGTCAGATTTATCTCATATTATTATTATTTATTTTTATAGGTAATAAGAATTTTATTTATGTAAATAGGTCAAATGAAGTATGCAGGAAGTATACAAGAGAATACCTAAATACAAGCTAGAAGGGCAAAGCTTAGACAAAACATTACATGACATCCCTTCTCTTACAAGATTTTGTACCCAAAAATTGAGAGTACTTAAGAAGAATTCCGTAAAATTTCATAAAGAATGTTCACAATCATCAAATATTTTTCATTTCTCTCGGACCAAAGCCACCAAAACAAACACAAGGGAAGCACTCTACAAAAATCATCACTACCTCCACAAACTAGAGAGTAGTTCCAGCTTGCCAAAAAATACACTAAGCACCAAGGCATGATACAAGCAATACTAGCCCTATTGAAGATTTCATTCTACAAGGAAGACACCACTTCACAATGTAGGAAGAGGTGGCTAATAGATTCCCCAACATTCTTACACATAAAGCACCAATCAATAATGGATAGCTTCATTTTCCTCAAGTTATCAATTGTTAATATTTTCTCAAGACAAACCAACTAGAAAAAAAAAAAAAAAACAACTTTACTAGGGACTTTACATCTCCAAATGCATTTTCAAGGAAAATATTATCACCCTTGCAATTCAACACTCTGTAATAGGGGTGGCAATATGTCACACGACCTGTTAACCCAACACGAACACGACACGATAATAGCGGGTTAGAATTTAGTTTTAAAGGGTTTCGTCTTAAAGGGTTTTGGGTCAAAACGGGTTAACCTGTAATGACACGATTGTTTAACGGGTTGATAGCGAGTCAACCTATTTTAATCCGCTATGATACGTTATAACGTGTTAAGAAAATTAAAATTACAAATATACTTTTACATTTAAAGGTAAAATTGTTAGAATCTTAATTTTAATATTTTTATTATTTATATTATAATTCACACTTGTAGTTAGTATTATAATTTTTATAGATATTGTAATTTTAAAATTTGTATAAAATTATGCTAATATTAATTAAATCAAACAGATTAATTTTGGACATATTCAACACATTTACATAAACATGTTGAAACGTATCATATTTTGTTGTGTTAATTTATTTCGTAATATTCACTAATGGATCATAATGGGTTGACACGACCCGACACGTTATGTTAACAGGTCGTGTTGAGGTTTGAACTTTTGACACGATAAGTTTAACGGATCAGGTTAGGGTTGACCTATATAGTATAATATATATGTCTTGACACGACACGAATACAATCCATTGAACGATTTGACACTCCTACTCTGTAATAGGATTTTATTGAAAATATAGATTTAAAGTTATGAATCCACAACAGTTTATCCTCCTTAGAAAGATCAATTTTCATATCATAAAGCTTAGCAAAAAAATTTAAGCTTCGCAAATCTCCCAATCTTGTAATTCCCTATTAAACTCCACAGTCGAATGAAGCAAATTGTTGATAATCTAAAACAATTCAACCACATTAGCCCCTTTAAAATCCATAAGGGATTAGGATAACTAACTTTGAAAGCTAAATCTCCACACCAAACATCATGCCAAAACAGAGTATTGTTTCCATCCCACACTTTAAATTTAACGTTATTGACAAAGTCCCCCCATCCCAAATGAATAGATTTCCATAAACTCATTCCAAAAGCCCATTTAATTTCATTTGTACATCAATTATCTCACATACTTCCATATTTTGCATCCACAACCTTCTTCCAAAAAGTATTTTTCTCAAAAGCATACCTCCAAAACCACTTCTCAAGAAGTGCCTTATTAAAAACTTTTAGATTTCTGATTTCCAAGTCTCCACAAGATACCGGGACACAACTTTGTCCCAATTCACCAAGTGAAATTTTCTTTCCTCCCCAATCTCATCCCATAAAAGGTTTCTATAAATTTCCTCAATTCTCTTTGAAACCCTTGTGGGAATGGAAAAAAGAGCAAGAAAATAGGAAGGAAGACTAGTCAAAGTGCTTTTAATCAAAGTGATTTTGCTTCTTTTCGAAAAATAGATATTCTTCCAACTGGCTAGCCTTCTTCAATTTTCTTCATCACACCATCCCAGATAGACATAGTTTTATGAGAGGCTCCCAGAGGAAGACCAAGATATTTGATAGGTAAGAATGATACTTTACAACCCAAAATGTTGGCAAAATTAAGAGGGTTGTTGATAGAACCCGCAAGCACGATTTCGGATTTAGTGATGATTCTGAGCCCAAAGACATCCTCAAAACACAGTAGTAAATTAGCTCTTAAAGCACGCATATGATCTTGATTAGAGTCCTTGAAAATAAGAATATCATTTGCAAAAAGTAAGTGTGAAACAATGATGCAATCTGCACGAGCTACATCTCCCACCTTGAAACTTAACATAAATCCACCAAAAATAGTTGAATCAATCATATGACTCAAAGCATCCATGATAATGATAAAGGAAGACGGGGATAAGGGGTCTCCTTACCTCAAACCACAAGAGCAATTAAAGAAACCAACTAGTGATTCATTCACCAAGATAGAGAATCTGGCCATCGAAATATAATACCGGATCCATGAGCACTACTTCTTTTCAAAGTCCATTCTCCCAAGCAATTAAACCAACTAGGAAATCCCAATTGACATAGTTAAAATTATTTTTCATGTCTAATTTCATTTAAATTCCATATTGACTTGACTTGAATCTACTATCTAAGCACTCGTGTGCTATTAAGATAGAATCAAGGATTTGATAGCCTCGCACAAAAGTATTTTGGGACTTCGAGATTATCTTACTCATAACCATACTAAGACGATTGACAAGCACCTTGGAAATGATCTTATACATCCCGTTTACCAAACTAATAGGGCGAAAATCTCTATTTCAACAGCACCGAATTTTTTAGGAATAAAAGCAATAAAAGTTGAATTGAAACTATTTTCAAACTTTAAGAAGGAATGAAACTCAGCAAATACTTTCATAATATTATGCTTCACTATGTCCTAAGAAGTTTGGAAAAAACCATGGAAAACTCATTCGACCTCAGAGCCTTATCTTTAGACATACCCCTCACCACATCAAATATTTCTTCTTCTTCAACAAGTCTTTCTAATCAATTTATTAAGAAAAGATCAATAGAGTCAAAATGCAGTTCGTTTAATTCTTTATGAAAAAACTTCTCATAATAATTCACAATATGATATTCAATCTCTTCACTGTTACTAACCACATTATCGTCAATGTGGAGTATTTTGATAGAGTTATTTTGACGATGAGAATTAGTCATCTTATTAAAATTTCGTAAATTTGTTGCCTTCTTTCATCCAAAGAATTTTGGGTTTCTGATGCCAAGAAATTTCTTCCATGTGAGGTAATTTTCAATATCAGCCAAAATTACTTTTTTCTTTTCCAAGTCTTTCGAAGACAAGGGACTCGACATCTCCAACACCTCAAGAATATTAAGCGGATCCATGAGGGTCTTCTTGTTATTATGCACATTGTCAAAAGTCTCCGCATTCCATTTCTTCAAGTCCTTTTTGAGTTCTCTAGATTTTCCAGTCAAGATAAAACTAGGAGTGCCAATAAATTGGTAAAAAGCCCACCAACTTCGAACCGTCTCAACAAAACCTTCCATTTTTAACCACATATTTTCAAATTTAAAATATCTTTTTCCACTAAGAAGACTTCCAAAATTCAATAAAATAGGAAAATAATCTGAGCCAACACACTACAACCTTCTAGAACTTACATTATGGAAAAACAATTCCCAAGAGGCAATAATAAGAACTATGTCAATGCGAGACCAATATCTCCCATTAAACCACGTGAAATTCCCACCCACCAAAGGCAAATCAATCAGCTGTAAATTAGAAATGAGCTTGAAAAAGTCAAACATAGCTTTTGATAGAAAAGTAGAAGAAGTGTCTTCTCTCTTAAAAGGAAATCTAGTAATATTAAAATCGCCACCAAAACACAACGGTATGTCCCACCAACTACAAACAACTACCACTTCATCCTTTAGAAGACCTCCACTAGATTCAAAATTAGGTCCATAAACACCAACGAATAATTACAGCTCCATAGATTATGAATAATTGAATGATTTACAACCCTTAACTTAGTTTCTTGAAAATAAATGATATCGATCTTCCATCGATATAATAAATTTTTTACACATAGACGCTTTCGAAAATTATTAAACCCTCTAACATTCCATGAAAGGATCTTAGGCTTCATTGGGAGACACTAGCATCCATCTCCTTGCCTTTTTACTGAGGGAGGAGTTCATTTTCTTGGAGCCATAATTAATGGAACACTCCAATCTTTTTAACTCTTTCTATTTTATTCATATTTGGCCAGCAAAGAGTTATTGGCTTGCACAATGGCAATAAACAAACTCTCATTTGCTTCTCAAAGCCATCACAAAAAATCTCCACAACATCCTTTATTTCATCCATTTTCCTTAACATCCAATCTGAAGAAATGCTAGTCCAATCAATACCAGGATTGATGGAGTGCAAAGGGCTTATGTCAACTTCCTCCTCCAAGTTTGCATCATCACCTACCACCAACTGTGAGCAAGGAACAATTGAAATAGAATTATCGCTCCCAACAATCCCTCGCATAGAGCATGATCTTCAAAGTTTTATAAATTTGAGAAACCAACTTTATAAGAAAAAGAATGGCTTGAAACCAAAGAATCTCTAAAACTGTTGTAATCAGAAGGGTCTTCAACCCTAGCAAGGTCACCTACCTATCTTCTCAAAAGACTAAATCAACAAAGAACAACCCCCAAGAGGTTCACAACCCATTATCGAACAAGTCTGTGAAAGAGAGACCTTCGTTGACTTCAACACAGAACTAGAATGAGGGAAAGAATGCATCGCTAGAGAGATAACTCTGAGTTCCAAGGGAACTGGACCATTGAGGGTCGTCGAAGTACTCTGGAAGGATCACCATTCGCCGGAGATGACATTTGTGAGAAGGAACAAACAATAGAACCTTCATCGAAATGGGCTTAAAGCATTTGGAGGTAAGCTCTGTTAAGGAATGGCCATTCGGATGAGGATTAGGACTGCTATTCATTGCTAGAATACCACTGTGGGGGTCATCAGTCGCTGTTAGTGACTTTTGTGAATGTGGATCAACCTTATGGGCCTTCATTGTGGTGGGCTTGAAGGAAACTCTTATCGAGTTTAGAGGCTTTTAGGGCCTGCAACGCAATATAGAAGAGGAAGGCTTTCTTGACAAAAGCCGAGAGGATGGGCCACTAGAAGGCCCATAATCCTTCACCAACCAAACTTATGGCTAAAAGCTTCGGCTGAAGAAGTGGCTAAAGGGCCTAAGCCTAAAATGAGACCCAACCCGTCATCCACCATTTTCAACAAAGAATCCAATTTCATCTTCCACCCTTGCAACTTAGACTTAACAGGATAAATGGACCCTTTAGCTTCTCCTATGCTCTACAAAAAGTGGGGAGGCCAACCGAAGCCTCCAACTTCAAGTGAAATACCGAAAATGAGTTCCAATGATGCTATCTGATGAGAGGTCGAGACTTTCATCTTCAGCTTGGCAGAAACATGATCAGTAGAAGCAGTCGATGCTAGAATCGAGCTCATGGGAACCATAAGAGAAGACTTAAAAGAATCCTTGCTGGAAGGGAGGGCTTCATGCAACTACAAAACCTTTTTCGAATCATACCCACTGGAAGAACTACCTTTGTGTTTGGAGACAGGAACATAGGAGTTCGAAGCTAAAAGATTTCTAACCATTCTTGCAAAACTAACCTAGCCAATGCCATTAATGACTTCGGGAATAATGCATCTTTTCTAGAACCTAACTCGTATAGTTTCAGAAACCTACCATGAACGCTATGGTTAGGTTGAAGCAAGAAAACTCTATTATCCTCTCTTTTGGATTGAGAAGGTAATTTGTTTCCCATAGAATTAAGAATTTCTTCGATAGCCTTCAACAACCAAACAACCACCTCCTTGCTGAAGAACATGGCTGTGGAGAATTTTTTTCACCTCTCAACTAAACAAAAATAGTTTCCCTCCCTTCTGCTAATTGCAAACTGCTTGGCTTCAATCCAAATGCTATGCTCCATTCAAAACAAAAGCCATAAGAGAAAGAAAAGAACAAAAACAAAACGAGAAGAAGTAGGAGAAGAAAAATTCAAAGATAAGAAACAAAAGGGAAGAGAAAAGAGGACAAGAAATAGAATGCAAAGGAAGAGGATTATAGGAAAATGGGAGAGTAGGAGATCACCGGTGGGAAGTGTTGGTGATGGGATGGTGAAAGGTCATAGAGAGAGAGAGAGAGAGAGAGAGAGAGAGAGAGAGAGAAAGATGTGTACAGTGCTAGTTTTTTTAGACCAAACCTACATATGATTCTAATGTGGGGACTTAATATGAATGGAATAACCAAAACTAAACTAATCTCACATTCATCAAAAGTGTCCTTTAATTTTGGCTAATACATTTAGAGTTAATGGTTGCTTTAAATCAATCTCAACAAGAAGATACAAAACTATCAACCTCCAATATTGTAACACGTTACCAATTGATCAAGCTCCGAGTTTAGAAACAATTTCAAATTTCATACATCTAAAAGGTATATCATGCAATTGAACCCAAATGAAAATACAAGTAAAAGACATATAAGTGGGTGGAGTGAGGCCATCAAACCACTTCAAATAAAATAAGATTCTGGTAAAATAACCATGGTTGGCCATCCTAAATATGATCTAAATCACAGTTAGAAGCAAATTCAAAGATGAAAGTGTTTTTCTCCACTTCAATAAGATTAATGATAGTATGAGTTTCCAAACTTTTAGTATAGTAGTAGTTTTGAAGGTTTTACAGTTGATACGCTTCTCAACCATATTTTGCTGATCAATAAGCACCTTCCATGCTCAAGATTACCTGAGTATCAACTCCCACAACTAAATTTCATGCTTTTTAGATTCTATGAAACTCAAACTATACCACAAAGAACACAACAAGGAAGAGATCAATAACATCATTCTGATAAAACTTGTCCGTCACAAACTATACATTCAATGAGCTTATGAAAAACCAGCTTTCTACATGCCATCAGAGAAAGAACCAACTGTTAAAGGAGCAAAAGAAAGAGAGAACTGCTTGAGAATTATAATGCCAAATTAGCTTTCATCAACTTTAGTTGAAATTAAAATTTGTAAGAGCATCTACATGGTCTGGATGAGCAAGCTTTATACACAATTTTAGGTAAAAGTCATGTTTTTTTCTTTTCTAAATTTTCTCATCTTTCAAAAACTTTCTATATCTCACTCCCTATTCTTTCTCTATTATATTACAATAATATTTTTTTTTATTAATTTTTATTTTTTTTCTTATTTCCTTTTACAATATTAACTTCTCATTCTTTTATATTTTTCTTTCTTTTGAACTATTACTCTCTAACAAATATTTGAAACAAAAATTTAAATTTCTTTTGTGGGTACGATAATATTTTCAAAATTATTATGTTTTTAAGAATAATATAATTTTTTGTCAAAATTTACTTTTTCCAACATTGATACTTTAGTGGTGATTTTTTTTTTTCTTATGATACAACAATCAAAATATGAATTCTCAAATTTTTAGAACATCAATCCACCCATATAAGAATTTTGATTCAAGTTAAGAATAAATCTATTTCTTTTTTATTCTAAAACTAGTAGTTCTAGTGGTCAACTCACCTCTTTCAAATTGTTTCTCATTATTAAGAAACCGTAGTAAAGATGAAATAAAGCTCGCTTTATAGCACTAGTAATTGATCGTTGTTTTTAGTTTAATCGATTCACCTATCTAGATAATCTTTTTCCTTGGTAAAATTTAAAAATCGATAGGGAACTGAAATCATACATAGTACTTTAAAAATGTGTGTTTGTTAGTAAAAATTAGTTAAATTTTTATTAAAAAAGATTTTATATAATATTATTAAAAGATATCTATTACTATATATGGTAACGAAGTTACAGTCATATTGTAGGCTTAACACGTAAGAGAGTCATCCAAGTATTTTGAATGAATCATATCAATTCAGAAAATAGCATGACTATTTCGAATTAGCAAAATGAAAAGGTGATCAAACTGCTTCCGATGATATAAATATCCTGAACAAATCCAAATATTTACAGATAGTTTCCAGAATTCAGAAATTGAAGGAAAAATCATAATTACAAGCATTTATAAAGATTAGAAATACAAGGCAGCACTGAGGACAGAAACGCCTATGGCGATGGTGATATCGATGGTGGAGAAGGTGTGTGGCAAGATCGTTACAAGGGCATGGGCACAAGTGGTCGAAATCCTGCCATTGCTAGTGAGACTAACAAGGTTTCTAAAAGGGATGAAATGGAAGTCAAATAGTCCAAGCAGTATTTATGACACTAGGGGACAAAAAGAGAGGTGATAGGACTAAAAGGTGGGCTTCTAGGTGCTAAGGCAGTATGCATGAATTAAAACAAGTGCAGGGGCAGGTGCATGAAATACTCGGGCAAAAAGAAAATAGTGAAGTGAAATGAAGAAAGCCCACTAACACACGCAAGAAAATATCTGAATCACACAGACCAAGGCTCATGTATAAAAAGGCTTCGACCCCTTGTTCGAAACGATGGCTCGTCCGGCAGACATGTTTGCAGATAGATTTCCTCTATAATTATTTATATTTTTTCTTGTACAATGAGACACGAGAAAGAATGTAAAATATTTATTATAGTAAATTCTCATCCCCAAACACCCGTGGATGTAGGCACTTACTGAACCACGTAAATTTTGTGTCAATCTCTATTTATTTCATTTGCTATCAATGTACAAATTGGCTATGCCGGAACCTCGTTAGAAGCTCCAAACGATCCCGAACGGAGTACAACTCGCATCAGTGGGCTGTGAATGATTCTTGCTCTCACCCCGGCTTGTTGGCCGATTTTTATGGCGCCAACAATGGCGAAAAAAAAAGGCCAAACAAACCACATTTGCGATCGAGTTTATCTCCCGCCACCCTTGAGCTCTACGCTCCCATGTTTGTGGTCGAGTCCTTCTTTTGCTACATTTTTAGCCCAGTGCTCCTATGTTCGTGATCAAGTCTATCTCCCGCCTTAACCTAGCTCTACACTTGCATTCTACGCAATCAGTAGTTTTATAAAATTAGCATATCATGACATTCTAAGTATTTGTCGCTTATTCTATTTCATGGGATCGGGAGGCAAACCACCACCTTCTCGGAGTTTGGAATACAAGATGTCAAGATAAAATTCTCACTAAAGTATATTTGCTAAGAATTCACAGGTACTGAATGGGATGAAATGAAAATCAAATAGTCCAAGCAACATCAGTGGGTTTTTTTCATTTCATTTCACCATTTGTTTTTTGCCCGAGTGGGCAAAAAGCAAGAAAATATTCGAATAACACAGACCAAGACTTTTGTATAAAAAGGCTTCGACCCTTCTTCCAAACAATAGCTCGTCCGGCAAACATGTTTGACAGATATATTTCCGATATAATTATTTGTACTTTTTCTTGTACAGTAAGACAGGAGAGAGACTGTAAAATATTTATTATAGTGGATTCTTATCTCCAAACACTCATGGGTGTATGTACTTGCCGAACTACGTAAAATTTGTGTCCATTTTTATTTATTTCATTTACTATCAACGTACAAATCGGCTGTGCCGGAACTTCGCCGAGAGCTCCAAACAATCTCAAATGGGGCAAAACTCATGCTAGTGAGTCAATAATGATTCTTACTCTTGTCCCAACCTGTTAGTCGATTTTTATGACGCCAAACACAAAGAATCATCAGATTGACTCATGGAAGTGACTCCAAACTAAAGAGAAAATCAAACTTAGAAAGATAAACCTAAAATATATTCGAAACAATTATTTGAAAGAAAGGAAAAAAACCTGGTCAGTATCCTTGAGGCGCTCCTTAATCCCCAGAATTTTCTTCTAATCGTCATCGAACAAACCACTATATGGATCCAAATTTCCGACGTCCTCACCTTCGACAGACTATAGCGTCATTGGTGACCCTTCTTTCCCTTCGTGGATGCTACTATCCTTCCCTGCTAGAGCTTCACCTCGCAATGATTATTATGCCGTAAGTTGTCTATGTCGGCGTCTCGCAAATGAGGTTTTTCTAACCGGAGATGAGTTCTTAGAAACACAAACTCATCTCATCATTCGGTACGTAAGCAATCTCATTGTTATCTACGTCGACAATGAGATTGCTTACCTAGCAAATTATTATTGGATGGCTGTAAAATCTAGTTTTATAGATTGTCAAATAGAAACATTTCTTTTTCGTCTATTGCTAATTGAGTAGGGATAGTTTAGTCAGCTACTACTTTTAATTCCTGTTGGAGGAGGGAGTTTTAATGGGCTCTGGGTCCAGTTATTTGTATGTGCATCAGTTATTAGTGTCATGAGTTAGATATTCAGAATATATTTAAAATGTCCTGTTATTTAAAATATTTTATAGATATATATTTATTAACTATATTATTTTTATTTTAGAAAACTATTGTAGATATCGATGTCAACTCAAATACAAAAGATGATAAACATAAATATCACGCTCCAGGCAATTTTAGAAAAACAAAATGTAGATTGATGTTATATTTTATAATATAATTTTTATATATAAATTTAAAATATATAAATTAAAATCTAGAACCTTATTTTATATTAATTGTTTCTATTTTAGATTGGTTAAACTTGAAAAATTATATGTATAATACATTTTAAAATATTATATTTACCACGAAGTATTATATTAGTAAAGTAACTCTTTTTTAATGCTCATGCTTTATTTTATATTGATATATGCATTTTTAAGGTACTTATATTTTGACTAATTATTATTAATTCTTAATTTTAAATAATTATTTTAGTGATTATATATTTTGCATATCTAAATAAAAATCGATAAAATTCAATATAAATAACTGTTTGTATATTATACAGATCATAGGCTCGTAAAAATAATAAACTCAAATTAACAAAATTAAAAAAAAATGATTTTTATGATATTGTTTCTAATTTTGAAAAAAGAGTTGTAATAATAAATAAATAAATAAATATATATGTATCATTAGATTTGGAATAAAAAAAATCAAAAGAATAATTTAAGATTTGTAAAATTGCTTAAATTAAAAATTTAAAAGTTAACCAAGCTTTCCAATTCCTCCTCCTTTCACAAATTCTCCAATTATTTTTGATTATATTATATACAGTTAATTTTTATGAATTTTTTTTATGGTCTAAATAAATAGATAAAAAGAATTTATTTTTAAAATGAAATTTACTAAAATACTCTTTTTTTACAAATAAAAAGTTTAAAAATTAAAAAAAAAAATTATTTTATTTTATTTACAAAATGGAACGCTTCGCAACAATTATTATTCTTTTTATAAGTTTTTAATCTGATGTGGCAGTCCGCTGACCTCATAATCGCTGTTGTGATTTATTAGAGTTTTATATATTTTTCATATATATTGTATTTGGTCCTTTTATGTAATTTTACTTACATTGATAGCTGGCTGACTTTAAATTGGTTATATTTGTCTATAAATAGATGTACTGTTCATTGTAATAATAAGATGAATTTTGAGGCATTATTCACAAAACACGTGTAACTTGTTATGGTATCAGTTTAGGAGATCCGCATGATTCCGCACGTTTATGCACTTTCTCTTTCATTTAGACTTCTCTCTCTCTCTCTCTCTCTCTCGCGACTTCTCCTTCGCGATTAGCGTCCTCTCCTACGCAATTCGTTCTTTATCACAAATTCGTTCGTCTATTTTCACAAATTCTTCACGAAATCTGTTTTTCGAACAATTCCGTGCCTTCTTCAAATGTTTTTCCTCATTCGATTTCAAATTTTCCTTTCGTTTCTGTCTTTGATCAGTCTAAACCCTAACTTTTCAATTTCGTTCGATCTTGTTCAAAATTTTGAAATCTTCTTGATTCCTTACCTGAGTTCATTCAAAGATTTATCTTATTTCTCTTGCGTTGAATCTTTGATTCCTCAGCTTGTACATATTTCATGCTCAAAAACAAGTTATCGAACAGATTAGGGGTGTAAATGATCCGGTCCGGTCCGGTACGGTTCGGAAAATTTGTGGATCGATTCCATTCAGTCCAATAATTCTCTCACCCTGGACCGGACCGAACAGGAGTTCGGTCCATACCGGTCCGGTCCAGTCCAAGAGTGCCCCATATGATTTAATGGACTAAATTTAATCTAAAGTTATATAATGATCAAATATTTTTTTGACCCAAATTTAACTACTATAAATTATAATATGTTAATATTATAAGAATATATATTATATATTAATATGTTAGTATATATTATATATTAAGTGTGTTAATAAATTATAACTAATAACACTATAAATAATAATATGTTAATATTATAAAAGTATATATTATATATTAATATATATTATATATTAATATATTAATTTATATTAATATTAATATTATAATTTATATACTATTTATATATATATATATATATGTGGGATTTAGTCCCGTCCGATCCGTTTTAAGAGAAGAAATTCTTTCGACCGGACCGAATTGAAATTCGGTCCGGTCTCGATTCAAGACAATCGATTCAATTTGATCTCTTAATCCGATTTGATTTTTTTACGGCCTAGGACAGACCCTTGTCCGATTCTATGGCTGAAGTTTATTCAAACTCGACGCCGTTTGATGACATAGTTAACTGTTAAGCATCTGGTTCTCAAGGCCTGCCCTTATCACTCCCTCTCTCGGAAACAGACCCCGAGACCCGCCGTGTTATCTCGACTGCAGCCTCCGAATCTGACGTACGAAACCAATGCTTCCTCTACAGACGAAAGAAACCCACGGTCTGTCCTGTATTTGTGCCATTTCTTCTTCTTCTTCGTCTTCTTCTTCATTTTAACCGGTTTTGAGTTTAGAACAATCTGTATATATGGCGTTATTCTGCTGCTAATTGGCGGTTCCGTGGTAGAATTCGTGAGTTTAGAACAATTAGTTCCATCCTAATCCCTTAGAATTAACTTAGCTAAGTCTGCTAATTTGAGTTTAGAACAATCTGTATATATGGCCTTTTTTTTTTAACCAGATAAGAACTTACATGTCCTTCTTCCACCACCTTTAGTGATGACGGTGCCGTGGTTCCCAACCCAGCAACAACACGTTGGCTGCGACTTGATCAATTGATATTTGGGTGGCTAAATAGCTCCCTCTCCGATGCCCCCCTTTCTCAGGTCATCTACTGTGAAACTTTCCATGATAATTGGGAAGTGTTGGAAACATATTATGGTTGACATACACGTGATTGTGTCCATTAGATGAAGAATGAACTTCAGTCCCTGTCCAAGGGAATTTCCTCCTTGGAGGATTATTTGCATAAAGCCAAATCTCTGGCTCTCTCTGTGAGGTGCAGGGAAACCTATTAATGATGATGATTTTATCATCTATCTTGGAGGTTGGGGCCTGAGTTTGATCCCTTAGTTGCCGCTATCAACACCTGTGATAGCTTACCTCCCCTCGTTATCAACAAACTTAGGCACTTTGAGATGTGAATTTCATTGGCAATTACGATGAATTATACGAAATAACAAAATGAGAAAGTAAGAGAAAATCACATAGAGATTTAACGTGGTTCGACAGTGTGTTTACATCTATAAGAGCGAGCGGTAGAAATCTCACAATATCAAAAGTAGGATTACATCATATATATTTATACTAATCCTAATCATATGGAAGTATTAGGAAATTACAAAAACTACCCCTGTATCGTACCGTAGGGAGTTGCTCCCACACCCCCAACTCAATCAGTGTCCCAAATAGTATATTACAATCTCAAAAGGCAGATGTTGTAGCAGAGCGGAGCGTAGCGAAGCGAAGCCGCTCTGGCATTTGTCTGTTTTCTCTGTACACGTGTATCATTTGATATGAGCCGCATACTTTAACAATTTCAATGAAAACTTGGTTGATAAATGATTTAAGTAATTTGGCAAGCTGAGACTCGCACCTCCCAGCATCCGGGTGCAATCTTAACAGTGTATTGAGGAGATCTTGGCCTGCTAACCAGAGGGCCAAAGCAAGATGAATCCACAAATGTTATACCTTGGGAAGAGGAAGGGACTACCAAAGGCGGAAGCTAACTAGAGTGCTATTCTTGGAGACATTAACGTTTTTGGGTTCTTTTAAACCAAATGACAAATAAACTTTTGAGAGAGAAACTCCAAGTCTGTAATGCTATAGAGTGATGATGGGGCAGCTGGTCCCAATACGTTTCATTTGATGCTTTGGTATGGAAAAGAGGGCAAGTGCCTGTTCTTTTTTTTGGAAAAAGGGAGTTTATGGTTGAGCTGAGGAACGGATAAAAGGGACCATGAGAATGGAAGAATTCAATGATGTCTTATATGGAGAGCTTATGGGAGTTTTTGATTTCCCCAAGAGTTTTCCCCCAGTATAAGAGGAGTAGAGTTCAAATAAGATGGTTTGTAGGGTCTCTTTCCCTCAAGGAAGAGAAGGATCTGACAATAAGTCGAGAGGGTTACTTGTAGGAATAACCCAGTCATCCCATCTGGTCTTGGGATGTTAACATGGGGGTAGGCCTGCTGGGCCAGCTAGTCATCATGCCAAATAAGCTCAATATTTAGCTTGGTTTGGTTCCATTAAAGTTCACAATTTGATCTAGAGCAATTGTTAGTATTCTTCCACTGGTTACAATTTGTGTTAATTTCTCATAACCTTTATCATTCAGTGATTATCTTTTCCACTATCATGTATTGGCTTTTTGCTTCTTTTTTTGTTTTTTTCCTCCTTGTTCCCTGGGTTTACTTCTACACAGCTAAAGAGGCAAATTATGAGATAACAGGAATGGCGACAAAACCTGAGCAATTCTCTATAGATTTTGTAATGGGAGGGGCAGCAGCAATAATATCAAAGACCACAGCTGCACCAATCGAGAGAGTGAAACTTTTGTTGCAAAATCAAGGAGAGATGATAAAGAGAGGTCATCTCAAGAGACCATATACGGGTGTTGGTGAATGCTTTGGAAGGGTCTTGAGAGAGGAAGGCCTGTTGTCTTTCTGGAGAGGTCACCAGGCAAATGTCATACGGTATTTCCCTACTCAGGTATTTCCTTTTACTCTGCAAACCTTGTTTGTCATTAAGGATTTGGGCTGGAATCTGGTTGTGAGTTCTGACGGTTATGGCTTTATTTTATAATTTACAATGTTTCACTTCTATTGTTCTTTTTTTGGTTGACACGTTTATTATTGCTTGATAGCATGGTTACATGAGGGGTCCATGGGTCATTTTTCTTGTGCATTCCCTTGCTTGTATTAATTTTACTCATTATAGAGTGGATCCTGACATTGTTTCTTTACCAAGATGAGAAGTTCACAAAGTGGAATCTTAATATAATTTTAGGAAAAGGTGTTGATAACCAACCGTAACATTTCTAAATATGTGAATTTTTTTCCTGAAGAGATTTCATTTTTGTTTCCCATTTCATGGAACTTTAAGTTGGGGTTTCTATGGACAATTTTGTATATGATAAATTTCCATGCAGGAGATGAATACAATTTCCCACATTGCCTCCTCATTTGTGTATATTTGTGGCGAATCTCTTCAAGAATATGCATTTTATCTTCAGTTTTATTCTTCTCTATAGATCAATTAAGTTAGACTTTAGACCAACTGTTCTGTTTTCATGCTCAATGCATTTAACTTCCTGTACATTTTAATAACTTATAATTATTCAGATATAGACGTGGCAATCTTGCTAAATGTTTTCACCAAACAGATGTTAAATTGTCCATAGGCTTTCAACTTTGCATTCAAAGGTTACTTCAAAAGTGTTTTTGGACGCTCAAAAGAGAAGGAGGGATACATAAAGTGGTTTGCTGGTAATGTGGCTTCAGGAAGTGCTGCTGGAGCTACTACCTCATTGTTTCTATATCATTTGGATTATGCTCGTACTCGACTTGGCACTGATACAAGGGATGGTCAACGCCAGTTTAAAGGGCTACTAGATGTATACAGAAAAACCTTGTCAAGTGATGGAATTGTAGGCCTTTACCGGGGTTTTGGGCCTTCAATCATTGGCATTACTCTGTATAGAGGCATGTATTTTGGTATCTATGACACAATGAAGCCGATTGTTTTGGTTGGACCTTTCGAGGTTAGTATCTATATTTCTTGTTGGGGAATTATGTAAATCAGACATCTGTCTATTTAAGAGCGGGTGAATTTGCATCTTCTGCTCTAATAGAAGCATCATGCTTGAGTGTAGTAGAATCACACTCAAATGGGTTGTCATTGCTGTGATAACAATAGTGCTGGTCCCCTATACAGGAGATGGTCATTTGATCAGATGCATTTGAACAGCTGATCTAAGAACCGTGGAAGACTGTTCACGAAAATGCATTCATAATTGTTTTCATCTCCAAAATTATTTGATGTTTCTAAAGTTCTGTAGAAATTTTGCCTTTTGCAATTTTTCTTCAGACATGTCGCCAAGCTCCATATGACACCTTTTTTCCTTTTTCTGCAGGGTAACTTCTTTGCCAGTTTCTTGCTGGGTTGGAGCATCACAACAGTCTCTGGCATCTGTGCATATCCCTTTGACACTTTGCGACGGAGAATGATGATGACCTCTGGACAACCTGTAAAGTATCGCAATGCCATGCATGCTTTTCTTGAGATCATTCGCCTTGAGGGTTTCATGGCGCTGTACCGTGGAGTTACCGCAAATATGCTTACGGGGATGGCAGGGGCTGGTGTACTTGCAGGATATGATCACCTTCATCGAATTGCATCCAGGCATGGTTATAATTAACAATGGTTATAATTTTTGAGCCGCATCAAAGAGTTCTAAAGCGAGTCCTGGCCTTATGATTTGTATATTAACATGCATTATCGATTGTTTACCTGAGAAGGGTCCATTGAAAATGTACATTGATGGTAAGAAGAAATGAAAATAATATGATCAGATATATTTGAAGAGGTTCACTGCTGATCTTCCTTCTGGTGCCTTATTTTCCTTTTATCTTTTTTTAGAGTTTTGCTTTCACATAAGTGATGTATTCTGTGTCAATAAACAGATTTGCAGATAGATTTCTTTCTTTATTGTAGTATTTATGACAAATAAAAAAATATAATTCATAATTATTTACTAATTTTACAATGAGACCTTAAAAAGTACAGCCTATATTCATCAAATTGAGTGTTCAGATCTTCCACAACAAAATCTCAGACATATTGACAATTACATCAAGCCAAAAGCCAAAAATTTTTATGGCGCTTAGTTGTAATCAAATAACCTCCAAGCTTCCTGCTCTTCCTCCTTACTGCAATGGTCATGCAGGAAGCATTTTGGATACAGTACTCTGCAACTCCTCCACGGTTCCTCTTTCCTGCCCATCTCTTCATTAGAGACCATAACCTAGGCGATTGCTTTCCTTGTCCTATTACCAATAAGGACACTCTTTGTTGTCTTGCTTCCTCCACTATTATTGGACCCTTTTCCCTTCCTTCGAGAAAAGCTATCTCAACTTGCACCTATTAGAAATATTATATATATCATTTACGATACAACGTCATTCACGGAAGGAGAAATTCGTCATTCTCTTGTGCAAAATATTCTCTCTTTTTTTAATTAATGATTAATCATGATTAGCACCTTAAACCCCGTTGACTATATTTACAAATACATCTATATAAATACATGTAATTAAATGCATGCAGCCAAAAGAATATTCATGGCAGAGTTGGCATCATGTACTACAAGAAATTTTAGTTTTTGTGACTAAAGAATAGCAAAAAAATTATTATTTACGATTAATTTTAGTTATAAATAATCATTTGGCTGAAATTAATTGGCTACAAAAAATTATTTTTCTTATAGTGATGATTCAATAAAAGAAAACTATTGAACAAGTCTTGCTAGAAAATGAACAAATGAAATATGTTCTTATATTTCATCTAATTTGATAATAGATAGACGTCCTAATTTATTGAGTTGAGCCAAACTTTTTACAGAAATCTTCCCGCACAACTTGCAATAGTATTAGTTGTGACCATCAAATTCAGTGTTCTTGGTCACATTCTTCACTTTATACCGTATTTAGAACACAATCCTAGAGGCACTAAAATTGAAGCTGAAATGTCCCTATCAACAAGAACTTACCCCAGGCCTTTTCATCTGACACATATTTTTCATGGAGTACACAAGTTCATTAGCGATTAAGCTACCTTTCCCCTTAGACCCTGCATGCAGCAGCAGCAAGCCAACGTTTCTTAGCTTATATATATATACACACACAGATTCTGAATGAAAAGTTACAAGATGAAATATTATCTCACCTTGTTTGGAGAGCTTGGATACATGAAGGAGAATAATACTATCATGACTCTGAACTGTGTGAGAGAGTGCCCATTCAAGAGCTCCCCGTGCTTCAAGGCTCGAGTCCACAACCACCATTATCTTGTTTCCAACCTCCGCCGGCAGCCCATCATCTCTCACCTGCCTGTCAGGATGCTCAGGGCCGCCGGCGATGGCGCTAAACTCTTCGTGAACATCCCTGCTATTGCACAAAAACTCTGTTTTCTGAGCTGCTTCAATGGAGTCTAAATTTCTGGGTTTGGATTGAAATGGCGTGGAGCCTATCCTGAAACAGGTGGTGGCACGACAAACAGACAAACTCGCCACTCTAACGCGTTTTCTGCCCATGTTGTTGGGAACGGGGTGTTGGTGTGAAAGTGGCTACATTTTTTTTGTGTATAAATAGGGCCGGGGGAGGTTGATGTACTACATGCTGTGTCATCCTCGTGGCCATTGTTGTATTGACTTTGAGCTCTTTCTCTTCCAATGGTCGTACATATCATTCTTTGTTTTTTTGCTTTGTTTTCTTGGTTGTGGGGACTTGTCTTCCATCAACGTGCGAGCCATGTAGTTGTGAAGTTGTACATCCATCCTCCATTTTATTATTGGTATTTGTATTTGTGTGTGTGTAAATTCTTTAATGTTTCCCCACGTTTGGGGGTTTTATATAGACAGGCTCTTCATTATTAACTCTTATCATTTTCTTTTATCATAGATTCTAATGATTGATAGATCCCTATATACTTCATGTTTACGTCCGTTGGATAGTAAAAATTATTTTATTTTATTAATTAAGTTTTTTCAAATTCCTATATAAAATATAATAAATTATTTTATTTTATTTTATTTTATTTTTTAAATTTTAACATAATAATAATATTAAAAATAAAATTTTAATTAATTTTCTATTTTAATCTAAAATTATTTTATCTCAACTTATTTTATTTAAATTAATCATGATTTGGTTTTGTCCAGTATCTTTTGAATTAATATATGCAGAACATATTACATTATTATACATGATATATAAGTCAAGCCCAGTGTAAGGCAGACGTGACATAGATATTGCTGCAGGCCACTTTTGTTCGGAATAGAAAGAAAGGAGGCCAGCTGTGTCTGATCCAGAAGTTCGGAAAAATTCCATGAATAAGAAATGATCCCAAACTGATTTTAATATGATCTTCCAATTCAATGCTGCTTAATTTCAACTAATCTCTATATTGACTTGAATTGATCACAATATTATTCCATTATGTCAATGTTGTTATGCCTAATAATCTGAAGCGCGATATATATGCCTGCCTGCACGTAACAATATTTTTCATGGTATTCTTTATTCTATATTTTATTATATCAATCATACTTCTTGATGTGATAAATATTTAAAAATAGATGTCATATCAACAAGCGTAATAACTAAATCGTGGACAAAATAATATTTTTAGAAAAGAAACTAAAGCAAAAGTACAACAACTTGGAGTACTACTTGTCGTAGGTAACCTAGATATTTGGTATAGTTTCGACTGAAGATGAGGATATTTTCGAAAGAGAAATGATAGATGCAGTCGTAGAATTACAAACGGCGTGCAGTCACTTTAGAAAAAAGTGAGATCCACTGTTAAAAAAGTTAAAAATGACTGCATGCCGTTTGCAATTCTACGACTGTATGTAGCATTACCCTTCTCCAAATAAAAAAACCACAAATTTATTGCTGAATAGATAAATGACTTGCTTACAAAGGTACTAGAGGCATTTATAAGTCCGAAAGGCATAATCAACCATTTGAATAGTCCATCTCTCATCTTGAAAGATGTCTTCCACTAATCTTTGACACAAAGCTGAATTTGATGGTATCCACTCTGAAGGTCTGCTTTAGAGAAAACTTGTACACCTTGCAACATGTCCAACATGTCTTCTAAGTGAGGGTTGGGGAAATAATATCTTACAATAATTTTGTTGATGACTCGATTGTCTATCCAAATGCGCCAACTCCCACTTTTTTTTGGAGCGAGGATTGCCAGCATGACATAAGGGCTTATGCTTTTGCAGATGAACCTTTTGTCAAGTAGATGCTAAATTTGCATTGGAGTTCTTTATACTCAAATGGACTCATCCTGTACGTTGGCATATTAGGGAGAGTTGCTCCTAGCATCAAGTCCACTATGTTGTATATCCTGCATAGGGGCAATGTCTAGGGCAGTTCCTCTAGTGTAATAATTGCAAAATCTTCTAATAGCTTTTATATCTCGGGTGGTAGGGGTTTGGTTATTGGTTGTGAAGTGGTTTGCTTTTCGACTAATGCAAAGATGACGCCACACTCTTGGACTTCTAACGTAAAATGACATAGTGTGAGCACTCTATCCTCTGTAGTAGGGGAATCAAAATCGTGTATTTTCATGGGTCTTAGAAGCACCTTCTTTTTACCACAATAGAATGAGTAACTATTTTTGTAACCATCATATTTGGTCCTTTGGTGGTAAAGCCAGGGATGACCCAATAATAAGTGGCATGTTTTCATGCGGATGAAATCGTAGTGCAACATATCCATATAATTCTTTCCCAAGGAGAAGGTGATCAAGCACTTATGTTTTACTAGTATTGCTGTAATTTGAGCATGTGCACTACCTATTGAGAAATAACATTCATTCTGCTCCCATTGTCGATAATGAGGTTTAGGGCTTTATCTTGATGTTCTACTTTTGTATAGAATAATATATTGATGTAACCAGTCATCCTCGCTAGCTTCTTCCTTTTTTTTGTCTTGATAACACTTGTTGAATTATGCAAACGAGTAGCTTGGATCCTTCAAGCATCTCCTCTGAAATCGTATCTTCAACACCATCATTTGAGCTAGAACCCGATTCTTCTTCTACCCTTAGCACCTGATTACATGCATTAGTGCCAACTTCTATTCTCAGGTGGGACAGACCACTGCAAAATGTCCCTACACCTAAAGTTGTAACATTCATTGGGGCTATTCCTCCCCATAACATGCTCGAATGAAACCTTGTCTCGTGTATTAGCCCCTCCGGTTGGGGAGTTGTTGCATGCAAGCGTAGTCTCCTTAGGCGTGGCCACTCTCCAATGGCTTGTAGGTTTTTGGGATCTGAGTTGTCTACCTTGTTGTTCTATTGGAAAAACCAATTGATAAGCTTCTTCAATGCTCACTAATCATATTGTGAGTAGCTTTTTGTTAATGTCGTCCTGCAATCTGGCTAATATCGAGCAATAGATTAGAGCCTAGTCTCCAACAAACGGCTTCAAATGCTAAGTTCAAGGAACTTGGTGGTGCAATCATCTATGGTGGTATTTCCTGCCATAGGAATAGCAATTCTTCAAATAGCATCTCTTAATAATTAATCGCGAGGTATTCTTTTTTGCAGCTTCAGTCGCATTTCTTCCCATTCAATGATAAATGGGTTGATGGAGGCGATGTACATGTTCTTCCATGCTTAGCCACTAGACTCGGGCTTGTCCTTTCAATTTTACCTTCACAAATCGCACTCTACGATTGGCTGCCAAATTGAGCCAATTGAAATAGTCATCCAGGGATGTGATCGATTCTTCAAAGGCATAGGAGTCCAATTTTCCACGAAAATTTGGTATTTTCACTCACTTGTTGTGCTGCCTTATAAAAATTGAACTCCAAGGTTTTTGGCCGAGTTACGTAGGTTTCAATGTGCAGGTGGGATGGATTCCCTAGGGTATACATGCGAGGCATCTATCAGGATCACTGGAAGGGTGCGAGTAGCAGCATTTGCCCATACTCATCACTATCTAGGCCTCCTTCATAGAACATCCCAGATTACCCGTTGTATTTCCATCCTCCTATTTATTAGTGATCTTTCGAGTTTATCGGACACATGGCTCTACATTGCATTCATTCGCTTGGGGAGAGACACCACTTGGTGGACTACCTCTAAAATATGATTATCACAGTGTTGTTGTGATAGCCTCAAGGTGCCATATGATTAAAAGTTTCGTCTACTCATGAAGGTGGACTACGTAGGAACTTCAGCTCTTGATACCAAATTGATGGTGGACAACATTAAGTTCAAAGAAAGTAACATAAATAGCTCTTTGTGGAGTCATCACAATGCATCCCATCTCAGAAACCCAAAAGTTTACTTCATAAAATTTCTCTGCCTTTCACGTGTGTTCCAGGTATATAAATAAGCATAGGCTTTTAGGACTACAATGACTCTTGACTCACCTAAGACTAATAGGATAGGGATTATAGTAATAACTCTTGATACTCAAGACTAATAGGGCACTACTACATTCTGAAATTTCATTCCTTATTAACAACTACTAGACTAACTTGGTACTCATCCCTTATTGATAAATACTGAAACAAATATACGATAGCTATGTGGATTCCTATTCTTCGTAGACTCCCAATTCACATAGGACTCCGTCAGGGAGAGACACAAAGAGGAGGGGGTCTTTTAGACTCTGAAATAAGCTACAGACTAACTTTGAAAATGCTCACTTAAAAGTAAAGTTGTGATCTTGATCTTCTTCCTTGATACAAAGAAGATATAAATATATACGTAGCCTCATTCTTCTAAATTTTCTAGATCAAATTGTGTCATTAAATTAATACCACTCGAGAAAGATACTAATTCAAGAATGTGTTTCAAATTTGACCCAGCTTATTGCCTTACTTCTTGGGATATTGTTCAATTTTTGACTGACTCGAGGTCATAATCTTTTTTTTTTTAACACATAAGTTCTTCATTGCTTCAAACTATAACATGTGTTTACATAGTTTATATCTACAATTTCATAATCCAATGAGACTGCTTTTTGAGCTAGTTGATGTGTCACTTTGTTTGCCTCTCTCTTGATATGTTGAATTTCCCATCTTGTGTCCAGCAAGGCAGCTTTGGCATCCTCCACCAAGTAGCTAAGCATCCTATTTTACACTTTGCTTTGTCTCATGGTATTAACAACTTGACTTGAGTCCCCCTCTAAGACAACATTTTGTAGGCCCAGATTTTTAGACAACATTGCATCTGTGACTAATCAACTCACTTCTGAGGTAGATGATTGTGAACAAAAAGATTTTTGTTGCATTAGAGTGGCTTAAACTTCACCTTCATTGTCTCAGATCTTCACTCCAATGCAAATTCTATAATCTTCTTCTTTGGCATCTACATCCCTATTCAATTTGAGCCAAGTTGGTGGTGGAACTTTCTATGTTGTGTTGACCCGTTGGTGTATTATGCTTTGTAAACCTCAATGTAGTCCTTGTGCTTGTCCAAACTCCTATTGTGCTTGCTAAGCTCTGTTGAATAAAGATATTGGAGATAATAAACCACATTAAAAAAATCCATTGATTTCTCCTAGCCCACAGTGTCCTTGCAATTTTTGCAAATGAATAGATTTCATCATGGTCTATTCTCTACATCACGGATGGAAAAATAGACCTAACATCTTCATTTGTAATTGTAGTTTTTTGTATTTTTTTGCTTCCTAAAATCCAAACATCTTGTGCAAATGAGCATGACTAGAAAATATGTGATGGTTGCATTCTGACAAATGGGAGATAATGGACCTGTTGTGATCTTCCTTTTATACAAATTCTATTTTTTAGGTAAAGCATCCATACTTGCATGCCTTATGAAACTTTAACAGATTTTTTTATTTGCAAATTCCATATTTGTTTTCATAATTCTCTTGATCCCTTCTTTGTTGAGGATTCCCTCACCTTACTTCTTTGTTGCTGTTTATATAGGTTATATGTACTTCTTACTCACCATTTGATGTGCCTTTCCAACACCAATTTATCTTCATTAGCATTATGTCAAATAGGTAGTTTCAGGATCTCCTTTCCCTATTTCTCATTAAAAGCATTTTTTTAGAAGTTGCATGTTCCACCACCCACTGTTTTGATTAATTAATTTTGTAACCTTTGCATTTTCTATTAGGACTTTCATTGGTGGTTAAATGTTGCATTGTCCATGTCTAGGAATCTATTTATCTTTCCATCTGTTAACTTTTTGTCCATCTCCAACTCTCCATATGCTTCATTTCTTTACTATATCAATTGCAAAGAATATGCTTCTCTAAGCAAATGCGAGTCTTGATCCTAGTTTGGCCTGTAATATAGGGAATAAGGGAAATAGGTTGCCTTCAATATTCTAGTTGTAAGTGATGTTGAATGAGTGAGAATTCTCCATACTTATTTAGCTAGAAGGGCTAGATTGAAACTCACCAAGTGCCTAAATCCCATTACTCTATTTGTTGTGCATGCTCAAGCTATCCTAATTTTTTAGTGGATTTTTGAAGAGTTTTCTTGAGATCCCCATAGAAAATTTGTCATCAAAGCATTAAGTTTATTACACAGCGTTTTTGGTAAAGATAACAAACTAATCTTATATGTGGAAATGGCTTAAATGAAAGCCTTAATCGAAATCACCTTGCTAGCTTGTGAAAGGAATTTTTTCTTCCAATTCTTAGTTCTTTTGTTGATCCTTAAAACTATGCCTTGGAATTCTCTAACTTTTGACCTTCCAATAAGAAATGACAATCCCAAGTATTTTTTCAAGTTACAGGAAGCTCTTAAACCAGCTATCTCCATGATATAGCTTATTGTTGATTGCTTAATATTTGTATCGAAAAACAATAATGTTTTTTCTTTGTTAAGTTGCTGTCTAGATGCCTGCTCATAACCATATAGAATTTGATTTAACCTAGCCCTTCTTGCATAGATGTATTGCAAAATTATGGACTGTCATTTATAAAAAAAAATACATGATTCATATTGATCTTTCCCCTAGACATTGTACTCCTGAAATGAGATCCGTCTGTTTTGCTTGATGCAGTTTAGCAATTAAGGTTTAAGCACAAATGATGAATAAAAAAAAGGAAATAATGGACAACCTTGTTTACATCCTCTTGAGGGTTTAAGCACATCTTAAGGCACCCCATTAAGTAAAATTGAGAATGAAGATGATGTTATATAACTTTGGATCAACTCAGTCCACTTTGTGTCATACCCTATTTTGAGCATTACTTCTTTAAGAAAGATCAACTCTACTCTATCATAGGCTTTGCTCATTAATTAATTTTCGTTGCCATATAACTTGTTTTTCCATGCAACTTGTTTTCATGGTATGAAGTGTCCCACATAGAGCCAAAATGTTGTCTGAAATTAGTCTTTTTGGATTAAATGCACGCTGGTTTTGTGAAATGATGGCATGCAAAATTGCATTCATTCGATTGGTAAACACTTTTGATAATTTTTGGGACGTCCTTAATTTATGTTTAGGGATTTAACGCAAATTAAAAGTCAAAGTAAGTAACACTAGGTTACTTACCCCTATATGTATCGAAAGTTCAATGCATGCACCTAATTTATTATCATATGTTATGTAATTCGCAGCGGAAAGAGGTCTAAATAAAAATTTTTATCAGAGAAAACTAACGATCACATGGTAGAAATATAACCTTAAACACAACATAATATTAACATCACATCATTGTCTCATTACACATTATAACCCAAATAGATTTCTTAGAACATATAAACGTAACATATCCAACTGCCCTCTTGTAATCTCGTTATCCCCACTTGGTCACATATGTGAGATATTGTCCCATTAAAAGATGATTATTCTGTAAGACCCTTAGAGTAACTTAGAATCTCCTGCAACGTCTGGGTCTCATGATAATTTACCTATTCTTGTAACAACGTCTATCATTCCATAATGAATGATAGATAAAATTAAGAAAGTGAGATTTTTAAGGAATCTCAATAAGTACACAGTTAACATAACAAGGCATAGGCAAAATATAATATTAACATATATAACCGACATCAAGAACATATAACTTATGACATGTTTCATGTGACCCATGCATGACTTATGTTCCATTCTTCGTTTCAGACTTACACTGTACATGGACCCATCATCTTTCCCTTAACATTCTTGTTTATTTAGGGTTTCTTTCTTATTCACGTGGGTCTTACTTATTTCTTAATCTTAATAGTAGTTACATATTGCTTTTGTTGATGGGTTCCCCACTATTATTACCCATGGTTAGGCCATATCATATTCATTATTGTTATCCGTGGTTGAGCCATATCATATCCATTATTATTACCTATGGTTGGGCCATATCATATCCACTATTATTACCCGTATTTGGGTCATATCATATCCACTATTATTACTTGTGGTTGAACCATATCATATTTCTGAACCTCGACAGACGTTACGTATCCTTGTCCTCATTAGGTTCCCCACTATTATTACCTGTGGTTGGGCCATATTATATCCACTATTACTACCCATAGTTAGGCCATATTATATTTCTGAACTTCGACAGACATTACGTATTGCCGTCCCCATCGGGTTCCCCACTATTATTACCTGTGGTTAGACCAGATCATATCAACTATTATTATCCGTGGTTGGGCCATATTCACTTTTGTTACTCGTGGTTGGGTCATATCCATATTCTTATCAGTCATCCAGGCATCATATATCGTTATCCCTGTTATGACGAGCCTTATCATATTAGTCATACGGGCGTTACGTATTGTCGTCCCTATTTGATCTGACTTTAGGCTTATCTTAGTCTTATCATATTCTTATAGAGTTTTCTTATCTTAGTTCCTTTGCATCAGACGTCATGATTTATGAAGATACGTATGTGAAAAAATGCAACATGATCATAACCTTAGACTTTTAACATTCATATCTCATGTCGTTATGAACCTTATGACATGTATAAACATATCACAATAACATGCGTCATGTGTTTATACATTTACATCACATCATCTCATAACGTCGAAACATAACAATATAATACTTAAATAATTAAACAAAATAAAAATATTGTAAAATCATAGCTGAACGAACATTATATAGATTCAAACATTAATTTTCTTTTATTTAAACAAAGCCAAACTCTTCATTTACAAAATACCAAATTCTCCCTTAGTTTCCAAAAACAAATTCAAGCTTAATTATGTTGTTTTCTTAATTATTTTTTCAATAATTTCTAGCATGATGATTCTTGAAAATTTTCCAAGTAAACTAGAGTTTCTAAACTTCTCATAATTATAAAAATATCATCCAAATAATTAAATACCAATTGGATAAAATTTAGAACAAAAAATTCATCAAAAACCCTATTGAGGCCAAAATGCACTAGGGTTGTTTTCTCAATTTGTTTGCTAAACCAAAGTCTCTTAATTTCACATAAACTTCTTCATATATCAAAATAGAACATATTTCTAAGTTCTTACAATTTTTCTTAGCATTTTTCCATAACAAAGGCTAACCCAAAACTTAATAGATTTCATTTGAATACATAAGCAAAGTTTAACATCCAATAAGTAACAAACATGATCTAGCCTTCAAATAAAATATTCTATGTCAAGATTAAGTTAAATAGTGTACCTAATAATTTTCTCCAAGGCTTGGTATTGGAAGTAAACAAGCTTTTACAAATTTTTCCTTCACTAGACTCAAGTGATTTCTTTTGAGTGCTTGGAGGATGAAAAAGTTTGAAAGGGGTTCTTGCTCTTAGTTTTTTTTCTAAGTGTAACTGCGGACTAGTAAAGAGAATTGAGTGAGGAATTCTACCCTTTTTGTACATGCAAGTGGCGACACTCCAAGGGGTTTAAAGTGGTGCAATACATGGGATGACCGGTTATCTCCCATGGTATGCACACTTGTCCTTTTCCCATTAGCCCTCATGATCATGCCTAAATTTAGGTTTAGATGTCTCTAATTCTCATCTAATGGTTAGACTCGTGCCATTTAAAATATTAGGGTGATCAATGGTCCAAAACTTTCATTACGTGAAAAGAAGATGCAACAAAATCTAGAAAATCCTCCAAGAAATAGGATCCGACTATCTACCTCTTCCAAGTGTCCTCCAACTTTCCTAAGGGTTTCACCCCATTTAGCCACCTGTCCCTTATACCTGTCCAAATTTCCAAAAACTTGAAAAAAATCAATTAGATTTTGCTCCATGTCTAAGGCAGTGAAGATAATTCAAATCGCTTTCCATTTCTGCCCTTGTCAGGCTTATTCACTTATCAACCCAATAATTCATTTATCCAATTCGATTATCTGAAAACTCAAAACATGAAAATTCTAGATCTTCCCAGCCACTTGTCCCTTACACTTGTCCAAATTTCCAAAAACTTGAAAAAATCAATTAGATTTTGCTCCATGTCTAAGGCAGTGAAGATAATTCAAATCGCTTTCCATTTCTGCCCTTGTCAGGCCTATTCACTTATCAACCCAATAATTCCTTTATCCAATTCGATTATCCGAAAACTCAAAACATGAAAATTCTAGATCTTCCTCTTATTGATCTATAGATTTCTTAATCACCTCATTCCAAGATCAAATGAGAGAGATATGCATATTTTACTGAAACTGGTTGGAGTGACCCGAGAATACCCAATCTGAACTCTCCATGTGTTCCCTTCTTCCAATTTCTAATTTTATAAATTTTCTTCTTAATCTTCCAAAATAACATCTTCCTAAGTTTAATCTAAAATCACTTCTTATTATTCCCATGAGTCACACGAGAATTGAGAGACAAAGGAGCCCCTATACCCAAGTCAATGCTAGTCTTCTTCCTTAGCTAATCATATGGCTTCAAATAGCTTCTTCTTTCTAGTTTGCTTCTTAACCTAACTCTCATTTTCATGCATGATATCCTTGATCTTCCAAAGGCCAAGTGTTCCTATCTTGTCAAATGTCCCCTACACTTGTCAAATTATGATGCATGTCACCTAGCTAATTCAAATGAATAAAACACTAAGTCAGTTTCCACTTAGGTCCATTCTAGGTACGTCCACTTCACATCGGGTTTTATCCATAATCAAACCCGTATATCTAATCCGGTTTTGTCCATAATCAAACCCGTATATCTAAAAACTCAAAACATAAAAAGTTATAGATATTTCTTTTATATTTTTATAGTATTATGAATCATCTAATTCGAAGATCAGATGGAAATTTTATATCCAAATTACTACAATATGTTGAAACTGTCTGAGATTGGCCAATCCAAGTGCAACATGTGATATATTCCTTACTTGTACTATTTGACTTCCTTTGAAAATTTTCCTACAATTTCTATACAATATCTCCTTGAATATTTAAAAGCCATATATTCTCATCATACCTAATGTCTCCAATGATTTTTCAATCATCTAAGTGTTTCTCACATATTTTTTCTTTAATACATATAGGCTTAATGCCAATAATAAGTTCATAGGAAATATATATATAATTCCAAAAAGTTCAAAAGGTTTATTAAAATAATCTTAAAGAAACTTAATTATATCAAATATTAAATTTAAAAGGACACTTCAAAATTTGAGTTATCACAATTTTGTAAAGTACATTATAGAGATTATTTGGTTTGTACTTTTTTATATTCTTTGGAATATTGTGCTTTGCTATTATCACTAGGTATGTATTTCTAATTGCTAACATATCTTGCCCACAGTTTAAAAGGGATAAGATAGCCTCAAAGACCTAATCTCCCACTATTGGCCAATATAATTGATAAAAAAAGGCTCCATATTACCTGTGCCAGGAGCTTTGTAGGGACCCATTTGAAAAATTGCCCATTTGGTTTCCTCATTGCTGAAAGGTAGCAGTAATCTGTCAGTCATTTGTTGAGTCGCTTTTCTTCCAATTGCATTGAGAAAAGTTTCTATATTAGCAGGATTAGAGGTTGTAAACAAGCCCATATAGAACCGAGTAAAAGCCTTCCTAATCTTGTTAGTGTCTGATATGCTTACACCATTGTCATCCATGGTTTGCGCAATTGTGTTTCTCTCTCTCTTTTTTTTTTGACTTGCACAGAGATGATAATACCTTGTGTTTTGATCCCCTTGGTGTAGCTATGTGATCTTACATCTTTGCTTTCATTTTAAATGTTTCCTTAGCAAATCATCTCTTTCTTGTTGAAGCTGTTTCATCTGCTGTACTAAGTTTGCTGTGAGTGATTGCTGCATTTGTTGTAATCTATTACCTTCTTAAATTAATCTACCTTTTTCATCATACTCTTTTTTGTAGCTCCATTTCCTTAACTCACTCATGTAACCCTCTAGTTTTTGCTTTATATTTTGCAATGTACTTGAATTTCCTCTCACTTGCTACCATGCCTTTGTGATCACATCTTCATAATCAGAAAGGTGGACCATCAATCTTCAAATCTTTTCACTTGAGTGGTTTTGTTTGCATTATTATATTTTTGGCCTAGTGACACTAAATTAGGATAGTGGTCAAATGTAGAAGTAGCCAACACTTGCATCTCACCTCCACCAAATGTTGCACACCATATAGAACTTGCAACTGCTCTATCAAGCCTTTCCTTAGTAAAGGATTGATCTGATCTATTATTTGCCCATGTGTACTTGCCTTTTATTGAGCCCAAGTCAGTAAGCTTGCAATCTTGCAATATCTTTCTGAATATTTCCATTTGTTTTTCTTTTTTTCTAGCCCCTCCATACTTCTCACTTTGATATAAGATCTCATTGAAGTCTCTTATATAAGGCCACCTTTTAGGATGTCATCATCTAGGAGAAGTCTTTTCAATCAATCTAGGAGTTAATGTGCCTTTGTGAATAAGTATGTATTTTGATTCTGATGTCCTCCTCTCAAAATAAGCCAGTCTTCCACTCTTTCCTACTCCTTCAATTGAAAATAAACCCACCCAACTTGTTTTTGATAGCCTTGACCTTGTTCGTATGCATCTTGATTTTCATAAGAAACAAGATGCTAGGCTTATGGGCCTTAAATAAAAGGCTAAGGTCCTTAACTGTCCAAGTATTAACAACCTTCATTGATTCATTCATTATAAATGCTACTGCTGATTTTTTGTCCCTAGCATCTTGATTATTCTCCAAAGCAAACAGAATATTTTCATCTTCTATTTCCTTTTCCTTGTAGCATAAGGAGTGGTAAGCACCATTTCAACATTAGCATATCCCCTTACCCTCGTCTTCCATTTATTTACACTTGTCTCAAAAACCTATTGCGAATTACTATGTTGATATTGATCTGTCTCTAGATTTGTTATACCCTCCTCAGTACTAGGCATCAATTTTGATGTGGAATCTATAGTAAATATGTTCAATGTGCTATTTTTCATATCTAGAGCTGACAACAATAGCTTGGACTGGCTCTTGAACTAGTTGGACTTGTTCCTGAGTTAGTAGGCTTGAGCAATTTTCCATATTGATTTGTGCTATTCCACTTAGATCACTACAACATATTTCCATTTTTTCCACAAATAAGATCTCTAGGACAAAGCATCGTGACAACAAGTGGGTTATAGCCATAACAGTCAATTGTGGCTACAAAACATATTATTAACCACAAGTTAATGTTGGTGGCAAAACATTTTTGTGTCAAATGATATATATGCATCAAGTTTAATGATTTTTTGTCATGACATGATGTTGTTGAAGTTAATATGGCTAGGCTGAGCTGTGATTCGAGGGGTAAATGATTTAGCAACAAAGATAAACCTTATTGCGACCACTTTTGGTCGAAAAACAAACATTTGATTAGTTTTCTTGTCCTTGAGAAATGTTTGTTGTGATGATCTATTTACTTGTAGCCGAAATTAGTTTTCGAAGTAATAAGTTACAACATAAATCCATTTTAGCAATCTCCCTTCCCAAATATATTTCGAAAAATTACCAAAGTGTCAAAACTGTCTGAATATTATACAAGCTAATACCTACCAAATCATGGTTGTCTTCATATATATATATATGGGAATTTGAGTAGCTATTTAGTTTTTACCTTTGTATCATAAGTAGATGAAATGCTATACCGAATTCGATTGTTCATTCAAAGAATGGGTGATGAACCCAATTATTAAAGGGCATCTTACTAAGATTCACAACTTCCAAAAATAGTAGTAAAACTAATACATAATCCACCAATTATCTTAACACCTGACTTCAAATTCTTTATATTCTATCCCAATTCCAACTTAACAAAATGGAGCAAAAGTCGATATATGGCATAACTATAAATATAGTCTTAATTAAGGAAAGTTGCAAATACCATAAACTAAAATATTAATATAATAGATTCTTCACTTATAATTCTCTCAATCATTGTGGTGCTCCCGACCCCCATGTGTGAATAGGTGGAAGACAAGACATCCGGATGATGACCACACGGGTCACACCCCATCAATAAGTGCTCCAAGGTGTGCATCAAGTATAAGGTGTACAGATAATACTCACAGTAGACAGAGAAAATGCATTCATTCTAGTACTAGAAATTTAAAATCTATAACCCAATTAAAAACTCCTTACAAAATTATAATTACCCAACTGACCAATAAGGTGAAGATAAAATCTCAACCCACAATTACAATACTCCAAAACTTCACTTCTCGAATGGAGCTAGCCTAACGCTTAAACTCGACCTCTGCAATAAATTTACGATTCCGTAAAACAGAATCGCAGGTGGATAGGAAACACTACATGAGATGTGAATCTCAATAAGTAAGTAACCAAATACAACCAAGAGTTTAAAATACATTCATGCAACCAATACATTCCACAAATATACAATACTACCACCAAGAATAAATCTGTTTTTTCCCCGAAAAGGACTCGTTAACTCAAACAAGTCAAAAACCCAGTTTTTGACCCACAATGCCAAAAAATCAAGTTTTCAGCCCTCAACACAAGTCCACACATAAATAAGTAAAATTGATCCATCCTTTCCTAGAAAGGAAGACATCTGTTCATATACACTAGCCGTCCTTTCACAAAAAGGATCGCATCTAGTCGTATACACCATTCGTCCTTTCCCAAAAAGGAATACATCTATCAGTACACGCCAAAAATCCAGTTCCTAGCCTACATACAATTCCATATTATTTTATTAAGAGTATACCATGAGACCATTCATATATCCTGACTCTCTTCTTCACATCATGAGTAATAACCGTGCATGTGACTTTATAACGGGCAACATCCAGCTCCGCACCCAGCGCATTCCATGACTAGGCATCCCCTAACCCCCGCCAATAGAGGGGCCACGGAGTCAACAAGAGAGCGTTACCATCTCGTCCAATCCTATTATTGCCTAGCGACAGCCCATGATACGTCACTCAATTCTTATCCACTCTCGAGTGACCAGAGAAGCTCCACTGGAATAATGCCCTATCCTGACTTGGGGTTGTGATACACAAACACACCCATATGATGTTCCAACAATCAACATGGTAGCAAAGTAGAAATAAATGCTCACAACAATTTGATAAGCATGCATATGCATAATAAACAATTATTGAATGGCATGGAAACGACACCAAAAAGTAACCATATCACAATTATATCAAATATTCAATCCACAACCAATTAAACTACGGGGTGATCCCATCCTCCATTTCTTAGCCTCGGCCCCAACCAACCTACTCTTATTTTATTATTAACAATAATCAGCACTTCATTGGGCTCAAGCCCAGTCCAACCAACTAGGCAATACATAATATTGATACATAAATATTATTTTAAATCCTAAAGTTGAGTTCGGAAAATTACTTATAGTGCCCATAAGCAATTTGGGGCATTACGCGCTGGTCCATGATCTCGCAATCAAACAAGGTCGCATGTCACTACTTAAATGAACACACATACATTGTTGCCCAGATGACTAACATAAAAGGAGGGGTGAATTGAGTTATATTATAAAAATTAACACTTATAAATCAAATACACAAAATAAAATATAAATAGAATATAAAGCAGTAAGAAATGTAAAGAGTAGGGTAAGAAGAAGCAAACTCAGTATTTTTATGAGGTTCAGCCCCACTGCTTACGTCCTCATCTCAAGTTACCCCTTGACGATCCCAAATTTACAATTCAATCTCTTTTAGGTAGAGATAGAAACCTATTACACCTTTGAGCAGCACCGCTCCAAAGAATCTGTGTAGAACATCTTCTATATTTCCAATCACCTCACACTTGGTGATTTAACTTTTCCCTATGTAGAACACCTTTTACACACACAAGGGTTATACGCACCCTCTTACTGATACAAGAGTTGATAGTAGATAGACTATCAAAGTACACTCCTTAATGAGTGAGATAAAAACAATACAGCGCAACCTATATCTCTCTAAAAAAGAATAAGAATTAAGGCTCAAAACTTTAAAAAAGAGAGAATAAGAGCTTTGAAATAATGATGCAAAATTTAGCAATAGATGTGTAAACTTTTGTTGTTATTTTTACAAAACTCAAGTAAGCTATTTATAGGAAAATGAGTGTTCATATTCAAATTTGAAAAAGTTCACATATCAAATAAGAACATTATTCACTTTTTAAAATATTTAAATAAAAGCATCTCTTTTTTATATTTGTCAAAGACAACTTCATTCATTTAAAAAAAAAAATCCAACCTAATCTTTTACTTTTCATACATGACAAAATGAATATGATTTAATTTTTCAAACTAAATTATCTTCTTTTTGCATATGTCAAAACAAATACACAACTACCTTTCAAGATGTTTTAAACAAATCATCTATCTTTTTTATTTATCAAAAAAACATACAACCATCCTTCAAGATTTTTAAACAAAATCATCTACTTTTGTATTTATCAAAAAAATACACAACCACCCTTCAAGATTTTCAAACAACACATGCACATATTAAAAATGACAATCAATCATCTTACAAATTCAAATCTTTATGCATATGTGGAAAAATAATAATATTTTTTAAAATTAAATATTTTAATAAAGTTATGCAAATGTAAAAAATGCAATTTGATACTTTATAAGACAAAATTAATTTTGAGTCTTAATCCAATTTCAAATTTTAAGAGATATAAAAAATTACTCTATGAACTTCATTTGTAGACTTGTTCTTCTTTTTGCTCATGCTTGATTTCTTGATGTGCTTAGCTCTCTTCATTCGTAGACAACTTGAGTTTGAGTTTTGAATTTATTTGTTATCATCAAAATCTATACGTAGATACAAGACTTGAAATCTTAGGTTCTACATATATAAATACAAGAGAGAGAGGGTTATACCATAATGAAGTAAACTCGTATGTTGATTGTCTCTTGGCATGGCTAGTGGTGTCAAAAGTCATTAACTTGAGCGTTAGTACAGCAACCTCAGAACGGGAAGACCTTGAGTTTCGGATATAGGGTTTTGGTAACTAGATCTGGGTCGTATGAGGGTGGGCAACTTCGTGAGGAGTTTGTCAGCAGTGGTGGAAGGGTAGTACATTGCAGTTGTCGCGTACGGTGACGTCAATCATGTAAAGTGGAAATTTGGGCTAGAGTGCTTGGTCTAACACTAGAAGCTAGGAAAATACTTATTGGAGGAAGAAGAATCTCATGACAGTGGTGGTGAGACGGTGCAATCACCGAAAGGTGGTGGATCTAGCTTGGAAAGTATGGAAACCTATTTTCGGGTTTATACTTGCTCAAGGGAGGTGGAGACTTGGTTGAAGGAGTGGAGTTAGGGGGAGGCCGCTTGAGGAAGGGGAACATTTTGGTGGTGGTTGTGATGTCATTGGGCTGTAGATGGCGGTGTTGGGTTGCTCAACCCTTGGGTTACAATACCCATTTCGAGTGGAGAAGAAATGGGAAGACAGGGGGCTACTGGCGATAGCTTTTGCTTGTTGGGGGATGGGGAAGTCACTAGTGGTGGCAGTGAGGTTGTGGGGTGGCTCATGATAGAGCTACGACGGCTTAAAGAGGCTAAAACCTATTTCGAGTTTAAGGTCGTGTACAAGAGGTGGGGTGGTCGGAGGTGACATCGTTGGTGCAGGGGAACTCCCTGGCATGAGGGGGTCCTAATGGTGTGGGCGTTGAGACTTGGTGGTCGATGGTGGAGGCTAAGTGGCGTTAAGGTCGAACGGCCATGGGGAAGGGGGAGTACGTAGCACGTGGGAGAAGAGAGAGGGAAAGTGAGAGGCCTGGCTTCCTTTTTGGGCTATTTATAGGCCCTATGCATTGGGGTCTTCAAATGGATAAACGGTGTGTTTAAAATACTGATTCGAAAATACATAAAATCAATTTAACTTAAAAACACTCAAAGAAATTAAAATAGAATATTATTTCAATTTAACTTTATTTATATAATAATATTCCTCATCATTAATTAAAAATGATGAATCTTACTAATATTTGAAAGAATAAAGCCATTTATTTAAATCTGAAATCTAAAGCATAATTAAAATTTAATAATATTTTAATCAATAAAACTAAGCTTATAAAATGATTTAGTACAATTATAATATTTTGGAGTTTTTCAAAGTGCCACCAAACAAAATATAATAAAAATAATAAGACCTAATAATTCAATAAGTTAAAATCAATGAACTAATCCGCAAAGGTCCAATAAAACAAAATGTTCATTGAAACAAAATAAAACACAACAACTTAAACTATAATGAAACCAAAATATTAAACCAAAATAATAATGATAACTATTCAAATGAAAGAATCAATAATACTAATTAAATAAAATAACTAAAAACACTAAAATTAGAGATCTCACGAATCACCAATAACCATCATAAATAAAACAACAATAATAGTAGTCAAATAAAAAGAGAAATAAATCACAAATAATAAATAATATAAATCTCAAATAAATATTTTAAAATCAATTAAACCACCAACAATAAAAATAAAAACAACAAGTAAAATGTATAAAACTTGGGGTCTCACAATCATCGTCCTCATCGTTCTCTTCTTCTTCTTCTTCTTCTTCTTCCTCTTGATCTTCTTCCTCTTTAGCATTTTCCACTTCATCATCTTTTTCTTTTTGAGTTTGTCCTGAAGCATGAATATAAATGCAAATGAGGGTCTAAAAATTCCAAACTAAGGATGATTAATATCAAAAGTTTACATATATGCAAATCATACATGAGAATAGTATTTTTCTTTTTTTTTTGCAAAGAGAAGAGTGATCACATGTTCAATAGTGATCCCAGCCCAAGTTTATTAATAACTCTCACTTTTGACAGAGGAAAATCGTGGTAATATCATTAAATCTAGGGGCTTACAAATATTCAGAAAAACCATATCCCCAGCAACACCAAAATGAGAATAAAATGAAATTGAATAAACAATGAAAAAGTAAAAGAATTAACAATAATGAATATAAGGAACATTTCCTTTATCAAGTCTAATCAACCCTTAATTGTAGAAGGAATCTCAAAATTAGAAGACCACAAACTATTCTAGTCTTTTGCACCCAATTTTGCCAAACCATCCGCAACTGCATTTGCTTCCTTGAAAATATGATTCATAGAGTACTGCATCACCTCAAGTTGCTGTAAAATCTCTTCCCAAAAACCCTCTAGGTACCATAACCCGCAATGTTTATTTTCTAGCCATTCCACTACCAGTTTTGAGTCCATTCCAATCTCCACTTTCCTTAATCCCCATAAACCCACTTGCCGAAGTCCATGAAGAAGAGCAAGAACCTCTGCATTATTATTTGTTTGCTCACCCAGTGATGTCATAAAATAGTGTATTAATTGACCATTTGAATTTTGAATAACGCCATCTGAACTAGCTAACCTAGTATTACCAAAGGAATAACCATCAATATTTAACTTTACATAACCTTCTGCAAGCCTTAACCATTTGACGGACTAACATCTCTTTGGCACAGAAGGTAAAAACAGATTTGCATATTGATTAACAACTGTTCATCCTGAGCACTCAAATTATTAGAGTCCTTAATTTTTAGAGCCAACCAAATCATCCAATGTTTAATAGATCTATATTCCATCTGAATTAAGATATCTCTGTCTTCCATTCTCGCTTGACACCTTCTCCACCATAACCTCCAGGAAATAATTGCATGGAAAATGCCAACAAATTGCCCACACTTTGTCGACAACTTTGCCCTTTGATGAGATCATTCAACTCTCTCCCTCCAAAACCTCCCTTTTAGAGAAGGAAGCCCTACTAGTGATGTAAATCTTGCCCACATTTGTTCTGCAAACCCCCCATTAGCTAGTATATGGTCAAGATCTTCCCCTTTCGCCATTGAACAACAATTATACTTTGAAACTAGTGGAATACCAAGGCTACGAACACTCTCATCAACTGGTTAACAATTATGCCATGCCTGCCACACCGCAATCGAAATTTTCTTTGGAATTGCAGGATGCCATATCCACTTTGCCCAAGGAAATTCAGGTATTCGAGCATGGATGCACTCCCATGCACTTTTTGTTGAAAACTTACCATCATTATTAAGAAGCCATGTCAGAGAATCTGCACCAGCCTTCATGCCTCCTAACTTCTCAATTACTTCTCAAGCTTTGCCATAACCCAACAAGCTGGTAAACAAATTCATATTCCATCTTCTATCATTGTTACAAGATTCCAAGCGTAAGTCCGACAAATCTATTATTTGTTGATGAAAAACCAGAGGACCCAAGCCCGACCATTTATCCTTCTAGAAGGAGATGTTACCATTCCTCATGTTCCATTGAGAGTTTGATATAATGAGAGGAACACACCTTACAATGATCCTCCAAAAATTTGAACCTTTGTTTACAGCAACTTCAGAAATATGTTTACATGCAAGGTATTTTTGAGAGAAAAAAATTGCCCATAGAAAAGAGTTATTCAATAAATTCCAGGCCAACTTCATATGGAGTGAAAGTTGTACATCTTCTAAATTACGAATACCCAATCCTCCCTCAATAGTTGGCTTGCACATCTTCTTCCAAGAACACTATTTTTTCTTTGGCTTCCCACCAATACTACCCCAAAAAAAAAACGAGCTCATTAAATATTGCAGCTTCTAAATAATCTGCTTTGAAGTATTCATCACTGAAATCAAGTGCAAAGGCATGCTTTAAATCACATGTTTAAGAAGCAATCTAGCCCCACTTGACAGCAATCTCGACTGCCAACCTTCAAGTCTCGAGTGAACCTTATGAATCAAACGATCAAAATGCATTGCTAGTAATCTTCTAATCACAATCAGCGCTCCCAAGTAATACAAAGGAAAGGATCCTTCCAAAAACCCCATCATTCTTAGCAAAGCTCTTCTTCAAGGACCAAAAATTTACTTTAAAAAAAAATGGATTACTTTCTCTTACTCACTATTTGACCTGACCAATTTTTATACTTTTTCAATAAATCTGAAATTGCCCGTATCGATGATTTACCCCATTAGAAAATAAAAGAATGCTATCTGTGTAAAGTATATGAGAAATAATCGGGTTACCTCAAGGATTAGAGAAAGGTACAATCTTGCACACTTCCACTTGTTTCTTAATTAATCTTGTCAATATCTCTTTCATTAAAACAAACAAATAAGGGGAAATAGGGTGCCCCTGCCGTAATCTTCTTCCACCTTTAAAGAAGCCTCTCGGAATGCCATTAAGCACAATCGAATACCAAGGTGACGAAATACAATTCCTGATAAGCAAACAGAAAAAGTCTTAGAAACTAAAAGCCTTTAAGACATGTAATAGAAAATCCCAAATCACACTTTTATAAGCCTTCACCATATCAATTTTCAACATCACATTACCACCATGACATGGTTTATTAATGTCATGAATTAACTCATGTGTCAAGCTTATATTCTCAAAAATGCTATGACCTCGAATGAACGCCCCTTGCTTTGGATAAAGGATTTTTTGGAGGATAGGCGAGTGACGGTCGAACAATATTTTAGAACATATCTTGAAGAACATGGAACATAAGCTAATTGGTTTGAATTTATCAAAACTAGTTGGATTACTAACTTTCGGAATAAGCACCAAATAAGAAGCTGTGAAGAAACTGGGTTACGGAACACCTCTAAAGAACTCCACTATCACCCCAATTACATCAGCTCCAATAATATGCCAACATGATTTATAGAAACCTACTCCAAAACCTGTAGGGCCAGGACTACTATCCACTGGGATGGAATTAAGAGCATCAACAATTTCCAGCAACGTCGGGGTCTTGCAAAAAAACCCATTTAAAAATTGAGCACTACACCAACTCTCCAAGTTTTGGCAAATCCTGGCAGCCCCCATTAGTGGCCAAAAATTGTTGGAATGATTGCACGGCTCCATTGTGAATATCCTCAAGTGTGGAAAGGAGCGATCCATCTTGTAATGACATCTCCAAAATCTCTTGGTTTTTCCTCTTACAAACTACATGGAAAAAATCATTGGAGGCCTCCTTTTTCATGATCCATTTTTGCTTAGCAAAATGAGAAAGCCTTGTTTCCGCTCTTTCCTTCCAGATTGAGAATTCAACTTGAGATGCAAGAAGATCATCCTCAATATCAACCGTCTGATAATCCTACAATGAATTTTCTAAACCATTGATACAGGATTCAAGCTCTACAATATGTCGATCGATTCTCCCAAAAACATGTTTATTCCAATCTCTCAAGGCACCTTTTAGTCTCTTGAGCTTAATCATTAGTTTCAACATTCCGTGCACCATTTGTATAATACCCGCGTACCAAGACTGCAAAATACAATCAAAGAATAGCTTGTGAGAAACCCACATTTGCTTTAATTTAAATGATGGAAAACCATAACGTTGTGTCTCCCTCTCCAATTTTACCACCATGGGAGAATGTTTCAAAGAAGATCTGGTCAAATAAGATAACCTCGCCTTTGAGAACATACTCAAAAAATCAATATTCATAAGAACACGATCCAACCTCGCCCATTGTCTAGATAATCCAAAATGCCCATTACACTATGAGAATGAATTCTCCGAGAACTGCATCCCCAGAAGACCACCTTGATCCTCCCAACCATTAAACTCCTCCATTGCCAACGCTAATCTTGGACAGCCCCCCTTCCTTTCATGATCAACCCACATACTAAAATCTCCAGCCACAAGCCAAGGCAACTGAGAATACAGCAGATCATCCATAGCATTCTATAGGCGATGTCTCTCCATACAACAAGATTTTGCATACACAAAGGATACCTTAAATTCTTTCAAATTATGGACTACTTTGATAGAAATAAATTGATCCCCCGTACCATGGACCATAAGATCCACATTCTGTCCCCAAAAAATCCACAACCTTCCTCCAACAGATTCATTAGAGTAATAGTCATCAAAACCCAGCTTATCCTTCCATAAGAGCAAATGAGATTGATTCAACATTAGTTCAGCAATCGTTAGAACTTTCAGCCTAAACTTTTTTACCAATTGCTTTTAAGTATATCTTTGAGGTCCCTAAACCTTGAGTATCACAATAGAGAACTGACATAATCAATTAATAATTTTAGAGGGTTTGTGAGCCACCCTCTTTGAACTCCTCCCCTTAAGTGCTTCTCTCTTTCCCGTTATTTCTTTCAAAATATCCAAATTTGTAACGACCACTTTGTATTTAGCTAAGTGATCAGCTTTTTCTTTTGCCTCATTATCCAAACATGTTTCCACAACCTCATTCAAACTTTTAAATCTCTACATTTCGACTATCATCACCATTTATATGAGCAATTGACAGATTTGACTGAACTGCCCATCTAATTCCAAGGCTATGAACATAAGAACCTTACCCTTTAGTTGTTGAGGAGACACCTCCCCCTTTTCTAGATAGGTCTGTGTCAATTTGTTCTACGACCATCTCAGCCTCTTTGCCATGACCACCAGTAAGATCAACATTTAGCACATTCAAACTATTATTTTTTCCCATCTCCAAGGACCCCATAATCAAACCATTTACTTTCTCATTCATAGAATTCAAATCCCTATTTTTATCTTTTTCCTTCTCACACAACAGTCTCATTAACTATTTTCAGACCCTGCTTTAGGACTTGCATCTCTACTTGTTTACTGGATTCACCTAGTAACAAAATAGAGGACTGCACAACATTCTTCTTTCAAACCCAAATCTTCTTAGCCTTTCCCCCTCTTTCATCACCTTATTATCTCCATCACATCTCTGCTTAATTTTTCATTTACACATTGCTTCATTATGTCCTTGCACTCTACAATGCATATAATACGCTAAAAACGTCTCATATACCACTTCCTGATGAATCCTTAGAGGTTTATGAGGGATGCCAATACAAATTGCCTAACTGGATCTATCGAAACATCCATCTCCACATAAACTCGTGCACCATCCGTCCAAGTAGCACATCGCGTTGCATTGTCCCTCTTAAAAAAGCTTCCAATTGGAGATGTTATATTACACAACAAGGACTCAAGATAATAATTTGGTGGCAATCTGGCAACGAAATCCATCTAGGCACCCTTATTAGTTCACGGTCCTCATTAAAGTCAACATTCTAATGAAATGGCCTGTACTAGATACCATCAACCTCACAACTTTCCCTAGCAAATGCCTTGACAAAATCTTCCTCTAATGTCAAATGCACAAAAACATTTCTTGATCTTATCATCGATGAAACCATAGATGACTTAGAAAGACCCCATCTATAATGGATTAAGTCCAAGGAAGGTCTTCGACACAGAAATTTCAGCACCAAAAAAAACTGAAATGGCAAGGCAGATTGTTCAAGTTCCTGAGAAAAAACAACACATAGTTTCCCCTCCACTAGTTGAGGTGCCCAAATAGGAATAGACTCCTCTAGAAGAGGCTGAGGGGAATCAAGAATCATATCCACAAATGATTATTGGCGAGGCCCCAATGCCAACGAAGCCTTGAGGCCACTGACTGTAGCCATTCAGAAACCATAGCCAATGCTCTTAGAATCACCCAAATCGCAACAAACTATCACTCCAAAAATATCGCCTATAGTATGTTATATGTTATATATTATACTACATGAGAATAGTTTTAGAGCATAGTATTTGGAGCATGATATGAGATAGAAAGCCAAGTTATAAGAGATATCATGTTAAAAAGTCTAAATATATATTTCTTACTCAACACTATTAAGGAGTTTTGATCGTCATTCTATCTATGTTATTTTGCGTCCACACAAGATTGTCAACATTTTGTTCAATAGTATCATCATTGAAAGTGTAACAATATTGTTTTACTAAATATTCATCCTCATCATCGTTAGTCACTTCCTTTTCACTAGTCTCACACATGTATCATAGTTTTGTCTTAACGACGACAACTCAATTTGGGCATCTTTCATCTACAACATAATATACTTGAGATACTTGGAAAGATAAAACCAACAGATCATCAGTTATTAGATTACCAGTGTGTACACAAGAGAAAATAAGAGTAAAGTCGAATTCGTCCTCCTTGAAATCCCTACCCTGAGTAATGTATTCCCAATTGCATTCAAATAACACATATTGAGAAACATCATAAAACATAACCTGAATTATGCATGTTAATTGGCCATACCAAGTAGGGCCATCTTCAGTTCACACACTTATACGACAATTCTGAGTTTTCCTCCTATTTTCATGATTCCTAGTGCGATATTTTGTGCTAATGATGAAAACTCTTCGATAATTTGCATGGGACTTTTAGAATGCATTACGACTTTATGTCCCAATTCAATTATTTCATTGTCATCTATTTTCATTACCTAAAAGGTTGGAGTATTAGCATTGATCAAAATGACGAATCCTATCATGTAGCCTGCCTTTAGTATAAATTTATTTTTGGTGCATATGATTTTTTATATTAAATGAGATCATCTTGACCAAAGGTGCCGTGCTTGATAGTAATAATTTGGGGATGAGGGAACTTAGTTTGATATCTATTTTAGAATGCATTACGATCTTTCTTATGATTTGATATTACCCTCTCTCAACTTAGTATGACTTTTCTGATCTCTTTCAGCCTCAACGATTGCATAACAATTTCAAAGAGCTATTAGATAAAAGTTAAGAAGAAGAACTACCCATGAAAGAAATGGTCAGAAAGCTAATGACAAATACAATGCGAAAAAGAATAATTATCCATGAAGAATTTTCATGTGATGTGAATTGTAACTTTTTTTTTTATTATATGAATAATGACTTATTACATCATATTTATTATTAATATATATTATATTTTTTTAATTGGGGTATATCATATTATTGGTACATTGTAAATGCCATTAGTTAATTCATTGTGCCGGCAACGTATTCTTAACAATTTTTATATTAACATTGTTTCAAATGTGCTAACAACGAACTAGTGGTGGTATTTATATTACACCGTTAATTTATGCAATGTGGTGGCAACAAACTTGTGGTAGCATTTAGATAAACTTCATTAACAAACTCAATGTGCTGCCAATGTATTATTTGTGGTATTTAAATAAATTTCACCAATTTATATTGTGCGCTATTATTTTAACCATTGGCAATGTTGAGATAAACGTCGTTACTCTATTCAAAGTGTCATCGCCAACGTACTATTAGTGGCATTTCAATAAACGCTATCAATTTATATGATGCGCTAACAACGTACTAGTAGCAGTGCTTATGATAACGCCACTATTTTAATCATTGGCAGCATCTAGATAAACGACATTACCATATTCAATGCGCCGCTACCAACATACTATTAAAGGCATTTAAATAAATGCCACCAATTTATATGATGTGCTGGCAACGAACTAGAACCTGCGTTTATTGTAACGTCACTATTTTAATTAGTGACAACGTTTATGTAAATACCATTAATTTATTAAATGTGTCATCATGAATATATTATTGGTGGCATTTTTATAATTGTCGTCAAATTATATGATGCTCCAACAACGTACTAGAAGTGACATTTATTATAATGCCACTATTTTATGTAATGGGATGGCAACAAATTATTGGCAATGTTTAGCTAAGTGTCGTTAATTTAGATAATGTGGCAGTGTTTCAAAAAATGCCACTAAATTCTATACAAACACTGCTAATGAGATTTCATGTCCTGTCAGTTGAAGAAACACACACCAGTAATGTGAAAATAGCGACCCCTGATTTCTTTAGGGAGAAGTTGACCAATGGAGGATGGCATTCCATTTCAGCTATGTTTATGATGATATGTACCCAAAGTAGAACCTACTTCGAATGATCCTCCACACTCTTCTGGATCTGGTTATAGGGATTGGGCTGAGAAATTCATATGAGCAAAACTTATGATCAAAAAATTATTGATATATGAGCAAGACCTATGAATTTTTTTTTGGCTTGAGAAATTATTAAAAGGCTGCATAAGAAAGATAGGGGGAATTTGTTCATGAAGATTCATATGAGCAAGACCTATAATCGAGTGGATTTGAGGTTTCTATGCTCGTTCTTTGGAATTTTGGTATTCCAGAATCATTTTGCAATCTTGTTTGGAATTGTGTTTTCACCCCATGGTTTTTTTTATCATGAATGGTACGTACAAAAGTTTCTTTAAATCAGAAAGGAGTCTTCACCAAGGTGAACCTTTGTCTCCTTACCTCTTCATCTTGGTTCAAAAAGTCTTATCTCGCCTTATTTCTAAGAAGGTGAGGGAGGGGAAGATAAAATTGTTCTCTTTGCCTTCTAGTGCTTCGATGATATCTCATCTCTTATATGCGGATGATATTGTGGTGTTTGCGAATGCTTCTAAATGCACTATCAAATCCTTAATGGAGATCTTCCATACTTTTGAAGCCTGGTCGGGTCAAAAAACTTAATTATGATAAGTCCGTTGTTTTCTGGTGTAAGTGGCTGCTAATAAGTCACTCCAAAGAAATCTTGGCTGATATGGGTTTTGCTCAGGGTCAGTTTCCTTTAACATACTTGGGCGCTCCTATCGTTGATGGGAGACTAGGAATTGCTCATTTTGATTCTCTAGTGGAGAAAGTTGAGAGGAAATTGGCGGGATGGAAAAACAGATTGTTATCTCAAGGTGGTCGTTTGACTCTTTTGCGTCATGTTCTAACCAGCATGCTTATACATCTTCTTTCGGTGGTCCAAATGTTGAAGATAGTTAAGAGGAAATTGAATAGCATGTTCACTACGTTCTTTTGGGGAGAAGAAGATGGGAAAAACAAAAGGAAATGGAAGGATTGGAAGAAACTTAGTGTTCTGATGGATGAGGGGGGTTTGGGAGTTAAGGACCTTGGCGAGATGCAACATGCTCTTTTCCTTAAGTTGGGCTGAAATTTTTTTACTCAAGATTCTCTTGGGTCAAATTTCTTCCATGCTAAATATGTGAGAAACAATCACATTTCTTTGTCTCAAAATGGTCAATCCGGTTCTCAATTTTGGAGTAATCTTTTGAGAGGTATCCCGATGTTGCTTCAAAATTCTGAATGGAAAGTTCGGGAAGGAAATATTTCCCTCTGGTACGAAAAATTTATGGATGTTGGCCCTTTGTACTCTAGGGTGGATCACGTCTCAGAGCCTAATATTCGTATTAAGGAACTGGTGGTTCAGAACAGTTGGAATGTTGATAAACTCCAGGAACTTGTTGGGACTCGTCTAGCCAATGAGGTCATGCCGACTATTGGCTGGCTAAATAACAAGGAGGATTTGTTAATTTGGACACTAGATGTGACACCCCCTAATTCCTCTTAAAAGAATACAGGAATCGATGAGTCGGAATGCTGACAACATGGGTCACGCACTCCCAACGTCAAGTACTAAGTGTGTGAACACGTGACATGTATAAATAAAAGTAGCGGATAAATAAGGTCAATATCTAAGTACCATAATTTTAAATTAATACAAATAAGTTTTACTTAAATTTTCTAATAGGAGATTTAATACAGTCATCCGAAAGACAAGTTATAAAAATAAATATTTATCAAAAGGGAAATACAATTTCCAAAACAACAAATATACACAACTACTTCAACGACAAAGCCACCTCCTCAGACTCAGCCTCCTCGACCTTTGCATCCAAAATCTACGACGCCATAAATGGCATCGCAGGTAAGTACAACCCAAACAAACCACAAGATATAAAATATATTCATATAATAATAATATGCATAAACATGACACTATATGCATTAAACTCAAAATCATCTTTTTCAAAATAAATAAAAATAAATACGCCAAAATCTCATTTGGCTCAAGATAAACTCCAATAAAAACGTCCATCATTTTCCCAGAAAATGATCCACGTTAATCCTTTAAAATTACAACTATTTTCTCAAAAAAATGTCCACGTAAAACCAATAAACAAAACCCGCAATTTTCCTAAAAAATGGCCTAAACATCAATTTTATTAACCGTATACACCATGGTTTCCTCTAAGGATCATTCGCACACCCTGATTCTTATCATCACACCGTATGTAACGACCACGCATGTGACTTCCGAATGGGCGATGCCCAACACGTACTATGACCAAACATCCCCTAACCTCCGCCAGTAGAAGAGCCACGGAATCGACACGAGAGCGTTAGCATCTCGTTCGATCCCGTCACCGCCCGGCGACAACCTAGGGAATATCATTCAGTATATTCTGCTCCCGAGTGACCAAAGGAGATCCACCAGGATAATACCCCATCCTAACTTGGAGTCGTGATACACACGCACTCAAAAATCATTTACACATGAAAATCTAGTTTTCATTTTCAACACATAAACATGCATGCAAATATGCGAAAATCCAGTTTTCCTTTATGAGCATGAACATACATGCACAAAGCAATGTATACGATAATTCACAAAATATTCAACAACCAATTAATATCCAATATTTGTTATTACAAAATATATTTAAATCTCAAACTTTATTTGAAAAATACTTACAATATGTTCACTAAAAACTCTAGCTATTAGCGAAGATGCTGAACAACGTCCTTGCGCTTTCACCCACGAACTCATCACTAAAGTCGTGCCTATCACACCAACATAATTAAAACATCATAAATAAATAAAATATTATTACCGAAAATAATTAAAACAATTAAACTTAACTAAGACAACACATATATAGCAACTCGAATAACAACAAATAAAATTATGAATAAGATAATTTAAACACTTAAATGTAAATGCTTAAATTAAAATGAAATTATTATTTAACTAAACTATATACTTGAACGCAATTAAAAATAAACAACATAAATAAATGCACCAACATAATTAAAACATCATAAATAAATAAAATATTATTATCGAAAACAATTAAAACCATTAAACATAACTAAGACAACACATATATAGGAACTCAAATAACAACAAATAAAATTATAAACAAGATAATTTAAACACTTAAATGTAAATACCTAAATTAAAATGAAATTATTATATAACTAAACTATACACTTGAACGCAATTAAAAATAAACAACATAAATAAATTAAGAGTAACGCATAAATTAATTAAACATTAAAATGAGTAAAAAGCTTATCGAAGGATATCGTAAAGGGGTTTTCGGACCTAAAGGGGTTTTGAAGAGGGCTAACTCAAGTTTAAGATAAGAAGAAGAAATGATCAAAAAGAGGAGCTAAAGACTTGATTTTACAGAGGAAAAAGAGAGCTCACGGTTTCGAAAGGAAAGGGTGATTTTTCCGGTACGTGGCTTGCGGGATGGGGGTGAAACTAGAGGAGAAATACTCATCAAGATTCTAGGAAACAGAAAAAGAGATGCGTGGTTGAAAAACTGAAGCAAAGAGCTGCAAAGATCAAAGCTTTAAATCACGGGTTTCATCGCCTAATGAGAAGAGAACAAGAAGAAGAAAGAAGAAGAATAAGCGAGGAAGAAAACATCCGCATGTGCAAAAAATAAAAAAGACCTGGGATTAACTTAAATCAGATGGGTGAGCGACGTCGTTTAGATGAGTGGAGGGCTGGTGCACGCACGCAGAAATGAAAGGCCTGGTTTCACTTATATAAATGATCAAACGGTGTCGTGTACGTTAAATGAAAAGGGCTTACGCATGAAAGGATAGAGCTGGCTGGGTTTACTTAGATTAATAGATCAAATAAGCAATATTTATGGAAAGTAAAGGGCTGGGTTGTTAACCAACGGAATGGGCTACTGCAAGTTTAAAAACAAAGCCGAAAATCATTTGAAAACCCAACAAAACTTAACCCACTCACACAATAAAATCCAATCCGAAAATCAATATAAAATAAAATAAATAAAACACATTAAATTAATTACTCACATTATAAAATAAAGAGATTAAATTCAAGCATTAAATTAAATTGCATCACAATAAGTCTTTAAGAGAATAAATTAACTTACAAATACACATACAAATAATTTTCATTTTAAATAAAATGAAACATCCAAATATTTTAAACACAAGCACACTAAAATAATATTAATATCAATCAATTCATAACACAATAATTATATTAACAAACAATACATATTTAATATTAAAATATTAAATTACAAAAATGGTAAAATTACGGATTCTCACACCAGATAAGCATGGGGAATTCTCTGTTAAGTTGCCGTCGGATTTCATTCGTTTCAGATTCCCAAAAACTGATTGCGTGAAATGGATTTGGAATAAATGGTTACTTGAAAATATTTTATTTGCATGTGGAAAGCCTATTTTAATTGTTTAAGTGCGGATGATCAAATCCACAAGTTAGGGATTCTAGTGGTTTCCTACTGTCACGACTATGATAACTGCCAATGTGAAGGCCTTAATCATGTTCTGGGTAGTGGTGATTTTGCTAGCGCCCTATGGAGGAAAGTGACTACAAAGGTGGGGGTTCCAATTGTAGCCATTCAAAGTTGGAGAGAACGTATATCTGCCTAGTTTCGACTAGCCATGCATTAGACTCAAGTTGGGGTCCTTACAGGTTTATTATCGTCTATTGTGGTGTGGAGGTTGTGGCAACATATATGTATTGCTCAGATGGAAGATAAACGAGAATCCTTGAATGACGTTTGCCATTCGATAAAATATTGGATTCATGTGGTTATGGACAATATTTCAAAAGTCTCCAAGTTGAGTATTAGGGATGTGCGCCTTGAAGTGCCGGTTGTGTATCCTATTATGAGAAGTGATAGATTGGTTTGCTGGTCTAGACCTATTCATGGTAGTGTGAAGTTGAATGTGGATGAGAGTAGTCTTGAAAACCCACGTAGTGGTGGTGGAGAGGGAGTTCTTCGTGACAGGGATGGTAACTTTATTTTTTTCCTTCTCTAAAGCTTTTGGTAATTATATGAATATGGAGGCTGAACTTCGTGCTTTGTTAGAAGGTCTTAGATTGTACGAGAATGCTGGTTGGAGGGCAAACGATATAGATTGTGATTCTTAGGTAGTTGTTTCCTAGAATAAATCTAAGTTTTGCTCTCTCTAGTATTTGTGGGAATTTTGGAATCATACTGTTGACATGTTAGTGGAGATGGACTTTGTTTGTAATCATTGCTTCAGAGAAGCAAACTCTGCGACGGATTATTTAGCGAAAGATGGAGCACAGGGGGTGGATATAAGTTATTCTAATGTTTAGAATCTTCCTTGTGATATTAGAGGACTTGCGAGGTTGGATAAGTTGGGGTTGGCTTACATTCAAAAGTAATGGGACTAGGACGGATGGTGGTTTTTGTTCGAAAACATTGTGCATTGAGGGTTCTTCTTCGACTTTTTGCATCTTTGGTTTTTGCAGACATGTTTAGTGGTTGTATTTGTTGTTGGTCTTTTCTAGGCATGTGTAGTGTGTCTCAAGCTTCTTTAGAGTTGTGTCTAGTTTGTGTTGTGTTAGTTTGTATTTGGGAGGTTTTGTTTTTTCTTTTTATTTGTAAACTCCCAGATGTTTTGCTTATTACCACGATATTTATCTGTCATAAGTAATGGATTATTAATAAAATTGAAGTAAGGGCTACTATTGGACATGTGGTTCTGATTCTTTGCTAAAAAATAAAAAAGAGAAGAGAAAGAAAAAGTTGAATAGAAAAACATTCTAAAGTTAAAATATTGTTAGAATATAAATTTTTATATAATTTTGTTATGAAATTTGAACATTTTGAACTTTTTTTTTTTTAATTTTCTATTTGAAAGTTTGGAAAAATTCTAATGATTAATTTGAAAAGGTTATAATGATTAGTTTAAAAGTGTTTGAGTTATATTTTGGAATAATATGAGGTACGATGGATAGATTAAATGAGATTGAATAAGATGAGATGAGATGACATAAGATTAGATAAGTTGAAAATAATCTCCAAACATCCCCTATATTGAGCATCTCTCTTTAAGCCATATTGCCATAGTCAGACTCCTTTGTTCGTTTTGACCTTGCGTGGTCTAGGTAGTCTCCAAGCCACTTCCACACTTGTCCTTCCTGCCTCTAGAATCTAATTGAGTAGCCAAAGCATCACCCGGCTTCAGAGTTGCCACATATGATTGTCTCGCCAACATGATTGTGCTTGGGTCTATTTGTTTCACCTTTAAATTAGTGTTCTGATGATCGGTGTCTTCTCTTGGCTTTCCCTTCGTGAGCGATTGTCAGGAATGGATAAAAACATAGCAGCGGCTCTATGTAACTTGACATAAAATTTCTCCAAACCTCGCCCCCCATACCCTTGCGAAACATTCAATTAGTGCAATCTAAATCTCATCTCAAAAGTATTCTGCAAACTCTATATGGCACTAATTTTTAACAAGAATACACAAAAATATAAAGCATAAAGTTGACCCCAATCCTACATGATTTGGTAGTTTTGCATTGGATTCAATATCGAGAAAGCTGTGAAATCTATTCGTACCTTCAAGAAACTCTTGGTAAGTTGTAGAGTCAGGAATTTGTTTAGGGAGATCAAGCAAAATTAATACAAAATATTATAAAATATTTTTTATTTTATTTCTATGTAATTTTTATGCAGTATAGAACAATATGATATTAAAATCTATAATAAAAATAAAATACATTTAATATAACTTATATATTAAAAAAATATATAATATATTAAAAATATATCATCATAATAAAAGAATATTAAAAATACATTAGAAATCATCCAAATTATTTTTTATTTTTATTTTTATCTATAATAAAAATATGTTATTATGATATTATATCATTTTATTCTATATGAAATTAAATTAAATTAAATTTTGTAGAACGTACAAGATAATTTTTAGAGAAAGAGTCAATACAAGATAAAATTAATATTTATCTTACTAAATTATAAAAAAACTAATCTATATTATTTTTTTCTTTAATTTTTTTTTTAAAGGGATGGGGCTAGAGGGTAGGGGGCCATGCCCCTGCCCCAACATGGCTCCGCCAATACTCCTAATCCATAGGCATTTCTGGCATTGTTCTTAATTCTTATTAATACATAACATAAACGACAATCAAGGGCTGGCTACAATAATTATTTATTACCAACAAAATAGCTAAATAAATTATATTACTCAAAATCAACTCAAAATAGATACAATAATTTTGGGAAATGAGCTGTTTAGATCAGCAATAATAGAGATGAATGTAGCATAATACATATAAAATGTTATACGTCGTTAGAGATTGGGGTCTGGGGGTCCATATATGTTACACATACCTAAGTGTTTAGAGAGAGAACAGAGATTTCATGATACATGAGTAGTGACAAAATTAAGGGCTATATATATTATCTGATATAAATATGTTTGACTATTGTTCAAAATGGCGAAGCATCCAAGGGGGCAGGAGCACCGCCTGATTTGCTCGATGTTGGTCCGATGGAGTTCCTTCGTCATCTCTTCCACTTCCTCTAATTGCTTGGTAAGATCCGCTGCATTATTCTTCCATATATAATTATATAATTATATATATTAATAATTTAATGTACTGCATTAGTTCTTTTACGCACGTAATTCACTTGGGAAACAGACTCTCACGGTCTCATAAGTCCATGATCTATTTTTTCTTTTCTTTGTTTTGGAATTAAATTAGTCTTACACAAATCTGTTTGATTATAAATATTGGTAATTAATGTGCCTTTGGAACAATGTCGATTTGAAGCTAAAATAATACAAAGTTTGGTAGCATAGATGCTAGCTATCTGTCTCTGATCATGCTAACCGCACTTCTTAATTCATGGAAGTGAAACAAAAGGATTCGTTTACAATTGCCATTGAACAAAAGGATAAGACAAATTCAAGTTAGAGAATGTTGAGAATGAATCCACTCAGGTCATATAGAAGGTATGACAAGGTTAATTTATTGTTATATGTACTACTGTCAAACACGTACTGGTCATTGCATATGTTGGGTGTATCAAAATGCTACTAATAATGTCCAGATCAGTTCTGACCTGAATTTGATAATTTTAAGTAGGAGAGAGATGGATATAATATGAATTGTTCTGTTGCAATTACACTCGATAAAATCTACATGAATAGCAAAAAATGTTGTTGGGTCCATTTAATATTGTCTCTCTCTCTCACTTAAGACTTTTTAAGTTCGGATAAGAATTACTTGGAGGAGAGAAATGAAATTATGTTGAAAATTATGGATACGTAGAAACTCCTTTGCTTTTGTCATGCAAAGATAAAAAGATTAGAGTAATACTAGATAAAGAATGAATGATCCATATTTAATTCCCAATACCTACCATGCTAGCATGAGTGTGCAAGAAAGAGTATGAACTTGTTGAGTGACTAATTAATCAATTTTGGAGACATCACTGCTAATATTAAGATGAAAGGATCAGAAGAAACTCAATATCAGATATCACAATATCAAGTTCATGTTGATGATATATGTTTTTACTAATCCTCAAGGATGAGCATTTTTCAAGTCAAGGAGTTTGCTTAAATAAAATTACAAAATCAAGTTTGAAGGTGGTGTTGGTTGTTAAACTCGATCGGTTTTGAATATTTATTTCTTGTTTATTTTCAATAGTATTATGTATGTTTGCTTTTCTACGTGGGAATCACTTGCAATTCATCATTCATGCATGTCCGACTTACATGAGAGAGAGAGAGAGAGAGAGAGAGAGAGAGAGAGAGAGAAACTAACCCAATGTTCAAGGACTGTAATGGATGTGGAAGGTCAGAAACTAAGTCAAGGGCATGATTTTGCTCCTCCCATTGTGTCTGTTGGGCTAGCACTTCCTTTTCTTTCTCCTTTACCTATTAATGTTGCCTCAAAACGTATTTTAAAACGTACTTTTTCTTATATATAAAAGATAAAGCTACTGAAGCTAATAAAATTACTTAGAATGAAAAGATATTAATTCCTATAATTTGTTGTGATAAGAGGGTTACCTTCTTTGCAAGCACGTTATTTTGCTCCTGCAATGCCTTATCCTGTCATATTAAGCATATAAAAAGTGAACTGAACAGCATTTAAGGTAACTATTTTCTCTGAATAACATGCGGAACAATTAATTTACCAATACCTATGACAGTTTAGATCGATGGTTCTTCACTTCATTAATTAATGTGACGAAAACAACATGGGGGGACAGCACAATCTTACCCTTTTCTGAAGCTCTGAAATGGATTCGTGCATGACTTGATTCTGCAAGAGGCAGTAGATTCGTGCATTAATTACTAAACAATTCATGGGTCAAAGTGCATTCGTGGGTCGTAGCAGTGATTATACCTTTCTTGACCTAATGTGTTTGAGAGCAGAATCAAGCTGTTGCTCCAAATTTTGAAGCTCTCTGAGACTCAGGGTATCCAGATCTTCTCCCATGAAATGCCTGTAAAATATCAAGAAAAACCAATATATTTTCCTTCACTATATATAATTGTTTAGATTGAGAAATTATCTCAATTTATCTTATTTTATTATTACAATATTTTCAAATTTTTACACAAAATACAATAAAACATTTAACTTTTTTAAATAACAAATAATAATAATATAAAAAAAAATATTCTAATAATATTTTATTTAACTTTTAACTTTTATCTAAAACTATCTCATCTTATTTCACTATTCAAACTGGACCTATAACATTTCATGCATTGACCACATAGCCACACACAAATAAATGTCTGATCTATTCAACTTTTGTACTTTTGATTTCTTTGTAAAACCTCCATCCGAGCCTTGAGCTTTGCATGTTCCAGTGTCCAGCTTCCCTACATATACAAAAACATTAATGTTGTCAATCAACCAAATGCTACACACACACACACACACACATATATATATATATAGTGTTTTGTTAATTAGTTCCGTTTAAAGTCCCTTTCCCATTAACTGATGTGAAGACTAGTGTAGCTTTTATTTGATGATTCCATGCACATTTGAGGAAATTAATCTTTTGAGGATCGGCGGCATACATTTTGTTCAAGATCACCTGCACCAAGCTGCCTCTCTGCATATGAATATCTTTCATACCGTTCAAGGATCCTTTCCATACTGTTAACAAAGAAATAAACAGGATAATCTATTATAGGTAAGTACTGATCTGAATCTGAATAAAACCTTTATGAACGCATAAAGAAGTTTGAACTACTTGTAACCATATATTGTTGGATATATTGATAGATGCTTTCGATATATATTTATAATGCATTAATACTATAATATAAATATATTAATAATTTAGTATATGGAACAGCCGTCAATTGTTACTAATATTGATGATCCATAAAATCGGATCGGACTGAACCAAGATCACAAGTTTGAGTTCTTTAGTGAATTAGTCTAGCATTAATTCTTATTTTTTTTTTTGACGGAAAATAATTCATTTCATCCAAGGAAGTTACATTTATGACCTATAAGAGGGACAACTCTAGTTAAGTAATTAGACACTACAAGAAAAACAGCTATTTGTGATATTTTAATTACAGCTAAAATGATTATTTTTGCTGCAAATACTTTTTTGCAGCATTTTTTCTACTTTTTGCAATAAAATCTAATGTCGCAAAAAGTCAATTTTCTTATAGTGAGAAGAACTCCCGTATACAAATATTTTTGTGACGAACAGTACTTGAACTTCTAAAAAACTCTCAAGAGACAAATCAAGATGTGTTTGAGAGTGTACAAACTCTTTTATGTAAAAAAGAAGAGGATAAAACAATCTCATTTTTTAAAAGAAGATGAGAAAAATATTTGTCTGACAGTGTACAAACTCTTATGTGAAAGAAAAAAGATAAAACAATCTATCTTTTAAAAGAAGAGGGGAAAGATTCCACCCACGTCCTTTTAATAAGAAGAGAGGAATGGCTTGAATTTTTAAAACTGATATACCATTAAATACACCGGACCGAACTAATTCAAACCGAATCCATTATACCCCAATGATCTCACTCACAAAGCATTTATAGAAAGTTTAGTGCAACTATTTCAATACCCAGCTTTATCATGATTCCTAGCCTCTCATCATTAGAGATGGTGATGGTCGTGTACTTACAGTACTGCACCCTAGCATGCCTTGTAGAGATAAGATCGACTTTTCATGGGAAAAGCACACGCACTATTTGTACTTTTCTATTGATCCTTATCGCTACTGATTCTTAATTGAATAAAACCCACAACTCAAAGGGAAATATAATATTGTCCAGGCTTGGCTAGAAACGATGGTGCATGCTGACTTAAGCTAGTTGAATAATCTTTCTAATAAAAAGTCATACAGTTCTTCCCAAAATACTCAGCTCCTTAAGAGCTCAACAAACCCTTCATGAGTAAACAAATAAGCACTTCCCCTTTTATATTAGGGGAGTCAATATTAGAAGCTCCAAAAATCTATATATATATATATATACATATATAACATTAGGCAAAAAATATACTTAGAATTAAGAAGCGAAAACTCCAAGGAAAAGTTGCTTCCGTTCTAGATGGACGAAACACGCAGCGCCCGATACTACAGTGAGAGCAGAGAATAGAGGCTAGGCACATATGCACGCAGCCCGGGATTAGCGGGGGAGTTGATGAATAGCCTTATTTCATATCATCTTGAGGTACATACACACTGTAATATCCGCACATAAATTTCAGAATAATGTACATAAAAGTTCATGAATATGCGTACGTACGTATGCATGTATCCACTCTAATTCTGTGACGTCCTTAATTATCATCATGAATTCTCGTCTGGTTTGAACATTAGTTTTTGGTAATTGGATGAGCCAGACATTCCTCAAATCTGTTCTGCCTTTATCATTATACCTTGCCTATTCTTTTTCCCTTTCCCCTTAGGAAAAAAGAACAGTGTGATGTTAGTATATACTCTAAGGTGATTTTAGTGCAGCCTTGAAATGATGAGTCATAATGTGATCTCAATCTCATCAAAGATAAAGATGATTTTAAACACTAGTGCAGATATTTGTAATTTGAGAGACAAAAAAGAAAAATATTACTTCTTATATATAAATATTTTCAATTGAAATAGTTTATGTTTTTTACTTGTGATTAAATAAGTATTTTTTTAATAATATTATAATTTTTTTAAATATTTAAAAATATAAAAAAAAAAATACATACAAAAAAAGTATATTGGATGAGATTTCAGGTGAAATTTTTATGTGTGGATGTAGAACTACTCGAAACATAAATATCTCTCATATTCTTTGTATAGTTGTAGAGGATGATGTCAAAAAAGGATATTGGATATTTAAATCAAGGGAGGTCCAATTTCATACATATTAATGTGACCTCAAATTCCTCAAAGACGAGATCATAAACATAAATTATTTGATTGGCCTCTCCCGCTCAAGCTGCATTAATAATAAAGCAAGGATATATGTAATATATAATATAGGTGCTTATTCTAGTATGCACGCATCATGCGGTTTTGTGTAGTACTGTGTGCACAAGATTTCGTTAATTATCCACTATCAAATCTATAATTTCATTCAACGTACGGAACCCACTTTATTGTCTACTAAAGCAAAGCAAACACAGGAGAAGATGTTATTCCTGCTTACATTCATCTGATCTTTGGTCAAGACTTGGATCGTTTCCTTGAGAAAGACAAATCAAAATAATTAAGGTCTGTTTATTTTTTTAAATTATTTTATTTTATTACATCTTATCTCAAATTTAATATTATTATACTTTTTTAAATTCACATATAAAATAAAAAAAAAAACAATTTAACTTTTTCAAATATCAAATCAAAACTAATATTTAAAAAATATTTTATAATAATATTTTTTTTTTAATTTTTATTTCATGTTATCTTATCTTATCTATAAAAAAAAAAAAAAGAAACTAACAAATTAATTACACTTAATCAAAACTAGAACCCTAGGACTTGGCTCAAGTAACAAAGATTTTGGATTTGGATATGCTCTCCTAAACCTAAGATTTTTTTTTTCCCTTTTTCAAAGGAGAAGAGACCCTCTATTATTATTAAAAAGAATAATGCTAGAATGCTCACTAAATTTGATACAGTTTTTTGACATCTCTTGTATTTCATTTTTTTTTAATTTTTAATTTTATTTAATAATTAAGGAAGTGATTAATATTAGTGTATTCATATTCTTTTATATTTTAAAATGATAAAAAAATGATGGTAAGAAAATAGAAAAAAAATTGTTATTTTTCTTTTTATATTTTTTTAATGTATTTAAATATTTTTAAAATATATATATAAAAAATCAATACACTAATAATCACTTTCATAATCATTAAATAAAATTAAAATTAAAATTAAAATTAAAATATAAAAAGTGTCAAAAAGAAGTTTCAAACTTGGTGGACATTCTAGCATTACCTAGAAAATCCACACTTTTGACAAAGAACTACCTTATTCAAGCCATACACTAATATACTTATTCCAAGGAATTTAATCACGTACCAAGAAAAACAAAAACCCTCTTAACTGCAAATAATCTCTAGCTAGAGACTATATGGTTTTTTTTTCTTAAATTAACCGAGATATATTTTAAGGAAATTTTTTTATCGAGAGCCTATACACCCATGATATTAGTCTGAACATTTATTCCGAAGACCCAGTGCCAATAAAAAAATCTTTCTATTCATAGATTTAGTGAATCTTTAAACAGTAGAATAATAAAAATTTCATTTTTATTTTCCAAATACCACTCAACTAACACGTGAGAAATATTTTTAATTTTTGATTTTCAACTTTTTCATCTAATAATCACCTAATTATTATTTAAACATAAAAATCAATATAACTTTTACAAACTGAAAAATTCTACTTATCATCGGCCCCTACACAATACCAACACATGTGATTTGTCATTTTATTTAAATACACACAAAAGTTAACTAATACAACTTTTACTCCAAAATAAAAAATAATATTAAAAATTTTTATCCAAATAATATAAAAAAAATTTACCCAATTTTTTTTTTAATTCTATAATATTTTTATTCAATTTTTCTTTCCCATTTCTCAGAATCCAATTAATAAAATATTTTTACTCAAAACCATTCACTACTATCCAATAATTTCTTCGATAAAAGATGCCCTCAAAGAATATAATATAAACCAAATCGTGCAAAATTTTATACTACTGGACCGAGATAGCTGTTTTGTTTGAAAAAAATGATATATATATATATATATGTACGTATGTGTTATGTGGATGTATATATATCCATGCCACCTAGAATCGAAGTACATGATATATGAGATTAAATAAAAGATTATGCTACAAATTTTAAATAAAAGAAGTTTCGACTAGTAATACTAGCTAGTCTACGATTTCCATTTTTATTGCTTTTAATATAAGACAATTTAATACCACTAAAAAGTTTAAACTGTTAGAAATCCTTGTATGAACAAATGAACCATGGCCATTAATGATCTTTTCTATTCCAAGTGAACTGGTACATATTATTCATTTACTACATAAATAAATGGTATTTTAGTTATTTCACTCGTCAACGTATTGTAAAATGATAAAAATATTTCATATTTTAAGATACAATTATATATATATACATCTCATAATTCTTTTCCCCCATAAAGCTGCATGGGATCATCCCCTGACAGCTTTAAAATTAGCTTTAGAGGCTATCATTAATTATTCTACCATCTTGGCAACCAAACAAGTCTCGATCTCTCTTTTGCGGATGAATAGAGCCTTAACTAGTATATATATCATATCAAAGGGATAAGATTAATAACTATGTTTCAGATGGGGTTCAAATAAGAAAAAGCAGTTAGCATTTTGATTCTGTGGGCGAAATAATAATCAAAAACCAACAAGATTTAATCTAATCGACTTTTTAAGTAAATATATACCACTGTATTCAACAATCAAATAGCTCTTTGAGTTTGAGAATCAAAAGAAAGAAAACCATAAACAATATAAATCCAGAAATATATATATATATATATTTTTTCTTTCTGAATTTAACTTATTAATTCATAACCTTATTCTTCCTAATTATTGGTTTTGTTTTTCATCTCTCTCGGTCCGTCCTCCCTATTTCTTTCTCTAGTTCTAATCTTAATACTGTATCTGAGTTTGTTAAGCAACTACTAATTAGCACCATTCATTTCTTATTTTGAACATGAATATCACAAGTAATTTTCTTTGACATAACAAAAAAAGACTGTCTTATATATTATCTTTCAATATAGCTGGCATCTCTTAGTTATATTAACCCTACAAACCCAAACATGTTGATCTTGACTTTAATAATAATTTTTATTGCAGAAAATACATTTCTGATGGTAGGTTTTAATAAATATCACGTTGACCAAACTTTTCTTATTGGTGCGTGAAATTTTTTTACAGTTCTTATCCAACAACATGTGCATTTTTCGATTTCAGGCGTGCAAAGGACGTGCGGTGGCTCCGGCTTAAACACTGTACTGAGAGCCACACATTTGTAGAGCGAAAGGCACCTTAAAAGGGAATACTACTATGTTTTACCCAATGCCAGATCTCTCTCTCTCTCTCTCTCTCTCTCTCTCGGTGGGTGTGTGTTTGTCTGGGCTGGAAGAAGCGTCAACGTTTTACCACATTGCTGTTGGGTCACCAAAACACGAAAAAGCATAAAAAGATAAAAATAAAATAAAATAGAAACAACATGAACTAGGGTTTCCTCCTCTTGAAGACGGCTCTCAAAGGAGAATTTCAGCAGGATCTCAAAGAATATAAAAGGGGAGAACTAAATTGACCCAAGAAATAAAGTAGAGAGATTTGCATGTCTTACCAAGAATCCGTAGAATACTCAAAGAGCTTCCCTTTGGTAGAGAAAACAATTAAAGCTACCTCAGCATCACAAAGCACAGAGATCTCATGGGCTTTCTTAAGCAACCCAGACCTTCTCTTTGAGAAAGTGACCTGCCTGTTGATCTTGTTTTCAATCCTCTTCAACTGAACCCTTCCCCTCCCCATAATTCTTGATCCTTCTCACAATTAACTCAACCCAGAAATAAATATACACACAGTCACAGAGAGAGAAAGAGGGTTTTGCTTCTTCTTTCTCTCTCCCCTACTTCTGATCTCCAGGTTCTTGGTCTGAAACCTGTCTGGCTCATAGAGTGCAAGTATAGAGACAAATGGTTGGGTGACTGCCGTGCATATATTTATAGAAAAGTTGAAAAACAACTCGAGAAAAGTGGAAAGTGGGTTTGATGGGGAGAATGATGAATTGTAAAACCAGGGCGGTTTTATCGAAAGCGTTGTCGAATTTTGATTCGCTGCAGGTACTGTTAACAGACATTTGCTAGATTTATCATTCAGCATCTCTCTCTCATTTTCTGTACGTGGCTCCGACGCTCATGTCTAGGCCATTGAAGTCCCTGTCGTAGTACTGTTTTAGTGTATTTTGCGTTCTGGATAGTGTACGGCCAGCGAAATTTGTTTTGAGTAATATATACAATTATAAATTTGTAAGTAAAGTATAATTATTTTGAAAATAGAATTTATTATCACTTGTAAGTTTATAACTAGCATCCATCATTTTTTAACTTTCTTTGCTTTGCTTGGATTTGTTTCATACTATTTTTTAAGTTATATTTGAATAGTAAAGTTATTTCAGATATTTTATAAATAATAAAAAATATAAATAATAAAATAATAACATAATATTATATAATATTTAAAAATAATAAAAAATTTATAAAAAATAATAAGAAAATATTTTTAAAAATACTTCGTTAACCAAATATAACTTGTTTTTAATGTTTTTTGGAATTTATCCCAGGGAAGCTAGCTGATCCGAATGTGACTTCTACGTGATATTTATTTGTCCAGGTGAAAAACATCATAGCCTGATCTAACGTAAGAATAACCAGCAGAATAGTACTTCATCTGCATGGAATAAATGTAGCTCCTTTGTGTTGCATTTGAACCTATTTGCGTTACATATTCGGTTCCTACTTTTATATTACATTCACTAAAAAAAAATAAACTTTTATAACTATTTAATTGAAACTAAATAACTATTTACAATCAATTTTAATTATAAATAATTATTTAATCACAATTAAATTACCACGAATAAACAATTTTTTTTAATAACTGAGTTATGCGTCAGTAGTATTACATATTAATATATAATATTGGAATGCTTGTAATTTTTTAATGTGTCCAACAGTTCTCAATGATTCAGGTTCTCGATAATAAATTTTTTATAAATACATTTTTGATAATTTAAAGAGAAAATTTCCAATTAATGAGTCTTAGAGATTATTTGTATTCAATAAAATTTAAAATTTAAAATCTTAAATGCAGCATTCCACCAAAGCCAATTCTTACAGTGGCCATTATGACCAGTTTTTATGTTTAGTTTGTATTGTTGGAATCTCTAGCTACTATGGTCATCATGACTTTTTTTAATCTTATGGTCATTAGAGTTTCCATGTTGTTTCGTGTAATAGCACTTGTCATCATTTGTTTTTTCCTAAGCAGTGTGACTATGCATTTGGGATTGGAGGTATGCTAAATTTTGAAAGCAATAACTTTAATGGTTTTGGTTTCGGAGCAACGTCATGAGTTGCCCTGTTGATTGTTAAAATGGGAAAAGAAAAATAATATTCAACTGTTCAAACCGCACGCCTGGCCCTTCATTTTTAGTTAAGTTTTTCATTAGTAAACGTCCGGATAATGTCGGAATATCTTACTGATCTATTGTTCTTTGCAAAGCATTATGATTTCTTGTACGGCCCTATGGATTCATCCTGGCTGTAAAATGCAATTGGGTCGTTAGTTTTCTACCTTGTGATGAAGTCATGACTCATCATGCAGTCATATTGACCAAAAGCTTTTAGATTACAATGATTATACCTATGTATGATATTAATATATTAGTTATTAATTTCTTTGGCTCATATATCTCTTTGCAGCTGCCCCTATTGAGCGCTAATATTTTTTATGTATGTTTATTACTTGCAACATTTTTTTAGCTTATCAAGAATTTGTATATAGATCAATAATCTTTTGAAAGTAATGTGAGTTGGGCTCAATTTATCCAAAAAATTATAGGTGAGCCCAGCCCGATCAGTAGCCTTTTCCCTTCTTTTCTCCCATTTTCTTCACCATGTTTTTCCTTCCACCCAATGGTTACTTTTTCTTTTCCCCTTTCAGTTTTCCTTCTTCCAATCACTACAACACATTTAGACTTTTGTGGCAAACAAAAATATCACGAAATACTTTTGATGTCGGTTTGAAACCGTCATAGCAACCATCATAGTAAATGCGTCACAGATAAGTATTTGTGACAGTTTACTGTTCAATCGTTACAAAAAATATTTTTTGTGACGGTTGGTATCTTTCTGTTCGATGTAATGTTCAAATGTTAGAACCTTTAGTGACGGTTCAAATGTGTCACTAAAAGTCACGTTCGAATGTATAACATAACGTTCGAACGTAAACTCATCTAGTTAACATTCAAACGACACACTAGTTCGTTCGTTTCTCAGACGTTCAAACGTTAGTGTTGTTGTTTGAATGTTTGACATTCGAATGTTTCTTGCGAAATGTTTGACATTCGAATGTTTCTTGCGAAACGTTTGACATTCGAATGGTTCTTGCGAAACGTTTGACATTCAAATGTTTCTTGCGAAACGTTCGAACGTTGCATATGGCAAAGTTGGAACGTTGATTTGATGAACATTCAAGCGTTTTGGTCAGTTCATACACACTGTAATATGTACATTCGATCTTGCTTAAAATAAAGGTTCGAACATTTACTTATGTACATTCGAACGTACTAGTTATAATTGATAAAATTTAATAAAATTAAAAACCATACAAATGGTATCATGTTACAAATTATATAAAAATTAAAATCATACTAAATTATACAATATTACATATTTAAAAGCATACCATTGTCTTTCAAAGTTGGATGCTAAAAATTACAAATAATAAAAAAAGATAAAATTTATGTCTCTTTTTTTTTTCCTCGTCCACCGCAATCCTACTACACTGAAATAATATGCTCCATATGTGCTTATGTCCCCCTCTGCACTTGTTCTTAGACTGCAGTGCGCATTCTTTCCTTATGCTCTCTTTGTTGTTCCTGCATGCACGTCTCTAGATCAGAATATCGCTTTAAGTGAGACTTCAACTCCTACTATCTCAACATCATAATATCGTTCTCTTGTCGTGCTACTTTTAAATCCCTGGTGAGATTATTAGTCCTAGAAGTCGAGAAGCTCGTGGATGATGATGAACCAACTGAATGCTTCAGTAAATGTCCAAATCCTTTGATCATGCCAAACTTGGTCCCGAGCACTTCCTTGAAAATATCTATATCACTAGGCAAGGATTTCCAAAATGTTGAATACATCTCCAACATTATGTCCTATAATTAGAAAGAAAACACACATTAAGTAACAAAATTAATTGAAATACGAACAATAATAAATTATTCAGATATATATTAATTTATTTAACAAAATTATTATCGCTTACATAATTTTCTGCAGCGGCATGATTCATCCATTCACTACGTTTATTAGTATAAATAGCAGCATAAACATGAATGAGAGAAAAATTTTCAAGATCATCACATTTCTATCAAAGACACATTAGCAATTGATAAATTTAATGTTAGTAACTAAAGAATATTACACATCAGAAAAATAGTAAAATTCCTATAAGTTATTAATTACCATCTTCTCAGTAAGGCGGTGGAACGATCTTGAACCGACACGATGGTGGACAGTGAGAGCGGATCTATTTCGTGTATTTTTCAAACTTAAGTTCTACAAAATTAATTGATAATATTATTGCTAATTTAGAACGAATACAAATGTAAATAATTAACTAATATAGAATACTTGATAATCAGGACTTGCAAAAAGATCACAACACTTCACCCAATCATTTAATTTCATCTTCTAGGAAGGGAACTTCGCAGCATCTTCCAATGTCTAAAACTTCTTGAAGTACTCATGACATCGGCCCTTGTGACGTCGGTCGGAATAATGTAGCTATCAGTCCGTTCACAATTCTCACATTTTCAGTACGACTAAAATCGATGTCGAACTCATTCTAAAGAGTGAAATAAGTAAGTAATACAATATATTTATTGAGGTGGAATAAATAGAGTTGTAAAGTTATCTCACCAGCACACGGCTCTGAATGTAATCCTTAACTTCATTAGAAATATCTCGTCATGATCACACATAAAGGGGAGCATACACTCGAACCATTGTGCCAATATAAGAGGAAAGTATTGTCGTACTATCATCCACTCCTCTAAAGGAATTTGCAGGTATTGTGATCTTAATTTTTCCTTGACGTCTACTCTTTCCTAAAGAGAGACCACATGTAATGCTAGGACCGCGTCAAGAAAACGATGCATCAACTAACATATATAATAACATGTATTAGTTATATATGTTATTTAGTATTAAAATATAATTAATTAATTACCAATGACATTTCATTACTATTGGGTGTCAACTGACTATCTATCTCTTGCATGTTGATCTATTCAAGAGTGCAATCCTCAACAGGAAAGCCCGGAACGGGTTCAAGACTTGGAAGACATGACACATTTCTTCATTGTCTTTTGGTGGCATCCTTGAAAATGAATAAAAAAATAAAGAAAAGTAATTAGAACACTATTTAATATTGTATAATATTGACAATTAAACTTATATGATTTTGTACTCTTATTCTTCTTTGTTAGATGAATTTTGATGCTTGTTTCAGAATTTCTCTCAATAACATCAACATCAGCATCTTCTTCTTCTTCTTTGGATTCTTTGTCTTCCTCCTCACTCAATTCAATTGGATGAGTTTCTAGATCAGATGGATTGAGGTGGACAGATGTGACATCATCTTTAGATAAGGGAAGTATCTCAAGTGCACCAAGGCAACAAATACGTTAATACATTGATCTCCATCTTCTTGGTAAGCCTCTACAATCAAAGTGACATCTTCATTTCTATTGGACTCATGATCCACACTCGTTCCTGCCCTATATATGTTCTTAGAAACAAATTTTGCATGACTTGACAAGTTAGTGAATCTTTTAAGTAATAGACTTATGTAACTTGACAAGTCAATACGAATGGATCATTTTCATACCATTCTGATGTAGTGTTGACACTCGAGAAATGATTATCCTTATGCATTGAAACCTGACCTCCACCTAGATCCAACCAATCACATCTAGAAATATATGTTAAAGACTCAAGTGCACATTTCGAGTTTCGCTCCCAAATTCAGAATGTTGTTCATCAAAAGACTATTAGGCCAGTAAGTCAGCCGGGTGCCTCATATACGCACTATCTTTAACTCTTTTATTTTCGTGTCACTTCATATCTTCAGCTGTTTTCTTAGACATATATAGTCTTTGTAGTCGAGGTCTTGATGGAAAATAGCACAACACCTTGACTGGCATGTTCTTCTTAGTTTTCTACATTGACTTTTTGTATACAAGACACGCTTGTTTTTCCTCATTCTCCATCCAAAGAAAACCATTCTTGCATGCATGTATGGACTTGTACTCAAATCCTAATCCCTTTCTTAATTGTTTAGCTTCATAGAAGTTCTTCGGCAATGCAAACACTTCAGGAATCACCTTATTAAATAAATCCAATATTATATGCTTTCGTTGACATTCCATACAATGATTTAATGTGAAACAACTACACAATAAATGACATTTTGATGTGCTTTGCATCTTCCCACATTGCGGCAAAATTATTTGGATCACTCCCTTGACTGCTTGGGTCATCGTTCTCAGGTTCATCCATAAACATCCCAATACCAACATCACCCAACATCTCCTCCATCTCATCCTATTCATTAGCATCATCTCGTTCATTCTCATTACTAATATCTCTCATATAATCTAAATGATCGAAGAATACATCCAGTATTAGTTGATATGGCTCACCATGGAGTACCCATCGTATATAACCCAGATTCATCCCATTAACAAAGATATGATGTTGGGCTTCATCTAATCCTATAGCACACAAATTGCTACAACCTTGATATGGACACTTGATGTAACCACGACTATCAATAGAGGCCCGAACAAATTCAATAGAGGTCCTAACTCCATGTGTATAGGGAATGTAACCCTTCCCAAGTCTATCGCCCAAGCACATCCAACTTTTATCCATTTCTAAAAAACCCATCTATTAGTTTAAGGCATTAAAATCCACATGCAAATCATGGTCCTAAGTAATTCACTTCATTTTTGATAAGGTAGTTGATCGTAATCCCTATTAGTATATTATTTGTTACTTCTACTTTTCATGTTAGTAGAAATTTTAATAGCATCTCCACATAGTTCACCAAGTATACATGTTTGTAAAGAGGGATTATGACCCTACAAACAGTATACCCAAACAACAAATAAGAAAGATACCAAAACCTCATACGCAATGTGAAAATTAGTAGAAGTAATAAAATTGTGCAATACAGATAATATAATCTCAAACTGTCTACACTTGACACTTCACTAATTAGTGGACAGTTGAGTATACATTGATTCCCAAACGGGTCTAAGGTTATTCATATATTCAATGTCATACAACATACTATTTATTATTCATTTACTAATTTCTAACTATTATATAAACTGTAGAATAAGGGTTGAGGTTTAGGATTTAGGATTTAGGATTTAGTATTTAGTATTTAGGGTTTAGGACTTAGGATTTAGGATTTAAGATTTGGGGTTTAGGCCTTAGGATTTTAAGGTCTAGGATTTAGGATTTAGGGTTTGAGATTTGGGATTTGAAGTTTAGGATTTAGGATTTGGGGTTCAGGATTTGAGATTTTGGGTTTGGGGTTTGGGGTTTAGGGTTTACGATTTGGGATTCGGAATTTGGAGTTTAGGATTTGGGATTTGGAGTTTGAGGTTTGGGATTTAGGATTGAGGGTTTAGGATTTGAGATATAGGATTGGGGGTTCTAGGGTTTGGAGTTTCATGCACAGTCACCCAATATTTTTACAAACTCTTGTTACTAAAATAATACAACAAATTCAATATGCTTAAATACCAAAATAGAAAAACACAAAAAATACTTGATATATCCAACAAATTATCAATTCTAAAATACTTAATACAAGAATAGTTGCTTTTAAGATTAAACAAACTAAAATATTGGCACAAATATAACATACCCAACAAATTATCAAATGGAAAAAGATACATGATTGCAATTGGAAAAGAGGCACAAATTTTCACTATATATATGCTTGAAAAATTCACACAAAAAATATACCCACATTAAAAAAAATTATATTTTAAATTCAAATAATCATCCAATTTCTTTGCAAACTCCTATCACTAAAATAATACAAAAATCCAATATGCTTAAATCCCAATATAGAAAAAATACAAAAAAAAAATACTTAACACATCCAAGAATACATGCTTCTAAAATTAAACAAACTAAAATTGGCACAAATATAACATACCCAACAAATATACATGTTTGCAATTGAAAAAAATGCACAAATTTTCACTATATATATGCTTGAAAAGATTCAGACAAAAAATATACCCACATAGAAAACCATAAAATCCATTCAAATTATCATCCAATAATATAAAATAACCAAATAGGAAATATACTTAGCAAAAGCAATTAACTTTCTTCACAAGTGCTCAAAGACCCCTTTTAAACTTCAACTTTCATACCACCAAGCTCTACAAGAACACACAATGAGCAGTTAAATTCACACAAAAATCAATAGCAATAATAAATCCCTACAAAAATCACTTGTGAAGTTTGCTTTTGCAATAAAAGATTCCTACAAAAAACTCCTTTGAGCTCTCATTCTCTCTAAAAAATATACCTCACTTTCTCTCTCACTCTCACTTGCTCTCTACCTCAGTCTCTCTCTCTCTCTACCTCTCTCACTCTCTACCTCACTCAGTTTCTCACTCTCACTCACTCTCTACCTCTGTCTTTTCCTCTTTCCCTTTCCCTCTCCCTCTCTCTCTTTCTCTATCTCTCTCTCTCTCTCATGCACGGGAGAAGCCAAAAATGTGTTTCTGATTTCATTTCGTGCCTATATTTGAATCTGTTTGAAATTTTTAAAAACATTCTAACGTTAAAATCCTAACATTCGAACGTACTTAAATGCCCTCGAAACATTCAAACGTTGTAATGTGACATTCACACGTCATGAATTGACATTCGAACATTTACTAAAATGTTAGGAAAATTCCTAAATTGTAAACAATACTTCAAACGTCATAAAGTTACATTTGAACGTTATAGAAAGTGCGAGAAATTTTTCACACTTTTTTTTAAATGTTCAAACGTAAATATGTGACATTTGAACGTTGTTTTGTCTTTTACTTTTTAATGATTAAATCTATATATCGTTATATTTATTAAACCAAAAAATATTTAAAATATTTACTAAAATTATAGTAAATAGAAAAAATACAACTACAGTATTATATTTAAATATAGTATTATAATATTTTATTTTATTTTTATTTTATATGCTATAGTCAACTCTTTCTAATACTATAGTATTAAGTATTATATAGTGTTGCATATTAGGTTACCTAGTGTTGTAACACTATAGTGAACAATACTAGATAATACTCAACATTATAGTGTTATATAGTGTTGACTAATCATATTTTAAACAATACTTTTTATATTTTATCTACTATAGTAACATTATATAATACTTAGCACTCAAATATTATAACATGTTGACTATTATTATAGTATATAATACATTATATAATAATTAATACTATAGTAGTAATATATTGTTAGCATAATATATTTTAGTAATATTTTGGCCTATAGAATATAATATATTTAACTGTGTTATAATATATTATAATGTAACTTAAATTTCAATGTAAAAATAAAATAATACATTCAAATGTGTCTTTAGAACGTTCTAAGGTTATTCTTAAACGTTCTAACATTTAAACGTGACGTTCGAATGTAGAGTATACATAGCAAAGAAAATATCTAATTAAACATTTGAACGTAAAATAGATGACATTCGAATGTAAAATAAAATGACATGCATAAGTTCGAACGTTTATTAAAAACATTCAAATGTTAAAAAATACATATACAAAACGTTCGAACGTTTATTAAAAAATGTTCGAACGTTACATGTATATAAACAGTGACTCAACGGTAGTTCTGCATTTTCTCCGAATGCTCTCATTTCTCTCGATTTCTTTCCGCCACACACACTAGTGTAACAGTCTCCAAAGCCACCACAACCGTCACCAAAAGGTAAGGAACCCTAATCCCACTATTTTCATGCATGTTTTTTTATTGAATATTTGAATTCTTTTAGTTCTATGAAAATTTGGTGGCCATAACTTCAACTTAATTTTTCGACCACCACAAGTGTCCATATTTGGCCAAAAGGCCACCGTAGAAAGATTTCTTGAAGTGGGTATTTCATTTCTACGGTGACTTTTGGCCTTAAAACTCTATGAAATAATATTTCGAGAATCTCAGCCATTCCAGTTTTTACGTTCAAACGTTTGAACGTAAATATTTGAACTTAGAAAGATGAAAGGTCACATTCGAATGTGACTTTTTCAATGTTAGAAGTCAAAAGGTCACATTCAAACATTCAAATGTGACTTTTCCAACGTTAGTAGTCAAAGAGTCACGTTCGAACGTAAATTTCTTATGTTGGGACATTACTCAAGCAACGTTGGAATCTGAATGGTCACATTCGAACATAAATTTCTTATGTTGGAATGTTATTCAAGCAACGTTGGAACGCTAAGGTTTGCAATGTTAGAAACTAAGTGACGTTTGAACGTTATATTTGTAACATTCGAACGTACTCACAGAACTTTTTTAAAAAATTGCATTCTCTACTCTCCAAATATTGTTCCTTAATTTAATTATTATTTCGTATAATTTTTTTTCTCATTTGTGCAGATATATATGGTTTAGCAATCAAGGACTATGAGGAAGAGAGGTTGGGAAGGAGCCTCATGGGAGGCTACTTGTATCGAGGCCCGCATGGTTGCACTAGTGCAGGAGGTCATGACTAATGAGTTCAAGTCATTATTCTGGAAGGGGATGAGCCTCAAGTCTGTATTTGTGGACGGGCCCCGATATGCTCGTTGAGGGGTATAATTTACCTAGGCATGGTCCACAAGTTGTATGTGGTTATGTTGACTATTCCCTTCCACGCGGACTCCCACGTGATAAAGGTCCGTGGGGTACAGCTGACAGCTTCAAAATATGTCATCGCTGACCTGCTGCAAATCCCTTGTCCACAACCATAGTCGGTGAAGGACGCAGCTGCCATAGGGCTCCACTACCAGATGTTGACGCTGGCATGGCGGCATTCCAAACTGGCCTAGTTTACTCTACGGGCAGTCACCACGTCGACCTAAACTCAGGCGACGATGCTGGATTCAACCAGGAGGGTCCTTAGAGGGATGAGGAGTTCTACATCCTCACTAGCAAAGACCGGGAGGGGCACGAGATTTCAAACATGTTCTAGCAGAGTACGTTCAAGGGTTTCTTTCGCAGGTTGCATCTCATTGTTGCACACAATGTGGATACCCTCGCACACATGGCGACATTCAACCATTCACACGCCCATCTTTTGATTAGGTTGGCGCGTGGAGAGCCGATCAACCTTCCATGGGTGATCTTCAAGAGGATCCGCTACGAGGCGTGTAATGTCTTGGTAGACAACCTTCTCTATAGATTCATCATCACCCAACTACTCCTAGCTGTAGGAGTGTCACCTCGGGTGTCGAAGACCGTGCAGCAGCAAATAGGTCCTATCGACATCCACACATATAACCGGAATCGAGAGCAGAGGAAGTGTGTGCCTCCTCTTGTAGCAGGTCTTGTTCCACCTCCCCAATATCAAACCGGCACAAGAGATCCTGTCGACAATGCCTAGACCAGTCGGCTGCCTCAGAGGGGACAAGCTGCAGGTGGAGAGGTGTCACCTGCTTGGATGTGATATCCTAGATTTACGTGTATTTTTATTAAAGGAGTATTTAAATTATTATAATTAACTGTTCTGTTATTTTAAATTAAAAGTGTTTCTTATTGTTTTGTTCATGTTTTATTTTAAGTTGTGGAATTTAATTTGATGTGTTTTCTTTACAATAATTAATGTTTTGTATTTAAATTGCTCTTTAATTTAAAATAGTTTATTGTTGAACTTTAAATTATGGTTTCATGGAATTTTATTTATTATTTTATTGTAACTAGTTATTGTGTTTAAATTAATTTATTCAAGTTATCGTTTTGAAATTATTTTCGTTAGATCGATTTTATGACCCTAGTTGTGAGAATTGGACTTCATTTATTTCCTTTCTTTTTTCATTTTTCTCCTCTTTTTCTTTTCTCTTTTTCTTCTTTTTCTTTTTCCTTTCTTTTCTTCCTGTCTTTCCCCCCAGCCTTGTGCGACACTAGCCCCCCTCTTGGTTCCCGTTCGATTTAAGTCAGTCCAGCCACCCACCGCTGACTTCCACTCTTCACTGCCCACACTGCTAGTCTCCCCACCCGCCGACGAGTCCACCAGTACCAGAGGTGTCATCTCCGGTTACTCCACCGCTCTTGCACGACCACAAACCTAAAATCGGTTTTGTGGTTTCTCTTGCAATTTTCGATGCCACCACCGGCCGCCTTGGCCCACCACCACCACTACTAGACTCCCCACCCTCCAGAGTACAAAACCTACTGCCGGTAGCCACCCTAGCTTCTCCCTTCCTCCTTCACCCGAAATGGGTCTTTAAACAGACCTATCTTTGCCGTGCCGCCGTTTGGCCGCCGTGGACCTCACATTCACCATCAAAAGGTCCCCCTTGCTCAGCCGACCACCGCCCTAGCTCAGTTTCCCCCATCCACGGCCCTACCTTCCTTGTACAATCCCAAATCCAAAAATGGGTTGCCACCCATTTTGAGCTAGATTTGCCCCTTTCGGTGGTTACACCACCTCACCACCACCTTCATGAAATTTCCTACCATTCCATGAGTATTTTCCTAAATTTTGGCGTCAAACCAAATACTCTAGTCCAACATACGAAGTGCCTGCTATAAGCGTTGTGGATCGGCACTTGTTCGAAAATCTATGTTTTTATCCGCTATAAGTATTTTTCAAATAAATTTTGAGATTTAAATATATTTTGCATTAACAAGTCATGAGTTTTGATTGGTAGAATTTATTGGTTGTTGGTTATTTTGTGTATTATCGTATGTGTTGCATAGTATACGTATGTTCATGTTTGTAGAGAAAAATTAGGTTTTTGCATAATTGCATGCATGTTCAAGTGTTGGAAATGAAAACTAGGTTTTCATGTGTTAATGATTTTTTGGTGTGTGTGTATCACAACCCCAAGTCGGGAATAGAGCATTATCTCGGTGGAGCTTCTCTAGTCACTCGGGAGTAGAATATACTGAGCGACATCCCTGGGGTTGTCGCCAGGCGACAACGGGATCAGACGGAGTAATAACGCTCTCGTACCGACTCCGTGGCCCCTCTACTGGTGAAGGTTAGGGGATGCCTGATCATGATACGTGCTGGGTGCTGGGTGCGGTTAGCTAGGTATCGCTCATTCCATCACATGCGTGGTCGTTACCTACGACGTGGCGTAGAAAGCCAGGGTGTGCGGATGGTCTCTAAGGAAGACCATGGTGCATACGATTAATAAAATAGATGTTTGGGTCATTTTCTGGAAAAATGGCGGGTTTTGATATATTGATTTGAGAACCATTTTCTAGAAAAATAGTAGTGGTTTTATTGGATTTATGCGTATTATTTTTTGGAAAAATGTTGGATTTTTTTGGAGTTTTATTTTGAGCCAAAATGGGATTTTGGCGAGTATGGAAAACTGTTTATTTTGAGGAAGATGATTTTGAGCTTCATGTATATGGAGTCGTGTTCATGCGTATTGTTGTTGCATGAATATATTTTATATCTTGTGGTTTATTTGGATTGTACTTACTTGCGATGCCATTTTTGGCATCGTAGATTGTGGATGCAAGTGTCAAGGAGGCTAAACCTGAGGAGGCAGCTCCGCTGTTGAAGTATTGTGTTATAATTTATTATCTTAGAAAATGTTTTTCCCTTATTATAAATATGTATTTTTATGATGTCTTTCGGATGATTGTGTTAACTCTCCTGTTGGAGAATTTGTGTTAAACTGATTTGTAAAATATTTTTAAAAATTCTGATACTTAGATATTGATTTTATTTATCCGATGATTTTATTTATGTCTGTCACGTGTTCACACACTTAACACTTGACGTTGGGAGTGCGTAAACCGTGTTGTCAGCATTCCGATATCTCGATTCTCGTGTTTCTATACGTGGAAGTTGAGGGTGTCACAAGTTGTATTAGAGTAATTCGACTCTGGGTAAATCCTCAGATTACTTAGGGATAGTACTAGAAAAGTTTTTTATTTTAAAATTTGTTTGTCTTATTGTTTGATTATTTTACTCTATTTTATTATTCTAATCATTCTCTAAGTTTTTTCTGCTAACTTATATTATAAGATTTTCGATATTTATTTTGTTGTATTGTGCTTTTTATTTTAATATGCATTTTGTTTATTATTTTTAGAATTATTTTAGTTCTGATTGGTTGGTTTGCTTTGCATTATTTCATTTTAATATTTTTTCATTAATGTGATTTTGGGTAGTAGTTGAGATTTTAAATATTTGATTTTATTTAGCTAAGTTGTTGAGCATTTATTTTTTTATATATGTCTTTGTTTTGTTTAATTTGAAATTTGGGTCTTTCTGATTAGATTATTATTTTATATAATTTATTTTATTGAATCCTCTATTTTAAATAATTGTATTAGAGAATCCCTAGTTTTAAAATTTATTATTTTTGTTTTGGGTATTTTGTTTTATTAAACTTTTGTGCATTTATCATATGGATTTATTTATTTTTATTTTGTTTTAGTTTCGTTACATGAGGTTCCTACAAGAGGTTTTGATTTTTTTTTATTATCTTTATATTTTAATTATGGCTTTTATCTTTTAAATATTTCTGAATCTTTTCGATTCTTTGTGACAAAAATTTAAAAGAAGTCGCTATTATGTATTCCTTTTATAGACATGCCTTAAAGTAAACTTTTAAATTTATTATCTTTTCACCTTTTTGCTTGAATTATTTTTAAAGTTTATCTTTTTTGTTTACAAGTGGGTTCATTTTGGCAACTTGTGAGTATTTATTAACTTATTTTGTTATTTATTTAACTATAGTTCGTTTCTTTTAAAAGTTTTAAATCCTAGAGATTTCTGCAATAAACTTGTTAGAGCTGAACTTCAAGAAAATTTCGAGACTTTATTTTCCATTTCATTTCTCGTTCTTCTTTTAATTTAATCTCCTTGTTCTATTTAATAAATTTTTTTGTGCTTTTGTGTTTATCAAGGGAAGTGGACTTGTTTTATTAAATGACTGTATGTATTTATTAGATCTTTTCCCCCTTTCTATTTTTATATAATATTTATGTGAATTATTTATGTTTTATTTGGTGTTTGGGTATATTATTATATCTTTGTGAGATGGATTCGTTTTGATAATTATTGGTATTTATATAATTGTGCTTTTTTATTGATGTTTTATATGTTATTTACGTATATTACTTGGGACTCACTGAATGTTTAAGTTTTTAAGTTCTGATTTTATTTTCGGGAGATTGTTGGAATTGTATTTTAGATGGACTCCTCTTATGAGTGTAAAATATTTATCCATCAATTTGTTGTTATGAAATCTGTTTTAGGAATACTTATGATAGTAGGCGATTATTTGTTTCTTTGGTGAAATTTTGATTTTATTTGTGGATGCTTAAAGATTGATATGTAATAGTTGTGTGTGTGTAAATTTTGGAAAGTACTTGTCTTTGATTTGTATTTGACTTGGGAGAAGTTTTGTTATTTGATAGATGTTGATTTGATGTGATAGTATTAAATTCAATGGATCTAAATTTTAGACATTTGGGCGAGTTGATTGAGGTAGACAATTTAGGCCTGATATTTGATGAATTTAATGGTTGCCTTTATTGAGGTATCTTAAGGAATTAGTTGTGACTTGAGACCGCATAGAAATTTAAATATTTGGGACTATTCTATCTCATGGGTATTAAAGGTCCGGTTGGAAAACTATGTGTATCGTGTTTGTCTTGCTAATTAATTTGAGTAAAATTGATAAAGCTATTATGTGATGTATGATGAAACTTAGGTGTCAACCATAGTAGTGTAATCAGAATTATGAGACATTAAATTTTAGGATTTGGAAGTGGTATAGGATTTCTTGTTAATAGGTGTTGAGCCAACTTCTACTCATGGTGATTATTTATGAGAATTTAATTTTATACATTTAGTGAGTTATCAAAATGCGCACGAAAGCGTGATGTCTGGCGATATAGTTGGAGGTTTAAGTCATGTGCTGGTTTTGAGAGATTAGTAGTGACTTGAAATTTGGGATAATACTTATAAGTAAAGATTTATCTTATGGTTGGATGAATTATGATTATTGATATTTAAGTTGAGAAGCTAAACTTGAGAGTTATTTGAGAGTGACACGATTTGTTGTATGGAGTTATTGAACATTAAAATTTTGAGGGATTGTACGAAAATCCTTGTACATATGGAGATTTTGGAATATACTGCTATTTAAGGAGTTCTAGAAATGTAATGTTATTTGGAGACTATACGATTATGATGGAATAACATTCATTTGTGTTTGAGGAAAATAGGTGGCTGTGTAAATGTATGGAGTGAGTATTGAGTTATGTGGTAGGTGAGGTATTGAGTTTTTATTAGTTGCAGTCGAGTAAATTTCGAGGACGAAATTTATTTTGAGGGGGGAGAATGTGATATTTCGTATTTACGTGTATTTTTATTAAAGGAGTATTTAAATTATTATAATTAAGGGTTCTGTTGTTTTAAATTAAAAGTATTTTTCATTGTTTTGTTCAGGTTTTATTTTAAGTTGTGGAATTTAATTTGATGTGCTTTCTTTATAATAATTAATGTTTTGAATTTAAATTGCTCTTTAATTTAAAATAGTTTATTGTTGGACTTTAAATTATGGTTTCATGGGATTTTATTTATTATTTTATTTTAACTAGTTATTGCGTTTAAATTAATTTATTCAAGTTATCGTTTTGAAATTCTTTTCGTTGGATCAATTTTGTGACCCTAGTTGTGAGAATTGAACTTTATTTCTTTCCCTTCATTTTTCTTTTTCTTTTTTTTCTTTTTTTCTTTTTTCTTTTTCTTCTTTCTCTTTTCCCTTTCTTTTCTTCCTGTTTTTCCCCCCAGCCCCATGCGACACCAGCCCCCCCCCCTCTCTTGGTTCCCGTTTGATTCAAGTTAGCCCAGCCACCCACCACTGGTTGCCACCCTTCACTGCCCACACCGCTGGCCTCCCCACCCGCCGGTGAGTCCACCAGTATTGGATGTGTCATCTCCAGTTATCTCACTGCCCCTGCATGGCTACAAGCCCAAAATGAGTTTTGTGGTTTCCCTTTGAATTTTCCCACGCCACCACTGGTCGCCTTGGCCCACCACCACCACCACTAGACTCCTCACCCTCCGGAGTACAAAACCCACCACCCCACCCTAGCTCCTCCCTTCCTCTTCCACCTGAGATGGGTCTCTAAACGAACCTATGTTCGTTGTGCCGCCGTTCAATTGTCGTGGGTCTCACCTCCACCACCAAAAGGTCCCCTTAACTCAGTTTCCCTATCTACAGCCCCACATTCCTTGTACCCCAAATTCGAAAATGGGTTTCTACCCATTTTTAGCTAAATCTACCACCTTCCGGTGGTTTTACCACCTCACCACCACCTTCATGAGATTCCACACACTTTAATGAGTATTTTTCTAGATTTTGGTGTCAAACTAAGCACTGTAGTCTAACGTACAAAGTGCCTGCTATAAGCGTTGTGGATCGGCGCTTGTACGAAGATATATGTTTTTACCCACAGTAAGTATTTTCCAAATAAACTTTGAGATTTAAATAGATTTTACATTAATAAATCATGAGTTTTGATTGGTAGAATTTATTGATTGTTAGTTATTTTGGGTATTGTCGTATGTGTTGCATAATGTACGCATATTCATGTTTGTAAAGGAAAACTAGGTTTTCACATAATTGCATTCATATTCATGTGTTGGAAATGAAAATTAGGTTTTCATGTGTTAATGATTTTTAGGTGTGTGTGTATCATGACCCCAAGCCGGGATAGGGCATTATCCCAGTGGAGCTCCTCTGGTCATTCGAGAGTAAAATATACTGAGTGACATCCCCTGGGTTGTCGCCAAGCAACAACGGGATCGAACGGGATGGTAATGCTCTCATGTCAACTCCATGGCCCCTCTTCTGGTGGGGGCTAGGGGATGCCTAGTCATGGTACGTGCTGGGCGCGGTTAGCTAGGTATCGCTCATTCTGTCACGTGCGTGGTCGTTACCTATGGTGTGACGAAGAGAGCCAGGGTGTGCAGATGGTTCCTAGGAGAGACCATGGTGCATACGATTAATAAAATAAATGTTTAGGCCATTTTCTGGAAAAATAACGGGTTTTTATATATTGATTTGAGTACCATTTTCTAGGAAAATGGTAGTAGTTTTATTGGATTTACGTGTATTAATTTCTGGGAAAATGATGGATATTTTTTTTTGGAGTTTTATTTTGGGCCAAAATGGGATTTTGGCGTGTGTGGAAAACTGTTTATTTTAAAGAAGATGATTTTGAGCTTCATGCATATGGTGTCGTGTTCATGTATATTGTTGTTGCATGAATATAATTTATATCTTATAGTTTGTTGGGATTGTACTTACCTACGATGCCATTTTTGGCGTCGTAGACTTTGGATGCAGGTATCGAGTACGCTAAGCCTGAGGAGGCGGCTCCGCTGTTGAAGTATTGTGTTATAATTTATTATCTTGGAAAATGTTTTTCTCTTCTTATAAATATATATTTTTATGATATCTTTCAGATGAGTGTATTAAATATCCTATTAGAGAATTTGTGTTAAACTAATTGTAAAATAATTCTAAAACTTTTGTTACTTAGATAATTATTTTATTTATCTGCTGGTTTTATTTATGTTTGTTACATGCTCACACACTTAATACTTGACGTTGGGAGTGCGTGACCCGTGTTGTCAGCATTCCGATGCCTCGATTCTCGTATTTCTATACGTGAGAATTGGGGGCGTCACATTGGATGATCGACGTGTTAGGATAGCTGCATGCGCATATCGACCGACAGCTCACTGCATAGACTGATGCGATCATTGTGCATGTGGATGAGTGTAAGGGGCAGTTGTCCACTGATATAAACACCTTGCATGTCAAGGTCAAGACTTTAGCTGATGAGATCACATCCTTGAGAGACATCCTGTAGTCTAGTGATTTTTTTTTTGGTTTATTTTATTTTATTTTTAATTTATGTACCAGACCAACTGCTCATGTATTGTATATATATATATATATTTCCTTTCTTAATTTTCTTTAATATTTAGCTTATCAAAATTTAATTTTAAATCATTACACTTCACATCTTTCATAGCTTTTTTAATTTTATAATTCAATGGAGTATAAAATGTGTATAATATTCAGAGAGCCCGACTAAAGAATAATCTTATTTTAATTTCTTTATATATTTTTTTATTCATATTTTAATGGTTTTAAAATATTTAAAAAAAATTATTATCAATACACCAATAATCAAATCCTAAACTATTATGCAAAGAAAAAAAAAATCAAATGTATTAAAATAGTAAAGGTGTCAAAATAAGGTGTAAACGTATTTTTTTTTTTAAATTTAATCAAAACATTCGAACGTTCTATAATTTCGTTCAAATGTTGGCCCTAGAAAAATTCATGTTCGAACATATTTAATCTTATCGTTCGAACGTTCACTCAACTTTCGAACGAAAAATCGTCTATGTTCGAACATAACAAAGTCCACTAGTTTTCTTTGTGTCCGGATGGCTCTGGGAGTTTCTTGTTGGGGAGGAGGACCTAAAGGAGTTTCTTGTTCGGGCCTACTAACAGAATGTGCTGGACTCCAAATCCCTCGCGGCCTGTTTGATGGAGCGGGAGAAGGTTTGGGTTGCTTTTGTGCTCTCTTGTGTTCAAGCCCATCTGACCAATATGTTGTTAACAGATGGGCATATTTAGCGCTACCTCATGCTCCCAAGCCGGTCGCACATGATTAGTCAAGCCCTCTTAGAGTTTCCTTCCCCATCGCCTTCAAGGAAGTGGTAGGCTGCTTCATCTTTAGAGGGAGATCGTGGGAAGTGACACAGTGGAAAAAGTGATTTGTGTCTCTAGAACAAGGAGGTGTGTCCCACTTGGGGACGACTACGAAGCATGTGGTTGAAACATCAGGGTCTCCCCAAGAAGTGTCGAGGCCATGTAGTGAGCGCTCCTTGCAGCCGCCAATGGGGTCACCTTTAGCTTCAATTTCTCAAGACTTTCACCAATCTTGCACCTTGGGATCCCCGCTGACATTTTAAGAGATACTAGCCCAAGAGGAGTCAACTCGTGTGGAGGGCTTGATCAAGCTTGAAGAGACAGTAGACAGGTCGGATATGGCTAGTCCAGGGTCTCTAGCTAGGAGGTCGACCCCTCCTCCACCTCCTTGATGTCAAGACCTCGGGTCTTGAACCATACAAATGAGCAAGTGTCGATCCCTTTACCCTCTCTAAGGGTCTTGAACCATACAAATGAACCATACAAATGGGCTCATACTTTGTTTTTGGGCTCGTACTTTGTTTTTGATGATCCACCCCTGCCCCTATCCTTCCAAGGCCAATGGGTTCTCAAGCCCTAGAGGGCTCGCTAGCTTAAGCAGGCACGAACGACATTGAGGACGCCTATTCTTTAACTTCTTCCATTTGGGAGGAGGAAGCACAGCTAGTAGTCTGGGGGGGTGTCCAGATGTAAGCAGCTACGTCGGAGGAGACTGAGGTGAAAGGACCTAAGGATGTCTCGGGTGGCTCCAAGAGTGCCCAGGCGGGGCAACTTCGCAAGGGGTTTTGAGGCAAGAGATGTTGAGTCAACGGTTTAGCATCCCGGGGACAATACACTACTACAGCCAGCCGCAAGTGTCCTGTGTTGCCCTTAGTCCCAGTAGTTGGGTTGCTACAACAATCATGAAGGATCAAGGGAATTTGAAAGAGGTTATCTGCACTCAACGGGCCCCGTACACCTTGATGCAGTTCCAACATTGGCAGGTTGAGGAAAAACTTGATGATATCTATAAGGATTTTGATGCCATTGCCACCAAATGGGAGGAAGAGTGCTCAAAACTTTTATTTCATTTGTTCCGGTCACAAGGAAAGAGAATACATTTACACAAAATATTTTCTTTTAAGTGTTATGCATTCTATGGGTGGGGGAGCTCGTGGCCTTCTCAATCCTTAAAGCGATAAAAGCCAGGTCTCGTACTACCCATTATAGCGTACGGTCCCTCCCACTAAAGGCCTAGCTTCCCTTTTATCATGAGTGGTTCCACCGGTCTACTACAAGACTAGGTCACCTGCTTTAAAGCTTTGGGTTCAGACTCGTCTGTGGAAGTATTGCTTGACCTTATGCTTTTTGCTTGTTGTTCGACTCGCTGCTTCTTCCTATCTTTCCCCCAATAGATCTAGATTCACTCTCAATTGTTCTTCGTTGCTCACTAGCTCGAAGTGGTAGAGTCAGAATAAGGGCATACCCACCTCCACTGGGATCACAACCTCGATTCCGAGTTTTGCTCGTGGGGGTCTTGAGAGCGGTTTGGTAGGCCCAAGATACACTTAGTAGTTCTTTGGCCCAACTTCCCTTCTGGTCCCCTAACTTCTTTTTCAAGATTCTTAGTATGGTTCTATTGGTCGCCTCTTCTTATCCGTTAGCTTGGGCATGTCCCAATGAAGCCTTTATTTTGAGCTCAGAGCATCAGTCTTGGTAGTCGGTGTAGTCATACTACCTACCATTGTCGGTGAAACCTTGGTTGTATAGGACTCCTTCCACAAGGGTGAACTGAGCCGCTCGGTTCTTGAGAATCTAGGCTTCCTCAGAGTCATTCGGGAGATAGCTCTCCCAGAGATACTTCATCATATCAGTGGCCCATTCTAGCGATGCCGTCAAAATGGCAAACACTTTGACTCTGATTGCTGCTGCCTCCACTATTTGGGCCATAGTGCCTTCGGGAAGGGGTTTTCGTTTTGGCCTAAGGTGGACTTTTCCAAGCAGTCAACCTCATCATTTTTATCTTCTGGGATCTGCTGAATGTTGAAGTAGCTAAATAACTCCTAGGTTTCCTTCACTTGCTCAAAGTACTTCTTTAGTTGTTTCCTATTAGTGGTGAATTTTTTCGTTACTTGCCCGACCACCAATTGGGAGATGACTCAAACCTTGATCTCGATGGCACCCAAGGATTTGGACATGGACATCTCAATCAAGAGGGCTTCTTACTGGGCCTCGTTGTTGGTTGCCTTGAAACTAAGTCTGATGGTGTAGTTTTGTTCCTCTTCGATTTCTTTAGTTGTTTCTCGTTAGTGGTGAATTTTTTTGTTACCTACCCGACCACCAATTGGGGGATGGCTCGAGCTTTGATCTCGATGGAACCCAAGGATTTGGACATGGACATCTCAATCAGGAGGGCCTCTTACTGGACTCGTTGTTGGTCGCCTTGAAACTGAGTCTGATGGTGTAGTTTTATTCCTCTCCGATTTCTTTGACAATGTGCTCCCTCCCCCCCCCTCCCCCACCCCCACCCCCACCCCCAAAATCCAATAGGATGAGCCAGCAACGTAGACTTGATAGGGTTTGCCTTAGGGGGCACTGGGTATCTCCTTTGGGAAATTTGCGAATTCGATGACAAAATCATCTAAGACCTGCCCTATGATTGCTAGGCAGGGTAGGTGATGAGAATGAAAAATCTCATATTTTTATTTCTTAATATTTAATATTTTATACTTATTCGATACCTAAATATACTCATTATTATTATATTTTGATTTATGATGCCAATGGAGGTGTTAAATGCAAAACAAAGCTAATTAGGTAATTTTGGACAGTTTCAACATAGTTTCGTAATCTGAGCATAACTCTCTCTTACAAGATCTGATTGAGATGATTCAAAATATAATGGAACTCCAAGACAAATATCTAAAACTTTTATATTTTGAGTTTTGAGAGATACTAGCTGAATCAAGGTTGAACTTGGGCTCAAAATCGACGCACCTGCACTATTGACGTTTTGTTTCAAAATGCTAAACAAAAACAGATGTGAAGATGTGAAGCCATTTCAAAGTTTAAATTCAAATTCAAAAAAGAAGTCTATCAAGGGAGGATAATTCAAATTCAAATTCAAATTCACGTACATAGAAAGAAACGAAGGATAATTCAAAATTTAAATGAAGTCTATTTTATCCAAATCTTATCTAAATGAAGAAGACTTATATATATATATATACTTTTGAAGTCAAAAGGAGTGCACGAACATAGCCATTTTTCTTCCTCTTTTCCACCTTCTTCTTGAGTTTTCATTATGGCCCTGTGTGGTTAAACTTTCGTACTTGATCTAAAGAAACAGAAATCTCGAAATCGATAAAATTCTAAGATCTAATTTGTGTTTTTATTGTTCAATTTATGTTTTGAGAATCAGATGTTCTTCTGTGCTTATTTTCATGATTATTTTATTTAATTACTAGGAGGCCTACTCGTTTATTATGCATTGTAATCTACTGCTAGGTTAGATATCAAATCCATAAATGTTTGATCCCTCTAATTTGTAAAACAATTGAGATTTAATGATTTGTTGCGTCAAAGATTATTAGATTTTAATAAGAATGCTCGACTAAATTAAATGCGACCGCTTATGCTTGTATTATTTATTTTCATCGATCTTTCTGATTCTTAAGGTTGCTACTAGATTAAATTTTTAGTGCTTGTCTTGAGTTGTTTAGTAGTTAGGGTTAATCAGATCGTTTCTTTTCTAATTAACTACGACTAAGAAGAGATATGAAAATAGTTCCAACGGTGCATATTCAAAGTATTAATTGATATATACTTGCATCGATGATCAGTTGTAAAATTCTAATGGTGGATGTTGACTTAGACCACAGTTTGTTCTTTTGAGTGATTTTGATATTTTAAATTAAATTGTTCTTTAGTTGTTTTTATTTTTCTTAAAATTATTTTCATTATATTCAAAACCCCCATCTTTATCAAAGTAGAATAAATTAGGTTAGATACTCTCTATGGGAATGATCCTTACTCGCACTGCTACATATTTTTTTTAGGAGTATAGGTTTTATTTTTTGTTGTCTGTGACAACACACCAGTTGGAACTCGATGTTGAACTCACTGAGCTCGATGGGTCATTTTGTGATCTATCAGGATACTTCCGGTTTCTGCAACACTTACTAGAGGAGAACATCAATTAGGACCTTCTTGGGGTGAGCCTGGAAGTAGGGCCAGAGTTGTCGAGTAGCCATAACCAAGGTAAATGCTAGGATTTCAATGCAGGGGTATTGTCCTTCGGCACCTATGTGGGCTTTGCTGGTGTAGTAGACAGGACGTTGTTTTCTTCCCTCGTCATAGTGAATGACTATGAAGACTGCGTTTGGAGCCACTATGAGGTAGACCGTCAAGTTTTCCCTGGGCTTGGTGTGATTAAGGAAAGGAAGGTATGCCAAGTATTGTTTCGGTTCCTTAAGTACTTCATCATACTCGACATCCCATTCTTTGGCCTTCTTGAGGACCTAGAAGAATGGAAGACAGTGGTCAGTGGATCAGACAATGAATTGGTACAAGGCTGCTACCCTCCCGGCCAGTCTCTAAACTTTGTGGTGTTGTCGGGTTGGAGGCATTGTGTAACCCGACATTTATTCCCATTGGGGTTTTCATGCTTGGAATGATTATATCTTCTTTAGAATTATTTTGGTAACTCTTTGAAACTTCTTGGAAATATATTTACTATTTATTTTGTTGGGCATTCCCTTGTATTGAATTATGGTAACTTAGGCCCAAAATATTGTGAGGACTCAGATGAAATCTATAAAGAAACTTAGGAGATGTTTATTTAGTGGAAAAGAATCTAATTAAGATACATGGCAAAATTTGTAGAAATTGGAGGGACTAGTATAAATAGGGAAGTTAGACAACAAGTAATTTGTCTTTAGCAAAAAGGGAGCCTATGGTTTGGAAATTGGAGGGGGGAAAACCCAATTATATGCATAACTTACTTGAGTGATAAGGAACTGAAGGGACATGTGGCAAAAAAACTTGAGTTATACCTATTTTTATCTTCTTCCTAGAGGAAGAATGAAAATGGATGAGTTTGGAGGGAAAATTCTAATTTCATCTATATTTCATTAGATGAAATTTGTCATGTTGAGAAGATATGGCTTTTGGAAATCCAAGAGACTTTGTATGGACATTAGAGTTAGGTAGCTTGGCATAGGAGTTTAAGTGGAACAAGTAAAGAATATTCCTCTTTGAGATCAATGGTTTGGACGGATTCTAAGGGAGAAATTGACTTAAGCTTTTGCTATTTTACTATCCCTCCATGTCAGTCCATTTCTTTTGAAGAAGAATTGACCAAAGTTAAGTGATGATTGAAACTAGACAAGGAATTTCTTAGTGGTAGTTTCGGTTTGGTATATACCTAATACTTTTGTTTTCTTTTTATCCAAGAAGTTACCTTTTGAGAGATGATGACAAGTGGAAGTGGGGAAACCGACTTATGCATATTATTTTAGGTTGTATATGCAAAGATCACTTTTCTTAAGAAACAAGGAACAAGTGATAAGGGGTAATAGGATGCATATGGAGGCCTTAAGTGCAAACATAGATAATTGGATAATTTTAGACAGTTTAGATGTCTCTTTGTAATCTGGGCATAACTCTCTCATCCGATCTCCTATTTAGATGATTCAAGATACTATGGAATGTCAGGCAAAGGATCTACAACCTTTATGTTTTAAGTTTTAAGAGACATTGACTTAATCAAGGAAGAAATTAGGCTTAAAGCTAACGCACCTGCAATTAATCTAAGTGGTGGCCGGATGCATGTTCTACATAGCCTAGCCGAATTCTTCTTTGTCCACTTGTGTCAAATCACTCTAAACTCTTCATTTAATGAAGATTGCACATCAACAAGAGATCCACAAGTTTGAAAAGGATGAACCAAAGTTGAACAAGGCACCTAAAAAGTAGATTACTTGTTGAAGTGAAACTCCACTAATATGTTTGCATATTTCAGCTAGGATGATTCAAGTGGAAGCAAGACTTGAAGTTGAACACTCAAGCCACCTTATTTGACTCAAGAACGCTCAAGCATTAAAGGAGGTCCCACATGTCATCATGTTGAAGGAAGCCAATAGCATAAGAGTTTTAGTTACGCAAGTAAGAAATTTTTGGAAGAATATTCTAAGTCAAAGGAGGCAATTGGATTGGGCCAAATTGAGAAATGTTAACTGACTTTCTTCCTTGTCCTTTTTGCTACTACATTTTAGCTCACATATTTGGCAAGAAATGGGATAAGTGGCAAGTGAATATTTGAAGAAATAAACTTGGACTTACCTTATATATTTCGGCTGAAATAGAATACCAAAGGGGAAAAAGTGTTAGCTAGTCCTTGACTTATCTTCTAGAAAATCTCAAGATTTGGATATATACTTTGTCATGTCATATGCCACCTAAGTCTAAAGTGATATGAGTGCCCTAAGATCTAAGTGGACACTTGACTCAATGGGATCAATTGACAAGTTTTAGTTTTTGTATTCCAAAAGTGTCGACCAACATATATACACATACCCTCACTTTTTCTCACTTGAAGCTCTCGGCCAACTCTCTCTTTTGCCTCTCCATCTCTTTTCTTCCTTCTTTCCATCTTCCGAACACTTCCATAGCATATTTGAATGAGTTTCTTTCAAGAATTTTGTAGAGAACTCTAGCTTGCAAGGAAGTTTCTTGATTATCCTTTGAGAAGTTGCAAGTGCTCATATAACCTAATATTAGCATTTATATATATATATATATACACTTGATAAAATTGTTATTTAGTACATGTTTTACTTGTTATTTGGTTGTTGAAGAATATCTCTATTAATAGTGATTGATGAGTAGTCTAAGAATATTTTATATTAGTATTTGATTAATAAGTATTTAAATTTTAATCTCCTTATGCTTATCTAAGATAATAACTTAAGATTTAGTTTAAGAGTTATTTTAGAGTTATATGATGAAAGATTTAAGGAAAGAAATCAGGGATTAAAGTGAAAAAATCGTAGAATAAGGCTTTAAGTTATGGTATGATATGTTTAAAGACTAGGAGTTTAACTTTTGAGACTTGGAGTTCTTGGCCCTAGAGAAAGTTTTAGGGAAAAATTCTAAACTTTTATTTATTAAGGATGGCATGTATATAAGTTAGATTTTTAAAGAAAAATAGGAAAATATACCTTTGAAACTTGAGGAATAATTAAAGATATGTGATTGGGTTGGAAGGATGATGATGTGATGAAGAAGAACTAAAGAAGTAATTTTAGAAACCATATTAGAGCTCTCAGCCTAGATTATTTATAAGGTTAGGATTATTTATTTTACCTTCCTCTTTAAAGAAATATTTATGTTTTATTTGAAAAGATTTGTAAGCACATGTTTAACATGTATATGTTATGACTTGGTAAATGCATGCCTTATATGTCACATGAATCGTGCATTATGAATGAAAAAATCCAAGTTACATGCATTTTTGTAAAAGTCTCATAATTTGAGTTATCATGATTTTTCAAAGAAAACAAGAACAAGAAGAAGAAAAGATAAGAAAATGAAAAGTCATGTCACGACGGTGAAAGTGATTCGATCTGCCGGATGACTGATATGCTGGCGGTGAAGGTAATTCAATCTGACGTCAAAAAATGAGAAATTACATTATAACGATGAAGGAGATTCGATCTGTTGTATGACTGACGTAACTAAAAAAGCTGACGATTAAGGTGTTTCAATCTGCCATCATGCTAAGAAATTTGATAGTGAAGGCATTTCGATCTGCTGTCATGATTAAGAAAATGTCATGTCATGACAGTGAAGACGATTCGATCTGCCAGATAACTGACAAGAACAAAGGAACCTAACGGTGAAGGCAATTCAATCTGCTGTCATAATAAAAATAATAAGAATTACAAGAAAAGATATAACAAAGTCACGAAAAGTTTTGCACATGTGTCAACGAAATTCTTTTTACGAAAATATGAAAATCTTTGTAAAAAGGTACAAGTATGGTACATGAGTCATGCCTAAGTCATGTCATAAGTCTCATGATCATAATACATGCATTGGAGTCGTTATTTGTATGTGCTAATAATGTTTTTATTACGTTATACGTATATTTACTGAGATTTCTTAGAAATCTCACTTTTGTAATTTTACCTATCATTTCTTATGGAATGATAGATATTAGTGTAGAAATAAATGGCTCAATACAAGATCCAGATTACTTAGAGAATTTTAAAAAACTCCTGAAGGTAAAAAGGGATAGTTGTATATTAGTTCATTTGAATTATAAGACACTGATGTGTACTGTTAAGAATCTGGTACATTATACTTTATATTTTATAAAGTTATGGGTTTTAATATAGCTTACTATGTGATATTCACAAAGATTTAGATTTTTTTACCGATTATTTGGAATCTACCTTATTCTGCCGCGATATAAATTTCATAATGCTAGTAAGTTAGGTGCATGCACATTATTTTTTACATGAACGAGGGGTATGTAGCCTAGTGTTACATTTCCCAACTTTTTAGCTTACATTTTTTTCCAAACGTAAATTGGGGACATCATAGGCATGCTGGTTATTGCTAGTATCTTCTCTGGGTTGGCCTCTGTTCCTCGTTTGGAGAACATAAAGCCTAGAAATTTTCTCGCCTTGACCTCGAAGGCACACTTCAGCGGGTTTAGTTTCATTCGGTACTTTCGCAACACCCCAAAGGCTTCCCTCAAGCCCTCAATGTATTACTCAGGCCTCGTGCTTTTAAATAAGAGGTCGTTGACGTAGACCTCCATTGTTCCGTCAATCTGCTCCTTAGACATCTAGTTGACCAGTCGCTAGTAGGTGGCCCTCACATTCTTCAGCCCAAAGGGCATGTCCTTGTAATAATATAGGCCCCGATCGGTGATGAAGGTCCTATTCTCTTCATCATTTGGGTTCATTCAGATATAGTTGTGCCTAGATAATACTAAGGAGAGGATGCCCCATCATTGTGTCAAGTATGAGATTGGTCCACGGGAGTGGAAAGCAATCTTTAAGGCAGGCCTTGTTCAAGCCGGTGAAGTCCACGCACATCCACCATTTGCTACAAACCTTTTTCGCCAATACGACGTTGGATAGCCATTTAGGCTAGTGAGCCTCTTGATGAGTCCTGCAGCCAGAAATTGATCCATTTCTTCGACAATGGCAGTGTATTTTTCTGTGCTAAAGGACCTCGATTTCTCTCTAACTTTTCTTGCCTTGAGATTGAATAATTTTCCACGATGGCATTGTCGATCCCTGACTTTTCATCGTGGCTCCATGTGAAAACATCATGGTGCTCTACCAGTAGCAGTCTCATGGCCTCTTTCAAGTCTCAGATCATCTGAGATTCGATACGGATGGTCTGGTTGGGCCTTGTTTGGTCCATGCTCACCAGGTCGAAAGGTTAGTTTGGCTTGACTTGGCGTAGGGTCGCTTCATCTATATCTTCCCCATCTAGTTTGGTCAGACACAGGGGCGGTGGTAGGTCGGCTGCTTCTTGTTCACTTCCTTTCGAGCCTCGAATTTTAGCTCTCGTGCATTACACTTCTATGCCACCTTTTGTTCACCCCGAACTTCTCATATTCCCATAGTGGTCGGGAACTTCATCTTCAAATGGAGCTTCGAGGTAATCGCCTTGAGGTGGTTTAGGGTCGTTGGCCTAAAATGGCATTGTAAGAGGAAAAGGCCTTGACCACTAGGAAGTCCACAATTGTGGATGCCACCCGCAGGGCCGTCCCAATGATGATTGGTAGGGTGATGGCCCTAACTGGTCGAAGCATGTCCCATGTGAAGCCTTTGAGTGGTGTTAGGACTAGGCACAATCGGTCTAGAGTGATCCCATGCGGATGAAGGCATCCTAGCATAGGATATCTACAAACCTGCCATTATTGATCAGGACCGTTCAAGTGATGTATTTAGCTATCTGTGCCAAGATCACAAAGGCATAATCATGGAGGCACATAACACCCTTTTCATCCCTTTCACTGAAGGTGATGGGTTGGTCCTTAGGTCGATTCCTCAAGCCGGGTGATAAAGTGAGAAAAGTGTAGTAAGTGGGTATAGAAATTAGGACTTTTTGATCTAAAAATCACTACAAAGCTCACATAGACATTATTTTCATAATAGAGACATTATAAGGTCAAAGCGAAAAAATAGAGGGTAAAATGGTCATTATGCATTCATGGCACTCATTAGACACACGCACAACAATTAGAAAATATGTAGCATCCTTTCCTCATTTGACTACCCTGACCCCCTGGGTTGTTTTCTTAGATACCACACTGTAAAAGGCATCGAATGAAATTGGAAGAAGAGAGAGAGAGCAACAACATGGAATTGGAGAGGAATTAGTTAAGGGCATGGGAAAGGATGGTGAAGTGGAAGTTAAAAATGATGGCGAAGCAGTGGTAGAGGGCACTTAGAATTTGTGAGAATCTTAGAAATCTGGAAATCAGAGAGGGCAGTCGATCTCGCTACTTAAATGTTAGGGTTACTCTTTCTTTTGATTTTGATTTTTGAACATAATGTTATTTTTCTTGATTAAGCATCTAGATTTACATCTAATGGGTGAGTAATTTCATACCTTAAGACATTAACCCCATTCAAGGTTCCCTGAGACTTAGGTTTATTTTAATCAACACAAACCTTCAATTTCTTTAATTACTTGACTTGGCATAACTCTGTTAGCATCCAATATATTTTCAAAAATAAGCTAAACAAATTCCCTCATATTACTAATTCTTTTGGTTTTGAGTTCACATCACTGCAAAAGTGTTGTTTCTTAGCCATTGCTTAGTGACTGAGAGTATGCTCATTAGTAGATATTTCATTCCTTTCTTTTCCTTTTCATAATAGTTCAGTTTTCATTCATAAGTTGTCTTAATCCTTGTGAAATAGACTTTTGGGGCTCTCACTATATACTAACAAGACATATTCTGCACTTGGGAGGCAATTTAAAAGGAGAACAAAGTTTTTGTAGCCGTTGTCGGGGATTGATGGCAATTTGTAGAGCTGGCACAACGTGGCAGAATAATGGGTGACTGTGTGTGACATCTCGAATTTTCATAAAGAACCTTATTCATGCTTGGAATGACTAATTATATTATTGATATTATTTAGGCGTTTGTTTTTTTTTTTTTTTGGAAAAGTCTTTTTAGGAAAAGGTTCAAGGTTACTTGATTTGGAATTCTTTAGTGCAAGTCCTTTTGTATTATTGAGGTATTGTAAGATTAGGCCCAATAGGAGAGCAAGCCCGTGAGATTTAATTATTTCTTGAAAGTCCAATTAAGTAAGAATATATCAGGAAATTCTCGAAAGAGGATAAGTGAGACACCTATCAAATTTTGGTGTATGAAGAAGAGAGAGGGAAGAAGGCCTAAGGGAGGCCCGACCATGGTGCTAGGCACCACAGGCATTTTGGCCCCTTTTTGGACATGTGTCAAGCTAAGACAAAATGTCATTTGCCTTTTCAAGAAGTTGTCTTACATGGGGAAGATAAAAAGAACTACAAATGAAAAGGTTTTGTGCAAGAAAAGAGAGGATAGGCGTATAAGAGGGGAAGAAGAGTGTGGGAGTGGAAAAGGCACATTGAAAATGACAAGTTTCTCACACACTCCACATGACATGTGTCAAGCAAGGAGAATAGGGTTTTTAGCAATTACCAAGGAGCCCTTCTTAGGTTTTTGAATTAGGCTTGAGTTGGGGGACAAAATTGGAAACAAAGGGAAGAAGAGGGTTCGATTTTGGCAAGTGGGGCGGCAGAAAATCTTGAGGCCTTTTGTCTCCCCAATGCAATCTCATCATATGGGAGAGAATAAAGGAAATTTGCCACGTGTTGTGCATGCATTAAAAGTTGTTTAGAAAGGAAAAGACTATATAACGGGTAGCCAAAAATCAAGGGGTTTTTTTCCACTATTTTTACATCTTCATTCTCCCAAGATTTGGCCCAATCATTCTCTCCAAGCTCTCAAATTTTTCCTTCACTTTCTCACTAGCCAAATACCTCATATTTGCTTTGTTTTGAGTATTTTCTATGTTGATCTTTTAAGAAACACTATCTAAAACAAGGTGAGTACCATTTCTTCTTATTTTCGAATCATCATACACAAGTTTGAGAGGAGTTTTTATCTTGTTATTTTCAGCCTTAGTGATTCTCTACACAAACACACACCTTCACTAAAAAACTAGGATTCTTGTTTTCTCTAAGATAGAACCCTAGGTGTTCTTAAGTTTTTAAACAAAGAAAAATGGGAGAATTCATAGACTAAGTTTGGGTTTTTAAAAGAAAAATGAAACTAGGGTTTTATCTCCTTAGGAAATTCGGCCCTAGGATTTTTTTTTTTTTTTTGAAGAAAGATTGATTTTCTCCAAACACCCTTTATTTCTTGAAGTTTTAGATTCAGGGTTTTCTTAGGATAAATCTTGATTTACTTCTTGATTTATTTTCATATTTTCATTGCTTATATTTCTTGAAAATTTGTAAGTGTACTTTTAATCTATCTCGGATATTGTTTGTATATTTTGCGTGAACTTTGTTTGCTTGATTGTTTGTTTATATTTTCTCAAGAATATGTGAAGGTTTTAGCCTTATGGTATTGGGGATCTATGGATAGATTATTGGTGATCATTTGATGATATTATGGAGATGGTAAGATTTAATGGTTTTCGGCCTAAGAGGTTGGAATGTGATAGCTTCATTATTTGATGAAAGTTATGAAGTATTAGGGCCTATATGGTTCGGCTACGATGATATTTGTGATTTAACTTTTGAGTTTTTAACTTATAAATGGAGGCATGATTAGTTTACTAAAAGTCATATGTGATAGATGGATTGAAATGATATAATCTTATGGCATGCATTTTGGCTTTGAGGGGTCTATGGTGTTTGAGAAGATGCTTCATGTTTTGATGAAAAGAAAATATGATAGAAGAACCTTAAGGGTTTCGACCATAACCATTAGAGATAGTCTAATATATTGTTTGGATGGATATTTAAGTGGATGCATGAGTTGGTAAGGAAAAATGTGAAAAATGGTCTTTTAGAGATGCATGAGAGGTTTGGCCATGATCCCTTAGGGTTTTAGTAGAATTTGTTGTTACTTTTCCAAACTTGAATGATTAACTCTCTATGTGATAAGACATGTTTGCATGTTCTAATGTTTTCAAGTTACGATTTGAATACGAGTGTGATACGGTTTCATGCTTTGCATAAATAAGTCAAAGGTTGTAAACAAGTCCATGTCATACGTTGCATGTCTTTGGGTCAAAGTTTTGAAAAGAAAACAGTCAGTTTTTTTATAAGAACGATAAAGGATAGGATAGGGAAATGCCCTAATAGAACTCCCTATTCACTTAGGAGTGTGTAAAGTCGAGTGAAATTCCTGGGTTGACAAAGTACCATTGACAGACCCTGAAAGGACTCTTTAAGATGCTAGAGTGGGGTCACACCTAAAACTAATAGGTGCCAAGAGCAGTGAAGGCAAAATAAACAAGCTGTCATATAAGTATATGTTTATGACATAGTCACCTCAACTAAATGTGTCATAAAGGGAACCGTAAGGTATTCTATATGTTATATGAAAATCATGACAAGAATAAGACGTTAAGCTCATGAATGATATGAAAGAATATCAAATAAAATGAATACGTGTTAAGATGTCAAAAGAAGAAAAGAAGAAAGAATGTTTTTTAAAGAATGTACATGATGCATATATTAAGTAAGTCTCATTGTCCATGTACATGCATTTGTTTATGTTTGTCTTGATATGCTTATGATATTTGTGCTATGTTAATTGTGTACTTGCTGAGATTTTTTGAAATCTCATTATGGTAGTTTTTGCAAAATAGTAGAAGTTGTTGCAAGAATAGATGGAGAAGAACAAGAAGCTGCCTCCCAAGAGAACTCGGGAGACCCCGAAGAGCCCTATGGGTCCCCTTTGGAGTCCTTCACCTATGATAGGTTGCAAGAGGATGACAAGTTTTTTTATCCAGATTATGAAATTTTTTTAGAAGCTTAGGAGGATCCTGCACAAAGGAAGGGCTAAGTAGGACCCATAGTTCAGACTAAAGACGTTCATTTCTCGGGTTATTTTGGCATCAAACAATATATTAAATTTTAAAGTTTAAGTTGGATTCCCAATTGTTTTGCAATTATAGAACTTATAACTCTTTTGGTGGTGCAACTGCTCTATTAATCTTTTGTGATATTTGCCCTTATGGTACCATGTAACTTCGGCATTATTATTATTATTTTTCCTAGACTATTAGAAAGATTTTTTTCACTACGATTTTTATTGCATACTGCTAGTATACTAGGTACATTGCATATTATATTGTCATGAACGATGGGTATGTAACCTTGTGTTACGTGTCCTCAATGCTTTAGTCAATATTAAATCTCAAGCGTGGGCTGGGGGCGTTGACATTGTGTGTGAACCTCTTCACAACACTTTGGTGAAATCTAATCCTAATTCTCTTTTTTGTTTTGTGTATTGTTTGCTGTTTTAATTATGAGCAATAATTTTGTCAAATTTACTATTAATTGGTCAATTGTTGCTGCTACTATATACCAATCTTTATGTTAGCCTGGTGTTTTGGTTAGGGAGTTGTATGTCTGCTTGGAGTAGATATTGTTCCTCCAGACTGGTCAAAACAAAATCTATGACATACTCTAATCGTGAGTCACTTTCAATTGAGTCATTTTTTGAAAGCTTTAGTACAATGGTTGAGGAACAACAAGATGACAGAAGAATTGGCGATCATATTAGGACTCTCAAAGGCTATTTGCAACTTGTTAGGTCTAGTTTGTCCTCACTTTCTAGGGATGGAATCAGAGAACCCATATTTGCACATAAGAGAATTTGAGAAATTTTGTTCAACCTTTATGGAATTGAACTTGTACTGAAGAAGTAATTAGGCTTAAAATATTTGCATTTTCATTAAAAGACAAAGCTAAAACCTAGTTTAACTCTTTAAGGCCTAGATCTATTGGAATATGGCATTAGATGCAAACTGAGTTTTTTTTTTTAAATTCCTTGCATAGAACCAACACACTAAAGAGACAAAATTATGAATTTTGCTAAAAAAGACATTGAGAACTTTTATTAATGCTGAGAGATATTCAAAGATTTGCCTAAATGCTTGCTCTCACTATGGGTATGAAAACTGTAGATTAATTAGTTTTTCTTATGAGGATTTACAACTCAAGATGAGGTAATTTGTGGAAACAATGTGTAATGAGGAATTTTTTTTAATAAAGAACCAGAAAAGGCCTTCGAATATTTTTATTATTTATCTAAGAATGCCCAGTCATGGGATGTTTTAGATGTATATGATAGAGTTGAACCTTTAAAAACCATATAACTGGAGGTGGAAAGTATAACTTGAGGGAGGTGGATGACTTACATGCTAGATATTAACAAAGTGAATAAGATTCAAGTTGTTCAAAAGGTGCCAGAGAAGTGTGATATATGTGAATATGGCACTCAACTAATGATTGCCCTACTACCTCATCTTTTGAAAAAGTCATGTTAGATCAATCTAGCACTATTAACATGGTTGCTAAACCCTTCTCGGGTCCATTTTCCAACACATACAGCCCTAATTGGAGGTACCACCTAGATCTCAATTGAAGGAATGATCAATCAACTCATTCCTCAATCCATGCCCTTGGTTCTTCTCAGTGTGCAGTCAGTTCAAACCCAATAGCACCATGGCTACCTCAATACCTTGCAGCAATACCCTTTGGTCAAAGAAGAAATTTTGAGGATAATGTCCTACAAATGGCTGCAAAGCTCCAAAAATTCATGCAAGGAAAAACCACCATCAACAACCTGATCTCACAGGCCATCAATGATATCAGGGGGTCCTTAATAAGGCTAACCACAACCTTGAGCATCCAGGAGAAATGAAAGTTCTTTGGAAAATCCCATTCTCAAACTAGACATCATTAGTAAGGATTCTAACCCATTGCATATGAAACTAAAGTGAAAAACTAGCAAGCACTTGTACCTTTACCTGCAAGGTTAACCCATTCACATAATGACAAGAATCATGTTTAGATTTTAGAAGTTTTTAAGCAAGTGAGAATAAATATACATTTTTTAGATGCCATTCAACAAATTCTCACTTATGCATTTAAAAGGCTTGTGCACTCTTAAGAGGAAATTGATTGTGAAAAAGAAAGTCTTTCTCACTGAGCATGTCAGTGCAATCATACAAAGCAACACCACTCTCAAATATTAGGACCCAGGTTCACCCACTATTGCTTGCATAATTGGAAATTCAAATTTTGGGCATGCAATACTTGATTTGAGGTCTAGTATGAATATGTTACCTCATAATGTTTATGAAAAACTTGGCCTAGGTGAGTTGAAGCCTACCTCCATTACCTTACAACTAGCTGACAGATCATTCAAAATACCTATAGGGGTAGTGGAGCATGTTTTAGTCTAGGTTGATAAATTTTATTACCTAGTGAACTTTGTTGTTCTTGACATGCAAGTTTCAACAAATTCAATGTTTCAAGCACCTGTAATATTGGGAAGGTAATTTCTGGCTACTTCAAATGCACTAATAAATTGTAGAAGCGATGTTTTTAAATTATGTTTTGGAAATAAAACCTTGGAACTTAATATTTTTAACTTGTGCAGGCAACCCCAAGAAGTGAAAGAAGTACAGGAAGTAAACCTGTTAGAAAGCATTATTTAAGAAACTTTTCCATTGTCTTACCAGTCTCCTGATTTATGAATTTTGTTAGAAGATGTTAATGACACAATTAACAAATCTAATGAATTGTTCTATGCATCATTGGTAGGAAACCAAGCTGAGTTGTAGTGGAAGCTCAAGTTTGAGCAACTCCCCCTAGTGGCAGCAACACTGAACCTTCAAAGGAGCAAATCACTTCTTTGGATCTCCAACCCGTACCAACAGATCTAAAGCATGCATTTTTGGGATCCCATAATACTTTTCCAGTGGTAATCTCTTCACACTTAAATGATAGACAAGAGGAGAAGCTATTAGAGGTCCCAACAAAACATATAAAAGCCATAGGATGGACATTGGCAGACATTAAGGGTATCAACCCTTTGCTTTGTACTCATAAGATTTATTTGGAAGAGGATGCGAGGCCTTCTAGGAAAATGCAAATGAGACTTAACCCTAGTTTGAAAGAGGTAGTGAAAAATGAGGTACTTAAATTGCTAGATGTGGGTATTATTTACCCCATATCTAATAGTAGGTGGGTCATTCCCATCCAAGTGATTCCAAAAAAATCAAGACTGAATGTGGTAAAAAATTAAGAGAATGAATTAAGCCCTACAAGAATGATCACAAGATGGAGAATTAGCATTGACTATAGGAAGCTTAATGCTTCTACTACGAAAGACCACTTCCCTTTACCATTCCTAAACCAAGTCTTAGAAAAGATTGCTGGCCATTCATTTTATTGTTTCTTAGATGGGTTTTCAGGCTATTATTAATTTGATATAGTCCCAAAAGATTAAGAAAAAAGTACCTTTACTTACCGATTTGGAACTATTGCATTTAGAAGAAAGCCTTTTGGGCTGTGTGATGCTCCAACAACTTTCCAAAGATGTATGCTCAATATATTCAATGATTTAATTGAAAGTAGCTTAGAAGTTTTTATGGTGATTTCTCTATTTTGGAAGCACTTTTGAAAATGGTTTAACTAACCTGCAAGTTGTTTTGACCAGGTGTGAGGAGAAGAATTTACCGCTCAACTTGGAAAAAAAAAGAAGAAGCCATTTTATGGCTTATCATGGTATATTACTAGGGCATATAGCGTCTTCTAAGGGTATTGAGGTTGATAAGTACTACGACAAGGTTTTTATAGGAGGTTTAGAAGAGGTTTTAGCTCCATTTCTAAGCCTTTATGTAAATTACTCATGCATGACATTGTTTTTGAGTGGACCACAGAACATCAACTTGCATTTGACCAACTCAAGAATCTGCTCACCACATAACATCAACTTGCATTTGACTAACTCAAGAATCATACAACCTCCTGATACTAGTAATGCTAGTGAATTTTCCATAGGTGTTGTACTTGGCCAACGTAGAAATAAGCTTCCCTATGTCATTTATTATGTTAGCGAAACTTTGAGTGGAGCCCACAAAAATAACTCCACCCTAGAGAAAGAGCTACTTGCAATTGTTTTTGCTTTAGAAAAGTTTAGAGCTTACATTCTTGGGTCACCTGTAGTTATTTTTATTGACCTTACAGCTTTGAAATATTTATTGGCTAAGAAAAATGCTAAACCAAGACTGATACGATGGGTGCTACTGCTCTTGGTGTTTGACATCACAATTAAAGACAAGAAAGGGGTAGAAAATTTAGTGGCTGATCACCTGCCCATGCTCACCTTCGTAGAATCTACACCTTCCTTGCCCATTTCTAACTCTTTCGCTCATGAGAATATTCTATCAATTGAGTCAACCTCTTGGTATTCTGACATTATGAACTTTTTGGTGACAGGAATGACAATCTCACATTGGACTACTCAATACTTAAAGAGGTTCAAAAGAAAAGTCAGATATTTTTTTTACGAAGACCTTTACCTGTTTTAAGTACTGATCTGATTAGATAATTTGTAAGTGTGCCCCAAACATTGATATACCCTCAGTTCTTACTGTTTGTCACACTGAATCTTGTGGTGGACATTTTCTGTTAAAAAGATAGTTGCCAAAACACTTCAATCTGGGTTGTACTGGTGTTGACGCCCCCAGCCCATGCTTAGGACTTAACGTTGACTGAAGTGTCGGAAACACAAAACATAAGGTTGCATACCCCTAGTTTATGACAAAATAAAATACGATGCACCTAGCTTAGAAGGTTTTAAGCATTGAAAAAAGTCTTTTTTAACAATGTAGGCAAAATAATAATATAATACCCAATTTCACATGGTTTTATTAGTGCAGATATCTCAAAAGCCTAAACAAGTAGTATCACCTCAAAAGAAAATAGTTATAATCCTCAATCTCAAAACCACTAGAAACCCAAAAGCTTAAACGCTTTAAAACTTAAAACTAGACCAGATCCTCTTTCCTCAAAACGGGGGTTCAATCTTCACATTTTTTGCCAAGTCACCTAGAAGCAAGCAAGCCAAACTCAAACGTTGGGCTTGCTAACGATATGGCCCTTCTGTTGAGGCATAGACATTCTCAAGGGCTAAACATTCATTCGGGTGCAAAACTATGCAACAATCCTGAGATCATGGAACCTCTAGCGGTGAAGGCTCATTCCACCTTACAATCTTTTGCAACCTTTCATACACAGAGTACTCTAAAGGACCCTTAGGGCTCTTCGGGGTCTCTTGAGCTCTCTTGGGAAGTGATCTCTTGTACTTCCCCATCTAATACTACAACAATTTCTACCATTTCAGAAAAAGAATGGTAGTGGAAACTACCAGAGTGAGATTTTGAGAAATTTCAGTAAGTACACAAATAACATAACACATATATCATAAGCATATAAAAGAAAAGACAAAGAATGCATGAACATGAGTAATGAGATTTATCAATTGACTTATGCATCATGTACTTTCATGTAAAAGACCTTCTTTCTTCTTTTGACTTTCTTTAACACGTGTTTAAAACATTTCATATATTTTCTTGTCATTCTTATCATTCATTGGCTTAAAGTTTACTCTTTTCATGACTTTCATATAAGATATGTGTGGACACCTCACGGCTCCCCTATGCACCATGTGTTTCCCGCTAGTTACCGCATCATTCTACGACTTTTTTTTGTCGAGGTGACTATTTCATATTCATATACTTTATGGAAGGTCACTGATTTCATTTTCACCGTTTTTAGCACCCACTAACTTTAGGTACGACCTTACTCTGGTATCCTTCTATAGGAGCCATTCGAGGTCTGTCGACTGTACTTCATCAACTCAGGGGGTTTCACTCGACTTTACACACTCTTGAGTGAATAGAGAGTTCCACTAGGGCAATTTCTCGTCCTAGCCTTTAGGATTCTTATAAAAAATCATTTAACTCTTCTCTTTTAAAACTTTGACCTAAAGACATGCAGTCATGTAACATGGACTTGTATGCAACCTTCGACTTACTTATGCAAAGCATGTAACCATGAGAAAGTGAAGCATAAATTTTCCAATCATAGGTTGAAAGTATTAGAACATACAAATATATTTCATTTCATGGAAACATACTCATTCAAGTTTGAAAAAGTAACAAACAACTCAACTAAAACCCTAAAAGGGTCATGGCCGAATCCTATATGTATTTCATTGATCTATTTTTCTCACATTTCCTTCTTACCAATTCATGCATCCACTTAAAGTTATCAGAAAACATCACTAGGCTATTTTTAAGACCTTAGCTGAGACCCTAATATGGTCCATCATGTTGTTCTTCCATCAAATCATCACACTTTATTCTAAGAACTCAAGCATATACATATCTGAAATATATATTAGGGTAGATGATGAATTAAATCCATATCCTTAGAATCCATAAGGTAAAACCTTAATATATTCTTGATAAGATATAATAATCAACCAAACAAACAAAATAGCAAACAAGGTTCACACAATATATGCAAATAATATCCAAGATAGGTTAAGAACATACAGATTTCGAAGAAATACTAGCAAAATAAATCTAAAAATAAATCAAGAAGAAAATCAAGATTTAACTTCAAAAAACATCACGTCCGAAACTTTAAGAAAATGAGAAAGTGTTTGGCTTCCATGAAAATTATCATTTTCCTTTAAAACCCCTAGGGCCGAATCTCTGCAAGAGATAAAACCTAATTTTCATTTTCATTTAAAAAAAAACACAACTTGATCTATGAAATCCTCAATTTTTCTTTATTTAAAAACTTAAGAACCCTAATTTTACGTGAAAGTGTGTGTTTGTGTAGAAAACCTTTGACGCCAAAAATAAAGAAAGGAAACTCTCCTCAAACTTATGCATGGTGATTAAAAAAAAGGAACAAGTGATTCTTACCTCGTGTAGATGGTGTTTCTAAAATATTAGTATAAAAAACAATCAAATATCTAAACAAACAAGAGTGTTGGGAAAAGAGAGCACATAGGGAGAATGTTGTTGGCCAAATACCCTAGGAGATGAAGAGTCATAAATTGTTGGGAAAAGCCTCCTCAAATTTTGGCTTTTGTCTTACATAGTTCATTCCTTTCCAAACATGCTCCAGTGCATGCGCAACACGTGATAGAATGTTCTTAGTCTTTCCCAAATGATGAGATAGCCTTGGAGAGACAAAAGGACACAAGATTTTCGGCTCCCTCTCTTGCCAAATCCGAAATTCACAAGTCCCAACTTCTTATTGTGGCCTTCAATCCATGCTTGAGTCCACAATTCTAAGAAGGGCTATATGGTAATTTATTTTAACCCTAACCTCTTAGTTTGCCACGTGGTATGTGAAGTGTGTAGGTTGTTTGTCGTTTTCAAAATGACTCTTCCACTTTGCCATTCTTCATTTCTCCTACATGCCTACCATCACATTTTTTCCTACAAAATCCTTTATTCTTCCTCTTTCCATATTCCCCATGCAAGATGCTTCTTGAAAAAGTAAAAGATCTTGTGTCTTAACTTGACACATGTCCAAGAGGGACTCCAAAAGACTAGTGGCACCTAGTGCCATGGCTAGCCCTCCCTTGGGCCTTTTGGGCCTTCTCTTATCTTCTTTTCTTTGTCCACCAAAATTTGACAAGTGTCCAATTTGTCTTCTTCCAGATTTTTCTAATATGTCCTTGCTTAATTGGGTTTTCAAGAAAGGATTTTAACCTCATGGGCTTACTCTCTTCTATTGAGCCTAATCTTACTATACCTCAATCAAAATAAAAGAGCTTGCACTAATGGGTTCCAAATTTAACAAACTAGAGACTTTCTTAAAAGGCTTTATCTTTCTTTCTTTTTTCTTCTAAAAAATACAAATATCTCAAAAATAATTAAATAATATAATCATCTATTTCAAATATAGATAAGGTTCCTCACAAAAATTTGGGATGTCACAACTGGCCACGTTTGTTTAGGGATGCTTTTAATTTTTGAAAAAGGTGTGAACACTCTCAAAAATTGGGAGGAATTACTAGATGGAATATGATGCCTTTACAACCAGTTTTAGTTCTAGAGATCTTTGATTGTTGGGCATGGACTTCATAGGGCCATCCCTCCATCTTTTGGATATGTCACTTACCTTTTATCTTTAGTTTTTACTCATTAAGGACAATGATAATTTCTAGTTGGGGGTGGGAGCAGAATTGCTTTCTTGAGGGCACTATCATGCTTTATGAGAAGAACTTGGCATTGCACCTCCAAAAAATGTTTTTTTGAAAGAGAATGTTTTAATATACTCAAAAAGTTTTAAAATTACCATTTTCAAATTTTTATGCCTAAGGAAAGCATTTTTGGAATTATGAGTTACTTTAGCATCTGAGGACTGAGATTTTAGCTCAAAGTAGAGGTTTATCCACTTTTTAGTTGATTAAGTTAAGGGGAATTTGTTAAAAATTGTTCACTACTATTTCTCACTTACACTCGATACCTTAATTGACATTATTATACCATGATTGGGTGTTCAACATTGCAACTGTAAGGAATTCTAATGAAACATATCCTAATGGCTTAGGAAGAAGCTTTATTATGCTATGTGAAAAAGAAAAAACGAGAAAGGGGAATGAAAGCATGAATAGCAAATTAGAAAAGGAAAAAGCAGGGGATCAAGAAGAGTTGTGTGTAATGGAAAGGATTACCTATTACCAAGGACTTTAAAGAAATTCAAATAAATCAATAAATAAATAAATAAATAATTGGAAATTTAAAATGTAATGGTGTGAAAGCCACCATTGCAATGGTTCTGATTTAGAGTTAATATCTATTGGTCCTTCTTGACTAGATCTTGTTGTTGGAACCTTTGAATGGGTTTTAATAGTCAAATTGGAAATCTGATCACACACTTAAGCACTCATGGTTAAGCATTCTTTCAAATTATTTTCCTTGGCTGGTTAACTGGATGTTTTATAAACTTCTACGGAGGATTAATATCTTATTTACATTTGCTCTAATGCTCTATAACAATGAGGCAGACTTTTGGCATAGATTCTTGAAGCAAGTAATCTTGAAATAAATTTAAGTTCATATGTTCTTTTGACCGCACCATGTGCTAAGGCTAGCAAAAAGCTAGTTGGGGGTGTGATAAAGTGAGAAAAGTGTAGTGAGTGGGCATAGAAATTAGGACTTTTTTATCTGAAAATCACTACAAATGCTCACTTACACTTTATTTTTATAATAGAGGCATTATAAGGTCAAAGAGAAAAAGGGTAAAATGGTCATTTTGCACTCATGGGACTCATTACATACATGCACAACACTTTTAAAAATTATAGCATCCTTTCCTAATTTGAATAGCCTAACCGCCTGTGATGTTTTCTCAGATACCATACTCTAGAAGGAATCAAATGGAATTGGAGAGAGAAAGAGCAACAATATGGAATTGGAGAGGAATCAATTGAGGACATGGAAAAGGATGGTGAAGTAGAAGTTAAAAAGGATGGCGAGCAGTGGTGATGGGCACTTTGAATTTTTAGGAATTTGAGAAATCTGGAAATCAGAGAGGGCAGTCGAGATAACTACTAAAATTTTAGGGTTACTCTTTCCTTTGATTTTTTTTTTTGAACACAATGTTATTTTTCTTAATTAAGCATCTAGATTTAAATCTGTTGGGTGAGTAATTTCATACCCCAAGCCAAGGGAAGTCTTCGAGCAGTAGGGTTTTCACAAGGGTTTCGATTTCCTAGTTATATTAACTCATACCTATTTAGGTTTTCATCATCCCTGAGTTGAAATCAAGGTTAGGGTTTCTCACTTCCTTTTTATCCATCGTTGATTGAAAGTGCGCTAGATGCTTGAGAAGTTGGGATCTTTATCCCTGAAAGTGCATGTTAAATATTGGGTTGATATGAAATTTATTGAGGTTATTCAGTAAGTGTTTTGTTGCACACACATCATACACATCGACCAAATGTTTTAACCTTGACTCGAATTACGTTTGAAGGATACTATGGATTGCTAAAATCCCTTGAATATCTTTTGTGAGAAGGACTTAGGTTTATTTTTCTAAAAAGTCTTTCAGAAGTTCATTTTTGAGTATTGCATCTGTTTCCTTTAAAATAAATAGAAACTTGCAATTTCTTTAATTACTTGACTTGACATAACTTTTAGCATCCAACATATTTTCAAAAAGAAGCAAAACAAATTCCCTTAGATTACTAATTCTTTTGGTCTGGTTCACATCATTGATAAAGTATTGTTCCTTATCCATTGCTCTGTGACTTAGAGTATGCCAATTAGTAAACATTTCATTCTTTCTTTTCCTTTTCATAATAGTTTAGTTTTGATTCATATGTTATCTTAATCCCTATGAAATTGATCTTGGGACTCTCACTATATATTAACTAGACACCTTTTGTAGTTGGGAGGCATTTCAAAAGGAGAACCACCAAGAGGGGCTCTCCTCATCATGAACATCTCCCTATACATTGTCGTCGGGCATGGGCCTTTCACGCCAAAGAGGATGACACTCCCCCAGCATACCCCCAACTATTGTCCTTATCTCTCCAATGGCGTCGTCTCCCCTAGGCTTTTGCTCCTCTTGTGCAAGTCATAGCCACCAGGCAAAGTTTTAAATTTCATGTTGTACTAGCTGAAATGACTGAAATATAACATACCGAAACAATAACTAGCCATACTAATGTGTTTTGGCCGGTACCGATCAATATTTTGGATTTCAGCTTAAATGGCCATTTCGGCCGGTACGGATAATAAGAGTTGATTGTTGAGTAATCTAGCTATTTTTGTGATTTTGCTAAAATGACAGTGGCATTTTTGTAATCACAGCAGTAGAAAAGTAAAAAGCACCTTATTGGCATCTGTAGTCTACACCTCATTTTGTGAAATAAAAAATTAAAAAGGATCAATGGAGCATTACATTACTGCACAGCTTATTTTGAAAATATTTTCTTAATTTCCATAATTAATTTAAAATAGATATGGATAATACCAAAGTACAAAGACAACATAATCCAACTTTTTGGGAGCACGAAATGAAATCTTTTGACGGGTATGATAGAGTTTCTGTGCAACCATATATAATTAATTTAAAATAGATATGGATATTATCTATCATAAACAAAATGATAAAAAAATATATTATGTCTTTTAATGATTTCTCCTTGCATGAAATTTTGGAATTGTATTATTATTTCTCATGAATTTTTTATTATTATTTATTTTAGTTGGTAGTATTATTTTTTATTTTTTATTTTTTATGTGACCTCAAGATGAGTGATTTTATTTTAGTTGCTTGATTTAGACTTATTTAATTACAAGTATGTGCATTGTGCATTGTTATAAGTTAAAACTTGTATTAAGAAGCAGTATTATTAAGTTTATAACTTATTTTATTATTATTTTGAAATATGGTATATGTATATATATAACTTATATATGTATAGACTATTTTAAAACGGTACACGAAATGATACCAATACCAGTACTGAAATATTTCGTTGTAGTACCTTGACTAAAACGGTCATCAAAACGGTATTCAAAACTTTGTTGTCATGCCCTCGAGGTTGCCTCTCGTCTTCCCATCAATCACCTTGGCCTCCAACTCTCGAAGTTGCCGCTTCCTTGAAAAGCAATCTTCGGTCTAGTCACTATTAGTGCAGTGTTAGGTACAGTATTTGGGAAAGCATTGTGTCTCGCACTAGGGGCTCAGACTCCACTCATTTTCCACCGCCATGCTAGAGTGCGCATCTGCCCCAAAGAAACTTTGAGGCGTTTGATCCACCTTGTCTCTTGCTTTAGCGACTCTATTCTTGTCCCCCCCGATTAGGGTGGTTGCCCTTTCCGGCACTCTTGTTGCTTGCCTTCTCAAGCTCAAGCTGGAAGAGAGTAGTGAGGGTCCAAAAGGTATCCTCATCTTCCTTCTCTCTCTATGTCTTTCTCTTATCCATCTTTGTTTACATTTGTCGTGCACTATAGTGAGTCACCAAGCCAATATGTCTCTCAATTTCTCTCGACCTTTCTCCATCATTTTGATTCTCCCTCTCAGATTCTCACACTACACTTTCTTTGTTTCTCTCTAGCATCTGTTCTTTCTTTCCACCGCGACACATGCACTCCCACCACAAACAGATAATACGCCAATGTAGGCTACTGCATTGCATAACCCTATTCAAATTTGTTGCCAACAAAGCTGATGTAACAGCCTTATCGCATCGTTTTCGTGATCAATTATTGTAGTTGTTGCCTAAACAATGAAGCTTACTCTTGCCTGTCCTTTCTCTCTCTCTCTCTCTCTCTCTCTCTCTCTCTCTATGTCTTGTTCTCTTCCTCTTTTTATTTCTATAGAGGAAGAGAATAAAATGGTTAATTTGAACATGTGTTAGGGAATAAAATGGTTGGATGGGGTTAGCCGCAATTTTAGTTGTGGCACTTGATTTGGTATCGATTGGATCAACTGAGCTGAGAATGCTTGGAGTATTTGATTTGTGATATATCTAAATTATTGGCAGTAGTATTTGTTTAAAGCAGATGATTGTAAGTGTTGATTGCTATTCAAGATGTATTGGATTATGGTGATATTTAAGCCCTTGTAGAGTTTAATTTAGCTAAGTTGGATTCAAGTGTCAATTGTTATTTTTAAATCGATACAAAATGTTGAGTGGTACTTTGTGATAATTGGTCACTAAAATAGAACAGTTTAGAGCACCTAGCATGGGCAGTGGAGAGTGGTTTGAGATATGGCATTTTGTCGTCAAGTTTTTTAGGTGGTGTTGTCTTATATAAGAGGTGCTAGTTTGATTCTACTAACATATAAATGTGTTAATTTTGTTTAGGTGACGATTTGGCACTATTGTGGAGAAACTCAGATGTTAAGAAGTTTAGATAAGTGATGCTTCAATGCTAGACTTCGCCTAAAAACAAATTGATGTTGATTTTAAGAAAAACTTGCATATTTTGTTATGAAACATTCAGAACAAGCTCGATCATTTGTCTGTATAACTCACTATATCTGAATACCAAATAAATATATTTTATATCATGACAAGTGTAGACATTAGCAATTTTAGCATTCTATTAACAACGGTATAAAAAGAAGTGAATATTAGATATGATTATATGACATGTATCTGCTTAATACTTTGCTTTTCATATGATATGTTGCATACGAAAACCTCTGACATAAAATTTGCAACCTTACCATTAGTGTAAATATGCGACCTCTATCATTGTGTTGATACCAAAGATCTCTCTTTCTAACTGTAACAACTTTGTAAATAAAGTGGTTTTCTGCTTGACATTTTCTTTGTGCACATTCGGGATTACAAAAATAATAAGGAACATATTCCACATATGTTTTTGTCAGTTTGGTTATTGAAGATTGTACTACTACAAGGTTTAAATATGGAATATATGTTCTATTATAATGCTAAAGGACTTATGTATTGTTATATTGAAAATAAATATTTCTAGAATGTCACTCTGGTATTTGATAATTTGTTATGTTATGCATTCAGTAACTGATTGATGTTTACATATTTTGTTAGAACTTGATTTTAAGTTATGGGAATAACTCCCTGACCTTCCGGGTTTGAGCTGTTACATATTTGTAACATTTCAATAGGAGTATAGGCTATGTACATAGCCTATATTCCAAATGGACTAGTTAATAATACAATTGAAATCCTATTAGAATAATTTTAAAGAGCAAAAACTTCACATTCCTAAATAATTGGAGATCTCATACAGCACCACGTATCCTGGCCTTATCCTAATTATATTTGGTATCACAATCTCCTTCCCTTCATTCTAACGTTCTTATTGGACTAGTCCATCATAGCTAGAATAACTTAAGTTCTACATTTTGGATTGAGATGACTCTAATACCATTTAAAACGCCATAATAGATCAATGCAAAAGCTAAATGATCTATATTTTGAAAAGACCATTCTATATTTTTTTAAGAAAAAAAAAAGAAAAGAAAAGGAGGGCAACACCTCTATTTATTGATAAAAACCCTCATCCAGGAGGAGGAACAACCATAAATATAGCTAAAAAAACCCCAAACAAAATCCCAACAAAAACTAACATCTGACATAATGAATACCCATTCTATCTATGCGAATATGACCCCTAAGACTCTTTGGAACACACTTGTCTCCCAAGAAATCCTAATTACCACAAATAGTCCCATGTTTTGTTATAAAATCACCATATTTGCTTATTTAAACATGTCTAAACTGAATATTAAGAGTAGAAATAATAGAGTAAGTTCCCTCTAAAAAGTCTTACAAATACCAATAATTACAAGACCCCTGTATAAACCAACTCACCACAACACTATGATCCAACTCAATCAAAAAATTCTCAAATCCAACTGTTGACAAAGACGGGGATCATCTCGGAAGGCTCAACATTCAGCAATAAAAGATTAGTCTAAATGTTTATAAAATGAGTAATGTTACATATAGTCGACATCATCTAGGAAGGCTCAACATTCAACAATAAAAGACTAGTCTAGATGTTTATGAAATGAGTAATATTATATATAATAGTAAAGTTATAAGCGACATACAATCATTATAAAAAAATATATCAAACAACTAGCCCAATGCCTTTCACTAATTGATTATTGGAAAAGACTATCTTTATTTGATTGGATGGAAATATCTTGCATGCGAGCATATATATGGATGGAAAATACTAGATGAACCTATAAATACATGACTTATAAAAGTGATTGATTAGATTTTTTATTTATTCATTATTTTTTAATTTTGTTTAATGATTAAGAAAATAAATATTAGTAAATTGGTATTTTTTATTAATTTTTAAAACTATTAAAAGTGTATAAAAAATGAATAAAAGAAAATGAGAAAAAAGAAGTTTTTCATTTAATCGATTTAATTTATCGGTTTGCTGTCGGTTCGAGTAATATTATCCTATATATATAATATTTATTTTTTTAAAAAACTGTAGCTGCAATGCTTTCCGGGGTCTACGGCCTAGCTACCATTCCAAAGGGCACTCATCCAATGCTTGTTGAGCTACTTGTTGAGCATATATTACTTGGTGCATGCATGGTGTCAGTCGAGGCCAATTCAATCAACTTCTGTTTAATCATCATGATATGGACGCATGATGTCAGAAATGTATTTGCATACTTAGATAAATGTGTCACTTCAAAAATGTTTAAGGCGGGCATCACATACCCCAATAATGATATTTTGTTACCAGGACTTTAAGCACATATCAAAATCTTTCCAATCGTATCGCACCACGTTGACCACACAATGTCCATGAAAGCATAAGTTGTTTCTTCGTGTTCTTGTATTGCTTTGGTGGTCTATTTTTTCTGGATACTTCGACATGATTTGTCGTACCTTTGCTTTCGCTGGAGGCTAATTCCTGACATACCCGAAACATGAGAAACACGAGTATACAATTAGTGAACTTATTCATCAAGATAGTGGAATAGATATAAATTGTACCTTAATTTTGAACCACTCCGACAACTGCTTATTCAATACGATTGTCTGGAGTGGTGGACACATTATGTTTTGTGGAAAGCACACGTATCAATCTTTGAGTGGAAAGCTAGCAAAATGGAATTACTAGTCCGTCCATTTTTAAGGTATTCTCAATTGAAATTACCTTCCCACTGCTAGTTTCCCTTTCTTTACGTACGCTGCTGACAAGGTTAGTTACTTGCCTTTCATTGGCATATTAGGAAAGTAAGATGGTATTAGAATTCTATAAATAAAATAAAATAATTTGTTAATGGTAAGAAAATGGTTTGAATTAATATATTTTATTGAATTTTAGAAAATGATAGAGAAAAAGTAGAATACAAATATCATAATGTTAAAAAATTGCTTGCATATTATTATTCAATATTATTTTTATTTGAAAATCTACAAAACATTTTATTATTTTTTTTTATATTTTGTTTAAAATATAGAAAAAAATATAATGATTAGGTAATAATTAAATGAAAAAATTGAAGATTCAAAATTAAAAAGTGTTTTATATTTGATTTACATTTGGGAAAAACAAATTGAGAAATTTTGAGATGAGATTATTTTCAACGCATCTCACTTCTCAAACATAGCCTTCATCTCTTAGAGTATCTTTGTCCAACAACAATCTTACAATGATGTAATACAAAAAAAAAAATATCTGTAAACAGAAATGACTAAGGCTCCATTTGATTTTCAAACCCAATTCAGTATTTTCCACTTTAAACTTCTTCAACCACTTTAACTACTTCAGATATGAACTTGGTGGGTTTTGTTGGATCTCACGAAGGTGCAACTGCAATATTTTTTTTCCATCACTCTCTCTCTTCTATCTTTCAAATCTATTTTTCTACTTTCCCATTTTCAGGCCATGTACTACAGCATGCAACATCTCTCTCTCTCTCTCTCTCTCTCTCTCTCTCCCAGCAGCTTCGGCTTGCACAAGAATTTTTTTTCTCTCCTTGGAGGTTCACACGCGCAAAGGGCACAATATCTGGCCATGGGTCCCATAAATTTCACAATACCTTATAAATATATCTAAACTCATCTAACCATCATATACATTTTAAACTTATCTAAGTAGGTCCCACAAAACTCACTCAATCATTTTAATTTACTACTATTCATATAGAACTTATATCAACTCAGCTCATCTCGACATCTAAACGCAACCTAATTTGTAACAAGGGAAAAAGCTTCCTATGGAAAGAAGAGAAAAGTCAATAAAAAGGAGAGATGCCAAGATCAACATATTTCAAAAGAACATCTTGTAGACAACGTCTAATTAGACTCTTCTTGTATTATTCTTCTAAGTGTATCTTTAATTAAGATCTATACTATCTCTTGAATTGGCATTAATACACCTTACCACAATTATTATAGTTGGCTTGTGGGTGATCGAGGTCACCACCCTCTAACACTACACTTGGCTTGTAGAGTAGGATTTGGTTTAAGTACTGTAGTGGTAGGGGTGGGGGTTGGTGTAGGAGTATTAATAGTGATAGTTCTGGGGGTAGAAGTAGGGGCAAGGGTAGGGCTAGGGGAGCTATCACTAGTGCTAGAATTCAAACTTTACACATCCATGGAATTAACTCACAAACTCACATATACCTGACATGAAGTAAAATCACATGAAAATTGGAATCATACAATCATACAAATCAAACTTGATTGGGGTTTCAAAATTGAAACCCCAAGACATTTTGATGTTTCAAAAACATCAAAATTAAAACTGTAATTTCATTATAAGTATACATAGAAACGAGTGGAAGAGGGAATTGACAAAAAGGCCTAGGCTTAGCCTATCTCCGTCCCGGCTGCACTCCTAAATACAGACGGTTAACCCACCACCTACATTTAAGAAGGGGGGCGAGGGGGATGTTGGAGGGTGGGTGAAAGGTTTGCAATTGATCTGAAAAGCTTCATAAAAAGGAAATAAAGAACTCAAACTCAAACATTTCACGTCATTTTTTACTGCTTATTTAAATAAAATAAAGTGAAGAATTACCACCAACAAGTTGTACATATGAGATGAACCATTGACACAAGACAAGGATTGACATTCAGAAAAATATGCAAATTTGAGAGAAATTTCTAGAACAATATTGAATAGTGATAAAATTCAAAAGTATTTTATGAAGGCCACAACCTGGACTGAAATAGTTTCAAAATTCAAAATTATGAGAATTTTCTCAAAAAGGAAAATCTCAAATTATTGCATGAAAATCAAATATTTAAGTAAAGAAGAAAAATAGCAAAGATTTGGCCAAAATCAGAATCACTTTCCAAATTTAAGATATAATGTTATCTAAGAATGCAAAAATGTATGTAAATAGATGATTGAGGAAAAAACAATTGATATTGCCTCAATCTAATGAAGATTAAGCTTACCTTACCAAATATAGGCAGATTTATCCTCTTCATCTAAATTGATGCTTACATCTTCCACTAGCCGCAAGAGAAAAGATACTTTAAAATTGTTGAAGTTGATGGATGATGCTTACCTTAAAAAGGAAAAAAAATGAAAAGACTAACTCAAATAGATAAATGAGTAATAAAAAATAAAAACAACATGTAAAAGTATTTACCTTCAATGTCAATACGTTATACACGTTCCTTCACCTCCCAAATATTAATTGTTTTTGAATAAACCATCTTTAAGTGCAAATTAATGTTTGTATGTCCACCATTGCTGAATACAGACTTGAATACAATAATAGAAATAGGGACGACTAATACATCATATGCAATTTCTGCAAGGATGAGATATATATAAGAGTTCTTCCACCAAGTCAAAATCTCAAACTTTTGTGCCTTTTATTTAATCACATTCGAAAAATATCTATCATCTTCCGAACTAAATATTGAACTCTTTTTGGAGAGGCCCCAAATATGAAATTAAGAATTATGGTGAAAAGAGGGAAGACCCCTTGAGACCTTACAAGCAAATGGAGGAGTTCTGCTCAGCTGTTGAGCAGTGTTTGTTATCTGACATGGGTTTCCTAGGCAACAAGTTTACATGGGCAAATAACAGGTATAGAAGAGCCTTCACCAAAGATAGGCTTGATAGTGCTTTGAGCAACAATAGCTGGGCAGCTCTCTTTACAAACTCTAGAGTTAATGTCCTCCCATCTCTCCATTCTGACCACAGCCCATTGTGAATCATATATCAGAAATTCCCATGCAAGCATTTGAAAAAGGATAAGCCCTTTCGATTTGAAGCAAGCCGGTCCCACTATCAAGAGAGCTTCCACACAATGGAAAAAGCTTGGAGGGAGTCAAAGGTAGCAGAAAACAAGCTGGAATATACCACAGCAGGGCTTAAGTAATGTCAATTGAGGCTTAGTTAATGGAGTAAAAAAAGCCTAGGTTACACAAAAAAAAAATCATGCAGGTACAGATGGAGAGACTAGCATCATTGTAGGAAAGCAACACAGGGAGTTTAAATTCAGAGCTAGAAGAGATCCAGTGCAACATGGATAGAATACTTGAGGCCGAAAATACAAGGTGGAAACAAAGAGCTAAGCAAAGATGGCTGGTAGAGGGGGACAGAAATACCAAGTAGTTCCATCAAATAGCCTCTCACAGGAAGAAAGTCAACAGCATTACCAAGTTAGTGAATGGAAGTGGTCAAGTGGTCCACTCAACTGAGGGTATTTGTGATATGATCTAAAGCCATAAGATACTTTCTCATCCTCAAAACCCAGCAACCTGCACACATGCCTTACCTCCATGACCACACAAGTTACAGTAGCTCACAATGAGTTGTTGGCTCTACCATACACTAGTCAAGAAGTAGAAGAAGCTCTCTTCAGCATAAATGGGCTAAGTGCCCCTGGCCCAAATGGTTTTCTAGCTTTTTTCTACCAGAAACACTGGTCCATAGTAGGCCTACAAGTCAGTGATATTGTTTTGCATGTCCTCAACTCACAAGCAAGCCTCAAAAAGATCAACACCACATTTATCTCTTTCATTCCACAAAAGAAAACCCCAACACAAGTGGCTGACTATAGACCAATTTCTCTTTGTAATGTGCTCTATAAAATAATCTCCAAAGTTATCGCCAATAAAGTTGAAAAAGTTTTACCTAGTATTATCTCTCCTTCACAGTCAGCTTTTGTACCAAATAAGCTTATTTCTGAAAATGTAATTGTTGCATTTGAAGTTTTGTATACTATGAAAACTAAGTTGACAGATAAGGAAGGGTTTATGACTCTTAAACTTGATATGAGCAAGACTTACAATAGAGTTAAGTGGTGTTTCCTAGAAGTTGTTCTTATCAGATTGGGTTTTTGCACCAAGTGGGTCCAATTGGTGATGAAATGCATCATCTCAGTCTCATACTCCATTCTGGTCAATGGAGAACCCTAGAAAACTTTCTCTCCATCCCGAGGCATAAGGCAAGGTGATCCCCTGTCACCCTACCTATTTATCCTAATGGAAGAAGTCCTAAGTAACATGCTAAACAAGGTTGGGGAGAGTAACTACACTCAAGGGGTACCATTTGCCCGAGGACAACTAAGAATCTCACCCCTGTTTTTTGTTGATGATAGCTTGCTTTTTTGTAGAGCTAATACTGAGGAATAGGGTCGCCTAATCAGAATACTCAAAATCTATAAGGAAGCCTCAAGCTAGAGACTTAATATAGAAAAATCTCTATAGTCTTCAACAAAAACACAGCCAGAAATACCCAAAAATACATCTAGCCATAGCAGGTATTAGCCCAACCATATAAAAAATATTTGGGCCTACCCTCGAATAGATTCAAGACCTTCAAGAGTATACTAGACAGTGTTAAATCAAGGCTACATGATCAAAGGGTCAAGTTGTTATCGATGGCAGGGAAAGAAATCTACATAAAGGTAATGATACAGGCCTTAGCTACTTACACCATGAGCATGTTCAAACTACCACTCAACCTCCTCCAAGCTATCAACTCCCTGATCAGAAATTACTAGTGGGGATAACAAGAAAAGGAGCACAAAACGCATTGGATCTCATGGAAAAAATTGGAGCAAGCCAAGGCTGAGGGTGGCTTAGCCTTCAGAGATCTAAACCTTTTCAAAAAATCCATGCTCTCTAAGCAGGTCTGGAGGGTTATCCAAGATCCCTCCTCCCTAGCAGCTAGGGCTTTAAAAGCTAAGTATTTTCCTCATTCAACTTTCAACACTACAAAGATTGGGGCAAGGCCATCCTATGTATAGAGAAGCCTCTTTGGTGTTCGACCGATGATCGATCAAGGTGCCTATTGGAGGTTAGGCACGGGGGAATAAGTCAGGATCTGGGGCAATAAATGGATCATGAAACAAACCCCCACCATCATCCATAGTCCGATCAAGATTTTGGATGTAGAGGCCACAATTTCAGAATTGACTGACCCTACCACCAAGTCCTGGAACTCGACTTTAGTATCACGTGTTTTTTAGGCCAGTGAAGCTAGGGATATAATAAGAAGTCCCATAAACACTATGAGTTCACGCGACAAATTGGCTTGGCAAAAAACAAGTAACAAAGACTTCTTGGTCAAAAGTCCTTACCATATGTTAAAATCAGAAGAACTAGCCAGCTCTGGCCAAGCATCCACTGGCGCTTCTCTCAATTTAGTCTGGAACTGGATCTGGAGGCTTGCATCCCACCCTAATGATTGAATGTTTGCTTGGCGGGCGTGTCAGGAAGCCTTCCCCACCCAAGCGAACCTCTACAAAAGAAAAATTGTGCCCGATCCCTTGTGCCCCTTCTGCAGCAGCGAGGAGGAGACGACCACCCATGTGTTATGGGACTACGTAGCGGCTAGGGATATCTGGAGTCTCTGTTCAAAGCCTCTCCAAAAAGGCACACCCCATCAAGGCACCATGCTGGATCTTTTTTAAGCTATGTCAAGGAAACTGAGTGCCCAAACCCTAGTCGAATTCATCCTTGTTGCGAAGCAGATCTGGTATCAGAGAAATTCTGTCATCTTCCAAAAAGTTTTCCTTCCCCCAGCTATGATGATTTTGCGAGGTTAGCTCGAGAATGGATTTGCTCAAGTCTGCGAATGCGTTGAGCAATCCCCGAAGCCAGCAATAGAAATCAAAAGAGGAATGGGAGCCCCCACCTAGGGCGTGGCATAAAGTGAATTGGGATAGGGCTTTGGATCGAAGCAGGGGCCTAGTTGGAGTGGGCATAGTGGTGAGAGATCACACTAGGCAAATTGTAGCAACTAAAAGGTAGCCCAAAGCCCTTTACACACACCCTTTACTTGCAAAAGTGTTTGGAGCCCTCATGGCAGCCCAGTTTGCAATGGATCTCGACCTAAAACAAGTAATCTTGGCAGGTGATTCCTCTCAAGTAACAAAGGCTATAAAAACACCATCAATCAATTAGAGCAGCCGAAGTATGTTCATCATTCAAGCCCTTTTATGCCTTAATAGTTTTGCAAAGTGGCAAGTTTCTCATGTTAGGAGAACTGGTAATATCATTGCCCATGTTCTTGCAAAAGAAGCTCTTTCCATTTTCGATTATATTGTAACTATGGAGGAAGCTCCTCTATATATTTCTCATTTGAATCAATGAAATGGCAATAGGGTTTTCCCTTTTCAAAAAAAAAAAAATATGTTGAACTCTTTCCCTTCTCAAACTATTGCTCTAGAGCTATATCACATTCTTTAGAGTCCGGACATCACCATTAATAATACTTGAGGAAGTAGCATTGAAAATTCTTGGACTACATATATTCTTCCACCATTTAGCCCCATGAAACTTGTGTTATTGGTTAATGAAACGATATTCCAAGGGACCAAGAGCCAACCTTAACTCTATCTGCATATTCAATCCATTTGTACCATTTTAATCAATATTCCATAGACTTAATCTTGTCTTGAGGATCAAGGACAAAATTTACATAAGTCATATTCATTGTATTAGTGATTCCCCAATATTTCTCAAACTTAAGTTTTATATTAAACACTATGCTCATCAAGTTAGCATCATCACTTTTGACACATTTTGTTTATAGTGTGCTTAATTGTATAAAGTTACTGAAATAGTATACTTGAGGTCACATACAATGAACCAAAAGTTTTCAATGTGGCATCAAAAATTTTTTTTAAAAACTTAATAAACATTCTAACAGTTTGTCAATCCAGGCGTCAAAAGCCACGACACCTCAATATTCATAAGCACATTTGTAAATATTCATTAGCACAGTTGAGTTCATAGGCTACAACTCCTTAATATTCATAAGCTATGACTCCTCAATATTCATAAGCACAGTTGAGTTCCATCTAGTTGAGACATTTAGACATACCATTTTTCACACCCATTTGTAAATTTTTCAAACATATCAAGCCTGTAGCTTGCTTATGAAGACTTCACAAATTGATTTGCATTTCTAATAGCACTATATATAGATCTTTTGAATCATCACTTACAATGAGATTTAAAATAATATGAGATTGAACCTAGCTATTATTTTGGTTGGACCTCTTTGATTACATATTAATAAAAGCTTGGCTTCTATTTAAAAATAGGACTTCAGCCTTTAGACTACACATGTATATGAAAAGCATTAGTTAAACATAAATACAAAGTACTCAATCATACACCTTAAAATTTTAATCCATAGTACGTAAATAAAATCAACATTTACTAACCTCCCTTATACTATGATTCCTAAAGGTAAAGGATTTTTATGAAATTTAATGATGCAGGGAAATTCGAGACTGATGGCTTTACACTTCATTACTTGTACTTGAGGGCCCATGTCTTAACTTTAGCATGAATTTTGTCTTGGGTTTACCTCGAACCCATTTTTTAGCTCACAAAAAGAACATGTATGCCACATTGATTACCCATATTTGTTTCAAGTAGATTTCTTGGTTGCATGGTGTTTCTCAATCCATCACCCTAGACTAAAAAGATGAACTTTACTAGTGCTTACCACCCCATATAGATGGATAGGCCGAGGTGCGAAATTTAATTGAGAAATCTTTTGCAGAGCTTGTCTAGTACTAGTCAAAACGATGGGACATCACCTTATTTCAAGCAAAGTTTGCTTACAAGTAGTGAAAAGAACAAGACTACATAATTGAGCCCATTTGAGATTGTGTACAACCAAAGTCAAATTAGTGTACTTGAGCACCCATTCCAGGTATCAGTCACCTAAACGTTAAGGTTGAGGAAATGGCAGCACACCTTAAAGGTGTAAACAATCAAGTAAAGCAAGCAATTCATGAGAACAATGACAAGTATAAAACTCAGGCCGCCAATTTTCGTCGCCAGGTACATTTTGATATTGTGGAGTTTGTTTGGGCTGTGCTAACCCATGATCGCTTTCTTGATGGCAAGTAGAATAGGTTGAAGAATAGAAAGATTGGATCTTTTGAAGATAAATGACAATGCATATAGGTTACATCTTCCCAATCATATGAAAACTTTTGATGTGTTCAAAGTCAAACACCTTAGTTGTGCATTATCGACATCAACATGAACTCGAGGGAGAGTTCTTTCCAATTAGAGGAGATTGATGAGGGGGATCCAGGTCTATTGATGTTGAGCTGGCACATTCAATGGTAAAAGCAGTGGTCTACTTAGAGAATGTAGATCAATGCAAATATAGCGAAAAAGTTAAAGATTTCTCATTTCAACGAGGGAAGGTCGGCATCCCTCGATTGGATGAGGAAATGAGGTCATGTAACAGTATTTTGGCTATAAGTTTGGCTACAAATGTCATAATTACATATATGGGCCTAATTCAAAAAGCTCTATTTGACACACACTTTGTAATGACCATGTTATGCATGATGCTCCCTATTTCTAGCAAAAAATAATCCATTTTCCCTGGAGTGATACTTTTCGTAAGGTTTCGGTCCAAAACCGAAATCACACCGAGAGTTTTTTTAAGTCTCACATGCCGACTAAAATTGGTCATCAAGGATGGAGGAAACTAGCCAGAGTCTTAAGGCCGGTGCTAATCTGTGCGATGGTCGATTCATCCCTAAGTAACCCGTTCCCAAACTCACATATAAGCTTCAATATGCATAACAAATCATTGAAATCAACTTGAATTCACAACAAAATCATAAACTAAAATGAATAAACAAATATTGAGTCACCGATGTCGAGACATTTTAATCTTAGAGATGACGGATAGGTGAGAGAAGTGAGAAGGTTTAACGAACAATGGGAGTCGTGAATCGACGATGTGGGGGTCTGCATGGTTGGGCAATGGCATTTCATGTTTGTTAAGGGGAAGGAAGATAGAAAATGGGGAGGGAGCTCGCAAGAATGGAGGAAAATTGAAAGACAAGAAAAAAAAATAAGAAGAAGAAGAAGAAAATGAGCAAGAGGGTTAAACCTTACTTCAAAACAAAGCCAATTTGCCTTTTTTGTTTTTATGTTTATAAACTACTACTATAAAACAACATCATTTCACTTAATTACGTGGAACGACATCGTTTCATATATACGAAAAATTTAACATATATAGTATCAGCCAGTTCGGCAATGTGACATTGGCTCAAACTAGGATCGAACCGGTCATCATTGATTTGAGTAATTTATTGCCTCCGACTGACCAGTTCTTCACTAGTTCAGTATGATTCTCGTTGGTGACAATCGGTTCGAGTAGTTCCTGTACAACCCGACTTTTCCCCTTTGAATCATCATTTTTAATTATTTTTTATTTTTATTGTAATTTTAAATTTGATGAACGATTTTATTCTGAATTTTTAGCTAGATTTTAGCAAGATATTTGTTTTATTCCGTATTTTATTATTTGGCCATAATTGTAATTCTGCCTCTGTTTTTATAGTTATTTACGCCCAACTTATGGGCTACAAAAGGGATATCCAATTTTTATAAAGAAACCTTAAACTCTCAGTTTATGTGAGAGTTTAATGTGGGCAATTTTTCTCGATCTCAATTTTACTTTTGTTGATTAGTGCTAGTTAATCATCAGAGATTCAGATTAATTTTTATTCTATTTCGGCGTTATTTAAATTTTTTTTTTAAATGAAAAAAAAAATAAGTAACACCGAAATAGAATAAAAATTAAGTAATAAACTTTGCTAATTGGTGTGATGGGTCCAAATTAATAAACTTTGCTAATTGATGTGATGGGTCCAAATTACTCATAATAATCCAACCAATCATTATTATTATTGTTTTTAATGGTGTTGTTATTATCGCTGTAGTTGTTGAGTCATGAATATTTGACCTTCCACACGTAACTCATAATGAATTGCAATTAGTTGATAAATTTTTTTTTTTGAGTTATCCTTTTTTATACATATAAAATAGTTATCTAACAGAAAATTTTATTTTAATGAAAAATTTTATTTTCTTGTTAAAATTAAGATTTTTCATCTATTTTTGTTAAAATAAATACTGCATTTAATGATAAATATTATTTTAAATATAATCCATTAATTCTATTAATCACTAAAATAATGTTTTTGACATTAAATTTAATTACACTACTTTAATTTTTTATAATGATAAATTTTTTATTTAAAATTTTTTTATGTAAAATAAATATAGAATAATAATAATAATATAGAATAACATAATAATAGTATAGAATATATAACAATATATATAAATAAACCATTCATAACAATATAATAATACAATTCTCACTTAGAGATATTAATTCATACGTTAGAGAGTTTAATTTTATTCATGAAAATTTATTCCTATTATATGATTAATAATTTCATTCTTTAAAAATTATTTTATAATTTTAAAATGAATATAGTATTTATTTATTTTTTGAGATGATAAATATACGATATATATAATTAACTAGAATTATATTAAATTGGTAATAATAGATAATAAATATAATAAATATATTATATATGTTTGATATTTAATTAAAATATATATGATCTAATATATTTACATATTTAAGATTAAAATCTCATGTTATAAATTATAATATAACATTCTTTTATATAAATTATAAACTATATAATTTATTTTTTAAAAAAAATTATATTATTTCTTAAAAATAATCACATAACTAAAAAAACTGTAGATGATTCAAGTTTATATAGATCTAGAAAAACTCAAAGACTAAAAATATAAATATTTTAATGTCCTCTCTTTTGAGATTGTGCAAAATGACACAAATATTAGATCATCGTCTTAGAATTATAAAAATATAATATTTTAAATGAATCTTTTATTAAAGTTTTAATCAAAATTATCTCAAACAAATTTGATAAAACTATAGGTTATGTTTATTTATGAGACTGTCTTATTATTTTTATTAATATTTTTTTATAACATATGAAAACGTATAATTATTTATCATTCATTTAATTATGAATAATATTTTAATTTTTGTTAGAAATTAAACTATATAAACGTGTTTTTGTATATTATGCCATGAAGCTCTCTCTCGTCGTGTAGCACGTGAAGGCCGTTAATTAACAATCCGTGATTTCTGTAGTTAGTGTAAAATCATGAGAAACAAGTTTGAATTCTTCTTTATTTACTGAGATGTGTTTAATTTTTCTTGGGATGTTACTTTTTGGTTTGTCTATATTACAAATAACATAGAATTCCATGGTGTAATTATGTATCAAAATATTGTTATATTTTTATCATTAAAGTAATTCCCGTACCTGCCCCCCAGAAAAAGAGAGAGCATTTATAATGAGTTATTTATAATAATAATAATAACGACTATTTATGCTGACAAATAATCCATTTTAATAGAAAATAGTTATTTTATAATAAATAATTAAAACCAAATAATCATTTTTTTTATAGTTAATTACATGGATCTTTCAATTTTAACTAAGATTCGTAAAAAAATATATATAATATAATTTATTTATTAATTTTTTATTTCTCAAGTTTACTATTTATTTAGTTATCCAGCACGTTGCTCGAGTAAGAAAATACATAAATAGGATCGAGATTTTCTAACGATGCCGTTGGAAAGTTTAGATAATAAATTATCTTAAAGCCATCCATTTCATTTTATTTCTACGCATTATTCAAATATTACACGCATAAATATTTTTTAATTACAAGTTTTTAATAGTTTCAATTAATTATTATCTAAGTATTATAATTTTCTCAAAATCTATAATAAAATATAATAAATCATTCAACATTTATTAAATTTCAATAAAAAATTATATTCTAATATAATTTTAACTTTTAATATTTTTATTTAAACTTTTCTCTCATTTTTCAAAATCCCATAAAACATATTAACTCAACATTTAGCTACTATTTATAAATTATTTCACCAATATTCATAGATCATGTCATGATCTCATGTGACTATCCCAGCGATAACTAAATTACTTAGTTTTGCATGGATTAGTACTACTGAATATTTATTTATATGGATAGAGTAACGTGAAATATATAGTCTTAGGTATACAAGCTGTCTTCTACACTCTTATGTAGAAAAATTGGAATCAACTAAGCAATTAATTTATTATGATTTGAATAGTAAGATGAGATAAGATAAGATGATCTATACATAATAATGAAATATTTAGGCCCCGCTTTGATTCAGAGATGAGATGATTTTAGTTTATTTTTTAATATTATTATTATTTTGGGATTTGAAAAAGGTATATTGAAAATTGAAAAAGGTGTATTGGAAATTGAAAAATGTATATTGGGAATTGAAAAATGTGTATAGGAATTTGTGTTTTATATAAAAAATTATAAAAATATAATAATAAAATGAAGATGAGTTGAGATGAGCTGAGCTCACCTCTGAATCCAAGCGGGGCCTATTTGTGACTAATAGTGAAAATAATTTAAATTGAGATGTATGATGAGATTTTAAAAACATGAGAGCGAAAAAGTTTTAAAAAAAATCATATTATTAAAATATTATTAAAATATAATTTTTTAAATTGACTTTTATTTTGAGATTTCAAAATTTGAGATTATTTTTTGTATTTTTTTTGAAAGTTAAGAAAAGTTTTAAGAATTAGATTTATTTAATAAAAAGGTTAAGATTTAAATTTAAAAAATATTTATGTTCATGGTATTTGGATATTGAATAAAGTGGAATGAGATGAGTTACGAGACTTTTACTATTTAAATCAGGACTTATTTAAAAAAATTATTATTTTTATATTAGTCTCAAGTTTTTCATTTTTTTTTTCGAGAGTACATCGAAGTTTCGAACTTGCAAACTTTAAAACAAAATTGTAAATATATGGATTTGATTATAGACAACTTTTTAGCTGGGTCTCGTATAGACAACTTTGTCAATATTTGGGTTTGATTATGCTTTTAATTAACAGTACTTCCCATAATTATATGGCCCTTTCCATGTAAAAGGAAATTAAGTTAGGCTTTGGAAAAGTGCAAGAGCCTAGTTAGGAACTAATTAAGACCGGTGATTGAACACACTTTCAACGCATTCTCTTGTCTTGCGTGCACGCTCGCATAGGTGGCGTTTTAGCTATTTCAATACATTTAAAGCAACAACTTAAACAGATCTCTATCATCATGATAAATTATGCTTTACTTTTTTTTTCGGTTTACATTTTACTTAAATCATGCTTTACTTTGCCAAATATATCATTCATTAAGCTCTTGAAAGTACATGATAACGTCAGAATGATATAACAGGCATATATAGCTACCAGAAAATTGCCTATTTAATTTTACTGTTAGTTCTTTTCTATTAAATTGATTATTTTTTAATATAATGAATTTATTTTCATCGTTTGTATTTATGAAAACTTCATTCATAAATTTTAAGTGATAATCATTTTTATTATAAATAACTCGTCAAAAATATTTATTTTATTTAAGCCAACCCTTCAGTGGTCTAGCTAATATTAGGCATGATATCATGATACAATATAATATATATATATATATATATAATTCTAACATTTTCCAAAAAAAAAAAAAGCAAATATTTAACTTACGTCCAAAGATCTTTATAGGACACAAAGTTTGGTGTATTATCAAAGAAAAAAAGCTACCATTCGAAGGTCTTCAAAATTGGTTTTTGTAGACATTCAATCCCAATATGCCACGTAGGTACAATCCCAAATTTCTGTGTGAATTCGCATGCACTGAACACCTTTGTGAGTCCCCTTAAACCCTAGAACAAAAACATCTCAAACAGAAACTTTGGAGATGAAAAACTATGTGTAACTTTGTCCAAAAACACATATTTAAGTATACGACTCCCTGTACATTACCTCGAGTAGAATTAAGTTTGGAGAACCAAAACATCTCAAACAAAAACCCATTCCTCTATGAATGAGATGAAAAGCTATGAGGAACCCTTGCTGGCGATGAACCCATTCCCACGGCTCATGCTCGACGCTGACGAACCCATTCCCACAACTCACACTTGATGCCGAAGAACCTAATTGGTTTTATTATTATCTCCTTAAGTTCAAATGTCGTCAGTTTTCTCATTTACTCATTCTTTGATTTTGTCATTGCAAACTAAAGCTAGGACGAGTATTGACCCCGTCGCTATATTGGCAAACAACCGCAGTTCGTAGTCAGAATCACCTCCAAAATTTTTTATTTTTGGGCTACGGTTTGTGGATTGTTGATTTTCAGGCAATTGGGTGTCTCGAATTTCTTTTGAATTATGGAAATTCTTTGAACTTTTGATCAGAGATTCATTCTTTGTTTTGTTTTTATTGGAGCTAATTAGGGAAGAATTTGGGTTCTTTGTCTTGAGGATTATATTATTCTTGCGGTGCCCCCAACCCCCATATGTGAATAGGTGGAAGATAAGACATTTAGATGATGACCACATAGATTACACTCCATCGATAAGTGCTCCAAGGTGAGTGCATCAAGCATAAGGTGTACAAATAATATTCACAGTAGAAAAATGAAAGGCATACATTCTAGTACTAGAAATTTAAAATCTATAACTCACTCAAAAAATCCTTACAAAATTATTACAATTATCCAACTAATCAATAAGGTGAAGACAAACCCTCAACTCACAACTACAACACTCCAAAATTTCACTTTTCAGGCGAAGCCGGTCTAACGCTCAAACTCAACTTTTGCAATAATTTACGATTATATAAAACGAAACTGCAGGTGGATAAGAAACACCACATGAGATTATAACATCTCAACAAATAAGCAACCAAATACAACCAAGAGTTTAAAATCACATTTAAGCAGCCAACGCATTCCACAAACACCCATGAATATATGCAAGAATAAATCCATCATTTTTCCAAAAAATGACAAATTAACACATGTAAAAATAAATATATCATTTTCTCCGAAAATGACACATTAACACATACATGCCAGAAATCTAGTTTTTGGCCCACATCATAAACCAGACATAATTGTACACTATGATCTCCTTTAGGGACCATCCATATACCCTAACTCTTTTCGTCACATCATGGGTAATGACCATGCATGCAATTTCATAATGAGTGATACCCAGCTCCGTGCCTAGCGTGTATCGTGACCAAGCATCTTCTAACCCCTGCTAGCAGAGGGGTCACAGGTCAAGTCAAAAAGGTTACCATCTTGACGGACCCTGCTATCACCTGTGATAGTCTAGAAGATGTCACATCAGTTTATTTCGCTCCTGAGTGACCAGAAGAACTCCACCAAGATAATGCCTCATATTGGCTTGGGATTGTGATTCACACAATCCATACAATCCATTTTATTTTACATGCAGCATAGTCTCCCTTGAGGACTATCCGAATATCTTGGCTCTTTTTGCCACACTACGAGTAACGAGCGTGCATATGACTTTGTAACAAGCAATGTCCAGCTCCTCGCCCAGCGCGTACCATGACTAGATTTCCTCTAGCCCCCACCAACGAGATGTCATGGAGTCAGCACGAGAGCGTCACCGTCTTATCTAATCTCGCTATCGCCAAGTGACAACCCGGGGAACACACATATCACTGCCAATCCTAGATAATGGTCGTAACACACCTAACCTCACTCACATGCCATAACTAGCACAAGTCACCCCTAAATCCAGTTCATGCAACATAATATATCACAACACAGTTAATTAGTTAAAGCAATTAAATAAATGTACGCATGCATAAAAGACAAGGTATTGGATGAAAAGGCAATTCACTCAACAGGTAAATACCAACACCAAAGCAGGCATAAACACAATATCGCAACCACAGTTATACGAATAGTTTCACAACTATAAATTCTCACACAAGGTTCTCAAAATTTTCAATTCAGAACCAAACAACTATAGGTGATCCCATCCTCCATTTCTTGGCCTCGGGCCCAACCAACCTACTCTCATTTTATTATTAATAATAATCAACACTTCACTAGATTCGAAGTCCAGTCCAACCAACCAAGCAATATATAATATTGATGCATAAATATTATTTTAAACCCTAAAGTTGAGTTTGAAAGTTTACTTACAGCGCCCACAAGCAGTTTGGGTCATTTCGTGTCGGTCCATGATCCTGCGATTAAACGAGCTTGCATGTCACAACTTAAACACACATACATAAATACAAGAGAGAGAGGGTTATACTATAACCAGGTAAAACCATACTTTGATCTCCTCCTAGCACAACTATTGGCATCGAAAGTTACTAACCTTGAATTTCAGATCTAAGGTTTTGGTCACTAAATCTAGGTCGTATGAGGGTGGCCAACATGATGAGGAGTTCGTCAGCAGAGGTGGAAGGGTTGTACATTGCGGCTAACGTCGCATATGGTGACGTCAATCACATAAAGTGGCAATTTGGGTTATGGTGTTCGGTTTGATACTGGAAGCTAAAGGAATACCATTGGAGGAAGGAGAATCTCATGGCGATGGTAGTGAGGCAGTGTATCTACTGAAAAGTGGCAGATCTAATTTAAAAAGTGTGGAAACTCATTTTTGGGTTTATACTGATGCAAGGGAGGTAGGGCAATGGATGAACGAGTCCAGCTAGGGAGAAGTCACCTGAGATGAGGGAGATTGTCAATGGTGGTTGTGAGGCCACAAGTGGTGACACACGACAGCTACAAGTATGGGTCGTGGGTTACAACACTCATTTCGGGTGGAGGTGAAATGGGGGAGATGGGGGCTACCGGCGGTGAGTTATGCTCGTCGGAGTATGAGGGAGTCAGTGGTAGTAACGATGAGGCCGTGGGATGGCTCATAGTTGAGCTACGATGGCTCAAAGGTGCTAAAACCAATATCGGGTTTAAGGCCGTGTAAGGAAGGTGAGGCTGTTGTGGGTGACACTGTCGACGTCCCCAACCTATGCTTAGGATCACACGTAAACTGAAGCGCTGGAGATAAGTAACACTAGGCTACTTATCCTTTGTTCATATAAAAAATAAATGCATGAACCTAACTTACTAGCATTATACAATAATTATCATAGCAAAATAGGGTCAGAATGAACAAAATAGGCAAGAAATATAAAACTTGCCAAGCATCACCTGGTAGAACTAAATAATACTCCAAAATAGACTTTATACATAAATTTCATATTGTATCAAGTTCCACAAAATACCAAATCTCCTCAAAACAAAAGGGAAATTACAAGTCTTCCAAAATTACCAAAATATAACATAAATATTATCAAAAATAACTGGCCCCTTTACCCCCTCCCTAGAATAAGGGTTCCTTCTTAACCTCTTTGTATCAGGTCCAAAATGGAAACTCCCTAGACTCAGATTGTGTCCTCATTGGACACTTATCCCTAACGAAGAGGCATAGATGCCATTAAGGAACAAGAACCCGTCTAACCTCATGGTGAGACAGCATCCTACAGGGCGTTGGTCCTCTAATTGTCGAAGTGCGTTCCTCTGCATATCCCCTACAAGACAATCATACCCAAAAGGAGCCACAGTATCAAAAAGAGAATACTCCATCAGGCCCTCAGGGGTCCGATGAGTTTCTAGGGGAATCTGATTCTTGAAATCCATCACCGCCTGCAACCAAATCTATCATCCCACAAAGGGGTGATAAATGGAAAATAAATGAGTGAGATTTCAAGAAATCTCAGTAAATATATAATTATCATAACAAAAACATCATAGGCATATATAAGTGAACACCCAAAAATAAATACATGTGTCATGACCGTGAGACTTATACCTTAACTTATGCACATGCACTTTCATAAAAGACTTTCATATCATAACTTTTTTTGACATGTATTCAAAACATTTTCGTAAACTTTTCGTGTCTTTCATCATATTCATATCTTTAGGCACCATTATTCGTATTCGTATGATTATAGGACTTGTAGTATTTCTTATCATGACTTTTCATATTAGATACCTCACAGTTTTCCTATGCACCGTGTGCTTCCTGCTAGTTACTGTATTACACGAGATGACTATGTCATAATCTTATTCTTACGGCAGGCGATTAACCTCTACTATCCTTGGGCACCCACTAGTTTTAAGTGCAACCACGCTTCGGAATCTTTTAAATAGGAACTATTCATGGTCTGTCGACTATTTTTCGACGACCCAAGGGGTTTCACTCGAATTTAGTCACTCCTGAGTATATAGGAAGTTCCATTAGGACACTACCTCGTCCCAGCCTTTGGGGTTTTTATAAAAATGTTCTTAATTTATTTCCTTTTGAAACCAAAAAAAATGTATTTGTAATAGCCCAAAATTTTCTAAGGTAAATTATTTTATGAATATTATTTTAAAGAGATTTATTTGATGCATTAGGAAATTAGAGTGGGATATTTAGTTGAGGAATGTGAGATTTCATATGGGGTCCAAATGAGGTGATTCCAATTGGTATAGAACCTTAAGAGATAGATATAAAACTTTTATGTTTGAAGTTTCCTGAGATTCGGAAGGAATCAATAACTTATTTGGGAATAAAATAGGCAGCTTTGGAATGGGCTTAAGTGGAACCTGAATTGGATAATTGAACTAGATTGGGGCATGTAACTAATTAGGCAACTGGTTTTAGGATTCTCTGGGATTAGGACATGTGTAGGGATAGTTAGGAATGGATGGGAAGTTGATTTGGAAGTCAATTGAATAGTTAGTGTGATGGGAACTCAAGGGGAGCCAAAATCTGGTTGATTGGTGACTAAGTAGATCAAATTTGACTCTACCTTAACTAAACTATGAAGTGACCTTCTAGAACTTGTTGAGGGGAGACCTAAGGGAGTTGGGAAGGAACCAAATGGGTAGGAAAACCTGAAGATGGGCATGTGACACAAGGGGAGAGCTGGAGATGAGAGATGCATGCATGGTTAGGTGAAATGCCACCTCACCTCTTATCCCTTTAGCTTACTTCTCAGCCATGGATCAAAATGGGCAGCCAAACCATCTCAAATGTGAGCCCTTGGATGACTAATTTAGCTGCAAAGCCTAGGATTTGGGAGGCTTAATCCTCATCATTAGATTCACTTAGATGGACACCTCATCACATGCAAATCTGGCAACTAGTGCACCTTAGGTGCATTTCCTTTTCTCTCCCTCATGTTGGTCGACCATCACCCTATATAAAGAGCCTTGAGAGCTTCCTAAGCTCCTTTAGAAGGAGAGAACACTTGCCCTTTTGAAGCCATACCAGAAAACCCTCCCCAAACCCTCAAAGTGATCACTTGTGAGCTAAGTGAGTGTGTGTGGGAGAAAACTTGTAGGAAGTTGGTTGGATCAATTCTCTTGAGCTTGGAAGAAATAGTAAGTCCATATTCTAGCTTAATTTAAGCATGGAACTGGTTTATTGGCATGATTGAGCTATGTTTACTAGTAGTGAACACTTGAGAACATGATTAAGTGGAAATGGACATATGAGTAGGATTGATTGTAATTTGTCTTGTTAATATGTTCAATAAAATTGTAGAAACTTAGATTGAAGCTATTAAGAAGATAAATAGGGTGTATGGAAGAGATTGGCATGTTTTGAGTAGAAAAACCCTTAGAGCCGTAAGTTCGCTCGACCCTCGCTTGACATGTGAGTCGAGCGAAGGCAAAATATGAACCCTCGCTAGAGTTTCGCTCGACACCCGCTCGAGCGAGTCCCAACCCGAGACTTCGCTCGATACTCGCTCGAGCGAGATGCCCTGTTTTGCTTAGACTTAGGGTTTCCTTAGAATAGAATTGGGGGTTTCAAATGGGAAGGGTTATAAGTGAAATAACTCATGTGAACAAGAGAAACACAAAAAGAAAGAAAACAATTTATATAAAGATTAAGTTAGTCACGTCGTGACGGGGACGGCGATACGTAACGCCCGGATGACTGACGTGCCGACAGGGACGGCGATACGTAACGCCTGTCGTGATATAAGAATATGTGATCTCCACGGGGACGGCGAGACGTAACGCCCGTGTGATTGATCCTCACGGGGACGGCGAGACGTAACGCCCGTGAAATTGATTTGAATGGCGGGGACGGTGAGACGTAACGCCCGCAGTAATATGTGTATATGTTTCGTGTGATAACGGGGACGGCGAGACGTAACGCCCGGATGATTGACACCAGACTCAACATAACGGGGACGGCGATACGTAACGCCCGGATGATTGATGAGTGTATGCGATGGGGACGGCGATACGTAACGCCCATCAGTGATATGAAAGAATAAGAAATTTAAGGGGAAAACGATATAATTTAATATAAGATTTGGGTGAGTTAAGAAAGGTATCTGTTAGACAGTGGTCTTGGGAGGGGTATATTAGGGTAATTTCCCTTGTCATTAGTGGTAATAACTTTATGATTGTTTTCCCTGTTTCCTTTAAGCTGTTTATGTACTTACTGAGATTTCATTCGAAATCTCACTCTTTTGTGGCTCCATATATTTTGTGCATCATACAGGATTCGATGACCAGCAGGGGGACAGCCCCGATGATACAGGAGACTTCGGGGAGTCCTGAGGGACTTTTCGATTATAGTCCTTATATGGACATTTCTTTTGTTTCCTTCGGACCTCCTACCAGTAGTCGACCCACCGGATCTTGGAGTCTTGACGCATCCACTTTTGTTGAGGAGAGGCGACGTACGGGATGCTGCTTAACCTTAGGAGTAGACGGCTCCTTGTCCATGTGTGGAGTTTGTGTGACTCCACGGGGACAACAGCTCCAGCAAGACTTTAGTATTAGCATGAATAGGTTTCGCTATGGGAGAGAATATCCCGAGGTTAAGAGAGAGAAAGAGTGAGGTGAAATAAAGTTCTTTTGGGATGAATGTAAAATATTTTACTACAGTTTGGACTTGTATATGTAAGAAGTACAATGTTTAAGTTTAATGAATGTTGTACATGTATTTTCCGTGTGATCTTTAGAAAGTCTTATATTGCAAAACCTGATCCGCTGCGAATTTAGTGATTTATGCTTTTATTCTTGTTAAGTACGAGGGTGAGTAGCCAAGTGTTGCTCATCCAGACACCTTAATTTATGTTAAATCCCAGACGTAAGTTGGGGGCGTCACAGATTGGTATCAGAGCAATTACGTCTCTGGGTAAAACCTACGTGTCCTAGGAAAGATGGATCACATGGTACTAGTATAGGCTTGAATCTTTATCGGATTGGAGTTTGGAGTAATATGGGTGAATGTTTGGATTTTTGGAATTGGAAGTTTCTAAAGTAAGTATAGCTTATGGTGAAGTTGGGTATATTTCAGGAAAACAATATGCCAAGAGGTCGTCCTCCCTTGAAACGAGTAGAAGTGGTAAATCAGAATCCTTCTCTGGTTACCCCTCCACGTACTGAAGAACAAACGGCACCAAGCTCACCGTTGAGAGAAGTACAGACACCATCGAACCCACAGTTGGGGGAAGGGCAGACGGCACCGAACCCATTATCGGGAAAAGAGCAGAGGACACGGAATCCACCCTTGGAAGGGGGACCGATGGCACAAAACCCCCCATTAGAAGGAGGCCAGGCAATAGCTGAAGCTATTCGGCAAATGACGGAAGTGGTGAAAAACCAAATAGAACAGAGCCGTTATCATCAGCAGAATGAAAATAGAAGAGAAGCTCAAGGGTGTCCGTATGAGAAATTTCTAGCGTATCGATACCCGCCCTTTATCGGAACGGAAGGAGCATTAAAGGCAGATAAATGGATTGTAGACTTGGAACGCACCTTCGAAGTTAGTAGCTGCACCGAAGTTCAGAAAGTGCAGTATGCAGGACATCTGTTACAAGGAGAAGCCGGACTGTGGTGGGATACAAAGCGGAAGCTGCTAAAGTTAGAATTGGGAGAAAATGTAGTGCCTACATAGGAAAGGTTCAAGAAAGAGTTCGACGATCGATTTTTTCCAGAATTTATGAAGCGGCAGAAAGCTTTGGAGTTTACTATGTTAATACAAGGCAGTATGTCGGTGGAATAGTACTCGGTGCGATTTATGGAATTGGCAAGATTTGCTCCGCATCTGGTAGCTACTGAAAAGATGAGAGCCCAGAAGTTTCAAGAAGGACTGCAGCCACGAATTCGTATGCAGGTGGCATGTTTGCAAATTGAGAATTTTCAAGAACTAGTAAATGTAGCAGCCATAGCAGAAGCTGAACAGAGGAGTGTTATGGCACAAACTCAAACATATGGAAAAAGAAGATTTCAATTTTCTGGGGGAAAGGATGCTAGAAGGAAACCGAATTTTAGATCCACGGATAGGGGAAAAGGAGTAGCAAGTAATCCAAATGTGCCGATTTTATTTCCGCAATGTGCAAAATGTGGACGTCGACACCAGGGAGATTGTCGAGTGGATAATAGAATTTGTTATAGATGCGGTCGGCCAGGACATCTGATCAAAGACTGCCCTCAGAATACCTCCCAAGGATTAGCTCTACCCGGAGGAAAAGCCAAAGCTCCTACGAAAGCTAAAGTTTATGCTATCACGCCTGGAGAAGTAGATGTGGAGGCAGATGAAACAATAGATGCAAATGTTATTACTGGTAAATTTCTAAGTCCATTCTTTTAGTTAATGAATGAATTCTTTGGGAGTGGTAATAATAATAATAATAGTAGAATAAAATTTTCTTTAGGTAAGCTTAAGCTGAAGCAATGCTTGGTCTATACCTTGTTTGATTCGGGAGCAACCAGATCCTTTATTTCCTATGATTGTGTCCAAAAGTGTGATTTAGAAACGGAATTGTTGACCCAAAAAGTTATAGTAGTCATGCCCAATGGAAAAATAGCAGGATGCCATCGGATAGTGAGAAATTACCCCTTGGAGATTGAAAGTTCACAGCTAGTCGCTGATCTGATACTATTCCATTTGATGGAGTTTGATTTAATTTTGGGTATGGATTGGTTGGCCAAGTATTATGCTAAACTGGACTGTCGCAGAAAGGAAATAATTTTTAGCTTACCCAAGGAAGAGAAGTTTTGTTACAAGGGGGAAATTTTGAAGGCAGTTTCCTCCATAGTAACTGCTAAGCGGATAAAGAAAAGTATTAACAAAGAAACTAAGGGCTACTGGGTAATCATGTTAAACTCCTTAGAGGTGGTTAAAGGTATTCAAGGGTGGTGGAAGACTTTCCTCAAGTCTTTTCTGATGATTTACCAGGACTACCTCCTGATCGAGAAGCAGAATTTGTTATTGAATTGGAACCGGCCACAACTCCAGTTCATAAGGCTCCGTATAGAATGGCACCAGTGGAGTTAGAAGAATTGAAAGTGCAGATTGAGGAACTTTTGGGAAAAGGATTTATCAGACCTAGTTCATCCCCATGGGGAGCACCGGTATTGTTTGTGAAGAAGAAAGATGGGACAATGCGGATGTGCATAGACTACCGGGAATTGAATAAAGTTACCATTAAGAATAAATATCCGTTGCCACGGATAGATGACCTGTTGGACCAATTAAGGGGAGCAACTGTGTTTTCAAAAATAGACCTTCGGTCTGGCTATCATCAGTTGAAAATCAGGGAGCAAGATGTACCTAAGACGGCTTTCCGAACCCGATATGGGCACTTTGAATTTTTGGTTATGCTATTCGGTGTGACAAATGCACCAGCAGTATTCATGGATTTGATGAACCGGATATTCAGACCATATTTGGACAAGTTTGTGGTGGTTTTTATTGATGATATTTTGATCTACTCTCAGACTGACGAGGATCATAAAGAGCATTTAAAAGTAGTAATGGAAATTTTGCAGAAACATCAACTGTATGCCAAACTTAGTAAGTGTGAATTTTGGCTACAAGAAGTTAAATTTTTAGGTCATGTTATTTCAAGAGAAGGGGTCTCCGTGGATCCAGTAAAAGTAGAAGCAGTGATAGAGTGGCAGCAACCAACCAATGCACATGAAATACGAAGCTTCTTGGGATTAGCTGGATACTACAGAAGATTTGTGGAAGGATTTTCCAAACTGTCTGCACCTCTGACAGCATTGACTAGAAAGAATGCTAAGTACGTTTGGAATGAACAATGCGAAAGAAGTTTTCAAGAGCTAAAGAAGAGATTGACTACAGCACCAATTTTAGCCTTGCCAGAACCTCATAAACCTTATATGATATATAGTGATGCCTCAAAAATGGGATTGGGGTGTGTGTTAATGCAAGAAGGAAGAGTAGTTGCGTATGCATCCCGACAACTTAAGGACCATGAACAGAATTATCCCACGCATGATTTAGAGTTAGCAGCTGTAGTGTTTGCTCTAAAGATTTGGCGGCATTACTTATATGGAGAAAAGTGTGAAATATTTACGGACCATAAGAGTCTCAAGTATCTTTTTAGCCAGAAAACCTTGAACATGAGACAGAGAAGGTGGATAGAGACTATAAGTGATTTTCAATGCAAAATCAAATACCACCCCGGAAAGGCTAATGTGGTAGCTGATGCCTTGAGTAGGAAAGTTCAAACAGAAGAATTTTCAGTGTTGGCAGCGATGCGAGAAATTCTAGTGAACAGATTATCACAGGACCTCAAGTTAATGGAGATTCAAGAAATTGTTCCTATAACGGACCAAGAAATTAAGGAAAAACAACAAAAGGATGCTAAGCTGGAGAAGATGAAACAACAAATACTGGAAGGAAAAGGGTCTCCACACTTTATGATTTCAGGCGATGGAATGTTATACTTTGGAAGAAGGAAAATCATTCCGGATGCCCCAGAATTGAAAGAAAGGTTGATGAAAGAAGCTCATAGTACACCATATACTGCTCATCCTAGAAGTACTAAGATGTATCAAGATTTAAAAGAAAAGTTTTGGTGGGAAGGAATGAAGAAGGATATTGCGACCTTTGTAGCCAAGTGTCCAGTGTGTCAGTTAGTAAAAGCTGAACACCAAAGACCAGCCGGTCAATTGCAACCTTTACCAATTCCCGAATGGAAATGGGAGGATCTATCTATAGATTTTGTAGTAGGATTTCCAGGAACATCTACGGGGAAGAATTCGGTTTGGGTAATAGTGGATCGATTGACGAAGAGTGCTCACTTTTTACCTATCTCCAACACGGATTCCATGGAAAAGTTAGCAAGAATTTATGTGAAGGAAATAGTTCGTTTACATGGAATACCCAAGACTATAGTATCGGACAGAGACCCTAGATTCACATCCCGATTTTGGCAAAGTTTACAGAAGATGATGGGTACCAATTTAAATTTCAGCAGCGCATATCATCCTCAAACGGACGGGCAAACAGAAAGAACTATTCAGACTTTGGAGGATATGTTGCGAGCTTGTGTGTTAGATTTTGACAAAGATTGGGAACGTCTGTTGCCATTAATTGAATTTGCATATAATAACAGTTTTCAAGCTACTATACAGATGGCGCCATATGAAGCACTTTATGGAAGGAAATGTAGGTCTCCTATTTATTGGGATGAGGTGGGTGAAAGTAGTGTTTTGGGACCCGAATATTTACAAGAAGTCAAAGAGCAGATCACAAAGATTAGAAATCAGATAAAGACAGCACAAAGTAGACAAAAGAGTTATGCAGATAATCGTAGAAGGGCTTTGGATTTTATGGTGGGAGACTGGGTATACTTGAAGATTTCGCCACTAAAGGGAGTCATGCGATTTGGTAAGAAAGGGAAGTTGAGTCCTCGTTATATTGGACCTTATGAAATTCTGGAAAAAGTAGGTCCAGTGGCTTACCGTTTAGCTCTATCTGATGATTTGCAAGGAGTTCATAACGTCTTCCATATATCTTCTCTGAAAAAGTGTTTGAATGATCAACCAGTGGCGGTAATGGATCCGCGTCCTAGTAATTTACGTTCCAATTTAACTTATGAAGAGTGGCCTGTACGAATTGAAAATCAGAAAGAACAAACCCTTCGGAATCGTACCATAGTGTTAGTGAAAGTACTTTGGAATAATCATGTTTTTCAGGAAGCAACTTGGGAACGTGAGGATGTAATGAGAGTTAATTATCCCCACTTGTTTGAAACATAGTTGTAATAATATGCGTTATAAATTGAATTAACTGTCTTGCATCTGTATGATAATTGTGTTTTCTTTTATATTTATATTCATTAATATTTAACCTTATACAGGATTATGGCTCCAAAAAGAAACGCACGTATGTCAGTCACCCCTGTAGATCAGTTAAAGAAAAGATCTAAAAGAGTTAGAGAGAGATTTCGTAGGGAAAAACTGAAACAGTGAAAAGCTGAGAGATTGAGCCGGTTAAATAAGAGTGAGAAGCACAGAACCCATATTATGGACATAGATGAAAAAGGTAATCCTATAAGTAGAAGAGCGTTACCAGGTAAGGAAAGACAACCCGCTAGAAAATGGTTAAAAGCAAAGAAAAGATTTTTGAGAAGAGAGGACAAAGGAAAAGCTGTCATGATAGAGTCATCTGATGGATCTGAAGAGCGTAAACGTCAGTGTGATGAGGGACCTATAATAGAAGAGACAGAGGAAGAGAGATTTCGTATGTTGCAAGAGATAAGTGTGAATATGTAACTATGATCCCGATGTAGACATGATATTTTATCACTCTCAGGATTCACTAATTAATGAGGAAAAAGTACCCACCTCTTCAGAAGAATCTACTGCTAGTAACCGAGGTATAGATTCCTTAAACCCTTAATTATTTATATCTTAGCGATTTCGGGGACGAAATCCTTTTTAAGGGGGGGAGGATGTAATAGCCCAAAATTTTCTAAGGTAAATTATTTTATGAATATTATTTTAAAGAGATTTATTTGATGCATTAGGAAATTAGAGTGGGAGATTTAGTTGAGGAATGTGAGATTTCACTTAGTATTGGAAATTATGCATTTTCGGATTAATCTATCGAGTTTTAGAAAAACGGGCATAAGTTATTCATATGGGGTCCAAATGAGGTGATTTTAATTGGAATAGAACCTTAAGAGATAGATATAAAACTTTTATGTTTGAAGGTCCCTGAGATTCGGAAGGAATCAATAACTTATTTGGGAATCAAATAGGCAGCTTTGGAATGGGCTTAAGTGGAACCCGAATTGAATAATTGAACTAGATTGGGGCATGTAACTAATTAGGAAACTGGTTTTAGGATTCTCTGGGATTAGGAAATGTGTAGGGATAGTTAGGAATGGATGGGAAGTTGATTTGGAAGTCAATTGAATAGTTAGTGTGATGGGAACTCAAGGGGAGCCAAAATCTGGTTGATTGGTGACTAAGTAGATCAAATTTGACTCTACCTTAACTAAACTATGAAGTGACCTTCTAGAACTTGTTGAGGGGAGACCTAAGGGAGTTGGGAAGGAACCAAATGGGTAGGAAAACCTGAAGATGGGCGTGTGACACAAGGGGAGAGCTGGAGATGAGAGATGCATGCATGGTTAGGTGAAATGCCACCTCACCTCTTATCCCTTTAGCTTACTTCTCAGCCATGGATCAAAATGGGCAGCCAAACCATCTCAAATGTGAGCCCTTGGATGACTAATTTAGCTGCAAAGCCTAGGATTTGGGAGGCTTAATCCTCATCATTAGATTCACTTAGATGGACACCTCATCACATGCAAATCTGGCAACTAGTGCACCTTAGGTGCATTTCCTTTTCTCTCCCTCATGTTGGTCGACCATCACCCTATATAAAGAGCCTTGAGAGCTTCCTAAGCTCCTTTAGAAGGAGAGAACACTTGCCCTTTTGAAGCCATACCAGAAAACCCTCCCCAAACCCTCAAAGTGATCACACTACAACAATGTTGGCCTATTACGGCAATTTTAAAAATGCCCCAAAAGAAATAGCCGCATTTGGTTCTCTCTTAAGACGATTGTTAGATCGTCACAGCATGAAGTCCGGTTTCGAATTAACTCGATATTGTCCAGTTTGTTGCAGCGACTGGGTGGTTATTGTGTCGATTGCGTCCGTCGTAATTTTTCCCCTCTAGTGTCTACTTTTAATTCGTTGGTAGTGAATATATTACAATAACAAAGTACAGATAGATAGCTAGGCACAAAATGTGTAAAACTCCCGCATTATTCCTCCATGTAGTTCATCTCCTCTCTTTAGTATCCCTAATTTTCTGCATTAATCACCATAGATCTTTCGAAAAGCTTCCCCATCTGAATATGTGCGCACGCCCAACCTTTCCCTTCCATTCACGGCTAGCTGTTTGACCTCGATGCACCACAACCCTCATCCATGCACAGAACTCCCTGGATCGAAGAGGCCTACGCTAGATGTGCCATTGCCGACTAAATAGGTCAGTTCCCTCAACTTTTCATCAATTTCCTTTCCATTTTCTGTAAATTTCAAAACTAGTTACGAAGCCGTTTGTATGTTTTCCTTCCTCGATCGACAGACTTAAAGGTTCACCAAGTAGAATGCTACCAGTTGCGGTGAATAGGAGACTGCTATTAGGTTTCTCAGTGGGTCTAGGAATAATGAGTGGTTTTTCTAGTCCCATCTCCTTTTTGATAAGCCAACTTTACTCATCGGGTTTTGATTTGCACGTAGTCAAGTAATCCAGAATTTGCACACCGATTTCTTTAGGCAGTTTAGGAATTAGAACCCTGTTCTTGTTTAACAAAGCGAGGTTGGGTAACTGGTTATGGCATTAGGCCATGTAGAGAAAGGCTTTCTAGCGAGTCTCTTTGGAAGCTAAATATGATAGGATGCAGGGAGAGTGGTCTTCGTATGCAATAAGTGGGGCTTTTGGGATTGGGGTGTGGAGAAACATTAGGATGGATAGAGGGATTACTTTACTTGTGTTAGCTGCAAGTTCCCTGGCCAGGAAAACAACATGGAACAAAACATTCAAATAAATGCTCCCTCCTTTCCTCCTTATATCCCAACACAAATGCCCCGCAATTTATGCTAAAATTGGCATGTTTTGCTTTTTGCAAAGCAATCTTAGCAAGCATCCATGTCTAACAAGATATTGGTATGGTACTTATAGTACAAGGCTTAGCTTCGACGAAGAGATCAAGTAATATTTTCAACTTTTCAAATTAATGTCCTGCATTTCACATGATGTGCTATGTGAGGATCGGCCTTTGAGGTGGCTTGCTATAAGGAGGCTTCATTAGCAAAACATTTGCATATCTTTAATAAATATATATATATATATATACATATATACAGATTCCAATGGAATGTTACCTTCATTAAATCAACACATGATTGGGAGGCAGAGTTGATCTCTTCGTTCTTTAATTGTTTGTACTCTTAGGTTGAGACAAGGCAGTGATGGTAAAATTTGTTGGCAACCTAGAATTAGACATTACTGAAAAGGTGTTCATGGAATGCAGTTCTTGAGATGAATAAATATAGAGATTCCAAAAGGTATTCATGGAATGTGTTGCAACCCATGTCCGCATTATAGATGCCTTTCATTTTATTTTAATTATTTTCCATCCACATGAATTACAATAATTCAATTCATTTCACAGGCTCTTATGTACCCTCTTCTAGTAGCTTGTAAATCAATAAGTACTTTACGTAAAGCTGCAGCACAAGAAGTGGTCGACAAAGTTTGGCAGCATAGTGGTTTACTTGTCGATCAGGTGAAATGACTTATTAATTATACTTTTATTATTTTTCTTTTCTTTTTTATTAAAATTAGGAATTTATAAATAGATGCTTATCTACAGGTAGAACTTGTATCAAATAAATTAATCCACGTTGCAGTGGGGTCCCAATTGCGCATGGATTTCCACCGGATTCAACCTTTGGCGAGCTAGCCCGTTGAAGTATCGCCCCATCCATATTAATTTGGAGATTCCTTCCCAATCGACGTCACGGTGGGTGGTAATTTTGCTGCCCTAAAAGGTAACAGCTTCACCCTTTTGAAAAAGCTCTCCCCTTCACCCTTACAATTCCCAAAATAAGATGAATGAGATTCTGTGAAAATTTGATATTATGCTTGTCTCTTGAATCTTTGGCATTTCCTTGTTGATTTTGGGGTTCTGTTTTAGGCTATATTGAAAAGTACAAGTTGAATGCTAGCTAGCAGCTCTGTTAAGAAACTATAAGATTTGCATGTAGAAACCCACTCAATGTTATAAATCTTGCAATCTTTGCCATACCCTTGAACTCTCAACCCCAATCTTAGAAATCTTCGCCTGGAAAAGTCATCAAAACAGAAATGATGATTGTGTTTGAATTAAGAAAATAAAATTATCACTAAAGAATTACTAGCATTTAAGATCATGTACTTGTATTATATATAGATATATATATATATCTAACCAAGAATTGTATGGAAAATTTTATCACTCACAGTATAAAAGCTACTGCTGACAACTTCAATTAGGGCCAATTTGGTGAGCTGGACACTGATTTATCATTTTTTTAAAATGAAATCTTTATTGATTTCGTTTCATTACAAACTTACAGAGTGTTACCCCAATTCCCTTTTTTGCTATATTCACTGAAGCAGAAAATAGTCTATTGACGTAGTATCTTCATTTGGTGGTGACCATTTCCTCTAGTAATCAATCTATGGTCGGGTGTTTTTTATCTTTTATATTTTTCATGTTTTTTCCATTTCTGTTAGATCGTATATGCTGATTCTTTATTAAATAGGAAGTTAAGAGGTAGACTGAAATGCCTGAGACTTTTTCTACTTTGTCTTTCCTATAAATAGTTCCCATTTGTGGAAGCATATTTCACTTAAGTGTTTCAATGTTAATTGCCAATTTGAAACTTTACCAATTTCCTCACATTTGATCCACAATGTTGGAGCTTTAGTATAATGGAAGGAATAAATGCAAATAGTGGTTTCCACGATGATGTTGGGTTCTAACCATGTCCCCATCATCCAGCTTATTCTTGTTTCAACTACTTAAAAACTGAACATTGGCTGAATAATAAAAGTATTTAGGGAAAGCTAATTAATATAAAAAGCACAAGCTCGTTTGATTGGCATTATAGTTTTCTGATACTTATTTGATTTAAGAATATCTCCTCCCCTGCATCCACACATGTATCTTATTGAATTGGGTTGCTACCTTGTTTAATTACTTAGCATGGTCCTAGAGGATTAGTAATGGAAAGTTATAATACCTAAAAATTATGGTGTTTGTGGTAATGCAGCAGTGGTAAAAAATTTCCTGCAAAAGTAATTTATTATGCATTGTGTGGGTTTTATTCAACATACGCCTCCATAAGTATCAATCATAAATAGGAGAATTGCCAAAAGCACAAGCATGAGCTGCCATATAATGGTGTTCACATTTTCTGCTTGATTTTCTTGAGGCAGTCCTGCATGCCAAATTTCAGTAATTACTGAATTTGCACATGTAGGTTGCAAATACATTGGACTTGGTTTTCAAAATATAAAATTCAGTATATTACATGCATATGGATTGAAAGAAGACTTTGCTATGCAAGAGTTAAAGAATAGGTTTTAATAAATAAGGCAGTCCTTTGAACTAGAAGGCACCAGCCATAAGGATTCATTTCAGATTTGTGAGGATGCTGATGCTACAATGGCAGCAGCTATAATATTTATTTTGCAAAGTGTTGGGCCTGCTCATGTAAGTATCTATATATAATATGTTTTTGTATAAGTATTAATGTCTATCGCATGATGTTTGTATTAACTAGTGTGTTTCTATCACAGGTATAAAGGGCAAAAGTTGGGATTGGCTGCTGCGTTGGTTGCCATATAGATGGACATGCTGATCAACTTCTACAAGTACATGGCGACATGGATAAATCTGGTTAGTTTTCAGATTGGATGCTAAAGATATTTCATTAATTAGGTAATATCATTTCACAGAGATAGCAATTTTCTAGAATGCAGAGATCTTGGCCTTAATTTTACAGACCCATTAAATGCATTACCCATTAACTAAATGGTAGGGTATATAATCTAGCATGGTTTTCTAGGTTTTACCAGTATTGAACATTGTTGTATATTCTGTTTTTATCAATTTCTGATGCTGAAATGGGTGGTTCAGTGTGGCTACTAATTATAAAGCCTTGATGGTTCACTCAATTAACACTTATAAAACTGAATTTTGTGTGGCTGATGTTGGGTCTATTAAACATTGCCTGTATGTAATACTAACTAATGACCATATTGATATTAGGACTGAAATGTTGCACCTAGGTGGAACGTCTAAGGATGGTACAGAGGTGCTCTCCATAGATTCAGTGTATTGAAGATGTGTGACCCACACCTGCTTCCCAATAAGCCAAGCTTGAAGTTAAGGTCTACCACCAACTAATTCAGAAAACATGACAAGTGTATATATTGGTCTACATATGATGGCAAAGAATGTAGTCATTTATGTACTGAAGCATGACTGGGTGATTGCACCAGCATATATATAATATATGCACATGTTATTATCACATGTTTTTGTAATGGTATGTAGAAACTAGTTGCTTGTATCTGGGTGGTTGCTGCCATGTGAATGTATTTAACTTTATAATAGCTACGTCTGGAGTTGGAGGTTAGCTGAATGAATCGAGCAGAATATGCAAACATGTGTCAGCATGTTGATGGATAATATTGGTTCTATTGGATGATTTTTTTGGTGATGAATTGATCGAGCAGAATATGCAAATAGTGGCATCCAACGTGCGACGGGGCTAAAATCAATGGTAATAGGCATCTGTGACGATTTCTAGCACTTTTTGCAACCAATAGAACTTTTGGAAATAGCTACCACATGTTGCAAATAGGGAAACATTGCAAATAGAAACGTTGCCGTGAAATAATATACATTAATGCGACAAAATAATTTGATGCAAATGATATTGGCGACGATAACTGATTGAATATGTTTCATATGATTTGCGGCGAGTCCATCATGTCATTGCAAGGAATATAATGCGTTGAAATAAGTATTAATGACGACGAAAATTGGGAATCGATGCTACTGTGCAATTCAGACATTTCTTTCACGTCCAACATGCGTCGACTGCAAAATCTTCGGCTTTGACTTATTTCAGCAAATCTGGTAGTCTATTCCAGCTGCTTAAATTGCTGGAAAATCCTAACTTTGTTGTAGTGTCACTTGTGAGCTAAGTGAGTGTGTGTGGGAGAAAACTTGTAGGAAGTTGGTTGGATCAATTCTCTTGAGCTTGGAAGAAATAGTAAGTCCATATTCTAGCTTAATTTAAGCATGGAACTGGTTTATTGGCATGATTGAGCTATGTTTACTAGTAGTGAACACTTGAGAACATGATTAAGTGGAAATGGACATATGAGTAGGATTGATTGTAATTTGTCTTGTTAATATGTTCAATAAAATTGTAGAAACTTAGATTGAAGCTATTAAGAAGATAAATAGGGTGTATGGAAGAGATTGGCATGTTTTGAGTAGAAAAACCCTTAGAGCCGTAAGTTCGCTCGACCCTCGCTTGACATGTGAGTCGAGCGAAGGCAAAATATGAACCCTCGCTAGAGTTTCGCTCGACACCCGCTCGAGCGAGTCCCAACCCGAGACTTCGCTCGATACTCGCTCGAGCGAGATGCCCTGTTTTGCTTAGACTTAGGGTTTCCTTAGAATAGAATTGGGGGTTTCAAATGGGAAGGGTTATAAGTGAAATAACTCATGTGAACAAGAGAAACACAAAAAGAAAGAAAACAATTTATATAAAGATTAAGTTAGTCACGTCGTGACGGGGACGGCGATACGTAACGCCCGGATGACTGACGTGCCGACAGGGACGGCGATACGTAACGCCTGTCGTGATATAAGAATATGTGATCTCCACGGGGACGGCGAGACGTAACGCCCGTGTGATTGATCCTCACGGGGACGGCGAGACGTAACGCCCGTGAAATTGATTTGAATGGCGGGGACGGTGAGACGTAACGCCCGCAGTAATATGTGTATATGTTTCGTGTCATAACGGGGACGGCGAGACGTAACGCCCGGATGATTGACACCAGACTCATCATAACGGGGACGGCGATACGTAACGCCCGGATGATTGATGAGTGTATGTGATGGGGACGGCGATACGTAACGCCCATCAGTGATATGAAAGAATAAGAAATTTAAGGGGAAAACGATATAATTTAATATAAGATTTGGGTGAGTTAAGAAAGGTATCTGTTAGACAGTGGTCTTGGGAGGGGTATATTAGGGTAATTTCCCTTGTCATTAGTGGTAATAACTTTATGGTTGTTTTCCCTGTTTCCTTTAAGCTGTTTATGTACTTATTGAGATTTCATTCGAAATCTCACTCTTTTGTGGCTCCATATATTTTGTGCATCATACAGGATTCGATGACCAGCAGGGGGATAGCCCCGATGATACAGGAGATTTCGGGGAGTCCTGAGGGACTTTTCGATTATAGTCCTTATATGGACATTTCTTTTGTTTCCTTCGGACCTCCTACCAGTAGTCGACCCACCGGATCTTGGAGTCTTGACGCATCCACTTTTGTTGAGGAGAGGCGACGTACGGGATGCTGCTTAACCTTAGGAGTAGACGGCTCCTTGTCCATGTGTGGAGTTTGTGTGACTCCACGGGGACAACAACTCTAGCAAGACTTTAGTATTAGCATGAATAGGTTTCGCTATGGGAGAGAATATCCCGAGGTTAAGAGAGAGAAAGAGTGAGGTGAAGGAAAGTTCTTTTGGGATGAATGTAAAATATTTTACTACAGTTTGGACTTGTATATGTAAAAAGTACAATGTTTAAGTTTAATGAATGTTGTACATGTATTTTCCGTGTGATCTTTAGAAAGTCTTATATTGCAAAACCTGATCCGCTGCGAATTTAGTGATTTATGCTTTTATTCTTGTTAAGTACGAGGGTGAGTAACCAAGTGTTGCTCATCCAGACACCTTAATTTACGTTAAATCCCAGACGTAAGTTGGAGGCGTCACAGTATTGACCCAAAAGAAATGGAACTCTTGACTTGAACGGACATGCATGCTAAGACTTTGACTTTCTTATACAAGACATATGGATCATGAGGTGTATGTGCATGCACTTCCAAATCCATAGCTTATTCATACTAACATGTGAAGAAACATCTCTTTCAAGCATGTCATATGCATGTATTCAACAAAGGAAGTCATTCAACAATTCTAACTTTAGAATATAGGTATGGTAGAATACCCCTAGGGCTCAAACCCTAGTTTTTCCTTTTTCTCACATCAACTCTTGCGTTCATAATGAACAACTAAAACACAATTAACATGGTCTATAAATATCATAACCAAAACCTTAAAAGTACTTAGACATTTTATTACTCCAACATCTAGTAATAACATGAGCTTTATTTTACACCTAGCACATATTCGAAACTATGCTCCAAGAAAAATCAAAGGTTCGCGCTCTTTAAATCATCGAGTGTCTTAAATCATCATTATTCATCATTCAAAAGATTAAAACCTAAAGTCACCCCCATTAGTTGGCCTTAGTCAAAACCCATAGATTAAAATATAAGTTTCCATCAACCACGAGTCACACCATTCTTCCACATGCACTAGCCAAATATCACCATAGCACATTCCTTTCATTCTTTCAACAAATAGTCATTATATTCCAATAAATATCTCTTAGATTAAAAGCTTAAAATATCATTTTAACAATACTTAGAGAAATGATAATAAATTCACTAAAAAAACAAGTCAAACAATAAAACAAAACTACACAACCACAAGTTCACCTTACATATACAAATAATCCTAAAGTTAAGTTAAGAATGTACTTATAAATATTCCAAGTATAGAGTAAAGAAAATCTAAAAATATACAAAGGAAAACAAGATTAAGTCTAGAGAATATTTTCTCTACATAACCGAAAATGGCTTGCTTAGTATGAAATCTTTTTTGTTATTCAAAGAGAGCTATTTTCCCAAAAACACTCTAGTTTTCTTTTTCATTTTAAAGAGAACTAAAAACTTTAGATTTTTCATGTAAGTTCAAGAAAATATTAGGAAACATAGTGACAAAAACTTTTGAAAAGTGATGTTCTTTAGATCATTGCATGAAATGATAGAAAAGAGTTTGAAAGTTTATTTACCTTCCAAAGTAGATGCTTTTGCAAAAACCTTGAAGAAAAACCCTTAAACTTGCTAGAAAATTATATATGGAAAGTAAGAAAATGCAAAGGAAAGTAAAGAGTGTGGAGAGGATAGAGTGTCCGAGAGTCACATGGGAGAAATGGGAAAAAACAAAGTGAAGAGAGAAATGGATGGCCATAGTCGGCCATGAGTTGCTCCTAGGCATAGGACACTCCATTCCCTAGTTGAATGACACATGAAAATATTTGACACAAAGTTTGATTGACCCATGAGAGACTACTACTTCTAGGGACAAAATGGTGCCTATAGATAGCATATGCTAGGATCAGTTTTTGGCCTCCCAAAACTAGCATAGTCAAAACCTCCAAGAAAGGGAAGTCACTTCACCTTGCTTGCAAAGTCACTCAATCCTCACTTGTCAATCACCCTCATCCAAATATATTTTTAAACATATCTTTACTTGGAAAACTCAAAAAGTCATGGTCGGCTCCCCCACCCTTTTCTTCCACCGAAACGTTCCTCCTCAAATTCCCATAAATCCTTACATGTTACTTGTCACACATTTTTCAAGAGATACTCTTATACTCATTCTTCTACTCCAATGATAGCATATCTCCTTTTGTCACCATCACCTCCTTTTCCAAGAGATTTGGCTAGTCACATCTCTTTTTCACTTGCTTTCTCTCTTTTTCCCATAAACCTAACATTCTTGGAAGACCAAAGAAAGCTTCTTAAAGTGCCAAGTGTCCTATGAAATCACACAAAATCCTAGATGATCATCACTTAAGGCATGGCCAGCCATTACCCATCTCAATGGGCCTTTGAGCCTTGTTTCACTACTCTTGGGCTTATTATTATATCCTTCTTTCAAAAAGACCTAGGTTGGTCCACATCTCTTTAATATAATTTGTTGAATCCAAGATTTCAAATTTCGTATCTACGTGTGGATTTTGATGATAACAAATAAATTCAAGTCTCAAGTTCAAATTATTTACGCAATGGAGCGAAGCGCACATCAAGTATAAAAGAACAAGTCTACAAATGAAATTCATAGATTATTTTTGTACATCTCTTAATAAAATTCGAAATTTGATTAAGGCTCCAAATTACTCATTTTTCTCATAAAATTTCAAATTACTTTTTTCACATATGCAAGATATCTTTAAATGTCTTAATTTTGAAAATTATGTTTTTCACATGTGCATAACATCATCAAACAATATAATTTTGAAAATTATATTTTTTTATATAAAAATTTGAATTTTTAAGATGATTGATTATCATATTTGACATGTGCATATTTTGTTTGAAAGTCTTGAAGGGTGGTTGTGTGTTTTTTTGACAAATGCAAAATGTAGATGATTTTGTTTGAAAATCTTAAAGGGTGGTTGTGTATTTTTTTGACATATGCAAAAAGAAGATGATTTGGTTTGAAAAATAAACCATACTCATTTTATCATGTATGAAAAGTAAAAGATTAGGTTTGGTTTCTTTGAAAAATGAATGGAGTTATCTTTGACAAATGCAAAAAGGAAATACTTTTATTTGAATTTTTTGAAAAGTGAATAGTGCTCTTATTTGATATGTGAATCTTTTCAAATTTGAAACTGAAGACTCACTTGTCTATAAATAGCTCACTTGAGTTTTGCAAAAATCACAACAAAAGTTTACACATCTATTGCTAAGTTTTGCATCATTCTTTCAAAACTCTCATTCTTTCTTTTCTAAAATTCTGAGTCTTAATTCTTATTCTTTTTTAGAGAGATATAGGTTGCACTGTATTATTTTTATCTCACTCATTGAGAAGTGTACTTTGATAGTCTACCTACTATCAACTCTTGTATCAGTAAGAGGGTGCGTATAGCGTTTATGTGTGTAGAAGGTGTTCTGCACAATGGAATAGTTGAATCACCAAGTGTGTGGTGATTGGAAATGTAGAGGGTGTTCTACACAGATTTTTTGGAGCGGTGCTACTCAAATGTATAATAGGTTTCTATCTCCACCTAAAGGAGATTGAATAGTAAATATTGGATCCTCAAGAGGTAGTTTGAGGTGAGGACGTAGGCACTGGGGCTGAATCTCGTAAAAATACTGAGTTTACTTTTTCTTACCCGACTTTTTACATTTCCTGCTATGTTATATTCTATTTATATTTTATATTATGTATTTGATTTATAAGTGTTAATTTTTATAATATAACCCAATTCACTCCTCCTCTTGTGTTAGTCATCTGGGTAACAGTTGGTATTAGAGTAAAGGTTCTGTTATAAATTTAACTATATGTTGAGTTAAGATCATATGACTAATATTGCAGTTACTTTCGATGCAGGTCAATCCAGTAGTCGACCTCCGCTATTTTGTGGAGATAATTATACTTTCTATAAAACTAAAATGAGAATATTTCTTCAGTCTCAAGGTCGAGAAATCTGGAAATATATTGTAAATGGACCTTATATTCCAACAAAAACTGTTAATGGAGTAAAGACAAAAAGGAAGAGGAAGAGTTTGATCACGAAGACGATAGACTTTATACTGTGAATGTAATGGCTATGAATTTTTTATATAATGCTCTCAATGGTAATGAATTTAATAAAATAATGACTTGCAAGACAGTAAAGGAAATTTGGAACAACTTGGAAGGAACCTATGAAAGAACTTCGCAAGTCAAAAAATCAAAAATTTATATTTTTATGCATGAATATGAAATGTTCAAAATGAATGATAATAAATCTCTCTCTTCTATGTATACTCATTTTACTAATATTATAAATACTTTGACATCTCTTGATAAAGTTTATTCCAGCTTGAAGATAGTAAGGAAAATTCTCAACTCCTTGCCAAAACGTTAGGAATCAAAAGTGTTGCCCAGATGACTAACACAAGAGGGGGGGTGAATTGAGTTGTATTAAAAAATTAACAATTATAAATCAAGTATATAAAATAAAATATAAAATATGAAACAGTAATAAATATAAAGAGTAAAGGTAAGAGAGAAGCAAACTCAGTATGTTAACGAGGTTCGACCCCACTGCCTACGTCATCGCCTCAAGCTACCCCTTGAGGATCCCAAAATCCACTATTTAATCTCCTTTAGGTGGAGATAGAAACCTATTACACCTTTGAGCAGTACCGCTCCAAAGAATTCGTGTAGAAAACCCTCTACACTTCCAATCACCTCGCACTTGGTGATTTAACTATTCCCCGTGTAGAACACCTTCTACACTTTCAATCACCTCACACTTGATGATTTAACTATTCCCTGTGTAGAACACCTTCTACACACACAAGGGTTATACACACCCTTTTACTGATACAAGAATTGATAGTAGATAAGCTATCAGAAAACACTCCTCAATGAGTGAAATAAAAACAATACAGCACAAACTATATCTCTCAAAATAAACAAGGGTTAAGGCTCAATGCTTGGAGAAGAGAGAATGAAAACTTTGAATGAATGTTGTATGCTCTTGGTGTTATGAATGTGAAGCTCTCAAATGATCTATTTATAGGCATATGAGACTTCATATTCAAATTTAAAAAGATTCACATGTCAAAGACATCATCATTCACTTTTCAAAAATTTCAAATCAATTTTTTTTACTTTTTGCATGCGACAAAAGGAGCACACTTTATTTTTCAAAAATTTCAAACCTAATCTTTTATTTTTTGCATATGACAAAAGGAGCACACTTTACTTTTCAAAATTTTCAAACAAAGACATCTACCTTTTGCATAAGTCAAGAAAAGCATCTACCACTTTTGAAAATATTCAAATAAAACATGCACATGTGAAAGATGACAATCAATCATCTTAATATTTTCAAAATTCAAACTTTAATCATGTCATGCACATGTGAAAGATGACAATCAATCATCTTAATATTTTCAAAGTTCAAACATTTAATCATGTCATGCACATGTGAAAGATGACAATCAATCATCTTTCAAAATTTTCAAATTTAATTTTCAAAATATTCATGGACATGTGGAAAATGTATTTTAATGCTTTATGATAAAATATTAAATTTAAGCCTTAATCCTAATTTTGAATTTTTAAGAGATTTACAAAATTACTCTATGATTTTAATATGAATTTGTTCCATTCTTGCTCATGCTTGCTTCCTTGATGTGCTTGATTCTATTGTGTGGACAACTTGAGCTTGAGACTCGTTTATTCTTTGAATTCATTTGTTATCATCAAAATCCATGTGTAGATTTACACGAAACTTGAAATCTTGAGTTCAACAATCTCCCCCTTTTTGATGATGACAAATACTTGATAGAACCTGAAACCTGTATTAATACTTAAGCTCCCCCTGAGAATGTACGTTAGTTTTTCAAGCAAAAATATAAATATAATTCCAAGCATATATAATAATTTTAGTAATTTAAACAATGTTAATGTTCTAGTCTAAAACTTCTCCCCCTTTTGAAATCATTAAAAAGGAATCATAATTAGATCAATAAGATATATTTCTGCAATAACCAATAGATAAATAAAACGCTGCGTTAGTAGAGACTGTAGAGAATTCGGTGAGTAGCCACACGTGTTTGACAAAACCTGTAAAGGCTGGAGGCCTAGTTTCGGTAATTCGGTGCGGAAGGAGATTTTGTAAAGAGCTGAATAATTGAAACCACCCATGCCCGACAAAACCTGCAAAGGCTGGAGGCGTAGCTCTAGCAATTCGGTACAGAGATTTGATCCGCTTGATGTTGCTGAAAAATGAGATATTATCATGATTTGTAAGCTTGTCTTGTTCTTATTTCCGTTTCTATAAGAGCAATCCTTAGTTTTATCTATTTCGCATCAAACTTTCTTCTCATCATTGCAATTTGCTTGCATTCTCATTCTACAATTTTTCAATGGCTCGTAGATTTCCCTTCAGTACTTCTCTTGATCAAGATTTGAGATATCCTTCACCTCAGTCTCAATCTATTTCTACATCTGTCGTGGGTGCCATGAAGCAACAAGAGACTGATTTAGCTAATAAATCAGATCATGACGCCATTTACGAGCTTGTGGGTCTCGAAACTCGATACTCATCATCTATCGTCGCGTTTTCTGCTCGGTTGCAGTCCAAAACTCGCGAAATTGAGAAGCTTAGCGAGACTGTTTCTGTACTTCAACGACTTGTTTATGAGTCAAACAAAAAAATAGTAGAGTTAAAGCAACAGAATAAGGATTTGAAATCCTTGCTTACCTCTTCATTTCGATTGCCTAATCCTCTAAACAAGGATGACATGATGATTTATGAGAAACAAATGCATTTGAATGATGAGGCTAAACGTCTCAAGTTTCTGTAGGTCATTTAAGATAATGAAATAAAAGTATCTAGCAGATATCCATGGCATGCATCATTCATATTTCTCTTCTAATCATGCATAGTCTATCTTCTGGTAGGGGTTTTGTGAAAATGTCTGCCAATTGATCATGTGTACTAGTGAATTCTAATACAATATCGCCCTTCTGCACATGGTCTCTAAGAAAATGATATCTAATTTCAATATGTTTGGTCCGAGAATGTTGTATTGGATTATTTGAAAGATTTATAGCATTTGTATTATCACATTTGATTGGAATGTGATTGTACATAAGTTTAAAATCCTCAAGTTGTTGCTTCATGTAAAGAACTTGAGCACAACAACTACCCGCAGCAACATATTCTGCCTCAGCAGTAGATAGTGCAACAGAATTTTATTTTTTACTAAACTAGGAAACTAGTGCACGACCTAAGAAGTGACATGCTCCACTAGTACTTTTTCGATCTATTTTACAGCCAGCATAATCTGCATCTGTGTAACTGATTAGATCGAAATATGTGTGCTTAGGGTACCATAACCCTAAATTAATTGTACCACTAAGATATCTAAAAATGCGCTTAACTGCAATTAAATGCGATTCTTTTGGAGATGATTGAAAGCGTGCACATAAGTACACACTGGACATAATATCTGGTCTACTGGCTGTCAAATATAATAAGCTACCAATCATACCTCGATATACCTTCGAGTCAACTGGTTTACCGGTTTCATCTTTATCAAGTTTAGTGGATGGGCTCATTGGTGTTCCAGTTTCCTTAGCACCTTCCATCCCAAACTTCTTCAGCAATTCCTTAATATATTTCGATTGATTGATGAATGTCCCACTTTTTGCTTGACCTCGTGAAGTTTCCCCCAGAATTTGTTCCACTGAATGATCTTTCACAAATTTCCACTGTTTGGTTACATCTTGTATTAAATTTTGATGATCTTTCCTGATATCTCCATGTTGGACTTCCTCTATTGTGTTCTCTTTGTTGAGATTGAGACTTTCCGTATTATTTATACCTCCTATTTCTTCATCAATAGATTTCTTGGAGAGTAGAGAATTAGATTCATCAAATACTACATGCATAGATTCTTGTACAGTCAAAGTCTTTTTATTGAATACTCTATAAGCTTTACTATTAGTCGAATACCCGAGAAAGATACATTCATCAGATTTTGCATCAAACTTGCCTAAATTATCCCTATCATTTAAAATAAAACATTTGCATCCAAATACATGAAAGTAACCAATGTTGGGCTTTTTCTCATTCCAAAGCTCATAGGGGGTTTTATCTATTTTGGACCTTAGCATAACTCTATTTATAACATAACATGCAGTACTTACCGCTTCAGCCCAAAAATAACTAGGCAAGTTGTTCTCATTGAGTATTGTTCTTGCCATCTCTTGAAGAGATCTATTTTTCCTCTCTACTACCCCATTTTGTTGAGGAGTTCGAGGAGCAGAAAAATTATGCACAAAACCATTTTCATCACAAAATGTTTCAATCTTTTTATTAACAAACTCTTTTCCCCTATCACTTCGGATACTTGAAATAATATAACCCTTTTCATTTTGAATTCTCTTGCATAACTTGGTAAAAACATTATGTGCCTCATCTTTATGAGCAAGAAAGATGACCCAAGTATATCTAGAGAAATCATCAACAATAACAAATGCATAATATTTTCCTCCTAAACTTGCAACTCTATTTGGTCCAAAAAGATCCATGTGTATCAGTTGCAGTGGTCTAGTAGTGGAAATATGTTTCTTGGTTTTAAAAGAAGTTTTTGTTTGTTTACCAAATTGGCATGCATCACAAATTTTGTCTTTAAGAAAATTTACCTTTGGTAAACCTCTCACAAGATCATTTTTTGAAAGTTTGGAAATAAGTTCCATATTGGCATGACCTAGTCTTCTATGCCATAACCAATTAGTTTCATTTTGAGCTGAAAAACAAATCACATCTTGTGACGTAATTTCTTCAAAATCAATTGTATAAACATTGTTACTTCTAAAAGTAATAAAACAAATATTACAATCATAATCATTCAATATAATGCACTTATCCATTTTGAAATTAACTGTAAATCCTTTATCACATAATTGACTTATGCTTAAAAGATTGTATTTTAAACTTTCAACAAGTAGAACATCTTCAATTATAAGAGAAGACTCATTACCAATTTTACCTATTCTCACGATCTTCCCTTTCGAGTTGTCTCCAAATGTCACGTGTCCTTCTTCTTTAGATCTAAGATCAAAGAACTTAGTTTTGTCTCCCGTCATGTGTCTTGAACATCCACTATCTAAAAACCATTTATTTTTATTCGTGGAAGACTTCATGCACACCTATAAAAATAATTAACATGATTTTTCTTGGTACCCAAGTTCTTTGGGTCCTTTATTTATTAGTATTAGAAGAAACAAGATTTTTAGGTACCCATATGGCCCTAATAGTCATTGTATATTTTCTTCTAATAGGACAAATAAAATAATTATGACCATTTCTATTACAAAAATTGCAAATAGCATGTGACATATATGAAGAACTTGAATGATTATAATAATATCATTTTTTAACAAAATTATTTTTATGAAAAAAATTTTGAATATTGGACTTTGATTTAGAAGGATTATCAAAGAAGTTTTTATAAGATTTATATTTTTGTTTTGGCATATATCCCAAACCTGCCTTATCAAAAACACATCTTTGACTACCAAGAAGTTTTTCAAAATTTCTTTTTCCATTCGTAAATTTTTCAATAATATTTTCTAAATCAGTTTTCTTTTTCTTCAACTCAAAATTTTCATCTTTCAAAACAATACTTTCTTTTCTTAAAATATCAATTTCGTTTGTTAAAGAAGAATTTTTCTTTTTCAAAACAGTATACTTGATACCCAATTTTTCAAATTCCTCATATACCTCTTCTAAAACATTTTGCAATTCTTCATATGAAGGATCTTCAATATTATCAAGATTTGTTATCTCAATGTCATCTTTAGTCATAAGACAAAGATTTGCTGATTCTCCATTGCTTGCTTCACTATCTAAGCTACTTGAATCATCATCCCATGTAGCTTTCATTGCTTTTTTGCCTTTGTTTCGATCTTTTTTTAGCAGAGGACAATCTGACTTGATATGACCAGGTTTATTGCATTTATAACAAATTAAAGTGTCATTTTTACCTGAATCTTTCTTGGAAAACTTTTTGAAGGATTTCCTTGGAGGAGTTTTATTTTTTTTTAAGAACCTCTGAATTCTTCTTGTTATCATTGCAACTTCTTTATCTTTGTCGTCATTTTCCTCATCTTCATCACTTTCACTTTCATGTGGAACAGCTTTAAGTGCCAAGCTCTTCTTTGACTTTCCTTCTTCTTCTCTTCTTTTCAATGTGTACTCATGGGTGATAAGTGACCCGATGAGTTTATTCACTTCGAGCTTCTTGAAGTCTCTAACTTCAAGAATCGCTGTCACTTTTGATTCCCAACGTTTTAGTAGAGAGTTGAGAATTTTTCTTACTATCTCCACTTTGGAATAAATTTTGCCAAGAGCTGTCAAGCTGTTTATGATGTTAGTAAAACGAGTGTATATACTAGAAATAGATTCATCATCATTCATCTTAAACATTTCATATTCATGAGTAAGAATATAAATTTTTGATTCCTTGACTTGAGAAGTTTCTTCATAAGTAACTTCCAAGTTATCCCAAATTTCCTTTGCTGTAACACAAGTCATTACTCTATTAAATTCATTACCATTGAGAGCATTATATAATAAATTCATAGTAGTTAAATTCAAAGTATAAAGTCTATCGTCTATCGTCTTCACGATTAAACTCTTCTTCTTCCTTTTTGACCTTTACTCCATCAACTACTTTTGTTGGAATATAAGGTCCATTTACAATGCATTTCCAGATTTCTCGACCTTGAACCTGAAGGAATATTCTCATTCTAACTTTCCAGAATGAGTAATTGTCTCCACAAAAGAGTGGAGGCCGACTGCTAGATTGACCTTCACCAAATGAAACTGCAATGTTAGCCATAAGATCTTAACTCAAAAGATAGTTAATCTTATAATAGAGCTCTAGCTCTGATACTAATTGTTACTGATCATAGGCCGCACCTATATCACCTAACAACTATACCTATCAGACTAGCCGGCCACCGTCTCTACCGGTGCACCGTCACCCATGGTCGGAGAGTCTTGCTTCGGTGACACAGTCACAAGCGAGAGTTCCCATGAGTGATCTGCCTGTATGAACAGTACAGGTCAACTAGCTCTGATACCAATTGTTGCCCAGATGACTAACACAAGAGGGGGGGTGAATTGAGTTGTATTAAAAAATTAACAATTATAAATCAAGTATATAAAATAAAATATAAAATATGAAACAGTAATAAATATAAAGAGTAAAGGTAAGAGAGAAGTAAACTCAGTATGTTAACGAGATTCGGCCCCACTGCCTACGTCCTCGCCTCAAGCTACCCCTTGAGGATCCCAAAATCCACTATTCTATCTCCTTTAGGTCGAGATAGAAACCTATTACACCTTTGAGCAGCACCGCTCCAAAGAATCCATGTAGAACACCCTCTACACTTCCAATCACCTCACACTTGGTGATTTAACTATTCCCCGTGTAGAACACCTTCTACACTTTCAATCACCTCACACTTGATGATTTAACTATTCCCTGTGTAGAACACCTTCTACACACACAAGGGTTATACACACCCTTTTACTGATACAAGAATTGATAGTGGATAGGCTATCATAAAACACTCCTCAATGAGTGAAATAAAAACAATACAGCACAAACTATATCTCTCAAAATAAACAAGGGTTAAGGCTCAATGCTTGGAGAAGAGAGAATGAAAACTTTGAATGAATGTTGTATGCTCTTGGTGTTGTGAATGTGAAGCTCTCAAATGATTTATTTATAGGCATATGAGACTTCATATTCAAATTTAAAAAGATTCACATGTCAAAAACATCATCATTCACTTTTCAAAAATTTCAAATCAATTTTTTTTACTTTTTGCATGCGACAAAAGGAGCACACTTTATTTTTCAAAAATTTCAAACCTAATCTTTTACTTTTTGCATATGACAAAAGGAGCACACTTTACTTTTCAAAATTTTCAAACAAAGACATCTACCTTTTGCATAAGTCAAGAAAAGCATCTACCACTTTTGAAAATATTCAAATAAAACATGCACATGTGAAAGATGACAATCAATCATCTTAATATTTTCAAAGTTCAAACTTTAATCATGTCATGCACATGTGAAAGATGACAATCAATCATCTTTCAAAATTTTCAAATTTAATTTTCAAAATATTCATGCATATGTGGAAAATGTATTTTAATGCTTTATGATAAAATATTAAATTTGAGCCTTAATCCTAATTTTGAATTTTTAAGAGATTTACAAAATTACTCTATGATTTTAATATGAATTTGTTCCCTTCTTGCTCATGCTTGCTTCCTTAATGTACTTGATTCTATTGTGTGGACAATTTGAGTTTGAGACTCGTTTATTCTTTGAATTCATTTGTTATCATCAAAATCCATGTGTAGATTTATACGAAACTTGAAATCTTGAGTTCAACAAAAAGTAAAGACGATTCTTGAAGCTAGAGATCTTAAAAAACTCGAAGTAAATGAACTCATTGGGTTACTTATTTCCCATGAGTACACATTGAAAAGAGGAGAAGAAGAAGAAAAGCAAAAGAAGAGCTTGGCACTCAAAGCCGTTCTTCATGAAAGTGAAAGCGATGAAAATGAAGAAAGCAATGACGAAGAAATTGCAATGATTACAAGAAAATTTAAGAGATTCTTGAAAAATAAAACTTCTCCAAGGAAACCTTTCAAAAAATCTTCCAACAAAGATACAAGTGTAAATGATTTATTAATTTGTTATAAATATAAAAAGTCAGGACATATCAAGGCAGATTGTCCCTTACTAAAGAAAGATCGATATAAAGGCAAGAAAGTAATGAAAACTACATAGGATGATGATTTAAGTAGCTCAGACAACGATGCAAATAATGAAAAATCTGTAAATCTTTATCTTATGGTTAAAGATGATCTTAAGGTAACAAATCTTGAAAATCCCTCTTATGAAGAATTGCAAAATGCTTTGGAAGAGGTATACGAGGAATTTGAAAATTTGGGTATTAAGTATACCGCTTTGAAAAAGAAAATTTCTTTTTTAATAAATGAAATTGATATTTTAAAAAAATAAAATATAGTTTCAAAAGATGAAAATGATAAACTAAAAAAAAAGTAACTGATTTAGAAAAAATTGTTGAAAATTTTACAAATGGAAAAAGAAATTTCGAAAAATTTCTTGGTAATCAAAAATGTGTTTTTGATAAGGTAGGCTTGGGATACATGTTAAAAGAAAAACTCAAACCCTATAAAAATTTCTTTGATAAACCCATTAAATCAAAACTAGACTTTCAAAATTATTTTCCTAAAAATAGATTTGTCAAAAAAATATATTATTACAATCACTCAAGTTCTTCAAGTATGTTACATGTTATTTGTAATTTTTACAATAGAAATCGTCATAACTATCATGCTTGTCCTATTAGAAGAAAACATACAATGACTATTAGGGCCATATGGGTACCAAAGAATCTTATTTCTTCTAATACTAATAAATAAAGGACCTAAAAAATATGGGTACCAAGAAAAATTATTTTAATTGTTTTTGTAGATATGCATGAAGTCTTCCGTAAGTAAAACAAGATGGTTCTTAGATAGTGGATACTCACGACACATGACAGGAAATAAAACTAAGTTCATTGATCTCACTCCTAAAGAAGAAGAACACGTGACATTTGGAGACAATTCAAAAGGGAAGATGGAATAGGTAAAATTGGTAATAAGTCTTCTCTCATAATTGAAGATGTTCTACTTGTTGAAGGTCTAAAACATAATATTTTAATTATAAGTCAATTATGTGATAAAAGATTTACAGTTATTTTTAGAACAGATAAGTGCATTATTTTAAATAATCATGATTGAAATGTTTGTTTATTGCTCTTACAAACAATAATATTTATACAATTGAATTTGAATAAATTGCCTCGCAAGATACTATTTGTTTATTAGCTCAACATGAAAATAGTTGGTTATGGCATAGAAGGTTAGGTCATGCAAATATGGAACTTATTTCCAAACTTTCAAAAAATGATCTTGTGAGAGGTTTGCCAAAAGTAAACTTTTTTAAAGACAAAATCTGTGATGCTTCTAGTTTGGTAAACAAACAAAAACTTCTTTCAAAATCAAGAAATATATTTCCACTACTAAACCTTTGCAACTAATATACATTCACCTTTTTGGACCAAATAGAGTTGCGAGTTTGGGAGGAAAATGTTATGCATTTTTTATTTTTGATGGTTTCTCTAGATATACTTGGGTCATCTTTTTCACTCATAAAGATGAGGTACATAATGCATTTACCAAACTATGTAAGAGAATTCAAAATGAAAATGGTTATACTATTTCAAACATCCGAAATGACAGGGGGAAAGAATTTGTCAATAAAGATATTGAGTCTTTTTGTGATGAAAATAGTTTTCTGCATAATTTCTCTGCTCCTCAACAAAATGGGGTACTAGAGAGGAAGAATAGATCTCTTCAAGAAATGGCAAAAACAATGTTTAATGAAAATAGTTTACCTAGTTATTTTTTAGCCGAAGCAGTAAGTATTGTATGTTATGTTATAAATAGAGTTATGTTAAGGTCTAAATTAGATAAAACCCTTTATGAGCTTTGGAATGAGAAAAAGTTCAACATTGACTACTTTCATGTATTTGGATGCAAATGTTTTATACTCAATGATAGAGATAATTTAGGAAAGTTTGATACAAAATTTGATGAAAGTATCTTTCTTGGATATTCAACAAATAGTAAAACTTATAGAGTGTTCAATAAAAAGACTTTGACTGTACAAGAATCTATGCATGTAGTATTTGATGAATCTAACCATCTACTCTCTAAGAAATCTATTGATAAAGAATCAGAAGATACAAATAACACAAATAGTCTCAATCTCGACAAAGAGAATACAATGGAAGAATTCCAATATAGAGACATCAGGAAAGATCATCAAAATTTAGTACAAGATGCAACCAACAGTGGAAACATGTGAAAGATCATCCAGTGGAACAAATTCTAGGATAACCTTCATAAGGTATAAGTACTCGATTATCTCTTAGAAATATTTGTAATCACACTACTTTTTTATCTCAAATTGAACCCAAAAATATTTATGAAATACTTATTGATGAATCATGGATTCTAGCTATGCAAGAAGAGCTAAATCAAAATGAAAGAAATAATGTATGGACACTTGTTCCTAAACCCAAAAATCATGCTGTTATTGGAAAAAAATAGGTTTTTAGAAATAAGAAAGACGAGTTTGGAATCATCACTAAAAATAAGGCTCGACTTGTAGCCCAAGGTTTCAATCAAGAAGAAGGAATCGATTATGATGAAACGTATGCACCTGTCGCAAGACTAGAAGCTATTCGAATGTTACTTGCATATGCATGTTATAAAAATTTCATACTTTTTCAAATGGATGTTAAAAGTGCTTTCTTAAATAGTTTTATAAATGAAGAGGTATATGTTGAGCAACTTCCAGGTTTTGAAAATCATATTTCTCCTAATCATGTTTTTAAGCTCACAAAAGCATTATATGGACTCAAACAAGTTCCTAGAGCTTGGTATAAGAGGTTTAGTGGTTTCTTGATTGAAAAAGGTTGTTCAAGAGGAAAGATTGATACAACTCTTTTTATCAAATGTGAACAGGATGATATTCTTCTAGTTCAAATTTATATTGATGATATAATATTTGGTGCTACTAATGAAAATATGTGTCAATATTTTGTTAAGAGCATGCAGAAAGAATTTGAAATGAGTATGATGAGAGAACTTAATTTCTTTCTTGGATTACAAATCAAGTAAGAAAAAAGTGGAACATTCATTAATCAGTCAAAATATATCAAAGAGTTACTCAAAAAGTTTGAGATGGAATCTGCGAAGGTAATTGGAACACCAATGAATTCAACTACCAAATTTGATAAAGATGAAAGCGGTAAATCAGTTGACTCAAAGGTATCTCAAGATATGATTGGTGGTTTATTATATTTGACAGCTAATAGACCTGATATTATGTTCAGTGTATGTTTATGTGCACGTCTTCAATCATCTCCAAAACAATCTCATTTGATTGCAGTCAAGCATATTTTTAGATATCTTGCCGGTACCATTGATTTAGGGTTATAGTATCATAAGCACACTTCTTTCGATCTTATTAGTTATTCAGATGCAGATTATGCTGGTTGCAAAGTTGATCGAAAAAGTACTAGTGGAACATGTGAGTTTTTAGGTCATGCACTTATTTCATGGTTTAGTAAAAAGTAAAATTCTGTTGCATTATCTACTGTTGAGGCAGAATATGTTGCTGCAGGCAGTTGTTGTGCTCAAGTTCTTTACATGAAGCAACAACTTGAGAATTTTAAAATTAGATATCATTTTCTCTCAAAGAATCCAATACAACATTCTAAAACGAAAAATTCACATTAAAATCATAGAGTAATTTTGTAAATCTCTTAAAAAATTTGAAATTAGAATTAAGGCTCAAAATTAATATTTTATCATAAAGCATTAAAATACATTTTCCACATATGCATGAATATTTTGAAAATTAAATTTGAAATTTTTGAAAGATGATTGATTGTCATCTTTCACATGTGCATGACATGATTAAAAGTTTGAATTTTGTAAATATTAAGATGATTGATTGTCATCTTTCACATGTGCATGTTTTATTTGAATATTTTCAAAAGTGGTGGATGCTTTTCTTGACTTATGCAAAAGGTAGATGTTTTTATTTGAAAATTTTGAAAAGTAAAGTGTGCTCCTTTTGTCATATGCAAAAAGTAAAAGATTATGTTTGAAATTTTTGAAAAGTAAAGTGTGCTCCTTTTGTCATATGCAAAAAGTAAAAATATTAGATTTGAAATTTTTGAAAAGTGAATGATGATGTTTTTGACATAGGAATCTTTTCAAATTTGAAATTGAAAACTCATTTGCCTATAAATAGCTCACTTGAGTTTTGCAAAATTCACAACAAGAGCTTACACATCTATTGCTAAGTTTTGCATCATTTATTCAAAGCTCTCATTCTCTCTTTTCTAAAGTTTTGAGCCTTAATTCTTGTTCTTATTTAGAGAGATATAGGTTGCGCTGTATTGTTTCTATCTCACTCATTGAGGAGTGTACTTTGATAGTCTACCTACTATCAACTCTTGTATTTGTAAAAGGGTGTGTATAACCCTTGTGTGTGTAGAAGGTGTTCTACACGGGAAATAGTTAAATCACCAAGTGTGAGGTGATTGGAAGTGTAGAAGGTGTTCTACACAGGGAATAGTTAAATCACCAAGTGTAAGATGATTGGAAGTGTAGAGGGTGTTCTACACGGATTCTTTGGAGCGGTGCTGCTCAAAGGTGTAATAGGTTTCTATCTCCACCTAAAGGAAATTGAATAGTGGATTTGGGGATTCTCAAGAGGTAGCTTGAGGCGAGGACGTAGGCAGTGGGGCCGAACCTCGTTAACATACTGAGTTTGCTTCTCTCTTACTCTTACTATTTATATTTATTGTTGTTTCATATTTTGTTTATATTTTATATTATATATTTGATTTATAATTGTTATTTTTTTAAATACAACTCAATTCACCCCCCCTCTTGTGTTAGTCATCTCGGCAACAAAGTCGTTAAAGAACATCGATCTTCTCATTAAGCTTTTCTATCTCGCAGGTTTTAGACTGCAACCAAGCGGAAAAAGCGACAATAGACGATGAGTATCGAGTTCCGAGACTCACAAGCTCGTAAATGGCATCATGATGATTTATTAGCCAAATCAGTATTTTGTTGCTTCATGGCACCCACGACAGATGCAGAAATAGATTAATCACGAGAAACACTAAAGAAAAATTGACGAGCCATTAAAATTTTGTAAAGTGAGAATGAATATGAACTACAGCAATGAGAAGAAGATTTGATGCATATTAGAAAAAACTAAGGATTGATTTTATAAAGATGAAAATAAGTAGAAGACAAACTATCATCTCTTCAAATTTTACTTAGTCAAACTTACAAGATATGCCAGATGTATATAGTCAAAAGTTACAGAACTAAGCCAACGAGATTAATTATAATTGTCCCTGTTTCTCTCGTGAAACGCTGCCATTATTTGCTGATATTGACTATGTGCTTGAACTCTCACTCGTTCCGATTCCTCTATTCGAAGTTTCAGAACACGAGCTAATTCCGTCAAATCTTTATTTTCTTGCTTTAACCTCTTATTTTTTCTACCTTTATTTGCAAGCTTTTGATGCAGAACAGATATTTGATTGTTAAGTTGATCAACCTCATTTGTCCTCGCTAGTAATCTTCAAGATATCGTCGTAACAGAGGCAGCATATTAAGTATTGAGAGTTCTTGATGCTTCAACAATCTCAGAATCAGTTATACCAGAAAAATACATCTCTGCTTCTATCATGGTGTTGACAATCTCAGGAGATAAAATGACTGATTGAGACGATTCCTGATTCAAATCCAGAATATTATTAGATGAAATTTTATTTGTCATTCTATCATTTTGGATAAACAGATATTTGATCAATGAACAATGTGATATTTGTTTTAGTATTCAGTGGGTGAAAATGGTCATTTAAACAAAAATTGAAAACTTTCAAATCTCTACGTATCTTATTTGTCAACAACATCAAGCGGATTTGAATCTCTTTCCGCACCGAATTGCCAGAGCTAGACCTCCAACTTTTGCAAGTTTTGTCAGACATGCGTGGCTCCGCACCAAATTCTCTATAGTCTCTACTAACGCACCGTTTTATTTGTCTATTGGTTATTGTAGGAAGATGTCTTATTGAGCTAATTATGATTCCTTTTTAATGATGCCAAAAGGGGAAGAAATTTTAGACGTAAATATTTAGATTTTTAACTCTGTTATATATGCTGGAATTATGTTTATCTATTACTTGAAATATTAACGTATATTTTCAGGAGGAGCTTAAGCACCACTGCAAATCTCAAAATTCTGATAAGTATTTGTCATCATCAAAAAGTGGGAGATTGTTAAATCCAAAATTTTAAATTTTGTATCTACGTATAGATTTTGATGATAACAAATAAATTCAAATTTCAAGCTCAAATTATTTATGCAATGGAGCGAAACGCACATCAAGTATAAAAGAACAAGTCTACAAATGAAGTTTATAGATTATTTTTGTACATCTCTTGATAAAATTTGAAATTTGATTAAGACTCCAAATTACTCTTTTCTCTCATAAAATGTCAAATTACTTTTTTCACATATGCAAGACATCTTTAAATGTCTTAGTTGTGAAAATTATGTTTTTCACATGTGCATAACATCATCAAATAATATAATTTCGAAAATTATATTTTTTATATAAAAATTTGAATTTGTAAGATGATTGATTATCATATTTGACATGTACATATTTTGTTTGAAATTCTTGAAGGGTGGTTGTGTGTTTTTTTTTTTACAAATGCAAAAGATAAATGATTTTGTTTGAAAATCTTGAAAAGTGATTGTGTGTTTTTTTGACAAATGCAAAAGGTAGATGATTTTGTTTGAAAATCTTAAAAGATGGTTATGTATTTTTTTGACATATACAAAAAGAAGATGATTTGATTTGAAAAATAAATTATACTCATTTTGTCATGTATAAAAAGCAAAAGATTTGATTTGATTTCTTTGAAAAATGAATGGAGTTGTCTTTGACAAATACAAAAAGAAATGCTTTTATTTGAATTTTTTGAAAAGTGAATAATGCTCTTATTTGACATGTAAATTTTTTCAAATTTGAAATTGAAAATCCATTTGCCTATAAATAGTTCATTGGGTTTTGCAAAAATCACAACAAGAGCTTACACATCTATTGCTAAGTGTTGCATCATTTTTTCAAAACTCTCATTCTCTCTTTTCTAAAGTTTTAAGCCTTAATTATTATTCTTTTTTAGAGAGATATAGGTTGCGCTGTATTGTTTCTATCTCACTCATTGAGGAGTATACTTTGATAGTCTACTCACTATCAACTATTGTATCAGTAAGAGGATGCGTATAACCCTTGTGTGTGTAGAAAGTGTTTAATACAGGGAATAGTTAAATTACCAAATGTGAGGCGATTAGAAGTATAGAGGGTGTTTTACACAGATTCTTTGGAGCGGTACTGTTCAAATGTGTAATAGGTTTCTATCTCCACCTAAAGGAGATTAAATAGTGAATTTGAGATCCTGAATAGGTAGTTTGAGGCGGCAGTGGGGCTAAATCTCGTAAAAATACTGAGTTTGCTTTTTCTTACTCTACTCTTTACATTTCTTGCTGCTTTATATTCTATTTATATTTTATATTGTATATTTGATTTATAAGTGTTAATGTTTATAATATAACCCAATTCACCCCCCTCTTGTGTTAGTCATCTGGGCAACATAATCTAATAAAATACAATTTTTACTCTAATCATACCCAATAATCCAAGTAGGAGAAGGAAAAATCCGGGTTGTCATTGACACCACCGGCATGGGTGTGCTCGCCGTTAGCTGATATTCTAGGGGTGACTGGAGATGAGAGGTAACAGCTAGCGATAGCGCCGAATTGGGCTGGAAGCCGAACGGCCACAGTGAAGGGCCTGTCTCGCGAAAGAGAGAGGAGAGAGAAAGAGAGAAAGGAATGAGAGAAAAAGTGAGGGGTTTGGCTTCTTGTTCGGGCTATTTATAGGCCCTACGAGTTGGGATATTCAAATGGATAAACGATGCGCTTAAAACATTGATTCGAAAATATATAAAATTAATTTAACTTAAAAACACTCAGAGAGATTAAAATAGAATATTATTTCAACTTAACTTTAGTTATTATAATAATATGCCTCATCATTAATTAAAATTATGAAACTTACTAATTACTTAGAAAAATAAAGTCATATATTTAAATCGGAGATTTAAATTATAATTAAAATCTCACAATATTTTAAATAACTAAAACCAGGCTTATAAAATAATTTTGTATAATTATAATATTTTGGAACTCTTCAAAATGCCACCAAACAAAATAGAATAAAAATAATAAGACCTAATAATTTCATAAGTTAAAATCAATGAACCAATCTGAAAATGTCCAATAAAATAAAATGCTCATTGAAACAAAATTAAACACAATAAATTAAACTATAATGAAACTAAAACTACTAAGCCAAAATAATAATGATAACTATTCAAATGAAAGAATCAATAATACTAATTAAATAAAATAACTAAAAATACTAAAATTAGAGATCTTACAAACTACCAATAACCATAAATAAAACAACAATAATAGTAGTCAATTAAAAAGAGATAAATAAACCACAAATAATAAATAAGATAAACCTCAAATATATATTTTAAAATCAATTAAACAACCAACAATAAGAATAAAAGCAACAAATAAAAATACACAAAACTTGAAATCTCACAATTTTTTTATGAAGATGGACGCTAAGGTTGTTAGAGACTCTAAAAGTAAGGTGCAAGGTGTTACAGACATGCTGAAGGTTAAGGATCACTATGTTAATGGAGGGGAGGATAGTGAGTCAAATTTGTTGTTGCTGCCTCGGCAAGGTGGAATGTTGAGAAAGTCGGAGAAGACTAGCGGTGTAAATGGTCCAATCTAGAAAAAATGTGGACTGATTCTATTCAGTCCAAAAATTTTCCCACCCTAGACTGGACCGAACTCCAATTCGGTCCATACCGGTTCGGTCCAATTCGGTTAAGGGGTGGTCTGGTCCAGTCCAGAGACATCTGATATGATTTAATGGATTAAATTCAATCCAAAATCTTAAAATGATGAAAAATAATTTTTAATCCAAATTTAATTATTTTCAACCCAATTTACATATATATCACAAATTTAAGCCAAATAATATTAAAAAAATTTACTCTTAAAACAATTAGCAAATGAAAAAATAATCTAAATAAAAAAGTAAAAAAAATTATAAATTATAATTTTCATACTATAACAAGTCAACTACTATAAATTATAATATGTATTTATTATAACAGTATATATTATATATTAATATATTATACTACCACCTTTAATCTATATTAATCTTAATATTATAATTTATATACTATTATTTATATATACATATATATATATATAAAGTTATTCGGTCTGGTTCGATCCGGTCCAGGAAAAAAATGTCATGGACTGGGACTGGATCCAAAATGTTCGGTCCATGCAAAAAATGGACTGGACCGGACCGAATTCCATTCGATCCATTTAGTACTCTTAAACCCTTAGAAAAGACACGCTGATGGTGCAATAGAACGATAACAATCGAAATAAATTCGCTGAGACGAAGGAATTCTATCCATGCAGATTCACAAAGGAATTTAGGGGAGTGCTTATATGGCACGTTAGGATTGGCTGCTTGCAAACACCGATTTTAAAGAGGTCCGGATGGAAGCTTTTTTCAGAATTAAAAATTAAATAAAATATTATTAAAATATTATTTTTTTAATATGATTATTGTTTTACAATTTAAAAAGTTAAATTTTTATATTATGTTTTGTATAAAAATTTAAAAAAATATATAATAATAAGATAGAATGAAATAAAATATTTTTACAAACTAAACAGGACATAAAAGTGATCATAATGACAACCACTGTCTAAACCTTTTCCAATTAACTCAAAAAAACCTATTACAAGTCAAATAGACTTTTATTTTTTGTCAATAAATCATGACAACAAATATTTTTTATTAGCTGGATTCCGCTTGTGCAGAATGTTAATATGCATAAACAAGAGTATTGATAACTAAAATAATCAATAACCAATTTAACAAAAAATTTATTCAATTTCTTATTATTCACACAACTTCCACATATTATATATTATTTTATTTTATTTTTAATCAAATATTTAATATATAAATAAAAAATAAAAAAATTAAATTAATTTAAAAAGAACAAATTCAAAAAAATAGATAATTTTATTGTAATAGAAAGATTTTATATTATTTATGATTTCTCAACTCTCGTTATGTTAGCATAGGATGCTATTTTTCAAAGATAGTTAAAGCTTTGATTTTTATAATTATACGGGCATTTGGGTTGTTACTCGATTAAGTTTTCTTAATGATCATCAAGATTCTTGAAGAAATATTGGTACATTAAGATTTTTAGGATTTTAAGTTTAGAGGAATTAGAATAGGATTTTTAGTATCGAAATTTTGATTGATTATTTATTTATGGGAGTAAGTGTCAATTTTATAGATGAAGATTGATTTTGTTCAGGTTATTTGAGGATAATTCAGAAGTTAAGAAATTCAGGTAAGCGGGGTTCCTATACTAGACTTTACATTAAAAATATGAACCGAGATTTATTTTGGAAAATATACATGTTTTAGTTACGAAAAGAAATTTTGAAATCACCTCAGTTTTGTTTTGCATATGCATAAGAAATCGTATAAGAATAAAATATTTTCTGGCATGAACTGATGTAAACATGAGCTATTTTGTTGCATTCTATTTTTCAAACTAAAAAAGAGCGAATATGGAAATTTCTGTATAAATGATATTTATGATCTGATTCTGTTCTTGTTTTGGAAAAATTATATACTCGGGTATGATATGATATGATTTTTGAAACCTCTGGCATGACATTCTGGTTCTATTTCGCTTTATTTAGTCCTGGGTTGTTACCAACTACTCTGTTTCCGGTGCACCAACTTTGGTTGCAAAGTGGTTTTCTGCGTGGTCTTTCCTGTGTGCACACTCGGGGCTTCCGAGAATAATAAGGGAAAAATTCACATTCTGTTTCTGCTAGGTTGGCCGCCGAGGTTTGCACAACCCTAACACGGGGGGTTAAATATGGTATTCCTATCCTGATAAGACGTTTCAGTTATGCTATGCCAAAAGGATTTTCTGCTTTTGTTTATATTAAACTTTCGCTCTGATTTTTGATATTGTACCCTGCTTCTGCATTTTTCTGAAAAGTAAGAAATATTTCGTTCTGCATTCTGAATTTTGGTAAATGATCATGTTTGTACACTAGTATATATTCTTTGCTTACTAAGTTGTGGATAACTCACCCCCTCCTCTAATAACATTTTTCAGATAGTTGAGATGGTTCAGTGTAATATCAGCAAGAGTAGCCATTACTAGAGATACTTGGTGATCATAGGAGAATAAATGCTCGTGGATACAAGTTTTCTTGAATCTTAATAAAAAAATTATTTTTGTTGATTATTTTAGTATGTCAAGTTTTGGTTTGTTGCAAGTATTTAAAGTTATTTGATTTTATTAAGGTTTATATTTAGTTTTCTTGGAGAGAGTTTCATAAATATTTGTTAATCAATTATGGAGTGCCCTTTTTATATCAGTTGGTTATTGGAGAATTTGGAATATATGAATTGGTGTTATTTGAGATGATTTGAGGAAAATGATCTATATGCAGCTTCGGGTTGGAGTTTTAGAATATAAGGGTTGGAGTTTTAGAATATCTTTTCAGGCAGCTTCGGCATATAGCAACAATGTGGACCAATGTTGTAACGCCCCGGTCCCGAAGGTCCAGAGAGAGGACTCATACGCAACCAAGATTCTCAGCTAGAAGGAAAATATAAATTGGAAAAAAAAAAGAATAAGGAGAAGCAAAGAAAATCAATATTCGGAGGAATAGAAATCCGAATTTAAAACCCTAATTCCTAACTGTTGGGCACCAAGAAATTGTAAAGAAAGATAAAAAAGATGGAAGGCTTGGAATTTACAACCAGAGAGAAAGGAAAAGAGTTGAGAAAGAGAACTTATAATTGGTGGGAAATACAAAATTGGTTGAAGTAGTTTCAGAATGAGTTGCACTTCCAATTTCAAACTCCAAAGGTCCTGTTCTCAAAAAAGCAATTTACTTGGCCCCTTCAATTGGGGATTCTAATTTATGATTCTAATTGTTTAGTTATATTACCTGGTGATTATAAATTTTTTTGAAATGAGATTAGATAGTTTGTATTAAAAAAATCCTTAATTAAAGTACTTTTCAATTTTTTAATTTTTAATTTTTTGATTTTTTTTCATTTAATCATTACCTAACCATTACAATTTTCCAATATTCTAGACAAAAAAAAACAATTAATACAACTTTTATAAATTTTAAATTAAAATTATAATCTAATAATATTTTAATTTTATAATATTTATATTCAATTTTTTTTATCTCTCATTTTCCAAAATCTATTCAAACATTCTAACTCAAACAATTTCAATACTATTCATATTTTTTTTTTTTATATCATCTCATTTTCAAAACATTCTGTAAAGTTGATGATGATGTTTGTTTGACATTTAATTATAATGCATAGTAGTAAGTAAGAATAGAGATGCCGTTCAAATTCAATAAATTTCACAAAAATATTATATAAAATTTTTATATGTTCTTTTCTAAAAATATTCTTTTTTTTAAAGAATTTGCCAAAGGTGAAAATATTTATATCTAAACAAACAAAAAATCTAAAAAGGAGGATATATGCCCCATTTGGATAGTAAAATTATTTTATTTCATCTCATCTTATTATTATAATTTTATTAAATTTTAATATAAAATGTAATAAACAATTCTACTTAATCAAATTTTAAACAATAATAATATTAAAAAATAATCTTTTAATAATTTTTTTTTTCAATTTTTAACTTTTATCTAAAACCATTACGTCTCGTCTCACTATCTAAAACGCACCTGAGCCTTCCAACAAATCCCCCCCTAATCGCTTTTGAACTTTTACACCCATTAACCTTTGGATGATATGTGATGGATGAATATTTTATCATTAGTTAAGGTCTTTGCATGTGACCAAAGGCCTCTCATTTTTATTTTTCTAAAGTACCCCAAAAGTTTGGTACTATTGAGAAAAATTTCAAAGAGAACGGTATTTTAAGAAAATTGAAAATGTTATTTTTTATCTTCTATTTTGTTATCTTTAAAAAATTATATAATATGTTGCATCTTAAATGGTGTTGCACTTAAATGCTACATTGCTAAGCATAACTAAGAATTACAAAAATAAGATTTTTTTTAAAGGAAAATTTCATTGCATGTTCAAGGAAAATCTTGTTGTTGAGTGAAGGTGTCATATATGTGGTGTGGTGATCAAGGAAACACACACTAAAAAAAGTTTCAATTACTTGAAAATGGCTCAGGTGTGCAGTCTTGCATGCTAATATAGAATGGTATATATGTTTAACCATAATTAAGTTGTTTATAAAGGATATGTAATAAAGATCTTATGAAGCACGAGAGTGGACGCCCAAATACAGAGGCAGTACACAAAAGGGCGCCCTTAATGGAAGAGAATAACAGAGAATGGAGAACAAATTTATGAAGCGAACATCAGGTACAAATTCAGATTTAGCATAATTAAAGTTTATTCAAATACAACAACCAAGCTTAACATCCTTACAAGCAAATATTGCATAAAACAAGCATACCACTAGCACGACCCTAACAATAGCACCATAGTGTCAAGGCCTAAATCAGGAACATGATAAGTGAGACCAATTTATAAACTAGAATAAAACAAGTAGGCCATTTATAAATTAAGGAATCAACGCAAAAAATATGATGCTGCAAATGAAAAATAAAGATCTAGGACAAAATACAATAGAATTGTACAAGTTTGAAAACAATGGTCCACATTGCTGCTATATGCCGAAGCTCCCTGACTGAAAAAGAGATTCTGAAAGTCCAACCCTTACGCTATGATAGGTGGGGCATTTTTAACCTGCAAACAGAGAAGAGGGGACTCATACACAAATAAGATTCTTAACTAGAAGAAAATGTAAATTGGAAAAAAGAAAAAAAAGAAGGAGAAGCAAACAAAATCGAAATTGGGAGGAATAGAATGCCGAATTCAAAACCGTAATTCCTAACCTTTGGGTGCCAAGGAATTGTAGAGAAAGAGAAAAAATGGAAGACTTGGGATCTATAAACGGAGAGAAAGGGAAAAAGCTGAGAGAGTGGTAGAACCTATAAGAGAAAAGCTGGAGAAGGGTCTGGCTGCTCCCCCACGTTAAACAGCCCTCTAATGATTGTGTGCCATGTATATAATTTAGAGTGTTTTTGTCCGTACTTCCATATACACGATCAGATACCGCATACAGCCTCCTTCCTCACTACTTTGTCTTCCAGGAAATCCCAACCCGATTCATATTATACATATTCGTTAGAAATTAAAAAATAAATAAATAGGAATTTTCTAAAATCTAAAATATTAATATAAATATTCTTAAAAATTAAGGATTTTTATAATAAAAACTATCTCATCTCATTTTTAAAAAAAATTATAATTTTTTTCTTAAACATCACTAAAATACAAATATTTTTTATTTTTTAATTTTCTTCATTTAATCATTACCTAACTACTACAATTTTTCAAACATTCGGACAAAATAAAAAGAAAGCAATACAATTTTTAGAAATTTTAAATTAAAATTATATTCTAATAATATTTTAACTTTGAAAGGAAAATTTTATTATATGTTCAAGGAAAATCTTTTCCTTGAGTGAAGGTGTCATACATGTGGTGTGGTGATCAGGAAAACACAAAAAAATTACTTGAAAATGGCTCGGGTGTGCTGTCTTGTATGCTGATTTAGAATAGTACATATGTTTAACCATAATTATGTTGTTTATAAGGGATATGTAGTAAAGATCTTATGAAGCACGAGAGTGGACGCCCAAATACATAGACAGTACACAAAAGGATGCCCATATCGGAAGAGAACAACAGAAAATGGAGAACAAATTTATAAAGCGACCATCAAGCAGAAATTCAGATTTAGCATAATTAAAGTTTATTCAGATATAACAACCAAGCTTAACATCCTTACAACAAGCAAATATTGCAGAAAAGAAACATATCACTAGCACGACCCTAACAATAGCACCATGGTGTCAAGGCTTGAGTCACAAACATGATAAGTGAGACCAAATTATAAACAGAATAAAACAAGTAGGCCTTTTATAAATTAAGGTGATAGATGCAAATAATATAATGTTGCAAATGAAAAATGAAAATTTAGGACCTAATACAATAGAATCATATAAGTTTGAAAACATTGGTTCACATTGCAGCTATATGCTGAAGCTCCTTGACTGAGAAGAGGTTATGAGACTCCAACCCTCACGCTATGAGGGGTCGTGCATTTTCAACCTGCAAATAGAGAATAAAGGAGTCATACGCAAACAAGATTTTCAGCTAGAAAGAAAACGTAAATAGAACTAAAAACCAGGAAGAAGGAGAAGCAAAGAAAACTGAAATTGGGAGGAATACAAATCCGAATTCAAAACGTAATTCCTAATCATTGGACGTCGAGGAATTGTAGAGAAAGAAAAAAAGATGGAAGGCTTGGGATCTACAAATAGAGAGAAATGGAAAGAGTTGAGAGAGTAGTAGAACTTATAATTGGGGGGGGGGGGAAATACAGAATTGGTTGAGGTAGTTGTAAAATGAGTTGTAGTTCCAATTTCAAACTCCTAGAGTCCAGTTCTCAATAGTGAAAAAATGGACTTTACTCGGCCCTTTCAATTGAGGTTTTTAATTTATGATTTAGCTCTCTCTTATGGTACTTTGTAATTCTTGTTCATAATGTTCTATCTTTTTAAAATATTGTTCATATTATTCACATTATACATATTCTGTTAGAAATAAAAAAAAAAATCAAAAAATAAAAAGGAATCTTTTAAAATCTAAAATATTAATATAAATATTCTTAAAAATTAAGGATTTTTTTAATACAATCTATCTCATCTCATTTCAAAAAAAAAATTATAATTTTTTCTTCAACATCAGTAAAATACAAATACTTTTCATTTTTTTCATTTTTTTTATTTTTTAATTTAATCATTATCTAACCATTACAATTTTCCAATCATTCGAACAAAATAAAGAAAGTTATACAATTTTTATAAATCTTAAATAAAATTACTCTAATAATATTTTAACTTTACAATATTTATATTCAATTTTTTATCTCTCATTTTTCAAAATCTAATCAAACATTTGAACTCGAACAATTTCAATACCATTCACATTTTTTTAAATCATCTCATTTTTAAACATCCCGTAAAGTTGATAATGATGTTTGTTTGACGTTTAATTACAATGCATGGTTGAAAGTAAGAATAGAGATGTAGTTAAATTAAATAAATTTCATAAAAATATTATATAAAAATATTGCATGTTCTTTTCTAAAAATATTTGTTTTGAAAGCATTTACCAAAGGTGACAATACTTATATCAAAACAAACAAACAAAAAAGTAAAAAAGGGGAGGTATGCCCCGTTTGGATAGTAAAATTGTTTTATTTCATCTCATCTCATTATTACAATTTTAATAAATTTTTATATAAAATATAATAAAAATTTCTACTTAATAAAATTTTAAACAATAATAATATTAAAAAATAATATTTTAATAATATTTTATTAAATTTTTAACTTTTACCTAAAATTATCTCGTATTATCTCACTGTCCAAAATGCGCCTGAGCCTTCCAATCAATCAGATAGCCAAGAAACCCCTCCCCTAATCGCTTTTGAACTTTTACACCCCTTAACTTTTGGATGATATGTGATGGATAAATGTTTTATCATTAGTTAAGATCTTTGCATGTGACCAAAGGCCTCTCATTTTTATTTTTCTAAAGCACCCCAAAAAATTGGTACTCTTGTTTTTTAAAAAACTGAAAGAGATTGGTATTTTAAAAAAATTGAAAATGTTTCTTTTTATCTTATATTTTGTTATCTTTAAAAAACTATTTAATATGTTGTGCTCTAAATGGTTTTGCACTTATACATTTTTCAGCATAACTAAGAATTACAAAATATTTTTTTTTAAAGGAAAGTTTTATTGCATGTTTAAGAAAAATCTTTTCCTTGAGTGAAGGTGTCATGCATGTGGTGTTGTGATCCGAAAAGCACGCACCTAAAAAAGTTCCAATTACTTGAAAATGGCTCGTGTGTGCAATCTTGCATGCTGATAAAGAATGGCACATATGTTTAGCCATAATTATGTTCTTTAAAAGGGATATGTAATAAAGATCTTATGAAGCACGAGAGTGGACGCTCAAATACAAAAGTTAGGGATGTTCATCCGAATCCGAATTTTTTTTTTATCCGGTTTGAAACCCTGAAATCTGGAATATCCGGGCGAATAACCACCCGGATTACTAAACTTAAATCCGGACGGTTACTAAACTTAAAATAACCGCTCATTCAGGTTACGGATTCGGATTTAAATCGGGTTATCCATAACCGGATGTTTAAATAATCCTAAATCAGAATCACTTCGACACCCGGACCCCCAGACTGCATTCTCTCTCGTCTCTCCATCTCCTAATCTTAGGTTCTCAAATCGATGAAACCCTAGCCGTTATCGCCGTCCGTCATTCACCGTTTGTCGTTCGCTGTTCTCTCTCAACGCCTTTGCCTACGGTAGATTATTCTCTCTCTCTCTCTCTCTCTCTCTCTCTCTCTCTCTCTCTCTCTCTCTCTCTCTCTCTCTCTCTCGATCTGTTTGATTTGCATAGTGACAGTGTTTGAATGTTTGATTTATGATTTATTCTTTGAGTTCGTGCTACGACTGTAGTTTCTTGGTTCTTGCGGTTTTATGATCTATTAGTTGCTTTCGGTGGTTGTTTATGTGGAACTCGGTGCAGTCTGGGTCAATGTTTATTAATTTTTAGGTCTAGGTCAGTCCTTTGGAAGTTTAATTACCACCTGTAGAGGCTTAACAAAGGAATGAAGTAGTTTGGGGCTTTTAGAGAAGTATGTTTGACTCGAGCTTATTCTTCAGGTTTAGATTTACATACGTTTAACAGGTGAAGGAACTATTTTGTTTATTGAACCATGAGAGTGTCTATCATTTCTCGATTTGACTTGGACGATATTTTGCCAATGAAAACATCAAATATTATTTGAACAAACATTTTGTCATGATGAGCATTTCAGTGATGTCCTATCTTTCTTTGATTTGGGTTTATCTGCAATTTACCCTTCTATATTAGGTTACTTCTCTCGTCTTCATCTTCTGGGTCTTGGTCACTCAAAATCTCATATGCATATATTGATATATCTACTAATTAGGAACAAATTGAGAGATAGCAAGAAACTAGAAGTAGACGAGTCTTGGATTTATTATATTTCTTCACTTTCTCCTTTAACTTTTAGCTCTATTTATTTTATTTTTGTCTTGTTTCACTTCTTGTGTTTGCGTTTTTGTTTAATGGCAGCTTTAAATGTTTTCAAATACTTGTGCATACTTGTTTGTTTCCACCATTTATTGAATACATCTAATTTTATTATATTTGTATCTCTTCTTCTTATATTTAAGACAGATGGAGGTAGTTTCAGTGGTAGTATTGGGGGTTTTGTTTGCTTGTGGAAAGAAGAAAGTGAAAAATAAGGATTTTTTACCCTTTTTGAAAGTTGGTATTGTTATAAGTTGGTATTGTTTTGAAGGGTCTCATAATTTGTGGCATGTGACGAGCATAGAAGTGTTCGACATGTAAATGGAAGTTGGTCACATGCTATTTTCATATGGTCTTTCTACTTTCGGACTTATTCTTTAACAAGCACCAATTTGTCTTTGGCTCATGTCTTAAAATGTGCTAAAAAACCTGTTTCTGACAATTTTTGTTAGGCCCATCTTTTCCACCTTCTGTTATCAATGTTGGACATGGGAAAAATAGCTCAGAATCGAATCTATTCCTCGTGCTTCTCCAGAACATTTGGGCTATGTATTGCAGTTCTTGTTCACATTCCATGTTAGTTTTGGGTTGTCTCATTTCCTTCTTAGCATTCCAATTTTGATTCTATCAACCATGGTCATTGTCACATTCAAGAAGAAAATGGTGATTTTGGATGATAATCCAGTGCAAGATGAGGATCTCGTTTGTGACCAAAAAATCCTGCATGGAAAAGAATTTGGAGACACACTTCATGAGCCATTACTAGAAAATGGTCTGATGCATTGTGATGTATTATTTTTATTTTTTTTTATAAAAAAAATTTAGAGTGTTTAAATCATTTTTTAAGTGTTTCTGGGCAATTCTTAGATAGCACATTTTAAATAAATAAATAAATAAAAGTGCAATAAAAATTTTTTTAATTTTAAGTCTTATTTAAAAAAAAAAAGTAAAATGCAGTTATGATCCGGATACCCGGATTGTAAGTGTAGAAATGCAAAAAACCGGTTATCTGGTTACAATCCAGGTATTCGGATATAACCCGGGTATTCGTCCGGACTAAACCCGAATTTAATCCGGGTGGATAACCACCCGGTTTTGAGTGTTCGAATCTGGATCTGGTTATGGCCGGATATCCGGATCCGGATGCACACCTCTAAAAAAAGCAGTACACAAAAGGGCGCCCATAATGGAAGAGAACAAACAAAAAATGGAGAACAAATTTATGAAACAACCATTAGGTAGAAACAATAGTGTCAAGGCTTGAATCACGAACATGATAAGTGAGACCAATTTATAAACCAAAATAAAACAAGTAGACCATTTATAAATTAAGGTGATAGACACAAATAATATGATGCTACAAATGAAAAATAAAAAGCTAGGACCAAATATAATCGAATCGTACAACTTTGAAAACATTGGTCCACTTTGCTACTATATACCAAAACTCCATGACTGAGAAGAGCTTCTGAGACTCCAACCCTTATGCTATGAGGGGTCCAGCATTTTCAACCTGCTAACAGAGAAGAGAGGACTCATACGCAAACAAGATTCTCAATATGAAAGAAAATGTAAATGGAACTAAAAATATAAAAAGAAGGAGACGAAGGAGAAGAATGAGAAGAATGAGAAGCAGAGAAAATAGAAATTGGGAGGAATAGAAATCCGAATTCAAAACCCTAATTCCTAACCGTTGGGCGTCGAGGAATTGTAGAGAAAGAAAAAGAAGATGGAATGTTTGGGATCTACAAATGGAGAGAAATGGAAAGAGTTGAGAGAGTAGTAGAACTTATAGTTTGGGGGATGTATAGAATTGGTTGAGATAGTTGTAAAATGAGTTGTAGTTCCAACTTCAAACTCCTAGGGTCGAGTTCTTAAAAGTCAAAGAAAGGACCTTACTCGGCCCTTCAGCTAGGGCTTTTAACTGACGTGTTTCGATCTTTCATTATTATGAGAGAGGTCGGGGAGATTTGATTGGGATTATTTTTAATTTTTAGGACTTCTAGGTTAATTTAGTTATTGTTGATTATGTTATTTGATGATGGGGTTTGTTTGGTTGTGATTGATGTGTTTTCTGTGGTATTGTAATATATATTTTATTTAATTATTTTTTTCCCTTAAAGAAAGAGTTAGATTTAGGCTAATAATGAGATCATGTGGCATTCATGCAGCGAGCATGTGAGCAAAGAGTAAGGAAGAAAGGGTTCTAAGTGGGAGTCTAAGTGCACTTTGACTCCAATCTTCATGACCTTGATAAACCCATGTCTCTTTTTCCACTCCCTTCTAATGTGGCTAACTGCCTAGAGAAGCTGCAACGTGACTTCTTTTGACGTGAGTTATATGAAGATTTTTACACTAGATAGTAGGCCAATTTTCACTTGGTATTTGGGCTAAGATATGGTTTGCGAGTTAGAGAACATAGTAGATTTTTTTTTTAAATGGATACTCAGTGGGGTGGCTATTGTTCTAATGAGGTGCAAGATCCTCATGGGGTGGATTATGAAAGAATATAACAATATTGAAAACTATTGTTTTCTACGTAATAGTTATTGAAAACTATTATAAAAGAATATAACAAGAAGCTTTTATACGATACTAATAGTCATTGAAAACTATTTGCTTTGCAGATAATGAAGTACCAAAATGTGGCCATTCTCCAACTGATGATTAGAAGTTAAACCAGATTGTCATATTGTGATCACTATCGCTAGAGCCGTTGCTTATGGTGTTGATACTGCTATTGTTGCTATTACTACTACTATTATAGCCAAACTTGGCATGTATTCCATTGATTTAAGTCCATGATCCTTCAACAAAGTCCATATTGCTACCACTGCAAAACCAAAACGATAGTAAGAGAAAGAATTGAAAACTACGGAACCAATTCACTCATTACCTATTTAATATCATCATTACTAATCAATAAAATTACCTATTTAATATAATCATATGCAATCCACAAATCAAAGTAAATTGGTATTCAATGTTATAAAATACTAAGGTCAACTATGTATTTTAATACAATTTTTTATCAGTAAATAAGAACTTTATTAGGCATAGCCCAAGCACATAGGATATATACAACAGCAACGCCCATGCGTGATGTGTAAAGATACATAGAAGTCGTGATGATTTAAAACATTCAATTATGTACTCATTTAGCGACAACAACTAGCACAGCAATGATCATATTAAAGAAACCTAATTTCTAAGAATGGGATTCAGTAAATGAAAACCCTTATTGGCTCTAGATCATATAATCAAATATGTTGTGATAAAAAGTGTTTTGAATTTGTACGACTGGTCAACTTGCCCAATGTGGGACAAACCCCAAAGCATATTAGACAACAATAAAAAATTGCATAACCCTCCGGAGTATATACTTTTTCAAAGAAGATCTAGCAAATGATGCATGCAGGACTGGAAAATGATTTGTGGGAAAATTCGTATAATCTGGTGATCATATAATCAAATATGGATGCTTTCTCATGAACTAGTAATTAATCTGGTGATCCTTTCTTATCACCTCTTCCCACATCAGAAGATTCGGGAACATGATTTGTGGGAAAATTCGTCATGGCATCTGAGTTTGATTGCAAAGGATTGTCACTCACCAATTTAGGGCAGCCCGGGGTAACTTCTACATAGCAACTTTGCCCCCTCAGCTGGCAACCAGAATCTTGAGAAACATGATATAATAGACCAATAAATCCATTTGAAGTCTTAAAACTTGCCAGAACTATTTTGAAAAGAAGAAAGTGAGATATCAAATCCTAGTAATTTATTATATGTCCAAAGAAGATAACTTTGCATTTAAAAACAAAAAAGAACAAATAAATTATACCATAAATACACCTATTTCACAAGATTACCAGGACAACAACCAATGAGCCTACCATGAATCCCATGAGGAGAAGCAAACATTGTCATATCATAAAGATAAAATGAAATCAACATAGCTGACACTTTTGTATTATGACAATACACCATGTAAAGCAATTACTTGCAAAGAAACATTGGAAAGAAATAGAGAAAGAGGAGGGAGGGAGGAGTAGCAGTCTAGCTCATAGACCCCAACAGTAGTAGGATGCTACGATTAAAATTCCATCTACTAATGCATGTGAACTATACCCCATGGAATATAAGAGACATGGAAATGTCAAAAACCTCCCTCTAATAATTTTGCGGATGAATGAGCCTGCAAGTAGGACAGAATCTATACAAATCAGAACTTGCTAATGCACAGATTAATTCGTCTCTGCTAGCTTTGAGCATCATTTACCATCAGTAACACCGAGATCCTAAACCACTTCAGTGAACTTCAGAATCCCTCTCATGGCCATATCTTCTAGCATATGATAAAGCCTCTCGTGCTTTCTTTTTTATAAGTAAATATGTATTTTATTGGGGATAGGCAAAGCCAAGTACATGGGACATATACAAAATCTACACCTATGCATGACTGTCTAAAGATATGAGAATATCATGTACATTCAAGCCAATAAAGTCTATTACAGTCGACGGCCAATAGAGTAAAGTGTGAAGAAAAAAAGTTCTACGCTCATCCATTGTGTATTCACGATCCTCAGAACTCCGACCATTTCTCTTAGTCCATATGCACTGCCATAGACAGGTCAATATAATCTTCCGCATGGCTAAAATTTTAGAGTTACCCCGAATGCCTTGCCAGCCAGCCAAAAAGTCAACAACCCATATTGGCATTACCCAAATAACTCCCACTCTCGCAAAGATATCGTTCCACAAGCTCATGACTGCATCACAATGCAATAATACGTGATCCACCGACTCAACATTTTTCTTACACATGTAACACCAACTCAGTACAATGAGTCGGCATGTCCTTGTATTATCTAAGGTGAGAATCTTTCCTAACAAAGCTGTCCATACAAAAAGAATATAAAAATAAACTTTTTTTTTTTTGGGAGAGGAGGGGGTGTGTCTTAGTCTTCCATATGATATTCCATGGGAATGTTCTTGTAGAGTGTTATAAGGGACTTAGTTCATGTTTGAGATTGCGGTGGGAAATATTGTTTTTAGCTTAAGACTTATAGTTTAAAACTTAATGTAATAAGTTCTACTACTAAAAAGTCATTTACTGTTTGACATGCATATATCTAAAGCACTTTTTAGAGTTAATTACGGTAGTTTTTAAAAATATATAGTTATCTGCATTGGGTTTTTGATAAAAATTTCAATTTTGTGCTTTTTGAATAAGCTGATTTTTAGTTTTTCTAACCGCCTAAATCATTTTTTATAAAATTATCAAGCACGTCATTTTTTCTTTAAAAGCACTTTTAACTACTTAAAAGCACGTTTAAGGTCTCGAAACGCAATCCCAAGCAAGCTTTTAGTACGATCGTATAGTAAAGCTCCCCTTCTTGGATGGTGACCACATAATCTTATCCGCTCCTCCAATCACCCTACAATTGTGCACAAGACTGAATAAAGCGGTAAATGTGTCAATTACTTGATCTTGAGCAGAGACTAAAGAAAATGATATCCCATTGGAGAGAGCCACTAAAGAGATATGTGAGCCCTGCTACTGAAACCATCTTTTTTTGTGCAATGTTAGGTATTGGGTCAGCTTTTTAGAGAATTAAATCTCCACACCATAAGTGACCCTCGAATTTAATTATAAAATCATCCTCAACTACAAAACATGTTGATCAATGAAGACTGGTCCAATCTCTTCTTATGTGTTTCCAAAGCCCCACCTCATATGGTCCACTCACCTCATTTCAAGAATCTGGCTCGAGCCAAATGTCAAGCCAAGGTCAAGCGAGATCTCGTCTTGCTCTTCCCTCTGCTCTTGGAGCCAGACTTGTCATGTCCTCTATTCCGATTGTCAATATTCAGGACTGATCCCGAACTTGAGAACTCACTAGTCTCTTTTACATACCTCTTCAACAAGGACCATGTTATGTACGTCGTCATATTTCAATCATCTTGCCGGTTGAACTACTCACAGTCATCTCCATGGCCTCCCAACTATTTGGTAGCAATACCAACAGAATCAACGCTCTAATATCATCATCAAATTTAATCTCTACAGTAGACAATTAATTTGTGATCGTATTGAATTCATTCAAGTTTTAGGTCACAGACATACCTTCTAACATTTTCAAATTGAACAATTTTTTTATCAAGTGCACTTTATTATTCGCCGATGGCTTTTCATACATACTTGATAAAGTCGTCATGAGACCCTTCGTGGCCTTCTTCTTACTAACATTGTGTGCCACTGTTCTAGACAAGGTCAGCCAAACAATCCACAAAACCTATCTATCTAACAGGGTTCATTCAACATCAGCCATGCACTTCGGCTTCTTTCCCAACAGTGAAAGTTTGAGCCTCTTCCCATAGAGATAATTATCGATCCACATCTTCCAGTATCTAAAATCAATGCCTTCAAATTTCTCGATCCCGAGTTCGTTCACTTGATTTCTAACCATCGTTATTCTTCAAATTCAGCATTGGCTCTCTTATACCAATTGTGGTGACAAAACACACAAACCAACGATGGCAAATAAAAGTAAAAGTAAACAATCAAACATACGACACATAATTTACATGGTTCGGTAAATTACCTATATCAACAGAGCTGCAAAAATTTTATTAATCAGAGGTGATTACAATCACTCAATCTTAACTCACTATCTCTAGGATTTTTTGCTCTCTCACACAATATGTACTCACTAGACAATTGTTCACTCTCAAAATATGCTAAAAAATGTATTTAACCAATCAAATATAACATATTTATAGTAAAAATAGTACTGAAAACTAGGGGTGTAAATGGTCCGGTCCGGTCCGGTCCGGTCCGAGAAATTTGTGGACCGATTCCATTCGGTCCAAGAATTCTCTCACCCTGGACCGGACCGAACAAGAGTTCGGTCCATACCGGTCCGGTCCAATTCGGTCCAGGGGCGGTCCGGTCCGGTCCGGTCCAGGGGTGCCCCATATGATTTAATGGCCTAAATTTAATCTAAAATTCTACAATAATCAAATATTTTTTTGACCCAAAATTTAACTACTATAAATTATAATATGTTAATATTATAAAAGTATATATTATATATTAAGTATGTTAGTAAATTATAACTAATAGTCTAATAGTCTAATAACACTATTACATTAGTATATATTAATAAATTATAACTAATTAGTAATAACACTATTACAATTTACATTAGTATATTATATATTTATATGTTAGTAAATAGTGATAAATTAGTAATAATATATTAAATAATAATAATATACTTATTACTTATAAGTTATTACTAATACTTTATCTAGATATACTATAATTTATATTTTTATACTATAACTAGTCAACTACTAGTCTACTATAAATTATAATATGTTAATATTATATTAGTATATATTGTATATTAATATGTTAATATATATTAATATTAATATTAAAATTTATATATTATTATTTATATATACATATATTTAAAATTAAAAATTAAAAAAAAAATTTAGGGATTCGGTCCGGTCCGGTCCGGTCCAGGGGGATGAACTCCCTGGACCGGGACCGGACCAGAATTTTCCGGTCCATATATTTTTTGGACCGGACCGGACCGGACTCCAACCGGTCCGATCCGGTCCCGGTCCGGGATAACCGGTCCGGTCCGGTCCACCGGTCCGGTTCGGTCTTTTTACACCCCTACTGAAAACCCTAATTTAGAATTCTTACGAATCTCGTTTGAGCGCAATGTCGAGCAAGTGTCAAGCGAGTGTCAAGTAAGAATTTGGCTCGAGCCAAATATCAAGTTAGGGTCAAGCAAGAATCCTAACACTTGATTTTTAACTCCCAGACCAGTCTCCACATACAACCCAACACAATCAACCATATATTAAATCTACAATCACCCTCCATAAAGCTCCCCTTTATTGGTCATATCTCCATAATCATTTACCCAATAAAGTCTTGTTGAAAACTAATAAATTCTGAATTCCTAGCCCGCCTTCACGTGTAGGTGTACAATCCATAGCCCAATTCACTAAATGAAACCTGAATTCTTCATCTACTCACCCCATAGAAAATCTCTTCGCAATTTCTCTAACTAATGAGCCTCCTTGCATGGCATTCAAAATAAAGATAAGAAGTAAACAAGTCGGTTCGATAAAGTACTTCTTATCAACATAACTCTACCACCTTTGTACAAATAAAAAATCTTCCAACTCGCTAATTTGTGGTCCACTTTTTCCAACACTCCATCCTAAAAAGACTACGAAATAAAGGAGACACTAAATGGAAGACCAAGATATATCATTGTCAGAGCACAGACTTTGCACCCTTAGGTTGGCCGAGCTCAAAAGGCTTGTAACATTACCAACCAAACTGATTCTGACTTAAGATTCACTTTCAATCCCAATGTCGCTTCAAAGTTCAAAGTCAAATAAAAGAGGCCACAAAGCTTGAATGTGAACATGACTAGCCCCATAGATTACAAAAGTGGCATCTACAAATAAGACGTGTGTCATTCTAAGTGTGTCGATTTGTGCATCCCCTACAACAAAGCCATAAAGAAATCCACATTCTACAAGACCTACAATCATTTTAATAAAAGCTTTTATTATAAAACTAGAGTAATGGAGATAGGGGACTACCTTGTCTCAAACCTCTCTAACTTTCAAAAAAATCTATTGGGTTGTTCACCAAGACCTCCTATAATATAGGTCGGACGGGACGGGCCAACTATTTGAAAGAAATTAGTACTAGGGAAATAAATAAGTACAAACTATTTGAAAAGGCAGGGTTGATGACAAAATAATTCAAGGACTTTCACCACCCGGAGTTGCATCAACAAGGATTTTTTTTTTTATGAGATTGAACTTTTATAAGGAAAAAATTTGGGGGGGTGGAGGGGGGGGGTGGAGTCTGACCTGAGATGTCTGCTTAATGCATTACATCTTCTCTTAATGTTGCACTAAGCATTTTAGGTATGAAATAAAAAGAGAAAGCAGAACCAATAGGAATTGGATGCACAGATAGCTGCTTCAACAACTTTATGCACAATTTATTGTTGGAAGTAGGAGGAGAGAGGCCCGGTTAGGGTAAATTGGACTCTAGGGTTACTGAATATTTGTAACTTTTCCGATTAAAATATTACTACAAATTGATAATGTACCGACCGATCAAGTTAACCTACTTTTTCTTCAAAAAATGTCTGCTGTCTATAACATTCATATACATTCTACAAATCTGCAAGCAAAGCGAAATTCAAAACTGCGGATGGATCAGTGGATCCAAATCACATATACAGATAAAATACTAGGTTGATTATTGTACATGGATAGAAAACCAGATGCACCATAGCACAGCCTATTTTCAATCGCTCATTGAACATAAAATCTCTACCGTCCTGACTCATTTCCTATTGTGCCAATGTCCTCCTACACGCGCAATTTCCCTGGCTGACGAGAGAGCTCTTTATCAGCAAAATGAAGTAGCCTTCTCAGTCTTAAAACCATGTCGCAGTGAAAAGGCAATGCAGTCCGTCGCTCCAAGTATGCTGGACTGACAGTCATCCATGATAGTGCATGCAGCTCTGCTGCAACAGACTCAAGAACTAAATGGGTCTCAACTTCGAAATCCTTAGCTTCAGAGCTTAAACTCCTACCTCCCTGTTTATTAATACCTCGGACACTTTTGTCTTGGATAATGCTAGTGCCTCCATAATAATCAATAAGATTGATACAAAGAACCGAAGGCCATTCTTCTTTCAAGTTGCTTCTATAGTCTTTCCTCATGGACGGTATGGCTTTTGAAACTACAAAACCTGTGGAAAGAGGAATTGCCGAGCCCTTGCTATGGAGGAGATGAGCCAGGGGTGGTGATTCTGCAGTGAGGCACATTGGGAGCTGTAGAGGGTTTGCAGGGAGAAAGTGCATGCTAGGTGATGGGATCAAAATATAGGAAGCAGACGTAGAACCAAGAGACTTTACAGGGGTAAAGCCTTCAAGATAGCCAGATGGTCCCATACCACTGCCGCCTTGAGCACCTCCTGCACAATGTTTACTGTCAATACCACAATCTAAAAATTACATATACAGCAGTCAATTGCAAATCATGCTGTGCAAACTATTCAATAATAGTGGCCAGAGTACCTAACAATTTATGCATACAAGCCATCACGTATTTATACTCACAATTGTTTATAAATTCCAATATGGAGGGCAGTCCATAGATACATTGCACTGTAGTTAACGATAGTACCGTAGTACACACAGACACCAAAGGCTCTTTGGGCTACCAAAGAAGGGGGGGCGGCCCTCCCACCTGCCGAGGGGGGTGAAGATACCACTGACCACCACTTATAGAGCTGAATCCTCTTGGTAAGTAGTAGCATAAATGTTGCAATCCAAGTACACAGGACACTAAAAAATTACTTCCCTCTTTGGGCAGAAGGAGACAATTCTTTTCGGTTTTTCCCTTTCTACATTCTCTACTATTTTCTTAAAATATTTTGAAAGCAGAGGCTTTAATTGCACAAACAATATGCCATACGTCCGCAAAAAAAATCAAAGCACAAGATACACATAAGCACATAGGAATTCAGAACATCTTTTGGAGGTGTATCAACATAGACAGGTTCCATCCTTTCAAATACAAGCAACTGAGATCTTGCTTAGATGTAAGACTTTCTTAAAAACTTTAGATTTTATGAAACGACAACTTCATGCCTGTTTGGCAACGAGAAATTTCTCAAAAATATATAAGTTTTAAAATCTGACCTTCATTCCACACATTTTTTACACACAAAAATAAAAATAAAAAATCTCTCAAAAATTTGCATTGATTTTTGTAATTTGAAAAACATAAAAACCAAAAAAGCTTTTACAACGAACACCACCCAAAAACCGGGAAAAGAAAAAGAAGAAAAAGAAAAGAGAAAATCTAAACATATATTTCCACAATCAATGCATTTTCCATACATGGCTCATGTATATATGCAATCCTTCACTATGCAGCAGAGAAATGGCCAAACGGAAATACGGTTGGTATCACAGATATATAAATCAATTAAGGTGCTAAAAGCAAGCAGAAGAAATTGTCATGCACGTGCCCAACCTCTAAGTTCTCAGTGACCCACATGAATGATGCATATTACCTTGCTTTATTGATGGATAAACATATTTAAGGGAAGCAGAAATAGAAATAAAGGAGAGTATAGTCTACCAGGAGACGGTGAATCTGCTTGAGAAACTAGATGTAAAGAATGGTCAACTGAAATTGCGACAAAACTGATGCTCTGCACCCACTGAAGCAAGCCCCTTGAGTTGTCAACTAGTGTCTGCCCACCCATAAGCTGCTTCCTTGCAGCAGGTTGTCCTAAACCACCTTTTATAAAGCTAGTTGCTTTAGCATGAGGGTTATACAAAGGACTAGGTGAGGTAGGTAGAGTTCTCTCTTGAATCAAGCTCATCTCCTGTTGCTGTAAGGATGTACTGTTACTGCTCGCAGGAATTCCATCGCGCATAGATCGACGAAGTTGCAAGGGCCATTTTTTTACCTCAGAGCCTCCAACTGAATTGATGGCTTTCTGCCACTCTGTTTATAATCCAAATGCACAAAAGAATTTCAATTCTAAAATCAGAAATAAATATATAAACTACAATTTACAACCCAGTTGAAAATGCTTTTCACATATGAACCAAATAGATTTAATTAGAAATTCGTGAAATCACTAATCAAAGTAAGAGGATATAAATAAAAAAATTTCTACATGCTATGTTGGTTCTTCTCATGGTAAAATTGTCAACTAGATCCCAAATAGCAAACTTCTTTTTTCCCACCAGACCACTATGCCAGTGAGAAGAGTTCAGAGGGAGGATTTCATTATTTAAGCAATTAAAAGCTGCAACATTGTTGATATGTTCAACAAAGCGCAACTGTAAGCCAGCTACTACTTACTATTCAACTACAAAGCAGATAAAATGGAACAAATCATCAACAATGCAAATGGCAGTAATTTCACAACACTAGACCTAAAAGGCTAGAAACATAACATCGTGGAAGAAATTCATATACCTAGGTATTCAAGTTCAAAGAAACTCCCAATGCGCGCAATCACAAAATCTCTAGGCTTGGCAACACCGTTATCAGGAGAAGAGCATGCCTGAAGTATCTGACAGCCCTGCTGCAGAACTTGAACAAAAAGACATTGCAGACCCTTCGTGTCCTGCCTACTGCTGATTCCACCAAAGGGGAATACATGGCTGTCAAGCAATTCTCCCCTTGAATCTGTCCAGATGCTTACAACCCAACGCCAATCCTCTGTCCACCCATAACAACAATGTAGGCTTGGAGGAGTCTTTTGATGGCTAGATCCAAAGCCATCAGTTTCAGATCCATCAAGATGAGAGCATGATCCAGTGTCTGCACTTCCTGCTGAGCCTGCACCCTGCATAAAGCCTCCACTACTATCATCAGACAATGTCTTCGTAGATTCTGACACTATATTACCAGAAAAAGCTGGTGAAATTCCATGATCTATGGAACCAGGTTCTGCAAGAATAAAAAGAGGTTCAAACATGTAACGAATTTCATCTTGAAGTGCATAATCCCCTGTTCTAATTGGATCACAACTTAAACCTCCAGTCCTAGTCTGCCAAGAATTATCCCAAGAATTATTCCTCAGGCTAGTATCGATTTCACCCTCTCTGGGAAGGGAATGCCCAGTAATTCGAGGACCCACACAGTCCTTCCACATCCCTGACATAGGAGAAGACATTTGTGTCAGGACCGAGGAAGATCTGCTAGATATTGATGATGACTGGACCATGTCATTAGAGGATCCTCCAGAAATTCGACGAGCCTTGTTATAAACAGTGAAGGCAGTCTCCTTAAGGATGACAAGCTCATTAAGTGATGGACTTGTAACTCTAAAAATGGCATCAACTGTCACAATCTGCAGTACTAATTTAGGAATACTAAACCCTGAAAGTACTAAAACATTTGATATGGTTGCTTCATCCACTGCTGCTGAGCAGCTTAAAGCCTTCCCAACCTGACTCTGCAATATAGATCTTCTCTCCCTATCTGACTGGAGAATGACTGATCCAACAGCAACAGAAGACTCAACAACAGTTTGCAGAACTGCAGTAGGCTCAGGGAAAGGGCACACCACATATATTACCTGGATTGAAAGCAGAGGGAAATCCATCTGTTTAGATAAGATAAACTAGTCCTGAGCAACATGCATAATGTTAAAAACAAATTCAACATATATATATAGGCGCCTCACCCCAGAATCACTTCCAGAGCTATCACATGCAATTAACTTCAGAACAAATTTGACCAATTCTAAGAAAATGCATTTTGCTCCATTTGATCTAAGAGTATAAATCACTTCCATGAAAGAGCATAAAATGCATCCAAGATCATTTGTTGACAACAGAAAATACCAACAATGTGATACTTCTTTTAGAAAAGAAAAGGTATGATGCTAATTTTTTTTTTTAAGTAAATTTTATGTTGAAAAACAAAGCCATGATACTACAATAAATAAGAACCAGATCAAACACGATCATTAAATATGAGTTGAACAGCTTCCATCAGCTCACATAATGGAACTTCAGCTTTAAGGCTCGATGTATTACAAGCAATTAAAGAACATGTAGGTGCTCCAGGTCAAGGAAAATTAATTAAAAAAATGAAAATATTTAAGTAAAAATGTTCTTCCCCACATATAATTGTTATAAGAGTACATTGAAGGCCTAGTAACATGCCATAGCGCAATTCCCATGAAGGCTAAAATCCACCAAATATTGTGAGAAAAATGTTTAAGACAGCATCCTACTACATCATTGGAACCTAAAAGTTAGCTGCCATAATTAGGAAAAATGAAAAAGAAGAAAGAAAATTTCAATCTACAAAGTGATGAAAAATAGAACTTGCCACCCACCATACAAGGACCACTGCTTCCTTCTTTTGGGTTTGTGGAGGAGCATGGACCAAGTTTCAAGCCTTTTAGTGCCTTTGAAAGGGACTTAAGATAGCTTGTCAAGTCCCAACCATTGGAAAGAGAGAGAAAATAATCGCTTATTGAGCCCACAAGAGATGCGTTGCTGCTTTCTATCTTCATTGATTGAGGACAATCAAGTAGAACAAAACCAGAAGACGACCATTTTGCTGAATCGATTTCCATTTGGTTGACCAAACTTTGCGGTGTATGACTACCCAGTTTACACGTCTCATAGACTGTAGAGAACAAAACAATATAGAAAGAGAAAAAAAAATGCTCCATTACATTCTTTCTTTTAAAAGAACAAAAAACAAGCTTAGAAAGATATCGGTTAGATGAAAACATACAAGTATTCTAAATGAAAAAAAGTAGTCCTTTTTCTCTCTCCTCCACTTTTCTCTCCGTACACTTGCAATTTTTTGTTCTCTTTTCAATGGAAAATCATTTGAGTGATCTTTGCTGGTTTCTTCTTAGTTCTGTGATCTTTTTAATAACTATTGATAGAGATTAAGATTTTTGCATTATCTCTAGATGGGGAGAACTATCTTCGTATCACAGAGAGAAGTCGTAAGACCATTAACGAGATGGGTTTTAGCCAAAGCTGTGCTCGTTGGGTGGCCAACATTTTGGAAGAATGTAGCTCCAGGCAACGAATCTTTCTATAAATCGTATTGGGATGGCTCGAAGGTGTATTTGTGCATCGTCGATCGAATGTTTTTAAACGTTATTTGGAAATAACTAAGTATAGAGGCAATGGGTGGGTTCTCTTGTAATACCAGAAGGCATAGAGGGAAGGAGATGGATGTACCTCTCCAGGGAAATGAAAAATGCCTTGCCAGTGTTGGGTGGTGCAGTGAAGGAGGTTATGAGGCAGATGAAGTCTTATGCAAAGGTAGTAGGGTGGTTGGAGGAAGTAGTTTTATTAAGAAATGAGATTTATGCATTAAGAAGGAGCTCGGGCCTAGTCTTGGGTCAAGGCAAGGGGGTAATCAAAGCTGGTTCTAAGAAGGGGCCAGCTAAAGGGAAGGCCAAAAGTGGGCTGGGCCATGTAAGCCCAACCCATATCCTAAAATGGAAGCCCAAACGAGGGGCTGGTTTTGCGAAGGGTTCATCTTCTGAGCCCAATGAACCACCTGGGCATGGGCCCATCGTGATAGCTAGGCCTAAGCCCACGAACCCTTGTCCTTGACCTGCAGTCTCTCCCCTCGATGCTGGCAACTTTTTTTGCCAGCCAATGTTAGTTGAGATCAATCGGAACAGAGCAAATCTGCTCATTGGGAGCACGTGGGTGGGCCACCACCTGTCAGGGTGACACAGACTTTGTCACCGGCGCTGTCTAGGTCTCCATTAATCATCCCGGCAGGTAAGTTCCTAGCACCAACCTCAGCGACAGCTATGGCCAGAAACCCATGCATCTTCACAAGGGATTACAAAACCCAGGGGGGCCATCCGACATCCAGGTGACACAGACTTGGTCGCCAGCATTGTATGGACCCCCCACCTGCCACCAGTGGTTAGTGGTTACTCTATCGTTGACCTCAGTGACGAACCAAACTTCAACTTCTACCCACTTTCAGCATTTCAGTACCCCTAGAACTCTTCGACAGCCTTCTCTGATCTGGTTTCCAGCCACCTCTTTCAGCCATCTTCTATTCGGATGCCGGAAAATTTTCCTCCAGCCAATTTATAGCTTTCGGTAAACTCCAGACTTATAAAGTCAATGGCAGGTCCACTGGTCTTGTTTGAGGCTAATAGGGACAGGGAGGAAGAACCTACCTATCTGAACACTTTTAATCCCCAGATGTCGGATTGGGTCATCCAAAAAGCTTTGGATATTAAACACGTTGTGGGAATTTCATGAGGGATTTGAAGCTGAATTTATTGTGTTACTTACTGCCAAGGAGGCTCTGCATGCTTAGTCCAAATTAGAAAAATCCCGTAACTTGGCTAAGAAAAAGGATAGAGAACTCAAGAAACTTCCATGGAAAATGAACGATGATGGTGGAGAGAAGAGCTTCAATCAGGAGAGTGGCAAGGGGAGGGGGGTAAGATGGTTGTTCCATGAAGTCAAAAATAATATCATGGAATGTGAGGGGGTTGAATGAATTTAACAAGCAGCTCCAAGTGAGAAATTTACTTAAACAATGGAAGGGAGATATTATTTGTTTACAGGAAACCAAACTGGAATCTATTACAAACAAAATAGTTTGCAGATTATGGAGAGGACAACACATCGGGTGGTCTTACTTGCCATCCAAAGGTGCATCAAGGGGAGTCTTAATTATGTTTGATAGAAGGAAGGTGGAAAGGGTGGAGGAATGTGTGGGTGAATTCACCGCAACCTGCTCCTTTGTGAACCTTGAAGACAACTTTAAATGAGCATTCGCTGGAGTCTATGGCCCAAATCTTGATTCATGGAGAAGGCTATTGTGGGAAGAATTGGTGGGACTTCTTAATTGGTAGGAGTTACCAAGCTGTATCAGAAGTGACTTTAACATAACTCACTTTCCAAGTGAAAGGTCGGGTGTATCCCACATCACTCCTGCCATGAGAGATTTTTCTGATTTCATCTCAAAGCAGGAGCTAATGGATATTCCACTATCAGGAAGCATGTTCACTTGGTCCAACAAGCGAGATCTCCCATCTTGGTCAAGGATCGATAGATTTTTGTTAACTCCTGAATGGGAGTCACATTATCCGGTTGTTGCTCAAAGGCGATTACCTCATCTATGTTCTGATCACTTCCCCATCATCTTAGATTGCGGGGGCATCCAAGGGGTAAAACGTATTTTAAATTTGAGAATATGTGGCTTAAATTTGACGATTTTATAGACAGGGTCAGACTATGGTGGAATGGTTACAACTTTCAAGACTCTCCCAGCTTTATAATGGAAAAAAAGTTGAAAGCACTGAAACAGGACCTGAAGCAATGGAATGAACAAGCTTTTGGTAATGCACTTCAACAGACACGTTCTTTTGCTGAGGAGTTACCGGGTTTAGAAGGAGAGGAAGAAGCTGGAATACTCCAAATCTGAAACCATCCGCAAGACTCAGGTCATCAGTAAACTTGAAAGAGTTATCCTGATGGAGAAGATTTCATGGAGGCAGAAATCAATGGCATTATGGCTTAAGGAGGGAGACAGGTGTACAAAATTCTTTCATAGGGTGGCTAACTCTTACAGGAGGAACAATGTCATTGATATGTTGATGGTAGATGGGCTAGTTTCTTCGGACCAGACAATCACCAAAAACCAGTTTTATCAACACCTGTTATCTGAAGAGCACAATTGGCGACCACAATGGACGGTTTAACTTTTTTTGTACTAGATCAGCATGGTGCAAGATGGCTAGAGAGAACGTTTGGAGAAGACGAAGTGTACAAAGTAACTAGAGGCATGGCATGTGATAAGGCTCCGGGTCCAAACCGATTTACTATGGGATTCTTTCAAACTTGTTGGGAGGTGGTTAATGAAGACCTTATGCAAGTCTTTCATGATTTTCATACAAGTCCTAGATTTAAAAAGAGTCTTAATTCTACCTTTGTAGCACTCATTCCTAAAAAGATAGGGCCTACGAATATTAGATATTATCGCCCTATTAGTCTCGTGAATGGGGTGCATAAGATTCTCTCCAAAGTGTTTGCGAATAGAATGAGCTCAGTGATGGAAAAACTAATTTTGAAGCTGCAAAATGCATTTATAAGGATGCTGCGATTTCCAATCTTTTGGCTCTTTCAAATGGACCCCCCCAATGGAATATTGATTTCATTAGTGCAAGTCAAGATTAGGAGGTGGAGACTATTTTAGAGTTTTTTGCATCTTTGTATTCAGTAAGTATTCCAGAGGCATTGGGGATAAGATGCATTTGAGTCACTCTAAGAAAGGAAACTTCTCTATTAGATCGTTTTACCAAAAACTTTAACGAGTCCCGGATTCACTATGTTCCCGTAGAAGAATATATGACTGACGAAAGCTCCTTCCAAAACGGCCTTTTTTGTTTGGATAGCATCATTGGACAAGATCCTGACTAAATATAACCTATGGAAACGTCGGGTAATAGTGCTGCATTGGTGTTGTATATGTAAAAAAATGGGGAATCAGTAGATCATGTGCTTCTACACTTTGAGGTGGCCATGGTCATGTGGGACGATTTTTTCACGATAGTCGATTGGTCATGGGTCATGCCTCTCAAATTGGTGGATTTCCTCGCCAATTGGCGAGGCATTCAGGATAACTTGCAGGTGGCAGCCATTTGGCGTATGGTTCCTACTTGTATGTGTTGGTGTATCTGAAGGAAAAGATATGCAAGAAACTTTGAAAATTGTGAGAGAACAATAGAGGAACTTAAGCTTTTCTAGTCTTTGCTTTTATGGGCAGGATCCCTTGTTTGTGACGATCTAAGTGTTCATGACCTTTTTCTTTCGATTGTAAACCCTAACTAGGCGTTTCTCATGTATACTACTTGTATTCCTAGGCTTTGCCCTTTTCTATTAATCAAATTTCTATGATTACCAATAAAAAAAAAAGTATTCTAAATGAAAAAAAGCATGAACATCTAGGCATTTGAAATGATATGCAGTATAACTTCAATTTCAAGTGATGTAACTCGGTCTAGAAATGCTAGATATTTTACTGTAACCCAAATTCTGGATAGTGTGGATAGGAAAGGCCTTCTGTTTAAGAACCACTCTCATTATGTATCATCACGGACAATGGTGTTTTCAATAGAAGTGGGACAGGAAAACACACAATAGAGATAAGCAACAATAATCCACATCAAGTTGGCTCGTCACTACTAGGACAAAATCAAAACTTCTTTCAGCAAAAACAACAACGTAAAACTTTCAAACGTCTATGCCTGTGCAACCTAGGTAACAACCGATTCATCTCAACTTGAAGCATAAAAACACCACCCACTCACCAGTTCCAAGTTGCTGGAAAAAATCAGCAGCAGCAGAAGTTAGTGGATCAATGTCTGGACATATAACATTGTAAGTAATCTGCAACAATAAATGAACAAAGTTGCAAAATCATTGAAAGAAGGAAAGCAAATTATAGGAGTCCTCAAAATGAAGATTACGGAAATGCAGAATATGAAAAATGTTGCATTCATCAATGTGTGGCAACTGTTTGGGTATTGGACTCACAGGTTTTTGTAATGCATATGGTTCGAGAGGAGCCTTCTCCCAAAGTTGCAACGAGCTTGCAGACGTCTTAAGCCAATCATCCTGGTACCTATAACAAAAAGCATAATTTGTAAGTATCTCCACACATGGACCATCAACTTAAAGTACGAGAAGAAGCCTGTGTTAGTCCATCATTGCCATAAAACATAAGCAAAACCTCATTATTTGAAGCATCCCAAATCCTCCACTAAGATCTTAAATCATCTAGTAATATGTTTCTTTCAACCACTTTCTTTCTTCTGACTGTGCAGGAGTTTAAAAGACAGTCAAGGAAAGAATTTTATTTTTTATTTTTTGATTGGCACCGGGTGTTTGGAACAAATACCAACTAATCCCAGACAATGAGACATCTTCAAGGAAAGGATTCATTATATGGATTACCGAAAAGGTTCAAAATTGCTAATTTGGAAAAATGTCTTCTATAACCCTTTTTTGGTTCCAACCTTGTAGTTGCAGCAAAGAACACCTTATAACTTACAAAACATTATCTCTCGTACGAAATAAGAAGGGTGGTCTAGTAGACTGGTATAAAACAAAATGACTTGAATTCACAGTTGTATGTATGGATGCCAAGAGGCATTTGGTCAAGGTGGTTGGCACTATTAAGGAACTCTTTTAAAGAAATCAAATAATAGAAATCCTGCTAACCAGGGTTATTTCTAAAGCATTTTTTTTTTTTTGATAAGTTCAAACTTTATTCATCATAAAGGAGTAGGCGTAGCCGATGTACACAAGAAGAATACAAAAGAAACACCTAATTACAAACAAAAGAACTCATGGACTACCCCACCATTAAGAACAATAGCAGCAAACCAACTAAGCAAAGTACTTCCCAGTCTTGGATAGATCTGGAAAAGCTCACATCCCACAGCACCACTCCATTAGAGTTGCCCATGAAATCTGAAACTGAACCTTGCTGGTTGGTGGCCAATCTAAAGAAAACCGGGTAGGGCTCTAAATAAGGCGATATCTCCACACCAAACATCAAACAAGAATCTGATCTTGAACCCATCACCAACCTTGAAGTTAACATGTTTCAAAAAACAGCCACAACCCTTTCTAATATGCTTCCATAAACTCACCCCATATGATCCCCGAAATTCCTTGGAGCACCAACCTCCCCACTCACTTCCATATTTTCTAACAATCACCCCCCTCCACAATGCATCATCTTCCCCATGGAATCTCCAAAGCCACTTCCCCAACAATGCCTTGTTAAAACTGCTCAAGCTATGAACACCTAATCCTCCATCAACAAGCGGGCAACACACCTTTTTCCAGCTCACTAATGGAGTCTTTGAAACCTCTCCCAACCCACCCCACAAAAAGGCTCTATACAACTTTTCGATACGGTTGGCCACGCTAGATGGTAGAGGAAATAAAGATAGGAAATAGTTTGGGATATTAGAGAGCGTGCTCTTTATGAGCGTAATTCTACCCCCTTTAGATAAATATATTATTTTCCATGCTGCCAACCTCTTTTCAATCTTTTTAACCACCCCATCCCAAGTGTGCTTAGCCTTGAAAGATGCCCCTAACGGAAAGCCCAAATATTTCAAGGGCAAGCTGGCAATTTGACACCCCAGAAAATCTGCCAAGTGACGAATATTGTAAACAATTCCCACCAGAACCAGCTCTGATTTTCTCAAGTTTACTTTCAAACCAGAAATGGCTTGAAAGCAAAGCAGGACAGCCCTCAAAGCTTGGATTTGCTCCCCAACGGCATCACAAAAAATAAAGGTATCATCGGCAAAAAGCAAGTGTGAAATTGAAATGAAACCATTAGGAATGGTACCCACCGAGAAACCTAAAATAAATCCTCCTTTCACAACAACCTCCATCATACGACTCAAGGCCTCCATAACAAGAACAAAAGAAGAGGAGATAATGGGTCCCCCTACCTCAAGCCTCTTGAACTCTGAAAATACCCACAAGGCTGCCCATTTACTAAGACAGAAAACCTAACAGAAGAAATACAATGTCTTATCCAGCCACACCATTTGTCACCAAAACCGCAACTACTAAGCATGTAAAGTAGAAAATTCCAATTAACATGGTCGTATGCTTTTTCCATCTCCAATTTGCAAAGGAGCCCTGGGATCCCTTCCCGCATACGACTGTCTAAAACCTCGTTGGCAATCAGCACAGAATCTATTATTTGGCGGCCTCTAACGAATGCATTTTGAGATTTAGAGATGATCTTCCCCATCACTTTGCTCATCCGATTAGTTAAAACTTTTGAGATGATCTTGTAGATACTGCCCACCAAACTAATAGGGCAAAAATCCTTCAACTCGGAAACACCCGCTCTCTTTGGGATCAAGGCAATAAAAGTGGCATTTAACGATTTCTCGAACTTTTGATACTCAAAAAATTCCTTGAAGACTTTCATCACTTCCTCCCTCACAATCTCCCAACAATCCTGGAAAAAAGCCAAAGTAAATCCATCCGGTCCCGGAGTTTTATCTCTTCTCATCCCACAAACCACCCGATACACCTCATCTTCATCAAAAGGCCTCTCCAACCAGCTTGCTGTAACATCGTCTATAGTGGCGAAGTCCAAACCATCAAGTTTAGGTCTCCAATCTTCCATCTCACTACGGAGAGAACTATAGAATTGCACCGCATGCTCTTCAATTGCAGTGGGTGTAGATAGAATTTCATTGTCAGCTTTCAGCATTTCAATGGCGTTATTGCGTCTATGAGAATTGGCCATTTTATGGAAAAAACTAGTACACTTGTCCCTCTCTTTGAGCCATAAGACCCTTGACTTTTGCCTCCAAGAGATTTCTTCCCTCAAAAAGTACCCTCTCAATTTCATTTATAACTTCTTTCTTTCTTGGCAAATTGGTCTCACTGTCCCCTTCCGCCTCCAAGGTTTGAAGCTCATCTCAAAGTGTTTTTTTCTGTTGGACTACATTCCCAAAGACCTCCTTGTTCCATATCTTCAAATCAGCCTTCAAGGCTTTAAGTTTACTTGCCAAAACAAAACTAGGAGTCCCCTCAAACTGATATGAAAGCCACCAGCTTCTTACCTTGTCAATAAAATCCTCCGCTTCTGGCCACATGTTTTCAAACTTGAAGTACCGTTTACCCTCATGGATGCCCCCACAATCAAGGAGGATGGGAAAGTGATCAGAACATACCCTAGGTAATCTTTTTTGGCACAAGTTTGGAAAGTTAGCCTCCCATGTAGAAGAAACTAAAAATCTGTCCAATCTTGACCCGCCTCTAGAATTAGACCACGTAAATTCCCTCCCCACCAGCGGCAAATCCAGCAGTTCAAGGTCATAAATCAGTTGAGAAAAGTCCTCCATGGCTGTGGACAGTGATGAGAAGCCCACCCTCTCACTAGGGAAACGGGTAACATTAAAATCACCGCAAATGCACCAAGGTACTTCCCACTTCATCCCACAGCATATTCCTCTCCCGGTCCCTATTGGGTCCATAGAAACTTGCTAAAGCCCATGTCCACCCATCTTCCAAATTTCTTAGAACACATGCCACCGTGTAATTACCAACACAATCTTGTTCCATTTCAAATATTCTATTATCCCACATTAGCAACACTCCACCCGACGCACCCAAAGAGGCTAAATAAGACCAACCTACAAAGTCGCCTCTCCACAAGCTGCGATTAACACTCCTATCAATAAAAGCCAGTTTGATTTCTTGTAAACACACTACCTCAACTTTCCAAAGTATTAATGAGGACTCTAATACGAAGCCGTTTATTAACGTTATTGATCCCCCTTACATTCCACGATAGGATTTTAGGCTTCATTAAAAACAATAACATCCCTTCCCTTAGCTCTACCCCTTCCTGAAGCACCCTCCTTGTTGTCATAATTGATAGAACAATGTAGTCTATTCAGTTCCCGATTCTTCCTGATCTCTGACTTCACAGCAGTGGATTGACAGAGACAAATAACCACCATTGCAGTTGAAGTGGTTCCTAAAGCATTTTGCAAAGGATCTAATAACAAAAGGTAGTTAAGGCATTATTTTAAGGAACCACTTCAACTGCAATGGTGGTTATTTGTCTCTGTCAATACATGGGCTGTAAGTTCAAATTCTAGCGGCAGCAGAAGCCAGGAATTCTTCCTAATTCTCAACTGCACGAACATGGGCAGGCAAACCTAATTGGTTTATTTTTAACCAGCAAGACATTCTGTTAAAACCCACTGAATTGTGGGCTAGAAACCTGAGTGTTTAACACTATATAAATACCAATTAATATTCTAGTACATGCCAAAGGTTGCTCGTGAAGTCTAATGACATGTCGATACAACCAGTTTCCATAATACCAATTCATGTTTTACCTATGTTTTGATTGCTATGATTACATTCAAATCTCTAATAGATGGTAACAATCCATGCTAAGGGATCAATAGTCTTCAAAACCAGGAGGTTGGCCTCAACCTATTCTTTGAGATCTCTGTGAAGTGTTCTTCACGTCTAACTGGGATGAGAAAAATGACTGAGTTTCCATAGTTCTTTATGATAATATTAATGTTTCTATCTTTAACAAGATGTAATAAGCCTCTCATTGTCATGAATGTCTCCTTTGGTCCTTGTAAACAGGCTTTCTCCATACAAACAAAATGCTATTGGTACATAATTTGATTTTTCAGATGTCAATGTAAAATTTGTTTAACAAGGTATCATACCCAACAAGTATAGCAGGCAAAGGAAGAACAAGAAGTGTTGGTCTTAGCCGGGTGCTTTGTTGCTGCTCTGACTCTGAAGCACAGATTTCTTGGTTAGATCTCCTTTGGCACGTCTCATCCACTTTTGCTCTATCTGTTGCACCAGAGACTGCATCAATGGTAAAACTGCCCATGACTGAAAGCCAATGTGTGTACAAGGATAATTATACCTTTAAGAGAAGATGATCCACCAGCAGAAGACTGAGATGGGCTCATTGGTTCTCCAACAGTACTGGAAGAATCTCTGCATTCACTTATAGAAGACTCTGCAGAAAATCCATCACCCGTGCTTCCAGCCTCAACTGATGGATTGCGGCCTTTGCACCAATCATTGACAAACAATGGACCATCCAAAATGCTGAAAGCAGATTTTAAGGCTGTCTTTATGTCAGACTGCAACAAATTAATCACAGACGAAGCGTGAACCTGAAAAAAGGATATAACCTCTTCATAAGATCATTAAATGACCAAGGCACAAGTATATTATGTTCTCACATCTTAAGCCCGTACCGTCCAGCGTCCACAAACAGAAAGATAACTACTAATAGACTACACATTTGACTAATTAAAATTTAACAAAATGATTGAACTGAAAGAAATGGCATCTTAATCTCAATTCTAAAGATCCCCCAGCCCAAGCACAAGGTCCCTTTATGGAGGAACAATAATAAACAAGGAAACAGTATCTAATATATTACCTAACTTTTAAAAGGTACTTTTCCATGAAGCTTTCCTACCCAAAGTATGTGTGTCCATTTCGTAAAGAATTGTAACACGACATAGCCAAATAAACTGTATATTCCTTCAAGGACATATTTACAGAACTATACATTCAAGTTGATTTTTTTAAATGAAAAATAGCATCTCAGATGGCAAAGTTCCTAATTTTGGAGATAAGATTATTTACTTAATCCTGGTTTGTTTTCAGAAATGAGATGAAACAAAAGTTAAAAAATGAATAAAATATAGTTATAATACATATTTTTAATATTAGTTTTATATTGAAATTTAGAAAAGTTGTATTGAATTTTGAAAAAGTTGAATTGTTTATTTTATTTTGTAGAAATTTGAAAAAAGTATAATAATGAGTTTGAAATGAGATGAGATACGATGTTTTTAGAACAAACAAGGCCTTAATGTTATAAATAAACAAGACTGCTCGAAAAGTTGCTTGGAATTAACTTCGGTATACTCGATTTTGGCTTAATTCATAGTAAGCTATCCACGAACACAAAATCAATTCTTAAACGACACAACATCTATAAAGCCCGCTACGATTGGTATTGTATAAGTAATTCTACATACAACCGTGAAGTGCGTAAACGTCGTATAATCGCTTTGAAAAAGAGTGGAATCCACTATTAAAAAATTAATTTTTTTTTCATGCGAATCCTATATTTTATTCACTTTTTTCAAAGCGGTTGGACAATTCACGATTGAAAATATCTTTTCACATCATGTTTACTATTTTGTGTAGTATTATTCTTAATTCCATAATGAGAATATCCCAAGTATTTAAAAGGATAAGAAGAAATCATAATCCTAATACGATAGTGTTGTTCGAATCTTTTTTAACATAATCATCAACATGTGTTTGTATAAACTATATAAAAATATTCACAAAAATCACAAAAATTTGTTTATAAAAATTACTGAAAGAAGCTTTAACTTGTTCGAAAAATAAATGAACTGCTCATGAACATAGAAGTTACTCAATGATAAGCTCAAACTCAACTCTTAAAATAACAATAAGCCAAACAGAGCTTAGCGACCCACTACTTGCTTAAAATCTGTTTACATCTTTATTTCTACTAATTTTATTTATTAAATATGGCATCATTATACATTCTTTAGACGCATTATAAGCAACAGACTACTTATACAAAAATCCATTACCCACATTCTTCAGTTTTGCATGATTCCTTTAGTAGTACATATGATCTGACAGTGACATATAACTTAGATTTTTTTTTTAAAAATCAGCACAAGCACTAAATATCAATGTCTATACAAAACCAAAAAAACAGAAGGTGCAGCTATTAGCAATTAAAAAAAAACATTGGTATAAAATTGAAACTTACATCAGCAGAAAGTGGATCCACTAGCTCCACACCAGCAATGTCAAGTGCATGACAAGAAGCCAAAGTCCCCCCACAACCAGCATGCATCATAAAAGGTCCACATGAAAATCCCCGCTTCCACTGCTCTTGTAATGCAAGCCAACCATAAGCACCATCACCACAATCCCCATCAAGGGTCAGATCAACAGAGGATGTAGCTTGTTGGACAAGTAATGCCATTCCATCAAGAAGCTCCTGAAGAGGTTGCATTTGTCCAAAAGAAATGATAGCTTCCTCATTGAACGAATTATGAGGTAAGGATGGACTAATTTCCATACTTGGTGAGTTTGAGAGCTTCGGAACTTTAGGAACTCCAACAGAGCGCCAAACACCAACAGGCGCATTAAGGTGCCCATCTAGAATTCCATCAGTATCACCAGCTATTCTAATTGGTATAGTCTCTTTCTTTTTCACCTCATACTTGCTAGATGTATTGTCCGTCATTGTACTTTGGTCACCAGGCAGCTGATTAAAAACATTACTTCCAGTTAACCTACTCAAATTAATAGTCATAGATGTACTGGAAGATAATAGTGTGTGCCTTATCCTGCACATGGAGGCCTGGAACATCAGACATTCAACTTCAGTTGCAAACACAGTCTTCATAGACTGAAGGAAAGGTGCCAATCCAAGGGTGCCTTCAGACACTTTTCTCAGGGAAGATTTAACAGCATTTGTAGAGTTCAAACTAGAGAATGGAGTCGGTGCCCCCCCCTCAGACATAGCAACACTATTATTACCTGCCAGAAATCTTTTATCATGTCGATCTTTCCCCCTTTCCACATGAGTGTAATAGTTTTTTGAGTGGACAACAGCACTCACATCATTCCTTCCAGACAATGGTTTCGAGTTCATGGGCAGGCTAGTCTTTTCGTCTGATCCATCAAAGCAAGGAGAGGAGGGTGGTGTTGCACCATAGATGTAATTATTTGAGCTTGAATTGGAACTCTCCTCTCTTCGAGATTTTGGAAAATATGGGCTTCTGAAAATGGATGATGAAAACTCACTTGCGGTGGTCTCCACAGCTCCATATTCAGGAGCAAAAGTCATCAGCGCTTCAGCTTTTATTATATGATCGAACTCGCTGGTAGAGGATGCTGGAGTGTGGTTCACCAGACCTGATGACAAACTGTTATTTGTGACTTCTTGACTTTTGCTGAGATACTCCTCTTGGGCTAATGGAGGGGGTTGATCAAAACTCTCAAAGGATTGAAAACCTACAGGCAATAGCACCTGATCAGAAACATCCATCATCCCAACTGGACTGGGACCCACATCACCACAATCTGGTGCAGAAAACATAAGCGCCTGTGATTCTGCAGTTCCTGGGGGCTTTGGAAAACAAGGGGTCATCGTGAGATTCAATTTAAAGTGTGCAACTTCGCCTCAAAGCATTTTAATGCAAAATATGGGGGGAGTGTGGGCAGGAAGGGAACCAGAACCACTTGTGGGAGGAAATTGTAAGTAGAAAGGTTGTTTTATGTCTAGCTTTAGTGACACATTTGTAACTTAACTGGTGAAATATACATGTAAACGTTAATAAGAAAAACATAACGATGTGCCTCTAGCATGTAATCACTGACTTGGAGTAGAAAAACAATTCTAACCACATAGTATGAAACATCTTTAAGAGACAGAGAGAGAGAGAGAATAAGGAAGTTGTTTTTCATTTCCTCTTTTTTACTTTTGAGGGCTGTTCCTTATTAGTGCTTATGCCTATTGTAGCCTCTTCAAGTTCTAGTAATTAACCTGCCAATAATTCATCAAGCCCATAAATATGGGCAATGTCATTGCCTACTTCATGTACGGCACCATATTTACAAAGTTTACCTCTCTATTATAGTGCACAATACATTCACAAATAATAATACTAATGACATCTGCTCAAATGGTTACTCCACATTGAAAGACGTATGTCACAAGGAAAAGGTACAATATGTCAAGTCGAAAATCCATCACCAAGACTCCTCCTTGGATCATGGTACTTCCTCTCTTCCTCCTGTTGTTTTTTATCTGTATTTGCCTATTGCCTTGAGGAAAGAGATACCATACTGCTTGCCCTTTTAATCACAGAGTATCCTACCAAGAAAAACAATCTAGTACTTGGTTTAATTAAAACCTTAGTGCTACTATATTCATATAAAGTTTGCATTCCCCAACATAAAAAACTTTTGATAAGTAAAATAAAGTTTTATTGAATCAGGTAAAATAGACATAGCCCAAGTACATAAGAGTACACAAAAGAGAACACCCAGTTACAAGTTAGAAGGTGGATACATATACAAGAAAGCAAGAGAACACCTGAGGAAAAAATCCTGAAAAAATCATTATTCTATTTAATTGATAAATAAGCCATATATCCCAAAGTTCCAATGTTCCCTCAAAACAACAGATCAGATGAGGAGCTCCCTTCAGTCTCATATCAGTACCCTTCTCAGCATATATCAAACGTGCAGATTGAAATCATTGTGAAGGATAAGAAAATACCTCCCCAAAAGGCAAGGCATCATTTTCGAAGAAGTCCCCAAAATCTCCAAACTCAGAGAGGAGAGCTTGGATATCCATGACCATTCCTCTGTCATCATCATCCCAATCCCAATCAGATCCAATCTGCTCACTTGCAACTCCTGTTATGGCTGAATTGTCAACTTCCATGGAAATAAAATCAGACTTGTATGCTTCTTGCACAAGAGCATTTGTCTCTGTACCCACTTGACCAAATGAATCTGTCATCCCAGTTCGAGGACGCTTAGAGCCCTGCGTCGACATTAAGTTCACTCAGTTTGCTGGCATCCACAAATTTAACACAGATTGGTGAGGAAAAAAATTAGGAAGCCATTTCTCAATTTAGCAATAAAATGTGAAGTGAGATTCACATCTAACCCCATAAAAGGAAGTCCTGACATGCCCTCATTTGAACAAGTATTTCATCAATTCCCACTAAGAGTGAGATGTCCTCATTTAACAAGTTAAAATAAAAGAGTACTGAAAATAAGAAAGTAGGCAGATGAATAAACAGGGTTCTGAAACTCAAGGGTACATAAGGACAATAGAGTGTGTTGCTTCAATACAACTGTGATGCTAGAGCAATTAACTTAGAAGGAAAATCCAATACCACAAATGATAAGATGAAAGTACATTAATACAGTATTAGCATAGAATTTGCCACTTCAGTTAATTCAAGCAAAAAGCCAATTCAGTATTTTAGAGTTCACAATTTGAATCAATAACAAAACTGCTGATTTATGACAAGCAACAGCACCAAAGGGCATTCCTAACTCATTAGAGGTCATACATTCCTAACATGTCAAGTGGAAGAGGGGACCTTATTTCTTTTTTATAATGTAACATATGGGCCTTAAAAGATGGGCCAAGATTTTTTACTTGTGACCCCTGGGCCATATCTCAAAATCATTTTTTAAAAGTGGCCCAACTAATTTAAAGATACCATGTTTGATTAAATGAGCCATATTACCTTGAAGACCCATAAGATCACTTATTAATGCATTGTGAGGTGATAAGAGTGTTGTGGGATGAGATCTTTAGAAGAGTTGGTGTGGCTTAGGTTATGATTTGAGGGTGGTGGATTTAATAGCTTGTTGGAAGGAGATTCAAGGCTATCTTCAAGTGGCGGCAGTGTGGAGGATGATTCATTTGTGCATTATGAGTTATATTTTGATGGAAAGGAATGGTCGGTGCTTTGAAGATAGAGAGCGTACAACGGAGGAACTTCAGAACTTTTTTGTACACACTTTATTGCTCTGGTTTTCAGCCGTTGTGCTTAATGGAACTAATGTTCATGATTTTCTGTTCTTACTTTCTGGTTCCTAGAATGTATTTAGGTGTGTTTCTTTGTATACTTCATGTGTACATGGGCTTCACCTACTTCATTCGTATCAGGAAAATTTTCATCTTACTTATCGAAAAAAAGATTATGCACCTTAAACCCATTGTGAATCTGATTAGCATTTGTCGTATAACCAGATTTTAACTTCCAAATACTTGCCTATTTTTAACTAATTAAATGGTGGAAATAGAGGCTGACTTATTCACAAGCAAGCACCAAAATGCACTAACACATTTTATGGACAACATTCACTTATGCATCTGCAGAAAACCCTCTCCATTTTACACTGGATAAAATTTCCCATCCTTTCAAACTGTCTCTGAACAACCCTTGAAGGCCAGCAACTTAAAGCCAGGATCGAATTCTCCAATCTTGAGATTCTTGGCACTCCATCACTCATAATCCTTCCCTCCATACTGCAAACAAGACTCTGATTATGTTTTTATGTTTAATGACATGGTTTAATTTAAGGATCTGTTATGATTAATGAAGTATTTTATTAACCATGTGGGTCTCTTGCCTGGTGGGAGTTGAGTATGTTACGTGGCATCCCTACAGGAGGAGGTGTTACATATAAGTAGTTAAGCATATCGTTGAAGAACACAAAAGGCTTAACGCAAGTACACAGGAAGTATACAAGAGAAACTCCTAATCAGGAACAGAAGAAAATACAAAGAAATCATGAAACCTTAAAAATCTATTGTAGTCACCCAAAGGATAGTATTGAGTAAGGTTTTAAACTCTTCCATCATCCATTCATGGTCCTAAAACTTTCTTATCATTTCTTTCTCTCCAAAAACACCACACCCCTTAGCCCAAAAAATAAACATCATAGTGTACAGATAGGAGCCATCTTCCACGCATAGGATGCAGAGAAACTGATCATAAGGCCTTCACACAGTAAGACCTAAAAACCTAAACCACCAATACCAAAACTAATTTAGACAGGAAGAAGCATTTAAACTCACCATCCTAAACATTTGGATAGATCTAAGCTTCCCCATAATTGAATTTATCCCTCAACTCCAACTACCCCGCCCTCACAACTATAGTAGGGTAACCACCTCCCATCGTTAGTGAAACAATTCTTGGTTATATATTATCATAGAAGTTCTAAACAAAGTTATTAGAAGTTAGAAGATTCAAAGACCAAATAAATTTTATTGTAAATTGGATGATCTCAAAGCCATGATGTAACCCTTCATCATGATGTTATGATATATTTATACCAATAGGCATAGCCCAAATACACAAGGAAGTATACAAAAGATAACACCTATTTAGGAAGAAAAAATAAGAAAATCAGGAAAATCAGGGCCGTTGAAATCTACAGCTTTGGCCCAAAAACAAGGTTCTAATAAAAAGTAATCTAATCTCCTCCAATGAATGCTCCCTGTCCTCAAACATCCGATCATTTCTTTCATACCATATGTCCTAAGAATACATTAAGGAATCATCTTTCACCTTGCCGAGATTTGTGGAATACCGCCTAGATTCTTCCAACACGCCAGAAGTTCAACAACTGTTGCAGGTATAACCCAGGCTAGCTTTACCTATTTGAATACATTTGAATACAACAATCCATGACGCTCTTGCAACCTCACAATGTAGTAGAAGATGGTCCATAGTCTCACCACATTGTTTGCACATACAATACCAATCCACTACTATCACCTCGTGTTTCTGTAAATTATCCATCGTCAATATCTTTCCTAGACACAATCCAAGCAAAAAATGCTGCCCTGGGAGGTGCCTTATTTCTCCAAATTCTTCTCCATGAAAAGTGATTATTTTGCAATCGTGTGAGGGCCTTATAAAAAGAAAGAACTGAAAAAAATACCTTTGCTAGAAGCTACCCACCACAAAGTATGAATTCCCTGAGTGCTCGATCTTATGAATTATAAGAGTCGGAATAAATTTGTAAAGCTGCTTACTGCCCAGTCTTGGCCTGCCCTAGTGAAGCCCACATTCCATCTCCATTAGGTCCGCCACTGAAGTTTCTTTTCTCATGTGCAAGCATAAACATTGTAGGGAATGAGTCCTTGAGGGCTGTATCTCCACACCAAAATTTAGTTCCATCTCCCATCACAATTGTAGTATGTCAAGCAAACATGCTCCACCCTGTCTAATGTGCTTCCATATTTTTTTTAAATAAGTAAACAATTGTATTGATAGAATAGACCAAACCCAAGTACACAAGATGGATACAAGAGTCAAGACCTAACTAGGTCGTGGAAAGATTGTTTGCTACAAGGAAATCATTAAAATTGAGACCATTGAAATCTACAACTATGGCCCATTAAAATAAAGTACTACAAAAGAAAGAAACAAGCTCCTCCAATGTCCGCTCCTTATCTTCAAAAGTTCAATCATTCCACTCCTATCAAATGCACCACAAGATACAAATAGGAACCATCTTCCAAACTTGTATGACGGGCGTTGATCCTCCAAGAGATGTCCAACTTGCCAATAGACCTAAAATTGTGGCTGGCATTACCTAGTTTAAATCTACTCGACTAAAAACTTCAATCCACAGGTGTCTAACTATCTCACAATATAGTAAGAGATGATCCACAGATTCTCCAGATTTCTTACACATGCAACACCAATCTGTGATTATGAATCGGCGCTTTCTCAAATTGTCAATAGTTAAAATCTTACCCAAAGCAGCTGTCTAAGAGAAGAAAAGAGCTTTGGGTGATGCCTTATTCCTCCAAATTTTCCTCCAAGGAAAGTGAGTATTTGTTGAGGGCATTAAGGTTTTATAATAGGACCGAACCGAGAAGATGCCCTTGCCTGTCAGGTCCCATCAAAGCTTGTCAACTCCCCTCCCAATCAACCTCGTAAAGTAGATGTAAGTAAAAAAAGCCTCAAATTTGTCAACTTCCCAATCTTGGGCCGCTCTGCTAAATGTTACATTCCATTGAACTTGATCACCCGAACGAAACATAAGATGAGCCACAGAAGCTTCTTTATCAGATGCCAGCTGGTAAACAGAAGGAAAAGCGTCCTTGAGAGCTTCCTCACCACACCACTTGTCATTCCAAAATTTTATTCCACTTGTCTGATGTGTTTCCATAACCCCACTCCATGGGCCCCAGATACCTCTCTAGAACACCAATTCCCCCACAGGCCTCCATGTTTACATTCAACCACCAATTTCCAAAGAGCATCCGGTTCCAAATTAAACCTCCATAACCATTTACCAAGAAGGGCTTGGTTGAAAAGTCTAATATTTTTTCTGCCCAAACCACCAGATGTTAAGGGCCTACACACCTTATCCCACCTAATAAGATAGAGCTTGTTTTCATCCCCCATCCCACTCCATAAGAAGTCCCGATAGAGTTTTTCAATCCACTTTGCCACAAAAGAAGGAATGGGAAACAAGGACAGGAAATATGTAGATAAGTTGGATAGGGTACTCTTGATGAGAGTAACCCGACCTCCTTTAAAAAGATACAATCTCTTCCATCCTACCAGTCTTCTTTCTATTTTCTCTATCACTATATACCAAATCGTTGTAGCTCGTGAAGTTGCCCCCAAAGGTAACCCCAAATACTTCATCGAAAGAGAGGCCAGTTTACAACTCAGAGTATTTGCCAGAACATAAAGGTTGGTGACATTCCCAATTGGCACTAGTTCTGATTTCTCAAAATTGACTCTCAAGCCTGAAACAGCCTCAAAGCACAAGAGTAGGGCCTTCAACACCTTGAGTTGGTTCTGATCGGTCTCACAAAAAATTAAAGTATCATCTGCAAAAAGTAAGTGAGATAGAAATAGTGTCTCTAGAGGGGCCGCCCACAGAAAAACCCCTCAAGCAACTATTTTGGACCATAGCCACTAACATCCTACTAAGAGCCTCCATAATAACAATAAACAGAAGAGGAGATAGAGGATCTCCTTGCCTTAGACCCCAAGAGCTACTGAAAAAACCAGCCGAGCTACCGTTGATCAAAACTGAAAATTTTGCTGAAGAGATGCACCATCTAATCCACTTATGCCATCTTTCTCCAAAACCACATATCTCTAACAAAAAAAGAAGGAAATCCCACTTAACATGGTCGTATGCTTTCTCCATGTCTAACTTGCAGATGATCCAAGCTACACTTGTCTTAAGTCTGCCATCCAGGCATTCATTAACTATAAAAACTGAATCCAAGATCTAACGACCATTCACAAAAGTATTTTACAGCTTTGAGATGATTTTACCTAAGGCCTCCCCCAACCGGTTTGCTAGAACCTTGGAGACGATTTTGTATACTCCACTTATCAAGCTAATGGGTCTAAAATCTTGTATCACAGACGCACTACTTTTCTTTGGAATCAAAGTAATGAAAGTAGTGTTAAAATTTTTCTCAAACTTGCCTGCCAGGAACAGTTCTTGAAATACCTTCATAATGTCCTCTTTCACAATCTCCCAACAACTTTGAAAAAAAACCATAGAAAAGCCGTCTGGACCCGGTGCCTTATCGCTCGCCATTTTCCTTACAACATCAAAGATCTCGGTCTCCTCAAAAGGTCTCTCCAACCAAGAAGCTGTCAGTGGTTCAATTGAGTCAAAAGCAAGCTCATCCGGTTTTGGTCTCCATCCTTATTGTTCTGTAAAAAACTGTTCAAAGAAGTCCATCACATGATCCTTTATAACTAAAGCTTCTGAGCACTCTACACCATTGATATTAAGCAAATCAATAGTGTTATATCTCCTGTGAGAGTTAGCCACCTATGAAAAAATTTTGTGCAAAGATTCCTTCCTTAAGCTATAGAGCTTTTGATTTCTGCCGCCAAGAATTCTCCTCAAGAGAGAATACTCTTTCCAATTCAGAAACCAGCTCTGCCATGTGATGGGTTTCCTCTTGGGAAAGAGCTCTAGCCTCGAAAGTTCTTTCAAGAACTTGAAGTTCTTCCTCCAATTTTGTTTGCATTCCCCCATGTCTCCAAAAGATTGTAAATTCCAATGCTTTAAATAAAGTTTGAGCGCTTTCAATTTCCTTGCAAGAATAAAAGATGGTGTACCTTAAAAGTGATGAGAGGACCACCAATTTCTCACCATATCCACAAAGCCTTCAGACTTGAGCCACATGTTTTCAAACTTGAAATAGCGGCGCCCACTTTGTATACCTCCGCCGTCCAGCAAGATCGGAAAGTGATCCGAGCAAAGGCGAGGTAATCTCCTTTGGCACACATCGGGATAATGAGATTCTCACTCTGACGAGATAAGAAATCTATTCAACCAAGACCAAGCCTGATTGTTGGACCATGTGAACGAACCCCCAATAAGGGGAAGATCCACCAAATTCAAGTCAAAAATACAAGTAGAAAAATCTACCATAGCAGGGAGTAACCTACCTTCTCCAAATCTCTCACTAAGGAACCTGATTATGTTAAAGTCCCCGCCTATGCACCAGGATAGGTCCCACCAGCTATGTAAAGCGACAAGTTCATCCCATAAACGACTACAGTTACTATCAACATTAGGCCCATATACACCTACAAATGGCCACAAGAAGTTATCATCCACAGATCTAAAAGAGACCGCCACTGAAAATTCCCCCGCACAATTCTCAACTTTCTCCACCACCCTTATATCCCACATCAACAATATACCTTCCGAGGCCCCATTCGAAGCCAAATATACCCAATCCACATAAAGACAACTCCAGACACTTCTCACTAAGTATTTAGAGATCTTTTTCAACTTTGTTTCCTGCAGACAAACGATATCTGCTTTCCACACCCTGAGTAAGTGATTAATGCGTCTGCACTTATTAAAATCATTCAATCCTCTCACATTCCAAGACACAATTTTTGGCTTCATAAAGACAAGATAGTTCCCTTCCCTTTCGAACGACTACGACTTGTACTATCCTCGTTCAAGGACCAAATTAGTCGCTTGAGTTCTCTATGTACCTTGGGCTCCGATTTCTTATCTTGATAGTGTCTTGTGTCAATGACAGTGAGAAGAGCCATAAACTATTCCTCATAACCAACACATTTCAAGCCAATACAATTCTAAATCATCTTCACGCTGCTAAGTACCCAATCCGATACATTAAACTCAGGAGGTACCTCATAGTTAAGGGGCAAAGGCTCGCCAGTTTCAAAAGGCCCCTCCGACAGAGAGTAGCAGCCCCACTCAACCATGGCACCAAAAATTGCAGTTCACCTTGTTGGCAAGGAAAGGTGTAAAAGAAATGGTTTCTTGGACCACTGTATCAACACTGCCATCAGCTATTGAAGGGGTGCTTAGTCCAGTGTCATCAACTAAGTCCTCACTGTCAACGCTGCCATCAACGTCCACCGAGAAAGCCTCCAGATGCTCAACAGCTCCTGGGCACGTCTCAACCTGGATCTCTACACCCTCCCTAGTGGTTTTCGGCACCATATGGCCACTATAAATGGAAGACGGCAAGTTCTGGGCGTTGGGAGTTGCCATCGACTCTATCGGCATCAATTGTGCCCCTGCCTCCATACTCTGGGTCTTCCCCGAACCTTCCGTCGACATCACCGGCATTTTTTGCCCCATCGGCGAGAAGCCCAGCTCCGTTTAATTAGGACCCGTTGAGTTCACCAACACAGGCGAAGCAAGCCGGTTCACCCGTATTGGTGAAGAAGGCCGGTGAACAGTCCTCTGTGACTGGGCATCAGTTCTCCCGACTTCAAACAAGGCCTCGGGCCCAACATGAGCGCTGGCCCAGTGTTGCATGGCTCGGTTTGTGGGTTTGAGCCCATCCCGCCAAGGCCAGCCTTCTCCAGGCCTTTCTGGGTCAAGCCCATCTGTGTCCCAATTCTTCTCCAACCTCGAGCCCCCCATGTCAACACTCGGCCCCTTTAACCTACTAGACTCAACGCACCGTTTTAATAATCTAACGATACTTTGAAATTCAAACATCTGTTTTTCCAAACCAACTATCATCCCTAACAGATTTGCCTTATTAAGAGCAACATCTTCCCTATCACCTTCTCCTTCTCTCTGAGAACTGACCTCAAAGACTCAATCCCGGGATACAGAGCCTTCTCGAGCCCCACTCACCTCCTTCGGCTACTGCAGCGCCTCATGATAAGACCTAAGAGACCGAGATGGTGAATCTTGCGCCTGTGGTAACCTGAATTGCCATCGTGGTCCGCTGCCTCTCACTGCTATCCCCCCATACCAGAGAGCTCCCGTACTGTTGCCTCAAAATTTCTCCAACCCACGCCAAATCTCCCTTCCGGCACCATCAGCATACCCCTACGTCTCTCCAGGCCGTACTCCGAAAAGGTGAAAAACCTTCCATAAGAGTTCTGCCTTTTCTATAACACCAATACTTGGGTTCCTTTCCTTCGTGTTTTAACGAACTCAAGAAGGTCATTGGAAGCTATGCCTTCTTTCACCGTGACTGCCAGCCATACCAGAGTTTCATGGTCAATAAGAAGAAATTTCACAAAATGAGGGCTGCCCTCTGTTATCCTCCACCATTTATCATTTTCCTTTATAAACTCGAAGCATTTGTGTTCAATGATAACGTTCCTAATCGACCCCATTATAAAAACACGCGTAGAAACAAAGGAGAACTGCTTAAACACCAAAGCAATCACCAGCAACAAACGAGCAAACCACCGCTACGGACACAACCATGGTTTCAGCTCAAGTGTACGGAGAGAAGAAAAAAATTAGAGACCTCCAATAGTGTTATATGACACAACCATAACCATTGCTTAAATAAAAGTCTCTGTTAGTACCATTGTGCTTCCATATTCCCATCCCATAAACCCCATGTACCTTCCTAGAGCACCATCCCCCCCTCCCCCAACAAACCTCCATACTTGAAATCAATCACCAACTTCCATAAAGCTTTTTGTTTTGTATTATAACGCCATAATCATTTCTCAAGTAAAACATGATTGAACACCCTCAAATTTTTAATTCCCATATCCCCATAAGAGATTGGAGAGCATATCTTGCCCCATGTGACCAAGTGACATTCTGTTGTTCAATGGACTCAAATGCTTGCCCATCAATCTTCAGCCTCCACCCCACTTGCTCGATAAGCAACTGTTGAAAATAACCAGTGACATGTTCTTGAATCACAAGGATCTATGTGCAAACAGTCCGTTGGTATTCATCATCTCAATGGCATTAGTTCTATGGTCCACTATGAAAAAACTTTGTGCTTTGATCACCTTCTTTTAACCACAAAGCTTGAGATTTTTGCCACCAAGAGATCTCCTCCAATAGGATAGCCCTCTCCAATTCTGAAACTAATTCTGTCCTCCAAGACAGTTCCTCCAAAGAAAGGGCCTACCCCTCTTGTGCCCTCTCTACCTCATGAAGCTCCTCCAATAGTGACTTATTGCGATTGCCTAATATCCAAAAGACTCAGCATTCCAAAGTTTTAAATATTTTTTAAAGCTTTCAATTTACTTGCAACAATGAAACTAGGGGTACCTTGGATCTAATAGGAGGGCCACCATTGCCTAACCCGTTCCACAAAGCCTTCAGTTTTTAGCCACATATTTTTTAACTCAAAGTATCTTCGTCTTCCTTTAATGCCCCCACAGTCCAACAAGATGGGAAAATAATCGAAACATAGGCAAGGTAATATTTCCTGACATAACTCCAGTTATTGAATTCCTATTTTGAGGAAACTAAAATTTGTCCATCTAGATCACGTTTCGTTATTGTACCATGTGAATACACTCCCATGAGCGGATTTTCCACCAACCACAAATAAAAAATACAATCCAAGAAACTCAACATTGCTTGCCATAACCTGCTTTCTCCCGATATTTCACTTGGGAATCTTGTAACATTAAAGTCTCATCCTATACACCAAGGTAGGTCCCACCAGCTATATAACCTGACTAACTCCTATAGAATGATTCTATTGCTGTCCAAGGTCAGCACATAAATTCCAACAAAAGCCCACATAAAATTATACTCCACATTTTGAAAAGAAGACGACACTGTGTACTCCCTGAAATACTCCTCCATTTTATCTACCACCCTTCTGTCCCACATTACTAATATTCCACTTGATGCCCCAACCAACACAAGGAAAACCCAGTCGACATATGAACAACTCCACAAACTTCTAACAGTGCTTCCAAAAATGATTTCCACCTTAGTTTCCTACAAGCACATGATATCCACCTTCCACTCCAAAAACAAATTTTTTATCCACAAGCGCTTTAACCTCATTAAGCCCTCAAACATTCCAAGATATAATGTTGGGTTTTGCATAGTAAATATTGTCACCCTCCCTTTGGATCTTTATCTGCTTGAATTGTCCTCATAGTTGATAAACCATGTAAGTCTCGTGAGCTCTCTCTGTTTTTTAGAACCAGATTCCTTCATTGACGTCTACATTACCCCCTCCTCAATAAACAACTCACCATCAACAACCATAGACTAAAGATCCTTCACCAGAGAACATACCACTTGAGACTCCCCATCCCCATCATCTAAGCTGCCCGTTGTCTTTTTCTATCCATGTTGTGCTAGAAAACTGACATTGGCCGGTGAGAAAAGATGATGATCCAAGTCTGGTACAATTGCCGTCAGCTTCTCCTCTACTAGATCCTCCGTGTCAGCCACTGTGAGTGATTCCTCAACCTAACATGACTCTATCTGGACCATTGCCAGTGAAGCTAGCAAACTCTTGTTGGGCCCTTCGTCGCAACCTTCCCGGATCTTCCATACAAGCTGAGGCACATTGAATTGACTTGGACCCATTCGAGCGTCCCCTTTGTCTTGGACCTCAAACTGAGGCCCATTGTAGCAGCCCACATCCTGTTAACTTAAAAACCTGTTTACTCATTTATGCCCACACAAACATTAAGTTTCCCTTCACTAGGACTGCATTCCAAATAGCCCAAGCCCAAGCCCACCTCCTATTTTCCTTCAACGACTGTATAAGGCTGTCCATCCTCTCTTGCAAAAGCCACCATTCACTTTTTCATGTCTAGCAGCGTACCATACACGCCATGTTCAGCACGCTCACCGCCGCCACCACTCTACCTTTGAGCATCCGTTGTCCTAGAGGCACAACTAGCCCTTCCAACACCATATCTGTAGCCATGACTTGCACCAACAGCTCCTCCCAAGTTGGCTGACACCTTAGGCCTCCTCCCTTGTTGCATTCACAAAACTACACAGTTGCAATCTATCTTGGTCCATGTCTGATACAGTTGTCGTCAGCTCCTCTACTAGATCCTCTGTCTCAACCACAATCAGTGATTCCTTGGCCGGACGCAACTCTATCTGAACCATCGCTGGCAAAGCTGGCAACCTCCGGTCGAACAAGACCCTATGTCGCAGCTTGCTTGGATCTTCCATACAAGACTTATGGGGCCCACTTTTCTTTTCCTTGGTCTTGGCCCACAAGCTGAGGCCCATTGAATCGACCTGGAGACATTTGAGCCTCCCCTTTGTCTTGGACTTCAACGTATCGTTTAAGGTTGTCCATCCTCTCTTGTAAAGCCACTATTTTCTTTTTCATGTTCAGCAATATACCATACACTCTTATTTTGTCAAACCGACATCACGCCTACTGCCACCACCCTACCTTTGAGCATCTGTTGTACTAGCGGCACAACTAGCCCTTCCAGGACCATGTCCATTAGTCATGACTTGCACCAACAACTCCTCCCAAGTTGGCCGACATGTTAGGCCCTCCCCCCTCCGTTAGGTTCATTGAACTACTCTAGTGCCATCAACGCATCGTATAAGGTCATCCATCCTCTCTTGCAAAGCCACCATTTTCTTTTTAATGTTCAGCAACATACCATACACTCTTGTTTTGTCAAACCGACATCACGCCTGTTGCCACCACCCTGTCTTTGAGCATCTGTTGTACTAGCAGCACGACTAGCCCTTCCAGACCATGTCCATTAGCCATGACTTGCACCAACAGCTCCTCCTAAGTTGGCCAACACGTTAGGCCCTCCTCCTCGGTTAGGTTCATTGAACTACACTAGTGCCATCAGCGGTTATTGAAGGACCACCTATACAACCGCAATTGCAGTTGTTTTGGTGCTGCCTCTAGCACCATAAATGCCTCTCCTCTGTTGTTGACCACCTCTCTACCCTCTCTTACAGCCTCCCTCAATGCATTTGCCAACTTCCTCCATCCCTTACCGCCCCTCTCCTCTAGAATGAAGATGAAATTCTCGTCTGCCACCCCTTCCATACTCTACTCATGCCATGAAGCGACCATGAGCATTAGAGCATCTCTGCGTGATAAAGCCTCCATCACCCTCCCATGAAGTAGCATAAAAATATTTTCTTTCACCCTTCAAACTTTCCTCTAGAGTTTTGGCAAACCATACTTGAAATGTATAATGTATGGGGTAGTATGGTGTAGTAAATCAAAATAGAACTAAATAATTATAAAATCACCATGAAATGTAAAAGAACAAACAATATATCTCCTATCACTAACTACATGTAAAAGTAACCTATGAAGTATACAAAACCTCTTATTGATAACAGTTAATTGTTGGGTACCAAATGACACTAGTTTCAGCAACTAGAGCATAGCCCACATTTGAAGAACTATATCATATACCCAAATGCAAGGAAAGCTGTAGCACATATTACTGAAAGTCTTACATCTGTATGTGGCACTTATATTAGATATACGCCAGATCTTACATATGGGATGGGTTATTGAGAAGATTGAATGAGAGTTGACTAGCAAGAAGCAGATGTATTTATCCAAAGGTGGTAGAATGAATTACTTTGATCAAGAGCACACTTTCTAATTTGTCTACATAATTCATGTCTCTTTTTCCACTCCCTTCTTCTAGTGTGGCTAACTGCCAAGAGAAGCTACAATGATACTTCCATTGCAGTGAATTAGGAGAAGAGGTAAATTTCCCTTGATAAGCTGTCTCTTTTTCCACTCCCTTCTAATGTGGCTAACTGCCTATAGAAGCTGCAACGTGTCTTCTTTTGGGGTGAGTTATATAAAGAGGCCTAATTTCACTAGCCAGTAGGCCAAATTTCACTTGGTATTTTGGCCAAGATATGATTTGCAAGTAAGAGAACATAGTAGATTTTTTAAAGATGGATACTTATCGGGGTGAGTGGTGTTCTAATGAGGTGCAAGATCCTCATGGGGTGCATTATGAAAGAATATAACAATATTGAAAACTATTGTTTCCTACGTAATAGTTATTGAAAACTATTATGAATGAATATAACAAGAAGTTTTTCTACAATACTATTAGTTATTGAAAACTATTTGCTTTGTAGATAATGAAGTACCAAAATGGGGCCATTCTCCAACTGATGATTAGAAGTTAAACCAGATTGTCTACACGTTAAAGAGTCAGCATCTCCCTCAAGTTCACTAGCTCCTGTAGTCATATTGTGATCACTATCGCTAGAGCTGCTGCTTATGGTGCTGATGCTGCTATTGTTGCTATTACTACTACTATTATAGCCATGCTTGGCATGTATTCCATTGATTTCAGTCCATGATCCTTCAACAAAGTCCATATTGCTACCACTGCAAAACCAGAACGATAGTAAGAGAAAGAATTGTAAATTAAGGAACCAATTCACTCATTACCTATTTAATATCATCATTACCAATCAATAAAATTACCTATTTAATATAATCATATGCAATCCAAAAATCAAAGTAAATTGGCAATCGATGTTATAAAATACTAAGGTCCACTATGTGATTTAATACAAACTTTTATCAGTAAATAAGAACTTTATTAATGAGAAAAGTAGGCATAGCCCAAGCACACAGGATATATACAAGAGCAACACCCATGCGTGATGTGTAAAGATACACACAAGTCATGATGATTTAAAACATTCAAATTTATTTTTTTTTTTTGATAAGTTAAAACATTCAATTATATACTCATTTAGTGACAACAACTAGCACAGCAATGATCATGTTAAAGAAAACTAATTACTGAGAATCAGTAAATCCCTTATTGAATCTAGATCATAGACTCAAATATGATGTGATAAAGAGTGTGTTGAATTTGTAAGTGTCATCTGAGCAATGTTTTTCAGTCTACAATTTTTTTTCAGTCTAAGTAGCTGTAAATTAGCTTGGACCACCAAGGATAGAATGTAAAAGCAACATTTCTTGATAAGAGCACTGCATGAACATTGTTAAGTCAGGAAACTTTTCAGTCTAAGTAGCTGGAAATTAACTTGGACTACCAAAGACAGAACGTATAAGCTACATTTTTTTTAATTAAAGCACTGCATGAACACCGTTAACTCATGAACCAGAACTAACCAATGCATAAAGAAACATGAACCAGGTAATGATGGCCCTATCCAATTCTGTAGCCAAAATCTGCAAATTAACAACATCATCATTAGATTTAAGTATTACATGGCAATATTAAAGGACCTAAAATCAAAGAGGCAATATAAATATGCACGCACACAAACACACACCAAGAGGATGTGGAGACAGAGGAAGGAGATATTCAAGTGAGGCAATCACTTAATTAGATAGTTAAAAAGATGTCAGATCATACCATATTAAGTATAAAAAATTCTAACATAAATATATGTGACCACACTGAGCTTTTCCTTTACCTACCTATGATAACATATACACCACAAAATTATTCTGACAGGAACCACCTTATTAATCAGATTTGCACGACTGGTCAACTAGCCCAACATGGGACAAACCCCAAGCATATTAGACAACAACAAAAAATTGCATAACCTTCCGGAGGAGTATATACCTTTTCAGAGAAGATCTGGCAAATGATGTATGCAGGACTGGAACAAGCACTGCCTCAGCTGGATATATGAATGTTTTCTCATGAACTAGTAAATTATCTGGCAATCCTTTCTTATCACCTCTTCCCACATCAGCAGATTCGGGAACATGATTTGTGTGAAAATTCCTCATGGCATCTGAGCTTGATTGCAAAGGATTGTCACTCACTGATTTAGGGCAGCCCAGGGTAACTTCTACATAGCAACTTTGCCCCCTCATCTGGCAACCAGAATCTTGAGAAACATGATATGGTAGACCTAAAAATCCATTTGGAGTCTTAAACTTGCCAGAACTGTTTTGAAAAGAAGAAAGTGAGATATCAAATCCTAGTGATTTATTATATGTCCAAAAAAGATAACTATGCGTTTAAAAACAAAAAAGAACAAATAAATAATACCATAAATACACTTGTTTGACAAGATCACCGGGACAACAACCAGTGAGCCTACCACGAATCCCATGAGGAGAAACAATCACTGCCATATCATAAAGATGAAACGAAATCAGCATGGCTGACACTTTGGTATTATGACAATACACCATGTAAGGCAATTACTTGCAAAGAAACATTGGAAAGAAATAGAGAAAGAGGGGGGAGAGGGAAGCAGAAGTCAAGCTCGTAGACCCCAATAGTAGTAGGATGCTACGGTTCAAATTCCATCTACTAATGCATGTGAACTATACCCCATGAAATATAAGGGACATGGAGATGTCAAAAACCTCCTCCCTAATAATTTTGCGGATGAATGAGCCGACAGGTAGGATAAAATCTATACAAATCAAAACCTGCTAATGCGCAGCTTAATCCGTCTCCACTAGCTCTGAGCACATTTACCATCAGTAACATCAAGATCCTAAACCACTTGAGTCAACTTCAGAATCCCTCTCATGGCCATATCTTCTAGCATATGATAAAGCCTCTCGTGCTTTCTTTTTTTTAACAGTAAATATGAATTTTATTGAGGATAGGCAAAGCCAAGTACACGGGACATATACAAAAGCCACACCTATGCATCATTGTCTAAAGATACAAGAATATCATGTACGTTCAAGCCAGTAAAGTCTATTACAGTCGAGCAATGGAGTAAAGTGTGAAAAAAAAAATTCTAAGCTCATCCATTGTCTGTTCACGATCCTTAGAACTCCGACCGTTCCTTACCATTCATATGCACCACCATAGACAGGTCGGTATAATCTTCCGTATAGCTGCAATTTCAGAGTTACCCCAAATGCCTTGCCAGCTAGCCAAAAAGTCAACAACCCATCTTGGCATTACCCAAATATGTCTCACTCTCGCAAAGATATCATTCCACAAGCTCATGGCTGCATCACAATGCAATAATAGGTGATCCACCGACTCAATACTTTTCTTACACATGTAACACCAAACCAATACCATGAGTCGGCATTTCCTTATATTATCAAAGTTGAGAATCCTCCCAAACGAAGCTAAAGAGCACCAATCTTTATGTTAGCATCCCCACAAACTTCTAACAATAGGGCTGGAAACATATTTTAATTTTGTTTCCTGATGATAAATGGCATCAATCTTCATTCCCTTAATTTTTTTGATAAGTAAAAATATTATATATATATATATATATCAATACTCTTCAATTCCCTTATATATATATATATCAATACTCTTCCATTCCCTTAATTAATTCTGCATAGAGTCATTTTCCTCCTTACTAAGAACTTAACATTCCAAGATAGATTATTTGGCTTCATGGGGTAACGATGACATCCCTCCTCTTTATCCTACTCTGGCTAGACCTACCAACCTTTAAGTCATTAATTGATGCAAGCCTAATGTCCAGGCTTGATGTAAACCTACAGTCATATATAGGATCAGCGCATTCCATGAGAAGATGGAAAACCAAATGAAGCATTGCACAAAGTTAACCTGAAATAGCCAATGGGATATGACCTAAATGACACTTACACAAAGGTTCCAATTTTGAAAGGTGTCAGTTAAGTCTTGAAGCATGAAAATAGTTGACCCACAATACCCCTGGCTACATAAACCAGGCTGAATAGGTCCCATTTTTCCCATTCAATGACTTTCAACAGTTTTAGAATTTTTTTTCTTTCTATATTAATCACATGCGCACACGCATGCACATCAGTCTTGCCATCCATATATAAGTATATCAACTAGGTGTTTCTTTTGTATACTTCCTGTGTACATGGGCTACGCCTACTCCTTTATGATGAATAAAGTTTTAACTTATCAAAAAAAAAAAAGTATATCAACAGGGAGCCCAAGAAAAAATTGTAGCAGAAACTGTAGTCAAATAGTCAATAGAAGCCAAGCGTAAAAAATACAGCAACCTGGAAGTCTGCAACCCGAATTACTGGAAGAACGCTGCAATGCTCCTTCAATATCACCACCTGAAAGTGTTCGGGTATGCCTACAAACAGATAGGCAAAGGAATATCAATTCATTCTGCATGGTGTAAAAACTCAGCACCATAGAAGAAATACTACGACACCACAATTAATAAGCAAAATAAGGTGTGAACTTAAACATACTTTGCCGAAATTATGGCATGCACAAAGACTGCCTCTTCAGTGGCAGCAAAGACAAACTCAACAGTAGGTTGCCCTCTCCTGCAGATACACCAATCATGCATCAACAAAAAAGCAACATGCTAAACCTGATTCTATCAAAGTTACCCAATCCAGCCACAAGTATTGAGCACAAGCAAAGCTATTTCTTACACATGAATACAGCTACAAGGAGAACAAGAAAAAAGCAAGAAAGTCCATCCATCCAAATAATTAATTTCTTTTTAAGTATCATTTTCACTAACAAAAATAATGTATAAAAAAAATTAATATGCATACAAAGGAGCCCTGCATAAATGCATATCCCATATGCAGAGCAACCGATTTGGTGAACACTTAATTTAACACTTAACCCATGCACAAAGTGGTCATGCACACAATTTCCCCCTTAAATCAGGCTAGGAAGTTCAATGCCTCGTCAGTGCTCAAGGTAACCAAATGTTCTCAGATATGAGAGAAAACATGGATACACCAGCGATTCATTGCCTTCCACAAATAAACCAAGTTCTCTGTCACAATAAAAAAAGGGAAAAAGAAAAAGAAAAACCAAATATGTTTTTTTTAGTAAACAAGGATTTTATTGATGATAAAAATACTCAAGTACACAGGACATATACAAGAGCGACCTAAGCATGTCCAGTGATACAAGAAATCATGGCTATTCAAGCCATTGAAATCTATTACAATCAACCAATGGGATAAAGTAGTAAAAAAAAGTTCTAAGCTCTTCCATTGACCGTTTATAATCCTCGAAACTTCTTCATTCCTCTCCCACCAAAGACACCACCATAGACAAATTGGAAAATCCATATGTATCTTTCTTTGAATTACCAATGGCATATAATATATATATATATATATTATAGTACCAATGACATATAAACTAAAACCAAAGAGAGCAAAAAAGTGCATTGGCTAAGGCAAATATTATAAAATTTCTAGATTTCAAGAAAATGTATGTTAACTATCTAGATATTTTAGATTAGAGAAAAGTAATGACTAACTTCAAAGGATAACCCCATCTTATTATTATAAGCTTGGAATGATAAATCTAAGAACACTTTGTGGACATCTTCGGCGTCATGTGGAAGTTGTATATGGAGGGAGAGAAAGAGAGAGAGAGAGAAATATCAGAAAATATGTTCTTACTGATTTCATGCGTCTAGCATTTTTTCCTGTAACATGCCCCTACCCACATTCACAAATGACTAGGAGGGTATATAGTCTCCACTCCATTACTCGCTGATTTTAAAGTTGCAATTAAGTAAGAGTTGAAACATTTTCAATATAACCACATTTTACGCTTTTATCCTTAAACATTATAGTTATGCTAAAATAATCCCGTATCATAGTTATACAATATTTGTTATCGTAATAATCCTCATTGCCATCAATATTAAAACTAGTATAATTTATTTTCTTCTTTCTTTTTTAATAGATGAAGCTTCTACTACTATCATCATATGATTGTGAACAAACCTGAACATTTCCTCACTTTGTGATGGACAATACTTTGAAAACACGTCTCCAAATCTCACATAGGAAAGTCCAGCAAGTGTTCTGCCCATTCGGACAAGATATATGTCAAGTTAAGAACAAAAAAAACTTCACCACTTTAGTTTTGGAAATGGAAGATTAGGGACCTCTCTATACAATTCCTCAAAGCCTGTGAAAGGGCAACTGCAACCTCTTCTGAGTCTCCGGGAGCCAACCATATTCCAGATGCAATTACTTTCACATTAACAAATCAAAATAAGATAGTAGTACTAAAACCGTATTTGAAAAAAAATGTATGTGAAAATAGAGCAACCCAAAGAAAATAGAAGTTATGAAATAGCAAAAACGAAATTACCATCTATAATTCTCCATAAAACAACTGCAATGAAAAAAAAAACACTAGAACAAGATACCTCTTAATCTGGAGACTGCACTTTGAGCAGTATCAACAACTAATGAATGACGCCCAGGAAGAAAAAGCCAGAGCTTGATTTTCTCATCTGTGCAAATTGTAAGGGTGCACAGTAGTTAGATAACAAACATATTTGGTTTCAGTATAAATAGTACATGGTAACAAGATAGTGAAAAATTATTATAGCAGCATCTCCTACCAGGATTGTGCAGACCTTGAGATGGATCCCAAGGCCCAACAAAGGAATTGGTCCATGTGCTAAGAAATCCTTCCTTTTGCAACTGTAGATGCGATGAAAGCACTGACAGCATAGCAGTATCTTTCTGCTCTACTTTCCCACTATTCAATATGAAAGAAATCTTACTACGCAAATGCTTATAATCTCCAACTAAACTGCCTTACTGACTATCTCAATCAACTTGGACTACATGACAGAGAACAAAAACTTCCAAAATCCAAACCTTTTGTCGGGAAGAGAGCTCAAATCGGTTTCGTGGGGAAGAAACTGGAACCATGATATCTGATGAAGGCCTCCCTATAGAAATGGAAGATAAAAAATATATATATAAAAGAAATGCAAGAACCAGATATATTGTGAGAACCAAGACTTGACAATTATAACAAACATACAAAAGAATACAAGCCAGATGCCACATTGTATGTTTCACACCAACAGGTTAGCAGCAATGTTGGCCATTTATGTAATGAATGGTAGTAAAGGGAGAGAGTTGGTCGTAAGAATGGCAACCTTGGAAGATTTGGCTTCAGAGAAAAGTGGTGTACCTGGATCAAATTTTGTATTTCCTCCGCCAGATTCTCAATCTTAGTAAATGCCAACCCAGTAGGATTTTTTTATAGCTCTCGGGGTTTGAGACAAGGAAACCCCTTATCTCTATTTCTTTTCGTTATTGTGATGGATGCACTTAGTCGTATGTTGGATGTGGCTGTTGGAGGTAGATTTTTGTTAGGTTTTAAGGTGGGAAATGAGTCACAGGGCATCACAATAGTTTCTCATTTGCTCATCGCCGATGACACTAATTTTATGTGATAGCAATAAAGATCATTATCAAGCTCTGAGAGCTCTTCTTCTTTGTTTCGAAATAGTTTCATGTTTAAGAATTAACTTGTCCAAATCCAAAATCGTTCCGGTGGGTTCGGTTGAAAACATCTCAGACTTGGCCAATATCTTGGGTTGCAAGATAGTTGATCTTCCTATGGAATATCTTGGTTTACCTTTGGGGGCTTCCCATAAATATGTTGCCATCTGGAATGGCATAATTGAGAAGATTAGAAAAAAGGCTAGCCAGTTGGAAAAAGCTTTATTTGTCTAAGGGGGGTAGAGTTACTCTTATTAAGAGTACCTTGACTAATCTTCCTACATATTTTCTCTCACTTTTTCCATTATCAATTGGGGTTGCCAAAACCATTGAGTGTCTCAATAAGAATTTCCTATGGGATGGTTATGGGGAGGAAAAAAAGTTTCATTTGGTGAGTTGGAAAAAAATTTGCCTTCCGGTTTCTCAAGGAGGCTTAGGAGTGTGCAACCTAAGACTTTTCAATAAAGCTCTCCTCGGAAAATGGCTTTGGAAATACCGACTTGAGAGAAATGCTCTATGGAGAACTATTGTGGATGACATTCATGAAATAACTTGGAGGAATTGGCATTCAAATGAGGTTAGAGGGCCTTTTGAGTAGGCTTATGGAAGTCCATTCGAATGGAATGGGACGTCTTCGGTAAGCATATTACCTCTAAAGTGGGGAATGGGGCTATATTCTCTTTTGGCATAATATATGGTGTGGGGATTGTCCTCTCAAAGATGTTTTTCCCAATCTTTTCAGGATTGCTAAAAACAAAGGGGCTGCTATTGCTGATTCTTACTCCATCTCCAACAATTCAATTAGTTGGATCGTGGAATTTGCTAGAGATATTCAGGATTGAAAAACTAATGAAATTTCAGACTTTTTGGGAAAGTTATATGAGAAGATTGTTCAAAACCAAGACAATAGACTGTTGTGGCTGCACTCTAATAATTCCAAATTCACCGTGAGTTCTTATTACAAGGCACTTATAAGTCTTGGGGTTGAGGATTTTCCATGGAAGAGTATTTGGAAACCAAAAGTGCCTAGTAAGGTTGCTTTCTTTTCTTGGCTTGTTTCCCTTGGGAAAATCCTGACGATCGACAATTTGAGGAAGAGAGGCTTTCAGATTACCAAATGGTGTTTCATGTGCAAGAAGGATAGCGAATCCATTGATCATTTTTTCTTGAATTGTGAAGTGGCTACATGGTTCTGGAATTCAATCTCTTCTAGGGCTGGTTTTTCATGGGTGATGCCCTCGCATGTGTTGGATGTCTTTGCAATTTTGCCAGGAATTGTTGGGAATTATATTAAACTTGCTGTTATGAATATCATTCTCTTATGTCTTTTGTGGTGCTTGTGGGTTGAAGAAAAGGAAGATGTTTCGATAATTGTGAACGCCCCTTAGAGAAGTTAAGGGTTTTTTTTCCATTGTACTTTCAGATTTTGGGTTTCAAATCTTGTAAGAGATGGGAATGATTGCTTGGATTTCTTTTAATTTTCCTATCTTAGCTTGTAAGAGTACTCCCAATAGAGTAGCTAAAATTTTCCTTTAAAATTGTACTTTTTGCACAACTTCCCAAAAAATTTGGTCACTTTTAACCTTTTCAACCTTGTGAAGGAAAATTTAGCTGTACTATTCACTTTTAAAAATAAAGTGTACTTTTTGACCTTTTTCAACAATTCTTCTAGTAGCTTTTGATTAAATATGACCAAATTTTTTGGGAACTTGTACAAAAAGTACAATTTTAAAGGAAAATTTTAGCTACTCCATTTGGAGTGCTCTAAAATAGGTATCTCTCAATTGTATACTTCATGTGTACTTAAGCTATGCCTATTTACTTGAAATAAAATATCTCTTATTACTTATCAAAAAATAAAAGTTGGTGGTAAGAATGGAGCTGGTCGTGCTAGTAGAGGTCCTAAAATGGCAATACTAGTTCCGGCACATGAACTGAGCAACAGGTATACAAGAAAAGGCATCATTTTCTATATAGGTCAGATCAATCTTATTAATAGCACAAAGGGCTGCAACCCATGTACACTTGAGGTATGCATGAGAAACACGCCCTACTAACTAGAGGATGAAAAAGAACAAAAGTGCACAAAAAACTACAAAAGTAGCAAATTGAAAATTATCATGGGCAGCCATCCAACTACGAAGAGATATGAGCACAATGGCTTTAACTCAACCATCGTCTTCTTGCCATCCTCAAAGGTACTAGCATTACAAACCCACCAAATGCTCCACATTAAGCACAACGGAGCCATCCAACAAACATCGATGTTATTGTACCTTCCCAAAATGTTTTTCCAACACAACACTATCTCCGCTGCCCAGTGGGGCAAGACCTAGAACCCAAAAGGTAAAAGATCGATGCCCATAACTCTAGCCAACTTGCAATGAAGTTAGGGATGGTTAATGCATTCTCCACTCAGCTTGCAGATACAACACCACTCCATTATGATTATCCGCCTTTTAATCAAATCCACTGTAAGAATCTTTTCAAGGGCTGTTGTCCAATAAAAACATGCTACATTCAAAGAAGCGTTATTCCTCCATAAGGTCTTCAAAGGAAATGAACCTCTAGCTTGACGGATGAGCAACAATAGAAAATCTTGTCCTTGAGTGAAGGTGTCATACATGTGGTGCGGTGAATTAGGGAAACATACACCAAAAATGTTCCAATTACTTGGAAATGGCCCGGGTGTGCAATCTTGCATGCTAATATAAAATGGTACATATGTTTAACCATAATTTTGTTGTTTATAAGGGATATGTAATAAAGATCTTATGAAGCACAAGAGTGGACGCCCAAATACAGAGGCATTACACAAATGGGCGTCCATAACGGAAGAGAACAACAGAAAATAGAGAACAAATTTATGAAACAACCATCAGGCAGAAAATCAGATTTATCATGGTTAAAGTTTATTCAGTTACAGCAACCAAGCTTAACATCCTTACAACAAGCAAATATTGCAGAAAACAAACACATCACTAGCACAGCCCTAACAATAGCACCATAGTGTCAAGGCCTGAATCACGAATATAATAAGTGAGACCAATGCATAAACCAAAATAAAACAAGTAGACCATTTATAAATTAAGGTGATAGATGCAAATAATATGATGCTGCAAATGAAAAGTAAAAGTTTAGGACCAAATACAACAGAATCGTACAAGTTTGAAAACATTGGTCCACATTGCTGCTATATGCCAAAACTCCCTGACTGACAAGAGCTTCTAAGACTCCAACCCTTATTCTATGAGGGATCAAGCATTGTCAACCTGCAAACAGATAAGAGAGGACTCATATGCAAATAAGATTCTCAGCAAGAAGGAAAATGTAAATGGAACTTTAAAAAAAAAAGACGAAGAAGGAGAAGCAAAGAAAACAAAAATTGGGAGGAATAGAAATCCGAATTCAAAACCCTAATTGCTAACCGTTGGGCGCCTAGGAATTATAGAGAGAAAAAAATGTGGAAGGCCTGGGATCTACAAACGGAGAGAAAGGGAAAGAGTTGAGGGGGTAGTAGAAGTTAAAATTGGGGGAAAATACAGAATTGATTGAGGTAGTTGCAGTATGAGTTGCAGTCCCAACTTCGAATTCCAAGGGTCCAGTTCTCAAAAGTCAAAAAAAGACTTTACTAGGCCTAAGTCGGCCCCTTCGATTAGGGTTTCCAAAATTTGGAAAATCCTCATTGCAGGCGGATCTGTGCAATCATTGCATACCCACCGACGTGGCTAAGTCAAAAAGGTGAAAAAAGTCAGAATAGCTAACAGGATGAATTGGCACACGGGAGTTTACGAGTACAGATTCCCCTTCCCCTTCCCGTCTCGACATATTTGAAAATAACTCATGGAGCAATTCTGAACAGAGTCCCATGAAATAGTGATAAAAGTTTTTTTAAAAAAATAGTTCTCAAATAAACATTAAACAGGTCCTATTCTTGTTGAAATGGCATCATTTGCTTAATTCTCTAGGAAAAGGAACCAAAATCCCTTAACTCGATCTTTGCCATGCCCAGTTTTGTGACCTTCACCATTTGAGGCACTTAACCACCACCAAAAGAAAAAACAGTTTTGTAACATCCCAACCCTAAATTTGGAATTTATTTATTCTTTTATCTATTTATATATGTATTTGTTATTTGCTTTTATTATTACTATTCTCTTTACGTTTAAAATTTTTAAATATTAATAGTCTATTTTCTTTACGATTTCCATTAGTCTTTTAAATATGTATTAAGTTAGGGATTTTCAAGCTTTAGAAATCTGTAGCCGATCGAAATTGTAAGGTCCTATAGTATTTCATTTCACCAATTACATGCGTTATCCCTCTCAAAATTTTAGCTCGTATAAACATCTCTATCCCGAAACCAACTCAACCACCTGATGATCAGAATTTTAAACCCAATTGACATCCAAATCCCCAGCGTTTCATATCCTCACAAATCGGAAAACACCTCGGATTGATTTTTAATTCCTATTAAACGAAGTCATTCAGCTCATCCATTCTCCTTTTTTTAGCTTTTCGGATATACATGCAGATTTCAATTTTAAACTTCTAAACAAATCCAATCAAAATTCAGACTTTGATATCCAAAATTTTCACATAACCTAGCCCCTTCATCTATAAATTTCCCACGGAAATACTAGATTAAAACACACGAAAACATCAAAGAAGTACCCTGTTTTCGGCAAACCGGAGTCCCTACTTTTCTGCCACCGCCGACCACTTCTAGGTCACCAAACAGCCTCCAGCCAACACAGACAACGCCGGCCAGCCTATCCCCAAGGAGCCCACTCCTTTTCCGGTAAGTTTCCGGCGAAATATATCTCTCTCCCCTCCGTTCGTTGCCGTTCCAGATTCACTAAATTTCTTTAAATTCTCGGTTCATCCCGCCGGCCACACACATCAGACAACGCCGTGAGCCTTGGCCAGCGACCCAGAGTCGCCGCACCTCAACCTTCTCTTGGTAAGCGTCGAACAGACCACTGCCCCTAGTTTCAGTTGCTAATGCTTGTTAGGCGTTTTAAGTTTTAACGTTTGTGTTTCCTGTATGCTACCTGAAGAGCCTTTTGTTTCGGCCGGTCAAGTCCCCCTAGTCGTTGGGCCTTGGGCCTTAAGCCTTGCGGCCCATATTATTATTTGGGCCTAAATTGTTTAGTCGTGTTTAATCATGGGCTTATTTTACCGAAAACTTTGCACCATTTTAAGTCTAGACTAAAGCTTAATTATCTTAAGGGGGACACTGGGATGTGGTCGACGTCCTTGTAGCCTACCCCCTATATTCTCTTAAATTCCTATAATTTATATAAAAATATAATAACAAATATTAAAAAATACAATAAAAAATATAATAAAAAGATAAAATTTTAAAAACACAATAAAATGAAAAAAATATAATAAAAAAACATAATAAAAAGTACAATAAAAAAATTAAATAAAGATGAATTTATAAGGAGATTCGGTTTCAACCCAGCCCCTACCGTCCCCGATAGTAGTGGGTAACACCGCCCAGCCCATCAGGATCAGAGAGAGCCAACGACCTCACCTCTGCAATAACGAGCCTCAGCAATTTCCGGTGTGCCCCCAGCAACCTCCGTAAGACCCATTTTCGGGCTTAAAACTGTCGAGGGCACACTGGAGATCGCCGAAACTCGCCATCGCAAAGGTGAGATAGCCGCCTCCCTCCGGTCCCAATGAGTTGAGCGATGTCGCCCACCGCCGCAAGAGACGGCGGGGCCTGCAAAAGGGAAGATTCAGTCGGACTAAGCCCCAAGAAAAATCAATCTTAAGTTGAGTTCAATTTTTAGTAGGTAATTATATTAATTTATTAACCGTCTTTTGGGAGATACTAAATACTTGTATTAATAATATTTGATACATAATCAGATTTTAATAGTAAATAATAAATAAAGTTTGAATTATTTGAATATATTAAGTATATTTTAGAAAAACAAACTTTTAGTATTATTAGTAATTTTAAACCAAATATAAATCTCTATTAAATTATGGTTAAATTATTCAGTTATAATTATATGTCATAAGAAATTCTAAATAGTAGGTATTATCAAGTTTACCATAGGAACTAAATATCTAAGTTATATTCAATATTATTCTTGAAAAACTAATTGATTTTTTATTATATAATATTCAAAACAAAAAGAATTGTGTTATAAAATTAAAGAAAAGAAATTACTATTGCAAAAGAGAAATAAGAAATTCTCTTTGGAACTCTTAAGAACTGAAACTTTCTTTCTCTCTTTATATTTTCTTATGAATTTCATTACAACTGAAACCCCTATTTATAGGCTTTGAAATTACTATGTAAGTTACTATGCAAGTCACTATGCAGAATTTAAAATAATAGTGGTGGAATCATTTATATAATTTTAGTGGTGGGATAGGGGGCGGCTGCTGTTTCGTTCATTCATTACACTCCCCTTTGAATGACCACCCATAAAGAATCTGCCTCGTTAAAACCTTGCCAAGTAAAAACCCAGTGGGAAGAAAAACCAATGGTGAAGGAAAAAGAGTACAGTCTTCTTATGTATCCATAAGTGCTTTAAAATTGCCTCATTAAAACCTTGCAGAGGAAAATCCAGTGGGACAAAACCTCAGCAAAGGAAAAATAGTACAATCAGCACATTTACTCCTCCTGAAAAGTGCATGACAAAAGATTTTTGAGTTTTCGCATTCTAATGTTATGCACAATCTTCTTGAATGTGGAAGTTGGTAACGCCTTTGTGAATAAATCTGCCAGATTATCACTAGATCGTATCTGCTTGACATCAATTTCACATTTCTCTTGAAGTTCATGAGTATAAAAGAATTTAGGTGAAATATGTTTGGTTCTGTCACCTTTGATATATCCTCATTTGATTTGAGTGATACAAGCAGTATTATCTTCATATAAGATTGTTGGGCTATTATTGATCATGGGAAATCCACACTTTTCCTGGATATGTTGAATAACTGATCTCAACCAAATACACTCTCGACTTGCTTCATGAATAGCAATGATCTCTGAGTGATTTGAAGAAGTAGCAGATAGTGTCTGCTTAACAGATCTCCATGATATGGCAGTATCTCCATAAGTAAATAAATATCCAGTTTGAGATCTACCTCTGTGTGGGTCTGAAAGATAACCTGTATCTGCATACCCAATCAATTCTGGACTTGAACCACGTTGATAAAATAATCACATATCAACCGTACCATGAAGGTAACGAAGGACATGTTTAATGCCATTTCAATGCCTTCGAGTTGGTGCAGAACTATATCTTGCAAGCAGATTAACTGAGAATGTAATATCTGGTCGACTGCAATTTGCAAGATACATCAAAACTCCAATTGTATTGAGATATGGTACTTCAGGACCAAGAATTTTTTCATCGTCATCACAAGGACGGAATGGATCTTTCTTCACATCAAGTGTTCACACAATCATTGGAATATTCAGGGGATGAGATTTGTCCATATAAAAATGCTTTAGGACTTTCTCAGTATACATGGACTGATGAATAAAAATTCTATTTGGCAAGTGCTCAAGCTGCAGGCCGAGACAAAGTTTTGTTTTGCCAAGATCTTTCATTTCAAATTCATTATTTAAATATATAGCGATTTTTAAGATATCTTCAGGAGTTCCCATAATATTTAAATCATCAACATAAACCGCAATAATGACAAATCTGAATTCTGATTTCTTAATAAAAACACATGGGTATATAAGATTATTCTCAAATCCTTCTTTCAATAGATATTCGCTTAAGCGATTATACCACATGCATCCGGATTGCTTCAACCCATATAAAGATTTTTGTAGTCTGATTGAGTACATATTTCTAGATGTACTTGTAGATGCTTCAAGCATCTTATATCCTTCAGGGATTTTCATATATATGTCATGGTCTAAGGATCCATATAAATATGCAGTGACCACATCCATCAATCACATTTCCAATCCTTTTGTAACAACCAGACTAATCAAAAATCTAAATGTGATTGCATCCATAACGGGAGAGTATGTTTCTTCATAATCAATCCCGGGTTTCTGCAGGAAACCTTGTGCGACAAGCCGTGTTTTGTACCGCACAATTTCATTTTTCTCATTACGTTTTCGTACAAATACCCACTTATATCCAACAGGCATTAATTATCTGAGTAAGAAGTCTAATTATCTGAGCAAGAAGTCTAGCAAATGCAACATTTCTAGTGGAAAGAAGACAAACATGTGACTATCGACTAGATGCATCAATTAGAACTATAAAATATCTAAATGGTCCACTTGATGGATGAATAGGCCCACATATATCTCCGTGAATCTTTTGTAAAAAGGATGGAGATTCAACAATGACTTTTCAGGGAGATGGTCTAATAATTAACTTACCTTGAGAACATGCAGAGCACAGAGATTCATTGGGTAGAAATATCTTTTGATTCTTTAAGGGATGCCCATGCGAATTTTCAATAATTCGTCTCATCATTATAGAACCCGGATGTCCAAGGCGATCATGCCAAGTCATAAATACTTTAGGGTCAATGCACTTCTGGTGCATTACCACATATGATTCAATTGTTCTCATTTTTGTATAATACAATCCAGAACATAGAGCAGACAGTTTTTCTAATACGAGCTTCTGGCCCGATATTGTTTTAGTAATAAGAAGATGTTATTTACTGCCTTCATTGGTCGTTTCAATATGGTAATCATTACGACGTATATCTTTGAAACTCAATAAATTTCTTCTGGATTGTGAAGAGAATAGAGCATCATCAATACAAAATTTGGTGCCATTAGGCAACACAATATAAGCTTTTTTGGAGCTCTCAATTAAATCCGATGAACCTGATATAGTATGGATATAGGCTTTACTTAGTGTTAGATTTTGAAAATATTTCTTTTCTTTGAGAATTGTGTGAGTTGTAGCACTGTCAGCCAGACATATATCTTTATCATTCAACTCAGAGATAAAAAGCTCATCAATGTGATCCATAATTCTACAAAATATACAAAACTTTTATTACTGATAGAAAGAAAATACATTAATTGAGTGGAACACTTCCATCTCCAATTAAGTGTTCAATACTACTTTCAGGATGATTAAAGAAATCAGATACATCAAGATGAGTAACGTCTACATCTACTGAATCTAATAAATCATCTGATGGTTCTACTAAATTTGTTTCATACACTTTATTCTTTCCTTTAATAGAAACTTGATATAAATCAGCTAAGTGCCTGGCCGTACGACAGGTACGTGACCAATGTCCAGCCATTCCACATCTATGGCACACCTCTTCACTTTTCTTTGAAGAATTATTCTGAGGATTTTTACCCCTTTCTGAATTGTACCACTTCTGGTGATATGGTATATTATAATCCCTTTTAATGTTGTCATTCCTGAGACCAACATTTCTATAATTTATCCTACCACGTTCACGCCTCCAATTTCTTCTAAAAGATGCACCATTCACTTCTGGAAATGATGCAAACCTATTACTATTCACTTCAGGGAATGATATTGAGCCAGTAGGGCGTGACTGGTGGCTTTCTAATAAGAGCTCATTATTCTGCTCAGCTACTAGAAGACATGATATACGTTCAGAATATTTCTTGAACTTTCTCTCTCGATACTGCTGCTGCAGGAGCACATTCGAGGCATGAAATGTAGTAAAAGTCTTCTCTAGTATATCATCATCGATGATTTTTTCACCGCATAATTTTAATACTGAGCTTATTTTAAAAAGTACCGAATTATACTCACTAACACTTTTATAATCTTGCAACCTTAGGTGCATCCATTGAGAACGAGCTCTTAGGAGGATGACAGTCTTCTGGTGTTCATACCTCTCCCTTAAATTGTTCCACAAAATATAGGAATCTTTTACTGTGAGATATTCAGTTTTCAATTCTTCATGAAGATGGTGGCGAAGGAAAATCATTGCTTTAGCACGTTCCTACAGGGATGCTTGATTTCCTTCTTTAATAGTTTCTTCCAGATTCATTGCATCAAAATGTATTTCATCATCAAATATCCAGGATAAATAATTTTTCCCAGATATATCAAGAGCAACAAATTCCAATTTTGTAAGATTTTCCATTTTCTACACATATAAATAATAAAATAAATATGTGTATCTCAGAAAATATATTTATAAATTCACACAGATAATCATTAATAAAATATATCAAAATTTTCAAATAATATATTGAAAAACTTACAGAGGAATAAGGCAACTAGTTTCAGAATTGGTAGAACCGTCGTGCTGATATCGTGTTATAAAATTAAAGAAAAGAAACTACTATTGCAAAAGAGAAATAAGAAATTCTCTCTGGAACTCTTAAGAACTGAACTTTCTTTCTCTCTTTATATTTTCTTATGAATTTCATTACAACTGAAGCCCCTATTTATATGTTTTGAAATTACTATGCAAGTCACTATGTAGAATTTAAAATAATAGTGGTTGGGTCATTCACATAATTTTAGTGGTGGGACAGGGGGCGGCTGCCGTTTCGTTCGCTCATCACAAATTGTTAGTTTTCATGATAGACATTATTATTTGTTGACTTGTATTTAGGGTTTGTTTGGATCGGAAGACGAAACAAACTCATCTCAACTCATCTTAAACTCATCATTATACTTTTTTAAATTCTCACACAAAAAAAAATCTTAATACACATTTTTCAAATTCCAATACACATTTTTCAAATCTTATTTACTTTTTAAATTCTAAAATAATAATAATATTAAAAAATAAACTAAATTCATCTCAACTTATCTTGTCTCCGAATCCAAACGGGGTCAGTAGAGTAGTACAACACACATTTCTAGAAGTTTAGTAACGGGTCATAAATTCATATAGGTGGCAAGTTGTAAAATGAGTAACAGAAAGTAACGCATCAAGATAAGTGAATTTGATCACAAAAATTAGAATTCTCATATTATATTATTAGTAGAGCTAGTTCGTGGATAGCCATTTTCATATACCATCATGTCATGCAAGCATGTTATTAGCACAATACAACACACGATCATGTCATTCATCATCATGTTTAAATTCAACAAGTTATAATTATTTATATTAATATGTAAATTATACATCTCATATTGTATAAATTAAGTTCAAATATAAAATTAGATCAAATCATAAATAAATTAATCAATTATAAAATTAAATCAGTTACTTTAGTTGGTCATTCAGATGCATGATACCAATGTATATCAAATTAGGATGGATGTGTAAGTCACGAATCTGAGCGTAGTCCATCATAATACGTTAGAGTACTATCAGCGACTCTCCTTGTTGTAGTAAGATATGAAGCTGGTGCACAACCTCGCACACAAAATTAAGTGTGTTGGCAAATCAGTCAGTTAAAAACAGTTCAGCTAGCTTCAATTCATTTAAATGAGTTAGTAAGTTAGTCAGATTAATCAGTTCAGACCAATCACTTTAGTCAGTTAGTTAGTTAAATCAAATAGTTAAATCTTGCATAGCATAACATCAACATATATAGTCATATTTCAACTTTCAGTATAAGTTTTATGAAAATTTATGTGATTATTATTTTCATGTTATGATAGATTTCTTAGTGAGCCATCGACTCGTTTTAATTTATTTCCTGTTTTAAACTCACACAAGTGAGGAAGAGAACTAGTAGGAGTAGGCAGACCAAGAGAAAATCAAGCAGCTATTTAAATTTTAAGTTTTAAAAATAAGTGATTTTATAATACAAGTTTAATTTTAATTATTTCAATTAAAGTTTTTATTTTTCTAGGAAATAAATGTTTTTATGACATAAGCTACTTCTTCCAGTTATTTCATTTAAAAATTTTGTGACAGACATTTTATCAGAATTTTATTTTTATGAGCTAAATGTTATTTTATTTCTATTAGACCAAGAATCTTGTATCGGATTAAAATTTTTAAAAAATTTCATGACATTCTTTAGGGAAGGGAAAGTTACAGGTTTTGAGGGAAAAAGATGATGGGTTAATTATGTTCACAATAAACCCTGCAATATTCAAGGGTTCGAACCTTTTTTTTTTGGAACTGAAGATTCTACGTGTAAATGGTGTAAGCAAGGAACTGGAGATGTGAATCATGCTCTCCTATATTTTTCGACTATTTTTCATGTTCTCTGATAGCACTGCATTTTTTGGAAGAGCATCGATCGGAGCAAGAGATTCTACAAATTTTCCTTCTGTTGCTTCAAAAGAAGAAGGTAGAAGATTTTCGTCAGCTGGTCACTTGCATTTGGGGCATTTGGTTTCACTGAAACCAATTATATTTTGAGGATGTTAAGCTAACGCCTAAATAGGTTATAAATAGTGCTTTCTCGACGATAAATGAATACAAAAGTGTTGATTTAGCTCGACAACAAGCCTTTAAACCAGAATTACATTGGAAGACACATCCAAAAAATGATCTTAAACTCAATATAGATGGAGTTATTTTCTCTGGTTATAGTAAATCCCGAGTGGGGATGATCTTGTGGGATAGTGAGGGGAGGGTGATCTTCACAGGAAGTAAACCTAAACATGCGATCACTGACCTGATGGAGATTGAATCTCTTGCAGTTTCAAAGACTTACAAATTTGAGACCTTTGGGAATTGAAGTGCTATATGTAAAAAGGACTCATTGTTGGTGGTGAACGAACTTAATAGGGAGGAAGAGTCACAATCTATATGAGGAAACCTTGTGCATGAGATCAAGTTGCTGCTGGGCCGGTTGAAAAAGGTTGAGATTAGGCATGGTAATCGACTTACAAATAGTGTTGATTTAGCTCGACAACAAGCCTTTAAACCAGAATTACATTGGAAGACACCTCCAAAAAATGCTCTTAAACTCAGTATAGATGGAGTTATTTTCTCTGGTTATAGTAAATCCCGAGTGGGGATGATCTTGTGGGATAGTGAGGGGAGGGTGATCTTCACAGGAAGTAAACCTAAACATGCGATCACTGACCTGATGGAGATTGAATTTCTTGCAATTTCAAAGACTTACAAATTTGTAGACCTTTGGGAATTGAAGTGCAATATGTAAAAAGTGACTCATTGTTGGTGGTGAACGAACTTAATAGGGAGGAAGAGTCACAATCTATATGAGGAAACCTTGTGCATGAGATCAAGTTGCTGCTGGGCCGGTTTAAAAAGGTTGAGATTAGGCATGGTAATCGACTTACAAATAATGTTTCTCATTGTTTAGCTAAGCATTCATGGCATCTAGATGATATTATGGTTTGGTGGGATTCTTTTTCGGATTGTATCTCTCAAATCATTTGGCATGATGCTTGGATGTAATTGTTTCAATTTGAAATGAAATTCAATTTACTTTGTTATCAAGGGTTTGAACTTTAAACATCTATGTTTACAATAAATCCAACAATATTCAAGGGTTTGTAAAGAGATGACTCACATTGACAGATGCAGAAATGCTGCTTTGGAGAAGTCGAGTTCGACGTTCGCCTTCGTTGATGCTGCGTCTTCGTATCTTCCAGGCTTCCAGCTTTTCTTCTATTTCTTCTGTTTTTTTTTTTTTTTTCTGTTAATATAAGTTAACGTCCATGTTAGCAATCGGTGCGTAATGGTTGCACGGATTGCTTGTACCTTGTATAACCAACTAATTTATGATTTAACTTTTCCTTACGGTATTATTCAATAATTATTATTCATATCATTCTCTCTTTCTTATAAAAAATATTGTTCATATCATTCATATTATACCTATTCGATTAAAAATAAATAAGAACTTTTTAAAATCTAAAATAATATATATATTTAGGGGAGAGTATTGGCCGGTCCAGACCGGCAAACCGATTATTTTGAACTGGATCGGACTGAATCAAGACTAGTCTTAATATGTCCCGACCCAAAATTTCTGGATTGGGTATATTCGGTCCCGGTTAAGGCCTTGGTCTTTTCTACCTCGGACCAGGCCTATCTTATATATATTTTAAATATATTATATATTATTTAATTAACTTATATATTAAGAATAATAATAATATATTAAAACTAATTTACTAAATATATCATATTAATAATTTAGTATATATTGTATTAATTTAATTTATTAACATATTATAAGAGTTAATAGTTATAAACTTATAGTATAAATATAATATATTGTATATGTATATATTTATAATAGTATAATATATTTTAGAATGGACCGAATAAACCGACCAGATCGAACCAGACCGAAATAGACCGGTCTGGTTCGGTCCTAGGGATTCTCGGTCCGGTGCAGGGTGGGAAAACCTTGACCGAATAGGTCCAGTCCGGTCCGGTCCGACAAACTCTCTCAGGACCGATTGAACCGGACCGAGCTCTACCTGATATATATTCTTGAAAACTAAGGATTTTTTTAATACAAACTATCTCATTTCATATTAAGAAAAATTATAATTTTGTTTACTGATCATCATGACTAAAATAAAAATACTTTTTAATTTTAATTTTGTAATTCTTTTATCTAAACATTATATTTTTCTAAACATTTGGACTAAATTTTAAAAAAAAAGTAATACAATTTTTTAAATTTTTAAATAAAATGATATTATAATAATATTTTGACTTTATAATATTTCTCTTCAATTTTTTATATCTAATTTTTCAAAACCTAATAAATATTTTAACTCAAACAATTTTAATATTATTCGCAAATTTTTTTCATACCATTTCATTTTCAAAACATCTCGTAAAGTTGATAATAATGTTTGTTAGACGTTTAATTACAATGCATGATAATAAGTAATAATAGAGATGTAGTTAATATTAAATAAATTTCACAAAAATATAATATAAAACTATCATATATTCTTTTTCTAAAAATATTCTTCTTGAAAGCATTTACCAAAGGTGGAAATATTTATCAAAACAAACAAAAAAATGTAAAAAATGGGATATATACCCCGTTTGGATAGTAAAATTGTTTTATTTTATTTCATTTTATTATTACAATTTCATTTCATTATTACAATTTTATAAAACATAATAAACAATTCTACATAATTAGATTTTAAACAATAATAATATTAAAAAGATAATATTCTAAAAATATTTTATTCAACTTTTAATTTTTATCTAAAATTATCTCGTCTCATCTCACTATCCAAAATGCACCTAACTCTTTCAATCTATTAGCTAGCCAAGAAATCTCTCTTCTAATGGCGGAGTCAGGAATTTGCCTTAGGGGGCCAAACAAAGCTAAAACAAAGTATATAAAATATTTTTATTTTATTTCTATATAGTTTTTTATGTGGTATAAAATAATCTGATAGTAAGATTTACAATAAAAATAAAATACGCATAATACAATTTACGTAATAAAAAAATATATGATATCTCAAGAATATTTCATCATAATGAAAAAATATTAAAAGTATGTTAGAAATCATCCAAATTCTTTTTTATTTTTATTTTTATTTATAATAAAAATATTTCATCATGTTATTATATTATATTATTTTATATAAAATGTATTTTATTTTTAAATTAGATTAAATTTTGTGGAAAATGACAAAGATAATTTTTAGAAAGGGGGGCAACATATGATAAAATTAATATTATCTTATTAAATCATAAAAAATCAACATATTTTATTTATTTTTAACAAAAATATTTTTTTTTTCAATTGTTTCTTAGAGTAGGGTGGGACTAGGGGGAGGGGGGGCCATGGCTCCCTACCCCAACTTCGCCACTGCCCTTTCTAATTGGTTTTGAACTTTTACACCTATTCATCTTTGGATGATATGTGATGGATGGATGCTTTATCATTAGTTAAGGTCTTTGCACGTGACCAAAGGCCTTTCATTTTTATTTTCTTAAAACACCCCAAAAGTTTGGTACTTTTGAGAAAAAACTGAGAGAGAGATTGGCATTTTAAGAAAATTGAAAATGTTGTTTTTTATCTTATATTTTGTTATCTTTATAAGACTACTTAATATGTTGTATTCTAAATGGTTTTGTGCTTAAATGCTACATTGTCAGCAGAATTAAGAATGACAAAAATATGAGTTTTTTTCTTTTTGAAAGGAAAATTTTATTGTATGTTCATATCAATCCATACATAACTTATCTAATGAAATAAAAGGAAGGACAACATGGATAGTCCTCCATCCATATTGTTTCATCATTGAGAGACAAAGATAGTTTAGCGACATTATGGACTACTTGATTGCCATTTCGTCAATTATATGACAGACTCCATCTAGGCTTACTAGCAAACATAGTTTTGATGCCTTTAATAACTTGCCCCATCCATGAGTCATCTGATCTGGAGTTTTTAACAGCATCCACAATACTCTTAGTGTCACATTCAAATTCAATAGCAATGAAACCTAACTCCTTATAGAGAAAAGTTGATCTTAATAGAGCATAGCATTCAGCCAGCTCTGCAGAATTGACATTTTCCTTTTGTGCCACAAGGATCACCAGGACCTCCCTCTGTGCATCTCTTATAACAATCTCGAGTCCCATGTTATGATTATCTTTAGACAAAGTAGCATTAATGTTCACTTTTAAATGGGAGATTGCAGATGGCTTCCATTTGAAAATATCTACATTTGGTGCATCTCGAGCAAAAGTAGGTCTGCTCTCCTGCATTGCCTCCTTAAATGCTTCAAGATCCTACACTGCAAGCATCATCAACACATATGGACTTTTAAATTTATTCTAACAACTTAGTTCATTCCTTCTAGACCATAATCTATAGCAGATAATAGATACCAAATTTAACTCTACACTGCCTAGTCTACTGATGAGGTCAGTCCATATGGTATCAAACAACCCAAAGGAGCTGCTCCATTTTCTCTTTGGACTGCCAATCTCTCCCCAGATATCCATTACAACAGAACACATCCATAAAGCATGGCAAACAATTTCTTTTTCCTGATTGCATAGAAGACACATAACATTGTTTACAACGTGCTTGTTAAAGAGGTTGTTCTTTGTAGGCAGGATGTTGTGGAGTACTCTCCACATAAATTGTTTAGCTTTTGCAGCAACTCCTAAATGCCAAAGCTTTTTCCACTTTTTCAAAGTTTGTTCTGCTAATGAAGATTCTCCCAACAACTGATTTTTCCTCATTAAATCTACATAGTATGCATTCTTTATAGTAAACACTCCTTTAGGATATAAACCCCAAATTACTTTATCTTCAGCTCCTACTACATTGATTGTGATACTTTAAATTCTTGTGGCATCTTCCATATTCAACACTTCATCTATTAATTATTTTTTCCATATCTAAGACCTACCATCAATGAGATCAACAACTTTAGACTTCGGTCCTAAAGTGTTCATTGGAGTTTGAACTTGGAAAGTTGAAGGGCTAATAAGCCATCTAACCCTCCATATGTTGATGCTTTTTCCATTATCAATCTTTCAAACTAAACCACTTTTTAATAAGTCCATAATTGAGTGCAAACTTCTCCAAATCGAAGAAGGGCAATTGCCTATCTTGCGATCAAGAAAAAAATTACTCTTCAAATACTTCTCTCTAAAGATCTTAGCCACCAAAGATGAAGGGTCATTAAGAGTCCTCCACCATTTTTTGCAATCATAGTTTTATTAAAACTTAAAAGGTCACAGAAACATGAGCTTCCCTTGTTTTTTGTTGCACCAAGTCTGGACCAACTCTTCCAGTGTATTCCTTTGCCATCTTTATGGTGATTCTACCAAAACCTGGCCATTAAAACTTCATTCTCCTTTAATAATGACAAAGGTAGACTAAAAATACTCATGGTATGTAACATCCCGACCTAAATATTTAGGGTATTGAAATAGATATTTTGTTTTTTCATAATATTGTAGAATTTCTCTTATATTATTGTTAGTATTATCACTTTGATTGGATTTAATACGAATAATAAATGGTTCATTTTTTTAAATGTGGATTTAATTATAAATATTGTATTTGTTAGTATTTCATTATCATCAACATCATCATCATGTTTATTATTATTATTATTATTGTTATTATAATTTTAAAATACGTTTTTAGATAAGGTTTAGAGTGAATTGGTTTTTCCTTATCCATTCTTCATGTACGTTATTATCTTTTGAAAATTCAATTTAATTGAAGGCTCCTAATTGGAAAACCAACTCCGGATCTACTTTGACTTCAAATTCTAGATTTATTTTGTTAGCTCTCCCAACTCCATCTCAACTCAACCTTTTCAAACCATGCACGTCTCTGCCTCTCTTAAGTTAGGGTTCATTAGCCATCTATATATGCATACCGCAGCATATAGAAAACTGTGAAACAAACTCCAAGCCGTGGCGCAACGCCATAGCCAAGTCCCGATGCACCCAATCCTTTCGGCAAGCCCTCCCCGCCAAAATAATCGTTCCTCTCCCTCTCTGTTTCGGTAGCAGAATCACCCTAAACTCTTTCTCTTTTTGGTTCACGCCATTACCCAAGAATACCCAGTGGTGTCGCTGGCCTCCACCAGCCGCCATATTCACCGTCGCATCTCACGTTGAGCTTCTCCCTCACGTTTTGCTCTCTTTTGCCCCCAATAGACGATATTATGTTGGTTGTTTATAATTCCTCGAACCCGAATTCATTGTTATACTTTTGTTGTGTTTTTATATAACTTAGATACATGTATATATTAAATAATATTGAAAAGATTAGATATTTTATTAGTTGTGAATAATAAATACATCATCTTTATTTTAAACACTTTCAAGCTCATTTGTCAATTGTATGAAAATAAATTTGTTGCTTTTATTATGGTAAGTTTTGATACTATTAAAATCTTATACTTAAAATAATATGTTAAAGTTGGGTTTATTTTTAATTAGATAAATATGTTAGCCAAAATTTTACTTGTTACATAAACTCTATTTTCCTATAGAATATGGTTAAGAAGCTAAATCAGATTATTTTCTTACAAATAGATTTTTTGTAGTAAATGGTAAGTTTTTAATTTTGGAACACTTTAATATCCAATTTAAATATATTTTATGAAAACGGTTCCATTGTTTACCTCAATAGTTTTTATATAGTTGGCGTATTAAGGTCGTAACTTGAAAATAAAGAAATAAAGATTAAGGATGTTTTAATGATATAACTTATTTTCAGATTTATGGTAAGATTTATAATTATGTTAACTATAATAAAGTGAACCTATTTTAAGAGGTTGGGGTTTTCATTACTTAGTTTGATAGAAGTAAATATAGTTCGACTATTATAGATGTAGATAAAGATATATTAATTACTAGATTATATTTGAAAGACTATACATGATATTATTGTTTAAATACAATGTTACAACACGTTATTCTACAACGTTAGTGACGATTAATATTTTGTATAGATAACGTCAAGCAATGAGGAAAAATTAGGAAGCATCGCTACGAGGTAAGTGAATTTGATTATAAAATTAGGATCCTCACATTAGCTTATATTACTAGTAGAGCCAGTTTTTTAAGATTATGTCAGATTAGAAAACAATTAATCAATTATTCAGTCAAACAGTTCGGTAAATCAGTTAATTTAAATGGTCATTCAGACATATGGTATTAATGCATATTAGATTAGGGTGGATGTGCAAGCCATAGACCTAAGTGTGACCCACCATAGTACGCTAGAGTACAATCAGCTACTCTCCTTACTATAGTGGGACGTAGGGTTGGTACACAATTTTGCACACAAGGTTAAGCGTGTTGGTCAGTAGTTCAGTTAAAATAGTTTAGTTAAATCAGTTCAGTTAGATTAGTTCAGTTAAACCAATTCAATTAAATTAGTTAGATTAGTCGGTGAATTCAGCTAGTTCATTCATGCATAGCATAAACATAAGCATGCACAGTCATATTTCAGATCTCAACATAAGTATTATAAAAAAATTCTTGTGATTATTATTCTCATGTTGTGTTAGATTCCTTATTGAGTCATTGACTCATTTTAGCTTTTATTAGTTTTAAAACCATCCAGGTGAGGAAGAGGACCAATGCGAGCAAACAGACCGAAAATAGATTGAGTAGTTATTTGAATCTTCAGCATTTTTAAAATAAGTATCTTTATGATACAAGTTTACTTTCATTTATCTCAGTTAATATTTTTTAAAGATATTTTATTAGAACTTCATTTCTATGAATTAAATTTTATTTTATTATTAAACTAAGAATCTTGTACCGGATTAATAGTTTTAGAAAAATTAGTGACACTCTTTAACTTATGGGAATAGGGTGTTACATGGTATTGGCTGAAATAGCTTGCAAGACACTTTTGATGAGGATTTATCTACGTGCATGAGGAAGGAAACTTCTCTTCTAGCTATTAATCCTTTTTCAGACCTTTTCCTTTAAACATCTAAAGATGTTATATTTAAATTGACCTACCATAGTAGGAAGACCCAAATACTTAATTATAGTTTTCACAAGAAATACCATCAGTCTGTTGAATAATAAATTCCTTTGCCTCATAACAAGTATTGGAACTAAATAAAGTAGAGTTCTTTTGCTTATAATAGTTTGGCCAGACAATGCCTCATACTATTCTAATAAAAAGATGATATTAACTCATTTCTCAAACTTAATTCTACAAAAGATTACACAGTCATCGGCAAAAAGGAGATGAATTATCCTTATATCTCTTTTTATTGCTGCAACACCTTGGATAACCCCCTTCTATTTAGATTGCTTTAACAAAGTGGATAGACATTCATCACATATCAAAAATAGGTATGGAGATAAGAGATCACTTTGCCTCAATCTCCTAGAATGGAATATGTTCTCACCAAGAATCTCATTGACAAGCACTGAGTAACTCACGTATTTCATACATAACATCAGTAATCGTATCCATCTTGTCCCAAAACCCAACTTTGTCAACAGGGCCTCCAAAAAGACTCATTCCACCCTATCGTAGGCTTTTGATATGTCGAGTTTAATGATCATACTTCTTAATTTTCCTTTTTGCCTAGATTGCATTGTATGAAGAAGTATTAGGCAACCATTACGTTATTAGTAATCAATCTACATTGGATAAAATCAGTGGTTCCAAGAAATAATAGAGGACAGTTCCACTTTCAATCTATTTGCCAAAACTTTTGAAATTAACTTATACATCACGTTACATAAGCTAATAGGCTGAAAATCATGAACAGAAGAGGGAGAGTTAACTTTTGGAACCAAAGTAATATACATGTGATTCGAACCTTGGGGCATAACTCCATTTCTAAAAAATTCTAGAACTTCTTGCACCACGTCACTACCCACTTTGTCCCAATGATCTTGATAAAATCGTACACTAAATCTATCTAGACTAGGAGACTTATATAGAGACATTTGTTTAAGGGCAAAGACAACTTCCTCTACTGTCAATGGCATGTCCATCGTTTCCTGCATGTCAATTGTGATTCTGTTGTCCATCCCTTGTAGGCATTATTCAATGGAACTAATACAAGGATTAGAGGAAGTTAAAATATGAGAAAAATGCTGCTATAAATCAGAAAAAATATCCTCATTTTCTGTTAACAAGATGTCCTCTCTATCTATCACTTTCTTGATGAATTTTTTTTCTTCTATAATTTACACAAGTATGAAAGAATTTTGTATTTCTATCACATTGAGCTAACCAATGATGTTTACCCTTTGTTTCCACTTGACATCTTTCTGATCTAGCAGAAAATAAAATTTAGGTTGCACACTTTTGAGCTTGTTCATGTTTTCGAGACATTCATTCTTCTATAAAGCAGTAAGTTCTGTTGTTTTTGCTTGGATGGACTTGGTTCTATCCCTTAACAGATTTTTGCTCCATTTCTTAAGGCATTTACTACAAGTCTCAAGCTTCCATTGACTATTCTCTAAAGCATTCGAACCTCCTGCATGTTTCTACCATCCATCCTGAACCACTTCGATGCACCTGATCTCTTTACTCCAATTAAATTCATACTTAAACTAAGAGAACTTCAATGTGCTTGTGTTCCTCTCATTTACACACTGTAGGAAAAGTGGTCGATGATCAAAACATACTGTAGTTAATGACTCAACAATGTAATTAGGATACACAACCATTTATTGTTTATTAACTAGACCCCTATCAAGTCTCTCATTTGTGAAAGTTGTGTCTTCATGCCTGTTGCACATGTAAATTTTAAGTCATTCCACCCGAAATCAAATGACTCCCCTTCCTCTACAACCCTTCTAAAGTTCCTCAACTAAAAGTTTCATCCCTTGGTCTGTCACCTATCTTTTCATCAATAGATAAAATCTCATGAAAATACCAATAATGCACCATCTCATATTAGGTGGTTTGAATGACTGGAGAAGTGTCCAAGATGCAATTCTTTCTCTACCATTGGAGCGACCGTAAAAACAAACAAGTAGTCATGTTAGATCACCTTCTTTTGTATCAATAAGCATATTGATGTGTCTTTGGAAATAATTAAAACAACTCAGCAAACAATTTCTGTTTCCACAAAAACATAAAACCACAACTTCTTCCCAAAGCATCAACCACAATACAATCATCAAACTTAAATTGTTTTGCAATGTTTCTAACACGAGCAGTAGACATTTTTATTTCTATTAGGAACATCATTTTAGGATCATTTACCGTAATTTATAATTTAAGACTCTAAACTGTTTGAGAGCTCATAAGCTCCCGACAGATTCAACTTAAGAGATTCATAATGCCTAGCGGAGCTATCTTTAAGCCACCACAGCTACATCGGATATGTTTGTGCTTTTATCAGTCCCCTCCCTCTTAGTTTTTTTAACAACATAATGCAACACATTTATAGCATCAGTTGATGTTACTGATCTTTTAGTGCCGATATCAATACCTAGAGTAGTAGAGGATCCTATTTCATCACGAGCCTTCTTTTTCCACTTGCTACCACCTTTAGTAGCATTGATTTGTTATACAATTTGGAGTTCTTCAGCCCTAGTATTAATTTCAAGAAGAGTCTTGATTTTTTACTACTGGAGTGTGATTATGGCTTTTGCTAGGCATAGTATTACTAGCAACCCAAAAGGATTCCTATGGCCTAGTAAGGCCCAGTGATTGACTATTTGTTGCCCTTTTTCCTTAACTACTTTTTGAAGTGGAGTACAACCAAACCGATCCCTTTTCAGCATATAAGTTGTAGAAAATCCCACATTGCCTATTGAATTGGAGATTACGTCCATGTTAGCTGTCTTTGAAAGAACTCTGAGATTCTTTTAAGGCATAACATTATCGGTTTTTTGAAATTGTCCATGATCATCATAACCTAATTTGGTGCTAACTATTCCGTAATTTTTGTAGTTGTTTTTGTCTTCAATTTCTTTCCTCCATTCATGACCTGAACCTATTGCAGTCACCCCTAAGCAGTACTATCAGATGAAGCATCGCCATCACCAGAATTAACTCCCACTGGTAGAGATGATGATCTACAACAAAAGTTAATCTTTTGCATGTAACCAAGAACCAAATTGTGCATTTGAAGTTATAGTCGAGCCCAGCCCAGAACCTCTATTTGAACATCCCTTGTACTCATGTATGAACAATTCACATAAAAAGCAAAATTTAGGAAATATCTCGTACTTAAAAATTGAACCCAAATCTTCTCGCCATTAACACAAACTAACATGCCCCTAGAGATAGCCTTGTACAAAAAACTTCCACTTTCATCCTGAGAAATTTACCCTAGCCAATGTTGTCCGCAGCAACATCAACATCTACAACACGTCCCACAGAGGAACCAATTTGCTGTCCCCAATCCTTTTTCATTTTACCAAAAGGTAGATTGGACACTTGTAGCCAAATGTCTCATAATCAAATTTCATTCGTGTTGGCTGGAGGATCCCATCATATGGCAGTAACACAAATAGCATATTATCAAGTAATCACAGTTTGCCATCAAAATATGTTGTTTATCAGCGTGTGTTGCAAATGTAATAACAAACATGTAACTTCTTGAAACACTGCTCTTTTACTGATTCTATATATCTTTTCCATAGTTTGGGATATAACATTTTTGCCCACAATTCAATCAGACAACATTTTACATGATTATCTAATGAGAAGTAACATCTTTTCCATAGTTTTTTTATATTTGTAGAAGTAATGTAATCGTTTATATCCTATTTACACTATTTAATGAGGTAGACATGTTTTTCACGTAATATGAACATTTTTTCACATAATATGAACCCCCACATGATCATACCCAAATTCACATATAAACAATTGTTGTCAACCTATGATTATTTCATCTAATCTAATGCTCTCTTACCACTAATTGTAAAACTTGCCCATTTCATAAGCATTTTAGATTTTGCTCCATTCCACTTTTTACATTAAAGTAAAGATTTTGTTCGTTATAGTTCAAATATCCAAATGCATTTCAATTCACCAACTCAAAAAAACTTCATGAAAATTGAAATGAGGAGGAGCAAGACTTGGTACTATCGACATGATACCAAACACAAAAATCTCAAACTGTTTCATCAAGTGAGATGGGATAAATATTCAAATGACCATTCGGAGACAACACATCTCATCTCAATTTGTTTTTAAAATGCTTGATAATGTTCACGTGTACAACCATTCATAGAAAGAATAGTGTCTTTCATCCTCTAGGTCCGACCGTAGTTCCTCCCAATATTGTACTCATAGTCCCTTTTGCAAATAAGTCATCACTTCCATGTAACACAAGTAGCCTCCTTTGTCCAAGAAATTGGCATGAGTAGCTGTCGTTTCATTCATTGGCTCATTCAAGCGATCTGCCTTGGTCCATCTCCATAAAGGACAATAATAGACATATTTTTGCCTCCTATGCACAAAACATCCAAACCATCCATTCATTCATGCCCAAACTACTAAACCACAGTCATCTGTAATTGATTTTGAAATTTGTGAATGACCCACCATTTTGTTTGAGTGGGAATCATTCGATAGCACTGTGCTCGAAGCCATTCCAACCTTTACCCTAAGTTGCACATTGTTGTGCGATCATGTCATCATCATATAAATAAAAAGTAAATAAATAATTTATACATTATTATGTAAATAAGTCACATTTTTAATTAATAATCTAATTTCTAATATATTTTTATGAACTTCTGAAATTAATTTATACATTAAAATAATAAAATCAATCATTACATAAACTTTTCACTCATTAGTGGATCCACCACATTTTCTTTCTCTAAAAAGTTAAAACCATTTCATTTTACATTTACATCTAAACATATCTCATAACGAGACCCGCATACTTCTTTTAAGATCAACTCAAAAATTTCGATTTAACCCATCTCGACACAATTCACAAAATCTCAAAATCTTTAATCTCATTTCACCTCCCATGTCATTGTTTTATGTTTTTTTTTATAAAGCTTTAGTTGTTAAAATTGAGTGATTTGTTAATTTTTGTCCTCGGGCATTGTAATTGCCTAGCCAAATGTTAATGCAAGTTCAAATTTTAGTTAAATGTGAGAAAAATCTTTCACATTGGATTAGCCAAAAGTCCAAATTTCAATACTTGAGTTATAGTAATTCTTGAGTTCTTTCCAAATTTGGAGAGTTACTACTCACATGCCAAAATATTATTTTATGAATTCCTACATTGTATTGTTTTTTTATGAATTTCTTATGTCCATTGAATTTTATCATTTATCCAATATATCTATTTTATGAATCCACTTGACATGATCATGTTGCTTTTTTGGTTCATGTTTTAAATAACTTGAATAATTATTTTATGAATACCACATTATACTGTTTTTTGATTAATAGATTCATGAAATGGATTTTTAAACAATAATAAAAGTACTACAAATTATTAATTAATATTTTTTTGATAAGTAAAATAAATAGTTTATTCAATTATTAATTAATAAATTAAGTGTTTTGTAAAATATAAAAAGAAATTATCAAATATGATTAAAATATATAGTATTCTATTGGACTCATCTAGCTAAAACTTGATTCTATGATAAAAATGTGAGATTCTAGCTTAACTTTAGATTTGGCAATGGCTAGACCATTACCAATGCTCGAAAACAAGTTTTGAAGACTAATTTGTATTTATTAATGGTTCTTTATATGTTATCCATTATAAAAATTTATTTGAAATAAAATCAACCAAATCTTTACCCATTAGGAATGAGAAGTGTGTGTGTTATTTTAGATTGAATAATTGTTTGATAGTTTTGAATCACTATATCATTACAAAAAATTATATTTTTAGTCATGAAATGTGTAATTGATATCCGATCTCTTCGAAAAAAATGACTAAATATAGAACTCACAAAGAATTTTTTTTTTAATAATGATCCTCACACTTTTTCAAAAAAATTATACGGCGCTTATATATTCCCCATTGAATGTAGTATTATTCTTTAAAAAATTAATATCGTGAGATGATACTAGCAGTATGCTACTATGGCGTCGTTCTACATGACTTATCAAGAGTGTAGCTTGACAAATTCTCCAAGTTAAATGATTTTCTTTTTTATTTCATACATTTTTTCATATTTTTAAACAATTTAAAAATCACAATATTATTAAAAATACTTACTGAACCACTAAGTAAAAAAAATGTTTGATAGGCATTCTCTAGACTCAATCTCAATGAGTCTTGCATTATTCACATACTATGTAATTTTTTTTCTTTTCAAAATGTCAAGAGATTTATGGCATCTTTATTTCACTTTGAGTTTTGGACATAAGGTTTCTTCTGTGGTAGACTAATGGATTCCTTGAATTTTGTTCTTGGAAGGTCATTGCACAACTAATTTCATCTATCTTAAGTTGTACCCTTTGCAGAGAAATTACTCGCAAGTTGAATAAGATGGATAAGTCTTGGATGCATATTGATGACAGATTGCATTCCAACCAGTACAGTGAAGGTGTTGGACAGTTTTTAGTTTTGGCTTAATCCCACGCATTGACAAGTGATGAGATTAGGTGTCCATGTAAGAGATGCCGAAATAGGGCTTTCCACCTCATTTGTATTGTGGAGGATCATTTTTATATCAAAGAGATTGACCCCACCTATACGGAATGAATTTTACATGGAGAAGAAGATCCTTTCTTAGGTGCTACATTCTCCAACGAGGACGATGATGATACATCGAGTTACAATGACTACATCGATGATGTCGATGAGAAGTTAGATGACATTCGCCATGGGTCATTCATGGATACTTCAGCTGTCCATGTTAGATATGCAAATCCAAGTGAACACCCTTTCACCTCTACTGCTCCAACAAACCTCAACTTCGAAGAGTTGTTAGCCAACGCACGACGTCTACTTTATCCTTCATGTTCTAAGTTCTTAAAATTATCATTCATCATCAAGCTGCCACATATCAAGAGCATAGGTGGTTGGACCGAGAAGTCTTTTGACATGGTCATCAAGCTTTTTCAAGCTACTTTTCCAGATGCTTTTTTCCCAGAATCATATAACGATACTCATCGATTAGAATGTGGCTTGGAATTTGGTTATGAAAAGATAGAAGCGTGCCCAAATGATTGTGTTCTATTTTGGAAGGAAAATGCATTGTGCAATGAATGTCCTAAATGCGAGGCAACTAGGTGGGTCGCAAGTACAAGTAAGTAACGAATGATACCACATAAGGTTCTTCGATACTTCCCCTTAAAGCTGCAATTGCAGAGGTTTTTTATGTCAAAGAAGATAGCACAAGCTATGAGATGGCATGCTGAAGCACGTGTTAACAACTCGAAATTCATGCGACATCCAGCAGATTCAAGGGTGTGGAAATACTTTAATAACAAGCATTTCAGGTTTTCAAGTGACCCGTGCAATGTGAGACTTGGTTTGGCTAGTGATGGGTTTAACCCATTCAATAATATGAGCAGACCGTATAGTATTTGGCCAGAATTGGTTGTGCCTTACAATTTGCCACCTTGGTCATGCATGAAAGATCCATACACCATGTTGTCATTGCTAATACCTAGCCATAAGTCACTAGGAAATGATATCGATGTGTTTTTGCGCCCTCTTGTTGATAAGTTGAAGGAATTATGAGCAAATGGTATTCGTACCTATAATGCGCATTGTGGCCAAATGTTTATGTTGTATGTAGCGCTATTTTGGACTATCAATGACTTTCCTGCATACGCCAATCATTCTGGGTAGAGCACAAAAAGAAAGATGGCATGTCCTTCATGTGGACTTGATACAGACTCACAGTGGTTGGAATATGGGTGAAAACATTGATATATGGGGCATTGACGATGGTTGGCACCAGATCATAGTTGGAGGCGAGAAAAAAATGCTTTCAATGGATGCAAAGAACACCAACCCCAACCAACAAGGGTCAACGGAGAAGATTTGCAACAACAATTACATAAGATTTCACTTTTCCAGCTTGGTAAATCTGATTCTAAGAAGAAACAAATGCCTATACACTAAATTACTAAATTGGATCAAAAAGTCTTATCTTTTTTGAGTTTCCCTACTAGTTAGACTTTGGCTTGAAACATAACCTGGATGTTATGCATAGTGAGAAAAACATATGCAATAACATTTTAGGAACATTGCTGAGTATTGATGGAAAAACTAAAGAATCTATCAATGCGCATCGAGATTTGGCTAATCTTGGAATAAGGAAAGAATTGCATTTACGATATGATGGAGACCGTATCAGTATAAGCCTTGGTTGCTACACATTAAACTTAAATGAGCAAATGGTTTTTTTGTGAATGGTTGTCAAAAGTAAATTTTTTTATGAATTTGCATCGGACATTGCTCGTTGCGTGAATACCAAAGATGGAAAAATTAGTGGAATGAAAAATCATGACTGTCATGTCTTTATGCAAGCATTGTTGCCGATTGTCATTGGTGGGTTTTTACGGGCTAATGTGCATCAGACCGTAATAGATTTAAGCTTATTCTTTAAAGAACTATGTTCCAAAATGTTGAAATTAGAAGTGCTGCATCATCTTCAAGCTAACATTCAAATTATTATTTGCAAACTAGAAATGATATTCCTTTTTTTTGATATCATGGTGCACCTTATCATTCACTTGTCAGAGGAGGCTATCCTAGTAGGACCCGTGCAATACAGGTGGATGTACCATTTTGAGCGATATCTAAGGAAGTTCAAGCGGCACATCCGCAATAGAGCCCAGCCAGAGGGATCAATTGCTGAGGCATATGTGCATCTTGAGTGCATAATATTTTGCTCCATGTACCTTAATGATATCGAAACTAGATACAATCGAGAAGAGCGCAACAATGATGTTCGTATTACAACAATTGATCCGGCAAATGAGGAAAGATTATCTGTTTTCTCACAAAAGCTAAAACCGTTGGGAACTACAAGTTCCCACAAATTACAAGACACATTCTTGGTCAACGCACGATGGTACATACTTAATAAGTGCCCGAAAGTTGAGCAATACATTGAGTAGGTGCATCCTCATTGCATCATACAGTACAATTATGCTTATTATATATATTGACAGGGAGCACTATAACAAGATTCAAGAAGAGGATTCTTGCAACATTGATGCAGGCACCAATGTCAATTCCCAACTTGGTTCAGATCACGCGTAAGATACTAAGTTGTTTGTACATATAGCTACCCATTAGTCATTTGGCACGAATAACAATTTCCTTTTATTTATTTCTGCAAGGTAGATTCGAGAGTTGTATGCGGTTACTCCTACTGCGGTAAATGATGAGATATATGCCTTAACATATGGTCCATATCTGTGGGTCACAACTTATTGGGGTTGCATCATAAATGGAGTTTGGTTTCATACGAAAGATCGTGAAAGGCATCAATGAACACAAAATAGTAGGGTTGCGGTCCATGGCAAGCATCAGGGATCCTATATAGACTTCTATAGGGTATTGTATGATATTATAGAGTTATGTTACATGGGTTGGCGTAAGGTATATCTCTTTTAATGCGTTTGGTTTGACATAGGTGACCCGAGAAGGGGGATACATTCCAGAGGCAACTTGACGATAGTGAATACTGCTCGACAATGGTATAAAGATGAACATTTTGTTCTTGCCTCCCAAGCAAGTCAAGTATTCTATCTCGATGATTCGATATTAGGGGAAAGTTGGCAATTCGTCCAAAAAGTCACAAGCATGAATGTTTACAACACTCCTGCCATAACTTCTGTTGAGGATGGGATGGTTGATGATGAAACATCAGGGGATAGCTTAGAAGATGATGGGATGAATAACACTATTCATCTAACAACTATCGCCCCATGCTCGAGAGTGTGTCAGGCATGCCCGAGCTTTTGAATCAAGTCGATGAAGAGGATTTGCCGGTTGATCCAACAATCATATCGAACCCAACCCCAATACAAGCAATTGAGGATGGTGTTTTCATTGATGATGAAGAGCTTGACGATGTAGTGGGGATGAAGGATGTTAATGTTGATGATAAATCTTGTAGCGATGACGATATTTAGCTGACTGAGGAGGCTGATGATGATTTATAAATATTCAAAATCGTATTTGTATCTTAAATGATGCTTTTCAATTTCAAGCTGTAACACTATTTTATTTTGTCTATTTATCGGAGTTGCCTTCACATTATTGAATAAATTAATTGCTTTAGTTGGGACTTGATAGTAAATTTTTGTTTGGCATTCACTCATTTTTAAAGTTGCTTACCGGTCTATACCATTCTCCAATGCAAGAATTACAAATAGTGAACTGTATTATATATCATCCATTACCTAGTATTCCAATAATTCACATCTCTTTAGTTGTGATATAGTTTTACACAATTAGTGAATTGTATTTTCTTTTAGTGACTATTTTAGCATAGTAGCTTATTATGCTTTTATGGTATACCTCTTACGAAGTTGAACATATAGCCAAGTGTGATTGATGGTTTGCACTTACCTGCATATGAGTTAATGATTTGGGCTGTAATGATGGTAACACCCTTATCTTTTTGGCTAGTTTAACCATTGTAGTTTCTATTATGATTGGGTCAATTAGTAGAATTATAGTCACTGTTGCGTGAATGTCTAGAATGATTGGTATGGTAGTTGAATTTATTTTTGATTCAATGATACCTTGAAATAAAAAAAATTATTTATTGTATTTCCTAAGTTAGTAATTCCATTAGCACTAAAATTGCATGCTAATAGATTGAAAAGGCTTGGAATGAGAAATTATCATTGCACCCAAAATGCATTGATAATTTCTATCAAGAATACTTAAGGCATATGGAATATTAACTAGGTAGAGGTGGACATCTTCACTTGTGCATTTTGGTGGACCAAATTTTAAAAGTGGACTTGATGACTTATTTTGTACAGACTTTTTTTATTGTATTGGTAACTTGTAAACTGTATTGTGAATTTATTAAATTGTGATGATAATTGTTGAATGTCTTTGCAGATAAACTTGCATCCTTTTGGAGACAATATTTTACAACTGAACATGTGCTATGTCCCACACATGGACATATATGCAGCAAGTCACACGAATAAATGTGTAGCAATACTAATTTCAATGGTTGCATGCAAAGTCTTCAGGTCAATCTCAGTTTGCATGTGAGCAAGAGACTAATTACTGTGAGGTTGATTCCCCCTAGCTGGAGTGTTGTCCACATGGATGCTAACAAATCGGTTATGGTAATAATAATGGGTCATTCTCAATCACTAATATTAAGGCAAATTAATATTGACACACCAATTGCACAAATATAAGCAACCATGCATTTACGTGGACTGCATAGTACCTTAAAGTTGTGGCAGTTTAATAAGTAGCATTATAATCAACAATTTGAAAAGCACCAAACAAAAAAATTTGCATGTTAAAAAGTGATGTTCTTTCAAAATTTAGGTGCTAGCGGGTAGATGTTGAAATTGTGGCATATAACAAAAAAATTAAATTAAATTAAAGAACCACTAGTGCTGGCCGGTCATGCAAATTAAAATTTTACGTTGGCTGGTATTCTCATAACTCCTGACAAATAAAGTAATATTATTTAGGAATGTGGATGACAAAAGGTAAGCATTTTGTAGTTGTAACCTGGGCCTGAAAATTGCATTATAATGAGGTTTAGGGTAACATTCCACAAATAATGACATTTTCTAACCATATAATTCGGTATATATAAAATCAAAGTAGAATTTTCTTTTACTTTAAACACCAATTGAGGGGGCGGTATACACATAATTTTAGGTGGGAAATAGAATTTTACATTTGGAGGGAGAAACGATCAAATGCTGGACAAGCCTAGCATTCGATAGGTGGCACTGACCAGAAGCATGTCATTTCTAGGATTTTAACTCACCTTGAACGAAACTAGGAGACTAGTACAAGTCTTACTGTTGAAAAAGCATTTTTGCTTCAGTCACAGCACAAGTAAGCTTACAACAAAAAACTTTAAGGGCTTGAACTCATCTCCTTTCTCCAACGAGGTCAGGAAATTTCTTGGGATCTCTTGCATTAAGTTTGGTCAAGCCCTCCTATTGCTTTCATCTTCTTTTCAATATTTTGTTCTTAAAAGTAAAGTGTTTGCATGCACAAGTAAACTGCATGCATAGAATGGTCTAAAGTTTTTTTTTTAACTTTCTCTCATTGTGATGTCTCTCTCTCTCTCTCTCTCTCCCTTTCTCTCTATACTTATTGTTCTCACTCTCACTCTGTCCATCGATCTAAAGTTGGTTGCCAAGATATATATATATATATTTTATTTGAAATATTTGATATGGAGTGAGGTTGATGACGATGTTCTGCTTGTATTTATAGCAAAAAGGTCTAAATTTCTAGGATAAGGTTAAAAGTTCAAGCTTATTCATTTATGTTTCACTTGTTTTGTGCTGGGCATAGTAAGGCCTTGCATATAAGCTAAATAGTCAACTTCCAAAAAGTCCCAATTATCTTGTGGATTCTTATGCTTCACTACCATTTTTTCAAAATTGTTTCCATTTGGAAGGATACTAGAATTATTGTGTTTGTTGGACAATGTATCAGTTTTAGTTGGGATAACTGAATATATTCATATGGTGATTGTGTGTGTATATATATATATATGTGTGTGTGTGTGAATGTATATTTTAGTTTTCTTGCATCATCTTCAAGCTAGCTAGTACTTCTACCTATTTTGGTGCATAACCATAGTTGTTAAGGTAGTTTTACATGGCACCATTGTATTGGAACTGCTAGCCATGAAATTAACAAGAGTCCAAGAGTTTATTATATCAATTAGGGTTATTCTTTTTATTTATATATTATTTTTTTATTACACATGATTTTTTGTCATTGCTAAATGAACATTCCAGCAAGCATAGAATTGGTGGCCTAAATCTCAATAACTCTCAAGGCTATGTCTGCTGATTCATTCTTTAAATAACTCGACTGACCTTAAATAATACAATACAAATTTTTATGTCCATTGTTCACACAGAAACTAAAAATAAAAAAATAGAGGAAGAAAGAGAAGATACAATTAAAATTAGGTTCCATCAATTGACAGCTGAGTTCATTATTTATATCTGGATTTTACATGTGTTTGTTGATATTAAAATGCCAATTTTTCAATTTCTGATGCATTAATTCAGTTTCAGAATTTCTGTTTAAGAAATTACCAAAGCTGTTAATTTAGCGCAACAGTGTGCCATTGCTAATCATTACTAATGAATATATGATATCTTTATTCGCATAGCTTTTGTAAACTTCAAGTTGTGAGTCTGGACAATGTCTTTTGCTAACAATCTTTGTCCACAATATGTGTCTTATATCTAATCAAACTTATTTTAATTTCAATACTAGTCATGCCACAAACATTTCCAAGCTAGAGGCTGAAAGATCAGCACCACTAATACTTTATATGTTACATTATGTATGTCATCTCTGAGTTTAAATGAATATGCTTGTTACATGATAATGGCAGTTGCTTTGAATTCCAGCAAATATGCCACTAATGAAAACCAAAAAGTTTCGGAGGGGCCGAGTCCATTATGGTATACCTGCTTTTAGGGACTCAACGGAAGAAGAAATTTTGCCTCCGAGAAGCATTTTATAGGACGAGCCAGATCCAAATGAGGAAACGCAAGATGTAGGAGCTATGGCTGCACAAACAGCCATGGGTGTCACAGATGTTGGGGTGGGGAACACTAACCATAGTATGCCATAGATTGATCGTGCGGTCATGCATATACTAGTTTCTTGTTTAGTAACATTGGTGGACTTATGGAATGCATAGTTGTGATGCAAGCTAACCGATATTGATGTGTTTAATGCAGATCCACCTGTTAAGAAATGCGGTCGAGGGCCAGCTAAGGACACGCTATTTGAACGCCTTAAGAAGATGGGAAAGATACATTTAGTGATACAAGACTCACATCGGGGGCTCTCATGTGAGAATGCATGCATATTCATTGGTCGATTGATGCATATATTAAAGTATATGCCGACATGAGGCATGCTTCTTGAAGTCAAGTATTTGACGAAGAGAAGTAAGAGCTTGTCGACCATGTGAAGGTATGAATTATCCTAATGGCCGCTTGCATCAAACTTTTTTGTAATTGTTAAGTGTGTTACTTATTCATTTATGAAAATTTACATATGTAAACGAGGTTGAACCCTTGTGTGTCTATAAAATTTTGGTGGTTGCAAACAGACTTTTTTTTTAGATTGGACGAGAGACAACCATTGTGAGATGGTTTTAACACATTTGGCCGACAAGTATTGTTAAGGATGTGTCTCTCTTTCCTCCTGCAACCGTTCACCTGTAAGAAATTGAAAAGATCCGGTGATTTTTGCTTGGAAAAGCTCCGATGCCTAAGTCAGTAATATCGTTAAATATTTGAAAAATAGCTTGAGAACTAGAGATAGAGTAGTCCCCCCTTTAAGGAGGGTTACCTGGTTTATATAGGCCTCGTGGTGATGCTTATTATTTGTAGTGATTTTCGTTTACATGTTATCTTTCCGTAACTGACGTAATCACGTATATGCATGAAATCCCACAGAATGTGGTAAATATTGAGTCTTAGTTTGTATGCGTGATTCTGCAGGATTCTATCCTTATTCATCCTCTTGGGTAAGTAATTAGGCCCACCGTATTATTTTCCTCTTATGTGGGCTCTTATTCTAATAAGCTTTTAGGCCTCTTGACCTAAATTGGCCCTACAAGTATAATGCATACTACTATACTTTTCACAAAGTCTATCGAAAATATGGTTTGCATGAAGAGGCCTTGCATGACGGGACATTATTGGTGGAGAAACTTGTATGACAGTTCTTATGTGAAAGGTGGCCAAGCGAGTCATTCAAGGTATGGCAGTTAATACAAATTAAATAGGTATACTCACTAGTTCCTAGTATTAAGTCAATTTTTTTTACAGTCTCATGTCTCTAAAATAGAAACTACTAATACTTGTTTTTTTTTTTTGGCTAAACTCTTAAGCTCGAGACACAAAATTTGTAAAAATGATTTGATGTCTTGCTTTGCAAATATTGCAGGAGAAGTCTAGAAGGAATAGTATGAATATGCAAAAATTGAAGGTCAAGCATACTAATGAGCGTAAATCCTTTATACAAATATTAGAAGAGAGGGTATGTGACTGTAAGAGATATAATATAAGTATAAGCTGTTTACAACATTCCAATTAATTGCTAGTTCTATTTTGCAATGAAAGACAATACCAAATATGGTAGCTTTATATAAACAAAACTCATCGATCAACTAAGAAGGGCAAATTCAATAATGCCACTATTGAACACAATTACGTAAGTTTGAGTTTAATTCAGTCCATGTTACGTTATAGACTGTCACTTTTAATTCTAACTTTAGTAAGCACTTCATTAATCCCATTTTTTTAAAACATTCCAGAATCTTATATTGGAGCAGATAATCGAAAAGGAGACGGAAGGGGATATTGATCAAGTGGCTAATGATGCCTTCAAGGAAGTATTGGAATTCAGATCTAGATACACAATAGGAATGTGGAACATGGTCATTCCAAAACCACCTCCTTCAATGAGGATAATTAAAGATTTTATTCATCTATCGGAGGAGAATCAGAGAAACAAAAGTGAGGTGGAGATCTACAAGAGTAAGGTAGACCAAATGATGCTCGATATTGAAATGCTAAAGAATGATTTTTTCCATTCAAGAGAAATTAATTTCTGGGAGTCAATCTGATTTAGGGGGAGTTAGTGAGTCTCAGACAGAGACTCAGCGAGATGCTTCGGCATATCGCTTCTAGGATTTTTTTTGTAAAATCTTTTTGAAAAGTTTTTTTGTGGATTATTTTTTGGATATGCAACAATCTTTTATTCTGTAGTGATATGAGCCAAGTCTACCCATTTTGATAGCTATTACTAAAATTAGTGTGGGGGATATATGATCAAAACAGTATGGTGCATGTAAAGAGTGTAGTTGAAGTAAAGGGTTTGCTTGTAGGCACTCTATTTTGGTCTCCATAGGGGCATTGTGTTCCAATTATCTTGTGACTGATGTGTAGACAAATTTTGTGACCGATTGTTGTCAACATAATGGGGTAAGTTCTTAAATATCTTTTCAATGGTGTAAAGCATGCTATTTTCTCATTTGCACATTGGAAAAGATTTGTAACCTGGTAGCATAAATTTAGTTCTGAATTTATTGGTTGAGGTTGCTACAAGATCATAGGGAAGCCAGGGATCATGGAAATCATAGAATAGATGCTTGTCGAGATGAGATGGGGCCTAGATAACATAAATACAATGATGGCCGACTAGGTTAGCATGGATAGTAGTAAGGTCTACTCCTCTTTAAACTCACTCTATTTTAGATTATATATTACTTATACTTAGATCTGTGATAAATTGACACACCTTCACCTAATAGCATATTCATAAACCAAGTAATTTGCTCAATAGTTTGGCTTGTGGGAAAAAAGTAAGACTATGATCCACAAAGTCACAAACTAGGTTTTCCACAGCCAACCAAAAATTTGGACATATGCAAATGTATTCTAGTTTGTTGGCTTGTTAGTTCCTCATTAATAGAATATAAGGTCATTGTTTGTCAGAATATATTTACATTTAGTGCATCTCAATTTCTTTTAGGAACCACTACATTAAGAAATTATAGTGGTTTCTTAGATAAGTTCATTGCCACCACTTTTTTTCTATTGGCAAAATTAATGAAACACTTACAACTTGGTTTAGTAGTAATTGTTGGCAAATACTGAACGTTATTCATAATGTTTGTACTTTACTAAACTCTGTACTATTCAGGAGGTTTTAGGATGAGTAGGAAAGCTTAGAATATAAGTATGTTATTAGAGTTATACTAAACTTTATAGGTTATGTCTATTAGAACAAATATGCATTTAAAAGTTTAGTATTTATTTGGAAAATATTGAAGACCTACTAAAGTTCAGGTTTTCATCTGGAAAAACCTTAACCACAACTTATATTGAAAACCTATGGGTGAGGTATGGTTGAAACATGTGCTTTAACTCAGATGGGTTATAGGCATATCAAATCTTATACTACTTTCTACATTGCATGATATAGTTTTATAGCTTCATGTAACTTGGTAAGAAGAAGATATGGGTAGTAAAAATGTGGAAAAAATGCTACTAGCCATTAGTTCATTGTAAAAATAAAACTTGTTATAAGGCTGGGTATAATTAAGAAAAAAAAGAAAAGTACTGGGTAAAATCAACATGATAAGTGTACATTCAAATGAGTTCGTATAGTGTGTAGACTTGTAGTTGGGTTGCTATTGGTTTTTACCTAGAGTAGTGAATGGCTGAATCTGATAATGTATTATAAGAGTACTTGCACAACTCTAGTCTTATAATATGTAAGATGGTACTTGTATGACAGAGAATTAATTTGTTGTAAAATAGGCTTGCATCCATTATCTCACTAAGTTCAACCATACTTAGTTGGCAAACCAAAGAAATTTTAAAATCATACATTTTTTTTGTTTCACTTTTTTTATGTGGCATTTGCTCATATTTGTATAAGCTATATATGACAATGGTACTTTAAACAAATATATAAGCGTGTTACACCCCTTAGATTAGAAGCAACCCAGGCCATAAAATAGTATATATTCACCCTAAATAAATTGACAGGTTGACAAATATCCTACTTGCTAAGTTTCAGGTAACAACATGCATATTTCTTTTTGGTAGTCTAGAGAAAAATGAAAAATCATCACATTCATATTGATGCAGCTATTTATTTTCTATATAAATTCCTGAGCTGAATTCTATGTAAGGTTGCTGTGAGAATGCATGTAGTATATCTCATTTAAAAAGAGTCCTAAATTTCAGTTGGTTAACTTGTCACTTTCAAACATATATGTAAACAGGGTAGCTAGCTTAGTTTCACTTAATGTAGACAAATTTGTGGAAATATGATAGTGGTTATCATGTATGTAAAAGTAGATTCCAGCAACTTTATGGATTGTTTGGATGCTTATTAATTTGCACATATTGAATATTATTAGCAGTAAAAACGGTAGTTCTATTTGATGAGATATGCTTGACTAAATTGTCTCATTTAAGTTCGGACAAATACAAGGTTTTGGTGATTAGAAACCTGGGAGGGAAATGTCTTTTTGTCATGAGGAAACTTTGTTTTCCACACATGTATAGAACTACTGGCTGATCCTTCTCATGGCAAAAGATGTGCTCAAAATGGTTAAATTTGGTATACAAATTACTTTACATAGTACTAGCTACTATAGGCACCCACCTAAAATGCATGGTAGTATTCGTTTTTTTTTCCACCAACAACATTATCGTGGGTAAGATATTAACCGATTTGGCACAGGAGCTATTCATGGATTTTGGTAATTTGCCACAAGTGAACTTAATTGTTGTCACAACTTGCAATAATGGCATATAATCCTTTTATTTGAATTTGTTGCCTCATTATCACAACTCAAATTGGTGGGAAATATTATTTTCCACCAAACACCCGATCACAATAACATATTTCCTGACAAATCTAATGGTGTAAATAAATATACTCTTAGAAAATGTACACATGTGATGCATAATTTTCACGATTGCAAATCATGCCAACAATCCTTTTGACATCATATAATTTGTGGGCACAAAGCATATGCCACAAAAGCTGCCACGAGCAAGTTCGTGCACTACAAGAAAATTGGCATGTTGTGGCATTTTTATAACAGTCAGATAGACTATTCGAGACATAAAAATGTCACAACTGCCTATTTGGTTGCTATAAAAATGTCACAACAGGCCAATTGTCTTGTAATGGTGGAAATAAATCTCTACTAATTACATCCATGGATAATGGCGTATAAGTTATGATACTTGCGTTGCTGGACACCAATATCCCATGAGTTTGCACGTTATTGTCATAACTTGAAGTGGTGACAAAAGAATAGTATTTTCCACGAAAAAAACTTGCCACATAAAAGTTTTGTTCATGGATTATATGCCACCAACATCCCACCACTCAAATTGGTGGAATTTTTTTTTTACAACATAACACATAATATTTGACACCAAATACCTTTGTGGAAAAATGCTCAAAATCTTGAAATGGATTTAATTAATACCTTCTGCCACACTTTTGGAACCACAAAATAAAAGTCTCTCATTCTTCCTATGTCTAATGCTCTATCAATTCTTCCTTATATCAAAGAAATTATTAACGAAATAGTAGGGAAAAGAGGATTGCTTCGTTCACAAAAATATTTATAAAAATAAATTTATAACTTGATCATATTATAGTTTAATATTTTATATCAAATTATAAAATTCTTTTTATTGTAAATTAAAGTAAAAGTTAATTAGACATGAATGAATTAATATGATATTGAGGTTTGTATATATGTGTTTCGATTCCATGTTGGTTGAGCCATGCAGATTAAATGACGGTAGTGGCCGAGGAAAAAGTAATCTAAAACAAAAGGCCGACTGCCGCATGCTACGATGTACGTGGGGACCATCCATGCATGCATATTGCACGTTTCATGGGCCCCATGAACCTAAGGGTGGCCATAAAAATGGTTCTGGTAGGAGTCGATGGTGACATACGTTGACTTGCATATATACCATGCTAGTCTTGATGCCAAGATAAAGAAAAAATCAATGTTTTTTTGAAGTACGTACTTAGTAGTTAGTTCCTTAAAGAAAATTCTATAAAATTTTATTTTTACTTTAAAATATTAATTTAATAATTTTGCTCACTACGTTTAACTTTGTGTTTTCGATCGCCCCCTAGATCAGGTTGCACAATATATGTTTATAAGTGGAAAAACCGGCGGAGAAAATGATGAAAAAGAAGCCTTGGATGGAAGTCCAAAAATCAAATTAAGCGCATTCAATGACGTTGAGTGAGACGAATGAGAGGTGAGATAAAAAGGCCTTCACGCAATTATTTGGGAACTCGAAGGAGTCTAGCTTATTTTTACGGTTGAGATGGGTTAAAAATAAAAAATAAAAAATAATATTATTAAATGTATTACTTTAATATTATGTTTATTTTAAGATTTTAAAAAAATGAATTATTTATTTTATTTTCTAAAAAAATTTCAAAAAATTATAGTGATTAAATGATATAAAGTAAGAATAATTGTGAAAACAAAAGAGAGATAAGATAACTCCTAGATTTTGATGACCTAAAAGAAAAAATCATTTCAACCAAGTGTGTATTAAGATTTATCAATGTGTCATATATAGCATGAGAGGAGGGTTCTGTTTAGGAGTGTAAGGGGATTTTTTCCCCATGGACCAAAGAGATTAGGTCCAATCTGAACCAAGGAAGAAGCCAAGATTAGAAGACCCAAATTAGGGTGGTTCGACCCCTTAATTTGACTCGGGAGACGACACAGAGGATGTGACCTATCATCTTGAATCATCTTCTGAATAATGTCTGGCATTCAAGTGACCATCCAATTAGACAAAAGAAATGAAAAAGAGTTTTATCCAATGATAAGAAGACATCGACAAACAAACATAAAAGTCGGTAGAAGAATGTAAGCAATGATTACACACTATATTAATAGTGTCACAATCTTCACATTAATATCTTCATTGCAGAGGCCGTTCTGTATTAAAAACTCTGACAAAGAAATAGTGCAAATAGTGAGGATCTTATAAGGATAGACAATATCTATCTCCCTATATACTCTAGGTAAAAATAACAGATTCTCAAGTATAAGAAAATTCTGAACATTTTTACTCTCGACACTTTGTTCTCACAACTTTCATAATTTATATAGTTTCAAAAGTTTATACTAACTTAAGTATAAGAGATTTCTGAGCCTTCAAAGTCGACCACTCACATTTCCTTTTTTTATATCGTTTTTATAGACCCAAATTTAAAAGATCTCAACCCATAAATATATATATGTGAAACACGACATTAATAGAGAGGTTGCAAAATAGTATAAGAGATGTTCAAATAGTGTATAAATTCCTAGCTTAAATGCAATCTGGGATCCAAGATTTAAGATCTAACTCCATTTGTATTTTAAAAAATAAAAATTATTTTCATATTATTTTTCATGGTAACTAATAAAAGTAAATCATAGTCATTGGACTAATAATATTTTCATTTTAAACTATTATTAAATGGATTAATAATACTTTTTCCAATTAAAATTTATTTAGATAACACTTTTTAAATAACACTTTTTAAAAAACACTATTCTTCATATTATTTCTCATAATAATGAATCAATAACACTTTTTAAATCAATATTAATTTTATTTAAAAAAAGCATTATCCTTTTTTAAATTTCGAATTAACAGTGTAGTTTCACGTCTGATTATTCCAATAATAATTATATCCATGTAATTTTCTAAAATAATTAAAAATAATATTAATTATATTTTTCATTTATAAGAAAATATTTATTATTTTTTTTTACATGTCTAATTGGTCTAATTATAATGAGTGGAGTACTGCATGTCCCATGCATTTTGATTTCAATAGAATGAGTTCTAAACTTTTTAATTGTTATTTATTCAATAATTTTACATTTTATTTATTTTTTTAAGGTGTAATTTAATTATTTGTAAAATTATCACATATATTTATAAATTATGACTACCTATATATTAATCATGCTTATTTTTCTAAATGATGTGTATCTGTGCACGAAAAAATGCTGTGCATCGAGGAGGAGGAGGAGGAGGAGGAGGAGGAGGAGGAGGAGGAGGAGGAGGGGCCTGATTTGCTTTTATATATGAGCTTAAATGAATTCAGGAGAATTGAGATAAAAATTAAAATTTAAATAAAATATTATTTTTAATATTATTTTTGTTTTTAAAAAATTTATTTTATTTTATGTGAATACAAAAAATTGTAATTATTATAGAATATGAGATGAGAAGAAAAATCCACAAATTTATAATTTGATGTTGCTTTATAGTATCGTTAGATCTATTTTATAATAAAAATAATTTTATAATCTACGTACCACTTAAAGTTATATTAGTTTGTAAATTTATTTTTATGTAATTTTTTTGTGATTAAAATATTTTTTATATAGTTTTCGATGAAGTTAAAAGTTGAACAAAATATTATTAAAATATTATTTTTTAATATTATTATTATTTAAAATTTAAAAAAATTAAATTATTTTATTATATTTTATATAAAAATTTTAAAAAATATATAATTATGAGATCAAATGAAATATTTGGGCCAATTTATTTAATAATTTGAATTTTATTATTCATAATTTATTTCATATTTTTAAGTTATTTTAATCATTTATTTTATATTTAATTTATTTTTATTATTTAATTTATTACTAATTATAACTATTTTATCTCATCTTTATTACTAAATTCAAACCACGACTAAACGGAGCCAGTTCAGCAATCGAGGATGTGAACAACATACATAGGTAGACAGTAGATAGACAGTAGACTTGACAAAGACGGCTAAGCTAAGCCAATTTTGTTTCCTCAATTATTCCAGGGTGGGGCCTGTCTTCTAGACTTCTAGTCTCAGCACCATAAATTATATTAATTTACATCAACAACAAAGTTTGTTATTTTACTGTACATAAACAGTCACTACCGTTTTAGACTGCTCATGCCTCATCTTGCATGCTAATTCTTATTATTGATAGTAAAAATATTAGGAACAACGTTAAAAATAAGTGGTGAATAAATATTAATTGATAATTTATGATATTTAATATTTATTATGTATTATATAATATTTGTGAATTGATAAATGAAAAAATAAATTTAAAATTAAAGAAAATAAATTCATAATATTTTATTTATCATGTTATATTAATTAATATTTGTCTCTAATATTTGTTCTTAATATTACTATATTGATTGTTGGTTACTTTCATTCCTCATACTTCTTATTTTGCACAAGTTTTAAAAGAATTTTCTTTTATTTCATTTCTCCTCGGTTAATTATTCGAAATTAATTAAAAGTATAAATAATTTGATATAAACTGTGAAATTATTTAAGAACTCAATAAAATCGTTATAATTGATAGGCATAAGGTCTAATTCAATTTTTATGATATAATTAAAAAAGAAAAAAAATCCTTTTCATATTTTACACTAATTCCATTTGGCAACATAATTATTCTCAAATATTTATAGATATTTATAGATATTTCCTTTACATATATCTCTCAAACAAAAAATAATTTTTAATTTAAAAAAATTGAACTTTTTCCTCTAACCATTATAATTTTTCCAATAAAATATAAAAAACTAATACTACTTTTTTCAAATCTCGAAACAAACATAATATTAAAAATTATAACAAATACTTTTTTTAATTTTTTTAATTTTATAAGATTTTTATTCAATTTTTCTACCATTTTTTAGAATCTAATAAAATACTTTAATTCAAATCATTTCTATATTATTTACAAATATATCAAGATATTCTAAGGACCCATATATCTAAAAACCAGTATCTTTATAAATTCTTATTTTAATCTCTTTCTCTTTGATTATTTGTTAATTAATAGTTTATTTTAAACTCTCTCTTAAAATTTATTTTATATTATTATTTTTTAATTTAACTTTATTATTTTAGCATATAAATGTGGAGAACTAGTTTTTAAATCTTTTTTAAACTTTAGTAATTTTCTGTAAAATATACGCGGACAAGGAAGATGACAAAACTAGATTGGAGTAGAGTAGCAATGCTATTCCTCTATGATGTGGGTAGGGACTGCGGAGACTTTCATACTTGGTCAAGAAGTTAAACTACTGTTCATGTTAGTTCACCATCTCGCTCACTCAATCACCATCTCCCCCTAAGAATGGTAACATCATTATCTTCCATGGACTTTGGGACGCACTGATACGAGTGATATCTCTCTCATTCACTTCGAGTCCTGTCTGCTTCAGCCCCACATTACACTACCGCTATATCTACAGTACATTGGTAAAGTAAACCCCTCTCTCTCTGGGTCATATATTATAATCTGGCGGGTGTTCTTAATCGCTTATTATATTGTTCCTTTTTCTTCTGATTAAGTCCTTGCATTGAGGATTATACCTGTTTCTTGAGGATTATAAAGGGTTCTGTTTTTTCAGTCCAATTGGTTTATCAGGAATTGAGATTCCCATGATATGAAGCTTCAAGGTGGAGAATTTGTGAGGTCTTTCTCTTTGTATATATAGATTGGCTCTGTCGATTGTGAACAGTTCTTTTCTGATTATCCAATGGTTATCAGTATCTAGTGCTTAGGCGCATCAGTGGATTTGGAGATAAACTCAACTTGGTTTCTGGGCTGAAATGAACTAAGAAAAATTCTTCACTTTTTTGGTTGTTGTTGTTGTGCATGAACTGTAGTGTGATCTCTTAAACTGTAACCCAGTTGCTTGATATGGAGCCTTGGAATTATGTTGGTGAAGGGAAGGGGCTTGAGCCCGATGGAATAGTTTTGCCTAGTAATTCGCCCTCGAGAAACAAGAAAACTTGGTTGGGTTTGGAATTCAGAACGCCATGTAGTTATGGCAACAAGTTTGTCTCTGGTCAACAAGAAGCTGTTGAGAATCAAGGTTTTGAGAAATTGGGTTTTTTTCCAGAGATAATTGGTAAACAGTTAGCCTACGATTCGTTTGGCGAAGTTCTGAACGGTCATGTTGGGGGTGGAAGAGTTGTTAATCCAATCATGGCCATGTCAAATGCAATTGCAGAAGATGACTCCACTTCTAAGCTCTCAAGCTCAGTGGTGGATTCAAAAAATGGGGATACGTCCTTCTTTGATTTGAAGCTTGGACGGCTTCCTGATCACAGAGATGCCTGTAATTCGAAATTTTCAAAAGGAATTCCGATCTTATCTTCACCGGAGTCATCTGTACCTCCGGCCAAAAGAACACGGACGTCATCAGGGTTACATTCTCAGACAGCATTTTGCCAAGTTTATGGTTGTAACAAGGATCTCAGCTCTTTTAAAGACTACAACAAGAGGCATAAAGTTTGTGAGGTCCACTCCAAGACTTCCAAAGTCATTGTTAATGGCATGGAACAAAGGTTTTGCCAACAGTGTAGCAGGTCAGTTATGTTTTATTAAGCATTCACTTCAAATCCCCAACATGTCGGTATGCCCAAAGAATGAATTTATTTTTCTTTAATTTTCATGTCCTTTCGGCAGTCAGAGGGAGCTATTGAAGAACTTAAAGTTTGTTCAACTGTATGTTGTTCTTTGTTTCTGAGTACAGGGTTCCTTAAAATTGGATTCCCTCGCATTGCCTTTCACCATCTTGTCTTTTGTATCATTTATTATCATCTAGTATTTCTTCTTTATATTGCATGAGAAGATATTAATTCGTCTATCCTATTCTCTCTTGTCTCAGTTGTTTTAAGTTACTGTGTCCTAAACTTGAGATTTTATGGAAAAGATCTGTCTTTTTTGAACTGTTTTTTCCTCATGTTGATCACTTGTAGTTTTTAACTCAGGATATGATTTTGGAGAAGTTAAACCAACATTTTTGAACATTTTAATTCTGTAAGCCATTACCTTGTCTCATTTCTCATGTAGTATTTCTTATTGTTGCTATGATATGCACACCATCCAGGTTTCATTTGTTGGCTGAATTTGATGATTGTAAGCGTAGCTGCCGTAGACGCCTTGCAGGCCATAACGAGCGACGCAGAAAGGTTCAAGTGGGTGGTCAATACCGCCGGGATGGGAGATTCCTTCAGTCATATGATGGTATTAAACTCTTCCTCCACCTCCACCTCCACCTCCTCCCCAAACCCCCCTCCCCAAACCTCCATAAATTCTCTACTTTGGCGCTTAATCGGTCCCAAACCATAAGTTATTAGCATGGATTTACCACTCCTTTAGTTTTCTTCAGGGATTTTTTGTTGTCCACCATATGACTGAATTTCCTGTGCTTAATTTAAAAACTTGATAGTACTTTGATTTCTAATTTAAGGTCTTTGACTGCTTCCATTGTGTATAATTACTATATTGGAGTGCAGGATTTCATGATCTTTTGTTCTGTAATTCCTGATATGTATTTGTACATAGGTTCTAATAGTTGAATCTATATGCACGATTGTTTGTTCAAACATTGTTGTTTGTTTCCGATTACTTAATGCAGAAGATTAAGCTCCTAGACCTGCCAAAAACTTAAACAGAATCAAAGTTTCTTGGCAGCTCCTTCTCTTAACCTCAAAATTGATTGACAGGTTGTTGTTTCACTTACCTTGTAATTCTGACCCTGTTGGGTTGGAATACAGCCCTTCAAACATCCGGCCCGATAGATTTTGGAGTTGAAAATTTTCCTTCTGATTCTACCTGAAACCCACCAAATTCCAAGCTGGATTGATTGACTTCTAAAGTTTGGTGTGAAAGATCAGAAATTGCCATCAATGACAACTTTTTGTCTTCCAAACATCACAAAAAGCACTAAAATTTAATTGGCACAAAACTTTCAAGATACTTCCACACAAATCGTAAACAGGCTGTGTTAAAAAACTTCCAATCTACATGGGTTTGAGATCAGTGCATCACACCACTCCCTAGCTGCTAGATCTAGCCACGAGACTCCCTACAGCATTGAGATGTCTGTCCCTTCTCTCTCCATGTTGATCATAGATCACTCACACTCAAAAACTGTTGTCTATACTGCCATCATACTTGTCATGCGGATGGTCATGCCAAGTTCAACTACAGTAGTAGTGATGCCTTAGATTTTGTGGTTGGTGTGGAAAAGTAGATGTTAGATACTATATTTGGTCTATATTAGGTAGAATTGGGTTAAATAAACAACTATAGGGTGCCCTAATATTGATTTGTCTTTTGGGGGAATTGTACACATGTCATGTTGATGATGACATGGGCAGTGCTAAGACACAACATTTGGAAAGAGGCTGAAGCCAAATCCCAAGTATCAGAGAGGAGGTTAGATGTGAAAACCTTGCATGCATGCAGCGTGGACTGGGTTAGTAGCTGTTAGAGAGTTTTGAGCATGATGTTTATTTTTTTGTTGCATGTTTTTACTTCCATAACGTGTGTTTATGTTTTTTGTTACTAGCTGATAGGGTCTTTTATTTTGGCATTATGTACATTTCTTTTGCTTATTTAAGCAGCTAAGAAATATCAAGGAAATCATCAAGCTCAGTTTATTCAATTGCGGTACTATCTCACCCAAAGAGATATTATTTCTTTAACACTTGTAAACAATTCTTAAGTTGGGACCTATCATTGGCCTTAGAGCCTGGTTAATGGGAACCAACAAAGAACACATTGAGCATTTGGAGATAGGGCTCGGTGCAATGTAGGATGGGTAACACAAAATGGAGCTTGGCATGGCTGACAAATTTTACCATTTGGAGGAAACCCTCGATCGCCTCTCAGATGTTTTGCTTTCAAACCAGGAGTCTCAAGCCATCACAATCACAACCAAGAAAATGACGGGGGGTGGCAAGTTGTCTCCTCCAAAACAGCAAAGCTAGAATTCCTACAGTTTTCAGGAGACGACATGATAGAGTGGATCAACTGTGTGAACTAGTTCTTTGAGTACCAGGGCATTGCCGAAGCCTAGAAGGTTCCCATGGTAGCCTACCATCTAGAAGGGGAGGCCAACTAGTGGTGGTAGTGGATTTGTAGGGCATTCTAGGAGGAGGGACACGTGATTTCATGGGAGAAATTTGAAGAGTGGGCTCGCTTCGGGCCTTCAGAGTGCGAAGACTTCGACAAGGCTCTCACAAATAAGGCAGTTAGGGACATTGAGGGACTATCAACGTGAGTTTGAGAGGCTTGGCAACAAGGTTCAAGGGTGGACTCAAAAGGCGTTAGTGGGGACGTTTATGGGCGGCTTGAAGGCTGAAATTACTGATGGGTTTCGGATGTTTAAACCATAAACACTGAGGGATGCCATTAGTTTGGCACGAATGAGAGACGATTAGCTCACACGGTAGCTATAGTTTGTGCAGCCACCACCTGCAAGAGCTCCTCTAGCTCTTCCACCAGCAACAACTCATGTGGCTCCTGCCACACCTGCTGCCCTGATTAGGCGATTATCATGGGAAGAGATGCATAGGAGGAGAGCGCAAGGAGTTTGTTTTCATTGCAATGAGCGGTTCACAGTCGAGCATAAATGTCAAAAACCCTAACTGCTACTCTTGGGGGGACATGCAGGTACAGGTAATGTGGTATGTTAAAACATCACCGATCAATAGACATTGGAGAATGACCAAGGTGGAGATGCAGGGGAGGTGCAAGAACCTGAACTTGAGTCCGAGATCACGTTTCACATATTAACTAGATGCGCTGCCCTAAGAACCATGTGCATGACAGTCAAGATGAGCCCTCACGAAGTAGCGATGCTGATCAACAGTGGGTCGACACATAACTTCATCAGCGATCGTTTGGCAAGCATGCTCAAGTTGCCTTTCCTGTTCGAGTGGCCAATGTAGAAAGGCTAAAGTGTCAAGGGCGTTGATAAGGTACTGGTGGATTTACAAGGCATTGAGTTTTACCTCACTCTTTTCTCTCTGCCTTTATTAGGTCTTGACCTTGTGCTTGTCATTCAATGGCTTGAAATGTTGGGTTTCGTGGTTTATAACTGGAAAGAGTTAACCTTGGATTTCATTTGGAAAAATCAAGCCCAAAGGTTGCAAGGAGTACGCGAACAAGCTATTCAGGAGGCTACGCTAAAAAAAAATGTTGAAAGAATGCCGTCGGGGCCATGCGTTGTTTGCAGTATGTTTCAACTGATCACGGAAGTAGCATCACATGATGCGGCTTATGATGATACAGCAAAGCATCCAGAGGGTATTGAAAGAGTACGAGGACTGTTCCACCTGTGCGCGAGGTAGATCATTGCATTACACTCAAAGAAGGTCCGAGCCAATTAATGTACGCCCATACCAATATGCCCATTTCCAGAAAGAGGAGACTGAGAAGCAGGTCTAAGAGATGTTGGACTTAGGGCTCGTTCGTCCTAGCAGGAGTCCGTTTTCTTTGTCAGTATTACCAGTGAAAGAAAAAGATGGCAGTTGGCGGTTTTGCATGGACTACCACGCTCTTAATGTTGCCACTATCAAGGACTATTTTCCCATTCCAACAATGGACGACATGTTGGATGAACCATATGGCGCATCTTATTTCACCAAGCTTGATCTAAGGGCCGGCTATCATCAAGTAAGAGTAAATCCTCCAAACATTCTTTAAATTGTTTTCCGTACTCATAGTGGTCATTATGAAAATCTAGTAATGCCTTTTGGCTTTTGTAATGCACCCTTTACATTCTAAGCCATCGTGAACTCTAATTTTGACCTTATCTTCGAAAGTTTATTTTGGTTTTCTTTGATGATATTCTTGTATATAGTTCCACTTGGGATAAGCATGTAATGCATGTTAAACAAACCTTGGAGACTTTGAGGCAGCATCAATTTTTTGCCAAAACAAGCAAATGTGTGTTTTGGCTAGCAAGAGTTGGAATACTTGGGGCACACCGTCACGCCTCATGGAGTGAAGGTTGATCACAACAAATGCAGCCGTGGTAGCATGGCCTTGCCTCACTAATATTTCTGAATTACATGGTTTTTTATGCTTACCTCGCCATAAGACGAAAGTTGTCAATCGCTGTGTGGAGCAATACCTTCGATGTTTTGTTCACCAACGGCCGTGCAAGTGGAGCACCTACCTTCCCTAGGCTGAACTTTGGTATACTACAACATATCATGCAACCACTGTGATGACACCCTTCTAGGCGTTATATGGTCGACTACCACCTTCAATTCCCATTTATCATAGTGGCTTTTCGTCGGTGCACAAAGTGGATCTAAGTCTTATGGCGAGAGACGAGTTGCTTCGACAACTCAAAGCAACTTGGAAACTTCCATTAATTGCATGAAGCAAATGTGATCAGAAATGGTGGATGTTTCTTTCAAAGTTGGTGACATGATGTTTCTTAAGTTGCACCCCTACAGGCAGCAATCAGCTTTCAAACGTGCCCACCAAAAGCTTGCTAGCTGATTCTATGGGCCATATCCCATTATACAGAAGATTGGAGTTGTTGTATACAAACTTCAGTTGCCGGAAGGGGCTCGAATTCATCCTGTCTTCCACATTTCGCTCTTAAAAAAAATTTGTGGGAGAGCTTGCGGTACCCTCTAAGGAGCTGCCACCGGTGACAGTTGAAGGGGTTGTCATACTAGAACCTCAGCACATACTGGATACTTGTTGGGTCAAAAGGGGCGAGAAATTTTAGGAAGAAAATCTGGTTCAGTTGAAACATCTACCAGCAAAGGAAGCTCCTGGGAGCAAGTTGTTGCTTGAACAATTTTGAGCTGTGGACCTTGGGGACAAGAGTCCACCTGATGGGGGGAGTATTGTTAGGACAAAACGTTCGGAAAGAGGCATGAAGCCAAATCCCAAGTATCTGGGAGGAGGTTAGAGGTGAAGACCTTGCATGCATGCAGCGTGGACTGGGTCAGTTGCTGTTAGAAAGTTTTAAGCTTGATGTTTATTTTTCTGTTGCATCTTTTTACTTCCGTTAGTATGTGTGTTTATGCTTTCTGTTACTACATTTGTTTGTGTTTTTTGTTACTAGCTGATAGGGGTCTTTTATTTCGGCATTATGTACGTGGCTTTTATTTAAGTAGCCAAGGAATATCAATGAAATCATCAAAGCTCAGTTTATTCAATTGCAGTACTATCTCACCAGAAGAGAGATTATTGCCTTAACACTTGTAATCAATTCGTAAGTTGGGACCTATCAAACAGTTAAAAAGTGTAAAGGGTCATCATCCCCTGATTTGTGTAGATTGTGGAGACCTTGCATAGTAAGTGTTATTCACATCTTAGGTGTATACCAGGTGGAACTAGGTGAGACAAGCAATTACAAGGGAATCCTAACAATGAATTGTTATTTTAAGATATTGTGCAATATAGAGTACCATGTCATCAAATCGTAATATATTTATCTACAATTTCTTTGATTGTCTATTCAAATGACTTGTACATCCTCAAATGGCATCTCAATGTTGCTAACTCAATTACCAAATGTTCCTGTGCTTTAAAATACACAACTTATAAAGTTAGTCATAGAGATTTATCCTTTGAATTTTATAGGATGCGGATATAGACTGCTTCGCTAAATAATATTAATTCCTATGTTTTCCTTCTTCCAGGAGTATGACTATTTTTACATGCCTTTTATTTTACATCTTATCAAATTCCATTTAAACTTACTTTTCATTTTATATCTTGTCGATTCTCTTCACGCTCAGCTATTTATTATGCTGATTATATGTTAAGACTCCAAGTAACTGCATTAAATGGTCATCGGGCACTTTAATACAATAATTGGGGTACTGCCTATGTAAAAATAAAGTACCAATAATCGGGGCATCTGTACTGTTCCAGACAATTTCCAGACCCATGTAAGCTCTAGAATCTAGAGAACGCCTTCTGTTCTAAAAAAGTTTTCTTACTGTTGATTTTGGTCCCTTTCAATTGCTCATGAGAATGTCTTGTTTCTTACTGTAAATTTATTTCTTGTGAATACCAATTATTGAGTCCCTATTTTTATAGTTAACTCTTATATTCTTTTAGAATTATGTTTATAGTGTTTGTTTAACTCTCTGAAGGCCTTGTAGGTGGCAACAGATTTCATGTAAGTTCTATTCCATCAACTTCCTTTATTTGTCCAGAGATTCTCCCTAGTGAACTCTTGCATCCTGAGAAATATGGGACCAGTGAGCGGTGCAGGCTTCTAAAAGCTAAAGATAGGACTGAATATGGGCCTCTGTCAACAAACGAGCATCTGCAATCAAAATCCCCCTTCCCTCAGGCTATTGAAAAGCAGTCCCCCACTTTTCATGACAATGGAGCCAATACTACAACCGGGAACAGTTTTTCAGCATATATAAGTCAACATACACATGATATAGGAGGCCCAACATCTAGTTCGCATTCTCTAATCCAGAATACATCATTTGGAAGTGAAGAATTCAAATTTTATGGTGCAGCATCAACCGCTCAAGGATTATCGAGAATTTTAGACCCCGGTTGTGCTCTCTCTCTTCTGTCATCTCATTCACAGAACTCTTCAAGCCATCTGGCTGGGATTCCCATGGCTTGTCCAGTGATCATGCCAAGTTGCAACCCCCATGACAGCATGGGTCAAGTTTCTCAGAGATTCATAGGAATAAGTTCACAGCCTTCCTCAGGTGGAGTGTTGAATAACTTCCCTTCCTCTGAAATTAATTCTGCAGAAGAGAATAATCGCCTTTGTCCAATAATGCTATCTGATGGTAGTGGTGCTGTCAACTTTGGAATAGCAGATGAGATTTTTCAAGGGCCTGTTATTTTGAATTCCAACGATCGCCATTCCTGTGAAAATGGGACTACATTTGACTTGCTTCAGCTGTCATCACAGCTCCAGCGAGTAGAGCATCAGAGGCAGTCCATGCAAATGAAGCAGGAAAATGATGCTTTCTTCTACCTCCAAATCACATAAACTCCTCAGCAAACAAGGTACATAGGTAAGTTCCTTGGAAATTTAATTTCGGTGCTTCCACAATGACCTACCAACTTAAGGGTTTCCTTAGAAATATACTTTAAATTTTTTTCACTCTTCACTCAACATTTTTAATATCATACTTACATTGATAGAAGGGGATCAATCTTGACCCTACAATTCCAATTTTCCATATTTTAGGACCGGACTGGACTGGTTCATATATATTTATATATATCTTAACTTTTTATATTATATTTTATATGATTTTTTATATTTTATGTAAATTTATATATATAATATATAATTATATATTAAATAATTTTATATTAAATGTTAAATTGCTAATTAATTTAACATTAAATTTTAAAATCCTATTATTTATGCATAATTGTAATCTAATAACATAAAATTGATATAATGTTTTGTATAACATAAAATCAATCGTATAAATATTATTATAGCATTTGATATATAACATTATCATTAAAAGTTTTAATTTTATAACATAAAATTAATCTAACATAAAATTTCAATCTGAGACATGAACATTTGATCATTTGTTATTAATATAAACTATATATATATATATATTAAGATAAATACATTTTATAGGATAATAAATTGTAATTTATATTCATTTTAATAAATAAATTTCTATACATTTGATCACATACACATAAAAGTGTATGGAACAATTATATCATAACTAACATATATAATCAAATATAGAATTAAATTAGACACTTAACATGTTATCACCAACATATTATCACTGATATACATAATCAAGTGCTATATCACTCTATGATACAAATATATATATATGCACACATACAAATACTAATACTAATATTTTTTGTAATCCACTATATATAAATAATTATATGTCACTATAGTATTAGTAGTTAAACTAATACTATATCACTACATAATTCATTAATATTATACTAAAACCGGATTGGACCGAACCTATAAAACAAGAAGTACCGGTTTAGGTGTGTAATCGGTGTGATGTTGGTTCTTCAAATCTCGAAACTAGTATACTTATAAAAAAAAAAATCTTGAAATTAGTGAATATCAGCTCGATTCTAAATATGTCCAAAATCAAACTGAATTAGATTGGTTACATCCCTAGTAATTTTACACAGTATCAGAGTAGAAGTCCTGAGTTCGAATGCTGACTCTATCACATTTAATTCAATATTCCAAGTGTTGGACGACCCATTGAGGGAGACTAGTCTAGCCCATACGTGAGTAAGAATGTTAAAATATAAAATAAATAAATCTTTCCATCAATCTAAACTTTTAAAACAAATGGTGATTTCACAAGATATATTCTCCCGCTACAGATGAAATTAAACCACATAGGAAGGAAGCCACTAAGTTTCCAAACTGTGTTTGTAAACTATATCGTGTTGCTTTTGGATTTAAGAGGATTACAAAGTATCTCATAGTTTTGTTGTATTGTGCTTTTCTTTCAGATTATACAACCTGTGATACACCCCATGGCCCATCAGAATCATGATTATGTATAATATACCAAGCAAAGGGTTTTAGTATTCAATTGACAAAACAGATCTCACTGTAATGCAATGGGAACTGCACTAGTCTGAAATTTCACCAGTCTACAATATGGATAAGTTGCATTTATGCCACACAAGAAGGGACCAAGGACATGAGCAAGTGGCCAATTGTCTCAAGTTCTGTATGCAGAATGACTAAGGTTGACTTCGTTGGCTTCCTGAACTGTATTTATTGCCTTTTGGAGATGGGAGTGAAGGTTTAAAGACTAAACTCTTGCCTCTGGATTTTCTTTTGGCAACAGATTAGTGAAAAGATAAGCGTTGAGGCGATGATAGCTCGTCATAGAGGCGAGACAATGTTCTATTTGTAAACATCATAATGTTGCTAATTTATAAGTCATAACTATGAGACAATTTCTTTTTACGTTCACATAATTTCTCAGCCATTGAAGGTAGTTTGCTTCCTTCATCCATACCGTGCTTTTTTTATTATTATTATAAAAATAAAATGCATACTATTCATTAATAACGGACATTACAAATGGACTAGAAATATATATTACAAGACAACTAAATGACGATTTGTAGCTTTCCAGTATACTTAAAAGTGACTGATATATTTTAGCCTTATTTCTTAATATCTCAAAAATACTGGGAAACAGCCAAATTTTGTTCAAAACAGAATGACAACCAACAAACCAAACAACTAAATAAAACCCTATTAGGAGACTAACTCTAAGGACTAAAAAGTCTTAAAGAATTGTGTTTTTGTATTTTTTATTTAATAAAAGAAAAACCAACAACAGAAAAAATAATATGAAAAAATTGAATCATATAAACATGAATTCGATTTTCAATCTTGGAGGAACTAAAACAGACACCCAGAAGAAACAATAACAGTCTTGGCATGTGGATGTTTGGAAGCTGTTGGGCAGCTGGAGGCCCTAAGCTCTACGAGAACTCGTGTGAAGGCAGAAACCACTAGTAGAGGTGGCACGTGGGGAGACGAAATCCCCAATTCAACTCGCACATATGCCTTACACCCGCCTGCAGTTGACGACAAACATCCCCGTTGGTGAGATCGGGGCTATGCGAGTCTTTTGGTAGGATGCGACCTCTTACCGAACAAACCAGTGGACTTCGAATCCCTATGACCTAGCGGGGTCATGCGCACCTTCATCGATATCGTGCTTGAAAGCACATTAGTCAACCACATTAATAAGAGTTGCCAAAGATGTTAGAACATGATGCTCACGAATTTAGAAATGAAGTTTTTGCGGTTTGAAGGTTTCAAAGGCAATAATATTAATTTGAAGAACATTGATTGGATTTTTATTTTTTTGTAAAGAACCTTAACTAGTTATAAAAACCTCTTATGATTCTTCAAAGATGATTACATGTAATTTAAAATAATAGGAAAATTAAGAAAAAATCCCACTTTTTTATTGGTAGATTCAAGACCTGAGCTTAGTTCAGTGCAAAAATATTGAACCGTGTTATGGGTTCGGAAAACGCCTTTCACAAATAAATAAATAATATATAGCTAGACAAACTAAATTGTCGTTGTAGTATAGTGGTGAGTATTCCCGCCTGTCACGCGGGTGACCCGGGTTCGATCCCCGGCAACGGCGCTTCTCTTTTGGTTTTTTAGCTCACACCAATTGCCATTGCATTAATGGATTTTAAATTTAAATCGATAGCTCACACCAATTGCCATTGTATTAATGGGTTTTAAATTTAAATCGATAGTATTTGACATCCTCGTCCCGTTGGTAACCTTGTTTCGAATATCCGACATCGATTTATTCGAAATCTTTGACCTTTTCCATTCAGGTCCTGTCATGGGACTCCAGATGATAACTGCAAAAGCCAAGCCATACATATTTAATATTTCCACATGCGGCCTCATGATCTGAGTTCTCAATGGATCAGTTTTAGTTTTATTATGGTGCAAATCGGAATATTTAATTGCAATTTAATTATACTTTCACTTGTATGTGTACCATGTACTGAACCTCCGAACCCAACATGGCTATAACGAGTAAGTTATATGTATTAAGGTTTTGTCTTAATTGTTGTCACTCATCATACCTCTTATTCATGAGAGAGAGAGATTTTGCATAACAAGATGAAATGGATGAGAATCTGTAAATAATAGTGAAATTATTTGAATTAAGATTGTTTATTGGATTTTAAGAAATAGCAAAGAAAAAGTTTAATAAAAATATTAAAAAGTTAAAATATTATTTTTGTTTTAAAATTTGAAATTATTCAATTATTTTTTGTCTTGTTTGAATGTTTAGAAAAAGATTATAATAATTATATAATGATTTACATTAAAAAAGTTGAATATATGATATTGAGAAATATTTGTGTTTAAATAATATGACAAATACTGGGGGGCAGACGGGCTGCCCCCCTCAAGCAAAACAGCCCCGCCGTCCCCAGTGGGTACGGGTCCAAAACGGTTTGAAGGCTGCCGGGGGCACACCGGAGTTCGCCGGAGCTCGCCGTCGTAGGGGTGAGCTCGTCTGAGTCCGTCGGTCCCGATGGCGAGGGCGGTGTCGCCCACCGCAAGCGACAGCGGCTCCGTTTGCTTTATGGCCGAATCCCCTCTTAAATTCATCTTCATTTTATTTTTTATTGTGTTTTTCATTATGTTTTTTATTATGTTTTGTTCATTTTATTTTTTTAATATATTTTTAATCTTCATTTTTTTATTTTATTATATTTTTTTATTTTATTTTCATATGTTTTTTATCATCAAGCAGTCCAACTAACGTTGGACTTAGTTGGACTGCTTTGGATGCTGGAGACAGCCGAATCGATCCCCAACATCACCCAAACAAGTCCTGAATATATATATATATATATATGTTTATTGCAAATTAAAAGGCTCTGACATATATGTGACTGATTGGAAATTTATGGCAACTTTTTGTTTGTTCTAAGTTTCTAACAATTTTTAGGTTTCGTTTTTGAGATTCATTTCAATTTATTTTATTTATTTTATTTATTTATTCTTTCCTTTACTTTTGGGTGAATGAGGGATTTAGTTTTGAGATATTTATGCAGATGACAAGGCTTGAAAGAAGCAAACCAACAAAAACTGTTTTGTCTGCATACATTTATTTATGCACCTTTTGGGCTCTACATTATAGGGCATCTTTCAATTACTGTTTTTTCTATTAATAATTAGTCATTTGTTCCCTCTTTCTGCTTTCAAATTCTGTCAGGAACCCATAACATACTAATCATATGCTGAAACTCAATAATAAAAAAATATTTAATTATAAATAGATTACTTAAAAATAAATATAAATTGATGTAGTTTGATGTAATACGTTAATTTATAAAATATTTTTATTATAATATCAATTTAATAGATTTTATAAAATTATATTAATTTATAAATTTATTTTATTATAATCTCTTTATATCTTTAGTATAGTATAGAATATCTTCTTCACTTCTCAAGTGTTTTAGTTATATATTCCTCAAGAAAAAATAAAACATAATTGCATCTACAGCCAGCCAGTTCACGTTGCATCCCAAGTGTACATTGGATTATTGTAAACAACCCAAAAGAAAGAGAAAGATAGATCTGGCATCCAACTCATGTATCTGCCGAATGAGGCTTTTAAATAATGTCTCTCTAACCTACTTACAGTTTTGATCTGACAAAAATAAAGGAGAGAGTGGATGTTAGGAATCTCCATTTTGAAATTCTAATTGCATCTTTATTTTTTATTTTTTATTTTTTTAACATCTGAAAATATTTTTTAATCACATTAAAAAATCTTAATATTATTTAAAAATTATATAAAAAAAATCTCAAAATCGTAATAAAAAGCATTTCCTAAAAAGAAAAAAACAAGGAAGAGAAAGATATAAACAACCAAACATGGAGGTTGGGGAGCACATGGTGACATGCACTTGAAAACACGAGACATGACTTGTGCTTATCATCAATGCATGACAAGAAAACACTTGGAAAGATTTAAAAAGAAAACACTTGGAAATATCTGTCATTGTCGATGAAATTACTGTCAAATTGATCTATTCAATATTTGTTTATTTATAATGTCATACAAAAGTGGCTATAACACTCCTATCGATCTACAATATAAAAGCGAGTTTAGAGATTAAAATTCCCATCTACAGATCCCATGTTGGAGTGAAATACCCCTGCTGCTACCGTTCTCATATTGGCTAAAATGCTCCTGCTACATATCCATTAGCCCTGTTCAGATGCCGAGTTTTATACGGTTTGGTTTTGAAATTTCATTTATTTTTTAATAATTTTGATATTTTTAATTAAAAAATTTAAGAAAATTCTCAATTCGAAATCTGAATTTTCAAATCTAGACTCCAGACGAGCACTCCTAAATTACCCATCTCAACATAATACTTTTACAACAGATCAAATTAGACAAGAACACTCTTGGTGGTGTCTTCCATATGAGAACCATCAAGACCAAACCCGTGGTCCTGCCATTTACCATGATCTTAATTGGAACTCCTTTGCACAGGAAGCTTCAGGCAATATATTGATTCATAGTAAGGTGTTAAGTTTTGTGACCTCCACAATTAAAGATCGAATTCACAAAATAATTAACATAAACCAAACAAATTTGTAGTAAACATTTCCGCAGACTATAATCTCAATTTCTCTCAAATAAATAACTGATTCAATCAGTAATAATACAAAATCCATAATTTTTTATTGTTCTAAGGTCATATTCTGATATGCTGAATAGAAGTATCCTCCGCCCAGCTAAATAAATACTATCTGGAATGCAAAAAAGCTTGAATAAGATAGAAGCCCAGGAGGTAATCAAAAGGATGACAGTGTCAATCAAAAATCTATTTTGCAGGACCAGCAGGACCATTAGTTGCATCAGCAGATTTTCCTCCAGATGGGTTCTGCTCATCCCATGCTTCAATCCATGTGACCATGGCATCAGCCAGCTTGTTAAAGTATTCGTCCACCTTACCAAGCTTAGCCCTGACTTGCTTGGATATTTCAATGTAGCATTTCTGCACAGTGGTGCAATCCTTTGAAAGGGTTACAGACTGGAAGAATGGAATCAGCTCTTCTTGCCAGTAGATTCCTTTGTATTCCTTCTTAAGGTTCACAAAAGGGTTGCTTGCTTTGCTGTGCCAAATATAAGGTAGACCAGTCTTGACTCCATATCCCAAATGATCGCATATAACCTACAAATCATTAAATCAACTTGTTTTGAGCAGCTGAGCGTAAGGAAGAGTGAAGCTCCAATGGCAAAGAAGAACATTAAAAAAGCATAATATATGAACAAGAATGGAATCTATGAAGATAGAGGCAATATTAATAAAAGGTACATAGATACCTTGGTGCACCAGCCAGCCCACATATCGTCATAGCGACCGATTGGCTGGCCATCACCCATGAGTCCAAAGTACATTGCCGGGCCAATCAACTCACGATTGAATCCCAGATTCATACCACACATGGGGAATAGGGTTCCCTTTGGTATTGTCATGACTGCATCCACATACCTAACAAAGAAAGGCTTCAGATAAGGAGTTCTGTGAACACGCAACACATATTTCTTAATGCACAAAGGATCTTTTATACCTCGAGTTTCTCTCAAGTGGCTTGACAAGCTGGGTTGGAGCATCATAATCTGGGATGTTGAGCCAGAGACCATGTGAAACAGCTGTTGGGGCACCTTCACGGAGACTAAATGGATATCCACGGACAAAATCAGCACCTTCTCTGTATGGATCATACAGGGTGTTGAAGAAAAATGGTGTTGATGGAGTCAGAAGGTTCTTTATGTGCTGCTCAAGGGCATTGATGTCCTTGCCAGATGGGTTCTTAGCAACCTGCAAATCATACAGAATTTAAGCTTGAGACCCAAGTGATGTCAATGAAACTGGAAAACAATAGAATCATAATAAACTAGAGTAATAAAGAAAATATTGTAGCTTCTAGAATAACAAGGAACAAATACACACTGTGATTGTAAATCCATGGATAACATGCAACAAAGATCTCAATAGGTAATGCCGACTGGAAAGATTCAAATTTTGAGCCCCAAGTAGCCAGAAAAATGTTGCAGCAAGTAAAAAAGGGGGGGATATAAAGTAGATCTGGAGGCACTTCGAAGACAAAGAAGCACCATCTCAAATTCGCTACACCTCATTCACGGTTCAACTTAAGTCAAAAATCTAAAATGATTAAATTAGAGAGTAATTCTAAAAGAAGGAAACGAATCTATGAAAAAAAAAATAGTAGATAGTAAGGAACAAACGATCTAGAAAGGTATTTGCACAAAACATAACTAGTAGAATGCCATTGGCCCATTAACAATCTAGAACTCTTTTTAACAAACAGATCCACACATACTCCGCACCACCGATCAAATATCATTATTAGAAAATACGAAATAATAAAGGCCGCTTTGATCCTGTCACAAGATATTTTATCATAGGAATATAATCAAAATACAACAAAAAGTAAATCTCATTTCAGACTGGCAGATTCAGTTTATAGTTCACCCCCTAGCGGATCCGTACCCACTAACCAAAATAAATATCAATTATATCTTGTTTTCAGCTACCTCATGTAATTAAGGCAGTAGAAACATCATCACCAAACCCAAACCGAGCAAACACTCAAATCATTATCAAAACCCATAACTAATCCACTAGTCAAATCATAATCAAACTATTCAGAACAAGGCCAAAACCCAAAAAACAAAGATTCAACCAATATTCAGAAGATCCAAACTTCCTCTCACTAATATACGAAACCCAAATATTCAACCAACCAGAAGAAGATCCAAACTTCCTCCTCCTAATATCCGAAACCCACATCCAAAACACTCCCAAAAGAAAAAACCATCACAGAAAATAAAATTCCAAGGGAAAAAAAAAAAAGAAAACGAAAAACCAAATCAAATACTTACAAAGCAATCATCATCTATGGTATAGATGTACTTCTTCTTGGAGACCATGAAACCGAAGCAACGGCAGGCGGAGTCCTTGAAAGAAATGCAAGATGCTTTGGGACCAAGGATCCTGTTGATATCGTTGCGGTTGTAGAGCTCATAGTCGAAACCTTCGGGGACCTTGATGGTCTTCGACGGGTCACCGTCCTGGACTATGATCAGGTGGTACTGCTCGAAGAACGGCCTCCACATCTCGAGGAAGTCCAGGTTCCGAATTGTGGGGATCACGATGTCGAGCTCATCCTTTAGTAGAGGCGTCGGAGAGACTTTCGATCCAGCCATCGTTAAAGCCTAAAGGGAGGAGAATTGAAATGTAGAGAGAGAGAGAAAGAGAGGGGTTTGAAAATTGAAAGACAAAGGACAAAGGTGTTGCATTTGCAGTTAAATAAGGAAATTTTGGGAACCTGTGGTGCGTGAGTTTCACGTGCTATTTGTGTGGAAGCTGAAGAAAAATCCGTTAAAAGCAGTAGAGCAGTGAAAACCAGCTACTATTAGCTGATCTCAATATCTGTGAATAATAACAAAGAATTTCGCATAATTAGTAAATAACAATGAAAAATAGTGAATAATAATAATTAAAAAAAATAATTGTAAAAATAAGAATTTGGCTAAAATCAGGTGACTAAAATAATAAGATCTATTCTATTATTATGTTTGTAATTTTGCATGAATGTAAAATATTATTGGACTATCTATAATAATTTTAAATCTATTTAAGAGTCTTGACGAGTCAAGTTTGTAAAATTCGAGTTCTTAGAGATCATCATTTATCCAAAACAGAAGCTGAACAGAAAGAAGTTATTGCAGTGAAAAGTTATTATGAAGTGTCGGCAATTTGCCAAGAGGAATTTCCTTGACAGATTCAATCTGTTAGGCATCTTGACTGAATTACTTTTTAGACTTTATATTTAAAAGGGATTTAGTTAATAATTCTAGCAAGGTTTTTGGCCACAGAGCATTTTAAGAGATTATTTTCATGTATGTGTGAGATAAAATTTAGTGAAGAATTTTTATTATGCTTTTAGACACTCTTAAATGTGATTGTGCTTAAAGTTTGAGAGTATCGTTAATTATATTTTAGCTATTAGAAGTTTTAGGATAAAAGTTAATATTTAAAAATTGTTAGAGATTTTAATTATTATCAAGGTAAAGATAAAATGATTATTTATCAGATCAAATAAGAGAGTCAATTAACATAAATTTTATAATTGGATTTTCAAATAATAAAATTGATTTTTTTTAAATTTAGTTGTCCCATAAAATCTTACTTTTGAGAAGTTTTTCAAATGATTTTTTTCGTTAGTAATCGTTATATTATGTAAGTTTATTTATTTATTTCAAATATTTGATTGATTAAATAATTATAAGATTGAGAACTAACCAATTTGTTCAAGTAAAATTGGTAGACATTTTCATTGATTCACTGGAGTACATATGAAATTTTAATAATGAATAATTCTTAATAAATAATTTTATGATTTGAAAAAAGGAAAGCATTTTGACTGAGAGACCTTATGGTTTATCCAAATTAAGTTTATAATAAAAAGATATTATATTTTGATTAGTGTCCAAATTTATTTTTATAAAATCTTTCTGATCATTGAATATTTCTTAAATATTTTATTTATTTTCTCTATGTTGTTTCCTACTACATTTTTCTCAGAAATAAAGATTTATCATTTTAATTAATAACTTAATTCTTATAGTTTCAAAATAAGCAATATATTCATACACAATCTATACAAAAGCATAATTCATGTTTTAGTTTTATAGAATCTCCCTACACAATTAAGAGGATTGCCAATATATAATTTATTGCATATTTCTTAGGGCAAAAATTCCAGTCATAATTGTATCGCTATTTCAGTGTCATTGTAATTCCATATCCGACATGAGTTGATAGAGAGTCACGGTTCTGAGTAAACATCTTTCTTTTTCAAATCATTCGACGAAATATTTGCAAATGAAGAGAATATCTTGATGGTTTTGCTAACTGCTCTTTTTCTGATGCTTTTGATTTATTTATAAAAAATTTTTACAATTTATTTCTATTTTATTATTATAATATTTTAATTTTTTTATATAAAATATAAATTTATATAAGTATTTTTCAAATCTCAATATATCATTTTTAAATTTTAATTTAACTTTTTTAACTTTTTTAAAATTTTAAATAATAATAATAATAATAAATTAATTAAATTTATTTCAACCCCATCACTTTTTTAAATTCAAACAGAGCGTTGAATCTCCTGATAAAGCGACCCAAACTGAGAACCCTCCATTGTGCCATTCTGTAAAGCTCAATAACCAATAGACGGTCAGATTTTCTTACCCATTGAGATCAATAACCAAAAAAATTAAAGGAAAACTTCTTAATTCTAACTATAAATAATCCCCATAAATACTTTCTATAATATCATTTTCATTACAAATATTACAATTCCTTCAAATAAAAAGGGAAAGTTCTCTTCTGAGTCATTTAAGAATTTGTCGTGTCAAAATTTTAAAAATCATTCCTTTTGTGAAAATGTTTTGTTCTTAAACTAATTAAGTGGTTAATTGCATGTAAGTCAGTAAATTATATAATAGCAGGACAAAACTTTCGTCTAAAGTATGAATTTTCTCCAAACCATCTGCAAATTTAAACACAATCTCATTATAATTGTTGGGTCGTCCGCGCTATTCATGAATAATATTTTATATTATAAAATTCACAAACTTTGTAAATTGTAAAAATGTCAAATAAAAAAATTATGAATAATATTCTATACAAATTAAGAGTGTGTAAATTCATTTAAAAAAAAATCTTTGAAAAATGGAATTCACTATAGAAAATGTAAGTTTCTAACTTTCTTTGAATTGACTTTTACTATTTTAAAAATGATTGAGTTGTTATTTGATAATAAATTGAAATGAGATAAATTAAAATAAAAAATTAAATAAAATAGTATTAAAAAATTAATCTTAATATTATTTTTAGATTTGATAATATTAAATTATTTATTATATTTTATGTGAGAAAATATATATAATAATAAAATTAAATGAAATAAAATATTTTTATTGTGTAAACGGAGTGTAATGTCTTCATCGACAGACAAATAGTACGTAGGGAAGGACAAAAAAAGCAGCCAATAGAAATGGGGAATCACGGCGAGAATTGAGGAGATGGGGGAGAGCGCGAGGTTCGGGTGGTGTCGAAATGGTGGGCTCGTGACTCTCGTCTTTGCTTGTGGAGATGTGGGGGCGACCGACCCCTTCAAAGTCGCTGCCTGCTGCCTCAGATCTATGGAACCAGGCTCCAGCTAGCAGTCCCCATCCCAATTTCTTTATTTTTTTATGATTTTTTTCGTCATGGGTCCCACCGGTACCACGTTTTCCACCGACAGCCCCCGACTGTAGTTTCTTACAGTTGGATCTTTAAACTCCGTCAAATTGTCAATGCTTGCTCAGGCGTGTTGACTAGATCCAACTCCGTTTCCTCCGTCTGTTTCACTTCGAATTCGTGAAATGGAATTGTCGGTCCTTGGTCAATCCGACTTTTCCTAGCATTAAGGAAACAAGTTTGGGCCAGGTTCTTCACTCGCAGTAATAGAAATTCTAAGGTCTGGTAAAGTGGTAGGTTACCAAATTTTTTGTCCTATAGATGTAAATATAATATAAAATTTATAGATGTAAAAATAATTACCACATAATTATTTTTAAAAAGTGAATAAATATAAAATTTATATAAAAAATTAATTTTTTAATAATAAATTTACTCTTTTATGTATTTCATGATTATATATAGAATCACTATGACATTTATGTATTTCATAATTATATATAGAATCACATCTCTATTCCAATGATATTTCGAAATTATATTTGATCTAATTTGTTTTTATAGATAAGATGAGATAAAATAATATAAATGTTAAAAATTATATTAAAAATTATTATAATATATTTTTTAATATTTAAAACAATTAAAATTAATTATTTTATTTTATATAAAAATTAAAAAAATAAAATAAAATAAGATGATATTATTTATAAAATCAACTCAAGCCTAAACTTTTACTGGCAGGCCGAATTTGAGTGATGGAAATGCAATAGACATAACCAGTATTGTTTTCACTAATAATCATTGATTGATATGAAAATTTTTATGCAATGTTTCACCTCAAATCAATGATGTAGCAGACAGAAGGTACGGATTCCAGGCCGAGCCGGCCCAGAATAGATGTGATTGTGAACAGTGCATGAACATTTGCTATTTTTTGGGTTCCATTTGTCTTCTTCCTTGAACTTATCGTATGCATGCCACCTTTTTCTTTTTTTTTGAATGAGATGGAGAATATAGGTGAGATTATTATTTTATTTTGTTTGGCATAGAAGGAGAAATCAACTCGTGAAGAACATTGTCTGTGCAAGAGACCTATAGCCAAAAGAAAAGCCTATTGGTGAGTGTGAGTGGGATTTCAACTAATTATGGACCTAATTCATCAGCCGTGATCGTCGTTGTCTCTTTAGGCCAATGACATAATGAGGCGCAAACTAAAAAGGGAAGATGTATGGAAATAAACCAGACGAGGGCTTGCTTCCTAAATTGAATCCAACCAAACCTATTACCAAACTAGCAACCATTCCATTGACCAGCTTATTGGAAAGGAAAATGTTATTGAAAAGGAAAATGCTGAAGTCATTATTCAAAGTTACACTTCAAGGTTATGACTCACTAGATTTTTTCTTTTCTTTTACTTAATGATTAAATAAGTATTTTTTCATATTTTTTATTTTTTTAAAATATATTAAAAAATGATAAAAATATATAATAAAAAAAACCCAAATACATTGCCCTATTAAAAAACGATTTTGTAATTTGTATTTATTTTCCCAATTGTGGTTGTAGCGCATTGCCCTAATGGAAATCGAGACCATCCATCGGGTTGTTTCCTATGTCTTTTATCAAATATCTGATCCTCTCTAAACTGTTAAGTTTTGCTCCTTAGTCCCACATGGAAAGAAAGTGGGAGTAGAGTAAGGCCATAGGCCTATTTAAGGGAGCTTAACCTGCTTAATTTAATTATACCAGTTAGAAACTTATTTAGTAATTTTTGACTTTAGTAAAATTATTCTATTGTCTTTTTTGTATGTAAAAAAAAAATGTGAAAGTTAAAGTTTTACTAGTTGAGAAGTTTTTGTAGGTGTCATTAGGGTGAGGAGGAAAATTGTGTGATTGTAACAATTTTTCACATAGTGTATTTTCTTCTCTGGGTCTGGTGGTTTTTCTTCTGATTTGGGAGTTTTCTAAGTAAATTCTTGTGTTGTGTTTATTTCTCTATTTTTTTTGATATTCTATCATAAGTAGATTCTAATGAGGAGAATTTGAAAGGCCCAAAATTCCCAACATAAACATCTCTACACACCATATTGTAGCCATCAATCATATTTACACATTATGAATAATATTAGATTATTTAAATTATACATTTTCCCAACAAAAAGAATCATGTTACAGTTTAAGATCAAGTTTTCGGGTTGAATTGGTATGTTTTTTCACGATGTCAGATGAACGAAGAAAGATACCAGGAAAAAAAGGTACATGAATTAAGGCTTTGTTTGTTTTGGGAGATGAGACCGAAAACTCAAAATACATCTCAAACTTATCATTATACTTTTTAAAATCTCCATATAAAATATAATAAAAAATTCAATATTTTCAAATTCTCATACCGCTTTTTCAAATCTCAATACAAAATTAATATTAAAAAAATATTTTAATAATATTTTATTTATTTTTATTTTTATCTTATTTTATTTCTGAAAACAAATAAGATTGCCAAGACCCCTCTTTTTATTGATGGCACATAATCAAGGATTTTAGTGAAGGAGATTTGGTTAACTTGAGCGGACGAGTTATGTCCAATGGAGGCCAAGTAGACCCACATAAAGAATGGGCTGAGCCTACTGAAATAAAGGCCCATCGACTATTAGTTAGAGGCCCACGAATTAGTAATTAGAAACCAAAGCTATTGTGCGCTAACACAATATTCACAATATTCAGGTCCCCGTCCCATCATCATTAATGAGAATTAATGACATAACATGCAACATTAGATCTTGACTAAGTTAAATTGAGTATTGTAATGATTTCCTTAAGCTCCAATCATAGTATTTACTAGTCGAACAATTTTTTTTTTTGTTTGGCAAAAATACGAAGGTCACATTTCCAAAAGTCGGAACATATATATATATATATATATATGCAATTAACACTCAGAATTGTTACAAATGATTATTCATGTGTTTTCATTGATTATCAAAGCTATTTTCCTCTTGACCATGAAGCTTTAATATTTCCTCATCTCACTAGCCAGCCCCAATTTACTATGAATTTGTATATACTATGAAGCTTAGGTTGTACTGAAATCTTACCCCTAAAACACAGCATTATTTATGTTCTTCAACATGAGTTGGTTTAGACCATGATCATTCAAGAATATGTACTTATGAAAACTTTCTTGTGCTTAACTATAACTATACTGTTTTTATTTATTTATTATTATTTTTTTAAACTAGAGAATTTAGAATACAACATAAAAGGGAAGGAGAAATAGAAGAAAGAAAATGAGTGAAGGTAAATAATACATATAATTTATATATATATATATATAAACATTATATAGAGATGATAAAAGATCATAAATACTTAATCGAAAATGAAAATATTTTCTAAATTATGAAAAGTAAATATATTGATTATGAGAATAAGATCATATCAGTCTGACATTAACATGCTGATTGAAGCATTTGTCTTGGGATAAGATCGGGTGGCCGCCTCGATAATTAAGACATGCAGTTGCATATCAGCCACTTTCTATCTGTATAGATATTAGGTAAATGGTAAGAAAAATCTGTCAGATGGTGACAGACAATAAACTTTTCCTAGAACCTCCAATTATTGGAAACTACCCTCATCATTATAATATCCAATAAATAATATTCCTGAAACCAAAATCCCATGAAGTGGAAAAAGAAATAAGAAAAAAACTGGTAGTTGCATGCTGCAGCCTGCATGGTTTTTAACTTTTTGTGAGCCATTTAAATTTAAAAAAAAAAAAGGAAAAATGAAGAAAAAGAACTTCGGATCTAAGCAACTCACATAAGTATATATGAATCTGTAATTATTGAAAAATAAATAAATTACGTTTGCAGAATTCTCTGCTCAAAACCTCTCTTAATGCAAAGAGATTTCATATGACCAACAGTTGAACTATTGAGATGGTAGACAAGTTCAGATGAAGAAAATGCATTATAAATTAGCTTGTTTCAGAAACTGATCTAATTCCATATGAAACTGATTCTTGTGCAGCTTGTGTTTCTATTCACCATGATCATCAATACATGAGCAGATGGTAACCTAATACCAGATTGGCTGTCATCTTTTAGCAAAATATTATTGGGTTATCAATTATATGAATGGAAAGAAATTAAACTTGGGATGATCATGCATGCATCTCTTTTAACCTGTGTGACAGATAACTGACCCATGAGCGGTTGTGTTCAAATGTCTCCAATCTCTCTCTCTCTCTCTCTCTCTCTCTCTCTCTCTCTCTCTCTCTCTCTCTCTCTTGCATCTGAGTGAGGATATAAGATGGGATGAAAAAATCATATGTAAGTACCTAACAACCAGTAGGTGAGACATCTTGAGGCACTCACTTTCAATTAGAATCTTTCTTTACCCTTTTATAACATGGGCACCACAAGATACTTCTCTGAGTTATCCTGAGGAATATTGTGTCCTTGACTCAGACCATGGAATTCAGCAAACATGCCTACTCATGTCTGGTTCGGGATACTCGTTATGAGGCCAAAGATCATTACCAAAGATGGCAATGCTACTTAGTTCCAGAGCTGAAGTTCAGACTCTGGGCTGTTTTGTTTGTCTTCATGTTCTCCCATGCAGGTAAATTCTTGCTGACATTCCAAAGTTGGAAAAATACATCTCCTTTTCTTTAAATATTCTTTTCTGAATAATAAAAAATACATCTCCACACTCGGTGTATGGCCTGATTTATATATTAGTCGCATCTATATATTATGCTTCTGTTTCTGTCATTGTAGCGGCATATGATCCGTTGGATCCTACTGGAAACATAACAATCAAATGGGATATAATGTCTTGGACGGTAGATGGTTATGTGGTGAGTATATCCCATCAACTTGATAATTGTTTTCTTCATTAAACACAAGTCCCTATGATTGCTGATCCCAGTGCTACTCCAAGAATAGATACCAAAACAGTCCCACTTTTTCCTAGAAAAAGAAAAGATATCAAAGTAGTAATTCACACAAACAATTCAGTTTAAGCCAGCATGAGAGTTAATTACTGCTGTAGCCGATATATATATATACATATACTTTGGATCAAAGAGGAGACAAAAAAAAAAAAAAACTCATTTCCTTATACATATATGCCAAAAAACCAGAGAGAGCTGAAAAGAAAAGAAAGAATGATATCAATAAAAGGAGAAAGACTCAAAAAGACAAATCTTCCCTTTTCAGCCATAGTTATTATCGTCATATGTTCTTATCTTATAAAGAAAAAAATTATACCAGGCTACGGTGACAATAAACAACTTTCAACTGTATCGAGGCATTGCCAGTCCCGGGTGGATTATAGGATGGCATTGGGCAAAGAAAGAGATAATCTGGTCGATGGTAGGGGCTCAAGCCACAGAGCAAGGAGACTGCTCCAAGTTCAAAGGAATTGTACCCCATTGCTGTAAGAGGAGTCCCAAAGTTTCTGACTTTCTACCTGGAGTTCCTTACAATCAACAGTTCTCAAATTGTTGCAAAGGAGGTGTGTTATCATCATGGGGACAGGATCCCACAACTTCAGTCTCTGCCTTCCAGGTGAGTGTAGGACTTGCTGGTACATCTAACAAAACAGTGAAGCTGCCAAAGAACTTCACTTTGCTTGGTCCTGGACCAGGCTACACTTGTGGCCCTGCCAAGAAGGTGCCGTCGACACTCTTCCTCACGGCCGACCGGAGGCGGAGAACTCAAGCACTTAGTGAGTTTGTTTGTTATCTATATTTACCTATGGAGGTTAATTTTCTTGGACAATTTCCTGATATTGTTTTGTGATTATCTCTTTGTATGCAGTGACATGGAATGTGACATGCACATATTCTCAGTTCCTTGCCTATAAGAATCCCAGCTGTTGTGTTTCCTTTTCATCCTTCTACAATAACACAATCACCCCTTGTCCATCTTGTGCTTGTGGTTGTCAGAACAAGAAAAATTGTATCATGTAAGCTCCCCCATCACTTCATCATCATGCATGTATAGTCATGGACTCACGACCAATTCTACTCTTCATCTTAAATCGTATCATTCATGTTTATGTGAAATCATTATTTGTCTCAAAAATTTAAATTGATGAGAATATGCAGATTTTATTATTTATTCTTATCCTAACACTCCCCTCCCCTCACGTATGGGCCAAACTCCCTCTTAATGAGTGGTTTAAAATATGAAATATTTAATTAAATAAGATATAATATAGGATTAGGGCTCGAACTCAAGTCCTCTGTTTTGATACTATCTAAAATCAGCACTTATTCCAAAAATTTAAACTGTTGAAAAAAGATAGATTTTATTATTTATTCTATATCTTAACAGTTCTCATATATGATGGTGTGTCACACTTTCATTATTGAATCCTGGAAACACAGGAGCGACTCAAAACTACTACACCAGGCAGGGATAAACACTCCTAAGAAGGATAATACACCATTGCTGCAGTGCACGCATCATATGTGCCCAATACGTGTGCATTGGCATGTGAAACTCAACTACAAGGATTATTGGCGCGTCAAGGTTTCCATTACTAACTTTAATTACCGGTTGAATTACACTCAGTGGACCCTCGTGGTGCAGCATCCCAATCTCAACAATGTCACCCAAGTCTTCAGCTTTGAGTACAAGCCTCTTCTCCCCTATGAATCCATAAGTGAGTCTGCTTTACAACCATAAAAGAAAAATATAATCCTCGTTTAGTTTTTGGGTATTTCGAGTTCAAGAAATTATATAAAGATATAACCCAATTTTGTGCAGATGATACTGGTATGTTCTATGGCATGAAGTTTTATAATGACCTGTTAATGGAAGCTGGGCCACTAGGAAATGTCCAGTCTGAAGTGCTGCTACAGAAAGATATGAACACATTTACATTCAAGCATGGATGGGCATTTCCTCGGAAAGTTTACTTTAATGGCGATGAATGCATGCTTCCTCCACCTGACTCGTATCCATTTCTCTCAAACTCTGCTTTTGAAAATCCAATTGCGATTTTGACAGTGGCAGCCTCTGTTTTCTTGCTAGGTTTGTCTTTGTGGTGATCACACTCCTATAGGGGAATATAGACACAGTCCTGAAATTTTGAAGGTGGATGAAGCATGATGGTTGTGACTTGTATGGCTGGACCATCACGGTGATGAGGGTACATACACCATATATATCAGTACAAGAAGTGCAATAATGAAGTAGATTGTTTAGGTTGGATGAAAACTTCAGCTGGAACTCCCTGCAAAAATGTCCTATGATTTTTGAGTTGAGACAATCGTTCACCATTATAACTGCCGTTTCCTTTTCTTCCATGTAGTGTAAAATTCGATCATGTTTGGAAGTCGGTAATGAATATCGAAATAACTCCGAGATAAAACTCGAAGTGTATATATATATATGTATGTTTATGGCCATATGTACATGTATGTATATTATACATCAACTGTCATATCTATGCCTATTGCTGTATTGAGAACATATTTTTACAATACAACAGCTAGATCTACACAAAAAAAGGGTATTCCCCAAAACATCTGAACCCAACCACACTATGCCTAAACTTGTAGCACTAACACATCCAACCCCATCAGCTTGACTACCATAAACTTTGCTGCCATCCAAACCATATGACGAATTCTAGATTGTTCTAGAACAACAAAAATGCCAACAAAGACAAGATGGTAAAGGCTCGATAAAGTAGAGAGACAATAGGCCGAGGGCCAGCATTTGGCAACCATGGGTATGCATCTGGAGGTGGCATGACACAGTTATCACCATTGAAATAAATCCTCCGAGGGAAAGCCCATCCTTTTTCAAAAGTAAAAGTTGATTTGTCCTTGCGGAAAAGAAGCTCTGATTGCACATTCCCGAGAGGACCAGCTTGCATAAGCAGATCATTGTAAAACTTGACTCCCCACAACATGGCAGTATCGTCTGCAAAACCAAAAGCCATATTCTCAAAGAAACATTAGTAATAGTTTATAAAATGATGAAGTTGCTACTTTACAACTAAATTTGGCAAGATATAACTTACTTAAGCCTGCATAAGGAGTTAAAGACTTGTAATTAAAGCTGAAAATCTGGGTAAGATTATCAAAGTTCGGGTGTTGCACAACAAGATTCCATTGTGTGTAGTTCATTCTATAATTGAAATTTGTGATTGTGACCTTCACCCTCCAATACTCCTTATAATTTAGCTTCACATGCCAATGGACTCGGATGGGACACATATGGCTGGTGCACTGAACCAGAGGTGTGTTACTCGATTTTCCTGGACCTGATACTGCTGAGGCTAAATACGGAGATTTTGGACTGTATGCATCACCAAAAAGCATATATATATATATATCTCAACAAGTCGAGCAAAACAAAAAGATCGAACAAGGACACAGAGAGAGAGAGAGAGAGACTCACTTTACGCAGCTCCCAGGATCTGTTACATTGTTTTGACAGCCGCAGGTGCACATGGGACAATTCACTATTGTCTCATTATAAAAGGAGGAGAGAGAAACACAACAAGTAGGTGTCTTCTGAGCAAGGAATTGTGAATAGGTACAAGTAATATTCCAGGTCACTGCCACGAGAGATGAGCAAGGTAAGGTAAACCTTGACTAATTTTTTGCCGTACCCATAATTTTTAATCCATAATAAACAACTGATATAATTGTAATCAATCTTAACTCAACTTTTGGTCAATTGGTGTTATCCTGGTATTTTTTCACCCCAAGTGAGGACTATTTATAAAATTAGACGATACCATCCTCTTTGATTAAAAAGAAAACTTTTGGACAATTGGTGAAATTGGTGGCACTTCCCTCCATCAATAGGGGTGGTAGGTGCCCTTATGTAGGTTTCAATCCACAACAGCCACGGGGATCGTGCTCCAAAAAAATTACTTGAATTAAAAAACCGAATAAAAGGATACCACATTTACATGATGGCTTAAGATGGGGATATCATGGTAAGGGCTTGCTTATGACAATCCAGAAAGAGATGCATGCACTTATAATAAACATTACAGAACCCTTTAAGAAATAACTTACTCAAAGCTTGAGTGACTCTCCGTTTATCTGCTGTCACAAATTTACTTGGCCTCACAATCTTTGCAGGCCCACAAGTATATCCAGGCCCAGGAGCTTTCAGAGTGAAGTTCTTAGGTAATCTGACAGTCTTGTTAGTTGTTCCAGCAGCACCCACACTCACCTGGAAAGAACTTGCTGCATTGGATGGGTCCTGGACATATGAGTTTATTACTCCCCCTTTGCAGCAATTAGCAATCTGCTGGTTGTATGGAGTTCCTGGCAATAAATCCACAACCGTAGGATCCTTCTTACAGCAATGTGGAATGTTCCCTTTATATCTTGAACAATCCCCTTGCTCTGTTGCTTGGCCCCCCATCATGCTCCAAATTACTTCTTTTTTTGCCCATGTCCACCCCAATGTCCATCCTGGTGCTTGAATATGGCGATATTGCTGGAAGTTATATATTGTAACAACAGCCTGCCCAACCAAAAGATTGTTATAATGTGCCAAAACATCTAGTAAATCCCATACTGAAGAGTAGGGCTGTACAGGAATTGACCGTTGCCGACGGGAACCGGCAGCCAGAGTCCGGAACCGGCTGGAACCGGTAGAGAACTGGTCTGCCGGCAGTAGGAAATACAAGAAGCCGACATTTATGTGTTTAACTTGAATGTGTTTATAATAAAGGTCTGATGTGTTGCGTACATGTGCTTAATTTAATGTTGATATAGTGTACTTCAGCTGGCCTAAAAGCTAACAAAACAGTATCTGTGATGACAAAATAGGCTTAAAGTCTTAAATATAAACATTTTTTTAAAAAGACTTCATTGAAAAGAATATGATTGCTTGGAGCACTACCTCGAATATATGTACGTATGTATGCATGCATGCATGCATGTCAGATCAGAACAGAACTATTACGAATATAAGTAAACAAAAAGAATCACAATTATTGAACACTTGCTACTACTTACAACATAGCCATCAGGCGTCCAGCTCATTATATCCCATTTGATTGTGATATTTCCGGTTGGGTCAAGTGCATCATAGGCTTCTGCAGAAACATCAAGGGGATAAAACCTTAAACTTGAATTCTTTGGCCTACCCACAAAATAATTTTAATATTTAGACTAAATCAATTCCTTTCCATGAATTATACCAAAATAAATTCATAAATTCAATTAATGTGGATCATTACATTTCTTTGTTGTTATTTTTGAGATACCACCATAGCATTAAAGATGAAATTGACTTGGGCTTTTTTCCCCCCTCCAGACATATTAAAGACAGATGGATTTCCTAGCCCAGTTATTTGGCCCAATAGATGAGAACTGCTGCTCTTCTTGGGGTGAGTAAAATTTCAACTCCATGAAACAGGAAGTCTAGATTATTAAGGTCCTCACTCCACCCAGAACAAAGAAAAAAAAAATGGAAGGAGAAGAACTAACTCTTACAGTCCTACAATTCATTTTGCAAACCTAGGATATTTGACCTTTTTTAGATTGACACCGGATATCTGGCCCGACTAATCCCAGAGGTGCACAGGCGATCTCAACAAGGAGTTTCTGCACGTGCACTTCAGATAATCCAAGATAAAAATCTAGTCCAATGACCCTTATAGATTGTTTACATCAAAGGGGATATGAACCTTAGACGTGGGGGAGCATACCCCCAAGTCTAAGCCTTTACCACTTGAGTCAACCCCTAGGAGTTAAACCTAGGGTATTTAACTTACAACTGCTTGCAGAAATCTTTCTCATTCCTAGATTATATCGAAAACAGGAACTCAAGTATCAACTTCGGTCTCTCAGCCTCTACACTAACTACAGTAACCCAACTAAAATAGTTCTCCAAAGGCGAAAGAATTGAGCTTCAAACCTCTTCTTTTTTTTTTTTCTCAAAAAGAAAATTGTCGAAATTTCAAATTATCCTGATATGCCACTAAAGCATTCATTAAAAGGAGAAGGGGGAGAAATATAATGCAAACATACATATATAAGACTAATTGAGAATCGGACAGCCTCAATTACTTAATAGAAAAGATAACATTTCCTTTTCTTTTTTTACCACCAGTCAACTAATTCCTGGAAAATGGAGCACATCTCCAACAGCTAACCAATACCCAGAAACAGAAAACAAGCATAAAAGCTTCCAAGACACTAAATTGGTAATTATGGGCAAGAAAGACAGCATATTGGTGGCACCCACCTGTAGAACTAAAACGGGAACAAGAGAGCAACAACACAAGCAAAACAGCAAAGCTGCTGAGCTTTGCCATGGATTCAGAGGCTGATGAGGAAAGAGACCTCATTTGTTGGCAGAGATGTTGGAATTGAATGTGATGCTTAAGCTCTTGTTTAGCTTTCAAGGTCAGCTCACGGAACGGGGAGACAGAGCGAGAGACGTTCTGTTTCCAATGGGAGTAAGGGAGGTTTTGAGTTAAAAAGTGGACTTCTTTATGAAGTCTTCGGAGTCACACTGTTTTGAGAAGACATCCAAGCTGGTAATCCAGCAAAAGCTTTGGTGTTGGTCACTGGCATGCAATGTCATATTACAACTATACCCTTATGCGTTTAACTTAAAGAAATAGTTTACGTTGAAAAATTAGGGGCGCATTGTCGGACAATTCTGATCCACACCGACACGTCGAGAGTTAGATGGATAATCCCAAATATTCACTTCAAAATTTCTTAAGACTATTTTTTTTTTAAAAAATCTTTAGAGCATCCATTATTGAAAGTATTCATTGCACTCATAAGTAATATTTATGATAAATTTACTAATTTATCCTTAAACATTATTTATTAGTGTGATGAATATTCTCAAATAGTGGATGCTCTCTGCTCTTTTTTTTTTTATAATTTCAAATATAAAAATAGGTGAGATGTCAGCTTCCATGCTGCCCAAGTCTTCAATAAATTAAAACTAGGAAAACAAATTGCTAATATTATTATTCGACCAATCATGTCGGCCCCATTGACGCCAAGTTTGGGACCATTCTCATTCAAATATTTATTTTTTGTATTTTTATTAAGCAATTTTTTTTCTGTGTAGACCAATTGTACCGAAAAATATATTAATTTGGGGAATTTGACTCAACAAATGATTTCCTTGTCATCACTAAATGTATAAGCTTTAATTGTATGAAGTCACTTACATTTTGCAGGCTTGAAATTTTATTTTTATATACTCAACGAACTGTCCATATTTTAAAAGATTGTACTCAAATAATTCATGCTTTTTTATTTTTTTTAAATATGAGATAAGATTAAATAAGATAAAAGTTAAAAAAAATAATATATTATTATAATATATTTTTTAATATTAATTTTATATGAAAATTTGAAAAAATAATTTTAGAATTTAAAAAAGTAAATTTTTTTATTATATTTTATATAAAAATTTTAAAAAATATAATACTGAATTTAAGATGAGTTTAAAATTTTTGATTTTACCTTTTAAAACAAACCAGCCTAAATGTAACGATGAGTTTTGAGCCTGAAATTATTTTTTAATTATAAATTCAGCACCGGAAAGGAACATGTAAACTAACTCAAAACATTTACATTAAAAAAAAAAAAATTGTAAAGATTAGATGCATTATTTTAATTTTTGTGTCTTCCATGGTTGTTGCCATGGTTTTTTAGTGAATTGTATTGGTTTGGTTTTTTTTTTAATTTAAATTTAAAATTTATTTTTATTTTTATATACTTTGACTGTTCTTGTTGTCGTTGCCTGAATTGGCTTTGTGGTTAGGACGTGATAAAGGTGAGAAGGCACCCCTAGCTGTCTCTACCACCACCTCCAGAAAATAATTTGTAGTTTGTTTATCATAAAAGTCAAAAGTTCCTTTTCCCTCGCGAAATTACATCATAAACTATTTCACTATATTATTATCATTTACGTCGAACAAATAGAAAAGGACAATATTTCCAATTACATCTCTATTGTATACTGTAACTTTGCTCTTATAAGTACAACATCCACTATCTTCTTATATTATTATTAAATAAAATAAAATTGTGTCATCTACTCTCCAAAGTTATTATTAAAAAAAAATAAAAAGTAAATAGACATGCAACTTGGTATACATATTAAAACATCTAACACAGTATTGATGTAAAAACCTTCCCCATTATCCATCATAAAAATTATTGAAATTTTGACTTTTGTTATTGTTTTCCAATGAATCCAAATGGTAGCAAAAATCAAAACCCAACCGCAATGCATCTTAAGCCACCCAAATTTTCTGAAGTAGAAATTCATCAATCATCAAGGACTAGTTTTCCTTTGTTTTCACAATAAACGCTTCATTGATTTACTTTGGTTAATTTTGATACTCCGACACGGATCTGGTCGGTCTAAACCTCTTGATTTCGAAAACAAGGTGTAAATGGACAAAAACCCAAATAATGGTTGTAATATATCAAAACTGAAAAGATATCAACATTGGAATAAATATTTGAAAAAACTACTTTAAAAATTGGACGATTTTAGCCCAGTAACAGAGTTGCCAAATAAATATAGATGAGAACACAATTAAACGAGACAATATTAAACAGCCATGTTCATAAAAGAGAGGAGAATAAGAAGTCTATGAATGAAATTAAAAAAAAAAAAAACATTCAATACAAGTGATAGAATACTGTTTAACACCTTGACCATATTGAAGTTAAACTCGTTTCTAAAATAGAAGGATAGACTTGAGGTGTATATAGACATGAATAACTTCATTGTCTGATGATTTCTCAAAAACAGAAGAATAAATAGAGTTCATAAAATGAATATTATACATTTAAAACATCTACAAGATATTATAAAATAAAAATATTTTAAAAAAGTATATAGAATCCTTTCTAAATACCTTAAATTTTTTTTTTCACGCATCACACAGATTTACGACAATTGATTGCAGTGCATAACAACATTGACAAAGAAATGTAGGGCAAACCTTAATCTGCCCGGGCGATATTCCCTGTTACAAGACATAACAATATTGACAAAGTTGTACACAAATTTCCCTTGTATGTACAAATATAGATGGTAAAGCAAGAATAACATAAATGATTGTTGGTACATGTATCAATCTTTATGCTAATTAGCAGCCTCCTTTGCACCAAGAAGGTTAGAGGTCAGAATGGTAGAACGTGCTTCAGAATAACATGGAGCATTCATCTCGCATTCTTATATCAGAAACATTCAGAAGGCAACCAGCTTTTAGCCCCCACAGTTTACTTACAATAGCCTACTTCATGGAGTGCCTTGTTCTTCCAACGACATTACAGCCATTTCAATTAAGCAGCGTGTCGTCAATTTTCCTCTAAGCAGTCACTCCCAACAATGAGGTGGCTGCATTCTTTATACTCTAACAATAGATTTGCAGGGGTCCAAAAATGAAACTATCGAAATCCAAGCCTGTATATTCCTCTCTTTTGCACAAATATGGTCTCACAAATGCAAGTTTCCTTTACCGTCACGCACCAGAAGAACCAAAAGCATGGCATCAACAATTCTAATGAGATCTCTCTCTCTCTCTCTCTCCTTCAAACCAACAATTCCATGAAGCACTTCATATTTTTCACCTCCTCCTTGGATTCTGAATGCTTTGGTGGTTTGAAGAGCTTCCACAGACCAACTGGATGTCGGCTTTTAACTTCCACATCACCTGAAAATCTGCCATACATTTTCTCACACTCTGGATATGGCCTGACATAGAGATTGTAAAATCTAAGCCTACTTGGCTTTATCAAATCTCTCAATCCCACCTCAAAACGAAGCCCACCATTTGCTCTCAAATACTCGATCACATTGTATCGAGGAACAATCTGTTTTTCAAAGTTTACTCCCAAATAATTGGGAACATCAACCAAGCAACCAATATTGAATTTCATCCTATTCACCAAAAACTCAATCTTCTTCTCAATATCCTCTATCCCATATAAAATCAGTCTTGGCTCTTTCCACAACACTTTAAGAGCTTCTCTACGATTCAAACCATGTTTGCATAAGCAGTCAATTCTCAGTTTCACATCAAACCCAGCTCTAAATGCTCCTTCAGTAAAAATCTTCCGCTCAGTTGGTCCCCGACATTTCAAAGTCTTCAGCAGCTCCAAATACCTTGAAAGTTCCCCCAGTTCCATACTGAGAACTCTTGGTTCCCTAATGACCTCTTCCCTAACCAAATTCTCACTAAACCCCAAATCTCCGAACTCAAAAAGCAAAGGCTTCAACCTATCTTCGACCCCAAATCTTAATACACTTGGAAACAAACAAAAAATACGATCAATTTCATTCCTTGAAAACCCAAGTCCCATAAAAAACAAAATTCGATCACGAGTTTCCCTCTCATTCATCATAATTATTCTAGGAAAGCCTTCTAAAACCCTACTCACGGTATCATCACAAAACCCTAAACTCCTCAAAATCTTCACACTCCGAGCAAACCCACTTGGATCTAACTGGAATTTCCTAGCAACTTCCAACACATTGCAAATGATCAATGGGGAAGCACTCAAGAAGTCCAATCCCAGGAAATCTATTTCCCAATTCTTGAGAAACTCAAACTCCAAGACCCCAGGACAGTCAGATATCAATGAAACCAAAGACTTCTGAGGAATTTTCAGTTTTGTTAGAATACGGAGAGACTGACCAAGCTCGTGAAAGTTGGATTTCTCTAAAAATTTGTTTTTGTTTAGGAAATTGTGGAGTTCAGATGCTGGGAAGCCGTATCTTTGGAGGAGATTGGCAAGGGAAATCTGTCTCCTGCAGTAAGACGGCTGAGGAAATCTGGAAGGAATTGAATTTGAGGGATCAATGGTGGTTGAAAAGGACTGGATTTTTTGTGTTGGGAAAATTAGTGTTCGTTTGGAAATTGATGTGAGGCGATTGAACATGGTTCTAGATATAACTTTCATGGCCACTTGGAGATGAGCTGGTTTTTAAGCCAGTAGCCTTTAAAGTCTCTCCTCATAAATTAAGGTTCAGCAATGCTCCATAAGTTCATAACACAAAAACAGCAGCATTAGCTATAAACAAGCCATCAACCATGCTATCATCTATGAGTCCTTGGAACCACGATCTCCTGCAAACAGGAGAAGAAAAATTCATTGACATAGAAGAACATACATAATAGTCAAGTCAAAAATTTTATAAGAGGAGAAGCAAGCCTACCCAGTAATGGATTACACTAATGCAACCCACCCAATTTTTATAGAAGAGAATTGACATCATTGAAGACAGATCTACTATAAATGTGTAAGATCCTAAAATGAGTAATCTTTCTAAAGAACTGACTGTACGTGAAAAAAAAAAAACACTTAAAAGTCAGCACACACTGAAGTACCCCAAGAGATCAAGCAATGTGACACTGAAACGTCATATTTTAGGGGCACAAAATATTGGGAAAATCCTGTTCCTGTAGATGTGAACATCTACCTATTTATCAACTCAAATCTATGTCCACTGTTTTCATTTTTTTTTTTCAATTTCAGAAGACCAAAAAAAAAAAAACTATGCAAATGCAACAATTTAAAATAGTCTTGAATCTTGATATCACAAATGAAATTCAACAAGATACCAATTTCAGATAATAAAAGAGTTATCACATCTAGTAAACTAGCAATTCGATTACGAAGCCAAGACACTGATATTTTCAAAATTGAGAAATTACCCTTTGTAATAGATATTATCAAAACTCAAATTCAGCAACAACAACTCAGATAACATTAAAGATGCGAAATTACTAGAACATTCAAACCTGAATTTTGTAAATTGCAATCAACGGAATTAAGAGATTTGTTGCCGTAGTTGTTGCTCTGCAAAAGCTTACGTATACATGAGGAGTGAACAAAGAGGGAGAGGCAGAGGTTGGGCATATTAAAAAAGAAGTACCACACAAATTTAACCGAAGAGAGAGGAAAGGAAAGAATCTGAGCTGGTCGAATGCTTGAGCGATGGATGTGAGGGACGAAGAAGGATGCGGCTGGGTGTTAATCTGCATGAAGCAAAAATAAATAAATAAGAAGGGGAAAAAACATATAGATAAAACGGAGCGTTTCATTGTAGAGATGAGAGCCGCGGAACGTCGTCTCGGCAGGATTCCACGTCAAAAATAAAACGGTGCGTATCAGAAATCAGACTTGCATTTCCTTCTCCATTCCCCCGTCCAAATCCAAATGAGAGCAAAAAATGCAGAAAATTAGAACAAAAAGTGCATAAATGCAATATAGATCAAGGCTTATTAACTAGCACACATCAATGAGAGCAAAAAGTGTAGAAATTAGTGAGAATGAGGAGACTGCAATTTCACTATATTTTAAATGGTGAATCTAGATCATGGATAACTCACTTCACTTGTGTGTGTTTAATGGAATAGTCCACGAGATTTGTTTTACTTACGATGGAATCAGGACTTTGTATTTTGAAGGATAATCAACTTAATTTTTTTTTTCAAATTAAGCTCGATGACCATCTTTCATGCAATAAAATTTCTCTATTATCATCTCCGAAATCTTAGAGAGACGCTCATCACTAATAAAAGTATCACGTTCCATAATTATAGGAAGTAGACATCCGAAATAATTAATTATTCTTAATTTGCTAATATTTTTCAAAACTTAAATAAAAAAACTTATAGATCAAATCTATATATAATATATGCACGAATTAAATCAAATCTATTAATATGCACAAATCTATGTAATAGTATATGCACGAATAAAATGAATACGACAATATATATTAATTTGCTAATTGCACAAATATATATATATATATCTATATATATTAATTTGCTAATGACAGTATATATGCACAAATCTAATTATTACTTTGGTAATGACAGTATATTATATATATGCACATAACTATATATATTAATTTGCACAAATCTATATATTAATTTGCTAATGACAGTATATATGCACATATCTATATATGTATTAATTTGCTTATTGCTAGACTTAATAACTATTAAAGACTTAAAGTAGTCTTATAATTTGGTAGGTTAAATATATATTAATTTGTAGTTAATATATGCACTAATGCACAGATGAGAGAAGAGTAGGACTTGGGGTTGTAGATAGAAAGCTCCAAGCCTCCAATGGTCCAAACTCCCAAACAGCAAGCAAGTTAGCAATTTAGACCTCAGGTCGTCGGCTACTTGCATTTCTCAGAGTTAACTGAGGCCGATGAGAAAGGCATCCTGGAAGTGGACATCTACCCAGACGACGTCGTAGCTCTACCATACTCATCGGGAATGACGGGGTTACCCAAAGGCATGGTTGACGCACAAAGGGCTGGTGACTAGCATTGCTCAACAGGTCGACGGCGAGAATCTGAACCTTTACTTCCATGGTGACGACGTGATATTATGTGTGCTGCCATTGTTTCACATCTACTCTCTAAACTCGATCTTTCTCTACGGATTGAGAGCTGGTGCTGCCATTCTGATCATGTCGAAGTTCGATATTGTTTCATTGATGGAGCTAATACAGAAACACAAGGTGAGCAATAACTAGTAAACGTTACAATTTACAGTAGAATCTAGAAAGCAACACGACACACCTACATGGCTACACGCAACCTGCGGCCCTGCACAACAATGGTCAACCTCAGCTCTCAGTCTCACAGTCACCAACAGCAGCAAAACTCTCAAACTCAAAGTTATTACATTGGACCATTGGTTTTCAACATGCTGTGTATCATAGTCAGGAACTTGGAACTATTGGTTTTTATTTTAGAGTTGGAGTGTTGAACCATTGGACAATAGAATTAAACTGCTTAAAAGTTTTTATATGAACCATTGATTTTAAGCAAAGTTTTCAATTCTGACTGTGGTAAGGCTGGGGGGCAGACTTTGCATGTTAAGAGAAGGGGGGGGGGGGGGGCAGGAACAAGTGTAGAGAAACCCATACTGATATAACTACATCAAATTTTTAAAAAAATTTGGGGGGGGGGGGGGGGGCTGGGGGTGGCTACCGCACTATCTAGTTCCGCCCCTGGTTTCACTGAACTGCAAAAGAGAATTTATAGCTTATCTTTTTCTAGGACACAATAAAGAATTCTCAACAACCTTAAAAAAAAAGGAGATCATGAAGAAGTATGCATTTGATTGTTACAATAGCGAATTTATAACAAATATGCAAGTATTCAATGCTTTATATTACACTTAATATCATCATTCATGATTAGAGCTACACATATTCTAATTTCTCCAAGTTTTTGGACAATGCCACAGCAAAGTGGAACTATTTTATAATTTATCTTTTCCTAGGACTCACTAGATTGAGGCGGCCATGATAAGTACCAAAGAGCTGAAACAACCATGAAATCTTTGAGGGTTTTTAAAGGTTTTTAATCATTATCTTATGTAGAAATAATGGGGGATATTTAGTGACATATCCACTTTAATTTCGTTTAAAGAAATAAGAAAAAAATTCCCAAAAAATTTAAAGAATCTCCATTGCGATTGACACTTCCCTTATATCTTCAAAACATCAAAATTAGATATGGCATTAGGATAATCACTACATCAAAACTTGAGCAGAGATTCATGTACACAGATTTGAGCTCTTCATTTTCTATTGAGTTTAGAGTAAGTGAAAGCTTCTATCTACTCAACTAGTCTCAATAAATTAATTGCCAATGGTGTAGGCACTTATGGACCAAATTCAAAGGCAGGGGTTAGGGAGGAGTTGGTGGGAGTTCATTCCATTTGGGATGTGCCATGATGTATAGGTGGAGACTTTAACATTACTCGCTTCCCTGGCGAGCGACCGGGGAATTATTGGAATTTTGTGGCTATGAAAGAATTTTTCGAATTTATTTTTTATCTAAAGCTCATGCATATCCCCCTCATTGGGGGTGACTTCACTTAGTCAAACAGTCGGATTTGGTTGAGGCTAGATAGGTTTTTGGTATCTCCATCGTAGGAAGCTCACTACCCATAGCTATGCTAGAAGTGGTTGGCTCGAGTCAGTTCAGATCACTTTTCAAATTTTCTAGATTGTTGGGGTGTACATAGGGGCCATAGATACTTCAAATTTGAAAACATGTGACTAGCTACAGATGGGTTTGTAGAGTTAGTATGTGCTTGGTAAAACTTGTATCAATTTACTAGCACATCTAATTTCGTTCTTGCAAGTAAACTAGAGACTTTGAAGCAAGACCTGAAAAAATAGAATTTGAAAGTTTTTGGTCACATTGACAACTAGAAATCGACTCTCTACGAGGAATTGCAGGAGTTCAGAAGGGAGGGAACTATTGGGTGATAACACTAATGAGGTGTTAGTGAGAAAATGTACATTGGTGGCTAATTTGGAAAATGGTACTATTGTTGGAGGAGATCTTGTGGAGATAAAAATCCAAGGCCCTTTAGTTGAAAAAATGGGACAAATGTACTAAATTCTTTCACAAAGTGGTTAATTCATATCGGCAAAGCAATGCCATTAAGTCTCTACTTTCAGGTAAATATGTATTATCTTCTCCTCCCGACCTTGAAAATCACATTGTTTAGTATTAGGAGAATCTTCTCTCAAAATTGTTTGGTTGGAGGTCAAAGCTTGATGACTTCTTGTTTGAGACAATCGATTCATAGAGTGTGAGTTATTTGGAGAGACATTTTGAAGAAAATGAGGTTTATAAGGTGATTTCAGTGATGGCTAAGGACAAAGCGCTAGGCCAGATTTTCCATGGATTTTTTTCAAACTTGCTAAGATATCGTGGAAGGTGATGTGATGTAGGTATTTCATGAATTCCACTCTTTCCAAAAGTTTAGAAATCCCTTAATGCGACATTTATTGCTCTCATCCCAAAGAAAGCTGGGGTTTTGGTTATTGAGGAGTTTCGTCTCATAAGCTTGGTTAGTAGCGTTAATAAGATCATCTCCAAGGTTCTTGCTAACCATTTTATTTCTTTGGCCAACCCATCGCCACATGCCTAGACCCACTCATTTGGCCCAATTTCGAGTCCCCATGTTGATACCTATGAAAAATGGTATTTTAGAAAGATAAAAAGAAATTTCTTAGGTGATTTGCATGGAGAAATTGAAGGGACCCTCAAAGATTTTGAGATTTCTAGATTTGCACTCAAGATATTTTCAGGTTCTTGCCAAGTATCAAGCATGCATTAAGTTTCTAAAAGATTGGATGAAAAGATAAGTGCACAGTGGACTAATTTACCCTTATATTTTCGGCCACCATTAGTCCAAGTATAATAACAAATTGCCACTTGTCATTTTATCTCAAATATGAACCAATAGCATTTGAAGAAACACATTACGAATATGAAGCAACAACATGGATGAAGAATGAGAGATAGTGTGTGGCAATGGAAAGGCACACACCTATGCCACTTGTCATCCATGCCATGAATCACTTGTTGAGAAAAGGAAGAGGTATGAGTTATTTTACTCAAGTGTCCTTAAAGAAAGTTGCTTGTTTAAGAAGAAGGAATGGCATAGAAGGAAGAAGAGGTAATTTTTAGCCAAGTAGAAAACCCTAACATGCCACTTCTAGTTTGCCTATTCCCAATGCATTTCAATGATGGTATTCTAAGAGGTTTTTGGCAATGGTGAAGAAGGGAGAAAGAAACCCTTGCCACTTGTCATCTATGCAAAGGCATTGGAGGCAAACAAGAGAAAGTGAATGGACTAAGTATAAAAGGATAGGGGAACACGCTTATGGATTTTTTCCTTGCTATTTTCGAGTTTTGTATGTGCCCTCATACTCTCCAAGCACTTCTCACACTTTCACTTAAGGATTCTCTCACTTTCTTACGATTCCTCTCTAACCAAACAAGTAAAGTTTACTCAAGAAGGAAGTTTTGGCACACTCAAGAGAGAAACCAAGGTATGGATCAGGTTTTCCTATTTCTACACTCAACTTTTGTGATTCAAACTCAAAAATGAGATTCAAATCTCAAGGAAGTTCAAAAATTATGAAAAGCACAATTTCTTCACTGTTTCTCAAAAACTGATTTGAGGTTTCTTAGAAAATCCATGAGGCTGAGTGATGTGAATTGAAGATCCGTCATATTTTCAACCCTCATCGTATGTTCTTGTCCCATTTTTAGTTTGGTACAAGTTTAAGAGTAAAATGAAGGATTTCTTGGAGAAAAAGTCCTAGAAGTCAATACTTTAAAACCTAGAAAGCCTCACACACTCAAGATCTTGCATTAGAGCTTTTAGATATTCATTTTGAGAAGTTTGTATTTTAAATTATAGCTTGCTTCTTATTTCATTTCATGGATTTTGTAATTATACGCTCAACTTACTTTTCGTTAATACTTATATATGCTTGTGTAGATCCTATTGTTTATTCTATTGATTTGGTTGCTATCTCTTGATTGTTTGCTTAAATATGTTTATATGATCGTGGAATATGATTATGGAATGAATATTATGTATTGATTCAAGATGAAAATGGAAAGAATGTCCCTTACATGTCTTGGTTTTGGGTAAAAGAAATAAGGAAATTTGCGCAACTCATGTATTCGGCTTCATCATGCCTTGCTAGTTTCAGATCTTGCTCAAACGATACGATTTCATGCTTTGTTTGTCATGCTTTGATTTCTAAGAAATATCTTTGAAGATTTGAACATGTTTAAGTGATGAAATTCCATATTTTTATGCATATATGTTTCGGCCTAAGTTTTCATAGTTCCATGATCTTTGTTTGATATCTCATATGTTCTATGTGATCATGTTATGAATTAGACATGCCATGCTTGGTTATTTGATGCATGAAAACTCATATGCCATATGTCAAGTGTACGAATGTAAAAGCATTAAGTCTCATGTTCTATGCATTTGAGTGAAGTGTTTTCAAAAAAGAAATGTTTTCAAAAACGTTTTAAAAGTAATGGGTCTAAATGTTTTATCATAACCACAAGTGCTAGGATGAGAGATTGTCCTAATGGACCTCTTTTGTTCACTCTAAAGTACTTAAGAATGGAGTTGTAACCCCTGAGTCGACAAAACCTTGAATGAACTTTTTTCAAAAAATGCCGAAGCAAGGTAGCACCTAATGCTATTGGGTGCATAAGATGTGTAACCCAACGAAATACTGTTGAGTTAATAAATTATATTATATTTAAGACGTATTCATCATGGTGCATAAGCTGGTGATGGTGCGGTAACTAATAGAAGCATGCAGTGCAAAAATGAATCATGTTGTTTCCACTCTCTAAATAAGTGAAAGAGTTCATATGTTATGGATCACTTAATGAAAGTCTCATGATAATTTATAGACCACTTGATGCAAATCTTGTGATATTCTCTAAAGAAACAAGTTTTGTTAAAAATCAATATGAAAATGGAAAGTTAAAAATGCTATCTGAAAATGTCAAGTGTCGGTTACAAGTTTTTGAAAGTGGTCAATGCATATTTCAAAGTTCAGTTTTCAGTCACGTTTCAAGTACATGTCCATGCACGCATCGTAAGATATAACTCTTTTATGTTTGGGTTAACTATTGTATGTTGTATGTTTTCTTATTGAGACTTTTAAAAATCTCATTGTAGTAATTTTTACTACCATTCCCCTCCTAGAATTGTAGAAATCGTTATAGGGTTAGAAGACGACCCAAATAGTCAAGCAAAAGAGAATAGCACCTTTTCCAGAGAGGATTGTGCCTAAGAATGACATAAGCCAATCCGAGCTCACCATTTTGGTGCATCTTGAGGCCATCGACTGGAAGATCATGAAGATTCTCTAATTTATTGAGGAATTGCGTTGTCTCAATAATAGAGACAAATATCAAGCTTTGGAAAAACGTGTGAAGAATGAACCCCTGTAATAAAGAAGAAAAGAATTTGAAACCATGTTTCTTGGAAATGGAATGTTTTTTATATTTTGAGACTCAACTTATTTTGGTAATAGGTCCCCTGTTTTGGGAGACTAAAACTCTTTACTATCTTTTGGTGACTATGATTATGTTTCCTATGGACAAGTGACAATGTTTAGGTAAAAGTTTAAGTTTTGTACCATGTACTATGCAATTGTCTACAATATTGCTTAGATTACTCGACCTTTTATTTTACTGTTGCGAATTTATTACATATTGCTAGTACATAGGTGCATTGCACATTATCTATCATGAATGCTACGGATGTGCAATCTTGTGTTGTATATCTAGACCTCACAGTCTTTGTCCCTGTGGCGGGTATAATCAGTGCAGACTTTACATATTTTAGAGCTTGTGGGGATGGTTTGAGGTTAGGGTCGAATCTATTTGGTCATGAAATTGGACTTAGAAGTGGGCATAAGCTACTACGTTAGCTTTCCACTGAAAAATCATACTCTAGTAGTTTAGAGATCCACTTAGTTATGTACCCACTCTTTATTCCATCAAGTATTTTACTGTCTGCTAGCCAGTACACACTTTGAAGGTGCTAATAAATAATGCCTCCACTTCTTCATTACTATCACCAAAGTCGAAAATTCCTTTTCATAAGTAGACAGATTCAGATTTTTTTTAGTGCTTGATTGAAATATGCAATTGGTTCTATCTTCTTGCATTAGAACATCTCCCAAAGTCTTTCTTGATGCATCACACTCCACAATAAAAGTTTCACTAAAACTAGGTAGCCTTAAAACATGAGGACTCACCATAGCTTCCATGAGTTTGTCAAATGCTTCTTATGCTTCTCCATTCCAAACAAAATAATCTTTCCTTAAGATAGATATGAGATGGATTGTTATAGTTCCATATCCTTGAACAAAATTTTGATAGTATCTTGTGTAGTCTAGAAAATCCCTGAAGGCCTTGAGGTTTTTAGGAATTGGTCAATTTTGTATGGCTATAAGTTTTTTTATGGTATGCCATTACTCCACCTCCCTGCTTCCAGAAAGTACACTTAGATGCTTCAAGTACTCCACCTCCTTACTGCCAAAGAGTATACTTAGATTTCTTTGCGAAAAATTGTTCAAGTTACAAGATTTCCAAAACCATATCGAGATGTTGTAAATGTTCCTACCAAGATTTGTTGTAGACTAAGATATCATAAAAAAAATAGCAGAAACTTTCATAGATATGCCTTAAGATCTTTGAAAAGTTGATGGAGCAATAAGCCTAAAGGTCACTACCAAAAATTCATAATGACCCTCATGGGTCCTAAAGGCAAGTTTAAAGACATCATTAGTTAGGGTTCATCCTGATCTAGTGGTATCCTGACTGTAAATAAAGTTTAGAAAAAATCACTACAACTAACTCATCAAGTAATTCATCAACATAAGGGATTAGGTATTTATCTTTGATTATATATATATTTTTTTGAAAGGATGATAATCAACACACATCTGCTAGCTGCCATATGACTTTCTTACTAGTAAGATGGGTGAAGAATAAGGACTTTGACTATTCCTTATACTGCCACTGTGTAGCATCTTAGCCACCATTTTTTTTATTTCCTCTTTCTGCTAGTAAGGGTACTTGTAGGGCCTTAAACAAGTAGGTTTGGCCCCATCCTACAGTTGTATTTTGTGATAAAAACTTTAAGGAGGGGGTAACCCAGTAGGTTTAACAAAAACTCCTTGAAATTTTTTTCAACACTTGCTTCACTTAAGGCAACACATCAACCTGAAAATCCCTCTTGACGCTATCCAAAACCTGCAACTACAAGCCTTTAGCCAAGCCCTTTTTAAGCTTTTTTAATGTTTCCCCTTCTACAATACTCTTGGTGGGTGTTTGAATTCCTTGTAGCTTAACAAAATTATCACCTATATGAAACTGCATGGTTAAATTAGAAAAATTTCACAAAACTGGTACAAACTTCTTAGTCAGTTAACACCCAATACCACATTACATCCACCAAGTGTCAATAAATAGAGATTAGTTATGGATTTTAATTCATGTAACATAATAGGGACTGCCTTACAGTGATAAAGGCAATGGAAAGTGACACCATTTGCTACTTTGACAATTTAGTCTTCCTTACTACATATAGAAAACTATGATTGCTACCAGTATCTATCAAAATCAGAATTTTTTGATGATTGATTCCATTCCACCTTGTAGTCTCATGATTTTGGGGTTAGAAATCCAGCTATAGCATGTAATGAAATTCCTAATAACTCTCATATTTCTTCTCCACTAGACTCCTTTGTTTGTAAAACAACTAAGGTCCCATCTCCTTTCTTCAATTTTTTTCTTCTTCCTCAACCCTTGAACCCTTTAGTAAGAAAATCTTGAAATTGTTGCAACTATGCCCTAGGTGGATCTTCTCATCACAATAGTAACATAACCATTTGTCCCTTCTTTCTTGCATTTGAGTGTGAGTAATTGTAATTATCCTAATAGGTATGCTTAATTTTTCGGGCAAATTGGGTGGTATGGGTCTCGGGTTCAATCTGTTTGGTAGTGCAGGAAGTCTCAATATGAGGGTTGGTGCAGGTAACTTTAATGGGATAGTTGAGTTAGTTGTCTTTTGAGTTTGAGATCTGGGTAGAAATCCTTGGGGACGTCGCAACACGTCCTCCTATAATCTAACTAATTCAAAAGCTGTAGACAGTGTGGAAGGTTTAAACATATATAGTAACAGTAATTTTAAGATCATCCCAAAGTCCACTAAAAAATGTACTAATGCAAAATTATTTTGTTATTTCACTTATTATATTTATAATGCTTCAAACTGAGTTTAATATTCTTCCATTGTAATGTTTTGTCTTAAATTCTTAAAATCTCCAATTGGATTCTCATATGTTAAGGGCCTAAACCACTTTTACGGTTGTTATGAACTTATTCCAAGTGTGAACTAGGCTTGAGTCCATAAGTCAACAATAACAAAAGAGGGCCTTAGTCTCTAATTAAAAGAAGACTATTTGTAGTTTTTGCTCATTAAGTGTATGATAATAAGTAAAAAACATTAGGCTTTAAGAACCCATTCTATAAGTTCTAACCATCAAACTTAGGAAAATCCAACCTAGGTGATCTGACCATCATCCTCTCATTTCCCTCAAGAAATGGATTATTACTAACTTTAGCATTTAGATTTAAAGACCCTTCACCCGATTGTTGATTCCTAACTATCACTGTCAACTGCATGCTTATGATAGCTAGTTGTCTAACATGTTTTTGTCTTTCTTGTTCTTCCTGCATGTGTGAACTTTTCCCCTTCAATGACTTCACTGCTTCAGATAATTGGATTATCAAGTGCCTTCTGTCATGTCGCAAGAATGCAACTCTAATGCCACTATTAGGATTGCTAGAATTAAAGATAATAAATTTGTAAATTATATTGGCAATTCGAGATGCCAAAGCCTCTAATTCTTAAGATGGTTTTGGGATGCAAAAGTTGCTTCATTCATGATAGTAGTGGAATTTAAATAAGAGAGATGTTTGGATCCGGATGGGTGAAAACATAAGTTTTACACCCTCCAATAAAATGCATCCACATCAATTGCCTTTCTTTGTTAGCATGGATTCAAATGTAGCGAGATCTCAAGATATATCAACCCTATGTCAACTGTCAAGCCTATCCTCTCATACTCTCTTTTTTCCTCATCACTCTCAAGTTGAATTGCCTCTCTCTCTCTCTCTCTCTCTCTCTCAAATCCAATCCATATTTACAAATACAATCCTAGAAAAAATTTAAGAATATACCTCATATTTATATGGTTACAAAATTGGTCAAATATAAAGAAAAAAAAAGCAAATTTTCTGAACTCCTATTTTTTCTCTTTCTCTCAGTCTGCCATTTACACATTTTTTGAGCTCTACAACTCCTGATCTGCCTCTCTAAACCTTGACTGTAGAAGTTGATGATCATTTTCTTTAGAGGTCATCGAACTTATAAAAAGCAATTCTAGAATCGGTAGCAATGGGCAACAGAAAACCATCTAAGAGATACCACCATTGTTGCTCACACTCTCTCTCTCTCTCTAATAGTAAATGGTATGCTCCTCTTCCTCTTTTTGGGAGGAATTAAGAAAGAAAAAGAGATGCAGTGAGTATGTTGGTGTCCATTCGACATACAAAAATGACAGAGAGAAAAATTATGCTCATGACTTTCCACGTTTTTTCAAAATCCAAACAAAAATTAAAAGTCAAGAAAAAAAGAAATCGGTAAAAAAATGTGCCTGTTTTTAACTTTAAAGAAAGCTACAAATTTCTTTACATAAACTATGGCTAGAGGGTGGGAGGAGAAGACGAATAAACTTCTTGACCCACGAGATTTGACAGATAAAAAGTAAAAGAAACAAGTACAAAAGTAAAAGAAAACATGTTGGGTCGTATATTGCTTAGTGATAAAGCTGAATGACCCACATGTTGATCAAAAACTGATTTGAATATTGGCTCATGCAACAACTTGTATATTTCATCTTAATTGCCGAATTGGATACTACCTTAAAGCCCTATATATATGGGCATGCAATTTAAATTTTTTAACGTACAAAATTCAATACGATTTCGATACTTTGAATAGCAAAAGTTCTAATATTCTCTCTTGCATTATATTATTTTCTCTTTAATTTTATAACACGTTATCAGCACGAGATTCTGTCGATTATAAAACTAGTGATCTTCTATTTCAAATAAGTTTTTTATTATATTATATACAATTCTTAAGATGAATATAAAATGTTATATTTCTTATTATTATTTGATAAAACTCTACTTTCATTCACATGATTTTATAAATATATTTCTTAGATAGATATATTTATTTTATTATTTATATATGTAGAAAATATCAAATCTTATAAAATTAGAATTCGTTAATGATCCATTTGAATGTAATGAACCTAGGAGATATAATAAGAGAAGAAAATCACGTATCTCTACATGACTGTGCTACGATAATGATTTTCTTGCTCTACCATCTTCATGAAAAAATTAAAAACTGAGTATATATGATAAAAGATCATCTTATTTTGTAGAATAATTAAATTTAGAGATATGAGCACTAGAAGATTGTAATCTTTCTAAAAACTCATTATGACTGGTTGCACTTGAGGTTGTAAGATTTTAAAAGTGTTAGTGAGTATAACTCTGCACTTTTAAAAATAAGCTCAATATTAAAATTATGCGGTGAGAAAATCACTGATGATGATATGTTAGAGAAGACATATACTACTTTTCATGTCTCGAATATGCACCTGTAGCAGCAGTATCGAGAGCGAAAGTTTAAAAAATATTCTGAACTTATATCTTGTCTTCAGTAGATGAGCAAAATAATGAACTTTTATTAAGAAACTACCAGTCACATCCTACTAGTTCAACATCATTCTTTGAATTGAATGTTACTGGGTTTACATCATTCACAAAAGCGAATGGTGCATCGTTTCAAAGAAACCGAGAGCATAAACGTGGTATGAAGAACTATAGAAGTGTTGGTCCCAAAAACGATAACACTAAATGGGATAATAATAAAAATATATCGTATCACCAGATGTGATACAACCCAGATAAGGGTAAAAGTTTTCAAAATAATTTCTTAAAGAAATGTGAAGATGTATGTCATAGATGTGATATGATTAGACATTAGTCACGTATCTGTTGTACAGTCAAACTCTTGATTGATCTAGACCAATCTTCTATAAAAGAAAAAACAACAATTTTGAAACAAATTTTGTTAAACCATCAGACGATTTATTATATATAAATGGAGAAAATATTACTCATCTTGATATTTTATATTTCTTTGAGAACCCTAATGGTAGAATTGATCATTTGATTAGAAATGAAGGTGTTCTTTCCAATTAATGTATATTTTTTTTATATTAGAACTTTTTGCGATGTTTTAAAGTACTAGAAGTTTTATATATTTTGTAAAATCATGAATCCTACTGATAAACTTTTTATTTCTGAGATGACTAATAAAGATATATTTTTAGCTGACAGTGCTACAACTCACACAATTCTTAAAAAAAAAAAAAATACTTTCAAAATGTGACACCGAGCAAAATCTATATTCATACCATATCAGATTCATCAAATCTAATTGAGAACTCCGGAAGAACTTATATTGTGTTGCTTAAATGCATCAAATTTTGTATTGATGATACTCTATTTTCTTCACAATCTAGAAAAAACTTACTGAGTTTCAAACATATACATCATAATAATTATTATATTGAAATCATCAATGAAGGTAATTAAAAGCATCTCCTGATTACTAAAATGATTTCGGGCCAAAAGCTTGTATTAAAAAAATTGTTACTATTTCTTCTGGATTGTCTTATACGAAAATAAAAATAATTGAATCATATGTGGTAATGTACTAGAAGTGCATTGACTACAAAGTATTTATGACTTGACATGATCGCCTTGGACATCTGGGATTAATAATGATGAGACGATTCATTGATAAGTCATATAAGCATCCCTTAAACAATCAAAAGATTATTTTACCTAATGAATATTCGTGCTCTGCTTTTTCTCAATATAAATTGATTATCAAACCATATTTCTTAAAAGTTATTGTTGAGTCTCTATCCTTTTCACAAAAGGATTCACGGAGATATATGTGGTCCTATTCATCTATCAAGTGAACCATTTAGATACTTTATAGTTTTAATTTATCTATTTAGTAAATGGTCACATGTTTGTCTACTTTCTATTAGAAATATTACATTTGCTAGACTTTTTGCCTAAATAATTAAACTATGAGTTCAATTTTTTTACTATCCAATTAAAACTATTCGATTGAATAATGCAGGCAAATTAAGCTTTTGATAGCTATTGCTTGTCAATAGTAATAGATGTTGAACATCATATTACCCATACACACACTCAAAATATTTTAACTCAATCATTATCAAAAGACTTTAAGTTAATTGTTAAACATTTACTTATGAAATCAAAACTACATGTTTCTATCTGGGAATATGCTATATTTCATGCAGCATCATTGATTTAGATTAGACTATCTGCATATCATAACTATTCTCCATTACAACTTATATTCAGTCAACAACCAAATATTTTTTTATCTTCGTACTTTTGGATGTGCTGTGTATGTTCTCATTGCACATCCAGAACGTACAAAGATGGGACCTCAACATAAACTTGGGATATATGTTGGTTTTGATTTTCCATATATTATTAGATACATTTGAACCTCTTACAGTGGACATGTTTAAATCAAGTTTTAAGAATTTTCATTTTGAAGAATCCATTTTTCCATCATTGGGTAATGAAAAGTCGGTGCTTGAACCACAACAAAAACTTTCTTGGAAAAATAAATCTAATTTTCAATTTGATCCTCTTACGAATGAATATAAACTAGAAGTTCAGAGCATTATCTAATATTTTCAAAGTATTGCAAATCAATTACCGGATATATTTATTAATACTAAAAGTGTGATAAAATTACATATTTTTGTTGTTAATACTCCAGCAAGGATTGCAGTCCCTGAAGGACAAGTTGCTAAAACAACAATAGATGAGTTTAAGACACGGCTGAAGCGTGAAAGACCTAATGGTGCAGAAGATAAAGATACAAAATGAATTTATTGTTACAGAATATCCCATACCCATAACACAGGCCACAAGCGTAGTTGATATTTCTGAAGAGATCAAATATTCTATTAAAAAATCTCCTGAAAAATGACCTTCTGAAGAGGAACAGATATCTGAAAATAACGAGACATCCATACATTTCATGAGTACTGGAGAAATTCTATATAAAAATAAAACTGTTGTCAATAATATATTTTCATATAAAATGGCCATTGACAAGAAGTAATGAAGAAATGAGTCAAAAACCATCGAAAAATGTCGACGTATAAATGATTGGCCAAAATAGAAAATAGAAATTGAAACTGAATTAAACTCACTAGCAAAATGAAAGGTATTTGAACCTCTTATCCATATACCAATGGGTGCAATACCTGTTAGATATAAGTGAGTATTTGTACGAAAACGTAATGAGAAAAATGAAATTGTGCAGTACAAAACACAACTTGTCGCACAAGGTTTCTTGCAGAAACTTATGATTGATTATGAGGAAATATATTCTCCCATTATGGATACAATCAAATTCAGATTTTTGATTAGTTTGGTAGTTATAAAAGGATTGGATATGCGGTTGATAGATATGGTCACTGCATATTTATATGGATCATGACATATATATGAAAATCCCTTAAAAATATAAAATGCCTGAAATATCTCCAAGTACATCTATAAGTATGTACTCTATCAAATTTCAAATATTTTTATATGGGTTAAAGCAATCTGGACGCATATGGTATAATCGTCTCAACAAATATCTATTGAAAGAATGATTTAAAAATAATTTTATATTCCCATGTGTTTTTATTAAGAAATTATAATTCGGATTTATCATTATTGTGGTTTACATTGATGATTTAAATCTTGTTGAAACTCCTGAAAAAATCACAAGAACTACTACATATTTAAAAAATGAATTTGAAATGATAGATTTTGACAAAACGAAAGTTTGTCTCAACCTACAACTTGAGTATTTGTCAAATGCAATCCTTATTTATCAGTCAATATATACAGAGAAAGTCATGAAGCACTTTTATATGGACAAAACTCATCCCTTGAGTACTCCAATGGTTGTTCGATCACTTAATGTGCAGAAATATCCATTTCGTCCTTGTGAAAACGATGAAGAAATTCTTGATCCTAAAGTACTATATCTCAGTGCGATTAAAGCTTTAATATATCTTACAAATTGTACTCAATCTGATATTGCATTTTCAGTTAATCTACTTGCGAGATATAGTTTTGCACCAACTCGAAAGTAGTGAAATAGTATTAAACATATCTTTTGTTACCTCTAAGGTAAAGTTGATATTGGATTATTTTATCAATATGGATCAAATCCACAATTGATTGGATACGTAAATGCAGATTATTTTTCATATCCACACAGAATACTATCTGTTACATCTTCAAATCACTCAGAGATCATTGTAATTCATGAAGTAAGTCGAGAGTGTATTTGACTGAAATCAATCATTTAACATATTCAAGAAAAGTGTGGTCTTTCCATGATCAATGATAGTCCAACAATATTATATGAAAATAATGCTGCTTGTATCACTCAAATCAAAGGACGATATATCAAAGGTGACAAAATCAAATATATTTCCCCTAAATTGTTTTATACTCACGAATTTCAGGAGAAATGTGAAATTGATGTCAAATATATACGATCAAGAGATAATCTGACAGATTTATTTATGAAGGCATTACCAACTGCGACATTCAAGAAATTTGTGCAGAATGTTAGAATATGAAAACTTAAAGATCTATCGTTATGCACTTTTTAGGAGAAGTGAATGTCTTGAAAACTTGTAATGATTGTACTCTTTTTCCTTAACTAAAGTTTTGTTCCATTTGGTTTTTCTTGGCAAGATTTTAATGAGGCAAATTCTAAAGCATTTGGAGGTACACATAAATATTATACTAATTTTCTTTTGTTATTAGTTTTTCTTTCTACTAAATTTTTCCTTAGCAAGATTTTAACGAATCATCTTTTTTATGCGTGGTCATTCAAAGGAGAGTATTGTATATTGCTTAATGATGAAGTTGAATGACCCATGTGTTGATCAAAAACTTATTTGAATATCAGCTCATGCAACAACTTGTATATTTTGGCTTACTTGCCGAATTGGATACCGCCTCTGTAGCCCTATATATATGGGCATGCAATTTAAAGTTTTCGACATACAAAATTCAATACGTTTCCAATACTTTGAATAGCAAAGTTCTAATATTGATTTCTTGCATTATATTATTCTCTCTTTAATTTTATAACATGCCATTATAAGAAAACTACTTATTTGTGACTATTTAATTGCGACTAAATGACTATTTACAATCAAAATCGGCTACAAATAATTATTTGATCGCAATTAAATGGCCAAAAAAGCCTATTTTTCTTGTAGTGTGCATGTCAATTTTTATTCGTTGTTTTGGGTCTATTGTAAGTAAAAAAAAAAAAAAAAAGACTTGTCTCCCTCTCATTGAAGGATGTAAAATTAAAATTTATCACCCATCCGATTTAAGTTTTTTTCTTTGAATGACAACGTCTACAAGTTGGTACTAACCCAACAATACTAACTGACCCACAACAGACCCACTTACTAGTAACTGGCCCATTAAATGGGACTCAGTCAAACCCAATACAAGCATGCATATTTCTAACAAATCCTAACAAAACGTCGAACATTTGGTCAGGATTACACATAGGAAAAAAGAAGGAAAATATGAACCCAGCACGTAACACTAGTCCTCCATCCCTAACCCTAATCCTAAATTCAATTGCCCAAGGCCCCAAAGTTCTGTCTTCCTGTCGTCCTTTTCTCTTTCTATGATCTATTCTATACGTAGATCAAATGAAGAGATTTGGGTTTGAGGAGTTTTTGACTTCACGTGCTCAGGTTAGTGAAAATTCGTTCCTTTTCCGGTCATTATGATGTTCTATATATGGAATTTAAGCTTATTTTGTTGGGACCTAAGAGTACTAGTATTAATTCCATCAAAATTTTCCTTTAAAATTTGATGGAAAGTACAAATTTAATAGGAAAAAATTACTTTAAAAAGTCTCATATTAGATCCATCAAAAAGCTTTTATCATATTTGATAAAAAAAAAAGAGAGAAACAAAGTGGAGAAAATAAAATAAAGTACTTTTAGTTTTACTTTTGAATAATAAATTCTTCAAATATTTCTATCAAACTTGTAATTTCTATCAAATTTTGAAGGAAAATTTTGATGAAACAAATCCTAGAGTTGATCTAAACTTTTTGGTTTATATATATATCTCAAAGGTTTCGTTTATGCTTGTATAATAGGGGGACTTGGATAGATATCCCTGATGCCATGGTGCCATAATCCTCTATTGGGTCTTCGAGTAGTTTTTTCTTTTTCTTTTTGCTTCCAAGTCAACTCTAGGCGTTCATGTATTTTGCTGACTGCAAGTTTATAATCTATTATTACAGATTTTAGCAGATGTTACTTCGAGCGATGTTATTATTTGGAAGTATCTTTATACTACTCACGTTTCCCAATTTCTGAGAATTCAAAATGTAATCGGTAAGTGGAAGTAATTGAAACGGGAATCTACATTAATTAACCAGTATATAAAAACTTCTGGTACAGATCAGACTATAAAATGGAAATTTCTTGGCAACAATCTAGTGTAGACCAGCATCATAAATTCATAATTCATTTTAAGTCAATGTTTCTTCAGACCTTATTCAAATTTTGTCTATTCAAACCTAACATCATGCGCGTGTCCAGTACACAAATCTGGATCTGTCGGGGCTGATATTCAATTTGATCATGCATGTAAACAGACAGAACAGAACATGACTTAATTCGTTTAGTCGTGCGTAGCTTTACCAAACTCGTTCGTCTTTTTTTGAAACAAGCAAAAATACAACTGGTATTTTCATATATTCAAACAATTTTTAATATAACCTAAAGCATTAATGTCTGTTGGCTTACAACTGCTAAGCCTTTCTTGATCTGCGTCGGCCTGTAATCTTAAAAATTAATTCTTTATAACTAAGTAGATCGCAGGTGGTCGGTTACATGTTCGATATACTTCCTACAACACAAAGCAATAGTCAGGTGTGAAACGTAAACCTTAACTTTGAAAGGAATTGTTTAATCCTCTCTCTAAAAGTGAGAATAATTTTTACTTTCCTCCGAGTGGGTTTTCTTTGCTTTGTTCGTTCAAAGTTAAGGAATTGATTACGAAACACAAGAATCAAGACTCTATTATATTCCTTCTTTAGAATATATATATATATATATATTATTCAGCAAAGACAACCGACAGACAAAATCTGAACTGGTCTTTGAAATGTTGGGCAGTACGTACTAGAAGCTAGCATTGATTAGGTGAACAAATTGGATACACCACAGAATCCTCTCTCTTTCTCTCTGTGTGTACTATCTGTCAGGGTTAAGAATACTATTGGACATAATACAAGTGACATGCATGAACCCTAGGATTATGATATTATCGCTCCTGCAGAAGTCTGATCTATATTATATATATGGCAACATGCACCAGCTGTATGTTGAAAAATGCCAGGCCAGCACCTAGTTTTGGGTCAAGCACACAAGATCTTTCAGCAGCTCCAATATATTGGTGGATTAATCATGGAGACATTTAATTACGTGCATCTCAAGCATGAATCATTTTAGCACAAGGCAATTTAATTAAGGTAATTACATCATGATAGTCATGCCACACTTACGTGCAGAGTAGACGAAAAGTATATGTATTTATCATGTATAGAATATAGTGTAACATAACGAATTAATTGATCACTTCACGACATGATCAACAATATATATTGAAAGGATGTGTGATTTTAAGTCATGATGTTTTGTACAAGTGATTGACCCATAATACGAATACTTGAGACAAAATGATTCGGACAGAGAATTCTTATCCCTTTCGATCTTTTTAATATCCAATGGGCAAGAGTAAATATTAATAGTGCAGTAGTCAAATCAATTAAATATCCGATTTATCTAGAGCTTATATTATGTAATTTGAACCGCATAAAAAAATAAAAATAATTGAGAGCAATCACATTTAGAATACTATTTTTACATAAATAATAACATATATAATAAATATTATTATTTATATGAAGACGAGTGTTTTAAATGATGTGGCTGTTCTCTAACAATTCCCTATAATATAAAAAACTTGGTAATTTTATCGATAATGCTAGCTTAGATATGCTAGCGTTAAGGGTTCTTAGGTTTAGTCAAATCAGTTTTAGTCATTAATTTTAAGCTGGAAGCTGCTCGGTACTAGCTAGCTACTCGATTTTTTTTTTTCATATAATATATTATATTATATATATATATATATATATATATATATATTAGAAAGATGAACTTTTGACTTCATCCATTTTTTAAGGCCGATTTCATGTGATATGATGCATACCATGATGCACTAGCTAGCTAGATCGACCAGCCTTTCAATAATAAATAATAAACTATATTATTTTCCATTCTTATAATAAAATTTATAGAATGATAATAAGAAGCTATAGATAGAAATATACAAAAATAAAACAAAAAATGTATATAATCAATTAATAGTGTTGATGTTAATATTTGTAATTGTAATGCATCTAGATCATGAATATTCCATATATCTGGGACTTGATCAATATATCCACAGTACTCATGTTCATGAATCATTAATGATTGTGCATCGCATAATTTTTTTTTTTAATGCATGTGGATGTGAAACTTTCACTAGGAATTAGCTAGCATTTCAAACTTTGACGAGGAAACCACTTTATTTTGTGGCCGTTATAAACTTGACATAAGTTATCGCTATAATAAGTTAAAAACTAAATACCTTAGCACCGTATTCAAAAAGGAAAATACTAAATGTACTTAAAAATATTTACAAAAAACTTACTTCTCTATATGTCAATTATTGATTTGTTGAAAATAATAGATTTGAAATTCAAAATTTGAATTTTGAATTTTAAAAGAAAACTACCAAAATAAATTTTGTAAGTAAAAGTGCAAATAAAACTTAAGTACATGTAACTCTACTCCATAAAACACTATATTCATTCCTCCACATTTCGTTTTGAGAAAGAGGGTATTAGATTTCCTCCAGGCTCCAATAAAGATAGTGCCAAATAGCTAGAGAGAGTGTGCTAGTTAGAGAGTGTGAGATATATATATATAGAGAGAGAGATGCATATTTTCTATAAATTGGTGCGAGCAATTCGTCCGAGAGAGAAAGAGTGCATGAGTAGTGCGTGTGAGAGCGGTTTGGTTCCAGAGTTTTCAAGAACGTCCCTAGCTACCAATCATGTACTAGAGATTTCAGTTCTAGTACATTAATGGAAGGGTTCTTGAAAATTTCACATACATTTTATAGAAATTCATGGACCTAATTCATCTCACAAAACTGATCCTACGAGAGAGATTTGCACATTACTTATAAATATATCCAAGACATTGTCCACAAATAATATGAGATTTATTCCTCAATACTCTCTCTCATGTGCAGGCCAGTAATTTTTTTGATTATTGTCACGGGATAAATAGTGTGGGCTCACATTCGTCTTGTGGCAGGCTTTGATACCATATAGAAATTCATAGGCATAACTCATCTCATAAAACCGGACCAAAAATGTCATAGAACTTATCAAGAAGCATTGTTTGATAATGTTTAATTGATTTATAAAATTATTTAATGCGTACGCAAATATAGAATATGCAAGTGATTTCTTCGTATATATATTTTTTCAAAGATGACTTTTCAACTAAATCTTGGCTAGAGAGACAAGCGTAAGCATGAATGCAAAAAAATATGATTTTTTTGATTTTTTGGTCAGATTTTTTTTCCTGCGAATACAATTTACTAGCAATTTACGAGCATTGTATGGTTGTGTGACCATTTTTGCCACAAACTTGACACATAGGTCTTGGACTGGAGGAAGGGTAGTGTTGAGATTGACCACATCTCCCACGATTGCCACGACCTTGTCCTCTATAGTTGGAGTTGGATCCATATGAATGTTGATGTTATGAGTTACGTTGCTACTGTGGATAGTTACCACCATGAGATCGAGTGTCATTATGAGTAACAACATTCACCAAGCCAACTTAAGTGCTAAGAATAGACTCACTACAAGAAAAATAAGCATTTATGATGAATGATTTGCGGTCATGATGACTATTTATGATCAAAATTGACTCATTTTGACAGAAAACAATCATTTTAGCAAGAAATAACTGGCTACAAATAAGCATTTTTCTTGTAATAATTTTTGCTGCTCAATCCTAAACTCAAATGCAAGAAGATGATTAAACATATCTTTAGAAGACATTTTGTCAATTTGAATGTAAATGGATGTGAAGATCGCATCATAAGATGTGTTAAGACCGCTGAGGAGATATGCTGTGAATTCATGGTTTTGAAAAGGCTAACCAATAGCAGCCAAGTTTTTCGAGAAAGACTTCATTTTCTGGGAGTAATCAAAAATAAACATGTTTCGTTTTTTTGCGGGACCCAGAAAATGCCAAGTTTGTATAGCTCGAGCGGATGAGTAAGAGGAAAAACATTCTCTCAAAGGCCACCCAAACTTCTCTTGAAGTAGAAAGCCCTACTATTTGTGCCAAGATACCTAGCTTTGAATAGTGAAGACACCAAGGTGCTAAGGACAACTTGGTCTTGATCATACCAAGAAATATATTTTGTATTAGAAATTTCGAAAGGGGAAGACTAAAAGGTGGCCGCTTCAAGGTTGGGAATAGTTAGGCTAGGACTGTATATGCTCCCATCAACAAAACCAAATAAGCATTGACCAAGCAAATAAGGGACGATTTGAGTTTTTCAAAGGAGGTAGTTGGAAGATAGTGAGGCCATAATGTCGGATAAACAAAATAAAGATTACGTTTAAGCTCTTGATACCATGAAAGAACACACCAATGTGTGTGTGTGTGTGTGTGTGTGTGTGTGTGTGTGTGTGTGTGTGTGTGTGTGTGTGTGTGTGTGTGTGTGTGATCATGTACAGAATATACACATTGATGAAACCATTAAGGAGCAGGGGGCCATGGCTTCTCCAAAAAATAATTCATATTAATTGTTTATGATTTAATAGGATGATTAATCATCATCTTGTGTTAGTTCCCTCTCTAAAAGATTATCTTGGCTTCCTTTTTACAAAATTATTTTGATCTTATAGATACTATGTGTTTCTTTTGTATGATATATAATTTATATGAGTGTCTTTATATTATTTTAATGATATATTGTTCTTGACATAACATATATTTTTTTGATACATAGATTGTCTTAAATGTATTTTATTTTCATTTTAGATCTTATTATCAAATTGTTCCATACCACAAAAAAAAAATAAATTATTGTATAGAAATAGAAAAAAATATTTTATTATAATTTTAATTTTGCTTGGTCCACCTAAAACAAATTTCTGGTTCCACCACTGAAGATATATACAATCACTAGAATCTGTTTACAGCCTTTCCTAGAGTAATGAGCTATAACGTCTATAGCAGATTTACAGGAAAGAAGTAAAGAAGAAATATATTGTGGCACTAAGCTAGGAATGAAAATATTTTCAAAATGTTACATGACTCCTCAAAATATGGTGCAGTTGTGTGCTCAATCTTTGCTGTCATTTATTTCCTTAATACTGGACAAGGGTACTTAATTGATATCTTACTCTTTGATCTCATAATAATTTTGCAGAAAATCTTCTTTTGCTTAATTATTTCTCATTTTTTCATGCTCTTTCAGGAGGCCGTTGGTTAAGAATTAATTCACGTTAATTGATGTTTATTTTTATAGATTTTGAGAGAGAAAAGCTAGCTAGCTAGGGTAATTTAATTACAAAATTAGATCATCATGATCAATATCTAACATAAAATTTCTTGAAATTAAATAAATTAAATCTTCATAATTTATCAATCGTCGGTGATGCAGATATTCGGTCAGTCAATAATTACTTTGACTAGAGAGTAGCTAGATCGTCGTGGTAATTGGTTCTGTTAATTAATTTAGTATATGCTAGAAAATTAAACCTGCCGCCTTTAGTTTGATTCATTGGACGTACTAGTAACGTTGATGAACAACATATATATATATATATGTATGTAGAGAGAGAGAGCCCGAGGGAGCAGTGCTGTACCCTATCTACCAAACAAGCTGACTGCTACTCAAACTGATCAATCTAATTTATATATATAGTTTATATATGCCATTAAGTTATAACATTCACAGATATATGGAGCTCATCAAACAATCATTTCGATGATCTGTTCTATTCCAGCTTGTACTCAAGTATAGAATAATGTTTTTTCATGCGTAAGTGCAAAAATTCGATTGGCATGATCTTGGATTTTTTATTTTTATTTTTACTATATATAACTTGAAGTAGTTGTATCTTTTCCAGCTTGCCACTAGCTAGCTTCTCTATAAAAAGTTAGTGGCTTAGCCATTTTTAGTCAAAATTTGATTAGGATATATATTTTTTAATTTACCTAGCTATTTTCAATAATACCAAATAATAAACTCTCTAAATCTATCATTATTCTATTAAAATATTGGGTCTTGAAATTTATTTTGCCGGCTGTTGAGAAAAAATTTAGGATATTCAACTCTAAATTTTATATCTCCAATAAGAAATTCACTCAAAATTGAAGACACAACAAAAGACAAAAAAATCTCTTCACTTTCACAAACACTCAACACTCTAAACTATATATATGACTTGTAGTCTTATTTGCTTCTTCACTTCTTGATGATTTACAAGTCTTGAGGACTTAGGTATTTATAGCAAGCTATATGAGATACACACTACACATTTATTTAAACTAATTACTTCCCTACCACACAAATAATAAAAACCACTTAATTTGTGTCCACACCTTACACAAGGTGCTTTGCACCAAACTTGCCACTTAATTTGTGTCCATACAAGGTGCTACCAAACTTGCCACTTAATTTGTGTCCACACAATGTGTTTTGTCCCAAACTTACCACTTAATTTGCGTCCACACCAGATACTTGACATTGATTCTTAACACTCCCCCTCAATGTCTGCTCTCATTCTCTATACTATATCTAGTTGTCGACGAATCATTTCAAGCTTTCTTGTACTTAGACTTTTTGTGAACAAATCCGCAACTTGATCATTTGTCTTGATCTGTCTCATCTCAATTTCTTCTTGCAGAACTTTTTCTCTGATAAAATGATAGTGCACTTCAACATGCTTAGTTCTTGCATGAAAGACAGGATTCTCCGCCAAACGAATTGCCGACTGATTATCACAGTATAACGGAACTGCATAATCTATTGGTTGATGTAAATTATTCATTAGCTGTATCAACCATGTACTCTCTTAAGCTGCCATTGCCGCTACTCGATACTCCGCTTCAGTTGTTGATAATGATACCGTCGGCTGTCTCTTGCTACACCAAGAAATTGTTCCGGAACCAAGTTTAAACACATACCCAGTTGTTGATCTCTTGGTGTCATGATCTCCTGCATAGTCAGCATTGTAGTATCCAACTATCTTGCAGTCTTCACCTGTCTTGTACACAAGACCATAGTCAATTGTATTTTTTACATACCTTAGTATTTGTCGAACTGCTTCCAAATGAGGCTTCTTTGGATTTTGCATGTATCGACTCATCACACTAACTGCATAGGAAATATCGGGTCGAGTCAAGGTTAAGTAAATCAGGCTGCCTACCAATTGTCGATACATCGTTGCATCTTCCAAATCTTTTCCTTCATGTGCACACATTTTGGCAATTGGTTCCATCGGTTTCGAAATCGGCTTGCATTCAAGCATTCCGAACCTCTTCAACAAATCTTTGGAATATTTTTGTTGACAAAGAAATATTCCTTCTTGTGTGCGATCAACCTCTAAACCAAGGAAGTGCTTGAGCTGTCCAAGTTCCTTCATCTAGAAACGGACTGATAAATTCTCCTTCGTCCAAATAACTTCTTCCTCATCATCACCGGTTATGATTAAATCATCCACATATACTATCACAATAGCTAGTTTTCCTTCATTGGCTTTGACAAACAAGCTGGTATCTGCAGGTGTTACTGAATAACCACTTTGTGTTAGAAATTCAGCAATTTTACCATACCACGCCCTAGGTGCTTGTATTAATCCGTAGAGTGCTTTCCGCAGCTTACACACATATTCAGGATGATCTTGGCTCTGATACCAATTGTTGAGAAAAAATTTATGATATTCAACTCTAAATTATATCTCCAATAAGAAATTCACTCAAAATTGAAGACACAACAAGAGACAAAGAAATTTCTTCACTTTTACAAACACTCAACACTCTAAACTATATATAAGACTTGTAGTCTTATTTGCTTATTCACTTCTTGATGATTTACAAGGCTTGAGGACTTGGGTATTTATAACAAGGTATATGAGATACACACCACACATTTATTTAAACTAATTACTTCTCTACCACACAAATAATAAAAATCACTTAATTTGTATCCACACCTTACACAAGGTGTTTTGCACCAAACTTGCCACTTAATTTGTATCCACACAAGGTGTTTTGTTTCAAACTTGCCATTTAATTTGTGTCCACACAAGATGCTTGACATTGATTCTTAACAAAGGCCCCCGCCCCAGCAACCCTTGAAATCAGATAAAGGAAGGAAACACATCTCAATATATATAAGGTATATAGAAAATACGAACTACTTCAATTAAGAAAAAACTTCATATTTTTGCCAACAAAATCGACAAATCGTAAGCACAAAAATGCAAAATTCTCTCATAAGCTCTTACTGGTTGAAAGTTTCTTTCAAGGGTACTCATAAACATATACATGGTCCCAATTTTTTTTTTATCGGTATCAGGTTGATCAGGAGCTGGAAAAATTAACAACCCAAAAGAAAAACCCAAATCACTTCTGGCTGATCTGCCACAACCAGTTGGAATCAACAACCAAATAGAAACCTGGTTTTGAAAAAAAAATAACAATTTTTCAATTTTGAAATCCACAATTGCTGACGAAGTGGGCTTACCAGAAGGGATTTGGTGGTGATGGCGTTCATGGAGATCAATGGTGGCATGCTGACACTACAAGACACTACAAGATTTTCGAGTTTTCTCCAGGAAGGATTTTGGTGGCTAAAAATATAGTTTTGTGAGAAGTAGTTTTTTGCCACAAATTCGCTCCGTGGGACGTTCGTGGCATAAAACTCGCAGTAAAAGTATTTTTCCCCACGAAAGTTCAAACTCGTGGGAAAAAGTAATTTTTTTCCACGAGACCATTTGTGGATAAAGCATAAATACTCGTGGCAAAAAGTCCTACAATAAGTATAATTTTCGTGGTATTTAGTACTATTTGCCACGAATGCTATTTGAAAATACTTATTTAGGAAGAATTCTTGTCATGGGAAATACTAATTTCCTGCAAAAAAAAAAAAAAAAGAAATTGCCATGAGTTCCATTCATGGCAAATGCTAAAAGATTTTAGAAAAAAAAGAATTCAAACAAAAAAATGAAAATCTGTAATGCGAGTGATATTTGCCAAAAATATATATGCCAAATTACCAATATACTACAAGAAATCTGTTATAAAGATCAATATATGCAAGTAGAACTACCATCTAGGGTTTGAAGGGAGGACTAAGAACACTACATGCTGTGAAGGTGTAGAGTAGAAAAACTAAATATATTACTATAGCAATAGAACCTGCGATTAGTGCTCCGGTGGCATACAAAAGCAAAACATAGGAACTTCTCCACAAATAGGCAGCCAGCCGGCATGGCTGTTTCCTTTGTTGCCCACATAAGCTATTGCCAACTCCATCGAGACACTCAAGGTCAGTAGCACCATTAATACCTAAATATACAGAAAGTAATTTATTTCTATTTATCATGATAAACCATGAAGAACATGTAACAATGCTAAGATAAGAGCCACTTATGCCATTCCACTTTCTCTCATGCAATCAAAGCCCCATTACTTCCCATGACACGCAGAATATGACAAAGACATGGTAAAAGAGTACCTTAATGTAGGTACTATGCTCTTGGGACGTAACAAAACATGGAAATGAGATCTAGAAACTTCTCATGGATTTCATACAGTTTCTTAAGTTCTTCATCTGTCCATTATTTTTTTGTATTGTCATTATTCTTTATTTCCCTGTTTTTTCCACCAAGAAATTTGGATGAGTTAAAAAAAGAAGGATATTTTTTAACTAAGCAGCAAAACAAAGGTTATAAAAGATCAAATACAAAACTTCATTTCTTACTTTATCAAATCATCTTGTGCTCTGTAAATTTCATCAAGAACCTATGCATTTCACTATCTCAACGTGCAGGTATATGGACTATAACAATGTTATCACAAATAGTTAGTAGTACTGGCAAGGAAAACTAAATTACCAATTCTACTTGATAGAGTAGCACTAGACAGAATTCTTGCACATCATTCAAGAACAAGGGGATGACCAACAAGAGTATTCACAAATGACTAATGTAAAAATACAATCTTAGAGCTATATTAAATCGGATTTCAATTTTTTTTCTTTTCTTGGACAAAAATCGTTGAACCCTTGAATCTACACATAAGTATTGTAAACAAAATGTTGAAAGGAACCATAAAACCTGGTCTCTTCTAGGCTAAACCTGCAAAAAAACACAGATAAAATGTGTTACTCTGCTTCTATATCAGTGGGCAACACAAAACAAAACTTACCAACATAAAAAAATCCCACATTTCCCAAAACTATACTGACTATAGAGATACTATACATAAGGACCCTGCAACCAATCCCTGGCTATTGCCATACAAATAAAAATCATTAGGCAAATGATTACAACTATCACTACTAACCTCAATATAGACAGCTTTTGTTATTTCCAACATCAATTGGAATAAATACTCAGAAAGTAAGTTTCGAAAGAAACTACAGTACAAAACCAAAGCTACAAAACAGAGAAAACTTGAACAAGAAATCAAAGCTACAAAATAGAGCAAACTCGAGCAACTTGGAAATTCTTCGCCCTTCTCAATCCATCGTCAATATTGAATATTCAAAGCTACAAAACCAAATCATTAAAATCTCATACCCTAACCAAATCAAAGCTACAAAACCAGTCCTAGAAGGCTAGAAGAGCAACTTACAAAATCAATAAATAGAAAGCCTAACCTTTTGAGTGTGTGGACGAGTCAGCGAAGACGAAGAAGTTAGGAGCTTGGGAGAACCAAGAATGCCTTTGAGTGGGAACTGAGAAAACGAAGAAGGGAGCATCGAAGAAGAGATGTATGTCGGCGAAGACAAAGAAGGGAGAAGAGAGGGTTGTCGGCGAAAAAGAAGAAAGGAGCCTCGAAGAAGAGAGGGTTGTCGGCGTGAGAGAGAGACAGACAGACAGAGAGATGGGATTTGGGGATTTAGGGCCAGGCCGGGTGTATCGTTTTGATTAATTTTTAAAGGACTATTGAAGCGCCGCAAATACTCATAAAATTCGCCACAAAAAATCAAACTAAGAATTTTTCCACATCTAAGATTAGAATTCGCCCCATACAAAAAAAAGTATATTTTGCTATGGTTGACATATAATCTCCCACGCATTATATATAAAAATTTAATTTTTTTTTTTCTTTTGTCAAATATTTAATATATGAGTATGAGTAATAAATAAAAAAAATCAATTAATTTAAGAAGAAAAAACTCAAAAAATAAAGATTTAAATTTTAAAAAAATATATTGTGTGTGATAAATTGAAAAGTTGTGTAGGATGACTCTTAAATTTATTTGTCGCAAAAAACAGTTGTCACAAATAGTGTTTTCTCAGGAAGTTCTCCCTAGCAAAATGAAATTTATTTGCCACGACATAAAATCGCCAAAAAAAATATTATTTTTCGTCACAAAACATTATTTCCCATAAGGTTTTATTTGTGGACATTGTATCGTGGCAAAAAACTTATTTTTTTTTCCTACAAACACTTTTTGTGTCACCAGCTTATTATTTGCCACGATTGTATATGGTGGAAAAAGAACTCGTAACAAAAACCCATATTTCTTGTGGTGAGAAACCACTTATTTACAGTTAGCTAGTAATTAATTTCAGCAAATTGATTATTCACAGTCAAAATTAGTCAACTAATTTTTTCATTGCATTTAATTAATCACAAAAATCCATTTTTCTTACAGTGTGGTAGCTAGACAGGGAGTATAGTGAGATTTGTTGCTTCATTTTTGGCAAAACTGTGTTCTTCAAGATATGTTCATGAGGAGCTGTGTTCCCATGAATAATGGTTTGAGTGGAAAGAATATATTGTTATGAAAAAATAATTTGGCCAGCAATTTTGACTGACTACATTTGGCTCGTAAAAAACGTTAAGAGTTAAATATACTGTATATATATTAAGTTTGATATGGATGCATTCTAAGCAAGCTAGCCAAACCTTGACTAAATTTTAATTATGCCAAATTCACTAGTACTAATCCTCCATTAGAATTCCATGCATGGATTTAATTAATTGAAATCCATATATATATGCCAACGAAGGAGGATAAAATTAGCAAGCATGAATTTGTTGTTTTTTTTAATGCAAGATCCACGTGATGACCGGTACGTATGATCTATCAACTTTATCCATGGATCGAACTCGATGCATTTTAAAACCTGAAAACGAAGGCTAATGTGAAATGCCTCCGTATGGCTACTCTCTCTCTCTCTCTCTCTCTCTCTCTCTCTCTCTCTCTCTCTCTCTATATATATATATATATATATAAGTGGCATGCAAGTTGGAGTACTATTATCAATTATAAGTGGTAGAATCGAAGTGGTTTCCGTAGAAAGCGACCCCCCAATGACCAAAGTTGATTCTTCCTTGTTAAGAAATTGCAACTGCATGTGATTAATGAAGGTTAGATCTTTGATTATCTAGCTTAACCCTACTAAAATGTAACAAAGTAAACACCGTCATATGTTTAACCTCGGTTAATTCTTAATTCTTTGTTGCAGTTCTTTCTTTTTTCTTTTTTTTTGGACCACCCAATCCCATCCATTCCATTCCCAATCAAACTGCCTATATAATCTCTCTCTCACGCACTTGATATTTCACGATTTCAAGGCGCTCTCTCTCTCTCACAGCTTTGCAATTCAGTGATCTTCAATCCCTTTCTTCCTCCCCGCTCAAAGGTTCTGTTATTTTGTTTTCGTTTTGAAATTAAGTTTTTTCTGTCTTCCTTTCTCACGTATTCTAAGCAACCAAACGCCCCCCCCCCCCCCCCTTCTCTCCTCCCAAAAAAAAAAAAACAATAACAACAACAACAGCCAACCAACCAACCAAACATGTCATCTGACCAGTACTCCTATCTCTTCCTTCCTCTAGCTGGTTCTTCGCCAAACCTCAGCATCGAGCTCTTCCTATGTGTCTTTCTCTTTGTCACTGTCTTTGCTTTCTGGCTCTCACCCGGTGGTCTTTCTTGGGCGGTCTCTAAAACTCGGTTCGGTGTCCAAACTCGAACCGCCATTCCTGGCCCTTCTGGTTTCCCTTTTCTTGGGTTGGTTTTCTCTTTCACAGGGTCATTAACACATAGAGTTCTCAGTAAGCTTGCTGAGGCTTTCAACGCCAAGCCATTAATGGCATTTTCAGTAGGGTTCACTCGGTTCATTATCTCAAGCCATCCAGACACAGCTAAAGAGATTTTGAACAGCTCGGCTTTTGCTGACCGGCCCGTTAAGGAGTCGGCTTACGAACTTCTCTTTCACCGGGCTATGGGTTTCGCTCCCTTCGGCGAGTACTGGAGGAATCTGAGGAGAATCTCAGCGACCCATTTGTTCAGTCCAAAGAGAATCGCTTATTTCGGGGAGTTTCGGACAAGTATCGGGTTCAAAATGGTGAATGAGATAAGGGCTTCGATGGATAGGAATGGTGAAGTTGAGATTAGGAAAGTTTTGCATTTTGGGTCCTTGAATAACGTCATGATGTGTGTGTTTGGAAGGAGTTATGAGTTTGGTGAGGGGTGTGGGAATGATGGGTGTCAGCTCAGGGATTTGGTCAGGGAAGGGTATGAATTACTAGGGGTTTTTAATTGGAGTGACCATTTTCCTCTATTGGGTTGGTTGGACTTGCAAGGGGTGAGGAAAAGGTGCAGGAATTTAGTGGCAAAAGTGAATGTTTTTGTTGGGAGGATTATAGAGGAGCACAAGACGAAGGTTGAGAAGAAGGGAATATTGTCTGGGGTTCATGATGAGAGTTCTGCTGATTTTGTTGATGTGCTGCTTGCTCTGGAGAAAGAGAATAGGCTCAGTGACTCTGACCTGATTGCTGTTTTGTGGGTATATATCTTTCATTTCCTTTCATTAATCTCTCTTTAAACTTGTACGGTAAAGTCATTGTAATACCAATTAATTACGTACTAATACTAACTCATGTTTAGGCTTTCGACTCAGAAAAATTTTCTGGATATATTACTCGTGTCATTTATTGGATTGCATATATATATATACATGCTATATTTTCTGTTATATATTTTATTTTCATGCAAACACTGTCTGGTAAATTCTGCTGTTCTTTCCCCTCGTACTCGAGCTCATCTTTATTTATTTACTTGCCAAAACAGCTAGATCTCATCGTTATTTGGGAATATTTTCGTTTGGTAGCTTTGATTGTTTTGATGCATCTACTTGGTCCTTTTTGCTTTGGGTTTTCATCTTTTCTGTCTTGTTGGTTTCATGAAATCATATGCTTGAACGAGGATAAGGTCTCTCTTTCTCTCTCTCTCTCTCTCTCTCTCTCTCTAGGTATCCAATGATATTGAGAATCCGAAACTTTTCTTTTTCATCTCTTTTCTTGACAACAATATTGTACCTCTTATTCCCTTTATTTGTCTTGCTCCTGATGCTTTACAGTAAAGATTTCTCGAGCTTTCTTTTCCTCCAACCATTGTCCTAAAGATTTTTCTATATTAATCTCAGGAAATGATCTTCAGAGGGACAGACACAGTGGCAATCCTCCTGGAGTGGATTATTGCTAGAATGGTATTACACCCAGATATCCAAACCAAAGCCCAAACCGAGATCGACAACATGGTTGGCATGAGATCAGTGTCGGATTCAGACCTCCCCAATCTCCCATACCTCCATGGAATCATAAAAGAAACCTTGAGAATGCACCCACCAGGTCCGCTCCTCTCCTGGGCAAGGCTTGCCATCCACGACACCAACGTAGGCCAGCACTTCATCCCTGCAGGCACGGTCGCCATGGTTAACATGTGGGCGATAACTCATGACGAGAATGTCTGGTCGGAGCCCAGCAAATTCAACCCAGAGCGTTTCATGCAGGAAGATGTAGCCATTCTGGGGTCAGATCTTAGGTTGGCTCCATTTGGGTCTGGAAGAAGGGTCTGTCCTGGAAAGGCCATGGGAATGGCTACTGTTGAGCTTTGGCTTGCGCAATTGCTCCAGAGTTTCAAATGGGTGCCTTCTGAACATTCATCACGTGGTGTTGATTTGTCGGAATGTCTAAAGCTTTCATTGGAGATGAAGCACTCCTTGGTCTGCGGGGCAATCCCTAGGGCGCCTAGGGTTGCTTGAAAAATTATATAATGATTGTGGGCTAGCTTAATTCGTAGTTAGTACACGATTTCCCAATATATCTATCTAGGCCGCCGGAAATTAAGGATCAAATAAGTTTGTTTACTTTTCATGATGTTTTGATCTTTGTGTCGTGTTAATTTAGGTTTTTGTTTTAGGGTACGTAGGGTTTCTGGGTTTTGGTTATGTTCAAAAAAAGAAAAAAAAAAAGAGAGCTGTATTTGCATAAATTAAGGGTTTGCTAATTTGGTACTAGTGAAACGGCGGCCGGGTGTTTGATTTTCTAAAATTACGATATGTAGCTAGCCAGGCATGGAACTTTCATGCCCTACAGCTTGTACACATTTTGTAATGAATCAATATATATTAATATTAAATATATATATTTATATTATTGCCTTCCATATTATCATGAGCTTGTTAAATATATATTTTCCAATATTATTAATTAATTGTGCTTGGAAACAAGATTTTTCCATATATGCCTACTAATAATTTGCCTTCAATCAACAAATCATGTCCTCATCATGATGATCATGACTACAACAATTTAATATTGCCTTAATCATGTCATGAGCATCAGAATTTGTTCATGCAGTAATGATACTGTTGGCTGATATTTAAGACAAATATATAAGGCAAGAACTCTTCCTACTATTATATGTATAGGTACTTATATATATAAATAATATCTACCATCTGTATAAATAATATTGAATTTGAAAAGATCTTTTCATGATCAATTTTTTCTCATCAATACTATCGCATCATTTCATGATATGAGATTAAATGACAGTTTTCAAACCATCACCAAATCACATTTTCTATGACCATTTTTTAGAGCCTTCATTAAAGACAACTGGTAGATTTTTTTACATTCGAACGAAGACGATTTTACATTCGGATGTTGAGTGCGCGTTCGAACGATGAGATCACTGACGTTTGAACATGCATGTTTCTGGCGCCAACATTCGAACTATATGAAATAATATTCGAATGTTTAGATTAAATATAAATAGAAAAATATTTTGACACCTTACTTTAACACATTTAGTATTTTAATACATTTTAAATTTTTTCCTTTACTTAATAGTTTAGGATTTGATTATTGGTGTATTGATATTTATTTTTTTAAATATTTTAAAATGATTAAAATACGAATTAAAAAATTTAAAGAAATCAAAATAACATTCTACTCTAGCGGGGCCCTGTTAATATTATACAAAATTTGAAAATATTGAATTATAAAATAATTTAATTTGTGAAAGATATGAAGTATAGTGATTTAAAATCAAATTTAGATAAGCTATTATTAAAGAAAAATGAGAATAGAAAAAAACAAAATATACATTACATGAGCAGCTAGTTTAGTACATAAATTAAAAACAAAATACAAAAAGACTTTAAAAAAAATACAAAATCACTGGACTATAGATTGTTTTTTAATGACGTGAATTCATCAGACAAAGTCTCGACCTTAAGATGCAAGGTCTCTCCATTAGTAGAAAGCTACTCCATAACCTATGCAGTGATCGTGGCAATATGTGCAATGAGCTGTTGGTCGATGTGCGCTTACAACTCTCCCAACATCGAGGTCACCCAAGCAGGTCACACATCCCCATCCGCAATCTATCCCGTCTGAAGCTGTCAACTGGTACCGGCAATGTTAGCGAGATCAACATGGCCGATCAAACACTGGAGAGGTGGAACCAAATCTGCTACAGGAGGAGGCAAATGCCTCTTCTACCCTAGACTCCAGTTATACATGCCAATATCGATAGGGTCGATCTAGTGCCGCACTGACTCCAAGACCCGAGGTGCCACTCCATGTGCAAGGAGTAATCGAGTGATGATGACTCCATATAGGAGGTTGCCTGCCGAGATAGTGCATGCCTAGTAGTGAATCATTTCAAATATCACCTCCGGCAGGTTGATCGGGTCTCCACACGCCAACCTGATTATAAATTACGTGCATGTTTGGCTGAATGTCGTCATGTGTGCCAGGGGATCAACATTTGTTGTAACGATAAGATGCAACATCCAGAAGAAACCATCGAGCATACTTTGGTGCAAAGTGTCTTACGTCTCGTGCGCCTCTCGATCTCTATTAGCGAGAATGTAGAAATAGTCATCCCGCTGAGGATCTTCATACTCGGATCCATCATCGCCGCCCTCCGAGACGTCGATGTGATGACTACCCGTAGAGTGAACTGGGCCAATTTGGGACTTTGTCATGCCAATGTCAGCATCTGGCAACGTAGCCGGTACAACAACTGCGTCTTCCACAGGGTCAACAACTATCGGCTGAGGTTGCTGACGCAAGATCTGCAATAAGTCAGCGATGAAATCTGTCGAGATTGTGATCTGCACCCTGCGAATCTCAATACTATGGGAGTGCACATCGTGCGACAACGTGGACATTGCCATGTAGAACTCGTGAACCATGTTGGGGTAAATGGTAACCCTTAGTGAGCATATAGGGGTCCAACCCCTTCCCACGAATACCGACCTCAGGCTCCTCTGTTACCAAAAGAGTCCATTGAACTCTTTTATCATCACCTCTTGCTCCGATGTAACTGTGCCGGTCTCGATTACGGTGAGCCTCCCAATTCACTCCTTCCCAACCCTTCTTTCTTATAGTTATTAATTGCTGAGTCATATATATCTACACAAATGAAATAAAAATCAGAGGAAATAAAAAATAAATTAAAGAACAATATTTGGAAGTAATTCATCTTATGCTTTTAAAAGGAATCTGGTATTACGTTCAAATATAACCAATTGCACATTCGAATGTGACTAAGGTGTATTCAAATGTAACAAAAGGTACATTTGAATGTAAGAAAAGGTTCATTCAAACATAATTGTTTGCCTTCCAACGTTGCAAAATGTACATTCGAATGTGACGCTTTGACTTCTAACGTTGGAAAAGTCATGTTCGAATGTACCTAGAGTAGTTCGAATGTGACTCTTTGACTTCTAACGTTGGAAAGCACATTTGAACGTACACAATGTACGTTCAAATGTGACTTTCTTACTTCTAACGTTGAAAAAGTCACATTCGAACGTACACAAGGTTCGTTCGAACGTGACCTTTCATCTTCCTCAATTCAAAAATATACATTCAGATGTTTGAGTGGAACGTCCAAACGTTAAATTCAGGAATGGCTTAGTCGACTCAGCCATTTTCGAAACTCCATTTAATGGAGTTTTAGGGTTGAAGATCACCACACAAATGAAGTATACACTTCAAAAAATCTTTCTACGATGACCTTTTGGTCAATGGAGACCCGTGGTGGCCGAAAAATCAACGTGAAAATTTAGCCACCACTATTTTCAATTTTTTTAATTTCTAATAAAAACTTAACAAAAAATACATCAAAATGTAAAGGTTTGAACGTTATACATTTTGGTGATGGTTGCGGTGGCTTTGTTGATAGAGATGGCAGTGCTCATGGTGGAGAGAAAATGAGAGAAATGGAAGTTTTTGGGAAATATGAGAAATGGCCATCGGGACCACTGTATATATATAGTTAATGTTCAAATGTTCTTTAATGAACGCTCGAACATTATTTCTTAACCGTTTGATACATTTGAACGTAACAAAGGAACGTTCGAACATGAGAAGTTAACATTCAAACGTTACATCATATTTTGGTTGCCTATGACATGCATACATTCGAATATTTAAATTTGACGTTCGAACAATGCTTAACAGCATCCGAACATTCAAATGATACATTTGAACGTATTTTTGTATTTTTAAATTGAAACTAAAATTGTATTATAATATATTATAATATAGTTAAATATAGTATATTATATAGTCTAAAACATCATTAAATTATATTGTGCCAATACTATATAATACTGTAGTGTTAATTATTATATAATATATTATATAGTATTATAATAGTCAACATGCTATAATACCATAGCACTAAGTATTATATAGTCTTACTATAGTAGATAAAATATATAAAATGATATTTAAAATATGATTAGTCAACACTATATAATACTATAGTGTTAAGTATTATATAGTATTGACTATAGTATTATAACACTAAGTAACCTAAGTTTTATATAGTATTATATATAATACTTGAGTTTGATATAAAACATCACTAAGTTTTATATACTATATAATACTTAACACCATATTATTATATAGTATTGACTATAGCATTACTATAGTATATAAAACATCACTAAAATATAATATTATAATGCTATAGTTAAATTTAGCAATATAGTTCTATTTTTTATATTTACTATAATTTTAGTAAATATTTTTAATATTTTTTGGTTTAGAAAATATAGCAATATATAGATTTAATCATAAAAAAAAAGTAAAAAACAAATAAATGTCTGAATGTAAATTAGTTACGTTCGAACATTCAAAAAAAGTACAAAATTTTTTCCACAATTTCTAGAACGTTTGAACGTAACTTTATGACATTTGAACTTTTGTTTACAATTTAGGGATTTTTGTAACATTTTAATAAACGTTCGAATGTCACACTGTCACATTCAAATGTTTTGCAGGAATTTAAGTACGTTCAAATATTAGGGTTGTAAGTAACGATTGAACATTTTAAAAATTTTAGACAAATTGAATTATAGATACAGGATGAAGCCATAATGCACATTTCTGACTTCTCTCGTGAGAGAGAGAGAGAGAGGGGTAAAAAGAGAGAGAGAGAGAGAGAGAGAAAGGTAAAGAGAGAGAGATGAGAGCAAGGGAGTCTTTCTGCATCTATTTCCTTTCAAAGATAAATGTGTTGGTGATTTTTGTAGGGATTTCTTTATAATGCTATTGATTTTTTAATAATCTTAATAGCTCATTATCTATTTTTTGAATGATTGATAGTGTAGAAATTGAAATTGAAAGGGGTAGAACACTTGCGAAGAAATTTTATTACTTTTGCTAAGTATATTTCATATTTGCTCATCGTATAATTTAGGATTTGTTTATAGTTGTGTATGTTGTATTTGTGCATTTTTTTAATTATGAAATTTGAGAAGCATGTATTCTTTGATTTGTTTATAGTTGTGTATTTTGTATGTTTTCATTGTACATATTGGATTTTTTGTATTATTTTAGTAATAGGAGTTGCAAACATGTGGGTATGCTATATCATGTGAATTTTTTTAAGCATATTGGGTGTGATAATTTGTGCCTCTTTTTCAATTGGTCATTGTATATTTTAAGATTTATTTATTGAAGTGTATGTTATATTTGTGTATTTTTTTAATTATTGAGTTATTAAATATATTAGGTGATTGTGCATATTCGATCATTTTGCATATTAGGTTATGTGGGAATGATTGTGCATATTAGGTTAGTTTGTTTATTTATTTAGTAATGGTATTTTTCAAACATGTTGGGTGATTATTTGATGCGTTTTATGGTCATTTGAATGTAGGTATAATATTTTGTGTAAATTTTTTCAAGCATATTGGATATGATAATTAGCAATAATAATTAGCAATAATAATTTGTGTGAATATTGTGGTTATATTATTTTATAAATTTGTACCTTTTTTGCAATCATGTATTAATTAGCACCAACAGTTAGTATGAATGTGTGTATGATACATTGTATGAAATTACTAGTGGGAATGACGCTTTGTTTAATTTTTCAAGCTTGTATTAACTAAACCCCAAATCCAAACTCCAAACCCCAACTCCAAATCCATAACCCCAAATACTAAACCCTAGATCTTAAATCTCATATCCCAAACTCCAAACCCCATATCCCAAACCCCAAACCCAAACTCCAAACCCTATATCTCATACCCTAATACTTATCTATAGTTTACATAATAGTTAGAAATTAGCAAATGAATAATAAATAGTATGTTGTGTGGCATTGCATATATGAATAACCTTAGACCCATTTGGAAATCAGTGTACACTTTGGTGTCCAGTGTAGGCAGTTTGAGATTATATTATCTATATTACACATTTTTATTACTTCTACTAATTTTCACATTGCGTATGAAGTTTTGATATCTTCCTCATTTGTTCTTTGGGTATACTGTTTGTAAGGTCATAATCCCTCTTTACGAATATGTATAATCGGAGAACTATAGGGAGGTGCTACTGAAATTTCTACTGATGTGAGAAGTAGAAGTAATAAAAGTTGTGCAAAATAAATAATATAATCTCAAACGGAATAGGACTAACTACCTTATTAAAAATGAAGTGAATTACTTTAGACCATGATTTGCATGTGAATTTTAATGTCTTAAACTAATATATAGGGTTTTTAGAAATAGATAAAAATGGGATGCGCATGGACGATAGACTTGGGACGGACTACGTTCCTTATGCACGTGGTGTTAGGGCTTTCATTGAATTTGCTCAGCCCTCTGTTGATAGTAGTGGTTACATCAAGTCCATGTCGAGGTTGTAAAAATTTGTGTGCTATAGGATTAGATGAAGTCGAGCATCATATCTTTGTCAATTGGACGGATCTGGGTTTTACACGATGGGTATACCATGGTGAGCTGTATGAACTGATATAGGATGTATCCTTTGATTATTCAGATTATATGCGAGATATTTGTGATGAGAATGAATTGGATGATGTTGATGAACGGGATGAAATGGAGGAGCTGTTGGGTGACATTGGTACTAGGATGTTTATGGATGAACCTGAGAACGATGACTCAATCAATCGAGAGAATGATTTAAATAATTTTGCCGTAATATGAGAAGATGTAAAGTACGAGTTTTATCCTAACTACACAAAGCACAACAAAATGTCATTTATTGTGCAGTTACTTCACATTAAGTCATTGTGCAGAATGTGAGATCCCAGATTACGTGTATTTTTACACATTATTTTATTATCGGTATTAATTAATTAAATTTATTTTAATAATACTATCGGTTGTGTTTTATTTGTTTAAAATATTTATTTGAGCTATTCATTAGTAAGTGTTAGTTTTATATTTTTTTATAATTAAATGTTGAGTTACGTTATTTATTTATTAATTTAAATGTAAGTAATTATTTTAAATGAGTGAAATTTAATTTTCTTTATTTTATTATGTGATTTTATTTGATGTGCTTTCTTAATAATAACTAGTGTTCTATAATTAAATTATTCTTTAAATTAAATTGATTTATTGTTGGGTTTTAAATATTTTATTTTATTTATATTAAAGTGTAGTATTATCAGTCGGTTTTTATTTAATTTATTGTATTTTTCTAGTTGGACTCATTTTCCCTTCTTTTTCCTTTTTCTCTTTTTTCTTTTCTTTTTCTTTTATTTTTCTCCTTTTCTTCCTCACGAATTCAGTCCCAGCCCACGCACCTCGTCTCTCCCTTTCATCTCTCGTCGTTTCTTCCTCCTCCCCCAGGGCTGTCGTCGGCCATCCACCGGCGACACCGCCTAGCCCACAGCCTTCCTCACACGCTAGCGAGTCCACGGGCACCAGTGGTGTCACCTCCGGCCACCCCACCTCTCTCACACGGCACAAATCCGAAAATGAGTTTAATGGGTTTTCACCCATTTTCCGACGCCGTCACCGGTCCCCTTGGCCTCCGACTACCACCACTGGACTCCCCACCCTTTGGCGAGTATAACCCAACATCGGTAGCCACCCTAATTTCTCTCTCTCTCTCTCTCTCTCTCTCTCTCTCTCTCTCTCTCTCTCTCTCTCCTCTACTCGAAATGGGTCCTAAAACGGGTTGTTTTTTGCCGCGCCGCCGTCCGGCCATTGTAGGCCTCACCACTGCCACCAAAAGATTTCCCTTGCCCAACCGGTCATCCCCCTAACTTAGTTTCTCCAATTGTTGCCTCACCTTCCCGGTACAACCTCAAACTCGAAAATGGGTTTTCACCCATTTTGAGCCCGATCTGCCACCTTCCGGTGGTTATGTAGCCACACCACCACCTCAATGAGATTCCACACTTTCCAAAAAGTATCTCCCTAAATTTTGGTGTCAAACCGAGCATTTTAGCCTGACGTATCGGTGACTGCTACGAACGCTGCGGATTGGCGTTTATTCAAGGATTTGCGTTTTTACCCGCTGTAAGTACTTTCCAAACAAACTTTAAAAATTTAAATATAATTTTGGTATCAACAGTTATTGGGTTTGATTATTGTTGGAATTTATTAATTGTTGGATATTTGGTGCATGGTTGTCTGCATTGTGTATTTACGCGCATGCTCATGGAAATATTTGGAAATTAAATTTTTGCATGATTTCGGATATTTATGTGTTGGAAATGGAAACTGGGTTTTAAATTGAGTTTATGAATTTTAATGATTTTTGGCTGAGTCATAATGGGAACGGCGATACGTAACGCCCGTTGTAATCAGCGTGTGTGTGGATAACATAATGGGGACGGCGATACGTAACGCTCATTATGGTCATTGTGTGTATGTCAGTCATAATGGGGACGGCGATACATAACGTCCATTGTGATTGATAATGTGTGGATGACACAACCGGGACGACGATACATAACTCCCATTATGGTCATTGGGTGTGCATTTCATATCAGGGACGGTGATACATAACGCCCGCTATGAAATGAATGTGTGTGGGTCATAATGGGGACGACGATACATAACACCCATTATGATTTCGGGTGTGTGTGTATATCAAATCGGGGATGGTGATATGTAACGCCCGGTATGATTGATTTTTACAGATATTATTTTCTGAGAAATGATGAATGATTTTACTAAAATTTTATCGTGGACTAAAATGGAAACTGGCGTGTGTTTATCTTATTCATTTTGAAGAAGATGTTATTTTGAGATTCATGCATTTGGAGTCGTGTTCATGCGTAGTATTGTTGCATGAGTATATTTCTGTCTTTTGGTTTGGTTGGGTTGTACTTACTTGCGATGCCATCTTAGCGTCGTAATTTTTGAATGGAGATTATGAAAAGGCTGAACTTGAGGAGACGGATCCGCCGGTAATGTATTATTGTTATAAATTGTTATCTCGGGAAATTATTTTCCACTTTTAAAAATATGTATTTGTTTAATTTGTATTTCGGATGACTGTATTAAATCTCCTGTTTGAGAGTTTATATTAAAATGGTTTGTAAAATATTTTTAAAAATTCTGGTACTTGGTTATCGACTTGATTATCTGCTGCGACTTATATTTATGTATGTCATGTGTGCACATACGTTTGGCACTTGTCGTTGGAATGTGTGACACGTGTCGTCGTCATCCCGATACCTCGATTCTCGTGTTTATTTTAAGGGAAATTTAAGGGTGTTACATAGAATGTCAACAAAAGCAATAAATATGGTATTGGACTTATTTAACGAGGTGTTTCCTGAAGAGTTTGCATTGCCAAATAACTTCTATAAAATGAAACAATTGAGAAATGGATTAGTATTTGAGTATAAGTCCATACAGGCATGCAAGAATGATTGTGTCTTGTTCTGGAAGAAGAACAAAAAAAAAAAACAAGCGTGTCCTATATTTGGAGAGTCGAGGTGGAAAACTAATAAGAATATCCCGGTCAAGGCGTTGTGCCATTTTCCTCTGAGACATCGGCTGCAAAGACTATATATGTCTAAGAAAACAGCTGAAAATATGAGTTGCCACCAAGAGAAAAAAGTTAAAAATAGCGCATATATGAGGCACTCAGCTTTCTCACTGGTCTTATAGTCTTGTGATGAATAGTATCCCAAATTTGGGAACGAAGCTCGCAACGTACGTCTAAGACTCACAACTAATGGATTCAATTCCTTTGATAACATGAGTACAAGTTATAGCACCTAGCCGTTGTGTTGATATCTTACAATTTTCCCACATGGAGGAGCATGAAAGTGCCAAACTTTTTGTAAACTCTACTAGTCCCTGGCCCGGATCATCGAGAATGACATTGATGTATTCATGCAGTCGGTGATTGAGGAGCTTAAAGAGTTATGGGAAACGGGTGTTAGAACTTATGATGCATCAACCGGGACGTCTTTTTAGATGCATGTTGCGATGATGTGAACAATAAATGACTTTCCAGCATATGAAAATCTATTCAGTTAGAGCACTAAAGGAAAGTTGGCGTGTAATCAAAAAACTTCTAGTTAGTGGTTAAAATGTTCTCAGAAGATGTATTTCATGGGCCATCATCGTTATCTTGTAGCAAATCATGCATGAAGAAGAGAATGACTTAAGTTTGATAGGAGAGTGGAGAAAATATTGGCACCGTGAGTTGTCTGGGGACGATATATTGGAACAACTGCAACATATAAAAGCAAACAACTTTGACAAAGTTTGAGGAAAGAACAAAAGAAAACGAGACGCAACAGGATTAAATTGGATGAAGTGCAATATTTTTTTTTTACTTGTCGTATTGGTCATCATGTATGTTGCGACATAGTTTGGATGTTATGCATATAGAAAAGAACATATGCGACAATATACTTGGAATAATTATGAGTATTAACAATAAGATAAAAGATATTATCAAGACGAGGAAAGATTTTGAGAGAATAGACATTAAACATAATCTAGATCTGCAGATGGATGGCAACCAGGTGGCCATACTACATGCATGATTTATGATGACGAAATATGAGAGAATGCAATTTTGCAAATGGTTGTAAGGCATGAAACTACCAGATGGTTATGCTTTAAATATCGGCTAGTGTATGAACCTGGATAATTGAAAAATCAGTGGATTGAAAAGTCGTGATTGTCACGTATTTATACAAAAGTTGTTTCTAGCTTGAATCTATGACAGACTAACGTTTAATGTACATGTGGCCATTACCGAACTCTATATGTTTTGAGGGACTTATGCACTTGGGTTGTACATCATGATATGCTACAGAAGCTGGAAGGCAATATTACCACTATCTTATATAAATTCAAGCAGATATATCTACCCTCATTTTTTGATGTGATGGTCCATTTAGCTATACATTTATCCCAAGAGGTATTGTTAGGCCAGAGCTGGGATTCAATAGCAAAAGCCTATATACAAGATAAATTGTTAACGTTTTGCTCACTATTCTTTCGTAGTGTTGAGACATAATTTAATCGTGAAGAGTGAAATGTTGATCTTGCTACTCCGCTTCCTCGTGAGCTATCAATGTTCTCCTAAAATGTACAGCCTTTGGGTGCACAAACCAATTACGATCTCATTCATTGAGAGTTAAAAAAAAGTTCAATGGTACATGTTTAATAATTACTGAAAGACTGACAACTATCTTGACATTACTAGATCTTGACACACTGGACATAGTATAATATTTTTTTGCATTAATATAAAGTGAGCACTTGGACAAACTTAGTGCAGAAGGCGTATATAATGTGGAGGTAAGACACGAAAAAGAATTTTCCAGTTAGTTTGAACAACGTGTATGAACTACAATTTTGGACAAACTTTGATTCTGAAACTTTTAAATATTCTTGGTAACATATTACTTATAATTATTATTTTATATTGTTAGATCTTGAAATAGCGTATTCGAGATTAAATGTCAATTTCTCCTAAAATACATGCACTGGCCCGTGATCCTTCAAATAGAGCGATGTGATACACAGCATGCATGGTTCAAGGTTATAAATTCCATACTTTGGATCATGAATGAAATAGAAAGATACAGAATTGTGGTGTGTTGGTCGAAGAGAGTCATGGGACAGATGATCTTGACTATTACGGTGTCATACATGATATCATTGGACTGAAATATCTAGGTGGGTCTATAATATATATTTTCAAATGTGATTGGTGGGATCTAATCAATAGTCGGGTTTCAATGCATAAGGATAATAACTTCATGAGCGTCAATTCTGCATCAAAATTGTATGAAGATGATCCATTCATATTGGCTCATCAAACTACTCTAGTCTATTGCTTAAATAATCCACTAAAGGCGTTGATGAAAATAGTGAAGAGATAACTTAGTGAGTCGTGCAAATTGTCATCATGTGCGCCTCACATGCACAACCTCAACACAAAGATGAAATTGCCCCTATGTATGATCCTTCAATAAATTAGGAAAAATTCCTCATTTGAGGGAGTCGTGGCTCAAACTCATCCCATTGGTAAGAAACAAAAGCCTCAACACCACTAAACCACAAATGGCTTATGTCCAGAGTAGAACTAAATATATATATATATATATATTGCATATAAATAAATATATATTTAGTTATATTTACTATATATATTTAGCTATATATATTTATATATTTAGTTTTATATATAATAATATATATTATATATATTTAATATTTAGATCCTATTCATCTTAACAAATACTAAAAGACTCGGGTATTTCCTAAGTCTCGATCCCTAACCTTACCCTATTTGCACAGGCAACAAATGCCCAAGACAACAAATGTCTATTCCGGCTTACAGTCCTTACTACAGCCGCACATGCCCATCAACGCCTAAACGCCTTCCTGGCTAACGGCAACACAGGGTCTTACTGTTTACTGTAACACTCGACTGGCGGATAAAGGGGGTGCAAACAGAATAAAATTAAAGAACAAGAAATAGGAATACAGAATATCTTTAGCAATCATCAAGATAAAAAGAAAATATAAAATAGAATTCAACAGTTAGCAATAGAACCGGAAAATGGCTCTGATACCACTTAAGGATGCGGAAGCAGAAAAGAAAAATAGATACAGAGAAATATGAGCAGAGGAACAAAAGAAAGAAAAAGAAGCACAAGGCCAAAGAAAAAGGAACAGGAGCGAAATGGAGAAAATAAACATGCAACAGTTAAGAGGCAGCAAGGCCGACCAATGCATACATTACATGAGAAGATAAAAGAAAATAACTTAACAGGCGGCAAGGCCGACCATGTAAGGCATTGACAAGGAAGAAGGAAATCATCTTCATTGTATTAAAAAATTTACAAATATACAAAGGAAAAGGCTCACAATTTATAATCTTACAAGTTTCACTCATAATTTCACTCATAAGATTGTGACTCAGGACTCAAGAGAGTTACTCCTCCAACTTTGATCTCACAATGAGCTCTCTGTTCTCTCGAACTAACTCTGCTTTCAAATGAAAACTAAACTCTCCTTATATAGAGGGAGAGGCTTTACAAAAGACAAGTCCCGAAAATCACGGGAGACAAACAAAAGCAAAAGCGGCCGAAAGTAGCCGAAAGTAAAAAGCAAATAGTAACCACACCACATGATTACTTTTGAAAAAGTAAAGCTGTCGGCGCCGAAAGCAGGGCTGACAGGCAATCATCTTGTCTGCACCGAAAGTTCTTTGTCTTCTAGTGCTGACTGGCTCAAAGGGTGTCGGCAGTGGGGACATCTTATCTTCATCTGCTGACTGATCTTCTACTGATCTTCTCTATCCTTCCCAGGCGAAAAGAATGAAGTCTTCTAGTCTTCATCTACAACTTCGGGAGTGAATATTTGAAAAGATTCTTGGTTAGAAAAACCCAAGAAATTTGTAGAGAAAGATAATGACTCACCGCGAGACAATATCGGGATAAATTTGTGAAATTGGAATAGAATTCTTGTTCCGATTCTAATACGTTTGGAAGAAAGAAAAACCATTTTAGGAAAATAGTTTTTATGGATCAAGTCTGCATGAGATGCAGAGAACAAATTCGGATTTGTTAAAATAAAATATTTCAACAATTTAATCAAATAAAATTTTAATCTTGTCAAGACCAAAGATTTTGACAAGGGAATGGCAATTTCCTGGATGGAAATCGCTGGGATTTCTGTTTCAGGAATCATTTTTGGAAATTGACAGTGATATTTATTCAATTTCCCTTCAGGAAGTTGAACGACAGTCAACTTCCCCACTGGAAGTTGACAGATACATAACTTCCCCACTGGAAGTTACTATTGATGTATCTTCCCTCCAGGAAGATACTATTGAATCATCTTCCCCACTGGAAGATGATAAACAGTCAATGGAAGTGAAAATAAATATGCTAAAATATGCAGCAGTTAAGAGGCGGCTCAGCCGACCAATGCATGCAAAATAAAAGACGAAAATTCAAATGAATGGGGAAACAGCGTTCCGACAGGGGCACTATGAGGGGAAGTCCGATCGCTGTACCAGGGAACGGCCCTGATTCCGTTCAATAGGCGGCAAAGCCGACCATATGTATGCAATGCATAAACATAGATAATGAAGATAGATTTAAAATAAAAATATTCTTCATTATAATCACAAGATTCACAGAATTACAAGGTTATGGCTTGCAGAGAGGATTCCTTACAAGTTTTCTTATCGTAAGAAAGGGGTGGAATGAGCTCTGCCTCAAACTCAAACTGAACTCTCCTTATATAGATGGAGAGGCATTACAAAGGAAACCCAGAGTTGATCACGGGAGATAAAAGGAAAAGCGGCCGAAAGTAGCCGAAAGCAAACAGTAACCACACCACGTGATTACTTTTGAAAAAGTAAAGCTGACTGCGCCGAAAGCTGGGCTGTCAGGCAATGATGTTGTCTGCACCGAAAGATGTTTTGTCTTCTAGTGCTGACTGGCTCAAAGGGTGTCGGCAGTGGGGACATCTTGTCTTCCTCTGTTGACCGATCTTGACTTTAGTGGACTGGCAATTATGGCTCTCCGAGATCAGGCGAAGAGTATTCTTTGTCGTGTCCAAAGTATTTGTACAGGTCATCAGAGTCATGTTCTGATTGTTCTGATTCACTGCTGACTTCTTCATCAATGGACTGCTTCAGTAGCATCATGCTATTGTGTTGTCCTTCGATCTGTTTCTTGAGTATCTCAAGCATCTCTTTGTTCTGCTTCTTCTTGGAGTCTTTTTTCGAAGAGGCTGAACTTTCTGTATCTGAATCTTTCTTCTTTGGAGAAGAAGAAGGCTTCTTTTCTGATGAAGTCTTTTTCTTCTGTTTGGAAGATGAACTTGGAGTATCCTTAGGTTCAAGGAGCGGAAAAGGAAACTCGATCTGATTTTTTGACTTAGGTGATGGAAACTCCTCCCGGTCTTTTAGATTTGGTGCCGAGACAGGAAAATCCTTTAAAGCTTTAGTCAAGAAATTATCAGGGATCTGGGTTTTATCCCAGTATTTAACATAAAACCTGCGGACAAGAATGTCTGCAGTTTTCTCATAGGTCCAATTAAGGATCCATGGTAATTTGTAGTGAGCACAAAAATGTATTAAAAATGGGAATTTAGAATGAGGGGGATCCATTTTTGGGGTTACCGATTTAATATGATCAAGGACAGGCTAGAGACCTGGCGGATAGATATCTGGAATGGAGCCAAAAGATTGCCACCATTGGATGAACCAAAGAGGGATCTTTGGAACAAATTTTTTATCAAAATTAAAGAACCAAGAATGAGACATACTTGGTGTCTGATAGAAAGGAAAATGGAGCCAGGCGTCGATATAATCATGATAATTATATCTAATCTGGGTATCTGGAATACTTTTAAGAGTATTCGGATTCTGTCCCCATTGATCAGGTGTTATAATTCTGACAATAAAACAAGAATGGGAAAAGATCTTTGAAGGATCCACTTTATCATAAATTGGTTTCAGGTAGATCGATCCCGTATGGGATAGAATAGAAAGAAAAAATTTCAAATCTTTTTCTGGATTACGAGGAACCCAGTGCCATCCTGGCGAAAAATAATGAAAAGTGATTTGGAAAGGATCTGTTTCTACAATATTCTCAATGTAGAACAGACTTTGAAAATGTGATTTTTGAAAACTTTCTGGTCTGTTAGGAGCAGGAAATCTAGACCTTGTTCTACCCAAAGGGTTGGACAAGGGATCATGTGGCATGGTTACAGCCATAGCAAACGAACTTGGGGTTACAGGTCTGGGCATAGTTCCCAGAACTGTGTATCTATTTGCAACTTCCAGTGGGGAAGTTGGCATCAAAAGAGAGGCAGGAGGTGCTGGGAGAAGTGGAGGTTTCTGGGAGCTCTCAGTCTTCTCTGGTTTCTTTTTCTTACTCATTTTTTCTCTGCAGAAATTCACGGGTAAGAAAATCAGGGATGGAGTTATCTGATCCTTTTATATACTCAATATCAAAATCAAAAATGCTTAAAATAGCTTGCCATCGTGCAAAAATTTGTTTAGATGCAATGTTTTCAACATCTTTTTCTAAAACATACTTAGCACTTTTGCAATCAATTCTCAAAAGAAATTTTTGATTTAATAAATCAGATTGAAATTTAGAAATGTATAGTACTATAGATAAAATTTCTTTTTTAATAGTACTATAATTTGATTGTGCATGATTCCAGGTTCCGGAATGGAAGCGAACGATTTGTTCGGAAGAACCTGGTGAAACACATTGTTTCAGAATGCCGCCATAGCCAATGTCAGAGGCATCTGTTTCAACAATTTTAAAATATTCAGAATTAGGGATTCCAAGACATGGGAGAGTTTTGACATATGTCTTAATTTCCCTAACAAGATTTGTATGGATATCAATCCATGGAGAAGGGTTGGTACGAAGTCTCTGGAAGAGAGGACGACACCGTTTTCTCAGATCTTTATAAAAATCAGCAATATAATTCAGCGAACCAAGAAATCTCTGGAGCTGAGTTTTATCTATAATGACATCAGGAAACTTTTCAGCAAAATCGATTGACCTTTGGATTGGTCTGATCTTATTGGCACAAATATCAAAACCAAGGAATCTAATCTTGGTTTGGAAAAGTTTAATTTTCTTCACAGAAACCACTAGTCCATTTTTTTTGGCGATATCAAGGAATGCCAACAAATGTTTCCAGTGATCATTAATGGATTTAGAGAAAATTAAAATATCATCGATATAAACAATAGTGAAATGAGAAAAACTATTGAAAATATCGTTCATAATGTTTTGAAATTCAGAAGGGGCATTTTTTAGACCGAATGGCATCACGTTCCATTCGTAATGACCAAAAGGAGTACAAAATGCAGTCTTATAACGGTCCGACTCCCTAATTTGGATTTGCCAAAATCCAGACTTAAGGTCAAACTTACTAAAGACTACGGCCTGACTCAATCTCTGAATTAAGTCATTTTTGTTAGGGATGGGATATCTTATCCATTCTAACACTTTATTCAGGGGTTTGTAATTTATGACAAGGCGGGGTGAACCTCGTTCTAACTCAGAATTTGTCTGGACATAGAAAGCAGCACACGACCAGGGTGACTTACTATGGCTAATTAATCCTTTCTGAAGAAGATCAGAAATTTCATTTTTACAGAATTCTAAAGTTTCAGCATTCATTTGAATGGGCCGAGCTTTAGTGGGAATATTTTTCTCTGAAAAATCTTTAATATAAGGCAGAGAAGCCTCATGTTTTTTCCGATTCCAAAAGGCATTGGGGAGATCGGAACAAATTTCAAGAACGAGTTTTTTATGAAAATCCTCAATCTTTGAATGCATTAATGGCTTAGTCAAATGCTCAGAAATTTTTCTAATTCTTACTTCTTGTTGAAGATAGAATAGATGGTGTTCCTTAGCAACGATCAAAGAAATTTTCTCTCTTGAAGTATCAGCTTCAAGTTTGGAAAGAAAATTAAATTTGACTTTCTGTCCGAAGGGGTCAGTGGTGATCCCATCTTTTTCAGTCAAGAAAGGGCAAATAGAATTGATAAAAGGCATCCCTAAAATGACGTCCCAAGTCATGTTTTTGACTAAGACGGACGGGATACAAAAACACACATTGTCTTGACAGACATGGGCGTCATTTAGCTCATAGTTGATTTTCATCTTTGAACCATTAGCCGCTGATAGTCTTTCAGTAGACTTTTCAAAATACTTGGTTGGAACCAGGCCTTCACGGATACAATTAAGATCCGATCCAGAATCAATCAAAGCAATCACAGAGAACTCAAATTCTCTACAAACAATAATTTTGACTTCCGCATACCATTTAATAGGCATGGATTGTCTTATCAAGCAAACAGCCTTAGGACTGTCTGAGGGCTCATCATGGTCAGAAACTTTTGTTTCTTCATTATCGGAAGGATCTTGATCAAGAGCATGCTCAATTTTAAGAGTAATAAAATGTTGTTTTAAATTTGAATTTTCAAGTTTAAGATTATTAACCTCAGATTTGAGTTCAACAATCTCTTGCTTGATAATTCCGATTTCATGCTGTAAATCAGAGGTAGAAACATTCTTCGGTTTCTTATCGAATCTTTTTAATGTTTCTTGAAAACTGATTTTCTCTTGAGAAGATGACGACTCTCTACGAGCCATAGTCTTCCTGAGCTGGGCGAGATACTTTTCTTTTAGCTCAGTATTCTCAAGCTGAGAAATTAAATCAAGAAGAAGGTTCTGCTGTTCCTCCTCTTTAGTTAAAACATTAATTGTTTTAACTCCAGAAGTTTTACAACAAGAACCACTGCAATTGCAGCCAAGCTTAACCATTGGTTGAACTGATGAATCCGATTCTGAATGATATTTACAATCACTAGAACTGTATTCATCACGTTCTGAGGATGAAGAACTAGAATTGTCATCAAGTAATTGAAACAATTCCTGTTGCTCATCTTCACCAATATTTAAAGCATTAAACTTATTCTTCAATTTGGTGGGTTTTTGAGGGTTTGGACAATTATTTGCATAATGTCCCCTCTTTCCACATTTAAAACAATTCTGATTTTTATCAAAGTTTTTCTTTGGAAAAGATTTTTTATGAGGAAATCTTTTATGATCAGAAGGTTTTCTAAAGAAATCAGCACGGGTTTTTCTTTTCTTTTGAAAATAATCGCCGTGAGGTTTTTGGGAAAACCTTTTCAAATGTTTTTTCTTTCTCTCTTTGGATGGAGCAATAGGAGGAAGGCCAAATTGTTGACAGAAATTTCCCATTTCATATTTGGCTCTCTTTCTATCTTTCATCTGCTGAGAGATGAGTTTTTGATCATTACACATACTAATACCGAGTTTTTTAATTACGCTAGTAATATCACCATAGGTGTAACTATCGTAATCTATTCTACCGGTACTATCAAGTAGTGCCTCCTTTACCTTAATGGCAAACAAGCGAGGGAGACCATCAATGAATCTTTCTTTCCAGTAAGGCTTATCAGAATCATCACGCATTAAAACTCGAGAAATAAACACGGTTTCATACCAATTGCAATCTGACATGTTAGGACATCTCAGATTATTCAAATAATCAGAAAAAAGATTAGTCACATTTGAAGGCGTACCAATAAAATGTTTTATAATCGTATAAATCAAAGTATTAACACCATCAGAGACACCTCGTCCTATGGTGTTATCAAAAACAGGGTACCATCATCATTTTGCTTGACAGCAAATTGAATCCTTTGTTTGGCTTCATCAGTAAGGTGTTTATCCCACCATGATCGAAGCATACCCGTAAAACCAGAAACTAACATTAAAACAATATCAGGTTGTAAGATGTTTTTCTGAACATAGGCATCGGCGATCATGGACATCTTTTGTAGAGTATTTAGGACTTCTTGTTCAGAGAGTCCATCAATATTCCATTCATATATCCTGTCAGCACTAGCCGAAAACTGATCTCCAAACATACGTTCTTCGATCGCTAAATCAGGTGGAGTTGGCTTTGAAAACCAGTTCTTCGTAAAACCTGAAGGTTTCACATAAGTGAGTCTGGCTATCTCAGCTGGCTCCGATGAAAATTGTTTTAAAATAGAATTAATGACAGAATCATCCTCAGAGGATTCATCTGTAGAAACAACTGAAATATAATCTGAATTAAAATCCTTCCTACTCCTGTCAAGGACACTTGTAGAAGGTTTTGATTTTTGTTTTTCTAGCTTTATGTCAGCTAGCATTTGATCAATTCTATCTAGAGTACTGGCAGAATCCATTTTCTGTCTGTTTTCTGGTAGAATAATCAAAAGTTTTTCAATCAATTTAATTTTTGGCTTTGGAGGACTAGTAGTACGTCTTCCAGAGTCAGATTTAAAAACAGGTTTTTCAATATTCTCCTCAATACGGTCTAATTGTTGACCTATAATGTGGAGAGCAGAGTTTGAAAAATTGTTTTGTTCAATAATCTTCTTTGTTTCAGAAGATAAAGGGAAATTTGAATCTTTAATAGTTGGAATTTTGAAAGGGGAAGCTTCAACTTTAGCTCCACGCACTGAGACTAACGTGGTTTCAAGTGGGGGATGGCTATCAGTTAAAACTGTTTTATCTTCTTTAACAAATGTAGTTTTTAAAACATTTAAAAACTTGTCTTTGAAATTACAATTTTTAAAATCATAATGATTTTCAAGAAAATCAAAGAAAAGAATATGCCTGTTATGAGCATACATCCATTCTTTCCATTTGCGTCTAACCCTTTGTTTTTGGGACAGACTAAAATCACGAGCATAAGCTATACGCTTAGGTCGGTTTTTTATGCTTTTAAATTCATCAACCAGTGAAATTATATCAATTTCAAAAGGTTTGCACATCATCATTAATTGTGGGTGCAAAACATTTGTGTTCATAACCAAATCTGAAGCTGTAGGGGACTCAGAAGAGTCTTCTTCAGTTTCTTCCTTTTTGGCTTTTCCCTTAGATGACGGAAAATCATCTTTGGTTGTGTAAAAAGCTGAAGTTACTTGAGACTCCGAAGAGACTCCCTTCAACTTGGACTCAGAAGAATTTTCCTTGGGAATTTCTTGGATAATAATTGGACGTTTAGGTTCTGCCATTTTGACAGAATCTTCCAAGAATGTTTCGAGATTTTTATCTCTATTGATTCTCGGGTCCGAAGAAGTAAAAGATAGGGGACCAGTGAAAGAGTATCGTCTTTCTTTGGTCGTGGAGGGTCGGTCAAAAGAAATCTTTACAGTTCCATCAAGATACTGTTGAATTAAGTCAACATCTTTATTACGAGGCATGACTTGTCTTGGGGGTAATTATTGGGGAAGAACCCACTCATCTGGAAAAGAAACATCCTTCCAGTTAATCATTTTGGGAATTCTGATATCAGCGCTGAAAGATGAGCTCTGTATCAGAAGGTTCTGGTCTCTAGACGAATGTAGTTTAGCCTTAGGATTAAGGCTAGTCTTCATTAGTCTATAATAAATGCGATAAATTAATGCCAGAGGCTTACTGCCATCGGTCATGTCAATCCCAGAAGTCAAAATATTCAAGGTTAAAACATCAAGAATATTTTTATCATTTAAATCAATAGTTAAATCAGGGTAACAATCAAAATGAACAGGACCTTCTGCAAGGGATGTTTGCACAATCCCAAGCTGACTATCATCAAAATTCCTGAATCTTGCATCACGCAAGCACAGGAGCACAGAGGCATTGACACCTTTCCTAATTAAAGGTTTGATGGCAACCTGGACAGAAGCAATGTGAATAAAAGAAAAATCTTTTTTCTTCATGTCTGTTATAACATCACGTTGAAACAGACGGCATTTTTCCTGGGTTTTTGAAATAGCAAAGGTTCTTTCTACTGTTTTCACATTGAATTCAGTAAGATGAACCTTTTCTCTCCAGGTTTTATCATAAAGAGAATCAATACCAATCTTTGGCAAACGCCATCGATTGATTTCAATCATAGGATCTTTATCAAAATTGATTTCTAAAATTTCATCTTCTTCATTAATAATATCAGGCGGTTTACTTGACCTGGAACTAACTGAAGAACTGGATCTAAACATCCTGTTCTTCTTGGCAATTTCCTAAGAAACTCAGGTACTTCCTAAGTCTAGGTCTTTGAACTTACCCTGCTGCACAGGTAACACATACCCTAAGGGAACACATCCCTCACAGACTTATTGTCCTTACCAGGTACCTATCGTGCCCATCAATACCTAACGCCTTCTTTCGGCTAACGGTAACACAGGGACTTACCTACGGCAAAAGGTACTCGACTGCTGGAAGTGGAGGTGCAACAGATCAAAATAAAAGAACTAGATAGAAAGAGACAGAGCGTCTCCGGCAATTGTCAACAAGAAAAGGAGGAAGAGATAGAACTCAACAGTTAAAACCAGAACCAGAACATGGCTCTGATACCATCAACAAGCGGAAGTGAAAATAAATATGCTAAAATATGCAGCATATTTATTTTCACTTCTATTTTAACTGTTTTCAAATACGTACCTTTCCAGGCCTTTGAAGATTTTGTTTCCAAGGGAAACTTGTCTTCGGCTTTCTTTGAAAAAGTTTTTAAATCATTTAAAAACTTATCTTTAAAATTAAGATTCTTAAAATCATAATGATTTTCAAGAAAATCAAAGAAAAGAATATGTCTTTGTTGGGCATTCATCAATTCTTTCCATTTGCGTATAACCCTTTGTTTTTGGGTTTGACTAAAATATCTGGCATATGCTACATGCTTATGCCAATTTTCAATATTTTTGAATTCATTTACTAATGAAATCATATCAATTTCAAAGGGTTTTCCAATAACCTTTTGAGGCTCTATTTTCTCAGGATGATCAACACTTGGTCTTATAAAAGACTTAATATTGATCGGAATAGAAGAAATAAAAGGTGGAAGAACTGTACCAACACTACGTTGGTACAGAGGATAGAAATCAGACTTGGGGAAGTCTGGCTCAAACTTATGCTCAGAGTGAGACTTAATCTCAAACTCTTCTTCTTCCTCATAATCAGTAATATCAGGTGGTTCACCTGAACTAATGCTATCTGATGAATAGGATCTATACATCCTATTTATCTTAACAAATACTAAAAGACTCGGGTATTTCCTAAGGTTTGATCCCTAACCTTACCCTATTTGCACAGGCAACAAATGCCCAAGACAACAAATGTCTATTCCGGCTTACAGTCCTTACTACAGCCGCACATGCCCATCAACACCTAAACGCCTTCCTGGCTAACGGTAACACAAGGTCTTACTGTTTACTGTAACACTCGACTGGCGGATAAAGGGGGTGCAAACAGAATAAAATTAAAGAACAAGAAATAGGAATACAGAATATCTTTAGCAATCATCAAGATAAAAAGAAAATATAAAATAGAATTCAACAGTTAGCAATAGAACCGGAAAATGGCTCTGATACCACTTAAGGATGCGGAAGCAGAAAAGAAAAATAGATACAGAGAAATATGAGCAGAGGAACAAAAGAAAGAAAAAGAAGCACAAGGCCAAAGAAAAAGGAACAGGAGCGAAATGGAGAAAATAAACATGCAACAGTTAAGAGGCGGCAAGGCCGACCAATGCATACATTACATGAGAAGATAAAAGAAAATAACTTAACAGGCGGCAAGGCCGACCATGTAAGGCATTGACAAGGAAGAAGGAAATCATCTTCATTGTATTAACAAATTTACAAATATACAAAGGAAAAGGCTCACAATTTATAATCTTACAAGTTTCACTCATAAGATTGTGACTCAGGACTCAAGAGAGTTACTCCTCCAACTTTGATCTCACAATGAGCTCTCTGTTCTCTCGAACTAACTCTGCTTTCAAATGAAAACTAAACTCTCCTTATATAGAGGGAGAGGCTTTACAAAAGACAAGTCCCGAAAATCACGGGAGACAAACAAAAGCAAAAGCGGCCGAAAGTAGCCGAAAGTAAAAAGTAAATAGTAACCACACCACATGATTACTTTTGAAAAAGTAAAGTTGTCGGCGCCGAAAGCAGGGCTGACAGGCAATCATCTTGTCTGCACCGAAAGTTCTTTGTCTTCTAGTGCTGACTGGCTCAAAGGGTGTCGGCAGTGGGGACATCTTATCTTCATCTGCTGACTGATCTTCTACTGATCTTCTCTATCCTTCCCAGGCGAAAAGAATGAAGTCTTCTAGTCTTCATCTACAACTTCGGGAGTGAATATTTGAAAAGATTCTTGGTTAGAAAAACCCAAGAAATTTGTAGAGAAAGATATTGACTCACCGCGAGACAATATCGGGATAAATTTGTGAAATTGGAATAGAATTCTTGTTCCGATTCCAATACGTTTGGAAGAAAGAAAAACCATTTTAGGAAAATAGTTTTTCTGGATCAAGTCTGCATGAGATGCAGAGAACAAATTCGGATTTGTTAAAATAAAATATTTCAACAATTTAATCAAATAAAATTTTAATCTTGTCAAGACCAAAGATTTTGACAAAGGAATGGCAATTTCCTGGATGGAAATCGCTGGGATTTCTGTTTCAGGAATCATTCTTGAAACAGCATGACTCTGATTATCTTCCAGTGGGGAAGATACTGCTCTGTCAACTTCCAGTGGAGAAGTTGACTGTCGTTCAACTTCCTGAAAGGAAGTTGAATGACTATCACTGTCAATTTCCTGGAAGGAAATTGACTGTTTATCATCTTCCAGTGGGGAAGATGATTCAATAGTATCTTCCTGGAGGGAAGATACATCAATAGTAACTTCCAGTGGGGAAGTTACGTATCTGTCAACTTCCAGTGGGGAAGTTGACTGTCGTTCAACTTCCTGAAGGGAAGTTGAATTTTTATCAACTTCCAGTGGGGAAGTTGATATCATGGTAACTTCCAGTGGGGAAGTTACCTGTCGTTCATCTTCCTGAAGGGAAGATGAATGACTTTCACTGTCAATTTCCTGGAAGGAAATTGACTGTTTATCATCTTCCAGTGGGGAAGATGATTCTCGATCTCCGCATCCTTAAGTGGTATCAGAGCCATTTTCCGGTTCTATTGCTAACTGTTGAATTCTATTTTATATTTTCTTTTTATCTTGATGATTGCTAAAGATATTCTGTATTCCTATTTCTTGTTCTTTAATTTTATTCTGTTTGCACCCCCTTTATCCGCCAGTCGAGTGTTACAGTAAACAGTAAGACCCTGTGTTGCCGTTAGCCAGGAAGGAAAACTTTTTCAAAGAAAGCCGAAGACAAGTTTCCCTTGGAAACAAAATCTTCAAAGGCCTCAGCAAATTTTTCTAAACCTATTGCTGAGAAAATCGTTTTTGAAAAACCTTTACCAGAAAACAGACAGAATTCAAAGCCTGTCAGTATCTATTTTTCTTTTCGCCTGGGAAGGATAGAGAAGATCAGTAGAAGATCAGTCAGCAGATGAAGATAAGATGTCCCCACTACCGACACCCTTTGAGCCAGTCAGCACTAGAAGACAAAGAACTTTCGGTGCAGACAAGATGATTGCCTGTCAGCCCTGCTTTCGGCGCCGACAGCTTTACTTTTTCAAAAGTAATCATGTGGTGTGGTTACTATTTACTTTTTACTTTCGACTACTTTCGGCCGCTTTTGCTTTTGTTTGTCTCCCGTGATTTTCGGGACTTGTCTTTTGTAAAGCCTCTCCCTCTATATAAGGAGAGTTTAGTTTTCATTTGAAAGCAGAGTTAGTTCGAGAGAATAGAGAGCTCATTGTGAGATCAAAGTTGGAGGAGTAACTCTCTTGAGTCCTGAGTCACAATCTTATGAGTGAAACTTGTAAGATTATAAATTGTGAGCCTTTTCCTTTGTATATTTGTAAATTTGTTAATACAATGAAGATGATTTCCTTCTTCCTTGTCAATGCCTTACATGGTCGGCCTTGCCGCCTGTTAAGTTATTTTCTTTTATCTTCTCATGTAATGTATGCATTGGTCGGCCTTGCCGCCTCTTAACTGTTGCATGTTTATTTTTTCCATTTCGCTCATGTTCCTTTTTCTTTGGCCTTGTGCTTCTTTTTCTTTCTTTTGTTCCTCTGCTCATATTTCTCTGTATCTATTTTTCTTTTCTGCAATATATATAAATATTAAATATTAAATATATATAATATATATAACTAAATATATTTAAAGAAATATTATATGTATATATATAATTAATTATAGTAATATATATTTAGTTATATATAAATTTATATAAATATAAATATACGTATATTGATGGTGGCACGTACATACTGCGTGTTCGTTACATATATTCGTTATATATATATATATATGTTATATTATATTTCATTACATATATAGGTTATATATTTATTTATATATTTATAAATATTTAGTTATATATCTTCATATAATATATATAGTTATACATATTTATATATATAACTTTTATATATATATATATATATTTTAGTCTATCCAGGATATAAGCTGTGAGATCTTAGATTACGTGTATTTTACGTATTGTCTTTATTATTGTTATTAATTATTTTAATTTATTTTAATAATATTGGTGCTTGTATTTTATTTGTTTAAAATTATCATTTGATCTATTAGTTAGTTAATATTTGTTTTACGTTGTTTAATATTTATATTGAATTATGTAGTTTTTCTTATTAATTTTAATGTGATAATTATTTTAACGATTAGAATTAAATTGCTTTATTTTATTATGTGATTTTTAATTGATGTGCTTTCTTTATATTAATTATTGTTTTGTAACTAAATTGCACTATGGTTTAATTTATTTTATTGATTGGGCTTTAAATATTTTATTTATTGATATTATATTGTAGTATTTTCAGTCAACTTTTATTTAATTTGTGGTGCTCTTTTTCTAATTGGACTTCTTCTTCTTTTTCTCTTTTTCTTTCTTTTTCTTTTTCTTTTTTTTTTCTTCTTCCCTACCTTTCCTCCCCAGCCCGTGCGAACAGCCCTCCCTTCCCCTGTTTCCCATTCAGCTCTCCAGTCCAGCTAAGCCACCGTCGGCCACCACTTGTGACACCACCTCCTCCATTTGAACCGTCGTCCACCAGCGACCTACCACCAGCAATCTAAGCTTCGGCCGGCTCCTTACCTCCCCTACACGGCCTAAAACCTGAATGGGTGTTGGGATACCCATTTGCTTGCTTTTCGACCACTGCCGGCCACCCAGCTACATCGGAAACTTCCACCTCCTCCTAGTGACCTCCAGTATTACCCCCAACCGCCGGCACCACTCACAGCAGCCCAAATGTCCCAACCCTAAATGGGTATTTGAAATACCCATATACGGGTTTGCCACCCTAGCACCACCACCGGCCACCACGTGGTCTCACCACTGCCACCAACGAGTTCCCCTTGTTTCGGCAACCACCCCCTAACTCAGCTCCTCAAACAACGGCCCCATCTTCTTTGTATAACCCCAAATTTGAAAATGAGTTTCTATCCATTTTGAACCGATCCACTACTTTCCAATGGTTGCACCGCCACACCACCACCTTCATGAGATTCTCCACTCTTCATTGAATATTTTCCTAAATTTTGATGTCAAACTGAGCACTCTAGCCCAACGTACAAAGTGACCGCTACAAGTGCTGTGGACTAGCGCTTGCTCAAGGATCCATGTTTTTACCCACTGTAAGTATTTTTCAAATGAATTTTAAAATTTAAATATATTTTTGTATCGATAAATATTGTATTTTTTTGACGTTGGGATTTATTAGTTGATGTTGGAACTTATCAATTTTTGGTTATTTTGCGTTTTGTGGAATACATTGTATAATGCACGGTTGTTGTGTATAATTGGTATTTGGATTTTAATGTGAGCCGTGATTTTTGAATTTTTGGATTTTAATGGTTTTTGACTAAGTCATAATGGGGATGGCGATACGTAACGTCCGTTATGATCATTGTGTGTATATTTTATAACGGGGACGACGATACGTAACGCCCACTATGAAATGTGTATAAGTCATAATGAGGATGGCGATACGTAACACACATTATGATTGATAGTGTGTGGATGACATATTGGAGATGACGATACGTAATACCAGTTATAATCATTAGGTGTGTATTTCATATCGGGGATGGCAATACGTAACGCCCGCTATGAAATAAGTGTGCATGAGTCATAATTGGGACGGCGATACGTAATTCCTATTATGATTGGTGTTTTGTGGATGTCATATTGGAGACGGCGATACGTAACGCCTAATATGATTAGTGTGTTTATATCATAATAGGGACGGCGATACGTAACGCCCATTATTATTGGTTTATATGTCATATCGGGGACGGCGATACGTAACGTCCGATATGATTAGAATGTTTGTGTCATGACGGGGATGGCGATACGTAACGCCCGTATGACTGGCATGAATATAGGGGTAAGCAAGAATGGTGGTAGAGTCCCGCCTGCAATACCCGTTTATTGTGTTAATTGATTTTATGTGAATTATTTTCTGAGAAAAATGGTTGTGGTTTTAAAGAATTTACGGATACCTTTTCTAGGAAAATAATTGATGTTTTTATTGAAATTTTATCATTGACCAAAATTGGATTTTGGCGTGTGTTTATTTTATTTATTTTGAGGAAAATGATTTTAAAGTTCATGCATACGGTATCATGTTCATGAGTGATGTTGTTGTTGCATGAGTATATTTTATATCTTGTAGTTTATTTGGGTTGTACTTTATTGCAATGCCATTTCTGACATCGTAGATTTTAGATGCAGAGATCGAGAAGGTTAAGACTGAGAAGACGGCTCCACTGTTAAAGTAATTGTGTTATAATTTATTATTTTAGGAAATGTTCCCTTTTGATGTAAGTATTTTATGTTTTAATTTTCGGATGACTGTATTAAATTTCCTGCTGGAGAATTTATATTAAACTGGTTTATAAAATATTTTTAAAAGTTTCTGGTATTTAGATATTGACTTTAATTATCCGCTACTTTTATTTATACATGTCACGTATTCACACACTTAGCACTTGACATTGGGAATGCGTGACCCGCGTTGTCAGTATCCCGACGCCTCGATTTTCATGTTTATTTTAAGGGAAATTTGGAGGCGTCACATAAGCCATTTATAGCTTAGTGTGTTGAGACTTTTGTTTCTTACCCATGGGATGAGTTTGAGCCATGACTCCCTCAAATGAGGGATTTTTCATAATTTATTAAAGGACCATACATGTTGGCAATTTCGTCTTTGTGTTGAGGTTGTGCATGTGAGGCGCACGTGATAACAAATTCTGTTACTTTTGACATAGCTATTTGATAGAAGGGGGACATTTTGAAAAATTAAAAGTTTAGGGGGTCAATTGTTAAAATTTTTAATTTAGGGATCACATTATGAATTGGGTGAAAATTGAAGGAGGTAAAGTATAATTAACCCTTTCTTATTTTTTTTTATTCGTTTTCAAGGATGCCGCCGAAAAGAATACGAAGAAATATGCCACGTATTCCAAGTCCTAAACTTGTTCCAGACTCCCCCTCTAAAGAATACGCTCCTGAAGAAATCAACATGCAGGAGACGGATAATCAGTCGACACCTAATAGTAATAAAATGTCGTTAGTAATTAATTGATTACATTTTAATGCTCAATAACATAAATAATATCATGCTATTATATATGTTAGTTGATGTATCGTCCTCTCGACGCGGTTATGGCTTTATTCGTGATATCTCTCTAGAGAAAAGTAGACGTCAAGAAAAAATCAAGGTTGCGATTCCTAATAATTCTTATGGAGGAGTTAATAATAGTACAGCAGCATTTTCTTTTTATATTAGTACAGTCGTTCGAGCTTATACTCCATTTTATGTGCGATCATGACGAGATGTTCCTAATGAAGTGAAGGATCACATTCAAAGTCATGTGCTGGTGAGATAACTTTACAAGTATATCGTTTCATCCTCAAGAAGTATATCATATAACTTACTTAATTCACTCATTTGGATGAGTTCGACCTCGATTTACTCTTAGCGAGGATTTTAGAACTGTGAATGGACTGATGTCAACATTATTTCGACATCACAAGGCTCGATATCATGAGCACTTCAAAAAGTTTGAGGCGTTAGAAGTGGCTAGGAAGTTCTCTTTTGAGAAGATGAAATTAGATGATTGGGTGAAGTATTGTGATCTTTCGCAAATCTTGATTATCAAGTATTCTAAACTAGTTAATTATTTATATTTGTATCCATTCTAAATTAGCAATAATATCATTAATTAATTGTGTAAAGGTTAAGTTCGACGAACGCACATAATAAATCCTCTCTCACTATCCACCATTGTGCCGATTCAATGTCATTCCACTGTTTTACTGATAAGATGGTAATTAATAACTTATAGAAATTCATTTATTTTTTTGATATACATTTATTTAATTACTAACATTAAATTTCTCAATTGCTAATGTGTCTTTGTTAAAAACGTGATGATCTTGAAAATTTCTCCATCATTCATATTTATACTACTACTCACACTAATTAACATAGTAAATGGATGGATCCTGCCACTGCAGAAAATTATGTAAGCGATATTAATTTTATTAAACAGATTATACAATATCTGAATAATTTATTTGTATTCGTATTTCAATTAATTTTGTTGCTTAATGTGTATTTCCTTTCTAATTATAGGATAAAATGTTGAAGATGTATTCAGTTTCTAGGGAATCCTCTCCTAGTGATATAGACATATTCAAGGAAGTGATCGGAGCTAAGTCTGGCATGGTCAGAGGATTGAGACGTTCACTCAACCATTCAGTTGGTTCATCCTCCATAAGCTCCTCGACTTCAAAGATTAAAAATCTCACCAAAGATTTAGAAACAGCACGACGAAAAAACAAGTATATGAGGTCGAGACAATAGGAGTTACAGTCTCTCTTGGAGCAACATTCTGATCTAGAGACGCGTGTGCAGAAGCAGCAGAGAGAGCAAGATTAAAAAATGTGTACTGCAGTTCAAGAACAAGTGCAGAGGAAGATGGTGGCTCAGATGGAGTGTGTTATGTCACTGTAGTAAGATCATAGTAGACGAAAAAAAAGAGATAAATTTTATCCTTTTTTTATTATTTATAATTTTTAGTATCTAACTTTGATATACTAAAGACATTATAAGTTGATAGATTGATTATATAACATGATACAATTTGTATGATTTTTAATTTTATTAAAATTCACCATTTCTGACTAGTACGTTTGAATGTACGCATTAAACATTTGAACATTTGTTCCAACTACATTTGAATGTACCACAAAACATTCGAATGAACTCTTCCATTGTCGACCAAAATGTTCGAATGTTTAGTAAACTAACATTCAAATGTTTGACAAAACGTTCGAATGTTTATTAAATTAACATTCAAACTCTAGTCAAACATAATGTCCAAATGTTGTGCAAGAAACATCCAAATGTCAAAATTACGTTGGGATGTGACCAACATTCAAATGACAATACGAACATTTGAACGTTTGAGAAATGAACGAAATAGTATGTTGTTTGAATGTCAACCATATGAGTTTGCGTTCAAATATCATTTTGTACGTTCGAACATAACTTTTGGTGATATATTTGAACCATCACTAACGGTTCGAACGTTACACCGAATGTAAAGGCACCAACCATCAAAAAAATGCTTGTTGTAACGGTTGAATAGTAAACTGTCACAAATACTTATATGTAATGCACTAACTGTTACCAAAAGTCTTTCATGATATTTTGGTTATTTTTTGTGATGCTTTTGTCTGTTATTAAAGGCCAAATATGTTGTAGTGTACCTAGACTTAATTTTTAAACATATTTAGTGCATGTATGCTGTCATATATATAAGTACTAGTTATTCCATAGGCAACAATGAATAGTGCATCATGTATGTGAAATTATATATATATATATGTATATACATACAAGTCTTTTTAAAGTTTTAGTCGAAATAGTTAAATTAAATGTCGTGATGAGGTACAATGTCACTATAAGAAGATCAAATGAGTATTTGTGACAGATTATTTACGACGATAATAACTATTTGTGATAAAAATAGACTTATTTTGATAAGAAATAGTCAGTTTGATAGGAAATAAATGATCACAAATAAGTAATTTTCTTATAGTAGATTTCGTACTCATGCATATCAAATTAGCAATCACGTACGAACGAGGAGGCCATTGTTTTGTCATTTTGTCAAATGATCCGTATGTCTATCAAAGTGGTTGGATCAGTGTTGCTGCATGCATATACGTATATATATGTACATATATATTATTTACTTGAAGAAGCACCGTCCATTTTTGTTCACAAACTTCAACGCCCTACGAACCTTGCTCAAGTGAAATTTTGTCGTATATAAATCATTCATGCTATAATTACAAACAGAGATAAGCTTATAATGCATATATTAACATGGTTTTATCATGTTAGACGTTAGATCTATTTTGTAATAAAAACATGATTTCATCATTATACATTAGTTTTATTTTATAATAAAAATAGTTTTACACATGGCTACTTCATTGTGAATTTACTTTTTCCAAATCTTTTTATGGCTAAAGAATTTATTATATTTAAAACAATAAGTTTATTCTTTTCAAATATCTATAACTAAATTTATACCAACATTGTTCTTAATGGAATAGATATAAATTATATTAATTATGTGTGTATAAATGCACATGAGGGGCTTTTTTATGTAAAAAGATGAGGAGAATGAAAAGTATATTAATCACTTTGAGAGGTACTAACATATAATGAGAATATTTTCTAACCAGTGTCACTTATAATCCCCTTTCATCAGAAGCCAATAGATGACAGTCACATTGACAAAACACTTTAAAACTTATTGTCGAAAAAATAATTAGTCAAGACCCCCCTCCCGCCCCTCTCTCCCTCCCCCTAACCTCATGAACCCAACCCTTGCCCCCTTCCCTCTTCTTCACAAATCCTAGCATCTCCTTTACAAGATTTATAAATTTTTGTTTTGATATTTCTTGTTGTTTTTTTCTTTTTTGAATTTTGGTTCATGTGTCATGGAACGGATTTCAAATCACCTATAACTATACCGAAAGGTGTGTCTTTTTTTTTTTGTGAACAATTGAATAATCCACTCATTGTGAACGGATATGTTGTGCTCTATGCATTGGGTGTCGGAGCTTGCAAACAGGACGCCATCGATGAGGACAAGCTTAAATATATTTACCATGAAAATGGGCAACAATTTGTCCAGGTATTGCTTAATTATCAATGCAGCCATTTATGAAGTAAGCTAGTGCTTTCTATTCATTTGCATATTCAATTCATTAACTATTAGCTTCTTTACCCTTTATATTTTCTTAGAAAATGGTGATAATCACAATCTCTATCATTAATTGATTTGGTCGGTAAGTTTTTCGTTCACAAGTGTGTGAGATCCCAGATTACGTGTATTTTTACGTATTATTTTATTCTTATTATTGATTATTTTAATTTATTTTAATAATATTATCGGTTGTGTTTTATTTGTTTAAAGTAATTGTTTAAGCTATTAATTAGTTAATATCAGTTTTACGTTATTTTTATATTTATATGTTGAGTTATGTTGCTTTTTTTATTAATTTTAATATAAAGTAATTATTTTAATTATTGGAATTAAATTCTTTTATTTTGTTATATGATTTTAATTGATGTGCTTTCTTTATATAAATTATTATTTTATAATAAATTGCACTTTGGTTTAATTTATTGTATTAGTGGGTTTTAAGTATTTTATTTTATTGATATTAAATTGTAGCATTTTCAGTTGGCTTTTTATTTATTTATTGTGCCTTTTTTCTAGTAGGACTTTATTTCTTTTTTTCCTTTCTTTATTTCTTTTCTTTTTCTCTTTTCTTTCTTTTTCTTTTCTTTTCTTTCCCTGCCTTTCCTCCCCAACCCCTGTAACCAGCCCTCCCCTCCCCTGTTTCCCGTTCAGCTCTCCAGCCTAGTTCAGCCACCGTCGGCCACCACCGGCAACACCACTTCCTCCATCTGAACCGCCGTCCACCGGCGACCTACCACCAGCAACCCAAACTCCGGCGGCTCCTCATCTCCCATACACGGCCTAAAACCCGAATGGGTGTTGTGATACTTATTCGCTTGCTTTTCGACCACCGCTGGCCACCCAGCTGCACCGGCAACTTCCACCACCTCCCAGTGACCTCCAGTATCACCCCAGACCGCCGGTACCACCCACGACAGCCCAAATAGCCCAACATGGGTTTGCCACCCTAGCGCCAGCACCGGCCACCACTCGGTCTCACCATCGCCACCAACGAGTTCCCCTTGCTCCGACTACCACCCCCTAACTCAGCTCCTCAAACCACGGCACATCTTCCTTGTACAATCTCAAACTTGAAAATGAGTTTCTACCCATTTTGAGCCCGATCCGCCACCTTTCAGTGGTTGCACCGCCTTACCACCACCTTCATGAGATTTCCTACCCTCCAATAGATATTTCTCTAAATTTTGGTGTCAAACCGAGCACCCTAACCTAACGTACGAAGTGCCCGTTATGAGTGTTGTGGATCAGCGTTTGTTCGAAGATCTACGTTTTTACCCACTATAAATATTTTCCAAATAAATTTTAAGATTTAAATATATTTTTGCATAAACATCTATGTGTTGGTTGGTATTGGAATTTATTAGTTGTTGGTTATTTTGTGAGTTGTTGTATGCATTGCATAGTGCACGTACGTTCATGGGTATATTTGGGAATTGAGATTTCGCATGATTTCTGGATTTTCATGTGTTAGAAATGAAAACTAGGATTTCATGTGTTAATGGTTTTCGGGTGCGTGTGTATCACGACCCCAAGCCGGGATGGGGCATTATTTTGGAGGAGTTCCTCTGGTCACTCGGGAGCAGAATATATTGAGTGATGTCCCCTGAGTTGTCGTCAGGCAACAAAGGATCGGACAGGATGGTAACGCTCTCATATCAATTCCGTGACTTCTCTGCTGGCGGGGGCTAGGGGATGCATGATCATGGTACGTGCTGGGCGCAGTTAGCTAGGCATCGTCCGTTCTGAAGTCACATGCATGGTCATTACCTTTGGTGTAATAATGAGAGTCAGGGTGTGCAGATGGTCCCTAGGAGAGACCATAGTGCATATGTTTAATAAAATGGATGTTTAGGCCATTTTCTGGGAAAATGGCGGGTTTTGATTATTGATTTTACGTGGACCATTTTCTGGGAAAATGGTTATGGTTTTAAAGTATTTACGTGTATCATTTTCTGAAAAAATGATGGATGTTTTTAATGGATTTTATTGTGGGCCAAATGGGATTTTGGCGTGTGTTTATTTTATTTATTTTGAAGAAGATGATTTTGAGCATCATACATATGGTGTCATGTCATGCGTATTGTTGTTGCATGAATATATTTTATATTTTGTGATTTGTTTGAGATGTACTTACCTGCGGTACCATTTTTTGTATGATAGATTTTTATGTAGAGGATGAAGAGGTTGAGCTTGAGGAGTCGGCTCGCCGTTGGAGTAGTTGATTTGGTTGTATCTTGGGAAATGTTTTCCTGCTTGTTAATTAGGTATTTGTACGTTTTGACCTTAGGATGACTGTATTAAATCTCCTGTTGGAGAATTTGTGTTAAACTATATTATAAAATAATTCTAAAAAATTCTGATACTTAGATATCAACTTTATTTATCCGCTGTTTTTATTTGTGCATATCACGTGTTCACACACTTAATACTTGACGTTGGGAGTGCGTGATCCGTGTTATCAGCATTTCAACGCCTCGATTCCCATGTTTCCGTAAGTGGGAGTTGGGGGCGTCACAATATGCATATAGAGTTATGATATGTATTCGTTTATGTAATTACAGGTCTTGCCAACATTTTCCACTCTATTTTCACTTGTTGTAATTAAGGAGAGGGTGAGAGAAGGAGAAGAAGAAGGGGAGAGAAAGAGAAGGAGAGAGAGAGAGCTCGCGACTTTGGGAGGAAGAGAAGATGCAGATGCGATGGATGAGTGATGAGAGTGACGGGATCCCCTACGATGCATCAAATTTTTTTTTCCAAAAACCCCTTATGTGGCATGTAATGATTCGTCTCCAATAATCTCTACTGATAGGTGCCTCTGGTCAGAAACGTTTCTCATATATAATATGATAAATGATATTTTCAGTGCTAGCTAGTAGGATGTGCACGATGTCTTGCCTACTCCCTTTCAAAAGAGTGAGTAAATGATCTAGAACTCACACAATGAAAAATTATTTTTTTAATAATGAATCTCATGCACTTTGTATGAAAAAATTAAGATCAATGAAACTTGCATAGTACCATAGAACTATATATAGCAAACATTCCTAACTAGTATAATATCAACTAGTCATTATGATCAGTTCTATTATAACATCAATATATATTGACCTGTTCAGCAAATTAGTACTTATAACCAGATGAACTAAGGGGTTAAAAAATTTAAAAAGAAAAAAGAAAAATAATAGTCTTGAATCTAATAATTGATCAATCATTACTTACGTGGTACAATTATAGATATTGGAAATACACATATATATGAATGCGGTATGAAAATGAAAACTAAGCTAGCATGAGTAAATTACAAAATTATGGTAGCAGAAAAGAAAATTAATTAACAAGCAGCCACATATTAATCATTGATCAATTTTAAAGTTTAAATTAAGGAATTAAAGTAAATATTATGGGGGTAATGATGATCAGCATCGGTGCCATGATCTAACCTATTTGGAATGTTAATAATAAAGAGTATTATTAATATGATCAATGTTAGATACATGAATATCATCTGGTAACATGCAAGTTTTACATATTCCTTTAAAAAAAAATAGAATTCATTAATAAAATGCCGAGTTCTTTTATATGGGTATCGATTTATTCGCTTTATTTTTAAGAAAATACACGAGAGTACAGCTTCTACCATATTCTATATACTGCATAATTTATTAATTTTTTATTGTTATAGATTTGTACATGGTGAAGTTGATTGGACGCATATATGCAGGTATACGGTGGTCCAAGAAAGTACTGTTCTGAATAGTTAGAAATTAATCGCAACCATTCATACTGTTAATTAATTTATTAACCTGCTAGCTAGCTAGGGGCCGGTTGGGTAGGAATCCAGCTTCCGGAAATCTCACTTTTCTTAATTAATATAATGATCAATTTAATTCTCAAGATCATCATGATCCATTAATTGGTTGTTATTATATGGTCATGACATTTATATATATATATATATATATATATTTTTTTTTTTTTTTTAATTTTTCGTCTTTCCTTTCTAAGATCTTTATTCTTTCATGCTTACTGTGTCAGCTTTATCGATCCGCTTCAAGGAACATTAATATATATATATATATATATAATTATAGGGGAAAAATTAAGAAAGCTCCTTATAATAACCAATCAAAGAAAGAAAAGTAATTAACAAAAGTAAATAAATCAGTAAAATAAACTAAGATTCCTAAGTTAATTAATTAGTGAGTATAAAATAAAAATAAAAACTCTTTCCACGGCGGTCCTTTTATTTTTATCATGATCATGAATATCGTCAGCACAAATGATTGAGGAATAAGAACCTAAGCATGCAAGACAATGATATGGCTCACTAGTACTAGCTAGCTAGCTGTACTGATGATCTTTATTGTGCATGGGGAATCGGCCAAATCCCATCCAAGAATATATTTTTTTGAGGATTGAGAATTGCTTCTCATGAAAAGCTTTGCTCCTTTTTATCACCTTTAAAGAAGCCTAGTGGGGATTTGAATATCCAAACTAACTTATTCTCATGACTCACCCATGATCATCAATCGATGATCTCTAGCTAAATATATCATGTATTTCTTAATTTCCTCTCTCTCCCGGCGGCCAATTGATCTATTTATTACTCTAATTAATTGAAAAAACAAATTAAATATATACGCGCACAGCTAGCTTCTAGTGCATCAAGAATCAGTGGTGGCCATGCATGCATGCATATATAATGTCTTAAAGATCATTCATAGAAAATCATGATCATGCATATATAGCTATATATTCCTGAAAGAATGGTTAATATATTCTTTTGATCGCAAAAATATTGTCGATCGGATTTCATGACTTTATATATACCTGATCGTGATCTACCTAGGCATCTTTAATTATGCAGTAGTACTACTATTCTGACAGATACCCCAGATTGAGATTTCACTGTATATGTCCAAACCCCGCTTTATGCTTGCTTGTAAAAAAAGACTAGTAACGGATCATATATATATTAATTACGAGTATATTATTGTTTGAGCTTTTTTGGCATGCCTAGCTTGGACACGTTCATCTTCTTTTCCCTTTTCTTGTTCAATGTCCTGCATGCTCACATTGCAAGAACAATGAATATATATATATATAATTGGTGGATCAATCAAAGATCCTTGGAAAAGGTAGCCATTGCGTGCAAGAAAAAGAAAAAAAAATGAAACATTTAATTAAGCCAGGAGAATGTTTCTACATTAAAGAATATCACATTACAAATTGCACACCGGCCGGGCAGATACTGTTCATATTCTTTTATAAGAATAAACGTCGTATATATATATATATGTGTGTGTGTGTGTAACTAGGTGCCAATTGATCCCACATGATCGAGATCGATCGATGCTTATCATTATAGCTAGGCCAAGTTACAAGAAATAATCACAACCCATTTATAATAATTAATGCTCAAATGTCGATCATAATAATTAATGAAAACATTACCCCTAGCTAGCCTAGGGTTCGAATTAAGGAGGTAGATCATCAACATCGTCATCAACCATTAATTATACCCATTAAGGCCTTTTGAATAGAATTTTAATTATAATAATGTCACTTGGGATCAAGATTTCTAAAGCACACTCTCCTTTATGTAGCATGCGTATTAAAGTAGTCAGAAAACTTATTAACTAATCAATGATCAGGGCCTTGCCGATCGACATGCATGCCCATCATGATCATCATAATATTCTTCAGCTGTAGGATGCTTCTCCAACATTAGTTTGTGTTAATTTATATTAATAAAGCTAGCTGTAGCCTGTAACATAAGAAGTTAGGCTACTAGACATTTGACGAGTTATTTGCATGAAAAATAATTATTTGTGATGATAATAGATTTATTTTAATAAAAGATAATCATTTTAATAGAGAATATATGAGTAATCTCAATTAAACAGTTTTTATTCTTAATTAATCGATGAACATGTCACTATAAGAAAAAATATGTATTTATAATATTTTAATTACAATCAAAAGAATTATTTATGATAAAAATAGTCTGATTTATAATAAATAATTTTTTTAATTATAACTAAAATATTACAAATACTTTTTTTTTTATAATATATTCATAATTAATATTCAACCAAAATATGGTATTAATTGTTATTGTATCTGTGACGTTGATGGATGGAACAGTACTAAATCAACTTGTCTTGATGATTCCAGGTAGGAACAAAATCACCCTAGATCTGCATCGATGATCTGTTGTAGGGCACAAAAGTAGCATTATACTGCACAAAAAAATAAAGTGGAATTATTAATGATGATTGTTGATCATCATGATCTGCCGTCAAAGGTTTAATTCATACTTGTGGTTGTGGAATATGTCATGTTTTTTCTTCCAGATCAAAGTAGCCAGGTCCATTTAATTATAATTAATATATATATGTAGCCTTTATTAAAGCTGTCCTGACATATTGTAATTCATGGATAATATTTAAAGGATATTTGAAATATTATTTTTTAATATTGTTATTATTTTAAATTTATAAAAAATAAAATTAAAATTTGAAAATTTTAAATTATTTATTATATTTTATATAAAAATTTAAAATAATATAATAACAAATTTAAAATAAGATAAAATGAACTCATCTTAATTTTAAATTCAAATGAAACTTAAATGATGATCAAAGTAGTACAATCGAGCTATAGAGCTAGTACATCATGATCATGATGTAATTGTTATTATTATTGTTATTGTACACTCTAGCAAAGCTACCAGCAATCATGCATGATATGCAAGAATTACACACACACACACACACATATATATATATATATATATTATATGTTAGGCATGCATTTCATTGCCATCAGTGATAGTGCTACAAGTGGGGCACCATATTCACGAAACCATCTATTGCGGGACATTGATTTTACTCGACACTATAAGAAAAATATGTATATATATTCAATTAACTATAATTTAAATGACTGTTTTTTTAGTTACAAATAATTTTTTTAGTTGTAATTAATTGATTATATATATATATATATCTATTTTTTTATGATACAAGTTAATTAATAAGGTACACAAAAGTAGCCACATCATTGATATGATCAGCAGATACCACACACGAGTAGAGTTAATAGTATCCACTAGTTCCATTTGAACTTGAGTTCAATTTGAGCTTATTAAAACATTTTTATTAGATTGTTTAAAATTAAATTTTAAAAAATACAAGTTTATACACATCAAAAAATTTTAGTAATTTGCACAATTTTTTAGTTTTACTATTCACTTTTGAAGATAAAAAATACTTTTATTATATTTTTCTACTTTTTTTTCTTATTTTGATGAAATATGACCAAAATTTTTAATATATATACAAAATTATACTTTTAAAATTTTAATTTTAGACAATTTAATAAAAATTCTCTTTAAGGACAAAAAGGTCATGAAGTACGCCCTTGTTCAAGCTTCATGATCACTCGATTTATATTTGATCTCAAATAAAACTAGTTGACCTTATTTTGAGCTCGAGTTCGAATCATTGGAAAGACTGGATTATTTTCATTAAATACTATATATACATGATGAGTTATAAATTATGTGTATATATATATATATATAGAAGTATTTGTTACACCACCCAATGGCCGGGACGATGCATGGTACATCAATATCTTTCCATTGGTCAATATATCGACCTTTGGACAAGTTATATAAATTAGAGTTGTGCTATTGTACTGTCCGCTGGTTTTGCCCGCTGAGTTGCACCATTAAACTAAATTTAGACAAAATAGCAGTTTTCTTATATAACTTGATGTTTTAAGCTAATTACTACTAATTTATAGAATACACTATTTTATGACATCTAAAATTTGAAGGCTTATACGTCACTAGCTAGAGTCTGTGGATATATATATATATATATATACACTTGTTCTTAACTATTACTTAGTTCAATTTCCTTAATCAATACAAAGTCTTTTTTATAATTAAGAGCATTGTTAATAGATTGTTTAAAACTATTTTTTTAAAAATACAAATTTACATATTTATTGAAAAATTTTGATCATATTTGATCAAAAGTGGAGAGATAATTTGGCTTTTGTTAAACAAAATTTTAGTTTTACTATTCATAAAAAGTATTTTTATTCATTTTTTCCATTTTTATCTTCTCATTTTTTATCAAATATGATTAAAATCTTTTGATAAATATATAAATTTGTACTTTTTAAATGATAGTTTTAAACAATTTAATAAAAATACTCTTAAGTCCAAGATGAAACATTGGGTCGGATGTATCCATTGTTCACAAGTTCCCATAAATATTATTCATTAACTTCTTTCAACTCCACTAATGTCATTCTGTATGGAGCCTTAGAAATAGGTATTGTGTCAGAGAGAAGATCATGAATGAAGAATTCAATCAGCTCCCTGTTTAATTGTAATCTTATCTGTGGAGAGGTGCAACCGTGCAACCTATTCTCTATAATACAATTCCTGAGAACTGACTAACAAACCACATGATCTCCTAGTGATCATATAGTCAAGTGGCTTGTATAACGATCCGATCCAATATTATAAAGAATAGAATATAGATAAATTTTATTAGGTCTAAATTAAGTTTAATGGGCTATTTTATATAAGCCCACAACTATAATTTATTGAGGTTGTATAGGAATTCTTCAATAGAGATATAAGAGATATAAGGCTAAAAGTTTGTTTTAAGGCCTGTTAAGATTTGAATGATTTTGGATGGTATATATAATGGGCCTATATTCTTGAGAAGCCAGTTGAGGTTTTTTGGATAATTTTGAATAGGCCTGGATCCAGAATTTATTATATGAATTATGAAATTTTTATTGGTCTCAATAATTAAGATAAAGTTCATTTAAGACTTTAAGTTATATTTGGATGTCTAGATGAGTTGAATTAATTTAAATTCTATATAAATAATAATGAGTTGAGATATTGAGCAAGTTTTATAAGATTCACTTAAATGAATTTAAAATATATTTAAATATTTAGATGAGTTTAGATATATTTATAAAATATTATAAAATTTGTGGGATTCATGACTTTTTATGTCTCCTATGCCCCTACAGTATTTTTTGAAAAATAAAATAAAATTATGTTGGCCAGAGAGAGAGAGTGAATAATGGACGGCTTGTCCCTTGTCGGAAAGAGAAGAAATAAAAGAAAGGGAGAAAAGGAGAAAAAAAAAATGACTGACTTAGTCTGATATTAGAGAGAGAAACGATAGAAAAAAATAAAGCAGAAGTTCACCGAATTTACATGCAAAGAAGCTTAATTATAGTTTTTGGATGCTGAGGAAGTTTAAAGTAAAAACAACTCAGCTGAGTTTGGAAACCAAATAGACCCTAGGTCTGGTTTGTTTATTGGGATGAAACTAGAACTTTGACATACATTTCAAATTTATTATTATATTTTTTAAATCCAGATATATAATATAATAAAAAATTTAACTTTTTTTAAATTCTAAAACATATTTTTCAAATTCGAAAATAAACTAATATTAAAAAAAATATATTACAACAATATTTTATTCTTTTTTTAACTTTTATCTTATTTCATTTCATCTCTAAAAATAAACCAAACTAATATTTTTAAGCAAGTGGACATTATCTTTTTGATAATAGGCTAAATAAATTATTTAAAAGCCCAAAAGTATTTATCTGACAAGTTAGTCTCATTTGGAATGATCTTGTTTGTTTACAAGAATGATATCAAAAATTCAAATACATCTCAAACTCATTATTATATTTTTTTAAATCCTCGTACAACTGGCTGGGTGCTTTGTAACATGTTTTCGGATCCTGTGTCTAGGCCATTCGTGTCAAGGTTTTTCTATTAGGGGTCGTGGGCACCTTCGGTTTTGGGCCTTTTTCCATGGGTCTTGATCTTAGTACCTAATCAACGCATAAGTTTGGGCTTGACCTATTGGTCCTAGAGTTTTCTCTTGAGTCCTTATTTGGGTTCTAACAAATGGGTTGGCCCATTTAGTGAGTCCAACTATATTTTATAGGGCTTGTCTACAATTTCACGAACATGGTGTTGCCACTGTTGCCCAGGGTTCTCCCTTACGGAGAGCAGCCACCACTTTACTCTATAACCATAAAGCAAGCCCCGCTTGTCTCTCATCACCTTCAAACTTTGAGCACTCTCAATGTGTTTTTGGTCTTATTTTTTAAAATATATTATCAAAATCCATTTTTCTATTATTCATTTTTATATTATCATCTATCAATTTATCTACTTTTTCTCTATATCATTTAAATATTCTTTTTTTATTATTTTTAAACATTTATTTTCTACTAATAAATATGTAATATCCATATATAATTTTATATTTGTAATATATTATTATATACAATATAAGATAATCCTATACACATAACATAAAAATACTTAAGCCAAATAAAATTAAAAATAAAATAAAAATATGTAAAAAATTGAATAGATAATATTTTAAAGATACTTTTTAAGAATTGAATAAATAGTATTTTGAAGATACTTTTAGAAAACAATAAAAATAGAGGTATTTTAAATGATGACCAATAAATGTAAATTGTATTAACATGTAAAATAAAAACGAAGGAGTAAATGAAGTATCAATAATTAAAAAAATTTTTGAAGAATGAATAGTAACTAGCTACACATAAAGAATTACTGTAGCAATTTATATTTTCCATATTCTTTTACATGATTGGATGGAGCTTAATTTATGAACAAATCTTCAAATAATTTATATTTTTTGTATTACACATAAGCCATTGTCCATTTATAGCAAAGTTTTGAATATCGTACCGGTAATCATATCGGTCAAGATACTGAAATAAAATATTTCGATATTGGTACCGTTTTGTTTACCATTTCAAAATAGTTTATATAAAAAAAAATTATATATATAAATATATATAAATTATATTTCAAAATAATAGTTAATATATGAATAAATTATATATATAAATACATATATATATAAATAGTCTAATCTGAATTAGGATAAATAAATAATAAGAAATGAAAAAAAAATCAAAATCTAGTATAGCCAATATAGGCCGATATGGCTGAATACGTATTGGCCTATACCGATCGGTACAATCGAAACATGCTGAAACGACTAAAATTTATAACAAAACGAAACAACATATTTTTTGTACCAGTCAACTAGCCAGTACGACAAATTTCAATCGTACCAACCGATACGATATGAAATTTAAAACTTTGATTGATAGTGTTCCGAGCCAACAAAGCACCCTCAAGACCTCCCTTCAACTCCCGAAATAATAATTTCCAAGAAGACATAAGCCACTACACCAAGAGGATGAAGCAAACCTCTATGGAAAAACAACCCATATTAGATGCAATTCCACTAAACTATATTTATTCTTCTACTAGTTTTATCTCTCACGAAATTTCAGCGTTATTCAATTATGTCTCGTCTCAAATTATTACATTTGGAATATCTCTATTAGTTGTGAAAACTTTTTTTATTGGATTTTAATTTATTGTAAGCATTGTTTGAGCAACAAATCCAATTATGGCCTTTTCATTTTGGTGAAATAGTTGACCAATATTATATATAGCTCAATGTTGACCATAACTCCATATTTGATGTCCTAGTTACCAGCAACTTCATCACCAGCGTCATTATCACATCGATGATCAACAATAAATTAATAAATATAAGGGTTATACTCAAACTTCAAACTCAAGATTTCAAATTCTTTCATCCTGAGTTTGAGGAAGAATGTTAGAATATTATCATACTTAGAAGATATTCTGAATATTCTAGTAAATATGATAATATGAATTATTTTATACTATATTTAGTTTATTGTGTAAATTAATCATTATCAATTAGTATCATCTAATTGACATTGATTGTATTTTCATTATTTTTCTAGTCTCATTCTCCTATAAATAGAGACATATATCATGTATTTAGTGAATTAAATATAGTAAAGATGTAGCCTTAAAAGTATCTCTCTCCTCTCCCTTCCATTCTCTTATATATATTTTATTTTATTTGTTATTTTCTACACTTCCCACTGCAGAAACTCCCTATACTTGCACTTCAAACTCGAACCTAGGGCAAACCGCCTAGAGGCTCATCTAAACCAAATGCATTGAAGCCCTTATCTGTGTGCCACGCCTCATCATTAATGCCTTGTTGCAACCCACAATGGAGCAATCGTAAACCATGAATCACTATGTTTCCTACAGCCTTATAAAAAACAAGATATCAACCATATAGTTGCAGAATGGGACTTAGCAAAGAGAGGTGATATAAAAGCCTGGATCATATACATAATTATTAAATTATGAATTTTTATAAAACAGGCTTTGAGAAATTATTTAAAAGTGCTTTTGTAGATTCTCTTTTATGAATTTAGTATTTTCATCAATAGTGACTATATTTATTTTAAAGAATATTCTATATCTAGCACTTCGCTATGAATTAAAGTTTTTTTAAATGTAAGGTCTATAACATGTTCCTTTCCCTAGATCTCAAAAATTAAGATTATTCTTAACCCTAGGGGGGATGGGGTGTTACACTGTGTGCCCTACCATACTTACATGCATATTCATGTGATAGTGAATATAATTCCACACTTGAGATTGCAAGATTTTAAAAGTGTTAGTGAATATAATTCTACACTTTTTAAAATCAGTTTAATATTAAAATTATGCGGTGAGAAAATTATCGATGATGATATGTTAGAGAAAACATATACTACTTTTCATGCCTTAAATGTGCTCTTGCAGCAGTAATATCGAGAGTAAAAGTTAAATAAATATTCTGAACTTATATATTTTCTTCTAGTAGTTGAGCAAAATAATGAACTTTTATTAAGAAACTACCAGTCACGTCCTATTGGTTCAACATAATTCCCTGAAATGAATGATATTAGATTTATATCATTTTCAGAAGTGAATAGTGCATCATTTCAAAAAAATTGGTGGTGTGAACATGGTAAGAGAAACTATATAAATGTTGGTTTCAGAAGCAATAACATTAAAATGGATAATAATAAAAATATACTGTATCGTCAGAAATGGTACAACTTAGATAGGGATAAAAACTTTCAAAATAATTTTTCAAAAAGATGTAAAGGTGTATACTATAGATATGTTATGACTGGATATTGGTCATGTACCTGTCGTACGGCAAGACACTTGATAGATCCATATCAAACATCTATAAAAGGAAAAATAAAAAGTTTGAAACAAACTTAGTATAACCATCAGATGATTTATTATATATAGATGGAGAATATATCACTCATCTTGATACTTTTGATTTCTTTGAAGATCCTGATGGTAGAATTAACACTTGATTAGAGATGAAAATGTATCTCTCAATTAATGTATTTTCTTTATTTTTAGAACTTTTTAATATTTGTAATGAAAGTTTTGTGTATTTTTTAGAATCATGAATCACATTAATGAACTTTTTATCTTTTAATTGAATGATAAAAATGTATGTCTGATTGATAGTACTACAACTCACACAGTTTTCAAAGATAATAAATATTTTCAAAATTTAATACTAAGCAAATGTTATATCCATATCATATCAGGCTCATCAAATCTAATTGAGGGTTCCGAAAGAGTTTATATCGTACTGCCTAATGTCACCAAATTTTGTATTGATGATATTCTATTTTCTTCATAATTTAGAAATTTTTTTATTGAGTTTTAAAGATATACATTGTAATGATTATTATATTGAAACTATTAATGAAGGCAGTAAAGAGTATCTCCTCATTATTAAAATAATATCGGACCAGAAACTTGTATTAGAAAAACTATCTGCTCTATCTTCTGAATTGTATTATATAAGAATAAGAATAAGTGAATCATATGTGGTAATGTACCAGAAGTACATTGACCCCAAAGTATTTATGACTTGGCATGATCGCCTTGGACATCTGGGATCAATAATGATGAGACGAACCATTGATAATTCGCATGTGCATCCCTTAAACAATCAAAAAATTCTTTTACTCAATGAATATCCATACTTTGCATATTCTCAAGGTAAGTTAATTATCAGACAATCTCCCTCAAAAGTCGTTGTTGAATCTCCATTCCTTTTACAAAGGATTCATGTGAATATATGTGAACCTATTCATCAATAAAATAGACCATTTTATATATTTTATGATTTTGATTGATGCATCAAGTCGACGGTCACATATTTATTTGCTTTTCACTAAAAATGTTGTATTTGCTAGACTTGTTGCCCAAATCATCAAACTATGAGCACAATTTTTTGAGTATCCAATTAAAACTATTCGATTGAATAATGCAGACGAATTTTCCTCTCAAATTTTTGATAACTATTGCATGTCAATAAGAATAGATGTTGAACATCTTAGTGCTTATACACACACTCAAAACGGTTTAACTGAATATTTGATCAAAAGATTTCAACTAATCACTGAATCTTTACTTATGAAATCAAAACTACCTATTTCTGCTTAGAAATATGCTATACTTTATACAATATTATTAATTCGAATTAGACCATTTGCATATCATAAATATTCTCCATTACAGCTTGTATTTGGTCAACAACTAAGTATTTATAATTTTTGTACTTTTGGATATGATGTATATGTTCCAATTGTACCTCCATAATGTACACAAATAGGCCATCAACGTAGGCTTAGGATATATATTAGTTTTGATTTTCCATCTATTATTAGATACCTCGAGCCTCTTACAGGGAATATGTTTAAAGCACGTTTTGAGAATTGTCACTTTGACGAATCTACTTTTTCATTATTGGATAATGAAAAGTCGGTGCCTGAAGTACAATAAGAAATTACTTGAAATAATAAAACTATATCTCAATTTGATCCTCCTACAAATGAATGTAAACTAGAAGTTCAGAAGATTATCCATTTACAAAATGTTGTAAATCAATTACCGGATGTATTTACCGACACTAAAAATGTGGTAAAATTATATAGTACTACTATTAATGCTTCAATAAGAATTGAAGTCCTTGAACGACAAATTGTTAAAACAACAATAGATGAGTCTAAGACACGCTTGAAATGTGGAATGTCTTGGTGCAAAAGACACTATTTCTTGAAAGAGAAAGATACAAAATGAATTTTGTATTTCTGAAGAACCTAAACCCACAATATAGGCTACAAGCATGGTTGATGCTTTTGAAGATGTCAAATATTTTATTTCAAAATCTCTTGGAAATGGATTTCCTGAAAATGTGTTTTATGAAATATTTTTTCCTAAAAAGGAATAGGTACCTGAAAATAATGAGATCTCAATACATTTCATGAGTACTGAAGAAATTCTGAATAGAAATAAAACTATTGTCGACAACATATTTTCATATAAGATGGCTCTTAACATTACTATAAGTAATGAAGAAAATGAGTCAAAAATCTTTGGAGAATGTCGACGTAGAAATGTTTGGGTAAAATGAAAATCAACTATTGAAACTAAATTAAACTCACTAGTAAAGCGAGAGGTATTTGGACCTATTATCCAAACACTAAAGGATATAATGCCTCTTGGATATAAGTTGATATTTATATGAAAATGTAATGAGAAAAATGAAATTGTATGATATAAAGTACGACTTATCGCATAAGGTTTTCTACAGAAACCTGAGATTGATTATGAGGAAACATATTCTCCCGTTACAGATGCAATCACATTCAGATTTTTTATTAGTCTGGTTGTTACAAAATGATTATATATGTAATTGATGAATGTGGTCATTGCGTATTTATATGGATCCTTAGACCATGACATATATATGAAAATTCTTGAATGATATAAAATGCCTGAAACAACTACAAGTACATCTAAAAGTATGTACTCTATCAAACTTCAAAAATCTTTATATGGGTTAAAGTAATCTGGACGCATGTGGTATAATCGCCTAAACGAATATCTATTAAAAGAAGGATTTGAGAAAAATCTTATATGCCCATGTGTATTTATTAAGAAATCAGAATTCAGATTTGTCATTATTGCGATTTATGTTGATGATTTAAATATTGTGAAAGCTTCTAAAGAGATCACAAGAACCGCTATATATTTAAATAATGAATTTAAAATGAAAGATTTTGGTAAAACAAAATTTTGTTTCGGCCTGCAGCTCGAGCATTTACCAAATAAAATTTCTATTCATCAATTCATATATACAGAAAAAGTTCTGAAGCACTTTTATATAGACAAAGCCTATCCCTTTGAGTACTCCAATCGTTGTTTGATCACTTGATGTGAAGAATGATCCATTTCGTCCTTGTGAAGACGATGAAGAAATTTTTGGTCCTAAAGTACTATATTCTAGTACAATTGAAATTTTAATGTATCTTGCAAATTGCACTTGGCATAATATTACATTCTCAGTTGATCTGCTTGCAAGATATAATTCTACACCAATTCAAAAGTATTGGAATGGTATTAAATATGTATTTCGTTATCTTTAAGGTACAGTTGAAATGAGATTATTTTATCAACATGGATCAAGTCCAAAATTGACTGAGTATGCAGATACAGATTATCTTTCAGATCCACACAAAGATATATCTCAAATTGAATATGTAATTACTTATGAAGATACTGCCATATCATGGCGATCTGTTAAACAAACACTATCTGCCACATTTTCAAATCACTCAGAGATCATTACAATTCATAAAACAAGTTGAGAGTGTATTTGGCTGAGATCGTGATTCAACATATCTAAGAAAAGTATAATTTTCTCATGATCATTGATAGCCCAATAATTTTATACGAATATAATACTACTTGAATCATTCAAGTCAGAAGATGATATATCAAAGGTGACAGGATTAAACATATTTCATCTAAATTCTTTTATACTCACGAATTTCAAGCAAAATGTGAAATTAATCTCAAATAGATACGATCAAGTGATAATCTGACAGATTTATTCATGAACACATTACCAACTACGATATTCAAGAAAATTATGCAGAACAATGGAATACGAAGAATTAAAAATCTATCGTCATGCACTTTTCAAGGGGAGTAAATGTTTTGAAAACTTGTACTAATTATACTCTTTTTCCTTTGTTAACGTTTTGTTATATTGAGTTTTCTTTTACAAGATTTTAATGAGATAATTCTAAAAGCACTTGACGGTATATATGAATACTGTACTATTTTTCATTCGTCATTTATTTTTCTTCTCATTGAATTTTTTCTTGCTAAGGTTTTAACGAGACAGATTTTTTATGGGTGGTCATTCAAGAGGGAGTATTGTAAAAATAATAATAAGGGACAATGAATGATCCCCCACATGCACTCCCTCCATTTTTTTTCTTTCATCTCTATGCATTTCGCTCAATACTATCCCTCATGTATTATTAAAATATTCTATCGCAGTGCTGATTTTTCATATATATATATATATATGAATAATTTTCAGATAGTTTGTAATATAAACGAAAGAAAAAAAAAAGAAAGAAATATAAGAAATAAAAGAAGAGAGAAAATTTATTTTTTGAATAATAAAATTTTTAAAAATTTTCGCTTATAAAATTTTTTACAATAATTTTTTTTTTTAATTTTATAACAAAAATATATTGATAATTGTCTACAGATATTTTTTTCCAACGTGGCAGACATTTATCATTGCCAAGTGCAAAATGTACTGACTGTTCTCGTGTTGGCCCATCTAAGATGAACCCTACATCGAACCACTGTCTAAAAGAAACGTGGCCGAGCTTTTATCTGATTTGAAATACACACTCTCCTCCTTTCTCTGACACTTCACTCCATGGTTAATACGAACTTAAATAAATATTTAATGCGCTTTCCAGATTTCCAAAATAAATATTAACTTTTATTTCGCCTCTTCTTGTATGACACTTGTTTTGGCCGTTTTTTCTTGTTTTGTTTTGTTTTTTTTTTTCCTGCATGAACTGAAAAACACACCTGCAAATCCACTCAAATCCCCAAAATCTTTTCTCTCCATTCCCCTCTCTCTCTGATTGCGTTTTTCCTACAAATTTTTTCACTCTCTCGTGTCTTCTCCCCAACTGGGTCTCTCTATTTGGCTGTTGATTCACACGAGGAAATGAGGTGGGAAAGGGTCGGGCTCCACCCCAAACAGAGCCTAGAAGGAGCTCAACAGCAACAAGAAGAAGTAGGTGAGATATCTGGGCCAGGAAAGAGGTGGGGTCACACCTGCAACTCCATTAAAGGAGGCAGGTTTCTCTATGTCTTCGGGGGCTATGGCAGAAATAACTGCCAGACCAACCAAGTACATGTATATGACACTGGTGGGTCTTCCAAATTTTGGCACTATTGTTGTTGGATTTCTCTTACACTATCTTCATTTTCACCGTTTGCTTATTACAGGCTTTGTGAAATACTGGGTTTATCATTTTGTTATGATCGGTTTATGGACAAAGTTTGAACCTTTTTGATATACCCAGGTGTTTTATCTTTGTGGGGATGACCTTGGCCTAGTTTGTTAGGGTTTCTTTTTGGTTTATTGTAGCTCATTTTGTTTCGGATCTTGCTTGTTTTGCATGAGTTTTGTGACTGTTTATAAGATGACATTTAATTGTAGGTATTAATGCTTCCGTGTGTTTGCTATTAGACTTGATTTGCCAGGACCTGTTGGTGGTAAGGTTCGTATTTTTGTTCGGAGGTGGCTTTCTTTTGAGTCATTCAATGTCTTAGCATGCCCACGCCTTTAGTATAATTTAGTAAAACTCTATTCCATCACAGCAATTTAATATTTACGACTTTCTATGTACTTTTATTTATTTGTTTATTTGGTGGTGGGGGTAGGGGTAGGATTGGATTTACCTTTGATTTGTATTTCAATTTGTTTTAATGTAACTCTACCATTTGATTTGATGTTATTCCATGTTGTTATAAATATTTCTTTCTCATCTAGTAGCTGATTTGCAGCTAATCAGACATGGAGCCAGCCTATGATTAAAGGCACACTGCCCACCCCGAGGGATAGCCACAGCTGCACCACTGTTGCTGATAATCTTTTTGTATTTGGGGGTACAGATGGGATGAATCCTCTCAAAGATTTGCATATACTAGATACTTGTAAGCTTTCTCTTTTGATATTAACCTTTTCGCTAGCAGTTATTTTGCTGCCTAAGTTCTTACGACTAAACATTTCTATCAACTAGTGAAATTTCATTTTGCATTTATGTGGTTTGGACAGGAAATTAGAGAGTCCTGTTATTGTGATATATAGGTGCTGATGATTCTGAAGATTATTATTGTATTGTATTTTCTTGATTTCTTAATTTGCAAATTCCCATGGTTTCATGCTTGTTAATGCATTAGCATATTCACAGCTTCACATACATGGATTTCTCCAAGTATTAGGGGTGATGGACCAGAGGCACGGGAAGGTCATAGTGCAGCCCTTGTTGGTAAACGGCTTTTTATATTTGGTGGCTGCGGGAAATCGGCAGATACTAATGATGAAATATATTATAATGATCTTTACATTTTGAATACAGGTAAGTTTTCTACCTAGCCAGGCATTGACTCTGGCAGAAATTGTTTTACCTTCTCCAGTCACTAGCTTACCGTACAATCTCAAAGTTTGCACCATACGAGTTCACTTATAGATGGTTACTGTAAAATTGAATTGTCTAGGGTTTGTTATCTTCCACAATTTTTTTTTTTTTGGGTCAGGCGCTGGAATCATTTAAGGTGTGAAAATATAGCTAACTTGATTACGAAAGTCTCTAGGTTCTGTTAGATATCTATGATTCAGTCCCACTTTCATTTTTTCCACTTTATTTTCCTTTTTTTTCCCCGGTTGTGGGTCAGGGAGCACTTAAGTCATAGGGCCAGTCAGTCATATACTATTATGGAGCTACTTTGGAATCTACACACTATATTCGTCGACGGTAGTAAAAAAAAAAAGATACCCATCCTTTTTTTTTCTCTTGTAGAGACGTTTGTATGGAAACGAGCTGCAACCTCAGGCACTCCGCCATCTCCACGTGATAGCCATACTTGCTCATCTTGGAAGAACAATGTCATTGTGATTGGTGGTGAAGATGGAAATGATTATTATTTGTCTGATGTGCATGTTCTTGATACAGGTCTTATAATTTTTCCCAATTTAGTTTAAATCTGTCATCAAAATTTTGGTGTGCCCAGCTGAGGACTTCTCAATTCTACATTGCATGTCCTTAATGGTGGTGTATTCTTACTTTTTTATGATTAGATACTCTAGTTTGGAGGGAACTGAACACTTCAGGCCATCTGCTTCCCCCTCGAGCTGGTCATGCAACTGTTGCATTTGGCAAGAACTTGTTTGTTTTTGGAGGATTTACTGATGCTCAAAATCTATACAATGACCTCCATAAACTTGATGTCGGTATGTATCTAAATTATTGTACTTGCATGTTTACGTTTCTTTCAAGATATTTTACTGTACAAATCTTCTTCTTGATATCCATTGTGATCCTTGTGGGGACAGACTTACAATCGATGTTGTGTTCTCTTGGGTCATTGGTGGATCTAAAGAATGGCCATAACTGACATTTTCACTCATTATAATTGATAGTCCCAAAGTTTTGTAAATACTTGAAAAGAAAAATGTGTCTTTAGATAGTTGAAACAAAATAATTAGTTGATATCAAATTTTAGATCTTTGTTATTTGGCAAAATACACACTCACATGTAGCTTTATGAATTGTTTGATGCTCTGGTAACTGTGCTTTTTTGCTTGCTTGTGGAATAGGTAACAATAAACTCCTATTTTCATCCCAGTGGCTTATTTAGGAGAGAGCCAGTAATGGTTTCTGCATGCTACTTTATATGTTTTACATATATGCTCCATCCATCACCTTCTGTAATTGGTGCAGATACTGGTGTATGGTCCAAGGTAGTTACAACTGATGATGGGCCTTCTGCTAGATTCTCAGTGGCTGGTGACTGTTTGGATCCAGTGAAGGGTGGTGTCCTTGTATTTGTAGGTGGTTGCAATAAGAGTCTTGAGGCTCTTGATGACATGTATTACTTATACACAGGTCCAGCATATTCTTTCCTTTTAGCTAAGAACTAACATTTTTTCCTACTTCTAGAAATGTATGGGTCTGGGATTAGCTTAAAAAATAAATAAATAAAGGTTCAGAGAATTAAATAAACCCCTCCAAAGAAAGTGAAATTTAAATCCTGTAACTGATCTTGTATAATTTCTAATTTTTAGGACTTATCAGGGAAAAAGAATGGAGGCTAGATAAGTTATCTTTGAGGAAGCAATTGAAACTAAAGTGTCAAGAGCAAAATTTCATTCATGCTCATGATAAAGCACTGGTTAGGATTGGGCCGGGCGCTGATTTGTTCCAACCTATCGCTGTACCTAGTTTTGGTCAACCAGGTAAACATACCTCTTATAAATATTCTTTAGAGGTCTACCTCTTATAAATATTCTTTAAAGGCTTACTTCTTATAAGTATTTCTCATAATATCCATCCATAAAATTTAACATCTATATATTTCCTTAGAACTTAGCTGACTTTTATTTTTTGTATAAGTAGTCAAAGATTTTATTAGTAAATATATGCCAAATAAACTGGAGTAGATCTTGGTTAAATTTTACAATGTGGAGTTATCCACTACTATTTTAGTCCAGAATTATCTGTGAATATAGATGACCTATCAAAAAATATGTGAATGTAGAGGAACTCAAATCTTTGAGGATTGTGAATGATGTTGGAAGAACTCAACTTTTTTTTCTTGATACTCATTTATCTTGGACTGCTTACATAAGAATTGAATGGCTAAACTACATGAATTGCTTGTTTGCTGGGTGGACCAACCAGTGTTTAGCTGAAGTGAGACAAAAATGAGTTTTTGTGATACTAATTTGTGCAGCTCAGTGTTGGCGAAAGTGTGCTTAAGCACAAAAACACGATGTCACAAAAGCTGAATCGCTTTGCTTTCCAAAAGTGTGCATCTACAAAAGCGCATTTTTTGAAATTTTTTGAGTGAGCTTAAAGGGCAGAAAAGCATTTTTTGCAATTTGTTTTGGGAAAAGATATAAAACATCAGTTGAAGAGCTAGTAAATGATGTAAACAAAAATTCTTAAGGACTTGGTTGATCTTGAAGATCATTTACATACCGTGGTACCATGTTTTACTTTGTTTTGAGGCTGTATCAGACCTTAATGTAAATTTGGGTAAGTCGGAGATGGTTCTTGTGGGAGAGGTGAGGAATATTAACTGTTTGGCAGAGTTTTTGGGGTGTAAAGTGGCTGCTTTACCTATTAAATATCTTGGCCTTCCATTGATGGTGTCTTTCAAGGCTAAGGTCCCTTTTGGATAGTGAAATTGTTTCATCACATCTCATCATTACAATTTTTTCAAATTCTCACAAAATATAATAAATAATTCAACTTTTCAAATTCTAAAATAATAATTATATTAAAATTAATATTTTAACAATATTTTATTCAACTTTAATTTAGAACCATTTCATTTCATCTCAGTATCCAAACCGCACCTAAATCTATTTGGGATAGGATAGTTGAGAAGATTGAGACAAGGCTTGTAGGCTGGAAGAGATTATATTTGTAATGTCCTGGTTTCGTAGGTCTAGAGAGTTGGTTCTCATTCCTTAATATCCACAAATATTCATGGTACTCTTCAAGAAATACTAAATTCAACCTCAATGAAATAAAATAACACCTCCACAAAACTCAAATTTATCCGTAGTTCAACATACCAAAATAACTTCCAAGGATAAATCAATCAAATTAGGATCCTCCAAAACTTCTTACCCTTGATCTCCAGTTGAACCATCAAAATTATTTGCAAAATATTATGGAGATAATGGGTGAGTTATTAACAACTCAGTAAGCAGAGAACATATACTAGTATGTAAACATGACATTTTCACAGGGTTCAGAATGTAGAACAAAATATTTTTATTTTCAGAATGCATAATGATAAGAACATCTTACTGCAAATATTAGAGCGAAAGTTTAGAAATTGTTAGAATCAAAATACCTTTGGCATAGCATAACTTTTTGATAGTTAGAATCAAAACCCTAAAGCCTTTGGCATATCAGAACTGAACACATAATACCATGTTTAACCCCCATGGTAGGGTTGTGTAAACTCCAACAGTCAATCGAGCAGAAACAAATGTGAATTTTTCCCATATTATTCTTGGAGTCCTGAGTGTGCATACAAGAAAAACCACGCATAAAACCACTTTGCTTTCCAAGTGGACGCTCTAGAAATAGAAAAGTTGGTACCAACTTGAATTGAATGGAACAGAAACAGAATGTCATGCTAGAGGTTTTCAGGAATCGCATCATATCAGAGTATAGAAACATCTTCAGAACAAAACAGAGTTAGATCACAAAAACATAATTCTTGCACAAGATTTTTCTATTCACTCTCTTTTGCATGGTTCAGAAACAAAATGCACAAAATTAGTTCATGTCTATATTAGTTATGCCAAAAAACACTTTATTCTTATACATAATTTTTATGCATATGTGAAACAAATAACTTAGGAGGTTTCAAGTTTCTTTTTATCACAAAACATGCACATCTTTCAAAATTGACCCTAGTTCATGTATTTAATGCAAAGTCTTATCACAGGAAACTCGCTTACTTGAACTCTTTAGCTTTCAAGAATTTCTCCTCATAGTACTAAACAAAATCAATCGTCACCTATAATAATAATCACATACTTCCGAAAATATTCATTTGAACACATACTCGTAATTACAACCAAAGATATAAAATCCAATATCTTTCCTTAACGTACCTATCAAAAAAAAAAAAATTTTTCTTAACGTCTAAACATCCTTGGAACCTTAAATATCCACTCTCGAAATATTTTGAGTTTCCCAAACTTCTTCAAACACATACTCATTAACACCTAACCTCAATAGTACTCCATAAATTGGTTTTGAAACTATTGTCTAATCAAACCTCAGCCCTCGACATCAAGCTATCCATAAAATCCATAAATTCATTCATTGAGCCCAAAATAATTTAGAACCCGAATCAGTTTAAAAAAACATTTAACTTCAAAAATCGTTTAGCAAAAACACTAAAAAAAAGAACCCAAAAGAAAAATAAGTACATGTGATCCAAAATAAGCCAAGATGAAAAGTTCAGCGGAACCAGAAAAGTATACCGAAAAGAACATGAAAAGCAAATTGAGGCCCACATAAAATAACCTAACTCAAACCCAATTTCAAAACCAGCTTGTAACTCTGAGGGCAAAAACGTATTTTCCTTCAACCCATCTTCACCAACCTTACGTAAATGTAGAAGTGTGAAAAAGAGAATGAAAAAGAGAACTTGCAGGAAAGTAAGAATGCTGGACTCAAAATGTGTGCGACGAAGAGACTCACTGCGAAGGAAGAACCATGACGAAGCTGGAGTGGCAGGCGGCTATCTCGACGGCGGAGATTGAGAAAGAGGGAGAGGGAGTGATGAGAGAGAGAACATATGGTGAGAGAAAAATGGAGAAACAGAGAGCAGTGGGGAAATGCTCGGTGAAACTCACCGTTATGGAAACGGTGGCCTAGAGGGGATGGTGTACCACAGGCGGTTTACGAGGTTGTCCGAGTGGTTTCCGACGCTTAACGGGGCTTAAAACCAAGGGCATGGGGAGAGCTTCCCTCGCTCTGTTTTGGGGTATGAAAACAGGGGTGCTTCGGTGAGGTTGAGCGTAGTATTTTTTGATGAGGGTTCATGGTTGGCTATGGTGGTGATGTTCCGTGTGGCTGAGCAGTAAAGGTGCAGCGGCGGGGTGGTTGCCTTGATTGAGTTTGGTAGATTACAGGGTGTAGGCCCGGTTCAAAAGAATGGTGTTTGTGACATGGAGGATGAACTTACAAAGTCCGAATTGTAGAATACGGCTTGAAGTTTCGAAGGAGAGCTACCAAGGTATAAATAAATGAATGAAACCAACTTGCATGCGAAGGAGATTAATGTGATGCTGTCATGTGTGCAGTGGAATGAAAATGGCGTGCATTACATGGAGGAAGGAACTCGATGTAGTGAGGAAATCAACTTGGGTGCTTGTGAAACGTGAATGGGCTTAATTTCAAAAAATTGGGCTTTGGGGAAAGAACGGGTAGGGCCCAACTTTTAGTAGTGTATAAATGGGCCTTCTTATTTTGGGCTGTGATTAAAAAATTTACAATAATTCAACTAGTCCAAAAAAATTTCTCGACCAATTAAGGACACGATCCAAAACATTTGATGATCTAAAAACTAGCAAATCAAAAGAAAAGAATTCATAAATGATCAAAATAGAGATTTTAAGCCAATAGTCTATGTTAAAAGAAAATTTTGTCAAAAACTCAAAAGGGTTTTTCACACAAATAAATCCAAAAATTTTGAAAGCAGAGAGGCACTGGACCCGGGTGTTACAATATCTATCGATAAGGGGTAGAATACTATTATTAAAAGTACTATTTTGAATCTCCCAACTTATTACCTCTCTCTATTTCCTTTGCTTGCAGGGGTGGGTAACCGAATTGAAAAGTTATTTTGCACATTTTTGTGGGGAGGAATGGGCGAGGAGACTACTTATTAGTTGGAATAGAGTTTGTTCTCCCATTTCAAATGGTGGTTTGGGGTCCAAAATTTGTGTTATTTTTTTTTGTTTTGGTAAGTAAAATTTGTATAGTTTTAACAAGACATTGCTGAGGAAATGGCTGTGGAGGCATCATTTGGAAGGGGAGTCGTTGTGGAGGGAGATTATAGATCGAGAAATATAGATGTGATTGAGGGGGGGGGGGTGTTCTAAGGAGGTTAGGGGAACTTATGGTTTCAGTCTATGGAAATTGAATAGACAGGGAAGGGAGAATTTGGTTAAACATACAAACTTTGTTGTGGGTGAGGTTCAAGGATCCGTTTTCAGTATGATACTTGGTGTGGTGATCAGGCTATTTTTAGTGTGTCCGGTTATCTTTCGTATAGCAGCTCATCGGTATGCTTCTATTTCTGATTTGTTAGTCCATTCTAATGGAATCTTGTAGTGGGATGTTGGTCTTACTAGAGCTGTACAGGACTGAGAACTTGATGAAGTATTTGATATTTTCAAATTCCTATATTCCCTGCGGGTTGGGGTAGTGAGAGGGATAAATTGACATTGAAGCATATGGGTAGTAAAAAGTTCTTGGTACGGTATTACAAGGTTTGGACTGTTCGGCCTTGCTCTCCTTTTACATGGAAGCGTATTGGGAAGTATGCCGATGAAAGTAGTGGATTTGCTTGAGTGTTCGATGGGGGTTCGTAGTTCTAAACAAGTGGCTGCGGTGTGGAAGATGGTTCCTTTGTGTCTCATATGGTGTATTTGGAAGGAAAGGAATGAGTGATGCTTTAATAATGAGCACACTATGGTGGAAATCTGGAAATTCTTTGTATATTTTTTATTGCAATGGTTTTCTGCTTTAGGGTTTGATGAGCTTCAGCTCATGATTTTGTCTTCTTTTCCCCCTTCTTAGAATGTAATTAGGTGTTTTCTTTTGTATACTTCCTGTGTACATGGTTACGCCTATTACATTTGTTGAAAATAACTCCCTTTTACATATAAAAAAGGAGTTTTCATATGTGATGTACATGCTTTGAATCAAATGTATAGTCCAAGTTGGCTTTGTAAATGGATTGATATTTGCTTGCTTATGTGCATAGGAGTCAATACTAGAATTCACAAGCTTTTCTGGCAATGGCCTTCTTGGTATATTCTTATTCAAGCTTGTACTATGAGTTGATTATGGCTATCAAATATCATAGATGTGTATACATTTAATAAAGCACGAGAGATTTTTATAAAATGCTATGTTTAAATTGTGAGGATGATCAATTGATTCTCATTTTACATTATACTCTAATAAATTGAGTTAATATACTAAACATTTTACCATCTTGCTTTTTAAACTTTTTTTTTAATTGTATTTTATGGATTTTTTTCATTATCGTAATCTTCTATAAAAGAAAATATGTGCTTTGATTTAATCAGATGTGTGCTCGTAACTTATAAAAAAAGATGTGTGCTCATGCTTTGCACCTAGGCTCTATACCGCATTTGTGCAGAGGTGCAGCTGAAGTTATGGGAGGCCATTCATCATGGCTGGACGTCAAGGTGGTTGTGGGAGATGGCCAACGCATAAGGGGGGGAGAGATTTGTGAGGTAGAGAGAGAGAGAGAAGAATGAGGCAGTCCCACAGGAAGCTTTGGGAATTATGAAGGATTAATGAAATGTGCCAATTCTCTCTTGTTTCTTTCTTTCTTTCTTTCTTTTTCCATGGGTTGGTTTGGGTTCTCATAGGATCCTTTTATCACGGTTCAATTAGCATGCATTTTGTCTGCTACAAGTGTGCACACATGAGCAGCTGGGATCATCCAGAAATTGGAAGAGGTGTGGGGGTTGTGAATTAAAATTTAGGTCCTGAAATTTCGTCAGAGTTCCACTTGTATGTATTTTTGTCTTTGCAAGTTCATGTTTGTCAATAGGACTTTGGCACTTGTAATGAAATACACATGCTTTTCTATTTATGGTTACGTAATCAAACTGGTTAACTATTCATATGTCAATTGTGGCATGAAGCTGTGTACCTAAACTTCTGTTTCCTTAATTTTAGGGAAACAAAATTCCCCAAGGAAAGAGTCCCAGCCTCTTCAAGGGAAGACAATGTTTCAAGCAAAGGTTACTGAAAACATCCCAGTTGGATATACTATTGAAACTATCATTGATGGAAAGCCACTTCGTGGAATATTGTTTTCCAACAAGGCAAACTCTTACCTCACGGCTAATTATGATTACAGTAGGTGAGGATATTGTCATTTGTATTCATGTTATTTTATTGATTCAGTGTTAATAGCTATGACTGTAATTTCTTAAGCCATCTTGGTTTTAAGTTTTGATACTTAAATTCTCAAAACAGGAAGAGAGCTTCTGGGGAAGTTGGCGTGTCAAATGGAGATTATAACAGAAAATCGAAAATGCCTAGAATTCCAAAGCAGGACACAATTGATCGCAGACAGGTAGATAGCGTTCAAGAAAAGTCTACATCGCATGAGCCCAGGACAGATGCTCCTGCTGCTCTTGTTTTAAAGAATCTAGCATCTTCTGATGCATTGAAGGTGTGATCTTCTCTCCATCATGTTAGACAAAGACTTTTAGAAGCCACTATAAACAGAACTTTAAAGAAAAATGTTTGGAAAGCAACTTTACAAAAACCAACATCTGGTTAAACTTTTTTTACAAAAAATGCACTGGCATTACATGCTCCGACTTGATAACTTGAGATCATTGGAAACAGAAAGTTTGACAGAAATATAGCTGCAAATTTGACTATGTTAAATTATATTGTGGTTCTTGTTTTTTTTAATTAGTAAAAGAATATTGTGGTTCTTGGTTATATAACTTATTCTGATAACTTAATCTGTATTACTCACTTATATAAAAATAAAAAATAATGTGTCTGCTTACTCTAAGTGGATGGTTCATTCTTATATATTTTATTTAATCAATTAAAAATTTGAGAGACTTTTGGAATTGAAAACATTTTTTTTTCCTTCCACTTAGGATCGATCCCATTCAATTATTCTTGTTATTCTTCGGGTATCGTGTTGAGGTCAACTGTGACTGAAGATGGGAAAAAGATGAGAGGCAAAAATAAAATAAAACAAAAAGAAATAGCAAAAACAGGTTTCACAAGTGATACGTGGAAAAAAAAAGCAAGCTTTTTTTTTTTTTGTTTTTTTTAAAAAAAGCTTGCTTTAAACAAAAAAAAAAAGCTTGCTTCTTTTTTCCACGTATCACTTGTGAAATGTTGTTATGCATGCATGACAACACTTGAATCATACAGAGGTTCATAGCTGTTATTCAGGATGAGATGACTGGTTGACCACGCATTTTGGTACAAGATGTTTTGGATAATATAAGCTTGTTTGTTTCCTTATCACTCATGGCATCTTGTGCATGCATGGCAACATGTAAATTGTACTTAGGTTTGTATCTGCCATACCAAATGCGATGACTAGTTGTCCACACATTTGCTATTCACACTAGGTTTGGCTTGATGTGGGATGCCCTAACTAAGGGTATAAACCAACCGCCTTGTTTCAGTGAGGGGGTTGGGCTAAGGGTATAAACTGACCCTTACTTGAGAGCCAGTTACCCATACTGATATGAAAATGAGGGACAAATGAATGCAGATGAAGATTTGGTGAGACATTGCTTGCAGCGGCAAGGCAAGTCATTGGTTGGCCCTTGGTGGAAGCAATGACTGGTCGCAGCAATGACATCAGTGAAGAAGGAAAAGAAAGAAAAACCTAGGGTTCCAATGAAAAAGAAGACTAAAAGTGGCTTGGCCGGTTTGGGCTACTATAGTTTCTTTAAAATCTCGGCTGATTGGCATGGCCAAGTTAATAAGTAGGTTTTATAAAGCCCAAAGGCCAGGTGGCATAGCCTATTTGTAATACATATAATATTAAATAGCTATGAGCCAGTTTCTTTTGGTCTTGGTGAACTGGTGTCCTCAATCTGAGAACCGAACCGAACTGATCCGTTCAAAGGAAAAAAAGACTGGAGACTGACTGGTTCCAGTGAAGAACCAGCCAGTTCCAGTTTGTCTGTTCGTTCCTTTGGTGTTTTTGTATATCCCTAACCCTAACTTCATCTCAGCAAAAAATTACATCTCACTTTCTGCAGGTTAACATAAACGCAGAAGAGCCAGTGCCTCCATCTTTGCAAATGGAAGATGATCTGCAAAATGATGCACCCCGATCCAACAGTGAAGCTCAAATAGAGGACATGACAAATAACGATCCAAATTGCAATACTGAAGTTCCAAAAGAGAACACATTCACGGTGGACAAGGACCCTATCACTTCTTTCTCTGGCCAGGGTATGCATGCTATGAGCAATCAGTTTCTTCCATCACCAATTACCTTCCATTCATGCATATTACACAGACTTTTTTTTATTAAATTTATCAATCTAGCTAGCTTGAATCTTAAACTGATGATGAGCCTCTTGTATCCAGTGGTTGCACTCCAAGATTTCACCACCTTGTGGATCTGATAGTAAAAAATTGTCAGTCACTTGTTTAATAAGTAAACCAATAATGTTGCTCCTATATTCAATTGATTGTTTCCAGTTAAACGATTCCATTTTGACAATTATATGATTTCAAATATTGGTCATGTAATACCTATAAAGAAAATATTGGTCATGTAACGAAATTTTTTTATTATTAGTAATTAAGAAGTTTTATTCATAGAAATAGGTAAAGCCCAAGTACACAGAGAGTATATATGAGAAGTACCAATTAGAGTTTACAACATTAGTATAAAGTCATTGACATTTAGTCTGTTACAAACATGGCCCCCACCCATGAGAAAATGTTTTAAAGAAGAAAACTTCCAGCTCTTCCATTGGCTCTCTTGTGGTTTTCGAAGCTTCTATCCTTTCATTCCCACCAAATATACTAACACATACATATAGGAACCGTTTTCCATATTGCTGCAACTTGTGAATTACCTCGGAGCCTCTCCAACTTGCTTAGAATCCACTAACCTAAGAGTCATGACTCGTGATAATCCAATTCCTGCAACAAAAAAAATCATCCCACATGGTTGTGGCCGCCTCACAATATAGAAGCAAATGATCTATTACTCACCAATCTTCTTACACATGCAACATCAGTCTAACACCATTACCCAATGTTTCCTTAAATTATCTATAGTAAGAATTTTGTCCAATGATGTTGTTCAAACAAAAAAGTTGCTTTTGAAGGAGCTTTCATCTGCCAAATATCCATGGGAATGTGGGCATGCCTGTGCTCGTTAAAACTTTGTGAACTGATCTGACAGTGAATTTACCTTTCTTGGAAGGCTCTAGATCATCTTATCTATGATACCCTTGGCCATACATACAGACTACAGTACTGCATAAAACTCTGTGATAGCCTCCAACTCCTAGTCTTGTGATGCCCTTGTGAAGTCAACATTTCATTAAGGGGAGCCACTAGAAAAGGCCAAGAGGTCCGCTTTTGCTGCATCCTTTGCTCATGCGAGCTCAAATATGGCAGGGAAGGTGTTTTGGAGGCTTCATTCACCATTCCATTTGTCATACCAAAATCTAACATGAGATACATTGGCTGGTAAACAAGACTTCGGCATCGGCCATACGTATGGACAGAGCAAGGGGTGTCATAGATCTCGGCCCGTTGTGACGAGAAATTAGAAACACCGAGGCATGTGATGATAACCTTATAATCATCTTATACATTGATAAAGGTTCAGAAATTTATTTCAATGCTATAGATAGTAGATAGCAATAAGGAGATGAAATTTAAGTACTTAAGTGTATCATATTATTGGGTAGTCTAAGAGTACAGACGCGTGGTACTCCATCCTATACAAGATATCATGTCATTAAAACTTAGTGCTCATGTAACCAATTTTGACTGCATGACATCTTGTGATAGGATGTAAGTACAAAGTCATTTTCGGGATTAATTGGGACTTTGTTCTTGGACACCCTGTGCCAATAAACAAAAAGTACCAAGTCATTCGTAATTTGGATTATCAAATAAGTTTTCGATCGGGAAAGGTTTGATATTCCGTATGTAACTCAGTGAGTGCTTTCTAAAATGGGCTCGGCTTGGAAGAAGATGAAATACAAACTACCATGCTGGTCATAATATATCAACTTTCATGCTAGTTCTCGCTCCAGTGTGAAAGTTTCATTTTCGGGGAAGGATGACGAACCATGATGCTTTCTTTTTTTGATGTTTGCATGAAGTGTATGCTTTATTTTTGTGTGCTTGCATATTACTTATAAAAAAAAGATTTTGTGGGCTTGCATATTGTTATGAATAAATATTTGCTTCTCCTTACCCGCACACCACACAACATTTTTTTTTTAAATTTTGTTTCTTTATTCTTGATAAATTAATTGCGTTTTCTACTCATCATCCCTATTTTACATATTTGCTAAGAGAAAAAAAAAAGATAAAAATGACGTGCAATGTAGGGATGATGAGTAGAATTTTTCATTGTCAATTGATAATTATTCCGTTTGTCATGGCAGATGGCGGTACAGCTACTTCTCAGTGAACTCGTAAATTGAAATTGGACCCTGGTCAAGGTTCAGTTCTGAACATAACCTTAAACGCAAATCACCAGCCATTTGTACATTCCTCACTGCAAGGTTTCATAGATGGATATGAGTCATATGACAGGTGATGTACGGAAATTCTAACTGGCTATTTTTTGATCTCAAGATACTGATTGACTGTAGTACATAGAAGTTCTTGTCCAAGACTGGTGAATACTAAATTAGTTGCTACTTAAGTTACTTTGTGGCTAAAGAAAGAAGAAAATTGCTCATAACTTGGTAACTTTTATATGGGTATCTTAGCATAAGAATCAAAGGGTTTGCAGCAATGCACATACTTCTGCTGGCTCATTTTACCATGAGATGTCAAAATGCCTTAAATTACTCTAGATATTTTCTTCGTGTCTCCTCTGAAATCTGTCAAAAGAAAATAGTGCCTGGAAAATTTTCCGAAGAGTGCTTTCAAGGCTTCACTTTCTAAGAAATATATCACATTTGAGATTCAGAAAAATTATGTTTTCTGTGACCCTCAAGAGGAAAAGCCATTTCTGTTCCTGATCCATTATCATACTTTTTTTTTCCTATGGTAGCATTTATGCCCTATTAGTAATCAATGGGTTCAAATGGATCTGATGTCTTCAATAGAGGATGAAAGTAAGTTTAAAGATTGGCAGCTGAGGAAATTGATATTGCTCGTTGATTTGCTGTAGTAGATTAGCATGTGGAGTAACCTCCCCATGATGATTTGGGTAAACGCTGGATTGAGTCATGATGTCCCTCCAACCCAGTAGTTTTGTTGCCTAGGATTTGGTTTAGGTTGACTTTCATGATAATCTGAGCTCTGACAAACACAAGATGATCGCATGTTGGGTCGGATGCTCGGCTAAACGAGCTGAGTCCAAGCTCGACTCGAGTTGTGAACGAGCCGAGCTTGCACTCCCCATGCTCATTCGAGCTCGACTCGTTTACAGTCCTAGAGGATGGGAAGTCTAGGATCTTCAACTCAAAGAACCTAGCTTTACAATTCAATAATCTTTTGAGCCCATCGGAGTTTCCTGTTTCAACTACGTTCTTGCCTATAAATGTTCTGAAGGTGGTGGTTTACCGAAACATGGATGGTCTGATCCAAAGGATCTCCGATTTCTCAATCTTACGCCAAATAAATGTGAGGTACGAGCTAGGACCTCGGCGTTAAATGCCGGTTGATGATGCCTTTGATATCTATCTTTCCACGGTTGATTCTCTCATTTTCTCCCCAACAGTATGGACTATCGACGGAACTCTATTTTTCGTTTATCATTGCTTGGGTTTAATATCAATAATGCAAATTAGTGTAAACGAGTCGAATTTGAGCAAATAGTAGAGGGTCAAATCATATTTCTTTAACTTTTATTCGATCACGTTGAGTTTGAGCTTTTCACCGAATTTGATTTTATGTTCACAAAACACTCGTCTAATATTCGAGTGTGTACGAGTTTGATCACGAGATGATCCTTTTTGAAAAAAAAAAATGATATTTATATTATATTTTATAACATTATCTATAAATTTTGACTCTGTTATTATCTTTATAAAGTTTATGTATATACATAAATTATTGATTACAAGATTCAAGTAACATATTTAGTATTAGGGACATAAAATGCTCTATTCTTTTTAAATGTTAAAAATATTCTAATTGTCATATTCCATATGATAAATATGATGATAAGTAGTGTATGAAATCTTATATTATTTGAGAAGGAGAAATTCTTGCTTTTTATAAGGTTTTAAAGGGGTTTCAATTATATCATTGACTAGTCTTTCTGGAGTATAGACCATATGATTTGAGATTTCTATTAGAGCGTTATAAATGACATTAGAGACTATACTAATTATAAATGTGAGACTTGAATCGTGCGACTTATTACAGACAAATCCGATGAGGATGTCGAGCATTTAAATAAAATAGATTGTGATACTTCATATTATAAGGATGAGGGTAGGTAGTGTATGAGCTCACATTGTTTGAAAACGAGAAACTCTTGTTCTTTATAAGATTTAAATGGAGCTCCAATTATATCATTAACTAGTCATTTTAAAATATAAGTCATGTGCTTTAGGTCTTTTATTGAGGCGTTACACTAATACTATAAAAATAATAAACATGAAATTATTTGAGTTTCTACTAATCTAATTGAGTTTTATATGAGTTTATTAGTTTAATTATCAATTCATATTTTTAATAGAGTTAGTCTCGACCGGCTTGTGGGTAGTGTTGTTTATTTATAGACTTAAATACATTCATAAAGCAATAACATAATTCGAATTATAGACCTGTGATACCCAACCTGACTAACCAAAATGTTGACATGTTGAATCGTACTCATTTTGTACTTTGTTTCAATTATTTTTTTATTAAGAGAAGAAAAGAGAATTATCTATGATTGTATATATTTGTAGCATGACTACTTGATGAATATGGAGGGATGTGGCACGCTGGACAGATGGCTGATAGCCTGAAACTACTGGAAGGATTCTCCATGTTTTAAAATTTGTATAGAATAATACTAACTTATTTTCTAGTTTTTTACTGGTTTCGTTGTCTTTTTGTGTGGGGTTTTCTTTCTCTTTTTGTAATTGATTCTTTAAAAAAAAAAATTAAGATAGAGTTTCGTGTTAGTTGCATGAAAATTATATAAAACAAAAATACACAAAATAATGCATCTTATAGGTTTTAAAGATACATTCTAATAGCACGTAGATAAATACTTTCTTTTATCTTAAATTTTGTCTGTCATTAATTACAATTGTTAGGTGGTATGTTATTAGTGGCGGCTATTAAGGTGATTCTTACATAAAATTACTTAAATGAGTAAGTGTGAAGAATATAATACAAACAATAAAATTATTTCTTCCAATCAGTTTAATCTTTTAGAACAAATGATAATTTCATATAGTATTATATAGAGATATTGGTTTGAATTCGATTCTACAATCTACTATTTTTAAAATAATAGAATTTAACGTCTTTTCATACTGACTTAAACTTTTGAGACAAATATGATTGAGAATTTTGGCATGCAGCCAGCCTACCACACAAATCATCTCACTAGGTACCATTTTGGACTTACCACCAACTTCTACGCATGTTGAAGCACACATTGAATCAGATCGTGCCACTTCAAGCATGGTCTCCAATGGCAGAACTAGAGTTTGGGATGTGGTGGTGATCAAAGTGTATCGTACGGTTCCACATAAGTAAGATGCCTTTGAATGTGATTATATCAAAAATAACGATGTGAATTTAATTTGAAAATAACCTTACATCATATAAGGGGACACTAAAATTTTTCTTTTCAAATGCAAAAAGAGAAGTCCTTATTTTGAAACAAAAAAGGGAGTTTGGATATCACCTTTAATTTAGCTCGATGTGAGTTTTTACTTTCTTGGACAGTAGAAAGGAAGATCTAAAGAAAGAATGAAGAGAGAATGGAACAAGCAACAGTTTTCGTGCTATGCACTTTTTTTGTTGCAACAAGAAACATATGCGTGTTGTTAACGCGCAATGGCTTTCACATCGTTGCTTGTCTATTAGCGCTTTACTAATCTAATAGAAAGGGGCAAGCCAAACATACTCCTAACAAGTTGCTGGATTGAAGTAGAACATTCTCCATCCACCTGCTAATAGCAGAGGGGGTTCAATTCCAGTTATATGCAATGTAGCAAAAATGACCGATTCAACAAGATATGTCTTGCTTAGTGCTTACATTAAGATTTACAACTTGTCGTCTACTTTCAAGAAATGTTTGAAACAGAGAAATTACAATAATACAATGCCGCATTTGGGGGGTAGCCATAAATAAAAAGAAGTCATTACGAAACAAAAAAGAGACTTAGGATATCTATAATTAAGCTCGATGTGAGTTTTGTACGGAATAAATACATCAATTTTTATCTTTGAAATAAAATTATTGACAATTTCTTTCTTAATACAATCTAGAAATTGATTTATAAGAAACCCATCTTCTATTTGTGCATGCAATTCAAATTTTATAAATTTTGTGATAGAAAATACTCGTTCAATGGTGTTGTTCATTGTAATTAGAAGAACTCAGAAACTTTGGCTCGCTGGGGTTCAATTCATATCAACCCAACATAAGATCTTAATCATAGGCGATGTTTATTTATATAAATGTAATTGAATCAAAATATGTCATGATCTTGATATCTTAGTACAAAAGGATTCCATTGATGTTCACTAGTACATAAATCGTCATATAAATACACATGAGAACTTCGGGTCTGTTTGTGATTGCATTTCAAAATTTAAAAAGTACTTTTAATTGATTAAAAACTCTTTTAAAGAAAAAATGACATGTTTGGTAAATTTATAAAAAATACTTTATCCACCTAAATAAGTTGAAGTCTACTTTTTCAAAAAGCACCAAATTGAAATTTGTATCAAAACATTTTTATGCATAACTGTATATTTTTAAAAAATTACTATAACTAACTTTAAAAGCGCTTTAGATACATGTTTATCAAATAACAAACAATTTTTGAAGTATAGAGCTTATTATTTAAGTTATAAGCTATAAGCCCTAAAGCTATAAGATATATTTCTCATCGCAATTCTAAACATGCACTTATACTTCTAGAGTTTCCACGTTCCTTAGTTTCATTCCAACATCAAATGACTAATATTTGCTCCTGTACCAACACATGAAGTGGATAAGACAAGACAAGTAAAAAAAGCCCTACACTGGCTGCTCAGACGATCACGAAGGTAGTTAAAAATCATTATTGCAAATTCTTCTCTCTGTAGTGATATGAAGTTTACCTCTCCTTATTCCTATGAGTAAGGAAGTTTTCGTCTCCAACACACTATGTGATTCCAGTATGGATGATCTTCAAGAGGCGTGGGGCAAAATTAGTTTGAATGAAGTGGAATGACAGGAGATTGATGTTGTGGAAGGTGATTTGGGGGACTTTCAAAGTTTTGTTCTTTGTTGGACATAGCCTTGTGGGCAAACTTTGTATGGAATGAAAAGGGGAATGGAGGTGGTGAAGTCTACAATGGTGAAAATTTAGAAAGTGGATAAAGCCGTGAATTTTAAGGCTATTATAGACAACATTATTGTTATTACTTTCTCTATTGAGGGATAAAGGGACGGATGCTTGATGGTCAACCATGGCTTTTCGATAATACTGCCTTTATTCTGAGGCACTTGATATGCATGTTCAACCTCATACCATGATTTTTTCCACTGAAATATTATGGCTACAACTTCATCATTTGCCCATAGCTTGCATGATTAAATGTATGAGGCGGAAAATTGGCTCATCTGTTGGACAGGTTTTGTAGGTTGATATCCTTGTTGACACTACGATCTGGGAGCGATGTTTACGGCTATTAGTGGATGATGATTTATGTGCTTCTATAGTCCGAAGCAAAATAATTAAGTATACTGGCTATGGTATGTTGATTCCCATCCAATACGAGAAATTGCAAAAAACTTGTTTCCAATGTGGACAAATTATGCATGGTGTTGATGGCTATTTCGGGAAACAAGGGGAGAGGCAACAACTTTCTAACCAGTTTGGATCTTGACTTAGGGTTCTCTTCTCTGGTGGTCGGCATGGTTTAGGTTCACAAGCAGGTGCTGGATTTTCTAGTTAGACGGTCTCCAAGTCTTCGGCCGACATGTCTGCGCAAAAAAGTGGGGCAGTTATAGTCAGGGACGAATGTTTGACAGGTGATAGTTATTTGGGGACAGTTATTGTTACAACGGATACAATACCCTCAATTAGAGACTCAATAGGAACTCGTATGAAGGCAGAAGGTGGAATTGCTCAGAGGCTGGACCCATATAGATTGATATGGGCTTCGGCTCTTATGGGATCTTCTAGTTAGACAGTCTCCAAGTCTTCGGCCGACGAGTCTAGGCAGAAAAGTGGAGCAATTATAGTCAGGGACGAAGGTTTGACAGTTGATAGTTATTTGGGGACAGTTATTGCCACAATGGATACAACACACTCAAATAGAGATTCGACAGGAACTCGTATGGAGGCAGAAGGTGGAATTGCTCAGAGGTTGGACCCACATAGATTGATATGGGCTTGGGCTCTTATGGGATTAGGAAAATGAGATGGTTAAAGAGAGGGTTTTTTGTAGTTCTGATGAGAGTCTTGTGGTGGATGTTATTTTTAAACCCATGTCTAGTTCAAGTTTGGCCCATGATAGGGTTAAATTGAATTGGTGTAACCCAAGTAATGACCCTGAGAAACAACTATTTGTGTATGCTTTATCTCCAATGTCATTGGAAGAATGAGAAAATACTAAGTTTGGAAGGCGTGCCCCTACAAAAAGCAGACTGTTCAGTCATCTTATGTAGCCCCTATTGGTATGAAACGTACTTTTGTGGTTTTACTTGGAGGTATAACTCATCGTATCTCTAAGAGGCTGAAGAATAAAGGTAAAGTGGCTGATGGCTCTACTACTGCACCCTTAATTGATTTGGTGGTGGCTGTTGATTAGGCCCATTGAGCACCATGCGAGTCCTTAGTTGGAATACCTGAGGGCTTGGGAATCTTTGTGGTTTTCAGACTCTTGTTGACATTTTCAAAAGAGAAGTTCTCGAAGTTTTGTTTCTTCAAGAAACAAAACTTAAAGTTGCTAGAATAGAGATATGTAGGGTGAAGTTGAAGTATGCGAATTGTTTAATAGTTGATATCGTTGGTAGAAGTGGTGGTTTGTCTCTCTTATGGTAGGATGATGTTAAGCATGAAATTCTGAGTTACTCACAATCCCACATTGATGCAAGTATTGATTCTGATTCCAGAAAATGGTTCCTTCCTGGAGTCTATAGCCAACCTGATTCTTCTTAGAGGCTTTGTACATGGGATTTGCTTTGAGGTTTGCATGCTAAAACATCTTACTCATGGCTTCAATTTGAGGATTTTAATGAAATATTAAGTATGGAGAAGTGGGGTAGTAGAATTAGACCTGCACGATAGATGCAAGCTTTTTGTGATTTGTTGAATGATTGTCAATTGAAAGACCTTGGCTTCATTGGTCCTTGCAACACTTGGTGCAATGGACGTGATCTCCATGCTCTTGTTTTTGAGAGATTGGGTAGGTTCCTTGGGAATCAACAATGGTGCCCTATGTTTGAAAAAGTTACTATTACACAAGGCTTTTCCTCATGCTCTGATTGTTTACCTATGTGGCTTGATGTTATAGGTATCCATCACATCTCTAAAGGTCCTAAGCCTTTCAAGTTCAAAGCTATGTGGATGGGAGAGGACTATTGCCACCAAATTGTGAATCAGACTTGGGAACAACTTGGTCAGAGTACTTGTTTGAAGAATGTTTTGACTACCATCTCTGACTATAATTATAGTTACAACACTTGAGTCGAGAACAGTTTGGGAGTGTGAACTTCAAAAGTTGAAACACTAGGTCTAATTCTGTTGGGCCCAACAAAAGGATCTTGATGCCTGTTTCAAGATCCTTTTGTTGAGCACAGTAGAAGTTGAAACAGGCCCAACAAAAGGATCTTGATGCACTAAAATCTGAAGAAATTAATAAGACTTCAGAGGATGTCAAAAAGTGGTTAGGAAGGAAAGAGACTTTTTGGAGGCAAAGATCTCGAGCTATTTGATTATTTGAGGGGGACCAAAACACAAAGTAGTTCCATGCAAAGGCTTCACAAAGAAAGAGAAAGAACAACATTTCAAGCTGATGGATGGTACTAATCAATGACAGGAGGGAGAAAATAGTGATAAACTAATCTTTGATCATTTTTTTCACAGTAGGTTTGAGAGATTACAACAATGTGCTCGATGTTATAGATTGTAGAATTACAGCTGAAATGAGTTCTGATTTTCTCAAGCCTTTCACCATGGAAGAAGTAACTTGTGGGCTGAAGGAAATGCATCCCTCTAAATCTCCAGGACTTGATGGATTGCCCCTTTTGTTTTACCAGCAATATTGGTCGAAGATTGGGTCCATAGTCTCATCTACAGTGTTGAGAGCTCTTCAAACTAGTGACATTCCCAATTCAGTTAGCTATACTTTCATTCGGATGGTTCTTAAAACTAATAATCTGGTTAGAGTTAGTGACTTTAGACCTATTAGTCTATATAATGTAATCTATAATCTAATTTCTAAAGTCCTAGCTGAAGGATTGAAAGCATTCTACCTGCTATAATTGCTAACACACAATCAACTTTGATACTTGGTAGATTGATAATCGATAATATTTTTTTGGCATATGAGGTTCTTCACTTTTTAGGAAGGAAAAAGAAGTGAAATAAAGGCTATAAGTCTATCAAACATGATATGAGTAAAGCGTATGATAGAATCGAATGGCCTTATCTTCAAGCTGTTATGCTCAAACTTGGTTTTCTTGCATCATTTCTTCACTTGGTTATGACGTGTGTCAAGTGCTAGCTTCTCTGTGCTGGTTAATGGAGTACCTACCGAACAAATTTCTCATTCTAGAGGTTTGAGACAATGATAACCCATTTCTCCTTATCTCTTCCTTATGTGTACAAAGGGGTTAAGTGGGTTACTAAAGCAAGCAACAACCATAAATAAAGCAATCGGCAATCACAAATGCTTTGTCTGGGATACAAGTCTGTTGAGGGCCTCCTAAAGTTAACAATTTACTCTTCATGGATGATAGTCTCATCTTTTGCTCAGCCACACTTGCCTCTAATAATATGTTACTTGAAGTCCTGAGAATGTATGAAACCGCTTTTGGACAGTTGGTCAATTGTGATAAAACGGTCATAATCTTTAGTCCTAATACTGATGCTACTACAAAGAACCCTATCATGGGCTTGTGGGGAAATGTTCAACTGCAATAGTATGATAAATACCCGGGTCTTCCACCATTGGTTGGCAAATAAAAATTGGGTGTTTTTGTTGATATCAAACATAGGATATGGCAGAAGCTGCTAGGCTAGAAGAGAAATATGTTTTCACAGGGTAGAAGAGAGATTCTATTAAAGGCAATGGCTTAGCTATTCTATCATATGCCATGAGTTATTTTAAGCTCCTTCAACAGCTTTGTGCAGATTTAGAAAGCTTGATAGCTAATTATTGGTGGGCCAAAAAACAAATTGAAAGAAAGATACATTGGAAAAGTTGGAACCATCTTTGTAAACCAAAAATATTGGAGGGCTTGATTTTAACAATTTGACCACCTTTAATTTAGCTATGTTAGCTAAATAGAGTTGGAGACTTCTATAGAATCAAGAGGGATTGATCTATAAGATTTATAAAGTCAGGTATTTTCCAAGTTCAAATCTGCTTGATGCTTCACTTAGAAATGCTCCTCCTTTTGCTTGGAGGAGTATTTGGGAGTCTAAAAATCTAATGGTCAAGGGTAGTAGGTGGAGTGTTGGTAATGACCAAAGTATTCACATTGTGAAAGATTCCTGAGTTCCTAGTTTCAGAAATTTAAGTGTGGAACTTAGAGCACAAGACTATCAAAGTAGTTTTGGTTTGGCTACACTAGATGACTATGTTTCCTCTCTAATTGATTGTGATTCTAAATGGTGGAATATCCCAAAAGTTAATAAATTTTTTACTCCAAGATTGGTTGAGGTTGTCTTGAAGATCCACCCATGCTTCTCCAATGAACCAGATAAGTAGATATGGAAGCATGAAATGAGTGGCAATCTAAATGTTCAAGTGCTTATAGGTTTTTTAAGGGATTGTATGATGCAAATACAGGGGAGACTTCTATTGGGAATCGTGATGCTCAATTTTGGAAGCTTTAATGGAAGCAAAAGATCTCTCACAAGATAAGAATTTTTGCATGGAGAGCATGTCAAGAAATTCTCCCTACAAGAGCTAACCTGGTAAGAAGAAGGATATCAATTGATGCAGCATGTTGTTTCTGTGGATACAAGAAAGATGACTTATCTCATGCTTTTTTGTTTTGCCTTATGATTCATTAGCTTGGGGTTAACAAATTTCCTAAGTGAAAGGATGTGAAATCTTATAAGTCATTCATGCTGACTGCTATGGATATCCGTCAAGATGAACCCAATGATAGGCTCACTGATTTTATGCTTATGGCATGGGGCTTTTGGTATTAACGAAATCAGATGATTCACAAGTTTATTTCTTTGCCCCCCCCCCAACCAAGTTCTAAGCATCGCACTTTTGATGAAGAAGCATTTTGTAAATGTTATTAACTCTACTTCTATGCTTAAGACATTTATGTACAATTAGGCACCACTTCGAACGGATTGGCATAAATTATATGTTGATGCTGCCCTCTTTTATGATTGCAATAAAACTAGTTTTGGGGAAATATTTCATGATCCAAAGGGAGATATAATTATGGCTTTGTGTAGAAATGATGTTGAATTTTTGGAACTTGAACATGTTAATGCCATGACAATTCTCAGAGGTTTGCAGACTTGTTTACCAACAAGAATTTCACACCTTGTTGTTGAGAGTGACTGTTTAAACCTGGTGAATGAGATTAATAGCAATTCTGTACCCCATTCAGCTATGTGAACTATCATAACTGAGATAAGAAGATTGATGCTTCGTTTCTCTCATTGCAAGATTCAACACTGCTCTTGGTTACCAAATGTAGTTGCTCATAACCTTGCATGGAATGAATGGTCGGTTCTTGACATGCAATTATGGTGGAATGTCACCCCTCATTGTATTGAGCATGTTGTTTATGTTGATTCAATTGCTTATAAACGCTCTTAAGGCTTTACGCCAGATTTCAATGAAGCATATTTTCTCTAAAAAGAAAAATACATGAAGTGGATATAAATATTTGCAAAAAGATAACTACTAAAATGAAGTTGTTATAATATAACTAATTTCCTCTTGCCCCTTTCAGACTATTTCTAGTTGATGTTGAGCGGTTTTGATATCCATTGTTGTTTGTATCTTTTCAGTTTTAGTTTTTGATTTATCAATTTATTGTTGTAATCTTTTGATTGTCTTTTGATGACATATTGATATTTTAGGGTCATACTAATAGAAAAATTCACAAGAATGCCCAACCTACAAAATTGACTAGTACACATTTGCAAGTAAGACTACCAACTCATATAAAATAAGGGTAAGAATACAAAATTTTACCATGTAGTTTTGGCATCTAACAAATCATTGTCCCTCCTCATTTTCCTCCATATAGCAATTCTTTGACATGTTTTAGTACTATAATAACATACTAGGTACTCAACTCTTGGATTTTTTGAGCTTGATGTAGAATTTTATAGAATGAAAATGGACAAAGTTTTGGCAATTTGGTGATACTCTCGTAAGAGTATTTATCTCACAAATTAGTGATAGACAATGAAAAATTGAAGTTTATTGATTATGCACAAATGGTCCCTATTTATAGATCACGAGGCACTGTTGGCGAGTGGCACAACCATTGGTGAGAAACATAACTTTTGACTAAATAAAAAAGTTGTGTCTCTTGCCAATTCCTTAACTATCACCCCATGAGAGCTATCATTCCAAGGGGTACACTATTTGGTGAATGCATCTTTTAAAATTATATCTCCTACTTAATCATATAAAACGATGATGATCTAGTTGAGTATTTTACCTTGGTACCAATATAATCTTTCCATTACTCAACTCTCATTTGTAGACTCTTGTAGATCAACATCAAAGCATGACAAGCTTTATATGCGTATATGGTTCAAAGCATGTAGAGGGATGGAAAACTCGACTACTGTCAAGTGGGGCTTGGTTACTACTCAAGAAGCATGTGGTTCAAAGCGTTTCCATTCATGTGCTCTCTATCCTTAATAGTCCAAAGCAGGTGATTAATAAGTTGCATGCTATGATGAATTCCTTTTTTTGGAGTAGTATAGATGGCAAACAAAAAAGAAAATGGCGTGCGTGAAATGATATATGTTGGCTAGAAAATGAGGGTGGATTGGGTATGCGAAACTTGAATGATGTAAAAAAGCCCTTCCATACAAAACTGGCGTGGAGCCTGTTAAATAATTCTTCTCTTTAGGTGAATTTCTTTTCTCATAAATATATAGTTGACAAGAATGTTTCAGAGGTAAATGCTAATAAAGAGTTTAATTTTTGGAGAATGATTGTTAGATGTTTTCTATTGGTCATTGACAACTCAAGATGGCGGGTGAGAGGGAAATATTTTTTTCTGGAAGGACAATTGGTCAGGTTTAGGACCATTAAATTCAATCCAGGACACGAAAATGTCTAATTTAAGATTAGAGGTGTGTAAAGATGAGGGGGGCTGGAATATGAATTTGTTTTCCAGGTTGCTTGGGTTTGACAAGATCGTGGAGTTTATTAAAAATTTGGGAAGATTGAAGATAGGTAAAGATACAATAATTTGGCTTCCTAATAATAATGAGAAATTCTCAACGAAGAGTGCTTGAGAGTGTGTTTGTACCCATGTTCCGCAATTATTATGGTCAAAATGGATTTGGCACCCTGCTATTCTGAAAAAGATTGCAGTTACAATGTGGAAAGCGATGCATCATTGCTTTCTAGTAGATGAGAAAATTTGACATACTGAAATTTCATTAGCTTCAAGATATAACTGTTGTACAATGAGAAAGATTAAAACTTTAGACCCAAGGTTAAATTGCTGAAGAGGTTTGGACGAGATGCTCTTTACAAGTAGGATTGTCGAGTATGCTGGGTTGCACTTGGAAGGAGAAAGTAGATAGTAGGCACATATTTGTTAAAATGCCTTCTATAAGCAGTCAACTCATTGGCTTGTTACCTACTATTATTACTTGGAGACTTTGGATAAGGCGATGTAATTTTAGAATGGAAGATAAAATTGAGTTAGTTAATGTTGTTTGCTTTTCTATCAAGCATTGGCTGGGATGGATTGCACATAAAATCATATCAAGAAAGCATCTAACGTCTCGAGATGAGGAGGTGCTTATGAATTTACATGTTCCTTTTAAACCTTGTATGCTGAAATTGATTAACTTTGTGAGTTGGAAGAAGCTTAATACAAGATCAATAAAATTGAATGTGGATGGTTATTCATTTGGGAACCCAGGATTAGCAACGCAAGAGGTATTATTTGGAACTCAAATGAGGATTTACTTTGTGGATTTCCTACTCGTTTGGGGCAGCAAACAAATAATGCAGTTGAAATTCTGAGTCTTCTTCATGGTTTGAGGATTATTGTTGCCATGGGGTTCACGAAGGTAGAAATTGAAATCGATTCAATGTTGGTGGTAGATTGGGTTCAAAAGAAAAAGTGTAAATTGTGGTATTTGGAGGATTTTTGGAAAGAAATTTTGCTTAGTTTAGAAGGGATTCAGTTCTCCATTGCTCATTCTTTCTGAGAAACAAATGCAGTTGTGGATGCTTTTACAAAATTGGGCGCTCAAGGAAATAATGGTTTATGGTTTTCTTTGGTGGACATTCCGAAGGCTATAAGGAGATTGCCCAGACTAGACAAAAATAATTTTCCTTTTATTAGAGTTTGTTAATTTTGTTTGGCGTTTTGGGATAGTGGTATATATATTATTTTATTTTAAGGGGAAAATAATATTGTTTAGGCATGTTCAGTTGTTTTTTTATGCTAATGATACTTTTAGAGCTTTGGATGGATTTTTTTTTTAATTATTTGTAAACTCCTCGGGTTAAAGTTGTTGCTATGGTATTCCTCCATCATAAGTGAGGGTTGTCATTAATAAATTTGGGGTATGAGCCACTCTTGGATATGTGGCCTTGACTCTTCCAAAAAAATAAAAAAGATATACGTGCGCACGCTTTTATCATTATCTCTTTTGTTATTATCTCATCTGACGGCACCTTTTATCATATGTGCTCTCACTGACCATATATAAATGGTGGTCTCATTTCACACACAAAAAAAAGAAGTAAACGGCATCAATTCTTCATGATGGGATTAACAATCAATATCCTTGTCACAATTGTTGATTTCACTCAAATACATAGTACATGTATTGACTTGTGTTGAATTTTCATTAAATACTTCATCTAAAGTCTATTCTTGAGACTTTTCCTCATCATCATATTAGCGATTTTACAGATGATCAACCAATTATTTGGTTAATCAACCTGTGTTAAAATCTTGTCAAGTACTCACCCTAAGGCCATCCCCGATGTTTTTCTTAATCACCTTATCAACGACTTTATAAATGACTAAAATTTTTATCTATATAAATCACCATAACTTCATTTATCTAGATGTCTCCAGAATTTATTAAGTTATGCATGTTAATCATGAGATTGCCTCACCTAGGTATCTCTCAACCCTATTTTAATAACATGTTCTTTGAATTTCTCTAGAAACAATTCCTTGGTCATTAGATCTGCTACTATCTCGGATGAGATAATGCAATTAACCTCGACCTTACCTTTTTCCATTTTATCCAAAATATAGTAAAAATGCACATCAATATATGTTTTCTTGAAACTCTCTGTTCCACTTTTTGTTAATGGGATGGTAAACTGATTATCACAAAACACGTTGATTGATTATGTGGATATACCCAAATTTAAACTTTTAACAAATCATTGCATCTAGGGTGTAACCGGTCCGGTTCGGTCCGGTTTTGAGCAAAATTAAAAACCGAACTGGTACTACCGGTTTTGTATTTCTTAAAATTGATTATGTGATAACTCGGATTTTCAATTTTTTTTATTATTTATTTATTTATTAATTTCAAAATTTGGTTGTCAGGAAAAAGGTTAGAACCAAAAGTTGCATTGCTTGGCCTATTGTGTATAGTATTTTATATATGTTTTAAAAGTATATATGATTATTTGAATTTAGCTTCATTTTGTTATTATCTACACTAACAGACTATATATATATATATATATATTTAGAAAATTCAAGAAATAGAACCATTACAAGAGGAATTTTAGTTCATTAAGTAAGGAATAATTTTAGAATATTCCTAAGAGTATGAAGCCAACAGATTGGCTGGTTTGGGAGGCTTGGGATTGACACTTTTTTGTGTTTCTTTAACCATGTGTTAGTTCACATCTTAGGCTAAATATAAGGTAAGTGTAATGAAGTGATTGGATGAAAAACCAAGGGGATTACCTTGGGTGAAATTCAGCAAAAGTAGGAGCTCATTGGAGCATTTGGATTGGCTGAAAGGTGTTGGCAATGATCGAATTTTTACATGTGTTTTTACTTGTATTTTTTCACCATACTTTAGTTAATTCTATAGGCAAAAGATTGGACAAAATAAAGAAGGTGATTGGAGGGAAAAACTTTTGACTTTTCTAATATGGATTTCAGCAATGCAGGGGGATAAAAAGGGAGGCTTAACCGACTTGGTATGTTGACCATTTCCACAATAAGCGAGTTTGTATTCTTGGCACAAATTAAGACATATGGCAAGGGGCTATTAGAGGAAAAGAATTTGAAATTTCTTACACAATGTTCAGCTGAAATGGAGACCAAAAGAAATGGGTGTTAACTGAAAATAAGCTTGGATTATCTTCTTGAAATTTGCCCAAGTTTAGATAAGGTTATGACTTAAGCTTATGTCACCTAAGCTTTAAATTACATGAGTGGTCTAGGGGCTAAGGTCCTAGATATTTGTAGTGGTCGACACACATAAGTTCATTTTTCAGACAACACATACTAAGCTCTCTCGACAACCCCCTCTCTTCTCCTCTCCATCTACTTCTTTATTTCACTTAAATTTTTAAGCTAATTCTCCTAGTGAAATTAAGTGTATTTTCTCAAGAAAGTGGTGAAAATATCTTAACCTACAAAGGAGTAGCTTGGTATATTTCTTGGAAATGGTAAGTACAACTATAACTTAATTTAGCACGTTGTTTATATAGTTTGTAAATTTTTTTTTGTTTTGAGAATTTTATTTACTCGATGATTATGGAATGAATAAATGTTTATATGATGATTGAGAAGTGACATGAGAATAATTTTCTTTAGATTGGAAAGTGTATATTAGTGATGATAAGTGAATATGATTTTAGATCTCTTATGCTTATTTGATAAAAAGATTTGAGATTTGGTTTAAGATTTATTTTAGAAAATATGATGGAATGATGAAAGAGTGAATCCAAGGGTTATAGTGAATATTCATAGAATGAGGCTTCAAGTGGTAATATGATGTGTTTAAGAGATTTTTTTTTATATATATAAAAGCTAGAGATTTTTGGCCATGAAGCTTTTTGTTAAGAAAAAAAATTTTAATAATTAGTTCATTTTTATGGAAAGGCATGGCTAAAAACTAGGTTTTCAAAAGATAATATCATACAACTAGATTATGTGATGAGTAATTAAAAGAAATAGATAAATGAATGGTGAGGTGATGAAAAGGATTGATGAGTTAATATGGGTAGCCTAGATGGATTCAGACTAGGCTATATTAGGCCTAAAGTTTGATTAGTTAAATTGTTATTTTGCTAAGCATATATTATTTACTTGAAATAATTGATAAGTGAATGTTTAGTGTGAATACGTCATGATTTATTAAATGCATACGTCATATGTCACATGAGTCATGCATTATGCATGAAAGAGAGTTAAGTTGCATGCATTTTAAATGAAAAGGAAAATTAGAATAAGATCAAGAAAATAATAAGATAACGAAAAGTCACGTCTTCACGGGAAAGACGAAACGTAACTCTCATATGACTGACATGCCGACGGGAAAAACGACATGTAACTCCCATTGAATGATAAAAAGCCATATCATTACGGGAAATACGATACGTAACTCCCGTAAGATTGATATGACTGACAGTGAAGGCGATATGTAACTTCCGCCATAATAAGTAGTTTCGTATCATTGCGGGGAAGACGAACCAGAATCTGATGGTGAAGGCGATACGTAACTGCCATCGAGGTTCATGAATAATGTGACAGTGAAAGTGATATGTAACTGCTGTCACACTATGAATAAGAAAGGAACACTAAGAATAAAAAGAGTATGAATGATAAATATGTAACAATTAAGGGTTTTCGAAAGAACATGTTATGTATATAAAAAGTTCTCTTACGTGTCAAAAGAAGTCCTCTAATGAAAGCATGATGTTTATTGAAGTGCATTGTGCATAAGTTTACTCATAAGTTACATTTTCATGATTATGCATTTATTACTTGATATATATATATATATATACTGTGATAATGCTCTTGTTATATTATATATGCACTTGCTGAGATTTTAGAAAATCTTACTCTTTATGATTTCTTTTACTATCATTCCTTTTTAGGAATGATAGAAGTTTTGACAGGACAGGATGACATATCAGGAGACCGGGACCTCTCAAGAGGCTCTGTAGAGCTTTGAAGGTCTTACAGACTATAACGCATTTGAAAAATTAGCAGAGCAGTTTTTTGAGCATATGACTAGTGAGATTAGGCAAGAGCGAGCCGAGGTGCTAGAAGGGCGATGCCCTCTAGGGTGTTGTTTGGTTTTGATACCTGATGGCTTTTTGACTTTAGATAGTATTTATGCTACCACTATAGGGATCAGACGCCGCCAAGGAGAGAAGATAAGTATGAGCCTGTTTAGGTTCAGTTCAAATTTTAAGGAAGTGATGAAGGAACCTCTACTGTGAATTTAAGGATCTTTGTATTTTGAATTGTTGGAAGGATATATGTGTAATATGTTAAAGGTTCTGGACATTAACTGGTTTTAGTACCTTATGTATATGACACAGTTTTATGAGTTTCAAGTGATTACCATGTGATGTTTCACAAAGTTTCAATTCTTTGTACATTTTAGTATTTTAAACCCATTATGCCGTGATATTTCTGGCATAATGTTAGTAAGTTTAGGAGCATTTGCATTAATTTTGACATGAATGTAAGGATATGTAGCCTAGTGTTACGTATCCTGACGCTTCTAGTTACATTAAATTTCAGATGTAGTTTGGGGTGTCACAGCGGTGGTATCACAGCCTCCTGTTACGTACCCTACTGATAAGAGTAAAGGAAAGGTAGGTGGTCAAGGAGCGCCAACTATATCTCCAATATGCAGAGGATGTGGAAGAAGACACAGAGGTGAATGCCGGGTGGTAAGAGGTGCGTGTTTCAAGTGTGGACAGATGAGTCCTATGATTAGAGGCTGTCCACAAAATACCTCTAGAGGAGCTGCAACATCGGGAGGAAAGGTAAAGGCTCTAGTAAAAGTCAAGGTGTATGCAATTACGCTTTACTACTTGCTGATGTTTCTTGTCCGAATTGGATTATTATCTACTAACTAGTCATATTGCATAATAAATATCTAGTTTCGCACTTGTCATTGCATACACGAGGCTTTCCATATGTTGAACATATGGAGTTTTAAGCATTTCACTTATTTTCTCTTCATCTTCTGAGTACATGGTTTATTTAAAGCATGACCTTTACAAACATGAGTACTTAAGGATTTACAATTTTTCATACCAAATTTTTTAAATACTTTTTTTATATATTTTCTTTATCTAAACATAAGATCTTTGAATTCCTATGTCTCGAAATTCATTTACCAAAAAAACAGGAGGCTTGACTCATGTTTTTCATTTTAAATTTAGATTTCAAGAATTCTTTTATTTTTTTTAATCATATATAGACAATTACTTGCCAGTAATATATCATCAATACAATGATAAAAATGTTACTTCATTATTATTTTTCTATATGTATATACAGAGATCTAGTAGATTCATTTCATATCTCATTTCTAATATAGCTTGGTGAAACTTCAAATACCATTCTTTTGAAGAATGTCTAAGTCTATACTGTGATTTTTTCAACCCGTTTTCTTTATGTTCTTCAATTTGAAATCCTTCTAATGAATCATAAAGATATCTTCTTTTATTTCACTATCAAGCAAAACTATCTTTACATCTAAGTGATATAATTTTAAATTCGTCTTGACAACAATAGACATAATAATCCTTATGGATGAGAACTTTGCCATAGGCAAATACGAGGCCACAATGTCTATACCTGGTCGTGGGTTATATCCCTTGGCCACTAGCTTTATACTTTTTCAAACTACCATCAATTTTAGATTTTCTTTTGAGAACTCATTTGAAACAAATAGCTTTTCTATATTTTGGAAGATTTTTTGACTCCCAAATATCATTTTTGTTTATCAATTATACTCCATCTTACATGACTTTAAACTTTAAACCTTTTATCTGATTCGGGATTATTGATTGCCTCAAAATAGTTTTCAGGATTAGTATCTAAATTTTACATACTTGTATTTTGATTCGTTTTAAAAAATGTTTTAGAAATAACTCTCAAGTATAAGAGTTGTCAAGTAATATTAGAGAAATTCCTAAATCATTTCATCAAAAAATGGTTAATTTAATATACAATTTTGTCTATTACCAAAAATAAAAAATTGAAACTTTAGTCTAAGATTATCTACAATAGTATTCACAATGAGAATGAATTTTTTGGTCATTATTAAAAATATCATGTTCTTGTTGTTTGAGATAATGAATGAACACTAAGAATTATGCAAGAAAAATGAAAAAAATATGCATCAAATTCGGTCAGGAGTAGGAAATGTTTAGCTAGAATCTAAGAAGTTTTGCTCGAGTATGTCTTGTCACCACTTCAATCACTTTCATAAATTAAATGAATTCGCAGATGTGCGTTAAATAAATTGTGGTTATCCTCACCTGAGAAGTTAAACCAAGTTCATTAATGTCATATAATCCAAAGTTTCCAAGCAATAAATGAGAGATTATGATATTTATGTTCTAAGAGACACTTTATCGAACACCCTATGTGCAAATGATAAAACAAATCATCTTCACTCCACCAAGTTCAAACTAACCCCAAAAATATTACACTACTTGGAGTCTTCCATAACAAATCAAATCAAATCAAATTAGCACTCCAACAAACCAATCTAAACTTAGAAACAGGCATAAAAACAATCCAAAATGCAAGAACGTAAATGTCCGCAACAACCGAATAAAAGCAATCAGAACACTTAACTACCGACTGCTGAAACGCCAAAACTAAATGTAGACAACCCAACTTAACCACAAAAAAAAAATAAATGACCAACTTAATCACAAAATCACCGGCTAAACAATTGAAAAACAACAAATATTAAACTTAGTAAAAAGTGAACCACCGACTGAAATGGAAATAAAGTCACTGAACAACAAATATTAAACTTAGTAAAAAGTGAACCACCGACTGAAATGGAAATAAAGTCACTGAACAACAAATAAAACTAAGCTGCAGGGCGTGAACTACCAGAAATCCATGATGGAGCTACTGAAATAAAAGTTGCCAAATGAAGAAATGGAAATGAGAGGCACCGAAAATGCCATCAAGGGAAATGAAAACAGCGGCTAAAGAAAATCTAAGCTACCGGAAATAAGAGAAAGCAAACAACTAATGAAACGACCAACGGAATGCAAAGCAAGGAAAACAAGAGAACACAAGGAATTACTGAAATAACTAGAGCACCAAATATGTCTGAGTTTTGACTACCAAATACAAGTTAATAAGATGAAGAGCTACTAGAATCAAATAGCACAATGTAAACTAAAACAAGAGAGGTTCAAACCCAGCTTAAGAGGTCTATGGATTCAAAGAACAACCCTCAAACAAGAAATGAAAAGAGGGCAGTCTCAAGAATTCGGCCAAGATGGTCTACGAAGTCTGTAAAAGAAAAAACCGCCTCTTCTCTTCTTCCTCTGCCTTTTTGTTCCCCTTGCCGCTACCTCCAAAAGTCACCTTTGCTATTTCCATGTAGAGTCCATATCACCTTTTTTCCGCTAGCAGATTCTACAGGTCCAAAACAAGAAAGATGTTTCACGTGAGAGCCTTCTTGGTGCAGGGACTAAAGTGCTGCATTTTGGTGAGTCGGTGCAGGAGTATGGGTTGAAGTTTGGCCTTGAGTCGTGAGGTTGAATGATGAAAGGCTTAGCTTGACAAATTGATTCTTCTCTTGGTACAGGCCTTGCGTGTCTTGCATTGAGGCGAGTGGCTTGAAGTGCAGGTGTCCGCATGGGCCAATGGAGAAATAGAAGTCCATGAGCTGGTGTTAGTAAATGGGGGCTGAAACGTGTTGGGCTGTGTTGTCAATTGAAGCATGAGGTGTTGGTGTAGATCCACATGTAGTTCGGTCATCGGGGCAAGCTCTTGCCGAAAATTGGTGCAATGTGTCGCCTCATCTGAGTGCTTCCCTTAAACTCAAATGTGTAACCTTTCGATTTAGTATAAGTATTGATACTAAATTCTTATAGATACTAGTTGAAAGGGATCAGAAATATCTACACTACCTCAATAGTACAAAAGTAGACAAAATGTGACTAGGAGTAATGGGAGCTATCAGGAAAATAAAGAAAGGGATAAGAACAAAACAAGGAAGTGACACACACATACGGTTAAACTAAAATATCTGACTGCCCAGATATTTTACTTGGCTATAAAAGGACTTGAACAGATGAAAGGGGGGGCTCTCGCGGGCTGGAACAATTTATGCGGTCTCTTCTTCTTCAATCTTAACTTCCCCAGAGTCTCCTCCAACAGCTTCGATTAGCGAATTTATCTGAATATTTATCTATATTTTTCTGTACAGTGAGCTATGAGAGATTGTAAAAATTTTCATTATAGTGGATTCTCATCCCTAAATACCCGTGAACGTAGGCATTCGCTGAACCAAGTAAAATTGTGTGTCCATCTCTCTTTATTTCATCTGTTATTACGTACGTATAGTCACGCCGGGACCTCACTGGGAGCCCCAAACAATCTCAAATGAAGCTCAACTCGCACCAGTGGGTTGGAAATAATTCTTTCTCTCACAACGACCTGTTATCCGATTCTTATAACCTTAACAGTGGTGCCGTCTGTGGGATATGAGAATCGGTGGTGAGAAATTAATAAATTCCTAATCCACTGGATAAATGTATCTAACTGATTGACTCAACAAAAATTTTCTCCAGATAAATATACTCAACTACTTTATTCTTATTTTTATATTTTATTACTTTTATCACTAATACGATCGGAAGGACGCTGACACCAGCTCGATCAATCTCGAGCTCAACCATCCATTTATTTATCTTCCTGACTCGAGATATTCACAAGAAACACAAACACATGTATACGTTGGATAGATATATCTATAATCTGAAACACTGTACACTTAAGCGTGCACAGTGATGCGGTATACCATGCATGCATGTACATGCATGCACGTACTATGCATGCGTGCACAGTACTGCATGCATGTACAGCGTGATGTGCCCCGGAGCTGCCGTGAGCTCCGTTAGATCACCAGCGGTCTCCATGGGGACTGCCGACGGATTCTGTCCAGCGACCCATCGAGGAGCTCACGGCATCAAGCTGTGAGCTCCAGTGGCATGCCGGCGGTCGCTTCTCTGACCGCTGGCAGTTTCTGTTTCCGGCGAGCTTGGGGCCAATCGGCCATCTCGCCAGGAGTAACTGGGTGGCCTAGCACCTTTCCGCACGCCGCTTTCGGGAAGCCTAGTCCCATTGGGATATGGCTGGCCTGCCGACTACTCCCCCTCTGTCTGAGTTTGCCGGAGGGTGGCCGGCCAGCCAAAAACCACCAAGGCTCTTCCCTCGGCGAAGGACGGATTGCTCGCCACCAAAGAAACCACCACTCGGATACGCCTCTCGGTTCTCCACCACCGCTCGGAAATACCTTTCGGATGTACCACTTGGATCTCCACCACCGCTCGAAAATACCTCCCGGGACCATGCCCAGCCAACTCGTTGCGTCGTTGGGTCGCCGAGCCTCACCATAGAACTCGCCGGTGCCGTCTGTCTCAAACGGAAGTTTGCTCGTGACCCCTGTGTCCTTGGAGGCTCCCTACTTCGCGCCCCCTATGCTGCCAACTGGGTCGGGATTGGACCCGGCAAGTATCTCGGACTGCTGGCCGTGCCAGCAGCCACCAAACGTCCCACCATGCTAGCTCCTAAGCCCTCACTGTAGTGATGCCTCCTGGACTGCCCCTCGAGCATCCGACCTCTAGAATATTAACCCTCCGACCTGGTCGAACTGAGCTTGGGAATCTGCTGTGCACCATCCAATTATTTCGGGACCTTTCACCCAAAACCCAAACTAACTGCATTCACTACACATGCTCGAGAACCTCAGCTCGGACAGATCGAGCACGAGCTCGGATTTCTCTCAGCTCGGATTACACACACCCAGCTTGGATTTCTCTCTGCTTTAACTACACACACCCAGATCGGATTTCTCACTGCTTGGATTTCACCCAGCTCGGATTTCTCACTGCTCGGATTTCTCCCAGCTCGGATTCCTCTCTGCTCGGATTACACACACCCAGCTCGGATTTCTCTCTGCTCGGATTACACACACCCAGCTCGGATTTCTCACTGCTCGGATTCCTCTCTGCTCAGATTACACACTCTCAGCTCGAATTTCTCTCAGCTCGGATTACACACATCCAGAAACACCTCTCACGGACTACCTGAAGCTCGGACAGACCGAGCACTAGCTCGGATTTCTCCCATCCAGCTCAGATTTTTCTCAGCTTGAGTTTTTCTCAGCCAGCTCAAATTTTTCTCAGTTCGGATTTCTCTCAGCTCAGACCAGATTACCTCATCTCGGAATTTCCTTCCTCACATTGCACTCCATCCGCTTGATAAAATTCTTCGACTTGGCTACCCTGGGGATGAGCAGTTAGGACACGAGACCTAATGGCTGAGTCCCGACTCGCATCTAGTCACCCTTTGAAAGCATCGAATTTTGAGAATCATAACTTCTTCTTCTTCTTCATCAACAACACTACTCAGCCATGCTTCAACAGCCTGTGTTTTCCCTTAACACAGGCTCCACCCAACTCGCGGGGTACTGCCCACACCTCGAGCTCGCAACTTTATTCGAGCTTTGAGCACAATTCAATGAACTCAAACTTTCCCGTGGGAGCTCGAGAACTTGTCTATCACAAACACCATCTCAAATTTCGACTCAAATTACCATCACATGGGCTCACACGCCCTTCGCCTCACCCAGCCACATAACTTACTCACAACGTGCCCATTGTGCCACTCGGGACACGCCTCACGAACACACTCGATACCCTCCACGACGCTCATGCCATAATGGATCGTATGCACGACTCAACTTCACGGGCTCCATCAGCTCAAGGGTCGACCAAGCTCCCTCCATCTCTCTTGGGACCTGTCACGTGGCCCCACGCTCAAGACTCACATCACTCATGCATATTCGGGTCAAACACCTCACACACATCCGGGAACTCGCCTCACACGTGAACCCCGGCATCACACTCAACAGTTATTCATATAGGAAAAACTAGGAAGAACTACCAGTCTCTGCGTTCTTGGGACTCTCCTGGACCCATTTACATGGATCCATTCCTCACATTCCTCAGGACATGGAAATTTTTCACTCTCTTGGGACCAATTATGCCTTCCTTGCAAGCACACCAGTCTTAAAAAGTTATCAGGAATTATACTAAGTAGCTTGGGTTCTCATTTGTCTATAAACTCGGGGCTCACCTTACTCATGGAAAACTCACAAGCTCAAAATACTCATGCTCTATAAGAGCTATCTTCCTCTCCTTTTTGCAGGAATCAGGCAACAACCACCCATGCCTCGACACTCGGAACACAACACTCGGGAGTCAATGCTTAGGATCTCATGGCTCCTCACACGAGAGTCGATGTTCAGAAATTCATCACTCGACATTCGACACTCGAAAACTTTTTCTACAGACAAAAATACATCAGTTTGTCTCTCTTACAATATGTGAATTTATCTTTGTATTAATAAAGTTATTACCTGCAGTATGGGATGTCAGCACGTAATCACATCCCGTGAGGTCGGTCTGCCCATCTACGCGAAGTAACAGAATCTCGCAGGGTCGGTCTATCCACCCACACGAAGTGACGAAATCCCGCGAAGTCCTAGGCGATGCACTCCCGCAAGGTCTAATGCGATGACACCCCCCGCGGAGTCCTAGACAATGCACTCCCGCGAAGTTCTAGGCGATGCACTCCCGCCGGGTCTCACGCGATGACACCTCACGCGGAGACCTAGGCGATGCATTCCCGCCAGGTCTCACGTGATGACATTTCCTGCGGAGACCTAGGCGATGCATTCCCGCCAGGTCTCACGCGATGACATTTCTCACGGAGTCCTAGGCGATGCACTCCCTCCAGGTCTCATGCGATGACATTTCCCGCTAGGTCTCATGCAATGACATTTCCCGCTAGGTCTCACGCAATGACACTTCCCGCGGAGTCTTAGGCGATGCACTCCCGCCAGGTCCTACGCGATGACACCACCAGACGGGTCTTATACTATGACGGAATAGGCTTTCGCCCTCCTCACAGCAACATCCCTCTCAAAAGGCTCGCAGGTTGTATGACCATCCACAAACTACAAAAAATCTACCCACGTGAAGATTACTAAGGTCTCCCATTAACCTAGCTCCACAGCAATATTTTACACAATCAGTATTTTCTCGGGATTCAGGATACAAAACTATATAGACAAAATTCCCATTAAAGTATCTTTGATAAGAATTCGCAGGGTACTGAAAGGGATCAGAAATATCTACAGCACCTCAACAGTACAAAAGTAGACAAGATTTGACCTGGGGTGATGGGAGTTGTCAGGAAAATAAAGAAAGGGATAGGAACAAAACAAGGAAGTGACACGCACATACGGTTAAAGTAAAATATCTGACTGCCCAGATATTTTAGTTGGCTATAAAAGGACTTGAACAGATGAAAGGGGGGGCTCTCGCGGGCTGGAACAATTTATGCGGTCTCTTCTTCTTCAACCTCAGCTTCCCCAGAGTCTCCTCCAACAGTTTCGACTAGCGAATTTATCTGAATATTCATCTATATTTTTTTGTACAATGAGCTATAAGAGACTGTAAAAATCTCCATTATAGTGGATTCTCATCCTCAAATACCCGTGGACGTAGGCATTTGCCAAACCACGTAAAATTGTGTGTCCATCTCTCTTTATTTCATTTGTTATTACGTACGTAAAGTCACGCCGGGACCTCACCAGGAGCCCTAAACGACCTCAAATGAAGCCGAACTCGCGCCAGTGAGTTGAAAATAATTCTTTCTCTCATACCGACCTATTGTCCGATTTTTATGACCTTAACACTAGCTATATATAATATATTATTAAGTAAAATAAAGGAATCATTAACTTTAAATTTAAATGTGCCTTGCTCCAAGAAATTACAGTATGTATTTTTTCCATATACACTTTATGCTCACTAGGGCTGTAAAAATAAACTGGTAAGCCAGACTGAGCCAGTCCAAACCGGTGAATTCAGTTCAGTTTTGGATTGGTCTGGTCTGGAACCCGTTCTCTTCTTTTAAAAACCAGTAAAATCCGATCCTGAATCAATTCTACATTCTTTGGGACCAAACCAGATCGATTCATATAGTTATATATATTTAATTAGTTTTTAAAATTATATTTAATACTTTTTATATTATATATAATTTTATATATAATATAAGTTATAATAATATATAATATAAAGTATAATTATAATTATATATAAAATAATGTTATATTATAGTTTATAACATAAAATTTTAATCTTAAACATGTAAATTTATTTGATCATATATTTTAAATAAAACATATTTAATAAATTAATTACATTTTTTGGCCTAGTAAATTTTCAAATATTCATTTGGATCAATAGATACTTTATTAAAATTAAAAAAAAAAAGACCGAATCGGATTGGAACTAGTAAAATCGGAAGCATCAATTTAAGAAGGTAATTAATGTACGATCAATTTTTGAAAATGAAATCGGTATATACCAGTTTGGTCTCAAAATTAGTTCAAAATCGGGCCAAACCGGATCAATTAAACCTTTAGTGCTCACCTGTTTGATTCTCTTCAAGTTTGACAAATAATTCTTTGTTCTTGCACATATGTCTTGTTGTTGTCGAGTCAACCGATCTTGAATCTAACGCTAGTTCCACGACCATTACTTTTGAGATTGTTATCACAATTTTTTTACTTTATTGTGCTTTTTTCTTATTAGGATATTTTGATATTTAATGTTCATTCTTCTCGCATTTAAAATAGTTTTTAGTAAATGATTTACTTTGTTTTTTTTTTCAAACATTTGTTTTTCTTAAACTGTCTTTTGACTTCATTTAATTTTGTGCAGAATGTTTATCCTAAGTCATCACCAAATTAGATTACTCACTATCTTTATTCTTCATTTTTATCATTTCTCCATTAAGTGCTAGAAGGGATGTCATTATTATTTTATAGTGTTAAAGAAGTAACAATATGATTCTAAAATAAAGGAAGACTATTTAGTATGGTTGTAACTTATATTCTATCAATGAGAGGATGGCCAAAATCGTATAATTTTTTGGCAATCAATTCCATTTTGAGCACAAAATCGCCTATATAATCATTCTTTTCATGAAAGTTTTATTATATTTATCAAATAATAATTGTATATAAGTATCCAATCTAAAACCATACTTTACCTCAATTGCATCCGTAACCTCCTTAGTAGTTTCATAGTCTTCAAAGAGGAATGATATGATCATTTTTACAATGCAACATTAAAGATTTTTTCCATACATTGTGTTCTTCCCACTTCCCACTTATGTCTGGTTTGTACATTGCTTTCATTTTCATCCGTCCCATTTTCTATATTTTCTGATGGCTTTGATGTCGTCAATGTGTATAAGGTCTTTTCAAGGGTAAGAAGAATAGTTATAGGCCTTTTCTAAGTCTAAAAACTTCTTCCATTCAATTTTTTTCTATCTCCAAATGATCAATACTTTTCTTCGGGCGCTATGAATAATTAAAATAACAATAAAAATGTAAAAATAATAAATGGTATCTATTTTAAATAAACTAAATACAATATGACATCTAGAAATTCTCATATTATATTTTAAATATGGAGAATTATGGAAGATGCTTCGATCAAGTATTTTCACAAACTTTCTTGATGTTTTTCTCCTTTAAAAAAATTTCTAGAGATAATTTCGACCAACATTTTCCCTATAATGATTGAACACTAAATTTAGAGCACAACAACTTTTTTTTATTTTTTTTGATAGAAAAACATTTCATTCAAAGGCATAAGGACCTAGGGGAAGAAAACAGGTGGTCAAAGGCATAAGAAGTGGCTTGTTTCTTGTCTACGCTCGCGGCTTGGCTCAAGATGCGACTGTAAACGGTGGGTTGGCTCATGGGCTAGAATCTTGGGCTTGGACTTGCCTTTGAGTCCAGCCCGTTACAAGTCCATATGCTTCAACGAAGTGGGTTTGAGGCTTGACCTGAAGTTGCGTTGTTTGAAGTAAGCCCGATCCAAATGAAATAATGTCATTCGGTTTGGCCGAAACGGCATCGTGTTGTTTTTTACGGGCGGTTTCCAACGTTCTCAGAATATCATCGTTTAATTCCCTAGACATGGCTAGAACAACACTGTTGTTTTTGGTCATTTTCCTTCCACTCGGTTGAACGGCACTATCGTTTAGCACAAGATTATTTGAATCTTTGTTACTGTTGGTCGAGACCAAGGCACTGCCTTTTTCCTCGGGCTCAGTACTCTCCATTTCTCTAAAACTCCAAGTGGTATCTTACTATCTTCCTTAGATGTACTGGATAACAATAATCCAATACCCAACATGTCTCCGACACTCTCAAACCCCGATAGTAGTGAGAAACTCTGATGACCTGTTGGAATAGTTTTTGAAAAATTTTCACTTTTATCTATTTCGGACGGCACTGTTTTTCCTCTTGGAGTGAAAACATTCCAATAGTTTTCTTTAAAATAATAATTACTTATCAAAATTTGAAAATTCTCAGTATACTCTAGGCCTTTCACCATAATTTGATTGTTTTTTAGATCCAAGTCTCCAAAGAATGATTGTTTTTTAGATTCTCACTTATTGTGGTGTATGTGTTAGAGAGAGAAAGAGAAATCTTTGGAGACACCGAGAGAGAGATATAAAAGGTTGGACTTGGGACTAAAAAAGGAACTATGAGGTGTTGGTTTTCCCCATCTCACAATATTATAGAAATTAGAAGGTCAATTGGGTGTGAATTTATAGGTACAACTTGCAATTTGGTCTTTTGCTTTTAGAAGTGTTCCCATCATCAACCCATTAAACACATAAATGATCCATCATCAACCAATTGCTTTTAGGTAGGGCTGCAAACGATCCGATCAAAGACGAGCTCGAGTCGAGTCGAGTCGAGCTGGACTCAAATAACTCGAGTTCGAGTTCGAGTTGAGCTGAGAGTTTGCCGAGTCGAGTCGAATTCGAGCCGATCAAAGACAAGTTCGAATCGAATCGAGTTATTTATCGATCTTTGTTTTTACTCTCTAACGAACGAGTCAAACTTAGTCGAGTAATTACTTGAGTTTCTTACTCTTTATAAATATTTGACTCAATAATTTTTTTGTAAACTTAATACATTATTATTGTAAAGAAATAAAATGCTACTTCTACATAAAGTAACAAAATATATTACTTATACAAAATATTAAAAATAATATATATAACACATAAAATATATATAATAAAAAAATATATGTAAAATATATGCAAGATTATATATATGTATATAGAAATATTACGAGTATTGTTACGAGCTCAAAACGAGTCGAATCGAGTTTATACGAATATTGTTCACGAGCACAAACCGAATTTATACGAGTCGAGTCAAGATTATACGAGTTTAGCTCGTTTAATATTCGAACTAATATTAGTGTTCACGAACAACTCATTTATTAAACGAATCGAGTTCGAATCGAGTTTATACGAGTCGAGCTCAAATTGTTCACGAGCAGCTCTGTTCGTTTGCAGCCCTACTTTTAGGTATATCTTTACATTTCTCCTACCTTCTGGGCTTTTGTGTCACAAACACTGCTCTACCTCATGCCTGCCTAGCATCTAGAAGTAAGTAGACAAAAGATTACAAATTATATAGCCTCCTGAAGGTAATATTTGGGGCCAAATTCAAAGGGGTTGAGATTCAACCATTTCAAGAACCATTACTATCTTTATTTGTGATAACCCAGATTTTTAAATATTATTTTAATTTTCATATTTAGCGTGATTATATTTTTTTAAGATTATTTTAGGAAATCTATGGAAATTTTTGGATATATGTATATAGTTTCTATGAATCTTTTTATTAGTATTGGAGGAAAAATCATGGGAGACATTAAGTATGTTGAGAAGATGTGGTGTTTGAATATTGTATAAAAATTGAAGAAAACTTATAAAAGAAATCAAGTGGTATAAGTAAGGAATATACCCATGATATTTTCGGATTAAGCAATTTTAGACTGTTTCAATGTCTTTTAGTAATATGGACATAACTTACTAATTTTAATTTGAATTAAGATGATTTAAGATGCTATGAAAAGCTAAGATAAATATATACAATTTTTATGTTTGAGTTTTAAGATATATGAACTCCATAAAGGAAGAAAGTGGGAGTGAAGTTGGCAGAACAGAAATGAACATCTTAGGCACTGACTTTGAGTTGACTAATGACTTTACTTAAGACTTAATCTTTAGAATATCTTATAAATTATCCTAAGAATTTAACAAGTGTGTAGAAATATGGAAAATGAGAAGATTTTATTTAGAAAGTTCGTGTGAAACAAAAAGGATTATCTATCAAACACTTAGTGTGTCCGGATTAGTGCTCTTGAGCTTATATACCGATTTTTAGTAAAATAATCATAATTTTATCATATGAGCTCCGAATGAAGTTATTATAATTCCTATAGAACCTTAAGATGGAAATATAGAACTTTCATGTTTTAGATTTTTGAAGATAAGAAATGGATCAAGGACTAAATCTAATATGAAGTGGACGGATAAGAATATGAGTCAACTGGTAACCAACTTAAGCAAAGTGTATCAACTTTGCCATGTGACGAAAATCAAATTGGTTTTTCGGGTTTCTCAACCTCTTGACATGTGTAGGGATATGTGGTAAGTGGAGGTAAGTCATCTAGAAGTCTTGGTTGGCAAGAAAATAAAAGGAAACAAATGGTGAACTCAGATTGGGTGTTCTAGTGGTTTTGACATGTTTTGGTGAATTAAGCATATCTCTCTCATTTGATCTCAGAATAAGGTGATTCAAAATCGTATAAAATTTTAAGAGAATGATTTAAAACTTTTATGTTTTTAGTTTTCAAGGAATCAAATTGGATCAAGGACTTATTTGGGATGTAAGTGGCCATATATATTCTATTGGAAGATACCATCATACTATTTTGTCTTTACCCCATATGAGTTGGTTTTACTTGATCCATTGATCAAGAAGATTTTTAGACAGGTCAAAAACTAACCCTTGGATCAAGGTATGACTCACCAAACCTAAAACTTAGGTGTGATCATGAGCAAAAAAGGAAAGACACGTATATGGCAATTGGAGGGGTAACTGGTCACCTTTAGGCAAATTTTCATCTTCATTTTCTTAAGTATGTCGCCCCCTCTCCTATAAATAGATGCTTGAGAGTCTTCTATCTCTCTTAAAAGAAAATACCACACGGCTAGCTTGAGAAAAATACAAAAAAAAACCTTCCTAAAACCCTTGAATCTCCAAACACTATCAAAGTGAGTTATTGAGTAAGTTTGAAGAAAATTTTGTAAGAGCCTGGTCTAATCACCACTTCAAGCTTAGGAGAAATTTGTAAGTGTACAACTTAACTTAATCTTGGCATATAATGAGTAATTTGATGATTCTATCATGTTTGAGACTTGTTTAATCTTAAACTATACTTATATGTTGAAATGAAAGCTACCATATTTTGAATTAGATTTTGTTATGGAAAGATGCTAAGAAAAATTGGAAGAACTTAGAATTATATTCTAATAAGTAAAAATAGGGTTTGTGTAGACATGTGGTTTGTGATATGTTGAAAAAAAGGCCTAAACTGAGATTTCGCTCGACCCTTATTTGACGTTTGGTTTGAGCAAGATGTAGGCAGAAATCTAGCTCAACCCTCGCTTGACGTTTGGCTCGAGCGAGATTTAGGCAGAAACTTATCTCGACTCTTGCTCGACGTCTGGCTCGAGCAAGATTCTCCTGTTACCTGAATCCAAGATTTTTTTATATCCAATGCATGAGATTTAATATAAGAATTATATGTTGAATGCAAATATATGCTTTATATGTTATGAATCCCATGAGATATGCATTTAAAAGTCTAAGGTTATGAGCATGTTGTATATGTGTCGTCATAAGTTATGACGTCCATTTTACGAAAAGTCTATGTTACATATCGTCATGTAAATATTACCATAAATCATAACGAGCATTTAAGAACTCAGAATAAGAAAACTTAAATCTTATGTTACGATAGGGACGGCGATACGTAATACTTGTCGTATGATAAGAATGTTTATGTCATCATGGGGATGACGATACGTAACACCCGAACGATTGATATGTCGACAGGGACGACGATACATAACATCTGTCGTATGATAATAATGTTTATGTCATTACGGGGATGGTAATACGTAACACCCATGAGACTGATTTGACTAGTAGGGATGGTGATATGTAACGCTCGCTACATTAAGAATATGTTTTTCATAACGGGGACAATGATATGTAACACTCATATGATTGATATAAATATATAAGACTCGTCACGACGGGGATGATGATACATAACGCCCGAATGACTGACGAGAATATGGATATGGTCCAACCACTGGTAATAATAGTGGATATGATATGGCCCAACTACGGATAATAAATATGATATGGTCCAACTACGAGTAATAATAGTGGAGAAGCTCGACGGGGACGACAATACATAACGTCTGTCGATGTTCAGGAATAAGAATACGATTTAAGAACATATATAAATAAGATAAGAATTATGAGATAAGAATTATTGCATATTACGAAAGGTCGTGTACCCATAATTATATAAGTTTTTATGTAAATGCATGAATTTGTGTGGAAATGATACTAGAGTTATTTATAAGACATACATAAGATATTCATGAATCATGTGTTAAATTAATTTATCATAATATAAGTTATTTTATGTTATTGATATGCTCTGCTAATGTCTTTATTAAGTTATTTGTGTATTTACTGAATTTTTTTAGAAATCACACTCTTTTAATTTTATCTATCATTCCTTACGGAATGATATACATTGTTATAGGGGTAAATGATACATCATGAGACTCAGATATCACGGAAGATTCTGAAGTAACCTGAGAGTTTTACAGAATACTCTTTGATTATTGAAGTGATAAAGTGATTGACGACAAAATTATGGAGAAAGCGGAAAAGAATCCCCTAAGAGTGACAGTGGGTAGTTTAAATATTTGTTATGAAATAACAGATATTAGTAAGGAAAAATTTGGTACAGTGTAATTGATGTATACCATGTGACATTTGCAAAGAATTAGAAGTCTTGGCTAAAATTAGAATTTGACATCTTTCTGCTGCACTATGTGTTGTGCACTACTAATAAGTTAGGTGCATTCACATATTTTCTGATGTAAAATAAAAGATTTGTAACTTAAGATTATAAGTCATAAAGTTTTAATTTATGTTAAATTCCAAGCATAAATGAGGTGTTACATTATTCCTTCAAAAAGAAATGTGAAAGTTCCATCATCAGCCTATTGAATATAGAAGTTTTCCCATTCACACCTGCTTGCCTGCATAGTCTTTAGAAAACGGTGTACAAAATATTATATATGATAATCATATCTGGATCTATTGTTTTGAGCATTGTATATTGTTCACATTAATGAATGATTACAGAATAATTGCTCGTATCCAAAATTTTCCCTAGTATTTTCAAAATAAGTAGTTTTCTATGCTACTTTACACGTAATATATATCATTTTGACGAGAATGAAAGAATAAACATTACCCACAATGACTTTATTTTTGAACACTAAAAGCTTTACCAACAATTCTAAAAAAAAAGCTATACCATATATTTAGCACGACATATATACACATATATGTTGCGCTGCTTTATAGGGAGTAACGACCTTAAAACAAGAATGGGCCAGTTGAAGACTACTTCACGTGACCACCTCAAAAGAACTTCATTACAGCCAAAAGGGCAAAGTCCTCTAAAGCCCTCTCATGTCATTTCATCACAAAAGAGAATAAGCAACAAACACAAACAGTTTTCAATTTTAAATATATATTTTTTATTTAATTATTACTTAATTATTACAACTTTTTCAAACTTTTAAATAAAATATAAAAAACAATTCATATTTTTAAATCTCAAAAAAATAATATTTTAATAATATTATAATTTTACAATATATTTATTTAACTTTTTTCTTTCTCTTCTTCTAAAACTTTATAAAACATATTAACTCAATCATTTTACTACTATTTACAAATCATCTCATTCATCTCATTATCCAAATAAGATATAAATCTCAATTTTTCTCTCCAAACGGAGCTTTCCATGTAATGACAAAAAAATTGAACTTTAACCACAACATTGCAAAATTTTAACAATTCCATATTCTCATGCATTGATGAATCTAACATTAAATCCTTTGATAATCCCTAATAAACTTTTGCCAAACATGCATACCAAGAAGCAAACACTTGCATTGGATTATCTATTTGTTAGTAAACTACAAAAAGTTAACTCATTGTACATAAAATTTCCTGCATTAGATTATCCAAATGCAAAATATATGACTTCTATAGTAGCAACCATCCCATGATCATATTTAGGTCTTCACTGGTGTAGAAGAGTTTAATAAAATAAACTTTTGCCAAATATGCTTATCAAGAAGCTAACCTCGCATTGGATTATCTAAATGTTAATAAAATACAAAATTTAACTCATGATTGTATATAAAATTGCCTGCATTGGATTATCCAACTGCATAATATATGATTTCTACAGTGGCAACCATCCCATGCTCATATTTAAGTCTTCACTAGTGTTGAAGAGTTCAATAGAAAAGTTAATCAAAAAATTTATTGTATCTAGTGTAAAAGAGTTGTTTCGTTTAAGTATACAGTATGTCTCTACCAATCATATGTTGGTTATAACTTGATTATTAATTAACATATGATTGGTAAAAGTGTAACATATGGCAAAAACAAGTTAAAAATAATAATAATATTGTTAAATTCATAATATTTTATTATAATTTTGACTAATAGATATATAATCCAATATGAGAATCTCTCTTTAACGGAATAGACAAAAGAAAAGGTAAAACATGCATGCCATATTATCCAAAAAAAGGTTTTTGCATTTGCAAAATCCAACGCTAATATTGATCTAAAAGCATACACATACGCAAAAGAGCAACCTGTTCACAAGCGGAGACAAGAACTTCTCATAAATGAAAGTGGGACCTTCAAACGTTGGATGTATTGTTTTGTTTTGTTTTGTTTTTTGTTTTTTGTTTTTTTGTTTTTGAACAAACAAACTGATTTCATTAAGCAACAACTGAGCTAGGCTCATTACAAGGCTTCTCTAGCTCAATGAGTGATATAACCTCATGAGGGGTTTCTTCAATCTAGTAAGCCTCCTCCTCACTTTTTACAGCTCTCTTTGCTAATCTATGTGCAACCTGATTACATTGTCTAAACACAAATAGAACCCTCCGCATCAATCTTTGAGAGAGAACAACTTTAATATCCTGGATTAGTTGGTTGTTGCTTCCATAATGCTCTGTTGTGCTATTAACTGCAGTATAAACCAATTGTGCGTGCATCTCCCTCAAAGATTGCCTCCTGTATGTGTAAAGCAGCTACCTCTTAGGCTGATAGGTACTGTAATTGGTATTCCTGTGATCGGTTCAATAGGTCTTTCATTTTAGGTTATGCAATAGAAGGGGGGCTTAGCTCTGGATCCCCCCTGCTTGCAGAAATGAATGGATTAGAAGGGGGCTGGGTCTGGCGGGAGGTGAAGGCCATAAGAGAAGATTGCCCCCCAGTACCCCAATGTTGGAATTCCCCGTTTTGTATTTCAATGAGAATGCAAACCCTTGAATGAATGAAATCCACTTTTCATGTTTTGGATTCAGTTTCTTCTATGAATTCAAATACCTGAGAGGAATGAATATACCACGAATTATCGATGTAATAAATAATGTTGCTAATGGTGAAGTGCTCACACTAATGCATAGAACTCAAGATCATATGTCGAGTACCTTTTCTTTGCATCTGTAAGGTTCTCGCTGAAAAATGCGACTGGTCGTCATTCTTGACTAAGAACAGCGCCAATTCCAACATGGGATGCATCATATTCTACCACAAATAACTTCTCAAAGTCTGGGAGCACAAGCATCGGAGCTGTAGACATGAAAAGTTGAATATGTTAGAATGCCTTATTTGCTGATTTAACCACACAAAGTCCTCCCCTTTCATGCACTCCGTGATTGGACTCATGATTGCACTCAAATTTCGAATGAAAGCGCCGATAAAATGAAGCCAACCCATGAAAACTCCGTACATATCCTTTTTCTTTTGGCACTGGCCATCTCCAATACTTTCCACAGTGCCATTGTTTCTGCTACCCCACTGTCTCCCACATACATTTTGCCTAGACAAGCAGCAAATATGACTTCAACTTCCTCATTTCTAGCTATCACCCTAATGCCCAATCTACTTGCTTGTTTGTTTATGGTTGCATCATAATTAATCTTAATGTAATTTGCCATTGGTGCCATCCACTTTAATTGTCTTCTTGTGTTTGCTGTCCTTGGACTTTGTTGCTGTTGCTTCTGGTTTGCTTCATTTAAAAATTCTAGCATTTGATTAGCTTTATGGATAACCATCTTTAGACTATCAAACTTGCCATAAACCATAAACCTGCTAGAATCAGCAATGATTCTAGCATTTGTTTCTTCTATACCATAAACCTGCTAGAATCATTGCTACCTTCGGTAACTTTTTGCTAGAATCAAAGATGATCTTCTATCATCTTGTTTCTTCTATAGCATTTGTTTCTTCTATCATCTGCTAGAATCAAAGATGATCTTTTGCCATCGATGAACAAATTCCATTTCTTCATGGACCCATTTGGATAGTTCACTAGCTCTTTCTGCCCAGACATCTGCTTCTGCTGAGCAGTACCACAACACATGATGCACAGTTTCCCTTGCTTGATAACAGATAGGACACATTTCATCTTGAACAATTTTTCTTCTTAACAAGTTCTCTTTGGTTGGTAATATTGAGTTGATAGCTTTCCACAGGTATGCTTCACTTTACCTGGTACCATTAATCCCTTTACTTTTTTCCACATGAAGATTATTTTGTACCCAGTTTGAGCTTTGTCCTTCTCCTGACTTAATCACATTTTGCCCCACATAATAGGCACTTTTAATTGAAAACATTCAATCATTTGTGAATTTCCAGGCATTGATGTATTCTCTTCCCTAATTTACTAAAGGGAATGCTGCAAATCTTTTTAGCTTCAGTTTCCTCAAAAATTTTTTTGATCAGGTTTTCATTCCATGTGCAATTACTATCATAGATGAGTGCTTCCACTTTGGCATTTGCAGCTAGCTGATGGACAGGTGAACTAACCTTGTATGTCCCTAATTGTGGTATCCATTTATCTATCCAGATAGAAGCTTTTTTACCATTGCCAATTCGCCACACCAATCCTTCTTTTACTAGTGGTTAAGCTGTCATCAAACTCCTCCACAGGTATGAAGGCCTGTTGCCCAAAGTTGCCTCTATAAATTGTTTATTTCTGAAATACTTCTCTTTCAACACCTTTGTCACCATCGAATCTTGCTTCAGCTGGATCTGCCATGCCTGCTTTGCTAATAAGGCTTTATTAAAAATCTCTATATCTCTGAAACCCACGCCTCCCTGCTCTTTGTTTTCTCCCAGCTTTGTCCATTTCTTCTAATAAATAGGCTTCCTGTCATCATGGTTTTGCCACCAGAATCTTGAGATAATTGCCTTTATAGCCTTAGATAGTCTCTTAGGCAGTAAAAATACCTTCATTGTATAGGTTGAAATAGCTTGTAACACTGCTTTTATCATTACTTTACCAGAAGTAGATAACAGAGGATTTTTCCAACTGTGTATCTTCTTCCAGATTCTATCTTAAATACTCTTGAATGAATGAAATTTTGAACTGCCTATCATTGTTGGCAGGCCTAGGTACCTACTATAGTCCCCACATACCATTACTCTTGTTTGTCTCTTTATTTCTTCTTCGATATATTGTTAAAGGGTAATCATAGACTTACATCTTATTTATCACCATTTTACCACTTATAGTATATTTGTTTTTTTTTTTTTCATTTTCTTTGAAGTATTTTCTTAACATCCTTAATCATTAAGAAAAAATTTAAAAAGTATACAATTTCACTAATAGTTATTTTCTTAACCATAAAATAATAGAAAATTTTTAAAAAATTAAAAATTTTTAAAACATGCATTTTTTTGTTAAAATGAGATGTAAGTTTATCATTTTTTTTTTTGTTAAAACATACAGCCTACAAATGATGGGTATATTGTAGGAAAATAGGGCCCCCGAGCGTTGGGTCTATTCTTTTAAAGCATTCCCATCCGGTTGCTCAAATCACTATTATCTCTATAATTTGAGGATTAATTTAGAATTATTTTTGACTAAAATCCTCTCTACATCCGAAACTTTATTTTAGAGAAAACGTTTGGGGGATGAACAGTAACTCCCCAAATATAGAGAGTCACTATTTATCCCCTAAATCACTTTTATTAATATTTTATTCCTTCCAATTAAATTAATTCTTCATCTAATCATCTACATTTTCTCTCATATTTATATTTGTTATATTTTTCAATGATAATTTTAAAAGTAATTTAAATAACTAAAAAAATATAATTTTTTTTAAATATTATCATACCTGCAAAAAACTATTTTTTTTAAAGTATTCACTAGAGTAATAGTTCAAAACATAAGGAAAATATTAACTAGTTAAGTTTGTAAATAGAAGTGAGAGAAGAAATTAATAAAAAAAAGAATAGAGAAATATTATTTTACAGTGGTGCAACATGTACACGGCCCAACATACATTTTGCAGAATCGGTGACGTGACAATGTCACGTCAACTAAAATATTAAAAAGAAATACAAGAGATAAAAACAAGATGAGAGGGAAACGAAAATAAAAAACACGAATAGTTAGCCTAGAAGATGCATACAAATAATATTTTTGTACGGCGTATGCGCAAAAAGTACTCAAGCAGTCTACAAATAGAATTTTTTATTATTTTAATATAATAGAGAAAAGATAAAGGATGAGATGTAGAAGATTTTTGAAAGATGAGTAAAGTTTAGGAAATTTTTTTAAGAAATGTACTTTTTAGCTCAATTATAAGGAGTTTTATAAGAAATGGGATGTGAATGCTCTTAGAGGGACTTACAAATTTATGGTTGAATGGTCTCTTCTAGAGTTTTAGAATGTGTTTGGATGTTGAATTGAGTTATTTATAAATTGTAGTGAGTTGAGATGATATACTGAGTTTTATGGAGTTTATCTAAGAAGAGTTTAAATGTGTTTGGATGTTGAAATAACTTTAGATGTATTTATGGAAAGTTGAAAAATGTTATGAGTTCTACGTGTAAAGAAATGTTGAATTGAAAAATGTTATGAATCCTACGTATAAAGAGTTTTTGAGTTGACATAAGTTTAATAATTTGAGAGTTGAATATTTAGATTTAAAACTTGACTTAAAATTAGATGGAATTAGACTGACTTCAGTTGAGTCTAACAACCAAATAGGGCTAAAGCCCCACCATTTAATTTTGTAAGTTGACTAGGGTCACAACTACTCTGTTGCTAGGGTTTAAAAGAAATGGGACACCAATAACTTAGATGGTGGGAAATGGTGGCTCAGGAGGGATGGTTGTTTGGAGAGAGATGGTTGCTTGGGCTTGAGTTTTTACATGTTCAAGAATAATGAGTAGTTGCTTGGAGAGATGGTTGTTTGGAGAGGAATTACATCTTGGGACTCTAGGATTTCAAAATAGGGATGATGTAGGGTTTGCTTTGGGTAGCTTGGCGAGCAGGGCTTCCATTGTTTTAGTTATTTTGTTTTTTTAAATAATTTATCTATTTGGCATGACTAGGTCAAGTTTGGAGTGTCAAATCATGTTAAAGGATTTTGTTCATGCGTGTCAAATCATATACATTATATTATAGGAGTCAACTTGAACTGAGTGCGTCAAGCTTATTATGTCAAAATTGTAAACCATAACACAACCTAACAACATAACAGGTTGACCCAACCCGTCTCGACCTGTTAGTAAATATTATAAAATAGGTTAACACGACACGACTTAACCCGTTTCAAATTGTTTATGTAAATTGATTGAAAAGACTTGAAATTAACTAGTTTGATATAATTAAATTTAGCATAATTTTTTAAAAATATAAAATCACAATATGTATTAAAAAAATATAAAACTAATTATAACTTCAAAATTATAATTTAAACAATAAAAATGTCAAAATTAAAATTCCAACAATTTTAATTTTAGATATAATGGTATAATTGTAACTTTAACTTTTTTAACAGATCATAACTGGTTATAACGGATCAAAATGACTTGACCTGTTATCAGTCCATTAAGTAATTATGTCCTGAAAGACTAGTTTTTTCTGACCTTAATTCATTGACTAAATTCAAACCCGTTATTATCCTATCATATTTGCATTAGATTAACAAATTATATCAAATATTACTCGAGTGAAAAGAATGAGGCGGCCCAAGTACTATTATCATTTTTTTTTAAATTTGTACTGTATCGGTTGGTACGCTCAAAATGTACTGTACTGGGTAGGTAGCCGGTATGCTTTTAAGTGGTGTTCCGTTTCAGGAAAAATACCGGCCGCACTGGCCAGTACAGGTCGATATTTAAGATTTTGGTTGAAATTCATATATCGCCCGGTACATTTTGGTTAGGTTTGTTGAGTGGCATTTTCGTTATTTATGTAAAATGAAGGGGTACATGCATCAAAGCCACACGAAATCAACTAGGGTATCTCGGATTCTCGGCAATTCACTTTCTCCTTCAACCTTTCATTTTCATCTCTTCAATGACTTAGTCTCCAGTTCTCCCCAGCGCTGCCAGTCCTGCATTTTCGTTGTTAATATCAAATCCCAGGTTGCTGTTTGCTGCTCTACACTCTGTTGTCGTCTCCGTCACAGGTATGCTATTTTATTTTGTATACTCAATGAGTTTCATCATTCATATTGTTGAATCCAATGTTTCAAATTTCGTATCTACGTGTAGATTTTGATAATAACAAATAAATTCAAGTCTCAAACTCAAATTATTTACGCAATGGAGCGAAGCGCACATCAAGTATAAAAGAACAAGTTTACAAATGAAACTCATAAATTATTTTTATAAATCTCTTGATAAAATTCGAAATTGGATTAAGGTTCCAAATTACTTTTTTTTCTCATAAAACATCAAATTACTTTTTTCACATATACAAGACATTTTCAAATATTTTAGTTTTGAAAATTATGTTTTTCACATGTGTATAATATCATCAAACAATATAATTTTGAAAATTATATATTTTTTTATATAAAAAATTTGAATTTATAAGATGATTGATTATCATATTTGACATGTACATATTTTGTTTGAAATTTTTGAAGGGTAATTGTGTGTTTTTTTGACAAATGCAAAAAGTAAATGATTTTGTTTGAAAATCTTAAAGGGTGGTATGTGATTTTTTGACATATGTAAAAAGAAGATGATTTGGTTTGAAAAATAAATCATGCTTATTTTGTCATGTATGAAAAATAAAAAATTTGATTTGATTTTTTTGAAAAATGAATGGAGTTGTCTTTGACAAATGCAAAAAGGAAATGCTTTTATTTGAATTTTTTGAAAAGTAAATAGTGCTCTTATTTGACATGTGAATTTTTTTAAATTTAAAATTAAAGACTTCTTTACCTATAAATAGCTCACTTGAGTTTTACAAAAATCACAATAAGAGCTTACACATCTATTGCTAAGTTTTCAATTATTCTTTCAAAACTCTAATTCTCTCTTTTCTAAAATTTTGAATCTTAATTCTTGTTCTTTTTTAGAGAGATATAGGTTGCGTTGTATTATTTCTATCTCACTTATTGAAGAGTGTACTTTGATAGTCTACCCACTATCAACTCTTGTATCAGTAAGAGGGTGAGTATAACCCTTGTGTGTGTAGAAGATATTCTACACAGGAAATAGTTGAATCACCAAGTGTGAGGTGATTGGAAGTGTAGAGGGCGTTCTACACGAATTCTTTGGAGTGGTACTGCTCAAAGGTGTAATAAGTTTTTATCTCTACCTAAAAGAGATTGATTAGTGAATTTGGAATCCTCAATGGATAGCTTGAGACGAGGACGTAGGCATTAGGGCTGAACCTTGTAAAAATACTGAATTTGTTTTTTCTTATCCTACTCTTTACACTTCTTGTTGCTTTATATTCTGTTTATATTTTATATTGTGTATTTAATTTATAAGTGTTAATTTTTATAATATGACCTAATTCACCCCCTTTATTATGTTAGTCATCTGGACAACACATGTATATATTACTCCCTACAAATTTACAAAATCAAACCTACACCTTGCTTTCTCGATACTACTAAGTAATTATAGAAATCCTGTCATAGAAAATAAAATAGTCCTTGCTTCGAATGTTGATAAGATAGATATGTAGTGAGTTGATGTCCATATATTTGTTGCTCAAACAAAGTGGATTTGATAAGAGCAGCTTGTATTGATGGATTTCATAAATTAGCATAAATTAGCACGTTATGCTTCAAGCAAATCTTGAAACTTGAAACCATATAAATATATATATACACTAATTAACTATTAAAGTACTAAAAATTAACACTTAACTTAAAAGTTCAAAATAAACAAAACTGAAACAAACAAAAAAATTATAAGAAACTATAATAGTGCCAGTGGTATGTCTTCAACACTTGCTCCTGTAAGATCAGATCCAGCATGAGTCCATGCACGTGCAATGCTAGGAGTGATAAATAATACTGAATGTTTGTATTGTAATAAAATAATTAGAGGTGGCATAATTACTCAGTTGAAGCAGCTCTAGTTGGGATTCGAGGCAAAGTAGAATCGTGTAAAAATGTCTCTGAAGATGTAAAATGGCAAATGAATGAGTTGCTTAATGAAACGAAAAAAAGCAAAGAACAGAAGAGAAAAATATGCTCAGAGATTGGAGGCCATGTAAATTTAACATTTGATGATATTGATGATAGTATTGAAGGACAATCTCAACTTTCAAAAGGTAAGGGAAAGTTGAAAAAATTTGGAATGAAAAAACCAGTGGAAGAAATGAATAGTTTTTTTGCCCCAAGAACAACTCTTGGGGCTCAACCTTCAATTAAGAGTTATATGTGTTTGAAGGAGATGATTATGAAAGCAAATATGACTATAGCACGCTGGTGGTATGATGCTAATTTGCCTTTCAATGTAGCTCAATTTAAATTTTATCAACTAGCTATCAATGCCATGATTGTCATCGGGTCAGGATTCAAAGACCTTTCTTTATATGAGTTGAGAGGAAGTTTGTTACAAATGTCTGTGACTGCTGTTCAAGATTATTTGCAACAAATTAAGAAGATTTGGAATGATACCGGTTGTTCACTAATGGTAGATGATTGGGCAAACTAGAAGCAACAATCAATAATCAACTTTTTAGTTTATTGTCCGAAATAGATAATGTTCTTGATATTTGTTGATACATCAGGCTTTAGAAAAGATAATGAGACATTGTTTAATATTTTTGATGAGGTTGTTCAAGAAATTAGAGCTGAGAATCTTGTGCAGTTCATAATGGACAATGATGCAAGTTATAAAGCTGCGGGAAAAAAATTACAGCAGAAGTATGGCTCTTTCTATTAGTCCCCTTTTGTAGCTCATTTTATAGATTTGATGTTGGAGAATTTTGTTTGATCCAAGTTATTTTTCCCTTATTGATGATACTATAAAAAAGACAAAAAGGATAATAAAGTTCATTTATAACCATGGTTGGGTTTTGACATTGATGAGAAAAGACTTCATCAATTGTCATGATTTGTGTCGTCCTAGAGTTACAATATTTGCAATATTTTTTTAAGTGTCCAATGTTTGTTCTTGAATAAGAAACAACTTAGACAAATTTTTACTTGTGATATATGGATTGTATCAAGTTATTTTAGGAGCAATATAGGGGAAGGAGACAGATGGGATTGTTCTAGAAGATAAAGAGTTTTGGGCTTAATGTCAATTTATTGTGAAAGTTAGTGAGCTTTTGGTTCGTGTTCTGCAACTCGTTGATAGGGATGAGAAGTCTACGATGAGATACTTGTATAATGCAATGAAAAGAGTAAAAAAGAATATAAAAAGCGAGATGCAATAACAAAGTTAGTATATTCAGTCCATTCACTAGAATCATTAATTTTAAATAGGATAAACAGTTTCACAGTTCATTATATGCGGCGAGTTGTTTTCTTAACCCTAAAATTTACTATAGTCTTTGCTTTACAAATAAAAATAATGTTATAAGAGGTTTCAATAGTTGTGTTATGAAGATGTAACTTGATCTCGATAATCAAGATAAGATCATTGCAAAAGTTGACTTATATAAGAATGCAATAGGTGAGTTTGGACATTCTTTAGTAATCCGCTAGCGTGATAAGATTAATCCAAGTATTATCATTTATTAATATAATTTGTTACAAAGTGTGACTTTGTACTTTAAATTTTATTTTATTTTATTTTATTTTTATTTGCATTTAATTAATAATTTCTAATTACATTGTTATAGTTGCATTATGGACTCAATTTGATTGCGAGATTTCAACACTTTAAAGGTCTGCTATTCGAGTACTAAGTCAATGTTGTAATACAATTGGATGTAAGAGAAATTGGAGCACATTTGATTTTATTCATTCGAAGAATAGAAATATATTAGTACATAAACGTTTAAATGATTTAGTATTTGTTCGTTATAACTTGAAGCTGCAATAGGTAATTTGTTTAATACTAATGTTTTTCATAAATTGAAAAATATATAACATTTTCACTTATATTTGATTTTATTTTGACAAGAGCATAAAAAAGATAAGAGATTTAGATCCAATCAATCTTAAAAACATTGACTTGATGGAAGAATGTGTAGGTAAAAAATTTGATTTTCTTGATGGCGAAGATTTAGATTGGGCTAGTATTGGAGAGCTATTAGCCACACTAAATGAGGAAGATGATGATAACATTAGTGTTGATATTGATGATGGTGGTGATATTGATGAAAATATTTTGATTAACATGTCGAATCTTAATCATTATTATCTTTTTGATGATAATGAGTGATTTTATTTTAATGATGGATAAAGAACTTATTTAATTTTAAGTTTGTTGCAACTTTTTTTTTGATATAATATTTGTTGTAACTTAAAACTTAATATTTATATTGAGAAGTATTGAATTTATGACTTATTTTGTTGTTATTTTAGAATACAATTAATGTTTGTATATAAATAATTTATCCAGGTGTAAATTATTTTGAAAGAGTTATAATATCAAAACAATATTAGTATCAAAACGATATTGATATCGATATCAAAATATTTCATATCAGTGTCTTGACCAACATAGCCACCATCACGATATTTAAAATTTTGAGAATTATCATTTCCTTATTCTCACGCTGAGTTAGGACAAGGGAATCAAAACATAGCTTACTCATAAGTAAAAACAAAAACAAAATGAAACCTTTCTCTGGTTTATTTTTGGGGGTGGGTTTATAAACCCCCCCAGCATGCTCACACAATCACCGAGTCGAAAAGCAAATAAAAATAAAAACCACCGGTCCACCAGAGCTTTCAATTGCCCAGGTTCTAGGGTTTATACTTTATAATCTCAGCTCTTCGAAGCTCCCTAAAGCTACGTCGTTTCAAATTTCTCTCGCACTTATTATCCTTTGAATCGAGTGGACTGGTCATTTCCTTTCCGTGAATTTGGATTATAGAGGTAAGGTTTCGGCCTAGTTCTGAATTAATTTTCAATGAATTTCTGTTTATTCTCTGCTTGGTTGCTGGAAATATTTAGGAAGACGAAGGAAAACTGTCTTTTGAGATTGACACAACCTGCTTATTGCCAAATGATACCTCAATGGAGTTAGACTTAAACATGGTAGATACTTTTAGGTCTTTTTCTTTTCGCTTCTTATCTTAGGTTTTCTGGGCATTGGAAGGGAAGATCAGCGGTCGCTTTTCCTATTGTGTTTGTAAAAAATATACTGTTTATGATGGGGATGATACATTTCCAGTGAGAGGATTTTGCTTCAGATAATTTCGACTTCCGAAATGGTTTTCTTTTTCAGTTGAATTTGGTTAAAGAGGCATATTCGGTAAGATTTGTAATCTTCTGAGATGAAGTTCAAAGTTAAATAAAATATTGTTAAAATATATATTTTTAATGTTATTTTTGTTATGGGATTGAAAAAATTGAATTGATTATTTTATTTTGTATTTGAAAAAGTTGTAATGATTAGAAGAGATGAGATGAATTCTGAAAACAAACAAGGCTAAATGGTGAAGGAATTACTTTAGGTGCTAAGAGTGAAAACAAAAGACTAATTTCATTTATGGGTTTCCAAAAGTTGTATATTTGTGCGTTGGGTCCCAACTAAAATTTGAAGAAGTTTGGAAGTGTTTTTGTCTTTATTAATTGTACCTTTGTAGTACTCAATACCTAAATGTTGTAGCATTGTAGTATTTACTGGTTTTTTCTCACAATGAATTCATTAAGCTTCTTTATGTTGTTGAACCAGAAATTGTGCTATGAGTTGTGTCAGCATCTGAGATGGGCAATAATTGGCTTTTGGCTGGGAAAATCTGAGTGACCAAATTGTTACCAGATTGACAGTGAAGCTGTAACACATTAGATGTATGGTCAAGGGAATTATGGTCCTCATTTTGGGCAGGGTCCTAATATACCCATGTCAACTGCATACCCACAGCGACCTCTCGCTCCACCCCCTCCTCCCCCTCATTCCCATCAAGGGCACTCAGTCCCGCCACCTCCTTTGAATCAACAAGCTCCTCCTGCTGTTCCACCTCATGTTGGTCATCCAGGTCCCCATATATATCATCAGCATGTTCCTCCTGTTCCATCCCTCACGGCTCACCAAGGTCCACCCATTCAAGTCCCAACTGGTGGGATGCCAAACACAGGTCAATCTTATTTACAAATTCATGGAAGTGCCCAGTTGCCTCTTACATACTCTAATAGTCAACAGAATCCGCAATATCATTCGCATTTAGGGGGACAAAATATGCATCACCTTCCACCACCAGTGCCTCCACCACTTGGTCCTCACTCGGAAATGTTACAGGCTCCACCTCCTCCCAGGGCGTTACCTCCTCCTCCTCCTCCTCCGCAAGGACAAACATTGTATAGATCTTCTGTTCATCCACGTCCACAGCAGCCTGGTTCTGTGCAGGGTCCTCAACATATCCCACCTCGTCCTCCCACTTATAGTTTATCTAGTCCTGCTCAAGTAGGAGGTTTTGTTTCTTCAACTGTTGGAGAGTCTCATATGCCTTCGATGGTTCTGCCGCCACCACCACCACCACCACCACCACCTCCTTCTTCTCCACCTCCTGGTCTGCCTTCTCCACCACCACCCACCTCTTCATTTACAACATCTTTTGCCCCCAATCAGGTTAGACATAATGCCCCTACCCATGTTGCCTATCTAAATCAGGAAGGCGGAAGTGATTCTGAGGTGGGTCCCCTAGCTGGAGATGGTACATTAGATGGAAGTTCCGTATTGGATCTTCCTCCACCTCCACCTAAGCCATCAGAAAAAAAAGTTATTCAGAACATTGAAGATTTTTGCCAACTTATTGCTAAAAATGGGAATTGTGTTGAAGATATGGCTCACATAAATGAATCCAAGAATCCAGAATATGCATTTTTATATGGTGGTGAGCCAGGAAGTGATGCTGCAATTGCTCATGAGTATTTCCTGTGGATGAGGAAGAAATGCATCTTGGCATATAAGACGCGTGAATGGCAAAGTGGTTCGTCATTGATGCCCTTAAAAAATGAGTCTTCAACACAACCTGACCATCTAATTGTTGGATCTGGACGTTACTCTCCTACAGATTCTGACATGGAGATGGAAGGTAAGTATGACCTATTGTGGTTCTTCCCAGTATTAGTAATATGGCATTTTTATGTCTAGTATGTTTGTATTGTATGCTTGATTGCTTCCCTTTTCCTTAGATGAAGGCTTGACCTCACTGACTTTCATGTCATGTGTTAGAAGATACTTGTCACTTTCTTAGAATTTTGTTATCTGCTTGTCATGTAGTTATGGTGAGATCTACAAATTTATTTTTAAGGTTCAACTGGTTTTTGTTATGAACTTTTGGAGTTCACCACGCACTAATAAAATTTACTGTTTAAAAAAATCATGGAATGTTGAGAAAGAATGTGCATATTTGTCCTTTTAAAGAGTTAATTTTTTATTATTAAAAAAACTATACTAACCAGTTATTTACTGCAGAAATCCTCTAGTAGGATACAATACTACAACAGTAGAAATGAATTTTTGAAGATCATTGGTGCTTTGTCAAGGAAAGTAGATAAAAAAAAATTGGGGTCTACCAACCACGTCATTGAATGGCTATGAAATTTTCTTTTGAGTTTTTTCAATATTGATAGAGTTACTAAATTACAATGCAGCATTGACGGTTCTCTCTTTCCCCCCTACTATTGGGAATACTAGGAATATGATATGATTCACTGTAAATATGAGGTTCTTATATTTGGTTTATTTCAAAGAATTCTATTGGAACTATTTGTTCTTTCCAAAATATCCCAATATTTTCTCTGAAGTGTATCAGGCTTTTTGAAGTATTTCTTCTATTTTCTTATTTCAACAAATGGAAACAATAAATAACAAAATTGCAACATAAAATTCTTTGATCAAATAGTAGCATAAAAGTTGATCAAACAAATAGTATCCAACAAAAAACAGTATACAATTAAAAAAACATGTTTATGCAAATGTTAAAAAGTTTATCGACCATAGATCAATGTCACTCATATATAATCGACTAGCAGTTGCACCTGCAAGAACTTGAATCACAGTCATATTTGGGCTAGGTGTTTTCTTGCATACATCTAGTCTACTGGGTTACTCCTATTGATATATATATATATAATATTTTTACTTAAAAAAAAAATGATCAGAATAATGTTGATCAGCTGTAAATAGATTATATAACTAATTAAAAAAAGTTAAAAAGGATATTTTTGTCAATTCTAAAGAAAGGACGTTCTAAGTGAGGTGGGACTTTAGAATGGAATTAATAGTTCCTTCAAAAAGTGGTTGGGATGGTTTCCAAATTCCCATAGCCATATGGATTCTCCCCACGTAAATCTATCCAAATGGGGCAATCGCTTAAGATTCTCAGGAATCTTAAAAGATTGCGTCCATCCAAATGCCCCTTAACGAAACCCTATAGCTTGATGCTGAAAAATTTATACCACAAAGCCATTAAAACTGACCTTTCGGCTCTCACATCCAAAGCAACCAGTGATAAACCGTCTCAATGAACACAATTGTGCAACCTTTTTTTTTTATACTTTTGTTAATTGGTTTTCTTAGTGGGAAAATACAATCTACCAAGGATGTTGATTTACATTTCACTTGTCATCACAGGCTATGAGATTCTTTTCCTTTAGTTTTGGATTCTGGCCTTCTTTTATGCCATGATATATGTGTCTAGTTTTTTTCCCATGAGTATTGTATTCTGGCCTTCTTGTAAATCAAAACATAGGTCATCATATCTTTCTAATTAAATTTCATATAATATCTAAGTTGAAGTGAATTTATCTCACGCTGATCTTGTTCAGGCTGTCCAGTTCTCTTAGTAATTTTTTTATATGGATTGTAAGTCATTTCTTCTGATGATGTTTTAGTGTTGAATTTGGTTGGTTAAAAGCCTTAGGGGGAAGCAAGAATTGTTTAAAGTGGTTATCTACATTTCTCCCGGTCTATATAGTCTTTGATTGAGCACCTTTTTCTGACAAGTATGAAGCTGACTATTTTTTTTTGTCCTTTAATGGGTGTTTTTAAGATGATTTCACCCAGTCTGACAATGATCAGGGAGTCGATCACTCAATTGATATACCAAACAATGGGTGTGATTTGGTTCCTAAGAAGCTTGATGCAAATGAGCATTTACATGCACTACATAGTTTAGCGGAAGGTAGCCTAATGAAGGAAGCCTCATCTGAAAAAGGGACTTGCTCTGGGCCCTTCAAAATAGGCGAAGAAGGTAAAGGTTGTACTTGAATATCTCTTTTCTGTGTTTTCTCTTCATTACCAATTTTAGCATAGATTTTCTTCTGATCTTTCCCTCCAAAGTGAATCACTTTTCAAATTCTCTAAGCGTACACCTTGAAGCTTTTGCTATATTTATGCCTCAAAACATGAGCCTTGCTCGAGCTTTAGAGTTTTTTTCAATAATGTAATTTATTTGTTTAATGTTCACAGATTTGCTGATGTGACTTTATACTCTGGCTAGGGTCATATCAACTTCATGAGTATTACTGATATTTCTCCTCTTCCTATATTTCTGATTTTGTTTATTCACACAGTTTATATTGAAAGTGAAGTTTTTCTGGAGGAATACTTTTGTTGAATTATTAATAGATTTTGCAGTATGCAAGATTCATCTTTACATTGCAGCTCTCTCAATTTCTAATTGCAATATAGAATTTTTAATATTAACTTCTTATTGAAAAATAAGGCATTTACCTATTCTAGGAGTTGGAGATCATGCTCATAGTACCTTGCTCCAAAGGGACTCGGTTGGTTCGGATCTCTCGGTTCCTGATGCAACTATGGTGTTGTTTAATTTCAATCTTGATAAACTACCCTCCCAACAATACACCAATTGATGGAGGCAGTGGATTATAACCTTATTAGACATGTGTAATTTTTGTTGAAGTTTAATTATAACCTTATTAGACCGGTGTAATTTTTGTTAAAGTTTTCTCTCATGTCAACTGTGTATTCATAATCTCTCTTTTTTGTTCATTTCTCATCTAGCTTGTTCTTTTTCGTTGATATGGAACGAGCTTTCATTGGGTTGCACCTCCTCTTAGTTCAGACTCTTTATTATTATATTTTATTCAGGGCTTCATCTTGACAACTCAACATTCAGAAAGCCAATTTCTGACGTTGATATTCCAATTCTGAGTCCGGCTGGAGCTCCAGAGCATTCCATTGCCAGAAATTTAGAGACATCTCCTCCTCCTCTATCTAATGAGCTTATTCGTCCATCCAAGACTTTTGCTGCAGCTGAAGCCATCCCTACTGATAAGTGTTTTGGTGAACTGATTAAAGGTGGCAGCCCATTCAGACTTCTACAAGGCTATGCTTCCGATGACAGTTCAGAAAATGATGATAAGCCCCACCATGAAGATGGCTGTCCCCCAACACTTTCACCATCAATTACACCTCTTGCTATAAATTCCAATAGAGATTCTAGTTATAATCTAGGGACAGATGTAGTATCCAAGGGTTTCTACGGGACTGAAAAGGGGTTTGCACTGCACTCTGAATCCAGCATTGGCTATAAGGCTCCAGAAGTTACCTCAGATTCACAAAAAGTGGTGAAGGATACCAGTACAGCATCTATCTCAAGTGGGACAAGTGATGAACATGTTGATTATAACCATGAAAATCAAGTGGCTATTAGCCATGCTGCTTCTCATGAGGCTCTCTTGGAAAAAGATGACTTGGGAGGCACTGGTATTGATGTTTCTAAGAGTGCCATATCTCAAAAGAAAAATAAAGAGAAAAACATGAAACTTGAATCAACACCTTTAAAAGTTGATGAATTCGGGAGATTGGTGAAGGATGATGCTACTGACAGTGACACTGATGATTCCCGCCACACTCGGAGGCGTAGTAAGAGGGGAAGAAGTAGGAGCCGCAGCCAATCTCCTATAGACAGGGGTAGGAGGAGTCGTCCTCGGAAAAGAAGGGAGAGGCGAAGCCGATCTCGCAGGTATTTTGTGCATTTTATATACAATTTGATCACTGTAATTGGCTGATTACTTGTTGTTTGGTGTTTAGAATATTAGCCGTAGGCCTTTTACTTTGCTTGTGACCTCGTACTTTGTACATATGTTATAACTTTCTGGGGCATAGGAGCTGTCAAAACTTTAATGTCAATACTTCCTGTGTTTCAGCTGGTCTCCAAGGAATCGAAGAAGCAGGAGCAGGTCTCCCCTATCCTGGCGTGCAGGTGAGGTCAGCATTGAAAATATGAGACGGCAGAAGGGTCATATGCCAGAATGCTTTGACTTTCGTAGAGGAAGGTGTTACCGTGGAGCATCCTGTCGGTATATGCACCATGAATCTGAAAGGAGCAGTGGATCAAGGTACCAGAAGAGCAAACGACAGTATCTAGAAGATCCTCCTAGTTTGAGGAACTCTAATACTCGTCAAGACATCCATAAAACCTCTGCAAATGCATCTAATAATGAGCACGAAGCATCGAAGAGCCAGGAGCTGCATCCCTATCAAGATGTGCATGGTGCTATGAAAGATGGGGACATCAGTTGTAAAAGGGAAGATATTCTTAATGATGCTGGGAAATCGGGTATTTCAGATAGTGATGGCCCAACTTTTAATTCTAATATCATTAACCGTGAGAGTTCTGGAGATGTAGCTGCCGAATTGGGGGAAATGCAAGTTGTTCAAGAAAAGCAAGAGCAGCAAACTACTACTATTCATGATGCCGAGAACAGTCAGTTAACAGTGGACGCTCAACAGCCATTGTCAGTGGATGGTTTTCTCTCTCAAGCTGCAAGTGATGCTGATATGCTGAAGTTACAAGGTAATATTTCTCCAAATGCACATTCATTTGTTAAAAATATATTGATTCAGCAATGTCAATACAATCTTTCTATTCCAGGGGTTCAAAATGCTGATCGTCCATCTCAGCTGATACATGACTCTATATCTGATTCATTACCTGGTCATACATCCCTGACTTCTAATAAATTTCCAACAAGTGAACCTTTACCAAATATGAAATCATCAACTCAGCCATGGCCTGACTCCTGCTCTACCATCCCACCGCTTTCGTCTGAACAATCTTCATTGCAATCTATGGCTCCCAAAGAGTCATCTCATAGCATTTCTGGTATGGGGTTTTCTCCTCATCATCCTTCTGAGTTGCACCCTCCTCCTGTCTCACAAGGTGTAAATGCTGGCCATACGGTGCAGCTGCTGAAGGATGATTTGACACCACAGAGTGCATCCTTTCCATTTGAATCTGTTCCTGGGGACAGTTCTCATCCTTACCAACCTCCACTACCCAAACAACATTCCCAATATTCTGTACCCCCAAATTCTTCTTGGACCTCCTTGCCGCCACCCCCTCCACGACCACTGTATGATTCAACTGGTGATGCAGGAACTGCCACCCCAGGTGTTTCTTCACAGTTTCAGCAGATTCCTTCGCTCCCTTATAGTTCTCAGGCTTCTGTAAGGATCTACCCTAGCGATAGGGCTGCTTATATACGAGTTAGTGAATTTCCTCTTCAAGCCTGTCCTCCAGGGCAGGGGCTTCATCAACCACTCCCCTATGTAGAAGATTTGGGATCAAACCATCTGCCAAAGAGCAACCACCCTAGTCAGCCTTTTGGCGGCACTAGTCTTATGAGAGAGAATCACTTTCCACAGCTTCCATCCCAGGATTTAATCTCTTCAAGCTCCTTTGCTGCTGGCAACATGCTGCCCTCTGCACGAGAATTATTTAAAGACAAAATGCATTCTTTTTCTGGTGACAGTTTGCATCCAGCTGAACTTATACGGTCATCTTCTCAGAGCCTGCCTTATTCACAGAGCCAACAGCCACCATATGGTTTGCAATACCCTGCAACTGATATCATTTTGAGTGAGCCTGGAAAGACCGGCTCAGTGTCCAGATACCCTTCAGAACTTCTGGGTGGGCATCAGTTGTCTCAACTTCCTGAGTTTGGGGGTTCAAGAATTTCTGCTCATCATAATCCTTATGCATCTACTTTTGAGCAGCCACTGAGCTCCAAATTTAGTTCTGGTGTATTCAAGCATGAAAAGGACGCACCTTACTCTAGTAAATTTGATAGTTCTTTCAAGCCAAGCCGTGTTCCTGTTGATGGGCTAGGGGTAGGCCATGTCAGATCAAGCCAGACGACTTTCTCACCAAGTTCCATGAAAGCAATTGGGCTGCTTTTGCCTAGGTCAGATGGCGACCAGTATGACCCACTTTTTGACAGCATTGAACCGGCATCGAATTCATTTAGGAGAGATGATCGTGGTCAAAAGCCAGAACTTACTGGTGAGTCTGACTCCATATTAAGGTTCAGTGGGACCCGCAAGCTGCCTGATGTGGAAGAGAAGCATAAGGAGATTGGGGCTGTTGCTTCAACTACATCTCTGGACAATGATGAATATGGTGAGACTGCAGATGCAGAAGTGGGTGCTGTCGAGAATGAGAGCCCAAGTACTCCTATTAATGTGGCAAACGTAACTGGGGGTGACATTGAGATTGATCAGATTAAGTCCTCGGGGAAAAGCAAAAAGAGCAAAGATTCTCGATCAATGAAACTTTTCAAGATTGCTGTTGCTGATTTTGTAAAAGAGGTTCTTAAGCCTTCGTGGCGACAAGGTAATATGAGCAAGGAGGCATTTAAGACCATTGTAAAGAAGACTGTTGATAAGGTGTCTGGAGCCATGAAGAGCCACAAGGTACCCAAGTCTCAGGCAAAGATAGATCAATATATTGATTCATCACAGCGGAAACTGACCAAACTTGTGATGGTAAATCCTTTTTCTGGCTTCTACATGCCCACCTATACTTGTGTTGTTTTTATGGATGTTATTTCTCCTTAAATGTATGAAGCATGTGTTGTTGAAAAGAAAATAGATGCCACGAACTCAGCCCAATCCTTGTGTTCTTAAACATGATGATGGGTGTTCACTCTTCACATGGCATGCCATTAGTGGATGGCCTGCCCCTTTTTATCATCTCATGAGATTATCAATAACTTGTCACGTAAAAGGTTGGGGAAGTGATTTTGAACCATTTGATCCTAAACCTTCTCCTAGCAACAGCTAAACTTCAAATTAGGAAGAGATGGTGGCCTGTAAACGTAGTAACACAAGTTGCTAGTGCTCCCAGTAATATTCAATTCCCCAACTTACTCTATCTCTCTGTCAAGAAAAACAAGAAATTGTATATGAACTGCTTCATGGCCATTCCAATTATTTATTTATTTTTTATTCCTGGGATCTATTAGAAATTTAGTTGATCAAGACGTTTATATAAAATTGAAGGGGTTCTATGTAAAAACTGTGTACAGAAATTTTCTTAACGGGGGCTGGTGGGGGTTGTTTTGAGACTGTGAACAGTGGCTTATGCATAACCATGTATTTCTATGATTCTTTGAAGTTGTATCTTTCATACTTCTCAGCCACTCTCTCAACATATTTTGCAGGGCTATGTGGATAAGTACGTCAAGGTGTAGAAGATGATGTAAGCTGCAATCCCAGCTTATTACTGTAGAATATTTGGAAATTGAGCTCTATGATAATTTTGTCAACATTGTAGGGTTCTGTGAATAGATGGAGCTTTCTGCCGGCATCTTGACGTCTCTACTTTTTGCGGTTTGCAATTTGAAGTGCAAGAAAAATATTACAGCATTTGGGAGGATGAACTTGAGAACAAAGGTTACTTGGGATCTCAAAACCTTTAGCAGAGTTGTGAGTCAGGTGCGAAGGGTGCATGTTTGATTTTCTTGGAATATAGCTGTTGTGTTTTGTTCTATACTCTAGTTTATTCAATTTCACACACCCTCTGTAAATGTTGCCGTCCATCAAATTTCTGTTCTTGCAATATCTCGGTAAATATCTTCCATTTTTTTTTTTACTAATTATGACAAAAGTTTGATGTGGAAATGGGAATCATGTATTGTTTGGGAAAAAAATACCAATCTCAGAAATAAGCAGGGAAGTTCTCAATATATATTGAAACATTAATATATATTCCCGAAGTAGAGAGAACTCTGCCAAAGCAAAAGGAGACGCAGCAGCCACAGCAAAGGAGGTATCCGACTACAAAGAAGTAGAAAATGATGAGAGCCAGTGGGAAAATAACATGAAAAGGATGCACTGGCGTAATGGCTGGTCGTTGGTCTTTTAATTAGTGGATTTGTGGGAAAAAGATCTTAAATTGTTGCCCAAACTTGATGGTCTGAGACTCATGTGGCAGGGAGATGGAAACCTCAGGTGGTCCCTATGATATTTATTGTTCATTTAATGGCGTCTCTATTTATACTGACCATAATAAATATTTTTTTAATAAGTAGCCCACAATAATAAATATTGTAAGACATATTTGATGTATATCTCTCTTTTCAACTTGAAGTCTTCAAGTTTAGGCTACAACTAATGGAGATCTTAAGATGGATACAAGTCAACTTGCATGGTTCAATGAGAACTTCCATGACTAATTCTTAGGAGTGATTCTCCAATTTGAGTAAGATAACAACTCATCTTTTCAAATATTCTCTTTGATTACTCTATTCATAACGAACTAGTCTTTTAACAGACTATAATAGAATAACTCGTGCTACATTCTAATTTTAAAATTAATTTATTCTTAATCCTCAATAGACTAGTGCTAATAATACATTAAAATTATCCCTAGCAGTTCTTTTTGAGCTTTGTAGCTTCTTGTGGAACTTTGGCATGTGATTCGCACGAGAAGGAGAATGCTTCGTGGGGATTGTGGTGGAGCGGTGTCGTGCTTGGCCTCACCCAATAGTTGGGATGTAGGATCCCTCGGCGTACACGTACGTGGAGGTGTACTCGAGTTAGTTGACTGTGTATAAACATTTTCGGTGCAACAAATATTTTTGTATGGGAAATCTGTATGATGAATATTTATGTTATAAGTACCTGTGTTGTAAAAAATATATATATATATATATATATGTGATGACTACCTGTGTGGGGGAAGAATGTTACCGAGGCTGATGTAGAGATAGAATTCATGTAAACACATCACTTGTTGGGGGAACAGTCGGATACAAAACACGAATTTAGAATCTCTAAAATTCTTGTTCAAAGTTCAAACTCTAAAATGAGTGGTAGAAAGATGAACATAAAAAGTAGATTCCACAAAATTTATTGGACATTTAACGTATGCTCGAGAAGCTCACTCGAGCAGCTATAAATGCTATGTATGTCTAATAAGACCTCAATCTAGAGAAGTTTATTTTGGAGAATTGCTAGGAGAAGCCCTTATTTTAACTTGCCATTTATCCAAATAAAATAAAATAAAATAAAACAACCTCACAACTCTCTCACCCAAGCTCACCGTGCTCATTTTCTGATATTCGATCAGTAACATACCATTTTCTATTCACATTATACTGAGGACTCTGTTATAATAGTTGTGACCTTCCAATCAGGAATAGAACTAAACATTCTATTTAGTTGCTTTGCTCTCTTTATCAAACAGTGCCTCCCATAATTGTGCTTTGGGTTGAATGTCTTAAGTAAGGGAACACGACGATTGCAGGACTTTCTCATCATCGAATATAATTGCTGACTACTAACTGCAGCTTGCATTTCAACCATTTCCTTTAGATTGCATTTTGAAATTTGTCTTAAACCCATCTGCCCCCTATTGAACCCATCAAGGTAGAGCTTGTTCATGCCACATAATTCTTGAGTAAGAAAGTTCATTCTTCTCTTCTTCCACAATTCCTTTTCTAATTAGCTTTCAATCGTAAAAACCAAATGAAAACAATCCTAATTATTTCATACCCACATTGTAATTAATAGAATCTACATCCTCTATAAATATTATACTCACACAAAATATTAGAGCATTTTTGAATTCAAAATGCATTATCTTGGAAAAGCTTTGATTTATTTCTTCCCTCTTATCTCAAGGATTTGAGTAAAATCTTTGTATGATCTTTTAAGTTAATTTTTCAATATTAAATTTATATATTTTTTATATTGTTTATTTTGGATACTATACAACATTTTCTTTTAAAATATTTAATAACATTTATTGCAAGAGTATTCAAGCAATTTAGTAATGAGGATTTTTACAAACTACACCACTAGCTTACTCTTACAGCACTGTTATTGAACTAACCGAATGTCAATGAAATTAAAAATATAGCCAAGTTTGTATAGATGACCTGGCATTGGAGTAGCTAAAACTTTTGATTTGAACTTTGAGCTACAATAAATTTTAAGAAATTTTTAGAATTGGAGAGTCACTATTTACCCATGAAACCTATATTTTGATTTGCAAATAATCAACAAGGCTTTATTTAATTCTTTTTAAAACTTTTATTGGTAAACAAGAGTGATTATGTTGGATAATTAGGTTGATTAAAAAAAAATAAAAGTTGAAAAACAAAAAGTTTAAGTAAAAAATTAAATTATTAATTAATACATGGAGTATATTTGTAAAATATAAGAAAGTTTATTTAAAAAAAAATTATTATTATTATTAAATTATATAATATTAAATTATTATTTTGACATTGAGATAAATAGTTCAATGTAAATTAATATCTTCGATGTCTTTGAGTTTTGTTAAAATTTTAACTAGAATGCTCTTATCCAATTATAATGAAGTGATATTATTCATCAATTTTTAAAGTTCTTTTATAAAAAAAATTAAGAGATAATTCAAGAGTGATAAAAAAGGTTGTCGAATTTTCCGAACTCTTCTGTCTGTCGCATTTCTTCTTCGTTCCCTACGACTCAAATCTCCATAACAAGGTGCTCTCTCTCTCTCTCTCTCTCTCTCTCTGTTCCTTTAACGTTGTCGCTGTGGATTTATCTATTGTTGGATCTGTCTTCAATTCGTTTCAAAGTTGCCAAATTTTTACGAAATGGGAATTGGTAGAGATTCTTTTTAACAGAATTAAGCGTTATAAGTGTTAATTTCTTCATTGGAAATGTTATTTTTCTTTGTTTTACTTAATGCTCTTCTATTCTTAACATTCTCATTGATACTCTGTTTAATTGCTGAGACGAACTGAAGCAGATTAAAACGAAGTACAATCAAAATAAGAAAAAGTTTGGCGGTTACGCGTCTCGGCAGATCTAAGATTCAAAATTTTTGTGCTATTTTCTTCGAGATGAGATAGTTATATGACATCCTGATAAGTATAAGAATTTGCTCTGATGAATGCGGCAAGTGCTGAGAAATTTCTCGAAAAGAAACTTGGAAAGTTAGTTGATAAAGGCTAGTTATGACTAGGAATTACCTGTAATCGATGCTTTGTTTCCCCTTGTTATGTTTCAAATTTACCGGTCAATTGCAATTTAGTAGTCAAAAGATGAACATGGGATGAGCTTAGACTTGGACATTCTGGTTTGATCTCACACCAGGAGTTACTTAACACCAAAACTTGCTGGGTGAGGTATGGCATCCATGGTTTACTCCCCAGCCCTAGAGTTTTTTTATTTATTTTTTCCGAAGGGCTCTTCTTTCTCGAGGTTCCACCATAGAGAGAAAAAAGAAGAAGCAATTTGTGTTTCAGTTTGAGGTCAAATTCTTCTATGATGTGCTCATCCCTCAAGTCAGAGGTTCATTTTTTTGAAAAAGCATACAGAGGAACAAGGCTCCTTCAAGTGTAGCATTCTTTGGTTGGACGGCAGCCATTGGGAAGATTCTTATGGTGGACAATTGGACAAAGTGACAGGTTAAAAGGTTGGTTAAAGTTATATGTGGGTCCAGAGTGGCAAAACATCGATCACCTTCTGCTTCATTTTGAGCTAGATAGGGAGTTGAAACTATTGATCTGTCATCTGTTTGAGTCTGAGTGGGTCCCAGTAGGTACTGGAGTTGTTAGTGAAGCCCTTTGGGTGGCTGCAGTTAAATTGAAGTTTGGAAGATCGTTTGTTTATGCTTAGGGTTGTGTATTTCAATGGAGTGCAATGCTAGAAATCTTGAAGATGGCAAGAGGACAGTATTGAGTTAAAAGCCATTAGACTCGGGTTCCGTCATAGTTGGATGGCTGCTTGCAACAACTCTTGATTTGCTAGTTTTTTTTTATGGACTCTTATTGGTTTTGCTATTCTATTTACTAGGGTGTGTTCTCTTATTTACTTTCTTTGTATGTGGGTTGCACACCTCTACTCTACTGAAACAATTGACTTATAAAAATATTTGGTTCTGAAATAATTTTTTGCTCTATGATTCCTTACTTTTAATATCTCTATATTTAATCTCAAGTGGTAACAACCCTTGTCTTAGGAGTAAGCTCCTCTCAGGTCTAAGGTTTGAGCCCTTAGGTGCAAACAATTTCTTGGGGCCACATCCCATTGGTGAAAAGCTGATGATTTACATAACCCATGTGCTGTGGATGTGTTACTAGGTCATGGGTTTAACCAAATAAAAGATATGTTTCATTTGCACGCTAAGATTCCTCATCATCAAAGAATATCTTTGCGTCATTTGTTGACTTGGTGATCTAGCTGATTGCTATAATTCTTTACCATACTGCGTGCAAATACTTGTTACCCTTGAAGATTCATTTCTTTTAGGATCATTGTTTATTAGATATCATCTGTCTCAAAATAGACGAGGTGATTTCCTTTATAGGCTGTCTTAAAATATTATATTTTTCATGTCATTTCTCATCAGGAAGATATAATATTTATAAACCCAACAAATTGTTGTGATCATGATCGTGAATTCTTATATAGGTTCATAAATATAAAGAAATCTCAGAATTTTATATCGTCTACTGGTTTTGAAAGAGATGGGCTTTGATCAGGAAGGGTGCAAAATCTTATTTTATCCCAGAATTTTCAGAAAAATGAGTTGGACTGAATTGATTCCCAATTTCATATAAATTTCATTCTGAGAGATATTTTCCAGCCTCTGAGTTTAGCTTTCATCCCTTCAATCTGCTACACATCTCACCGTGGTCTGCTGGCTGCAGATCAAAACAGTAGCTGATGCTTGCCGCCTACTCTTATTAATTTACTACTAGAGGTTACATCATGTTACATGTTCAGTTTCCACACAGGTTCTGGCTCCCATCACCTTGGTCGAGAAAACAGCGAAAGCAGTATCTTAACACATAACAGTATTTTCCCAGAATGACCTTTCCACAACCCCACAACAACTTTGCAGAATGACCTTGTGATTCTTTTATGCATTTTTTATTTTCTAGAAAATTTTCAAGGCTTGAATATTTCCTAATACATGGCACAATTTTTTCCAGAGTCTCACTTTGTTGGAGGTGCATCTTTAAAGTTCATTTTGCTTGAATCTGTCAAACTTGGCAGTTTTAATCTTCATAAAATTTCTCTCTCCATTTTTCCTCTTGCTTCAAAAAGGATCCATTGACACTACTACGTTTGCTCAATTATCACCGCAACACTTACTACCATTTCCTTCCTGAAGTTTCTGCCATAAACAGAGCATCTATGTGCCTTGGGAATATGTAACAACATAACCATCCTTTACCCATTTTTATTTACCCTATCTTCTTTCTCGTACTGAACTTTCAGAGAATTGATGAATCCAAATAGAAATTAAAACTTCATTAAAACTTAGAAATTGAAAATGAGAAAAAATCACAAAACCAACATCTCCACGGTCAAGGGCTTCATTTTCGATCCAAATACCCAACTAACTAAGAAGGAGGGTGAAAGGGTCAAACTTAGGGTGGCTATTTAAACAGGGAGGTGATGGGAGTGGGTGATAAGATGTGACAATTGGAGATGGAAATGCACCACCAACCGTAGACCAAACCTAAAGAAAATTGGAAAATTTTGCTGGTTTCTTTTTTTTTGGGAAATGATCTGGTGCATTTCACTTTTTTTTTTTTAATAAAATAATGGGAATTTGATCTGTCAACTTCTTATTTGATGGTGTAAAGAGATTGCACTACATTGGTGGAAGATGAAATCTTTTCAATATGATATTGTTCCATGGCATCTGTTGTAATTCAGTCTCATGGTTTTTCTTTATTTGAATATGACACTTTTTCCTTGCTTAGTATGTGAGGATTTGGTTGAGTGTTTCTATCCATCAGGCACGGTTATTGGCAAGAATTTATTGAATCCTTCATTTGGGCTTGTAACAAATTAAAAGTTTCTCCTGTTACTCAGCCTTGAGAGTTGAGCTTGTACAAGAGAGTTCTCTTGGAGTAATTCCTTTTCCTTTGTTCAGAATTGCCGCAACCAGTGTTTTCATTACCTTTCTGGCCGGAACGGCCCGAATTTTCTGTGCCAGAATTGTAACCGGCATGGCTTAGAGGGATGTTCCATATTGGCTAAAATTCTGGTCGTTTTGGCGTGTTCCAGCCATTCTAGTCGGATTCCGGTATTCCGGCCAAAATTTGCATTCTGGTCCGAAACATTGATGAAGAAAAGTCTGTATTAGAGAGTGATAGGAAGGGGAAGAAATACTCTGCACGAATTCTTTAGAATCATGACTAACAAAACAGAAGGCATTCAAGATTAAAAACTGTGATTGAGTTTTTATATTTTGAAAAGAAATTCTTTCAGCTCCTTGTGAAAAACCGATTATAAGACAAAAAGATGTCATAGAAAGTCACAGGGCTCAAACCTGTTGAAATATGAAGTTTTAGGAACTAACTCCATATAAACAAACAAGAATTACAGACAAAAGGTATAACCATTAAAAAGTGAAACCCTATTGGAAAGAAATAATCAAAGAGAAAAAGAAGTCACCCACCTTCTAAAATTAAAAAACAGCCCTGTATTCACACCCAACTTCCTCCAATGCTAAAAACATGGCCACCTGCAAAAAAGCAGTCGCATCTCTCTCTTTCTCTCAAGTTTCTCTCAGAAAAGAATTTTCTCTAATTCTCTCTCTTAGCTTTCAGGACCAACAAGAAAACTCTCTCTTAACTTTTTTTTTTATTGGAATAAACTCTCTTAGCTTTCTGGAGTAAGTACTCCTGAAAATAAAAATATCCATTACTCTCTCTTAACTTTCTCGAGCAATGGATACTCCTATAAATAAGAAACCTTTTATACAAAATAAAAAACCCACTGACAATCTGTCAATCTCTTCACTTTTTACTATGCTTCATTTTCAAACAGCTTTGAGTAACTTTTACTTTTTATTTTATTTTTAATATTTATATTGATATTTTTAGATTTAGAATGTAATTTATATATAATTACTTATATATATATTTTAAAATTCTATATAACAACTATCTCGAAACGGTATACCAAAACTTCTTGATACCAAAATATTTTGTATCAGTATGGAATGATCACCATAATGGAATTCAAAACTATGGCTGCAACACAAGCATTCATAAATAGAAGTATGGAAGGTGGATAATCCCTAGTATGGCTTAGAAATCATTATGGAGTTTTAGGATTTCAAAGATTTTTGCCAATGCTTAGCTCAGAACTCTTCCAGGAATCTTATTGGCTTGGTATTGCTGCTGCATCAGTTTATAAGTTTAAATGTTGCTCAGACTTGTGCACCCAACGGATCATGATCATTTGTGGTTGTATTTATTCACTATTATGTGTAATTATGTAAGAATTCAGAGGCCTAGCAAGTTACTTTTGCTTAATAGTTTTACAATTTCTTAAGGATAATGTAACAATTATTCCAACTTTCTCAAGTCTGGTTATATAAAATTCCTGTACACTTCTAATATGAATAAGCCTGTCAAGAAGAAAAAGAAAAGATAAGGTTGTGGCTTATGTTACTATGAATAAAACGTGTCATTTATTAGGAAGCTTTTCCATGCTGATGTCTGTATTGCATTAGCTTATGTAATCTATTGTCAGTGACAGACATCTTTTGCTATGTCAAATAGTAGCAAGATGTATTAAAAATCTGCTTTATAGTAATTGGGTGAATGTATTTGGTTTGATGTATTACATGAGATTACTACTCCAAATTTAGAATTCAGGGTGTTACATTGTGATGACACAAGCATTCACCACTTTCCTATATACAATTCAGGGTGTTATAATCTTCCTCTTTAATCCTTGATGTCCTCATCAGGCCATTATATCATAGGTGGAAGGACTCAAGTTCCACACTTCTAGTTGGAATCGATTGATATACCATTTATAATGACCCAAGGAAGGCCCAAGCCACATTTGGGGTCTTACTCCAAAATGATTAGTCAATGTTATAATTTGAGGACCTTGGAATCCATTATAAAAGGCAACTACTTCTTCACAAACAATGTCAAATCCCACTCACCACCTTCTTATATACGATCGAAGGTATTATAACATCTGTGTAACTTCCCTTCTATTTCTGAATGGGAAGTTTGTATGTATTTTATGATGATGAGACTTGTGTAATTGTTATTGGTGTCCTCGTGTAAATTTTTTGTGTCCTTGTGATTATAAATTCATCACAAGAAGCCAGCTCAGGTCTTGGGGGTTAATACCTTCCTGCGCTTATTTCCTTCATCAGTCTATCACGAAATCTTCTACAAGAAGTGTTAAGCTATGCTCTTGGATCTTTTACTTTTGTTTTTAATTACATGTTTGACAAGCAGGACTTCTGTATAAGTCTTAGATTTCTTTTATACCATATAATGCGTACTTATTGTTTATATTAACAACTGTTGCAGGGAATTGTAAAGAAAGGGACTAAAAAGAATCAAACAAACAAGATTGTACGTGTATCTAAACTATGGGGAAGAGGCCCGCAAGGAGACTTTGATTGGAGATTGTTTGGAGTAGAAGTGGATGATGGGAGGAAGAATGCTATGATATCTGGTAGTGGAAGGCCTTCAATGTGGATATTGATATATGTGGCTTTCAATAATAGTAGCTAAAGATGGATGTGGTGTGTACAGTAAGCAATGTAGAATGGAGTTTGTGGGCTTAAGAGGTATGTGGAGCATATTTAAGCAGCAGTCATTGTGTGAGGATTAGTGATACATTAGCTGGTTACTTCTTGAATGAAAACTAGTCCTGAAAGTGGTTTATGTAGGTTCTTTGGATACTGTTGGTGGAATGACAGGATCGGGAATGCTTTAAAGTAATTTAGAATCAAAGAAAAGAAAAAAGGAGAGGGGATTGCCTACTGCCCTTGAAGTAGATCAATCTCTACAGTCTCCAGTCAAATCGTGCTTAATGTTGGAAGGAGAAATGGCAGAGTCTCATGTAGAAGTAAGTTGTTCTCAAGTGAAGGTTGAGGGGAAGGAGCAGAATGAGAGGCATATTGGGTCAGAAGTTAAGGGTATGGACTGTGATCATCAAGAAGTTGCCACTAATGTTAAGCATTTTGGGAAAGATGAGAAGAACACTGTTTCTGAAGTTTCAGAGATGAACTTGGCAGATGTAAAGCATAAACCCCTCATCGTTAGAGAGCATATTGGATTTATTGAGAGTGCAAATACTGGTTTGACAGAGAAATGTGATGATGACCTAGAGAACAAATGTATTTTAATTGACCAGAAGAATCTGAAAACTTCTAGCAGGGGGAAAAGATGTAGAACTGTTAGTGAGAGAAGTGAAGTGTCATCTACATCCGTTCAAAATAGTTTAGAAACCGTCAAGGATGATATGCAAGGGTTTATTAATCAATTTTCAGGTGAAGTACCAACAGCTGAGTTAATGGAGAAGTTAGATTCCTCACTCTCAGGAGAGCATGGTGCCATAAAACAGGTTATGGAAGATAAAATGATCGAGGATGCCTCATTTAACTGCATGAATAGTGAACTTGTATCTAAGGACTGCAAGGAGAGAAGCAAAATGACAAAACTGGAAAATAATTTATGTGAAATTAGTTTTGCAAATGATGCTCCTGTGCCAGATGTCCCTAAAGACCACAAAGACCATAAATATGGGGGAATGCTTCATATGAACCATATCACAGGACAGAATACATCTCATGTAAATGAAGAGCTTGATAAACCTGCATCTTATGGTAATGGTATGACTACAACTAATTTATGTGGATGTGATCCTTCATACAAGCACCTAGAGCAGATGGATGTTGAGATAGCCGAGATGAAAGTCAGTCCATCACACTTAAGTGTAGCAGAAGATGACATTGATTTGGGCATTGTTGTTAAAGAACACAAATATTCAGAAATATTGAAGTCTCCAATAGAAAAATCTATTTTGGATTCTTCGAAGAAAAAGCTTCTCATCCTTGATTTGAATGGGATTCTTGCTGATATTGTTCCTTACGTTCCTAATGGGTATAATGCAGACATGATGATTTCAGGCAAAGCAGGTGAAACTTGACATTGAGCATGAATATAGAGTTTGGCATTTAAAGACTCAATTCTAATTTGACTGTCTCTCTTCCTGTTCTTTTTTCTCCAGTTTTTAAGAGGCCTTTTTGTGAAGATTTTCTACAGTTTTGTTTTGACAGATTTGTCGTGGGTGTTTGGTCATCAAGAACCAAGTAATAATCAATCTGTCTGATTACTCTTTTTCCTCTTTAGTTCGATTTTTTATTTATTTATTTATTTTTAAAGATGCGTAGTCTATCGCATCCAATTAGCTTCAATTTTTTTTATGATTGATGAATTTGTGCATTAACTATGACATTTTGTAGGAACTTATCAAAACAACTGTAATATTTTGTAGGAGGAACATGGACAGGCTGATTGATATACTTATGGGAGATTCCAGGCACAAGTTACTCTTTTGCTGGGTAATTGTGCTTTAAATCTTTATTTGTTGTTACTAAATTTCATGTTTTTGTATCAATTTCTGAGTATGAAGTTTGCTTGGAATTTATATTTCCCTTTTTGGTTCATACTTCACCAGTCACCATCACTCACAATTTAATGCTGTACTAAAACATGTGAATTGATGGCTATCGTATTTGATTAACCTTTCCTGTTTTGTAATTGGTTGCCTCATAAAGTTCCAGTACCTACTCTCTGAATTTTATTTTGTGAAAATTGTAAACTCGTTAAATTTTTAATATTTTAAAAATCTTTAAAAAATGTCAACTTTCTGCTTGTCCACTTCCCTCACTTTGCCTATATGATCAGGCACTGCAGCAAATTCATATTAACATTTTCAGAGTTACTACCATTCTAAAATTCTCCCAATTTGTGAACTTGTGTGATTTGCTTTAATAACTTGGGATTTTAAAAAGCATAATGTCATCAAACATCTATTATGTATTTTTTGTTCTTTCCGTCGTTGCAATCTTGTTTGGTGAATGATGCAACCAATTAAAACCATGACTGTTTAATCCCTAGGGTTTGACTCAAGTGGTAAGAGTCTTGGTCATAGTGGGATGCTCCCTCTATGTTTAAGGCTCGACCCCTTGGGTGCAAACAATTTCTAAGGGCTACGTTACAATGATGAAAAGCCGATGATTTATCTTATCCATATGATGTTGACAAAACCATGGATTTTAGCAAGTCATCATATAGTGCAATATTTTCTAATGTTTGTCTTTTCTTTTTTGGCAGGATCAGTCACACTGTACAAGTACCGGATTCAGTACTGTTGAGAATAAAGAGAAGCCTATGATTCTGAAGGAACTTAGAAAACTGTGGGAAAAGCTTGAGCCTAATCTTCCGTGGGAAAAGGGGGAGTATAATGAAGCAAACACATTGTTGGTCGATGATTCACCGTACAAGGCTTTACTTAATCCAGTGAGCTGATCAACCCCACTGTCAATTAGGAAATATAGCCTGTTTTTGATACTCTGGATAATACTCCAATAATGATATATTTTTTCATCTTCTTCTTGTTATAGGTGAACACAGCAATATTTCCACATACGTATCGATATTGGAATGTTGAAGATATGTCGTTAGGTGAGACACTTTGGGTTAATGGAAAGTGAAAGTTCTGTCCTAATATAAATCTCTTCTCCAATCACTTAACAAAAAATTATAAATGAATCACTTTGTATTGCTGATTTTTAATCCCAACCCATGTTCTTTACATTTTTGCCACTGGAACTTGTTATACTGTTGGCTATGTAATTTGAACTGCAGGTATGTCAGTTTGGTAATTTTGGAATGTGAAGCGTTGCACCATCTTACTTTTGCTCTGGTTATTTTACAATAAGCCACAATTTTTTGCACTTGCTTTCACCACAGGACCTGGCGGTGATCTTCGAGTTTATATGGAAGGGTTAGCTATGGCCAAGAATGTTCAGAAATATGTTGGGGAGAATCCATTTGGTCAACGCGCCATTACGGAATCAAACCTATCATGGGGTTTCTACCGTAAGGTTATTGAAATCACCAATGCACACCCACCTCAAGATGATTCCAATACTACCAATGCCAACCAACCTCGAGATGATGCCAATACATGCTTTGCTTACCAGTAGTGACGCACTTCATATAATCACTCACTCAAGACAGACAGAAATTTCCAAATTGAATCTTGTTCAAATCAACACAAATGGAGGATACTCATAGGGAAGGTTGAGATGCTGGTGGGTGTACTTCAAATGTGAATGGATTTTGTATGTATGATAACCTTACATACTTCAACCTAGTTCGACTGTAAGTGGCTCCCACCTTGAAATTAAGGCCTTTTGTATTGTGACCCTCGAGGCCTTTTGGTGGGTGTTCTTTTTGATATGCAGTTTTTTGGTTCATGTGATAATTTGGCAGTACAATGTATCATGAAGTTGAGTTTATTCCATCTTTCTTTTAGCAGGAAACATGAGTTGGGTCATATTTAATAACTTAAATGATTTCTGATATGTAATAATACGAGTGTAGTGAGACTTGAACCCAAGTATATATGGAGAGAGGTAAAGAGTTCTTTGATTCCCATGGACAAAGGGGTACAACTTGAAAACTGTGATAGTTTGGGGTACAAGTTGATCTTTTTCAGTAGTTGGGGGCCATTTAAAAACAATAATGGGGCACAAAAATAAATTTCCCGAGTTTTTTTCTCTCTTGTCCATGGACCCTAACCGAAATAGTTTTGGTATTTATTTGATATAAGCATAACTAGAAAGTTCATTATCAAAGGGTGTGGGAGGCTTGGTTACATAATATTAACAAAATCAATTAGATCCAAGACTAGTACCTTGCGCACCTAAAAGATTCATCCTTTCTTGAAAATTAAACAAAACTCTTATAGTCTCTTGGATGCTCATGAGTATTTTAGAATTTTGTGAATTGTAATAAAATTAAGTGAGTGGAAATATTTTATTGGATTTTGATAAGGAGAAAAAAAGTTAAAAATAAAAAATATTTCAAAATAAGTATTGTATTGGAGTTTGTAAAAATGAATAAATAAAGATAAAAAGTTGTTTAAATATTATTTTTTATATTATTTTTGTTTTGAAGTTTGTAAAGGTTATATTGATTTTTGAGTTTCATTTTGAAGTTTGTAAAAGTTGTATTAATTTTTTTATTTAAGTAATTATTAATAATGATTAGATGAAAAAAATTGAAAATTGAAAATTGAAGTGTTATGTGTTTGAGTGATGTTTATAAATGAAGTTATGAAAAATTTTGAATTTTGAGACACTTTCATGTTTGCCAAAGATGAAAATATATGCAAGTCTTAGCGTCTATAAGCTTGCGCATTCCTTTCGAAAAAAGTGTCAATTCTGACTCAAATGAAAAACTCACTTTTTGATAATAGGCTCTGCTTTTTTCAAAATGAACATGCAAACCTTATATACCCTAATATCGTATCTAAAATTACTCTTGATTTAATTATTTGTTGCTTTTTTTTAAAAAGAAAAATCTGTTCTCAATAAAATCAAAGAACAAAAGAACTAATACATGGAGGTACTACCTCCAGATCAATACACTCCTCTAAAAGGAGTAATAAATCTTTGGCTAAAATATGTACAACGTTATTTAAATTCCTAGGAACATGTCTAATGGACCATTCCTGCACATCTTGCAGCAAAAACTTTATATCTTTGATTAGCAAACCTTCATATGACCACTTTTCCACATTGTTGATAACATCATTGACATTAACTACTAAAAGTTCATCACCCTCCAATATAACTTGTTGCAAACCGAGCTCTTTGCATGACAAACTTGCTATAAGTAATGCCAGACATTTACCCAGTTTTGTATCAGGGAAAGACTTCCTTAAAGACCTTAGGCAGCAACCATATGACCCTCATGATCTCTTACAATGACCCCTATGCCCACCAGACAGTTAACCCTATCAATGGCAGCATCCTAACTGATCTTGAAGGTATGCAAAGGAGGAGCTTTCCAATTTTGAACTAACTCTGCAGCAGCAACATGCCTAGAGTACAACTCTTGACTTGCAGTTAGGAAATCCTCCACTGAATGTCTTGGTTGAATAACCAGATCTGTAGGTGAGGTGAAATTTCCTTCAAAAAGTTATCAGTTCCTTCTTTTCCAAATCAGATGAGAGGTGACTACAACCTCAAGTAATTCATCCATGAGCAAAGATGAGAAGAACTGATCTAGCAGATAATAAAAGGAAGGAACCTCCACCAAAGTCTTCTGTAGTTTCTTACACTTGAACCCCATATATCCTGAGCAGCTCAACAACTCCATAAAGCATGTATAGCAGATTCTGGTTCAGTTAAGGAAATAGGACAATTTGGAGAATCCACCACCTTCTTTTGAAATAAATTGAGCTTAGTAGGCAAAGAGTTCAAGCTAGCTCTCCATAACAAGTTTTTGACTGAATTGGAGATATCTAACTTTCAAACTTTAGACCAGATACCAGAATTACCTTGGGCTTGAGATGTCTGCCCTCTTTCCCTATCTATAACCTCACATTGTAGATGATATGCACTTTTTACCGAGAACATCCCCATCTGCAATACACCTCAAAGTTGTTCTATCCTTGCTGTTATACATACACTCATAGGAAGTTTTGAGATGGTGTTAGCAGAAAATAGACTGGTTAACAAAAATAAATTCCAAGACCTTGTATCCTGATCAATGAGCTCCTTTACCCTTGCATCCTCATCAAGCATGCTTACTGGTGAGTGGATTTTGTAAGAACTTGGGATTGGAACCCATTTGTCCTTCCAAATCTTAACAGCTTCTCCATTTTTTATTTTCCATATAAGCCTCTCAGTGAACAAAGATCTTGCCGCTACTATGCTTTTCTAGATAAATGAGCCATTAATTCTTGATTTTGCATTAAGGAAATCAGTCTTTGGTTAGTACTTAGCCTTGAGAATCTGAGCAGCAAGAGAATTGGGGTTTTAAACGAGTCTACACATCTGCTTAGCTAACAAAGCTAAGTTGTAATTTTCCAGTTCTCGAAAGCCTAATCCACCTGCCTGTTATGACTTCCCAAGCTGTTGCCAACTTAACTAGTGATTCTTGCTTTTTTCTGCATCTTGGCCCCACCAGAATTTTTTCATAACACTGTTAAGTTTCTTAAGAACTGACTTGGGCATTTTAAATAATCCCATATTGTATGTAGGAATAGATTGAGTAGCTGCTTTAATAAGGATTTCCCTACCAGTTTGAGATAAGAACTTATGCTTCTAGTTGCTAATCATTTCCCTTTGTCCGGATTGGATTGAGAGCTTTGGACTTATTCCTGTCCACATAGGAAGGTAAGCCAATGTATTTTTTACATTAAACAGCAGCTCTAACTCCTGCAATGGCTAAGATAATATATCTTACTTCCTGTCTTATATTTCCGCCAAATAGGATAGAAGTCTTTTCTAAGTTGAGTCTTTGACCTGAAGCAGCTTCATAAGATTGCAACAAGTGGTAAAGCTGACTCCATTCAATTGAATTGGCCTTGCAGAAAAGAAGGCTATCATCTGCAAAATATAGGTGCAGTTACTTTTTAAACATCTTCGTGTAATTAGCACTCCTGAAATCCATCTCTTCTCTTCTTCATTAATTAGCAATGAACTTAGGACCTCAGAACAAAGGATAAATAGATGGGGGGAGAGGGTATCCCTTATCTAATACCTCTTGAGGGTCTAAAATTTCTGTTCTGGAATATCATTAACAGCACTAACACATTGTTTTATGAGGTCTATCCACCTCAATGTTTTGAATAACGTATCAGGGACGTAACGGTCAAAACACTAGAACGAAATATTTCTGTATCGGTACCGTTTTGTGTACCATTTCGGAATACTGTATACATAAATAAATTATATATATAAATATATAAATTATATTTCAAAATAATAGTCAATATATGAATAAATTATATATATAAATATATATGTAATTAGTCTAGTATGAATTAAGGTAAAAAAGTAGAAAAAAATGAAAAAAAAAAGTAAATGGCCAGAAATACCAACCGATATGGCATATTTCAACCGGTACGGTATTAAAAACACTGATCCACCTCCTATCAAAGCCCAACTTCACTAAAATAACTTCTAAAAAAGGTCATTCTACTCGATAGGCCTTACTCATATATAATATAAATGCCATATAGCCTTCTTCCTCTCATTCGAGTTTTGCATGGAATGCAAAGCTTCATATGCCATTATAATATTGTTTGAGATGAGTCTTCTTAATATGAAGGCAATTTGGTTAGGAGCAATCAAATCTAACAAAATGAGTTTTTAAGTCTATTAGCTAGTACTTTAGTTAATATCTTATAGGAAACATTATATGGATTGACAGGTCTATATTCTGCTACTAGCTTAGGCTTTTGTTTTTTTAGGATCAAGGTGATAAAAGTGTCATTTGTTTTTGTCAAGATTGTAAACTTGTTATAATTTTTAATGCTTTAAAAATCTTTTAGGAGTGTCCACTTTTTGCCTATCCATTTGTCTTACTTTGCCTCTATGATCAGGTGCTACTGTAAATTCATAACAACATTTTTAGAATTACTAAAATGCAATCGATTTGTGAACTTGTGATTTGCTTTAATAAGTTAGAATTTCAAGAAAGTACAATGTCATCAAACATTTATTGTGTATTTTTTGTTCTCTATGTCATTATAATCTTCTTTGGTAAATGATACAAAAAATTTAAACCACATTTTTTTAATCCCTCGAGATAGAAGATGACACTGATGTGGGCATTGTTGTTAAAGAGTCCATCTTTTTAGAAACATTAAAGTCTCAAACAGAAAATTTTCTTTTGGATTCTTCTAAGAAAAAGTTTCTTATCCTTGATATGAATGAGCTTCTTGCAGATATTGGTTCTTATGTTCCTAATGAGTATAATGCATACATAATGATATCAAAAAAAGCAGTTGAAACTCGACATTGAGCATGAATATAGAGTTTGGCATTGAAAGATTCAGTTCTAACTCAACTATTTCTCTTTCTATTCATTTTCTCAGTTTTTTTTTTTATAAATCTTTTTCTCAGTTTTTAAGAGATCTTTTGTGACGATTATCTACGATTTTGTTTTGACAGATCTGTCATGGTATTTCGTCATCAAGAACCAAGCAATAATCAATCTGTCTAATCATTCTTTTTCCTTTTTAGTTTTAATTATTCTTTTTTTATTTAATGTTTATAAAATATGTGCAGTCTATCATGATCCAATCAACTTCATTTTATATGATTGATAAATTCATGCCTTAACTGTAACATTTTGGATAAGTTTATCAAAACAACTATAAAATTTTGTAGAAGGAACATGGAAAATCTGATTGATATACTTATGAGAAATTCCAGACCCAGATTACTCTTCTACTGTGTAATTGTATATTATATATTCATTTTTTGTTATTAAATTTCATACTTTTGTATAAATTTCTAGTTATGAAGTTTGCTTGCATTTTAGGTTTTACTTTCTAGTTCATCCTTCTCTAGTCACCACCATTAATAAACTTTCCTTTATGTAAAATTTGCCTTGTAAAATTTCAGTACTTACTCTCTAAACTTTGTTTTTTTAAAGATTGTAAGCTTGTGAAATTTTTAATTCTTTAAAAATCTTTAAGGAGTTGTCAACTTCTCTCACTTTGCCTTTATGATCAGGCACTTAATCAAATTTATAGTAACATTTTCAAAGTTACTAAAATGCTCTGGATTTGTGAACTTGTGATTTAATTTAATAAATGAGAATTTTTAAAAAGCACAATGTCGTCAAACATTTATTTGTTGTCGAAAAACACATTTTTCCAGAAAAATTAAAGTTTGAAACAAAAAAAAAAAATCTCTTTTAGATTTTTTTATTACAAAACTTCTCAACTTTGATATGGATGGACTTCTTGTTGATATTGTTCCTTATGTTCCAAATGGATATAATGCAGATATAATAATGTCAACCAAAGAAGGTGAACTCAACACTGAGCATGAATATAGAGTTTGGCATTTAAATACTTAATTCTAATTTGGTTGTTTCTCTTTCTATTCCTTTTTTCCAGTTTTTAAAAGGACATTTTTTGAAAAATTTATACAATTTTGTTTTGACAAATTTGTTGTGGGTATTAGATCATCAAGAACTAAGTAATAATATATTTGTCTGATTACTTTTTTTCCTCTTTAGTTTGAATTATTCTTTTTTTATTTAATTTTTTTAAAAATGTATAGTCTATTACGATCCAGTCAGTCTCATATTTTATGATTGATGAAATTGTGCCTTAACTATAACATTTTATAAGAACATAACAAAACAACTATAACATTTGTAAGTGGAACATGAAAAGACTGACCGATATGCTTATAGAAAATTCCAAACACAAGTTACTCTTTTGCTGGGTAATTGTGTATTACATCTTTATTTGTTGTTACTAAATTTCATGCTTTTGTATCAATTTCTGGGTATGATGTTTGTTAGACATTTTAGATTTTCCTTTTCAATTCATCCTTTTACACTCACCACCACTTACAATTTTAATGTGGTACTAAAAGAGGTGAAGTGATGGCAATTATATGTGATTAAACTTTCATTTATTGTAATTGGTTGCCTCATAAAGTTGAAGTACCTATTCTTTGAGCTTTTTTTCAGAGTAACATTTTCAGAGTTACATTTTCAAAATTACTAAAATACTCTCGATTTATGAAGTTGCGATTTGCTTTAAAAAACTGAAACTTTTAAAAAGCACAATGTCATCAAATATTTATTGCGTATTTTTTGTTCTCTCTGTCATTCCGATCTTCTTCAGTGAATGATGCAACAATTTAAACCATGACTTTTTAATCCCTAATGGTAGAAGATGACATTGATTCGAATATTATTATTAAAGAGCACAATTTTTCAGAAACTTTAAATTTTGCAACAGAAAAATCTTTTTTCAATTTTTCTAAGAAAAAACTTCTCATCCTTAATAAAAATGAGCTTATTGCTGATATTGTTCTTTATGTTCATAGTGGGTATGCAGACATAATAATATAAGGCAAAGAAGGAAAACTCGACACTAAGCATGAATATAGAGTTTGACATTCAAACACTCAATTCTAACTTGAGTGTTTCTCATCCTATTTTTTTTTTCCCAGTTTGTAAGAGGCCGTTTTGTGAAAAATTTCTACAATTTTGTTTCGATAGATTTATTGTGAGTATTTGGTCATCAAGAACCAAATAATAATCAATATATCTGATTATTCGTTTTCCTCTTTAGTTTTAATTATTCTTTTTTTATTTAATTTTTTTAAAAGATGCACAATCTATCGTGATCCAATTAGCTTCATTTCTTATGATTGATGAATTTTTGCCTTAATTGTAACATTTTGTATGAATTTAACAAAACAACTGTATCAATTTCATACTTTTGTTTCAATTTCTAGGCATGAAGTTTGCTTGGCATTTTGGATTTTCCTTTCCAGTTCATCATTCTCTAGTCTCCACCACTGAAAATTTTAATGCAGTACTAAAAGTGGTATAGTGATGTCTGTTATTAGGGGTGTAAATGGTCTGGTCCGGTCCGGTCTGGAAAATTTGTGGACCGATTCCATTCGGTCTAAGAATTCTCTCACCCTGGACCGGACCAAACAGGAGTTCGGTCCATACCAGTCCGGTCCAATTCGGTTTAGGGGCGGTTCGGTCCGGTCCAGGGGTGCCCCATATGATTTAATAGGCTAAATTTAATCTAAAATTCTACAATGATCAAATATTTTTTTGGCCCAAATTTAACTACTATAAATTATAATATGTTAATACTATAAGAGTATATATTATATATTAATATGTTAGTATATATTATATATTAAGTATGTTAGTAAACTATAACTAATAGTCTAATAGTCTAATAGTCTAATAATACTATTACATTAGTATATGTTAATAAACTATAACTAATAAGTAATAACACTATTATAATTTACATTAGTATATTATATATTTATATGTTAGTAAATAGTGATAAATGAGTAATAATATATTAAATAATAATAATAATATATAAATTAGTAATAATATTAAAAGAGTATATATTATATATTAATATGTTAGTCTATATTAAATATTAAGTATGTTAGTAAACTATAACTAATAGTTTAATAATCTAATAGTCTAATAATACTATTACATTAGTATATATTAATAAATTATAACTAATTAGTAATAACACTATTACAATTTACATTAGTATATTATATATTTATATGTTAGTAAATAGTGATAAATTAATAATAATATATTAAATAATAATAATATACTTATTACTTATAAGTTATTACTAATACTTTATCTAGATATACTATAATTTATATTTTTATACTATAACTAGTCAACTATTAGTCTACTATAAATCATAATATGTTAATATTATAAGAGTATATATTGTATATTAATATGTTAATATATATTAATATTAATATTAAAATTTATATATTATTATTTATATATACATATATTTAAAAATAAAAATTAAAAAAAAAAACTCTAGGGATTCGGTTCGGTCTTTTTACACCCCTATCTGTTATATGTGATTATAGTTTCCTTTGTTGTAATTGATTGTCTCATAAAGTTCTAATACCTATTCTCTAAACTTTGTTTCTATTAACATTGTAAACTTGTTAAATTTTTAATACATTAAAATTTTTAAGAAGTGTCTACTTTCTGCTTATCCACTTCTCTCACTTTGCCTGTATAATCAGGTACTGCAGTTACTAAAACGCTCCAAATTTGTGAACTTGTGATTTGCTTCAATAAGTTGGAATTTTTAGAAAGCATAATGTTATCAAATATTTATTGTATATTTTTTGTTCTCTCTGTCTTTGTAATCTTCTTTAGTAAATGATGCGACCAATTTAAATCATATTTGTTTTAATTCCTAAGGGTAGAAGATGACACTGATTCAAACATTGTTGTCAAATGGCACAATTTTTCAATAACATTAAAGCTTTTAGAAAATCTCTTTTGGTTTGTTTTAGGAAAAGCTTATCATCCTTGATGTGCATGAACTTCTTGTTGATATTGTTCCTTATATTCATAATGGGTATAATACAAATATAATGATATCAAGAAAAGCAGGTGAAACTAAACACCGATCATGAATTTAGACAATCAAAGATTCAATTCAAAGTTGATTGTTTTTTTTTTCCTGTTTTAAGAAACCTTTTGTGACGATTATCTATAGTTTTGTTTTGAAAAATCTGTCTGGTTCCTCTTTTCCCACCTTAGTTTGAACTATCCAATTTTTATTTAATTTTTTTAAAAGACGTACAGTCAATCGTGATCCAATCAACATATTTTTTATGATTGATAAATTTATGCCTTCACTGTAAAACTTTTAAGGAACTTATCAAGATAAATATAACATTTTGTAAGAGCAATATGGAAAGGCTCATTGATATACTTTTGGGAGACTCTAGACACAAGTTACTCTTCTTCTAGGTAATTGTGTGTTAAATTCTCATTTATTGTTACTAAATTTTATACTTTTGTATCAATTTCTGGGTATGAAGTTGGCTTGTCATTTAATGTTTTTCTTTTTAGTTCATCCTTATCTAGTCATCACCACTCACAATTGTAATGCAGTATTAGAGGATTTGAAGTGATGGTTGTCATATGTCATTAAAAGTTTCTTTGTTGTAACTAGTTTCCTAATAAAGGTGTAATACTTACTATCTGATTTTTTTTTTGTCAAGATTGTAAATTCATTAAATTTTATATATTTTAAAAATCTTTAAGGATTGTCCACTCTCTGCTTGTTCACTTCCTTTACTTAGCCTCTATGGTCAGGCACTGCAACAAATTCAAAGTAACATTTTTAGAATTACAAAAATGCTCCCGATTTGTGAATTTGTGGTTTGCTTTAATAAGTTGGAATGTTTGAAAAGCATAATGCCATCAAACATTTATTGTGTACTTTTTTTTCCTCTTTGTCATTGCAATCTTCTTTTGTGAATGATGTAACCAATTTTTTTAATCCCTAGGGGTAGAAGATGACACTAATTTGGGTATTGTTGTCAAATAGTACAATTTTTTTAGAAACATTTTCTATATCAGTTTTCGGAGATGAAGTTTGCTTGGCATTTTAGGTTTTCTTTTTTAATTCATTATTCTCTTGTCGCCAACACTCACAATTTCAATTAGATACTGAAATAGGTGAAGTGATGACTATGATATATAATTAAACTTTCCTTTGTTTTAACTGGTACCCTCATAAAGTTTCAGTACTTACTCTCTGAATTTTGTTTTTATCAAGTTCAAAACTTGTTAAATTTTTAATATTTTAAAATTTTGTAAGGAGGGTCCACTTTCTACTTGTCCACTTTCTCCCGATTTTAAAATATTTTTTGTATATTTTTTGTTCTCTCTGTCATTTCAATATTCTCTGGTGAATAATGCAACCAATTTAAACCATGACTTTTTAATTCCTAGTAGTAGAAGATGACATGATTCGGATATTGTTGACAAAGAGCACAATTTTTCATAAACATTAAAGTTTGCAACAAAAAAATCTCTTTTCGATTCTTCTAAGAAAAAACTTCTCAGTCTTGATATGAATGGACTTCTTGCTGATATTGTTCCTTATGTTTCTAATGGGTATAATGCAAACATAACTATATGATATAAAGCAGGTGAAACTCGACACCTAGCATAAATATAGAGTTTGGCATTCAAAAACTTATTTCTAGCTTGACTGTTTCTTTTTCTTTTCTTTTTTTCCTAATTTTTAAGAGGCATTTTGTGATGATTATCTACAGTTTTATTTTGACAGATATGTCATGGGCATTTGGTTATCAAGAACTAAGTAATAATCAATCTGTCTGGTTAATAATTTTCCTCTTTAGTTTGATTTTTTTTTTAAACTTGTGTAGTCGATTGCGATCTAATCAATTTCGTTTTTTATGATTGATGAATTTCTACCTTAACTACAAAAAAAAAAAAAAAATTCAAACTTATCAAAACAACTGTAATATTTTGTAGGAGGAATATAGAAAGACAGATTGATATGCTTATGGAAAATTGCAGACACAAGTTAATCTTATTCTTGGTAATTGTGTATTAATATTTTTAAAAGATGTTTAATTTATTGCTATACAATTAGCTTAATTTTTTATGATTGATGAATTTCTGCCTTAACTATAACATTTGTAGGAACTTATCAAAACAACTGTAACATTTTGCGAGAGCAACATTGAAAGACTGATTGATATACTTATAGAATATTCCAGACACAAGTTACTCTTCTACTGGGTAATTAATTGTGTATTACATCTTCATTTCTTGTTAATAAATTTTATACTTTTGTATCAATTTTTGGGTATGAAATTTGTTTGGCATTTTAGGTTTTCCTTTCCACTTAATCCTTATATAATTACCACCACTCACAATTTTAATGCGGCACTAAAAATGGTGAAGTGATGACAGTTATATGTGATTAAATTTTCCTTTATTGTAAATAGTTCCCTCATAAAGTTTAATCCTATTCTTTGAACTTTGATTCTATCAATATTGTAAACTTGTTAAATTTTTAATCCTTTAAAAATCTGTAAGGAGTGTCCACTTTTTATTTATCCACTTCCCTCACTTTACTTCTATGATCAAGAGCTGCTGCAAATTCATAGTTACATTTTCAAAGATACTAAAATATTCTCGATTTGTGAATTTGTAATTAGCTTTAATAACTTGGAATTTTTAGAAAGCACAATGTCATCAAACATTTATTGCGTATTGTTTATTCTCTCTATTATTGTAATATTCTTTAGTGAATGATACAACTAGTTTAAACTATGATTTTTTAATTCCTAGTAATAAAATATGAAACTTATTCATGCATTGTTATCAAAGAGCACAATTTTTTCAAAACACTAAAGTTTGCAATAGAAAATTGTTTTGGATTCTTCTAAGAAAAAACTTCTCATCCTTGATATGGATGAGCTTCTTCTTGATATTGTTGCTTATGTTTCTAATGGGCATAATGCAGACATAAAGATATTAGGCAAAACAGGTGAAACTTGACACTAAGTTTGAATATAGAGTTTGGCATTCTAGCACTCAATTCTAACTTGATTACTTCTCTTTCTATTCATTTTTCTCCAGCTTTTTAGAGGGCTTTTTTCTGACAAATTTTTACAGTTTTGTTTTGATAGATTTGTCATGGGCATTTTGTCATTAAGAACCAATAAATAATTAATCTGTCTGATTATTTTTTTTCTTCTTTAGTTTTAATTATTATTATTTATTTAATGTTTTTAAAAGATGTGCAGTCTATCATGATCTAATCAACTTCATTTGTTATGATTGAAGAATTTATACATTAACTGTAACATTTTGTAGAAACTTGTCAAAACAATTGTAACATTTTGTAGGAGGGACATGGAAAGACTGATTGAAATACTTATGGAAGATGCTAGACCTAGGTTACTCTTCTACTGCATAATTGTGTATTACATGTTCATTTTTTGTTACTAAATTTCATGTTTTTGTATTAATTTATGGGTATGAAGTTTGCTTGGCATTTTAGGTTTCCCTTTCTAGCTCATCCTTCTTCAGTCATCACCATTCACAATTTTAATGCGATACTAAAAGAGATGAAGTAATGGTTGTCATGTCATTAAACTTTCATTTGTTGTACTTGTTGCCTTATAAATGAAGTCTCATACTTATTGTCTGAACTTTGTTTCTGTCAAGATTATAAACTTGGTAAATTTTTAATACTTTAAAATCTTTTAAGGAGTGTCCACTTTCTACTTTTCCATTTCTCTCACTTTGTCTCTATGATTAGGCACTGCAGCAAATTCGTAATAATATTTTCAGAGCTACTAAAATGCTTCCGATTTGTGAACTTGTGATTTGCTTTAATAAGTTTGCATTTTTAGAAAGCATAATGTCATCAAACATTTATTGTATATTCTTTGTTCCCTCTGTCTTTGTAATATTCTTTTGTGAATGAGACAACCAATTTAAACCATATATTTTTTTAATCCTTAGGGGTAGAAGATAGCACTGATTCGGGCATTGTTGTCAAAGAGAACAATTTTTCATAGACATTTTCTTGGCTATGAAGTTTACTTGATATTTTAGGTTTTCATTTCTAGTTTGTCCTTGTTCAATTACCACCACTCACAATTTTAATGCGGTACTAAAAGAGGTAAAGTATTGATGGCTGTCAAATGTGATTAAATTTTCCTTTATTGTAATTGGTTCCCTCGTAAAGTTACATCACTTATTCTCTGAACTTTGTTTTAATAAAAATTGTAAACGTGTTTAATTTTTAATACTTAAAAAATGTTTAAGAAGTGTCAACTTTTTGCTTGTCCACTTTTCTCACTTTACCTCTTTGATCGAGTGCTACTGCAAATTCATAGTAACATTTTCAGAATTACTAGAATGCTCTCGATTTTTGGACATGTGATTTGCTTTAATAAATTGTAACTTTTAGAAGCACAATGTCATCAAATATTTTTTTTGAGTTTTTTTGTTTATTCTATCATTGTAGTTTTTTGGACATAATACTAATTCTGATACTGTTATCAAAAAACATTATTTTTTTAGAAATATTAAAGTCTGCAACAGAAAAATCTCTTTTGGATTTTTCTAAGAAAAAATTTATTATTCTCGATTTGAATGGGCTTCTTGCTTATATTGTTATTTTTACTCCTAATGGGTATAATGCAGACATTATTATATTAGCAAAGTAGGTGAAACTTGATACCGAGCATGAATAGAGTTTGGCATTCAAAGACTCAGTTCTAACTTGACTGTTTCTTTTATAATTTTTTCCCTCAAATCTTCATAGGTCTTTTCATGACAATTTTTTACAATTTTGTTTTAATAGATCGGTCGCGATTATTTGATTATCAAGAACCAAGTAATAATCAATTTGTCTGGTTGCTCTTTTTCCTCTTTAGTTTGAATTATTATTATTTTTATTTAGTTCTTTTAAAAGATGTGTAGTCAATCACGAACCAATCAGCTTCGTTTTTTATGATTGATGAATTTTTACCTTAACTGTAAAAATTTTTAAAAACTTATCAAAACAATTATAACATTTTATAGGATAAACATGGAAAGATAGATTGATATACTTATGGGAGATTGCAGACAAAAGTCAATCTTATTCTAGGTAATTGTGTGTTAATTTTTTAAAAAGACATGTAGTTTATCGCTATCCAATCAGTTTCTTTTTTATGATCGATGAATTTGTTCCTTAACTGTAACATTTTGTATAAGCTTATCAAAATAATTGTAACATTTTGTAGGAGGAACATGGAAAGACTTATTGATATACTAATGGAAGATTCCAAGCACAAGTTACTCTTTTGCTAGGTAATTGTGTGTAAAATATTCATTTATTGTTACTAAATTTCATGCTTTTATGTCCATTTTTTAGTATGAAGATTGCTTGACATTTTAGATTTTTCTTTCTAGTTTATCCCTTTCCAGTCACCACCATTCACAATTTCAATGCGGTACTAAAAGAGGTGAAGTGATGGTAGACATATGTCATTAAACTTTCATTTGTTGTAACTAGTTGTCTCATAAAGTTCTAGTACCTATTTTCTGAACTTTGTTTGTCAAAATTGTAAACTTGTTAAATTTTTAATACTTTAAAAATCCTTAAGCAGTGTCCGTTTACTGCTTATCCACTTTCCTTACTTTGTGTCTATGATGAGGCGCTGCAACAAATTTATAATATTTTCAGAGTTACTAAAGTGCGTCCGATTTGTGAACTTGTGATTTGGTTTAATAAGTTCGAATTTTTAGAAAGCATAATGTCATTAAACATATATTGTGTATTTTTTGTTATCTCTATAGTTGTAATCTTCTTTGGTGAATGAGGCAACCAATTTATCATCATTGACTGTAATATAACTTAACTGATTAATTCATATGTAGTACGATAGATTATACTCCTTCACTTTAGTACTCGACAGCACATAACCTTGACCGCAATATTAGGCAATGTGTATCATTCTTGACCGTAGTATAATTCAACTGATAACTAAAGCTTAATTATTTTTGAAATATACAATTGTATTTGAAATGGACACGAATGAAATACAAAAGGACAAAAGTCCTAACGTCACATAACATGACTTTAACGTAACTCGAGAGACATAATTTACTTGAGGTAGAAATATTTTGTAGTATGACATAACATGTAGCAAAGAATATGTTGTAACATGTCATATAGATAATAATTCATAACATGACATAACATGTAATAGTGAATATTACGTGATATTATGTGACATGATATACATGTAACAGATGATATATATAACATGACATATTTGCAATAGATAGCAACACGTGAAAGAATTATTGTGTAACAGATAAGTATTTCGTGATAGAATGATTTATGTAACAGATAAACATATAATGATATGGTATGACATGGCATGGCATATACAATAACATGCATAAATAAACTATAGTTCTCTTACCCATTTCACATACACAGTAAACTGCTAGTAAGTTAATAGCTAACTTACTTCAATCATCACTTTCTACGAGAATAAAGCACAAAATATGAGAAAAAATATATCATTTTACCTGCTACATGTAGAAAAATATCCATTTTACCCTCCACATATAGAAAAATACTCATTTTACCCTTAACTTAAGAGCTTCACATCATAACTCTAAAAATTACCAAAATTTATATTCCACATGTAAATCTTGTTCTAAACTCAACTACCAACTCAAAAAATTTTAAAACTAAACACAATCACGAAAAATCTATAGGAGCCGAAAACAAGCATATGTTTTTTCCCTTAATTTTTGTTGCAATTCTTTCAATTTCAAAACTCATGATCAAACCAAATTTTTGCAATAAAGATCTTCATATCCTAAGTTTAAAAACATACTTAAGATATTCACTATAAATATGCTAGTCATTAACATCAAACTTTTTAGAAAATGATCCAACCTTCAAAAAAATAACTTGTGAATCAAATGATTAGATATATTTCAAAGTATCTCCAAAAATTTCAAAAATCCATATCTTACCTCTAACATATTCATAACATATTCTTAAGAACAATCATATTTTAAATCATCAAACAAAAGTCATCAAAATCACCAAAATAACATTTGAAGTTTTTGGCTTTCCTCTAAGTCCAAAAACAAATTTTCATTTCTAACTTATTTTAATCAACCCCTTGATCCATGACTTGTAAAGAAGTGATCTTCAAATCTAAACATCACATAGTTTAAAAAGATATCATAAAACAGATTCAAGCTTCAAACTTAAGATCACATGGTTAAAAATCAACCAATACATAAATTTAGTTAAGAACCTTAACACTTTGACCTATCCGAATATCTTTTTGCATAAAATTTTTTATCTTTGAAACTAATATCAAATATCTTCAAAAAAACATTCTAACATGTATATAAGAGACTTAGGGTCCTTCAATAAAATTATCAAAAACCATTGAAATAGGATTAGACCACGAAATACTCAAACTTACCCAAAATAGAAATTGTTTTTCCACTTCCAGTTTTCAAGTTTCTAAATCCAAGAAAAACCATCATCAAAAGCTTTAGTCATGCAACAAAACCTCAATGGTTATTCATAAAAACATGTTTAAAATACTCCACAAAATTTTCAGACCATGATATTCTCATTAGCTTGATCAAAACTCCAAAAATATAACCACTCTCTAGTTTAACGCCTAGAGTAACCTATTCATGGTTAAAATCACTTTTTAGCAATCAAATGAACCATCATATGAAACAAATAATATACCCACGGAAAATGCTTACATGAAGGAGTTGTAGTAAGAAAATACTTATAAAGAGTCCAAAATTACCATGCAATACTAGATAGAAATCTGCCCAAGAGAGCTGTTTTGGATTTCTCTTTAAAAGTGGGGTGAAAAGATGATGAAATGATGTTAATGGGATATTGTATGACTATAGACCTCTGGAGGGGAAATTTATGGTATTGAATGACTTTTGATTGGAAGTAATTAGGTCACATAAAGGTAAAGAATGATAAGAAGTATGGCTGGCTGCTACAGCTGTGAAGCATAAAGGGAGATAAGGTGGATTTGTACTTCAAATTATAGCACTATTGAGGGTAGCCAAGAGTAGGGAATAACCTTCCATGTGGGAGAGAAAAATTCCTCAAGAAGTTTTGTCAAGGTGGCCAAATTTTCGTGGGTCTCTATCAAATAGGCTTCAATTTGGAGTTTAAAGAGTGTTTGGTTAGTGTTTGGGATACTATCAAACCAATTCAATTTTTTTTCTCCCAATCAAATTTTCAAGATTTAAAAGGTTGAATAATAATTTAATAACATGAATTTGAGAAACTAATAACATATGGAAGTGATTTAATCAAATAATTAAAGACAATATTAGACATTGGATAAGAATGAGTTTGGAAGCCAACTTTAGGATTTGATAACCCTGTTTAAGATTTTGATTTTAATCAAAATTTTTGGGTTTTCAATTGGATTCCAATGATCTAGGGTTTTGCTAGAAACCCTCTTTGATTCGGTACAATTTGGATAGTCAGATGAAAAATAATAAGACTTTGCTTAGGTGACTCGGTCTCACATCTTGATTCCTTTTGGTGTCCAATGTCAAATACTATTCACCAAGCGTGGCTAAAATCTTGTCAAGTGTTCAAATAAAACTTTTTTAATCTAATTTAGACTTCTCACACCGTAATTCTAAAAAACACTGCACTAGGTGATACTAAGGAGGTTACTATTACTCTGGAAAAGTGAAAACTAAATTTTACACTGAAAAATCTAAATAATAACACTAAGCTAAAAGTGCAATTCGTCTACTAAAATTCAACCCCAAAGTGCCTCGAAAAACCCAAAGTTTGAATTCTAACAAGCGTATCGATCGAAAACTGAAAATAGAATTATTGCGCCATAAAATTCTAAATAATCAACTATGTCTAATAGTGCTAACCATAACACATTCTAACACTTTTAACTATCTCAAATAAATAAAATCACATTTCTGGCACCATAATGAGTGATAACACTAATTATGCTGACAGATTAAGACATACGCAATTAGCCGATTTGTGAAAAATTACGAAGTTTTCACTAGAATCCTAAAACCTATAAAAATTCCAACTTTGAATTTCTAGCGGACTGTTACAAGGAGTGTCCACATTCCTCGCTTTGCTTCTATGATGAGGCTCTGCAGCAAATTCATAATAACACTTTCAAAGTTACTAAAATGCTCCCGATTTGTGAACTTTTGATTTTCTTTAATAAGTTGGAGGTTTGAGAAAGCATAATGTCATTAAATATTTATTGTATATTTTTTGTTCTCTCTGTTATTGTAATTTTATTTGGTAAATGATGCAACCAATTTATACTTTTGATTATATTCCAATAATGATATATATTTTTTGTGTATTTTTTGTTCTCTTTGTCATTGTAATCTTCTTTAGTAAATGATGCAACCAATTTATACTTTCGCTTATACTCCAATAATAATATGTTTTTTTCATCTTTGCATCTTCTTGTTGCTATAGGTAAACACAACAATATTTTCACATACATATCGATATTGGCATGTTGAAGATATGTCATTAGGTGAGAAACTTTGGTTTAATGGAAAATGAAAATTCTGTGTCCTAATATAAATCTCTTCTCCAATCATTTAACAAAAATATAAATGAATCACTTTGTATTGTTGCTGATTTTTAATCCCAACCTGTGTTCATTACATTTTTTCCACTACAACTTGTTATACTGTTAGCTATGCAATTTGAATTGCAGGTATGTCATTTTAGTAATTTTGGAATGTAAAGTCTTAAGTATATAACTTTGCACATTTCTCTTGAAAAAAGTGTCAATTCTAACTCACATAAAAAATTCACATTTTAATAATAAAAGACTGCTTTTTTTTAAATGAATATGCAGAACTTATATACCCTAACATTGTATATAAAATTACTCTTGATTTAATTATTTGTTTGTTTTAACAAGAAGCAATCATGCAATATTTCAAATTTCCAAACTTGTATTTCCAGCTAAAGTATTAGTTCAAACTTATAGCCTTAAATGAGCAACTTATCCCTTGGTTTAATTACCAATGTTTGTTTTGGTGGCCATTCTAATTGAAGCACTTTAATGGACTATTCCAATATCAATTTGTTTCGGTGTATTGTTTATGTACCAACTATATATATGTATGTGTGTGTGTGTGTGTGTGTGTGTGTGTGTATATATATAGACTAATGGTTAATAGAATTAATACATGAATATGTAAGTGTGCATCATGTATATGTGTATAAATATGAAAGAACTGACCATTTATAAAATGACTACACGATAACATTAAAGAAGTATAGATATTATTGTTTAAAGATTTAATGACCCAATTTTTTTAAAATAAAACATTTACTTGAGAATATTTTAAAGAAATTTATTGGAATGATATTTTTCCATGAAAATAGGATTTAAGACTTCGATGCATTTGAAGAAAAATTTTAGATTGACCTTTGGGAATTTTAGCAAGGTGTCAACTAGAGAAATTCAATTTGGACCTAGAAAGAGATAAATTTGAGAAAGAAATTCAAAGGAAAGTGATAGAACAAAACATCAAACACTTGGTGTGCCAAAACGAGTTCTCGGGCTGGTCCGTCAAGTTTGGTGTAAGGATCATAACTTATTCACATGAGTTTCAAATGAGATTATTATAATTCTTATAGAACTTTAAGAAGGAGATCTAGAACTTTTATGTTTTGGATTTTTGAAGATATGGAATGGATCAAGGACTAAATCTAGTATGAAGTGGACGGATAGGAATATGAGTCAACTGACCGTAACCGACTTAAATGAGTTGTCTTATGTTCGGCCATGTGACGAAAATTGTGATTGGCTATCAAACTTTATAAGGTCTTGACATGTGTGGGAAAACGTGACAAGTTGATAATAATTCATTTAGAAGTCTTGGTGGGTAAGAAAACAAAGAAAAACAAATGGATAACTCAGATTGGATGTTCTCGGGTGAGTTTTGACATATTTCGGTCAATTAATCATATCTATCTCATATAATCTCGTAATGAAGTGATTCAAAATCCTATAGAGCTTTAAGAGGATGATATTAAACTTTCATGTTTTGAGTTTTTGAAGAATCAAATTTTATCAAGGACGTATTTGGGCTGGAACATGGTTGGCCTTTGGAGAAACCAAGTGGCCGATGCATGCATAGGTGGAGAATTTTCCAGATTTTGCTTCATCCTCTTTCCATGTATTGGAATCATTTTATCCATTGATCAAAAGGATTTTTAGGCATCCCAAAGATTAACCACTGGATCAAAACATGACTCACCAAGCGTAAGATTTAGGGGTGATCATGAAACCACAAACCTATTGGACACATCACCTAATCAGTCAAGCAGGGTGGCTAAAGTGCTCAAGCCCTCTTTCCTTGCTCCCTATGCCTCTTATGCCTATAAATAGATGAATAAGCTTCTCTTCTTTTCCCATGAGATATACTAGTCGGCCATAGTGAGAAATAGCCAAGAAAATACACAAAAACCCACTCACATATTCTAAGTGTCAAAAGAGAACTAATTGAGGACATTGGTGAAAAAGTGGTGCAAGACTAACCATAGACATCTAATCTAGTTTTGGAAAAATTGGTAAGTGCATATGTTAACTTAATCTTGGTATAGAATAAGTGGTTTGGTATTGGATTTTGTTTGATATTTATTTGAGATTAATCTTTGTTCATGGGTTAAATTGAAACATATTGAAGTTTGTAATGGTTTTTACTATGGAAAATACTAAGAAAATTATGAGACCTTAGAAATATATTCTATGATGTTATTATATGAGAATTATGTGAAAATATGAGGTATTGATTTGGAAAAAAATGATAAACCAACTCTAGGAAATTTCGAGATTAATAGGGGTATTATTGACAGATTCAACATTATTTAATAAATCAGACATAACTTGTTAGTGTGATGTCGGTTTTAACTGATTTAAGAGACTATGGAAAGTTAAGAGAAATATTTATAACTTTTATGTTTTGAGTTTTAAGAGATAAGAACTCAATCAAGGATGAAATTGGGATTGAAGTCAAAACCTTATTTATCATAGTAGGTATTGACTTTATGAATTGATGTGACGTAAATGTATGTGCATGTGATGTATGTTGTTGTGAGATATTCTCACATATTTATATGGACATAAAATATGCATGTTATAAGTCTAAGTTTATGCGTATGTTGCATTCGTTACATATATGTGTCGTCATAAGTCATGAAGTTTATTTTAAGAAAATACGTTAAGAAAACTTTACAAGTGGAAAGATTAATAAGTCAGTCACATCATGACGGGAACCAGCGATACGCCTATATGACTAACGTGATGGCAGAGACCTAAACCTGTCGATGACATGAAAGCCGGCTGGGACCTAAGCCTGTCAATGATATGAAAGCCGGCAAGAACCTAAGTCTGTCCATGATATGAAAACCGACAGGGACTTAAGCTTGTCGATAATATGAAATCTGGCAAAGACCTAAGCCTATCGATGATAGAAAAGCCGGCAGGGACCTGAGCCTATTTATGACATGAAATAAGTAAGATCCGGTAGGGATTTAAGCCTGTCAATGATACGAAATAAATAAGACTCACAATATTATAAAAGAAAAGAAATAAGAGTTTAAGTATGATAAAGTGGGTACATAAAGAACATTAGTCTAAGTCATGCATGAGTCACATGAAGCATGACATAAATGCATACTCTGACTATCTAGTTTGTATTTGATTATTTCACGATGTCTATACTTTTATTAAGTTACGTGTGTATTTACTGAGATTTTTAAGGAAATCTCACTCTTGTATATTTTTATTTTTGGAAAAATAAAATTATGTGGCAGAATGAATGATTTAGAAAATGGAAGGCCTGATGACTTAAGAAAACTCAGAGGAGCTTGGATGGTCATAAAGTTAGTCTAAATTTTAAGAATAAGTTATGTATATGACAGATAAAATTAACTGGATTATGCATGTGATCATTAGAAATTTTTTTATTCAGAACTTTTTCCCTACGATTTATATTAAGTTTTGATAAGTACCCAGGTAAGTAGCCTAGCATTACTTACCCTGACACTTCAATTTGCGTTGAATTACGAACATAAATTGAGGGCGTCACAAAAGATAATATTAAAAATTAAAAAAACAAAATGAGTTGAGATTAGAGAGAGAACAAAGAGATTGTAAAAAATAATGATATTTAAAAAAAGAAAAGAGACAATAATGAGATAATTTGAAAAAAGTTAAAAAATTTCAAATTATATAAATACCATTTAGTTTTAGAATTAATTAAATACCATATGCATTTAAAGTTTACAAAAATGTCATCCAAACTTAGAAAATTACAATACTGCCATTAAAATAGTCAAGAACAAAATAGGTAGAGGTGTAAAAAAAGAGATAAACCGGACTGGACCGGACTGAACCAATGGTTTGTGTCCATCGGTTCAATACCGGTTTTATTTTTCTTAAAATCGGTCCAATTTTAGTTTTCTTTCCTAAAACTGGATTGGATCGTACCAGACCTGTTTATATATATATTTTACTTTTTTGTAATGTATATGATTTTTATATATAATAGAAGAGTTATATATAAAATAGTTATGTATTAAATAATAAATTATTAATTAATATAATATTTAATTTTAAAATCTTATATCACTATAGTCTATAGTATTAATACTTATACTAATAATATATAGTGCGTATTAATAGTTATATTATATCACTATTTTTTATAATATAATACAATATATTATCACTATAGTATTTTATATTAAATATATTATATTATATGTGACGCCCTTAGATTCTGTTTGGGATCGAACAGATATTTGAAATGTTGGGATATACAACACAAGATTACATGCCCTCATCCAGGACAGATAAAGATGCAATGCATCTAGCATTCATCTAACAGTATGCAATATTCGTAGCTGATAATGCTTTTCTTTAGTAATATCATGTCCTAAATACTTAAAATATCATTTTTACAAAATGACATAATAAACAACTGAGATCATAACGCTAGTCCAAAATGGTTATGATCAAAGAATACTAGAGATGCAATTGCATAGTATAAATAGTAACTTAAGTTAATTACTATATTAACATTAATGTCGCACCGTCGCTCAGTCAACCATGTCCAGTTGATCAAATCCTGATTCTCCTTTGAGTCTTGTAACAAAATCTACCATTTGGGAGGAATGGTAGTTAGGACTAGCACAATAAGATTTGATTACAAATCTTAACAAGTTAAGCGAAAATTTCTATACAGGTTAATGGTGCATGCATGACAATAAAAGCATAGATGCATAATCAAAATCATATACAATCATAATATTAACTTAACATATAGCATAGCATGATTGATATAACTTGAACTAAAACGTAAACTAAACTTGACTTGACACGAGATGAGTTTGAACTGAACATATCATGAATGTGAACTTGAGCACTTTATGTATACTATACCTGAAATCACTATTGAAAAAGGGCTCTTCTTTCTAAAGAGGGCTTGAGCACTTTAGCCACCCTGCTTGACTGATTAGGTGATGTGTCCAATAGCCCTATTTTATCATTATTTTTTATGTAAACCTTAACATAATATGAACTTGAACATATCATGAATGCGAACTTGAATATACATGCACTTGAAACATGACACAAATGTGAATTTAAAACATAGCATTAACGTAAACTCGAACATAACATGAACTTAAAATATAACATAAATGTGAACTTGAAACATAGAATGAACGTGAATTTTAACATAACATGAATGTGAACTTGAAATATAACATGAATGTAAACTTGAATATAAAATGAATGTGAACTTAACATAACATAATGGTAGATTATACTTCTTCACCATAGTACTTGGTTGTGCATAACCTTGACTACAATACCAAACAGCGGATATTATCCTTTTATAATAGATTATTTCTTTCACTATAGTACTCGGCAATGCATAGCTTTGACCGTAGTATCAGGTAACACGTATCATCCTTCTATAATATGACAAATTATACGTATTCACCATAGTACTCGACAGCCCAAGCCTTGACTGTAATACTAGACAACGCATAATTTAACTAATTGATCTATTTGTAATACGACAAATTATACTCATTCACTATAGTACTCGATAGCAAATTGTCTTGACCGCAATACTAAGAAGTGCGTATCATCCTTCTATAATACACCTGATTATACTCCTTTACTATATTATTCGACAGCAAATTGCCTTGACCGTAATATAACTTATTATCATTGACCGTAATATAACTCAATCGATTAATCCATCTGTGGTACGGCAAATTATACTCATTCACCTTAATACTTGATAGCACATAACCTTAACCACAATACCAGGCAACGCATATCATCCTTGAACATAGTACAAATCAATTGATAACTAAAACTTAATTGTTCTATAAATACACAATTGTATTCGTAACGAAATATGAATTGAATATGAAAGGACAAAATTTCTGACGTTACATAACATGACTTACTTATTTTATAGCATAACATAATATGTAATAGACAATATTTTGTAACATGGCATAACATGTAATAGAGAATATTATGTAATAGATAGTATACGTAACATGACATACTTGCAATAGATGACAATACATGACATAATATATTGTGTAACAGATAAGTATTTCATGATAGAATAATTCATGTTATAGATAAACAAGTAATGGCATGGTATGGCATGGCGTATATGATAACATACATAAATAAATTGTACTTTCCTTACCCATCACACATACACAATAAATTACTAGCAAGTTAAGAGCTAATTTACCTCGATCATTGCATTTTATGAGAATAAAGTGCGAAACACAAGGAACTGAAGATAGTGATTTTAAAATTTAGAACTTAATCACTATCAATAAGCAACACAGAATTTACACATATGAAAAGATTATCATTTTATCCTAACTTAAAGATTTCACATCCTAATTCCAAAAACTACCCAAAAAATTTACATTCCTCATGTAAAGTTTGTCCTAAATTCAATTTTCAAAAAAAAAAAAAAAACTAAACACACCCATAAAAGCTCTGTAGGGGCCAAAATATGCATAAGTTTTTTCCTTGATGTTGTAATTTTTTAATTTTAAAATTCATGATCAAATCAAATTTTTGCAACAAAGATCTTTATATCCTAAGTTTAGAAACATATTTAAGGCATCCATTAAAAATATGCTAATCATCAACACCAAACCTTACTAAAAAGGCAAACCTTTACATCATGTGTTTTAATCTATTTTAAAGCATTTTCAAGAGCTTTAAAATCCAAATCTTACTTCCAACATATTCGTAACATATTCTTAAAACCACTAATGTTTTGAATCATCAAACAAAAATTATCAAAATCATCAAAATAACACTTAAAGTTTTTGGCTTCCCTCTAAGTCCAAAAATAGATTTTTGTTTCTAATTTAATTTGATCAACCTCTTGATCCATGACTTGTAAGGATATGATCTTCAAAAATATATATATATATATATATAACATGGTTAAAAGGGTGTACTAAAACAGATCTAAACTTCAAACTCAAGATCACATGATTAAAAATCAATCAAAACATAAATTTAGTCAAGAACAACAACACTTTGGCCTATCCGAATAGATCTTTGCATAAAATTTGATATTTTTGAAACTAATATCAAATATCTTCAAAACAACATTCTAACATATATAAGAGGAGTTAGATCCTCCAATAAAATTATCAAAGCCATTGGAATATGATTAAACCATGAAATATTCAAACTTTCTCAAAATAGAAACTATTTTTCCACTTTCAGTTGTCAAGTTTCTAGATCCAAGGTGTAAGAAAACACATCGAAAAGTACCTCAAGCTCAACTTACAAAATTACTCCACAAATTTCTCCAGTCTAGCAAACCCCAAGTGTTTCCTCTTAGTGGTGAAGTGTACAACGTAATATAATACTAGAATAATATTTAGTAGATCTATAGACTAAATATTTTATCAAGAGAGAACAAAAAGAGATATAATTTTTGTGTGTTTCAGATGGTGCCAAAAACTAAGCTAATGGAGGCTATATATGGCCTACCAACACACGGCTGGCCTTAAAGGCCAGCCTTTATACTTTCATTCAATTGGCAGAAACACATGGCTTTAAGCCATTCTTTGTGCTCCATTTAAGCAATGTAACGTATGGCCATGCGTTACACTCTTGTAACGTTTGGAGAGGAGGGGTCTACCCACGTGAGCGCCCCTCCATCCAACACAAAGAAAATTATCATAAAAAACTTTAGTCATGTAACAAAATCTCAATTATCATTCATAAAAATATGTTAAAAATACTCCACAAAATTTTCGGACTAAAATATGTCTATTAGCTTGGTCAAAAACTCCAAAATATAACATACTTTCCAGTTTAACACCCAGAATGACATTTCTATGGTTAAAACTACATTTTACCAATTAAATGACCATGAAATGAAACTATCAAGATGTCCACAGAAACTAGACTCAAATAAGAACAATTTTCATGAATGAGTTGTAGCAATAAAGTACTTGCATATAGTTGAAAATCACCATGCAAGAAGACACAGAATCTGCCTGAGAGAGCGCTTTCGGGTTTTTCTCTAAGAATATGGTGAATAAATGGTGAAATGAAGCTAAGGAGATCATGTATGACTATATACATCTAAAGGGAGAAGGTACGAGTTTGAATGACCATTATTGGAGGTACTTAAGTCACATAAAATAAAGAATAGTGAGGAGTATGGCTAGCTGTTGCTGCTATGAAGTATGGAAGGTGATGAGGTGGATTTTTCCTTCACATCAAGGTACTATTAAATGCATCCAAGGGTAGAGAATGACCTTCCATATGGGAGAGGTAACTTTTTCAAGAAACTTTGCCAAGGTGGTCAATTTTGTGGGCCTTGATAGGCCTCAACCAAGTGAGCTTTAATTTAGAATTTAAAAAGGGTTTGGTTAGGATTTGGGATACTATAAAGTCCAAATTTAATTTATCTTGACCCAATTAAAAATTTAAGGTTTAACAAGTTGGATAATTATGTCATAACATAGATTTCAGTAATTCATATCCTGTGAAAATGATATAATTAAGTGATTAAAAACAATGCTAGAAATCAGATAAAAAGGGGTTTTGGAGGCCAACTAAAGTTTTGGGGAAACTATTTAGAGTTTTGTTTTCATTCAAACTTTTGGAGTTTCAATTAGATCCCAACCTTTAAGATTTTTCTAGGATTTAAATCCTCTTTGGTTCGGCATAATTTGTATGGTCAAATGAAAAAAATAGGATTTTGTTTAAGTGACACGATCTCACACCTTGATTTTTTCATAACCCATCCCGTGGTTCATTTTGGTGCCAAGTGTCTAGTATTATTCACCAAGTATGGTTTAGATTTTGCCACGTGTCCAAATAGAACTTCTCTAATTCAATTCAACATCCATCACTATAATTATGAAAACACTACACTAAGTACTACTGTAGAGATTAGTATTCACTGTGGGAAAGTGAAAAGTAAACTTTGTACTAAAAACTCATAAATATTAACATGAAGTTAAAAGTGCAATTCATTTATTGAAATTTCATTCTGAAGTGCCTCGTAAAAACTAAAATGTGTTTTCAAACAAGTATATCGTCTGAGAACTTAAATAATCATTTGAGTCTAATGACGCATACCATAACACAATCTAACACTTCTAAGTACATCAAATAAATAAAATCGCACTTTTGGCATTATAGTAAGTGGTAACACTGACTACACTAACAAACTAAAACATACGCGATTACCTAATTCGTGAAAACTTACGGGGTTTTCATGAGATTTTTAACACCTATAGAAATTCCACCATTAAATTTCTAGTAAGCTGTTACATTATATATTATATATTATATATTATATAGTATATTAAAATAGAAAAACTTGATCGGACTGGATCAGTATCGGCAAAACCAAAAACATCGGTTTAAAGGATAACTGGTGCAAAATTGATTATTAAAAATGTAATACTAGTGCATGTTGGTTCAATCCCAAATTTTACCTAAAATAGAACCAAATCAGGCCAAAATTTAAAATGAAACAAAATGCGGAGATATAGTATGTTGCATATTACATCAAAATAAAAAATTGTGGCTGAAATAGCTTAGAAAAAATGAGATTGCAAACTATGTGAATTTTAATATACGGGCAATAACTAATCCAAATAGCTAATGTAGTCCTGCAATTAGTTTTGACATTCTAAGAGTATTTTCATTGGCTTGGCCACAGGAGAAAGATGGTCAAATTATGAATGATTTGTGCCAAAAAGAGTTCACATTGGACTTTGCATCTTTAAAATATTTTGGATTTCTTCTATAAATGCTTGGCCAAAGATAGAAGACTATAATTTCTTAGTCAAACATTAAAAAACTATTTCTCTCTAACCAAAATGTGATAAAAATATTTTAAATAATTACAAAATGTTATAAAAATAAATTAAATTAAAAATTAAAAAATGTGATAAAAATAAGTTGATATTAATAATTATTTAAATAAAAATAAATTACTAATCCAATGTAAAAATAAATAAATAAAATGTGATAAAGATAAATTAAATTAAAAAATTATAAATTAAATAATATTTTATTATTATATAGATAATGGATAACTAATTCAATGTGAGCTTTGAATTTAAATTACAAAAACAAATATAAAAATTTATAATATTAGATAAATTTTAAATTTTAAAGATATATTTGAACAAAGGAATGAAGATATATGCTCTTAGAAAGGCTGGATGCTTTTCAACAAGCACTTAACTCTAAGGAGAATCGTCAACGCAGACATGAGAAAAAGAGAACTATAGTACACAAGTGGAAAGCACCGGAAAGGGGCATGGTTTAAAGCTAATTTTGATGCTGCAATTAATTAATGATAAAATCAGAGAACAGGAATGGAATACACTGTGAAGGAGATATCCTAGCAGCTTGCAGTGGGTAGCAAGCTACTATAACAAATATGGCCTTTTGTGACCTTTTGTGGCAAAAGATGACCTTTTATTGGCAATATATGCTTTTTCAAAAATAGGCATTAAACTTGTCAATAAAACCTTCTAATTTCTGCAACATAATATGGCCACAAATAATGTTGACAATTAAATACAATTAGCGGCAATAATTACATTTATTATGTCCAACAATCGGCGCCATTACTATAAATTATATTATTTATAATTTATATTTTTTTTGTGACAATTGATAATGGTCAATAAATCAATTAAGCTACAATATCAATTGCCGAAATAAGCACCTATAAGTGTTTAGAGTAATAACCAGTACATTTTGTGGCTGACAGTATTTGATTTATGCCCCTCGGTCCACTCTCTCCCTCGCGACTTCTCTCTCGCTCGACTCAGCAGTCCGCACATCACATGGCTTCTCCACCCTCGCGCCGCTGTTGTCAACCGCCCAACCTCACCGCTGGCCACTATCAACTCCCCTTACCCTGGCGATTATACCCCAGCCACCACAACTCTCATGGTAGCCCACCCTCTTCCCACGCGATTCCTTCCTGAAATAGGTTTTTGCATGAATTCCCCACCGCCGTGTGGCTTCTATCAACGCCGTACACCAGCCTGACCGCCACCAACAACCTCTGCAAGCCTCGTTGCACTTCCCCCTTCCCACACGCAGCCTCTATCTCCTCCAATCTCGCCCACGCACAAACCCATCGCCCATGGGTTTCCTCGATCTTACGGGTTAGATCTATCACCGTATGGCTTCGCAGCCGCCACCATCATCCTCCCCTTCCTCCACCGACCTCTCCCAAGCTTCTCTGATCTAGCAGGAACTTTGTGGTATTTTTAATTCGATTTTTCCCATTACATATTTTCAATATATATATCACAATTAGTTAATTTTCATTGATGCTTCTCTCTTCAGTGGAACTACATTTTGAACTATTAATGTGATTCGGAGTTGAATGCGTGCATGTAAGTAAGTAGAATTTGTGGGTACTCTTAGCTCGAATTTTTGTCTATTTCTTGGACTTGACAAATGCTTATGCACCTTTAACTTTTCATGGATACATGGCCCAAATGCTGGAAACTTGATTGCTACATCTGTTGAGAACATTTGTTAAGCCCAGTCAAGTACACAAATAGCCAAGGAGAGATTTCTACACGATGGGGTCCCTGTTTTGATTTCAAAAATGATGAGAGTCTAAATATCACCCACAAGCTGAATGTTTTTCAATGTCTCAGGCAGTGATTTACTTTGTTTACAAAGTTCTTGATTTTTGTGTCTAAGCACATGGAAAATAAGAGATAGGCACATAACCTGATATCTGGTTCTGCATGCCCATTTTGCCAGATTTATACTTAAATAATTTTCAGATAGATGAACTGTTGACAAATGCCACCCGTTAAAGGTTCATCTCCCTCAATTGTTTCGGACTTTGGGGGTGTAGAAAACCAGTATAGGATACTACTTGAGAATCTTGATAAAGGCTCATCTCCCTCAGTTGTTTCAAAGTTCATTCATAGAGAAACATCCATATCACCTCAAGCCTATCTTTTCCTCAATTTGAGTTCAGATCTGACGACAAAGGGAGCCCTTATGTTGGATTGTGAAAAGAAATTTCAAGAGTCCTTATGTTGCATTTTTTTTTATGTATCTAAACGTTTAATATATTTTAGAGAACACAACCAAGTCTTCCTGTCTTATGGAGTGTTTTTCTGATCCGTTATTTATTTTGGTTCTTTTGTTTTTTCCTGTATTATTTATGTTTATGTTCTTTGTGTTTTTTTGGTATTTTTGTTTTGTTTTGTTTTCCTGTGTTTTTTTTTAATTCTTTTTGATTTGTTTGTTTTTTTTTTGGTGTCACTATGTACTTGTACATTGTTATTCTTGTGTGGAAAGATTTTTGCTTCCCCACAACTTGCCATGTAGAGAAACCTTATGTGCAAAAAGATGGCATTCCCGCTTGCATTACAAACTGGAGAAACATAAGTAACGACAAACATTTTGTCTCTCATAGGGTTGCAATATTTAGACAAGGCAAACTTGACAAATCTTCTTGCGGTATTAAATTAATGTGATTTCCCCATTCACCTATTGGTCTAAGTAAAATCATTTCCTCAAGCTTAAAATACCTACACTCTCAACAAGACTAGTAACATGCATTCATCCACATGATGGTGACTCCCAATCTCCAATTAAAATTGATACTATTTTTCCTTGGTAGCTTGCATACTCTACTCGTCGGTGTATTATAATTGATGCATTAACGGATATGATTCAATGATTTGCATGATTCTACGTGATGATATTATTTGGCCATGCATATACTAGTCAATTGGACTAACTTCTTTTATGTTGTTGCCCTTCCTCTAGTGTACAATGACGGATTAATTTTACAACTTTCCACTTATCATTACTATTCAAGTAAATGGGGTTTTTTATAATTGTCATATATTTGCTTTCTATATGGAACTTATTTTTTTTAGGTTTGAGATAAATAATGTTTTATGCTATTTTTTTATCCCAGTTTCTCCTTCACTTGGCTAAACTTTTTAATTTATTACTTGCTTTCTCTATGGTTAGTCTTAAACCACCTTGGCTGCGTAGGAGAAGAATACATACCCTTCAACCAAAACAATGCTATTGTTTTTCTTTACACCCGATAGAAAGCATAGTGATGGTTCATACATCAAATTTTTGAAGAGATTTTGTGGTGAGGTAAGTAATCAAATTTTGTGGTGAGGTAAGTTCTCTGTTTTGAAATTCAATCTATTTTTTTTATTTCATTCTGCAAACCATTTTTTCTATGGTTATATATTTGTTTCTATTACGATAATATATTAACAAGATTGGTTTCTGCTCTTTTATTAAGGCCCGCCATTTGCTTATGGTCACAACAAACTAGAAGACTTGGTTATAGAAAGAGACATTAATTTTCTTCTTACTAAGTGTGGTATCAGATCTCGAATTTGGAGATTGTGGTCTCTTCTATGACCAGAAATGCTTTTCTAGTTTTTTTTTAGACAATATAACAGTATTGTATTTATAATATGCTCATCATATATATTAACGTAGCCACACTTTGAAATTGTAGATTGGGTTCTGCAAGAGCTATTAACTGGAGGTATATCAGTGATTGTGTACCTCTGAAGATCCGTATGCAGGCATCAGCAGCTTTTGTTAGTGCTAGTGCTCTTGGAATGGCCTGTGGTCCTGCTCTAGCTGGTCTGCTTCAAACTAATTTTAGGATCTGCAAGCTTACATTCAATCAAGACACCTTGCCTAGCTGGGTTATGGCTGTTGCTTGGCTAATATACTTAATTCGGTTGTGTATCTCATTTAAAGAACCTTCTCATGATTTTGAGGAAAATCAATTGTCTCGGGAATCGAATTCTGGTATGTTGATTCATATGGTGCTGACATTTTGGTTGATATCTCGCACATTTCTGGCCATGTCTGTGCTATTTTTTTCAGACTTTAAATTGAATAACTACCATTTAATGTGATTATGGTTATTTTTTTTCTCATAGAACTGGTTTTGCTGTTTTGGAAACTTCTAAAGAGTATATAGATTGTAAATTACATCGTCAATCTGTCAATCTGAGTGGTGATTTACTTAACCATCATTTTTGGAAAGTTTTAACAAAAATTCACTCTTTAAAGCTATCTGTTTTTTTTTTTTTGATAAGTTCTCTTTTCAAGATGTTTAGTTATGATTGTGGACTTTGAATGACAGAAGCAGTACAGAATGATGCCCTTGAAGAAGGACTTAAACAACCATTGCTTGTTAGTTCAGAACATAAGCAACAAGATGAAGATAGTGAGCAAGAATGTGATGAAAGTGAAGAAGCTTCCGAGGAATCTCGCCGACCAGCTACATCAATTCGATCAGCATATAGACTACTTACACCCTCTATGAAGGTTTATAGGTGACTTTTATATTAGTTAAAAAACTTTTACTTATAAGTTTGATTTATGTCTTTGATTTAATCGTTGACGTGAAAAAAAAAAGTATGTAGTTGTTAACACGCATGGTTTTGTTCTGTCTTTCAGGAAAATAGAACTACAGTACTATTTTTCTTCTTAAAAATATATATTTCAATTGTGACCCCCCAATATGTATGCTTTATGAAAACACACACAAACACCGCATTGCTAAAACATACTAATGTAATGGATGTTTAAACTTGTTAACCAGAGAGTATCAATGTTACAACTTCACTTATTCATTATAATGCACAGCTCGAAGTCCCAATTAGGTGAGCAAGCACTAATGCTTCCACATTAAAGCTTTGTCTGCTGAGATGCTTTCTTTGAACTGATAGTTGAGATGAGTTATCAAATCACTTTTCACACTGTAAAGTAAAACCTGATCAGTGACTTTGCTATGTGTTTCACCTATCTAAAATAAAAATAAATTACTATTGAATTGCTGGAGATTGAGCAACCCAGATCCTGCTCCTTTATCTTTTGATTGCTGTCATGTATTTTATTGTCCAAGCCCATGGACTGGTTTAAATCATCAAGAAGCTTTCCTCCTAAAATCTTCTTCCTAATCTCATATCTGCTATTAATATTTGGTTGGAGCTGAAACACTTGGAACTTCAAAACAATCACTAATTGAATTTCTATGTTTTATCAGGTTCAGTTGTTGATATATTTCATGCTCAAATATGTAATGGAGATTTTACTTTCAGAATCAAGTGTTGTTACCACATACTACTTTCACTGGTCTACGAGCACAGTGGCAATTTTTCTTGCTTCCCTTGGCCTGACAGTTCTTCCAGTAAACATCATTGTTGGAAATTACATTAGCAATATGTTTGAGGACAGGTAATTATTTAACAGTAACAAGCTTTTGATCTCTAATTTCTGGAATTTGTTCAGTATCATTAGTATTTGATTATCTTATATCTCCTCCCCTCCCCCTCCCCCCCTCCCCTTGAAAAAATAAAAAGGAAAAAGGAATAACATATTTTCTAAAGTTTTTGGATGCTTCTCATAAATTGTTGATGCATTAATTTTCATGTATGATTCTGATTGCAGGCAGATTCTATTGGCGTCTGAAATTGTGGTTTGTATAGGCATACTCCTGAGCTTCCATATAATAAGTCCGTACTCTGTGCCACAGTATGTCTGCTCGGGACTCGTCGTGTTTATTTCTGCTGAAGTTCTTGAAGGTCAGATATTGTTCAATTTCATGTGTTTCTAATAAGCACCTATAAGTAGGGCAACTGCACGTCATGAATAACCAAATCCCAATTAAAGTGATATATTTAAGAATAATCAATTTGGTCTAGGATTAGGGGAGGAAATGGTTTTCTGAAGTTGAGAAAAGAAATAATTGTTAATTTATTTTACGTCTGAAGTATTAAAATATATCTAGTTCCACGTTTGTGGATTTGTCTCGGGAGCTTTCATTTTCAAGAAGCCTGATGCTTTTTTGTTTATAATCACAGTGACTTTCTTCGGGTATAGCTATCGTCTCTATGTTTTTTCTAATCTTGGTTAAAATGTGATTAATAAAAGCGGCTAATGGTTTTACTTATTGTTAGAAGATGAGTTTAGTTTTCTTTTATTCATTTTATTTGTGATGGGATTTATTTGCTAGAAAATGTGATTGAATGAATTATGGTTATTTATTTGCTAGAATATGTTTGCTTGTGTAAATTTTGGGGTAGACTGACACTAACATAATCAAACATACTGTCATTTCTCATCATCACTTTACCTGTGTCGAGGGAGTGCAGACTGCCCTGCTCACCAAAAACAGTATCTGACTTGATGTACTAAGTATTGTTTTTTTTTTCCTTGGTGTATTAAGCAGTGATTTGAGTGACTATTTATCACTGCTACTGTTGTGGATATTTCTATCCTGTTATAGAAATGTATCAATAGATAAAAAAAAGTTTCAATTATTTTATCTTATTCTAATTCTACTTGGATGTTTGCTTCTAATTAGAATATGTGGTGTTTGTCAATTTTCAATTTATTTGGTTTAGATTTTAACTTGCACATCATTTGTTATTAATTTCTTGATAGGGTGTTACCAATAAATAAAAAAAATTCTTGATAGGGTGTTACCTATCGACGACTTTGTTTTAAATCTATATAGGTTGCCTTAGAAAATGGGCTTTTCTCAATGGTTATAAATTTGAAAGTCAATTTCATTCGACTGGTTGATTTTTAAACATAAATGTATGAGGAATTTTGTAGTGGAAACAATGCTTTACTCTTACAGGTACCTGTGTCAACACACTGCAATATGGTGTTTTATTTTGTAATGAAGGACTTGGTACCTAGATCCCTCTTGCAAGATTTGTTGATGGAAATGATGAATTCTGCAATAGTCGGCTAAAGCTTATCCCATTAGTTCCCAAGGTATTTATTTTGTAATGAAGGACTTGGTACCTAGATCCCTTTTAGGAGATTCCCATCATCAAAAACATCCATATGTGCACTCAATTGCAGAATTGCTCTTGTATGTAGATTCATGTATGCATACCTTGTAGATGAAAATAGAACCATGTGGGTGAAACCTAATATATTATTCTCTGTACTATGTTAGGATGTTTGATAGAGTTTATCTCTTAATAGTTGAAGTTAAAACACTTCAGTAATCACTTTTTAATTGGACAAAAGCAATTGGGGTATTCAATTACTAATCTTTCCTATATTGGTAGATTTAATCAAGTCAAACAATTTGAATGTAAGTTGATTTTTTGTTAACCTATATAGTCTGTTGTGGTTTTCAATTAAGTTGAGTAATATGTTCTCATATTTTACTACAATTCTTTTCATAGAAGGCTACTATTCGATCACTTTTTAAAGCTGTTTTTTTGTTTGTGTTGTGGTTTGAAACTGCTTATATATTTATATGATGCTAAAGTTGGAAATGGCTTTTTGGAGCTGTTATTTATATATTTGAATTTCAATAATGGTGTTTATCGACAAAACTATATTTATGGATCAGGTTTTTTGTTGAATACACTAGAATTTTTGCTCTACCTTGCATATTCATTTTCGTGAATGCTGTGCAAGTATGCATTCTATCATTCTACCCAAATAGGTTATTTTTGGCAAAAATGTTTGTAGAGAAAATGAATTAGTGGAAAATATTTGATGTTGCTGCAAATATATATTTTTTTCTATCAAAATAGGTTATTTTTGGCAAAACAATTTGTAGAGAAAAAGAATTAGCTAAAAAAAATTCTAAATTTTTTTTTTCTATCAAAATAGGTTGTTTTTTGCAAAACTATTTGTAGAGAAAAATAATTAGCTGAAAAAATTATTGTCAGAAATCTTTTTTGGATAACAAATTAACCATCTTTAAACTCTTTTTTTTTTTTTATAATGTCTCTTTGCAGGAAATAGTTTTTTGTGGCAATATATGTTGCCAAAATTCTTGATTAATGGCAATAGAAGTAGTGGATACACATACTGCAGCAACCAGAGAAAATTGTAGCAAATAAATTAATTGTGAGGAGATATATTGATGTAAAACCTCTGTTGTGGCAACATTGTGCTAACGACTTTGAAATAGTATTTTTGGCCAAATATTAGTTCATATGTGACAAAAGATTGTTGCAACAATAAAGCAACAATTATGTGCCAAGCAGTATTTTGCTAATAATATATGAAAATTGGCTTTTTTTTTTATCTACAAAAATGCCACCATCCTATTTTGCCAATATTGATGTTATTGTGGCAATAATTATTGGTTATTGTGGCCAAATGCATCGCAGCAATAAGCCATATTTGTTTTAGTGAAGAACCAATATATTCTAGCTAGCGGAGTGCAGGTCCATGTGGAGAGCTGTTGTATTATATTTGGTGCTGGGATTCAGTAGAGTGGTTCTAGAAGGATATGCACAAGTGGTATCTTTATCTTATTTTATTTAATTATTATAATTTTTTAAATATTTTCATATAAAATAAAATAAATAATTCAATTTTTTCAAACCTTAAAATAAAATACTATTAAAAAAAATATATTCTACTTATATTTTATTTAATTTTCAACTCTAATCTTAACTATTCATCTCATTTATAAAAATAAAGGAAGCTTAAAAAAATACTAACAGTCATGAAGAAAATTACCATGAGTTTGTTCGTACATATTATTTTTTTACAATCAAATCTATTTAATTTATTATTTATTACTTATATGATCCATACTATCCACTTTTGTAATTTTTCTAATAATTCTGATCACCAGCTAGGTTTTAAACTATTCTCTCTCGTCATGACCTTTAATGTACATACGTTATTGATTGGAAAAACTTTTAAGGGTTTGATCCACAAGTAATTATTTAAACCCTCCCATGCAACTTATCTTAATTAGTGTCTATATATGCACATGATGATCATAAGCATTGGTGGGGAAGAGCTGTTTTTGTTTTTATTTTGGGGGAAAGTTAAGGCATAATGCGTCAATCAAGGAGGTGGGGAATGAGTGATGTTACTTGGAACATGGGTTAGGATGATTAGGATAGGTTAGTTGGCCTTGCCTATTAGTTTTCATACATACCACGTGTGATTTCCCTCCCATATGTATATATATAATGGATGTGGGGTTTCATTCCTTTCCCTCAATCATCCTAATTTTTGTCTCGATGTGTCTATATACACACATACATACATATATATATATATATATAAATATATCATTATCACCTTTTGAAGATCTTATGGATAAATGCATGCCTATATATGAATGTAATTAAGGCCCGTTTTGGATATAAAATTCTTCCAATTCATCTCAATTAATTTATCTCATTTAAACATTGAATTTTTTCAAATTCTCATATAAAATATAATAAATAATTCATTTTTTTTTTCAAATCCTAAAACAATAATAATGTTAAAAAATAATATTCTAACAATATTTTTTAATTAAATTGTAATTTTCTTCTCAATCCATTTCATCTCAAATCACTATTCAAACATTCACTATATAAAAGAAAAGGTATCATAAGACAAGTGTAACTTAATTACTTTAAAAAAGGAAAGTGACCTCTATAAAAAAAAAAATGGAGTCACATCAAATTTGGCAAGACTTCATTACGCATAATGACTCGGCCTAAGGGCTCCTCTATCCAGAAACAAGCGATCTTCTTCAACCTCCGAATCCTCTAAAATTTCTTCCATTGTATAGGGAGTTTTGCGAGGTCATAAGAGACTGTATGATCATAGGTATGATATATTTTACCTCCAAACAATCCGTTTAACATAGGCTTTTACGTTAAATAACATAAACTTGTAACTATCCCTTATTTTTTTTCATTATTATTTATTTATTACTTCTTGATCTCATGATATATATATATATATGTACGCGTACCATTTCGATCCCAAAATCACCACCATGGACTTTTCGACAATATCTATCGTGGCTCCAATCACCTTCATTGGTCTGAGATGACTCTTTTCTATGTTCCGGCCTATTAAGCAATGTCACACATTAACAACGGTGATAGAAGAAAATTGTAATAGAAAGGGGGCTATTGCTAAAAAAAGCTCAAACCCCAATATTAGAGATATTGCTAAAAGATGCCCAAGGTCCTAATCCAAGGGGCACATATATAACGTAATTTTCTCGTAGTATGTATGATCTTGGATGGCTTCCCAATAGTGCAGGAGACAATATAAAGTTAGATGTTAGATTCACGCGTGAAAAGACGATGAGAGTACGGAGCATAAGTTAACTCAAGAAATGTTAAAAGAGAAATAGGGAGGTTTAGGTCCCATTTTGAATTTGGACTATTTAGTTTAATTTTAAACTGAATTTAACATTCAAATACTAAATTTCAAATAATTAAATCTGTATCAACTTAAAATCTTTTTATCCGTGGGATCCATAAATTTCTTCATATCAACATCTATTTATATGCAAAATCACAACATTTTTAAACTTTTCATCAACACATCTAATCATATATTAGGTTAGACTCATAAAATTCATTTCATTATCTCAACTTATTATTATTTATAAACAATTTAACTCATGTCAATCCAATTCAGTTCAATATCTAAAAGAAAGAATCCTTTTGGTACAGAAAAAGTTAACTAGTCTCTTACCGGCTCATGAGGGAAGTGTTGTTTTAGAGTCACTCTTGCAGTTGGGATCCCACCCAGATCAAATGTCTTCTATTTTTAGTTTTTTTTTTCATACATTTTTTTAACAATTTTAATATTTTTTTTAAAAAAAATTATAATATCATTGAAAAATATTTACTTAATTATTTAAATAAAAATAAATACAAATTTAATAGGGTGTAACTTTGAAGAATAACTTTAATAATTCTTCACTGGGGAAATCGTGAATCTAAATTCATTTAGACCATGTATTAAGTACTTGGTGAGGAATATTTTGACATAACAACTCCCAAGCCTTTAAATGAATCCACAGCACTATAGGTATAAAAAAAATTTGATGTTACCTAAAACCAGAGCATATATAGATTAATTATAGGTCCAAAAGTGAGGGATAATTATAATATTATTATTTGAGTTTATATATTTTTACAAATCAGCTTCATAACATTTAACTTCTCAATATTGATATTTTTTAATTTTAAAATTCTTAAATTATATATATTCATTAATCTCTAGATAGATTAAAAACTTAATAAATAATTATTACGTGGCATTAATGTGCCACACAACATTTTTTTTATATAGAAAATGAATTATTATTAATCGAACAGATAAATCGATTACAGACAATTATCAAGCCAAATAGCTTGAGAAATACAATCTGGGATACTATCCTACCACAAACTAATATTCTTAAATTTGCTAGCATTTCTAGCCAAATCATGAACTACCATATTAGCCTCCCTAAAAACATGAGAAAAAACACATGAGCCAAATAAGGTAGACAAATTTTTTTTATCTCATTGTACAAAATGCCTAGAGACGAATTAAGCATACTATCTGATTTCAGAGCTTCCACAATAGTCTTGCTATCATATTCGATCATGTGGTTTGGAATCTCCATGTTAGCATGCCCTTGAAAATAGCTAGCAGCTCAATAGTGTCTACATCTTCAACATTATACTCAAATTTATTGGCAGCCATAATAACCTTCCCTATTGAGTCTCTCAAAATAGTCCCTATTCCAGTTTTTCCCAGCTCAGAAAATAACGCTCCATCTACATTCAATTTTAGACAATTTGAATAAGGTGGCTTCCATTTATAGTGCTTTCAAAGTTGTGAATTAGGTAGCTTCTTCACTTTCATAAAACTGTTCAGCATACTAAAAGCATTTTCAACTACCACTCTTGGACTTAGCAAAAGGTTTTTATGCACATGTTTGTTCCTCCGAATCAAAAACTCCATAACAAAACAAAGAACACTTCCATTTTATTAGTTTGATATTTTTTACATAAAACCATTGCCATCTCCTTTATTGTCCTGCATGCGTTTCGAATTAAACCAGGAAAATACAACTCCCATGTACCTCAGAAAAAATCACATTTCACCAAGGCATGTATTAGATCTTCCTCTTCGAAGTTGCAGATACTGCACTTTGCTTCCAACACAATTTGTTTGTCATACAATTTCTGGGTTGTTGGTAGACTATCTTTACATGCTCGCCAAGCAAAAATCTTAACTTTATTTGAGACTTTCATTTTCCATAAATGTTTCCATAAGGCGTTCTGCTCACTTCCATTTGAATTCTCTGCTATTTGTTGGCCAATCTGATTGTAAATATGTTTGTAGGAGCTTTAACGCTAAACTGGCCATTCCTCTTAAGAGACCATATCATCCTATCTTCCACTTCATTTGGACTTAAAAAGACTTTTAGGATATCCGAGACTATATTTGGATCAAAGAGAGTTTTAAGATTATTAATGTCCCATACTTTCTACTCCTGCTCAAACAATGCTGCCATTGTCTCATTCCTCGAATCTCCTCTGACAATATGCCCTTCTGTTAACAAAGAATGGTGACCTAGAATCCACTGATCATGCCAAATATTCACTGAATGTCCACTGCCAATTCGCCACCTATAGCTTGCAATAAGCCATTTCCTTGCTTCTCAAATACCTCTCCATGTAAATGAAGGACTATGACCCAGATTATCTTTCAAAAAACTACTATTTGGAAAGTATTTAGCTTTCAATAATCGGTGCAACAGAGAATCAACATCCTAAGATAGCTTCCATCCTTGCTTAGCCAATAGTGCCAAATTAAAGCTTCTTAAATCTTTAAATCCCATACCTCCAATAGATTTCCTTTGACACATCTTACCCCACCTTATCTAGTGAATCTTCCTCTCACTATCCTTTTGGCCCCACCAAAACCTAGACATCATATTTTCTAACTCATGATAAAAGCTTGAAGGAAGTAAAAAACATATCATAGTATATGTTGGAATAGAAAGGGCTATTGCTTTCAACAAAACCTCCTTGCCTCCTTGAGACAACAACCTCTCCTTCCAAGAGTGTAATTTCTACCAAACCTTTTACTTGATGGATTGAAATGCATGCTTCTTTGATCTCCCAACAATAGGTAGAAGTCCCAAATACTTTTCATACTGTTGGATCTCATAGTTACTCCACAAATTTTTAATGGCCAGCCTTTTCTCCCAACTAACATTGTCACTGAAAACAATGCTCGTTTTTTCCTTGTTTATTGTTTGTCCTAAAACAGCTTCATACATGGTCAGCAACTCTTGTACTTTTCTGTTCTCCTCCACTTCCGCTTAACAGAAGATAATACTATCATCAGCAGATAGTAAATGGTTCACGTTTGGGGCTCCTCTACAAATCTTCAAACCTGAAATTTCTTTCCTCTGTGCAACTTCATTAAGTAAAGATATTAATCCCTCAGTGTAAAGTAGAAAGAGATAAAGGGATAGTGGGTCCCCTTACCTCAATCCCCTAGTTGGTAAAATGGGTCATTTTGGCTCCCCATTAATCAATAGAGAAAAAGACACTGACCTCACATAGGACATGATCAAAGAAATAAAGTTTTGGTGGAAAGTCATAACCTCCATAACAAACTTGATAAACTGTCACTCCACTCTATCACATGTCTTGCTCATATCGAGTTTTAAAGACATAAAATCCTTCTTATCTTTTTTTTATGCTTAAGATAATGAACTAATTCATAAGCAATTAAAACATTATCAGAAATAAGACGCCCAAGAACAAAGGCACTTTGATTCTCACTAATAGCATCAAGCAACACCAACTTCAACCTATTTGAAATAACCTTTGCAATGAGTTTATAAAGCACGTTACAAAGGCTAATAGGCCTAAAATCACTTACTTTAACAAGGTGATTTTTTTGGGGAATGAGACTAATATGTATATGATTAAGAGAAGAGAGGAAAACACCTGAATTCAGAGCTTGGAGAGTTGCAGTAGTAATAGAGGTGCCCACCAAATGCCAATATTTTTCAAAAAATATCGAAGATATGCCATTGGGTCTCGAGGCCTTCGAATGGTCCATTTCTAGTAAAGATTCCTTCACTTCATCAGCATGAAATTCCTTAATAAGAATTGAATTCATCTAATCAGAAACTCTCCCAGCAATCAGGGCTAGAAACTCTAGAAAACCAACAGGATTAGAACTAGTAAACATAGTCTGAAAATACTATGTTATTACCCTGTCCTTGTCCATTCCCTGTTTTCATTGATCATGTTCATCCATAATTTTCATAATCTTATTCTTCCTAATTCATTGTGTTGCTTTCATGTGAAAATATTTAGTATTATTGTTCCCATCTTTGAGTCGTAGGGCTTTTAACCTTTGCCACCACATTATCTCCTTCCTTTCCAACCAAACATGCACCTGTTCTCTAGCCTGATTCAGTTCTTCAACATTAACCTGTGATGGCTCCCTCGCATGCAGCATATTAAGCTTAGTCTGAGCTTTACTAAGCTAGTTCTGTACATTTCCAAAGACATTCTTATGCCACAACCCCAACTATGTACCACAATTCTGAATGAGTGAAGATATTTCAACCATATTAGAAGTACTAGAATTCATTTCCCATACATCTTTTATAATACTTTCACAAGCATCTTCACTCACCCACATAGTTTCAAATCTAAAAGATCTTTGGATTCTAGTATTCGCAGCACTCCTCTCTAGATCAATCCAAATAGGTGAATGGTCAGAGTATGACATAGCCCTATTTGTTACTTTGGCATTAGGAAAACAATTAGACCAGACTGAATTAGTAAGAAATATGTCAAGTCTTTCCCAAACTCTATGTATCCTTGATCTCCCATTACACCAAGTATATTTTTGGCCTAAAAACCCCAAGTCCCTCAAATCACATTCGTCAATAAAATCTCTAAAGGTAATAATTTGTCTCTCCAATCTCAAGTTTCCCCCTTTCTTCTCATGGTGAGATAAAAGTTCATGACCATCTCCCATGAAAATCCAGGGATCATTTGTTCCTCTACATAACATACGAAACAAATTCCATGTTCTAAATCTCTGACATGTTTCAGGGAAACCATACACAACAGTCATACACCACCTATTCGCATTGAAATAACCAAATTGAATAACCACATGGATATGATTAGAGGAATAGTTAACAATAGTTAAATCAACATCTGCAGACCAAAGTAAAGCAATTGCCCCTTTCTACCATCAGAATTATAGCCAAACAATTCACAAACCCAATTTGAACTTACAGGATTCAAACTCCAGAGAGGATAGGCATGTCTCCTGCAAGAACTAAACATCGAGAGCTTCCCTCTTGACAAGATCAGAGAAGGTTCTAATACCCCGTGGGTTCCCAAGCCCATGGGCATTCCAGGTTAGCAGCCTCATTGCGTCCGGCAGTGCTGCACCGTAGCTACTGCTGATATCTCTGTTTCTTCCTGAGAAACAACTTCATTTCAATGTTGTGTTGTTTCAATGTTATCAGAATTAATGTTGTGTTGTTTGATTACGTCGCGTTGCCTTCCCTTAAGCAGCTGGTTATGAAGATCCAACCGAAATCAGCTCCTTCCTTTTCTTCAGGATTTTAGAAACCAAAGTAATCTCAAGAGATTTCTTTGATAGATTAGGTTTCATCGTTTCATTCAAAAACGACATCCTTTTCCATTTCTTACTAGAATAACCATCGGGCTTTATTACATTTGGGCTGCTCTGCTGAAGCCCTGATTGCTTGGATGTTGTATTTTCTAGCTCACTAGAGATTTCCATATTAGAGCTACTATAGGGTATCTTCGTGGGCTTTACATTAGTCAAAGGTGGCCCTTCAGGCCCATATGAATTCAAGGAATGACTCTTAGAAAACGTTTGAAAACTAGAGTCATTGATATCATCCCCTGCAATATTGCCATGTGATAACTGCCCACTTTCCGTTTCCACAGATTTAGCATTCTGCTGATCATGAATCTCTTTTAGAACATTCCCCTGGAAATTCGGCACAGTTACTACAATGGTTGCTTGTTGAGAATTCCCCTGACTTGCATTAACTCCACCCACCGTCGTCGTCTCCACTTCTTCCCTTGCCATGGGCACTCTCCGGTGAGATTTCGATACCTTTTTCTCTTTTCCAGATGGTGATTAAGAATGTCCTAGATTAGTGCCTAATTTCTTTCCTAGGAGTGCCAAATTCTCCTCCTCGAAGCCAAGCACCATACGACAATTGACCCTGTGAATTCAACTCAGGTGACCTTGGTAAGTTTGAGCAATCCTTATCACTGTGGCCTAGTCAGCCACACCAATAGCAAAAATTGGTGAGTCTCTCATAAGAAAAAGGGACCCAAACATATTCTCCATCACCAATTGAGAACATGGAACCTGATCACTGGTTTGAAGACATCTAGGTTAACTCAAACTCTGAGATATTCACCCCATGCTATCTCCCCTTCCTCCACATCTACCTCTTCCACTAACCCCAATTGTTTACCAAGTAATTTACCAAAATAAGCATTCCTGGCCATCAGTGGTAAATCATGCAATCTAACCCAAAAACTGGCCATGGTTATATGAATCTGTTTCACCTGCTTTTGCCCATCAACTTCTTTCATCAACACCAGTTGCTTATCAAAAGCCCAAAGGCTTTCACGTAACACTTTCTCTTTGTCCTCTCTATCCTCAAATTCAGCCATCATCAATGAAGAATTAAGATCTCTAAATCTTACCCCTTTAATTAGACGCCATGCCTTCTTCATAGTTCATTTTAAAACATCATTGTTAAAATGATGATTAGTCATAAGTTTTAGAAGCAAACATTTTCCTCCACAAAGGATCGCATCTTCCAGCTTCTCGGGGGCTGCCACGACCGCCACAGATTCCTCCTCTGTCAAAGAGAGACGTTGGTAGAGATCATTAAAAGAATTATCCATGGTTCGCAGTAGGCAAACAAGAAATGATGATTGCACCTGAGGGTAGTGAGAACGTTTGTACATAGGAAGAAAACCTAGAGAGAAAAAACCCACTAATTGGAACCGCAAACAATTCGGATGGAAATTTGGACACTTAGAGCCTAATCCAAGCATTTCAAGCTGGTAATTTTATTGCAACCTACGAACTTGGTGCGTACCTAATATGCAGAGGTGGAACTGTACACAAGGTAGGAGGCTACCACCTCAAGTTTTTAATAAAAACTAACATATTAGATAAATAATTATAATTTTTTTATATAATTAAAATAGTCCTTCCTAATACTCAAGCCTACAAAACTTTTACTGTAATTATCTCCCACAATATTCACGTAGCCCCCAATCTAACTTTTCACTTTATCTAATACTTTAGTTTAGACACTAATAGCTAACTTTTCATTTGACCATACACCATTGAATCTACGATACTCAAACACGAAAACACTCTCACTCTAACTCTGAACTTTAATGATATGACATTTTACTAAGTACTAACCGAACACAATTTTAATTTGAACAATTCTGACAATAACAATTACACAAATTACACAGCCTTAGACGTGAGATTATTTTGATAATTAAAATTTATACGGTTACTAAATCCATCAATCCATCACCGATACTCTCTTTCTTTCTCTACTACACAACGCCTCTTTAAGTTTTGTTTTCATTCTCTACAACAATAACACTAGAGCTAAAGCACAGATGTACAGGTTATAGTTTTTCGATTAATTTTCTCCTAATCAGACTCAGACTCTCCACTAGTAACACTATTATTTATATTCATATATACCACACATATTATTTATACTCACACATACCACACATCTTATCAATCACCCTCCTAAATGTCAAATTATAATTTTACCCCTACTAATATGAAATAAAATGTTAAAGTTAAAATTACTTTTTTATATCGATACGTATTTATTCACTTTTTTTCAATATATATATATATAGATATATAGCATTTATATATTTTACAACTATAAATATTATTTCTCTAAAATTAATTTACAATCCGAATTCAACCTAAAACAACTCAAATTCAACCAAAAATAAAAAATAAAAAGAGTTGCGAGCCTTGGGAATAAAGACTAGGGTACAGGCAGAACTTGACAAATTAGAAGGCAAGGGGGGAGCCATGTGCTAGGGGAATCTGACACAGCATTTGGCTTCCTGTATTATAACTTTTTATGATTTTATCGTGCAATTTTGTTTTAATAAAAATAAAATGAGAATGTAGTACATTACATTATTCTATTTTCAATGTCATATTGACGTGTTTTACTCATTTTTCATGGACCATTATCATAATGGGGTCTCGGGAATGATGGCCTCCATGTAGTGGTTTGTTCAACTTTAATTATATATATATATATATATTATATAGGATTCAACTAATTCGTTTAAACAATTAGAGCCAATTATAATCAAGATATCGAAGTTCTTGCTAATAGAGATATTCCCCCAAAGCGTACTTTGACCGAATTGAATTATTTAATTTTGGAGATCATATGTGCGTGTATAGCGTAGTGTAAGTTTTATGAGTCGGTTTGTTTAATAAATTGAATTTTATTATTTACAATTCATATTATACTTTTAACTCATTTCAATCATTTATTTTAAATTTTAATTTACTTCAATTACTCATTTTATTACTATTTATAACTCATATCATCCTATCTCTAAATCCAAACCACCCCTCTAATATTATTTTTATCCATATAAGATTTTCAGACAATTTAAACCTCACAAATGACTATTTATTTTCGTACTCATTTCTCTATATCAATATCTCTTAAAAATTTTATCCCATTTTAAAGACTTGTGAGAGAAATATATATATATATATATATATACAAAATTAGTGATAATGTTTATTGAGTATTTATTGTTGTATGCCCAAATCCTTTAAGCAATATTAATTACTTGATAAATACTATAAAATTAATTTAACTTGTCTATCTTTTTCATTTGAACTATTTGAATAGGACTAAGCACCGTCAATGTCAGAGTTGGAAGCTGACTTTGATTTTGTAAGAGGCCGAATCCAACCTTTGACTCTTAACTCCTACTCTGATTCGCACAGCTTCCGATCAAACTTCAACTTTGATTTTATCAGAGGTCAAATTTGACCTTTGTTTCGGACTCCGAGTACTTTGATTTGCATAACTTCTGACTCCAACTCCAACTTCTTGAAGCAGAGTCAGATTCGAACTTTTTATTGAATTTTTTTTTTAGTTCATTTGAAATATCAATTTGACAATCTTGGATTCTAACTAATCGGATTAGAGCTTTCATATTTCAGTTTGTTATAAAATATAATCAAAATTGAAAAAATGAATTATTGTACAAATTATTGTTATTATACATTAATATTATATGTTATTGTTATACACTGATTACATGTTATTATACATTACTAGTACATATTATTGTACTTTAGTTATTATATTTTAGTATTTTCATGTTATTATAAATTTATATATAATTGTGTTTATATACAATAGATTAGTATTAAATGTTATTATACATTATATTATTATACAATAAATACATAATTATTATTACATGGTACTATACATTAGTTGTTACATGATAGTAATAGTTAATAATATGGGGTTTACATGATAGTAATAGTTAATAGTAATAGTAATAGTCTATTTATATATGGTATAAGTATATTATTTTCTAATATTTGCTCATATTAATATAGTAATCAATTTAATTAACTATATAAGTTATAATTATATAAAATATATATGATTAATATATAAAAATACATATATTTTTAAAAAAATGTACAATATCAGAGTCGAAGTCGGAGTCGGAGTAGAAGCGGAGATCGAGTCGATACGTAGTGACTTCCAACTCCTACTTTGACTTTTTGATTAAAAAATTCTAAATCCAACTCCAAATTATCGGAATTGGATTGGAGTCGGTGATGAGTGAATCAGATTTTTAGATTTTTTATCAGTCTACATTTGAGTCTTGATAAAAACTTTAATAAATTGTTTTTTTTTATATATATATTGAATTATCAACTTCAACAAAATAATTGAAGAGAATCTCAATTAAAATTTTGAAGCGTTACAAATCAACCAAATAAAGCATTATTTAGTGGCAAGCGGCTTCTCTTGCGTAGGAGTTGACAAACTAACCACTTCACACGTTGTAGTTCTATGATTGTAAACTTTCTTTATTGCTTGCTAAAATAATTCTTCATTTTAAATCTTCATTACTCCGCTACCCCCATTGTACCTCCTAAGTAATTACTGCATACTTAATTTGTAGTTTATAATCCTGGAGAAACGCATGTCCTATATATATATATATATATATATATACATACATAGTGTGTTTGTGTGTGATATTGTTTTTGATATGTAGGCTAACATTTATTCCTCTGCTCCCTACAAGTTTATATATATTTTTATAAGAAACAGTTAATTTATTGGACCCGATTACAAGTAATGAGAGATCATCATCTATTTCTTCGAACTCAACAGCAAGCTTAGTTTGTTTTTACAATTATTTTTATTTTATTTAGTTCTTACAAGTCTTATAAATTTTTATATAAAATAAAATAAATAATTCATTTTTTAAAATTCTAAAATAAAGATAATATTAAAAATATATATTTTAACAATATTTTATTAAACTTTCAAATTTTATTTCAATTCATCTCATTTATCTCATCTGCAAAAACAAACGAGGCTTAGTCCTAATTTGAATAGAGAGATGTTTCAATCCCATTTTATCTCAATTTCCAAATATCATAAACACAAATATTTTTCAATTTTAAATCTTAATTTTTTTCATATATTCATATAATTTATATAATTTTTTAAAATTTTCAAACAAAATATAAAAAACAATTTAACATTTTCAAATCTAAAACAAAAATAATATTAAAAATCATCTAAACTCAGATATCTCATTATCATTCACATATTATCTCAATTCACTATTCAAACAAGGCTAGTAAATATTGTAAGAGAGTTGCTAGCTCTATTGTTTTCCTAATCAAAATAACATAAAATCGCCAATCCCAATTTTTTTTCTTGCGTGACTTGCATGATCATTAAAACCGAACTATATATCGGTAGCATTTTCTCATAAATATTTTGGGAAGAAAAATTATATTTTTTAATAATTATATTTTTATCATATCTTTATATGATATATAAAAAAAAAAGAGTAAAAAAATTAGGTAACATTAAATAATTAAAAAATAATTTTTAATATTCCTTTCTCTATCCCATCTTCCTAACCATCTAGTCACTCCCATCAATACGAGGTGTATTGTTTCAGTCTGATTTTCACTTTTTATTTGGTGATTGTCTATGAATTTCAGTTTTGCTAAGGCCATCTGAACTAAGAATATATACAAGATGTGAATTGGCCAACCATATGCATTAATGAGGTGCTACAATGTCTGTCTATTTAAGAGCTTTTTTTTTTTCTTCTTTTATTTGGGTTTAAATCACTCCTGCTTTTACAAGTTGTCATTATTAAAAAGCTTATCATTCATTACTCATCAAGTAGAAAAAATTAATTCATTCTGCATCATTGTTGAATTATTGCTTTCTTTTTTTAAATGCTATTGTCTCTAATGATGAATATCAAAGTCTGCTAAGCGTGGCTCATAGTCATTGCCACCTCTAGAGGGCGAAAAAGAAAGGGAAATCTACGGGAGGGTAATATGGTAAATCAGCATGTGATAAGTGCTTGGAAGAAGCCAAATGGAATTTGGAGGCAAGAGGAATGGCATTTACTTTCGTTTTGCTAATTTTCCAGTTTTCAGTACAAATATTATAATTTATATCCACTTTTACAGCTCTATCTCTCTCCTCTGACAAATTCACATGGACATGCAGACAGCTCCAGACCCACCCACATTCTCCTCAAACCTTCCCACATGGATGTGTGAGATATGGCCTAGAGGACATCTGGCCCACACAATTCATACCCTCTCTCGCTCACACACACACAGAAAAAATTAAAAATTGCCAACTGTTAAACTCAACCAGATTGGTTTATTTCCTGATACTTGCTATCTCTTCTAGCTGTCTTTCCACTAGTTCTCTGAAAAAAAAAAAAAAAAATCTCTTATTTGATCTGCGCAGGGTATTAGTTTTGTTTTTTGGCAGCGTAAAGGTAATGTTACTAACAACTCCGGGCATTGTGATGAAATGGGTGTTGGGTCCCTTCCTTTTCTTTTGGGGAACTTTATAGTTCCTATACAAGGCATAGTCTAGTTTGTTTTGTGAAAGCCTATAAGGTTTCTTTCACGTTACTGATTAGATTTGATTCTTTCGCTTTTTGGGTATCTTCGGTTTTCCTTGATTCTTGCAACCAATTGAGATTTGGGAGAAAATCCAGAAAAGGGTATTTATTGCTACAATAGCAGTAAGCATTCTGGGATTACTTCGATTCCAAAAGGACAGTCTTGATCTCGTTTGAAGCCAAAATTTATTATTTCTGAGCTGTAAGTAGCTGTAGAAAAGTGGGTTTTAACAGCGAGTTTTGGGGTATTGTTGATTATCAAAAATAAGTAATTTGATATCGTGGTGATTTCTGTTTTGGAATGCTGCAATTGGAATTTCATGAATGAGGAAAGCGTTTTGTTGTCCTATGGTTAAGCATCTCAAATCCTGATTTATAACCGAGCTGTAGTTTGGGGTCAGAGGTTTAAAAGGGTCTCTGAGGTGTCTGAAACCTCTCATTCTTGATTGGGCCACCTGAGAAATTATACTTGATTTGTTGAGTGTAAGATACAAATTATTCTGACGGTGGCTGAATTGCTGATATTCTTTTATTTGGAGAAAGCATGTTGGAGGGATAGGAAGTAGAGGTGTGTTTAATTGTGTTAGCTGAGGAGAGAGGGGGAGATGGCTGCAAAGCTTTTACATTCTTTAGCTGATGACAATCCAGATTTGCAGAAGCAAATAGGATGCATGACTGGGATATTTCAAATCTTTGATCGTCCTAATGTCCTCACTGGTAGGCGCATTAGCCACAAGAGGCTACCTCCAGGTATTCTTTGACCTTGATATTATTTAATTATTACTACTCTTCGTTGTGTCAAGGTGGGGATTGCTTTAACTTATCAGTATCTATTACTATTTTTAGTTGATTCATTACTGGGATGGAAATAATTGGTTATTCAATCTTTAGTTTTTTCCTTTCTCTGCTTCTTTTGTATCCAATCCTAATATCATGTAATACTTAACAATTTCTCCATCTTGTATGTGTGTGTGCGCCCTTGCATAATCCCACAACTTACATGATGAATGTGTGAAGGCATGACATCAAGGATTTCATACGACATATCCATTGGCAATTGGTTCAGCTAATTGTCATGTTTCCAGCTCTTACTTGCTGTACACAAATGAATACGGATAGATGTCTCACAAGTGTTTATCCTATCCAAACATATCACAGTTTCTAGGGAAAATTAATGTTGGGGTTTAGCTTTTTTAAACTTGTACCTGTGGTTTAAAAAAACTTAAACTGATCCTTGAGATTAGGTGCTTATTTCAAAAGACTGGGACACTCAAGGGTGGGAGGCCTTTAAAGGGCCACCTCTTTGGGCAGCTTAGATATTATTTCCTTGGGATGATCTACGGATCTGGCAACCCAGTTGGTGACCCTCCTTTTTTTCTTTTCTTATAAATTTATATTATAATTTTAAATATTGATGTTGAGTATGCTTTTTTAATGTTTAAAAGCTGACTTTGTATCAATTCATATATGCACTCATCTGATTGGTTATTGCATGGCAGTTATGAACTACATCAGCATTTTGTCACTAAATTAATGTAGCTTGGACTGAACGATTTTTTTTTTTTTTTAAATAGCCACCCTACCCCAGGGATTAGTTTGAGACTTTTAAGCTATAGGTACTAGTTTAAAAATAGTATTAGTCCAAACTCCAAAGACCCAAAACAATAATTTTCCCAGTTTATATTCCAGAAATTAGAGATATCAGATCTAAAGAACGGTATATTCCCATACTCTCAGCTTCTGGTCGTGCATGTACACCTTTTTCCTCTGATTTGATCCAATTAGCATGTATTTTATGGCTCTTTTGCAGGCTCAAAAATTTAAAGCCATCAGTAGTGCAGCCTGTAAATTTAACTCTATTGTTTCTTCAGTAGGTAATTCCCAATTCAACAATGGCAGCCTGGAAAGAGAATCAAATTATATATACCATCGACAGACAACAGCTGTAAGCTTTTCTTTTCCAGCTATCCCACTCTGTGATCCACTTATTTTTTACCAATGCTAATAAGTTTTCAGTTTTAAGTTTAGTTGTTTGAGATCACTAGTCTGTCTATATTCCTTTTTCATCAACCATATGCATCCATGGATTTAATGTGCATTAACCTATCTAATGTTCATTTGTTGAATATGATTCACATTGAATCAACTCTTGGATTTTCTTTCTTAAATGTTCATAATTCTTACCACTTCTTCTCAGTGATTGATCCAAACAGAAAATCTCTTTTTACCTCTGAATTATTTCCAAACAGATATTTTTTTACCTAAACAAACAACAATATTATTTCTTAAATGTGCACATTCTTTGTCATTTCACCAGTGTTCTGAATGGAGCTATAATTTATTGGGATGAATATTCTCAACCTGTGCTTGCAGGAAATAGGTTTAAGCAAGAATGTGCATGAGAAACAAAGAATTTCAACAGAATCTTCAAGAGCGTCTTTCTCATCCTCTTGTTCATCTACGTTGTCCTCCTCTCTGGACTGCAACAAAACAACTCAGCCAGAATCCTCATCTGATCGAGTAAGTTTTCCTGAAACTCCATCGAGGGACCCAGTGATGAATCAGCCAAGTAGCTCTCCATACCTAGGGCGGCAGTCTCTTGATCTTCGTGATGTGGTTAAGGACTCCATGTATAGGGAAGCTAGAGGACTATCAATTAGAACTTCAATAAATGAGGAACCAGTAAATCATGCCAGAAAGCATAAAGATTCCCCACGGCCTTTACAGCTATCCAAGTCTGTGGATGGATCTCATGGAGTTGGGGTTAACATAAAGAAAAAAACACCTGATGATCTGAGGGAGTCTCTTAAAGTTCTTGCTAAACTTCAAGAAACTCCTTGGTATTACAATGAAGCAAAGGAACAGCCAACATCAACATATGAAGCGAAAGATGCGCCATGGCATTCAAATTCAAGGGATGCTCCCAGGTTTTCTTATGATGGGAGAGAGATAAATCGTTTATCCTTTGAATCACGAGAAACCCTCAAATCCACATTAAAGCTTAAAGAGCTGCCCAGACTTTCACTGGACAGTAAGGAAAGTTCATGGCAGAGTTCCAACTCTGATTCAAAACTTAATTACCTAAAAAACTTCCATAATGGTGGCAACTTAGAGGACAAAGCCCTTAATGTACCTCAATTATCAGGAACTCAGAAGCGGCCTCCTAGTGTTGTGGCAAAGTTAATGGGATTGGAATCCTTGCCCGATTCTGCATTGGATAGTGATGGTCATTTGGATGTGATCAAATCCCATGCAGTTGAAGATAGTGATCCTTTCTCAAGGTCTTTAAAAACAAAGGATCTAAACAGGGCCATCAGAGTTTCTAAATCCCCCAGAAACTCATCAAAGGACCCAACATCCCCTCGCTGGAAGAATCCTGATTTTATCATGAAACCCATTTCAAGTTCAAGATTTCCAATTGAACCAGCTCCTTGGAAGCAGCTGGATGGAAATAGAGTTTCACAGAAACAAGCTTTCAGGCCTGCAAAAGTTCCACTAAGGGCACCAAACTCCTTCAATTCTGTTTGTGGTGAGATTGAGAAGAGGTTGAAAGATCCTGAATTTAAACAATCAGGGAAGAATTTTAGAGCCCTTAAACAGATACTGGAAGCAATGCAGGCAAAGGGGTTATTAGAGACCAGAACAGAAGAACAAGCTTCAGAGTTTGGAGTTCAAGGAGAATCTGAACCAAAATACACTAGTTCAAATCAAAATTCAAAATCGCACAGCCACCAAATCCCACAGAGAAACCATGTTACTGCTTCTCCCAGTAGGGGTTCTAATTCTTCGAGGACTTTTGGTTCCCCCATTGTGATCATGAAACCAGCTAAGCTTGATGAAAGATCTGGTATCCCTGCCTCAGTAATTCCAATGGATGATATTTCTGGTCTGCACAGAATTCAGGGTTGTGGATTTGCAGATGCTAAAAAGGGTTCAATTAATAGGCAAACAGCTAAAGATCAGTCTCTGAAAAGCAGTCGCAGAAACACTGCTGTTAGTTCCACTGATAAGAAAGCTAGTGGCAAGACCATTAGATCAATACAATCCTCATCAAGGTCTCAACATTCCTCAAAAGAAAATGCCATAAGCTCCGTAAAGGGCTCTGGATCTGTTAGCCCAAGACTGCAACAGAAGAAGCTTGAGTTGGAGAAGCGATCTCGTCCACCTACGCCTCCATCTGAGTCAAACAAACCCAGAAGGCAATCCAACCGACAACTAAAAGACTCGGGTTCCTCAGGTGTAAAATTCAGACCACAATCTTCTAACTCACAGCTAAGTGATGACCAATTGAGTGAGCGGAGTTATGAATCAAGAAGTCTGAGTTGCCAAGGAGATGACATGTCTGTGCAATCGGACAGTAATACCATCTTGGACTCAAAGATTGACATTGACGTCACGAGTATTGCACGATCTATTGAGGTCAATGGCAGCCAGAGTCCATCTATGAAGGCTGTCAATTACTCTGCTTCCTGCTCAATGCAAAAAGTTAGTGCTCTGGATCTTCTTTCCCATTAAAGTATTCAGAAAATTTAGTTCACGTGTAATTTTTTCTTTCTTTGGATGAATTACATGTATTGTTTTACTTGATCAGGAACCCACTCCAAGGTTGGATGAAGATGAATCATTGGCAGAACTTGCTACTGTTGCCCCAGAACATCCCAGTCCTGTCTCTGTTCTCGATGGCTTGGTACATAGAGATGATGCACCATCTCCTGTAAAGCAGACGCCAAATTCCCTCAAAGGTGAAAAGTTTCTGTCACCCAAAAACTCAAATTTTTCCATTGAATTTCTTCCCCAAAAAACTTTACTCGGATCTGGCCCAACTAAGCTAATTATATATTGAGCATCAGGTGATCTAATGACTAATTCTCCCATGCTGCCTGTGATGAGACTCTTCTTTTACAACTGATTGAGATAGAGGAAACCTTGATGTGTTAGAACATGTCCCTTTCCTGTAATATGTCTGCAGACCTGAGGTTATGTCTGCAGAGCACGTGTGAAAATACATATTACAGGTTTGGGCGAGTTGGTCATGCGTAAGCTTTGTCTTGTGCTTCAGTAAACAAAAGTAGGAAATCTAGGAAAAGCTAAAGGATGAGAAGCAGGCATGTACAGGTGTGAGATTTTATGCATATTTTTAGTGAACCTTGTTTTCTTAATGTGAGAGGAAAAAATAGGGAAGAGAATAATGAATAGGGGCAATGAACCATTTCCAAAGACGGGAGAAAAGGTGAGTTGATATAATTATAGTCTTCATTGTTCTCATTGTTCTCATTCATTTTTCCAACTACTTTTTAGCAACACCAGTTTCCTCTCTTCACGCAAATAGACATGTGAGGGGAGAGAGAGAGAGATACTTGCAGTGACATGAATATTTTTCCATTTTTATGGCCTATGAAGTATTGTGTCTAAATGGGTTAAGATGAATTGTGGTTTTAAAAGGTTGGATATTATATGAGGACCACTAGTTCGATTATACATCCAAGTCTGATCTGGAATTAAACTTGCTTTTACATACCTGCTATGTTTAAGTTTACTACAAAGAAATTGTAGTTGTAGAGACAGGATAAATTAAAGATAATTAATTGTTAGGGAAAATACACTTTCAGCCTCCTATTATAACAGGTGTAAACCTCCAAAAGTGACATTGCATTCTCCAGCCACCAAAAATTGTCAAATAGCACCCTTATCCAATTTTCACCAGTGCATTGGATCAAATATCATTCACATATTTTCCCTCCATACTAAAGGTCAGAATGGAACAAAGTTTCCTTTTTTTTTTTTTTTTTTTGTAGTTTTGGGGTGTAATTTGTCGTTTTTGTAATATGAGACGCAAATTTGAGATCACTTTTTAGATGGAGGGTAGAAAGTGTGTTTTCCCTTAATTGTTCACTCATAGTAAGTTGTTTATTTATAGATAGAAAGGCATATCTCACTCTAATATCCATTCATGCAACAGGTGATGTTGCTCAAGATTACAATGACAGCCATGTTGTAGATCAATGGAAGTCTACAGATAACCTCTTATCTAATGGCATGGAGTCTGGTCCTACCTCAGAGATCAATCGCAAGAAATTACAGAACATCGAACACTTAGTTCAGAAACTTAGGCGGCTGAACTCCAATCATGATGAAGGCAGAACAGATTACATAGCATCACTCTGCGAGAATTCAAATCCAGACCACAGATACGTATCTGAAATATTGTTAGCTTCAGGCCTTCTACTCATCGACCTTAGCTCTGAGCTAACGACATTTCAGCTGCACCCATCAGGCTACCCTATTAACCCTGAGTTATTCTTTGTTTTGGAGCAAACCAAGGCAAGCAGTTTGCTTTCAAAAGAAGATAGAAGCCCAGAAATGTCTGCCAATTCAAAGACAAACTGGGAGAAATTTCACCGTAAACTTATATTTGATGCAGTTAATGAGATTCTTGTTACAAAGTTATTTTTCACTGGCAGTTGTCCTGAGCCATGGCTGAAGTCTGAAAGACTGGCAAGGAAGACCTTTAGTGCACAAAAGCTTCTTAAAGAGTTGTGCATTGAGATAGAACAGTTTCAAGCCAAGAAGTTGGAGTGCAGCTTAGAGGATGAGGAGGATGGATTGAAATGTATCTTGTGGGAGGATGTGATGCATCGGTCGGGGAGTTGGACTGGTTTCCGGGAAGGTGAGATCTCAGGCATAGTGCTAGATGTTGAAAGATCGATTTTTAAGGACTTAGTTGATGAGATGGTGATTGGTGAGGCAGCTAGTTTGCGAGCCAAACCAGGTAGGCGTAGGCAGCTGTTTGCAAAGTAATCTCTACTAATTTTGCTTCACTTCCAATTATCTTTGATTTTTTTTTTCTTTGATTTATATTTGTTGTATGTTCTTTGTCAAAGCATAACAATATATGGGTATATGGGTAAGGACTGAAGTTCTCCGCTTGAATGTGAAGGAATTGATCTCTTGGAGTTTTGTAACGTACATATTCTTAAATGCTTTATTGATCTATAAGAAGGTACATTCACGTGGATTCATTTTTTGGGCCTGATCCAGCTTCAAAGGACCAATTAGAAATAAAATGCTTAGATCATTCAAACTTCTGGCCGAACCCATTGGTAAAAATCAGTAAGTCATTGGCATACGAGATTTTAGTAATAAGAGCACATCCACGAAGAATAGCATGCACAACGAAGTCTTCAAGTTTTTTAGTGGAAAATAAGTTTTGATCATTTATTTTTTGTATTTATAATACTATTTTCTAAAGATGATTCAATTATATATATATATGAGTGATTAATCCTAAGCATCCTGCTTTTTATTAAAGAAGTCTATGTATTCTTCACTACAAAATGTCTTTTTGCAACAATAATATATTGAGACAAAAAGTCTTTTTGTTGCAAAAAAGATTTTTGTGGCAAGAATCTTTAGTTGTTGGGTTTGCCGCTAATAAAATTTCAATTATGTCATTTTTCTGTAAAATAATGCTTAGGTCACAAAAGCTAACTTTTTGTAACAAAAATTTTTCTCAACAAAAGTTAATTTTTTTGTCAATAAAAACGCATCTCACATGATGCTTAAAGGGTTATAAAATGTTATTTTCTGCAAAAAATTATTGTCACAAATTATTATTTCCTATGAGCAAGATGGTTACAATAAGTATTTTTTTATTTTGTTAAGAAGGTCATTTGTAACAAAAGTTTACTGTCGAAAATGGTTATTTGCTATGAACAAGATGGTCACAAATAAGTATTTGCAACGATATATTGCTGCCAAAAATAACCTGTTGCGGTAAAAAAATATATATTGCGGCCACAACGTGTCGCCGCAAATACCAAACAAAGTTCCAAAAAATATATTATAGACCGTAAAATTAATAAACTATGCTACCCATTTTACCAACTCAATATTATCAAAACAACTACGGAGAAATAAATCATTTATTACATAGATTGAAGAAATATTTTCCTACGATGAAGCTGCTACTATGAAGAGAATACCTACTGGCCGCCCATTAGTCTTTCACATTTTCTAGATAAGATAATATGGAGATGTTCATCAACAAGTGGTAATTTTACTATAAAATTCAAAATTGCAAGGAAAATGTTTGGAAAGAGTTAGGAAATTAAAATTTGAGGTCTGGCCATTACAGAGTCAAGTTATATACTTCGTTGCTGCCAACCATTTATAATCAGGGCACAATCAAAACCAACCTATTGCCATGTCAATACAACATTAAAATTCATACATAGAACAAGTAGAGAGGTGACAATAAACAAGTAGTCTCACTGTTATTTGTCTAGGAATAATTCTTGAGAAAGAAGCTAGCTTCAAACTTCTTTTTTTACTAGAAATCCAAATTAAAGATAATTCATCCTGCCATTTATAAATACAATAGTCAGTACAAAATAAAGAAATCTAAACAAGCACCGATAAGATCATAGACCAGAATATCAGAAAAGCTAACAAAGAAGCAATTTGTTAAAATTCATACAGTAGATACCATTGTGTGGAAACAAAGTAACATATATTTCCAGTTACTGAACCACGAATACTAGCATATTAATTGTGGCTTATACATGGGGCATGACTAATTCCATGTTTCATAATTTGCAATTGAGGGTATTGTCAAAAAATTTCTAATAGCATGGTCTTGCCATTATTGTCGAAATTTTGTGCTATTAGAGACCAGAAAGAAAATATTAAGTAGTTGTAAATCATTATTTTCAAGCTGGGAAGGCACATAAATCAATAAAGAGAGGAGGAAAAAAGATGCGGTACAAAAAATGAGCACACAATAAATAAGCAAATTAGCACTTCAAAAACACACAAACACTTCTACATTTGCAACTCCTCAACAACAACAAAAAAAAAAAATTCAAAATGCATAAGCAAATTCTATGATAAAGAAGATCAGTATAAAAGTAAAATAACAGACAAAATAACCTGGCACCTAAAAAATGGAAAACATCTCAAGTATAAGGCCAAGCAAGCATGAGTAAACATCAGAATCTTACAAACGTAATGGAATTTGAAGAAGAAAAAAGAACCTTCTTTCAGAAAATCAACCCACGACCTTAAAAATTAGAACCTTTTAACAGTTATCAGCCATGTAAAACAACCTTCTTTCAAAACATCAACCCATGACCTAGCCCACCACTTCCTTTTCTAGCATGATGCAATTTGAAAAAAGAAGAAGAAGAAGAAGAAGAGAAAAAAGAAAAAACGGATATCACATACTACCATTCAAGAATTTAGTCCAAGACTACCAATCTACATTGGAAGCTAGAGAACAGAGAGAGAGAGAGAGAAAGAGAGACAGAGAGAGTTATTTCTTTTTCAAGAATTTAGTCCAACACTTACTGTTGAAAATTGGAAGCTAGAGAATAGAGAGAGAGAGAGAGAGAGAGAGAGAGAGTTATTTTTCATTCAAGAATTTAGTCCACGACTACCAATCTACATTTGTTTACATGTCAGCATTAATCATTCTGCACCGTGACCATATGGAGTTTCATGAATTGGAGATAACCAAATGAGAGTTGATGGGGAGGGGGAGGAGAGGATTCAAAACCTTAGAGAATGCAATGATTAGCCACCCTACCAGGCAGAGTATCTCCGAAAAGCCCATTGCCTACCTTGCAAAACAGAAAAAAGATAGAAAATCTGGTGATATTTTTGGAATTTGAAAGCTTATAAAATGAATCGATTTAATTTCAGGGTGATGGAAACACTTACACCACTTCTGCCTATGTAAGCTGTTCCCCATATATTGTTTCCTATCATCTAACTTTTCCTTCCAAGAACCAATAAGTGACTTCACTTTGCCTTATTGTTTTGTTAATTAGCAGATGAGAAAGTGACTGTTATATTAGTGACTACAATACATCACTATATAAAATTATAGCAAATCATTGCATCAACCTAAGGCCATATAAGGTACCATAAAGGGTCATAAACTCTACAAGTAAAAGGTTGTGCTTTTGCAAGAATATCACCTACGAGTTTTGCATTATTCAAGTAAAATCTCCCTTCCTTGGAACTGCAGAATAACATTAAATTGCAGGTGATTATGCACATACAACATGACAAGAAAATGAAAAGCAAAGTAGGCAGTGAAAAGCAGAACAGACAGAGAAATGATAGATGTTTAAGAATTATATGCTGATGATGACACAAGAATTTACACTAATGAAAGAATGAATTAGAGACTGCAAAGACTGTAGAAGAAACTCTAAGAAACTATTAAATTTATCTGTTCATTTTATTACAAATGCATCATTTACTGCAACATCAAATTCGTACATTATAAAGATTGGAGGGCACCTTTTATTACAAATGCACCATCATACTTCTTTTGATGTGGAGCACCATGTTTGTTACTGATGTTAGGGAGATAGACATTAAGGGCATATTTATTTAGAAACATTTGAAGCTGGGGATAAAAGAAACATTAAATTGATAGGAGAAGGTAAGCACAATATATTAAATTGATTATTGAGAAGCAGGAAAATAAAGAAACATATTAAAATATATTGCTATAAACAAAACAAAAAATCTAGTTGCTATATTAAAATATATTTTTTGAAAAAGACATGGAGAAGGGGTCCCCACCTACATGAAATCAACACAATGTTAGTTGGGTTTTAGTTGGAATAAATTTAAATGGGTTTTTGCTTATTGTTTTAGACATTAAATCTATATATATATATATAGCCTAGCATGCAAAAGACAAAATTGCACTATAAATAATATAATCATAGAAACTGGGAAGAGATCGTGTTGAATTGTTCTTTTGAAAGGGATTTGCAATACTCGCATATGGTTGATTGCCTGGATGTATACATATAATAAGGTGGTTGTCGAAATATTTCCTTAGCAAATAATTTTAAAATAAATAACATATTAATACATCAAAGATTAATAAAGCAGATAATGTATATCTCCCTAAATAAATATTGTAGAAAATGTAAGAAATATTGATGAATGCAAGAAAAATTTCGGTTGAGGATAAAAAAACAAACACTTAGTGGGAAGTTCTATGAAACCAAGTGACTATGTAACCTAACCCATCAAAAACATTCCTTAATACACACAATATTCAAACCCAACTTGTGAAACAAGTTCATTTTTTCATAAATCATCATCACATATACCCAAAAATTTCATTCACTACATACATTCCCAAACGAAAATCCCGTGCCCTAAAACTAGAGACGATATTTGAGAAGATGTGTGAAAACACATACCTTGAATGTGGATGAGGACATTTGGAATCAATGATATCTTCTCAAATTCTTATCCATACGTTCGGGTATAACTGGAATATTAGAGATAGCCAAATTTAATGGGGCCTACAAAACTGTTGTCCAAAAAATTACAAAACAAACAATAAATAATGTAGTGTACTCTATTTCATGTGTCTATGATCTACAGTTGAGACAAGAATTTGAAGAGATCTTAATCCTTTAATAACGGTTAAAAAATTTATAAGCCTACCTAGTAAAACAATTTTATTCCTAGTAAAAAATTTATAAGCCTGCCTAAATTAATTAATTTACCAGCCTAGGTGAGGATTAAAATACTCGAAATCATATAAGTTTGAGGTCAATATCCCAGATCACTCTCATGCATATACATACCTTCCATGGTATTGACAGTGTCAGTGGCATCGAGAATGCTCAAGAGAGGTAAAACAGAGGTGGAAGAAGGCTCAAAATAGAGTCTCTGAATATATTGATTTTACCATTGTATAATTACATGAGAGCTGTGCTATTTATAATAATAGAAACAATTGAATAAAATAAATGAAAAAGAATGAATACAATGCCAGCATGAGTGAACAAACTCTAACAGATATATTCTATTAACTTTTATCTGGTGGAACGTGACCATCTCAGGAGGGTGAGCTTCCTATATCTTTAACACATAGGACTGTTTTTATGTCTTTGGACATGAGTACACTATACACGTACGGATATTCTTATAGTTTGCATGTATGCATGATGAGATGGTATTATGATGTAGATCAGTAGTCTCGTTTGTATTTTCAAATAAAATGAAATAAGTTGAGATGATAGTTAAAAATTAAATCAAATATTATTAGAATGTATTTTTTTAATATTTTTTTAATTATTTTAGGAATTTGAAAAAATAAAATTGTTCATGATGAGATAAGAATAGAATATTTGTGAAAATAAACTAACCCTAAATGAATGTATTGGTGCAGTTGGGTAGCTAGCTAGGGTCGAAGTTTAATGATTTCAATACTGCTTACAGTCTGCTAGCTATATCTATATAATTATTTACATGCATAGCATGATGAAATTAACCCTAATCTTCTTAAGTACTTTTCGATATATGCATGCCATGCATGCACCTTAATTTGAGGGGCCAACTGCAACAACTGCAACTGGGGTAGGAGCCCGCGGGTGTCTGTGCTTTAATGTTAATTGGATCTTGTGACAAATTGTTGAGGGGACAGTATAACTTTCCCTCGATCAAAGTTCATGAGTCTTCGTCTACGCGCAGTCTGCACGTTCTTTACTATATCTATAGATGCTGTGTTTTCTTTTTCACTCTGATCAGAAGAAACTGCAGGTTCTTATAAAGCTCCATCAGAACTGACAAATACTACTTTGGGAGCTTTAAATCTTGTCCATAATTGAAAAAAATAATTTCTTAAATTCTGGGCGTTGCAGGATGGCATGCATGTATGCATGCATATATGCATGGCATTTCTTCCTGGACTTTAATTACAGTTTATAAATAAAGATCCATGCATGTTTTGGATCGATGTTAATTAAGTGATCTTTAGGTAATTAATAACGTTAATTATATATATTAGCAAAAACTCATATATAGAAAATAAAGGATTGAATATAGTACTTCTACTTTAAAATATATATATATATATATCATCATCATGTCGTATATATAACTAACTTAAATAGTAAGGTACGATACTTATGTAAAGTAATGTAGCAGTTCATTGGCTACTACTAAAAATAATTAGTTTTACACGTCAAACTGATAGTGTTTATAAATTTATATACAACTTATAAAACACTTACCAAAAATAATTAATTAAAAAAAATTAATTATTTGAATTTTACCTTTTATATAACTGATCAATATTTCTACATAAATTAGAAAATTGATTTACAAATTAAAGTATGCAAATCCTGCACATTCCTTTTAAAAATTTTGGACAAATCTAAATTCATGAGAAAAAAACTATTTTTTAATTGAAGGTCCCACTCTTTTTTCAAAGAGAATAAGTGTGACTTGCATAATTTAAAATTGTATTTAGCATTACCCTAGGTCCCTAGCTTTATATATAGAGTATTGGATGACTTCGTGTAACACATTAATTATACCTAGGTTATAATTGCTACCTTGCTAGCTAGAAAACTATACTAATTTAGCACGACCCTAGTTATAATATATGGGTCCATAGGAGTTGGAATTCTACTCATACAATTAAAATTTCTTACCTTTACACATTATATATTTTGATCGTGCGATCAAAATATTAATTTTACCTCATAAAAATAAAAGAATAATTTATACTATTGACAAATTAACTTACTCCATGAATATAGTACTCATCGATCATGTCACCAGAGATATATACCTATATAATTATTTAGTGCATAATCATGTTGTCAATAGTAGTATGACAACTAAAAATTGTGAACTTTATAATTTCAGCCCGGCCGGCCTGTGTAGGTAATATTGAAAGTGATCATGACTTCATGATACCAAGGATATCGTATTATATATTTGCTTCCAAAGATTACTAAAACCTGATCTGAACGATATAAATGCGTTAAACTTGTAATAATTTGTACGTTTCAAATGACATATATCTACGTAATTTAAGACCAATTAATGCTTAATTGAATAAAAAATACTAAACGTACTTATAAAAAACTAACTTTTCCACATATGAATTATTAATATTATATGTAAAGATCAAGAAACTCAAAACTCAAAATTTAAATTTCTAGATATAAGTAACAAAATGATCAGTCTTGTAAGTAAAAATGTAAGTATTAATGTAGCACTACTACTCTAATTTAATTGGTTAAGATCTAACTTAAGTGTCATAAATATCGATAAAGGTCAGCTGAATTGGTGCTGTGATGGTTATAAATATTCTAAGATACACAAATATTAATGCTCATTTTGGTGCTGTATACGCGTCGTTTCATTTTTGGCATGCCATGCCAGCCGGTTTCATAAATTCATACGTACGCGGCAAGGAGTGTGAAAAAACTATTAATTGCAGTTAGTTTTCCATATCTATTCATTAAGAAAAAAAATAAAAAGGTAAACAAGATCATGGAATCATCCTCGATCGGATTCCCTTGATTCCCCTGATCGGTCTCTATATATAAGCTTAATTGTGGCGGCAGGGATTCATGACACCCCTTATAAATTACATGGATCCTTTTCATGTAGCAAAGACTTATAATTAAGTGTGCAAGGCCGTGTAGGGCCTCCACCAGTACACCCTCTGGATGCCCATGATGAGAGAGTTGCATCCTTTTCCCCCATACATACTCCAAATATATATTATATATGTGTGTGTGCATATGCTAAATGATAGATTAAATTCATTTCTTTGTAAAAATCTCTTCACTACTTCTTATTAGATGTAATTATAATATCATGTTTGGATGGAAAAACAAAACCTTTTTCATACCCAAAATAGCTAGCTAGAGACCTACTTTCTAAGACAATTTAATTATAATTAACATGTGTGTATAATATATATATATATATATGTACATAAATATTATTGTATATAGTCACCAGCTAATTAAATAATTAACTATCTTTAGAATTTTGATATATATAATTAGTAGTACTATATAATATAATAAATGAAATTGTTTTGGATATATTGGTTTAATCATAATACATGCGGATGCTACACACACACACACACACATATATATATGGCTTGGAAAGAACAAGTACATATAACCAAATAAAGTGTCCAAATTACATACACATGTGAGCTAGTGTAAACGTGTTTTCTTTTAAATTAAATGCCTGATATTATATATCTGGCTACATTACTTCAATTATGATCAACATGATTCAAACAGGAATTAATAATTCAGTAATATTGAGTATTTCTATGTAAACTATAGCTTTTGATCTTCTCATAATATCTTGATTTAACATTTATATTATATTATATTATATTATATATATATAGTTGAAAATTTCTTTATCAGAGAAATTAAATTGATCTTACTCCCTGATAATAATTAATTAATGGCACTCATTTCATATGGCATGCACATGTACGCTAGCTAGCTGGAGTTTCAAGACTAGTACAAGTTCTAATATTTTTCTTGTTGATCTCTATATATATGCATGGAAAGAATTAAAATTGTTAGTTTATAATTGGCACGTACGTACGTACCTCATATACCCGTTTTGACACTTCCCAACACTTTCAAAGGTCTGGACAAATTTAGTACTTAAAATATTTTTTTTGGAAAATTTTCTTTTTGCCACAAAAAGTTTTGTCCTTAAAATGCAATTTTGTTGCAGTACTGGTACGTCACTACGTACATATATATTAATTAGTACCATATAATTAGTGTTGTAAAACTATTAAATTCAGTACTTAACATAATGTAACTGCTAGTACTACTTATTAAGTACTTGATCACTTGTAATGGTCTAAAATAGATTCTTGAAACACTACTGACAAAAATAAGATCAGCAATTTCCAAATGACCGAGCGCTATTTACAATTATGTATACATGACGCATTCAAAATTCTCTAATATATCCATTATTAATAACTAATTGGGTTTGGTACAAAAAATTATAAATATAATCACTCAAACATCGATCTCGATCTCAAGTACTATATATAATCATTACAAACAGCTTGCATGTATTCATAACAGGATCACCATTTTCTGCAAATCATGGGTTAGTCGATCATGCAGGAATTTCTTTTTGTTTTGAGTGTCTTACTTGAAATATTGGAAAATATATCGGAAGAGCATCGCGCTTGAAACATTGGCTATATATCTTGTAGCTGATCATGATTCCTCTCCTGCCAGTTGTTGAACATATCGATCCATGATAAGCTAGCTGAGATACAATTATAATTAAGAACCAGTGATATCGGCCTTATGATCGATCCAGTTTGTTTAGATCATTGTTGGGGTGTGATTGAGGAAATAGCTTGGGATTCAGATAATTTGCTGCAAAGGGCTTCAAAGGTACTGATCCAACTGAATGAAGAGATGGAATATTGAGGCCAGGATGATGAGGTAGAACATGCTGTGAACTTGAGCTCAACAATTGGATATGGTTGATCTGTCTTGGGTCACTCTCTATTAGGGTCGAAATATAGGAAGGATATGGAGTAAGAACTGCTGGTAATGTAGTTGAAGATGGACAGAAGAAATATTGAGACCCAGATGGAAACTGTACTGGAATGGCATTGCTTGAATGGGAATGATGATCTATATGTGATATTGGAGATAATCCATGGCTTCCAAACTGAGATAAAGATAAAGCAGAAGGCTCAGAATTGTAGGCCGTGGCATTGTTTAGCATTAATCCTGGTAAGGAAGAGGAATGATTTGGCGTAGGGAAAAGCTTTTGAGCTGGATTTTGTCCACCAAATATTCCATACTGAATCTGATCTTCTTCATCTGTTTTGACCCACTTTCCTTTATCAGCTACTTCCTTTATAAAAGCAGCATTTGCATTGAATGAAGAAATGACATGAGAAGAGTAAGTCTGAGATGTGTTTGGCTCGTGGGAAAATTGTTGATCATGGAATTGACCAAATCCCTGATGAATTAGTGGTAGTGGTGGAAGTTGATCAATATCATGTTTAGTGGCATCAAGCAACCAATCTATGACTTTGCTAGGCTGACTAAGCCCAAGCCTATCCTGTAGATCGTACAACTGAATTGCTGTGGGCACTGAAAGCCTGATTCTTCTATCCCTCAATCCCCTTATGGTGCAAACCTTGCTGTGCCTGTCTTTTCCTCCAAAAGAACGAGAGACGCGTACAATCCTTGGATTACTAGATCCTGACCATTGCCTCGATGAAGTACCAGCGCCTAAAGCAGCTGCCTTTGACAACTTCCTGTCACGCTCGGTTGGGCTTTCTTGCTTAGCTTCAACAATATCTTTGTCTCTTGATTTTCTGCTCATCATCATCTTAGTTCTGATCTCATTATTGGGCTAGCTGTGCATGCTGCAAGGATCAAATGAAACCAAAATTAATCTGTTAGTATTAAGCTTCCTATAGCTAGATCTATATATATTCTGATCAGTATGATGATCATCCCTATCTACTTATAACTTAATTAAAATGATTTAATATGTGAAAATTAATTATGGCATCTACTTTGAGTATATCAAGCTAGTATATTTAACTGAGTTAATTTGCATCTGACATATATTATACAGAAACATTTAAAGAAGAAGATCACGAAGAAGAAGAAGAAGATATTGGTTTTGAATATTGAATGGCTATTACAAATCTAGGGCAAAGGCTTCCACCTCGCCCCCTTCATCAAAATGAAATTATGGGGGAAAAAAAGGAAAGAAATCTAGGGCAGATGGAAACCTATATTATATTTTAGAGGGAAATTAGATGATCTAATTCGAGATATATAATAGGATGAACATGATGAAATAATAAAAAAATTATAGAAGCAAAACATCACATATATGCATCCAGCTAACCTAGCTGAGAATTAAAATTGAAAGAGGAATATATGATCATAATTATAAGAAGAACTTACATGAGGCAAACAAACTCTTCTCAGCTAATCGACCTGCGCACTGCAGGCTATTAATTATCCAACATAAATGAGGATGAGAATGCACGTAATAAGCTTGCCATACTCCCAAAAAAAGTCGTCAAGAATACCCTTAGATCTATCTATCGACTAAATCAAGAGCAGCTGCTGCTGGGTAAGAGGCAGTATGCAGAATAAAAATATTTTCAGAAATGTCGACGACATTAATATTATTTAAGTTTGAGGAAAGAAAAGATGCTGGCCGTGCGTTTAATTTTAACCGATACATGATGATGATGATGATGATATTGTTGCATATATGGGATCGAAGGTAAAAAGAATGGCATGCTTTTAGACCCCACATGGTGACCATTCACAGTGACACGTACCAATCAGACAACAGTAGTAATTTTGCTCGTACGTATATATAATATACCACATATTGAAAAACCACAGGCTTAATTATTAAGCGGCTTGGTGGCCAGTTGCTAACTGCATGTACGAAAGTCCCCTCTAGTTTAAATTTCCTAGTATAATAGTACTAAAAGGTAGATGTACTATGTGTTTAAATTTTTTGATATTATAACAGTACAAGCTATTTAATATATAGTTTATAATTTTTAATGGATCCGGGACATAAAATATTTTATTAAATCTGGCATAGTTTAGAGTCAACAACTTTGCTCTAATATTATTCAAAATCATTCACTTATAATTTCAGAATCTGAAATGAAAAAATGTAGATGTTTAATATCTCACTACAAGAAAAACAAATTTTTGTGACAAATTAATTGTCACAAAGACTGTTTACGACTAATTTTGATTGTAAATAGTCATTTCATTGAAATTATCTAGCCGTAAATAAATAGCTATTTTGTAGTGTTTATATCATATCTTAAGATAGCTATTTTTTTTTTTTTTTTGAGATAAAAGCTTCTAACTTTCTTTAGAAAGAAAATAACAAGGGATTACAACACATAGTGAATAATCAGTTCCGATAATTCTCAGCTAGCAAACAAGATTGTTTAGCTAGGCAATGGGCTTCAACATTCTCATTTCTTCTTGCATAATTTGCTTGCCAACTCACATAAGATAAAACCAGCTTAATGTCATTGATTAACAGACCAATGGTATTCCATCTCTGCGTTTGCCGGCTCAATTCTTTGATCACCTACTGGTTATTGCCTTCTATTATGATAGAATTATAGTGCAGCTGTTGTGCCAAGATTGCAGCTTCCCTTGCTGTCAAAGTCTCAACCATCAGAGGATCCGAGAAGGAGTTCTTGGAAATTTTTTTGTGGCTATCACTGAAACATTGTTGTCTTTTGCTATTAAACCAATGCCAATCCTGCCATATTTGAATAGCTGCAACCCAGTTAATTTTTATGGAACCTACCGGTGGGGGTTGCCAAGTATTATTATGTTCTGCATGTTGTTTCTGAAAGTGCCGTTGCCCTTGGTCATTGTTTTCTTGAGCTATTCTGAAATCATCCAAGAGACACATAGCAAATTGAATTAATTGAGAAGGATGAATAAAATTATTCTCAAATACAAATTTGTTCCTTCTATGCCAAATTGCCTTGGCTATGATTGAGAAGTTTTCCACAATTTCTTTAGTTGTGCTATTGATGATCTGAATAAACAGGTCCCTAAATGTTCCAACTGCTACATGCAACTTCTGCAATATGTTAGGCCCCTGGCACCAGACATCAATGGCTAAAATACAACTCTAAAGTGCATGACTGCAGTTTCTTCCCCTAATTCACATATGGGACACATAGGATTATTCACTATTCTTCTCTTGAATAAATTTACTTTAGTTGGAAGAGATTCAAGAGCTACTCCCCACAAGAAAACTTTAGTAGAATTCAGAATTTGTAATTTCCACAGTTCAGTCCATTCATTTTGTTTCCGTGATGGATTAGATGACTGCCCCCTTCAAATTTTCTAGCAGCTCTATTTGCTTGTGATAAGCACTTTGGACAGTAAATATTTCATTTTTTGTACCTGTCCATATCAATCTATCCTCTGTTTCTTTTAAACTAATAGGCATCATGCATTGAAATTATTCATCTATCTTCCTCATGGAAAGTTGCATCAAGCACCTCAGTTTTCCATTATCTACTATCCCAGTTTATAAGATCATAAACCCAAGAGTCTTCATGGAGGTAATTGATTGGAGATTGGATTTTATAAGTAGAGGGTTTAAGGATCCATTTACTCTTCCATACTTTGATCTCTCTACCAGTACCCAACATCCACATAGAACATTCTTCAATTAACTTCCTAACTGCATAGATACCCCTCCAAACCATTAAGGGTATTGAACCTAATTTTGCATTAAGGAAATCACATTGAGGGAAATACTTAGCCTTCAAATTTTGGGTCATTAGTGAGTTAGGATTTTGTAAAATCCTCCACCCTTGTTTAGCCAACAATGCTAGATTAAAATTTTTGAAATCCCTAAACCCAAGTCCTCCAATCCCTTTTGATTTTCCCATATGATACCACGCTATCCAGAGGACTTTTTTTTATCATTATCCATAAAACTCCACCAAAAACTTTTTATGAGGCTCTTTATCTCACTCAATAAAGAGTTAGGCAACTTAAAAACACTCATACAATAGGTGGGAATGGCGTGTATCACAACTTTAAGAAGTATTTATTTCCCTACTTGAGTTAAAAATTTTGTTTTTCAATTACTAATTCTGTTCAATTTTGTCCAGAATACCCTTAAAAACTTTCTTCTTTGATCTACCAACTAATGTTGGGAGGCCAAAATAATTTTCATAAGAGTTAGTGGCTTAGGTACCAGCTATACTCAAGCTATATTTCTTAGTCTCTTTTCTAGTATTGGAGCTTATATAAATAAAAGATTTGGCTTTGTTTACTTATTGACCAGAGGTAGTTTCATATATGCTCAAGATTTAATTTAATAGCTGCCCATTCACTAGCCTTAGCTTTATAGAAAATCAAACTATAATCGGTAAAGAAAATGTGATTAACACTCAGACCCCCTTACTAAACCGAAAGCCATGATTAATCTGATTTGCCTCAGCTCGATTGAGCAGGGAACTTAGAGCTTCTACTACTATTAAAAAGAAATAATGAGAGATAGGATTTCCCTGTCTAATACCCCTAGAAGGGATCAAAGGTTCTTAGGGATATATATCTATGAGCCGGGAATATCTAACAGTAGATACACAACTCATCACCAAATTAATCCAACTTTGAGCAAAGCCCAGCTTTTCCATAATTATCCTTAATGAGAGCCACTTTACTCTATCAAACGATTTACTCATATCTAATGTAATAGCCATGTATCATCGATTACTTTTTCCTCTATTAGTCATAGAGTAAAGGGCTTCAAATGCTATGATTACATTATCTTGTACCAACATCTCGGGCATAAAAGAAGATTGGTTAGCATAAATTATATGAGAAAGTACTCTCTTGAGTCTATTAGCAATGGACTTTGACACTATCTTTTAAAGGACATTGCACAGGGAATAGATCTGAAATCAAAGACTGTTTTAGGCTTCTTTTTCTTAGGGATTAAAACAATGTATCATTTAGAGGTTCTAAACCAACCCCATTGTTAAGCATATCAGAGACTGCTTTGATGACATCTCTACCCACTTCATTCCAATGAATTGGGTAAAAAATAGGTGAAAAACCATCAGGTTTCAGTGACCCTGGGATTCATTTGAAATAAGGCTTCTTTTATCTCATCTTCAGAGTAACTATAGGTGAGAGCCCTATTCATCTCATCAAAAACTTTAGAGTTAATATTGCTAATACATGCATCAATATTGGAAGGAAACTAAGAAGAAAATAAGTTAAGGTAAATTTGTTGAAATACCACAGCCACCTCCGATGTGTTTGTTGTTTCTAAGCCATCCTCCTTTGTAATCTTCATAATTTCATTATGTTTCTTTCTCTGATTTGCAAGTCTATGAAAATAACTTGAATTTCTGTCCTCGTGCTTTAACCAGTACTGCTTAGCCCTTTTTTACCATTAGGACTTTTCTCTTGCCAAGAAAGCATCAATGTCTCGTTTTATTCTTCTAATTTCCTCATTACTATAGCTTATATTAAACCTCTGCAACTCAGTCAGCTTGGTCATTTTATCTTGTAAGTCTTTCTTGTCTCTATTTCTGGTCATTCTCTTCCACTCCTCAAGAGATCTCTTGTAGGTTTCCATTTTTCTTTGCAGTCCCTGAATACTGTCTTCCTGGATATCATTCAGATTATTCCAGCTAGAGTTAATGATAAACCGACATTCAGCTCGATTGTTCCAGCTTGCCTCATACCTAAACAGCCTTATTTTATGCTATTGTCTTCTGGACACTAATCCATTGTATTCCTTTTGTTCCATTTCATTATTATAGGGCAGTGATCTGAGGAAAAAGTAGCTACATTCTTGAACTGACACTCATCATTAAGTAAAGTCCATTCCAAGTTGCCTAACACTCTGTCGAAACTTTCCTTGGTAAACTAGATTCCATCCCTTTTGTTGCTCTAAGTATATTTTAGTCCCTCAAAACCAAGGTCACTCATCCCACATTGATCTAGGCACAATCTAAAGTTCTCCATTTACTTATATGGTTTTAAGGCTACCTCATATTTTTCATCTTGGTTTAATATCTCATTAAAATCCCCAAAACATAACCATGCCATAGAATTTCTCAAATTAGTCATATTCAACAGGTTCCAACTAAGATACTTCAATGAAGTTTCAGCTTGCCCATAGAAACCTGATAACAAAATTTCTTTCTGTTGGCATTCATAATATATATAAAAAAATCATCAATATATGGTGTTGGGAATAATTCACTATAATTAAGTCTAATCTGCTATCCCACAAAAAGGCCAGCCCTCCACTAAGTCCTACACTGTCCACAGTGAAGCTAGCATCAAAACCAAGTTTATTTATGATTTTCTCAACTTTGGCACGACCACATTTGGTCGCAATGAGAAAAACAAAAGTGGGAGACTTAGTTCTAACCAAAAATTGCAATTCTTGAACTGTAAGGAGATTTCCAAACCCTATACAGTTTCATGAAAGGCCAATCATTGTTGCTGGTGGAGGCTACAGGCATCCATCAGCTCAATGTCTTCATTGTTGCACATGTTCAATTTTTCCAATTTAACTTTTTTTTATTTTTGTATATTGTTTTTATCATCCCATGCCACCATTCTTTTACTAGGGGATACATCAATTATCTCTTATCCAATTGACACAGTTGTTTTAACTTCCCTAGCTCTTCTTTTCCATTTGCCCAATTTACTTCCTAGGATTTCAACCCTTTTTATATCATCTTCATCCTGGCATTTTGGGGATTCAATGGCCTCTAGATCTTGAGGTTCCACCATGACCATTTTACTCTTACTCAAAGCACTTTTAGTTCTCACTTCCTTCTCAGAATTTCCAATGCTAGTTAATTCATTCAGATCATCCTTTATACATATACCTTTTTTCAATTTCATCTCTGTAATCCCCTTATTCCACTAGGTATCTTCTTTTCCTGATGCATTATCATTAAAATTATTATTACCCTGATCAGAACACTTATACCTTTCCTCTTTCCCTTCATACTTTCTTTATTCAAAAATCTTGGAGTTTCTAGGTTAAGCTCTCAACCAAGCCTCAAATTGGTTTGACTTCTCTGAGCTATCTTCTTCCACCCCTCTCTAATTAACACAGTTTTTTCCTTTATGAGCTAGGATGCCACATTTGAAACAGAAGGCTTGGAGCCTCTCGTACTTAACAGATATCTAATATTTTTTATTATCCAATTGCACCCATTTACCTCTTAATAGAGGTTTAGTCATATATATTGCACCCTAGCTCGTAGGCAATTTCCCCAAGCTAATCCATCAGAGTCAGATTCCACTCAAACTACATGTCCTACTACTTTAGCTATATCTTTACCCGTTTCATCATTCATAGTTGCCAGAGGAAGTCCATACAGTTGGACCCAAAATGGTTCATACTTAAAGACTATATCTTTCAACAGGATAGATTCATCCACTTCTTGCAAGGAAATTAAATGTCCATCAAAGAACCATGGCCTACCCCTCATTATCCTCTCTTTATTAGAAATAAATTGAAATTCTATAAGAAATTTTTTATCCTCCATTTCCTTAAATTTAACCCATTCCACCAATTGCCATACTTGGGACATGGTGGTTCGAAACGCCTCGCTATTGAATCCTTTGCAAGACACCACTCCCGCTACCACACTAAAATTCCCTCAATGACCTTTGTTCTTCAGATCCTTTCCTTTGATCATGAACACCTCGCTTTCCTGGGATGATAGTTTCAGCTTTTCCCACTTACACGATAGCTCTTCTTCCATTATCTCCTTTTGTAGTGCAGATGGCTGAAGAAAATTCCGATCACATGAAACTAGGGTTCCCTGAGTAACAAGGAAACTAAACCTTTCGTTCATCTCGAGAGACGAAAGAAGGACTTCTGAAATTTTTTCTTTTTCGAAGTACGATAGCTAGTTAGCTACAAATAGCTGCAATAGCCGTCCAATACCCATGATCATGAGTAAATTAATAGGCTAATTACACTTACACAATACACAGATCGAAAAGTACAAATTATAACTTCATCATCATTAGTGCATTTCCTAAATATATCATATATGGAGCATGCATTCATGCCCATAGCTAGCTAGTAGCTAGTACTTCATGTGGAAGTACTATATTTATATATATATATCACCAGACTGTATCGGAACACGTACAATTAATATCTCAAACCCTGAAGTGGAGATTCATGTTTATTTATTAACTTGAGGTAATTATAATGATCCTCACGTCAAGAGAAAATGAACTTAAGAGGAGATTTAAGAAATTAAGTAAAAAACCAGATCAAGTATATTATATTCAATATCGAAATTCGTACGCTTTGTCGTCAATTCTAGTAAAGTTTTTCATACTAGCTGATCTTTTTTCGCCAGATGAAAGAGGCTGCATAAATATTATCATGAGTTGGCATGCAGTACTGGAAGCAGGGGGAAAAACATCATGGTGGGGCTATGATGGTAAATTTAGAGTTTGTAGATCATCATCACCATCATCAATCAATGCATAATTGGCTACGTCATTAATTCACATGCAAGACAAATTATAAAGAAGGGCTGAGAAATTGATCGATTTAGATAAGAGTACAGTTATATTTACAAACAAATTAATTATACGAAAATAATCTCATAAATTGACGTAATTTCATCTAATTTATTAAATTTATTTTATAATAAAAATAACTTATAACATAAGAAACCACATCCAATTAAGTCAATTTATAAAATTAATACTTTTATATAATTACTTTATTTATAACTAAAGTGTTTTCTTCTATTAAATAGGCGTACACATATTGCAGGATCGGCCTGTAAGTACTTTCAAAGTTGTGGTGCATGTGTTTGATAGCAAATATATAGAGAGTCGGCAGCTTATAATAGATTAGGGACCAACGTGGGTTCTTTAAGGCTGCAATCATCCACTCAAGAACAAAAGGACCACACGACGTTTAGGCATTATATGACACTGAGATTTGCACGGTACCACTTAGACTTTATAACCATTTATATCAATATATATATATATACACTCATAGATAGATGGTTTCAGTATAATTCTATTATAAGAAAAATAGATTTTTTTGATTAATTATTTGTAATAAAAAAAATACTTTCAATTTATTTTGAATATAAATAATTATTTCGTTAGAATTAACTGACTGCAAATAAATATTATTTTTTGTAATATCGGTTCATGATGGTTCTTGTTCACAGGTTGCCTAGGGCGGTATCACCTTCGATGAAATTATAGGAGTGGTTTGAGCTCTTCGATCGGCATCTTATATAAATTTAAAGTAAAATGTAGTACTGCAGACCTAAGAAACCCTACCAGCTTACACGTACTAACCCATCTAATTATAAGATGTTTTTTAAAAAAGAAAATTAAAATCATTTGATATTTGTTGAATTCATCTTAGACTGAATTCAATATATATATATATATATATATATATATATTGGAATCTTCACCGAAATAATAATTGAGGTGTAATAGACTGAAGCAAGCTGCAGTTGCAGTTGCAGTTGGAGTAGCAGTAGCAGTCAAAAAGCAGTACTGAGCCCTACTTTATATCGCTATTGCATTAAAACGAGAAACCTATCTATAAATTAACCTAAGGAGCAGGCCGGCCATCTTCAGTTTGATGGACAATATTCAATATCATGTACACCAAAGTCAGTACTAACCCTAGTACGTAGTAGTTCTTATCCTTTTATCTTTACTTTTTATTTGCTGGTAGAAAAATTAGGTGCCTCTTCTTAAATCTTGGAAACAAACATATCCATAGATCCTCCTCTTTAACTCTCTGGTTTCTTCCAGCTGTCCCCTTTAAATTAGAAAAAAGAAAACGAATTAAAAGCCCACGATTCAAAGCTTTGTACTTGCACGTACGTCATCTTAAAACAAATTAGACTAAAATTAAGGTTTTTCATGAAATTGAAAATAAACGATTAATGTTTTAGCTAGGGTTTTCAGCTCTATATAATTGGGAGAGTTCTCTCTCTCTCTCTCTCTCTCTCTCTCTCTCTCAGCAATTTCGTAGAAAGCTGTGCATGAACTGGGTGGGCTTCACGAGAAGGGTTAATGTTCTTTTCCTTTTCAGCGCATACTCTCTGTCATAAATATAATGGTCCCTATCCAGCAAAACAAATGTTTCATCAGGCAATTACGTCGGTAAATTTCTCAGTGTGAGTTTTAACCATAAAGTGAATAAGACTATTAGTTGTGTTTCTCCAACGCAAAAAGAATGTATATATACATATATCATAATTGTTGGTTTTTAAGACCAATTAGATGATTGTAGATTTATGATCAGGACATGATCAAGCTTACTGCATGGGTTGGAATTCAACAAAATTTGAGCTAGAGCAGCTAGGCTTACTGAATTGGACAAAGGGAATTAAGGAAAATAGAAAAGAAAACCAATAAATAAATTTATTAGAATGTAATTAAGAATTAGTTCATAATTAAGAATGAAGTTAGTAATTAAGAAATTAATTGTAATTAAGACCATAGTCACTATAAGAAAAATGGGCATTTGTGATAAATTATTTGGGTAAAAACTAAAAAGGATTATTTGAGATAAAAACAAACTCATTTTTATTGGAAATATTAGTCATTTTGTTTGAAATAATTAATAAGTATTCACAATTTTTTTTTTTTTTTTTTTTTGGTAGCAGGAATAAGAAGAAGAAAAGAGATCAGAGGCTAGGGGACCTCTCAAACGTCTGAATTAGTTAGCTAGGTTGTGTAATTTCTCAGCTTTGACTTAGGTACGTACGTACGTAAATATTATAGCATTATATATATAGCTATTTGATTCAATTATATATATTAATATATGTATATTGTTAATTTGATCATAATCTAACAATCAGGACCGACTCAATAAGTTAAGGGGCCTGGCAAAAATTTTGATTGGGACCTTTTTTTATTAAAATAAAATAATTTTAATTTTTACAATACATTTTTATTTAAAAACAATGTTTGTCGTTTGTCAAGTAAAATTATTAATTAAAATTTATAGTACATTTTCAACTAATAACCAACTTAATATTTATTAAAAAAAATGGATTTAGAAAAGGTACTATTAAACCTAGTTTTATAATACGTGCTCTTGAGTCTTAAGAGTAATTTGAGAACACAACTATTTTTATGTTTTCTCACATATTTTCAAATTCAACTTTTTTTCTCTCTCAAAATCTAATAAAATATTTTAATTCAAACTATTTCACTACATACTAGATATTTAGAGGTATTCTTAATATCTAAAAAATGCCTAAAAGCAATTCTAATAATCATCATCAATAAAGTTTTATAAAATGCGGGTCATTGCCTCTTCAAATGATCATACAAAAATTTTTATGAATATTTAAAAATTAGATTTTGTTATAAATAATTCTGATATTATATATTGAAATAAGAATGATAAAAAAGAAATATATTCTTATAAAGAGAGTACTTAAAATAATTATTATATAGATTACTTCTAAAACTATTAATGACATATAATATCTATTTAATAATTTTGTTATTTCATTAAGTTAATTAATTTTTTAATTATATTTTAGACTTTTTGAAAATGAGCCTTCTATTACTATGAGGTCTTAGGCAATTACTTAACTTTCCTAAGGCAAGAGCTGCCTATTGATGCAAGCATCTGATTAATCTCTCTGATTTCATTTTCTATTATTTTCTACATGCATGACTAGCTAATTAATTTAGAATAATGTTAGATATAATCGTAAGATGATGTAAACAGAGTCTTATCATTTTGAAAATGAGTGTGATTTACTATTTAAAATTTTTTTTTTTTCTGAGCTCTATGTTTCTTCACTTTTTTTAAAAAAGTTGTGTGGCAATTATTATAAATCTTTTTTCTTAATTTATGAGAGACGTGGTCCGGCTGATAAAAGGAGAATAACAACCTTCCAGTCACTGCTTGCCATTTAAGAAAATAAACAATAAAAAAATAAATTCATCACACAAACATTTCTACAGCCCCTCCTGACAACCCCCCCCCCCCCCCTTCTCCTCTTCTCTCTCTCTCTCTCTCTCCTTCCATCTACTTCGGTACTTCCTTAGATCTCTACTCTTTCCCTTTCTCACTTTACTTTCGTTAACTTGAACCCCTGGTGTTTGGTTGTCCAGAGATATTTTCTCATTTGTTCTCCTCTTTTCTTATTGTCGTTCTTCTCTCCCCTTTCAATTACAAAAAAAAATCCATTAAAAAAAATTTACAAAACAAATGAGTAAAATATCCCAACTTGTAACGTTTTTGCCTAGTGCATCTTCTCTCTTTTTCTGTCTCAAAGTTTCTCGATCACCGGAATCCACCCTTCATCATCACGGATTATCACTGAAATTTACTCCCCACACCACGTAAAAATGAAAAACCCAAAACATTTACTCTCTCCAAGAGACACAATTGCGCAAGAGGAAACCAGAACTCAATCTCATCAAAATCGATTTGTGCATGTTTTGTTTTCGAAAACTAGCCAAAACCCCAATACTGATTTGAATTCTTCAGGTGTGTACTTGATCCAAATGGATTTCTAAATGATCATTCTCTTTGTTTGGTACGATTTCATTTTTTTTTTTAAGTTCGTGATTTATAGTTCAATTAATGCATTTCATAAGTTGTTCAGGGTTAATTTTTTGCAGTTTCGTTCAAACCAATCCATTCAAAATAATTTTTCCATGTCATTTTGAATTCTAGTTTTTGTTTGGCTGCGGAGAAAATGTTTTGATAGAAAATGAAGATGGCGTGGACGAAGAGGGTCTGGCACAGTCACAGACGAAGAGGTCATATAATTTTTGGATCGCATATAGGTTTTGGATCGCATATAGGCAAGCGCACGAGACGTAAATAAACTAACTTATGTCGATGGTTGTAATTATAGGGCTGTTTTTTTAGGTTAGACAGCCCCCAAAGATATTCCTTAATTTATATGTGTATTTACACACACACATGTATATATATATATACTAGTGTGACCGCAACGTGCAATACACGTTTGTCTGCATAGAAAAAAAATATCATGTTTTTAATTCATATGTTACACAATAAGAAAAAAATATGTTACACGATAAAAAAAAAATATCATAGAAAAAAATTATGAAAAAAAATATCATATGTTACATAATAAAAAATGAGTAACTCTCTGTCATACACGAGAAACAAGAAATGAGTAATTCGATAATAGAACAAATCTGCCTGCATAAACTAACACAAGAATATTTTTATTTCTCCCCAGGGCTTAGCTCATTACCTACATGTTTGATATCTGCATCAGTCTATGTATTAGGTTTATCATGGTTACAAAAAAATTCACACAACATAATAAGTTAGAAACCAAGCACAAAATTTTTTTTCTTGTTTTCCCAGCAACCAAACAGATAAACAAAACATTAGGCTAACGAGAAAAATAAAAGACGAATCGAGCTGAGAAATACCATCAACTCAAAAGACATATAACATGTTGTTCAATCTAAAGAACATCATATTGTATGTCTTTTAGTTAACCAATGAAGAAGGTCATCTAAAGAAAGCTAAATAAGTTTTTGGTTAAAAGATGCTCTAATGAAGGCTAGACGAGTCAAAGGGATATAAAAAAATTATATGTATTTTATTTAGAATAGAAAATCTAAAAATTACAAAAAATACAAACAAGATCCTCTTCAGCTGAAAACCTACCAGCATCACATCTAATTGAATAGCTACATAAAATTGCAAATACTAATGCTCCATAATTTTTACTCTCTCTCCCATGACCTGACTGTACATTCTACCACTTATCCACTATAACCATACTGCAGGCAATACCCACTTTAACTAACAATGCACTACAAGTCACACACACCCCTAAACTAACATTCAAAGATCCACTATACAATGTCAGAATTACAAAACCAACGCTTGAGAGCAGATGAAACTTCATAGAAGAAACACAATAATAATTTTAAAAAAACTGCATATCTAGGAAACAGCTGAGAATTAAACCCTAAATGCAAAAAAAAAAAAAATGTTATCTAACCAAGACTTAGCAATATAAAACGGAACATAGACAAGAAAGCCACCCAATCTTGTACCTGACTACAGTAATTCCTTGACTTTGCAATTGCTCCATTCTCAAGCAACAACACCACAATCTATTCAAACATATACCAACCCTACAGGATACCAAGACAAAGGTAAGGATTAATAGATAAGGACTCATATTCTTGCACTATAACAATAAAAGAGAAAAGAAAAAAGCCATGAAAATTAATATTTTGAGCTAATCATTCAAATGCTTTAATCTTGATGACAAATAATCAAAAATTTGCAAATGAATAAATCCTCATGAAGCATTGGCATATCAGAAATTTATAGACTCCATTGTTTGATATAACTTCTATATGAGATAGCCAAATTATTTTTCATAAGTAAATGAATTTTTTTTTTCAGTTTATGTCAGAGAAAGCCAATTTATTTTTCAAATCTATGTAATGGCTATCATGTTAGTTTTCTGCATTTTTTCAAATGAAGGTTTGATTTTATCAATATTTTTCTATTATTTAGTTGGGGTGCTTGGGTGTAAAATGCAATTGATTAAAGTATCATACTGGAGACTAAGATACGATCTTGTCTGAACTTTTTAGTTATAGATTGCACAGGCTTATAAAATTATATCCTCTCATACAATCACCTGCAATATGCAGCAATTATAAGCCCATAACAGATAAAAAAGCATCAAACAACAATTTACAAATATTCTTGAAAATAGCAATTTGAGTTTAATGGTATATTGGTATATGTATCTTGCAGAAATCTCAAAGCACAAAAATATAAATAAAAAATAAATAAATGCATAGATAAATATTTATCCCCACAACACAATAAATACGAAATTTATGAAATGAGCATAAATTTGCACTATCATACCAAATTTGATTCAATTTGCCCACCCAAAAAAATACCAACAAGCACCCTCAACGCACAGCAAGAGACCAACGAACCACTGCAATCGACCAAAAAAAAAATCTTTCATTAATAAAATAAACAAATGTAAAAAAGTATCAGAATTCAAAAACATAAATGAAAAATAAACAAATGCGAAAGCACAAGAACATAAATAAGAAATAAATAAATGCATAAAGAGAATATTTGTTTCATTGATCTGTCAAAGTTAAAGAAGTCTCAAAACATAAAAACATAAATGAGAAATACCAGCGAAGCACCCTCAACGCACAGCAAGAAACCAGCGAACCACTGCAATAGACCAAAAAACAATATCTTTCTTTAATAAAATAAACAAATGCATTAATAAACAAATCTAAGAAAGTCTCAGAACACAAAAACACAAATGCAAAATAAACAAATGCAAAAGTACAAGAATATAAATAAGAAATAAACAAATGCATAAAAAGAATATTTGTTTCATTTAGCTGTCTTGCACTACAACACTAGATAATTAAAAACTGGGGAGATGCAACAAAAATGGTGGTTGTTATTTATATTACTAACATTTTTGGCATCTCTACTCTCCAGGAGTCTCTTCAAAATGACTTTGGAATGAAAATGGGGAGATGCTATGGGATTATAGCAGAGGAGTTGATGATCGATTAGTAGGGGTGATTCAAGTTTGGCAAAAGACATGATTTGATCAACCACATAGCTTTCAGTTTAAATTGATATTTTTTTATAAGTAAATGGATAATGTTTTCTTCTTTTTTTCCAGTTTATGCCAAAGATAGCCAAATTATTTTTCAAATCTATGTAATGGCTATCATGTTAGTTCTCTTCTATAGGGGAACAAAAATAGGAATGCAAAAGTTCTGAAATCTAGAGAACTACAACACTACATCAAGGGTCTGACGTTTTAGATTAACTTTTTCCTCTACAACTCATAACCAACAAAAAAAAATAGAGCATGAGATTGATGTTTTAGGTCCTAAAGCAAACAAACTATAACCCAGGAAAAAAATAAAAAAATAAAAACAGAACATCCAGCCAAGAGACCATACCCACCGCAAGCCACAATGAAGAATGATCAGCAACAAGGCAAGAACACACAACGGGAAGCAACAAACAGAGACCCCAACATACATTTATTTTTCAAAGCCGTGCAACCAACAAAAAACCACAGAGAAGAATACCATTTTTACCGAGCAAAACAAGCCAACTTGGGCCAGATATCACTACACAAGCACACACAAGGAAAATATGAAAAGTAGCTTTAGAATAATGACCAATATTAATATGATATGTATTTAATATTGCTACTACATATTAAATATATGAACACTTCCATCTGTTAGTCGTATGGCAAACTGGTATGGTTCTTGTGGATGTGTAGCAACCATAAGAGGGTATACTGAAGAACTGTATCAACATGGACAAAAACAAAGACCAAGAAGAGATAAATTATCCACACTACCCATATCATATATTAAATCTGGCCAAGATGCCACAAAATGCAGATTCAAAACCCTGTGTGTCAGAATTATTTCAAGTAAGCATGCATGCATGATGCAAAATTAGAATGAGCTCAAAAACACCCATGATAGATACCACTTTGAAAATTGAAATTAAACAAAGAATGCTAAGTAGGGACTACGCAAAGCTGATAGCACATGTATCTTACTAAAGAAGGCCAGGCCAAGCATCCTAACAAATAAGTTTCCAAAATATCATTGAATACCTTACATCAAATAAAAGATAAGCTGCTTAGAAAAAATAATAAAAATAATAAAAAATAAAAGATAAGTAGTGGGATTAATCTAACATTGTAATTGGAGATTTGAAGCACCAAATACACGCACAGTGCATATGTATGTCACTCAAAGTATCATTCGGCGTAAACAAAGCTGCCTCAAACTCCTTGACAGAGAACTACATAGAGAAATTCAGAAGAGGCCTAAATGAGCAAAAACACAAAATCAAACAAAAATAAAAGACTTTGAACGAAGATCACAACTTTCGAAGCCAAATAAATAGATGACACAGATGAATACCAAACAGTAAATAATTTCAGATATTTTACCATAGAGAGAAATATACCAGCTTCCACAAAAATAAATGATGCAAGTAAAGAATTGGGGAAAATAATATAAATAGTTTCAGGTATTTTACCATAGAGAGAAATATACCAGCTTCCACAAAAATAAATGATGCAAGTAAAGAATTGGGCTAAATAATATACTTCAGTAAGCTACTTACAAAGTTGTTTCTCACATTCCAGAATCACAAAAAACAATCAAAAAACACGAAAGCTAACTTTAGTAGTTCGAAGATCAACAATGCTGGTAGCAATCGATTCGGATTCCTTGTGAAATTAAATGTCTAAAACAAAATAAAGTAAATAAATATTTAAATGATCAAAAAAATCAAAGACATTAAACCCAAAAACCCTAAAATGCAAAACTATCTTAACAAACCCAAATGCACGAAACACAAGTCTAGTAGAACCCTTCTGTCTGGCGTGCTCTGCAGCTGCTAACGGCGGCAATGGACATGAGCTGGAGAGAGAGAAAAGAGAGGGTCTGAATCGAAGAGAGAACTCGGGAGGGAGTGAGGGAGAGAAAAAAGAGGATTAAACCCAAAAATCCTAAAATGCAAAACTATCAAGACATACCCAAATGAACAAAACACAGGGCTAGGAACCCAATAGAGTTTCCGTCGAGCAGGCTTCCGGCATTGGCTCATCCACGTCCTGAGCTGGCGATGCCAGTTCCGATGCCATACTTCTTAGGTACCACTTCCGATGGATAGATAGATAGAAGAGACAAAAGTGGCGTTTTGGTTCGAGAGAAGGAAAACGAGAGCTGAAAGGTGAGAAGAGGGAGAAGCAGAGATGAGAACGAAAGTGAAATACACGGCGAAAACTGAGAGAGAGAGAGAGAGAGAGAGAGGGAATATTGTGTTGTGTGGTCGAGAGAGAAAGGGGAGCTAATATCCCCGACCGAAGCAAATGACAGAACAAGTGAAATAATGTAAATAAAAATAATAATTAAGGGGTAAGATTGAAAGTGGAAAACGCTGAATTGCATTGTTCATATACTATTCATCTGCATTGATACTTATATTATAGAGGTTAGATATATATGTCCTCAGGCGACCGAGTAGTACTATTCATTATATCAAGATATCATGCCGCCAATAGCAATATCGCCAAACCCTAGAAAGCAATAAACTATAAATATTATATATACATGTATATATACCTATATGTATATTCATTGGAAGCAGATCATGTGATTAATGCGTGAGTCCTGCACTCTTTTAGTGTGTGAATAATATTGCAAAAAGGCAGCAGGGAAAAAGAAGTAAAGCACTGCTCAATACTGCACTCCTTCCTCATAATGACCATCATGTTCATGCATGCTTCTCCCCCCCTCTCTCTTTCTCATCTAATCATCATACGTACCCAAAAGAAAAACCAAAACGACACGGCCTAATCTTGTAATTTGGTTTAGATTGATGATCACCACTTGGCCCCTGTTAAGTTTTAGAAAAAACCAATGACCAAAATTTCTTTCCTTTCCACAAAGATTTCTATTGTTTTAAAAATTAAGGTTTCTAATATCCACGATTTATCAAGCAACCAAGACCCACAACAGTATGATAATCAGCAAGAAATAAAGCAGTAAAAGAACAACAAGAAAGAACATAACAGACTTACGTGGTTCGACCCTAATAGTCTACATTCACGACAAAAACGGCTTCAGAGATCATTCTTATTGAAGAATCAACAAAAAAAAACCTCAGTATTTTACAACAGATCAATGCTAGCTCTCGAGTACAAGAGAGCCAACTCTCTCAACCTCTCTTTCTCTCGATCTCACGAACCCTAGCAGAGGAATACCCTCAGATTTCTCTCTCGCTCTCTACCTCAGCAAAACACAAATAAAAATTTCGTAACCCTAATCTCGACTTTAACATATATTTATACAGAATCAGAGATAGTGACACGTGGCCATCTAACGGTCCAGGATCAAGCAGCACCTATAATATCTTCTCAGCATAATGTCCAATATACCATTCTGCTCAGCGAGTTAAAACATTTCCATCAGATGATCAAACGGTTCTGAATGTAAACAAATGTATGCACATCATTGGCTGAAAACAAACACGTTAGAAGATCACATTTAAGGTGCAATTGTACACTAAGTTTGGCACATATTTACAATTCTCCACCTTGATAAATCTTAGTTTACCAAGTTTACTAAACTATCATCCATGACTGTTCCCGCAACATTGCTCTAGTAAGGACCTAGACCAGACTCCATACTAATTAAATTCAGACAGTGTCTGAATTTTAAAGAGGGGAGAGACTTAGTCATCATGTCTGAAGGGTTATCTTCAATGGGGATTTTCTCCACACTAACAACCTTAGATTCTATGACATCCCTTACAAAATGAAGCCTAATATCTATATGTTTGGAACTTTTATGGAATACCTGATTTTTGGCTAAGTGTAAAGTGTTTTGGTTGTCACAATAGACAGTGATAGTACCATTAAAGATACTCAACTCTTTTGCAATTCCTTTTATCCATATGGCCTCTTTTATTGCCTCTGTCATGACTATATATTCGACTTCAGTTGTAGACAAAGTTACAACACTTTGTAAGTTTGATTTCCAACTAATTACCCCCCCAAATGCCGTGAACACATATCCTGTTAGGGACTTCCTAGTGTCTGCATTTCCTACATAGTCAGAGTCTACAAACCCTTCTATCTCACATCCCTCCTTAGCACTTAACCCATAAACCACTCCTAGTTTTGCTGAACCTGCAAGGTATCTAAAGACTCATTTAATGGCTTGCCAGTGTGGTTTTCCAGGATTTTCCATAAATCTGCTAACCATACTAACAGCATAAGTGAGGTCTGGTCTAGTACAGACCATAGCATATATTAAGCTACCTACCATACTAGCATATGGTATTTTGCTCATAAAATCAATATCAGATTCAGAAGTAGGAGATTGATTTACATACAATTTAAAATGCTGTCCCAAAGGTGTTTTAACAGATTTAACTTGATCCATACCAAATCTTTTGAGAATCTTGCAAATATAAGTATTTTAAGACAATAACAAAATTCTATTTTGTCTATCTCTTAATATTTCCATTCCCAAAATTTTTCTAGCAGGGTCTAGTTCTTTCATTTCAAATTCTGCTTTTAACATGTATTTGACTTGGTTAATTAGAGCAGAGTCCTTACAAGCAACCAACATGTCATCAACATATAATAGCAAGTATATCACAGTCTGATCAACATGCTTGTAATAGACACAGTTATCATAACAACTTCTGTTAAAACTATTTTCTAACATGTATATGTCAAATCTTCTATACTATTGCCTAGGTGACTGTTTCAGACCATAGAGAATTTTTTTTAACAAACACACTTTGTCAGAATTTAATCCATTTATAAAACACTCAGGGGATTGCATATAAATCACTTCTTCCAACTCACCATGGAGGAAGGCAGTTTTAACATCTAGTTGTTCCAAATGCATATCTTCAAAAGCATTATAAGCAAGCAATAGTCTAATAGAACTGTGTTTTACAACAGGGAAAATTTTTTTATTGAAATCAATACTCTCCCTTTGAGTAAAACCCTTTGCTACTAGTCTAGTTTTAAATCTAATGCCCTCTACACCTGGTATGGCATCCTTTCTTTTATAAATCCACTTTGACCCAACCAGCTTAATCCCTGGGGGTCTAGTAACTAATTCCCAGGTTTTATTATTATTAAAAGACTCCATCTCCTCATGCATGGCAAGTATCCATTTGGATGCTTCCTTACTGTTAACAGCCTCTTTATAAGTCTTAGATTCTTGATAAACCACTTCATCTACTACTGTGAGGGCAAAAGCAGTGAGTTCTGCCTGCCCATATCTTTTAGGTGGTTTAATTATTCTCCTCTTACTATCCCTTACTAAGACATAGGAGTCAACTCCACATTGATCCAAGTCATCCAAATTTGTATTCTTAGTTACCCTGTTTTGATCGGGATGGACTTCAGATGAGGTATCTAGCTCCACCTCAAACTGTACATCTTCTAAAGGTTTATCTTGAGTTTTAACAGGTTCTAATTTTTGTACTCTAGCCATTTGGAATTCATTAAAGACCACATCCCTGCTAATTATGCATTTATGTTTTCCTGGTATATCTACCCACAGCTTATAACCCTTCACCCCTTTAGGATACCCAACAAAGATACATTTGAGGGCTCTAGGTTCTAGCTTATCAGTTTTGGAATGTGCATAAGCAAGACATCTAAAAACTCTTAAGTAATCATAGCTGGGAGGTTTTCCAGCCCATAATTCTTTAGGGGTATTAAAAATTATGGCAAAAGATGGACATTTATTAATTAAATAAACTGATGTAGTAGCAGCTTCTACCCAAAAGAATTTAGATAGACCAACATTTGATAACATACACCTTACCCTTTACAAAATGGTCCTAATCATCCTCTCAGCCAGACCATTTTGTTGAGGGATTTCCTTAACAGTTTTATACCTAAGAATCTCTTCTTTATTACAGAAATTATTAAATTCATTTGATAGAAATTCTAACCCATTGTCAGTTCTCAAAACCTTCAGCTTTCTCCCTATTTGGTTTTCTACTAGAGTTTTCCATTCCTTAAATTTTTCAAAGGTGTCACTTTTATTCTTGAGAATGGAAATCCACACCATCCTAGAAAAATCATCAATGATGGAAAGAAAATAGCTCCCTCCACCATGAGAGACTACCCTAGCAGGTCCCCACAGGTCAGAATGTACATAGTCCAGGGGCTGCTTTGTCACATGGGTTGCCCTTTTAAAATTGACCCTTTTTGTTTTCCCATATACACAGTCTTCACAAAAAGGAAGTTTGTCCAGGTTTGTTTCAGTTAACAGGTCCTGTCTTTGAAGTTCTAAAAGTCCCTTTTGACTAACATGTCCTAATCTTCTGTACCAGAGCACAGATTTATCTTCTATCCCATTCTGGACAGAGGACATTTCCCCAACAATGGTCTCCCCAATTAAGGTATAGAGACCATTTTTGATCATCCCTTTCATTACTACTAGCGATCCCTCCATAACTCTAAGATTATCTGCCTGAGACTTAAAGGTGTAACCAGCATTGTCTAGCATACCCAGAGATACTAAATTCCTCTTTAGTTCAGGTATGTACCTTACTTCGTTTAACACTCTCACCATACCATCATGTACTTTGAGTCTTATAGACCCAATTCTCATGATCTTACAGGATTTTTAATTCCTTGGATCACATGACCTCCTTGTAATTCAAAAAATGTTTCAAACCATTCCCTAATGGGACACATGTGGAATGAGCATCCTAAATCCAAGATCCATTCCTTTCTTGAGTTCACTTCAGTCACATTAAGGACTTCAGCACTCTCATAGCCTTCTAGGACTACTGATGCATCCCCTTCCTCCTTGGTTTTGTTTCCAAAGTTGGTCTTTTTGTCAGGACAATCCCTTTTGAAATGTCCTTCCTTGTGACACAAGAAACATTTCAGTTGTTTTTCCTTAGACTTAGACCTGCTCCTTTTACTCTCAGATTTACTCTTCTTACCTCTCTTTTCTGTTCTACCTCTCACATTAAGACCATCACCATGTTCCTGTTTTGTATCAATGCTATTCTAAAGCTCCCTAGCATGAAGTACAGCTTGTACCTCATCAAGGGTTAGGGTGTCTCTGTCGTACATCATAATTTATTTTAAGTTCTGGTAAGTTGAGTCCAGAGTACTCAACAAGAGAATAGCTTGGTCCTCATCCTCTACTTTTATGTCTATATTAGCCAAATCTAATACAATCTTGTTAAAGCTATCTAGGTGTTCACTAATAGATTGTCTAGGGGTCATCTTGAATGTATAAAGTTTTGTTTTCCTGTACAATATGTTAGCTAAAGATTCAGTCATATATAAGTTTTCTAACTTTAACTAAATCACAGCGGTTATGTCCTCATTTGCCACCTCTCTCAGGACTTTGTCCCCGAGAGAGAGAATGAGGGCACTGTGTGCCTTTTGAAGGATGTCTTTTGTGACATCCTCCTTTTCAAATTTTGAAGACGAGACCCCTTGCTTTTTCTCTCTGCTTAAGGCCCCCTGCTAGCCCTGTTGGACTAGCAGTGTCCTCATCTTTATCCTCTAGAGCCCAAAGTCATTATCCCCCGTAAACCTTTCCACATCAAATCTCGTGGTTCCCATCTAACCTAAGGCTCTTGATACCAGTTTTTAAGTTTTAGAAAAAACTAGTGACCAAAATTTCTTTTCTTTCCACAAAGATTTCTGTTCTTTTAAAGATTAGGGTTTCTGATATCCAAAATTTATCAAGCAACCAAGACCCACAACAGTATAATAATCAGCAAGAAATAAAGCAGTAAAAGAACAACAAGAAAGAACACACCAGACTTACGTAATTCGACCCTAATGGTCTACATCCACAATGGGAACGGCCTCAAAGATCATTCTTATTGAAGAATCAGCAAAAAAACCTCAGTGTTTTACAACAGATCAATGCTAGCTTTCGAGTACAAGAGAGCCAACTCTCTCAACCTCTCTTTCTCTCGATCTCACAAACCCTAGCAGAGGGATACCCTTAGATTTCTCTCTTGCTCTCTACCTCAGCAAAACACAAATGAAAATCCCGTAACCCTAATCTCGGCTTTAACATATATTTATACAGAATCAGAGATAGTGACACGTGGCCATCTAACGATCCAGGATCAAGCAGCACATATAATATCTTCTTAGTATAATGTCCAATATACCCTTCTACTCAGCGAGTTAAGACATTTCCATCAGATGATCAAATGGTTTTGAATGTAAACAAATGTCTGCATATCATTGGCTAAAAACAAACACGTTAAAAGATCACATTTAAGGTGCAATTGTACACTAAGTTTAGCACATATTTACAGCCCCGAATTGGATGATGATCGTGTGTTGGGCAAGATTGTGTCTAACAAGCTAGGAATGAGCCACGGGTGGCTAAAGGCCGCACTCACCTGAGGCTCACGAGAAAAATTAAGTCGATTAAAGGACCGAAGTGAGTGAAACACATAAGAGTAGTATGGACTCAAAGATAAAAGTCAACCATACGTATCTCTATATATAATAGAGTTATGCTATAAAAAATTCTCATTTATTGAACATCAAAGATTTTTAAGTATAAAATTAAAAAAAAAATAAGATCATAGTTTTTAATGAGTGTGCATTGGGGCCTTTCCAAAAGGATAAACTCTAGAGGAGCGTAACTAACATGGAAATCTAAAAGACTATATCACGATGAGATTCAAGTCTATAAAGACACATCCAATAGACACAATTGATGACCAAATCGTGTTAGAGAAGATAACATACTAAAACGGGGCATTGAGGATTGTACCCATGGAAAAGTCTTGCCATATCAAGTCAATCCAACCTCTACAAATAGCCAACCAGCCACCAGGTACACATCATAGATAAATTCTTTTGGTGGACGTGAAGTTAGGCATGTTCATTCAAATTCCAAGAATTCGTGTTTCAAATCCGAAATTTTCACCTCTTAAATGAATATCAAAATTATTGGAAAAAAAAATTAGAACCGAGTTGGGTTTTAAACAAGCCTACGTAAAATAGTATGACATGATATCGCTGACTTTGACATCGAAGATATCTCCACTGGATGCCCTGAATTCTTTTTTCTAGTTACAAGTTGTTAGAGCATGTTCCAAGCATAGTGAAAACTACATCAACAATGTGCATGCATGGTTTAGATTCCACGAATAACTAACAGTCACAAGGTTGAGAACATGACATGTATTAAATAACCTTAATTTTTCCTTAATTGGTTTGTTGGGATTATATTGAGCCGAACCTATACCAATTATAGCGGCCATCTCCTATGTATCATCATACTCTTTTTTTTTTATCAAATAATATGTCTCTTGATCGACTAGTACTTGATCTAGCTAGTGCAATTATACATGAATAAAGGTATAACATATAGCTCGGCTTCTAACCCGAATTTCAAGAGTTAGTTGGATACCTCTGCATATAGCACTACAAAAAAAAAAACAAACAAACAAACAGTATTTCCAACGTTTAAATGTCACTGCAAATAATCTATTTTTCGCCGCAAAAACTTATTTTCAGCTCCTTTTAAGCGCCGGAATAGTCGGGTGAGAAAAAGGGAATCGTAGCATTGTAAGTTGTGGCCGGAAATATTTTTTATTTGCGGCGACATTAGCAAATACTCTAATACTCGCCAGAAATACTACTTTTATACTAGAATGTTTCCGAAATTGGGACATAATCTGAAGCTCCTTTTGCAACATAATTTTTGTACTAGAATGTCTTCGAAGTTGGCTTTTTTCCCTCTTGATTTCATATATTTTCCATTTCAACTTTTTTTTTTTTAAAAAAAACATCTATAATCCTCCATCAAATACATTAACATATTTAATAGATCAATATATTCTCCCATATGTATCGATACATCATTCATTCATCATAAAAAGTGCTATTTTAAATTTATTCCAATATCTCATATTAATAGTTCAATGTAAAACAAGTGTGCTCCCATCTATATAGTGTAACAAAGATTTCCTAAGCAAGTCTTTCATTGAAATTGAACCTGCCAACTTCATCTAAAAACTGGAAGCCTAACTCTTTCATTAATCTCCAACCTGCAAAAATTTAGAATCACAAATTTTATTAAACAATGATAAAATCTTACACCAAATAATTAGTACCTCTCTCTCTCTCTCTCTCTCTCTCTCTCTCTCTCTCTCTCTCTCTCTCTCTCTCTCTCTCTCTCTCTCTCTCTCTCTCTCTCTCTCTCTCTCTCTCTCTCTCTCTAATAAGGGAAATTGTGGTAAGAATAATAGTTAGACAATTGTCACCAAAAGATTAACAATTACAACAATCAATTCTGAATTTGGACAAGAAAGGAACTCCATCAAAGTTTGTATCTAGGAATGCCAATAAAGTTGCCCAAAAAGATTGTTACAACATTCCGAACTACTCCCTCCTTTTACATTTTAGTTTCTTGCTCTTAACCTGCATTCAAACTATTTGAATATTTTTAATTAAATTGAAAATATATAAAGGCTTGTCTGAATAGTCATCAGGTTTATTAAAAATTGATACAAGCCTTTATATACTTTTAAATAAATAAAACTTACATAAAGATTAGTATTGTAATGAACACATCTTGTAATTAAATTAAAGCAACACGTTCAAGAAGCCCCTTATAACATAACATTAAAATTATTTGAGATATTGCATTAAGTAAATGAGGAGAGTACAAGATTTAGAAACTTTGAAATCTATACTTAGATTTTATTATAAGTACTAAGAGAGATTTTCAAAAGTAGATGTCGGGATCACATAAGGTTTTTCATCTATCTAATAAGTGGTTTTAAACATAGTCAATTGTCTTCAAAATGAAGAGTAAGATGTATCAATTATTATCTAATTATGAAGAATTCTATCCAGAACTGAACAAAATCCAAAACACTGAAACCAACTTCATAAACCCAACCCAACCAAAACCTTTAAGCATGAGACCAACTTAGCATCATTTTCAACCATTAAATAGTTGGGATAATGAAATTTACCTTTCTTCTATTTCAAGTATCTTTGCTTTCCAAAAATCTTAATTTTTCAAAACACTCATTAAACTACATCCAAACACAAAATACTCTCATTAAACTACATCCAGAAAGCAAAATTATATAAGCATAATGAGCAATTATGTTATAGATATGCACATTTTTCACTTATTGATGAAAAAAGATACTATCTATGCAGGTCTTTGAGTCTCTCTATGAGACTCTCCTTGCTTTTGCCTCTCTGATTCCATGTATGAACTTAACAATTTATCATACTCAACTTGCTTCATCAACACTTTCTCTACATTCTTCCGTAATTCTTCAAACTGATTCTTGTAATACTCAACATGCTTCTCATGCCTCTCTGCACGTTCTATTAATGCTACAAATCTTTCCTCAGTGTTTTGTCTAGATGACTCAAGGATAACCATCTCCCCTAACCCCCTTGCATATCCTGGCCTATGGCCTAATACCTCCTTAAAGATTGATGCAGTAGCATCTTTAGTCTGCTTCTCAAGCTCTAACTTAGTAAAATGAGCAACTATTTTATTCCATTCAAGAAAGTGAAATCACACATTAAAATCTACACATGGACTTGTTCAAAACTAAAATGTAAATAATATGTACACACAAATATGTTCAAAGTCACTCACGTGTTTCTCTTCTATTACTAGAATCACAAATTTATCATTTTTTTTACTCCACCTTGACTCTTTAAAGAAATCAATAAGGTGCTTATTACTCTCAGACTACAAATACAAGCAATGATTAATACCAATATAATATAAATCAGCAAATAATATGTTACTTCTTACATTTGCATTTACAAATCTAAATAAAAGTCATACCCTCTTTTGCATTAATCTTACAAAGGAGATTCATCCAGTCGTATGGTTTGTTTGTTACTTCTCTCTATTGCTTTTATTTTTCTCAGACATCATCTACAACTCACATACTTGTATTAACACAACTAGATCATAAACATATAAAAAAAAAACACAATTAACATCCATTAGACTTACCTTAAATTCCGCACTTGACCATTGGGCTCATAACTTCACCCATGTAGCTGATCTCACCAGCTCTGGCACATGTGTAAGAGCTTCTTCGTTTGTCTTGTAACTCTTGTAGATTTTGTGAACATCATACCGAATATGATTGAACATCTTCCTAAGTGTCTTCATTACTATATCACGGTGATTCTTCTTCGTCCAATCAAGGACAAAGTCAGACTAGAGACAAACAACAAACACATTAATTATCTGGTAACACAAATAATAACTTGAAATACATTAGAACGTGTACTAGTATGAGTTGTGTTATACTACCCAAACACGAGAAATCAGCTTTTCCTTCTCAGTCTCTGGTAAATTATGCCAACTTGGGTGACTCAGGTCGACATGGTATTTCACCAACCATGTAATCTTACTTGTAAATATTGTAGAATTTTCACAACATGGTATTGTCTCACCATCATTTACGGTCAGCGCTATCGGCCCATACTTTCGAATTTTTTTCAAACTCAAGGTTCTTTGCAGCTTCTCGTCCACTTTTTCGAGTAGGCGGTACTAATTCCTCTTTAACTTTTATTACATTGTCCACATGTTCAACCAACAAAGGAATATGATATTAGAGGTTAATCCACATATTAAAGGTGGTTAGAACAATAAAATTTGACAAAACTTTTGTGGTTCTGTTGGCATAAAAGTATTTTTTGCTTGACTTTTGAATAATATAAAATTTGATGATATTTGATGCGTTACTATTCAAAAGTCAAGCAAAAAGTACTTTTATGTTATTCTCTTCACTTTCTTTTCCTCATTTTTTATCAAATATAACGAAATTTTTTTTATGTGTGTGTAAACTTGTACTTTTCATCAACTTTTGATGATAAATTTTAATGAGATCAATGACAATGCTCTAAGATGTTGTCACATAAGTTCTTCTCAATATGCATTACATCAAGGTTGTGTCTAAGCTTTAAAATTAACCAATACGGCAATTGGAAAAAGATGCTTCTTTTGGTCCAATTTAACTCATCAATTGTACGCTTTCTCTTCTTTGTAGATTTGCCAAAATCAATGTCTGGAATGTTGTGCAGTTGATTGAGTATATATTCTCCTAATAATTGTTGGGGTGGGCCACGATGCTTTGTGCTATCATTAAAAATACTATTTTTCTTTCTCCACGTGATCTGGTGGCAAGAATTGGTGATGACCCATGTAACAATACTTGCGACTATATTTCAACCACAACGAGTCTGTTTCTTACTCGCACGATGGACATGTCATCTTTCTCTTAGTACTCCACCTAGAGAGATTACCATAAGCAGGGAAGACGTTAATTGTCCACAATAAAGCTGCATGCAATCAAAAAGTCTATGTGGCCTTGGCATCATATGTATCGACACCATCTGCCCATAGATCTAATAGTTCATCTATTAGAGGCTGCAATAAACACCGATATCATTTCTTGGAGATTTTGGTTCAGGAATAAAAAATGAGATGATGAAAAATGGATCTTTCATGCATAACTACGGGAGCAAGTTGTAAGGCACCAAAATCACTAGTCATATGATGTAAGGCTTTGCCAAATTATTAAAGGGGTTGAAACCGTCACTAGCCAAACCAAGTCGTACATTTCGAGGATCTTTCGCAATCCAAGTATGTTCTTGATCAAATGCCTTCCAAACCTTAGAGTCAGCAGGGTGTCTTAGAATGCCTTCATCATTGACACGTTGATTCTTATGCCACCTTATATTAGCTGCTATTTTATGTGACATAAACAATCTCTGCAATCTTGACTTTAAAGGAAAATGTCGTAGAACCTTTTGAGAAATTTGTCGTTGCTTATTCTTACTGAATATTTATCTTGACAACTTATATTTAGGGCACTCTTATTTCTCTGTATTTTCCTTCCAATAAAGTATGCAGTCAATGGGACAAGCATGTATTTTTGTGTAAGTAAAGCCCAAGTCTCACTCTAAGTTTCGTGCCACTTGATATGACTTTGGCAAAAGAGCATCTAGAGAAGCTGACTGTAGCAATTGAAGAATCATGTTGAATGGCTTTACGCTTCAACGACCAAGTGTTTTAATGTGCAGCAACTTAATCAAAAATGAAAATTTATAATAATTAGTACAACCTTCATAGAGAGGATGCTGTGAATCAACCAACAACTGGTCAAAATTCATGGTTGATTCACTTCCAACTGAGGTTGAACCCCCAAAATAGAATGACTCGGGTGAAGGAACATTAGGAAAATTCTCAGCCTGAATGTCTTGTAACATGACATCATTGTCATCAATGAAGTGATCAATATATTCGGGATCAGAAAGATCGTCGTCATCATCACTACAAGGTAAACCTTCAGCCTCGCCGTAAAATATCCATGTCGTCTAAGTTGGTTCAATACCTTTAATGAACAAATGTCTCTCTACCTGAATTATAAGTAGGAAATAGTTATTTGAACTTAGGATACGTGAGCAACGAATTTCATCACTTGTAGCATAAGATCGAGCCAAAGTAAGGAAATCTTTAACGCCTCTTGCATATTCACTGGATCGAAATTTATTAGGGATTCTCATCCAACTTCTGTCCATCTACGAAAAGTAGTAGCAAAAGATAAAAATAAAAATAAAAATAAAAATAAAATTGGTTAATAGGGAAAAAGATCCTATACCTATGGAAGAAGTCAAAATAGAACCGTGAGTCGGTAGAATGTGAAAAGGTACTATCAAGTAAAGTTAGTGTTTCATCTAGTTGGATCAATGCATTACTAATAAAACGAAAAGTCTTGTTTTCCAAGAAATGCACCACGTTAAGGAGACCATAATGTTTGGGAAATTTAACAGTACTATTTACTTGTATAGTACTAATTAATTAAGTACCAAAATATTTTACAGTACTATTTACTCGTATATTTTTCCATTTGAATTGTTGTTGGGTTGGGTGCAGGAGTTCCTCCCATCGTAATTGCTCACCCATCATCCCTTTCACTATCTCAATCTTTAAGCTCAAAAAAATCAAAATGGGTATTGGTGCCTCTTACTTACTGCCAAATATATTTTGGTTCCATTATGGTACATTGTTCAGGTGAATTTCTTGAACCCAATTTCAAAACACTCATCAAGAAGAAATGCTCTTTTAAGTTTTCTACAGATTTTAATGTGAGAATGAGTTTATGACAAGTTACCTTGAGTTTGGAGTTGGACACCTGGTTTAAGGTTGTGTCTGGTTTCAGTAACTGCTTATATCTCTGATATCTTGTCCTGGTTGGTGCTACTTTTCATCAGATGTGGCCTTTTCATGTCATTTTCTTTTCCTTGTTAAGTTGAAAGAAAAAGTTTTACAAAAGTAGTACAAAAAGAAACAAAATATAGAAATTTTTCCACACACAGTAGTACTATATGCAAAAGCAGTTGAAAGGAGAAACTTCATATGAGATTGACAGTTCATGAGAAATAAGAGTTGTGTCTATGATCAAGTGAAGGTTCTGCTAATCAAAGAACCCAAAAACTCATTAAAAACCTGTTTAGAATGATCTAGTGGTGAAGAGAGGAGTTCAGTTTCCAAGAGAGGAAAGAGTACTTAATGTCTAAACCCAAGATTTAGGAAAATAATAAAATGCTTTGTATGGATCATTCATGAAAATCTGGCTTGGTATGGATGTTAAATGCTGGAGGCTAATAGTATGATCAGAGAATGTTCTTCTTGTTCTCTTTTGCCCACAAAAACAAAAGGGAGAGACCATCTCTCCATTGCTCCTGCTACTGCAAGTACTTTGAGTACTAGTTGAAACACAACCCCCCATTAGCTCTGCTCCAGAACAATGGCATTACATCAAACATAAGTTGGGGACTATCTCCTTTGCCAGAAGTCACATGGAATTCTGAGATCTCAAGAATAGTCAACCACGCAATAAAGACCAGCCAAACAACAAAGATTCCAACACGTCAAACTACAAGCCACTTTACACCTCTAGAGAAAACTGGCCTCATTTTATTGAGTCAAATATGCATGTTGTTGGAGGTTACGTCGACATTGGAACCCATTGATGAAAACAAGAAAATGTTTATTTATTGAATAATTTATTCCATAGTCATGGAACCAAGCAGTAGATCCAATTGAACAATACAAGAAAATATCAACTTATGGAATAATTAATGTATTGTATGACAGAACTAAGTAATGGCCAGAATTGTATTGAAAAGCTACCCATGTAAATGAGGAAAAGAATACATTTAAGCCTTTAGTTGCCATTAGGATTCATATCAATACAAAAAAAAAAGTGTTGATAATTCATAGACTCGGGCATTGTAGCCATAATCAATAGAAAAACTAAGAACACACCTGGAATAAAAAGGGAAATTTATCAAATAACTTGGTGTTTTGCTAAAGTTTTTACCGAAAGCTCTAATCTCTTTCAGTATCTAGAGGTTTTTATCTCATGATCAGCTGCAATCATCATTCAAAAATATTTTCTAAAACTTTTGGAGTTGTAGTAATGTGTATGAAGCTTGCACCTACGTAACTAATGCAGCACTAGCACTGATCTTTCAATAATTATACTTTTAATTTACCTAGAAATAATCTTTTAAAACATGTTAGTTTAACTTGTAATCTAGTTTTTCATGCCTAGTACCATTAACTAATTAGTTTTGAAATAGAAAATTGCTAAAGTACTATGAAAACAAAATGGGATGCCAAAATAGGGAATACACCTATTCTAATAGCTAACACATGAATGAATGATATGAAGGAAAAGACCACACATACCTTAATGCACTTGAGTGCAAGTTTATTGAGTGCTCTTGAGTGCACTAAGCACTAGACTTTTAAACTGAGATTTTTAGGAAAAATTAGCTGGTATAAATTGCACTAAGAAAATATATAAGAACTAGAGTGTATAAACAATTGGAGAATTTGATAGACTAATTAAAGTTTTGGCAAGAAAGACAAGAACTTAAATGTATAACTAAAACTTAACATTCCGTATGTTGTCTATATTCTGGAAAAAAAAATAAAAGAGTCTTCATCAATACAAAATTTACCATATTAGGTTGTTTTTGTTTGGTAAGCAGCAATCGATTCCTCGAGTATCCGTGGTTTTTGAGTCATATTAGGTTGTTTTTTAACCAATTACATAGTTTTCTTAATTTTCATAAATATTCAAGTTGTAACTTCTATATTTTCTAATTTTATTGTTTGGTCAGAAAATAACTTCTTATTTTCTAATCATCAATGAGCAATATTAGCCCTATTAAACATTAGATATATATGTTTATAATCAAGGCTAAACCTTAACAATAGATGAATATATATGTTGATAATGTGCAAAAAAAAAAAAAGTAAAATCAAGATGATGCTAAAGAAGATTTGTATTACTCAAATCCCTACATTATCCCCACTCATGATTTAAGACCAAGGCAAACAAGTGATTCAGAACTCAGGTTAATTTTACTATAAATATGACTAATACTAAACGAAGCTCATACAAATTATTCATCATCGATTGGAGAGGAGAAATTGAAAACCTGAAGTTTCCAGTTGAAATGTTCATCAACGAATCCTACAACATCACAAATGTAAGCTTCCTCCATTAATGTGACAATGTCCATATTATGAAACTCCACACGAACATGTAAGAAATGAAAAGGTAAGAGATAACCAAGCTCTCATACCTGCTGATAATGTGTGAGAGAGAGAAAGAGAGCGAGAGTTACAGAGAAGCAGGGGCATCGGCGAGAAGCAGGGGCATCGGCGAGAAGCAACGGTGTCGGCAAGAAGTAATGGCATCGGCAAAAAGACGGTAAAGTCTATCAAAATCCTAAAAGAGAAAGAGAGAGAGAGTGAAAATGAGGAAAGTGTGAGAAAATAAGCACAGGCAGGAGGATTGGGATTTTAGAGGACTTATTAAAGCGACCTACAAGTCGTTGTAATAAGCCATACTGACGAAATATAATGTGTAAAATATATTACGGCAGCAATACTCGCCACAACAAGTACATTTAACGACAACAACAATTACTTAGCAGTGTTATATGTGGCAAACTTATTTTTGGCGACCCAAAATCATCGAGAAAGTAATTAATCTCTATCCAAATTTTGAAATAGACACTAGATTTTGTATGGCTTAGATAAAATAGCTTATTTCTGGCGAGATTAGTGTTGCCAAAAATAAAAATGGCCCAAACTGCTTATTGTTTTTGTAGTGTAGGTATATATATGTATGTGGCCATGTGGGTGTGGAATAATAAAATGTTGATTTAATTATATGCAAACACAAAAAGCATTCACACTTCTTGTTTGAAAGAAGAGATGGGTATGTATTAATTTCTTAAGCTAAAATGGTACATAAAAAATACTCTACTTGAGTGCATGCATGACTAGCCTAGTAGCCCCCACAATTAGTTTAAGACAAAGTTTTTTTTTTCTTTTGAAATAAAAACATCTACATTCCATTCATATCAAAGACCACTAGGAAACAAAGTAATTACAGAACCCACATTTAGATCTAAAGATTGTTTGGTAAGACTATGAGCACTAGCATTACCACTTCTTTTTACATGTAATACTTGCCAATGAGAACATGCCCCGTTTGTATTCGAAGATGAGACGAGCTCGTCTCAACTCATCTCAAACACATCATTACATTTTTTTATATTTTTATATAAAATACAAATTCCAATACAGTTTTTTTAAATTCCAATACAGCTTTTTCGAGTTCCAAGTCAACTTTTTCGAATTCCAAAATAATAATAATATTAAAAAATAAACTTAACTCAACTTATCCCGTCTCGTCTCCGAATCCATACCAGTCTTATCAACTCTATCATTTACATGGTTTAAACCCTTAACAACCTACATTGAATCACCTTCTATTATAACAACTTGCGATTTCAGATCATTAGCAAATCTGACTATATGGTAACTCCCTATTGCCTCTACTGAGAGGGGATCTCTGAAGCTTAGCATGTTGGTTTTCTTTATTGACAACACTATACCATCATGATTTATGGCTACCAATCCAATGCCCTACTTTATCATCATTTGTACTGAGAGCAGCATCCCAACTTATTTTAATAAAATTAGTGGATGGTGGGATCCATTGGACAGGTTAGCTTTGAAGAGTTCTAATATTGGATTTCCTTCTTTCTTGAGTAGAAATAAATTCTCCAAAAAACTGAACGGATTGGCTTGCTAACTATATCGAGTATTGAAAAGAAGCTTCAAAAACCCATTTGTTTCTTCTAGACCAGATATTTTTTGCAGTAACAACAAATAATTCCACATTTTTTTGTTCTAAGATATCACTAGAATTTTCAAAACTTACCTAAAATTGTCATCCCTTATTGAATTTTTTTGAAAACTCATTCATAGTTATACTTCAATTTCACAGGGCATGGGCAGTTGTTTCCTCCTCCCTGTAACAAATAGGACATACAGATGAGTTAACCATTTTCTTTTTAGACAAATTCAGCATAGTGGGAAGTGCTTCTAGGCAAGCTCTCCATAGAAAGGTTTTTGTTGCATTTGGTAAATTCAACTTCCAGCATTTGATCCATCTTTCTAGCTTGATTACCACACTTGAAGTCTAGCCTATTGATGAATCAACCAACTCTTTGTGTAGGTGATATGAGCATTTTACTATAAATTTCTCATCTTTAGTCCCCATCCAAATTAGTCTATCTTTGACACTAGTTGAGCTAACTGGAATTTTCTGGATTATCGTTGTCATTTCAGATCCAAATACCTCTTGAAGTAGCTGCCTATCCTATTGCTTAGTCTCATAGTTAATCAAAGCTGCCACTTTTTCATCTTCTGGAATATGTGAACAGGTGATTGAATCTTATAACTAGACGGTTGAGGAATCCATCTATGCTTCCAAATTTTGATGTCTTGACCATCACCCACTCTCCAAAAAGAACCTTTTCTAGAAGATCTCTAGCAACACACAAACTTCTTTAGATGAAAGAGGTTTTCGATCCCACTTTTGCCATCATAAAGTGAGAAGCTAGAAAGTATTTTCCGTTAAGTACTTTTCAAGCAAGAGACTCAAGATATTCTATAATTCTCCACCCTTATTTGGCTAACACAGCCATGTTGAGACTTTCTAAGTCTCGAAATTGCAAACCACCTACTTTTTTTTGTTTTTCCTATGTGTTTCCATGATATCCAATGAACCTTACGTTGACTTTGTTGTTGTCCCCACCAATAGTTATGCGTCACTCTATTTATTTCTTTCAATAAAGACTTAGGTAATTGAAAATTTTCAATGCAACATGTTGGAAGGCCTGTATTATTACATTAAGTAAAATTTATTTTCCATCCTGGGAAAGTATTTTAAATTTCCATTTTCTTTCTTATTCTATCCAAAATATATATATCTTTAAAAGACCCATATCTTGACCTACTAATAAGAGATGGAGACCAAGATACTTTTCATATGAATTTGTGGCTCTAGTCCCTACTAGATTAAGGATAAACTCTCTGGTTTCTCTTCTAGTATAGAAGTTTTTGCCATATTGACTTTTTGACCCGAGACACCTTCATATTTAAACAAAATAGTATGTATGTTAGACCATTCAATAGCATTTGATCTACAAAATAAAATACTATTGTCTGCAAAAAATTACAAGTGATTGATACTTAATTTACCTCTATATATAAGATATCCATGGATCTCTTTCGTAACTTATGTAGATAGGGGAAAAGATGATCCACCTTTCTTAATCCTTTAGAAGGTACAAATGTGGATTGAGGGATTTTATTAGGGGTGTCAAAACGTGTTAACGAGTCGTGTTCGTGTCGTGTCAGAGCGTGTACATAATACTTAAAGAGTCAACACGAACACGACCCGTTAAGAATTTCGTGTCAAAAACTTCAACTCTAACACAACCCGTTAAGATAACAGGTTGACACGACCCGGCCCGTTAAGACCCGTTAAGACTTTTGACACTATATGACACGACACAATACAATACGATCTGACACGTTTCAGCCCGCAAACCCGTTAGTGACCCATTTAAGTTTAACCTAATTGATTTTATACAAATATTAAAACTTAAATAATAGTTATAAAACATAAAAAAATTAATTACAAATTACAATATTTAAATTACAATTCAATAAATAGTACACCATAAAATATGATAAACACACAAATATGATTCACACATTATAAAATATTAAAATTATAACCCAAACATATTAAATAACAATAGGTTAATTCGTTAATAACTTTTTAATAAGTACTTAAATGGGATAATAAAGTGTCTAAGAGTATAAAACTAATTTTAAATTATGATTTTTTGAAGTTTAACTCAATAGTATAAAAGTAAATTCAAATTTCTTAACGTGTCTTAATGGATTTATAACGAGTTTGACCCGTTATAAAATCGCGTCTTAACGGATGGACACGATTTGACCTGAAACCCGTTAAGACTAAACATTAATCTGTTTTTATCGTGTTATATTTGTTTCGTGTTAACGTGTCGTATCACATATTGTCACCCCTAGATTATATTTATCATGATAGCATATGAGACAAAGGACGCACAATCCATAACTATATTGATATATTTTTCATTGAAGCCCATTTTTTCCATTGTTTTCCTCAAAAATAATTATTCCACCCTATTATATGTCTTGCTCATATCTAATTTTATTAGCATTTATCCTTGCTTTCCTTTACTTTTTGTTGTCAGGGATCGCATAGTCTCAAAAGCAACAATCGCATTATCGAGTATCATTCTTCCAGAGACAAAGCACTTTGTGTTTGGAATATGATTCTGAACAGAATTATTTTCAATCTATTTGCTTGACTACCCACAACCTTATCAAAGATGCATTTTGTGCAAAATTAATGATTGATTTGTAAAGATATTATGATGATCATCCCATATTTGTACAAAGTTAATGATTGATTTGTAAAGATATTATGATGATCATCCCACCGCAGACGTAGTTTTAAGAAACCAATAAGTACCCCAAGAGCCTGATGGCATATACAAATGGAATAAATCTCATGATCTATATATTTATTTGATAAATAGAAATAATATTTATAATTATAAAGTGTGCAAACGATGTGCAGTATTCCTTTTATGAGAAAACATTAGTAAATATAAGACATGAAAAAAATTAATTTTTTAAAAACATGAGAAAAATTAATTTTTTAATAGCACTTTATTTCTTTTTTTCAAAATGTGTATATATAACGCTTGCACAACCCACGAGTATATCCCGCATTACTCTTCAAACTGACCCTTATTGTTGTGGTAGAAAAACTTTGAATATTACTCCTCAACGTTGAACTGATTGTATAAAAGGCAAATAAAAATCTTAAATTGAAGCATAAGGGTACCTTAATAAATTAATAATTAACAAAAAATTTGGAAACCCCACGTCTTTATACCACAAGATGCTGGAGCTTTTGCCATGGATTCTTTTTCTGCGGCATACTGTCACAGCAAAAATTCACATTTTGTTACGAAAATTACTAGAGAGAATAAATATTGATTTTTTCTTATGATATTGTCGTGGTCGAAAATATTTCATGGCAAAAAGATTTTTAACTACAACATAACTATTTTTTGCCACTAAATTCTATCATGGGATATAAAAATAGCTAGAACTTGTGCCTTTGTTTGGGAAAAATATTATTGTGTCCCGCGGGATAAAGTCGCCGCAAAAAGTGATACGAATAACAAATTTTCCCCTCATAACATATTGTTTTTTGCCAGGATTCATTTACCAATTGCCTCGTGGCAAGAGAAAAGCTCGGTTTTAAAATTACAATCTATCTTTTTTTTCCCTTAGATTTTTGAATTCCCCCCCCCCCCTCCCCTCTTTTTCCCACCCCCCCCCCCCCCCCCCAACACTTTCTTGATAGAACCCTTACATATTTTTCTTTGTATCTTTTTTGGTGAATGATAAATCTGTCATATATAAGCTCATCATGATGTATACGTTAGGACTTTTGCAGGTTTTGCTTTGAATTTTGAAAAGAGGCAGGTTTATGGTTTTGATTAAAAACTGGACTGATTAATGAGTTTGAATTGCTTGATCTGTAGTTCGAATATTAATTTCTCTTGCCATTCTAAGCCAAGTGGATTAATGGAATGCTAAACTTTAAAAGTATCAATAATTTGTTTTGCACGAGGGATCCCACAGAATGAATATGTACTTTTGGTTTCATCAGTTGTCTCCTACTTGTAATTTTTCATTATTAAATTTGGTTTCGCACTTTTACTTATCCTATTCTCTGATAGATTGTGTTTTCAGGTTGGGGACTTCTATGAAGCCGTTGGAATAAATGCTTGTATTCTTGTTGAATATGCAGGCTTAAGTCCTTTTGGTGGCCTGCATTCAAATGGTATTCCAAGAGTCGGTTGCCCTGTGATAGTATTATATTCTCTTTCTTGCATTATTTACTTGGGTTTCTTATGTCAATTATTGTTAACAATTGAGGGTTCCATGCAAGATATTAGTCTTCTCTATTGCTACATCTTAGTCAACAAAATTATTTTCAATGTTATCTCTTTTTGTTTGGTAGATTAGTTGTGTGGTGCTTCTCATTCTCAGGAATGGAGTTGGATAAAGATAAATTGTTTTAATGTATTGAGATTAAGTATAGTGGTAGTAAGTTTGTATGGCAAGATGTTGGTATTGGTTTCAGAAACTTAAATGCATTGTATATAGAATAAGTTTGTAAATACAAATGTAAATTTTTTGAATTTTTTTTTTAATTATTATAAGTGTAAATTTGGATCTCTAATATTAGGATATATTTATTATAGCCTATAATAGAGTATTTGTTATGATTAATTTTGGCTCTCAAGTCTCAATTTTTTGTTTTGCAATTTTTTTTTTTTTGGTCTGAAATCTCTTAGTATTTGCTAAGAATGTAACTCGTGGCAAATACCTATTTACTACCATTCACTCATTAAGTAATATCTATTTGCAACTAAATCTATTGGTGAGGAACAATCTTTTTCCACAATGTGTCAGACTAAGATGAGTAATTTTCACAAAAAAATTATCAACACAAAAGATCTTTTACCACAACATAAGTAGTGGAAAATACATGACAAAGCCACTATATGTTGTAGTGTTATTTATTGAATCTTAGGCCTCTTTCACTTTCACAAAACTTCTTATTTCATCTCAAATTATCTAATTATTACAACTTTATCAAATTTTCAATACATAAAATAAAATAAAAAATAATTCAATCAACTTTCAACTTTAATCTCCATTCTCTCTCATTTCATCTCACTTGCAAAAATAATCGAGGCCTTAAGACTTCGAGAGACCAACAACCTTAACACTTGAGCCAAGTCTTTAGCATTCAAGGACGGCTATAGTTACACTTGATAATGTAAAATACTACACCTTCATCATACTCTTATCCTGGAGGAATGATGTAGCATTATCCAACCTTTGAATCTTTCATTTTAGCAAACAAGAGTTGCTACAGTAATTGATAGGAACTGCTCATTAGCACAACAGAATGAAAATATAATAAAAGTGTAATATAGAGCATAACTCATCTATACTATGTCCATCTTATAAATGGTATCCCAACGTGATACTGAATGAGAAGTAACACCCAAGTGTTTATTTTGTTCCAAGTTGCAAATAGAAAAATGATACTCACAAAAGTTCCACAAGAAGGTTGCATCTATTAAAAAAAATCTAGAAGTTGGAAAATGATTCATCGAGCATCAACCTGCAGTTACATTTGGAATTTATAAAATAAACACATCAATGCACGAAAAAAAAGGAAATGAAATTCAAGTGCACGCAACAATTTTTATTAATTCATGCACCGTATCCTCTCAAAATGAAAAGTCCAGGGAAATCCCTTATGCTCTATTATAAAACCTGCCCATCTTCAGTCACAAAGCTAGAAAGCCAGAAAGAAGACAAAAGCACGGCAATTTCTCCCAGATCCCGCAGGCCTGTTGACATGCAAAACCTGGTCATCTCAAGTGAATGCATCAAAGAATACACATGCACCATTATTTTCATCACAGACAGGGAAGGTATACAAATACATAGTCTGAAGAACCCAAATTGGAAAACAATATAAAAGCTATGATACAAACAAGAACAAGTATAATTGAAAAGTGCAGTGTCTGTATTTCTTAGGAAAGTCGAATGGAAACTCTATTTTACAGGCTTGTAAGAAACAAACACCAGAACCAGTATTATATGGTCAACTTCAAGATGTTTCTAAACAGGGTCATCCCCGAACCCGACACCACACCCAAAGAAAGGGCGGGCGGGGGCGGGGGGGAGGCGTTATTCGCAACTCCAGGGATTTCCTTGTAGAACACAAAAATACTAATTGCAGAAAAATCATTTTGGAATAATCCAAATCTTGCGGCAGAGGAAGTCCAGACAAAAGCCAGCCTACCCACTGAAGGCTTTCCTACCCATAATTTTTCCAACAAGTTGGTTGATGATCTCAACCCTTACGTCATGTTGAAATTAAGTCACCTAGTTTTAAGGAAATTTTAAGGGTCTTCTAATAGGGCCTAGGGAATTTATATCATTTAGCAATGATTCTTAACTTGAATAAGCTCCACTAATGGCTAGCGTAAATATTATTACATCGTTAGGCTCCTTGAGTTTGCATTTTCTAGTCTTTGTACAGTAATATGTCTAACATAAAGCAATTGATCTTTCATAAGATTCATTAATGAGAAAGCTTTACACTTCCATGCCTATGAAGTCACAATGAAAGTGATTATCAATCATCAATTCAGATTTTTGATACCATACATACACAATCTGTCAAGGAAAACGCTTTAGCCACAAAATGATTACACAAAAGTAATCTCACAAACTGATGTGGCTTAATGTGATATGTCAGATTATAAAATTACTTTTATTATAACATAAATCTAACGGATTCTATGAACCCACATCAATTTGTGGGTTTTTCTTTGTGGAATTTCTGTGTCTGGCAGTTCTCATCTGTCAAACCCAGAAATCCAGCTCTGAGCCAATATGACATTCAAGTTTAACCAGCATTTGATTTTCTTGTCCAACTAAGAATACAAAGTGTCAGTGCCCAAAACAGAAACAAAGAAAGAGGGAAAAGAAACCTTGTAAAAGTACATAATTGGAGGGAATACAACTCTATTCCCAAAAGATGCCCCTTTGCTTCCACTTTTAATTTCCTAGGCCTATATATATCGCCTCCTAACATTGAGATTATTAGCTCATTTATGCTTATTGGGACATCTAATCTAAATGGGGCTCATAGGAATTTGGAAATAATTGGATTGTGCCTTTTCAAGTGGTAGATACCACATTGGACAGGGATCTACCAAACAGCCCTTTTGAACATGCTAAGAGATCTACCACTCGAAAAGGCATGATCCAATCAAATTCCAAATAAGCCAAAAACCATGTTCCAAAAGACATCAGCGGCATTGCAATGCAGTAGATGATGATCCAATGTTTCCTTGTTCTTGTTGCACATGCAACGCCGAATATTGATTACTACCATGCCTCACTTCCTTACATTGTTCAGGGTAAGAATCATCCCCAAAGTTGCAGTCTAAATAAAGAAATTCACTTTGGGAATAGCCTTATTACTCCATATTCAGCTGTCAAGGGAAAGGGGCACTATCTAGAGTGCATAATACATTGCAAAATGACTTTTACATTAAACAATCATTTCCTGGATAGTCCCCACACCATCTTATCTTCAACATTAACTTGAATAAAACCTATTGGAAAAAAATATAATAAGATCCACCTACCAGTCACTAGCCTCTCTAACAAAGGTTACACACCACTAAATAGTTCATGCTAGAGTAGATAGCAATCCATCCCTTAAACATCCCTGTATGGTATTGTTTAGGATAACTCTGAGAATGAATATATTTTTATGAGTAAAATAAAATTTTATTGAAACAAGTAAAAAGGCCAAGCTCAAGTACACAAGAAGCATACAATAGAGACCACCTGGTTTCAAATTAGGGACTAGATGTAGATAAAGATACATGCGAGAGTAGATAGCAATCCATGCCATAAACATCCTGTATGGAGTGATTTAGAATAATGCTGAAAATGAATCTTTTTTATGAGTAAAATAAAATTTTATAAATCCCTACAAGTTGGCTCAAGTGGTAAAAGCCTTGGGTTGGAGGTATGCTCCATTAGGTCTAAGGTTCAAATCATGCACTTGAGGGAAACTCATTGCCAATGGACTGTGCACCCCTAGGATTAGTTGGGACACTGTTCTCAGACACCCTTTGTCAATCAACAAAGATAAAGGTACAAGAAAATCATGAAAGCTAGGCCCAAAGAAAACAATAGCAGAGGCCCACAAAAATAAGGTGTGACAAAAGAAACATCTAAATTCATCTAAAGTGTGTTCCATGGGATTTCCTTTTAAGCCAATTGCACCAAATAAGACAAAGAGGAATGGTTTTCCACACCGCAGAAAATTTGGGAGTTACCCAAATGACCTCTACAACAAGCTAGGAGATACACCACCCTCCAAGGCATCACCCTAAGCAATTCTAGCCCCATTAAAAATCTCATCCCATGAAGCCATTGCCAATGGAGTAGTAACTGATCCACAGATTCTCCACCTTTTTGTACAATAGCAACAATCCATAACAATAAGTCCACGCTTTCTCAAGATTATTCACAATCAAGATCTTCACACAAGAAACCGCCCAACCAAAGCAACCAACTTTGGAAAGGTACCTTATGCTACTCCAAATACACTTCCATGGGAAGGAATTATGGGTTTGACCTAACATCACCTTACACAAAGAACAAAGCGTGAACTTCTTGCTCCCACTATATCAATCCAAAGCAACTTATCCATCTCCCCACTTTCAATGCTCGAAGCATCCAACCTAACAAGCTCAAAAATAACCCTCACTTCCCAATCCAAGGTAGCTGAAAGTAGCATTCCATCATAAATGCCCATTAGAGATGTTGAAAATATATGCCATCAAAGCATCCTAATCATAAGCTATCCAAAAAAGGTTAGGAAAAGGAATAATCACACTAAATGACATGCCAAAATCTGATCCTCAATCCCTCACCAACTTCAAGATAATCTTCTCCATAACCATGTTCATATGATTGGCAAGGACCTTGGATATGATATTATATATCCCATGCACAAGGCTGATAGGCCGATCATCATTCACATCTGAGGCCCTCTCCCTGTTCAAAACGAGAGCAATGAAGCTCAAATTTAGAATTTTCTCAAATTCTGATTGGAATAGAGTTCACGAAAAATCTTCATGAGATTCTTTAAGAATACCCCTAACAACCTTGAAAAAATGCCATTACAAACCATCCGCTCCAAGTGACTTTATTTTTAGTCAGCCCTCTTATCACATGATGAACCTCATTCTCATTGAATGGTCTTTCCAACCAATTGGCACTCAAAAGCTCAATGGGCTTGAAACGTAAACCATCAAGTTTGTGCCTCCAAGAGAATTGCTCTGTGACGAGACTTCCATAGTAGTGAACAATATGGTCATTGATCTCAAAGTGATCAGAAAGAACACCATTAAAATGGAGCAAGTCAATAGTATTGTTCCTCTTATGAGAATTAGCCACACAATGAAAAACACTAGTATACTTGTCCCCTTCCTTCAACCCAAGAGCCCGAAACTTCTATCTCAAGATCTCCCCCATCAATATCACCTTCTCAAGTTTGACTACCACAAAACTTTACCTAAATCCTTCCTCATCCAAGAGAATCCCCATCTCCTCCCTACACTCCAACCCCTACAACTCCACAAGGAAAGTCGTCCTCTAACAATCAATATTTCCCAAGACTTCCACATTCCACTTCTTCAAATCATTATTAGAAGCTTTGAGCTTAGCCACCATTATAAAACTTCGGGAACTAGAAATCTAATAAGAAGACCTGACACTGTCTCACCATGGGAAATCCATTGGCATTTAACCATGTGTTTTCAAATTTGATATATTTGCAACCCTCATGGATTCCCCCACAATCCAATAAAATGAGGAAATGATCCGGACATACCCTTGAAAGTCTTTTTTGACACAAATCATTAGATGGACCTTTCCTAGGAAGGAGATACCAAAAATCTATCCAATCTATATTGAACCAAGTCGTTGGATCACGTGAATGCACCCCTTGGGCCACGTGAATGCACCCCCAAGAAGAGGCAAATCAACGACATCCAAGTCAAAGATAAAATCCAAAAAATCTACCATGTTTGTACTAAGATGAGATTCCCTTGACCTCTCATTAGGAAAACAAGCGATGTTGAAATCCCCTCCGATATAGCAAGGTACATCTCACCAACCACACAAATACTAGTAGCCTCATCCCAAAGACTTCTCCTGCTACTCTCCAAATTGGGCCCTTAGATACCAAAAAGCCCAAACAAATCCATCCTCCACTTACTTGAAAAGAGCAAGCAACCGAATATTCCCCAACACACTCATCACGAAGATCAACGACCCTTTTGTCACAAATCACAAAATAAATACTACCCAAAGCCCCATTAAAGGCTAGAAACATCCAACTCACATGAGAACATCCCACACAAACTTCTAATGATACTTATATCGATGCATTTCAACTTTGTCCCCTACAAACAAACAACATTTGCTTTCCAATGCCAAATCATATTTTCAATATGGAGGCACTTTTTAAGATTGTTCAGCCCCAAATGTTCCATGAAAGAATCTTTGACTTCATAAAGAAAGGTTTGACTCACTCCTTTGATTCTTCTACGACTTGCATTCTCCATCGAATCATAACTTTTAGAGCTACTAAGCCTCTTTCATTCCCTATCTCTTATGACAAGCTGATCTTGAGATGAGAGTGGCCCACCTCAATAGCAATGATTAAGGCTTTGAAAACACGTGATTTAAAGCATATGGATTTGGCATGGTGAGACAATGGTCGTTCTCTTACTAGATTTCCAATACCGATTCCCCAAACTTGATAGGGTTCCCTCCTATGCTGCTAGACCCCCTCTAGAGTACCATTCACCAATACTGAAAATCATATCAAAGAGATGCAATGGGCAATCCAACCACACCATTTCTCCCCAAATGCAAACTAGCCCCAAAAATCCAGCCCCTAATGTGAATCTTGGCAAGTCCTAGATGGTTCCAGTGGATGCAGTCCCAAATATCCTTGGTTTAGTAAGCCTATTAAATTGCAAGGTGTCCTCTTTGCCAATGAAATATTTGGGCCTTCCATTAGGAGCAACTTTCAAGGCTAGAGCTATATCGGATGGGGTGGTGGAGAAGATAGAGAAGAGGTTGGCTGGTTGGAAACATGTGTATCTCTTGAAAGGGGGCCATCTTATCCTTATCAAGAGCACTCTTACTAACCTACCCACTTATTTTCTTTATTTCCTATGCCTGCAGAGGTGGTAAACATGATTGAGAAACCCTTTTGGGCGTTTTAATAGGGGGTTATAAGGGAGGAGAAGAAGTCTCATTTGATTAGATGGAAGACAATATGTGCTCCATTTATGTATGGGGGCTGAGAGTGTGTAACATAAGAACTTTTTTTTTTATAAGCAAACGATAATATTGATATTGATAGAATAGGCAAAGCCAAAGTACACAAGATAGTATACAAGAGACAAGACCCATCTAGGTCATAGATAGTATGTACGATACAAGAAAATCATGAAAATGAAGGCCATTAAAATCTATAGCTATGACCCATAATAATAAAGTACGGAAAAAGAAAGATCGGAGCTCTTTCAATGTCTGTTCCTTATCTTCAAAAGTCCGATCATTTCGTTCTCGTCAAATGCACCACATAATACAGATAGAGATCACCTTCCATAATGCTTTGAGAGGTGGTGCACCCCCAAGTGATGTCCAGCTAGCCAATAAACCATTGTAGTAGGCATTACCCAATTCAAGTCGACTCAACTAAAAACTTTGGTCCACAAGTATTGAGCTATCTCACAGTAAAGCAAGAGGTGATCTACAGATTCTCCAAATTTCTTGCACATACAACACCAATCTGTGATAATGACCTTACGATTCCTTAGATTATCAATTGTGAGAATCTTGTCCAGAGCAGCTGTCCAAATGAAGAATAGAGCCTTGGGAGGAGCCTTAAACCTGCATATTTGCCTCCAAGGAAAAGAAGCGCTCTGTCAAAGCATAAGAGATTTATAAAAGGATTGAATAGTGAAAACACCCTTACCTGCAGGAGTCCACCAAAGCTTGTCAGCTCGAATTCCATTCAACTTCACGAAATAAACAAGCCTAAAAAAGGCCTCAAAACTGTCAACTTCTCAATCTTGAGTTGCTCTACTGAAAGTACATTCCATTGCACTTGGTTGCATGATTGGATCATGAGGTCCGCCATGATAGCTTCTTGATCACATGCCAGCCTGAATACAATTGGGAATAAAACCTTAAGAGCTTCCGTCCTACACTAATTGTCCCTCCAAAATTTTATCTTCAAATCCTCACCCAACACCACTTTAGTGTGACGAGTGAAAACCCCCCAACCTTGTCTAATGTGTTTCCATACGCCCCACTCACTTCTTTAGTACACCATCCCCCCAAAGCCACCATGTTTGCAATCTACTACCAATTTCCATAAATCATCCGATTCCATATTATACCTCCATAGCCATTTTTCAACTAGGGCCCGATTAAAAAGTCTAATACTTTTTATACCCAAACCGCTTAATGACAATGGCCTATGCACCTTGTCCCACCTTACTAAATGGAATTTGGTTACATCCCCTATCCCTTTCCATAAGAAATCGCGATAAAGTTTTTCAATCCTTTGCACCGCAGACGCCGGAATGGGAAAGAGAAACAAAAAATAAGTTGGTGAGTTTGAGAGAATACTTTTGATTAGTCACCCAACCTCCTTTCAATAGATACAATTTCTCCATCCTGTCAATCTTCTTTCTATACTCTCAACCTAAGAACTTTTAATAAAACTTTATTAGGGAAATGGCTTTGGAGATATCACTCGAACGGAGGGCTTTGTAGAAGGAACTTATTGATGCTAGACATGGATTTGCTTGGGGGGTTGGTGCTCCAACAAAGTGAGAGGGGGGGTTTGGGGTAGGTTTATGAAAATTTATTAGGAAGGCGTGTACATGCTTTGAACAGCATATTCACTTTGTAGCCGATGAGGGCAGTCAAATCAATTTTTGGTGTGGTGTGGAAAGCACGCATTGGAAAGGGCTTTTTTGGCTCTATCATATTGCAAACAACAGGGAGACGTCAGTGGCAAATATGCGGCTAATGTCCCATGGTACTCATCAGTGGAATATTCTTTGTAATAGGGATTTTCACGATTAGGAATTATCTATTGTTTCCGACTTTTTCAGTTTACTTTATTCCATGGGACTCCTATGGCACAGTGTGACAGATTGAAGTAGAAGTCCAACAATCACAAGAAATGTATAGTTAAGGCGTACTACAAAATTTTGACAACACAAGACCATATTCCATTTCCTTGGAAGAATATTTGAAGGTCTTGTGTGCCCTTTAAAATATCTTGTTTTGTATGGAATGCCACTCTTGGAAAGATTTTGACTACGGATAATTTCAGGAAAAGAGATTGTGTAAACTATAATGATGGATTGGTGTTATTTTGTGTAAAAACAATGAAGAATCTCTAGATCAACTTTTACTACATTGTGAGGTAACAAGGATGTTGTAGAATGAGATCTTTTAAAAGGTTGATGTTGCTTGGATCATGCCTTCGAGAATAGTGGATTTGTTGGATTGTTAGAGGAAGATACAAGGCTATCCCCATGTAGCAACAATGTAAAATAATCTCACTGTGTCTTATGGGTGCATTTGGTCAGAAAGGAATACTCGTTGCTTTGAAAATAAGGAACGCACAATGGCAAAGCTCAAGAACTTTTTTCTCCACACTTTACTGCTTTGGTGCTAATGTATTAAATGGGGGCAATATTTATGATTTTGTCTTTAATGTATCACTCTTAGAATGTATTTAGGTGTTCTTTTGTATACTCCTTGTATACATAGGCAATATCTAGTTCATTCACATCAATAATATTTATCTCTTACTTATCAAAAAAATAATCCATGAATACTCATAATGTAAATCCAAAGGATATTTGGAAGACAAAGACACCCATAAAGGCAATCTTCTTTGTATGTACGGCTTCCTTGAGGAAGAAGATCCTCACGCTAGATCGCTTAAAGAAAGGCCAAATCATTATCACGAATTAGTGTTGTATCTGCATAAAGAGCATAAAGTCCATTGATCAAATAATTCATTATGAGATAGCCAGCCTTGCGGAATGAATTCTTTGCTCTAGTGAGACTGGCTTGAGTGATTTAGAGAAAAGTGACCTAGCTTCTTGGAGAGACCCTTAGGGCAATTCTCAGATTGTAGCAATATGGAAGATGGTCCCTAAATCCTATGATAGTGTATTTGGAAAAAAAAATGAACAAAAGAGATTTCGAAAATTGGGAGCAATCAATTGATGAGCTTAGAAATTTCTTTTTCAATACTTTACTCAATTGGTTGAGTGAAATTGATTTTAATGGCATGAACTTTCATGAATTTCTTTTTTTTCACTAAACTTGCACAAATAGGCAATGCTCTTATATATGTCCCATATGCTTGGACTCTTGCCTATTCTAGCAATCAATAAGCTTTTGTTTACCAATAAAGAAAAATGTTTTACAGCATCAAAAGACAGAATTTTAGGCGTTTTATTGCTGCCCTTAGAGTGACCTAAAGCCCTAGGTGTTCCCAATCTCATGAACTTTCTTTCATAGCTCATGTCATAATAATACAAAATCCTAATATGTAGTGATTTATGTAGTTACAACCACAAGTTGTCCTAAAAGTCTAAATTCTCTTTCAATGAGAAATGGCCAAAGTCAAAATTATGCACGGAAGATTGATAATTCACCATACAGCACATGGTAAAGTTTAATGGTAGTAAACAAGACTCAAAGACCAGATTCTTAAGGCCTCATTCATTTTCACAAAAAAATTTATCTTATCTCATATTATCTCATCATTACAACTTTTTTATATTTTCATACAAAATAAACTAAATAATTCAAATTTTTCAAATTTTTCAAATAAAAATAATATTAAAATATATATTATAATAATATTTTATTCAATTTTCAACTTTTTATTTCATCTCATCTGTGAATACAATGAGGCCTAAATATCTAGTTGTTGCCATTATGTCATGTCTTATATGATAAAAATAAGGATAGGTGGTGTATGAAATCCCACATTGCTTGGGATTGAAGTGTTATTGCTCTTTTGAAAATTTAAGAAAGGTAGATTGTAATACCTTTTATGATAATGATAAGGATAAGTGGTATATAGGATTTACATTGTTTGGGAATGAGAAGTTATTGTTCTTTATAAGGTTCCAATGGGACTCTAGTTGTATCATTAACTAGTCATTTTGAAGTATAAATCATGTGATTTGGGTCTTTTATTATATCATTGACTAATCATTTTTAAGTGTAGATCATGTCATTTGGGCCTTCTATTAGGGCATTACACACTAAGTTGCAAAGTGCTACCAATACTGATAATAGGGATACTTTAGAATCCAAACAGATCCATACCTTGCTGGAAATTCCTGCATCTCATTGAATATAAATCATTCTTTAGTTAACTCCCTTTTTTATAGTTGGGGCTAAGGAGATTAAGGCAAGTAGCATAATTGTATCATTGTGTGTGATATACTTTCTTTTATGCTTGAAAAATGTTGTTTACTTATATTCAACGTATGGTCATCACTATGAACAGCCCCTTTACATGAATCTTGGTTGAGTTATGCTAATGTTACTTGTGGATGCAATTATGTATGTTATACTTAGTTGTCTTGAATGGATGTGATGTTATGATAATCATGCTTATGAATGTTTTTTTTATAAGTTAATCATGATTATGAATGTTATTATGCCACAATTAGTGCCATACACATGAATCATCAAAAAGTCAATATGTTCACAAGGATCATGTTAAAATACGATGAAGAAAAGGGTAATGATATCCTTATATCTCATTTATTACTGCTTTACTACCCAGCTTTTTTGTTCGTTTTGCCATTTGGATCTAAATAAAAAATCTCAAAACATGACCTTCTTGCATAATCTATAAGAAAATAAATTCAATCAATCAATGTAATCATGTAATTTAATTAAAAAATATATTTCAATTTTATAAAAAATGACCATTTACTCTTTGAGTCAGTTTTTATAGAATTAAATTTATTTTTAATTAAATTACATGATTACATTGATTGATTGAATTTATTTTCTTCCAAATTATGCAAGAAGGTCATGCTATGAGATTTTTAATCCAGATTCAAATAGCATAACAAACAAACAAAAAAGTGGGTACTAAAACAGTTGTAAAGGAGGTGTAAGGGTATCATTATCCTTAAAAGAACTATGTGAACAATGAGTTGAGCCTTAATGATTGACCAATGATGCTACGAGTGAATGTGCAAACCACACTAAAGAACGTTTACGTGAAGGTGTGGTCCTCCAAAGATCTTATAAGTTATGATGCGGTTAGCAACAATTGGGTCAATGCACACAGAAAAAATGATATGACTATGCAAGTGAAAGGCAAGATTAACAAGTCGTGCATGGAATGTTAGAGATTCAACCATTCATTCATCCATGACCATGATGTACATTTTGTCACTTAAATTTTCCATGGTTACTCCCACATCTTCTATGAATGCCACAAATGTTATGTTACTGTTAAATAATCCACATGCCCTATAAGTATAACTATTCATGAACATTTCCAAGGTAAAAGTAAGTTCTTCTATGTTTATAATACGATATGTGATTTTCTGAGTCCTCAACTCGCTTTTCATATGTTCTATGTTTTTAATGTCCCGGGACGGCGTGGATGCTAACCAGGAGGGTCAGGAGTAGACAGACCAACTACGAGAGAAGGTCTATCATATTTTCCTGCCATATTCAATGTTTATATAATATATATATATATATTAACTAAACAGATCAACAAATAATAGAATGTGTATTCATTTAGTTCTTCATATTCATTCCAATAAATAATTCACCATCATCTCAATATAAACCTTCATCACCACCAACCATAACTCACAAATCAAACACATATCCAACTCAAAAAACCCAAAAGTCATTACCATGAATCCCAAAACACAAAAACCCAAATCAACAAAACATCTCCAAAGCATCTCCAAAGCAACCACAAACCAACAAAACATCTCCAAAGCAAAAAACTAAACCATGCAGAAAATGCTAAAATAACAGGAGAAAAAGGCCCTGATAAAAACCCCAAAAAGGCACCGGGTGTCCGAGAACAAAGCCCGAATAATCCCGGGACCACTCAAAACATCCCAACCGAGACCAACATAGTGGCAGATTTCTCACCTATTTCTGGTACCCTCCGCCATGAGTATTCATATCCTCCTCGACCTCGGCAGTCAGATAGACTCTCGGAAAGTCCGAGACATCGAACGTCTTCTCCTTCATCAGCTTCTCCACGTCGGCCTTCTTAAGCACAGTCCGGCGGATGGGAGGGCGGTTGCGACGCTGATCGCGGGTGTAGTACTTGATGTCAAACACGGTCTCGGGGTCGGAGTTGGGGATCCATGGCTGGATCTTGATGGTGGCGGGGCAGGTGACCCTGTACTCGAGGGCTCCGGGCAAAGCTGATTTGTATTCTGGGTCGGCGCAAGGTCCGGTGATCTCCCAGGGCTTCTTGAAGTAGCGCTTCAGGTTCTGGAAGAGAGAAGACGCAGGCTTCGCCATAATGGTAGAGAAATGAGAAACACCGCTGCCTTGCTTTAACGATTAGGAAGTTTTGGGGTATGGAGGAGGGGTTCTTTTTCTTAAGATTGTAAATGGCTTTTACAATCCATGGAGAAAAATGTTGCATAGCATTAATTTATATCATATAAAAAATCATCATTTAAGATTTTCAAAAAATACAAAATCAGTGACAAAAAATATTACAAAATCAGCAAATCATTTTTTTTTAAAGAAATCAGCAAATCATATTAGACTAATATTCTTTTTATCAAAAAAAATATATTAGACTAATATTATCATGCTCTCTAATTTATACCACTCGTTTTAGTTATTTGATATAACACCATAAAATGATATCACGTGACATTAAAAAAAATTTAAAATATATATTCAAAATAAAATAGTATCTGAAAGTATAAATAAAGTAAAGATTAATTTTTTAAAAATTTTATTTACTTTTTAATATTTGTCATTAAGAGACAAAATGAATAATATAAATTAAAGGTGACGTTAAGAGATAAAATGAATAATATAAATTAAAGGTATGGAAACATTACTCTATAATGTTACATAAATAATAAATAAATAAATATTACAAAAAAATTTTAAAAACTACGAAATAAAGACAGGCGGAGGGGAGTCCTTTTTTTTATTTTTTGATAAGATATGAGAGTCCTTATTTAACAAAATATAAAATATAATCTCAATATAAAAGCATAAAATCTTTTAAAAATGAGGTTTTATGTCGATGGGACAGTTGGTGGTTTGAAATCCTCATTTTCACCCTTTGGATTACATGGCCATATATCATAATAATCAATTAGATTTGCATTTAAGAATGGAGATAATTTCAGATATTCTATTAATAATAGTAAAAAATAATTAAAATATAATAATAAAATATTAAATAATAATAACAAATAATAAATAATTATAAAAAAAATATGTGAAAAATAAAAAATAATAATAAAATATTCTAAAAATATTCTACCATCCAAACCTAACCTTAAAATCTATTTGAAAATATAATTGTTCTCAAATATTTTAATATTTTATTATTATTTATAATTCATTATTCATAAATTATTTTTTTAGTATTACAAATAAATTTAAATATTTTTAACATCCAAACATAATTTTAGAATATCATTATATTAGTTGCTAGGTAGGAATAGGGGTGTTTTAGACACTCATATCCGCCCCCACATACTCTCTACTAAATGCTAGTTATGGACGGATAACTTTTCCAGTCCTTGCAATTGAGTGGGCAAATTCTCTTTTTTTTTTATAGAATTGTGAAGGTAGTTAGATGGGTGAGCTCCATATTTATTTGTAATTTAGCACTTTATCTCTTTTATTAATAATATATATTATTTTTAGTATATAAAAGTAGACCCTACTCATTTTGAATTTTTGTTCTCTTCTCTCTCTTTTCTTTTCTAAATGCTTTATTCCTCTTTTTTTCTTCTTCTCTTTTTTTTTCAGCCGCATTTGGATACAGAAGTGGGTTGAGCTCATCTCAATTCACTTCCATTTCATCATTATATTTTTATAATTTTTTATATAAAATACAAATTCCTATACATCTTTTTCAAATCCCAAAATAATAATAATATTAAAAAATAAACTAAATTCATCTCAACTCATCTCATCTCCGAATCCAAGCAGGGCCTTCATCTTTTCCCTTTCTCTCTATTTTTATTTTATCTCCGTCTTCCACTCTTCCAACTCTTATTTATCATTTCTTCTCCTTCTCTTTTTATTTCTTCCTCTTTTCTCTTATTTTGTGTTTTTTCTCTTAATTTTTTCTCCTTCTTCCTTCTTTTCTATGGCCCTCTCCACCAGCCTTTGATATGGTAGATTTGAGACCTTTCACATTGTGTTGTCTCATATTTGTGTTCAATAAGATCAAAAGGGCGAACCATGGCTCTTAGGTCTGTGTTCTATGGTGTGAGTCTCATATTTGTGTTTAGAGAGACCCATGACATTTTAGAATTTATATTTTTTTTCTCATAGAAGTCAAAAAGATATCAACCACATCGTGTCGGAATAGGGGTTGAAATTTTTGTTTTTGTATATTTGTTTCTCTATTTTTATAATTTTTTAGAAAATGGATAGATTTCTATATATGCATATTCAAATATATATATATATATATAAATGTAATATTTTGAAAACTATTTGACTTTTAAAAATCTATATGTGATTTGTTGCAAATTTTTTGTGTCTTTGCATTTTTTTTCTTTTTTTGTATTTTATTTTTTACAAAATTGTTAGAATTTTGTCCACCCGTTTAATATATACAGACAAATAGGAGCTAAGCTAAGAACATAATGTGGAAGGGGCAATTATCTGCTCGTAGAAGGGCGGCAAAAGTAGTGTTTTAAATATATATATACTGACCAAAATACAATCTACCGACCGTGTAACCGATACACTACTTGCTATTGTTTCATACCAACCAATATATAAGATTTTGGCTAATACCAACCGATATTCTAGTTTCGGCCATACCAGATTCGACTTATTACTTCTTCTTTTTTCATTTCTTGTTATTTTTGGACCTCCAATTCAAACTATATTATTTATAAATTATATTTATATGTAATTTATTAATATATAGACTACTATTTTGAAATATAATTTATATATATTTATATATATAATTTATTTATATATAAACTATTTTTTTCAAAATGATATTCAAAATGGTATTGGTATCGAAATATTTCGTTTTAATATCTCAACCGAAACAGTCACTTAAAAAAAATAATCCACGATATATAGTCATTGAGAATAGGAGAGATTTCTCGCCGCGAGGCAAAAGTTTCCACAATAAGAAATAAGTCTTCACATAAAGTAACTTTATGTCAATCATTTTTGCCGCATATATAGTAGGATGGAAAAGCTAACTTATTATACGACTTTTAGGTCATTGTAAAAAAATTCCATAATTGCATAATTTCTTTTTTGGAGCATGCTAATCATGGGTTAAAACATATATTTGCAGCAACTTAAGAAATGCCTATTTAAAATTTGTCACAAAATGTCAAATTTATTATAGTGAACCTCCAAGAATGATCTCTCGTCGTCTTGGGAGAGTGATGATTGTTTTACACGAAGGGAAAGGTCATGATCAGAGAAAGTATGACAATCAGACACATTTATCGGGAACAAGAGGGGGACAACAATCAGACACTTTAATTTGAATTTGGGATTTCAGGAACTAGAATTTCAAAAGGAAGATAAGCTTTTTTAGTAATTACGATGAGCATGTTATGTGTAACAACTGCTTGGTACACATATGGCAAGTGGTAACTGTACATGTCATATTTGCATTGTGGGTTGGACACAATTCTCAACAGAAAGTCTTATTGTAAAAGGTATAAGCATATGGTATTATCCCTTTTTATTTCTATCGGTTTGATCTAGGCTCAATTTACCTCTATCAAGCGACCTAATGTCTACATGCACTCCACCATGCAACTCTCTAGTTGTCGATCTTGGTGCATGAGTCTCACACATGACTTAGCTCGCACATGGCCACCATGCACCCTTGAATCAAAAACCTCTGACGGTTACATGTGTTGTTCTACTTTATTCATTGTTCCAAGGTTAATTAGACCTAACCCGCCCCACTCCAATACTACCAACGTGTGGCCTCCCATCAAAGTCATACCAGAAGAAATCTAGCCATTGATAGTTTGAGCCAGTTGATAGCATCTATCCTACTATATTTTTACTTTCCTAATTGAAGATTTAAGAATGAGATGAGAATGCGAATCTCTTTAAAATAAATCGGACCAACAAACTGCACTGCACCACCTTTATAAGTGGTACCATAGTTTGTATGGCGAACTCTTAAAAACTTCCATTTAAGATAAGATCCCCTTTGTGTGGAATGAATGAAGATCAATTTTTACTATTGCACTTGTTGTAGTGGGTTGCTTGTTGGATAGACCACTTGTTGGATACACCACCCTTTCTCATATATATATATATATATATATATATATATTATTTTATCTTAATGAAATACTTTAGGAGAAAAAAAGTTCTCATACTTAGTGCCCACTAGTACCAACCAAAGGCATTCACTTCATTAGACATATTGTCATACCCATTTTCCTAATAGAGCTTGGCTAACAAAAACTAGATTCTTAATTTATGTTCCACCGATTGGCAACATATTTTGGTCCACTTCACAATATTTTGAGCTTGATCATGGGGACTTTTTAAGAAAATTTAATCTTAGGTCATCGTAAGCCCTATAAGTAGTCCAAAACTCCTACACAATATTTGGTCTTACACCCTTTGGCCTACATCAGTTTGGTATCGAAAATCTTGGGCTCGCATAAATTTGGTATTAGAGCGATTATGACACATTCTTTCACTTTGTAGGAATCCTAAATATTTAAAATGAGACCTTAGGCCTTAAATAAAGCAATTATCATGCATTCATACTCAACTACTCCACTCTAAATAGCATATTTATCATACTTATACAAAAAAATAATTTGAAAGTCAAAGGACATGTCTACTATGCGATTTTCTTAATTAGCAAGAAGATGTTTATATAGTAATCACAATGAGAACTTTCATAAATATTGTAAGAAATGCCAACACTATGCAAGAAACCGTAGTTTGTAACTCAAAATAACAAACTAAAAATTGAAGACAAGAAAGCTTTTGACATGATGAAAGCCCCAAAAGCCATCAAACTGATTTGCTGATTGGCCTACAATAGCGAATGAAGTATTAACAAAACAATCCAATAACTATATTCACATCCAATAGAAAAACTTGGAAAATTTTTTAATTTCTATACATAAGTACTCAATTGATCTAGTCAAATATTTAAGATATTCAACAAGTAGCACATAACATCCCAAGTTGTAGATGTCTGGAGATAAGCCCTTGTTAAAAAAGAAAACAAAAAAATCATCTAATACGGCTTTTTTTAAAAACAAGTAATGAAATTTTATAAAATAGAGAAGAGCACGACTCTTGACAAGAAGTATACAAAAGAGTACACCCAAGTAGTAAGAAGAAGTAAAGGAGCAAAAGAACTTAAAATCTAGAAGGCGTGGGAATTGAGAGCTGTTTTGAATGTTCATCCAGGAAGATATGGGGTTGAATAGTATGGCTCTTAACTCTAAATCCTTTCCACGACATTAATGGTCTTAATGTCTATGAATTTCATAGGGATTTGCTAACAGCTTCGCCACGTGCTGGCCAGGGCTTTACCCACTCAACCTTAAAAGTGTTTGATATTGATATCCATTAGTCCCTAGCCAACTCACAATGTAGTAGAAAATCAAAGATTTCTCCCCATTTTGATAGCACACACAACATCACTCCATTACTAAAGTATGCCTCATTTTCAAATTACCCACCATTAAGATCATTCCTTATTGCAATATAATAGAATATGATCTTTATTTATCTAAGATTGTATATTTAGAGAGAAGAAGGAATGACAAATAACTTCAGGATCACTAATAGATATGGGAGGAGTTTAATATTTTTTATTTAGTAAATTTTTTCTTTTGGGTTGCTTCAATGGATTATAATTGGCTAGTTTCCATGACTTTAGTCTATTTTCTTATTCTAACTAAGTGTTTCTCTTGTATAATGCATATGTGCTTTAACTATGTTTTTACATTTTTTATAAAATAAATAATTTTCTATTAAAAAAAATCTTTCATAGGGTAAGCATCTGAACAAAAATACTTTCTTAAGAGGCGCCTTCTTTCTCCAAGTACATGTGGGAAAATGCACTCCAATTTGGGTCATTAGCTCGATAATATATAACAACATCGTTTCCTCCTAGCTTTGACTGCCTATTTTTTACTTGAGAAAGATAGACACTTCTTTTGATTGATATAAGTCTTTTCTTTTCAAAGTCCAAAAGGCTACTTTAGATCTTATCATTGCATGTGCTAACCAGATGAATAGTTTCCTATAAAAACAGCACGCATCACCAATAAAGGCATTGCCATTGCAGTTATATGCTTGGACGCAACTCTAGTAATGTTCTTCATATAATGTGTGCCTTTAGTTTTAGACAAAGATCAACTAGGCTAGGGAAAGAACCTTAATTAAAGGATCATTTATGGCCACGGAGAAGGTGCCTCAAGCAACAAGGAGCACGAAGATTGAAGAAATCAGTAAGGATCATAATACAACTGTTAATGTAGAGCATGGTGCATGCATAGCCTAGTGGACCTAAAAAGTGACTTTCTTTGTTGGGTTATCAGGATTTTGCATTCTAACGAAAGTCTGATTTTCTATGAACATCTAAAATGTCAGTATTTTGAATCATGCCCAATCATTCGCCTTTTGAGTTTCAATAGGAATATCAGTTGTTTTTGTAGCCTTTCCCAACATCACTACAAGATCAAGTTTGCCAACCAACAATTTGATCCACATGCAATCATTAGATATGAAGTATGTAGAGATTAGAAACTTACCCAACATTTATAAGTTAGATGTCGACGCCCCCAGCCTACGTTTGGGATCGAATGTAAACTAAAGTATCAGAGACATGTAACAGAGACATGTAACACAAGGCTACATACCCTTCATTCATGCTAGAAATAAATGCATGCACATAACTTACTAGCAGTATGCAATAATTCTCGTAGTGGAATAAGGCCAAACCGAAATAGAATAGACAAGAAATTTAAATATTGCCAATCATCACATGGTAAAGCTAAAATAAAACTTCAAACAAATTTTTTTATAAAATATAACGTCACAAAATATCAAGTCCAACATGAGACCACACTCCCAAAATATGGGAGATATACAAATTCCTTCAACTTTACAAATTATAACATAGTCTAACACTAGTAAGAAAGAGACCCTATTACCCCTCCCTAAATTGGGGATTCCTTCTTCACCTCTTTATACCTGGGTCCAAAGCGAAAACAGCCCAAACTCAGACGATGTCTTTGTTAAACACTTATCCCCATTGACAACACATAGATGTCGTCGAGGGATAATGACCCGTTTAAACTCAAAATAAGACAACATCCCATGGGCCGTTGGTCTTTTGACAACCTAGGTGCATTCCTCCTCATCTCATCTAGGAGTAGGTCGTACCAAAAGTAGGCCACTTCGTCAAAAAGAAAGTACTTTGCCAGGCCCTCAAGGGTCCAAGGAGTTTCCTGAGAAAACTGACTCTTGGGATCCATCTATGCCTACAATCATTTCTATCATTCTGGAAACGAATGATAGTTGAAAATTAAAATAGTAGGATTTCGAGAAATCTCAATAAGTACACAATTAATATAACAAAAGCATCACATGCATATATAGGTAAATACAAAAATAAATGCATGTGTTATGAACATGAAACTTATGATGTGATTTATGCATATGCATTTTCATAAAAAGACTTTCATAATTATTTGACACGCATTCAAAGTTTTTCGTAAACTTTCATAACATTACACATCATTCTTTTTATTCATATTATTCTTATACTCATAGCCTTTCTTATCATGACTTTTCATATAACATGTTAGATACCTCACGGCTCCCGTATGCACCGTGTGTTTTCCATTAGTTACCTCATCACGATACGACTACTTTAGTCGAGATGACTATGTCATAATCATTTTCTTAACGGTAGTTTGATTTTACCTTCACCGTCCTTGGCACCTACTAGTTTTAGGTGCGACCCCATTCCATAATTTTTTAATAGGAAGCATTTGAGGCCTGTCAACTGCTCTTCATTGATTTAGGGATTTCACTCGACTTTAGTCACTCCTGAGTGAATAGGGAGTTCCACTGGGACAATACCATGCCCCAACCTTTGGGGTTCTTATAAAAAGTTCTTAACTTATTTTCTTTTAAAAAACATGATAACCCAAAGGATATGAAACTCATAACTTGAATAGGCATGCATGCGACATGTGACTTCTTATGCAAAGCATGTAATTCATGAAACATATGAAAAATGCACTTCTAAAATCATATCTTGATCCTGCTATCTCATGCAAACTTAACTATACTTCAAGAACAATATATTCATTCAAATAAAAGGAAGACGACCAACTTAACCCTAACCGAAAAAGGGGTAAGGCTGAGACACTCGAGGGATTTAAAACCTAGTTTTCCTTCTTTTTTTCTTTCATCAACTCATGCATTCCCTTAGAAAAATAAAATAAACTAATCCACAAATCATAAAGGGTCTTGACCGAAACCCTAGATGCTTATAGGTTTCAATTTTCTATTGTCAACTTTCACCAAATAAGACCCACATCTTATTTTATGCATTTATCCGAAATCATACACCAAGAAAATCAATAGTTTTTAAGTTCTTAAACCACTCAAGAAATTAAATCAAGATCATATCATCAACCAAGAGATGAATATCTAAAGTTTTTCTTCAAAAATTCATTATGGCTGAAATATATAAGTCTTCAAGAATAATATTTCTTTCATTTAAAACATGCATAGATTGATTTAACCCTGGCCAAAAATCACCAAGATATACTCATTATGTTCATTCATCAAATATTCACTACATTCCACAAGTATTCATTACATTCCACCAAGTATTCACTACATTCCATCAAGTATTCATTAGATTAAAGCCTAAAGTATAATCTTAGCAAAGTATAGAGAAAATATAAAAATGATCATCTGTCAAGCAAGTAAAATGATAATGTAAATCAAACAACAACAAGAAGCACAATCAATATATATACAAATAATGTTAAGATTAGGTTAAGAGTACACTTATAAAAACTCCAAGAACAAGGTAAGAAAATCTAAAAAAAAAATATACAAGTGAAGCCAAGATTAAATTTAAAAAACTTTACTTAAGAAAACCGAATGCTCATTGTTAAAAGAAACCATTTAGTTTTCAAGAAGATAATATTTTCTTGGAGAAAAATTTAAGGTCGAAAACTTGAGAGGAAATCACTTTTCAATTCTTTGCATGGTGTGACAAAAAGATGTTCAAAAGATTACTCACCTTCCAAAGTAGAAGATTTCACAAAAATTCTTGAAAAAAAAAATACTCAAGTTTGCTAGGAAAAATGTTGTTTAGATGGTGAGAAAGTGTGAGAAAATAGAGAAAGTATAGTGAATGGTTTGACCGAAACTTTTGGAAGGAGATGCGAAAAATGTGAAGGGAAAAAACACATACATGAGTCGGCCATGAGTTGTCCTAGTGACTAGAGCACTCAATCTTACCTAAAGCTTGATTGACACTTGAGGATGATTGACACAAAAACATGATTCACACTAGAGAGACTTTTATCCCAAGTGATGTGATAGTGCCTAGACAAACACACAAAAGTTTCAATTTTCCCCTAAAGCACTATCCCATCTGAAACTCACAAGGAATGAGATCCATGTCTTGCTTGCATATCCCCGACATTGTCACTTGTCAATTTATTTTTCAAAAATCTTACTTGCATAATCCAACTTGTCTCTTGTCAAAGATTTGAGCTTGCATGGAAAAACTAAAAAGCAAGGGTCGGCTCCCCCTCCTTCCATCCAAACCGAAGCTCTTTCTCATAGGATAAAAGATCTTATTTGTTTGAATATCTAAACTTGTCACACATTTATTAAGAAATTTCTCACAACTCAATCTTCCTCATACCATGTTTTTTTCTTTCTCCAAAACCTTTCTTTCTTGAGAACCCAAAAAGGTAAATTTCTTAGTGTGCCATGTGTCACAAAAGATCTCACAATATCCTAGACAATCATCTCACAATGCATGGCCAGCCACTATTCTTCTTATGGGTCTTGTTTCCACTCTTGGGCCAACTCCTTTACACCTTACATGAAAAAAAAGCCTAAATTTGATCCATACATCTCTAAAGAATGAATAAAATAAAAATATCCATTCCAAGCATGAATAAAAATCCAATTGGAGAAAAAATCCGAGTTGCCACACTAGATAAACCTAAACTTCTAGTAATTATTAAGTAGCTAACTGGATCATCAACAAAAGATAATTACTCACTTCATTCTAGCATGTTCATCATCGAGAAGGTTTGACTTCGATCAAAATAGTTGTAATTGCAAAGTTTTTAAATCCAATGGCAAGATACAAAGGTCAAGATTTGTAGTAGTGCTCAAAATAGCGTCTAGATATCCACTCGATTAATCATTTAGATAGTGATCATTAGACATGATATAGACATTATGATCTATGAAATTATTATACACCCAACTTGGATCAAAACCAGTTGAATGAACCATCTAAAGAGGAGAAAGAGATTCATTGACGGCCTAGAGATCATTGTCATGAAAAAAAAAGTAATTGTATTAGAAGAAACGTTGTTATTATCTTAATGACAAGAAGATTCCAACTTAAATTCATTTTGAAAGAGTAGCATCTGAAAATTACCCCGATACCAATAATTTATACTTCAACCTCACCAATGTCAGCATCTAACAAAACTATATTCATTTAATTTATAAACTCATAATCCCCCTCATCATTATCTTACAGAGAATAATAGGTTGTTTGGGTGTTGGTGGATTTAACAGATTGTTTTTTATGAATCCTACAAAGAGTCCAATCATCCAAATTCATGCTATTTGAGCACCTTTTGCTTGGAGGTGGATCCTTGGCTCTATATTCATGCATAATCTAGTTAGTCATATCACCATTTTGAGGTATTCCCTTATAAAGAAACTAATGTCTTCCTATACCTAACTACGATTTCATTGGATTTCATTTCCCTATTAGTTCCGGTGGCCTTCTAATATCCATCAACAACAATCTGATTTGGCCAACTTCCATTTCGATACTTTCATTCTCTTGGGGTGAAAACTTACAATTCTACTGCTCCATCTTCCATATAGTTTTTTGCAAGAAAATTTGGGTTTATGCATATAGGTTAACCTCCATGATCTTATTAATTAGCAGGGGTTGATTCCATACTTTCTTCTTCAAGTAATGGATGTTGAGTTATTCGTTTGTTGGGAGGAATCTGTACCCAAGAGGGAATTAAAAAAATTCTTGTTTCTTACTGTTGTTGTTTATGTTGAAATTATCTAACTCATTATTGATATCTGCAGGAAACCTTAGATCATGTGTGACGTCCCCAAATTCCCCTTAAAATAACACGGGAATCGAGGCGTCGGGATGATGACAACACGGGTCACACATCCCATCAACCAGTGTCGAACGTGTGTGCACACGTGACATACATAAAAATATAGGTCGCAGCGGATAATAAATTAATATCTAAGTACCAGAATTTTTTGAAATATATACAAACCAAATTTAATAAAAACTCTCCAACAGGAGATTTAATACAGTCATCCAAAAATACAATTTAAACAAATACATAATTATAAAAAGGGGAAAATAAATTTCCCGAGGTATCAATTAATAATATCACCTCAATAGCGGAGCCGTCTCCTCAGGCTCGGCCTCTCCAAAGTCTGCATCCAAACAAAACTACGACGCCAAGATGGCATCGCAGGTAAGTACAACCCAACCAAACCAAAAGACAAAAAATACATTAATGCCGCAACAACAACCAAGAACAATTACCATATGCATGAGGCTCAAAATCATCTTCCTCAAAATCGATGAAATAACCACACTCGTCAAAATCCCAATTTAATCCACAATAAAATCACCCATCATTTTCCATAAAAATAATGTCCTCAAAATCGATCATACCGGGCGTTACGTATCGCCGTCCCCGATATGATTACCCACACACCCGAAACCATAATGGGCGTTACGTATCGCCGTCCCCATTACGATCCACACACACACATTTCATACCGGGCGTTACGTATCGCCGTCCCCGATATGAAATGCACACCCGATGACCATAATGGGCGTTACGTATCGCCGTCCCCATTATGTCACCCACACACTCACACGCTGATCACAACGGGCGTTACGTATCGCCGTCCCCGTTATGACTCAGCCCAAAACCAATAAAATCCAGTAAACTCCATTTAAATCCCATATTCCATTCTCAACACATGAATATCCAAAATCATGCCAAAATTCACTTTCGAAATATTTTCATGAGCATGTGCGTAAATCCACAATGCAGACAACCATGCAGCAATTATCCAACAATTAAATAATCCAATCAACCAACAAATACCAACATCAACCATCACATATCAGCAATAATCAAATACAACAACTGTTGATGCCAAAAATATATTTAAATCTTAAAGCTTGTTTGGAAAGTACTTACAGCGATAAAAATGCATTTCCTTGAACAACGCCAATCCGCAGCGTTTGTGACGGTCACATGTACGTTAGGCAAAAACACTCGGTTTGACACCAAAATTTAGGGAGGTACTCATTAAAGGGTGGGGAATCTCATGGTGGTGGTGGTGTGGCGGCACAACCACCGGAAGGTGGCGGATCGGGGCCAAAAGGGGTGAAAACCCATTTTCGGGTTTTGGGTCGTACCGGGAAGGTGAGGTCGCGGTTGGGGAAACTGAGCTAGGGGGTTGACCGGCTGGGTGAGGGGAGTCGAATGGTGGCGGAGGTGAGACCTACGGTGGCCGGACGGCGGCGTGGCGAAGAACGACCCGTTTAAGGCCCATTTCGGGTGGAGGGGCTAACCGGCGGCGATGGGTGGCTTTGGGCGGTGGGTTATGCTCGCCGGAGGTTGGGGAGTCTAGTGGTGATGGTCGGAGGCCAAGGGGTGGCCGGCGGTGGCCGGAAAATGCAAGGGAATGCAAAATGGCCATTTCGGGTTTGTGGCCGTGGAGGGGCGGTGGGGTGGCCGGAGAGGACACCACCGGTGCCGTTGAGCTCGCCGGCGTGAGGAGGTGAGGTTGGGCTGGGCGGTGTCGCCGGTGGGTGGCCGGCGGCGGTCCTGGGTGGGAGAGAAGGACGGGCGAAGGGGAGAGGGAGGCAGGGGACGCGGGCTGGGGGGGGTCTGGGAAGGAAGAAGAGAAAAAGAAAAGAAAAAGAAAAAGGAAAAAAAGAAAAGAAAAGGAAAAGAAAAAGGAGAAAAAGGAAAAAGAAGGGAAAATGGGTCCAACCAGAAAAACACAACAAATAAAATAAAAGCCAGCCAAGATACTACAATCTAATATCAATAAAATAAAATATTTAAAACCCCAACAATATAAATAAATTAAACTCAAGCACAATATTAAAATAAAACAATAATTAATATAACGAAAGCAGATCAAATAAATTCACATAATAAAATAGAAGAATTTAATTCCACTCATTAAAATAATTAACTCATTAAAATAAATAAGAAAAGCAACGCAACTCGATATCAACTAATTAATAACTCAATTAAATATCTTAAATAAATAAAATATGACCGATAATATTATTTAAATAAATTAAAATAATTAACACCAAGCATAAAATAACGTGTAAAAATACACGTAAATCTGGGATCTCACATCCTCCCCCCCTTAAAAAGAATTTCGTCCTCGAAATTCGCTCGGCTGCAGCTAATAAAACTCCAATAACTCACCTACTACATCACTTAATACTCACTCCAAGTCTTAGTACAATCATCTATTTTCCTCAAATGTAAACGAATTATATTTCATCATAAACGTATAGTCTCCAAATAATATTTCATCTCTAAAACTCCTAAGGTAGCCAATCAATCTGAACCCCACATGCACAAAAACCTCAGTACAATCTCCCAAAAATTTAATATTCACTAACTCCTTACAACAATTTGTGTTACCCTAAAATGACTCCCAGGTTTATCTTCCTAACTTAATCGTCAATAACCATAATTTACCCAACTAAAAGATAAATCCTTACTTACAAGTATCATCTCAAATTTCAACTCACTACTAATTCCTCAAAATTTACATAAGAATGGAACCTTCAACCATATTGCAATTCATCACGCTTCCGCGCGCACTTTGATAACTCGCTAAATTCATAAAAATTTAAGTGCTCATAAATTATCACCATAGTAAAAATTGGCTTAACATCTATTAGCAAGAAATCCTATACCACTCTTTCAAATCTTAATACTTTATCATCTCACAATCAAGTTATGCCACCCAATATTAAAGTCTAAAAAATTTTATAACTCCCAAACCACTAATATACTTCTCCATCATTATAACTCCTCACTCTCATCATAGATTAATTATTTAAATCCGTATTCTCTCAATCAAACCTTCATTACCTATGACATGGAATAACCTCAATTATTTAAACTCTTATGTGACCTCAAGTCACAACTAATTCTTTAAGATACCTCGACAATCATTGCTAATCATTAAATTCTCCGAAATATTATACTTAAATTATCCACTCCTAACAATTTGCCCAAAAGCCTAAAATTTATATCTCTTAAATTTATTTCCATCACATTAATTCAACCTTATCACTTAACAAATAAATTTTCCTCAAGTTAAACACCAGCCAAAGACAAATACTCTCCAAAATTTACACTCACATTTATTATACATCAATCTCTAATTATCCACAAATAGCATCAAAATTTCACCAAGAAAATAATTGATTGCCCACCATCATAAGCATTACTAAAACTATTTCTATAACACTATACCAATGGCTAAGGATTTTACACTCACATGAAGAGTCTATCTAAATACAATTCCAATAATCTCCTAGAAATAAAATTAGAACTTAAACACTCAAACACTCAGTGAGACCCAGGAAATAAATACACAAAAATATAGCATATACAATATCGACTAAGAAATGCAATTGCATAAATACCAACAAATTATTAAACAAATCCATATCGCAATTATAAATAATAGAATACCCAAATACTAAACAAAATTCAAGTAATTCACATAATTATTATATAAAAACACAAAAGGGGAAAAGATTTAATAAACAAATAAGTAAAAACCACTCATTCAAGAAAACAAACCCACCTCCTTTAATAAACACAAAATCACCAAAAACTTTTATTAAATAAAGAAAGGAGGATAAATTAAAATAAGAACAACAAACAAAATCACAAATAAAATTTTAAAATTCTCTACAAAACTCAACTCTTAAAAAGATTATTATAGAAATATCTAAAATTTAAAATATGCTAAAAGAAGCGAACCACAATAAAATAATTAAATCGATAAATTAAATAAATAAATAAATACAAACAAGTCGCCAAAACAAATCCACTCGTTAAAGTAATAGATAAACTTTTAAAATAAAACATACGGAAATGCGGAAAGATAATAAATTTTAAAACTTACTTCAAAGCATGCCCCTAAAATAAAACAACAGAAAATGTAAAAAGATAAACAATTTAAATTTATCTCAAAGCATAAACTTAAAAGAAACAAGGCAGCGATGCTTTTAAATCTATGTCTAAATAAGTTTTCAAACGTTCAGAAATACTTATAATACAAGAGCCATAATTAAATGAACAAATAATAATAAACCAAAACCAAAACTATCTCATAGGAAACCTATGAACTGAAATTAAAATTAAATCCTGATGATAATTGAATAAAAGCTTAAGGCAATAAAATAACCTACAACAAAAGAAATAAACTTTAAAATAAGGAATTCTATAACACAACTGTTTAAAATATCAGATTCAATAAATAGATTGATTTGAAATAATAATTTAATCCGAAATATCCAAATTCCAATTTAAACAAAAACGAAGGCATATATATAAAATAAATAAATAATTAAATACATACTCGACAACTTAGCCAAATAAAATCAACTAACTAAAATCTTAACTGCTACCCATTTACAATATTAAACAAATATTACAATAAAATAAAACAAAGCTAACAAACCAATCAATCAGAACTGATTTAATTATGAAAATAAATAAACAACATAAACATTAAAATAAAAAGCCCAACACAACAAAATAAATACCGATAATGTTATCATATAAATTAGTCGAAAGACTAAGACAACAAATAAAATAATAAAACAATAAAATAAAATAACCCAATCATCAAACAAATAAATTTTTAAAAACCACAAACTTTTCTGGTACTGTCCCTAGGTAACTTGCGGATTTACCCAGAGCCGAACTGCTCTGATACCACCTGTGACGCCCCCAAATTCCCCTTAAAATAACACGGGAATCGAGGCGTCGGGATGATGACAACACGGGTCACACATCCCATCAACCAGTGTCGAACGTGTGTGCACACGTGACATACATAAAAATATAGGTCGCAGCGGATAATAAATTAATATCTAAGTACCAGAATTTTTAGAAATATATACAAACCAAATTTAATAAAAACTCTCCAACAGGAGATTTAATACAGTCATCCAAAAATACAATTTAAACAAATACATAATTATAAAAAGGGGAAAATAAATTTCCCGAGGTATCAATTAATAATATCACCTCAATAGCGGAGCCGTCTCCTCAGGCTCGGCCTCTCCAAAGTCTGCATCCAAACAAAACTACGACGCCAAGATGGCATCGCAGGTAAGTACAACCCAACCAAACCAAAAGACAAAAAATACATTAATGCCGCAACAACAACCAAGAACAATTACCATATGCATGAGGCTCAAAATCATCTTCCTCAAAATCGATGAAATAACCACACTCGTCAAAATCCCAATTTAATCCACAATAAAATCACCCATCATTTTCCATAAAAATAATGTCCTCAAAATCGATCATACCGGGCGTTACGTATCGCCGTCCCCGATATGATTACCCACACACCCGAAACCATAATGGGCGTTACGTATCGCCGTCCCCATTACGATCCACACACACACATTTCATACCGGGCGTTACGTATCGCCGTCCCCGATATGAAATGCACACCCGATGACCATAATGGGCGTTACGTATCGCCGTCCCCATTATGTCACCCACACACTCACACGCTGATCACAACGGGCGTTACGTATCGCCGTCCCCGTTATGACTCAGCCCAAAACCAATAAAATCCAGTAAACTCCATTTAAATCCCATATTCCATTCTCAACACATGAATATCCAAAATCATGCCAAAATTCACTTTCGAAATATTTTCATGAGCATGCGCGTAAATCCACAATGCAGACAACCATGCAGCAATTATCCAACAATTAAATAATCCAATCAACCAACAAATACCAACATCAACCATCACATATCAGCAATAATCAAATACAACAACTGTTGATGCCAAAAATATATTTAAATCTTAAAGCTTGTTTGGAAAGTACTTACAGCGATAAAAATGCATTTCCTTGAACAACGCCAATCCGCAGCGTTTGTGACGGTCACATGTACGTTAGGCAAAAACACTCGGTTTGACACCAAAATTTAGGGAGGTACTCATTAAAGGGTGGGGAATCTCATGGTGGTGGTGGTGTGGCGGCACAACCACCGGAAGGTGGCGGATCGGGGCCAAAAGGGGTGAAAACCCATTTTCGGGTTTTGGGTCGTACCGGGAAGGTGAGGTCGCGGTTGGGGAAACTGAGCTAGGGGGTTGACCGGCTGGGTGAGGGGAGTCGAATGGTGGCGGAGGTGAGACCTACGGTGGCCGGACGGCGGCGTGGCGAAGAACGACCCGTTTAAGGCCCATTTCGGGTGGAGGGGCTAACCGGCGGCGATGGGTGGCTTTGGGCGGTGGGTTATGCTCGCCGGAGGTTGGGGAGTCTAGTGGTGGTGGTCGGAGGCCAAGGGGTGGCCGGCGGTGGCCGGAAAATGCAAGGGAATGCAAAATGGCCATTTCGGGTTTGTGGCCGTGGAGGGGCGGTGGGGTGGCCGGAGAGGACACCACCGGTGCCGTTGAGCTCGCCGGCGTGAGGGGGTGAGGTTGGGCTGGGCGGTGTCGCCGGTGGGTGGCCGGCGGCGGTCCTGGGTGGGAGAGAAGGACGGGCGAAGGGGAGAGGGAGGCAGGGGACGCGGGCTGGGGGGGGTCTGGGAAGGAAGAAGAGAAAAAGAAAAGAAAAAGAAAAAGGAAAAAAAGAAAAGAAAAGGAAAAGAAAAAGGAGAAAAAGGAAAAAGAAGGGAAAAAGGGTCCAACCAGAAAAACACAACAAATAAAATAAAAGCTAGCCAAGATACTACAATCTAATATCAATAAAATAAAATATTTAAAACCCCAACAATATAAATAAATTAAACTCAAGCACAATATTAAAATAAAACAATAATTAATATAACGAAAGCAGATCAAATAAATTCACATAATAAAATAGAAGAATTTAATTCCACTCATTAAAATAATTAACTCATTAAAATAAATAAGAAAAGCAACGCAACTCGATATCAACTAATTAATAACTCAATTAAATATCTTAAATAAATAAAATATGACCGATAATATTATTTAAATAAATTAAAATAATTAACACCAAGCATAAAATAACGTGTAAAAATACACGTAAATCTGGGATCTCACATCATGAGTATGAGTTACAATATAACCCACCATGATCAATGAACTATTGTTGCTTTCTGATGTAGTACTATCGAGGGCTAATAGGGGTTGCTCTCTAGAGTAATTGACAAAAGATTAGGTGGTACTAACACTATAATCATTGGTTTAGGTTCCTTACCATTCTCAACCTCCATAGTAGTTAGGGCTATTCTCTTTCATCATTTCATCATACATCAAATAATTTGAAACTCTTACGACATTTTTGCTAACCAACAAGCATGTTGTACTAGCTCATACAATTTACAAGCCTTGCCATGCCCCAACCCCCAACAAATATGAATCTTACATTTTTCTATTCTTAACCATTACACATTTTCAATATAATAATGAAACATTTTCATTAAGAAAACCAGGTGTAAGTAGTTCTTCAATTTACCTACCCAAAATATGAAATACAAAAAAGACATTATTATATAGCACCATGTTTGTACACATAATAAAGCAGTCAAACCCTTTTCCTTTCTTTCTTATTCTCTCTCCCTTTTTCCTTATTTCTTCTTTTCCCCACAATTTACTCTTCCTTTTTTCTCATAATTTCTTCTTTAGTTCTTCTCCTCCATCTCATATTCTCTAGAAACACTATTGGCTAGACCCAAGGTAGCACTATGGATCTTTGGTTTCTAGACCCATGATGTTGTCATGGGCCAATGAAGGTCATGGATCATTGTGGATCTATTACTTAGATATATACAAGGCAGCTGTGAGTCTAGTTTTCAAAACCCAAGACACTTCCATGAGTTTCTAGTACTATGGGTGTGATTTGATTTTATTGGTGCATGATAATGCCATAGGCCTAGTATTTAGAGCCCACGACAACACTGTGGATCTGGTACGTACACTTATGGTGCTGTTGTGAGTTGCCCAGATCTGATGATGTGAGTTTATTATTCTCATGCTATCATGCCCCTGGTTTAGTTGGTTTTATTTGTGGATGGTTGATTTTATCTAAATGATTTGGCTTGTGTTTGATTCTTTGATTTGATTTAGAGGAATGACATTTTAGTGAACTTGTTGTTTGTAGTGGGGGCATTTTAGTCCAAATTAATTTATAGTGATGTATTTTAGTTCAAACTAGAAATTGTAGTAGAGTCATTTTGGTCTAATTTGATATAGAGCAATTGAGCAAATGCATTTTAGTCCAACTTTGAATCAGTAACAGTATTGGCAGAATCGGGGGAGGCACGATTCCCCAAAATCTTTTCAAAATTAAAAAAGAATTCCTAATTTTTTTCATAATCTCATGTAATTTAGAAATTTGCCTCTCAAAAAAATTTATAATTTTCTTATTCCCATATATTTTATAAAATTGTACAAAATTTTTATATACATAAAAATGTCTCTCTCTAATTAAATTAAATAATAAACTATTAACATTTACCTTAGTATTTTATTATACATTATTGAATCTCTTAATATAAAACCCAAAGTGAAAATATCATAAAAATCATTTAAGATTGATAATTTATATAAAAATTAGTAGAGATGCTTTATCTTCTAAACTTCATTGAGTAAGAAAATTTTTATTTAAGATCTTATTTGTAGTATTATATGTTTAATGTGTCACACAAATAGATAGATTTTACATTAAATTTGATCAACTAACATTGATATTAAAATGAAAAATGACATTCTAAAAAATCATTTGATAATTTCTACGAAAAAAATTATTTTTAAATATTTAATACTTATGAAAATAATAATGGATAAATATTACTCTCTGAAACAGATATTAAGTTGTCTTTTAATGGCATTTGACAAATTATCGAGATTTAATGATATATATAATTTATAATTTTGTAATAATTTTATATTTTACACAAATATTCGAGTGTGATAGAAAAGTTGGTCCCAAGACAAATTGTTGGTTTTGCCACCGAATAGCAGGAACAATTTGGTCAATCAAATACAATAAAACTTATGCTATAGGATTTAGACTATGTTTGGATATTGAAAATGAGTTGAGTTATAAATATTTGTATTTTGAGAGTCTTACTAAGATGAGTTTAATTTTTCTAGGTTAAAATGAGTTTAACTTTTAAAAATATATGAATGAGGTTGAAATGATGTTAACTTTTTTATGGGAAGTTGAAAAACTAATGAGTCTACAAATGATTAGTTTAAGATGAATTGAATTTGATTTAACAATTAAACATGATTTTAAACTCACTATTTTATCATAGAAGAGATACATGAGATAAAACATTATGGCAAATGCACTGTACCCAGAATGGAACTTCCAACAAAGATTAGGATAGAGTGGGTGCAAACTAGTGTGTTTGCATTGACTAAAATTACATACACATATAAAGATAATATGGGCATCATAAAATCAGATTGGATAATTATAAATCAAAAGCTTAGAAAACAGTCAGAACCCATGAGCATTTAATACATACAATAGCTCCGTCACATCTCTCTCTTTTGGTTGGTTAAAACCAAATTAACAATTATGATGCTATTATATAACGAACTACTACCAAAACCAGCACTGGCCCAACTCCTAACTTTTGACATTTTCTCTAAAACGTTAAAATTCAGAACATTCCATGGCATATAATCTCTATAATTTCCGTTTTTAATCATTCTTTGCAATAGACAAACTATGAAAACTAGTCCTACATTCACCTTTTTAAATCTAAGAATCAAGAAAATGGAAATAAAGCAAACTAGGTATTGAGTGCCTTTACACAAATCAAATGACTTCGCCCTAAGCGAATCATTAATTATTTAGCACTAAGAACGAGACAAAGATAATGAAATAAATAGGAATGCTTCCTATCATGCGGTACGGAATGATCTCGTATGAACTATATTTCAGTAGGTCTAAAAATTAATTATGGATCTAAAAGTGATTAAAAGCATATCTTTATACTCAAATTGTAAATTTAAATTTGTAAAAAAAAAAAAAATTTAAAAATATTATGAAATTTTAAATTTACTAATACATATTTTATATAAATTGTAATGAAATAGAATGATTCTTTTATAAATTGCTTTTATAATATAAGTCTCACACTTAAACAATGTGGACTCTTGTATTGTTTAAGCAAGGAAGTAAGACAATAGTGATTTTCGCATTGCTTAAGTAAGATTTGTATATTATTTTGACCTTCTATATAAAATTTTGCATTGGAAGACAATAGTGACCTTCTTATTTGAGAGATTAATTAAGAGAATATAAGTTGAGTGGAAGAAGGTTAAAATAACTCCTATATTTTTAATCTCTCTTATAATTTCAATTTTTCATTCCATTTAAAATTCTATTAATGGCCATTATATTTTATTAAAATTGTAAGAGCTTCTTTGAAGTTCCATTTTAAAATTTAAAAGAGTTAAAAACACTTTAAAGAAAAATGACATATATGATAGTTGTATAAAAAATGTATAAGTCGATTAAAAAAACTAAAATTTAATTATTTTTAAAACATCAATTATTATATATTTTGAAAAAATTATTGTAACTAATTTTAAAAGTGTTATATATATATATATTTACCAAGCACTAAATAATTTTTGAACAATAAAACTTATTATTTAAATTATAAATTATAAGTCGTAAAATTATAAACTATATTTCTTACCATAACTTCAAACATGTACTAAATAAAATCCTATAAATCATCTATTTTCTTCATATCTATATTTTCTTTTCATTCTCTCTCTACTCGTCCCTTTCATAAATCATTCATTTTTCTCGATTTTAAAGGAACGCGTATTAGTAATATTATTCATAAAGAATAGTAATTTTCATTATTTTTATTATATTCTATAAATCAGATTATTATTATTTCATTCATTTCTTTTAAAACATAGAACATAGGAAGAAATTCCGTCCGTTCCATTTCATTTCTTTCTATTTCATTCCATTCCTCTCCGCCTAAAGAAACTCACATACGATTATAAACTATTATAAACTCTCAAACGAAGCCTAAAGAAAGTGTTCGCTCTCCGCCTCTCAGCTGTGCTATTTTACAAGCCGACAGATCTCTCTCTCCCCCTCTCAGCTCAAATCATACGCACCCAGGTGAGATGTCTGGTCTTGTTCCATCTTCATCTTCTTGATCTACTCTTCTATGAACTTTGACCGATCTGTTTCAATATCTTGTATTTCAGGTCAATTTGGTTTTTGTAATCGTCTTCATTTTTGTTAGGGTTTTACTGTTCTGGGTTTTTCATTTATTTATTTCTTACTTTCCTTTTTTTCAATGAAATTTGATAAAGTTTCCTTTTTTATTGCACGTGTCTCCCTATGAATTATCATGTCGTAAATTACTCTGTTAGTTTTGATTTCGTGGGTGACTTTCAGTTCCGAGGTATTCTTGTTGGGACTTGTTTGCTTTATTTTGTGTGTTCTAGTCCTCCACTGTAGCTTTTCGTTTGGGACCGTCCGAGTTGGATTTTGGGTCTAACTTGTTGCTTCTGTACTTGGGTTTTATTATATTCTGGGTTTGTTTTTGTTTCACTAGAAGTATTTTTCAGATTTAGGTAACAAGATCTAATAATGATTTTGATTGTGTGGTTACTTGTAATCGTTATCATATTCCTTCTGGATTTTTTGTGTATGAACAAACTGCTGTAGCACCACCACCACCACCAACTTTGAACAGTCTCGACATATAAGTTATAAAGTGAGTAATCTATATAAAAAAAAAGTTATACAGTCAGTATTAGATGTGAATAGGGTTCAAGTTTTGCCGCTATAGGCTTTTACTCGACACAAAAGGGAAATGTGTAATAGTTGCTAATGTGCCTAGTGGATAGGACATGACTTCTTTGTTTGTAATTGCTGTGAACTTTTGTAATTGGCTTTTGCCTGATATTAATATATTTTACTTATCAAAAAAAAAAAGGGAAATGTGAAATGGCTCCTTCTCCCCTCTTGTTTCAACCCATGGTTAAGTGTACTACATCTTGCTATAATGTTCTGATGATTTGAAGAATTTCAAAAGTGAATTTGTTACCAGGTTCCCACTGTTTTTCATTTACGTTGAATCAACTATTTTTTTTACTCGTCTTACGATTTGTTTCCTTGTTCTCATTTATTTTATTGTTTGGTTTCTTACCGATATGTTCCTATTCAAGATTATCTGTAGATGGCAATGCAGGAAGCAAGTCCCACCCTTGCTCCCAGTGCCCAAGTTGTTGGGAATGCTTTTGTGGAGCAGTACTACCATATTCTTCACCAATCCCCTAACTTGGTGCATAGATTTTATCAGGAAACAAGTTTGCTAAGCCGGCCAGATGCCAATGGTAATATGGCAACAGTGACATCCATGCAAGTACGTCCTTTTCCTATGTCCTTAAGATTCATGTTTGTTGGGGTGTATATCATGCAGGATGTATTCATGATGCAAGTCATGCTCTGCATTCTACCAGATTTTCAGTTAGTTTACATATTTTTTTGTGTCATGACTTCTAGTAAAGTAATGCTTTGTTTCTTTTTTTCTTTGTGGTAAAAATAGAACAAACATTGTGTGTTTGTAGTTTGAAAGAATCAAACGAACTAGATGTTACGATCTACAACGAATGGACCAAAAAAAAAGAAAAGAAAATGATCATTACAAACAAATGAGATGACCACCAAAATTTGTGAGTCTAAAAACCCATATCGTGATAAATATACTAAAGCAATATCACACCACTTGATGCCATCGTGACACTGAATTTTTTTTTTCACTTCAAACTAAGCCATAAAAATGAAACTTAAAACAATTTCGTAACAGAATTAATAAGTCTGAGGTGAAGAGATATTATAAATAGTAGTGTTTTATTACAGATAATTATGGTCAAGAGGTAGCAACTCCAAGGGAAAATTGTATTAAAAGTCAAAGATCTGCCAAGAGTAGCATTTTCACATGGCATCTGGTAGGGGAAGACTCTTAAGACATACTGTGAGAAAGCATGGCAATGATCATTGTGAGATTGCTATTAATGATTTGGACTCTTGTTCTCTTTGTGTATACCAGTGTGGTTAAATTAAAAATGCTGAGAAGGGCAGTTGAACGTGTATTTCTCAAAAGGACATGTTTATAGCAGTTACTTTTAGAAATTTCTTTTCAATACTTTATTCCATTGGAATTTTATTATAGATTTTAGTGGTATGTTGATAAAAAAAAAAAAGAAGATTTTAGTGGTATGAACTTAAATTAATTTCTTGTATCACTAAATCATTGAGCACAGGAGATGGTCTTGTATGTGTCCCATGTACTTGGGTTATTGCATATCCTTATTATCAATAAAAGCTTGCTTACAGATAAAAAAAAATAGTGGTAAACTTATAGATGGTAGTTTCCTGTTTTAATGTGGTGCCCTTGGAGAGAAAGGTTTCATGCACTTTTTAGAGCTGTGGATCATTGGTTATGAAATTACAGCTTCTTGGGATCTCTATATAGGTAGATGTCAACCACTGTTTACATTTTCCTTTTCATGTTTGTTAAGATCTCTTTAAGGTTGTGACCTCTGTTTTGCTTGTTCAATTAAAGTTCTTAACTATACATATTAATTTAAATAATGCTGTACATTTTCTAAATTGGAAACACTTTCACTTTCCTACATTACCCTCGTTACCAAAAGTAAACAAGATTCTTATTGTTATCCTCATTTTTACCAAATAAAGGGAATTAGATTTGTTTTTGCTGATCGTCATTTAAACTAGAAAGACACGTCTAAGCTGGATAAAGGAATGCTTATTTTATGTACACAACCCCTTAATATATTGAATTTAATTGAGATCATTAGATTAGGATGGTTAGTAATGTAGGTTGCTAAAATAATTGCATTGCTTATGTTGGAGCAGGCAATCAATGACAAGATACTGGATTTTGACTATGACAACTATACAGTGGAGATAAAAACTGCAGATGCTCAGGACTCGTATGAGAAAGGGGTGATTGTTTTAGTGACGGGATGTTTGACTGGAAAGGACAATTTGAGGAGGAAATTCACACAAACTTTTTTTCTCGCTCCTCAAGACAAAGGCTACTTTGTTTTAAATGATGTCTTTAGGTACATCGAGGAAAATGATCAGTTGCAAACCAATTCTGTCGCTGTCCACAGCATAAATGAAAATGTTGTTACGGTGACAAATGTTCCTACAGCTGCCTTGACACAAGAACCAGGTTGGAATTTTTCTTCTTCAAACAAGTGTTATATTGAGATTATGTCATTCTCACATTTTGCAATTGTTGAATATCTGTTTCCAGAGCCTGCTCATGCTTCTGAGGTTCCTGCTGTTGAACCTGCATCTTCTTTTGAGGAGGAAGATATTACTGATGTGGCTGAAGTTTGTGATCCTTCAGATAATGAGGAAGGATCAGTTGTTGAAGACGAGGTTATTCAACCCCCAGCGCATTCTACTCAGAATGAAATTCTTAAAGAGGTTGATTCTACAGTTGTTGATTCAGCTCCTGCAGCTGAGGAGGATGTCCCAAAGAAGTCTTATGCATCAATTGTGAGTTCATGTTCATAGTTGTTTAAACCTGTTGGACTGACTGTTTGAATTATGTTAACTTGGGGGGTTTGGTGTAGGTTAAGGTAATGAAAGGAACAGTGCCTAATTCAGCCCATGTCCCCATTAGAAAGTTGAGGGTGGAACCTGCCTATCCTGAGCAGCAGTCACACAGTTCTGCAAAACCTGCTCCTGCACCTGAGGCATCAGCTCCTAATAGTGACAGTACTCCTGAAAGCGGTGATGTTCCTGAGGAAGGTATTAGTGTTGACACGAATTGATAAGGGTCATTATCAACTTTAAAAAAACTTTAGGTTGAGATCAAATTGGCTACTTGTTCCGGTATCAAAATGTAATCCATTATGGATTACGTTTTGGATTACATGGATTACAAAATGTAATCCATTATTTAACATGAACTTTGATTACAAAATGTAATCCATTATTTAACATGAACTTTGATATAAAGAGATTAAATTTGAAGTGTGAAGCCAGTGTGGTGGATCTGGCTGGTTATTTTCTTCATCATCAGAGTTTTCTATCTTATTCTTTTCATGCCGCGTTACTTTTTTGTAGTCTAATTATTTTACCACGTGCTATTTACAGCTGAAGGTCACTCCATATATGTGCGGAACTTACCTTACAATGCAACAGATATACAACTTGAGGAAGAGTTCAAAAAGTTTGGGCCTATCAAGCATGGAGGGATCCAAGTTAGAAGTAACAAGGTCTGTTTTTATATTTATTGTTTGCATTTGGCCCCCAGGTGAGTGTTTCCTGATGCGGTGCTTACTAGTAATGAGTTTCTTGTGTACTGCAGCAGGGATTCACTTTTGGCTTTGTCGAATTTGAAACAATCAGTTCAATGCATAGCGCACTTGAGGTACACCCCTTGTAGATATCTGTATTGAATGAAATATTTATCATTTATTTATTATTGCATTTGTCACCAATTATTATACTGAGATTTAATTTATAGCATGGTTGTATTCAATGTCTTGATTTAAAGTGTTTTCACTTTTGGCTCTTTTTCAATGACACCTCCTCCAGGTATACACAAAAGTATACGAATTTTAAATCCCTATATTATTTTGAGTCCTTGTATAATGATATGGTGATCAATTTATGCTGGAAGATCTCAGTACCAAGCTTATTACATGTCCTTGCAGTTGTATTTTACGGTCTATTACTTCGAATGTGACTTTTCTGGTGGTTGTCAAATTGCAAGGTGTGAGGTTGTAACTCTGTTGCTGTGCTGATGGAATGAGTGGAAAACAAATGTAGAAGGAAATATGCAATTTTTTCTTTAATAGAAGAAGATTAAAATTTGCATGGTCTGAGGTGTGAGGCTTGACGAATAACAGATCTTGTGGAGGTAGTAGGTACTTCAAACTCGAGAACGTGTTTAAGAGCTGAAGGCTTTGTTCATAGGGTTAGACAATGGGCCTTCCTACCTATACTCGGGCCAATTGAAATATGAAGGAAAAAATTGTTGTGAATTGTTTCGAGTCTTGTGGTAGTTCAATTTTATTTGTTTCAAGAAAAAGTTTAGGTGAAAACCAAGTATTTTGCATGAATTTTATGACTATGCACAAAGTAGTATGGTATCATGATCCTGCTGAACATATGTTTACTTCATCTGTGTTCCATAAAACTGGTAGAAAGATGAAGGGATAAAAAATGTAGTTCTTTACCTTATCTGGTTGAAGATCAGGAATAATAGTGAGGAACTGAGTGTGTTGCATTAAATTTATGACAGTGCCAAAGTACTGTCATTACATGACCTGATAACTTATGGGTCCTTAATCGTCTTTGTAAACAAGTTTTTTTGGGACAAAAAAATAAAGACATCTTAAGTTAGATTCCAGACTTGCATTTGAAGCTATTTGGATCATATCATAATTTTATTGAAACTAGTTAGTGAATTCATATTTTAAGCTCATTTTTATGTGTTTTGAAATTATTGAGTTCCAATGTATTTTTTTCAGTTCTGTTTTATTAACCTTAAAATATCTAATTCAAACTTGTCATGAATTGGAATTTGAATCGTTCAGTTCAATGAGTCGGTCCTTGTCCATTCAAAATCTGACCCCTGTTTTTTAAGCCTTGCTTCTGTGGCATACCATCCGGAGATATTTCTTGATCCCCATTAGTGGCTTTATTATAGAAACTCCTCACCTTGAGATAGGACTTAGGCTTTACTGCATTCTTTAATGTGTTACACTATTAGTTCGAGACGGGGTGGTGAGGAAAAACTACTTTGGCTTCCTTCCAAGAAAGATATGTTTCTACATTCATCTTTCAGTAAGGTCCTCATTCCCCATGATAGTTCTCCAATTCCTTGTAAGATTATCAGGCATATTAAAGCACCTTTAAGTAGGGGTAGGCAGCAGGTCCCTGCCACCCACTACCTCGCCCGGTAGAAGGGGCTGCAGCGGAGGCGGGGGATGGAGAGGGTGGAGCCCCGCTCTGAAAATCCCCCGCCCCGCTTCTGTAAGTGTAATAGATATAATTATATATACTTATAAGTATGTATAATGTATTATTTTATTTTACAATACACCCTAGACAGAATGACGCGTTTTTCTAGGGTTTTAATTCTTGACCTCACGTCTGTGTGTAGGTGTATGTATATGTGTGTGTCTTGTGTGTTCGTTACACTTATTGGTTTCTCATTGTCGTTGCCTGTTGCTTGTCGTCTCTGTCTTCATCAACCCACATCGTTATTGCTGAAGGTACCCCTCCGTTGTCTTCGTCTCTCTCTCTCTCTCTCTCTCTCTCTCTCTCTCTCTCTCTCTCTCGTTGTGTCTAGCGTGTTCGTTGCCAGCTGCTCATCCTCGTCGCTTGTTGCTTGGTGTTGTCGTCGTCGTTTCTGTGTCCATCGTCATCTCTGTCGCCGTCTCCATCAACTTGCATCGTTGTCGCCGAAGATACCCCTTTGTTGTCGGTGACTCACCATCTCCATCAACCTGGGGGAGGGGGGGTGGCGGCGGCAGACGGATGGCTCCCCCACCCCTGCACCCCGGTAGTGGTGCGGGGTACCCCGCCCTTGCACATGGGGGGTGGGCGCCATGGAGAAAAATAGAACCCTCACACCATGCGGGGTGGGGGCAGGGTGGGGGTGGGGTAGGGTTGCCCCCGCCCCGCATGATGCAGGTAGCACCCCTGCCTCTTTAGAGTTTTTTTTTTTCCCTTGGGGAGTCTCTGGGAAAGATTCTCACCATGGATATTTTAAGAAAAAAGACTATTATGATTGATTGGTGCTGCCTATGTGAGAGGAGTAAGAGTTTGTTGATCGCCCTTTACTTCCTTGCAAGATGTTTAGTTCTTTGGGGATGATTTTTCAGCAAGTGTGATCTGGCTTGGACTTTTTTCTTGGCAAAAATGCCTTATATTATAAAGGCTCTAGTAGTTAAGGGTTGAGTTGCTATCAACCGCCAATAAATTATGTAGCTTGTGAAGCACAATAGGTCATTCTTAGAAGAATTGTGGTCCTTCCCACAAATTGTAGCAGCGTGGAAACTAGTTCCTACTTGCCTCATATAATGTATGGAGGGAAATGAAGAGGTTTAAAGGTATGAGAACTTTGTCATTATAGAATTTGTGAGAACTACCAAGGGGTTTCTTTGAAAGCTTCTGGGGTTTGAGACAAGATCATCATCTATGACAATTTTTTTTTTTCATATTGGAAGCTTTTAGAAAGTGATCTCAGGTATTGTGGAGGGTGGTTTCCCATCTGGATTCTCAACTTGAGAGGCAAATAATGGACCACTGGTTCTATCAATATATCTCATCTCTTATTTCCCATGGGGTATGTTCCTAATGTGGAGATTATAGCTTCCATTTTGGGATGTGAGATACTCACCAATGAATATTTTGGCCTCCCATTGGGTGCTCGATTCAAATTGATATTAATTTGGGATGTTGTGCTAGAGAAATTGGAGCAGAAATTGGCTAGTTGGAAGATGATGTATATCCAAAGGTGGGAGGGTCACTTAGGGGTGTAAAAAAACCGAACCGGACCGGACTAGGCCGAATGGAATATGGTTTGGTCCGATCCAATTATTTTATGGACCGAATATTTTCGGTCCAGTCTCAGTCCATGACATTTCTTCCTCTGGACCGGACTGAATGCACAACTATTTATATATATATAAGTAATAGTATATAAATTATAATATAAATATTAATATAGATTATGAGTGGTAGTATAACATATTAATATATAATATATACTATTATAATATTAACACATTATAATTTATAATAGTTGTAATATAAAAATATAAATTATAGTATATTTATATAGAGTATTAATAATAATTTATAAGTAATAAGTGTATTATTATAATTTAAAATCTTATTACTAATTTATTACTATTCACTAACATATAAATTTATAATATACTAATGTAATAATGTTATTAGTTATAGTTAACCAACCTGTGATGTATCACTAAATCACTATTAACTAATTAATAATTACTCTTTTTATGATTACATGTAGCAATTATAAATATTAATATTTTTTTTTAACTATATATGAAATATGATCATTAATATCATTGATTAATTGATATGACTTATGAGATTTAAATTATTTAATCAACCTATGGGCTATATATAATATATAATATTAGTTATAATTTATAGTATAAGTATTAATTCTATAGACTATAAGTTATAACTATATATTTTGTTTTATATTTAGATTAGATTAGAAATTGGCAATTGGCAAAAATGATTATTTTTTATAAAAGTAGTACTAGTATATATTTAATAATTTATAAACATATTATAACAGTTAAGTTATAGTGGCAAAGATGAGATTAGATGGTATTTATTTAAACATTTATAAACATATTTAGATGAGATTAGAAATTAGCAAAGATGATTATAACTCAATTCTAGATTTACTGATTTAAATATTTTTTTTATTAATTTAAGCAAAAAAAATTAAATATTTTTTAATATTTGTTAGCTTAAATCTGTGATAAATACGTAAATTGGGTAAAAAAATATATTTGATCATTGCAGGATTTTGGATCAAATTTATCCTATTAAATCATATTAGGTACCCCTGTACCGGACCGTCCCTAAACCGAATTGGACCGGACCGGACTAGTATGGACCGAATAGGAGTTCGGTCCGGTCCAGGGTGGAAAAATTTCTGGACCAAATAGAACCAGTCTATATCATTCTCGGATCGGACCGGACCATTTATACCCCTAGGGTCACTTATTAAGAGTATCCTCTCCAACTTGCCAAAACGTAGGTCCTATTATTATTTTTTCTTCCCACCAAGGTGCCTCATTGCATGGAGCACGCTATGTTCCCCTAGAGTTCAAAAGGATGATTGGGTATTCGAAACCTGCAGATTTTAAACAAGGCTTTAAAGGGTGAATGACTATGGAGATAACAACTAGATCAAGGGGCTTTGTGGAGAATTATCATAGATTCAAAGTATGGTAATGCATGGGGAGGATGGTGCTCGAACAAGGTGAGTGGGCTACGTGTGGCAGGGCTTCAGAAGCACCTAAGAATAGGATGGGATATGTATTTTTGCCACGTTCGCTTTTAGTTAAGTGATGGGGCCAAAATTAAGTTCTAGCATGACACATATGGTGGGCAAGAGGGCACTAACCTCAATTGTGGACTTCTCTGATTTGTCCAATGGCACTCCCTAATGGAATGTGACATTTTTTAGAGCTGCCCAAGATTGGGAAGGTGGTGTCTCATCAGAGTTCTATAAGCTAGTATACTCTACTGGCTTTTTTTTTCCCCGGGGCGGGGGCGGGGCGGGGGGGGGGGGGATGAGCTTTTTGGCACCCACTCCTCTAAGAAAGGGAAGTTCACTGTTCACTCATACCAAACCATGAATATGCATAATCAAGTCCAATGGAAGAGTGGTTGGAAGATAGACTCCCCTAAGGCAACATTATTTGTATCAACAGCTTCCTGGGGGAAGATCCTCACATTAGACGACCTAAGGAAATACTGAAACGTTGTCATGGGTTAGTGTTGTTTGTGCAAAAAGAGTGGGAAGTTCATTGATCATCTAATAATTCACTGTGACATTGCCATGATCTTGTGGACTGAATTCTTTGCTATGGTTTAACTTGGGTGATGCAAAGAAGGGTGATCAACCTAGCTTCTTGGAGAGGCCTTCAAGGCAATTCACATAGTGCAGCAATCGGAATATGGTTCCAATTTGCCTATGATTGTGTCTTTGGAGAGAGAGGAATGAGAAGAGCTTTGAAGATGGTGATCGTTCAATGGATGTGCTTAGAACTTTTCTTTTTTAACACTTTGTTCCGTTGGGCGATTGTACTTGATTTTAATGGCATGAACAATTATGAATTTCTTGTATCACTTGAACATCATGTACTTGGGATCTTACCTATTCTTATGATCAATAAAGTTGAGGACCATGAATGGACAATGATGGAGCTTAGGGCTTTCTTTTTCAATACCTTCCGTTGGACAGCTTCTCTAGACTTTCTTGTATCTTTTTCTCTTTCTAAAATAGGTAACTCTCTTATAAATCTTGTGTATTTAGAAGGTGCCTGTTAATGAAATTTTTGTTACTTGCAAAAAAGAAGAAACTTAATCAAAGTTGTTGTAAAGACTCACCCACACCGATGAAACATTGACACGTGGCATTTTTTTGTTGTTTGAAACCCACTGAAAATCACTAACACAACTGATGACCCATCATCCCAGAAACTCTACTCAGCCAGTTATTATCAGTCTGAGCTAGCATAAGGCTTAATACATTTTTTGCCTATTTTACTTTTTTTGTTTTCCATTTACTAGAAAAAATGAAATATGTTTCCTTTTACTAAGTTGGTGATATCTCAATGAGCTGCAACTCTCCATTCTCTTAAAAGAACTTGGTGAAGATGGTGCTAGGAGTTAACCTGCGCGGTGCACGTATCATACAATACAAAATTGTGGATTCTTAATCTTGAGTTCCTGTCTTGTTTAGGAATGGGCTGATGACGATGCTTCTTGTGAAACATGTGTGGATACGCACTTTCATCACTGACTCATTGTCAAGAAAGCACCTGAATGCTGTTTTTATTTTTGTAAAATTTAAATAAATTTTGTGAGCTCAAGAGGAAGTGTGTAAATTTGATGCTGGTTGTTTTTACTTATGCTGATGCTGTACCATTGCATGCTATTTTTCTGGTGTTTAAATCAATGTGAATATTAGACATAGATCTTTTGTTAAATAAAATGCAGGCTTCACCTATCTCAATTGGGGACCGTCAGGCTGTTGTTGAGGAAAAGAGAACTACCACCCGAGGTAAGTTCAAGTTTCATCATTCTTGTGCAGCTTGAAGCCAACTTGTTTGACAGTTTAGGACGTGTAAAAATCTTTGATGGAAACTGAGAACGCTGTTATTTTTTACAGTTGCAAGCAGTGGGAGAGGGAGGTATTCTTCGGGAAGAGGTGGATTTCGGAGTGACAGTTTCAAGAGCCGTGTGAATTTTGGTGGTGGCAGAGGTTATGGCAGGAATGAATTCAGAAACCAGGGTGAGTTTTCAGGGCGACCTAGGGGTTCAGTTGGTCGTAATGGAGAGGGTCATCAGCGGGCTAATCAGAATGGTAGTGGAAGAGGTGGGCGTCAAGGTGGTGTGAACCGGAATACTGCTACTTGAACATTGAAGAAAGTGGTTGATAGATGATTTTTTGACAGTTACAATGAGGGGTTCTATAGCTCTAGATATTCAGGTTTTCAATTTCCCAATCCTAAATGTTAATGAAAGCATTATTATGATTTTTCTTTCTTCCACTATTCCATAAAGCTTACTTGACATGAAAAGTCGTTTCGGTGTGATTATGTATCCTATCATAAAGCATGCTTGTTTTGTAACTTTAAATCTCTGTATCCGACCCTTCACATGCAGAAAACTTTGCATCTGCAGCCGATTTCAAGCTGCTCAAGTTGATGTAAAATTTTGGGTACAATAAAGTTGGGATTTTTATTGAACTTAGGTTTGCGGTAGCTTTGATTGTATTCTTTTACTCTTCAACAGATGCGTGGTGGAACAATTCCAGCTGCCTATGTTGATGCTATTTTGTGGTTTCAAAATGGAATGCAAAATTATCAAATTGCAGCCTGATGTCATGATATGGCTCCCTTTCCCGTTTCCCTTTCAGTTTCAAGTCATAGAAAAGATGTCCGAGAATTCAAAAGCTAATTTGATAACATTTTTCTTTCTGGCGACAAGTTGTGGCCGGCCCTCGGATATATAGTCACCATGGATGTAAACCAATGCTACTAAATGGAAAAGGAACTTGAAAGCCAGAGAGAGCATTGACACATTGTTGGAACTGCCATATTCAGTTTGATTTCTGCAAGTTGGATACCAAATTTGATGTGGCAAAAGCCGCAGACCCACCAACCACTGAGACTAAAGCAAACACAACTTGCAATGCTATCTGCCAGGGATGGTCCTCAGGGACAAGATAAACACATGAGGGACCTGAAAGCAGCAGAACTAAGCTAAGGCTCAACAAAGTCCCCGGGGTTCCCGGATCGGTTGCTGCTGAAAGGACTCCAATTTCCTCTGCCTTGGAGAGAAGTCCCAGTTTCTCTATAGTTGACAAAGAAAGACCCAACTTTTCGGCTGCTGATAGCAGGCCGGCTTTCTCCGCTTTACTTAGTAGTTTCAGTTGCTCCACCCTTGTCAGTAGCTTTATCGGTGATGAAGTCGTTACAGAGCTGCTCCGAGGGCCTTGCTCTCCAAGAGGGAAAACGGTTGAATTCTACATTATCATATATAATCTGATGAGTGGTCATTTGACTACAAAGTCTATAAAATCGGAAACAATTGAACTATTGTCATAGCATTATATATCATTCATCATTAACATATGAAATGGAGAACTATAACCCTTACGGATTGGCTCAAGTGTTATAGATTTTGAGCTTAGGGGTAGGCTCTTCTTAAATTTAAGGTTCAAATCTCATTAAATGTAAATAATTTTTGGGGATTATCAAATTTGAGATTATTATTTTTAATTAACCGAGATATACTTGTAAAAAATTTCTTATTGAGGACCTATACACTCCCAGAATAATCAAAACGCTGATCCAGACATCCGGTACCAATAGAAAAAAAAAAAAAAAAAAAAGCTAGGGAAAGCCATGCACATGTCAAATTTCAGGAAGATAGCTGCAAATTGTGAACCCATGAAAGATGTGTCTTTCCGCTTTCGAACATGCTTAAGGCAGGCAAGCAGAAAATTGTAAACTTGGTTGGGGAAGCACTGACCTTTCTAGAGCTAACAGTTTTGGTAGAAGATGGAAGAGGTTTCTGGGCAGCCATGGATCGAATGAAAAGTGGTGTAAAAGCAGCAGAGTTGGGTGTGGTTGTGTTCTTTCTCCTTGTAAAATTGTTAATAGCTGGGACTGCCCTGCTGCTGCTGCTGCTACAAATTGTCATGCCCTCCATTTTCTCGCTTCCTGTGGGAACTTCTATGCTGGTGGTGTTGAGTGATTGGGGGCTGGGTTTACACTTCTGAACGAAATGAATGAATGGACAAAGAAAGCCATGGATTGGCTTTGGGGTTGTAATGTCCATGTGGCAGTTCATGAATGGATACTGGTATTGCTCTACCCCACACTCATCATTACTTTGGAAAGTGACCATATTTAGATTTGTGTTTGGAAAAAATCCAGGTGTTCTACCCTAAACTTTGGGTTTCGAGAAAAACATCAGATAATCAAGGTATTGCTCACTTTTATAATTTTTTTTTTATCTTATTTAATTATTATAATTTTTTAAATTTTTATATAAATAAAATAAATAATTTAACATTTATAAATTTTATAACAAAAATAATATTAAAAATATAATTTTTAATAATATTTTATTTAATTTTTAATTTTAATTTATCTCATCTCACTTATCTACTTTATAAAAATAAATAAAGTCTAAGGTTTGACAAATATTTTTTGTCCACCCATTATTTTTTATTTTTATTTAACTTCTGGAATGAAAATGCTGATGTAGTATTTATTTTTAATATTCCAAAACTAAAATAATTCAAATAGAAAATAAACAAAAAAGTAGTATCCTAAATTTGAGCAATTCCACTAAAGTTAATAAGAAATTACTACAGTAATGAGAAATAATTAAAAAAGGAAATAAATTGAGAGCTTCAATAAGTATATTAAAGTTACTAAAAGGGCAGTCTAATAAGTAACTAATAATAAAAAACTCTAAAAAATTAAAAAATAAAAATAAAACTAAGAAGTATAAGATACAGAAAATAAAAGAAAAATAAAAACTAACAAAACACAATTTCTTTTTAAAAAACATAATCATAAAATGCTCAATTTTTGTTGCTTGTCATTAGAGTTTGGAATCACTTCTTAACGTTTGTACAAGTTTTAAATATATAAGTTTTATGTCATTTTTTTTATATAAAAAAATGAGTTCTACTAATAAAGAATTTTTTTATAAAGAATGTTTTTTCTTTTTTGTAAAAATTTATATAAAATATATCTATTTGATATTTGTACAAAACTACAAATCATTTTTCAGTGGCTCACTTGTCATGCCCCCACACAGATGAGGTCGTTGAGGCTTGGGGCCACTTTCACGTAGGGCCCGCTTAATAGGTTAGGTGACTAAAGATTTCAATTTTGATTGAGATTTTTTTAAAAGTAAAATTAAATAAATTTATTTTAATTTTAAAATTATTTAAATGAGATTTTATTTAAATATAATTCCTATCATTTATTAAATAAATTACCATTCAACTAATACTTCTAAGTAATTATGATATATATAATATTTATTTGATATTTTTTAGGTTCTTTTATTGGATTAATTAATATTTTTAATTCTATATATATTTTAAAAAATTCTACTTTAGATTTTATTTGGTGGCCTTCTTAATTCTTTTATTAGAGAGCTTCAAGCAATTGTCTAAATCGGAAGATACGGTACTACTGTGCTCATAGTATTAACCTTGAAAAGTATTTATTTTAAATTATTTTAATCAAATATTTTCTACTTTTTGTTTTGTTTTCTTACTCTATTTTTTGCAATCTTTTGAATTTGTATTTCCTGAATTTAGTCTATTTCTTTTTAGTTTCAGGTTATTAAGTTTTTATTTTGTTTGTAGTTATTTAGGTTTTATTTAATTATTATTATTTTTTTTAATTTGAACCTTGTTTTCATTTTTTTATAAATTTAGGTTATCAAGTATTCTATTTATCTTTTAGTTTTTTTTTATAAAAAAAATTGATAAGTATTCTTCGTGATTCATTTGATTTTGCTGATTTTAATTATATTAGTTTTATTTTTCAATTTTCTAATACTCTTCCACCGTTATACAGACATGACATGTTGATAGGGTATTTTCTAACATTTCTTAAAATTTATATATATATATATATATTTTTTTTTTTCTTTAAGCCTCTTTAAATTTAGAAAGTATTTCATCTAATGATTATAATTTTTTAAAAATTTTATATAAAATATAATAAATAATTTATTTTTTTAATTTTTAAATAATAATAATATTAAAAATAATCTTTTAATAATTTTTTTTTAATTTTAATTTTCTTTATTTAAAACTATCTCATTTCACATCTAAATTCAAACGAGAATCAGTTTCGAAGAAAAAATATACAAATAGTTCACAAATTACGTAAATTTAGGCGTACAGCTCCTCTTTCAAATGGTAATTTCACATTTCCAGCACCCTTAGCATAAACCCCTCTCCCCCTCTCCCCCCCTCCTCTTCCTCCTCTCTCTCTCTCTCTCTCTCTCTCTCTCGTCTAAAACTCAGTCAGAACCCAAAAACCCTAACCCTAAACTCAATGGCGGACTCTGTAGTTTCGGTTGAGAAGCTGAAGGCTTTCGTGCATTCTCAGTACTATGATGAGGAGAAGTGGGCCCTAAACTCGGTACTTCTCTCCGAAATGACTACTCCTCTTCTGACTTGATGTATTATATGTTTTTGGTATCTTGGATTCTTTTAGTAGTCATGAACCAGAGCGAAATAGTATTATATTTCTGATGATTGCCATGCCATTTCTTAAGTTTTTCTCTTGATGTTGATTTAAGCTCTTTTTTTCCTTAAAGATGTGTTATATTTCTTTTATTATTTTATTTTTATTTTTTTTGTGATGAAGAATCTTTAACTTGTTTGATTGACAGGGAAGACTTCGAAAGAAAATATGAATATAGTTAAACTTAAGTTTTTCCTCAAATTTAGGCCAAAGGAAGGGACATTTGCTCCTAAACTGAGATGTACATATAATTTTTTTGGTAAATTAGAATATATCAAAAGAAAAATCGTTAGTATATATTAGTGATATTACATATTTCATTTTATACATGCTTTTTTTTTTCTTTTTCTAAAAAACAAGACATAGATTGAATATTCAGTTTATGTTCAAGATATTTGTACTGGATTTTTAGAAATTATATGTATCTTTGCGGAATATTTGTTCTGGATTTAATGATCGAGAGATTTTTGTTGTCTCAAGATTGATTTTGCAATTGTCTATGCAGTTTTATTTTTATTTTTATTTTTTTTCTGGGTTAATTCTAAATTCTAAATAGTTGTTTCACGTTTGAAAAATTCTTAGTTACAAAGTTTGATTGGATAACTGAACCATATATAAGATTTTTAAGTTGTGTCAACATCTTGCAAATTTAGGGGTTTCTATTTGTAATCTGAGATCTTCTTATCTGTCTCATTCTTTAATGTAGCAGGCACCACTTTATCTAGAGAGATTAAAAGTATATAGGGAAGAACTTTCACGCTTTATTAGATTAAAATAGGTTATACTTTGATCTTGCTTACAACCTGGAGCTCAAATGTTTTTTTTTTTAAAAAATTTTCTGACAATAATTGGCAGGCCTTATTTTCCCTAATAACTTACATTTATATTATAATCAAGATGTGTGCTTGTAGTGGTAAAAGTCGCATGGGGAAGGGAGTTGAGGTTGGCCTTTATTGATCATTTGATTGTTAAATCACTTCTAAAAAAATCTTTTGATTATTAAATCATAGGGTGCCTTTGGTACATGATCCAAGCCCTCCCCGGTAGACTTCCAGAGCTCTTGCTCTGTGCAGTCGAAAAAGCATGTTCCCTTAGATAACATGCCTCGGCCTAAGACTCTGACTGAAAAATTAGACATTTCACGCAGAACACCAATAGCCCTGATACAAGAGTTCCTCTCTGAGATAGCCCTTTTCGAAGCTTGCCCATTCAAAGCAATAAAAGAGCTGACCAATTGCAGCCATGTTGATAAAAATTACTATCTTGAGTCAACGAGTCAACACGCTTACCTTACCTTCTGACCTCTAGCACAATTGACCAAGGAAGTAGGTATCGGAAATATCCAGGCTCTCTATGAATGGAAAAATGATACTTCGTGTCGGGAGTAACAAAGGGCAGGTTGTTAACTCTTAATGATAGTGTGGCATTGACGTTTTAGCCAAGAAACTCGTTACTTTGATGTTTCTCTCTGAAATTAGGTGACAGCAACCAACAAATCCAAAATTTTGTGCTGTAAAGAGTTGTTTTACCACCCCTGGTTCAAGAAAGTGAAAACAATTAGTTTACTTTGATTTTATACGTCCATTCTATAGCTTTTCATTTGGGTCTTAGGTTCAATTGGTTTTAGTGGGAATTCTTCTTGAATAAGTTAATATGACTAATAAAAAAAAACTTTAGACACTAAATTTTTTCCTCAGAAGCTAATTGAATGGTACTCCCTTCTTGAAGCCAAACTTGATGCCTTTTTGTTTGTAAAACTATTTCTGGAAGCATTTTCTGGAATTCTTCCCTGTTAAAATAACAGAGTCTATGGACTGTTTGGCCATATATTTCATTATCATAGCAATGTAGAGCAATGCTGGAGTTTTTATCTTTCAAGAGCAGTTTGACTATGAATTTCTGGTTGACTTTTTATTTCTCTGTACACTTGGCTATTTTCATTATTTTCATCCTTTGTCACAGTGATTTGTGTTTATGGAGTAAAAAAGCAAAGAAGTGAGAGGCAGACTAACTAGTGAGTTGTGTATTAGTTTGAGTTCATGTGCAGGACTAGTCTCAATGACTTGTTGAAAATTTAGGATTATCTTTAAGAGTAGCATTTTGACAATGGAAGTAATTATTACATAATAAAGAAGCAATAAAATATGACTTTATAAGGATTGAATGTCGGCTGTGTGGGTGTGTTGTAGTTTGTGGTAGTTTGACCTTTGTTGACATAACAATTTTTTATCTTTTACAAGGTTGGCATCATTTCCATAAAACCTTTAATCTTTTAGTTAGATGTTTCAACTAGTTCACTCATTCAATCTTCAGTGGGTTCCTCGTTTATGTACATTGTCCAGTGATGTGTTGAAAACTTTGCTTTCTTAAGAAGCTAGGTTTGTTCAGGCCTTCAACGAGGCATAATGAAGTTCGGTTCATGTTTATGAGATGAATGCATGCAGATTTACCAAAGTAGCGGGGATAAGTGATGCAACTGATAAGTAATGATAATGCTTCTTAAACACTACGGCAGGGAGGATAGATGCAGGGATCGTTGAGAAATTTTAGTGAGTGTCGAGTAGATAATTGGCTCAAATGTTGGAAATATGTTACGGGAAACTTCTCTGGAAACTAATTGTTCTAAAAGTTACTCATTCTAGAGGCATTGTTTGTGAGCCTACTTGGGAAAAAACTAGTGTTGGACTTGGGAGAACTGGTGGAAACTGAAGAGTCGGGGAGCTAGAGGTGCCTTTTACATAATGGTGTTTAGATGGGGTTTACCACTACAAATAAAATAATATAGAATAGTATTGATGGGAACATAAATTTGCCACCAAATACCTGCCATCGCCATTAAAAAAGGTTGATTTTGAATCCTCCATTTAGTTAGACATGGACTGGATTGTTTGATCTAAGAAATGGGGGATGGATGCAATTTATTTATTTTTCATAACCAGAATGGGGATATGTGCATTGAAAGAAATCTGTTGATCGGGGCTGAAAACATGATGCAATCAATTTATAGGGAAACAAGAGAGTAAGTGAAGAGGCTGGGCTGACAATGACGAGGGTGAAGGAATTGTAAGTGTTGTGGGAGTTTGTGGTAGTGGACCAAAAAGAAAAAAGAAAAAAAAAAAGAACCCCAACAAATGATTGTGATGGTGTTATGTGTGTGTATTTTCATGGATCGGGAGATTTTCATTCCCTGTACTTACAAAAAAAAAAAAAAAATTTTATTCCCTGTGGTTCATCCTTTCTAGTATTTATTTTCCCTGTAGTGCAGAAATTGGGAAGAAAGAATGTGGGTTTCCGTTTTTCTCCCATACATATCGAATACAACATGCTGAGCTACCTTCTTAATGTAAAACCTGCTTTATTTAAGTCAGGAAAATTGAAACCACATGCCATAGCTCGAATCTGTAGTCTTTTCGACAGGAGAAGATGACAATTGAATCCAATTTTCCATTACATATATGTATGTAGATTTTACATTTAGCCCAAAAACAAGAGGTAAGACTCAAATCTTCATTTTTGTTGAAAACACCTCCCGAGTCCAGTATTTATTCAAAGTGCACCTTTGAGATGACACACACTAACTCTGAGATGACACCTTTGAGATGACACATACTACCAATTATTCATAGGTAGTATGCTGTGGGGGAAAAAGATGAGTTTTTTCTCCAATAGGAATGGTAATGGTATATCATTACCCATTTGTGGAAATGGTTTTCCCTCCTTTCGAGGGATTGAGATTTCCAAGTGAATGGGCAGGAGTTTCACGATTTGCATGCCCTGAATTTGGGAATTAATCCCACTGCCATTTCCCTGCAAATTAAAAATGCCCGTAATGCTTGTTTTGTTTAGCAAATTATCATTTTATGCACCATATGTTGAACAGATTGGCTATCTACTTTATAAGATACTGTTTAATAATGAAGAATCGTTTTTCCTTATTCTTCGTCTCTTTTGTTTCTCTTTTTATCTCTGCAGAAATTGCTGCGTGCTGTTGGGCTTTTTGCAGGATCAATTTTCCTGATGCGGAACTATGGTGATCTTATGGCAATATGAGGGTGGATGTAGGGCTGATACCAAGCTCATATTTTCTGATGAACTAAGTTCTTGGCAGTTGTTCATTAGTAATTAATACTTTTGGACTGGAGAGTTGTTTCTTCAATGAATTGAACAATAATAAGCTTTTCCTGTTTTGCAGAGACTTGCAGTTATGCTGATGATCGGTTGTTCTGTCGTGTACTTTAGACATTAATTTGTTTGGCTTGAAAATGATAACATGAATGAAACTGATTACACCGTGGTGGATACACAAACGCGCTAAAGATGATCACAACATTTGCTATTTCCATAGATTACTTTCCATAATCACGTTGAACTTTGTGGAATGTCACTTGGAGAAATATTGAACTTTTACACCCATAAGCTCCCCACATGTGAGTTGCGTGTGTCCAGTGAGAATGACTGGTTCTGCCTTGTTAAATTCCACTTCCTTTGCTCGTATTAAGCCATGTGGGCCACTTCCTTTCCACTTCCTAATGTCCAATGTATTGTATTTAGATGGTTTCTAAAGCGTGCAAGCTTGTTAATTGACATATTCTACATTAATTAGCTCACTTCAATACATAGGAATAATTAATATTTCACCTTACGTATGTGATTCCTTGATCCCTCACGATATCGACAACCCTTACCTCAAAACAAGCTTAGCATACAAAACCTTTCTCGCAAATACCTTTCCTCTGGCGGCCTCCGCTCTCTCCTACATTTTTCCTAATGCCCTAGTACTTGGTATAAAAAAAATTTCTCTTGTAGTGTCGAGTCTCTCCTGATATAATATGATTTTTCTTTTGGATGGTGTGATGAGATAAAATGATTTTATATGAATGATGAAAGTTTAATAAAATATTATTAGAGTATTATTTTTTTAAAATTATGATTGTTTTGGAATTTAAAAATGTTGAATTGTTTATCATATTTTGTTTGTAAATTAGAAAAAATTGTAATGATGAGATGAAATGAAATTATTTTCTATATCCAAATGGGACTTTAATTTCCATCACCAAATTAATCACTTTAACAAAAATGAAAAGGTCAAGGCAAAGAAGTGCGCTACAAAGTTGTACATATATTTATTGAATAATGACTGTAATTAACTTAAATATATATCCTGTAATTTCCTTTCTTCTTAATGCAATTGAAAGATAAACTCGTGTTGGATACAAATTCCTATCTACGTCCTCTCTACATATGTATAATATATATATATATATACACACACACACACACTCGACAATCACACAGTTACTCCCAAAAGTTTCTTTCGTTTCTTTGAGTTCTTCGTTTTTTTTGGATTTCAAGTGCTTATGATTTTAGTCAAGTTCCTTCCGTCTGAAAGATATATTATCCATTTTTTCAAAAAAGAAAGAAAGAAAAGAAAGATATATTATTCTTGGCAATTTTTCTAAGTATATAATCTTCTTAGTGTTATTCTTTAGCTTTCTCGCTCCTGCTTTTTTCTTATCTTTTTCTCCTCTACTATATATGAGAGTCTATATTTTTTTAATCAACCTTCTAACCCAATACGTTATACGTCTGTGTGGCGTTTTCTGCGACTTGTAAGGTTAAGATTCATATATGGTTAAAAAAATGCTACATTATTCAACACTTGATCTCTTCCCTTTCTGTTTTTATTAGTTTTTTGAAATGAATCTTCACGTTCATATACACTTGCAATGCCCTATAAAATGAGAAGTCACGAGGGAATGAAGATTGCTATTGGGGAGATTTTAAACAAAAGTGATCGAGAAGACTCTCCTCCTCAAGACTTTTTTCATTCATGTTGTAAGGAAAGTGAGCTGCAACATGATAAATATCAAATACGAGGGGTGTTCAACTAAACTGGATCCAGGTTTAAGCCTAGAAAACTGAGACATTCAGGTGGATATCTACCCAGATTAAACTGGGCGAATATAAAATTATAATATCCGCCCGGAATCCAGTTACGGATTTGGATCTAGATCCTCCGTAACTGGATTTATATTAAAACAAATGAACCAACATACCTCGTTGGCTTGATCTTTCTCAAAATCGATTGAAAAGGACCCTAGATCTCGAAACTAGCCTCACCCTAAACTCTCAATCTCATATCTCAAAACCCTAAGCACCTCTCTCAACTCTCAATCTTCGGCGAAACTCATCTCTCGAAACCAGCCACTCTCTCAACTCTTGATCTCTCATCGGTCGCCTCATCTCTCGAAACCCTAAACGCCTCTCTCAACTCTCAATCTCTCATCGACGAACTCTAGTCGTTTGTAACTATGAGTCACCGATTGCGAGTTTCTGAAACCTAAGATATGTTACTAGAGAATGTTGATTTCAATTTATTATACTTGTTTTTTTTTCTTATGTTTAAAATAGATGAAATGTAGTTTTAGTGATAGTGCATGGGGTTTCCAATTCAGCTCATATATCATTAGATATGGAGGAAGCCACTAGTCCTTTAGTACGTTCTTCCACAAAAATCTCAAACCTTAGACTTACACTATCTCTCCCTTCAAGGCTAAAAAGAGCCAAGAAGGCTACAAACTAATTTAGGACATGGGATCATTTTAATAAGATTGAACCTGTTGATCTCAATGCACCTAAAGCTCAATGCATGCATTGCCTGAATCTTATTGGATGCCATTATAAAAATGAGACTTCATCATTAACACACCACCTAGAATGGAGTTGTCCGAATTCTCCCCTTAAACGGAATCGAAATCTTGGGATGGATAAATCACCACCACACATTGGAGATAGGACGAAGGGTAGAGGATCTAGTTCTCAAGGGTTACGACAATATGACCTTGATACATTAAAGGCAATGATTTCCAATTTATTTATCCAGCGTGAATTGCCATTTAAGGTTATAGAGCATCCGGCATTTGTTAACCTTATGGGTTATTTAGAGCCTAGACACAACTTGTCATCCCGAACCACATTCCAAAGAGAGTGTATTGATATATATAAGGAGGAGAAACAAAAATTAAATACTTTGTTGAGTAACCAAAGAGTTTGTTTGACTACCAATATATGGTCATCATTGCAAAACAATAGTTATATTTGTGTGACATGCCATTATGTTGATCAAAGTTGGGCATTACACAAAAAAATTATAATGTTCTCCAAGATTGATAATAGTAAGGGTGAGACTATTGCTTAGATGTTGGATTCTTGTCTAATAGATTGGGAGATTAACTGCCGTTGCACGATCATTGTGGATAATCAAGCCACTAATAAAGTTGTTGTTACTCATGAGAAGATGAGCTTCAAATATAAGGAGTTCACAATTTTGGGAGGTGAGCTTATACATGTACGTTGTGCCGCACATATTTTGAACCTTGTTGCATGTGAGGGTTTAAAAATTATAGCTAATGCCATAGATAAAATTAGAAAAGCAATAAAATTTGTGAGATTTTCACCAGTAAGGCTTGATTTGTTTAGATCATGTGCAAAGGAGATGAATATTGTGTGGGAAAAAATGGTATGTCTAGATGTTTCTACTAGATGGAACTCAACATACCTTATGCTTAGTGTTGCTGAAAAATATGAAAAAGCTTTTGGGCTAATGGGATTGAAGGAGTCTATATTTTTGGTGCATCCGTTTGAAGATTAGAAAATGGCTCGTATTTTAGTCAAGTATCTATAAGTTTTTTATGATGCCACTTGGAAAGTTTCAGGCTCATCATTCGTGACCTCTAATTTGTTATGTCAAGATATTTGTGTAATTGAGAATACTTTGAACAAAATGGGTCAGAATGAAGATGATGATATGTTGAAAGGGATGGCATCTGCTATGAAAGTTAAATTTGATAAATATTGGGGAGACATTGTTAAGATGAACTTGATTATTTATGTAGCTTTTGTCCTTAACCCTTGATATAAATTTAAAGCCTAGTCTTATTGGTTAAAAAAGTGCAAAGGAGATAATGCAGAAATAGAATTGAGACCAAAGTAAAATTGCTCATGAATCGTTTGATTGAGCAATACCACAAGTTTTATGGGCAAAATAGTTCCTTCTCAAGTATGGCCCAAAAAAGTGCCTTTTGTTCTTATATATATATTATATTGTTCTTTTGTAATTTTTCTCTCTTTTGTTCTAATAGTAACTGTTCATTTGTTCCACTTTGGCCCATATTTTATACAGGTTCATGCTATGTAATTATATGTGTATTTATACTAAAATACATAGAATATGAGGTCACAAAAAGATCATCATTGACTATTTTTCTATTGAAAAACTTCTGCAAACTAGCTAGTACTATTTTCTATATTACGTTTATTGGGGGTTGATGGACAAGCTTCATTGATATCCAACATCTATGAATTCTTGTAATGTCTGGAATTTAATGATATTAGAATTTTTTTCAAAACATATTTTTTAATTTTAACTCTTATTTAAAAAAAATTGAGTAAAATTTGGATACACAGAATATTAAAATCCTGGTATTTGGATTTTAAGAGAGAGAGAAAAAAAATCCAGTTATCCGGTTTTAAATTCGAGTATCCGGATATGATCTGGTTATTCATCTGGATTGTAACCAGATTCAATCCGGGCAGATAATCACCCGGCTTTTGAGATCCGGTCTAGATCCGGTTATGTCTAGGTTTCCGGATCCGGATTCGGTTGAACACCCCTATCAAATACTAATGAATATTTTGAAATTTGACCCCATTTAAGCTTCTTTGTTGGACATAAGAAGGTAATAAGAGAAATATAATTGTCACTTGAGATAATAATGATGATGATCGTGATATCTTTTCCCAACAAGCTTCTCTCGACATCATAAAAGAAAGAGACCACTAAGAAAGTTTTTAGTGAAGATGAACACGAAATTACCATTTGGAAAACTTCATATATTGATGATGGTTGTGAAATCTCTCCTCCTCACTACAACAAAAATAGCTTTTTGCCTCATACTAAATCAATGTTAAAGTCCCAAAAAACGTCGGTAATAATTAATTCGTCCAAATCCAATCGACGCAATGTGAAAGCTGTTAAAGCGTCTCAAAAGGATTATCGCGAAACTTGTGTTCGTCGTAAAAAGGCTCATATTTGCTTTGGAGTATATCATCACCATTATGGAAATTTTTTCACTAAATGCATAAGTTAATGGTAGAGAAAAATACATTTGCGGTATATTTGTGTGATGCAAATATAACATATCATCGAAACAAGATATTATTTGCAAGCTTCTTTTATGATTGCATATATATATATTGTTACATGGATTTACTATTTACAACAACAAATACATTAACAAATGCACCATTTGTATTATGCAAAAGGCCATTCACCCGATTTGGAAATATATTTGTGACTAACTATTTATGCCTCAAATATAAATTGCTTGCAGGAAATAGTTTTTTCGACACATCAAATATTGTCGTAAATAACTGATAATGTCGTAAAGAATTTTTGTTGTGAAGCATATTACCTTATTGCAAATGTCAGTAAATTATAGATAAACGTCAATTATTTATGCGGCTAAGTAGTATTGTCGCAAATATAAATATTTCGCTAAAAACCAAATTAGTTCCTAGAACTAATGATAGAAATGGTGAATTTGTTGCCTCAAATAATTTTTTTTTGTGGCGCTTATTACCTTGTCGCAAATAAGAATGAATTACATTTAGCTGAATTTTTTAGCATTATAAATTTTATATCGTTTTAAAAAAATTTGTATTACAAAATTATTGCAGTGGACTTAAAAAATAAGGATTGAGTAAAAAGTTGTTATAGCGATAAATAATTTGCAACTTTTATATCCTAACTATGTAGCATGACCAATAAATATAAAAAATTAATTATATATTATGTGGCCAAGCGTATATATTAAAGCATGTATTGCATTATTGTATCCATGGTAGTAAACATCAAACCATAGACCACAATCCATATATTCATGTCAAAATATACAAGACATCATGATAAATATTTTTTACTCAACCAGGTGTAAGTTGTGTGTATGTGTGTGTGTGTGTGTGTGTGTGTGTGTGTGTGTGTGTGTGTGTGTGACAATTTTATATAATTAGGGAAAAGCACATAACCCATGTTTTAGGCTAATTAGTGGAAGTTGAGTACTTTTTTCACACCATTTGTCCAGAATTGCTTTAATTCTTCTTGTTCATCCAATTAGAACTCAAGTAGTGAGTTTCTATATTCATTTAAGACAATGAATGTAAACCTTGCCATGTAGCATAAAGTAAGAATGATCAAGAAAAAGAACAACAGTTCGACAACATTCAGATGAAACTAATATCATATATGGAAATAACTTCAAACAGGATGGGTGTAGAAGGAAGATTCACACCCTCTAATAAACTTATAACACGTTAGCATTCTATAAAATGTAAAAATAGGACCATTTCACATAATCAAATCTCACTGACAACCACCCTCCCTCTCTTTGTCCACTCTCTCCCGCACTAATCTCTCTCTCAATATTTGTTTTTTCTTATTTTATATTATCTGTTTTCATTTTAGTTTAATCATCCATTGCCATCTTTCTTTTATGTAGAACTTCTCTCCGTTTTCTCTTTATTTTTTTTCTATTATAGGTTTTAAGCGTCAAGTATTGAGGATTTACCCCATCCTCCCTGTCTCTGTCTCTCTTTCTCTCTCCATCTTTCTTTGTTTTTTTTTTCTCTCCATCTTTCTTATGCGTTAGTCTAATACATAGATCGGCATGCGCAGTCACTAGAATAATTCTTGCACAATAGAAAAAAAAAGAACAATTATTTTTCTAGTTTTAGCGTCAAGCTACGGAAGAACACAGTTAAAATAATTCTTGCACAGAGCTTGAACTTTTGGCGCTAGTCTAATATATAGATTGTCATAGAAAGTTTTATGTTTTAAAGTTATTTTATGTGTTGTTTTTTTTACTTTAATTTGTAGGGAATATGCCTCTAATTCGAGAAATTAGAGGGAGCTATTCGACGATTGCGAGAGTGATAGAAGGGGGAGAGAGAGAGAACGAAAGAAGTGATAAAGAGAGAGAAAAGATTGTATGAGATTAGATTACCTAAACCAATTCTATCATATCATTTACTAAAATGCAAACGTGTCATAAAATCATTGAAAATATGTAAATTTCTTTTTTACACCCATCCGGCTCCTAGTCTCTCCCATCATATATATATATATATATATATATACACGCACACACACACACACACACAATACAACATGGCTATCCTCATCAACATCCAGACCTTTAACACTTTAATATATTTATATGTGCCTCATCTGGATATTCAGTTCGCACTTTCATAAAAAAAAATACAACAAAATGAAAAACATTATTAATTTGCAAGTTTATATGAAAAACAACATTAAAAACACTACAACATGAAAAACACAAGATAAAAAAAAAATAACACAAAAACAATTATACATATTGTTAGAAAAATGACTACCAAACACAACAACAATAAACAAACACACACATTTTTATATTTTATAAGTTTACCTGTTAAACAACACAAAAAGTGGTATACATCATTTAGATAGTCTGATTAGTACAAATAATTTCCAATCCATGAATTTCTTCACTAACGGGATGTTTTTACTCTTAGCAATAATGTTCGATACTATCACAAATCCATAAGAGAATTCACCATGTCCTAAGTCAATATTGAAAAATCTCATAAATTGTTAGTCATTTTATATTGATGAATAAGTTTTTTAAAAGTTACATAAAAAATAGATAGATTAATTGCATACCAGTATTGAAGCCTTAGCAATTAATCTATGAAAAAAGAGCACTCAACTTAGAGGTAGCCTTGGATCATGCAATCTTTATCTGTTATGAATAGAAGAAAGTTGTTGTTGATAAGAAAAGAGGAACATGGTCCAAGCATAATTAGTATCTCTCACCTACTGGTTCCTTTAAGCTGAACATTGATGAGACACTTTTTTATAACCAAAGCAAATTTGGGTTAGCAATGGTGCTTAGGGATGATAAAAGTCAAGTTATCTTCACAGTTAGAAAGCCAGAGAATGTCATCAATGATCCAATGGAGGTTGAATTATTGGCATTGCCAAGGGGCCTACAAGTTTGCTTGCCACTTGAGATTCAAAGTCTTGAAGTGGAAAACGACTCTTTGTTAGTAGTGTAAGAGAGTAATGATAATAAAGAGTCTATTAGTATTTGGGAACATGTGATAATGGAGACCAGAAGAATACTGTCCAGATTTCCTATAGTTTCAATTCAACATAAGAGTCGAATTTCTAATTTTGTAACTCATCTTTTAGCTAGACAAGCATGGCATCTTAGTGAGCTAGTGGTTTGGTGGGATCTTATCCTCAAGTTGTAGTTGAATCCATTTGACATTAATTTCTTTTATGATGAATGAAGTCTATTTTCCTATAAAAAAATATTGCTAAGACTTTTTTATGAATGTCTAATTAGCCATCACAAATAGTTAAAAAACTCACCTACAACAAATAACTAACATTTTTGTTCAATCTAAAAAATATAAACTATACATGACTTAGTTAGACAAATACATGATTTAGTAACATTCTAATGTTAGACAATTAATGGTGGGCCAATTAATAAGTTAGATTTTTTCTTCTTCTTATTTTATAGTAGGCATCACATTGAATACACTAGAATACATGCTTAACTTTATTGTACTAACGTATTCATAATTCTAGACATCATATCATGTACCAAAGTTTATAAAATCATGTCAAAATATATAAGATATCATAATAAGTGTTCTACAATTGACATACAAGCTATATATACATATGTGGGAGACAACTTTTATACAATCATTTAAAGCGCACAACTATAGTACCAGGTTAATCAGCAGAAGTTAAGTGCTTTCTTCAAGTTTGCTTAACATATTGTCTGAAATCTTTGTTTGTCTTAGCTGCTTTAACTCTTATTCTTTATCAAATTATATCTCAAATGCCATTTTCCTGCATCTATAGCGAGACAATATTATGTAAACCTAACCACGTAATATTTTGGAAATGATGAAGAAGAAAAACAACAGCCAAAAAACATGAACATAAAATTTAAATCCTATATATGTACACAATATGTATAGCGTAACTAACCCTAGCAACATAGTTATAGTTGTATATGCGTGTGTCCATTTTCCATCGCCAACACCACAACATATATATGTTTTAATAACTCATTTTTTCATTCCAATCACAATCCCACTACCTACAAGAGAATTTGCATAGGAGAGCTACGCAAAGATGCCATGTCAGCATGTATTAAAAAATAAAAATTTAAATAAAAAAGGAAAATAATCAAATAAAGATGAAAATAATAATAATAAAAGATCAATTTTTTTGGCCATGCTTGAAGCGTGATGTTAGCAAAGTTGTCAAGATGTGTCGCATATGCCAACTTGAGAAAGGCTCGAGAACGAATGCTAGCTATTCACGCCTTTGCCCATTCCACATGCTCCCTAGGAAGATCTTAGTATGGATTTCATACTTGGGTTACCAAAACTCGAGAAGTATTCTAGTAGTCGAGTTCTACCAAACGCCTCACTCACCGGAGTCGAGTTCTTTTCAGCAGAGGGGAGTGGTGGTTGATCAACAATAAGATGATACCATGTCTGAAGACTCTGCCAGGATACCCGATCTCTTAGCCATCTTTAAATGTCAAGTTTAATTTTGCATTTAAACTCGTTGGTTATGTAAAGCTGATTTTTAGCTTGTTTGATTTAAAGTTTCTGTTTAGATCATAAAACTGATTTTCAGTTACGTTGTTGCACTTTTGCATTTATAATCTCCTTAACTATTAAAGGAGGTGATTCAATGAATAAGGCAAAGTATTGGTTTGTAGAAATTTAATTTTTTCGCTAGTGCGACTCCAGTTTATCCGAGAGTGTGTGAAGGAGAGATTCCTTAGCATATTTTCATTATTTGTACAAAGTTCTACATCACATAGCAAAGCAGCAAACACCCATTTATCTATAGAAGAGCTAGGATGGTTTGAAGTGTACCTCTAATAATGCTCTAACTAAGTTAATGCAATAATGTCTCCATGGAACATTTAATAGAAACACTTCATAAAAAAAACAAAAAACAAAAAAAATCCTAGTGAGAACCTAAAAGCTAATTGTTCATTGCATATTGTTTTAAACTTACAAAGATTTGAAAGCAATTTTGAGAATAATTATCAAATAATTAAATCACATATCCAATCAAATAATTTCTCCACAAAATAATATTAATATGGAGAAATATTATGATGCAAAATATTATATATGAAGTTGGAATAATTATATACCTTAAGATTTTATGGCAGATCTTAGTGGCAAAATCATGCATGAAGAATTATATGAGAACTAGTTTTAAAACTATACTAACTAATAATACATATCAATCTAACTCAATGAGTCTTCGGATAAAGGATATCAACTTAGTATTTTTCCAACATATGTCATCAATAATAACTTCACACTTATTAGCAACAAATGGTCCAATTGCATAGCACAACAGACTTTAGAAAATTAATAAGAAAAAAATAATACATTTATCACTTAGAAATTTAAACAAATATTCTGTAGAAACAAAAAGAGATAACAAATCCTAGAGTATCAATACCCTACCTATCTTTTGCATGAAACCTTAATTTTAAATACTATCTAATAAAGAGATAGAAATGAAAGAGTCGTCACTTGAAAATTTTTCATTTTTTCACTGCTAAAAATAAACGATTATAAATTTAAAAAGAGTTTTAACATTCATAGAATTTTAAAGGTTAACACTTCTTTTTATTTCATATAGAATTGTATATTTTTTTCTCATTTTAGCCACATTATCCTTTCATTTTTTAAATGAGCATAAATTCAAAATGGTTAAAAAAATTAAACAGTCGATATTTTGTTAGTAAAATTCAGACTTCTTTCATTTGTATGTATTTTATTAAAATTAGTAATTAAAGAAGTTGATATTAGAAAAAGTCATATATAATTAGTTTATAAAAAAAATAAATATAAAACAGAATTAATAATTTTCTACCACATCTTGCGAGTAACTAGTATGAATGAATTGTGAAATGACTAATTATATTCTAACATTTCTAGTATAGTACATACTATACACATTACAGTCTTTGACTAATGATATTGTACTTCATTAATTTTCAAACTATAGATATATATGGGAAGTATAGCTACTCTATTACCTTCTAAAATTAAATAGAGCAATAGATCATCCACTTCTAAAAATTACATGTACGTAAAGATTATATAATGAGTGAATAGGCTAAATAAAACTTAAAAAATTATTAGGAAATAAAAAATTTATGCATTACAAAAATATACCTATTGTGAGATACTCCCATAGTAACTGTAATTAAGTTAAATATCATTTAGTTTCCTTAATCTTTAATGCAATTAAAAGACAAACACATAATGTGAAATACAATCTCTGTATATGTGACTTCTTTGGAGTCATATCTCACATGGAATTTTTATTGAAGATCTCCCTCCCTACATATATGTCTATATGTATAAACATATATTCTACAGTATCATTCAAATAGTTCCTCCCTTGAGTATCTTTTGTTTTTTCAAATTCTTCATCTTCTTTAGATTTTAGGTGCATAGGGTTTTAGTCAAGCGTTCCTTCATTTTGAAAAATCAATTACTCTTAGAACTTATTGCTCGTAAGATTAGTTGACTAATTTTCTAAATATAATTATATTGTTTAATTTAGTACACAAAGATATTAGAAACTAATAATTTCTTAACTTTTGTAAACAATAAGATTCAGCATTATGATTTTATTATTGTCAAGAAATTAAGTATTTAATTTTGTGCTTAGATATGTGTTGGGTAGTATTTATTGTTGAGGCTGTCGCAGCAGGTCTTGAAGCTAAAAATCCAGATAAAGACTTTTTTGAACTTTTTTGCCAAGAGTTACTTGATTGTTGTAAGAAAGAAGAAACTAAAGGTTAAACATATTCCATGAGAAAAGTTTTAGAATGGGTTGAAAGTTATGAGATTGAAAGGAGGGAAAGTACCCATTTAAAGTATGTAAATATCCTTGTCGACATAAGACTGAAAAACGAGTTACATAAATTTAAATTTCTCCTCTCTTTCTCTCTCTCTCACCATATATATATATATGTATATCTACCTAATGTGTTTTTATCTTGACACTTTACATAGAAAAGTCTTGCTATAAGGATTGGTGATATGAAAAAAGTAGATCATTATAATGAAAGTATGCTTTTTATGAGAGTGGACGAACAACTAATAGCATGTGGTGTAATAATGACCAATGATTTATGAGAATTTAAAGGCGTAAGTATTATCAATTTTTAATTGGCATATATATCAGTAAATAATGATTATTAATTAGTGTTGGTATTTTTTAATATATTATATTTATTAGTAATTGTCTTAATTTGATTATGTATGTTGTAGGAAAACTTTTACAATTTTTTTATTTGGTTTAAGTGTCCATATGTTATAATCCTTCAACGATCAGTAATATTAGACATTACTAGAGTTCCTTGTTTTAAAGTTTTTTAACTTGCATTAATTAATTATCATTATTGTCCTTTGGCTGGTTCTTTTAAAAGGAATCATGGATTCCATTTCTAATAAATATTGGGAGCTGATGTTTTTCTCTATTAATGTGGGTGTTTTAGTGATCATGTTGTTTAAATTTGTTTCTAGAAGTTTTATTGCTTTAGTGATTTTTGGACATTGTGGTTAACAAGAATAAAAATGAAGTATATCCATTGCGTTATTAAAGTTGGAGTAATAAACTTTTTTTTAACGGAAATAGTCGTTTGTTTAATTCTTTGAAGAGATTAATGTTGGCTTTTAGTACTTTTAAAAGAGTCTTATTAAGTTAGTTGTTAGTATCTTGTTGATCCTTTCCCGTTAAGACCTTTACACGTCTAAGTTTATCTCATATATATGTGTGTTTAGTCTTTCGTTTGGGGTGTGAAGCAACAAAATCTTCTGAAAAAATAAAAGGAACTAGTATATATATATATAGATATATATATATAGAGAGAGAGAGAGAGTAATTCCCGATAAAAGAAAGGTTCTTTTGGTGCTGCTATGGGTTCATTCACTTATGTAGAGTTAGTTTGAGTCTTACGACGATTAGTTGTGCTGTTATATCCTAGAGGAGTCAAGTCAAAAGATGTTCTGCTATACTGGTTAATCTGAAAGACTGTAAACCGCAAAGGGCTTTAATCTCCTTAAAGAGAACAAGATTTTCGTGCATCGGCCAAATTGATATCATTTGAATATTATTTTGTTGTAATTCTTATTATATTATTCTGTATTTCATTAACAATTAGAATTATTATGTTACTGTTTGATAAAGTATATAGGAAGAATTCGATGAACTTAATTTAATTCTCCAAGGAAAAAAAGAAAATTGATCGACATGCAATTCTTATAATTGGATTTTGTTATAACAGGAAAGAAAATAATTTACTGAATTATAAAAAAGTCCTATGGCAAATTAGATTGAGGACTGGACGAATATGGTGTAATTGATCGTAAGTCTAGTATTTCATAATGCATTTTTAACTTGATTTCTCTAATGTGCTACCCAATAGTCTCTAAATTGTACCATCTAAATTAATATGTATTACAACTTTTTATGTATTTTGCACAAGAAATTATTAAATTGAAAATTTCGTATGTTGTCCATGTCTTATATTATTATTATTATTATTATTATTATTATTATTATTATTATTATTATTATCTGTTGTTGTGCATGCTAAGGTTGTACTATATATGTTCTTGTCTGTATTTATCATAGTTGCTTATTTGAGGCTATGTGGAAAAACTAAAAATAAAAAACTCTCAATAAATGTGTTATTTACAGTGTATTGTTTGAATATATTCGTGTCCTTTAAATAGTATTGTTATGTCTTATATTGTTATCTTAGACTTATTGGTAATTTTTTAGTATAGTAATCAACTCATCTTTTTGTATTAGCTTATTGGTTTTTATACAGGGTCATTTGTCCACTTTCTAATAGTTTTAGTGATTAAAAATCATTGATTCTTGTATTTAGTCTTATTGAGAATAAGAATATTTAACTTATTTACTTTTATTTTCTTGAAAACTTATTTAAATATAATTATATTGTTGACTTAGCAGTTAGCACATAAAGATATTCGATATTAATAATAATTTTTTAGACTTTTGTAAAGAATAATCTATAACATTATAATTCTATTTTTGTCAAAAAATTCAATGTTTAATTTCTTGTTTAGATATGTGTTGAGGAATAGTTGTTGTTGAGGCTATTGTAGTAAGTCTTAAAGCTAGAAATCTAAATAAAGATCTTCTCAATTTTTTTTCCTAAGAGTTGCTTGATTGTTTTAAGAAAGAGGAAACCAAAAGGTATTCATATTTCATTAGAAAAGTTTTGGAATGGATTGAATATTATGAGATTAGAAATGAGAAGAAATACCACATTTAAAGCACGTAAATATCCTTGTCGACATAAGACTAAAAAAACGGATATATAAATTTGAATTTATTCTCTCTCTATGACGCCAGACAGAATAGCGATTATTCTGCAAGTTAGTTTTAACAGATGAATTCACAAGGAAGAACATAAGAAATTTGCCCAAAATACAGAGAATACGTCTCTGAGAAAAAAACTGAATATTATCAAATGAAAGAATGTCGAAAATCAGTCCATAAGCCGGACTATATAGTTAAAATTTGTTTGTAACCGAATTTTACCAAAAATAGCAAAAAATAGTAAAAAATAACTAAAAATAATAATTCAGAAGAGAAAACAGCGAAATTTGAGGTCGAAAAAAGGGCACATGGAGCCCTGCTTAATGTGGACAGCATGCGCGTCGAAAACAACTTTCCGAATTGGGGTCTTATGCGCGATTCTGACACCCGTAGCCAAAGTTATGGCCAAAAGACTGAAACGCACCTAAAACTCCCCCAATTAGAAAGAGATCACGATCACTTCCGGCCATTACGCTGATCTGCCAATATATGGTACCTCAGCGCCATCAACGTGCAATCAGACAGCTCAGCATCATCTTTCTCGAATCCCTCTGCATCACTCTATCACTCTCTTTATATATATATATATATATATATTTGTGTATCTACTTAATTTATTCTTATATTGACCATTCTCTCTCTCACACTTTGTGTGTGTGTCTCGATTAAATTTATTTTTATCTTGACTCTCTATGTAGAAAACTCTTATTGTGCATATTGTTGATTTGAAAAGGATAGATCATGATAATAAAATTGGACTTCTTATGAGAGTAAAATAAAATTAAATAAATTAAATAGCATGCGATGTAATAATAACCAATAAATTCGATTTAATATTCTTTGATAAGGTATATAAGAAGAATTTGATGAAGTCGATTTAATTAAAGAAGACTTATCGAAATGCAATTCTTATAAGGTTATGACAAGCAAGAAGATAAAAAATATTTAATTATAAAAAACTTCTTTGGCAAAGATTAGGAAGGGCAGATATGGTAGAATTGTTCATAAGTCTAGTAGAAGAAAACGAGAAGGAGAAGTACTTCAATAATACATGGAAAAACTACATATTTGTCATGCTTGAAGTGAAAGAAAACAACGCCGTGTATAAAAAAAACTCTAGACACTCTCACTACTTCGGCCTTAGACCAATTCCAAAAATACCTTATCCATAAATTTCTTAGTCCTTAACAAAAATTTCTTCCAAACCAAATTAATATTCGGTGATTTTAACACAAGCCTTAGTAGAAAAATTGAAAATCTACCCAATATTTTCTTTTTGGCTTGTAGTCTCTAAAAAAAAATTTACTCACAATCTCAAGTGGGTTTTTTTCATACAGATAAACCCAAGAAAATATATTAGTAAGCGGACTTTGCCAAGCTTTGATGTTACACTTTATATAAAAAACTCTTATTGTGCGAATTGTTTATTTGAAAAAGATAGGTCATGATTTAAAAAGTGAGATTCATATGAGAGGAAGAAAGATCAAAAGTATGTGTTGTAATAGTGACTAGTGAATTCCAAGAACTTAAAGGCTATAAGTAGTATCAATTTCTAATTGGCATATATATCACTAATAATATAATGATTATTATTTTCCATTTTTATGTTATTGTTTGATAATATATGTCAGAAAGATCTGATTAGCTCAATTTAATTCTCTAAGGAAAAAAGAGAACTTATCGACATACAATTCTTATAATTAGATTTGGTTAGGCCGATAAAGAAGATAAAAATTACTGGATTATAAAAAAACTCTTATGGTAAATATTGGAGAGTGCATAGATATGGTATAATTGCTTATAAGTCTAATCCATCAAAAGGTGGGCCTAAGTTGATTTTTTGAATTTGCTATCGAATAGTGCCTAAATTATAGAATCTAAATTAATATGTATATGCAACTTTTTATGTATTTTACATATAAGATTATTTAATTCAGAATTTCATACCATTGTCCATGTCTTATGATACAACAGTTTTCATTCATAACATAAGAAAATTGACAAGATTAGAATGACTAAAAGTGATGAATGGTAACATTGTCAAATAACCTACCTACCATAAGTCTATTTGACAATGTCTGCATGGACTATTTACTTTATAAAATTTCAAATTGCACAATTTTAATATATGTCTAATCATTTTGTAACATAAATTCTATAATTTTAGAAGATGCATTATCTCTCAATCTTTTATTATGTAAATTAAAAATGGTTGATTCTTGTTCTAGCACTCATTGGCAATATGATTATTTCACTTATCCAAATATAATTATATTGTTTAAGTTAAATTGTAAAAATATTCGATACAACATTATAATTTCATTATTGTCAATAAATTTAATATATAATTTTCTATTTAAATATATGTTGAGCAATAGTTGCTGTTGAGACTGCTGTAGCAAGTCTTTAAGATAAAAATTTAAATAAAGATTTTCTCAATCTTTCTACCAAAGAGTAGCTTGATTGTTGTAAAAAAAAAAGGAAGAAATAAGGGTTTACACATATTTCATTAAAAAAAATGGATTAAAAGTTATGACATTAGAAAGGAGGAAAAATATTCATACAAAGCATATAAATGTCTTTATTGACGCAAGACTGAGTAACATTTATAAAATTTGAACTTCTCCACTCTCATTATATGTATATGTATTTATGTATGTATATATATATATGTATGTACGTATATATATATGTACCTTCTTAATTATTGTAAAAAATAAAATATAAAAGGTTACAAATATTTTAGCAGAAAAGTTTTAAAATGGATTAAAAATTATGGGATTATAAATGAGAAATAAAATCCATACAAAACACATAAATGTCCTTGTCGACACAAGACTAAAGAACGTGTTATAGAATTTGAATTTCTCCTCTCACTCTCTCTCTATATATATATTTGTGTATCTTCTAAATTTATTTTTATCTTAACTCTCTATATAGAAAACGCTTATTGTGTAGATTGTTAATATTAAAAAGATAGATCACAATATTGAAAAGTAAACTACTTATGAGAGTAAAAGAACAATCAATAGCATGTGATGTAATAGTGACCAGTAAATTTCAAAAATTTAAAAGCGTAGTTATTATCAATTATAATTGGTATATACACCAATTAAAATATAATAATTATAACTTATAAGAGTAAAAGAACAATCAATAGCATTTTTATGTTATTATTTTATAGCATATATAGGAAGAATCCAATGAACTCGATTTAATCCTCTAAGAAAAAAACTTATCGACATGCAATCCTTATAATCAGATTTGATTATAACGAGAATGAAGATAAAAATTACTAGATTATAAAAAAAATCTATGATAAAGATTGAAGAGTGCAAGAATTTGGCAGAATTGCTCGCAAGTCTAATCTTCTAAAAGGTAGGTCTAAGTTAATTTTTTGAACTTGTTATCGAATAGTACCTTAATTTAAACATTTATATTAAAATGTATACGCAAGTTTTTATGTATTTTACATAACAGATTATTTAATTCAAAATTTCATTCCAACAATAGTTTTTCATTTGTAATATAAGAAAATTGATAAGATTAAAATGACAATAAATAACTCTAGATTTGAATATCATTGAAAGTTATAAATGGTTATATTGTTAAATATCAATCATAGTTGGTATCCTTATTGTTTGTGTTGAATTACTTATTTGCTAAGATCAATGGTGGGTTGGGATAGGTCTTAAGCTACCAAGGAGAACCTTTGGAGAAATTTGTTGCAAAGAAAGTATAGACCCCGCCTTTCTATGACTATCCTAATTCCCTTCTTTCAACAACTCATTGGAATCAATTTGAAAATATTTTATGCATCTGTTTTGTTTGACATCATTGGGTTGGGAAGCAAGGATTCCCTTATGTTGGTGGTGATTACTAGAATTGTTAACGTCGATGCTACAATGGTATGCATTTATGGTGTTGATAAATGGGGAATGAGAGTTCTTTTTCTTGAGGGTGGAATTCAGATGCTCATTTGCTAGGGTATTGTTACGGCTGCAATTACTGCTAAATTTGGAGTGGATGGAAATCCAAGTGAGTTGCCGGCCAGGTAGGATGCCATTGTCGTGATGCTTTTCATTTGCATCTATGTTGCTAGATTTGCATGGTCTTGGGTCCCCTTGACTGGTTAATGCCTAGTGAAATTTTCCCTCTTAAAATTAGATCTGTTGCTAAAAGTGTCAATGTGCTTGTGAATGTGATTTTCACATTTATCATTGCTCAAGCCTTCTTAACAATGCTTTTCCATATGAAGTTCGGATTGTTCTCTTCTTTGCCTTCTTCATTTTGGTGATAACTATTTTTGTATATTTTTTCTTGCCTGAAACTAAGGGTATCCCAATTGAAGAGATGGACAGGGTATGGAAGACCCATTGGTACTAGTCTAGATTCGTGAGTGATGATGAGCCCCTTAACGTCTAGATGGGTATGGCGACAACCGATGATTAAAAAATGTGTGATTCTTCTTTTATTTTTAGTTCAATATTTGGGTAGAAGCACATGCTATTTGGTTGTCAAATCTATATTATATAGGTTTTAATATAGTATCTTAATCTACAAGTGGTCTTCGGTTACTCAAAAATAAGTATGTGTTTTATATGGATATTCTTTCTCATTTCTATTCTTTCTCCTCAATTTACAATTTATTGGATTATAAAAAAAACTCATGTGATAAAGATTGGTGAGGACATGAATCTTTTAGAATTGCTCTTATGTCTAACCTTTCAAAACGTAGGCCTAAGTTGATTTTTCAAACTTGCTATTGAATAATATCTAAATAATAACAATATTAATATGTATATGCCACTTTTTATGTATTTTACATATGAAATTATTTAACTCAAAATTTTATACCATTATCCACGTCTTATGATACAATAGTTCTTCATTCATAATATGAGAAAACTAACAGTTTTAGATGGACTAAAATAGCGAATTAATATATCCTTAAAGGTGATGAATGGTTATATTGTCAAATAATGATATGACAATATCTGCATGGACTATCTAATTTGTGAAACTTCAAATTGCATAATTTTAATATATGTCTAGTCATTTTGTAACTTTAATTCTACAATTGTTGAAGTGATATAATATCTTAATTTTCAATTATTTCATTGAAAAATCATTGATTTTTGCATCTAACACTCATTAAATATAAGACTTTCACTTATCTAAATGCAATTATATTGTTTAACTCAGTACGTAAAGATATTTGATGCAGAATTATCATTTCATTATTGTCAATAAATTAGATATATTTATTTTTTTAAACATATGTTAGGCGATAAGTTTTGCTGACGCTGTCGCGGCAAGTTTTAAAGATTTTCTTAAATTCTCTTCTAAAGAGTTGTGTATATTTGAGAGATTTTATAAATTTTACATATTACACTTTATTAAATCACTTAGAGAGAAAGTAGAAAGGCCAGTAGGAAGTGGAACTTGAAAGAAATGTGGTGGTATGCATGCAAATATTCTATTCCACATTCCATCCATAGTTCTCCTTAATCTCTTGAAATTTTTGTTTGTTGTCTTTGGATATGTTTGAGTAAAAATTTAATTTTTATGAGTAAATTGTCACAAACAATTCCTTTTTCGTTGGAATGACTTTTGATGTTGGGTATAGTAATGACATCTTTTGATTGTAGTAAAGATTCTCACCAAATTCGATTGACTCTTAGTTTGATAAGTAATATATTCTTTATTTCTTCTTAAAATTCTATCTCTTGGTTTGTATCATGATTTTTTATTAAAATTTATTTTGCCAAATGGAAATTAGATTCTTACAAAAAAAATTTAAAAAAATTACAAAAGCTTGACAGTCTCATATGATTAAGATCATTTCTCTGTATGAAACATCTATCCAAACATTTAGTTTTTCATGCAAAAAAATAAAGTGTGTTTGCATAGACAAAAAACAATTTATGATGGCAAAAACAAAAACGATTTCAAAGCAAACAGAAAAGACGATAACGAGTTGTTGAGCTTCTTTGTGTGGCGACTTGGTTTTGTTTGTGGCGACTCAGTCCATGACTCGATCCGTCAGATATTATTGTGGTTTTTAGATAGATATTCAACAAAAGTTAGGTTATGAAGGAGAGGCTTGTGTCATGTCTGAATGATTACACTTTATATTTTTTTTCTTTTATTGTTTTTAACACGAGCTTGTTCAAGCATCAAATACAAATAGTTTCATTTTACACATGACATTATAAAAACAAAGTTTAAGTAATTTTCTTTTTTCTCACATTGGACAAGTGCAAAAAGTCATTAAGTAATTAATTATTATTGCAAATATTCAGGAATGCATCAAAGGCCATAATTAAAGGAGAAGTTTTTCCTAAACTTACAATCAAAGAAAACTTAAATGGCAGCATACTAACAATTTTATCAATAATGCAACTCAATGGCTTACATGTTCTAGTTTATTCATATGGAATTCATGTGATCCAACACTTACCCAACATTTTTCACAGTCTCATCGCCTCCAATTGTCTTAATCAAACCTAAGTATAATGGATCTGATCTATCTAGTTTGAGATAGCCAATCTCCAGAATTTAGGTTACAGAGAGGTAGAAGAAGAACAAAGGAAGAAGAAGGTTTGTGGATTGAAATGAACTTCCTTGGGAGAATTTCCCTCTAACCTTTCTATTTATAAGCAACGGTCATCAATCAAAATATAATATTTCAAATTCTACTGAATAATATAACCGACTTATTAAACAACATCGTTTACATTTGATGAAAGTAAGTATTGCAAATGAAAACATAGTATTCAAGCATATTCATTTCAATACTAAGCAAAACGATTGTCTTCTTATTTCTTTTTCAATACAACTGCCATTAACGATTTCTCTGATCAATGACATCAAAAGACCAATGCAGCCTTTGCTCAGCACCTTCCAAGCACATAACACAAAACCTCGTTCAACTAATATACTTTCTCAATTCTTCTGTAATACCCGGGCCCAAGCCCGCTGCCCAGGCCCAGGACCCGGCCCGAACCATTTCTATCCTAGCCCCGAACGACGCCGTTTCACATCAAGTTGCCCTCTTCCCGTTTTCCTTTCTCTTCTTTCTTTTCTTTTCTCATTTCCCTTCCTTTGCTCTGCCCCGACGGTTACCTGTTTCGCTGCCCCCCAAGCCTTCGGCGGTTATTGATTTCAAATGGGAATTATTTCTCTCTCCCTCACCTCACGGTATTTTTGGTGTTGTGAATTTTACTATCGTCGGTTCTCTTTCCCTCTCCCCGAAGCCCCTACTCACGGTTTGGGGTCTCCTCTTCACTGGTTCTCCCCTGCTAACAACCATCATCAACACACGCCGGTAAGATTTCTCCTCTCTAATCATCTTCTAATGTTTACAATCTTTTCTTTTTCTCTCTAATTTCATCTGCACCGTTTTAGGCCTCGAAAATTTCTGGGTTTTTGGTTACGTATCGTGGATTTGAATAACGATGATTTTCCGATTTGGGTTCCCTTCTGTTGACTTCCCCTAATTCCTTTTACCTGCGTTCTCCACTGGTAAGCTCTTCTAGACATTTTTCGATTTCTTTTCCTTATACCTATGGGATACGGTCTTGGAACATTTAATCACCGAGTTATATATCATGTGTTTTCCATGGATGAAGATAAGTATAGAGGAACCAAAAATCCAATCGCTTGGCCCCTGTCTTCGTGTAGTTGCAATTCTTCAGGTAAAGACTCACGAAAACTTGATATATTTTTCCTTGGCCATGTTTTAAATTTGCTGGATCAGTGTGAAAGGGGTTTGAATGATTGTCCAGAAATTTTTACGTTAGGGGTTTATTATTGCTGTATTGTTGTTTGGTTGGTTTATTCATAATCAAATAATACTTGCAAATGTTTTGTAGAAGGCTGGTATTAAGGTTTTGTTGGATGTAAATGATCATCTGGTTGTGATCTTTGTTTTTGGAAATCATTTTTTAGTTGATGATTGGATTTTAAGTAGTTGAAGTGGGCTAGATAATTTGGGATCCTCTTGGGAGAGATCTATGCGAGCTGTTTGGGTGTCCTCACTAAATTATAGATGAGAAGCTTGGATCTGATTCTTTTAGAAAGAAAGTGTATTGCTGGTCAATAAAGGGTTGTGTGTTGTTTAAATTGAACTTGTGGACCATACGCTTTACAAGTAGGACATGTTGATGGAATGAAACTTGCTAAAACTCAATTTGGATTATTAGTTTATAATTATTTTAGACGAAAGTTGCATTGCTGGTCATTGACATTTAGTGAATAATTTTATGAATAGGTGACGAGATTAATATAAGTCGGACTCGAGAATTTATCAGTCCTCTACAAAAGTCAGGTAAGCGGGGCTTCTATCCTAAATTTGCATAACAAAAAAAATTGGTTGAGGTTGGATTTATAAAATGTGCATATTATGCTTTTAAAAGAAAAATGGGAAAAACAACCTCAGTATATAAATAATTCTGCATCTTCTCATGAAATTTATATGATAGAGAAAATTTCTTTTGACATGAAATGTGTAGACATGAGCAACATTTAACATGTTCATAAGATATGCATATGGGTGAACATGGTTTGGAATGTTTACTTGTACATGTGAAATAAAATATTTTGATTTGTTTCTTTTTATTTGAAAATGATAAAAAAAGGAAAAACACGTGGTTTGATATGTTATGTTCATGGAAAATCTTTGGCATGCTTATCTGTTGGTCTTAGTTTCTGGATATGGTTCTGATATGTGTATATGGTTTTACGTGATATGGTTGGTACCACCATGATATGATATGATAGGAGTACAATCACTTTGGAAACAAAGTGATCCTTTTCGATGTTTCTTTCCTATGTGCACACTCGGGACTCCGAGAAAGAATGCGGGAAAATCTTACAATATGATACCGCCTGGTTTGGCCACCAGGGATAGCACAACCCTACCACGGGGGTTAAATATGGTATTTGTTTTGGGAATGATGATGAGATGTTACAATTACTTGTGCCAAAGTATTTTAGTTTGAAAAGTTGGTTTTGTGTATAGTTTATGAAAAATAAAGATTCGCTTAGTTTTTGTTGGTTTATAAGTTTTGGAGTTGTCTCCTTTAAATAAATTTTTTTTTCTGTTACATGCATAAGAGTTTTATTGAAAATGCTCATACTTTACACACTAGTATAGGTGTTTTGCTTACTGAGTTGTGGATGATCTCACTCCCTTATCTATATACATTTCAGATGAAGTGGAGGTCTCGACTGAGGACTAAAATTAGTGTGTTGGGATCTGGATAAACGGTTACCCTTTGGTTGAAGTGAAGACGGCATTTATTGATTTTTGTTGTTACGTTATTTAGCATTAATAAATTCAAGTGTTAGTAGAATATTTTTATTATTATTCTTTTGTTGGGAAGTTTGTGGACCCTATGTGAAGGCATATATTTTAAATGTATGAACTCTGTGGATATTTAGGATTTGATTGTCTGGATTTGGAGATGAGGAATTATTTGTGAATTATTGAAAATTATTTAGAAATAGTATTTGTAGATAAAAACAAGTTAAATCGAACAGGTTGATTTTCAGGACTCCCTACGAGTACGGGATGTCACATCTTCCCTCTGTCAATAACCCCCAATAAGGATGTGCCACAAGATTGCGTTTGAGTCGGATGAGGAGAGAATCGACGAGAATTGAAAGAGAAAGATTTTGGAGTATTTAATTTTGATAGCTAAAATTGTTTAAAATACTTTTGGGATTATTTGATTTTGTCTAATGCTTTTTTAAAAAAAATTAAAAGTACACTGTAATTAATGCAAACCAACTAATAAATTTTTCTTAAGCAATTTATATGTAACTTGATTATATAAATAGAAGAACTCCTAGAAAAAAAAATTCTTTTACAACTTCTTGTAAAATTGAACGTAAAATAATTGTAACAGTATCATTATCGATATGATAAAAAAATTTAACAAAATTTCTGACAAATATATTGGATGATCATCTTTTATTTCCTCTTTAAGATAAGCATAATGTGGAGTCTATCAAAATAGTTGGAGTAATTTACATAAATTGTAATGTAATTGCACTTCTTATTAGTTTTAGTTCGGATTTATCTTTTTTAATTGCCATGGTTGGTCTTATATTAATTTTTTTATCCTTATATGCATAAAATTATATATCTCTCTCTATTCCTCCTACTTTTTCTCCTCATCATAAAGGAAACATAATTGTCACTTGGGTCAATCATGATATCTATCCCCTACTAAGCTTTCCTCCCTATCATAAGAGAAAGAGAGTCACCACTAGAAAAGATTCTAGATGATTTTGAAGTCTCTCCCCATATGGCTCCCTCCCTAGAGAAAGAAAGTTGCCACTTAAAAAACTTTATATATTAATTATGATCATGAAGTCTCTCATCTTTTTGATTTCCCTCTTGGTCACAAGGGAATATTAATGATGACCATAAAATCTCTCCCCCTACAGGCTTTCCTCTTTGTCAAAAACGAGAAAAAAAAAATAACAGTTGAAGAATAGAGAGGCTACTTGAGCAACTGTAAAGAGATGCTTTACGTCTGAAATATTAAATTTTTTTAAATGATTATAATTACTAATATCTGTAAAGGAAATAGAAAAATGTATAATCAAGTGGCTATATGTATACACTTTATATATATAACTAATTACATGCAATGTCTTCCACGAATAGATTATACCAAAAAACTTTTATGTATATACATACTTTAGGAACATAACTAAAATAGAATGAATTGAGTAAGATAGAATATGCCCCATGGTCAATCGAAGGTCTTGTGCAATTTGAACTCAAATCTATCTTACATTTAATCCATCTTTGTCTAGCCAAGTCATAATATAATGTATAAGGTAAAGAATATATACCTTGATATTATATATTAAATACATAAATTACAGGTAACATGTAATGCATATAACAAATATAACATGTAGTTTATGAGTTTTAAAACAAGTTCAAATGAGCCATGTTGAATTTATTACATGCTTTATTTATGAGTCTAAATCTAGTTATGAAAAAAATTAAGTTTTGCTAGTTTAATATTTGAATAAATATTATTATTTACTAGCAACTCGTTTATTAGTAAAGCAATTGTAGAATAAGCTCATATACACTCTTTTCATTTACAGTCTACTGATCTACTCCTAATAAATTTCTATCGTATCTCTTGGTCCATTATGTAGTCTAAAAATATTTTTTTTCTTTACATTAACATAAGGATAATTCTCGGTGCATTTCTTTACATTTATGGGCTATTTTCTAGTTATTTTTTACTTAGTGACTAATTTGGAATATAAAGTCACACTAAACTATTTTCATAGCATTACATTTTACTTTCAAGTTTCATGTGGTGTTTTACATATCAGATTAATCTCAATTGTAAAATTAGTGACTTTCAAAGATTTCGCTATAATTTACTAAAAAAAACTCCAAAACCAAAGTCACCAACTCCTCCCGATTTTAAATGGGATAAACATAGGAATTGATGACAAAGACTCCTCTATATGCAGTTCAAGAATCATGTCCCTTAATGTTCATAAATGATATAATGTGAAATGACTAAATAATCTATGTGTTACAATAGTAGATATTATCCATTTTATTAAAAATTGAAAATATCATTATTCACAATTCCTACAACAAACACTAAGATTAAAGAATACATAAAGATAGTGATTTTATTAAATTCAAGTGATTGAAATTGTATGCATATCACATAACTTTTAAAAAAAAAAATTGTGAAATGGCCTTATCTAATATTGTCAAGATGGTCATTTACTTTCTCAAGTTACTATTATGTAAATTAAAAGTTATTAATTCTTGTATCTAGCACTATTTATAATGAGAACAATATTAATTCACTTATCCAAATATAATTATATTTTTTAACTTAATACGTAAAGATATTCAATGCGGCATTAGAATTTCATCATCTTCAATAAATTAAAATTATAGTTTTATATTTAAATATATTATGAGACAGTAGTTGCTGCTGAGTCAGTCATAGCAAGTCTTAAAACTAAAAATTTAAGTAAAGATGATTTTAAACTTCCTTCCAAAGAGTAGCTTGATTGTTGTAAGAAAAAAAATATTATATATGTTTTATAAGAAAATGTTTGAAATGGATTAAAAGTTATGTGATTAAAAATAAGAAAAAATATTCCTACAAAACAAATAAATGTCTTTGTCGATACAAGACTGAATAACAAGTTATAAAATTTGAACTCCTCTCTCTCACTATATATATATATATTTGTGTATCTTTTAAATTTATCGTTATCATGACTCTTCCTGTAGAAAACTCTTTCTGTGCGGATTGTTAAGTCCAAAAATATAGATCATGATAATGAAATTGAGCTTCTTATGAGAGAAAACAACCAATAGCATGTAGTGTAAGAGTGACTAATGAATTCCAAGAACTTAAAAGTATAGTTATTTTCAATTTCAATTGACATATACAATAATAATATATTGTACTAATTTATCATTTTTATATTACTATTTTATACGATATATAGGAAGAATCCGATGAACTCAATTTAGTCGTCCAAGAAAAAAAAACTTATCGATGTGCGATTCTTATTATCAGATTTGGTAATAACGAAAAAGAACATACAAATTACTGGATTAAAAATAAACACCTATGATAAAGATTGAGGAGGGCACAAATATGGTAGAATTGCTCGTAAGTTTAATTTTCTAAAATATAGGTCTAAGTTAATTTTTTGAATCTATTATCGAATAGTACCTAATTATAACACCTATATTAATATGTATATACAAGTTTTTATGTGTTTTACATATCAGGTTGTTTAACTCTGAATTTCATACCATTGCCCACATCTTATGATACAATAGTCTTCCATTTGTAATATGAGAAAATTGATAAGATTAGTAGACTATAAATAACTGATTTAAATTTCATACATCCCTAAAGGTTATAAATAATTTACGTACTATAAACTTATATGATATTGTCTAGGTGATCTATCTACTTTGTGAAATCTCAAATTGCACACTTTTAATATATGTCTAGTCATTTTATAACATCATTTCTATAATTGTATATGTGATATTATCCCTCAAATTAATAACATGTAAATTAAAAATTGTTAATTCTTGTATCTAGTAGTCACATATTGGGAATAAGATTGTTTTATTTATCCAAATATAATTACATTGTTTAACTAAATATGAAGAAATATTTGATGCGGTATTAAAGTTTCATTATTGTCAAAAAAATAAATATATAATTTTATATTTAAATATATTTTGGACAATAGTTGCTGCTGAGACAATTACAACAAGTTTTAAAGTTAAAAACATAGATAAGATCTCAAACATTTTTCCAAAGAGTAGCTTAATTGTTATAAAAAAAAAAAGCACAAAAGGTTACACATATTTTAGCAAAAAAGTTTTGAAATAGATTAATTATGCGATTAGAAATGAGAAAAAATATCCATACAAAATACATAAATGTCCTTATCGACACAAAACTAAAGAACAGGTTATAAAAATTGAATTTCTTCTCTCACTGTCTCTCTCTCTCTATATATATATATATTTGTGTATCTTCTAAATTTATTTTTATATTGACTCTTTATATAGAAAACTCTTGTTGTATAGATTATTAATTTTAAAAAGATTGATCACGATAATGAAAAGTGAACTTCTTATGAGAGTGAAAGAACAACCAATAGCATGTGATGTAATAGTGACCAGTAAATTTCAAGAACTTAAAAGCGTAATTATTATCAATTATAATTGGCATATATACCAATTAAAATATGATGATTATAACTTATCATTTTTATGTTATTATTTTATAGAATATATAGGAAGAGTCCTATGAACTCGATTTAATTTTCTAAAAAAAAAAACTAATCGACATGCAATCCTTATAATCGGATTTGATTATAACAAGAATGAAGATAAAAATTACTGGATTATAAAAAAAACATCTATTGTAAAGATTGACAAGTGCATGGATTTAGTAGAATTTCTCGTAAATCTAATCTTCTAAAACATAGGTCTAAGTTAATTTTTTGAACCTGCTATCAAATAGTACTTGAATTTAAACATTCTATTAAAATGTATATGCAAGTTTTTATGTATTTTACATAATAGATTATTTAATTCAATATTTCATACCAATAATTGATAAGATTAAAATGATTAAAATTAACTCTAGATTTGAAATACCATTGAAGGTTATAAATAGTTATATTGTCAAATATCAATGATAGTTAATATCCTCTTTGCCTAGTGTTGAATTACTTATTTGTTAAGATCAACGGTGGGTTGAGATGAGTCTTGAACTTGGGTTGGGCCAATGTCTTTGACCTTATAATCATCTTTGGATCACTATTCGTTCTTGATACCCCCACCTCACTAATTGAGTGTGGCAAATATGATTAGGCCAGAGGGAGACTTACTGATTAGGGGTGTTGAGGATGTTAAGGAAGAGTTCAATGACATTGTTGCTGCTATTAAAGCATTAAGGCTAGTGGAAAACCTTTGGAGAAATTTGTTGCAAAGAAAGTATAGACCCCACCTCTCTATGACTATCCTAATTCCCTTCTTTCAGCAACTCACTGGAATCAATGTGATAATATTCTATGCAGTATCTATTTTGTTTGATACCATTGGGTTGGGAAGCGATGCTTCCCTTATGTCGATAGTGATTACTGAAATGGTTAACGTCGGTGCTACAATGGTATGCATTTATGGTATTGATAAATGGGCAAGAAGAGTCCTTTTTCTAGAGGGTGGAATTCAGATACTCATTTGCCAGGGTGTTGTTATAGCTGCAATTGCTGCTAGATTTGGAGTGGATGGAAATCCAAATGAGTTGCCGGCAAAGTAGTATGCCATTGTTGTGCTACTTTTCATTTGCATTTATATTGCGGGATTTGCATGGTCTGAGGTCCCCTCGGCTGGTTGGTGCCTAGTAAAAATTTTCCTCTTGAAATCAGATCTGTTGCTTAGAGTGTCAATGTGTCTGTAAACGTGATTTTCACATTTATTATTACTCAAACCTTCTTAACAATGATATTCCATGTGAAGTTTGGGTTGTTCTTTTTTTTTTTTTTGCCTTCTTCGTTTTGGTGATAACCATTTTTGTGTATTTTTTCTTACTTGAAACTAAAAGCATCCCAATTGAAGAGATGGGCAGGGTTTGAAAGATCCATTGGTACTGGTCCAGATTCGTGAGTGAGGATGAGTCCCTAACGTCCAAATGGGTATGGCAGCAACCGATGATTAAAAAACGTGTAATTCTTCCTTTGTTTTTCGTTCAATATTTGGGTAGAAGTACATGTTATTTGGTTGTCAAATCTATATTGTATGGGTTTTAATATAGTATCTTAATCTACAAGTGGTTTTCGGTTGCTCAAAAATAAATGTGTTTTGTATGGATATTCTTTCTCATTTCAACTTTTTCTCCTCAATTTACAATTTACTAGATTATAAAAGAAAACTCATGTGTTAAAGACTAGGAAGTGCATGAATCTTTTAGAATTGTTCTTATGTCTAACCTTTCAAAACGCAGGTCTAAGTTGGTTTTTCGAACCTGTTATTGAATAATACCTAAATAATAACAATATTAATATATATATATGCAATTTTTTTATATATTTTATATATGAGATTATTTAGCTTAGAATTTCAAATCATTATCCACATCTTATGATACAACAATTTTTCATTCATAATATGAGAAAATTGACAGGATTAGAAGAACAAAGATAGCGATTTAATACATCCTTGAAGGTGATGAATGGTTACATCGTCAAATAATGATCTGACAATATCTGCATGGATTATCTAATTTGTAAAACTTCAAATTGCATAATTGTAATATATATATATATATATATAGTCATTTTGTAACATAGATTCTACAATTGTTGAAGTGACATAATATCTTGATTTTCTATTATTTAAATGAAAAATCATTGATTTTTGCATCTAGCACTCATTAAAAATAAGATTGATTCCCTTATCTAAATGCAATTATATTGTTTAACTTAGTATGCAAAGATATTTGATGCAACATTATAATTTCATTATTGTCAATAAATTAAATATATGTATTTTTTTAAATATACGTTATGCGATAATTTTTGCTGAGGCTGTCGTAGCAAGTTTTAAAGATTTTCTCAAATTCTCTTTTAAAGGGTTGCGTGTATTTGAGAGATTTCATAAATTGTATAGATTACACTTTATTAAATCATTTAGAGAGAAAGTAGAAAGGCTAGTCGGAAGTGGAACATGGGAGGAATGCGGCGGTATGCATCCAAATGTTCTCTTACACTTTCCATCTATAGTTCTCCTTAATCTCTTGAAGTTTTTGTTTGTTTTATTTGGATATGTTTGAGTACAAATTTAATTCTTATGAGTATATTGTCACAAACAATTCTTTTTTTTGTTGTAATGACTTTTGATATTGGTTATAGTAATGACATCTTTTGATTGTGGTCAGGATTCTCACTAAATTCGAGTGACTCTTGGTTTGATAAGTAATATATTCTTTATTTCTTCTTAAAAGTCTCTTTATTGGTTTGTATCATGAGTTTTTATTAGAATTTATTTTGCCCAATAGAAATTAGATTCTTACAGAAAATTAAAAAAAAATACAAAAGGTTGACACTCTCATATGATTAAGATCATTTCTCTGTATGAAACATCTATCCAGTCATTCAATTTTTTATGCAGAAAAATAGAGTGTGTTTGCATAAACAAAAAGAGACTTATGGTTTTGCAAGAAAGAAGGGTGCTAACCAAATGTGGTAGCAATAACAAAAACGATGTTAAAGCAAACAAAAAAGACGATAACAAGTTGTTGAGCTTTTTTGTGTGGAGATTGGTTTTATTAGTGGCGGCTCAATCCATTACTTGATTCGTCGAGTATTATTATGTCTTTTAGATAGATATTCAACAAAACTTGGGTTAGGGAGCGGAGGCTTGTGTCATGTAGAATGATTCTACTTTATATTTTTCTTTTCTCTTATTGTTCTTAACACAAGCTTGTTCAAGCATCAAACACAAGTAGTTTCATTTTACACGTGACATTATAAAAATACAGTTTAAGTAATTTCTTTCTTTTCAAACTGGAAAAGTGAAAATAATCAGGAATGCGTTGAAGCCCATAGATAAAATAAAAGTTTTTCCTAAACTTACAATCAAACAAAATTTAAATGGCATCATACTAATAATTTTATCAATAATGCAACTTAATGGCTTACCTGTTCTAGTTATCCATATGAAAATTATGTGATCCAACACTTACCCAACATTTTTCATAGTCTAATCGCCTCCAATTTTCTTAATTGAACCAAAGTGTAATGGACTCGATCTGGCTAGTTCGAGATAGCCAATGTGAGAACCCGTAATTTTACTACCTTTGTAATATATTATTTTAATATTAAATATGTATTATTGTTAATATGGATATTATGTGTTTTGAGTTAGTGGATATTAATATTATTTTATTGTGCTTGCAGTTAAATATTTGAATATATTTCATTTTCATTTAAAGATATTATTTTTATGATTTAATTGTAAGCGAATTAATTATTTCATTATATTGTTGTGAATGCATTTAATTTAATGCTTAAATTTAATATCATTACTTTATTTTATTATGTTGGTGATTAAATTAAATTGTTGCATTTTATTTTTAATATAAATTAAAGTGTTATATTTATTTAGTTTTTATTTTTATTTTTATTTTAGATGATTTTATAGTAGGATTTAAGATTGTATATATTGGGCTTTTATATGTATTACTTATAGTGTTAGATTTTATATATATTACGTACGTGGGGACATAAGTTTAGTTGACTTTAGTTTTGGCCCATATGCGAATATTTCTATATTTATGTTTGTTACGTTGGGCTTATATATATATATATATATATATATATATACTTGAGTTAGTGTTAATTTAGATAAATCAAGCCCAGACCATGTAAGTCTTTTTACCCGGCCATGAGACCTTTTAATTAAGCCATGCGTTTTGGCTATAAGAAATAAACCCTAACATTTTTATCTTCTCTTATTCCCCAATACGCCACTCATCCTCACCCTTTTGGTTGTCTGCACGCATCAGCCCTTTCCAAGCAGCCTCTTCTTCTTGTAGCAGGGAGTCTTGTTTGTCGTCCATTTGCCACTCCTCTCCGTTGCCGTCACCACACCTCTTCCTCCACCCTATTTTGGTAATCTCTCTCTCTCTCTCGGATTTATTATATTTTGAACCCATTTCGTGACTTTCATTCAAAGCTTTACATGCAAACTTCAATCTCCTTCCAGATGGGTTAAACTTGAAGGAAATGGTTTAGATTTCCACTTTTGGTCTTCTTGTTTTTGGGTTTCTCTTTTTTTAGCATTTCCTTGTGTGTATATTTCAATTTTTGGTATTTTGGAAGTAAATAAATGAGTTTGTTTTTAGCTTGAGTTGAGTGTTAAAATTATTATATAATATGGGTCCAATAATGTTCTGTTTTTAGTATTTTAAACCATGTCTGAAGAATCATTTTGTTATGCTATAAAGTTTTATTCTGAAAATAATGCAATTAGTTTTATTAGTAACATAAGAGTTTCAACATTGATTAATTGAGATTATAATTTACAAAAGTTTCTGGTTTAGAATAATAATATTTCTTTTTGTTTATTCTATTTTATTTGAGTTAATTGTTTTAACTAACTTGTTAGTAGTAATTGTTATTATCATTGTTTGTGTTGTTATATATGTATTTTAATGATTTTATATATTGGTGCTTTGGGTTTGATTATAGCGGCGAGTACACGGTTGGAAGCTCGGAATCGCTGTGCAACAGTTTCGAAAATAATTAGCGAGCGTACCGTAAGTATTTTCCAAATAAACTTTAAGATTTAAATATATTTTTACATTAACATCTATGTGTTGGTTGATGTTGGTATTTGTTGGTTGATTGGATTATTTAATTATTGGTTATTTAGTGCATGGTTGTCTGTATTGTGTATTTACGCGCATGCTCATGGAAATATTTGGAAAGTGGATTTTGGCATGATTTCGAATATTCATGTGTTGAGAATGGAAAATGAGATTTAAATTGTGTTTATGAATTTTAATGACTTTTGGCTGAGTCATAACCGGGACGGCAATACGTAACGCTCGTTGTGATCAGCGTGTGTGTGTGTGGATGACATAATGCCCATTATAGTCATTGGGTGTGCATTTCATATCGGGGATGGCGATACGTAACGCCCAGTATGAAATGAGTGTGTGTGGATCGTAATGGGGACGGCGAAACGTAACGCCCATTATGATTTCGGGTGTGTGTGTGAATCATATCGGGGACGGCGATACGTAACGCCTGGTATGATTGGTTTTGAGGATTTTATTTTATGAGAAAGGATGGGTGATTTTATTGGGATTTTATTGTGGATTAAAAAGAGGTTTTGGCGTATGTGGTTGTCTAAATAAATTTTGAGAAGAATGATTTTAAGTCACATATGGTATTTTGTTCATGTCTTTTTGTGGTTGTGCATAAATGTATTTATTATCTTGGATTTGTTTGGGATTTTACTTACCTGCGGTACCATTTTGGTATCGTAGATTTTGATGCAGAGAACGAGGAGGTTGAGCCTGAAGAGGCGGCTCCACCGCTGGAATGAATTAGTGTAGTTAGTTCCTTAGATGACATTCAGTTAATTCTGATGATTGTGTATTATTTTTATTTAGACTTTGGATGACTGTATTAAATCTCCGGTTGGAGAATTTACTTTGGCTTGGTTTGTATATATTTTTAAAATTCTGGTACTTAGTTATCGACTTTATTATCCGCTACGACTTATATATTTTATGTATGTCACGTGTGCACACACGTTTGGCACTTGTCGTTGGGATGTGTGACCCGTGTTGTCATCATCCTGACGCCTCGATTCCCGTGTTATTTTAAGAAAAATTTGGGGGCGTCACAGCCAATCTCCAGAAGTTAGGTTACAGAGAAATAGAAGAAGAACAGAGGAAGAAAAAGGTCTGTGGATTGAAATGAACTTCATTGGGAGAATTTCCCGCCAACCTTTCTATTTATAAGCAACGGTCATCAACCAAAACACAATATTTCAAGTTCTACTATATAATACAACCGACTTATTAAACAAAACCGTTTACATTTGATGAAAGTAAGTATTGTAAATAACAACGTAGTATTTAGGCACATTCATTTAACTACTAAGTAAAACGACTGTCTTATTATTTTTTCTTCAATGCAATTGCCATTAATGATTTCTCTGATATGTGACATCGAAAGACCATTGCAGCTTCTGCTCAGCACCTTCCAAGCACATAACATAAAACCTCGTTCAACTCCTATGCTTTCTTAATTTTTGCCTTTCAATAACCCCAATAAGGATGTGCCACAAGGTTGCGCTTGAGGTGGATGAAGGGAGAATCGATAAGAATTGAAAGAGAGAGATTTTGGAGTATTTAATTTTGATAACTAAGATTGTTTTAAATACTTTTGGGATTATTTAATTTTGTCCAATACATTTTTATAAATTTTTTTTAGAAGTTCACTATGAATAATGCAAACCAGCTAACAAATTTTTTTAAAACAATTTATATATAACTTGATTATATAGACAGAAGAACTCCTAGAAAACTTTTTTTCTTTTACAACCTATTGTAAAATTGAACGTAAAATAATTGTAATGGTATCATTATCAATATGAAAAGAAATTTAACAAAGTTTATGACAGATATGTCGGATGATCTTCTTAATCTTCCTCTTTAAGGGAAGCACAATGTGGAGTCTATCAAAATAGTTGGAGTAGTTTATATGAATTGTAATGTAATTGGACTTCTTATTAATTTTAGTTCGGACTCATCTTTTTTAAATGTCATGGGTGGTCTTATATTAATTTTTTTTATCCTTAAATGCATAAAATTAGATATCTTTCTCTCTTACTCCTAGTTTTTCTCCCCGTCATAAAGGAAACAAAGTTGTCACTTGGGTCCATCATGATATCTCTCCCCCACTAAACTTTCCTCCCTGTCATAAGAGAAAGAGAGTCGACATTAGGAAAACTTCTAAATGATCTTAAAGTCTCTCCCCATACTGTCTCCCTCCCTAGGAAAAGAGAGTTGCCACTTAGAAAATTATAAATATTGATGATGGTAGTAAAGTCTCTCCTCTTTTCGATTTCCCTCCTAGTCACAAGGGAAAGAAAGTTGCCATTTGGAAATTTCAAATATTAATGATGACTAAGAAATCTCCTCCCTCTAGGCTTCTCTCCTTGCCAGAATGGAAAATAAAAAAAAATAACAATTGAAGAATAGAGAGGCTACTCGAGCAGTTGTAAAGAGATGCTTTATGTATGAAATATTAAATTATTTAAAAAAATGATTATAATTACCAATATTTGTAAAGGAAATGGGAAAATGTATAATCAAGTGGCTATATATATATATATATGTTTAACTAATTGCATGCAATGCCTTCTATGAAGAGATTATATCAAAAATCTTTTATGTATATGCATAATTTAGGAACATAACTAAAGTAGAATGAATTTGGTAAAGATAGAATACGCCCCATAATCAATCAAAGGTCTTGTGCAACTAAAACTCAAATTTAGCTTACCTTTAATCCATCTTTGTCTAGCCAGCTCATAATATAATATATAAGATAAAGAATATATACTTTGATACTATATATTAAATACATAAATTACAGGTAACATGTAATGCATATAACACATATAACATGTAATTTATGAGTTTTAAAACAAGTTCAAACGAACCATGTTGAGTTTATTATAGACTTTATTTATGAGTCTAAATTTAGTTATGAAAAACTTAAGTTTTGTTAGTTTAATATTTGAATAAATATTATTATTTACTAGCAACTCATTCATTAATAAAGCAATTGTAGAATAGGCGAGCTCGAGTAGCTCATATATGCTCTTTTCATTTACAGTCTTACTGATCTACTCCTAATAAGTTTCTATCATATCCCTCAGTCCATTATGTTTTTTTTCTTTACATTAATAGAAGGAAAATTCTTGGTGCATTGCCCATCTTTACATTTTTAGGCTATTTACTAATTCTTTTTTATTTAAAGACTAATTTGGAATATAAAGTCACACTAAACTTATTTTCATAGCACTACATGGTACATCCAAGCTTCATTTAGTGTTTTACATATCAAATTAATCTCCATTGTAAAATTGGTGACTTCCTAAATTTTTGCTATGGTCTACCAAAAAAACTCCAAGACCAAAGCCACAAACTCCTCTTGGTTTTCAATAGGTTAAATATAGAAATTGATGACAAAGACTTCTCTATATGCAATTAGAGAATCATGTCTCATAATGTTCATAAATGAGATAATGTGAAATGACTAAACAATCTATATGCTACAATAAATAGATATTATCAATTTCATTAAAAATTCAAAATATCATTATTCACAATTCCTACAAATAACATTAAGATTAAGGAATACATAAGGATAGTGATTTCATTAAGGCCTAGTTTGTTTTTAAAGATGAGATAAAATTTTAAAAAAATATAATATTACTGTAGTATATTTTTTAATATTAATTTTATTTTAGGATTTGAAATATGTGTTTTGGAATTTAAAAAATTTGAATTTTTTATTATATTTTGTATGGAAATTTGAAAAAATGTAATGATGAGTTTAAGATATGTTTTGAGTTTTTGATTTCATCCCTATAAGCAAATCAGGCCTAAATTAAAGTAACTGACATTATATGCATATCATATATATATATTTTTTTTTAAAAACCTAATGTAACCATTCTTGTCTAGTTGTCTTCCACATAGAAGATGTTACATGAATGTACTGCTTAAATTATTTAATGCATGTTTGAGATTGTGATAAGAAATGTAGTTTATAACTTTAGAACTTATAGTTTATAATTAAGATAATAAGCTTAATATTTCAAAGTTGTTTAATATTTGGTAAACACGTATCTAAAAAGTTTTTAAAATTAGTTATAGTAATCTTTTATACAATATACGATTATTCGCATGAGCTTTTTTATAAAAGTTTCAATTTGATACTCTTTAAAAAATTTGTCTTTCAAATTTTTTAACTAATTATAATATTTTTTATAAAATAATTAAACATGTCATTTTTCTTTAAAAGTATTTTTAACTTCTTAAAAACATTTTTTAAAATTCAAAATGCAATCCCAAACAAGCTCTTAAACCCCATAGATTTAGGCTTTTTTTAGATTCTAACATAATTTTATCTCATCTCAAATCCAAACATCATAAATACAAATATATTTTAATTTGTAACTTTTTCATTTAATTATTAACTAACTATTATAACTTTTATAAATTTTAAACAATAATGCTATTTTAACATTTTAAGTATTTTAGTTTTTTTAATTTTATTTTACTTAATAGTTAAAGAAATAATTATTAATGTATCGATTTTTTTATATATTTTTTAAAATATTATAAATAATTAAAAAAATATAAAGAAGAAAATTGAAAAAAAAAATAAGAAGATAATTTTAACCTAGATGTAACTTGCGATAGTGCTACTAATGCGACGGAATGACACTACTCAATTTTAAATAAAACAAAAAAAAATAGTCATTTTAATTTTAAAATAAAAATATTATTAAAAATAATATTTTATTAATATTTAAATTTATAATATTTTTATCCAATATTTACTCACCTTCTCAAATATCTTAACAAAAAATATCTTATTATAATTTACAAATTCTTCATTTAACCGACCCTCCAAACAGTCACCCAATGCGTCTCAGGCTCCGACCAGGGAAGCGACAGCAAGAAAGAAGACGTCGACATGTTCTGGAAATCGCTCTCTGAGACGCAACTGCAACTTCAAATTGCGCACACACTCTGATTCTGAGCTATTCAGTAACCGTACACCATGTGAAACCGTCCTCTCTCAGATCTCCTCCTTCCCACTCTTCAACACGTGGACAATCTTCAACTGCGCTGTCGATTTTCGTCTGCAAAACTAGGAGCTAGCAAAAAAACTGTCCTGTCTTTTTTTATCTCCCGTTTAAGTATCGTCTTTGTTTTTTTCCTCCCGTGTAAGTATTTAAGTGCACCATATCTTCTATTTCTTCCTCTGTCAAACAAAAATCACTTCTCTGTGTTAATCATTCCCTGCTCTTGTCTGCTCTTGCTACTGCAATCCACTGCAAAGACCGCGAAAGCTCAGTTCTGCTTTACTCGGGTTGGGCGTGCATCCTCATTTTTTTCAAACTGAGTTTGAGCTTTTCTGGGTTTGCATGTCATTCTTGATTTCTCTCATTTTCTCACACTTTCTGGCCATGGTTTTGCAGTACTGGATTCGAGCTTTCCATGTTAATTCATGCATTTAACTCTTTCTGTATTTTATTTTTTTGGTAACAGGAGGAAAAAGGAGAAGAGTTTCATTATCTTCTTCACGCTCTCTTTTTGTGTGTCAAAATGGGTGAACCAAACCAGGGAAAGACTTCGCAAATCAACCTTCCCATGCTGACATACTCGTCTAAGAATCCCAAAGCTAAACCAAGAGTAGACCTCAATCTCGGACTCTCTTTAGGTGGAGTTCGCCGTGAACCCAACTCGGCCATGCTGGAAGCTTTTTTTCCGTTTCCGAGATCTTGCTCGCTGCCGGTGGAGAATAAACAGAGCGAGATTATGATCAAGGACTCGCCGGCAAAGAAGAGAATGGAATCCGAAAGAAGTCTGGTGGAGAAGCAGAGGAATGGCGGCATGGCAGCCATTGATGAAGAAAATCCTTCATCTGAGATGGCGGTGCCGTCGTCGCCGACGTCGGATGTGGCTGCATGGGCAGTGGCTTCTGCGGCGAGGAGCCCTGCACTTTGTCGGGCAATTGGAAAGATAAAAGCTGAGGGAGAAATATACGGGAAGCGAAAGCTCAAGGGTATATATTAAAACTTTTATTCTGCTTTCTTCTTATAGTAGGTTTTTCAAGTAGAGAGATTGCCTTAAAAAATAAAAGATTTGATTATTAATTAGAAAGAATCATGTTATTGCTTTAATTATATGTTTCTCTGTTAGCAGAATTCATTGATTTCAAATATCATGTTAGGATAATAGCAGCATATGCCTCTGTTGAAGAAATTGCTATGAGTTCTACACTCAACCTAAAATTTTCATTTAAAATTTATCCTTCCTTAGGATTTGGACTTGAATATATACTGTCATAGCTAAAATATCTTAACAGAATGAGAAATATAACTGTTATCTTACTATATACATTAGGTAGGAATCTGCAATTTTGTTGGAAGGCAATTTTGAGACTTGAGAATAGGTAGTTTTATTTGGAAGAAAGGGAAACTGAGGTAATTGATTAGTCATGCTGAATTTAGAATCAATGCATAGTTTTATTTGGAAGAAAGGGAAACTGAGGTAATTGGTTAGTCGTGCTGAATTTAGAATCAATGCACAATTCACTAGAACTTAGAGAATCTTTATCCAACAATAAATCGACAAACAGAGAAAACGGTATTGCTAAAATCAGGAGAATAGGTTGTTTTACTTGGAAGAAAGGGAAACTGAGGTAATTAGTTAGTCATGCCGAATTTGGAATCAATGCAAATATAACTAGAACATAGAGAATCCATATCCGACAAGAAATCGACAAACAGAGAAAACGGTATTGCTAAAATCAGGGGAATAGGTTGTTTTACTTAGAAGAAAGGGAAAGTGACGTAATTGGTTAGTCATGCTGAATTTGGAACCAATGTGCATATAACTATAACATAGAGAATCCAAATCCAACAAGAATTCGACAAAAAGAGATAACGACACTGCAAGATTAGATTTTAGCATGACCACATATCGACAAAAGTAATTATTTTATCCTCACAGACATCCATGATATTCAGCAATGTCCCGACAAACAAAGGAAACTACCAAACATAAGTAAGTAGTTTATCTTTATAGTGTACAAGACCTTTTAATTTGGTGTGACGGTATGTGCTTCAAATTAGGGAGTGCATGCCCTCCCAAGCACGATGAAAAGTAAAATGATCTCATATCTATGGTATGCTTGATTTCCATTGTCCAATGATGTTCTGCATTTTTAAGTAGTTAGTTGCTTCACATGGTTCCTTTATTATACCAAGCATGGAATCTTCATCTCCACTGCCATCTTCACCACCTACTTCTCAACCAATTGTCTGCTAATGAAAATCCTTGTGGATTTCTTCTAGAAGTACATTATTATCAGGAAGCTTATTCTTTATCATAATCTTCCACTTCTACCATGATCATTCACTTTAGCTTTCCATGTCCTGTCTTGGATTTATAGGAGCATGAAATCACAAGGCTACTATAGTATTTAGCAACAAACCAATATGTCAATTGAAGTCAATTGATCATCCACGGTGGAAATTAGCCAGCTTCCTCTTTGGTTAAGTTGCAGTTTCCCTTTTCTGTGGTGGTTGTACCACCATCAGACGAGTATGGTTACCAATAGAAGGCAGTGAGATGAACAAACAAGCTTACTAACATTTGTTGATGAATTGATCACGATGGTGGTAGGGAGACTAATGAATTGATAACAAGTCTTACAAACAAATATTTTCATATATATGCACAATGCTCTTCTGATAGACTTTTCTATATTGCGTAAAATATTAATGCTGAAAGTAGTTCGTGTGTGGTGATAACCCTGCAATTTTTTCCTTGACTAAACTCTGTTTTGTGCTGCACTATATCTGTTTCTTTCACATTCTCGTTTCAGCTTTATTGCTTATATGTTTTTGCATAAATTCCAAGACAGACCGGAAGATGTGGCTGCAGCAGAGGTTGATGCCGGTTCTTTGTCATTGCCCAATCCAATGGAAACTAAGCCTGTGTTTATTCCTGGAGCAACAGAAAAGGGAAAATCAGTGAAAGTTTTGAAGCGTAAGCTTGAGAACCCGCCCAAGAAGGTTAAAGATTCTGAAGTCTGCTTTCAAGACAATGGGATCGATGTGATGAAACGGATGCCAGGTGTGACTACCACTGGAGATGGCCCAAACGGTAAGAGAATTGAAGGGATTTTATACAAGTATACAAAAAGTGAAGTAAGCATAGTATGTGTTTGCCATGGCAGCTCTCTCTCTCCAGCTGAATTCGTTAAACATGCCGGTGGAAAGGATGTCAAAAACCCATTGAAACACATCACTGTCTTACCCAGCTTCTAGTCCTTATATATAGTTACTGGCAGTGTGTCACCCCTTTTGAAATGTTGTTTCCAATTGAACAACCTGAACTGAGTAATATAATCTTTTATGTCTTACTTCTCTTTTGTCCTCTTTAGTTTGATTGAAGGAAACTTTTAATTCCTTATAAAATGGAGCCCAATCTTTCTATTTTCCTTTCTTCTTATAATACTGCTGTTTTTGTTATAGCAAGGCATTATATCATAGTTTATCTGTATCATGTTTAAATGTTGTAGTCAGGTTGACCCATATAGGTCTTTTGTCCATGTATTCATGGATGAACAATTCTGATCATGCTGACCATGAGGGTAGGGAAATTTAAGTACCCTCATACATCTTACTCAATGCTGTATACTGGAGACAAGGATAATGCTGGTGGAGGGTGCGCTTACTCTCTTGGAGAGTGCGTACATTGCCAACACATTTTATTCTGTTCCAGGTCTCAATTCTGCCTACCAAATGTGTCCACTTGTGTGTTTTGATTTTTTTTTTAATAAATTTTTTAATAGTTAAGAAAATGACTATTGGTGAATTTCTATATTTTTTTCTGGTTAAGGATGTTTAGAAAAATGTTCAAAAGTTTTTTTTTTTTTTTTTATTCCATTTGCAATGGGGTGCAAATTTGGTGTAGACCCTAGTATTGTCTTTTTATTTTAGATTGTCACATTAGTTATACCTTTAAAATGTCTCATGTCAACAAGAATGACTGAAAATGATAAGATTTAGAATAAAGAGCATCATTCTACCTGGGATATGTATATTATATATATATATATATATATATATATAATATGACATGAACCTTGGCATTTAATTAGTTGAAATGTAATAGAATAATTTAAATGTTTGGGGGTAGTAACAGGAAAGATTCTGATGAAAGAAAGTAACAGCCCATGCTGATAAAGAATTCAAACTTCAATCAAAGTACCTTTGTTTGTTCAATAAGACACAGCTCAAAAAGTGCAGAGCTTATTTGGATTTTACTCTCCCCACCAGACGGTGGCATTGATATTAGATTACTCTTTCCATTGAAATGTCTCTCTCACCCTCAAAATTTCACTGTCAATGGACCAACCTTAAAATATCAAAAACATTTTCTTTTCTTTTCTTTTAAATATATTTTCATATGGGAATTGGGGATATGGAGACACCATCTTTAGATCATTAATCTTTTGACCAAAACATCTAATTATTTAAAGTTTTATATTAGGCAAAAGGTTTTGTTGAATTGATATACATACAATAGAAAATTATTAGAATTGATTCATTTCTGTGAAGCAAAAGGATAATCCTTCTTACACTTTAATGCTAATGGATGTTTCAACTTTCCTATGTCATCTGATTTATTGGCCAAAATTTAGTTGGGAAAAACAGTCTCTTAACTATAAACCATAGGAAAACTTTAAAAACATGTCAACATTTGTTTAAGAGATGTGCTTTTTTCAACTTCTAAAATAACTTAATAATATATATATATAAAGAATAGCCAATGGACAACATGCGAATATTCTTAAGTATGTCTTCCCCAAATCCAATAAAATTTGAGCTTATTAGAGGTTGAAATTCATGTGAATTACTAAGATCTAGCACAAAGTAAAATTTCTACTACTCTAACCCAACCTCCCAAAAAGGAATAAAAACAAACGTTTAATGATACATTTATAATTTTTAAACTATTCAGCTAATTTTTTCCTTTTACTCTTTGAATTTGGATTAAAAATCTCATAAAATGATCCTCTTGCATAACTTAGAAGAAAATAAATTCAATCAACCTAGTTACCTATGTAATTAACTAAAAATAAAATCAATTTTATAAAAAAAGATATTTTTGTACTCTCTGAGTCAATTTTTATAAAATTAAATTTATTTTTAATTAAATTACATGATTATATTGGTTACTTGAATTATCCATTTTTTAAAATTATATAAAAAGATTATGTTTAGAGATTTTTAATTCAGATTCAAATAATTAAAATAATAATAATAACTAAATATTAAAATAATAATAAATAAAGGTATAAAGATATTATTATCTAAAATTTCATTTGGATAATAAAGCCACAATTTATCCACGTCAGCGTCAACCTGACTTTAGATAATGGAAAATCAGAAGTCAACAACCAATGGAAATTTGTCAGTTAAGAAATGCTTCTCTTATAAACGGGAATCCTGAGATTCCCGATTTGTAAGAGTTTTTTTTTTAATTATTTTTTATATAATAATTAAAAATATATATTTTATTAATATTGTGATTTTTTTAAAATATTTAAAAATGATATATATATATATATATATAAAACAAAAACAAAAATTCAACAGGCGGATCCCATTCGGGACCCGCCGTTTGTAAGAGTAGCATCACTCTGGTCATTTTGCCCATGCGGGGTTGGACCCTACTCTCACCAATCGTTCTCTTTACAGGGCTAATTGTCCGGAATCAGCACGCTAAAATAACAGTAACGTTCATACCTCATGCAACCAAACCAATCTCCACCCTAAGTGCTTCCGATCTCCAAGAGATCAACGGCCTGAAGTGCGTCTCATCCTCTATTCAAACCCACCAGCCTTGTGACTTCGAAAATGTGTTCTCATTTTAATAGCATCTATTTAAAGTATATAGTATATACTCCTTTTTTTAACACATCTTGCATCGACACGAATCCATAACCATGTTTCAAAACCTCAGAAGTCCGAGACGTTAATGATACAGGAAGAGGTTGACGAAGAAGACTTGAAGAACACAGCTCAAAGTGACGGAGAAAAGAAGGGTCAACGCCATGGCCATGGCTTTCTCACCCTGTAAGCTTCATTACTATCCTTACATTATATTCTTCTTCTTCTTTTCCTTTTTCAATCTTTCGTTTTCTTTCTATTGATGAATTTATGAATGATTACTGATTTGCAAATCTTTTTATCTTATTTTTCTTTTGAGTTTTTGGATTGTTTGATATGATTTTGATATTGTTGTTCCTGATTAGCAGTTGCAATATCTTCTCTTGTTGCTTTTAGCACAGACATTGGACATTCGATTTGAACTATTTTTGGACAAAGGTTGTTGCGTATGAACTGGGATTTGGTTTTTTTCCCTTTCTAATTTGGCCAATGAAAGTGTGCCACTTCGATCATTCGGACACCAATTTTAGTATAATATGGCATACTGATACTGTGTTTACCGTATGTAAAATTTGCAAAGGGATATTTGCTCTTTTGACCAATAAATCATGGTCCATTTTTCATTTTACAACCTATATCGGGTTCCTTTATAGGCTTATAGCATTTTATGGTTACCTTGTGTTTAAACTATGATAATTGCAACAAAGAAGAACTTTTTTTTTTTTATAAGTAATTGCAACAAAGAAGAACTAGTACTTTTCTTTTGGGTGTGGAGATGTGCACATTTTTTATGCCAATTATATCTAGGTTTCTTTTTAATTCTTAGTGAAGCTTATTGTATAGTTATATTTTGGTATTATTTTCTTGGCAGGCTTTTCCCCATTGCTACTTCTATTGCTCATTGTCGGGTGCACTGCAAGGCCCCTGTATCCACTCCCTAGTAAAGCAGATAAGGGCACCAGAAAGCCGTTACAAACTTCTCGTCCATACAACATAGCACATCGAGGTTCAAATGGAGAGATTCCTGAAGAAACAGCTGCAGCATACATGGTAATTGTGCATGCTTATCTGGTAGATTTTTATATTCTTCAACCCTTCTATACATATGTGATTTTGAGGTTGATTAGTTCATGCTGATAGGTGAAATAAAATTCAAATTTCACTGTAAATGGTTTGTTATTCATGTTGGTTAATTACTTAAAACAAGTTTATAATCCACACCAATCAGAGTCTTAAACATATGCATAAAATGTGGGATTTGTGTGGGTTTGTGGGTGAAATTGAGCTTTTAGCTCTGCATGCGCGCACCTGTTCATGTGCATAAGATGCATACTTGCTTACAATTGTAGTTGTATGACAAACATTATCCTTTTCATTTTTTGTCAGCTATGTTAATTTAAGTATGAGAAACCACTATTGGAAACAAAGTTTTGGGCACATTGTTTTTCCTAACTCGATGAGCCTCTTCTTCTCTATCCTTGGAAGATATTGCCATAAAAATTACTGATTCTTGCAGAGAGCTATTGAAGAGGGTGCGGACTTCATTGAAACAGATATACTATCTTCCAAAGATGGTGTTCTTATATGCTTCCACGATGTTACACTCGATGCTACTACTGATATTTATCAACACAAGGAGTTTGCCAATCGTAAAAGGACCTATGAAGTCCAAGGGACTAACACCACTGGCTTTTTTACTGGTATGGAAGCTATTCAGCTTGCAATTTCATTTTATCATTGCATTCTGAAGATTCATATATAACCTGGCTGGCTATGAGGTTATGCTTAATGCATAAGCTACCAACAAACTTGCACTCTGTGTGCATGTGTGTGTTTCTGTACGAGTATCTTATTGTCTTCAATGCCATTTCCTCCTACTGTTAGTTTGTCCTGTTACAAAGATTTATTTGAGTTCAAAAAATTTGAACATTTAATTTAATTATGTGCAGTTGATTTCACAATAAAAGAACTGAAGTCACTGCGGGTGAGACAGAGGTATCCTTTTCGAGATCAACAATTTAATGGTTAGTTTCTCTTTTGGATAAATAATTTTTTAGCAAAGAAATTCCTTTCTTAATTTCACTAGATCATGTAAAATTTATTCTCTGCTGCGAATGATGTTTTTTCATGGTTTGCTACATTTCACTTGAAAAGACCCTTTCTTAATTTCTCTAGATCATGTAACATTGGCTATAACCAGTTATTAATATGTTGTGCATCAGTGGCTAAATTGTATTGTGCACCCAGAGTGCATCGTACTACAAGTTACACTTGATTGGCTTTGGGTTGCCTCTGGTAGCCACTGCCTTGATAATGCCCAATTGACAACTAATTATAAAACTAATAGCTAAGCTTTTCTCTTGGGCAAATTAGATAATATGCGAATTAGATTTAAATTTCAAATAATTTGTTCTTATTAATTATATTCAAAGTGCTATTTAGAACTTTTTTTGTACGATTTGTCTTAATGTCAAAATATTATTGAACCACTAAAATAAAATATTATACTGTTATTTAATTTAAGTTGGTGGTATTACAAAAACAAAGAGGTCAAAAGTATGTAGCCCAAGGTTGTCCCATCTTTTACTTTCAAAATTTGGCGTTTTGTCTGCGTATCTCTTTGAAAATCTAATCTGAATGCTTATACCTCACGTTAAGTCATAATCCATATTAAAAAAAAAAAAAAAGAATATCTTGCACCTTGGTCATGGTTGCCTAGATCCTTATACCGAACCTTTGTGTATTATAGGCTATATGTTTTTTTATTCAATTTAAGGGCATTGTTGTTTCTTCACTTTATTTCTCAATTTTCAAGGAAATATTTTCTCTTTCAGTTGGGCCAGGTATTAAAATATTTAACTAGTTACCTTTGGCTCTATTCCTCAGGAAAATTTACCATTATTACTTTTGAAGAGTACATTTCGATTGCACTGGATGCTCCCAGAGTTGTTGGAATATATCCAGAGATCAAGAATCCAGTATTCATTAACCAGCAAGTGAGTAATTTCTTCCTGTGTTCTACCAAAAAGTGGTTGTACAGTGCAAATTTCTTTGCTGTAAAACTCACCGAGACTACTTGGAGATGTTCACGATACATAGGGGATAGGAATAACTAAATTTAGCAAATAAAAATACCATCAGTAACTAAGTTAACATACTTTGAGCTGTTAGACAATAGTGAAACCTTTGAAAAGAATGTCATCACATGGTCTCCAAAAATTTTATCAAGCGCCTTGATCTCCTCACTTCTTGCTCTTTTCTATATTTGTTATAAGAAACTTCACAAAGTTTGCCTGAGTGGAGAGAGGAGCCAAGAGCCCTTTGTATAGTATGCCAAAGTAACCCATCCCTCAAGAGAATAACTTATAGACCCAATAACTTCCTCTAAAATTCAATAAATCAATAAATCAATTGGTTAGAAAACAAAAAGATGTGTTAGGAATTAAAATTTGTACTAGTTTTAAATGGAAATTATTAGCTTAAATAGTACATCCTTTTTATTTAATAACTCTGATTTTGGTTACATATATCATTTAATATTAATTTGAAATCACATATAGCAGGGGAATGAATGATGTGGTTTTTTTCGCTACACATTCTTTTATACACTAATTATCTTCCCCTAACATATTAATCGATACCATCAACAGGTGAAATGGCCTGGTGGTAAGAGATTTGAAGACAAGTTTGTGGAGACACTCAAGAAGTATGGATACAAGGGTTCATATCTGTCAAAAGAGTGGTTGGCACAGCCTGTATTCATTCAGTCTTTTGCCCCTACTTCACTTATATATGCCTCAAATCTGACAGGCTTGCCCAAGATTTTATTAATTGATGATATTACTGTTCCAACTCAAGACACTGATCAGGTTTGTATTCTCACTTGCCTATTAACAAACACAATTATTTGTTAACTTCTCTGCATATGCTTTATACGTTTTTGGATTAATTTGGACTTGGTGAGGTGATGATCTTTGAAACATTTCATATATCTTTAGGTTCTTTTCGAGAGTGAACATATGCTAAAATATTCTGGAGTATTTTGTAGATCATGTAAATCTGATTAACTGTCAACAAAAAGCAATGTCCTAGCAGTGCCATCAGGCTTTGTTTAAAAAATATTTACCTTTTGTCAGAAATTGAATGCCTACAAAAACCATATATCCTGTAGCAGAATCTATTAATACACTTCATCATATGGTTTTATATTTTCTACCTTCCTTAAAAGGAAAGTTATGTAATGTGTCCATAGTTGATAGACACTTCACATCACATAAAACTCATTGTGTGGCCATGAATCGTGGCTCTCTGGTTCAGAATCTATGTCCTATTTCTTTCATTTTTTTTAACCTTAAAGGACAAAGGTTCATCCAAAGCTTGTTCACCAATTCCTGGTTATGCAGTAGGTTTTATTCTTCCATTATGAAATTTCCATTTGGATTCCTGAGGGAATAAAATGACAGTAATGATGTGCAGTCATACTGGGAAATTACTTCAGATAAGTACTTTGACTACATTAGGAAATATGTGGTGGGCATTGGACCTTGGAAGGATACTGTGGTACCTGTTAAAGATAATTATTTGCAAACGCCTACTGATCTTGTTGCTCGAGCACACTCCCAAAACCTACAGGTACATTTCTTCTGTCAAAAGCTATTATTTTTATGGTTAGTTATATCAATAATTCAAAATTTTCGCAATCAATAGTTGTTTTTGTTTAATGCTGCATTGATTTGTTTGCCAGTCTCTCCTGCTTCCTTTTTGCTTTGATAATTTCTCATCAAACTGAACATTGGAACAGAAGAAATAACGTCTGCCATCTTAATTTAGATTTCAAATGTTCAAATAGGGTTAAAAGATTATGCTGTTTCTTTCAAACAGTCTGTGGCACTCAGTGAATAACCAGGACAAAAGTGTTAATATTTTTTTTTGATAAGTGGACAAAATTGTTAATATAATGGAATAGTTTTCACCCTAAGTACTGAGCTTATGGACAATGCTGTAAACAAATGGTATTGGATCCCTGAACGTTTTCTCCCCATTGAGTAAAAATGCCTGCACTGCTGTGTTACAACAGCATTGATGATGAACAATACTTATCATTGGTCCAGCCATAAATTAACAACACTCAAATACATAAGAGAGAGAATATCATGAATTGAGCTAAGGAATGGCTATTTGGGGCTGTACATGTGCATCTCTTTTGTAAAAGCGAAAATTATAAGATGTATGGAGCTTGATATCCTTTGAAAAGTTTTTTCAATGTTTATTCTTCATCATGATCGTTCTTGAAGAAGTTTGTTGACAACTTTAGGAGTGGTCAATTTTTCTGGGTAATTGTGCCTTCTCAAATGGCAGATATCAAAAGGTAACCGAGGTTGTTGCTAGTAATAATTGCATTGTTTGAGTAGTGAAATTGTTTGATGTTAATTTATAGTTTTGTTTGTATGGCCAGTGAAATTTCGGATTCAGGTCTAAATATAGTTTCAATCTGCTTCTCTAAAAATATTTGGTAAATTACCAGGATGCATTTAGTAGAAAATCAAAGCACTCTAGTCTTGGACGCCAGCTCTCTTTCAATGTTTTCCTTGAAATCTTCACTTCAAGAACCTCACTTTCCTCAAACCCATCCACGTGGCTTCCTCCACCCCAATAGCATCAAATGAAAGTACATCCAATTTCAGCTGCCAGCTGAACCATTAAGAGTAGAGACAGTTGTAAAATTGGACCATACGCTCTTGATTTCTGTCCCCAGCTCACTTCCTCCTTCAGGATTATCTCCTCTAATTTTCTAGCTATATCTTCTCATGACACCTCTTCTATAAGCCTCTCTCTTCCATGTTGCCATCAAGGTTGCGAACTTTTCTCAATAGTAGATTTCTGGTTCTCAACAAGTCTGCACTACTGATAAAAAGAAAAAATGTTCACGCTCGTTCCATTCTTCAGATATTTTCTTAAAGCTTTCAACTTGCAAGAAAATACAAAACTAGGGACCCAATGTAGCATAGATCAATCACCACTTCTTTACCTTCTACACAAAACCCTCTTGCCTTAACTATATGTTTTCAAATTTGAGAAAGAGGTAAGATGATGGATTGCTGCTCAATGTACAAGTGTGGGGAAAATATTGACCATTTCTTGCTTCATAGTTAAGCTGCTAGGGCTTTCTAAGCCACATTCTTCCACCTCTTCAGGATTAAAGGCTATGACAAATTGCTCCGGTGTCAATGTAAGTTATGGAAGGAAAGAAACATACATGATTCTAAAGATTACGAGTGAATATCACCAGAGTTAAATTCCTCCATGCTCAAATCAATGCTCAAATCACTGTAGGATTGGACAAACACTCACAACACTTCTCATCTGATGTAGATTTTCTGAACTCTTGTTCTCCTTCCTTGCCTTAACAAGGTGTTTTCCTTTGTTACTTCCTATGTGCTTGGTTTGCGCCCCTGGCGGCTTTTATTAACATTTTGTATCTTCACTTGTAAAAAAGAAAAAGAAAAATAAATAAATATTTTCTTCAGAAATATGATGTTTCAGGTACTGATACTGCATGGCTCTATCTGTACAGATCCCATTGTTTGCAAATATGTTTTTATCTCATTTTCTGTTTTCAGATTTATGGGCTGAGAAATGTGAATTTCTCTAACATTTGGTAGTTTTCACAAAATTCTTGAGCTGAATCGCATATTTGGCATGGTGATCTCAATGCAGGTACACCCATACACATACCGAAATGAGAACCAATTCTTACACTATAACTTTAATCAAGACCCATATCAGGAATATGATTATTGGATTAATAAGATAGGAGTTGATGGACTCTTTACGGACTTCACAGGCAGCCTCAATAATTATCAGGAATTGACCTCTTCTTTTTCTTTAAACTACAGTGATGGTAGAGCTTCTAAACTACTGCACAAAATTGCATTGATGATCACTTCCTATGAAAAGGTATGAAAAGGCAAGTTGTACCTACGATTATATGGCATCATCATTTTTATACGAACTTTCAGCGTACGACAACGTGGCCTAAACACGGCAAGTCAAGGTCATTTTTCAGTTGTTGAGCTAAATAAAATTTGCCTCCCAAAATCAGTAGTAAGGTTTGTAATTGGCTTGCAGTCAAGCTTTTACGTGCAAATTGAGATAAATAAAATTTGTTATCTTTTATAAGGCTGATTTTAGCCTTCTTGGAATTATGTTTGAATAGTGCAAATTGAGAAATTTGAATTCTATCCTGCGCTCAATTTTCAGTCATAGCTTTGCTACATTTTTTTCTCTTGTATTTTGTTCGACTCTCTCTCTCTCTCTCTCTCTCTCTCTCTCTCTCTCTCTCTCTCTCTCTCTCTCTCTCTCTCTCTCTCTCTCTCCTCGTTTTGATTTTTCTTTCTTTTTCTTCTCTCTGGGGAATCCTAATCCTTTCAGAATGATAGTAAAAATGACATTGTGAAGAACTAAAATCCAGCATAGAACCAAACCCAAGCATCTAAAATGTTTATGAAATTCATGATAGCTTATTTACAGGGAAACCATCTTTTTAAGTGGACAACTATTGAGAATTTGAGAGCCAACACGTTGCCCATGGCTGATTTGCACAGCATCATAGAGTTTGATATTCTTAGGTCTTTTGTTTTCAAAAATGAGATAAGATAAAAATTAAAAAATATATATTATTATAATATATTTTTTTAATATTAATTTTATTTTAAAATTTTAAAAAAATGTTTTAAAATTTAAAAAAGCTGAATTTTTTTTATATCTTATATAAAATTTTGAAAAAAATATAATAATAAATTTAAAATGTATTTTAGGTTTTTGATTTGATCTCGTAAGCAAACTGAGCCTTAGTGTTGGAGGGCACGTCATTTCTATCCATTAGAAGCAATACTGTTGCTCGATGGTAAAATTCAGTTCTATCAAATGAATCTTCATTTTCCTAAGAAAAGAAAAGATGAGTTACAATGCCACAGCCTTAAACATTATATAAGGACCTTTCCGATAGAAACCTAAAGCTGGATAATCCAAAGACAAAAACACACCTATATCATACACCAGAAAGGAAATATATTACAAGCAATGGTATGACAGCCAACACTTAAAAAGCAAAAAAAGATTTGTCTTACCAGCATCAAACTAAGAAACTGTTCCTAAGATTTAGATTGATGTGAAGGAATATTACCAAAGCAGCAGCATAATAATACTAATAATCTAAATCACCCTATTTAGAAACTCTCATCTTGGATATCTCTTCCAGTAAAAATCTTGATTCAGCAGCAAAATCAACTGGAGCAACAGCCCTGACTGTGATCCTCTGCCTCTTCTCGTTATTGTACTCATGCTGAGCAACACTAACCCGGAAAAGATGAGGATTCCATGTAGCTTGTTTCAGTTTCAGTTGGTATGAATTCTCTTCTTCCATCTAAAAATAAGTATGATTAAAATGTTTCACCACAAAGATGTAGATACTAGTTACCAAACATTTTACTTTGTTTACATGTTAGGTTTATGAGCCATATCGATTGTATTGGTAGTTTACCTGGGATTTCAGCTTATCAAGTTCATCAGCAGAGCACCCAACAATTTTCTCTGCTTCTTCATTAAAGGCAGAGAAAAAGGCTTCACCACTCCCATCAGAAATTTTGACCACCATTATGTACCTAACAGAGAATAAAATAAAACAGTACAAAAAGTCAATTCGAAAGTCAATTTTGAAAATTCTACGTGCATGTCGATTCTAGTCGTATCAAATTTCTCAATTTTTCACCTTAAGCTGCACTCTTCCTCATTTTTCTGGCACCCTTCACACCAATACCCAGACCCTAAAGCCTCTGTCACTTTTTTGCTGCAAGTTTTGCAAGCACGGTACCACATCGTCTGATCAGGCCTGATGAAGCTGATATATCCTCTAATGCTGAAAAACACAGGCTGCCCAGAACAAAAACAAAATCCAGATATTATTAAAACAGAAAACCCAACGTAAGCTGCTGAAATCAACCTTTCGAGTCTATCCTAGAACATGGACAATTTGTTTTATGTTGAAACTTTTAATATTGAAACTTTTAACACTGCAAAATCCGAGAGAAATGAATTCTATTTGTCCCAACGCAAAAAATTAAAACCATCAAAAGTAAAATTTTGCTTCAACGGATAATTCTTTAATGAATATTTACTCTTTAATATTATAAGTACTTGGAAAAAATAAGAAGGAAATTCCTTTTAACAATGAAGAGCTCATCATAATACCTTGTCCTCGCCCAAGGATGGGTTTTTGATGATATGAGAGATGGAGACTCGGTCCGAGTACATGGACCTCGATCCGTTCCTTGATGATGGGCCCATAACAGAGCTGACAGATGCCATTGAACTTTCTTTACCCTCGGAATCGTACCTGTCCAGGCAAAAAAAATACAGTTAAAAATCATGGTCATAAAGGCAAGAAGTTGAGGCAATAGCCATATGGCCACTACATACCAGGATCTCAACTTCTTTGCTTCTGGTATATCTGGATCTACAAGTACTATACTTCTGCTAATCGCTGACAAAGATACGCCTAACAGTGCATAAAGGAAAACATAATAAATGGAAATCTGTTGCCGTTTCTTTATACAGAACATGATACATCAATACTTGAGTTATTTCAACCTGAAATAGGTGGTACCTTGGAAGTCCCCAACTTTTAGAGACTTAATTGCAACAATTGGAGATTTCTCAGCAATATCCAACAATTCCTGCCCTAAGCTAGTTGCATGATCATTCCACAAGGAGACCACAACTGTCTTTTTCCTGCAAAACAGATTTTCTTAGTTTGAGCATGACACAGAAGATGAATGTGGCATAACTGTAGACTATTTACTTACGTCTCATCAGCAACAATAATATCACGCTTTGGGATTGTCTCATTGTTACTCTTCCTCCGAATGCTCATTGTAGGAGACACGTTTTGAACAACTCCAATAATATCTGAAAAATTACAGTAATAAATACAAGGAAAAAAACATTAATTCACGAGTAATACATCCCAAGAACAGATTCTCACCCACAAGCTCGCTAGCATTGACATAAGGACCTAACTGATCAATCTGGACAAAGTTAAATTTTGTTTCAGGAACAAAGGCTTCTTCGTTGCCAGCCTCTTCTACCTCTGAATTCTCATTCAAGGTCATCTCATAATCATTTTTCACTGTCTTAAATTGCTTGTTGGCAAGTTTTAGAGTTCCTTTTGAAATGTAATAAACCTTCCCTAATTGAAACCTGTCATAGAATTTCTTTGCAGCTTCATTGAACATTGTTGCTTGTATTTGTGTGCCCTGAAACAAAGAAACCACAAAATCATATTTAGCAAATTTGAGATTCTGAAAACCTTCTGTATCAAGGTGATTTAAGAAAATGAAATGTAAGAGTGTCTTCCATTCTGGTTTCTTACTTCTTCATCTGTTAACTCCACGTTGAAGACACAGCCTTCTCCTCTAGCATTCTTATATGTACGCATATTCCCTTTGCTTGTAACACGAACCTTTATGGTCCAACTGCCTTGGTATGGGTTCAAGGATACCAAAGGAAAAACTCTTCGAGTCATGGACATCCGCGCAGCTGGGGCCATACTGAATTTAAGACGAGAAAGAATATCAATGCACATAAACCATTAAGCCCTGGGCACACATTACTTGAAGATGGAATGGCACAAGGTAGGTGCTAATTCAAATTCTACATTCCCAACGTATATTAACATTCTGACATATGACATTCAATACTCACTTCTCACGTTGCTCGTGTACTATTTGAGCAGCCGATTTCGCAACAATCTCCTGCTTTGTCTTCAAAAGAATGCCAGATCCTTCACTTTTTGTCTCTGTCTTTATCTCATTTTCTTGCTTTGGTTTCAACAAAATGCCAGTTCCCTCGCTCCTGCACTCGGACTTGATCTCCGTTTCTGGCTTGACCTCAGTTTTGATCTCCATTTCAAGCGAAGGAGAAACCACCTCCCATTTGGTGACAATGAGGTATCTGAAAAACAGCATTGCGCAATTTTCAAGACCCAATACAATAGTATCTAACTGACGCTATCAGAAACTTAAAAAGACAGTAAGTATTGGCTTCTCTGGGAGTCTTTCGGAAGGGATGCTTACTTATCAGGCTTATTTGGAATGTCATTGAGAGTATAATCGAGGATGCGGATCAGACCCAGGTTTTGAATATTTCCCGACATCACTTCAGTACTCATATTTGATGGCAGAATCGCTCTTAGCTTCCTCTCTCCATCGCTAGCTGAAAACCTGGACGCATAACGCGGGGTCAAAAGCTTCTTTATGTTTGGAAAAACGAGAGAAAAATTATGTGCAACACCCACAATCTTTATTTAGACATGCTGAGTTTAGTAACAAAATTACACAAAATCATCAGCTCAGATATTGGGGCTCAACAACCCGCGCTTAACCCTAAATTTCCAGGTTATGCCAAAGAACTATCAATTAGTTCAGCACAAGATTATTATTAATACTCAAAAATTCAAATGTAATGGAACTCAGATGTAAGTAGAAATTTCCAACTATAAACGATATCGATATATTTTTCCACCTATCAAATTGGGGATCCGACCAATCCTAATCGCCGGATCAGGGTTAGTGTTTCTACCTTACGAGTTAGAAACACTAAACGGAAGGGGCTCCAAATGCAACACAGATCAGAAAACAGATATGCGTGTGTGAGTGTGTGTGTATACGCACAGGCGGATTGGCAAGAAGAGAACAACTCACATGAAACGATTGCCGGAAGTACCGGTGGCCTTGAGATCAACAACTTGCACAACGAGGTCCGGAACATCAGAGGAAGATTCCGGCGACGGGTTTGATAGTATAGTAGAGACCGCCTTTGGGGTCACGGAAATTGCCATTCTCTCTCTCTCTCTCTAAAACAGTATTTTTGCTCTGGGTTTGATGATGGGGGGGAGAGAGAGGCTCAGGCATTCTTGTAGCTGTGCTGTTCGGCGCCAAGTTTTGATGGTTTTGGTTTTTTCAATTTCGCGCTCTGGCGCCAATTGTAATTAATTTCCGGCGTCGAATTTCCACTATTATCATTTTTGGATTTGACGAATTTGTGGACTGGGCTGGGTTTGTTTTTCAACTCAGCTGTGGTCCCATTGGGCCTCGGGGATAATAATGAGCCTGGCCTCTTCTTTTCTTTTTTTAATATTAAGTAATTCTATACAACTGTATTGTGAGATGGACTCGGCCCAGGATTGGGTTAAACTTAATTGGTGGTAGTTTTGAAAATCTGGGGCTCTCTAGTTCTAGAAGTGTTATTCGTGACGATTGTGGTAATTTAATTGCGGCATATTCTGTTTCCTTGGACATGAGATCTAGCAATTTTGTTGAAATGAGAAATTTACTGCAAGGGGTCTGTAGATGCTATCAGCTTGGTTTTTTCAATGTTGAAATTGAGACTGATTCTAACATCCTTGTAAATTGGATAAAAAATGGTCATTGTAACTAGTATTTAAAAGATTTTTAGGATAATCTACATGATTATTTTAGTTATATGGAATATATTGTTAGTCATGTTTTTCGTAAAGGAAATACTCTTGCAGGTTTTATTGCTAAGCGGGGAGTTGAGGGTATGAACTTGAATTGGCTTGGAGATTTTGTACTACTTGAAAATTTAAGAGGCCTTCTTCGTATGAACAAAATGGGTCTTCGGAACATGTAGATTTTATAATGTTGTGTTTGGTAAGTTGTTCATTTGGTTTTGTTTCATCTCATCTCATAGGTGTACTATTTTGCAAGTCTTTTTTGCTCTAGTTTTGTTTTGTATTGTTGTTGTTAGGGTTTGCCTGTAATTAGATTTGTAAGCAAACATTATGATTGGTTATAATTTGTTTTTTTGATGCCTAGGTTTTTGCCTTTAAATTTTATTTGTAACCCCTATGTATTTAGTTATAGCTATAGTATTCTTCCGTCATAAGTAAGAGCAATCAATAATAAACTTGGGAGGGGTCATTAGGACAAGTGGCCCCGTCTCTTCCTAAAAAAAATTATATACAAATGTGAGTGTGTAACTGTTGTGTAACCACTTTGAAAAATAGTGGAGTTTACTATTAAAAAATTAATTTTTTTATATGAGTCTTATATTTTATTCACTTTTTTCAAAACAATTATGCAACATCGTTCAATTCACGATTGCATATATATTTTTTCTTTAATAATATAAAATTTTAAATAATTCAAATTAATGATTTATTTCAAATTATCTATATTATTCAATAATTCAAAATAGTGATTTATTATTATCAAGTGATTCAATCCTAGTTATTATTTTATTATTCGTTATCCGTGATTTCGTTGTAGGTTCTTTTTTTAAATTAAAATCTCAAATAATATGTAGAAATTTTGGTAATTTATAAAAATATATCATGAACGAAGCTGTAAATTCAATCATCAATTGTGGATATTTTGTAGTTTTTTTTTAAGCTCAAAATTTCCCATAAACAATCGGGGATTCTTCAAAATTCAAACCTATAATTATCAGTTGCAGACCTAAGCATGGCCAAATTTATTATCTGGAAAATATTATATGTAATTGTTCTAGCCTAACTCCAATTATGAACACATAAATCTCCAAATTTTGATTAAGCATTTTGAGGTCCTCTCCCCTTACTTTTGTTTGAGTGGAGAGAATAACTAAGAGCTCTTTTATATGATATGTCAAACTAATCTTAATGATCAAGATTAATAACATTAATTTCTTTTTTTAATCTGAAATTAAATAAAGTTTGATGAACATATTTGTTACAAAACCATAAATCATGATTTGAGAAGGAAAAAAAGGCTTGTGTTGTAAAAACTAAAAAACTCATTAAAGTGAAATTCATTAGCTGAATAGACATATTAATATTCATTTAAGGGTAATGTTATTAATTCCGATTTGGAATCTCGATTTGCAATTTTTTTTATTTTGTAGTTTTTTTTTTACATGATTTTTTAACATCTTAAAATATTTTTTAAAAAATAAAAAAAATCATAATACTATTTAAAAACACTTACTTAACTATAAAGTAAGAAAATAAAATAAAATAAATGCAAATCGGAATCCCAAATTGGGACCAATTGCATTTTCCTTCATTTAATAACTTGTAAGTATAATATCATGTATCATTTAACTTTGATCGAATGATATACTAACTGGGGGTAAATGAATTCTTTACTGTAAAAACTATTTTTGTTCAATGTCTAAGCACAATTACATACAGATGAAGGAGATTCCAAAATAAATTGCAGATTTAAATTCTACAACAAATTCTGATATGCCTGAAAATTCACACCATCAGTACAACGTATGAAGAGAAGGGAGAAAATAAGAAGAGTAAGAACATGAACAAATTGCCTTTCACCATAATCTGAAAAGTTTGAAACCCTTATTGTTTTGCTGGAGATTTACATGACTAATCTTCTACTAACTCCTCTTGTTTCTGCTAGTAGTTAAACAAAATGTCCTCACAGACGACCCTAATGAGTGACTGTATATGACTCCCCTTTTATGATGGAGAATAAGACATGTAAACTAACCAACAAGGAGAAATAAATTGTAAAGCTACAAAAACATTACACAGGACTGCAATTTTAACATGACTTTTGTGGTGATTGAATCTACTGTTTATCTGGACCAAATATACATACCTTTGGTAGAGTCATTACTGACAAGATTTTGTGCAATTGAAAAAGTTCAAACGACCCGACGTCCTAAAGGACAGAATGCGCAACAAGAGAAACAAGATAGCCATCTCTTCTGTGCTGCCATAACCGAGATTACTGTGGAGCTTTGTGGCTGTGATTCTTCATTGCTTTTGTTTATCCGTTGCTTTTGCTTCTCAGCAGGTACCTTTATAGAATCAACTTTTTCTCTATCCCCTATCAATCTTCAGAGAGAAAAACAAAAAAGAGTTCATTTATTAGACATATACATTTGAAGTTAAAGCAGATTTAATAACCTAATTAAGAGTATTTCTTTTAGTTTCTTTCTTTATTTGAAGGGATGATTGGAAGTACTTATAAGTAGATGCTTCCATTTTTCCCCAAAGTTAGTTATTTGCTATGAAATTTTCCTTTATTTTAAAGGTTTCGGCTACCATGTCTTTTTAGGAAAAGCTGGATGATAACAATTTAAACACCCAAAGCTTAGAAATAACCACAAAAATAGATACATGTCAAGTAGTTTTAAGGAAACCAAATTAAGCATCAATCTAATTATTCAGAATCAAAGCTGTAAGATCTACTCTTTTACTTCTTCTTTTTTTTCCTTTTTTTCCAAATTTAGATTGAGAATTGAGATTGACTTAGCTTACACTGGAAAAGCAAAAGATTGTGTACTCCCATCTGAATGAGTCGAAAGGCTAGACAAATGAGACACTTTCTCAGCAAGAGATGGACTTTCTTTAGTCTCATCTTCTTCATTTTCCTTTGTATCGCCCTTCATTGTCTCTATGGCTGTTGCTTCATTTCTTCCAGAATCCTCATTTAAACTTGATTTGTTTGGTGCTATGTCAGTTAATTGACTTGTCGGAGGCTGGTTACTTGACAAATCAATGTATGTACCGGATATGGGTGCTTCACCAGGCTTTCCTAGCTCACCAGATTTAGTTAACCACATGAGTTGTTCATTGGTGAAACTCATGTTCCCCATGTGAATACTGAACAATGATTCGTTGGAATGGACACTCCAATCCACTGGAGATGTAGATTTAGTTCTAGCAAAAACATGAGATGGAATCCTATATGCAACGGAAGCAGAGCCACCAGGTCTCTCCATCACCTGCGTAGGAGGAAATTGTGTTGCTGACTCCTCAGCTGTGCTTGGTCCATTACTATGGCTAGAAACTACCAATGGTGGTGTCAACATTGCCAACTCATGACTAGATTGCTCATGCTTGCCCTCAGAGTTGTCTGGAATATTCCCATTGTTAGAAGTTGAATCTAATCTATTGTCCTTGTCAATGGGAGAGCATTTTCCATCTGCAGGGGAGTTGGTGGTTGCATTTGCACTAATTTTCAAGGAATCTCCAAACAGCGTTTCAGATGCTAAGGATGATGGCAATAAGAGTTCTAACTTTTCATTCCTAGAGTGATCATCATCACTGGTTCTTGTTCTAGCATGTGCTCCCAAATCACCATTTGTTATGTTCCCAGTTCCAGATTCCATAACGGAAAGCTTCTGGTTTGACTCAGATAATAAGGATGATGATGATAAAACTTCTAAATTTTCGTTCCTAGAGTGATCAGCTTCACCAGTTGTACTAGCATGTGCCCCCAAATCACCATATATTATTTTCCCGGTTTCAGATTCCATAACAGAAAGCTTCTGGTTTGACTCAGATGATAAGGATGATGATGATAAAACTTCTAAATTTTTGTTCCTAGAGTGATCAGCTTCACCAGTTGTACTAGCACGTGCCCCCAAATCACCATATATTATTTTCCCGGTTTCAGATTCCAGAACTAAAATATTCTGGTTTGACTCAGATGATAAGGATGATGATGATAACACTTCTAAATTTTCGCTCCTAGAGTGATCAGCTTCACCAGTTGTACTTGCACGTGCCCCCAAATCACCATATGTTATTTTCCCGGTTTCAGATTCCAGAACTGAAATCTTCTGGGTTGACTCAGATGATAAGGAAGATGATGATGACAACACTTCTAAGTTTTCGTTCATAGAGTGATCAGCTTCACCACTTGTTGTACTTGCACGTACCCCCAAATCACCATATGTTATTTTCTCCGTTTCAGATTCCAAAACAGAAAGCTTCTGGTTTGACCCAGATGATAAGGATGGTGATGATAACACTTCTAAAATTTCGTTCCTAGAGTGATCAGATTGACCAGTTGTTGTACTTGCACGTGCCACCAAATCACCATATGTTATTTTTCTGGTTTCAGATTCCAAACCTGAAAGCTTCTGGTTTGACCCAGATGATAAGGATGGTGATGATAAGAGTTCTAACTTTTCATTCCTGGAGTGATCAGCCTCACCATTTTTTGTACTAGCATGTGCCCCCAAATCACCTTCCCTTACGTTCCCCGTTTCAGAATCCATAAGTAAAAGCTTTTGGTTTGATTCAGCTACCAGGAGTACAGGGCCAATGTCATCAGGAAGTTTAGTACTGAGGCTAGCATTGCCCTCAGGGGACATATTTGTTGCATCTGCTCCCAAATGAAAGAGCTTTTCGGCTTTGGATTGAGATTTAGATGATGATGAGGAGGAGGAGGAGGAGGATGACGACGAAGATGAGTGGCTTAAGCTTTTGCGTGGAGTGGACAGATTGGCTTCAGCTTGTGTAGTGTCAACAAGGGCCACAAAATCTCTATCAATGTGGCTCCCGTGTCCAGGTTCCATAGTTAATAATGTTTGTGTTGATTCTTGCTCCAAAGGTCCAGTGCCATTGTTGTGGTTGAGTTTTGGGGTCACGGTATCACCTGCAATTGATGCAAGTGCATGCACTTGGAAGGTGTCCTCCATTGAAGATTCAGAAGCTGAAGATAATGATGATGATGTGTGAACTAACATGCCTTCATGGAAAATCAATGGCCAATGTCTCCTCAATGTCTGATTTATCAAATATTATCTGGCCTTATCCTGTCAAAAGAAGAGGGTATGAAACAAAAGTAAATATTGTATTCACGATCTTCTCACTCTCCTTGAGGTTATTGATTTGCTAACCGAATGATATAATGAGAATAAATTTTTTTATAAGCATAACATTGCCAGCCAATTATTTTTGGGGGGGGTGGGTTCGGAATTCTTGCTGGTTAATGGAGGATGGACCAAGAAGAACCAAGAACCAAGAAGAGGTTCTCACCCACCCACAACCTTTTTACAAAATGGGTTTCATTTGATTTTCTTTGATCTATTCCTTTAACTTTTATTAGTATATTCTACTTATAAAAAAAAAACTTTTGTTAGTATATTCTATGAAATCATCATTTGTCTCAAAAGCTTAAACTTATAGAAAGAAGTAAATTTTATTATTTATTTTATATCTTAAAACTCTGACACTATTGTTTCCATTACAAAATTTTGATCTATTAAGGAATTTAAAGCTACAAACTAATATGCAGATGGGCATATATATATATATATATATATATATACACACACACAAGCCGAACGTATCAGGGAAAGAAAGTAATGAAAGGGTAGGGTGAAAGACATACACATAGGGCAAAAAGTTGAGGTGGAAACAGCAAAATGCCAAAGAGAATGATGCTGGTTCCAGCCCAAATGGCCAGGCAATCGGCAAATCCTCGTTTCTGTACCTTTTACGTCAAGAAATGTTGGAAGGTCAGAGATGAAATCAAGAATGTGAAATTGGGAATGGTAAGAGACAGGGCAAATGGAAGGCCTTGCATATTTGTAGGCATTTCTTTCTATCTTTTCTCAATCTCAGGCCAGGAGCAGTTATTAGCTACTCGCCCAAAAGAAATGCTTTGCTAGTTTCTGTTACGTCCATCGTTATTAGAAAATTTTAAACTCACTCCAAGCATTTCTAATGGATTTTTTTATCTTATCTTTTAAAATATATCATCATATTTTTTTTATGTACTGATTTTTACAATATATCATATATCAATTTATCTATCTTTTTTTTAATATTATTTTAGTAATATACTTATAAATATTTTTTATTTATTTCAAATATTATTCTCACTACCCATCATATATTTCAAATATTTCTCTATATATCATATATTTTTATATTTACAATATTTTTTTATGTATAAGATAATATTTTAAATTACTTAAAAAAAAAGAGTAAAACGATAAAATAAAATAAAATAAAAAAATACCTGCCGTTACTATTAACAATATCAAGACTTCTACATGCATAAAAGTTGAAGAGATTATAGGTTAGAGAGTGGGGTTATGCAAAAGTGATAAAAAGGTTAAAACGAAAATAAGATAAAAAGGAAATGGATGATATGAGAGAGAAATAATAAAAAATTATTTAAAGGAATGCATAATAACCTCTACATGTAAAGGAATTAGTGTAGCTGAATGTAAAATTAAAATAAGATAGATAATCCATTTTTTTTTTAAAGGGAATCACCCAATTTTCATTAGAAAGAGAAAAATGAATAGAGATTACAAATCTGGTGAGGAGACCAGCTCTATCTCATCTTCAACTAGTAAAATTGATGATTTTGCTAGATAATGGGCTTCCATGTTCCCACTTCTTTTTATAAATAAGGTTTTCCAATACATAGAAGATAAAAGCATTTTAATGTCCTAAATAATCAGTCTTATACTATTAGGTCTGATGCTCAGTTTATAAAGCTCTTTGATTACTTGAAGATAGTCACCTTCAATTATGATTGAGGACAAGTTGAGATCTCTTGCCAGGATGACAACTTCCTTTGCTCCTAGTGTTTCTACTAGTAGGGATTCCATGAGGGATGTTTTTAACATTTTCTTAGTAGCAATAATTATGTTGTGGTCCCTTACAATGATACTAATACCGATTCTGTTAAGAGAAGTGGACAAACTAGCATTCCAATTTATCTTAATTTTACCTGTAGGGGAAGGCCCCATGAATCTCTCATAATTAATCTACTAGTACTCCTCTGTTGACATGCTACTTGAGCCATTTTGAAGTCTTCTAGTCTCTGATTATCCAATCTAATCACCTGGTTAGGATGATTGAAAGTGTCTTCAAAGATAAAAGTATTTCATCCATTCCAGATGGCCTTAACTATTACAGAGAAGTCTTTAATCACATTGCTATTACAGGTTATCAAAATTTGCTCAAATAGTTTTTTGAAGTTGCCCACCATATCAGATTTCTTTTGGATATACCTAGGGCCTTGACACCACACGTATCTAGCTGAGAGACATTTTCAGAAAGAGTGGATCACAATTTCCTTCTCTTTCCTATAGGTAGGGCAAATGGGGGAATAAATTATTTTCCTTTTGTATAGGTTTAGCCTCGTGGGGAGCCCTTCATGACATGCCCACTATATGAAAACCTTGGTGACATTAGGGATTTGTAACTGTCAAATGGTGTCTCATAAAGTGTTATTTTTCGAGGAGCAAGATGATTGTCCCTTGTTAGTTTTCAGAATTTTCATCTGTTTGTGGTAGACGCTTTTAACAGAGAATAAGCCAGTTTTATTGCCAACCCAGATTAATTTATCAATTTTGCATACTTAGAGGGATCCTGGATATTATATTGCTTTCCTCCTCTTGGAATATTGCATGAATTAACTCCACATTTAACTGCTTTGTTTCCTCATTGATCAGCTCCTTTACTCTAGCTTTAGAATCCAAGACATTCAAAGGGGATTGCACTTTGAAACTAGAGGGTTTGGGGATCCAGCAGAGTTGTCATACTTTTTATGTTCCTGCCATTTCCCACTTTCCATATTGAACCTTCTATAATCAAATTCCTGATAGCACATAGACTCCTCCAAATTAATGATGGTTTAGCCCCTATTTTGGCCTTTAGGAATTCAGTTTGGGAAAAATATTTAAACTTCAAAACTTGTGCTAGCATTGACTCAGGATTTTGAATTACTCTCCAGCCTTACTTAGCTAATAAAGCCAAGTTAAAGCTTTCAACATCTCTAAATCTGAGTCCTCCATCTTTTTAAGATTTACTCATATGATTCCATGCTATCCAGTAGGTTTTTCTCTCTTTCTCCATAAAGTTCCATCAGAAATTACTCATGAGGCTATTCATCTCTTTAACCAAAGTTTTAAGAAGCTTAAAAACTTGCATAGTGTAAGTGGGAATGACTTGCACTATTGATTTGAGCATAATTTCCTTACATGCCTGAGTGAGGAATTTGGACTTCTAATTACTTATTTTACCTCTAATTCTATCTAGGATATTTTTAAAAGTTTTGTGCTTTGATCTACCTACTAAAGCAGGTAAACCAAGATAGCTTTCATAAAAGTTATTGTCATTCACTACAGCAATGTTAAAAATGTAGTTCCTAGTATCCCTTTTAGTATTAGGGCTGAAAAAATAGAGGTTTTTGTCTTGTTAAGCTTTTAACTTGAAGCAACCTCATAAAGGTTAAGAATTTTGTTAATATTAGCCCATTCATTAGCAGTAGCCCGACATAAAAGTAAGCAGTCATCCACATAGAATAAATGGCTGATACTCACACCATCTCTACTAATTTTATAACCCTGTAACTGCTTTTCAGACTCTGTTTTTCTTATAAAAGAGCACAAGACCTTACCAACAAAGAGGAAAAGGTAGGGGGATATTGGGTCACCCTGCCTAATCCCCTTTAAAGGCAATATGGAATGTTGTGGACAACTATTGATGATTAAGGAATAAGAGGAAGTGGTCACACAACTCATAACCTGATTTATCCAAGAAGCTCTGAAACCCATCTTCTCTAAAACTTTTCTGAGAAACAACCACTCTACCTTATCATAAACTTTACTTATATCGAGTTTGACTATCATATGACCTAATTTGCCTCTCTTTCTAGCTGTTATAGAGTGAAGAACTTCAAAAGCAATTATAACATTATCTTGGATCATCCTACTTGGAATAAAAGCACATTGAAATTTAAAAATTATATTAGACAAAATGTTTCTAATTCGATTTACAATAGCCTTAGAGATAATTTTGTAAGTGACATTGCAAGAAAAATGGGCCTGTAATTAGACACAGTCTTAGACTTTTTAATCTTAGGAATAAGAATTATAAAAGTATCATTAACCTCACCCACATTGCCACCATGATTCAAAATAATGGCTACAGCTTTAACAATATCATTACCAACAACATCCCAATGTTTTTGATAGAAAATGGGAGGAAATCCATCTGGGCTAAGGGAGCCCATAGGTTTCATTTGAAAGAGTGCTACTTTAATCTCCTCAACAGAATAAGGGCTAGTTAAAAGTTTGTTCATATCATTAGTGATCCTAGGATGAAGATTTTCTAGGCAAGCATCAATATGATTTGTCTGATCAGAAGTAAAAAGAGATTGATAGGTACTATTAAATCCCTCTGAGATTTACTGCTGGTTTGAGGTTTCAACTCCATCTTCTCTAAGTATATGCTTGATCTCATCATTTCTTTTTCTTTTGGTTAGCAAAATTGTGAAAGTATCTAGTAATTTTATCCCCTTTGCTTAACCACTTTTGCTTAGATTTCTGCTGCCATTTTATATCTTCTTTTACTAGGGAGTGCTCAATACTTCTCTTGAGGTCTCTAATTTCTTCATGTGAGTTGCCTGAGTTCCACCCTTTGAAGATCAACTAGTTGCTTCATCTTTTCCTGAATCTCATTCTTCTCTTTTTTGAGGACCAACTTTTCCCACTGTTGTAGCGAGTTTTTGCAGTTGTTAAGTTTCTCTTTTGTTGATAGGATCAAAGATTGTTACCCCATTCCTTGTCTGTTCTAGCTATCATTTGTAATGTTATTGCAGTCTTCTTGAAAATTCCACCTAGCCTCAAATCTAAAGATTTTATTTTTAGATCTGTCACCCTTCATTGAGTTTAAAACAACTCTCATTTTACTCCATGTCATGAGAATGAGAGCATGATCTGAAGAGAGAGCTTCAAGGTTATTGAAGCTAAAAGATTTGTACATATTAGTCCACTTCATATTACCTAGCATCCTATGAAGCATTTCTTTAGTAAATTGTTATCCTTCTCTATTGTTGCACCAGGTGTATTTTAGCATACATAGCCGAGGTCACTTAAATTACAGTCATCAATGCACTTTCTAAAATTCTCCATTTGCTGATATGGTTTTTGGGCAACTCCTGACTTTTCATTTTGGTGGATAAATTCATTGAAATCACCAAAACATATCTAAGTCATATCACTCATTGGGTTTAGTCTACTCAAAATATTCTAACTCATGTGTCTAATAGAAGTGTCAGAATAGCTATAGAAACCCGATACCCAAATTTGTTGCCTGACTTCTTCATCATAGAACTTCACGGAGATGTGATGTTGTGAATAAGATTCAAGAGAGAAGTGAAGTTTACTGTGCCACAAAAAAGCTAGGCCACCATTTAGGCCAATACTGTTAACGACAAAACTAACATCATAGCCTAACTTGTTTCTAATCCTTTCCACCTCATTCATTTTACATTTTGTTTTAATGAGGAAGAAAAAAGTGGGAGACTTAGATTTCACAAGCAAAAAAAGTTCTTTAACTGTTAGGAGGTTCCCAAGCCCTCTACAGTTCCACGAAACACCTATCATAGCTATTGGTGGGATTGCCACACAACTTCCACCAATTCAATTTTTTCAGCAGGACCAATTTCTTCACTTTCTATCTTTATTTTCATGTTACTTTCCTCATTATCAATCATTAAGTCAACCCCTCTTTTTTAAGAATCACCAATGATTTGTTAAAGCATCATAGGTTCATTGATCAAGATGCCCTTTGCTCTTCTTTTCCTAGTAGATAACTTCCTAGTGATCTCCTTAATGTTGTCAATTGTATTCTCTTTTGAGGCAGAACGCCCTACTGATACCTCATTCAGAGTTGAGTCACCTGTTTTAATAAGTTGTTCCTGCAATTGGGTTACCCCCTTATCATTGAATACTGGTATGTCTTCTTTCATTTCCTCCTTGAAAACTGATATATCCTTGTTACAGAGCTTGATTTCTGTCACCACAATCTTCTCTGGAGTTGAAACTTGTGTCTTCTGTTCTTTTGTTCCCATATCTAAGTTTTGTAAGTTCCTTTCTCTCTCCTCAGATCCTCATTTCCTTCATATTTCTTTGTTTAAAAAATCTTTGGATTTCTTGGTCAGGCCCTCATCCAAGCCCCAAATTGGTCATTACTTTCCTTTGGATCAAAATCCTCTTCTCTCATGAGTTGGCATGATTTGACCTATGAGCCAAAATATCACATTTGAAACAAAAAAAAGCCTCAAGTCTTTCATACTTAACCGACATCCAGTACTTCTTATCATCCAAGTGGATCCATTTACCCCATAACAAGGGTTTAGTCATGTTTATGACAACCCTCACTCGTAAAAAATTCCCCCCCGGCTTGTCTATCTGAGTCAGACTCTACTCTAATCACATAGCCCACATGTCCTACTATTTCCTTCCCAATCTCGTCATTCATTGAGGTTAGGGGAAAACCATACAGTTGAACCCAAAATGGTTCAAACTTAAATTAGATGTCCTTAAAGGTACCGCTTCATGAACTTCTTAAATGAAATTAAATTACAATAAAAAAAAAATCAAGGACGACTACTCAATATTCTATCCTTATCTGACAAGAATTGGAATTCTATCATAAATTTTTGGTCTCCTAGGTCTTTAAACTTAATCTACCCTGATGGTTGTCAAACTTTAGTCATAATAGAGCGAAAAGCATCGCTATTTATGCTTTTACCTGACATTACCTTGCTAATGATGTAGAAATGACTTTGCTGGCCTCTATTCTTTAGGTCTTTGTCTTTGATGACAAATACTTCACTTTCCTCTATTGATAGTTTCAGCTTCTCCCACTTTCTTGACTATTCTTCTTCTATCGTCCTTTGAAATCGCCAACTCACACGCTGTAAAATCTCATGAAATAGAGAAATAGGGTTCCTTTTTAAGAAGGAAACTAATCCTTTCTCTGATTTTAATGAAAGCGAGAAAAAGGACTCTCTCAACAAAATATCTCTTCTAAGTAAAAATCGATAATTATTGGAATGGACTTTTGGCTATCTTTCTTTATATTTTGCAGAAGTATGTATTTTACTAAATTCACTATTAATGCTCTTATAATTTTTGTAAGTTTAAGTTTTTAGGGTTTTTATCTCTATGTATGATCCCTGATATTAGAAGAATATGGGTGGTTGACTTCATCCATAAATTCATACGGTGCATTTGATATAGTTGATCCTTTAATAATTCTTTGTCATGTGAATTTATGTGACCATACATTTATCGTCTACGGTGCTTTCCTCGTATACTAAACATATTTATGCCTAACAATACACAAACTTTTTTTTTTTATTTTTATAAAGGGGGTGGGAGATTTCAAACCTAGGTTCTCCATTCAAAAAACTGAATTATATACTAATAAATCATAGACTCTTGGCAATACACAAATGAAGTTGGAAGTTCATAAGCTGTAAGAAAGTCTCATAATGTATTCTTAATTGACATTAATACTGACATTTCAATTGCACTAATATCATTTGAAGTTTATTCAAAACATTGTAAGATTGAATCCAAATAGTTACTATTAACTAAATCAATACAAAATCATGCTCAAAAGCTTTCAAAGTCTAAAAAATCCCTCCATGTAAATGGAAAATACATATTGGCCTGAAATAGTTTATAAATTATATATTCATGTGGGAAACATTTATCAAGAATGATATTTAATCATTCAAATTATCACTCTTTTGTGCCTTTATAAGTTGAGATCAAAACTATTAACTTATTAGTATCTGAAAACTATTAAGGTAATGTGCACCTTTTGTCCCCTTTTAAGGTCTAAATTGATCAAATTGCCTTCACATGAATTTTTGTTGAGAATAAAAGGATCATTTCAAGTCTTAAAAGAAGCAAAGATCATACTAAGTTCCAAGTTACATTGTAAATTAACAAAACTTGTAATCCAGAGTCACATTGTTGAATAATTGCCATCAAAGGTAAAGGAAAAATATGAGACCCAATTAGATGCTACCACATGTCAACTTTAACTTATTTAAATGATAAAAATCTTTAAAAATAAATATAAAAAAACTTTTTACAGTAAAATATATTTTTATGATAAAAACCTAAAATTGTTTAAAAAGGAGAAAGAGGAGGAGGGAGGCCACCCATTAGTGGCTAAGACAAGCCACCATGATTTTGGTCACTTCAAGGGTGGTGAGTACGTGGTCGTGGCCACATATTTTTATTTAAGGTGCTTTTGGATGTTGAGATGTGTTGGATTGAATAAAATATTATTTTTTAGTATTTTGAGTATTTTGAAATTAAAAGAAATTGATTTATTTATTATATTTTATATGAAAATTTAAGTAAGTTTATGAGAATTTGAAGAAATTATATTGATGAAATAAAATGAATTGATATGAGTTTGGAAACCAAACTGAACCCTAGTATTAATACAAATAAAATTTAACATATCTAAATAACTCATACTCTATGATATTAGTTCTTCAAAAAATACATAAAAACTTAATTTTAAAATTTCCATTTTGAAAAAACAAAGCACATAAGTTCATGGTCAATGTTGAAATTAAACTCTTAAATTGTATCATGTAAGAGCACTAATATTAGATTAGTTAAAATTTTCTTTCAAAAAATATAAGTTTACACACATATTAATTTTTTTTTTGTCATATTTAATTAAAAATAAAAAGAAGAAAGTGAAAGAATAAAATAAAAGTAATTTTTGTCTTAAAAAATGAATAACAATTCTTTAAAATTTTTTATTTTTATACTATTTATTTTTAAAAAATAAATATTTTTATTCTTCTTTTTTACTTTCCTTCTTCTCATTTTTAATGATAATTTTTTTAATATGTATGTAAACTTATATTTTTTGAAAAAAAAAAAAATAACTAATGTAATACCAATACTCTAACTAATCCAAAAAGTTCCTCACTAATAAACTAAACAATTACAAGAAAAGGCATTTTTTAATGAAAAAAATTATTCGGTCCTCTCGGTTTAGCAAAAATACCAACCCTTCAATTATACTTTTACACGAGACGATGTGAAATTTTATGAAGAAAACTAGAAAAAAAATTAAAAATTAAAAATATTTTTTAGAATTAATTAGTGATTTTATTTTTAAATACTCTTAATCACTAAAAAATAAATTTAATACACAACTTTATTAGTAAACACTTTTTAATTATTAAATAATTAAAAATAAAAATGTCCTTTAAAGAGATAAATTCATAGAGGACAGCATTTTCCTTTCAAAAACCCTCGTTTTCAATTGGTAATAACTCGTACTCGTAGCCGTAGGTGTATCTGTGTGAAGATAACGAGCAACGGGCCTTATTCGTCAGAGGAATCCAATCCACGAGATTCAACAAGATCGTCTTAGAAAGTTGGGTCTGTAAGTTTTTTAAAAGCAAGCCTTTTATTTCGAATGTCAGAATTGTACTGAGACATTTTGTCATTCTTCCTTTCATACACATCGTTCTCTTATTATCTGACGAACGGTCGGAACTTTCATCTACTTCGTTTATGGTACGTTGGTATTCGGCTTAATGAGTCGGTTTTCTTGATGGGTTTTGCGGCATCGAGGCTGTTCAAATGGTTACAGCTTGAATATTGGGTACCTCTTACTTTCTTGGAATTGTTGATGTTTTATGATGTATGGAGAGTTTCTAGAAGGAACTGGGGTTTATTCTTTTCTAGGTTTCCAGGTACTACATAGCCCCATTGAGCCTATTGCGGCGTGGTTGTTCTTGATGAGGTGCTTATGAGTTGAATATGGTCTTAATTAAAACTCTGATATTTGTTCGCAGAAGGGCCGACCCCTTCAGTTTGTTGTTTTTTACATGATTGTTGTTCGTGTTTAGGTATAGTTTCGCGGTTTAGGATATTGGTTTTTGCAATTGATTACTATTAGAAAAAAAGTTGGAAGTTTAGTATGGTTCATTCTGAGCTTAGCGCATAGTTTCCTGTTTCAAGAATGATGGCATCCTTAGAATTTTGTGCTGAAAACTGAGAAACAGGAAAACATTCCCTTGAATTGGGTTTTTGTTTTATTTCTGAGAAAGCGGTGGCTTTAAGTTTTCAGCACCTATTTTGAAGGGCAAGTTTTGGAGGTTTTTTACTCGTAGATTAAGGATTTTCAATTTGATTCATGGAAATTGTTGGCTTTGGGATTTTTATGCTGAGAATTGGAACGAAGAGGAATATTTCTGTTGTGGAATTAGGTTAGTGTATTTTCTGTGGAAGGGAGAGAGGAAATGGATTTTTGGGTGGTTGCAGTTGCTGCTAGTGCTGGATGTTTAGCTAAGTATTGGCGAAATCTGTCAAAGATTACTAATAGCTTACCCGAGTTGTCTCCTAAGGACTCTAATTATGGGAAACCTGAATCCCCAGGTCATCCCTTCCACAGATTGGCACATATAAAGAAACTGGAAGATGGTGTTTCAACAGAGAAGAAATGGATTTCTGATGAGAGAGTTTCAGATGTATACCAAGCAGATTGTGCTTCAGCTGCAGAAGTGGCTTCCACCAGTGGGTTTGATGTTGATAAGTTGGGATATTTAGACAAATATGAAGGTCATAATGTACTCTCTGTATTAAGCGTACTACCAAAAACCTCAACAAATGATGTTTTAGAGCATGAAGCTGGAAATGGGCTTTGTAGTGATATCAGTGATAATTGTGGTAATTCATTAGTGGGTCCTTCTGCTGGGATGGGTTCTATTCATGGTTCTTCAAGGAATAGAAGCTCTCTTAGACCTAAATGCAATGAGCATTTTATTAAACCCCTGAATTCCCTGGAAAGTTGTCTTATGGCTCAACTATACAAGGAACATACTGAAATGGAAAATTATGCATTTAGTTCCCTTCCATCATCATCTGCACCAACTATGAGGCCACTACTTGGTACTGCTGGAAGCCAAATACTCGGCAGAGGAAATGATCGTTGTTTCAGTGCACCAATTGGATTTGTGGAAGATGAGATGCTTGAAGAAGCCTGTTTGGTTAGGAATGAAAATGTGTCTGGCATTCCTCCACTACCGAAAACTGGGTCTTTAGAGTTCTTAAGTCAGATGAAAAGGACAAGAAAGGATGGAAATGGAAGATTGAACAGCTCCATCAAAATGGCCAGTGTAAAGAACACCCTTTCACAAGGTGGTACGGATCTCATTTCTTTGAAATTTTGTTCTAGTTTATCCACTAAATTTTTTTTTCATTCAATGAGGAAAGCAATCTCCTCTTCAATTGCTTCTTATTAATGCTAAGATTTTTCTCAGCTCTAAAAACATTATGTTTAGTCTTTCGTTTTGTTGGTAAAACTCAGGTCCCAAAGAATGGCACGTCTGTTTGATTTAGGGTCAATTGTTAAGTCTTGTTTTTTCCTCTTATGGTTTTGGAAACTGCACCCCCCCCCCTCCCCCTCTCTCCTCCTCCAAAATAAGAAAGAAAAGAAAAAAAATAAACTCTTTTATGCAAAGGAAAACAGTGGAGCTGTTTATTTTTATTATATGACAAAGGGAAACAAATCTGCCACCATGAAATTATATTTACATGTACGCTTCATCAGTCGCAAGCCCAATAAATTAGGAAAAGGATGCAAATGTAGAATTTGCATCCATCCCTGAAACAATAAATACTTCTGGTAGATTTTGAGTATCCACTTTAAGTAGATATTTTCTCTGTCACCAGGGAAAGGACTGTTAATGTTTAGTAGACCAGTCCCATTTTTCCATTTCACTTTTGGGCAGACTACAAAATAATCCAGAAAGAACATATTTGAAGAGATAACAGAGAATTCAGTCCAAGGTTTTTTAGACTCTTGGTTGTCTTAGAATCTTAGTTTATGTCCATAAGTTTGTATGAAGCTGGTTCAGTTTTATTTGTTTCTTTGTAAGGTTTTACCAGTAGTAGTTTTTTAATTTGCAAACTTCATGGTATGTGCATTAGCCATAGCCCATGAGCTATGGTTCTTTTTTATTTTTTTAATAAAAAAATGGTATTTGGAGTTTCCTAGTTCACTAGTTTCCTGATTGGCAGAAATTAGGTACTGTCCTTAGGATGTTTGTTAGATTATGTAATTATGCTGAAAAGTTTCTCTTGGCTATTAGAGTCTGAAAATATCAGGTACACATTTTCTCTCCCTGACTTTCCCCAAGGGGAAGAACTTGCCACGGACCTGTAAGCATCATTACTAAAGGTGGTTTAGAACTTGAAACAACTTCCTCTGAAGATGAACTGGAAGCCCCCACCGTAAACCAGACACCTTGACTTTGACCTTAAACCTCTGCATTGCCACAGTTTTCTTCGCCTCGGACACAGACAACATTGAGAGTCCACTGGGAAGAATAATCTCTAACCCTTGTGATTATCTGTGAAGATCAGTAGATTAGGACTTCGGAATTCAGATCTTAGGATTTTTGGTCCTTTTCTCTAGATATTTGAGATTATTTATCATTTTTTTTTATTTAATATTGAGGCCTTACGAATATGTGAAATCTTTAGAACTCAGCAAATCAATGCACTTGTGCCTTTGAAATTGTAAATACTCTTTCCCTTATTTACTTCTCTGCAATTTGTTGGTAATAAAGAGGTAATGCTTTTGTTTTGATGAATCCATATTTTCTTTTTGAAGATCAAGAGCTGTCAATGGATGAGCTTAGAAATTCTTTTTCAATACTTTACTCCATTGGTTATTTGTAATTGATTTTCACGTCATGACTTTTCATAAATTCCTTGTATTACTAAACTAGGACGCTTAAGTGTTGCTCTTGTATATGTCCCATATACTTGGGCTCTTGCGGCCTTGCCTATTCTTATAGTCAATAAAATCCTGTTTACCAAAAAAATTGAACCCAATATATAGCTATGCTTGAAGCTGCTTCTAGGCTGTTTTTTTTTTTTTTCTCTTTTTTTTTTTGGTAAGAAAGATTGGATGCTGTGAAGTGAAAATTATGTAAGTGATAAAGCAAGGGATTGGGGTTATTTATTTTATAAACTCAAAGTCCACATATCATAAGAAAATAAAATCTCAGAGGCCTGGAAGTGACGTAGGTTCTGTCTTTTAGGTCATGCAGTAGAATTGTTCCATTGTGCTGACCTGGTAGTACAGCTTAGCTCCTAAAAGGCAGCCTTTACAAATTCTTTTAGCATGTCAATTTATTCAGAGATTGAGAGTTTTTCCTGCAGTGTTTTTAAGGTGTGATTGCGTTTGCATGGACATTTGTCCATTTGTTGTTCATCTCTTTCTTTTCCTGTTTTAGCTGGATTTGTCTCCTAGAATCTTGGATTCAAACCTCCAAATCCCTTCCTCTTTTCCACATTTCATATTTAACTAAAACCCCAACAATTCGTGAAACCATTTTGCGACAACGAACCGACCAAATAATTCTAATTAGTTAAGATCGAATATTCTATACCAGAAGTGGTGACAACAATCTGTCTGGCATTGCTTTTCCATTTAAAATACCTAGCTGTAGAATTTAGAAAACGTCCTGTTATGCAAATATGGTCCTTGCTCTATCTGCAGCAAAGATTTGACATACCTTTCATTCATACTAGACTGTGAGTCTTCATCTGCCTTTGGCACACACATTGCTAGAAAATCATTGTAGTGGGAATGCTTTCTTTTATTAACGTGTATCCTTTTCTGACAAGGACCCCGATAAAAGATCTGATGGAACTCTCTATGCTAGAAAATATTTGTATAGGCCTTCCAGTGAATTAGGTTACCGGTTATCACGCTTACTGATTGTCTTCAATATTTATTTCATTTCATCTTGTCTTAGTATTTTTATAATGCCATTGTAATTAAATGTCATGGCACTAACACTTTTACATTCATCAGGGTCACAAGATGGAATAAATCTTTTCTATCTTGGGATTTGTTTTGGTATATTATCTTCTTTCAAAACAAATAAAAGAGAAGTTGACATCCTGAAAGAGAAATTGAAGCAGACTCAGAACTTCGTCCAAGATCTACAAGATGAGCTAGATATGAAAGACTCAATGATAGTGAAGGAGCTAGCTAATGAAAGCTATAAATCACAGGATACTTGTGACAACTCCTATGACAGGACACTAACTGCAGCTTCCCCTGAACTGTCTATAGATATTTTAACTAAATATGATGGTAAAAAATTATATGATCAGAGTGTAGAGGAGAGCTCAGAACCTATGAGTAAAATTGAAGCAGAGCTTGAAGCAGAACTTGAGAGGTTGGAGCTAAACATGAATGCATCTAGTTTGGACAGAAGATTCTCTGATCTTGTTGAGGTAAAGCCTGTCTCTTATCTTTGAATTTTTTACAATAGGTTGATAACTTGGGTTCACGACTCAATGGTGTGCATCATATGCATTGGACTGGATGTTTAGCTGTATTATTGCATTTTTTCAGTCTTTTTATTCTATTTCAAAAAAAAAAAAACCTATTTCGATATGCAATCATGGGAATGCACTTGATCTTTTAGTAACACATGTGCCAAGAAACTTTTGCTATGAAGTTACTTAAATCTGCATTCCGTCCATTTTGTCAAAGTTTAGAAGCAAATGCATTATTATGCTGATACAATAAGCTACTATCATCTTTTGAATCTAATATGCCTTTTTCCACTTTCTCTCTTTTGATTCATAGACTCGTAGATATGATATTTTTAGCTTTTAAAAAAAATTATTTTCTAGATTTCTTGAGTATTCAAAATTTCCAGAATGCTTAATGTTGGTGCATGATTTTTCCAGTGTAATCAGATGGTCTCTGATTTTGAAATTCTAGTAAGAACTACAAGTTTCCTTTCTGTAAGTTTTACTGAACCTAATAAATCATTTAACTTGCACTACAAAATCTGTTCAAGATTCATCTTCCATTATTAATAAATAAATAAATAAAACAGAAGTACAAGATATGGTGAGGTTCCTCTCCTTGAGTCCTTGTTCAACGGGTTCAACCCTAGAGCTCTCTCCATAAAGAGAAGCAAAGTACACCCTAATGTTTTTGCATCGACTCTATAGCTTAGTTTTATACTGATTTCATTCGCCACCATATGGCATATGCAGTCCAAAATTCATCAATGCGGATACATAAAATTAGCACTTGTAGCTAAATTAGTGTTTTGACTTGATGAATGTCAAGTTTTATTATAACCATGGGCTGGTTCCAGCCTTTGCACGATATATTTTCCTTACAGAAGCAAGCATGGTTCACATATAGGAACGCGCTTAACATTAATCTTGAAGAATGGAAGCACAAATCTAGAAACTATTCATCATCAATGCCATGGATATTGCTCTTCACTTGCATAGATTGCACGATTTCATGCTATATTTTGTCTGCAAGTGTTGATAGAGCTTGATATATATGCAGCTTGATCCGGAATTTGTAGCAGATTTTGCTCAAGGTGAGTTGAGAGCAGATATGATCCAGGGCGAAGCTGTTGCACAACCTAAGTCAAACCAAGATATGGGGGACACCTCCACCCCTCACTCTGGAAACTATGCTGTTTCACCACGAGAATTGAGCCTGCGTCTGCATGAGGTTATTCAATCTAGGCTTGAAGAACATGTACAGGAGCTTGAGGCGGCCCTTCAAAACAGCCAGAGACAGTTAAATTGCATGGAATCAGTGCGGACGAGTCCTTGGAATGGATTCTCAAGCTATGAACGAGGATCTTCCTCTACCCCAGAAAGTTCAAATGCTCAAGAATGCAATCCTGTGGCCCAGCCTTCGATTATGAACCTTTCAGGGGAATCCCTAGATGTATACAATGAGGCTTGCATAGATCAAATCAAGACAGGTGATTCAGAATGCAAGGATTTACCATCAAGGGTCGGTGAAAATATGCATCAAGAGGGCTTCAAGATGTCGGATCGACATGCAGACACCCATCAAAATGGTGGCATAGATGGTTCCATGCCACATCTTGCAATCGAAAATGACATATCATCTATGGAGTTCTTTTCCTGCAAGAAGAGATCATTTGAAGGTCACTCGACTGAGGTTCAGGAATTGAATGACATCGATGCAAGTGAAGACGAAAAGAGTGATTGGGATGATGAGTTTGAGAAGCAATTGATCAAACAGATTGTGGAGAAAAGCAAGAAAGGTTCTCCTGTTATTCTAAACGCACAAAGAGTGCTGTTCTTAATGGACGAAAAATGAGCATTGAAATGAAATAAAATCAAGTTTTGCAGTGTATAGAGAATATAGGGATCTTTACATTTCTTTTACGATTTATTCCCATATTCCTTTTTGTCCAATTATTTCCTCTTGTTACTTTGATTAAAATTTTCAGCCTTTTGTTTTATAAAGAAAACTACTTGAAATCAGCACCATTAGCTGTTGTTTTTACGTTTTTCCATGTTCATTTTCAATCAAAGTTTTGAATTCCGTTTCGGTGACTGTTCTGGTTGAGGCACTGGAATGGAATATTTCAGTATCGATCCGTTTTAATGTGCTGTTTCGAGATTAATTATATATTATAATATCTATATATCTATATATATATATATAAACTAACAACTAATAGTATGTAAGTGTGTATCATGTATATGTGTACATATTTGAAAAATTGAAAATTTATAAAATGATTATAAGTTGCAAAAATATAAATTTGAGTTGAGATACAAAAATAAATAAAATAAATAAATAAATAATTAAAATATTATAAAATAATGATATTAAAAAAAACTAATTTAAAATTACAAAATATATAAATATATTTTATATTCTAGAATTAATTAAATACCATCTAAATTTAAAATTAAAAAAATATGTTACTCAAACACAAAAAAATTACAAAAATAGTCTAAATTAGAATAGGAACCGGAATAGTCAAAATTTGAACTAAAATGGCCGGAATTCGACCAGAATGACTAGAACAGACCGAAATTTGGACCGGAATGGAACAAGGAGGTATAGTGCACCGGGTCAGGCACCAGAACAGAACATTCCGGTTGTTCCGTCCGGAACGAAAAGAAATTCAAAACTATGTTTTCAATGACTATGTAACACTCGGAGTTGTTTCCAACTTCCTATGATCTCAACAACTTGATACCACTTTCAACCATCAAAATATTGGGTTTTATGACTTTGGAGCATTCACATTTCATCTCTAAAATTTTTCTTAAATTTTAATTATAAAGTCCTTCCTATAAGCTTTTTTTAAATTTTACTCATCTTCAAAAAATTACATACATCTCATTTCTTATTATTTTTCTATTTTATTAAAATAACTTTCTTTTACTTCTTTTTTCTAGTACTTTATTTAACATTTTTAACTATTCTCAATAAAATATACTTAAGATTTGATATAAAGATGAATAGTGACCGCAAATATAAGGGGTATTGTAGCACCTACCATGGGGATCCAAATGTGGGTTAATTTTGCAGTAAAACTCCAAACCAAACCAAACCAAACCCTATAATTTAAGAATTGATAGCATTTAATGCACCCAATGAGAGTACTCGTAGAAACTCCTTTTTGATGGTCAGTATGAGAGAATAAACAGCTTTGCAGCGGTAGTTTTAAACATCACTTATCTCATTCCATCACCTTCTCAAACATCTCACTACTATCTTATTATTCATAAAATTCTCATCTCCCTCACCAAGAAAAGTAGACTTGTGAAAATTGAAATGTGAACACACAACTTTCCCTCCAATATGAAGGACAATAAGCCATATTTAGGTTGATACAATAACAAAAAAGATGACAAAAAAAGGTCTAAATAGACCACATTAGTTTAATATTAAATCACCCTTAACTATCACAAAGGGTAACAAGGTTTGCCAAAGATTTGAAAGAAAGAAAACTGCAGACAAATGAGTGTCTACAGCACGTGTATCAAATTGTAATTGCAGGCTTATTAATTCGCTTGACTACGTATGTTTTGAAAATGGATCTCCTTTCACGAACATTTTTGCCTCCATATGCAAGGCATAAAGCATCCTTTCAGACAAATGCACATACAGAAACAAAAGCAGATACGCACACATAACAAAATTGAGAAATAAAAGAGGCAATTACCATGCTTAGTCTGGCAACCATTTGCTGGAAAGTTTCTTTTCTTTATCATTTGGAAAACACAGTTGATAATGCATCGAAGTCAAGATCTCAGAGACAAATCCAACGAGAATACAATAAATTGTTCACTGTGGAGAACAGAGGACGACTAAATTGCTAATGGAAAAAACTGATTACTCATAATACTGGGTGGGTAGAGAGGAAGTTCAAAGTCTATCAGAACTTTTTTCAGGCTCTTTTGGCGAAATCACCAGTCTCGTCGCCATCATCCCTTTGGTTTTCTTCCAATGGATCATCGTTGTTAAAATCTCCAGCTACATCACCCATGCTGCTACTCTCATTGCTACCAAATTGATTGACACCATCTGACCCCTGCCCAATACCTCCATCAAATCCACCACCACCACCAATGTTAGTGCTATCACCAGCACCAACATAGTTATCACTACCACCATCACCACCAGCAACACCGTAATTTCCACCAGTACTGCCATAGCCTCCAGTGTTCACACCTTCGTAAGTGTTTCCACCTGTATAATTACTACCACTGCTATAGCCAACACCACTTCCACCAAAGCCACTACCAGCAGCAGCACCACCTCCATAGCTGTCACTACCGTAGTTACCACCACCACCACTAGCACCACCACCACCACCTTGATAATTCCCACCAGAACCATACCCACCTGAGCCATATTCACTACTACCAGCACCATATCCTCCACCACCACCATAAGCACTGTTACCATAGCCACCACCACCCCCACCATATGCATTGCCACCATAGCCGCCGCCACCCCCACCATAGCCTCCACCACCATAGCCGCCGCCGCCATAATTGCCACCTCCAAAGCTGGGGCGAGCCCTATCAGTAGCATAATTCACCCTTACACGACGACCATGAAGATCCTAGGAGGAAAGTCATTATCAAGAAGAGTTAAAAAGACGGTCAACTAAAAATTCTCAACATGTTACAACGTGGAATTACTTACAAAAAAAAATTTGAAAACGTAGAATTAATCCATAAACATAATTAGTAGGAATGGGACAAAGAGGAGTTTGTGAACAGCATCATGATTCTTGTATTTTTTTTTTTTATATGACAGGGAAACCATCCCACGGTAGAGACGTTAGAATTCACCAATGGAACTTAAACCTCCGGGGAGACTAGCACGGCAACCCACCACTACAGCCTCCCACTTAAATCACAGTTTGATCCTAGGGGGAGACCATTCAACACACGAACTAATAGAAAGGGAGAAAGGTCAATCTAGTGACATGTGGCTCATGATTATAGCAGTTACTATTCATTTCTATCCTACACGTCCCAAAAATAATGGATAAATACCAAAATCAACATCAAACTGGAGGATAAAAAAATTATATGTTAGCAAAGTTTCACCACAGTAACCATTAAGAGATTAGTTGCACTGCCTGGAGTCTCTCAATAGGAAGGAATTCTAACATTTTCCAGACAAGGTCTTTTATTTCTATTGGGATTTTCTAGCTTCAAAGGTCTCCACGTCAAAAAAAATTCAAATTTTAAACTTGAAAGTCCTATGACATCACCAATAATCTTCTGGGTTTCTCAATGCAAATCTTAAACACAAGTGAAGGTAGCAGTTGGAAAAATCTGGCATGCAACGGAAGTTCATTGTAGCACTACAAGTGAATAGGGCAAGTTAAGGTATAGCCACTAGATGATATCATCGAAGGCAACAATGGCTGTCACGGAGAAATTTCGGTGAAAAGGGCCAAAGAACCCAACTTGACAAAAACATCCATAGATAAAGAGCACCAAAGCACTACCATTACCTGTCCATCCAATGCCTGGATAGCACTGGAAGCCTCTTCACTAGAAGTGTATGTAACAAAGCCAAATCCTCTGGATCTCCCAGTCTCACGATCCATAATGACTCTTGCTACAAAAGCCACCAGATTAATCAGCCTGTATTGCCAGAATTCAAGCTTGTCTACCAATACTACAGTGGATATAATTCAACATAAAATGCGGGCATTCTGAAGGGGAAAGAGAAATACACTACCAATTGCTCAAATTCATCCAAGCCAAAAGTACATGAGGAAAAAAAGAAAAAGCAAAACACTCACTGAAGCCAATAAGACACAAAAAAATCCCCTTCAAAAAGATATTTCAATTTCCATGGCCATTCTTTATGGATATCAAATAATGCATTCACATCATGCACAATATTTTTTTTTATCAGTGCACAATTTATATATTTTTTTATCACTAGTGCAAAAGAAGACAGGAGGAACTTGAACAATAAATTTGAAATCTTATTTCCAGATATCAAGGCTGAATGCCATAAAACTTGAACTTAAAATGTGAAAAATGCAAGTACGGACCTTCAACAACTTCACCATATTTCGCAAAAGCTTCCTTAAGACTTTGCTCATCGGTGCCATATGAAAGACCTGAAATTGACAGTTATGAGAAATCTTAACACAAAGAAACGACTTCACAATTACGAAACAAATCGTATTGTACCTCCAATAAAAAGTTTAGAACTTGACATGGATGACAAACATCGTATAGCTTGATAGACTGACGGTTTTAAAGCACAAAATTCAGAGCTGATCTGCTTGCTCGCTGCCTGTCTAAGCATATTCCCAATTTTACTTAGGAAAGCCATTGTAAAAACCTACAAGAAGAAGGAGCAGGAAATTGATGTCTCAGTATGGCAGAAAATCATAAAATGCTACTATTGATCCATAACTTATTACATAAAGAAAGAGTCTTAAGTTCACTTCAACTTGTCCAGAGAATATTTAGGGAAAGAAAAAAAAAAACAAAAACCAAATACAAACAAATTCTGGTTAAAAAATTATATAAACATCTACATTTAGTGATGATAAAGCGAATTTTACTACCAATTAAGCAACATACAAATGAAAAATGAAGGCGTGTTCCTACCAGCAAAAACAGCCATACTCTGAAATGAGTCAATAGAAAATATAAATAGGCTTCGTTTAGAGTAGCCATCAGAAATGGGGCTCTACAGCTATGTATCCAAAAACCTTGAAAATGAAAAGTCAATTGAAAAAGAAAATCAAAGATATAAAACGTCCACATCAAGAATCAAAAGCTTTCTCATCTCCGCATGCAAACCAAATTTAGAAAAACAACCATGTTGAATCTGATGAAATAGGACTAATTAAATAAAACAGCTATCACCTCCGCTTCACCCTAAACTTGGATCCTCAGAAGAGCAACGAGGGACACATTGATCTCCACAAAGTAACTCGTTCCCTAACATTTTCTTTCGCCACAGAACCAAACATCCAACACCGACGCTTTCGGTTGTGGAAAACAAGTTACCCAAAATCGTATCAACAAAAAACAAACAGAACTCCACATATTTGTTCCAAATAAAACCATTAGGCCAAAACATCAAAGATTCAAAATTGACTGTCTTCCCCACATCCCCACGAGCCAAACAGAGCTTAATCCAACTACACACAGCGAAATATGTGCGTATATATATGCAAACATAAGCATGGATATATGACTCGCACAAGGAATTATCAACAGATACAGAGAAATATTAAGGTGAACATACTCGATTGATTCGAGTAAACCAAATCGAACCACGGACAAGGGAATGAGACAACAGTAGCGGGAATCAACACCGATAGAAATAGGGAAATGAAACTTTAAGAGAGCACAAACAAATGGAAACAAAGAAAACGGAATAAGCATAATTGATGGAAGGCCGAGTACTTGGCAGCGTACCTTCTCTGCTTCGCAGTGAGTCTACAAAACCCTAAGGTTTAGATTCGGGGAGGGTTTTATGAGAAATGAAGTCTGGGGGAGACATATGTCATATAACGAAAAAGGGAGAGATCTGAACTGTCGGATTTAATATGGGAGGGTGGTAGCGGTTGGATTAGGGATGTGACGGTGTGGGAGATATTTGAAGTGCGAGGGTGGAAGCCGGTGTTGTGCGCTGCGTCTCACACGTGTGAGGTAGAGATTGGATTGTGCTTTTGTGTTTCTGACAGTTCAGGCCCCAAATAGTCGTCTTTTCACAAAATTAAAGGTTTTCAGAAATAAAATAAAATAAAATGAGATAAAAATTAAAAAATTATTATAATATAATTTTTAATATTAATTTTGTTTTAGAATGTAAAAAAAGTGTTATGAAATTTGAAAAAAATTAAATTTTTTATTATATTTTATATAAGAATTTAAAAAAGTGTAATTATGAATTTAAAATTTATTTTAGAGTTTTGATTATATCTCAATAAACAAATGGTTAGAAGAATTTTAATATATTATTGGGTAATGATAAAATTACTATTTATTATTTTATTTTATTTTTTAATTTTAAAAAAAATTAATTAATAATTAACAAAGTAATTATTAATGAAATTGTATCATTTTAATTTTTTTTAATAATAAAAAATGTTAAATAATAATCAAAAGAAAATAAAAATTTTAAATTTTAAATACATTAAGAGTAATAAAGTGATGATAAAAAAATAATAACTCTATCATTTCCCATATCCATTACACCGTTACACTTATAGTATTTTATAATTATTTTACAATTTATTTTAAACTAATACATTGTAACACTTAATTATAAATAATATTAACATAATTAGGATTGTCCAAAACTTCCGACAGCTCCAACTACAAATGTGATAGAGTAAAAAAAAAAAAAAGTCCAAAGTTTGTAATTAGAATCAGAATTAGAATTGCTCCAAAAATTTTGGTTGAACTCCGGTTCTTATACTTAATATATTGTAATATTATAATATAAGTAATATGTATTTGAGTGGCCTAAAAAGTATTTTTATTGGATTGATTAAAGGCGTTTTTAAAATTTAGCTAATATGTTATATTTTTGTATTTGGCTTTTCCTTTTAAATTCAATCATCACATTCCATTAGCCATTCACTCTATATATAATAATAAAATTTTATTAAATTGATAAGTTTTTTATTAAATTTATTTTTATTACATTTTGTAATTCTAATAATTTAATATTAATAATAATTATATTCTAATTAAAATAATTTTTTATTTAAATTATTTTCATCACGTTTTGTTATTCTACTAATTTAATATTAATAAAAATTATATTTAATTAAATTAATATTAAAAAATCATATTTTCAAAAATTGTTTAATACTAATAATCAAAAATTGAGAAACTAATATTTTTTTTTTTTGAAATGAGTCATACTTGTATTACTTCAATCACATATGAGGGTTGCAAAATTTGTCCTGCAACACAGTATTGCAAATAACAAAAGGTCCATCTTCAATCCAAACTCAATGCTCACCTAAAGTTAAGGCATATTTGGCTAACAAATGGGCTACATAATTACCCTCTCTAAAGATAAATCTAACTAACCAATCCTCCTTATGATGGATAACCTGCTTTATGTCCTCTACAATATGCTCCAAACATGACAAATCCTTTACCTTTTGATTAATCCGATTGATAATGACATTAGCATTACCTTCAACTATGACTTTGGTCTGGAACAAGAAGAGCTCACAACACAATTCAATAGCTCTCCACAAAGCCATACATTCTGCCGTTGTAGGATTATCCACGTACCTCACCATACATTCTGAAAATAATCCCTACTCCCATCATGTTTTGCTCTTTATCAAAAGAAGCATCCCAGTTAACTTTTATTATACCTGGACCACGTTTTCTCTATTTCTGGTGTTGCCTAATTGAAGCAGTTGTTGGTATGGTAGTCCTAAAATCAATATGTGCAGACTTGTAATCCTTAAACCTCTCACTGGTCACTTGGATGACTTGTTTAGGACTAGAGAAATTGTTTTCAAACGCAAGTCTATTTCTTCTCAGCCATAGCTTGCACAAAATCATAGATATCCACTCCATCTCTTCCTTTTTCAAATCGTAACTATTTTATACTAGAGGATCATAAAATCTTCTTCCACTGTAACCCATTTTTGCACAGGGTTACAGCTGTGATAACTCAAATTTTTAAATATTCTTTTAATTTTCATATGTGGTATGATCATTGAAAATTGATCAAATAAGGAATAAGTATAATAAAGAAAAGACTTATAAATCTATGTTGGAAGGTTAGGAGTGGGATTGAGTACAATAATAGCTTGTTTTATATGGAAAAAGTGTCTAACCTGAAATCTCACTCGATTCTCGCTTGACGTTTGACTTGAGCGAGATTCAGGCCGAGACTTGGCTCAACTCTTGCTTGATGTTTGACTCGAGTGAGATATAGGGATATATTTGACTTATTTTGATAGAATGGCAATAACTTATTCATTTGATATCAGATTTGAGTGATTCAAGAGGCTATGGAAATCTAAGAGGAATATCTACAACTTTTATGTTTTAAGTTTTAAGATATATGAACTTAAGAAAATAAGAAATTGAGATTGAAGTGGAAAATCTAGATTGGAAATAGATAGATATTGACTTTGAAGTTGACTAAGGACTTTGGATAAGATTAAGTTTTTGGATTATTTTCTCAATTATCCTAAAACTTCAAAATTGTGTATAAATATGTCAAATGAGAAAATTTATCTAGTAAATTTCGTGTGATATAAGAAGGATCATCTATCAAACACTTGGTGTGCCTGAATTGGTGTTCTCGGACTGACTTGTCGACTTTTAGTAGAAAAATAATAACTTGGTTATATGAGCTCCAAATGAAGTTATTCCAGTTCCTATAGAACCTTAAGAAGTAGATCTAGAACTTTTATTTTTTGGGTTTTTGAAGATAAGGAACGTATCAAGGACGAAATCTGGTGTGAAGTGGATGGCCCTGGGTTGAGTTCAATTGGTAACTGACTTAGATGAATTGTCCTATATTCGGCCATGTGAAGAAAATTGTGATTGATTATTAATTTTTTTGAAGTCTTGACATGTGTAGGAGTATGTGTCATGAGGATATGAAGTGATCTAGAAGCTCTAGTTGGCCCAAAGACATGAAGCAAACATGAGAGGCAGAAATCTGCCTGAATCTATCCAAGTCTAACTAAGTGAGTTACAAATCAAAGTTATCCCGACCAAATCTCAAAATGGCCTTATAGAACATGTCAAGTGGTGTCTTATAAAGTGTAACATGTGACAAATTGGATAAGAGAGGGGCTGGGAGGTGTGGCATACCAGAAGATGGGTGGAATAGCTTGGTTCATGCATGGTTAGGTGAGTGCCACCTCAGGCCTTAGGTAAGCTGATGCATTCTCAACCATTGATCATTTGGCTGACTAAAATGACTTAATGTTAGCCATTGGATGAAGATTTTTACTTCCAAGCCTAAGATTTTAGGGGTTTAGACCTAATCATTTGATTTGGAAGGAAGACACCTCATCTCTATAGCAAATAGGTAGCCGGTTACCCCTTGGCTACATTCTCTTCTTCTTCCACACATATAGGCAACCCCCCCTCATATATAATAGTGTTTGAGAGTCTTCTAACTCTCTTGGGAAGTATAGCACACACCCTATTTGAAGGAAGACAAAGAAAAACCCTCCTTGCTTGAACTTCCAAACATCCCCTAAGTGAGATAAGTGAGTGATTTTGAGGGAATCCTTGCAAGAGCTTGGTTCTATCATCAATACAAACTTTGAATAAACTTGTAAATATACAATTTAACCTAATTTTGGCATAGAATGAGTAAATTGATGATTAAATCATGTTTTTTTATTGGTTGGAGCTTAAACCTTGCTTATATGATGTAAATGAAAATTCATTGTGTTTTGGATGAGTTTTTGTTATGGTAAAATGCTAAGAAAATTATAAGAACATAGATTTATGTTTTAATAAGTAAAAATAAGATTTATGTGAAAAGATTGCATGTTTTAGATTGAAAAACCCTATAAGTAGTGATCTCGCTCTACCATCGCTTGACCTATGGATCGATTGAAAAACAACCAGAACTCTTCGTTAGAAAGTCGCTCGATTTTTGGTTCGAGCGAAATGCAACCCGAAACTTTGTTCGACTTTCGATCGGTATCTTGCTCGAGCGAGAGACAACTTGAGACCTCACTTGATGCTCGCTCGATACCTTGATCGAGTGAGATATCCTGTTTTCTTAAATTCAGGGCTTTTCCTTAGATAAAGGTGGATGATTCAAGTACGAAGAATTATCTGGGAAAAATAAGTATAGTCTATATGATATATGTTGTATTGGATGTACATAAACATAAAGTTTAAAAGTACGTGCATGTCGCAGTATGTGATGAGTTTTAAGAAAGAGTGGCATAGCATGTATTTGTGAAATGCTCATAAGAATAAAAAATGAGCAACTAAGAATAAGAACTATGGATAAGTTAGTTACATCATGATGGTGATGGCGATACGTAACGCCCATATGACTGACGTGCCAACAGGGACAGCGATACGTAACGCCTGTTGTAAAAGTAAGAGTTGTGCCATGATGGGGACGACGATACGTAACGCCCATCGAGGATAAGTAAGAGTTATGTTACGATGGGGACGGCGATATAACGCCCAGACGACTAACATGACTAGCGAAGACGGCGATACATAACGCTCGTTATATTAAGTATGTTCCGTGTCATGACGGGGACGATGATACGTAACGTCCGGAAGATTGACACGAGACTTATCACAACGGGGACGACGAGATGTAACACCCGGATGACTGATGAGTTATATACGATGGGGACGGTGATACGTAACGCCTATCGAGGATAAGAGATAAGTAAGACCTGATATAGACGATGATACGTAACGATTGTCGAGGATATGCAGTAAGTAAGACCCGATGTGGACGACGATACATAACGCCCATCAAGAATAAGAAATAAGATGAAAAGTATAAGCCATAAGTATAAGATGATAGGTTTAAGTTTGTATGGGAAGAGTAGTCATCGACATACATAAGTAAAGCATTTTCATAAGTCATATGTCGGTGATCATTAATATGTATGATAATGTTTGATGTAATTTATGCCTTATTTCGTTAACTGTGTACTTACTGAGATTTTTTATAAATCTCACTATTTTAAGTTTTATCTATCATTCCTTATGGAATAATAGATGTTGTTGCAGATTAAACATATTGCATTGAAACTCAGACAGCACAGGAGATTCTGAGGTACCCTTAGCGTCCTGCAGAATACTCCTCTCCGGTTGGATTGATCTCTCATGTACGTGATCAAGTGGAATAGTAAAATTACTGGATGACGGTGGGATTCGATATTTTATTTTAAGAAAACTAACTGAGTTATGTAAGTGTTGGATACAATATTTTTTTTTTGTAAATATGAAATTATGAAGGTTATAGTTTTATTATACTATGTGATCTACTTATGCAAGAATTAGATCTCTTTGCATATATTGAAAATTTACCTCTTTTCGTTGTGTTTTGTAATGCATTTAATTAGTAAGTTTAGATGCATGCACGTTACTCCTTATGTTTATGTAGGATAAGTAGCGTTATATTACTTGTCCAGACGCTTCAATTTACATTTTAATTGAGGCAAAGGTACAGTTACCTATTGGGGCGTTAAAACAACCCTCTGCCCATATGTCAACAGCAGAAGGACAACTTCACAAAATATGCAAAACAGTTTCCTCACCTTGACCACATATAGAGAGGGCATAAGGGACAGTTACCTATCATTCTCTTAAAGAGATTGCTTCTAGTAGGGAGAATATCATTTGCAACCTTCCAAAAAAACTGTTTCCCCATTGTTGGCACCTCTAATTTCCACACTTGCTTCCATACAACATCACACAAGTCCAATTTTGAGGCTTCCCCTTTCAAACTATTCCTTCTACTAACCTTAAGATGATAGGCACTTCTTACTAAGAAAATACCATCCTTAGTGAATCCCCAAATTAGCTTATCACTAGATCCCATTTTGCTCAAAGGCAAGCCAAGAATAACTTCTGCTTCATCTTGGAGAAATAATTGTCTAATAAAGCTTCATTCCAGGTCTTGGTTGAGGAGTTAATCAGCCTACTAATTGTTTCCCCTTTCCAATGTGCATCAGCTGATGATTGCACACAATTAATTAAAAGATTAAGGAGCCATTTTTCTCTCCAAATTTTGATGCTATCTCCATTCCCACAGCAACCCTTTTTTCAATAAACCTCTAGCTAACAATACACTCCTCCATATAAATGATGGTTGGAGACCAAGTTTAGCATGGAGGAAATCTTCATTCTTAAAATACTTTTCCTTATAAATCTTGGCCACCAACGAATCAGGATGATTGATTATCCGCCACCCTTGTTTTGCTAGCCTAGCCACATTAAAGCTCTCAATGTCTCGAAAACTAATCTCTCATTTTGCCTTTTAAACTCCCAATTTATCCCAAATCCACCAATGCATTCTCTTTGTATTATCCTTAGGACTCCACCAGAATCTAGCAAAAAGGCCATTCAATTCGTTGTAAAGACTGCCTGTCAACCTGAAGACTCCCAAAGTATAAACTGGAATTGCTTGCAACACAACTTTGGTCTCGTTTGTTTATTTGGATGAAATCAAAACTCTAAAATATATCTCAAACTCATCATTATACTTTTTTAAATCTCCATACAAAATATAATAACAAATCTAACATTTTAAAATTCTAAAACACATTTTTTAAATCCTAAAATAAAATTAATATTAAAAAAATATATTACAATAATATTTTATTCTTTTTTAACTTTTATCTCATTTCATTTCATCTCATCAGCTTGTGACAATAAATTGTTCTTCCAACTTTCAATTTTCTACCAAACTCTTTCCTTCACACTTCTAGAGGTGTTATATTTAGACTTTCCTACCATCGTAGGAAGGCCTAAATATTTCTCTTAAGTTCCACTAATACCGCCACTAGCCTCCTATATGATAGAACTCTTCAATGCTGCCCTTGTGTTTGAGCTAAAGAATAAAGAAGATTTTTCTTTATTTAAAGCTTGTCCTGAAGCCCTCTCGTATTTCTGTAGCAACAAACTCCATTGCCTCCATTCCTTCATAGTTGCTCTGCCAAACAACACACAATCATCTGCAAACAGCAGCTGATTGACTCTAAGTTCACCTGGGGTCATAGATAGTCCTCTAATAACTCCCATTTGATCAGCATCATTAAGCATTGGGCTCAAATAATTAGCATAGAGAATGAATAGGTAGGGAGAAATAAGATCTCCCTTCTTAAGTCCTCTAGAGGGAACTACCTTACCACTTGGAATGCCATTTAGCAACACTGAATACTGAATAGAAGTGACGTAGCTCATCACAAGCCTAATCCACTGTTGCTGAAAACCCAATATTCTCAAAACAGCCTCTAAAAATTTCCCCTTAAGTCTTTTGTAAGCCTTAGAAATATCGAGCTTCAAAGCCATACTCTCCTGCTTCCCTTTCAACCTTGTTTTCATAGAATGAAGAACTTCATGGACAATCATTACATTATCATAAATAAGTCTTCTTGGGAGGAAAGCACTTTGGTTAGAGGATATAATACAAGGAAGAACCAATTTAAATCTATTGGCTATTATTTTAGAGCACAATTTATACACTACATTACAAAGGCTAATAGGCCTATACTCACTAACCAACATAGGCGAATTCACCTTAGGAATTAAAGCAATATAAGTGTAGTTTAAGAAAAGAGGAATAGTACCACTATTTAAATACTACAGCAAAGCAGATGAAACTCGATCTCCCATTATGTTCCAATGTTGTTGGAAGAAGCATGCCCTATAGCCATCAGGTCTAGGTGACTTTAAAGGCCCCATCATCTTCAAAACTTCTTCTATTTCAACTCTGGTGTAAGGGACACATAACTGTCTGTTCATCTCAGCTGTGATTTTAGGTTGCGATAACTCGGTACATTCTTCGATTGTAGCATTAGAGGGTTGTGAAACAGTAAAGAATGCATTAAAATAAGAATTAAAAGCCTTCTCAACATCTGTGGCTTGATTAAACAAATTACCTTGGCTATCATTCACATGAGTAATCAGGTTCTTTTTCCTTCTCTGATTAGCACAAGCGTGAAAGTATTTGGTATTTCGATCTCCCATTTTGTACCAATCCTTCTTAGCTCTTTGTTTCCACTTAAGATATTTTTGATCAGATAATAGTCCAATCTCCTTTTCCACTCTCTGAATTTCAGCAACATTCTCACTACTTTCTTCAATTTGCATAGCCTTTAGCAATTTTGTTTTCTGCTTAATCTTTCTCCCCCTGTTATCATCCAGCCTATGACTCCACTTCCTTAAAGAAAGACTAAAATCAGACAACAAATTATGAACCATTGAGACTGAGGTAGTACAACACCCTCCTTTCCCCCATACTGCCTCTATCACTTGGCTACATGACGTTCTTTAGTGAATGTGCCATTAGAATGTATATTGCTCCAACTAAATTTATCACCACTCTAAACTAAGTCATATAACTCACTAGTCTCTAGGATCTCCCTGAAACAAGCCATCTGATTCTCCCCCCTTTGCCTATCACCAACTTTGCCAGCATGAGTAGAGATTTCATTAAAATCACCAACCACACACCATCCAAATCCACAAACAGGTTTAAAAGATGCTTGCATGCACCAAACCTCCTTTCCTTTCTGCAGCTCAGGATGGCCATAGAAGCGAGTTAAAAGCCATTTTTCCCGAGTAGTTGAATCAGTAACCCAACAATTAATGTCTCTACAAAAAGTTAAAAATATCAGAAATTAGATTGTCTTGCCAAAATAACATAAGACCACCTCCTCATCCTACTGCACTGACTACAAAACAATTATTCATTCCAAGCTTTTGCTTCAACCACTCTATACTACCTCTATGCATCTTTGTCTCCATTAAAAAGATAAAGTTGGATGACTTTTCCTTCACTAAAGAGCAAAGGTCTTGAACTGTCTAAGGGTTCTTAAGCCCATGGCAATTCTAACTTAATAGCTTCATGATGATTGGCGGGACTACTCAACAACCACCGCCAATACTAAAGAGTTTTTTGTCGTTCCCTTCTCAACTTTATTCCTTTTCCCTACTCCTTCATTCTCAATATCCTCCTTGCCCTACTTGCTACACTTTAAAATAATTTTGGATATCATAGAGGCTCCTCTGTTCTCCCTTACCATTCTTTTTTACTTACCTCCTTCCTTTGGTAAAGCAGGAGAAATACTACTTTGAACACACTCTACTGAACCCTCCATTTATTGTTCTCCTTTTATCTCCATATTAAAAGGTACTGGTATTAGAGACTTCTGCAATCCATTAGGATTGCATCACCCCTCCTCATTCATTCCCAGTCCTCCCATCTGAGTCTCATCTACTTTACTAAGACTTGTGTCTTCATTCATCTTGTGTAAATCCTCAAGATTGCTTCCTGCAGGACTTTCCCCTGCAGATGGAGTTTTGGATGATTCACTAACATGCTTATGAACATTATCCCCATTAACATCCATTTTTTCCTTCCAAGAACTCATATCTCTGCTTTTCTTAACGAGAGGATTTGCCCTAAGTCAGGACCCGTATTGCCCAATCCCTTCTTGTTTATACAGAGACCCCTTTCACTTCTTCATACAATCCTTCCTGTAATGTGAAACTCTTCCACAATCAAAGCAGATTTTAAGGAGTTTCTCGTATCTAAAAAGAATCCAGAGATTCTTACCTTGCATAGAAACCATGCGACCCCTTAACAAAGCCTTCGTCAAGTTCACCTTCACTCAGATTCTCAGGAACTAATCCCATTCGCAACTATCATCACTGGTTACCACCTCTAAAAATTTCCCAATCACCCCTCTAATATTCTTTCTACAATCCTCATTCATATACGCAAATGGAAGGTCATGGAACTGAATCCAAAAGTTCTCTCGGGCAAATGACATATACGCTAGTTGGATAAAACCATCAAACATATTCAGAACCATCAAACAATTATCAAATAACCAAAGTTTACCATTACACACCCCTTATTTGTCCTCCATTGAAGCGAAAGTAATGACAAAGTTATTTTCCCTAACCTCCAGGAAAGAGGTTGCTTGAGATATTCGTCGTACTTTTGCCATTGTTGATTTCAGCACTCATTTCCCAATATTTTTATCAGATAGAAATTTACCCACTAAACTCCTCTCGCCTTTTGCTGCTAGCTCTGCTGGTGCAAAAGCATCAACAGTAAATACTTTATTATCCTCTTTGATAAGCCTTAGTTTATCCCATTTTCTAGCCTTTTCCTCCATTCTAATAGAGGATCCAAGAAATCTCCTTCGAAAAACCCTATGTATTGCTAAAACCCTTCGTGTCTACCTCCTTTGTCCACACTGCCTTAGTCCCTTTGGAACCCTTTCCAGAACCTTCAGGAACTCTTGTAACCACCTCACGTGCCTAGCATGAATTTTACTTCACCCCTTTTCCTAGAGAGAAAAGGGAGAAGAGCTCATCTCAGGTTGCAATATTTTAATGTTTGGTTAGAGTGAGAAACTAGTATTTTAATGTTTGAAGAACCAATTCTAATTTTCTATTTTTGGCTACTCATTTTGGATGAAATTCAAATTATTTTAGATATACCAAATCAAATGTGAAGTCTTTTTAACACAAATTATCCAAAATTGGGTCATCTTTCTCATTCGGCCAAGCCAACGAGAATGCTTAATGGTACATGCATATATTTTGCAAATAAGTTAACCCGCATTTGACCCCCTTCGTATGAGATAGTATTTTGCAAACTATTTTTTAAGAAACTCTCAAAACGATATTGTTTACAACTCTTATATATTCATCTTTTTCTTTCAACTAAAATCCTACTTCATTTTCACTTGGAAAAAGCTCACATCTGGATGGATAGGAACTCAAATTTTACACCAAGCCAATAAAAGTCTATCATGTAGGACGTTCAACAAATTCTCATATACTCTTGCATGTACTAGACCGTACTTATTCTTCTCTCTCCCACATCTTCTCTCTTTTTTCCCTCCCCCATTTATCACCTGCAACTCTAAAAACATCTTTTTCTGCTCACGCCCATCTTTTTTGGTAGACGTTCAGAAAATTCACGTCCCTCATAAGGAAAAAGGTTTCTTTTCCTTGCACCATTACAGCCTTGGTAAGACTGAAACTATCTTTCAAAACTATTTTTTTTGGTTCATGCCATTGTGGGTCGGGACTCACAGTTTGCCATGGCCGGTGCAATGTTTTTATTTTTTTAGGACATGACCTACATAGTTTTAAATTACGTACCGTACCAATCGGTATCACCGAAATATGCCGTATCGATAGATATTTCGGTCTATGTTTCAGCGTTATCGGATTTCGGTCTTTCACCCATTTTTTTCATTTTATTTTTTGCTATTTTTTTACCTTAATTCAAACTAGACTGATTGCATAGATATTTATATATATAATTTATTTATATATTGAATATTATTTTGAATTATAATTTATACACATATATAATTTATTTATATATACATTATTTTAAAACGGTACACGAAACGATACTGATATCGAAATATTATGTTCCAGTGTCTTGATCGGTATGCCCACCGGTATGGTATTCAAAATATTGATAGTCGGTGACATTTTTCTAGCATTGCCTTCACAATTACATTTTTTTGTGGAAAAGTCAAATTCGATATATTTTTTGTTTTACGCACAAGTAACTTGATACTGATCCCTGCCAAAATGTATTATATCTTGAAGTTCTTCCTCCCGTAGCTTTATTGACACAAATACAATTAAGCCATCGTCTTTGGTAGCTCTCAAGTCTCTTTATAAAAAATAAAACCTGAACCAGCCTTTTTGAAATGTCTACTTGGACACAATTGGTCTATTTTCCACTTATTTTTTTATACTTCTTTTGATACTGTGTTTATTTTTTACTTAGAAATCTTCCCACTTGTATCTTGATTGTTATTGTAGAGAGAGAGAGAGAGAGAGAGAGAAAGGAGTTTTAGGTGATGGATAGCAGAGGAAGAAAAAGAGAGAAAACGTGAGAGAGAGAAAAATAAGTATGGAATCTAGTACATGTAGAAGTAGATTAGAATTTGCTGAGCATCCTACGTGGTAGACTTTTATTGGCTTGGTGTGAAATTTGAGTTCCCACCCATCTGGATAAGAGTTTTTTCCTTGTCTCTTTATGCTATTTCTCTTTTGTCCTTAGTCGACAATGACCTCTCTTTCTATAAGTATCTCATGCTTGTCTTGGTCAAACTTTGGAAGTTGTCTAGGTATCCTAGTTTTTTGATGTTGTCTTCGCCAATGACCTCAATTTTTCTCTAAAAGTTTTTGTCTAGGCATCCTAATTTGTAAGTTGTTTTCTCTCTCATGCTTGCCTTTCTAAGTCTCTTTGCACTTTTTCCGACGTGGTTATGCGACAAGGGTGTAAATACGAAAACGTTGGATGTTGTTTGGATGCTCGGAATGTGGTAAGAAAATTGAAAAAAAAAACTAATTCCTCCAGCCTCTGACTCTAATTCCAGCAACTCTGATTGGAGTCAGAGTTTGTCTCTCATGCTTTTTTTCTTGAAGCTTTGCGAGTTATCTAGGCATCATAATTTTTGGATGTTGTTTTCGTTAATGATCTCGATTCCTCTCTCAAAAGTTTCTAGGCATCCTAATATTTGTTAGTTGTTTTCATTATCATGCTTATCTTTCTTTAATTCTCTCTCCACCTTTTCTGATGCGGCCATGGACAAAGGTGAGGACATGAAAATTGTTGAATGTTCTTTAGAATGTTTAGATGTCGTTTAGATGCTGGAAAAGTGGAAATAACTTAAAAAAAAACTAACTTTGAATGCTCCAATCTCCTCCTTCGATTTCAGCAACTTCGATCGGAGTCAAAATAGAAGCCCAACTTCTTCGGGCTCGGAGTTGGAGTCTAGCCCTAAATATAATTATCTTTCATTTTAAGTAAAGTGATAAAATAGTTGTAACCTAGAGTTTCAATCTTTTTGTTATATATTTTCAAACTCCCTTTTGGTTTGAATATAGTTTTGTGCTTTTTTTTTTTAATAACCCCACTGCACTACTTAGAACATTGGCAAGTCTAAATTTTGACTAGAACTTTAAATTTTGGCTAAGCTAAAACCTTTGCCTAAGTTAATTCATATTAGACTAGCCATATTAAAGGCGGAATAATAATATAATATTTTACTAATTACTTTTTAATATTTTACAAATTCACTTCATATAATAATTAATAATACATATATACATATTCACCTAACTATGATCACTTATTGTGCTTAAATTCTAATAAATAAATAAATAAATGAAATATCAAGCAATTTGTGATTGCGAACATAACCTTAGCCCTCTGATTATCTCTATGATTTGTTCCCAGTTGGAGTTTTAGAAGGCAAATAAAAAGAGAAAAAGACACAATGATTGAATGCTAAAAATCAGTGTTAATGGTTCTGAAGCATACTTATGTGAACAAATACTAAAAAATAAAAATAAAAACTTGCAAGCCCATTATACAACTAGAGTAAACAAGTTGAAAGTTAATCGATTATAATTCTCAACCTAACCAAATCTAGGAGGAGAAAATCAATATCCTGGATATTTATGCCATTGCCAACTTAGAATAAAGAAAAATAAGTTTATAGAGAAATCTCAACCAGATTAAACAATATAAATAAAACTAAATCTCAAATCTTCCAACGATTGAAAAAGTGAAAAGAAAAAGATTATCAATATTCAAAAATTTTATAATTTGGAGCTAACCATGAAAGTGGAGAATTTTGGAATTTGGAACTTGGGTTGAGTTGCAAAGAATGGTGGACAAAGCATCAGAGTAAAAGCTTCTCGTTATTGTCGTTACTGATCTTGTTGTTGTTTATAAGTTATCCATAGTGGAAGGATCATTCATCGGTGGAAATATTACCATATGTGCTTTTAACCTCTCAATGACAAACACTCACACGACAAGATTACCATATGTGCAGTAAAAATATTTGACATATAATTAGATTATTGAACTAAAAAAAATAAGGAAAGGTGATTAACATGTTTAGTAGCAACATTATATCAGTAATCAAATATATAAATTTGAAATCATAAAAAAGTTATGCAAGATCAACATAAAACTAAGATCAGTAAAAGAAAATGCAAAATCAATACAAGATATTACGTGGTTTGATCCTAATGGTTTACATCCATGGCAGAAACAATTTAGGAGTCTTTATTACTGAAGAATGCACGAAAATAAAGTTTACAATCACTTACAAATCTCCTATCGCAATACAAGATTATGGATTGGGTTCCTCGTATTATCCTCTTACAAAACCACACCATAGAAACACACTTAATCACGTTAGCAAGCCCTAATTTAATCTTGTCGAGAACTAGGGTTTGAGATCCCTTCCATTTCTCTCAAATTGCGGCTTCAAGTTTTGGTAAAGTGAAAAGTAATCTCGCACAGGCTGATTCACGAAGGCAAAAGGCCTTATATACATAAATCTAATTACAAAATTTTCTTTGCTTAAATATTACAATAATGCCACAACAGATTTACAAATTGTCATTAAACACACGGTTGAGTAAGGGAGAGATTTGGTCGGTCCGGATCGAAAAAACTAACTGGACCGGCCACTTTGGACCAGACCGAACCGGATCAAAATTAGATTTGATCGGCCTTGGTCCAATTATTATAGGACTGAAAGACATTTGGTCTGGTCTCGGTCCATGAGTTTTTTGGATGGGACCAAACCAAATGAATAATACATATATATTTTATATAATGCATATTATTTATATATCTTATTTAGTAACAAAGCATTATTAGGTTCTTTAATGTATAAATATTAAATATAATATATAATATTAGTATATATTAATATATTAACATATTATAAGAGTTATAATATAAAAATAGTATATCTATAAAAAGTTGTAGTATAAAGACTGAATATACCAACAGGACCGGACCGATTTGGTCCGATCCTATGGAGTACTCAGTCTGGTCCAGGCTGGAAAAATCATGAACTAAATAGGTTTGGTCCAGTCCATAAAACTCTCTTTGGACGGACCGGATTGGACCGAATTCCCCCTATGGCTGAGTCTTCATATACCTTTAACATGTATATTGCTCTGATAACACTTGTCACATTTTCAACAAATCTCCATCTTGACAAGTCTTTTATCTTTGCAAAGTGATCTTCTTCTTCCTTTAGACTATTCCTACAAAGTAAGCATTCTCTAATAGCTCCCCATGTTAAATTAAATTTAGGCAATGCCTAAACTTAAAGGTTGGTAGGAATCTTGTCATCATATTTGAGGGGTTTTCTTTAATTGGAACCTTTTTTACTTTGATCTCTCTAATTTCTATTTCATCACTTACAAAATGAAATCGTATGTTTAAGTGTTTAGACTTTTCGTGATACACTTGATTTTTGACAAGATGTTTAGTGCTTTAGTTATCACAGTGAATTGTGATAACTCCTTTAAATATGCATAACTTATGTGAAAAATCATTTAATCACATAGTTTATTTTATTGCTTTTGTCATATCAATATATTTAGCTTCAGTTGTTGATAAAGCAACTATAGATTGTAAATTAGTCTTCCAACTTATAGCCCCTCCAAATGCTGTAAATACATACCCAAATAATGACTTTCTGGTATCTAAATTAGCTGCATAGTCAGAATCAACAAAACCTTCTAACTCATTACCCTATTACACATCCCTTCCAAACCTCAAAACTAGATACTATGTTCCAATTAAATATTATAATACCCACTTTATAGCATGCCAATATGGCTTCTGAGGATTACTCACAAAGCTACTTACCATGCTACCAATATAGGTTAAGGTCTGAAGCACACCATAACATACATGATGCTTCCCACCATACTTGTATAGGGTATACCTTGCATAAATCTAATGTCTTGCTCGATTTTAAGAGTTTGATTTATGGACAATTTTGAATGCTGTCTTATTAGTGTGCTAACAGGTTTAAAATTAGACACACCAAACCTGTTGAGGATCTTGGTGATATAGTTTTTCTGAGATAGATAGTGAAGTCTTTTTTTTCTATCTCTAACTATTTCCATACCTAATATCATCTTAGCTGGCCCAAATTCCTTCATCTCAAATTCTGTCTTCAGTATATATTTGACTTCCTCAATTAGATCGGCATCTCTACATGTTATAAGCATGTCATTTACATACAAGAGTAGGTAGATAATGTAGTCCCCCAAATGCCTAAAATATACATAGTTGTCATAATGACTCATTTTAAATCCATTGTCCAACATATGAGAGTCAAATATTTTGTACCATTACCTTAGAGACCGTTTAAGTCCATATAAATTTTTTTTAAGTAAACAAATATGATCAATATTGGACTCATTTACATAACCCTAAAGGGAGTTGCATGTAATAGTCTCATCTAGTTTACCGTGCAAGAAAGATGTTTTTATATCTAATTGCTATAAGTGTAACTTTTTATAGGTAGTATAGAATAGAATTAGCCTAATTAAACTATGTTTAACAACAGGTAATTTTTTTTTTATTAGAATCTATCTCTTCCCTTTGAGTGAATCATTTTGCTACCAATTTAGCCTTATACATGACCTTCAATTCCTGGTATGCCATTTTTCCTTTGTAGATTCATTTAAACCTTACCAACTTAGCCTTTTTTGGCTTAACAACCATTTCCAAGTATGATTCTTGTTCAAAGAATCCATTTCTTTATCCATGACCTGTACCTATTTATGAGACTCAATACTTTCCATGGCTTCCTTGTAGGATCTAGGATCCATTTCTACAACTTCATCTGCTATGGTGTCAAAGCAAAATCAGTTAGCTCAGTTTGACCATACCTTTTTGGAAGTTTTATAACCCTCATTTTTCTATCTCTGACTAAGTTGTATGAACTAACTCCACCTTGGTTCTCATCACCTAAAGTGGAAGTCTGAGTCTCATCATCCTAATATTCTAATTTCTCTAAATTATTATCAGGTTTCTCCACCTCAAAATGTAACATCTCAGGGTTAATATCCTGATTGGGCTCAAGTCTTTTAGTTTTAATCTGAGCCACTTCATTTTCATTAATGATCACATCTCTACTAATGATACATTTTTGTATCTAAGACTCATCAATCCATAACTTGTACACTTTTACTCTCTTAGGGTACCCTACAAAGATACATTGTATAACCTTTGGTTCTAGTTGTTAGTCTAGGTGTGAGCATACGTTACACACCCAAACACCCTCAAGTAGTCATAGTTAGAAGGCTTTCCAGTCCACATTTCTTGAGGAGTCTTAAACCCTATGGCTGAAGAATGACTCTTATTAATTAAATGGACTACAATTGTGGCAACTTTAGCCTAAAAAGACTTAGGAAGTCTTGAGTTTGAAAGTAAGCATCTACCCTTCTCCAATATGGTCCTATTCATCCTCTCGGTTAGACCATTCTATTTAGAGGTTTCCCCTATTGTTTTATGCCTAGCCATACCCTCCTTCTGGCAGAACTGATTGAATTCACTTGATAGAAACTCAAGTCTATTATTGGTTATTAATTTCTTAACCTTCATTCCTACTTTATTTTTCACCAATTTCTTCCATTCCTTGAATTTCTCAAAAGTGCCACTCTTATTTTTAAGAATGTACAATGACACTTTTCTGGAATAGTCATCAATTATAAAGAGGAAATAACTTCCCCCTCCATGTGAATTAACCTTAGCAAGACTCCAAAGGTTCGAATGCACATAGTCTAGGGTTTGTTTTGTAGTGTGAGTGACTGCTTTAAAGCTTACCCTTTTAGCTTTCTCAAGAGTGTAGTCCTTACAAAAGGGTAGATCTTCCAGCCATTTCTCACCTAGCAACCCCTGTTTATGGAGTTCTAAAAGTCATTTATGACTCACATGACCTAACATTTTATGCCAAAGGACAACCATATGCTTCCATTCTCTACGATAAAAGAAACCTCTCATATAACAGTTTTTCCAATAAGGGTATACAAGCCTTTTTTAATGACTATTTTTATCACGATAAGTGAACCCTTAGCAACTCTCAAAGATCTAAATTCAGATTTAAAAGTATACTTGGACTGGTCTAACACACTTAGTGAGATTAGGTTCCTTTTTAATTCAGGTATGTATCTAAACTCAGTTAAAAATCTTTCAATACCATCATGAAGTCTTAGTCTCACTGACCCTATTCCCTGGATTTCACAAGAATTATTGTTGCCAAGCATCACAAACCCCATCTAAACTAGTGAAAGTTTCAAACCATGTTTTATCAGGTCACATGTCAAAAGAACATCCTGCATCAAGGATCCATTCTTTTCTTGAATCAACCTTGGACACATTTAGAACCTCGGCACTCTCATACCCATCACTCACAACCGAGGTATCCCTTCCTTCTTAGACCCATGTCATGTGTTAGACTTTTTATTAGGACAATCTCTTTTGAAATGCCCATCTTTGTGACATAGAAAGCATTTTAATTGCTTCCCTTTAGACTTAGACCTACCTCTCACATTGTTTTTATTGTTTTTTCCCTTTTGATCTCTTTTCTCAGTTCTCCCCCTCACAGTCAAGCCATCCCCAACTTCATATTTTACTTTAGGCATGGTTTATAATTCCTTGGAGTGTAACATGGTCCGAATCTCATCTAAGGTCAGTGTTTCTCTTTCATACATCATGATTTCTTTCAAATTAGCATAAGAATTATCAAGAAAGCTCAACAATAAAATTGCTTGATCTTCATCATCAATTTTAATATCAATATTAGCCAAATCTAAAATAATTTTCTTAAAAACATTGAAATGGTGAAAAATCAATATACATGAGGACATCTTGAATGTGTAGAGCTTTGTTTTCTTGTACAGTCGGTTGGCCAGAGATTTTGTTATGTAGAGGCTCTCCAATTTCAGTCAGATTCCAGTAATGGTGTTTTCATTGGCTACCTCCCTCAGAATCTTGCCACCAAAAGAGAAGATGAGTGTACTATGCACTTTCCTCAAGATTTCTTTCCGCTTCAACAGTCTCCATCTTACTTTCCCTAAGAAGATCTTCTTGGAGTTCCTGTTGAGTAAGGAGTGCTTTTATTTTGAGAAAAGTAAGTTGGAGATTGTCAAACTAAAACCCCTTCCATTTCTCTGAAATTGTGGCTTCAAGTTTTGGTAAAGTGAAAAGTAATCTAGCACAGGCTGATTCACGAAGGCAAAAGGACTTATATACATCAACCTAATTACAAAAGTACCATTTCTTAAATAAACAGAAGCACCACAACAAATTTACAAAACTGCCATTAAACGCATGGCTAAGTTTTCATATACCTTTAACATATGTATTGCTTTGATAACACTTGTCACATCTTTAACAAGCAGGGAAGAAGATGTGGTCTTACAATGACTATTGTTGATTGTCAAAATTCATATTCCTATGAAGCAGATAGAAGTGTATTCGTTTTTGGGTTCTTTTGTTATGTTGCGAAATGGCGAGATACGGGTAAAACTTTGATCTTTGCTAGTTGGTGAGCTTTTTCTTTGTTCTAAAGGCAGTCTTTTGACTATAATAATGACTTAAAATGTGTTTTTTGATTATAATGGAGAAGGCTTCCTAGTTGACTAGTTATTCTTTTTCAAATCCTTATCCAAATCAAGAAGTTTTGAGAATAATACCTAAGGGTGCTCGAGCAAGAAGGAGATGGAGAGATCGTTAATGGCATGAGGGTTGGAGATCTGGACAAAGACGATAATGGGATCGCTAGGCCTATACGCTTCTTTGTCATCTTAGAGCTAGACGAAAAGAAGAGGGAAAGAAGCGTGGGGAAGAAGACGGAGAGAAGGGTGAGGGAATGAGAGAAGGGTGGTTACTAGGAATGATTAAACTATTTCTTTGGTGAGTAAACAATGTTTCGCCAATCATGACTAGGGAGTTTAATTTACTTTTGTTTATATGTTGAGCTTTTGTAGTTTGGTTAGTCCAATGTAGAGGATTTTACTCATATCTAGCCTAAATATGAAGAAGTATTAGCATTTGGTTAGTCCAATGCCAATGCTCTTAGAGCATTGACATTAGATCCATCAAAGGACCTATCAAATACAAAATTGATGGTTTTACCTAAAATAATCCCATATTAAACCCATCAAACTCCATCATTTCAAACTTTGAGCTACAATAATTTAGGTTCATTGTACAAATTTGAAGGCTCATCATTCACACTTCAAATTAATTATTTAATGTATTTTATTCTCCACACTTTCTTTTCCTCTTTTTTCTCTCCCCACTTTATTAAAAAAATATTATTATATCATTATTTTTATGAATCAAATGATGTATCTAATATAGAGTTATAGATGTGGAGGTGCTGATTTTCTATCAAACTTATACTCTTTTATCAAATTTTGAAAGAAAATTTGATGGATCTAATGTCAATACTCAGTAGTGCCACGTCAAAAGGGTCATCTTATCAATAAGTTTTAGATGACCTAATAGCTCCTCAAACTAATTGTATGTTTATTATTTTCAAAGAATAAGAACAGTTTATCCCTACATTTTAATAAAATATGATTTGTTTAATGAAACCTAATAATAAGAATATACATGGTGGTCGCATCACCATTCAAAGCCTAGAATAGCATCTTGGGTATTTTATGTTTCGTGCCACTTATATTTTAAGAAAAAAAAAATAATAAGAAAAATATAGTCTATAAAAATCTTATATTATCGCCATCAGAAGAGTTATGGAATCTTTTAATTTTATTTACAAATTTATTTTGTGAGTATATCAACAATTGACACATAGAGCAATTTTTTATAAGTTTTTCTTAAATATAATTAACATCAACCTTTATGTAAATTGCCGGCCATTTTCAGTATATTATTTGGCTAATCAATATAACCTATTGAGTTTTGACAAGATTCTCTTCCTGTATAACGTGTAATTTGATTTGATTTGACATTTTTTATAATGGTATGTGTCATGTACTATCGTTCAAGATTTAGTAAATAAGAAATAAATAACAAGGATAAGTACAAAAAATAAATAAGAAAGTTATAATTCTTAAAAAAAAATAGAATTTTAAAAATATAATAAAATGCATATTGCATTACTCTAAAAAGTGTTGTTGATGAGTTTAGGCTCATTAGTTTATAAATTCTCTAAAAAGGTGTTGGGCAAATAGAATAAAGAAGTTTTGCATACAATGAATCAAAGGGAGGAAATGTATATGGTTCTAAATTAAAGATGTCAAAAGTATGCGCATGATAGGGTGGAATAGTTCTTTATTGAAGCGGGGCATGTTGAGAAAGATGTAATTTGATGACATGTGGATCAAATGGACAATGGAATGCATTAGATTGTAACGACTACATTTCTTTCTTTAAAAATTTAAATTAAATAAGAACAATACCAGAGGTGAGAATGAGGGCCCCAACATAAATTTCATTTTAGAAAATACAGTGCATTGAAATAGAATAAACAAAAATAAATTGGCAATGAGATTAATAAATTAGACTCAAGCCCTTGTACCTTGACAAACAAGAAGGGACTGTTATAATTGTGATTTTGAAATCCAATTGGTGAATTTTTCAGATGTGGATATGATATGTATTTGCGTAGGAAGCACTACAATAATCTATTTAAGAGTTGTTGAAGAACATCTTCACACCTTTTTTTCCTTATAAGAGACAATTGAAATATAACTAGATATCAAGAATTGGACGGGCTCATGGCCAACGTCCATTCCGATTTTGAATTCAAAAAAGTCAAAATTCGAAGTCGAAATCAAAATTCTGCTAGATTTTTTTTTGTTGGAGTTGGAGTTGGTCAGATATGGGCTCCGACCTCCGACCTCCTAACTCCAACAAATTTGTTATTTTTTTAACTAAAATGTAAAACAACGATGTTTGCATATGATACTTTAAATTTAATTAATCAAAACAATTTCATTCCATTTCAAGTGGAATGACATTGTTTGGTGCTTATTGGGAACGAAAATTGAGGACCCCTCTTCTCCCCCTCACTCTTTTCTAAATCCTCTTCTATCCTATCTATGTCTCCTCTTTGCTCCCTTGTGTATTGTGTTATAGTTGTCATGACATTGTCGCGAGCCCAGCCCCACCATGTAGAGCAGTTTGTTTATTCAAGCTATCTAACTATAGAATTTCAAGTAAGGACTTAAAAATATCTAGGATTTTTCGTTTGACATTGATTTAATTATTTATTGAGGTCATTTTGATGCTTGAGAGTTGCCTAATTGTGGTATTTTGATTTTTATGGTTTGAAATTTTTTAAGATTTTTTGACAATTTAATGTTGTTGATTTGAATCAATGATTTCATTGTATTTCGCCCATGAAAATGTTATCACATGTAGTATTTTACCCATGAAGTTTTTTTTATAGCGTTTCAAAGAAATGAAGCAGAAAAGGCAAAGGGAGAGGATGAGGGAAAAAAACATTTCAAAATCTATTAATTAATGGTCTAATAAAAAAAATATTGAAATTTGATGTGGAATTAGCATGTTGAAGCAACATTACCAATCAATTTTCTATGCTGTCAAAGTAGGAAGAAGAAGAAGAGTGCTTAGATGTTTATTAATTACATTTTCAATACAAGGGTAGTGTGGTCAATGAAAGCTTAGTTGCTGTCTCAAAACCTCTTAGTTTAGGGATCTTCTAATTTAGACCTTAACTTTGAAATTTTAAAGCTCAAGATCTCTCACATTCGCATATTTCAATTTTCCAATATGCAATTACTTTTGTGCTTAAAACTTATTGGAAGTTAGCTTCTAAGTCTGGGAATATGCAAGCTTGGTCCTTCAATTTTGTATAGCCTGCCACTTACAAAAATCTACTTTGGAACTTCTTATTGAGCTACACTCTTTATATTCATATAAACCTTCATTTCCCTAATTAAAGTAAGCCATAAATATAAATATGCTTTTGAGTTTTGTTTGTTTTTCTATTGTGGAGAATTTAGATAGATGAGGATGTTTCGTGGGAGTCTTTTGTTCAGACTTAGAATAAAGCCTTTTGTGGGGGGATGACGTGACGACCTTAGCTTAAAAAAGGCAACTATGGCGTTCGAATGATCAAGCATCTCCAAGAAGCAATCAATGTTGGCATGCGCTAGAAGGATCTTGGTCCAAGTCTTATCCTTATGTTTAGCCGCCTAGGCAGTGACCATGTCGATAAGGGATTTTTCCCATTAGACAAAGAGGAAAGCTGCTGCCAGACCTTTGTTATCCGAGACTTTACACTAGGCGGCTCTAATAGGAAACTCTCATCATGCATCCTCTTAATGAGAAAATTCTAAACCTACAAGATAAATGAAGAAAAATTTCTTTGTCCATTGCTTGGCATACGAATGGCGACCCCAAAATGAGCCAAGCACTGGTCTTGGGTCTAGAAGTTTCAAATGTTGCCTTGAAGCTCCTTAAAAAATAAAAAATCAAGAACTCTCGAGCATTAAGTTTAGGTATTCTTCTCGAGTGGGCTCTAAGATCAAACAGAACACAATACAAGAACAGAAAAGAACTCACCAAATGTGAGAGTGAAGTTGCACAAGGGCCAACTTCAAAAGATCAAGATGCCGCGTATTGGATGACCAAAAGGGAATTGTAGACCATGCATGAGGGCATAGACAGACAAAGCAACCTTTTTAGCAAACATTTAACTAGGACATGGATGTTCGAGGAGTATCGGATTTGGAATCTTGTAGGAGTTGCTTAGATTCAACAAATCCTTGGGGTGAGGGTGGAACATCACTCTAAGCCTATAGAACGAGGAATGTCTTTCACGGATGAAGATTTTGGATAGAGGAAGATTGGCTGTTAGTATGGATTTGAGATACATTTCACTAGGCCATTGTTACCATGAATGGGCATAATAGAAGTAAAAAAGAAGGAAGGTCGCAAGCAAAGAATGACGAAGTAGGGAGGTTGAAGCTGTAGGAACTAAAGAATGTGAAAAAGACGGAGAAAGATTGGAAGGAAAATTAAAGAATGAGAAGGGGCAGGGAAACCAAGAAAGGTAAGGACTCTTTACCATCATCACTTAATTAAATAACGTGACAAGAAGAGAACATGGTAATTGTTACTAGATAAGGTACACACATTTTTCGAATTTTAAAATTCTCTCTCCTTAGTAAGTGAAAATGGCAAGCAAGGTAATTAATGGGATAGGAGGGTATTCCATGGGTCTCAAATTCCTTTGAGTAAAGTGAGGTATATATAAAACAATTCTTTATTATTAAATTTTCTAAGCGTACATGCAAGAGGAATTAACAAATGTAACTGTAGGAGTAAATATTGGTCTAGCCCAAGCTAGAAACCCAAAGCCTTTCTTTGGTAAGGGATAACTACTCAAAATAGTTGTGAATCGTGGATTCTAGTTGTCCTTTTTATTAGAAAGGATGGACCCTTGCGTTGTGGATATAGATAAAATTGTGACCAGGTAATTTCGTCATATTAAGGATAAGCCTTATTGAGACCAAGTCTTATGTGATTTTTTTTTCTTAACAAGTCTTATGTGAAGTTGATCGACTAATACTAATCATCTAATATTCTCCACACCTATATATAGAAATATCAAGTAACTGCCGGACGCATCTATTGAGCATTCTTAAATTATTATCCTTCATTTGTTGCTGACTTAGGCATCAGATATATCTTAGGCATAATGTGTCGCCAGTGGTATTATTTACAGGTGAATGATCACAGTTGGTGGTGGAACATGTCCTTTACAATATTATATATATTTTAATTAATATATTATATTATATTATGTATTAATTGTTAATTAATATAACATGAAATCTTAATCTTATAATTCATGTCAATTAGTCTTATAACATAACATAAATTTAGTATAACAAATTATATAACATAAAATGTTATATAAAATATAATAAAGAAGATAATTTTGGAAATAATACCAGATAAGACAAAATAAAACAAAACTAAAAAAACTATTAAAGTCGAAAATATTTTATTTTATTTTATTTTATCACTATAAATTTTTCAAATTTTGACACAAAATATGATAAAAAAATTATTTATCTAAACTCTAAAAATTAATAATATTCTAAAAATATTTTGTTTAACTCTCAAACTTTATCTAAAATATCTCATTTTATATTACTATCTAAATCAGAAACTAAAAGTATATAGAGTGGAGGAAGGATATTTATTTAGGTAAGGAAGATGCTAATTTTCCCGCTCGTAATTACAAGTTGTTACCGTTGTGAATTTCTAATTTTTTACTTGAAAATTTAAAAATTATTTTTAAATAATAATATTATTTTTTCTATTTTTTAAAATGCTAAATATATATATATAAATGAAAATGCTATTTATCTCTGCTTAAGATCCCGGTTTGTAATTTTTTTTTAGTTCTTTTTATTTTATAATTAAATAAATATTTTTAAATAATGTTGTGTTTTTTTTGTATTTTTAAAAAATATTAAAAAATATTAAAAAAATTATATAAAAAAATCAAAAAAATACTTACATATAAAAAATTTTTAAAAAATTAAAATGAAATCAAGATCTCAAATCAAATCCCAAATCGGAATGTGTAGCAGCATTACTCATATATAAATGAAAAAGAGAAATGCTTCTCTTACAAACGGAAATCTCCACTGGCGTTTCCGAATGTAAGAAATTTTTAAAATTTTTTTTATTTTATATAATGATTAAAAATATATATTTTATTAATATTATGATTTTTTTTAATATTTAAAAATGATAAAAAAATTTATATATTAAAAAAATAAAAATACTAAAATTTTCGGTAAAATGAGTCCCGTTTGAATTCTGTTTCACCGGTTTATTATTATTTTAAAAATGTTATATTATTATTTAAAAATATTTATTTAAAAATAATAGTATAAAAAAACAAAAACAATACAAAATAAACCGGTAAAACGGGACCAAACATCGCCCTTTAAAAAAAAAAAAAAATTTCAACAGGCGGGATCCCATTCGGGACCCGCCGTTTGTAAGAGTGGCACTAGCAGCCCTCAATGAAAAATAAAAACTCACATCAGCGGGTGCTCCCAGCGGTGGAAGGAGACACACCCTTTAGGTAGAGCGTTTAGACGGTTAGATTTCAACGCGTGCAAGATGTACGGTTGAAAGCTCATCCCCATCATCACGGTTTAGTTGACCATGAAACCAGTCGGTCAAATAGCCAAACCCTGGAAATTTCTTTACACCTTCGCATTACTGCCAAATCTCAAAAGCTGTGAAGCAGATCCCCACCAAGAACCAAAATTAATTCAATTTTCGAGCACCCAATGGCCCAAAACACAAAACCCACAAGCATTCTAGATTCTCTGGGCGAAGAGATCATCAGAATCATAACACCAGTCTCAATCTGCATGTTCATGGTGGTCATTTTGGTCTCTGTCCTCGATTCAAGTTCTTCATCTTCAACTTCAGCATCGGTCAACTCCATAGCCACAATTGCATATGCTGAAACCAGTTCGGACTCTTCGTGGGATAAATTCGTAGGTGCCCTTTTGAACTCCCTTGTGTTTGTGGCTGTTGTCACTGTTGTCACATTTATTTTGGTGCTCCTTTTCTACCTCAGATGCACTAAGTTCTTGAAACTCTACATGGGTTTTTCTGCTTTTGTTGTTTTGGGATTCATGGGTGGTGAAATTGCATTGTTCCTGATTGAAGATTTTAGTATTCCTGTTGACAGTATTACGTTTGTGGTGGCTTTGTTTAATTTTGCCGTTGTGGGTGTTTTGGCTGTTTTCATGTCAAAAATGGCAATTATTGTGACACAAGCCTACTTAGTTGTTATTGGGATGTTGGTTGCTTATTGGTTTACTCAGTTACCTGAATGGACTACTTGGGTGCTATTGGTTGCCATGGCATTGTATGATCTTGCTGCAGTTCTATTGCCAGTTGGGCCACTAAGGCTTTTGGTGGAGCTTGCAATATCAAGGGATGAGGATATCCCAGCATTGGTGTATGAGGCTCGGCCGGTAACTTATAACGACTCAGGTGCAGTGGGTCAAGTAGCACAGAGGAGAGTATGGAGAGATAGGAGCAGTGAGAATTCAGATCATGAGTCAAACAATAATCCAAACGCCAATTCCGTGTTTGTTGAGAATGTGGGTTCCGGGTCAAACTCCACCTCAAATGCCAGTGTTGTTCCGGATTCAAGTACAGAATCTAATACCTTAGGTAGTGGCCACAACGATGCTACATTGATTAGAGCTGAAGAAGGTTGGATTCCAGAGCGGGATGCAGAGCTATCTGCACCATTAATTGAACCTAGAATGAACATTCAGCCACAGCAATCAGAACTTGAAGGCATTGGGTTGGGGTCTTCTGGTGCAATCAAACTAGGGTTGGGTGACTTCATCTTCTACAGTGTACTGGTTGGTAGGGCAGCCATGTATGATTTTATGACAGTGTATGCTTGTTATCTTGCAATTATAGCTGGTCTGGGAATCACTTTGGCACTCTTGGCACTATATCAGAAAGCTTTGCCAGCTCTTCCTGTGTCAGTAGCATTGGGTGTATTGTTCTATGTCTTGACTCGGTTTTTACTTGAAGTTTTTGTTGTGGAATGTTCTTTGAACCTATTGATGTTCTGAATATAAACCACATTGTAAAAGTTTGCTACTCAGTCACACAATATAGAGCATTGGAAAGTTTGGTGTGTGAAATTCGTTTATGTTTTAACTTAAATTTGCTCCTTCCCACAATTGATTGCTCATTATTTTTTAGTTTGGTTTCAATTAGATGGTAAGTGATTCTGACAAGATATATTTGCTTGAGACTGGGGTTCTCTGATTTGACACTTTGTTTTGTATCTTAAGATTTTGCATTCTGTAGGAAAGAACCAAAAATAAGATGCACTATAAGTTAGGGGAATTTGGTGAAATGTAAGCTGGTTTGTGGTTAAATAAGTGAATATGGGACACATGTTAGAAGACGGAAGGTTGCAAAGTGAAACCCTGATTGGTTGGAAAATGGAAACTGAGGTTGGTTGCTCTATTGATCAAAGAGGAGGTGTTTGAACGGTTACATGGCTAACAAGTGTAGTGGTGCTAGCTTGTAAGTGACTCATGCTTTCATGACTACATGCAGCAGGTGCAGCGCGTGCGGCGTGAATGCAGAATTCTTTTGATAGTTAAAGAAACTTTATTGATAAAAAAATAGGCATAGCCCGATACAAATACAATTACAACGAATGCCCTAATCAAGAAGGCACAAAAGAGACAAGAAAATCATATAAGTCCATACTATTGAAATCAACAGCAATGGCCTAAGTATATAGAGTGCTATAAAATAAAGCTAGTAGTTCCTCTAGTGATCTTTCGTTGTCTTCAAATATCTATGTATTGCACTCTTGCCACATGCACTACATGATACACAAAGAGATCATCTACCAGACCGCTTTAGTCTGATGCATGCCTTCTATATTTGGTCAACTGGCCAGTGCTGCCACCAAAGTCTCCAACATAACTCAAGCCATCTCTACTCTACCAAACACCCCATTCCACAACACCCATACTGTCTCGCAGCGTGGATGCAGAATTACTAAAGAAAAAGATTCTGTTTAGGACTTTGGACTAGGATTTGTGTCTTTCTTGCTTGTTGCTAGCTTGCTTATTCTCAGGAACTCTTTATAATATTAGTTGTGGGAGTCCAATCAGTATCCTTATTATTAGCTGGATGCTTTTCATTTACCTCCTGTTTCTGAGATCATATGTGGTCCAAAATCACTCGCCGCTTTTCTACCTTTGGGTGGTCATAATTCCCAGATAGTTGCCACTCTCTTGTTGCCCCTATTTTCTCAATCTTGTGTGCGCATGAAGTCGAGAATGAGAATAGCTCTTGATTGAAATCGGTCGGTATATTCCGATTCCATAGAAATGCTATTCCTCCATTCCTTCAGTCTGCTCGAATACAATCAGAAAACCCGAGCTGAATTTCAATCTTTCTGCATGATTAGAACTCGGTTTGGCTTCCATCAAGAAGACTACATTGGCAACCTCCATCGTACAAGTTGATGAAGAGCGGGAACTCCCCGTGGGTGGAAAGAATCACCTTGTGCATGTCTGACATTTTGTAGCAATAGTTGGAGCAATGGATAAAGCAAGCTTTGGAAATGGACAGAAACAACTTCATAAATTTATGAGAAGTACTACTACAATTATCAGCTAAACAACCAAATGTCCTAGGAGATTATAAATGGCAGGCTGGAGAAAGTGGAGATAATGTGGAGTCAAAGATCCAAAGCTCTATAGATCAAGGAAGGTGACGAAAACACACTGGTTTTTCCAAACAAGGCCTCACACAAAAGGAAGAAAAATCAAATAAAAAGGATTGGATACTCAAAGACTTCATGGTACGAGGGAAAAATGTAACATTCCTGTGAAATGCCCAAATTATATGGTCTATACTCTAAAATGATTAGTGAATGATATAATTAAAGCCCTATTGAAATTTAATAAAGAGCCCTATTGAAATTTAATAAAGAGTAAAAACTTCTACTTTTTAAGCAATGTGAGATTCGATACACAACCAACATTATCCTTTTAAATGCTCGACGTTCTCGTTGGGCCTGTCCATTGTAGGTAGCACGGCTCAAGTTCCACATTTTTGGTTGGGATAGACTCTGATATTATTTGTAATACCTTAATGGAAAGTTCAAACCACATAATCTATACTCAATTAGATTCTTATTAGAACCTTATAAAGAACAAGAACTTTTTTTTTCTAAATAATGTGAGATCTCATACACCACCTACCTTATTCTTCTCATATAAAATATCACAAAAACATAACATAAAATAAAAATTAATCTTATAAATCTTATTATAAAATTTGTCATAATATATAAATTTTTAACTTATAGCATAAAGTTTATAGAGCATACAAATTTATACATAACAAAAAATTAATATAACATAAAGTCTTTTAACGTTAATTTTACGTATCATATTACCACCAACATATATGATAATTTTATTTTTTATAAATAATGTACAGATACTATAATAGTTGTACTTATTTTTGTTGGATATCATTTTTATATTTATATTTTTTTTAGTTTATCAGTTTGTTGTTCCAAGCCCGGATTCCTAATCGCCTGACCTTGCTAGTTCATTGGAAAAACCGATAAATTCAGACTGAAAAGAATCAGACCCGGTTTCACGGATGAATCGGTCTAGTATGGACTCTTCAATTCTTTAAAGTGGTGTATACCAGTTCGATTTTAAAATATGCCAAAAACTGGATGGATCAGGATGGAAAACACCCATTCTTATAGGTATGTATCAAGAAAGCGTAAATTTCCAACTTACTCTATGATGTGTTGTGCAAGAGTCTTCTACATGCTACTTAAACAAAAAAAAAAAAAAGAAAGAAAGAAATAGTAGGCTCAGGATGTACATGTTTGGTACAAACCCTTAAAAAAAAAAAGAATTTACCTAAAAAAAAGTTTAAATTTTTAGGTTGAGTTTCACTTTTTTTTTTTAAAGGGGCTGAACAAACCATAAACATTAAACTTGTAGTGGAAAAGAGAAAAAGTTTCATGAACAAATTCCACCTAATCAAATGCACACCAAACTGGACATTGAATTCTCGAGGTCTTGAAGTCTTCCTTCCTTCGTACATTTGAGACAGCCATGCCCATTCAAAGGTTGCACTTTTTGCGTTTATTTTATCCCACGTGAACTTTTCTAGATGCCAATTGTTTGTTCATGTATTGTTCAAACTAGTATCTAGCGCAATCGATGAGAATAATATCTTGACTATCATATATTAATTGTCTATAGTTTTTGTCACAAATAATTTAAAATATTAGAATATATTTATAATCTTGATTAAGGGCAAGTTTTATATTTCAACAAATATCAAAATTTATCTATCTCAATAAACATAAACTAATTGGTGAGCATATTAAGGTCCGTTTAGATTCAGAGATTAGATGAGATGAGTTATGAATATTAATAAAATGAGTGGTTGAGATGAATTGAAATTTAAAATGAATGATTGAAATGAGTTGAAAGTACGAGATGAGATGAAATGAGATGAGTTGAACCCACTTTCCAAAACAAATAACCCCTGAGAATTTAAAGGAGAATAGTTAAGAAGTAAGGGAACAAAATTGGATAAATAAGGAAGAATCAATACCCACAATAAATTAAAAGTACTTTATATATATATTATAAATAATATATATATATAAAAAATAAGATTAAAATAGAATAATATAGAATAGCAGAAAAATGTAATATAAAAATATATATAGAGTTTAATTCAATAATAGTAAGTTAATGAATAAGGTGGAGGAAGAATAACAATTAGAAATACGTTTTTCATTCTTGACTAAAGTCTTCAAATAAGAATTCGTATATAAATATAAAACAAATACCTCTATTTAAATGTTAATTTATTTGTTTAGGTTGAAATTTGGACTAACATATTTATTTAATAAAATTAAAGTTAACTTAAAATATTAAACCCAGCCCAATTTCACATAAAATAATAAAACCACGAATTAAAGCTCAATTAAAATCAACCCGCTTATAATTAATAAAGGACTCTTCGTCTTCATTCTTTTTCTAGTAGAAAGTTTTCAGCCTCTTCGTCTTCTCTTTCCATTTTTCTTCCGGTCTTCTATAGCTTCTCTTTTGTTATTTTTTCTTCTGATTTTGTCATTTCGATTTTTCTTTGGATTTTCTATGTCATCTTTATCTCTGCATTTTCTCTCTTTTAAAGTTTTTTTTTTCCTTTTGGGTGTCTACATTTTTTTCGGTTTCCCTTTTTTTTTTTACTCAACTTCTATAAATTCAAACATCTCACAGTTCGTGTTCGAGTTTTCATTTGTGGTTTGGGTTTCTGAAATCGTCTGAAGGGATTTCTTGATTGACGTGGGAAAAAATGGGAAAATAAGAAATATAGAAACAGAGATAGAAATGGAAGGGAAAGTTCAATCCAAATTATTATTCTACCCTCTATCAGTCGGATAGCCTTCAGGAAATATGTACTAGCTACCAAGGCATTTCGTGAAACACAGGAGACAAAACGGGAAATAAAAACTTAAATAAAAGTTACTGTTTATCAGATAGACACTTTTATATATAAAAATATATTAAAAACATAATAATAAAATGATAGAAGAATTAAGTGATGGGAAAAACAAATAGAACTGTATGTCCTAAAATTTTGGGCTGTGGATTTGCTTTAGAAATTCTACAGAATGTACAATTAAATTCAAATGATATATTTTAACTTAATTACCAACTGTTATGTAAGTTAATCTAACAACTAAATCAACGCCTCATATCCGCAAAATCTCTCTCTCTCGCGCTCTCCAGCTCTACGTCCCTAAGCAGCCGGCCACTGATTTCCCTGCCCAGAGGGAGGGTGGAGCTTCGGCTTCCCCCTCCCTCCAACTTCCTGTTGATATATGTCCATATTAATCCCATTTTTAAGCTTTTTAGTGTATTATAATCAAATCAGCATGTTATTATAATCCAAGAATTTGCAATATTCATGCCTAGGAAATTAGCCCAGTCATCCCAGAAAACCAGACAAATTTACAGGAAAGAAACTGACAGCCAATTTAACTTGGACTATAGGCACATTTGATATAATACAAACATTTACATCGACTACATTCATGACGTATCTATGAGGAAAAGAATAGAAAAGATTCAGTTCCTGCGGCTGTGTGATCTCTGCAATGATTTTGGTGATCCTTCAAAGAGATCCAAGATATATTTCTCCAGATCATCAGTGGTGTACTTGATGTACTTCTCACTGATATCAGCAGAGTTTATCCCAATGAAATTCCTATATGCAAGCACTACTTTCTGTGAAGCTGAAATTTGCAAGTCTTCCCTGAGTCGAGGATTTGGTATAGACCACCCTGTCTGGCTCTTGTATACCTCCTCAAAGGCAATAATGAAACCCCTGTACTTCTCTTTGAAAATTATCTTTGAACCAGAACTTGACCCTGCTCTTACTCCCTGAAGAAAAGAAAGAGCTGAACTCCAAGTGGCTCTTTCATAGCTTGTTGCGTGCTGCTTGAATTTAACAATATGCGCTCGGATCCATTTGTCGCCAAAGAAAAGTTTGAGTTCAGAGCTCTTCACCTTTTCGACCATGTAATGATAGTTGTTCATTAAGAAAATATGTTGTAGAGCACAATCTTTGTATAACCGGGAATGGCTATCGAGTTTGGGTTCCAGTATACACGTGATGGACCGAAGGCGGCGAGCCATTGGACAATATGCCATAGAAGAGAGTTCCAGCTCATTTTCCAGCTCAACAACTGGATTTGAAGCAGCTGCATTTTGGTCCTTGAGAAGCACATTAAGGATATTGCAGTATATGGAAAGGGTCTTGATGTAATTCATGACATACCTAGTTAGTGGGTGTACTTCACCTCGAGGAACAGGGCTTGTTGATGCATCAGCTGCAATGGCATTTCCAAATTTCAAAAGTGTTGCCCTAGCAGAATCAGCCAATCTGCTTAGCAGCTGGTGGAACTCGATCCTAACACAAGTACCAGACTCTTCAGAGAATATAGTGTCAATATACAGAAGATTATCTGCCACAACCTCGTACATGTCAAGCAAGCGAAACAACTTTTCTGGTCCATGTGTTCCCATAGCAATGGCCTCCCCAAAATTCAAAAGATGCAACAATGCAACCTTTGATATCTCCACAAAGCAAAATGGATTAAGAAATCCCAGATCTCCAAAAACTTGGTCACAGAGCCGTTTCTCACTTGCAAGATACCGGATGATGACATTCAAAGCACGAATCCATTTTCGGATTTCAAAGTTCAAGCTACTCCACTCCATTTTTAGCACATCCTCGATGCTAAACTTTTCCACTTTGAGAATTACCAAGTACTCCTCTAATGCATCTCTGCGCACACTAATGAAAGCCTGGCAGAACTCCTGATGATAATTTGAAGCAAACATGACAGTTGCAATTGACTTGAGATGAGGAATTACTTGTGGATGGACCAAATCTGGAACACAGTCCACAGATTCATTGCCACTATTATCTCTCTGGGATGCTTCTTCAATTTTCATGTCCTCGACTGAAACAAAGGATTCATCATAAACAACATCCTTTCTGCAATATTGAAAAGACTTGTTTCCAAGCTCAAAGTATTGCTTGTGCTTAACAAGAATGTGAACTAGCTCTTCCTTGAGCCTCGACATTGCAGTCTCCAGAATGCTCTCAGCTCGGTTAAGAAGTTCCTTCCACTTCTTACTGCCACCCATGGACAACCTTGGTAAGCCTTCTACCAGTGTCTGAATTTCAACAACAGCTTTCAAATATTCGGATGCTTCTGGAGGGTCAGAGTCCCAAATCAGTGATTGATTCGACTCCCAACCCAGTATCTTCGCCTCAGCCCATTTGAACTGCTGCTCAAACTCTCTGAATTCTGTACCCCTGATTTCAGGAGAGAGTACATTCATGGCAGACAAGCGGCTCTCAAGCTGTGAGAGGATTTTTCTCAGATCATCATCAAGGTTTTTACTTGCCCCTAATGCCTTGACCAAGTGCCGAGTTGCAGCAATCACATGCTGATCCCCTTCACAAAGAGGGAGTACAGATCTAAAATCCCCCATACCAACAAAGATTTAAGTAGCAAACAGGGCCACAACAAACCAAAACCTCAAACTTCCACCAAAACGATCACTGAAGGGAGCTCAAATTCCTACTCATTATTACAGGCACCAGGAAAGGTCCAGTTATTTCAGATTATACAAACCCACAAGGAATAGATGAGGACTGAGAAGATTTCACTTCCAAAACCTCAAACCCTAGATTTGATGTTTTACAAAAATGATTGGAGGATAAGAGGCTCTGGAAAGCAAGAAGTACTTCAACTGTCTTAAACAACAAACAAAACTGAAGTAAACTGAAGCTTCCTGGAGCCACGAAATTCAAGAACAGCTTTCAGTAAACTTCAGAGGAACATGATCAAGGACTTGAATTGGGCCAAAATATTTGTACCGTAACTCACAGAAATTTCAGTATTTCTTTTCTCTTGAGCCCTCTCATTCCGTTTCCTAATCCAAGCCTAAAGTTTAGCATGATCAAACAAAGATAACCTTTAAAATCAAAGATCCCAGTACGGATGTACAAGAAATAGAGAACTTTCAACTAAAAAGAAATTTTAGCTCCGGAGTGAAGAATAATAGTCACAGACAACAACAGAAAGCCAAACCTTGTATTTGAATTCTGATCAAGAACAGCTGTAGATCATTTAACAGATAACAAAGCATGCGACCTCAAATCAGAAATAAAGCAAACAACGCTTATTAACGCGTTTTCTTTGAGCAGAGATTAATTAATCTTTTTGCTTCTTTTGCCTGATGAGAAAATGAAAGAAAGTGTAATAAAACCTGGGTTGGGAAGGAAGAGAGAGAGAGAGAGAGAGAGAACGACAGAAGGAAAATAAAAATGGTCGAAAAGATGGAGAGAAAATGAACTCGAAGCTTCAGGGTCTAGAATTTGGAGCCGTGTGGGCTTAACTTCTTCTCTGCAACTTCATAATCAGGGAAGTTGTCATATCCCTTGCATATCTTAAGGCGTGCTTTGACTCTTGACTATGGGTTTTTGACGAACACCAGCAAAACTTGACCAGTCAGAAGATACAAGTGGTGATCTCCCTGCTATAACTGGCTTGTTCAAATGGAATGAAATTTGTGTGACGTGGCGCGCGCGCGCTCTCTCTCTCTCTCTCTCTCTCTCTCTGTGAGAGATATTTTTTGTTTTGATAGAAAGACTTCATTAAAAGCAAGTATCTTACAAAGTAAATTGATCAAATCAAAAAGTATGATCAATAAAAGTTGAACATTATTCCACCACATTTGAATATCAACAACATTACAAATAAATTTAATTAAACAATGAGCTACTCTATTTCATTCTCTCAAAACATATTGAATAACAATTTTTAAAAAGTATTTCACTAAAAAGCATTTCACTATATCTTTTACATCTTGAATCAAATTTTCATTTAGAGAAAAGAAAACTGAACATCTAGAAGCTCCTGTACTAATAACAAATAATCGGATTCAATAATTAATTTAGGGATACGAAGTGGAATACAAAACTGTAAATCTCTTAATACAATTAATAACTCAATCATTTCAGCCTCATCAATTCCATTATCAATCTTTCTCACAGCCATAACTGGTTTTCCAGTTTCATCCCTCAAGATCAAACCAATCATAACTTTTCTTCTATTAACAAAGTAGCCCCATCTACATTGAGTTTTAAAAAACCTCCTTTTGATGCATGCCACTTCCCCAAACGTCTTCTATCAAAAGGAGTAAGATCCCTCAAATCATTGAAAACCTTATAGATAGACAACACATGATTAATAACTTATAAAAGATCCAGTAAAATTTTTTTCATTTGCATTCTATTACGTCTAGACTCTAAACCATAGGCTCTAACTAATAATAAATAATAATATAAAATTTGAATGTGAACTATGGAAAAAAATAAAATGGACAATATCAATGAAATTCATCCCCTCTTGTATATGTTGAAGTAAAGGTCAAAGTTTTAACCACACATTATACATATAGGGGCAGAAAATAAGAGTGTGGGGGTAAAATAACACAGTTTCCTCCAGCCTCTTACATAAACAACAAATAGGTTCAACATCAAGATTTTTCCTCTTTAGATTACTCAAAGTTGGTAATATATCCTTACAAGCTTTTCAAACAAAAATTTTAATTTTTTTTGGAACCTTCATCTTCTATAAATGCTTCCATAGTTTTTTGTCAAATATACAGCTGGAATTAGCCTCTTTCCCAGGAATTATGACCTCCTGAATGAGCTGATATGCACTATTTATAGAGAACTTTCCATTCACTTCTTCCAACCAAATCCATTTATCAATATGCACATTACTAGACAAACGAATTTTTAGAATATCTTCAACCACAATTAGATCAAAGAGAGCTCTAACTTTAGCAACATCCCAACCTTTTAAATTATGCATAAATAGAGAAGCCATGGTATCATTAGAATTTGTCTCAACACCATCTTCAATCTGTTCAGCCGGTTCTAGTAATATTATTTTGTGACCTAGAATCCACATATCTTGCCATATTTTAATACATTCTCCATTCCTTACTCTCCAACAACAACCCTCCTTAAACCACTTCTTAGCCTCATAAATTCTCCTCCAAGCATAAGAAGGTTTAGTACCTAATTTTGTTTGAAAAAATAAGGTATTGTAAAAATACTTGGCTTTATAAATCTTATGCACCAAAGAACCAGTATTTTGTAACAAATGACACCCTTACTAAGCCAACAAAACCATATTAAACGAGTGCAGATTTTTGAAACCCATACCCCCTCTATATTTTGAAACACACATTTTGTCCCAACTCATCCAATGTAATTTTCTTTTATTATCATGTTGCTTCCACCAAAACCAAGCCATCATACCCTCCAAATCTCTACATAGAGTTAATGGAAGTTTGAAACAATTCATTGCATATGTCAGGATTGACAGTGTAACTGCATTAATAAGAACTTTCCTCCCCTCTTGTGACAATAATTTTTCATTCCAACTTTGCAACTTACTCTACGTCTTCCCTAATTTCTTCAAATGCATGCTTCTTAGATCTACTGACTAAGTTTGGTAAACCTAAATACTTGTTATAACGCTGAAATGATCTCACATCCCATAAATCCATCAAAACCCTCTGAGAAAAAGGAGACATATTCTTTGAAAAAATCAATCGTTGTTTTCTCCTTATTAATTTTCTGTCCCAAAGCCTTCTCATATTTATCAAGCAAATCTTAAATATGCTTTGTAGATTGAACATTAGCTTTACAAAAAATTATATTATCATCAGCAAACAACAAATAATTGAGGTCACGCGTCGTTCGAGCATAGCAATTTTTTTTTTTTTAAATTGAGGTCACATAAAAAAAATAACTTTTTATTTATAGATCATATTTTTCTAAAACAGGAAAAAGGAAAAAAATACGTGAACTTTTTCACTATATCTAAATTTACTCAAATTATTCTAATATGAGTCAATAAACATATAAAGTAAATCTTAAATATTTATAATTATTTAAATACACTTTTTTGAGCTATATTAAATACTCACGAGTTATTTTTAGATTTATTTTTATATATTTATATCTCTTTCATTTTAGACTTTAGATAAAAAAGATGTAGGCGATTCAAGTTCATGATACATTTTTTTTATAAGTAGAATTCATGATATATATATGTATATATATATATATATATTGATTCCTCTTTGGTCTTTAAGGATTGTAAGGATCTCCCGGACTCACTTTAGCTAAGTTTTGGAGAGTTTAGAAAGAGAGAGAGAACAGAGAAAATGAGCAAATAAAGATGGAGGATTAAGTTTTATTATAGGTAGAATTTTGAGACATCTTTGGAATGTAATCTTTAATGCGGCAGAAGGGCATGCAAGGTTACTTTTAAGTATTTAATACTCAAACCTAGCTGATATTTACTTATCTTATCACTTTTTTTAAACTGTGATCTTGAGATAGAGATTGTGGACCTCTTCAATAAATATTTTAAGATGATATTAAGCGACAATGCACCCGCCACCTTCTCTGTTCAATACAGAGAAACTATTGCTCCGTGTGGTGGTTTCATAGTTCGTATTTATGCAAATATCTTAATTCCTTCTTTAGATAAGATAAGATCTTCTAGTAGGATAAGGGTATGGACCATTTTATTGATTCAAAATAAACTCATTGTTTTTTTTACCACTATTACATTGTAACTTTTTATTTTAGAGTGAATATTGGGGAACCTCACTCCATCTTCTTGTATCACTTTTTTTATTTAATAAAATTTGCTTACCTTAAAAAAAAAATCTTGTGCAGGCAGGGCTGGCTCAAAAGATTTTGAGATCTCAGACGAGATGTTAAAATGTGACCTTTTATTTGTATCAAACTAAATCAAGTTATATCTAATTATATTTTTATTTAACAATTATTCTTCTTAATTTTTGAGATGCAAAATTACTAATCAAATTTGAGAATGCTTTTGATGACCAATTTTTTTGTTTCTTTTGTTCTTTTTAATGTATTTCTTGATTATTTATAGATGTTTCACCTAATTTTTTTTTCTATATTTTGTTTATTACTAGTAACAAATATATTTAAAGATCCTTTTTGGGATTCAATAAATTTTTTTTAAAAGTTTTTCATATCCAAATGCACATTTTCTATTAGACATATTTTATAATAAAAAATAATATCTACTATATAAATTCTACTATGCTTATAAATATTCTAGAATAAAATAAGTACTAACATAAAACAATTGAACTTGATGGCTGATTTAGCAAATGAGCTTCACTTTAACATAACAAATCAGCTCCAATTTTACATAAAATTGTTAATCTGTAAAATAAAATAAAATATATTAGTATTAATAATTCAAATAAAAAAATAAATTAACATTGAAGAAATTAATTAAAAAAAAATAGAATTTGAAAAACATAAATATAAGGCATGGGACATGGCCCATGGGCCATGTGATTTGTGATTCAAGTTAAACCGGCTTCTTTCATGTTGAACGGTAGCAGTAGAATTTGAAGAAGACAAAAAATTGTCAACTTGAATATATATGTTGCGTAGTCATATTATCACAGACAAATAGACTGTAGTCTGTACAGTATTTACATATGTGACTGTTTTATTACCACAAACAAGTTGTCCATCAATCGTGAATATATAAAACTTAAAAACAAAAGTTAAAATTATTAGAAAGACAGCAAACTTTACCTTAATCGTAATTCGTCTTCAACGAGGACGCAACAAATTTGAGAGATGCTCTCGGCAAAGTCTCAAACAATGCGGCAATGAGAGAGCTTTCAGTGCCAAATACAAGCAATATATATATGTAAGAGAGACAAAAGTTCAAGATTGGAGATTGGAGTCGAGAGAGATAAAATAAATTTTGTAAATTTCAGCTATAAAAACTGGATTTTTATGTTATAAAATTTATTTTTACAGATGAATTGAAATGTCTTTTAATTTATTGTGACTTTTAGTTTTTCTACGTGAAGTTATAGTCAGTAGAGTTGATCTAAAATCTATTGGTTGTGGCTATTAACGTCTTTTATATTTTTAACAGAGTTGATAATTATTATTTTTTTTTCCATTTTTAAGATTAATCTAATTAATTTAGATAGTTTTTTGTTAATTTTTTAAAAATATTTTTAGGACCTTAGACAATCGTCTAATTTACCTAATAATGAGCCGGCCAGTGTGCAGGACGCACAATCATCATAACAGATTGACAACATCGATCTAGGTAGATGCATGTCATCCACTTATCAAGTAGACAACTTGTATTTTTGTTCCAACACCAAGCACAATTGGCATACTTTTTTTTATTTTTCGTTTTTGATACAATAGGGATGTGTGATTTCGAATTTTAATTTTTAAATGAGGACTGTTAGAGTGCAGTCACATTCAGAATACTCACCTTCACATAAATAATAAATATTACTATTTATATAAGGGTGAGTATTCTGAGTGTGATTATTTCCAATCATTTTTTCTTTCTAATTTAGAAAATCAGATTATATGACATCAAATCATTAAGTTCTTGACCACAATTGGCATACTTGATTAAACTATATGTAGGCGTGATACTGTATAGAAACTTTTATTCAACATTCTTATATTATATATTTGTTTTTATCTTTTTATTTTTTTCTTAACAGATATATAGTGAATGTTGAGTAGAAGTCGTCTATTGTCCCTCAATTTCACCTTGTTGCATCTTTCTGAAGCTTAGAATGCATGATGTCTCTCTCGCTCAGTATCCAACGGTAATCATTTACATCCCAAATCTTATGCTTTGATGCAATTTAGTTTTGGCTCTCAACTTATGCTTTAGGAAAGTTTCCTCTTGAGAACATTGACATGCAAGCTCCACTTTCCTCTTCACTAATTCGCTTCTACTTATAGTGAATAGTTATATTGTCCACAAAGTTTGGATTCCAACTCTAATAAAATGTGTTCACATGGTCAAAAGCTTCTGTTCTGAACGTCATGTTTAGATAGTAAAGTGAGATGAGATGATTTTAAATGAAAGTTAAAAGTTGAATATAATATTGTTAGAATATTATTTTTTAATATTATTATTTTTTTGAGATTTAAAAAAATTAAATTATTTAATATATTTTATATAAAAATTTAAAAATTTGATGAAACTCTTTTTGCCTCCAAACATGACATGCCACATTCTTTTGTATTTTCTTTAGCCTTTTCCATATGTTTTGAAATATAACCTGCAACCCCGTTTCATAGATTGACATTGCCGGAACCATTAAGGAGCAAAGGATGGCCCTCCAAAAGTTAAAACAAAAAGTAATAATATTAATTTTTTATTATTTAATATGGTGATATTAATATCATCTTGTGTTAGCCCACTTTTTAAAAAATTAGAATTAATTACACTCTGTCCCTTCCAATTTTTATCCAATTCAACCCCTAAATTAAAAACTTCAACAATTGGCTCCCTAGATTTTAATTTTTCACTTTGTCCTCATTCCGTTAACCATCCGCGTTAAATTAAATAGAATTGAGCACGTGCAGCTCACATGTAGTAGTAAAGACAAAAATACCCTTTCACTTTGTCCCTCGAACTTTCACGCAATTATCAATTTGTCCCCCACATTGCATAAAATTAGATTTTTATAATAAATTAAATTTATATAACTAAATATATACTACTATATTATATATTTATATATATAATATAATATAATATATAACTAAATATATCTAAATATATATTTATATATATCTCACATTGTGAATTTATATATTATAGTTATATATATATTTATATATTTAGTTATAAAATGAATGAAATGTAGGGGTTTTTTATGTCTTTGTCTTGCAGGTTGTGCACGTGAATGTAATTTCCGTTACTTTTAATGTGACTGATAGACGGAAGGGAGACATTATGAAAAATCAAAAGTTTGGAGGCCAATTATTAAAATTTTTAGTTTAAGAATCACATTATGAATTGAGTGAAAGTTGGAGGGGCAAAATGTAATTAATCCAAAAAATTATTTTGGCCCTCCCTCTACAAAACTAAATTTGATCTTTTAAATACTGTGTTTCTTTTGTTTGATAAATTTGTATGAACGTCTTTATGTTATTTCAACGATATTTTTTTTTGATATATCATATCCTTTTTTTTTATATACATAAGTTGTATTCACATATTTTATTTTAATTTTAAGTCTTACTATTAGATTATTTTATATCGCACAGAAATAGAAATAGAACAAAAATATTTTGTTATAATTTTAGTTTTGCTTAGCTCTCCCTAACAAGGAAGCAAGGAGCGGAAGGAGAGACTCACTTAAGCATTGGCATTGAACCCATCATTAGACTCATTAAATGTAAATTTGATGATGTTGCCCAAATGACTAACACAAGAGGAGGGTGAATTGAGTTGTATTTAAAAAAATAACAATTATAAATCAAATATATAATATAAAATATAAATAAAATATGAAACAGTAATAAATATAAAGAGTAAAGGTAAGAGAGAAGCAAACTCAGTATGTTAACGAGGTTCGACCCCACTGCTTACGTCCTCGCCTCAAGCTACCCCTTGAGGATTGCCAAATCCACTATTCAATCTTCTTTAGGTGGAGATAGAAACCTATTACACCTTTGAGCAGCACCGCTCCAAAGAATCCGTGTAGAACACCCTCTACACTTCCAATCACCTCACACTTGGTGATTTAACTATTCCCTGTATAGAACACCTTCTACACTTCCAATTACCTCACACTTGGTGATTTAACTATTTCCCGTGTAGAACACCTTCTACACACACAAGGGTTATACACACCCTTTTACAAATACAAGAGTTGATAGTAGGTAGACTATCAAAGTACACTCCTCAATGAGTGAGATAGAAACAATACAGCGCAACCTATATCTCCCTCAACAAGAACAAGAATTAAGGCTCAAAACTTTAAAAAAGAGAGAATGAGAGTTTTGAAAAAATGATGCAAAACTTAGCAATAGATGTGTAAGCTTTTGTTGTGAATTTTGTAAAACTCAAGTGAGCTATTTATAGACAAATGAGTTTTCAATTTCAAATTTGAAAAGATTCCCATGTCAAAAATATCATCATTCACTTTTCAAAAATTTCAAATATAATATTTTTACTTTTTGCATGTGACAAAAGGAGCACACTTTACTTTTCAAAAATTTCAAACATAATCTTTTACTTTTTGCATATGACAAAAGGAGCACACTTTACTTTTCAAAATTTTCAAATAAAGACATCTACCTTTTGCATAAGTCAAGAAAAGCATCCACCACTTTTGAAAATATCCAAATAAAACATGCACATGTGAAAGATGACAATCAATCATCTTAATATTTTCAAAGTTCAAACCTTTAATCATGTCATGCACATGTGAAAAATGACAATCAATCATCTTTCAAATTTTTTAAATTTAATTTTCAAAATATTCATGTATATGTGGAAAATGTATTTTAATGCTTTATGATAAAATATTAATTTTGAGCTTTAATCTTAATTTCAAATTTTTTAAGAGATTTACAAAATTACTCTATGATTTTAATGTGAACTTGTTCCCTTCTTACTCATACTTGCTTCCTTGATGTGCTTAATTTTATTGTGTGGACAACTTTGAGCTTGAGACTCCTTTATTCTTTGAATTCATTTGTTATCATCAAAATCCATTTGTAGATTTACACGAAACTTGAAACCTTGGGTTCAACAATCTCCCCCTTTTTGATGATGACAAATGCTTGATAGAACCTGAATCCTGTATTAATACTTAAGCTCCCTCTGAGAATGTGCGTTAGTTTTTCAAGCAAAAATATAAACATAATTCCAAGCATATATAACAAGTTTAGCAATTTAAACAATGTTAATGTTCTAGTCTAAAACTTCTCCCCCTTTTGGCATCATTAAAAAGGAATCATAATTATCTCAATAAGATATATTCCTACAATAACTAACAGATAAATAAAACGCTGCGTTAATAGAGACTGTAGAAGTTAGAACCATCCGTGTCCGACAAAACCTGCAAAGGTTGAAGCCGAATTTTATCATCTCGGTGCGGAAGAAGATTTAAATTCGCTTGATGTTATTGACGAATTAGATGTTCCAGAGATTTAAAGTTGAATAATTAAAATTATTCGTGTCCGACAAAAATAGCAAAAGCTGCAGGCCTAGCTATGGCAATGCGGTGCGGAGCCATGCATGTCCGACAAAACCTGCAAATGTTGGAAGTCGAACTCTAGCAATTTGGTGCGGAGTCACGCGTATCTGACAAAACCTGCAAAGGTTGGAGGCCTAGCTCTAGCAATCGGTGCGAAAGCAGATTTAAATCCGCGTGATATTATTGAAAAATTAAATATTATCGAGATTTGAAAGTTGTTGTTTAAAAGACCATTTTCACCTGTCGGATACTCAAATAAATTTTCACACTACTCATTGATCCAGTTTCTGTTTATTCAAAACGATAGAATGGCGGAGAAAATTTCGTCTAATAATCTTCCAGATCTGAATCAGGAACTGTCTCAACCAGTCATTTTATCTCATGAGGTTGTCAACACCATGATAGAAGCAGAAATGCATTTTTCAAATAGAACTGATTCTGAGGTTGTTGCAGCATCAAGAACTCTCAGTGCTCAATATGCTGCCTCTGTTACGACCATGTCTCGGAGATTACTAGCGAGGGCAAATGAGATTGATCGACTAAACAATCAAATATCTGTTCTGCATCAAAAGCTTGCAAATAAAGGCAGAAAGAATAAGAGGTTAAAGCAAGAAAATAAAGATTTGACGGAATTAGCTCGTGTTTTGAAACTTCAAATAGAGGAATCGGAACGAGTAAGAGTTCAAGCACAGAGTCAACATCAGCAGATAATGGCAGCGTTTCATGAGAGAAACAGGGACAATTATAATTAATCTCGCTAGTTTAGTTCGGTAACTTTTGACAATATGCATCCGGCATATCTTGTAAGCTTGACTAAGTAAGATTTGAAGAGATGACAGTTTGTCTTCTACTTATTTCCATCTTTATAAAAGCAATCCTTAACTTTATCTAATCCGCATCAAATTTTCTTCTCATTGTTGTAGTTCATCTTCATTCTCACTTTACAGAATCTTAATGGCTCATCAATTCTCTTTCAGTGCTTCTCGTGATCAATCTATTTCTGCATCTGTCGTAGATGCCATGAAGCAGCAAAACACTGATTTGGCTAATAAATCAGATCATGATGCCATTTACGAGCTTGTGGGTCTCAGGACTCGATACTCATCTTCCATTGTTGCTTTTTCCGCTCGGTTGCAGTCCAAAACCCTCGAGATAGAGAAGCTTAATGAGAAGATCGATATTCTTCAACGACTTGTTCAAGAGTCTAACAAAAAAATAGTAGACTTAAAACAGCAGAATAAGGATTTAAAATCTTTACTTGCCTCTGCATGTCGATTGCCTAATCCTTTAGACAAAGATGGCATGATGATTTATGAGGAGCAAATGCATTTGAATGATGAGGCTAAACGTCTCAAGTTTTTGTAGGTCATTTGAGATAATGGAATAAAAGTATCTAGCAGATATTCATGACATGCATAATTCCTATTTCTCTTCTAATCATGCATAGTTTATCTTCTGGTAGGGGTTTTGTGAAAATTTCTACCAATTGATCATGTGTACTAGTGAATTCTAATACAATATCGCCCTTTCTGCACATGATCTCTAAGAAAATGATATCTAATTTCAATATATTTGGTCTGAGAATGTTGTATTGGATTCTTTGAGAAATTTATAGCACTTGTATTATCACATTTGATTGGAATGTGATTGTACATAAGTTTAAAATCTTCAAGTTGTTGCTTCATGTAAAGAACTTGAGCACAACAACTGCCTACAGCAACATACTCTGCCTCAGTAATAGATAATGCAACAGAATTTTCTTTTTACTAAATCATGAAACAAGTGCATGATCTAAGAAATGATATGTTCTACTAAAAATTTTTCGATCATCTTTGCAACCAGTATAATCGGTACCTAAATAACTAATAAGATCGAAAGAAGTGTATTTAGGATATCATAACTCTAAATCAATGGTACTGGCAAAATATATAAAAATCCGCTTGACTGCAATCAAATGAGATTGTTTTGGAAATGATTGAAAACGTGCACATAAACATACACTGAACATAATATCAGGTCTACTAGTTATCACATATAATAAACTACTAATCATACCTCGATATACATTTGAGTCAACTGGCTTACTGCTTTCATCTTTATCAAGTTTAGTGGTTGGATTTATTGATATTCCAATTACCTTCGCACGTTTCATCTCAAATTTTGAGTAACTCTTTGATATATTTTGACTGATTAATAAATGTTCCACTTTTTGCTTGCTTGATTTGCAATCCGAGAAAGAAATTAAGTTCTCCCCTCATGCTCATTTCAAATTCTTCCTGCATATTCTTAACAAAATCTTGACACATATTTATTAGTAACACCAAATATTATATCATCTACATAAATTTGAATTAGAAAAATATCATTCTATTCATACTTGATGAAAAGAGTTATATCGATCTTTCCTCTTGAAAAACATTTTTTAATAAAAAAAAAACTATTTAAGAAAACACTTTTAACATCCATTTAAAAAATTTTGAAATCTTTATAACAAGCATATGTAAGTAGCATTCGAATAGTTTCTAATCTTGCAACTGGTGCATATGTCTCATCATAATCGATTTCTTCTTCTTGATTGAAACCTTGGGCTACAAGTCGAGCCTTATTTCTAGTGATGATTTTAGACTCATCTTTCTTATTTCTAAAAACTCATTTTGTTCCAATAACAACATAATTTTTAGGTTTAGGAACAAATGTCCATACATTATTTCTTTCAAATTAATTTAGTTCTTCTTGCACAAATAGAATCCATGATTTATCAATAAGAGTTTCATCAATATTTTGGGTTCAATTTGAGATAGAAAAAGTGTGTGATTATAAATATTTCTAAGAGATGATCGAGTACTTACACCTTGTGAAGGTTCTCCTAGAATTTATTCCGCTGGATGATCTTTCACATGTTTCCACTATTTGGTTGCATCTTGTACTAAGTCTTGATGATCTTTCCTTCTATTTCCATGATCTTCCCTTTTGAATTGTCTCCAAATATCACACATCCTTTTTCTTTAGAAGTGAAGTCAATGAATTTAGTTTTGTCTTCTGTCACGTATCTTGAGCATCGGTTATCTAAAAATCATTTACTTTTACCTGTAGAATACTTCATGCATACCTACAAAAGCAATTAAAAACAATTCCTGGTACCCAAGTTCTTTGGGTCCTTTATTTATTCGTATTAGAAGAAATAAGATTTTTAGGTACTCATATGACCCTAATAGTCATTGTATGTTTTCTTCTAAAAGGACAAGCAAAATAATTATGACCATTTCTATTACAAAAATTGTAAATAGCATGTGACATATATGAAGAACTTGAGTGATTATAATAGTATCCTTTTTTAACAAAATTATTTTTATGAAAAGAATTTTGAATATTGGATTTTGATGTAGAAGGATTATCAAAAAAGTTTTTATAAGATTTGTATTTTTGTTTTGGCTTATATCCCAAGCCTGCCTTATTAAAAACACATCTTTGACTACCAAGAAGTTTTTCAAAATTTCTTTTTCCATTCGTAAAGTTTTCAATAATATTTTCTAAATCAGTTTTCTTTTTCTTCAACTCAAGATTTTCATCTTTCAAAACAATACTTTCTTTTCTTAAAATATCAATTTCGTTTGTTAAAGAAGAATTTTTCTTTTTCAAAGCAGTATACTTGATACCCAATTTTTCAAATTCCTCATATACCTCTTCTAAAATATTTTACAATTCTTCATATGAAGAATTTTCAATATTATCTTTAGCCATAAGACAAAGATTTGCTGATTCTCCATTACTTGCTTCACTATCTGAGCTACTTGAATCATCATCCCATGTAGTTTTCATTGCTTTTTTGCCTTTGTTTCGATTTTTCTTTAGCAGAGGACAATCTGACTTGATATGACTAGGTTTATTGCATTTATAACAAATTAAAGTATCATTTTTACCTGAATCTTTTTTGGAAAACTTTTTGAAGGATTTCCTTGGAGGAGTTTTATTTTTCTTTAATAACCTCTGAATTCTTCTTGTTATCATCGCAACTTCTTCATCTTTGTCGTCATTTTTCTCATCTTCATCACTTTCACTTTCATGTGGAACAGCTTTAAGTGCCAAGCTCTTCTTTGGCTTTCCTTCTTCTTCTCCTCTTTTCAATGTGTACTCATGGGTGATAAGTGACCCAATGAGTTCATTCACTTCGAGCTTCTTGAGGTCTCTAACTTCAAGAATCGCTGTTACCTTTGATTCCCAACGTTTTGGTAGAGAGTTGAGAATTTTTCTTACTATCTCCACTTTAGAATAAACTTTGCCAAGAGCTGTCAAACTGTTTATGATGTTAGTAAAACGAGTGTGCATACTAGAAATAGATTCATCATCATTCATCTTAAACATTTCATATTCATGAGTAAGAATATAAATTTTTGATTCCTTGACTTGAGAAGTTCCTTCATAAGTAACTTCCAAGTTATCCCAAATTTCCTTTGCTGTAGCGCAAGTCATTACTCTATTAAACTCATTACCATTAAGAGCATTATATAATAAATTCATAACAGTTAAATTCAAAGTATAAAGTCTATTGTCTTCACGATCAAACTCTTTTTCTTCCTTTTTGACCTTTACTCTATCAATCACTTTTGTTGGAATATAAGGTCCATTTACAATGCATTTTCAGATTTCTCGACCTTGAGTTTGAAGGAATATTCTCATTCTAACTTTTCAGAATGGGTAATTTTCTCCGCAAAAGAGTGGAGGCCGACTGCTGGATTGACCTTCACCAAATGAAGCTGCAATGTTAGTCATAAGATCTTAACTCAAAAGATAGTTAATCTTATAATAAAGCTCTAACTCTGATACCAATTGTTGCCCAGATGACTAACACAAGAGGGGAAGTGAATTGAGTTGTATTTAAAAAAATAACAATTATAAATCAAATATATAATATAAAATATAAATAAAATATGAAACAGTAATAAATATAAAGAGTAAAGGTAAGAGAGAAGCAAACTCAGTATGTTAACGAGGTTCGGCCCCACTGTCTACGTCCTCACCTCAAGCTACCCCTTGAGGATCCCCAAATCTACTATTCAATCTCCTTTAGGTGGAGATAGAAACCTATTATACCTTTGAGCAGCACCGCTCCAAAGAATCCGTGTAGAACACTCTCTACACTTCCAATCACCTCACACTTGGTGATTTAACTATTCCCCGTGTAGAACACCTTCTACACTTCCAATCACCTCACACTTGGTGATTTAACTATTTCCTGTGTAAAACACCTTCTACATACACAAGGGTTATACACACCCTTTTACAAATACAAGAGTTGATAGTAGGTAGACTATCAAAGTACACTCCTCAATGAGTGAGATAGAAACAATATAGTGCAACCTATATCTCTCTCAACAAGAACAAGAATTAAGGCTTAAAATTTTAGAAAAGAGAGAATGAGAGCTTTGAAGAAATGATGCAAAACTTAGCAATAGATGTGTAAGCTCTTGTTGTGAATTTTGCAAAACTCAAGTGAGCTATTTATAGGCAAATGAGTTTTCAATTTCAAATTTGAAAAGATTCCCATGTCAAAAATATCATCATTCACTTTTCAAAAATTTCAAATATAATATTTTTACTTTTTGCATGTGACAAAAGGAGCATATTTTACTTTTCAAAAATTTCAAACATAATCTTTTACTTTTTGCATATGACAAAAAGAGTACACTTTATTTTTCAAAATTTTCAAATAAAGACATCTACCTTTTGCATAAGTCAAGAAAAGTATCCACCACTTTTGAAAATATCCAAATAAAATATGCACATGTGAAAGATGACAATCAATCATCTTAATATTTTCAAAATTCAAACATTTAATCATGTCATGCACATGTGAAAGATGACAATCAATCATCTTTCAAAATTTTCAAATTTAATTTTCAAAATATTCATGCATATGTGGAAAATGTATTTTAATGCTTTATGATAAAATATTAATTTTGAGTTTTAATCCTAATTTCAAATTTTTTAAGAGATTTACAAAATTACTCTATGATTTTAATGTGAACTTGTTCCCTTCTTGCTCATACTTGCTTCCTTGATGTGCTTGATTCTATTGTGTGGACAACTTTGAACTTGAGACTCCTTTATTCTTTGAATTCATTTGTTATCATCAAAATCCATTTGTAAATTTATACGAAACTTAAAACCTTGGGTTCAACAGATGATTTTACCTAAAATAATTATTTATTGGACTCATCAAAATCCACAAACTCAAATTTTGAGTTACAGTACTTGAGTATCATCTTTCATATTTGAAAGGTTATTATACATCCATTAAAATATTTTTTTATTGCCTTTTAATATATTTATTAGATGAATAAATTATAAATGTATTTGTTGGTTTCATAAATTATATATTATATTATTATTTTAATGAATCTAATGATGAATTCAATATAGAGTTATAGATATGAAGGTGTTGACTTTCCATCAAACTTGTACTTTTCATCAAATTTTTAACGTTTTTTTTTTATGTAATCAATACCAATGCTCTTAAGAAAGGACTCACTTAACTCTCTTCTGCTACCTTTATAAAACTTGGTACATACATCACTCAACTTAATATGAATAGGACCAAAGGGTGTAATTTTCTAGTGTCAATACACATAATTTTCTTGGATTACCTTTTTATTTTCTTTTGTTATTTTCAATCAATTCTTTCAAGATTTTTAGACCTATAATTCTTCATTTAAACATATAAACCAAGACTTCTTGCAAGGGAATAATCTACTATATTGGCTTATTTGGAAGATGGGATGGTTTCATCCCTTTCTATCTCATCCCATCTCATTTCATCTTATTTTCAAATACCATTCTGAAATTTCCTATGTACCCTTATATGACCAAATATATCTAATAATTTTTACAATTAAATTGGTTAGATCTCAATCGTCTGAATATATAAACAATCAAATATAAGCAATAACTTAATAATCAAGCATAATAATGATTAGTTATGAAAAAAAGCCATTTGAATAAATCCTTAAAGGTAAAATTCTACGAGACAGCCAAATCCAAAAAGTCAATTTTATTAGAAAGATTAATTACAAGTAAAGTTGTTAGATTACAAAATTTTTGTAACTAGACACTCTTACTTGACCAGATAAACGACCTGATTTCATTTTATAACAGCAGCAGTCAGAACCTCTGACGATTTTTAATTTATTGGATTTTCTCCTAGAACCTTCAGTTGCTGAAATTAAATCATCAATTAATAATCCTCTCAAATCTTGAGTAAGATCACACTCGCAAGTGTATAAAAATCACAAGAAAAAATTTCTACTAATTTTTCTCTCAAACAACTCTCAAATATCTCTAAATATTAGCTCTGACCGAAAACTCTAAGTAGGGTTACAGTCTAACTTGATTCAAATGGACAGTCCAAAAGAGTGATGCTGAATTGCATCTGTTGACAAGTTATGCTTCATCAGAATCTTTCTGCTGACAAGTTGCTAATAGATTTCTGAAAATCTTTGCCATAGTTGACTTCGAATTGTTTTGTTTTGACTATTTGGATTTTGAAATTAAATAACCCAGCAATCCTAACTGACTCTTAAAACTTCTAAAAGGATTAGAATTACTTTGGACAAATCCTATAGTCAAATTACATTTATTAAAAATTAAAACTTTAATGATAAGATAAATCCTATCTTATTCAAACTCAAACACTTCACTAATTTAAGTCAATAAAATCTACATTAACACATTCAAACTTTTTCAAATTTTCAAATAAAACACAAAAAATAATTTTTTTTTTTAAATCTTAAAAAAAAAATTTAACAATATTTTAACTTTATAATATTCTTATTCAAAATTTGCTCTCTTATTTCTTAAAATCTCATAAAACATTATAACTCAAAACCTTTTTACTACTATTTATAAACTATTTTATTATTATACACATTTTTTTTAATCTCATTCCATTGCCAAGCATCCCAAAATTAAATTCTAAACTTCTATATTCCAAAACTAAGTAGATTTTGGTATGAAGAATTCAGTCCTGTTAAAAAATGGGGCAATTCAGAACCTTGTTTCACTGATTTATGGATTAAAATAAATGATAAAATCAGGCCAAGAGGATATAGAGTTGATGGCGAATGTGATGAGAAGACTATGGATACGAAGGAACCAATATATATTTGAAGAGAAGTTCATAGCGCCAAGAAGGGTTATGTCCTCAGCTGTGGAAGCATACCAGCAATTTAAGGAAGCACAAGAGAAGAGAAGTGCTATTACGGGTCCTGTTGATAGAAGCAATAGAGTTGATAGATGGGATCGAGAAACCTGCACACTTGTGGATCAAGGATAATGGGGATGCATTAGTGTGTTCAAAACAGATCAATATGGTAGGAATTGGGGTCACTACAAGAAATAACGCCTATTAGGACGTTTTTCAATCTACCACAATTAAAAATGCCAGTAAAGGACACTTATAGCGGCACTGGGACGCTTGGGCGCGAATTCCAAAAGTAACTGGGCGAGAAATTGTGCTTTAGTTTTTTGTGGCGAATTAAAAGAATATTTCCGGCGAGATGGAAGCGCCGGAAATAGTTTGTTAAAAATATGACGGCGGGATAACCCCACCTTTTCCCCAATTTTCCTTCAATCCCTAATATCTATATCTCTCTCTCGCGATACCCATTCCCACTCCCCTTCACCTGAGTTTTTCCTCCAAATCCTCTCTCTCTCTCTCTCTCTCTCTCTCTCTCTCTATGTGTGATTGCACCCCTTCATAGCTACCGTTTGGGCTGTTGCCGTCGCTTAGCAGGTGAGTATTTCTCTTGATACCCACTCCAATCTTCGAGCTTGATGATGTATGGAGGTAAAGTGTTTGAGTTTTTAGGGTTTTAGTGTTAAAGAATGAGAGGTTTCTAAAAGGAAACAACACTTCTCTGTCATTTTAGCTGGAGTGATTGCTAAAAGGGTTTTGGTGTTAAAGAATACGACAAGGTATTTTCTTTCTAAATTTGTTGGGGTTTTGTAGAAATCGTATAGGTATTTTCGATTTTATTTGTGATTGTGCTGGTTTTTGTCAAGATTCGAGTGTCCCAGGAACCCTGTAATCGTCTAAGGAATTGGGGAGTTATTTCAATTTGCTATCTCTTCTGCTATAATGATTTGGTAATTGCTATCACCTTCTCTCTTTGAAATGTGGAGTTTTTATTTTTTTTGTGATATATCATTTTTCTCTGATGTGTTTTTCTGTGTTTATTCACTTAGACGATCTGATTGTGAATAGATGTATTATGGTGCTAGGTTTATATAGTAAGAGATTTTCCTTTGTAGGGAGAACTATGGTTGTGATACTGTTTGCTTCACTGCTGATGTTGGTCCGGTATTTTAAGAAGCAACATGCTTGTTTTCTTTGACTTACATGAAACTACTTGACAGGCTTGATGTCCAATGTAATAGAGCCTTGGCTGTTGGGGCGTGCACTTTGTAACGATTGCATCTGTCATACAGATAAGTAGCTGTACAGCTATGATTTTTACTCACTGGATTTGACTAAGCTTGTTTGTAGATATGATGAAATTAACATTTTGTATGTTCCTTGAGATACTACAACAGAAAGGTTCAATTGTAGAGAGTGAGGATAAAGAATTGATACCAAAAAATGGTATGATTTCCTATTTTCTACTCTCTTTAATTTTTATAATCATACATATTTTTCCTACTTATCTTGGATCCTTTTGCCGTTCATACATTATTTATATTAAATATATATTAACCCTGTTAAGTTTCTCTATCATTTACATATGAGAATGCATACACTTCTAAACTAACTCGTGGTAGCCTCGATATAGCTAAGATTGAGAATAAAAGGAGGCATATTCCATCTGCCACATTTGCCTTGGTCATTGGCAGCATACTTGGCCTCATACAATCCATATTCCTCATATCTGGTGCAAAACCTCTTCTAAACTTCATGGGAGTCAGTTTTGTAAGTGCTTTCAGTTGAAGTACAAGTAGCTCTGGCACTTGTTCTGTTAAATTTTATTACAAGTCTCATTTGGTTTCCTTTAATATCAAGCCCCCATTTTTATTACAACGTAGTTTTTTCTTAATAGCATGCCGCTTTCATTTTTGCTTATAAAAAAAAAAGCATGCCGTTTTCATTTCTATATAGGACTCTGCTATGCTAACCCCTGCACAACAGTACTTGACATTGAGGTCACTTGGTGCTCCTGCTGTTCTTCTCTCGCTGGCAATGCAAGGGGTCCTTTGTGGATTTAAGGATACAAAAACACCTTTATATGCCACTGTTATACCTCCACCGACTGCAATAATTCAACTTATAATTTGATCTTTTCAAGCATGGATAAAGATCAATAATTATTCGGCCTTATCAAGCATCTAGTGGCGGGAGATGTAACAAACATAATACTAGATCCATTATTTATCTTTGTTTTCCATCTGGGTGTCAATGGAGCTGTATGGCCTATTTTGGGATGTTAGAAGTGTTAGGTTAATTCTTTGCTTAGTTCCCTTTTAATTTCATAGCATTTTTTAAAATGGGTATTACTTCTGAATAATTTTTTAAAAGACTTGAGCTGGTTCTATTTAATTTTATTGACATAAAAATTTCTTCTATTTTTCAGTTGATTTATTCTCTTGTTGATAGCTTTCTTTCAATGTTTTAGGCCTTTGATGTCACTTTCTGTTACAATGGCCATTGGTTCACTTCGTTTATCACAGCAGGTTTGTGAAGCCACAAGCACACTCTACACCACACTCTATATTGATATTTTGGAATTTTACAACAATCATAAAGTACATAATCCTGATGGTGAATATGAAAGAGTTAAATGGATTGAAATTCTGAATATTATTGAGCAATGGGCATCTATGTCTTGTACAGGGAGCCATAACAAAGAGAGTGATCACTATTGAGGAAATGGCTGGAATGGATGTGCTATGCAGTGATAAAATAGGCACGTTGACGCTTAACAAGCTTACAGTGGATAAAAATATGATTGAGATTATACTCTTGGTCCCTCTTATATTTCTCTAAACATAATGAAAGTTGGATCACATTTTAATTGTGAAATGCTATTTGTGTTTGGTTTAAAGAATTCTTTCATCATTCATGACGTTACAGGTTTTTGCCAAAGATGTTGACAAGGATATGGTTGTACTTATGGCTGCAAGGGCATCAAGGTTAGAGAATCAAGATGCCATTGACACCGCAATTATTTCAATGTTAGGTGACTCTAAAGAGGTATTGCATTGTTTTCAGTATATGTTACAACATGTTGGACTCTCTACCATTTGCTCTTTCACCCAATTTCTCATTTTCTTATCAATATTTCTTCTGGGCTAGCTGCTACTGCTAACTATAATTATTAACTTAGTGTTAAGTTCTATTGTTAATTACAATGCCAGTATTCCAGAATCTGGACCCTAATGTGTGAACTAATGGGTATTATTAATATATTAATGTTTTTGACGCCCCCTCTTGCTAATCCCCAAGTTTTGCCTTTTCTGCTTGTTTTCTTGCTCTCTGCTATTCTTTGCTTGTCAGCTTTCTGTCCATGCCGTGTTTAGAGATTATAAACCCATAAGAATATATTTTCTTATAGGTATATACATCATTAATTGATCTATTTGTATAGGTGATTGCATTTAAAGTTACTGCCATCATTCTTAAAGTTTTAATTGATCTGTTTCTATACCTCAGATCCTTCTTATGCAAGCTGATTTTAATTTTAGTCAATATATGTTAATTCTTTCTAGATAGTTGATGGTTGTGATTAGTTGCATGGAGTGTTAAAAAAATCAAAATTGCTATGTTTATTCATGATAGTAGAATAATAGGTCTGTACATATTAATTAACATGTAGTATAATGGCTGCCATCTATGGTAAGAGTATGTAAGATGATAATATATGTGGTTACAAGCATATTTATTATCTAGGTATCACAAACTGCTTAGTTAGTGAAGGTTATAAGGAAGAGGGAAGAAATATTTTATTTTACTACTATTTTTTTTTAATTTTATAAAAGATTATTTCTCGAGAAAATATAATATTACAAAAAGTTATTTCCTGCAGTTTTTACTGTCAGAATTTATCATTTCCCACGATACGATAATGCCAGAAATACTAATATTTCTGACAGTAAGAATGGCGGGTAAAGGACTTCTTGGGCTAGTTATTTCCCAGGACCTTCCCGCGACTGTAAAATGCCAGAATAAACTATTTTTGGCAGCAGAAGTGAGTATTTGGGACAAAATTCTTTCTCAAGAAAAAGTGCTTTTTCTTGTAGTGGGTGGTAATCAGGGATGAAGAAGAAGAGGTGCTGGTGTCTCTATGTAAAAGGGTACTTGAATGTCTTCAAGACCGGCCTATAGTTGGAGAAGCCCTTGCTTTGCAAAGAGCTGTACAATTTGGTGGGGAGTTAAGACTTAACAAATGCAATTCTAAAAGGGGATGCACAAGTTATCGTTAGCTGTTAACAATATGGAAGACAGTGCTGCTCCATATGGCAACATTGTAGATGAGATCAGAGATTGTATTAAACATACAGTAAACTGGTCCGTTAAGTTTGTAAATAGGGAGGGTAACAATGTAGCCTATTTAATGGCTAATTAAGTTAGTGTTAAACTGCCTATAGAAAGAGTTTGGTTCGAGGGAGGTTCGATCGAAGTCCTCCATGCTCTTCAGTTGGAGAAGTGTTGTAATGGATGATTTGGATATCGTGAATGAAACTTTTATCTCAAAAAAAAAAAAGATTTTTGTTTGACAAATACTTGGCATGTGGTCAGAATATTGCTTTTAGTACCCTACAACAAAAGTCATTTATTGTCCCAAATTAGGACGAAAAGATTTTTTGTTATGAAAAATGAAAATTGGGATTTCATCCTTAAAGATATATTTTTGTTTGCAATAAAATTTAGTTGACCTTTTCAAAGACCGTTTGAACGGGTAAAAGATCCTGGGATTAAAAAAACTTTGTAACCTCAAATTCCATTCAAATGTCTTATGCAGCACTTGACCATAGAAACCGGCCCGTTCGACCACTTACGAGATGAGGCCACCATTTGAATAGTATATTTCAATTTGAATGGTTTGCGACTCGTTCGAAGAGATTACATGATGTTCGTATATTGGATGCGCATAGCTGTTTTAGTCACATCTTATAATTATAATAAGAATATGCATTCGAATCGTGCCGAGACCATATGTTATTAGAATTGGTATTCTCACTTTTAGAACATTACATTAATTTACACGTTATCATTATAAAAAAATCAAATATTTGTGACATTTTAATTGTAATTAAAGAAATTATTTATGATTAAAACAAACTGTTTTAGTCACAAATAATCATTCTAATTATAATTAAATTATCACAAATGCCTGTTATTTTTTTAGTGTATTTATATTCAAATATGAAATGATTTGTTAAAAAATTAGACAACATATGCGTTCGAACATATAAAATATCATTCAAGTGGCAAGTAGTAAATGTAAATCAATAAAATGTAATAAATAAATGAAAGATCAATACATTTCATATGTTTTTAATCTTAATTAACATACCAAGTTCTAATTAATATATGTAATTAAGCTTAATCAACATAGCATATTCAGATTCTTGAGATGTACTTGAGATGAGATAAAATAGTTTTAGATGTAAGTTGAAAAATTAAATAAAATATTATTATTTAATCTATTATTATTTGAGATTTTAAAAAAATGAAATTGAGATTTGATCAACAAGTTAGATTTTTAATTTATTGTAATTTGTATATAAATTTGAGAAAGTTCCAATAATTAGATGAATTCATATGTTTTCTTAATCCAAACGAGACCTTATCTCAAATAGATTCCTTTACATTTAAGTAGCATAGTTGTCTTAAACCATCGGGAATATGGACAAAATAATATAAGGATAATTCTATATACAATTGTGAGATACATAAATATCGTGTAACCGTTTTGAAAAAGAATAAGATCTACTATTAAAAAATTAATTTTTTTCATGTTAATTTTATATTTCATTTACTTTTTCAAAACGGTTATTTGACAATTATCCAATTCATGATTGTATAAATATTTTCTCATAATATAATTAAAGTATCATTCAAATTGATATTTGTTAACATGCGATAATCAATCACTATCAGTTTCTCTTGATCAATGTTATTCTTCCCATCATCAGTGGACAAGTACGATCGAGGACTAACAATTTTCTGCAATTGGTACGTCAATAACTTTTGGGCTCCATGTCTTTCCTATGAAGTGGGACTGTATATATGCTATATTTACTGGATCTATAAACATTAATGCACTAGCGCTAGAGGCAACTTTGCATTAATCTTCATTGAGTTCCTCATCAACTTTTGATCTGATATTGTCATAGATATTATGAGGGATAATTTTTGCACCACCGATCATGATCACTAAGTACCTCCATATATCCTCAGGATCATTCAAATTAAATAAGAAACTTGATTTGCCTGGCAAGAAAGTACGTACAAAAGGATTAATTATCTTCATACAATTCTTGGGATGCATTGATCTGATTATAATTTTCATTGGATCGCCTAGCTACATCGAATCGCACTTGAACAATCAGACTAGCTAATGTGTTGATCTCCCAAGTTTTTAATCCTATATATATATATATATAAATGAGGATTCCATAGAAATTGATGTTTTCATTAATTCATGTGACTATATATCTTCAACCAAGACACCACTATTATGCGTACTTCTATTCCTTTCCCTATCATCAATGCATGGTGTGAAATCTAGTGTCGCACATTAATACATAATCCAGAGTACGTACCAAATAACACGTCTCGAGGGACCACGTCTCGTGCCAAAGCAAAAAGCTCATCGAGATTGCCTCAGAATTATCACCATATATGATCTCTACAATTTACATTAAAAAATAGACGCAGCCCAATAGACCGACAGCCTCTCACATGAATATTATAACTGTATAGTAATTATATTACTCATGTGAGGGAGTTGTTGATATACTGGGCTGCCTGTTAACACATCTATTAAAACATATAATATTAATTATTTTTGGGAGTAATCACATTCAAAGTATTTATTCTTATATCAACAATAAATATTATTTTTTATGTGAAGGTGAGTACTATAATATGACTGCTCCTAGTAATATTCTTTTTTTTTAATTAGAAGTTAATGAAACAATATATATGTGATCTTAGAAGTACGAGTTTTAAAACCACTATGAAAATTAATCTTGCTCGTGCATTTTCTCTACCTCAATGTGCTAGCCGAAATAGTCACACTTTTTTTTTTCATTAAAACTTTATAATACTAGTCAAGTCAAATTAGTGAAAGACATGCTTTTTTCAATAAATTATAGATCAATTATATTCTCTTTAATAATTATCTTGTATGATTAACATTAAGAAATAGTAAATGATTAAACTACACAACATTCATAATATAATTTTTAATTAGAAGCATATATGTTTGATTAGATTGTCAAGAAACTCAAAACATAAAATAAGTAGAAAACTATTACTTTAAGCATTAGTTCAAACATCGATGATTCTATCAAATTACCTGATTTCCGTTTGAATTAAAAGAGGATTTTTTTTCTTTAATTTTTTTTTTAATTTCACGCCCGGCCCGTCAGTTATATAATTCTCCCTCCAACATATATATTAAGTAACTACTATTAATTAGGCCTTCAAATGGCAAATTGTATTCATTCCAATGAGCAGTGATATATTTAAATATACACTACATGAAAAATATGTATTTATGATATTTTAAATGCAACTAGAATGACTATTTATAATGAAAATAGTTTTTTTTCATTGTAAATAATCTTCTGGTTACAATTAAAATATCACAAATACCTATGTTTCTTATAGTGAATGATCCTGAGGATATATGGAGGTACTTAGTGATCATGATCGGTGGTGCAAAAATTATATCGGCCCTATATATATATATATATTTGATCAACCAGTCCTCCTTTAGATTTTGATTCACAAGTTTTTGTCCAAATGACTCAATAAAACTTTCTCGTCTTTATTTTGATCTCACCAAAATTTAGCTATCATATTCTCAAGTTTAGTATACAAATTATTATATAGCAAATAATTTGAAACAACTCATAACACATGTTAGAATCGATATATCAGGACTTTATCCATTGCAATCTAATATATCTACCATGCTACATGCATATGATTAAAAAATTAGTAGAAGTAACCCTAGTATCAGTCATTTGTTTTTGACAGACGATAGTCCGTTATTTTGTAAAGCTACTGCCAGGGAATGGGCTAATATTAGCTAGATCTTTTATGTCTATGAAAGAGCATTGGGTCAGTAAGTTAATAAAGCTAAAACTTCAATTTATTTTAGTGCAAACACCAGAAAAGAGACTAGGCTGTATATCTAGAGCTTGTCAGGGTCCATAACCAATGTTCTCTATGGAAATTACCTAGGCTTACCTGCACTAGTTGGTAAATCTAGACAAAAGTCTTTTAAAGGAATTTTGGATAGAATTAGTGGTGGAGTTAGTAATTGGAAAACTAAATTATTCACCTAGGTAAGGAAAGAAATTTTACTCAAGGTAGTGGTACAGTCCATTCCCACATACACAATAAGTGCTTTTAAATTACCAAAAGCCTTGCTAAAAGAGATCAATAACCTTATGAGAGATTTTTGGTTGAGTTTTATGAGCAAGGAGAAGAAGATTAATTAGGATGCTTGGGATAAGAGGAGCCAGACTAAGAACCTAGGGGGTCTCGAGTTCAAAGACTTTGAAAACTTTAATCTGTCACTGCTGGCCAAACAAGGGTGGTATATTATTTAGCATCCTGAATCATTAGTCTCACAGATTTTGAAATCAAAGTACTTCTAAAACACAGACTTTTTAAATGCTAAAATAGGGGCTAGGTTTTCTATATATGGTGGAGTATTTGTGCTGCAAGAAACATGATTACTAAAGGGTCTATTTGGAGAATAGGGGGTGGCAAAGACATCCTAGTTTGGAAAAGCAGGTAGATCCCAAGGCTAACTAGCTATAAAGTGCAATCCCCAATGTAGGTTTTGAATGAGGAAGTTCGAGTTCATGAGCTCATTGATTGGGAAAACAAAAAATGGAAATGGGATATACTAAACAATGCTTTCCAGGTAGAGGAAAGAGCAATTATCTCAATAATATTAATAAGCTTTCAGCTAGTTAAAAATAGACTTGTATAGGTAGGCAACAAAAATGACAATTTTACTATTAAGAGCACCTATCACAAATGGAGTTAATAAACAATGAAAAAGGCCAATCCTTTAAGCCTAATGCCACAAAACTTGAGTAGACAAAAATATGGAAAATGAAAATTTCGAGTGTCACAAAAGTTTTCATTTGGAAAGCATGTTTAGAAGTTCTAGCTACTAAGGTTTACTTGTTTAAAAGGAAGATGATTGACTAGCCTATATATCCAATTTGGATACAGGAATAGGAATCAATGATCCATGCTCTTTGGAACTGTTGTCCTGCCAGAAATGTATGAAGTCAAAGCCATACAAGCCTGCAAAAGAAATCAGACACTAGAGGTAAATTTGCTGACCTGTTCAATATTGAGATCAGAGACACCTACAATGAGGACACAGTGGAGCAATTTGCAATATGAGCACGAGGCATTTGGTTAAGGAGAAATAAAATGATATTTGAAGATTTTTTCTTCCACCCTAATCAAGTAATCTGTTCAGCCAGTTAGTATCTCGAAGACTACAAGATTGCCCAGTATTCCCCCCATCAGAATGTGCAACAAAGGCAGGAATCTAATACCAGATGGTCTCCTCCACCTCTCGGAACAAGAAAGATAAATTGGAATGCCGCTTTTTGTAACACAAGGAAAAGTTGGGATTGGTCTCATAGCTAGAAATTCAAGGGGTGATATCCTAGCTATAAAGAAATTGTTAGTAATAACCTTCCAGGATCTACTATTGGCTGAAGCTATAGGTGCAAAGGAAGCTGCCATCTTTGTCAAGGAGTTGAATATTCAATCTGTCATTATAGATGGAGACAGCCTCCAAATTGTAAGGAACTAAGAAGGAAATTGAGCAAGAGTGATTGGATAGATCTTATTGTTGATGATGTTTTAAATTTTCTTTCTTCATTGTATTGCCAATTATCTCATATAAAGAGAAGTAGTAATTATGAAGCTCATATTTTAGCGAAGGCAGCATACCTGCTAGCAGAAGGTGAGATTATACTGGTTACTCAATTAAAGTTGTACTCTATCTTTGATTGCCTTTCTAGAGAAAGTTGGAAGAAGTTTCTTTAAAAAAAAATGTATATTTTTGACGTAAATCGATGAGACTAATTTGACGTTAACAAACCCTAGCTATAGTTAGAACTTAGCTAGCAGCTAGGTCCTGATCTCTCTCTTTTTTTTTTTTTTTGTTTCTTTTTATATATCCTCTTCTTAATTCGTTGCATACAGAAAGTCATCCTTCGGTATCGGCCTCAACATCTATCAGTAGGCCCCTCTACAACTTTATCCATAGCCATTGCAAAGTCCAGTACACGTCCTAACTAATTTATTTTTTATATAGTTATCTCATTTCATCTCCCGTCTCACTTCCCAAATTACAAACAAGATATTAACATCCTGGCAATGTTTAAATTACTTAATTAGGTTGGTAGCTGGAAATTCGTTTCATTGAATTCATATATGTATATGAGTAATACTAGATTCAGTTGTGGAGTTACAAACTTCACATGAGTCTCATATATATTCATTTCTTTTCTAAAACGACTGCATGCTGCTTATAACTTCATGATTACATCTATTATTTATATATATATATAATTAGGTCTCAGCTTCCAATACATCAATTGAGAACCATATAAGTATACATTGTAGAGTGTATAAGCACCAAGTAATTATTTTGAAAAATAATATCATTTATAAAAAAAATTAATTTTTTTTTTCTTTTAAGTCTATATATATAATTTAATTTGTTTAAAAAAATTACGCAACACTTGTATACACACTCAATAGCTGCAAATATCATTTCTCAACAAATTAATCTGCTTATCGAATTTGCCTGCATGCTGTATTATTTATGATCTCTATTTGAATTATAGAAAGCATTTAAGCAGAAGATTGTGAGAAATCCCGATCTAAGAAAAGTAATTATGTGTGTGTGTGTGAAAAAATCATGCTAGCTGCTACCTTTCAGTTAACAAGCCAATTACTGCTAAATTATAAGTTGATTATTAACATATCAAAAGTACTAGTACTGAACATCATGATCTAGTCCTCTTAATTATACACTGATCAGGAGAGAATTAGACACTAATTACTAGCTAGATAGATGGATAGCTCGAGAAGAGGGAATTAAAGTCATGATCGTGATTACATTAGAGATTGTCAATATCTACAAAATACTAAATTAAAGAGCTGCATCCTGCATCATCACTATACATACTACATATACTGGCTGATCCAGTCCATGCCTGCATGAGCGTAGTAGAATGTCGCGGTGTTAAAAATATCGGCGTATGTATCGGCCATGATCTCAAACTCCCCAAGAAATGGTTGGCCGGCGCCGGCCATGGTGTCCACCGACGGCGATGAACTCGTGCTGTTACTCGGAACCATCTCGGCCGGTAAGTGAGAGAGCCGCTGAATCTCTTTCTCTGCCTCCGACAGCCGCTCCTTCAGCTTCAACACCTGCAACAAATTTAAATGGGAATCTAGTTTTATGATATAATTTATATATTGGATTAAATGTGTCATGATCTGTGAGAGGAATCTAGCAAGTGAAAAATAATAAAAAATAAAAAATAAAAAAATAATTATTCTGTACGTCGATCACGTGGTCATGACTGGGCCTAGGGGAAGGCCCAACACCCAGTTGCCACCTTAAACAACATTGTACGGACAACTTCGGATGTTGTAACTCTTTTTTTGTTGTCTCGTGAGGTGGAGTACTTATGCAGTTTCTCCTGATCTTATCTGATTTTTTTTTTTTTTTGGTTGATTTTTCTAAAGCCTAACTCACAAAGCTGGGTGGCATGGTTGTCTTCGAGCGAAGAGCTCATGCATGTTCTTCTACAGTACTGGGTCATTATCTCCTCCGTTTATTTTTTATTTTTTTAAGCGGATGTGGCCGGCAATGGCTTAGCTTAGTTTCATTTAATTTTCTGCTCCTCTTCTGGAGTTACAGAATACGTCGAAGAAGTCAACAATTTCGTCCTAAATATTTTCTATTGCTCAGAAGAGCAAGAAATACTCACAGACTTTGTTTGGATAACAAGAAGGAAAACAAAAGCTAAAATAAATTAAGGAACTATTTTTGTCTGCCTCCCTCCCCTTGTTTTGGACTTTTAAGGAGATATAAATAGTTATAGTACAAACCCGAACTAAGCTTGCAAATGGTTTGACGACGCTCGAGTTTCGCATTCCAAACAGTCTCGAAAACAGGTCGAAGAAAGAAAAAGAAAACGGACTTCGAAATCCTTTTTCTTTCTTCTTTTTTTCTCGGAAACCAAACAGTATCCCTGATCTTGTAAATAGTTTGAGCAAGGTTGTTTTGCACACTAATTGACAAACTCAAAAACAAAGAAAATACTATATATATATAAATATAATTGCTTCAAAATCAGTTTTGTCATCTTCCTTTTTTCCGAAAGCAAACGGGATTCGTAATTTATAAACTAAAGCCTAGAAATGAGTAATAAACAACAGATACGCAGAGAGAGAGAGAGAGAGAGAGAGACCTCAGACTCAAGCTGGCATTTCTCAAAAATCGCGTTATCGTGTTGTTTCTTCAAAGCAGAGTACTCTTCCTCAAGTTTCTTGTTCTTCCAGCGTGCCCTACGATTCTGAAACCAAACGGCAACTTGGCGAGGTTCAAGACCCAGTTCAGAAGCAAGCCTGTCCTTTCTCTCCGACTCCAACTTATGTTCATTTCCAAAGTAAACCTCAAGAAGATTCACTTGCTTCTCACTCAGCTTCCTCTTCTTCGCTCCTCCGTCGCCGGCGTCTCCTCCTTTACTCTTCTTCCGCCGCCGTCGAATTGGTTTTGACGTGATCTGATCACCTGTAAATTATTCAACGTGCATATATAAACTAAACAAAAACCAGCACAAAGAAACATATATGGATTTCCTAAGCTAAATTCAAAGAGAAACAAACCTTGTTGGGTTACCATTTGGGAGTATGGATCCGCGTAGCATGATTGAGAGAAGTTTACCATATGATCATCCTCACGGTTCATGTTTGCTGGCATCCTTTCTTTCTCTCTCTCTCGCTCTCTCCTTTCTTTCTCTGGGTCGCTCAAAAAATGAGTTTTTTTTTTTTTTCCCCTCTCTTTCTTGTTCTCGATGATCAGACCCAAATGGCCAATACTGTCTGTTCCATGAAATGATGAATGTCTTAGGAGCGACGACACACCATATTTATAAGCGTGGTGTGTGCTTATCTATAGCTACCCAACTTTTGTGTCCCATTTAGTACATCTTTAAATTACCAAAATGTCCTCTATTTTTCGTGAAATACATATGGCCCTTGTTTTCCATACTCTACATTTGTATCGAAGAATATATATAAAATGTATATAATAGTACTACTTCCTTTCCTCTTCAGTCACAGTTTGTGACTTTTATTTATTAAAGCACTTAATACACCTCACAAAATGCAACTAAATGGGATAAAAGAAAGCATGCCAAGCTAGGTGACAAAAGAAAGAACAAAAAAACATAACTGAGTAGTACATGTACAATATATGAGTCATATATATATATATATATTATAAGTTATTGCTACAGCCACAAAGAGCTTACAAATAAATAATCTCATCAATTTATAATTTAAAAATAAACTTATAGATATTATGTTTATATATATTATGTAGTTCATTAGATGATTTATTTTATAATAAAATAATTTTATAAACTAACAAATGACATCATACGATATCAATTTATAAGATTACTTTTATATAATCTATTTGTGATTAGAATATTTTCGGATATATATAAATTATAAACCATCTGATGTCTTTATTTTTGTTGTTTTAAAAAAATTTCATGGTTCCAAGTTATTATATAATCTGCTCCGAGAAGGGGAGACATGCATGGAGGTGCATGCAATACATGCGGCAAGAGATGATCATTACTAAATTGTTATAAACCTAAACAACAATTAATTAGGTAAGGAATTTGAACATTCCTGCCGGATACCATCAGATCACCAAATAGAAATTAAATTGTCCTAACTAATTATTAAGGACGCGGCACTGATTGCTTAATACTTAATAGTTGATCTTCTAGGTCAGGGGGGCCTGTCCGGAGTCTGGACATTGGAGTGTACTAGTACTCTGCAAACACACAAAAGTGCTGCGCCTACGGCCCCCCGGACAGAGAGTTTGTGGGTTTATATCGACTTTCCTGATTAAGTAATTAAGTAAGAAGGAAAGGGTCATTATGGTATGAACCCAGAAGTCTAGCTAGCTATATATATATATTATATATGGTAGAATTTCAAGAATCACTATCACAAACTTGTTAGCAAATATTGGATATATATTTATATGGAGGGTGGGGATCCCAAACCTGACCACCTCGAATTCAGTAAACAAAATGTGTGGTTGGCCTGTGGATTTGGACAAGCAAGCAACTTTTGTTGTCCAATTGGGTGGTATTCTCCTCTTTCTATGTCTTCTATTAGCTAGCCGAGCCGTCCTGATGATTTAGATGAGCTAGCTATATAGCTTTGGTTATGGATTCCCCTTTCTATCCATCTCATATGTCCTCATCATGCGTGGCTCGAGATGGGCGAAGAAAATGTAAAAAGAATTTAACCTCAAAAATATATATATAAAAAGTACTACGTCTTTATAAACAAATTAATTATAAGAGATCAAACCCCAGTAACCTGATAATATATAAACCCTAGTTAAACAGTATTATAAGAAAGGAAGAGATATATTGAGGTAGTGATGAAAGAGATCACAGAAGACATGATAAAAAAAATATATATATATATTAAGGGTGTGTTGGAGCTAGCACTTGAGGATACTAGTGAAAATATCGTCATTGTTGACGTCTAATATGGGGCTGCTCTTGTGTAAACAAAGCAAGTGATGATATATTCTACCCTTATTGGATGCATGAATATGCATGAATGACCTCTGATCAGATACCCCAGTTCTCGCAATGGTAGGATAATTAGTTGGGATGTGATAAACTTGTACTACTTTCCCTTTAACGTACGAAATTTTATCCATTGACCTAAAATATGTGTTATCCCTATCATGTGACAAAGATTGATGTCTATTGGAATGAAGTTAGAATAAGAAATATGTCTGTATGTCGACACTCATCCACAGATTATTTATGGTATATTAAAAAAAATATTATTTTATATATATATATAAATCTATTTACAAGCTTGTTTATTGGATATCAAATACGCCAGTAATTATATAAAACTCAATAATGATGTAATAATAATAATAAACGATCATGATCATGATCTCTAAGCTAGCTGTGAGAAATGTTATTATTTTTTATAATTATTTGAAGGTAAAGATCGATCATGGATTGATGAGGATGAGAGCAAAAGGAGAAAAGGTCCATTTAGGTTATATTTCAGGAGATAGATGTAGGGATGAGTAGTGCAACACTTAGCACAACTTTTCCTTGTTTTCTGCCCATGACAGAACATCACGAGCAGCACCTTTCGTCCCATCTAGACCGGTTTGTAGCTTGACTAACTTTCCGGTAATATTCAAGCAACTTAAACAAACAAAGGGGTGAATTAAAGCTTCTGTATGGAACTGAAAAGGCAAAATAATGAAAAAAAAAAAAAACAACACAAATATCAAACCCAATCAGTGCTTCAAACTTCTCTGACAACTTCCTCATAGTCATACCCCACCACCTTTCCTGGACAACTCCCATGGCCTGGCCTCAGCATTTAGTTTTGCTCCTCGGGTACGTTATCTGAACATCGAAAACCCTCCACGTGTAGCGATGGGATTCAACTATATGGACAAAAAGAACTTGCATACATATTGCTGTTTCAGTCCTTTCCCTAGTTTATGTGCTTATAATGATGAAAGAGAGAGTGAGAGAGTGTGAGTGACTCTCCTATAATTCGGGCAGATACATGCACTCCCAGAATATAGCCCAAAAGCAAAGCTACCAAATAATTGTACGTACAAATTACCTATGAGTCAATATTCTTCCAAGAACGCCATAATGACTTCTTTTTTTTTTTTCCTAGATAAAGCTGTATGCATAAGGAAAATGGGAATGCCATGTTGGTTACCGTATAATAAAGGTTAAAACTCTCCTCTCTTTTTTCCCCACCACCTTAATTAAGTGAGATAAAATCTTGTATATACAAATATATCTTGGATATATTTGCCATATATAATATATCATGTTTGGATACTGAGATTAGTTGATGAGATGGTTTTAGATAAAAGTTGAATAAAATATTATTAAAATATAATATTTTAATATTATTATTATTTTGATATTTGAAAAAATTAAATTATTTATTATATTTTATGTGAAAATTTGTAATGAAATAAGATGATTTTAGTATCCAAACGGGGCCTATAAGTTGTATTGAAGGAACATAATTTTTTTTTCAATCCCATTAAAAATTAATGCTCAAATTTGCTCACATAAAATTCTTAAAAACCATCCATTTTTGCTTTCTTATTTGACAAAAAAGGGGGATGGCATGCATTATTAATGGTCCAATTAACACCAGATGAAGAACGTAGTACAACTTGCAGTTGAAAGGGAAAAAGTACATGACTTTACACCTTTTAGCTATTTATATAAGAGTTTTATACTTGATACTCAACCATCAAAACTCAATATTGCATCTTCAAGCTATAACAAACTGATTTATATACTTTGCATGTCCCAATTGAATTATAGTCGTTGATGATCAGATGAAAGAAAAACTAGATGACCCAACACAATCATGATCGTCAAATCTTTATAATAAAGAATATTTCAAAATGGATTCAATCTCACTTATTATAGTTTGAGATCAAAATTGCAAAAAATATAAAGAGGACACATATTTTCTTTCTCATTGAAATATAAATATTACAAAGCTATAAGCTGGATATATATGTATGTGTAAATTAATAGAAAAAAAAATAGTATGTTACATCTAAATCTCATCTCCCTGCATCTGGTTTGAAATGAAATGAAATGACTTATGGACATGAAAGCAGTGAATGGCAATCGACTAGCTGGGTTAATTGGTAGCATGAAGGGGCCCGGGGCCCCGGATCGATCGAGTCATGGTCATAGCTCATATATATATATATATATGATGTTTATACAGTATTCTATGACTTATGTAGTGTGAGTAATATAATATATATGATGTTTATACAGTATTCTATGACTTATGTAGTGTTAGTAACATAAATAGAGAGAGAGAGAGATCCATATCATGTAATTGGTGGGCAGGCGTGCCGTGCAAACTGTCTACTCCAAGCTTAAGTTCACACGTGGATGGATAGAATATGTGGTCCAAAGGAAAACTTTGTGGGGGTGGTGACACGCGTACATTCTTTTGTTTAATTGTTTTTTCCAATGTGTTAATGCTCCCCATGTGCAACTTCCTTTCACTTCCTTCTTTCATCCTTCCTTCCCTCTTTTTAAAGTTGGTTTGGATTGAAATTAATTTATTTTAAATTTATTATTATATATTTTTTTAATTTTTATAGAAAATATAATTTTTAATTAAATATTTTTAAATTTTAATACATATTTTTTAAATTATAATTCAATCTTTTTAAATTTTAAAATAATAATAATATTAAAAAAAAATTAAACATATCTCATTTTTCAATCCAACCGAACCTCAATCCAACCTGTCTTTTTCACTCTTTCTAAATATTGGTTTTCTTCTTCTTGAACTTGGTCCACCTCCCATGGACTTGGCTGATCTATTACTTTCAACTTCTTACATTTCCCTCAACCACCTTTTGTCTTTTCTTTTGTTTATATGTTCACCTTGTCGTGTTTATATTCTCTACTTGCTTAATCATTTTACTTAGATGCAGATCTCCTATGTATAAAATGATTGCTATGTTAATTGTTCCCTTCGACGTTAATTTTATTGATTCAATTTAATTAATTTGGGGGAGGATTAATAATAATTTTACAATGTTATAAACTAATTGATCATGTTCATGATCATGATCATGATCATGCTTTATATGTTAAAGAATCACATGTTTGGGTGTCGGATTTGTATTTTTAAGTGAGAAAACATAGACGCATAAATAAATCTTAAAATATAAATTAATAATGTATGTAAACCCCTCTAAAATTGGTGGAAATTAAACATGCAATAAGGTAATTTTTACTACTATATATACCCATATAATATATATATATATACCCATTATATATATGTAAAAGTTATGGAAGCAGCAAATTAATGCCACGTACATATGCAATCAGGAATCCTTTTACGAAAAGAATCAATCAATATATATTCAAAATGCCAGTACTTCCAGTACTCATGATTTTTTTAGTAGAATAATAAACAATTAGAAAAGCAATAACTCCAAGAATTTCTACTTGTACGAGTCCCTTCAGTCTTGAATTTGAATAATAAATAATATAATTTTCACCATAAATCTCAAGATCGTGATCATCTGTCTCCCCCCCTAGTTCATCACCAGCTTGTCCACGTGCAGGTTATAATATGGTACTTACTAATAAGTTAGCTCTTTCATAATTAAGTTTGTGTGCTCATATTTTGGGCAGGTTTTGTCTATTAATTAGTTGTTTAATTTGGACCGTTTATATATATATATATATATCATGTACTGTGTGTGTGTACATATATATAAGCTGCTAGATAGCCCTTGGTGATCTACCAGATTAATTTTGACCCTAGCTTGACTTAAAAATTATAATGCATGCACAAATTTTGACTCTAAGCAACAGCGCCTTAGACTTTTTTTTTTTTTTTTGACAGAGAAACGGCCAGTTTAGACTTGAAAGTTATTAGGCTTGCAAAATATGAATTACGTGATATCATTGATGGTTTACCATCACCTCGACATGCATGCATGGCTATATACATGATATATATATATATATATGGCCTTGCATTTAAAAAGAAAATGTGCCCATAAGTAACATTACTCTTATAAAACCCCATCCCCAATGGTTGGTTCAAGTGGTACCAAAGGCCTTGGATTTGGGGGTGTGCTCTCCCTAGGTCTAAGCTTCAAATACCCTCAAATGTAAATAATTTATATGGGTCATCAATCAACTCAGAGATTTTTCATTTAAATCACCTGAGATGCACAACTTGCAGGAAATTCGTTGGGGAGAGTTTTTCCACTTTTGAAATTAGTTAGGATGTTGTTCTTAGACACCAGGTGCCAATCAAAATATTGTGTTGTTTAAAAGTTACTCTTATAAAAATAGTATTTATTGTAAGATCCAATATTGTAGTTATAAAATGAATCAAAATACGTACCGCATTTTGTTTGTTATGCTAATTAATTGATGTAGGAGTCACTAATGATGTGCTAGACTTTTACATCAGTAGCGATATGTTTGATGTAGCAGGCTTCAAATTCAAGTACCCGGCGGCCAGGTATATTACGTAAGCTTGTTAGAAAGTTTAATTTTTTTTTATTTTAATTTTTCTATAGTTTACTAGGGGTTAACTAAGATTAAAGTAAAGACAATAGTAGTATAGCAAGGATGAAAGGTGGATAAGGATGAAACTAGAGAGAGAGAGAGAGAGAGAGAGAGAGAGAGAGATTATTTTAATTAAAGATGAAAGTTAAGCTGGCAGCTAAAGTTAATCGTTTCATAATCTTTGTGAATATTTAAGGGAAGAACTAGAAAGAGCAAATAGGTTGGCTGATCATGAAGATCAATCGAGATCATGCGCATGGCATGGAGGGGATTCTTTTATTTGTCTTTTGAGTTGTTTTGGAGTACTTTAATATATAATGTGGTCCTTATTGACTAATTAAATAAATCAAGTACCCCAAATTAATTGGCATAAATTAATGGGTGTCATCTTTATTCCGACACTTCCAACCCATGTTTCCCAACTTCCCAACTTCTCTTTAATTAGATGCTAATTGTTGATGACGATGATGATGATGAAACAGCTAGATGCTAATTGGAGATTAAGATTTCACACTCATTTAGTTCATCAAAGCTCTGCCGCCCTTGATTCAGAAAGATGCTAAGAAATAAGAAATTATAAGTCCTTCAACATGTAATTAAGCACATCTGGAATCATCTTCCTTAGCATGATCATGCATGTGATATATATATATATATATATATATATATATATGCAAGTGTATTTAATACCTTCTTTAATTAGATCATTAACAATAAATAGAGTAAATACCCTATTCTTATTTATTTTTTTAAAAAAATACCTTATTCTCTAATGAAAAATTAACTATAAGATTGGGAAAACCATGTTAATTAATCAACATGAGTACCACGTGCGGTACCGATCAAGCTGATAATTTGCTCTTGAAATATATATATGTCATGATATTATTAGTATTAGAGTTATTTAGTTACTTACATCTCAAATGTTATTTAGAATTCATCATGCATGGTTTATCATGTACATGATTTCTTTTCCTCTTTTGGTTTAGAATATTATTCGTGGGGTTATTATTATATATTCATGATCAGTCTGATACCCTTCGTAATATTGCAATTGAAGAGAACCCTTTTCAGAGCCTGCTAGGGCTTATTTGTGCTATTTAATATTCCTCTAAACAAACTTACAAGTATTTTTAGTGTAGGTCCATTAATCATGCCTTTCCCAAAAAGTAAATATAATTCTAATCACAAACATTAAAGCCAAAGGAGAAAACATTAAACTACATTCCGACAGCTAATTACACTAGACCACCAATCAACTTCAAAAAAATACTCATGTCTACTATAGGAACCCCTGCACTATATGACTATCATGGATATGCCCCATTCGCAGGGTTTTTTTTTTATAATTATTATTATTATTTCTATTTCATTTATATTATATTATAATTAGTAAAATATAAAAGCACGTATATATAGCTAGGCCAACACTAAGGAGTTGAGATAAACTATTCATTTTATTTCAAAGTTACCATTAAATTTTCAAATTTCAATTCAATTTTTTCAAATCTTAATACAATTTTTTTAAATTTAAATATAATTTTCTCAAATTTCAAACAATACTAATATTAAAAAATAATATTTTATTTAACTTTCAAAATTTATCTCTATTCATTTCATCTCAACTCTAAATTCAAACCGAGCCTAAAGGGGATTAATAGATTATCATGATCATGATATATATAGGGGTGTGTGTGATTATATATATATATATATATATTAAACGTAATATTATTAATGGGTTTTCTGTTATCTTCTGGAAGTCAATTTTGTTTGTGTTGTATATGCCATATACAGTATCCTTCCATGTTTCCCTCCTCCCAAACTTCACGCTTTTCTCTAAGTATGTACTAAATTAGCAAAAGTTACCCAGTAATATCATAGTATTAAATTCCAACCAAGGCACGCAGGCCTGGATCGATGTGCGACATTTAAATTTTATTTATTATAATTTACTTTGATTTCCACAACCCTTAAATTACGCCTTAATTAGGGGCATTATCAAGGTGAATTATGACCTAAGCATCCTACATACATACATATATATCGCTCTAACTCCAAAATTTAGGGTTGCACTAGACCTACGTGCCATTCATACACCACCACCATATGTGTGGTGCCACGTGGGATTCTTAGAAGCTAGCTAGAAGAAACTTGATCAAGAAAGGATGATTAACCTACCCCACATGCAACTTTCTAGTTTTGAGAGTAACAACCCCCAAAAACGTAATTGGTTGGTAAAGAAAGTCATGTAGGCCGTCAAATACTTAAAAGATCAAATTCATGTTTATATATTCTATTTATAAAAAGTTATTTTTGTTATTTTTGCATATTATTTATGTATTTCATTAATTTGATTGGCCAAATTAATTATTTATATTAAAAAAATAATAAAATCAATTATATTAATAAATTACACAAAAATAACTACACATAAAATTTATATATATATATATAACTTTTTGTTCTTTATATTTAAACAAAATAATTAGGCCAAACTCTTTGAGTTTTGTGACTTTGTCTAAAGCTTAAAGTATCCACACCAACAAACCTACACAAAACATGTAAAGTAGAGCTATTCTCCATATATAGACTCGAAAGCAAAAAATCTTTCCACAGCTAAGTCAGTATCTCTCAAGAGGGTTTAAATATTAATGAGGGGATTAATTAAATTAAAGTGTTGAATTAATTAGTGAATAATCTAAGAGTAAAGATGGAGAGAGAAGGAAACGTGGATGGTGGACAAGTGGAGATGTGGCACTCCTTCCTCCTTTGTTTCCATATATATTTTCTAATTTCTTTCACAGTTTTTGAGGATTCCAAGCTGGCGGCCTTGATCTTTTTGAATCTTTCCCACGGCTATCCGTAGACTTCCTATGGCTTTAAAGGTAGCACATGGTAACCAATATATTTTGTTGTTCTTTTTTTGAAGTCATGTACGTACGTACTAGATTCTGATAGCTCTACCAGGTGGGCTACATCCGATGACACTGTTAATTATGTTTTTTTTTTTCTTTTTTTTTTTTAAAAAAAAAACAGAAACAAATCGTGTTCACAAAGCAAGAAGGCCTAAATTAATCTGAGATCTTTAGTAGTGGTAGTTTAATTAAAGTTAAATCTTAACTAAACTATAGTTAAATTGTACTTTAAAATTTCTTATATTAGAAAATGTACAGTAAATTTGACTTTTCTCTTTTTTAGCTGACTAAAATTTGACCAGCGTACCCAAACGGCTGGTCATCTAATTTTCCTTCATTAAAAATTATTGATTTTGCTCATAATAATGAATTATCTCACAACAATTGGCTGGTTTTGCTTTTAATAAATGGATCACTATTTTTCAAAAATGGTCTTATGCAAAACCTTGCTACTTATCTTGCAAACAAGACGTACGGGATGATTTTTCAGAAAATGATTCATTAATTAGCCTTTTTAAAAAGTTAAAAAAAATATACCAAAAATAAAAAAATAAAAAAAAATCTTGGAGCTTATTTAAGTGGATCCTTCTGCATCAAATTAATGTAGGCTTTTTTTAATAATGAATAAATATGTAAATATAATTATATTTAAAATAAATAAAAAGGTCAAATTAATATTTAATAAAATAGAAATAGATCTGGAGAGTTTTTTTATTTGATTTTGTTGAATAGTGACTAATTGAATTTATAAAAATTAAATTTTTAATTAAATTTTGGCTAAATTTTAAGGAAGTGACGGTGGGTAATGGGTTGATAAATTCAATTCAGGACTGAGTTGCTGTTATTGCAAATTGGGTTGGGTCCCTATCAACACAAGCTCACGCCTGTTTTGGATGTTTTGGAAAATGTCATCAAAAATCTAAAATATATTTCAAATTTATTATTAGATATTTTTAAATTTTTATATAAAATATAATAAAAAATTTAATTTTTACAAATTCTCATATCATTTTTTTTAATCCTCATACAAAATTAATATTAAAAAAATACTTATAATAATTTTTTTTATTTTATCTCATCTCATCTCATTTCATTTCATCTCCGAAACCAAACTCATTCTAATTACAGGGGAGCGACCGACTGCAAGATGACCGACAAGCTAGTCCCTTGAAAAACGAAAGGAAACTACGAAAAGCCCAACAAAGACAAATCCTAAAGAAACGTGGTCGAAAAAGCATAATCAATATTACAAGACTGCTTGGATTTAGGGTTTAGGATTTATATCCAATGGCGAAAGATTGTCAATGCAATCTAATCATTTATTCAAATATCGGCAATGTAATTTGTATACGGAACAACTTCATAAAATGAGATTAATTAAAATAAATTAAAATGACTTATGATAAAATAGAATAGTTTCATCTCACCAACCTTTATATCTAAATGAACCCTAAATGCCAATGAAGAGCAGCATGATAAATTTGTTCCTCTCATAATATCGATTGCCTTGTTTTTTCTAATAAGCTTATTTATATAAAGAATTTTAATTCTCATAATCCCACGCACCACGGACCACACATCTCAATATTTTATTTCCTCTCAAACCTTGGGTACAACAATTAGAAAATAATATAATATATATAATGCATTTGACCAGTGGGTCATAAAATTTATGACTATAAATATCATTTAAAAAAAAATTATTATTATTAAAATATTCAAAAAAAAATGTAAAGTGCGAGATTCATAAAACTCCAAGCTACTCCAAGGCGTTCATTAGATCTTTAAAACTGAAAACCAGCCAGTCAGCATTAGCGGCAACGGCTTCTCGAAGTTGGACACCAGCATAACATATAAACAAATCTGCACCTCCTGGTTTACGAGCCTATATTTGGGAACAAAGCAAGTTAAAAGTGCAGAAAGATTCACATTGGCAGGAACTCAAACAAAAGTCCCAGAAGAGGATAACCGTGGAAGTCTATAATTTGACTATCCTGTATGAATGGGCAAAAAAATACAAATTTGGCAATTCCTAAAAACCAAGTTGAGTTGATGGAAGGACCATTGCAGGTTTTTATTTTTATTTATCTTCCTTGTATAAATACATACTGAAATGAGAAAACTTGTGCAAAACTGACACAAAAAGTTTGGAAGAAATTTACTTACTTCAAGATCAGTTGCACCATCCCCAATCATGACTAATGCCTTGTAATTATGAGCCTGTAAAATCAAGTTTAGTATCTCCAAGAGACATTGTTATCAACCAACTATTAAACAAACAGCTAAGAGGCTTGCCTTCCTTATCTGTTGAACCGCAGTGGCTTTTCCTCCACTTCTTGAAGTAGGCTCCTTGGTGTCAAACCCCACAAACTCCCCAGAACTTCCAAATAGCAATCCATTGGCAAAGATGTTTTCATGTGGAATCCCAAGGATTGATGCAACAGGCTTCAAAATAGTTTGTGTAATCAATAATTACAAAAAGCAATCCCCTCTTCAACTCATTCCCCAATTCCCCAATTTGAAAAAGTAGATGCCATATATCCGAATCCCAATAAACAAGAACTCTACGAACCCCACAACTGTTGATATGTCAGATCACCAAATAAGTTTTTTTATAAATAGGTCATAAAATGGACTGCCGCTCTTGAGACAATTTTGACTACAGACAACTTTATCTTTATCAATACTACTTTATCTATATTACAACTAATTATCTTTTACTAATAAAAAATAAATAGGTCATAAAATAAGTTAAACCTTCTAAAGCCATTCAAAATGGAGGACATCGAAGAAATCTAAGTATTGAATAAAAAAACACCTATTTATTTGTTCTAATAATTTCTAATAAAATATTCTTAGTATACAGTATGTACAATGATAAAGCACTTCCAAGGTGCCATCATCATTCGAAGGTTTTCCTATTTAAGGAGCTCAACATGTTCCTTGACTCATTTGGATCGTGTTAAAATCCACCAAAATAGCAATCCAACGCTGTTGAAAGAACACCCACATGCTACATTACCCTCATAAGATTGACTGACCACAATTACTGTCCAACTAAATGAATAAAATTTGCAAGAGCCTAAATGGAAAATATATGTATGATTGTACGTAATTAGTCATCAATGAATGCTTCAAGGAAAAAAATACAAAAGCAACAGACACTTCCATCATTTGACAGCATACATTGATCATTTGACGAAAGCCTCCAGAGATAAGGTAAACAGTGGTATTATTAGCCTTCAGCATCTTGACCAACTCGTCTATGCCAGGAGAAAGCCTACACATCAAAAAGTAGAAGTTGTGACATACCGTTTAATCTGGAATTAAAATCAAACTATTGGTCATTACCAGTTATCCAGCGGAAAGTAAAAGAAAAAATAGGTGTCAACAAACGAAAAACAAGAGCTATATCATGCAAGATTGTTTGTGATTACCAAGTAGAGCAATTATGTTTGTGATAATTGTTCTTCACCATCATAACCCATAATGGTGGTATCTCCATTGTATAAACAGATCAGAATTTCGATTTGATGGCATGACTCAGTATGAAACAAGCTAAGATCTGTAGTAGGTAGGAAACCAATGATGGCCATTATGTTATTGGCTTGACAAGCCTAAGCTCTGCGATTTAAACTTTCCATGCTTCGTGTACTTGTTCTATAAGCTAATAGTTATACTAGTGAAAGTTAAAACTATAAGGAACAATAGACAAAATATTAATCCGAAAACTCACTACCCCTTGAAAACAGGAGGGATCATTTCAACAATAATTTTACAGCTGAAGCACGCAACTTGGATTTGACATAGTTGGGAACTTGGTTGACAGTTACAGAAATGGTTGCAAGGAAACTTGAATTTATTAAAATGATGACTGCAAAAATCTCTTCCAATATGTTTCGATAACTTACCGTATAAAGGATGCAAACATGGAACTAACTTTGTTGGCGCCATGCCGTCATACTATCAATTGATAAAATTTCATAAAACATATTTTTTTGTGAGCCATTCATAAGCAAATTCAACATATTTCATCCAAATTGTAGAGATCCTTGAAAGAAAAACCTCGGGAAAATTTTGTATAACCTTGTACAAAATATAAGATTAAAGATTCTCATAATATTTTCCACACACAGACTTTTACAAGAGCGGCTGACTTTAAATATGGGATTCATGGAACAGAAAACAAGAACTGCGACTGCATTAAAAATCACAGAAATGCAATGACATAAAAGCAAACTCAATAACAAAAAATGATGAATCCTCTCAGGAGCAAGAAGGTCTTGCCTATCTCAACCAAAACTCAATTGTTCTTCATGTTTCATAAGATATGGTGCAAGCACACTGCATCTTTGACAACATCCAAAGTAGGGTCATTTTGAATTGGAATTCATTTTCAATAGAAACTTCAGCAGAAAGATGGTGAGGCTTTCACACTCCATGGCCAATCATGTTGTCAAATGCTATATGAAAGAAATTGGACAATCAAGTTTTAATTTTCAGTTAAACTATGTCCCCACCTGATTAACAAAACAAGTCACTACCAGCTCAAGATAAATAAAAAATTTAGAAAAAAATAAATCCCTCACACCTTGGGGGCCTCTTTTCAAGAAAGTCCTGGACTTGGGCAAAGGAAGGATTGAACAAAGCAAGTCTGGCAGCCAAGGCCTCTTCAAAAGGAACAGAACCACTCATTGCTCTAGCGAAATCCAAAACCCAAGTCAGACAGGCACTAACACCAAACCGATTGAAATAACTATAATGAAATGTGAGAAACCCAACCTAGAAGTCCATTCTGCAACAGCCTTTCCAGCTCCACAATACTCTGCAAGTTCATCAATGCCTTCATCCAGACAAACCGTACTATCCACATCAAAGCACACCGCATTCGCACTTCTCCATAAATCAAGGACATCTATGTATTTATGATGTCAAAAATCAGCCACAGAAATATCATACTCAAATTGTCCAAAATTAATCTTGAAAAAGAACATAGTTTATATTTACAGAATTCAACAATTCGTTACCACATCATCTAAAATCGATATCTAGGTGAGTAAACTCTATTATTGGAACATATGTACCAAAAATCAATTTACTAGATCTCGTTGTGTTTAATAGACAGTAAACATCACTACTGCAAATAAGGATTGAAGCGAGTATTGGACTCAACTGCATCAAAATGTACACAACATTTAGAACTAAACCCATTTTCCCTCCGATGTTAATACTTAAAGATGCTAAGATACATTGTTTGAACATAACCTTTGGATGGCAGAGTGTTGTTCGAGTGACCAAATTTTGAGGTTTCCAATGGTTGCACAGAAGCAGTAATTGATTTCAATGATTTAGGAGATTTGTCCATCCCAATTCGACTGATATCCAAGCTTCTTTTGAATTGGACAGAAAATGCATTAAGGAAAGGAGAGTTCAGTTGCCTATAATGAGCACCAATGAGTGTCATCTGAGAACTCACCAATCCTTCCATCAAATTATCTGTTTCCAACAAGTCAAAAAATAAAAATATACAAATAAAAAAAATCAATACTACAAATGCTCTTTTTTCCTTGTTAAATAAGTGCGAATGCAAGATGAACAGTGAAATGCATGTGTAGATCTAAACAAGAAAACAAAAATTTACTCGGACGATTACAGAAACAGAGAATTTGGGGGGGGGGGGGGGGGGGGGATCTCAGAGATCCTTACACCCAGACCAGACAGCTTACGTTTTCGTCCTTTATATTGGGACCACACACTGTTTTGTCGGTTTTTCTGGAGGGTGGCTGTAGTTCTTGGTGGAAACTTGATAGAACGGAGAGAAGGGAAGAGAGATCGGGACAGAGTGAAGAAGAGAGAAAGAACGAGAGGGAGGCGGAATAGAGGAGAGAGCAAGTGAGAGAGATATGGAAGACGTGGTGCTTGGAGGGAGAAAGAGACCCCAGATAAAATGGTGGAGGTTGTAGGCACAGGAGGCCGGAGGGGAAGAAGGAAAGTGAGGGGAGGAGAGAGAGAGAGAGAGAGAGAGAGGAACGAGGGGTGGGGGTTGGGGGCCCGGGGGGATGAGTTTGGTGGATGTTGGGTGAAACGGTGTCGTGTGAAAATTTGGGTGGGGACTAGGAGGGGTAGGTGGGGGGCCCGAGAGGAAGGGCTCGGCTTGTCATCTAAAAAGAGGGAGGGTTGGGCTTGACTTTTGGTTTTTGGGCTTTAGATTTGAGAAATAGATAAATCAGTTTGGGCTTAACAATCGGCCTTATAGTCTTTTCTTCTTCTTTTTTCTTCCAAATTGATATCAACTCTTCATAACGTTTTAATAAAATAATAATAATAATAAAATTAAGAAATTAAATTTTAATGTCTTGTAGCATTTTATTTTATTTTGTATTCTGTAAATATTTAATTGAATTTCTATATTTTAGTAGAATCTGTAGTTATATAATTTTTATATTCTTCTTTGTTAGGAAAAAAACTTCAATTTATTTAATTTTGATTTGATGTTTTTGGTTAGGCATATAATCAAAACATTTCTCCGTAATAATTTAAATCCTATTATTGTATATGCAATGTAATTTTAACTAATGTTTCTATCAGATTTTTAAATTTTAGTTTAAAATATAAAAATAAAAACAAAATACAAGAAGCCTTATATTCTTTTTTAAATATTACTTTAACAAAATATTAATAAAACTGTTTGCAACTGTCGATGTTTTCAAATATTGTTAAGAAAAGGTTAATATAACTATTTACAGTTAAAAAAATGGCATTGAAGCAAAAAAAAAAAAAAAACAAACTATTTCTTTCACATTGTTAGAAATGTACTTACATTTGACTAAGATGCTTTACTAGACTATATATTTCTCTTACCGTTAATTTGTTTTCCTCGAAATCGATATTTCTCTTTCATACATTCATTTTGTTCTTAGAAGTAGTGATTAATTTAGATTATATGTAATAATCATTTTTTTTTTTATAAAAGCAAATGATTTTGTGATTATTCATTATAATAATTTTGTATTTTTATATGTGAATCTAAAGATTTATTTAGATATTATTTGATCTTATATTAGTTTATTAGATGTCTTACTCTATGAATTTTTTTCTAATTAAATGTTTTTTTATTGTGCTTTTGATATAGATGCTTGTAACTTTGTTTTATCTTCTATGTTTTTATACATATCCATTTGTACTTATATATGTTAGGATTTGACACCTACCAATTCAATTCAAGAGGCATCAAGGGCGCTTGTTACTTCTTTATTACGTGTTTTATGCACCAAGTATTCAATATAATCTATTTTCAATTACTTCTACTTAGAATCTGATTTTACCGTTCCCTTTCATGGCCTTTAGTTGGACTTTTATTGGGACAGAATTTTGTATGTATATGATTTTCTTTCGAATGGCTTATTTATGTTGGATTTAGATCATTTTTCATTTTCTTTTATGGTTTCAAATATTGATACTGTTTTTAATATATTGAAATGGCATGCTAGACTAGGTCACATAGGAAAAGATAGAATAGCTAGACTAGATAGAGAAGACTTATTAGGAGAAGTGAGCTAATAACTATTAAAGAATATCAACATAAAAATGATTGACTAAAATAGAAAGCAGTTATTGAAACTGAATTAAACTTGTTAATAAAACGAAAGGTCTTTTGAACATGTTGTACAAATATCAAATAATGTATTACTTGTTGGATATAAGTAGATATTTATACGAAAACGTAATGAGATAAATGAAATTGTGCGATATAAAGTACAATTTCTCACACAAAGTTTTCTGCAGAAACATGTGATTTATTATAAGAAAATATATTCTCTCATTATGGATGTAATCACATTCAGATCTTTTATTAATTTTATAGTTACAAAAAGATTGGATATGCGGTTGATGGATGTGATTACTGCCTAATTTTATGGATCATTAAATCATGACATATATATGAAAATGCTTAAAGGTTATAAAATGTCTGAAGTATCAATTTAAGTACATTTAGAACTATGTATTTTATTAGGCTGAAAGATATTTTATACGGGTTAAGGCAATATGGATGCATGTGATATAATCGCCTCAATGAATATATAATGAAAGAATGATTTAAGAATAATTCGGTATACCCATGTGTTTTTATTAAAAAATCAGAATTTGAATTTGTCATTATTGCGATTTATGTTGGTGATCTAAATTTTGTTGAAACTCGTAAAGAGATCACAAGAACTGCTATATATCTAAAGATTGAATTTGAAATAAAAGATCTTGACAAAACGAAATTTTGTCTCGATCTATGGCTCGAGCATTTCTCAAATAAAATTTCCATCCATCAGTCAACGTATGTAGAGAAAGTCTTGAAGCACTTTTATACGGACAAAACTCATCATCTGAGTACTCCAATAGTGATTACTAGACGTGTAGAAAAAATCATTTCATCTTTGTGAAAACAATGAAAAAACCATTGATCCTGAAGTACTATATCTCACTGCAATTAGAGTCTTGATGTATCTTACAAATTTCACTCGGCCTGATATTACATTTTCAATTAATTTACTTGCAAAATACACTTCTGCACCAACTCGAATGCGTTGGAATAGTATTAAATATGTCCCTCGTTACCTCTAAGGTACGATTGATATGGAATTATTTTATCAACATGGATGAAATCCACAGTTGACTGGATATGCAGATACAAGTTATTTTTCAGATCTACACAGAGGTAGATTTCAAACTGAATACGTGTTTACTTATGAAAATTCAGCTATACCATGGAGCTCTGTCAAGCAAATACTATTTGTCACATTTTCAAATCATTTAGAAATCATTACAATTCATGAAACAAGTTGAAAGTGTATTTGTCTGAAATTAGTGATTCAATATATTCAAGAAAAGTGTGATCTTTCCGTGATCAGTAATAGTCCAATATTTTTATACGAAGATAATGTTACTTGTATCATTCAAACCAGGGGAGGATACATCAAATGTGATAGAAGTAAACATATTTCACTTCAAATTTTTTTATACTCACAAAATTTAGGAAAAATGTAAAATTGATATTACGTAGATATGGTCAAGTGATAATCTAGTAGATTTATTTACTAAGACATTACCAACTACAACATTTAAAAAGATTGTGCAGAATATTGGAATACGAAAACTTAAAGACCTATTGTCATATTTTTTAAGGGGATAAATGTCTTAAAGGTTTATGATGATTATACTCTTATTCTTTCGCTATGATTTTATCCCATTGGATTTTCTTTTGTAAGATTTTAATGAAACAATTCTAAAATGTTCGGTGGTACACATGAATATTGTACTTTTTTCCCTTGTCATTGGTTTTTCTTCATACTGGATTTTTTCTTAACAAGATTTTAACAAGACATATTTTTTATGGGTGGTCATTCAAATGGGGGCATTGTAAATCAACTTTAACAGGTGAAGGACTGCCTCATGTTGTAATCAACTTTAACAAGGTTTATACACCTTCTCTAAATGCCTATATAAGGGGGTTTATTTCAATTGTACATAATATTTTTTAGTGATTAAATAACAATGCTGGAATATTATTTTTTTATAATTTTATAACAGTAGTTTTTTAGAACTCCAAGACTAACAAAGCCAAAAACTTTTGCAGCTTCTCCCACTTTTTGAAATAAATGATCGTAGCCTTCACACATTACTTTTGTCACTTTTTCTAACTTTTTGCTTTTGTTATTTTTTTTTTCTTCTCTTTTTGTACATAAGTTTTCTTGGACTTTTTTTTTTCTTTTCATTTCTTTTAAGTATTGAAGAAATCTATCAAGCCTTTCAGTAATTTAGGAACCAAGAGAGCAACAGATAAAGCAAGTTATTCTCCTTAATGTTTCATATCTTGATACCATTTTTCCCACATCTTTCTTAGCAACCAAACAGGAAAAAAAAACCATTAAGAATTTGAATCTAGAGGCATGATATGACATATAGAGAAAGAGATGAGCATGTTCAGATCATACTAAAAGATGATAGAGGATCGAAGAGTGGTGATCGATTGGGGGGAGATCAAAGGGGCGAGTCGCCTCCCCTCTCTTCTAAGCACAAGCATGTCCATTTGCTCCTTATGGGTGATCGGTTGTAGCAGAACTCTAGAACTGTGTTATATAAGCTTGCAGCGGAAGAATCAATGGACTGAAGAATTTGTAAAGGCAAATAATCGCATGGTGATTAAATGGAACAATGGAAAAAAAGGGTGAGTGTTTCTATGTATGGCCAATAAACTCAAGCTTTAGTCGCTCCAACTCCTCCAACCTTCTATGCAAATAAACAAATTCTAAACTCGAGCTCGTTTCAAACATTCTAACTGATATAGAGCCACTTATTAGAAAGGTCGTCGGTGATAGAGAAATAGTAGCAGGAACTCGAATGCTAGGGTCAAGACTCAAAACATGAGGATGGGAGGGAGAGAGGAGAGATAGAGAGACAAAGAGAGGTCATCGGAATGTTGGGGGCTAAAGGCCTTGTTTGGATTAGGTGTTGAGCTCAACTATTCGCATCTCATTTTATCTTATTATTACAATTTATTTAAATTTCTATACATAAGATAATAAACGATTCAATTTTTTCAAATCTCAAAAAATTAATAATATTAAAAAATATCATTTTAATAATATTTTATTTAACTTTTAAACTCATATAATCTTAACTCATTATCCAAACTATATCTTACATTAAGAATAAAATCACGTTGTTTCGACTTTGTGGTTTTCAGCTCAAGATTCGATTTGTAGCTTTTCAACAATAATTGTTTTTGAAATCCGCTTTGTCATTTTTAGCCCGTGATTTTTTTACATAGAAACCGGTTACTAAATTTTGAACTCCAATATCCGAGTCTCATACCTAACCTAGATAGGAAAAGTTAAGTGAATCAATGATACAGTTTTTGGCCCTGAATCTAGGAAATTGGCATCTAGAATCTGACTGATCATTTGAATAATGCTATCGGATCATCCAAAACTTATCACTGAAATGACCCTCTTAATGTGGCAATAGCACCACCATGTGGTATCGCGTGATTTATTAAAAAATACATAAATACAAAATGAGTAGAGGAACTTTATGTTTTCGATCTTCCTTTTTTGTATTTTTTAGAAATATCTTTGTTTTGAATATGTTTTTAATAAAATAAACATGTGACACCAAACGGTAGTGCACATCAAGGGAGTTATCTAAGAAATAAGCTTTAGACGACCTTGGAGAGTCATTTATATCCCTACTGGATAGACCCAATGGCACTATGTAAGAGGTTTATGTACTGGGCCCAACGGGTCAGAAATCTACATGTACATCGTATACTCGTTGCCACAAGATTAAATTGCCCCCAATAAGATTACTATAGTAACTAACATTGGTGGAAGATACTTACCCTCTAAGAAAATAACGAGATATATAGGATATTAATCCTTAATATGTTAGTCATTTTCTTTAATGATCATATCTCGAGAATCTGGCGATCAAGACCGAAATTTAGAAAAATAAACTATCCTTATTAGCAACAATCAGCCCATATATAAGGGATCAATGCTAACAACCCAAGGTGACATACATACCCTCTATTCTCAAGCAAGATCCCATATTTTTGACTTAGGCATCGAAGATATATCAGACATATTAGGTTGTCCTTTTTCTTTGTTGTAAGTTTGCAATCAAGATCAGTTTATAGTGAAACATTTTCAAAACAAGGCGTATTCTATGAGATCATTCCAAATTCCTTGAACGCTTTTCAACATGGTTTTCACATGCTACTACAATGTGCTCCCAAACAACTCGTGACTAGATACTACTACAGTTGCAAATATGGAGGCATGACTTATAAAAATGAAAGAACAGTTAAAGTAGATGGGTGAAAATATGGAGGCCTTCTAATAAGAAAATGAGAGCCTGAAAATGAAAAAAAAAACAAGCCTATAGTAAGGGCATGGTGCTAGACCATAATGAACAACCAAAAGTAGAAGTACATAGTGCAGGCAAAACAAACGCCGAAGAAGCAGAGAAAATGAAATGTATGATGAATTGCGCAACTTTGTTGACAAATAATGGAGATGGAAAGATCATCCTCAGTCGACCAGTTGCTTAATCGCACAAATTTACCTTATAGCCCAATGGTACTGATTGTCCCCTCCTATCAAAGTTTAAGATCCCATAGACAAAGTTGAATGATGGATCATGAGATCTGGTAAAACTTTGAAAACTTCAAAATACACATAACCCTTCACAAGTTCCCTAAAAAGGTGGCATGTCAAGCTTTTCCCATAACTGTTGAAAATTGTGGCGAAAAGCTGGTTCGTGGTATTACGATCAGGATCAATTGATAGTTACGAGGAATTGGCCAAACAATTCCTAACGCAATTCATAGCCAGCAGGAAACAAAGACAACCTATGGCATACCTCTTAACCATCAAACAAAAAGAAGGAGAAAGCCTGAAGGCATACCTCACTTGGATCAATAAGGAGAGATTAACTACCAATGACCAAGATGTAAAAATTACAATGGTAGCCCTTCTAAGAGAGGTATGGCCCCGAAATCCATTTATGGTAGAGCTTGCAAGATGGACTCATTGTCATAAAAACATCCATGGATGGAGTTGAGACTTCGTCAATGTTGAAAACACACTACAAGCCATAATCGTACCATAAAAAGCAGAGACAAAAAAAAAAAGATAAGGACCTCCAAAGTTTGAGCGGGTGAATAGTCTCGAAGAAGGTTGGCTGAAGCCATAATGATAAAAGATGAGTGCCCCCAAGGAAACATGGCCCAAGGGCCACTCACAACAACCTAAATGTCCAATCAGAACTGGTCGCGTTTGGGTGTTGAGAGTGTTTGTGAATAGTAAAAAAAGTAAGTGAAAAATAATAATAAAATATTAAATAGTAATGAAAAAGTAATAAATAGTAATAAAAGTAAGTAAATAATAATAATAAAATTATGAATAATAGTGAAAAGATGTTGAAGATTGTTAAAAACCTCTTGAATCCAAACCCTCCTAAGTAGACAAGTCGATGGACCGAGCAAAAGATTATAAGCGAAGAAAGGACGACATTTTTGTGGCTATCACTATGGGTGTAAAAAAAAATCAAAAAATCAGTTGAATCGAACTGGACCAGGTGGATTAGGTCTGGTTTGTAATCAATCTAGTGCGATACCGATTGTTAAAAATAAAAACCAATCCTAAATCAGTGCAGTATTGGTTTTCATATTTTGAAAATCGGTTTAAACCTAACTGAACAAGTACATATATATCTTTAATTTTTTTATGTTATATATAATTTTTTATAGTATTATATATTATATATTATATGCTACATTTCTAGTTAATATAACATGAAATCTTAATGTTATAATTCATAACTATTAATTTTATAACATAAAATTAATTTGCTAGTATAATTAGACACTAATTATACTATTTTAATCTTATTATTCAAGTTTCTTAATCTTACTAATAAGTTAGATACTACTTTATTGTACTACTATAATTGAACATTAATGAATTAGTAATTGTTAATAATAAATACTAAATTCTCACAATTAAGCTTAGATTAAAAAAATTATAATATTAAACATATATTTATATATATAAAGTACCTATTTAACGGAAATTCTTGTTTTAACGGAAATTCTTGTTTCTCCGTTAAAGTTAACACTTTCCGTTAGTTTTTGTTAAAATTAATACTGCATCTAATGAGAATTACCATTTTAAACATAATTTATTAAATTTATTCACTGAAATAATGTTCTTGGCATTAAAATTAATTCCATCTCTTCAACTTTTTACAATAGTAAATTATCCATTTAAAACTCATTTAACATCTATTTAATATCACTTAATACTTTAAATACAATTCATTAAGCCCATAAATAATGCTATAAATTTCTATTTTAGAATTCCTACTTAGAACATATTTTTTAATTTTATTTTATGTAAAATAAATATAGAATAATAATAATAGTACAGAATGACACAATAATAGTATAGAATATATAAATATAACAATATATATATATAAATAACAATTCATAACAATTTATACGTTAGAGAATTTAATTTTATTCATGAAAATTTTATTTCTATTATATGATTGATAATTTAATTTTTTTTAAAATAATTTATAATTTTAAAATGAATGCATTATTTATTAATTAACTATATATACGGTATATATAATTAATATATGGTATATATAATTTATTATAATTATATTAAATCGGTAATAATAAGTAATAAATATAATTAATATTATATGTTTGATATTTAATTGAAATATATATGATTAAATAAATTTATATAAATTATAATATAACATTCTTATATAAATTATAAACTATATAATTTATTTTTTCAAAAAATTCATATTATTTCTTAAAAATAATCACATAACTAAAAAAAATATAGATATTTTAATGTCCTCTGTTTTGAAACCGTACAAAATAATACAAATGTTAAATTATTATCTTGGAATTAAAAAAATATCATATCTTAAACTAACCTTTTATTAAAACTTTAATCAAAATTATCTCAAACAAATTTGATAAAAAATTTTTGTAATATATGAAAACATATAATTATTAATCATCTACTAAATTATAAATAATCATTAAATTTTTATTAAAAATTAAATTAAATAAACGTGCTTTGTACGTTATTTTTATCTAGTATAATATAATTGGTGTAAATGGTAAACTAGATCAGACCTGGCCAAAATCAGAAAAATCAAAAGTTCCAATTTCGGCAAGGAATTCATCCGTATCATTTCTCAAAATTTCAAAATCTGCATATTGATTCGGTTTCAAATTTTTTTCAAAATTGGATCAAACCGAAGCCGTTACACCCTTACCTATCACCAAAATGACATCCATTGGACGAAGGACTGCTTTACATTAAAGAGGCGAGTGAAGGAACTATGGGGAACACCTGAAGCCCCAAGAACAGGCATCTATGCGAAGAACAAAGAGATATTGGATGACCGGTGAACCAAAAATCGAAGAAGGCTGCAAGCCTACAACCAACAAGAGGGGACGATCGAGATATTCATCGCCAGAATTTGAACCGCTACGAAGCACCCCTAAGGGAAGTACATACCATGGTAGGAGGATTTGCCTGGGGAGGAACCTCTACATCTAGTAGAAAAGTGCACGCCCATAAAGCAAGATACAAGGAAGTACACGTGGCAGATAGAACACCCAAACAGACGAGGCAAAGGAGCACGAAGAACGTTTCCTTTAGGAAAGAAGATTGTGAAGAAATCTTGTACCCACATGACAATACATTAATAGTAACACTGCTGGTCGCCAACTACACTACCAAGAAGATTTTGCTGGACAATAGAAGCTCAGCTAATATCCTATTTTGAAATGCAGTTACATACTTTACATCCGGCATTCTCTTTACGGAGCTTGTAAGAGGAGAAAACAACAAATGATCAAATGGACTTTTTTTGTTTATACGATGAAATTATACGAGCAGAAAATTATAGGCAGTAGTTTTTTTTATTGGCAAAGAGTGTTCAACAACAAAACCATAACTAATACTGGGGGGTGCAAGGAATTTCCTGCAAATACACAAGTAATTCAATGGAAAGTTCCCCCAATCCAATGGCTCTTAGAATTGTTTCCACCCAAGATAAATTGAACCTTAAACACGTAGGGAGCTTACCACCAAGATCCAAGTATTTATCGCTCGAGACAACTTCTCTGGTGTTCTAAGGCACATAATTGAAAACAAACAGACTCATAATTCAATTAAAACCATCAAAAAATATGACTTAACACTCCCATTAAGGAGATTGACCCTGGGTAATTATTGGAGTAGTTTGACCAAAAAAAAAACTCTTCAGAAACTAGCACCATGAAGTTCAAGGAAAGCCCCCACTTCCATGTTATTTCATCACCGTCTGATAAATTACAAGTAGGGTTTCTGCAATTATCCCTCAAGGGCTGATGCTCCAGATATAATCTCAATCAATTCGGTAGTAATAGATGCTTGCCGAGTTCTGTCACAAACAATACAAAAGACAACAGAAATTAGAAATAACAACAAATAGAAAAGATGACTTTTACACTACAATGTACTAGAATCAGAGGTAAATAATTCAATTAATGACCAATTAATTTTCTTTTTCCCAAAATCATGCCTTGTGTGTATGGGAAGGGAGAGAGAGAGGAGTGGTGTGTGGATGTTGTGCATGTATGTATGTGTGCGTGCGTGCTTGTGTGTGTGTGTGAGTGAGAGACCTGTTGTAAGTGAGGGTGAGTCGATCAAGCATGTCGCCTGCATTTCTGCTTGAGCTATCCATAGCAGACATCCTTGCTCCTTGCTCGCTGCACGCATTCTCCAACACCGCATTGAACAAGACCTGTTGGGTAACATTGAAAATTTTCTCAGCAAATCAATTGGGATCATTACCAGAATGAAGGCACTACACATTTTAGATATTGATATTTTGACGTAGTAGTTGCATAGCACTGCTGCTTGGCAACCCAAGCATCCATAGAGAAAAGGTGAAAACTAAACTTTCAAGCAACATCTACCACGTGCCAAATTTAGGGAATCCTCAACATAAAAAGTGGTTGGTAAACCTGTAGCCAATGAAGTGTTTAAACTCAGACACATTACAGTTATTTTAAAAAGCGCAGTGATACAAGTACCAACCATTCACGACTATTTTACAATTTTGAATAAAATAATAATTTTTTAAATCTTTAAAAACATCAAATCAAAGTAAAAGTCAAATTTAAATTTAAAAAATATATTATTTTAATCGATAGTAGTAAATAAATTGTAATTCAACTGTAAATCTATCATTTTTGTTTTAAAAAAATGGACCTTTGAGCTAGATTCAGTACAAATAGCCTGGGCACTTCCGCTCAGAAAATTAGCAAAATATCAGATACCAACAGACTTGGTCGATGTTGCCAACTCCAAGGCATGCTCTATAAACTAGATATTAAACTTCTCTACATCAACTGTAGATTCAAAATTTACATGGTTTTCTTGCCACAGAACAGTAAATCCTGTCCTCACTACTGCTCAAAGTTCAAACATAGAAATATTTTAGCTAAAAATGGCTTACACAAGAGAATTGGAACTCCCCAAGATTCTGGAGTACTTCTGACTTTGTTTCACCACCCTCAATCTCATAAGAGTCTAGTTCACCAAGCTTTCCCCCAGATTCAGCCTCTTTCTCCACAGCCTAGCATCAACGTTAGGAAACCAAAATCAGAATATGGACAGGACACATAACAAGTTAGCAAAGCATTCCCATCACCTCAGGAGATAAAACAGTTGCCACAGTGGGAAGAAATGAGACAACTGACTGGAACTTGTTGAAGATAATCCTCAAGGCATCATACTCAACATTCTTTAAAATGTCGTCTGCCAGAACAGAGACCTGAAAGGACAGCAATTTGAATGGAACACAAAGAAAAGTAATTCTACATGTGAAATTATTCAGACTTCTACATTTAATATAGCCATCGGATTTATTTCGAATGAGAAAAAGACAAAAACTATCAACAAAGGGGGAACCCTATTCCACTTCAAAAATAAAATTTGGTGGCCATCTAAGTAATCGGATGAAGCACAAGGATGATGTAAAGAGAAAGGCCTCAAGAAGAACTGGAAATCTACAGAGCAAATTTAATATGAACGAAAATTAGAAAAAAAAAAAACCTTCATATGTATGATCTAAAGTCAGAAAAACCTTGTAGATGCACAGATCTTAACCATACTTCTAGCATACTTAATTTTATTTAAAGATAACTTCAAGCTTCAACATAACAACAATAAGATAAGCCTTCTAAAATCCCATGCACATATATGCAAACAAACAACGAAAAATACTTCTCCGGTAATATACAGTCGCAGTAATGAACTGATAATAACCTGGGTATAATTCAAAGGATTCTTCTGCAACTCAGTTACGGACAACTCGATATCCTTCTTCGAGTCACGTATCAGTTGAGCCTTTGCTTTTTCCCCCAAAACAACATATTTTGTTTCTTTGTCAGGGCCTGTGGCAGTAGAGATATATTTGGTTTCAGATAGCAACCAATCTATGATAACAACAAAGGAACCCCCTCTTAATTATTTATTAAAATAAAAAATAAATAAAAAGTAAAAAAAGAAGGAACCCCCTCTTAACAAATACCAGCAGTCAACTTCTTCAAAGCCTTGCTTATCTTGACCGATGTAGAGTTAATTCCACCACAAAGACCTTTGTCTGAAGAAATGGTAACAATGACATTCTTCTTCACATCAACACCTAGTATTGCAACAAAATGTAGCACAATTAGGGAAATTGATACACCTCTCAGAAGGGGATAAAACAAAGAATAAAAAGAACAGTAATAAGTCAGCCTTTTTAATTTCAAGCATAGAAATCATCCATCTATCAAGTATACTTTTATCTTCAGTTAAAGGTACAATTTTAACCGAACATCAGTGGAAAAGTTATTTTAAGCCCAAACTTGTTAACTTCAATGAGACAAATGCAAAGGACATCCTTTCGATTCGTCTTTTAAGCACTTCCCCCGAAATTTTTACACTAGTTTCAAACACAAAAAAGGATATCAGGGTGTGTTCTCACAAAGATTTCAGAGAAAGTTTTGGCACATATATGAAGAGATCCATTCTGTGCATCCTTTCCTTTCAATAAGTCATGACATTAAAAAGTTTTAAAATGAGATTTGCACATATTGCTTGAATGGGGGCTTATTTCATTCAACATTCCAAAAACAAAAACTCCATTGTCCATTGAAAACCCCGCCAAGGAATAACACCATTTCAAAGTAGCAGAACATGGGAAGCCAGTATGCCATAATTAATGGCATTGTTACATTCAGTAGGATTATTCTCATTTCTGCAAAGGGGGATGCAGACCAATTAGTATAACGGTATCATAGTAGAAAGTTAAATTTATGTCACCACTCTCATAAACATATTCTCTATAGTGTTGTAGGAGGATGAGAAGACAAATGTGAAGAATGTATGGCTAAAGAACAAATATCAAAGACAAAAAGATGCAGAAAGAACAAGTAAAACATTGAGGTCAAACTTATAGACATATAAGGAAAAAAATACTATGATGTCACTAACTCAAATTAAAATTTGATGAAAAAGAAAAAACGAGTACATATTTGGACAGCACAGATAAAAAATGAACATACTGGGAGTGTCGCCAAGAAGGGCAGTAAATGGCTGCCACAGGCCACGTGAGTTTTCGGCTCTAACTTGAATCGCTCTAAGCTTTGAGGCTGCAACCATTTTCATTGCCTTTGTAATTTTCTGGATATTCTTCACACTCTTCATCCGGTTTCTCACTATATATAAAAAACAACAGAATTATCAACATTCTATATACAAAAAATAGAGGCCATATGTAACATCCAGACCAAAATATTATAGGCCTCGTAAGTTATAGAAGGAAGATTATTTTATTGGGCCATTAGCCCATTCGTATTATTTGAGGATCAAGTATTGACGAGATAGGATTGGATGATATTATGGACCTATATTCATAATGAAGTACCCACCTATGGGCATCCCAAGTGGTAAGGGCGAACTTATGTGCATGAGCCCCATATCATAGGTTTGATTCCACCTGGGATCAAACTGTGATTTAAGTGGGAGGCCATGGTGGTGGGTTGTTGTGCTAGTCACCCTGGGTTTAGGTTCCATGGGTGAGTCCTAAAGGCTCTGCTATGGCATGGTGCCCTCCATCATAGAAAATTGATATTCAAAATGGAGTAGGTTCGGCCCATTTCACTACTATTCACAATTTTCATCTCATCTCATATTATTTCAACATCCAAACGAGGCTTTAGTTTCAATGTTATCTTATTATCTGTTTTACATGCATCATGATGTTTTCATTTATGATTACAATAAGTTATGTCATTATGTATTCTACATGCATCATGATAAAATAGATAAATGGTCCACTATAGTATGTTAAGTGGTTCAGATTGTGGCCACAGAAAGTGGAATTGGTGCACAACTTTGCACACGGGGGTTCAGATGTGCTGGCCATTAAAAAAAGTGAAAGACAAGTTTAATGAGTTATGCATAGTAAACGTTACGTGTTTATTTTAGTATAACTATAAGTATTAGGGATGCACGCTTTCAAGAAAACCCTATGTTTACTATATGATGTACTACTTATCGAATATTTGACTCATTTTTGTTATTTTTTTTTTAATGTTTTTAGTATGTCTAGGTAAAGAAGAAAGTGTTGACGAGTTGACGGCCAGACATAGATCATCTGTCAAGAAATTCTCAAACTTAGTTAATAAGTATCTGTTATTTCATTAAGAGATCAGTTTTAAGTTTTCATGCTAAAAGATTATATTTTTGCTTTCTTTCAAGAATTTCTTTTTGATAAATTAGGTACTTTTATTATGTTGGACCTCTTTACCAGGCACAGTTGTGAAAGTATGTAACACTCCTAACCTATAATGAGGCATTACACTATAATGCAACAAAATGCAACTCTATAACAGTAAAGAAAGGCAGATACTGCATGATGAGTGACTCTTACCTATTTGAGTTGAAATTGAGCGCAGTCCCAGGGGGGCCTGCTCCCTGCCCATCCAAACCACTTGATTTAGTACTTCCAAAGGCAAAAGGAAATAGAAATAATTTGAAGAAAAATATTGGTGCAGTAAGACAATAAAAATGATAACAATTATTCTTTGGATAAAAACTTTCAAAACCTTGATATGGGTATTCTCCAGTTTCAACGAATTCCAATTTTAAAATTTGCCAAAATTGAGAGTTTCTCTAAACAGCAATCTTGAATTTGCTAAAGCTTCACTTTGAAGACACAATTGATTATTAGGGAAAGGGCTCAAGCTACAATTTGATGCTACTGAGTAGAGGCTTCTTTTCTAATTGCAAAACAACAAAAGAAAGGAGATAATTTAATTGTTTTTTGTTCTTTTCCTTCAAAACCCAGAGAATTGACTAACAAGTTTAACACTTGGTGGTTTACCACCGTGCAAGGACAGCATCTGCGAGCAAAAAACCTCATATCATACACACTTTGGCATCAAGATTAAAAAATTGGTTTGTGACGGAACACAAATTTGGTTTGTGCTGAAATCTATGGTCCCTATTGGTTAGTTCAAAAACATTAGAATGTGAAAAAAAATAGCATTTTCTGAGAAATGTATTTGTCTGGTAATTTTTTTTATAGTCTTTAAGACATGCCGCTGCCCCCACCCCCAACAAAATTGGGAAAAAGTAACAAATATAAGATCATTGGAAACAAAATTTTAAAGACTTTCTATCACTTTTGTTTTTGAATAACTGAAGCTTAAAGATTGTTTTGTGTAAACATGGAAAGTTCTTTAAAAAATCAACCCCGACCAAAAGAAAGTAAATAAAGCTGATTCAAAAGAAAGGAAGACGGTGAAACCCCGACTTAAGTAGAATACAGCAAAGACCCCACACAACCCAACGTATACTATATATTGTGTAAAAATATGTACATCTATTGCTCAATGCGACCCAATAACCCCTATTTTTTGCTTGGTTGCAAGGAATCAAGGGATCTATCAGGTATTTCAGTAATTTAGGAACCGAGAGAGCAACAGCTAACGCAAGTTATTCTCCTTAACATGATACCATTTTCCCACGTCTTTCTCAGAAACCAAACGGAAAAGAAAACAATAAGAATCTGAATCTAAAGGCATGATATCACACACAGAGACGGAGATGAGCTGGTTTTGATCGTACTGAGAGATGAGAGAGGATCGGACAGCGGAGATTGATTGGGGGGAGATCAGAGGCGCGAGACGCCTCCCCTCTCGTCTGAACGAAGCCATGGCCATTTGGTCCTGATTCAAAAACAGAAACCATAGAAGCGAAATGCATTGAAATGATTCAAAAAACCAACATGTGTCTCGGCTTTATAGCCTGTAAGAAACTAGAAAACGAAAGAAAATGGGTAGTTAAAACAAGAGGGGAAATGAACTTACAAAGAGGTCAAGACAGAGCGATTAGCGGCGGGGAAAGGAGGCAACGCAGGGCAATGAGGGTTCCCGGGGTTGGACTTGGAGTTGGAGAACTGAGTCTGAGAAAGGGGCTAGAGCATATGTGCTGCGATGACGCCGATCCAATCAGTTCGATGGGTGTTTAAAACAAATGCTAAACTATGCCGTTTTAGCCAAATGGGGTAAATTAAATATAAAAAAATTATAAAATAGTTGTAAAATAGAAGTAAGTCTAGCATTTTTTATTTTAAAATGTAAATCTCGTTTGATTATATAGGTAACATAAGATAAGTCCATAAATTTTTAAATAATACTGAGATAATTCTCTAATACCAATGAAATAGTTAGAGTTCAAATTTTTACAAAATTTTGGAAGGTAAAAGAAAAAAAATTGAATACAAAATTATAAGGTTAAAGGAAGGTTCGGCTATAATTTTTTAAAATTATTTTTATTTTGATATTTGAAAAAATTAAATTAACTTTTTGTGTTTTGTTTGAGATTTTAGAAAAGTTGTAATGATTATATCATAATTAGATGAGAAAATTAATAATTAAAAAAATTGAGATTTGAAATTGTTAAATTATTTATTATATTTTGTATGAAAATTTAAAAGGTTAATGGCGACCTCGTTGCGAAAGTTTAATGGAGCACTTTCGGACTGTTCCATTCCAAGATAATTTGATAGATTTGGGATGGCAAGAGAATAAGTTTACTTGGAGCAATCTTCATGAGGACGAGACTTATGCTAAATAGAGATTGTATAGTGCTTTGGCTTCTCAATCCTAGCGCGCAACTTATTTTGAGGTTTCAGTACAAACTCTTTGTACATTGCATTCTAATCATCGACCCATTTTATTGGCATGTTCATCTGATAAGGGTGGAATGGCTACCATTCCTCATCTCTTCAAATATGAAGTTAACTGGCAGAGGAAGAATGAATTTTCTGATGTTATCTCCTCTGTTTGGCCTAGTGGTTTTCGATCACACTCTGGGATGGAGGAGACTCAATTCTTATTGGATAAGTGCAATACTACTTTGCAACAATAGAGTAAGGGTATGGCTAGAGATAGATTGAGGTAAGGGTGTTAAAACATGTTATAAAGTAGTGTTTATGTCGTGTTAAGGCGTGTAAATAATACTTAAAGGATCAACACGAATACAACCCGTTAAGATAACGGGTTGATACGACACGACCTGTTAAGACCTTTGACAATATATAACACGACATGACATGACACAACAAGACATTCACGACCTGACACGTTTCAACCTGCAAACTCGTTAGCGACTTGTTTGAATTCAACCTAATTGATTTTATACAAATATTAAAATTTAAATAATAGTTATAAAATATAAAAAAAAATTAATTACAAATTACAATTTAAAAATTACAATTTAAAAAGTAGTACGCTATAGAATATGTTAAAAACACAAATATGATCCACATATTATTAAATATTAAAATTACAACTCAAACATATTAAATAACAATAAGTTAACTCGTTAATAGTTTTTTAAGAAGTGCTTAAATAAGATAGGTAAGTGTCTAAGGGTATAAAAGTAAAAATTAAAATTCTTAATAACATGTCTTAACGGGTCATAACGAGTTGATATGATTTGATTCGAATTCATTAAGGCTAAATACTAATCTGCTTTTATCATGTCGTGTTCGTTTCGTGTTAACGTGTCGTGTCACATATTGTTATCCCTAGATTAAGGGATATCAGGGACAAGACAAAGTAGTTGCAACTTTTACAAGACATGGAGGACTCTAATAACTTGTATGAGCAAAAGAGGGTGCATTCAGAACTAAGTTTCTTATTGGATCAAGAGGATGCAAGGTGGAAACAATGAGCTAAAAGTCATTGGTTACAAGGGGGATAGAAATACTAAATATTACCATGCTTATGTTCACTAAAGGCGTGAGAAGAATTTCAAGGGGTTGATTATGGATCCTGAGGAAGTTTGCTACAGAAACCAAAGGAGATTGCAAGAGGCTTCCATTCTCTTTTTACTAAACTTTATCAATCCACTAATGAGAGGGTTACCCCCTCTATGAGATCCTAGCTCGAGCACCCATTCACTGTAAAGGATGTACAACAGGCTCTTTACTAGATGTCATCTTATAAATTCCTGAGTCCTGATGGTTTTAGTGCTGGTTTTTACCAAGATAAGTGGAGTATTGTACGAGATTCAGTGACTAGTGCATGCTTGGAATTTTTCAGAAGTGGAAAGCTATCAAAGGAGGTTAATCTCACACACATTGTCTTGGTCTCGAAGGTGTCAACCCCTAAAACAGTCGATGATTATCACCCAATAAGCCTTTATAATGTCTTGTATAAACTGATCTCTAAAGTATTAGCCAATAGATTGAAAGTGGTTTTGGATAAAATTATTTTTGAAATCAAAGTGCCTTCATCCCCGAGTAAGCTGATTATTGGCAATATCATGGTTGCTTTTGAACTAATTCACTCTATGCTCACGAGGGAAAATGAAAAAAAAAAAAAGAAAAGAGTATGGCAATCAAACTTGATATGTCTAAGGCCTATGAGCGGGTTGAGTATAATTTTTTGGAGGCTATGATGCTTAAGCTTGGCTTTGGTACTAAATGGACTGCATTAATTATGGAATGTGTAAGGAATGTTTCATTTTTAGTTCTTGTTAATGGAGTTCTAGGGGCTGTTAGTAATCCTTCTCGAGGCTTGAGACAAGGTGACCCATTGTCACCTTATGTCTCTTTTGCTGTGTATTGAGGGTCTCACTACTTTGCTACATCAAGCTGAGATAGAAGACGCCATAAAGGGGTTTAAGGTAGCAAAGAGAAGTCCAGGAATTTCCCATCTTCTGTTTGCAAATAATGAAATTCTTTTCTATCGAGCAAACTTGCGGGAATGGATTGTTTGTTGTGCCTTATTGGATCAATTTGAAGTTGTCTCTAGTCAGACTTTGAATAGGCTAAAGACCAGTTTCTTGCTTAGCTCCAACACAAAGCAACCTACTCGAGATGCAATTCTACATACAGTAGGGGGAAAGGTATTCAGCAATTCTTCAACTTACTTAGGCCTTCCTAATTTTATAGGGCGGTCTCGGTATAATTCTTTTAGAAGTATTAAAGACAAGATTTGGAGAAGTGTGAATAATTGGAAGACTACAATTCTATCCTCAACGGGAAAGGAAATATTAATTAAGAGTGTCTTCAAGCAATTCCTTCTTATACTATGTCTATGTTCAAATTATCTCTCAATCTTCTCAAGGACATGGAAAGGATATTGGCCTCTTTCTGGTGGAATCATAAAAGGAAGGATATAGGTGTACATTGGAAAAGTTGAGATAAGATGGGCTTGCTGAAAAGGCATGGTGGATTGGATTTCCATGATTTAAACTCCTTCAATCAAGCTTTAATTGCAAAGCAAGGGTGGCGGCTAGTGATGAACCCTACTTCTTTGGTGGCTTCTGTTTTCAAGAGTAAATATTTTAAACACAGTGACCTACTCGATGCAAAGCTTGATCAGAGGCCATCATATGTTTGGAAAAGTTTACACTCATATTTGGATATTTTGAGAAGAAATATGGTTTGGAGAGTTGGAAATGGCAAGAGCATTAAGTTGTGGGTAGCTAAATGGTTACCAAAACCCTCCATTTTTCAGGTACAATCACCAATTAATACGTTTGATTTAAATGCTTGTGTGAATGTGCTTATTGATGAGGAAGCTAGGGATTGGAATCAAGAGGTTGTTGAGACTGTCTTTATCGAAGACGACGCAAAAGAGATTTTGTTACTTCCTGTGAGTAAGAGAGGGTTAGCAGATAAATTGGTTTGGAGGGCCTCTAAGAAGGGTATTTACATGGTAAAGAGTGCTTAATTTGATAATTTAATATTCGATAAATAGGCTCAAGGGGAAAGTTCAAGGACTAATGGCACAGACATGTAGTGGCTAAGAGTATGGCAGTTAAATGTTCCTAGAAAAGTTAAACAACTCCTATGGAAGGTGTTGAATAATATTTTACCTACAAAAATGAACCTGCATAGAAGGAAAATTGTGGATGGGGGCTCTTTGTCCTGTGTGTCAAGGGGATGAGAAATCAATGTTACATGCTCTTTGGACCTGTCCAACTACAACAGATATTTGGGGGGAGAATGATAGTCTTGTTAAGAAATTGCAAGTCTGTTTTCCTGCTTTCCAATCTATAGAGGAGGCCCTTTGTTGATAGCTTGATGAGGAATAGTTAGATTTGGTCTCAATTTTAATGCATGCTCTTTGGAGCAGGAGGAATGACTTCATTTTTGCAAACAAGTTTAATTCTCCGATTTGTCTCTTTGAATTGGCTAAAGATAATCTGAGGCAGTTTAAAGAAGCAAATCAGAGACCTACTACTGTGTCATTACCTCAGTCCACTGCTGAGAGATTAAACTAGACTCCTCCTATTTTTCCCTATCTAAAGATGAATTTTGATGCTTCTTTTGACAAGGCTACTGGAAGGATGAGGATAGGGGTTGTGATTAGAGATGATGGTGGGATGTGTTTAGCTACTTTGGCAAGCCCAAAACATAGAATTGCCTCTACTACAATTGCAAAAGTATTGTTCTCCGACGTGCTATTAAATTTTGCAGTGAATTGGGTTTTCTACAGATCAGAGTAGAAGGAGATGCAAAACGGGTTATTGATTTCGTGCTTCCAGTTAGGAAGATAGATCGTGGTTGGGACAATGTGTTGAGGACATCCGAAGTTTGCTGTCTCACTATCCTTTCATTATTTTATGCTTTGTTCCCTGTGTTTGTAATTGAGTTGCACATGAAGTTGCTAAACTAGCAATGCTTATGGATTATGCGAGAGTTTGGTTTGATGATGAATCTCTTTCATTTCTTTTGTTGTTAAGGAAGACAGGCCTTTTTGTAATAGCTCGTAATGAATGAATAGCTTCGGCTTTCCTTTAAAAAAAATTAAAAGTTGTAATGACTAGATGAGATGTCATCTCATCTACCAAACAAAACAATATTCTTTGAATGGAGTTGAGATAGAATGAGATGAGATAGTATGAAAATTTTGTGAAACCAAACCAAATCTTAATCTTCATATTAAAAGCACTGTAAACAAGACATTCACACCTCATGATAGGGAAGCACCACTTCAATCTCCTATGGATACTACGATAGACTTACAAAACATGAGATCCTTACTCATTTTAAACAAAAATAGTTCCCATTTATTAACAATGATCATGAGGCAAAGTCTGAGCATGCTTCCCATATATGCACACCAACGGCTACAAACATATCGCTCTAATTAATCTTGTAATTATTTCCTTGTAATCATTTGCTTTGTGACATGTATTTATATATATGAATAGAAAGACTCAAACACTCGTGCATGAGATATTTTTACAAATACAAGATACACAATTTCTTTAGGATATTACAGCCATTGTGAAAGTAAGATAATCTTCCTCCATGGATCCATATCACTCAATGTGAGCAATTTTGCTACTCTACTTCACACTCGACAACCATCCATTGTGGAGAAAACAAATTTTGGCCTTAGCTGAGAGTCACTCGTGGATCACCTCACGGGTTGCACGACCGCCCCTCCTCAATATGAACCAACCAATGAAGACACGTCCAATGACATCTCAGAACTTAATCAAGCTTACCTCCACTAGCACAAGGCAAATCGACTCCTTTGTGGATGGATCATAAGGACACTATCGAAAGAAGCTTTGGGTCTTGTTGTTGGCTTAGGGCTTCCAATCATGTATGGACTTCTTTCCAGCAAGCATATGCACAAAACTCTCAAGAGATAAAGTTTCACTTGACCTAACAATTGACATACCTGAAGAAGGAGATCTCCACCCCCTTAGCAAACCATCTGCAAGAATTCAAAGGGATCTGTGATGGCCTAGTTGCAATCAACAAGCACATGATTGACAAGATGAAAGTTTTTTCATTCCTCGCCAACCTTAGACTGAAATATGAACCATTTACCAATTCAATGTTGAAGCCACCAATGCCAACATATGCTAAAATTATTCCTCCACTACAAGGGTTTGAGATGATATCTCAACTTCATGATTTTGTTTCTAACATTTTGTTTGGTTTTTATGGACAGAAAACAGGTGCTAATTCCACCAAAGGCCAATGCACCACCACTGGGAATAATAGAAAATTTCCCTCCAAGGGATGCTGTTTTACACCTGCAATCCAAGTCTCACGTGTTTCACTCTCAAGTAATAATCCTTCCTGTAGTACTACTCCTAATCCTCCACACAATACAAGAACTAATGTGTGCCAATTTTACAGTAGAAAAACTATATGACACTCAAGTGTTGGCACCGCTTTGATCACTCAATGCAACTTTATGATATTCCCTAGGCTCTTACAGTGCTAACACTTGAGAACTTTTCGCACTACAAAAAGTAGACTACTGATACAGGTACATCTGCTCATATGACAAGCAATCCAGATATTCTTGAAAATCTTCGTCGTTATTTAGGTACTGCTACTGCACTTGTGATGGTAGTCCACGTGATATTTATATTGGTTCCTACTCTTCCAAGATTAAATTGAAAGATGTCTTATTAGTTCCAGATTTCGTCAAAAATATCTTATATGTTGGACAACTAACCTTTGATTATCCTATTAACTGTGACTTTTTTGGTGATGGTTTTACTATTAAGGAAAGCGTGATCAACCGCGTCTTGCTGACCGGGCAATGGAAATGTAATCTGTATGTGTTATCCCCACCCCACAAAGCTCACTTCTCAACATGGTTCCGGTCGGTCTTTGAAAAGTGTAACGTCAAGGGTTGGGGAATCCTCAAGCATATGCCATTTCTTTTCTTAATTGTTGGTGAAAATAAGGGCACTATCATATTTGTAAGTTGTCAGTTAGTTAAACTTAGTAAATTACCCTTTGCACCATAGTATGATAGTGCCAAATATAAAGATGAACCATCATAGTATGCTAGAATTATATTAACGGCTCCCTTATGGCAGAGCTGGTGCACAACATTGTACACAATATTAAATGTGTGAGTTAATATAATAAGTAAGATAAGTCAAAATAAGTCATGTATATCATAAGTATACTTATGAATGATCATGATTTTAAGTTCTCAACATGAAATATTTTATGAAAAACATTATGTTATGTATGTTTACATTATTATGTGAATCTTATTGATTGTTTGACTCATTTTAATTTCTTTTATGTTTTTAAACTAGTCCAAGTCAGAATATTTATAAGGACAAGACTGTAAAAAAGGATATGCCTAAACAATTTATGTTCTCGATTTTATGATTTCTAATTTAATATGTTATTTTTTATAAGTACTTAAGACCTTATTGATTTTAAATATATGTTTCTGTAGGCTCTCTTTCGGATTTTAAATATTTAATGAAGATTGACTTATTTATTTATGAAATCTTTCTTATTTGGGCTTTGTTAAGAAGATTTGTTTTTCATTTCTTAGTACATTGGTTTCTTAAAAATTATAAAAATGACTTTATTGGAGAGTGAGGTGTTACATATAAAGGTGTAACTGGTCCAATTTGATTCGCTTTTGGACAAAATTTAGGACGAACTGGTATATACTGATTTTGCATTTTCAAAATTCAATTACTTATCAGTTACTTCCTAAACCAGTACTTCCAATTTTATTGGTTTTAGTCTGATTCAATCCGATTTTTCGATTTTATTATATAAGTATTTTTTCACAATTTAAGTGGTTCTTGTGATAAAATGTTATTAATATAAATCTTATGTTTAAAGTATAAGATCAATTAAATTTTAATATTTAAGATTAAACTTTTATATTATAAATTATAATAACATTATCCTATATATATTATTATATATAAAAAATATTACATATAATGTTAAAAAATTAATTTAAAATATATATTATATTATCAAACCAGTTTGGTCCGGTCCAATCCTAAAAAACGTAAAATCAGAACTAGACTAGTACCGACAAATTTTGACATTACAGGAACCAATTCTGAACCAGACCGACTCAACCATTTGTGCTGGTCTATACCAAATTCCCATTTTTTCTTACACCTTTAGTTACATATCTCTTCATGCATTGATTGGTTCATCTAATCCTAGGGCCATGAAGGTCAAGGAGAAGATTTTAGGTCAATGGATTGTGATCTTAATTAGCACAGGCTACACTCACAAGTTTTTACACCTTATTGTTGCAAGAAGTGTTGCCCAGATGACTAACACAACAGGGGGGGTGAATTGAGTTGTATTTAAAAAATAACAATTATAAATCAAATATATAATATAAAATATAAACAAAATATGAAATAATAATAAATATAAAGAGTAAGGGTAAGAGAGAAGCAAACTCAGTATGTTAACGAGGTTCGGCCCCACTGCCTACGTCCTCGCCTCAAGCTACCTCTTGAGGATCTCCAAATCCACTATTCAATCTCCTTTAGGTGGAGATAGAAACCTATTACACCTTTGAGCAGCACCGCTCCAAAGAATTCGTGTAGAACACCCTATACACTTCCAATCACCTTACACTTGGTGATTTAACTATTCCCCGTGTAGAACACCTTCTACACTTCCAATCACCTCACTCTTGGTGATTTAACTATTTCCCGTGTAGAACACTTTCTACACACACAAGGGTTATACACACCCTTTTACAAATACAAGAGTTGATAGTAGGTAGACTATCAAAGTACACTCCTCAATGAGTGAGATAGAAACAATACAGCGCAACCTAATCTCTCTCAACAAGAACAAGAATTAAAGCTCAAAACTTTAGAAAAGAGAGAATGAGAGCTTTGAAGAAATGATGCAAAACTTAGCAATAGATGCGTAAACTCTTGTTGTGAATTTTGCAAAACTCAAGTGAGCTATTTATAGGCAAATGATTTTTCAATTTCAAATTTGAAAAGATTTCCATGTCAAAAACATCATCATTTACTTTTCAAAAATTTCAAATCTAATATTTTTATTTTTTGCATGTGACAAAAGGAGCACACTTTACTTTTCAAAAATTTCAAACATAATCTTTTACTTTTTGCATATGACAAAAGGAGCACATTTTACTTTTCAAAATTTTCAAATAAAGACATCTACCTTTTGCATAAGTCAAGAAAAACATCCACCACTTTTGAAAATATTCAAATAAAATATGCACATGTGAAAGATGACAATCAATCATCTAAATATTTTCAAAATTTAAACCTTTAATCATGTCGCACATGTGAAAAATGACAATCAATCATCTTTCAAAATTTTCAAATTTAATTTTCAAAATATTCATGCATATGTGGAAAATGTATTTTAATGCTTTATGATAAAATATTAATTTTGAGCCTTAATCCTAATTTTGAATTTTTAAGAGATTTACAACATTACTCTATGATTTTAATGTGAACTTGTTCCCTTCTTGCTCATGCTTGCTTCCTTGATGTGCTTGATTATATTGTGTGGACAATTTGAGCTTGAGACTCCTTTATTCTTTGGATTCATTTGTTATTATCAAAATCCATTTGTAGATTTACATGAAATTTGAAACCTTGGGTTCAACAATCTCCCCCTTTTTTATGATGACAAATGCTTGATAGAACCTGAATCCTGTATTAATACTTAAGTTCCCCCTGAGAATGTGCGTTAGTTTTTCAAGCAAAAATATAAACATAATTCCAAGCATATATAACAAGTTTAGCGATTTAAACAATGTTAATGTTCTAGTCTAAAACTTCTCCCCCTTTTGGCATCATTAAAAAGGAATCATAATTAGATCAATAAGATATATTCCTGCAATAACCAATAGATAAATAAAACGCTGCGTTAGTAGAGACTGTAGAGAATTCGGTGCGTAGCCACACGTGTTCGACAAAACTTGCAAAGGCTGGAGGCCTAGTTCCGGTAATTCGGTGCGGAAGGAGATTTTGTAAAGAGCTGAATAATTGAAACCACCCGTGCCCGACAAAACCTGCAAAAGCTGGAGGCGTAGCTCTAGCAATTCGGTGCAGAGATTTGATCCGCTTGATGTTGCTGAAAAATAAGATATTATCATGATTTGTAAATTTGTCTTGTTCTTATTTTCGTTTCTATAAGAGCAATCCTTAGCTTTATCTATTTCGCATCAAGCTTTCTTCTCATCTTTACAATTTGCTTGCATTCTCATTTTACAATTTTTCAATGGCTCGTAGAATTCCCTTCAGTGCTTCTCTTGATCAAGATTTGAGGTATCCTTCACCTCAGTCTCAATCTATTTCTACATCTGTCGTGGGTGCCATGAAGCAACAAGAGACTGATTTAGCTAATAAATCAGATCATGACGCCATTTACGAGCTTGTAGGTCTCGGAACTCGATACTCATCATCTATCATTGCGTTTTCTGCTCGGTTGCAGTCCAAAACTCGCGAAATTGAGAAGCTTAACGAGACTGTATCTGTACTTCAACGACTTGTTTATGAGTCAAACAAAAAAATAGTAGAATTAAAGCAACAGAATAAAGATTTGAAATCCTTGCTTACCTCTTCATTTCGATTGCCTAATCCTTTAGACAAGGATGGCATGATGATTTATGAGGAGCAAATGCATTTGAATGATGAGGCTAAACGTCTCAAGTTTCTGTAGGTCATTTAAGATAATGAAATAAAAGTATCTAGCAGATATCCATGGCATGCATCATTCCTATTTCTCTTCTAATCATGCATAGTCTATCTTCTAGTAGGGGTTTTGTGAAAATGTCTGCCAATTGATCATGTGTACTAGTGAATTCTAATACAATATCGCCCTTTTGCACATGATCTCTAAGAAAATGATATCTAATTTCATTATGTTTGGTCCGAGAATGTTGTATTGGATTCTTTGAAAGATTTATAGCACTTGTATTATCACATTTGATTGGAATGTGATTGTACATAAGTTTAAAATCCTCAAGTTGTTGCTTCATGTAAAGAACTTGAGCACAACAACTACCCGCAGCAATATATTCTGCCTCAGCAGTAGATAGTGCAACAGAATTTTGTTTTTTACTAAACCAAGAAACTAGTGCACGACCTAAGAAGTGACATGCTCCACTAGTACTTTTTCGATCTATTTTACAGCCAGCATAACTGCATCTGTGTAGCTGATTAGATCGAAAGATGTGTGCTTAGGGTACCATAACCCTAAGTTAATTGTACCACTAAGATATCTAAGAATGCGCTTAACTGCAATTAAATGTGATTCTTTTGGAGATGATTGAAAGCGTGCACATAAGCACACACTAAACATAATATCTGGTCTACTGGCTGTCAAATATAATAAGCTACCGATCATACCTCGATATACCTTCGAGTCAACTGGTTTACCAGTTTCATCTTTATCAAGTTTAATGGATGGACTCATTGGTGTTCCAGTTTCCTTAGCACCTTCCATCCCAAATTTCTTCAGCAATTCCTTAATATATTTCGATTGATTGATGAATGTCCCACTTTTTGCTTGCTTAATTTGCAATCCGAGAAAGAATGTAAGCTCTCCCATCATGCTCATTTCAAATTCTTCCTGCATAGTCTTAGCAAAAACTTGGCACATATTTTCATTAGTAGCACCGAATATTATATCATCAACATAAATTTGAATCAAAAGAATATCATCATTTTCGTATTTAATGAAAATAGTTGTATCAAATTTTCCTCTCAAAAAACTTTTTTTTTTTCAATCAAGAAACTACTGAATCTCTCGTACCACGCTCTAGGAGCTTGTTTGAGTCCATATAGTGCTTTTGTGAGTTTGAAAACATGATTTGGAGAAATATGATTTTCAAAACCTAGAGGTTGCTCAACATATACCTCTTCATTTATAAAACCATTTAAGAAAGCACTTTTAACATCTATTTGAAAAAGTTTGAAATCTTTATAACAAGCATATGCAAGTAGCATTCGAATAGCTTCTAATCTTGCGACTGGTGCATATGTCTCATCATAATCGATTCCTTCTTCTTGATTGAAACCTTGGGCTACAAGTCGAGCCTTATTTCTAGTAATGACTCCGGACTCATCTTTCTTATTTCTAAAAACCCATTTTGTTCCAATAATAGTATGATTTTTTGGTCTAGGAACAAGTGTCCAAACATCATTTATTTCAAATTGATTAAACTCTTCTTGCATAGCTAGAATCCAAGATTCATCAAGAAGTGCTTCATCAATATTTTTAGGTTCAATCTGAGATAGAAAAGCAGTATGATTGAAAATATTTCTAAGAGATGATCGAGTGCTTACACCTCGTGAAGGTTCCCCCAGAATTTGTTCCACTGGATGATCTTTCACAAATTTCCACTGTTTGGTTGCATCTTGTATTAAATTTTGATGAACTTTCCTGATATCTCCATGTTGGACTTCCTCTATTGTGTTCTTTTTGTTGAGATTGAAACTTTCCGTATTATTTATACCTCTTGTTTCTTCATCAATAGATTTCTTGGAGAGTAGAGAATTAGATTCATCAAATACTACATGCATAGATTCTTGTACAGTCAAAGTCTTTTTATTGAATACTCTATAAGTTTTACTATTAGAAGAATACCCGAGAAAGATACATTCATCAGATTTTGCATCAAACTTGCCTAAATTATCTCTGTCATTTAAAATAAAACATTTGCATCCAAATACATGAAAGTAACAAATGTTGGGCTTTTTCTCATTCCAAAGCTCATAAGGGGTTTTATCTAATTTAGGCCTTAGCATAACTCTATTTATAACATAACATGCAGTACTTACCGCTTCAGCCCAAAAATAACTAGGCAAGTTGTTCTCATTGAGCATTGTTCTTGCCATCTCTTGAAGAGATCTATTTTTCCTTTCTACTACCCCATTTTGTTAAAGAGTTCGAGGAGCAGAAAAATTATGCACAAAACCATTTTCATCACAAAATGTTTCAGTATTTTTATTAACAAACTCTTTTCCCTTATCACTTCGGATACTTGAAATAGTATAGCCCTTTTCATTTTGAATTCTCTTGCATAACTTGGTAAAAGCATTATGTGCCTCATCTTTATGAGTAAGAAAGATGACCCAAGTATATCTAGAGAAGTCATCAACAACAACAAATGCATAATATTTTCCTCCTAAACTTGCAACTCTATTTGGTCCAAAAAGATCCATGTGTATCAGTTGCAGTAGTCTAGTAGTGGAAATATGTTTCTTGATTTTAAAAGAAGTTTTTGTTTGTTTACCAAATTGGCATGCATCACAAATTTTGTCTTTAAGAAAATTTACCTTTGGTAAACCTCTCACAAGATCATTTTTTGAAAGTTTGGAAATAAGTTCCATATTGGCATGACCTAGTCTTCTATGCCATAACCAATTAGTTTCATTTTGAGCTGAAAAATAAATCGCATCTTGTGAGGTAATTTCTTCAAAATCAATTGTATAAACATTGTTACTTCTAAAAGCAATAAAACAAATATTACAATCATAATCATTCAATATAATGCACTTATCCATTTTGAAAGTAACTGTAAATCCTTTATCACATAATTGACTTATACTTAAAAGATTATGTTTTAAACTTTCAACAAGTAGAACATCTTCAATTATAAGAGAAGACTCATTACCAATTTTACCTATTCCCACGATCTTTCCTTTCGAGTTGTCTCCAAATGTCACGTGTCCTTCTTCTTTAGATCTAAGATCAAAGAACTTAGTCTTGTCTCCCGTCATGTGTCTTGAACATCTACTATCTAAAAACCATTTATTTTTGTTCGTGGAAGACGTCATGCACACCTATAAAAACAATTAAAATAATTTTTCTTGGTACCCAAGTTCTTTGAGTTCTTTATTTATTAGTATTAGAAGAAATAAGATTTTTAAGTACCCATATGGCCCTAATAGTCATTGTATGTTTTCTTCTAATAGGACAAGCAAAATAATTATGACCATTTCTATTACAAAAATTGCAAATAGCATGTGACATATATGAAGAACTTGAGTGATTATAATAGTATCCTTTTTTAACAAAATTATTTTTATGAAAAAAATTTTGAATATTGGATTTTGATGTAGAAGGATTATCAAAGAAGTTTTTATAAGATTTGTATTTTTGTTTTGGCTTATATCCCAAGCTTGCCTTATCAAAAACACATCTTTGACTACCAAGAAATTTTTCAAAATTTCTTTTTCCATTCGTAAAGTTTTCAATAATATTTTCTAAATCAGTTTTCTTTTTCTTCAACTCAAGATTTTCATCTTTCAAAACAATATTTTCTTTTCTTAAAAAATCAATTTCGTTTGTTAAAGAAGAATTTTTCTTTTTCAAAGCAGTATACTTGATACCCAATTTTTCAAATTCCTCATATACCTCTTCTAAAACATTTTGCAATTCTTCATATGAAGGATATTCAATATTATCAAAATTTGTTACCTCCATGTCATCTTTAGCCATAAGATAAAGATTTACTGATTCTCCATTACTTGCTTCACTATCTGAGCTACTTGAATCATCATTCCACGTAGCTTTCATTGCTTTTTTGCCTTTGTTTCGATCTTTCTTTAGCAGAGAACAATCTGGCTTGATATGACCAGGTTTATTGCATTTATAACAAATTAAAGTGTCATTTTTACCTGAATCTTTCTTGGAAAACTTATTGAAGGATTTCCTTGGAGGAGTTTTATTTTTCTTTAAGAACCTCTAAATTCTTCTTATTATCATCACAACTTCTTCATCTTTGTCGCCATCATCACTTTCACTTTCATATGGAACAGCTTTAAGTGCCAAACTCTTCTTTGAATTTCCTTCTTCTTCTCCTCTTTTCAATGTGTACTCATGGGTGATAAGTGACCCGATGAGTTCATTCACTTCGAGCTTTTTGAGGTCTCTAGCTTCAAGAATCGCTGTCACTTTTGACTCCCAACGTTTTGGTAGAGAGTTGAGAATTTTTCTTACTATCTCCACTTTGGAATAAATTTTGCCAAGAGCTGTCAAGCTGTTTATGATGTTAGTAAAACGAGTGTGCATACTAGAAATAGATTCATCATCATTCATCTTAAACATTTCATATTCATGAGTAAGAATATAAATTTTTGATTCCTTGACTTGAGAAGTTCCTTCATAAGTAACTTCAAAGTTATCCCAAATTTCCTTTGCTGTAGTGCAAGTCATTACTCTATTAAATTAATTACCATTGAGAGCATTATATAATAAATTCATAGCAGTTAAATTCAAAGTATAAAGTCTACGTCTTCACGATTAAACTCTTCTTCTTCCTTTTTGACCTTTACTCCATCAACTACTTTTGTTGGAATATAAGGTCCATTTACAATGCATTTTCAGATTTCTCGACCTTGAGCCTGAAGAAATATTTTCATTCTAACTTTCCAGAATGAGTAATTTTCTCCGCAAAAGAGTGGAGGCCTACTGCTAGATTGACCTTCACCAAATGAAGCTGCAATGTTAGCCATAAGATCTTAACTCAAAAGATAGTTAATCTTATAATAGAGCTCTAGCTCTGATACCAATTGTTACTGACCATAGGCCGCACCTATGTCACCTAACAACTGTACCTACCAGACTAGCCGGCCACCGTCTCTACCGGTGCACCGTCACCCATGGTCGGAGAGTCTTGCTTCGGTGACACAGTCACAAGCGATAGTTCTCATTAGTGATCTGCCTGTATGAACAGTACATGTCAACTAGCTCTGATACCAATTGTTGCCCAGATGACTAACACAAGAGGGGGGGTGAATTGAGTTGTATTTAAAAAATAACAATTATAAATCAAATATATAATATAAAATATAAACAAAATATGAAACAATAATAAATATAAAGAGTAAGGGTAAGAGAGAAGCAAACTCAGTATGTTAACGAGGTTCGGCCCCACTGCCTACGTCCTCGGCTCAAGCTACCTCTTGAGGATCCCCAAATCCACTATTCAATCTCCTTTAGATGGAGATAGAAACCTATTACACCTTTGAGCAGCACCGCTCCAAAGAATCCGTGTAGAACACCCTCTACACTTCCAATCACCTTACACTTGGTGATTTAACTATTCCCCGTGTAGAACACCTTCTACACTTCCAATCACCTCACTCTTGGTGATTTAACTATTTCCCGTGTAGAACACCTTCTACACACACAAGAGTTATACACACCCTTTTACAAATACAAGAGTTGATGGTAGGTAGACTATCAAAGTACACTCCTCAATGAGTGAGATAGAAACAATACAACGCAACCTATATCTCTCTCAACAAGAACAAGAATTAAGGCTCAAAACTTTAGAAAAGAGAGAATGAGAGCTTTGAAGAAATGATGCAAAACTTAGTAATAGATGTGTAAGCTCTTGTTGTGAATTTTGCAAAACTCAAGTGAGCTATTTATAGGCAAATGATTTTTCAATTTCAAATTTGAAAAGATTCCCATGTCAAAAACATCATCATTTACTTTTCAAAAATTTTAAATCTAATATTTTTACTTTTTGCATGTGACAAAAGGAGCACACTTTACTTTTCAAAAATTTCAAACATAATCTTTTACTTTTTGCATATGACAAAAGGAGTACACTTTAAATTTCAAAATTTTCAAATAAAGACATCTACCTTTTGCATAAGTCAAGAAAAACATCCATCACTTTTGAAAATATTCAAATAAAACATGCACATGTGAAAGATAACAATCAATCATCTTAATATTTTCAAAATTTAAACCTTTAATCATGTCATGCACATGTGAAAGATGACAATCAATCATCTTTCAAAATTTTCAAATTTAATTTTCAAAATATTCATGCATATGTGGAAAATGTATTTTAATGCTTTATGATAAAATATTAATTTTGAGCCTTAATCCTAATTTTGAATTTTTAAGAGATTTACAACATTACTCTATGATTTTAATGTGAACTTGTTCCCTTCTTGCTCATGCTTGCTTTCTTGATGTGTTTGATTATATTGTGTGGACAACTTGAGTTTGAGACTCCTTTATTCTTTGGATTCATTTGTTATCATCAAAATCCATTTGTAGATTTACATGAAACTTGAAATCTTGGGTTCAATAAGAAGATTTCGGATTCCTATCAATTTTGAGGAGAGAGTTAAAGTACGAGTATAAAATAGTGAGCAATTGATTAATGAAGGGAAAGGTTAGGCAGTAAGAGTGAATATTCAAGTATTCTCTTTCACCCTGGATTGTTTGTGCTGGAATTGGCTAGCCATAACATTGTTTTATGAGTGCAGTGGTTACAAACCCTTGACATAATTTCATAAAGTTTTGAACAGCTTCATATGCACACCTCTGTGGATGGTCAGAGCGTTACGATGTAAAGGATGGTCTCAACCATGCTACTGGAAGAAAGCCCATGCAATAAACGTAACAAATCAAAGAGGATGGGGGTTATATTACAATTAGTTGATGAAAGGGAACTTACTCCTTAATATGATCTTCCAAAGTATATTAAACAGGATCTGGCATAGTATGATGATGTTTTTATGGAATTTAAAGGCCTCCCTCCCCTTTTATTAACCTCACAACCATGTCATCAATTTGTTGCTAGGACCTAAACTTATGTTTGTGAGGCCATATAGATACCCCTTCTTCTAGAAAGATGAGATTTAAAAGATTGCAAAAGAGCCATTAAATTTAGGAGTGATACAAACTAGCCAAAACTTCTATTCCTCTCTCATACTCTTAGTTAGAAAAGCAGATGTCACAGGGCGAATGTGCATAGATTATAAAGCCTTTAATCATGTCACTGTGTACGACAAATTTTTTATACTGGTGATGGAAGAGTTGTTGTTTGAGCTTAGTAAATATAGGATGTTTTCCAAGCAGGACCTCAGATCCTAATACCATCAAATTTGGCTTAAACCAAAATATGTGCACAAGATAACCTATGAAACCCACAAAGGGCACTATGAGTTTTTATTCATGCCTTTTGGTTTGGCAAATGCACTCTTCACTTTTCAGAGGTTGATGATCGAAGTATTTAGGCAATACTTAAGGTGGTTTATTTTAGTATTTTTTATGATATATTGGTGTACAATCAGAGTGCAGAAAAGTACCTCAAACACCTAGAGTTGACCCTAGACATCTTAAGGGAACATCAACTATTTGCCAAGTTGTCCAAATGTTGATTTGGTTGTTAGGAAGTTGTGTATTTAATCCACTTGATCATAGCTCAAGGTGTTTCAAGTTGATCTAGACAAGTTAAAATCCATGGTAGATTGACCACGACCTAAGACCTTAAGGGTACAAAGGGGTTTTGTAGGTCTTACAGGTTATTACAGAAGGTTTATTAGAGACTATGGTATTATTTTTGCTGCTCTAACTTCTCTCTTAAAGAATAATAGTTTTCATTGGAGTGAAGCTACATAATCAACCTTTGAAAAGTTAAAGGAAGTACTCACTAAACTTCCAATATTAACCTTACTTTACTTCTCTAAATATTTTGTCATTGGGTGCGATGCCTTGGGCAAGGGAGTGGGAGCTATCTTAATGCAATATGGCATGCCAATCTTATCAATGCCCTTAGCTTACACTTGAGATTGAATATAAACTGAAGCGTTGGAGACATGTAATACAAGGCTACATACCCTTCGTTCATGTAAAGAATAAAATGCATGCACATAACTTACTAGCAGTATGCAATATACATCGCAGCGGAATAAGGTCAATTCTAAATGGATAAGTAAATTTTTTTTAAAATTGTTAATCATCACATGGTAGTACAAAAGTAAAATTCCAAGAGCTTAAATAAGCACGTCACCATAATATATCATTTCATAGCAAACTAAGCTCCCAAAACACAGGAGTACCCGAATCCTTAAATCATTACTAGAAAACATTGTCTTAAGCTCGAAAGGAAAGACAATAATTCCCCTTTCTAAAGGTGTTCCTTCTTCAGAACCCTATATCCAAGTCTAAAATGGAAATGGCTAATGCAAAGACTATGGCCTTGCCAACAGCTTATCCCCATCAACGATTCGTAAACATAATCGAGGGATAGGGATCCATCTGGGCTCAACACCAAACAACACTCCAGAGGTCTCCGATCCTCTGGCGATATGGGTACACTCCTCCTCATATCCTCTAGCAGTCTATCATACCAAAGATGAGCCGTCTCATTAAAAATATAATATTTCGTTGGGCCTTCAAGTCTTTTCGGGAAACTCTTAAGTACAGTTCTCAAGGAAGGAATTTCACTGCCTATTCCGACCGGGATCTCCCAGGAAGTCTGTCTCCTGTGCAAATCCATTTAATCTTGTAACCACTTCTATTATCTTGAAAATGAATGATAGTTGAAAATTAAAATAGTGAGATTTCAAAAAATATAAATAAATGCATAGATAACATAACAAAAGCATCACAGACATATATAGATAAATACCAAAAACAAATGCAAGTATGATGATTATGAGATTTATGACTTGACTTATGCACCATGCATTCTCATAAAAACATGATGACTCAAAGGACATGAAACTCATAATTTGAATGGACATGCATGCAACTTGTGCATTCTTATGTGAAACATGTAGTTCATGAGACGTATAAAATATGCATTTCCAAACCGGAATTTAACCATGCTCTAACATGCAAACATAATTATATCTCAAAGTAATAATGCTCATTCTAGTTAAAGGATAACAAGTCAAATCACTCCTAGCCCTAAAAGGGCAGGGCCGAAACTCTCATGAGTCAAAACCTTAATTTTTCTCTCTTTTTCTTCTATAAACCTTATTTCATGCATATATCCAAAATCATACACTAAGAAAAGCAATAATTTTAATCCCTTAAACCACTCAAAGAATTAGGTCAAGATCATATCATCAACCAAAACTTAAATGCCCAAAGTTTCCATTCAAAAACTCATTATGGCTGAAACATAAAAACTCCTAAGAATAAAATTTTCATCATCCAAAACATGCATGGCCTTGATTTAATTCTAGATGAAAGTCACTAAGATATATTCCTTATATTTTTTCATCAAGTATTCCCTATATTTCATCAAATATCTCTTAGATTAAATCCTAAGGTATAATCTTAACAAAACATAGAGAGAATATAAAAGATCATCCAACAAGAAAGCAAAATAATAATGGAAATCGACCCACAACAAGTTTACTCAATATATATAAATAATGCTAAAGTTAGGTTAGAAATACACTTACAAAACTTCCAAGAACAATGCAAAAAAATCTGAAAAGAACACAAGGGAATCAAGATTAAATTTAGGGCACTTTTTACTCAAGAAAATCAAATGCTCTTTTGTTTAAAAAAAATTGTTTGGTTTCCAAAAAAATGTTATTTTCTTAAAGAAAACCCTAAGGCTGAATTCTTTGAAAGAATAAACCATAGTTTTCACTTTTATTTTTTTTAAAACAAACTCTTGAGTACAAATCTATTCTTCTTTTATTTAAAAATCTCAAAAGCTTAAGGTCTTTTGTTGTGGAAGAACCAAAAGCTCCAATTTTTCATGAAAACTCATGAGTGTGAAAGAAAATATAAAAGAACGAAAGTCTTGAAAGAAAATACTCCTCAAATCTTTGCATGATGAATCAAAAAGATATTCAAAAGATGCTCACCTTACAAGGTAGATGATTCCAACAAAAATTTTGAAGAAAAACACACAAGTATGCAAGGGAGATGGTTATTTGGGTGGTGAGAAAGTGAAAAGAAAGTTGAGTGAGTAGGGGAAACTTGCTTGGCCGAAATTTCAGGAGGAAGAAAGACAAAGGGATGAGAGAAAATGACACTCCAAAACTAGCCATAGTGCCTAGAAAATTTCAATCATTTTTTGAGTATGAGTGAAAAATGACACATGAAAAGCTCTTATGCTTTCCAATGATAGGACTTGCATAGGGAAGACAAAAAAACCATGCACATTTTCGGATCCCCTTCCCATTTCTCCATTCAAAACAATCCTCCCCATTGGTGAAATTTTCATTTTAACCTTAAACTATTTTCCGAGAAAAACTCTAAAAAGGCTTTCTTAAAAATTCATCATTTCTTGCTTTTCTCAACTTGTTACTTGTCAAGGCATATCAATATGTCATTTTCAAGAAATTTTCTTCCCACTTCTCACTCAACCTCCCATGCCTAGTAACTTTTCCTTTTTTCCAAAATCCTCCTTTTTCAACTTCCCATACAAAAAGGTTACTTGGGAAAACTAAAAGCTAGATATCTTACTTTGTCAAGTGCCTATAAGATTTCAAAGAAAGCCTTAGGTGCCCCATGCTAAGGCCGGCTGCCCTATGGGCTTTTCTTGGGCCTTTTCTCAATTTTTATGGGCCCTACTCTTTATACCTCAAACAAGAAAAATGGTCAAGGTTCGTATAGGTTTCTATCCTAACACTTAGAGCTTACCCAAGAGGTTTCTCTTTTTTTTTTTTAAATTTATTAACTCCATACATCTCAAAAGAATGAATAAAATAATGTAAATTCGTTCCAAACATGAACAAGATCCTATAGAAAACAATCTAGACTGTCACATCCTCCCTCTTTAAAAAAAAAATTTCATTCTCGAAATCACTAAAGTAATATTCTGAACACATAAACCTAACCAGGAAAAATTCTATACCTCTGGCACTAGTGACCTTAGATTCTTCTAAAGAGGAGTAGGATGGTATGCCATCCTTTATCGTTACTGAGTCCAGGGATAAATAAAATATCACGTCCATGTCTGAATCGTAGTACATATTAACTCTCATCTCATTAAACTTATGCATAATTTCTAACTCAATATCCTCTATGGGTTGTCTTTCCTCTCGCTGACGGATATGATCATCAGATGTATCAAAAAGCTCCAAAAGCACTAAACTCTCTCACTCACTTCTTCCTGACTCAGTATGCGCAAGTGCTCTCTTTGTGTCCTTAACCACTTGTATGGCAGTTGTCACTCTTTGTGCGGTAACGTGCGTTGAAAGACAGAGTTTCCTCTATGATCCAGATCCATAACATGGGTACGATACCATTCCTACTTATCCAATCTTTAAAGTCTTTTTACTCTCAAAAGTTCCTGTCTCCTAAGGTGAATCCTTCATCTATGTTCTTTCCTCCCTCTTAACTAGGCTACTGTCGAAACTGACATACGCGAGGTTCTTCTAATTCAAGCCATATCCTGCTTAAGGTTGTAAGATAAATCACTACGGTTTCTAAAAAACAAACGAAGAAGCCAGGAAAAAGAACAACAACAATCACATTCATACAATCAACGAGAATGTGCATATATATATAAATATTTAGTTATAACAAGGTTCAAATCAAAGAAGTATTACACAACTAGTTTATAAACAAATGAGGGTAATTAGTTCTTATCACATCTTCGCATTCCCACGTTACTTCCAGGAAAGCAGGATTATTCTAGAGTACTTTAACTAGAGAAATTTTGTGATTCCTTAGCTCCTGCTCCTTCTAATATTCGATTCGCGTTGGTCATTCTTCGTACGTTAGGTAAAGGGGTAACTTAATGCTGCTTGGATCCATCACTGGTCATTGGTCCTTTCTTGAAGCTTTTCTTCAAAGAAGACACATGAAAAATATTATGCCTCCTTGCAGATCCTCTAGTGAAGCCAAACGGTAAGCTACTGGTCCAACTTTCTCTACAACTTCGTATGGTCCAACATATCGAAAACTTAGTTTTTCCTTTTTGTCAAACAGCACTACACCCTTCATAGGAGAGATCTTGATGTACACTCAATCACCTACCGCGAATTCCAAAACTCTTCTACGCTTATCAACATAGCTCTTTTGTTTGCTCTGAGCTGTCCTCATTCTATTTCGTATCATCTCCACCTGCTTTCTGACCTCTTGTAGATACATAGGTCATAACACCTTACTTTCACCAACTTCATCCTAGTATAGGGGTGACCTGCACTTTCTTCCATATATTGTTTCATAAGGTGCCATCTAAATAGTAATTTAAAAACTAAGGTTGTAGGCGAATTCAATCAAAGGTAAAAGATCTTCCCAATCGCCACTCAAATCTAGCACATAGGCCCGTAACATATCCTCTAGGTTTCAATAGTTCGTTTTGTTTGTCCATCTGTCTATGGATGATAGGTACTACTGAATTTTAGACTAGTACCCAACATCTTTTGTAGACTCTGCCAAAAACGAGACATAAACCTGGGGTCTCAGTCCGAAACGATCGTTTAGGCACTCCATGTAGATTTGTGCTAACTTTTCTATCGAGTCTTTGTTAGCTATAAGTTGAAAATGAGCACTCTTTATTAATCTATCGACAATAAGCCAAATCAAATTCCTTCCTGCCGACGTTCTTGGCAATCCTACCACGATATTCATAGATACATCTTCCCATTTCCATTCAGGAATCGGTAGGGGTTGTAATTCTCCTACTGATCATTGGTGTTCCATTTTTACTAGTTGACACACTGAACATTTAGCCACGAAAGTAGCGATGTCCTTCTTATTGCCTTCCCACCAAAATCTTTCTTTCAGGTCTTAGTACATCTTGGTACTACTAGGATGGGTTGTGTAGGGAGTGCAATGAGCGTCCCTCATAAACTTCTCCTTCAACTTTGGATCATTAGGAAACATTTTTCTCTTTCCAAAGTACAACATTCCGTCATCTGAAATTGTAAAATACGGAGACCCTTTCCCTTCCAACAATTGGTGCCGAATCCTTTCCAGCATCCTTATGTTGTCCTTCCCGAATTTCTTCCTCTGTCAGAGAAATAATCTCTTGTACCATTGGCAATGTAACATCTCTTAGCAAATCTCCAATCAGCAAGTCTCGCATTACTAACAATATTAAAGGTTCTTTCGTTTGAGCCTTCTCACTTAGGGCATCAGCCACAACATTAGCTTTTCTAGGGTGGTACTTAATCTCAAACTAGAAATCACTTATAGTTTTAATCCACCTTCTCTGCCTCATATTCAGTGTCTTTTGCCTGAATAAATACTTGAGACTCTTGTGATCAGTGAACAATTCGCATTTTTTCCTATATAAATAGTGTCCCTAGATCTTTAGGGCAAACATAACAGCTGTCAATTCCAAATCATTGGTAGGGTAGTTCCGTTCATGATCTTTAAACTGTCGGAATACATATGCAATTACTCGCCCTTCTTGCATGGCTTGTGAGGTTATGGCAAAGCCAATACTGGTGCTGTAGTTAGCCTCTTCTTAAGCTCTTGCAAACTATGCTCACACTAGTTACTCTAAACATACTTGGCATATTTCCTTATCAATGCCTTCAAAGGATCAAAAATTTGGATAATCATTCCACAAATTTCCTTTATTATCCTGCTAACCCAAGGAAACTACATACTTTGTGAGCATTCGTTGGCCTCTACGTGAGCATTTGTTTGCCTCTGCCAATCTGTTATTGCTTCTATCTTACCCAGGTCTACGGCAACTCCTTCACTGGAAATGATGTGGTCCAAAAACTTAAATTCTTAAAGCCAGAACTCACACTTACTAAGTTTGGCATAAATTTGGTGCTCATGCATGGTTCCTAGCACAATCCTTAAGTGCTCCCTATGCTCCACATCATTTCGAGAGTATATCAGAAAATTATCGATGAAGACTGCCACAAAGCTATCCAGGTGTTGCCTGAATATCTGATTCATTAATTTCATGAATGTTGTTGGCACATTTTTTAATCCAAATGGTATAACCAAGAACTCGAAGTGTCTATATCGAGTCTAAAAAGCAGTTTTAGGCACATTTTGCTCCTTGATCTTAAGCTGAAGATAATCAGATCTAAGATCTATTTTGGAAAACACCGATGCTATTTGTAGTTGATCCAACAAATCATTTATCCAGGGCAATGGATACTTATTCTTGATAGTGACTTTATTCAAATCTTGATAATCTATGTACATACGCATTATCCCATCTTTCTTATTTATGAACAAGACTGGCAGTCCCCACGGTGATGAACTAGGCCGTATGAATCATTTTTCCAGTAGTTTCTCGATCTGCACCTTCAATTCCTTCAACTCCGTTGGTGCCATCCTGTAAGGTGCCTTATGAACTAGAGTCGTAGCCGATTCCAATCCAATTGTGAACTCCGTCTCTTGATCAGCAGGCAATCCAGGTAAATCATCTGAAAAGATTTGAGAAAAATCCTCTACCATTGGAATCCCTTTAATATCATTTGCTTCCTTTAGCGAACTCAGCGATACTGCTAAAAATGCATTTGCTTCTCCTTTCATACCCATTTTTATTCGTCTTGTTGTCACAATTGAGAAAACTGAGCTAACTATTTCTCCCATATAACAGAGTTTCTCCTTTGTTAGTAAATCAAAGACTATCTCCCTCCTACGACAGTCGATCTTAGAATAATGTTCAGATAACTAGTCCATGCCTAGAATTAAATCAAATCACATCAGAGGAAAGACTACCAGGTTGGTGATCAACTTCAAACCGGCAACCTCTAATGGACAATCCCTTACTATTCGATTGCATCTGACCATCTTCCCATCAGGTATCATTACCAAAACCTTTTGAGCTAAAGAGTTCACATCTAACTTACACCTCTGAACACAATCATAAAAAATAAAGGATCTTGTCACTCCAGAATCAAAGAAGGCATATGCCACACTTTGCATCAATTTAACCTTACCTAGAAAAGTCATCCTATCATTATCTCAAAGAAGACCATCACATATCTTAATCAAGGTAACGTCAGGAAATGTTACCAATGATGATGTCAGCATCGACTGCCTCCTCAACCTCCATATCCACTTCCCCTAGTGTAATTGCATATATCTTAGCCTTTATAGGAGTCTTCACCTTTCTTCCTAGTGTTGTAGCTCATCCGGGGGTATTCTGCGGACAGTCCCGAATCATGTGGCCTACCTACCCATACTTGAAACATACTCCAGTCGCTAATCGGCACTCACCACTATGCCTTCACCCGCATCTTCTACAGGGTGGCGGTGTAATCAATGTTTCTTGACTGACCATTTTTTCTTTCCTTTTATCCACAGGATGGGGGACTCTTCATTTTCTCGGCATCCCTTCCTGGAGAGTAGGGGAACCCTTTTATCTTGTGCATTTGAGTTTGCATGATCAAGCTCCTCTATTATACTTCGGCAATGGATGCTACGTTCATCAGTTCTTGGAACTTTTCGATTTGTAGATACGCAACTTGATTGCGAATTCTCAGCTACAGTCCCTCTTGAAATTTCTGTCTCTGCATCTTCTTTGTTGCAATCAAACAAAGGGCAAACCTGCCTAATTCCATGAATCGAGCCACATATTGCTCCACTATCATGCTGTCTTGCACTAAGGTGGTGAACTCCAAGACTTTACACTGCTTCACCATTTCTGGAAAAAAGTGATCATCAAATTCCTTTTTGAAACGCTCCCACGTGGGAGCCGCATTTCCTCTCAATTCTTGCTTCAACAATTTCCTCATCATATTCCACCATAAATCGGCTTCTCCTTAGAGTAGATGCCCTGCATACTGGACCTTCTGTACTTTAGTGCAGCAACTAATCTCAAAAGTGCGCTCTAGGTCCATCATCCATTTGTCGTCATACAGAGTTCCCTCTGTTCCCAAGAAATGCGGATATCGATAGACAAAGAATCTTTCAAATAGACAGCCTTGTGTTTCTCCTTTAATTTCCTCGTGGCGATGGCATCAGTTCTACTCTATCTGGTTTGTTATAACCTCCATCATCTGGCAAATAACTTTTGCAATCACTTGCCTACCATCCAGATGAGGGTTCCTTACTACCCGCTCTTCGCGTCTCGGGGAAGTTGTGCCATGACAATTCCTTGCCATCTTATCCTCCTAAAACGCACAAAACCAACCGTGAGTTACTCCTTCATTAGCAACTCCAAGTTCTAAAACCTGAGGCATCCACAACTCCATGCAAAAATCGACTTGATCCGATCATTCTAAAGATTTAAGTCTATTTCTATCAGATCAAAGTCTATTCTAATACCATGTAATTTTCGTCCTAGGACACTTGTAGATTTATCCAGAGACGTAATGCTCTGATATCACCACTGTCAACGCCCCTAGCCTATGCTTGGGATTGAACGTAAATTGAGGAGTCGGGGACATGTAACACAAGGTTACATACCCTTTATTCATGTTAGAAATAAAATGCATGCACCTAGTTTACTAGTAGTATGCAATATACATTGCAGTGGAATAAGGTCAATTCTAAAAGGATAAGCAAATTTTAAAAAATTTGTCAATCATCACATACTAGTGCTAAAGTAAAATCCCAAAAACTTAAATAAGCATGTCACCATAATATATCATGTCATAGCAAACTAAGCTCCCAAAACACGGGAGTACCCGAATCTTTAAATCACTATTACAAAATATTGTCTTAAGCTCGAAAGGAAAGATAATACTGCCCCTTTCTAAATGGATTCCTTCTTTACAACCCTATATCTAAGTCCAAAATGGAAATGGCCCATGCAAAGACTGCAGCCCTGCTGACCGCTTATCCTCATCGACAACTTGTAAACGTTATCGAGGAATAGGAATCCATCTGGGCTCAACACCAAACAGCACCCCAGAGGTCGCCGGTTCTTTGGCGACACGGGTACGGTCCTTCTTATGTCTTCTAACAGTCTATCATACCAAAGATGGGTCATCTCATCAAAATAGAGTATTCCGTTGGGCCCTTAGGGCTCATCGGGATCCCCTAAGAAGTTTGTCTCCTGTGTGGATCCATCTAATACTGTAACTACTTCTATCATCCCAAAAATAAATGACAGTTGAAAATTAAAGGAGTGAAATTTCGAAAATTTTTAGTAAGTGCACAAATAATATAACAAAGACATCAAAGTCATAAATAGGTAAACACAAAAAAAAAATGCAAATATCATGATCATGAGATTTATGACGTGACTTATGCACCATGTATTTTTATAAAAAGACTTTCATTTTTTTTACTTTCTTTGATGTGTATTCATCTTTTCGTAAACTTTTCATATTTTTTCTTAGTATTCATAGCATTACACTCCATTCTTCTTTTTCATATCATTCTTAAACTCATAGTCTTTCTTGTCATGACTTTTCATATAACATGTTAGATGTCTTACGGCTCCCCTATGCAACATGTGTTCCCTGCTAGTTACCGCATTACTCTACGACTATTTTAGTTGAGATGACTACTTCATAATCATATTCTTAACAACAGTTCGCATATTTTTCCTTCACCATATTTAGTACACACTAGTTTTAGGTGCGACCTCACTCCGAAATTCTTTAATAGGAACCATTCAAGGTCTGTCTACTATTTTTCGTCGACCTTTCACTTGATTTATTCACTCCTGAGTGAACAAAGAGTTACACTATGGCAATATCCCATCCCAACTTTTGGAGATTCTTATAAAAATTTCTTAACTTATTTCTTTTGAGAAACATGATGACATAAAGGACATAGAACTTATGACTTGAATGGACATGTATGCAACTTGTGCCTTCTTGTTTGAAACATGTAGTTCATGAGGCGTATAAAATATGCATTTCCAAACTAGAATTTAACCATGCTCTAACATCTAAACATAATTATATCTCAAGGTAATCATGCTCATTCTAGTTAAATGATAACAAGTCAAATCAATCCTAGCCTTAAAGAGGTAGGGCCAAAACTCTCATGGGTCAAAACCCTAGCTTTTCCTTCATTTTTTCTTCTATCGACTGATGCACTTCCTTAGAGAAATAATAAAACTAATTAACAAAACATAAATGGGTCTTGGCTGAAACCCTAGATGTTCATTGGTTTCATTATTCTTTGTCAACTTCCACAAAACAATATATAAACCTTATTTCATGCATATACCTGAAATTATACACTAAGAAAATCAATAGTTTTAAACCCATAATCCACTCAAGAAATTAGGTTAAGATCATATCATCAACCAAGAATTAAATGCCCAAAGTTTCCCTTAAAAAATTCACTATGGCCAAAACATAAAAGCTCCCAAGAATAAAATTGTCATTATCCAAAACATGCATGGGCTTGATTTAACCCTAGCCGAAAGTCACTAAGATATATTCCTTGTATTATTTCATCAAGTATTTCCTACATTCCATCAAATATCTCTTAAATTAAATCTTAAGGTATAATTTTAACAAAGCATAGAGAGAATATAAAAGATCATCCAACAAGCAAGCAAAATAATAATGTAAATCAATCAACAATAAGTTCATTCAATTTATACAAATAATGCTAAAGTTAGGTTAGGAGTGCACTTACAAAACTTCCAAGAACAAAATAAGAAAATTTGAAAAGAATACAAGGGAACCAAGATTAAATCTAGGAAAATTTTTACTCAAGAAAATTGAATGCTCTTTTGTTAAAAAAAACTGTTTGATTTCCAAGAAAATGTCATTTTCTTGGAAAAAAAAACTCTAGGGCCAAATTTTTTGAAAGAATAAACCCTAGTTTTCACTCTTATTTTTCTCAAAATAAACTCTTGACTAATAACTCTATTTTTCCTTTATTTAAAAACCTTAAAAGCTTGGGGTCTTTTATTGTGGAAGAACCAAAAGTTTTAGTTTTTCATGAAAACTCATGAGTGTGAAAGAAAACATAGGAAGTCGAAAATCTTGAAAGAAAACACTCATCAAATCTTTGCATGATGAATCAAAATGATGTTTAAAAGATGCTCCTTGCAAGGTAAAAGATTTCAACGAAAACTTTGAAAAAAAACACATAAGTATGCAAGGGAGATGATTGTTTGGGTGGTGAGAAAGTAGAGTGAGTAGGGAAAACTTATTTGGCCGAAATTTTTGGAGGAAGAAAGACAAAAGGGATGGGTGAAAAGGACACTCCAAAATTGGCCATAGGGTTTATATAGTGTCTAGAAAATCTCAACCCTTTTTTTAGTATAAGTGATAGGTAACACACGAAAAACTTATATGCTTCCTAATGATGGGACTTGCATAAGGAAGCCAAAAAGACCGTACACATTTTCGGCTCCCCTCTCCCATTTCTCCATCCAAAACAAGCCCCCCCATGGGTGAAGTCTCAATTTTAACCTTCTACCATTTTTTTAAAGAAAAACCTTAGAAGAGCTTTCTTGGAAATTCATCGTTTCTTACTTTTCTCAACTTCTCACTTGTCAAGGTATGTCAACATGTTATTTCGAAAAAACTTTCTCTCTGCTTCTCACTCAACCTTCCATACCTACCAACTTTTCCTTTTCTCCAAAGTCCTCATTTTTCAACTTTCCATGCAAAAAGGTTCTTTGGAAAAACTAAAAGTTAGATGTCTTACTTTGCCAAATGCCTATAAGATTTCAAAGAAAGCCTTAGGCGGCCTATGCTAAGGCTAGCTGCCCCATAGGCTTTTCTTGGGCCTTTTGGGCCCCATCTCAACTTCATGGGCCCTATTCTTTATACCTTCAACAAGAAAAATGGCCAAGATTATTATAGGTTTCTATCCTAACACTTAGGGCTTACTCGAGAGGTTTCTCTCCCTTTTTTGACTCAAAATATCTCAAAAGAATGTATAAAATAATGGACATTTGTTCCAATAGGGTCCTAAATAAAAAAATATAGGCTGTCACATCTCCTTTTCTAGCCAAGCTCTCGAGGGTAGGACTCTACTTTTATCTACATATGAAAATGAACTATGCCTTGGGTCGTTTGTGGTTAAGACTGACCATTAAAGTTTAAATTAACTACTAAAGCAAAAAGTTGGAACTCTCATGCAGCAAAAGTAGTTGAATAAATTGTTGAATTATGACTTTGTTGTTGAGTACAAAAAAAGGTCACGAAAGAGGGGCGAATGCATTATCCCGCAAGGAAAGGAGGAAGACGATGTCTCATTTGCCTTAATGTGAGTCACTTATGTTCAATTGGTAGAAGAGACTAAGCGTGGTGTTGCCCAGATGACTAACACAAGAGGGGGGGTAAATTGAGTTGTATTTAAAAAAATAACAATTATAAATAAAAAATATAATATAAAATATAAACAAAATATGAAACAACAATAAATATAAAGAGTAAGGGTAAGAGAGAAGCAAACTCAGTATGTTAACGAGGTTCGGCCCCACTGCCTACGTTCTCGCCTCAAACTACCTCTTGAGGATCCCCAAATCCACTATTCAATCTCCTTTAGGTGGAGATAGAAACCTATTACACCTTTGAGCAGCACCGCTCCAAAGAATCCGTGTAGAACACTCTCTACACTTCCAATCACCTTACACTTGGTGATTTAACTATTCCCCGTGTAGAACACCTTCTACACTTCCAATCACCTCACACTTGGTGATTTAACTATTCCCCGTGTAGAACACCTTCTACACTTCCAATCACCTCACACTTGGTGATTTAACTATTCCCCGTGTAGAACACCTTCTACACACATAAGGGTTATACACACCCTTTTACAAATACAAGAGTTGATAGTAGGTAGACTATCAAAGTATACTCCTCAATGAGTGAGATAGAAACAATACAGCGCAACCTATATCTCTCTCAACAATAACAAGAATTAAGGCTCAAAACTTTAGAAAAGAGAGAATGAGAGCTTTGAATAAATGATGCAAAACTTAGCAATAGATGTGTAAGCTCTTGTTGTGTGTTTTGCAAAACTCAAGTGAGCTATTTATAGGCAAATGAGTTTTCAATTTCAAATTTGAAAAGATTCACATGTCAAAGACATCATCATTCACTTTTCAAAAATTTCAAACCTAATCTTTTTACTTTTTGCATGTGACAAAAGGAGCACACTTTACTTTTCAAAAATTTCAAATCTAATCTTTTACTTTTTGCATATGACAAAAGGAGCACACTTTACTTTTTAAAGTTTTCAAATAAAAACATCTACCTTTTGCATAAGTCAAGAAAAGCATCTATCACTTTTGAAAATATTCAAATAAAACATACACATGTGAAAGATGACAATCAATCATTTTAATATTTTCAAAATTCAAACCTTTAATCATGGCATGCACATGTGAAAGATGACAATCAATCATCTTTCAAAATTTTCAAATTTAATTTTCAAAATATTCATGCACATGTGAAAAATGTATTTTAATGCTTTATGATAAAATATTTATTTTGAGCCTTAATCCTAATTTCAAATTTTTTAAGAGATTTACAAAATTACTCTATGATTTTAATGTGAACTTGTTCCCTTCTTACTCATGCTTGGTTCCTTGATGTGCTTGATTGTATTGTATAGACAACTTGAGCTTGAGACTTCTTTATTCTTTGAATTCATTTGTTATAATCAAAATCCATGTGTAGATTTACATGAAACTTGAAACCTTGAGTTCAACAATCTACCCCTTTTTGATGATGAAAAATACTTGATAGAACTTGAAACCTGTATGAATACTTAAACTCCCCCTGAGAATGTGCGTTAGTTTTTCAAGCAAAAATATAAATATAATTCCAAGCATATATAACAAGTTTAGCAATTTAAACAATGTTAATGTTCTAGTCTAAAACTTCTCCCCCTTTTGGCATCATTAAAAAGAAATCATAATTATCTCAATAAGATATATTCCTACAATTACTAACAGACAAATAAAATGCTGCGTTAGTAGAGACTATAAAAGTTAGAACCACCCGTGTCCGACAAAACCTGCAAAGGTTGAAGCCGAATTTTATCATCTCGGTGCGGAAGAAGATTTAAATCCGTTTGATGTTATTGACGAATTAGATTTTTCAGAGATTTGAAGATGAATAATTAAAATTATTCGTGTCCGACAAAGACAGCAAAAGCTGCAGGCCTAGCTTTGGCAATACGATGCGGAGCCATACATGTCCGACAAAACCTGCAAATGTTGGAAGTCTAACTCTGGCAATTCGGTGCGGAGCCACGCGTGTCTGACAAAACCTGCAAAGGTTGGAGGCCTAGCTCTAATAGTCGGTGCGAAAGCAGATTTAAATCCGCGTGATATTGTTGAAAAATTAAATATTATCGAGATTTGAAAGTTGTTGTTTAAAAGACCGTTTTCACCTGTCGGATACTCAAATAAATTTTCACCTTATTCATTGATCCAGTTTCTGTTTATTCAAAACGATAGAATGGCGGAAAAAATTTCGTCTGATAATCTTCCGGATTTGAATCAGGAACCGTCTCAACCAGTCATTTTATCTCATGAGGTTGTCAACACCATGATAGAAGCAGAAATGCATTTTTCAAATAGAACTGATTCTGAGGTTGTTGCAGCATCAAGAACTCTCGGTGCTCAATATGCTGTCTCTGTTACGACCATATCTCGGAGATTACTAGCGAGGGCAAATGAGGTTGATCGAATTAACAATCAAATATCTGTTCTGCATCAAAAGCTTGCAAATAAAGGCAGAAAGAATAAGAGGTTAAAGAAAGAAAATAAAGATTTGACGGAATTCGCTCGTGTTTTGAAACTTCAAATAGAGGAATAGGAACGAGTAAGAGTTCAAGCACAAAGTCAACATCAGCAGATAATGGCAACGTTTCACGAGAGAAATAGGGACAATTATAATTAATCTCGCTAGCTTAGTTCGGTAACTTTTGACAATATGCATCCGGCATATCTTGTAAGCTTGACTAAGTAAGATTTGGAGAGATGACAATTTGTCTTCTACTTATTTCCATCTTTATAAAAGTAATCCTTAGCTTTATCTAATCCGCATCAAATCTTTTTTTCATTGTTGTAGTTCATCTTCATTCTCATTTTACAAAATCTTAATGGCTCATCAATTCTCCTTCAGTGCTTCTCGTGATCAATCTATTTCTGCATCTGTCGTAAGTGCCATGAAGCAGCAAAACACTGATTTGGCTAATAAATCAGATCATGATGCCATTTACGAGCTTGTGGGTCTCGGGACTCGATACTCATCTTCCATTGTTGCTTTTTCCGCTCGGTTGCAGTCCAAAACCCGCGAAATAGAGAAGCTTAATGAGAAGATCGATATTTTTCAACGACTTGTTCAAGAGTCTAACAAAAAAATAGTAGACTTAAAACAACAGAATAAGGATTTAAAATCCTTACTTGCCTCTGCATTTCGATTGCTTAATCCTTTAGACAAGGATGGCATGATGATTTATGAGGAGCAAATGCATTTGAATGATGAGGCTAAACGTTTCAAGTTTCTGTAGGCCATTTGAGATAATGGAATAAAAATATCTAGCAGATATTCATGGCATGCATAATTCCTATTTCTCTTCTAATCATGCATAGTTTATCTTCTGGTAGAGGTTTTGTGAAAATTTCTGCCAATTGATCATGTGTACTAGTGAATTTTAATACAATATCGCCATTCTGCACATGATCTCTAAGAAGATTATATCTAATTTCAATATGTTTGGTCTAAGAATGTTGTAGTGGATTCTTTGAAAAATTTATAGCACTTGTATTATCACATTTGATTGGAATGTGATTATCTATAAGTTTAAAATCCTTAAATTGTTACTTCATGTAAAGAACTTGAGCACAACAACTACCCGCAGCAACATATTCTGCCTCAGCAGTAGATAGTGCAACAGAATTTTTTTTTTTTTACTAAACCAAGAAACTAGTGCACGACCTAAGAAATGACATGTTCTACTAAAACTTTTTCGATCATCTTTACAACCAGTATAATCGGTACCTGAATAACTAATAAGATCGAAAGAAGTGTGTTTAGGATACCATAACTCTAAGTCAATGGTAATGGCAAAATATCTAAAAATCCGCTTGACTGCAATCAAATGAGATTGTTTTAGAAACGATTGAAAACGTGCACATAAACATACACTGAACATAATATCAGGTCTACTAGTTATCAAATATTATAAACTACTAATCATATCTCGATATACATTTGAGTCAACTGGCTTACCGCTTTCATCTTTATCAAGTTTAGTGGTTGGACTCATTGATGTTCCAATTACTTTCGCACGTTCCATCTCAAATTTTGAGTAACTCTTTGATATATTTTGACTGATTAATAAATGTTCCACTTTTTGCTTGCTTGATTTGCAATCCGAGAAAGAAATTAAGTTCTCCCATCATGCTCATTTCAAATTTTTCCTGCATATTACCTTGTGAAGGTTCTCCTAGAATTTATTCCGTTGAATGATCTTTCACATGTTTCCACTATTTGGTTGGATCTTGTACTAAGTCTTGATGATCTTTCCTTCTATTTCCATGATCTTTCATTTTGAATTGTCTCCAAATATCACACATCCTTTTTCTTTAGAAGTGAAGTCAATGAATTTAGTTTTGTCTTCTGTCACGTATCTTGAGCATCCGTTATCTAAAAATCATTTATTTTTACCTGTAGAATACTTCATGCATACCTACAAAAACAATTAAAAATAATTCCTGGTACCCAAGTTCTTTGGGTCCTTTATTTATTAGTATTAGAAGAAATAAGATTTTTAGGTATCCATATGGTCCTAATAGTCATTGTATGTTTTCTTCTAATAGGACAAGCAAAATAATTATGACCATTTCTATTACAAAAATTGCAAATAGCATGTGACATATATGAAGAACTTGAGTGATTATAATAGTATCCTTTTTTAACAAAATTATTTTTATGAAAAGAATTTTGAATATTGGATTTTGATGTAGAAGGATTATCAAAAAAGTTTTTATAAAATTTGTATTTTTGTTTTGGCTTATATCCCAAGCCTGCCTTATCAAAAACACATCTTTGACTACCAAGAAGTTTTTCAAAATTTCTTTTTCCATTCGTAAAGTTTTCAATAATATTTTCTAAATCAGTTTTCTTTTTCTTCAACTCAAGATTTTCATCTTTCAAAACAATACTTTCTTTTCTTAAAATATCAATTTCTTGGACTGTGAGATGGGGCCTATCTTGGACTTGTACCATCTTCGCTATGGTCCAAATACCAAGAGGATTAAGAAGGAGCGCTTAGATTAGGAGGAGATGGTAGGAAATCTACTATGCAGCTTTTGTATGTATTGCATATATTTTGGTCTTCCGTTGTTTTGGAAGAATAAATAATTATAGATGATCTTTATGTTTATGTTCATAATAATGTAATATTTTGGGATATTATTTTGTTAAGCCATGTGATGTACACTTAGAAATGTTTGACCTTCATCCGCTACGAAAACATTATTCCGTAAAAAAAAAAAACCATAGTACACGATAAGATGATAGGTGAACTTCCCTGTGATGCTCATCCCCAACGTCACGGTTTGCATACAATCCCAAGCTCAAACTGGGGCGCCAATAAAGGATATGTTACTTTTTGGAATTTCAAATGGTCAAATACTTGAAAAGTTGAGTTAGGTAAGTCTTAGCAAAGAAATTCAAGATAATCAAATAAAGAATATTCTCTTGAGGAGTGTTGGTTATTGAATGAATCTTAGCGGGGAGAACCAAATTATGCCTATTATTTTAGGTTGTCTATGCAAAAATCACTTTTCTTAAGAAATAAGGAATAAGTGACAAGTGGTGATAGGATGCATATAAATGTGTTTAATGCAAACAAAGATAATCGGGTAATTTTTGACAACTTTGACCTTTTTTTGTAATCTAGGCATAACTCTCTTAGCTGATCTTCGAATGAGATGATTCAAGATTATATGGAATATCAGGAGAAAGATCTACAATTTTCATGTTTTGAGTTTTAAGAGATACAAGCTTTATCAAGGAAGAAGTTGGGTTTGAAACTGACGTATCTGAAATTGATCCAAGTGGTGGTCGAAATACATGTTTCACATAGCTTAGCCAAACTCTTTCTTGTCCACTTGTGCCAAATCACTTCAAACTCTTCACTCAATCAATATTACACATCAACAAGAGACCCACAAGTTTGAAAAAGGAGAAAACAAAGTTGAACAATGCACCTAAAAGTAAATTACTTGTTAAAGTGAAGAACCAAACCACTAGACACCTTGGAGGGATTTCGGCTACGTTGAGTTTGAATGAAAATTCCAATTGGCTCAAAGTTAAAAGAAGACACATGGCATGAGGTAAACTTGCTTAGAATTAAAAGGTATGTAGAAAATAGTTTTGTCACTTAGCTAAAAGTGGCCAACGAAAATGAGAAGGGAGAAAGCAAGGTGAGCATCGACTTAGGCATTGCATGTAGTAACCAACTTAGTCATGTCTCATCTTGAAAAATCTATATGATCAACCTATTAGCTTGACATATGTATGGACACATGGCACTTTAGGTACTTAAGCCTGAGATGATTTTTGGATGGTATCAAGGGGAATTGGAGATTGCCGAATACCATTTTTGTCTTACCCTAAGATTGTTGCTCAATGGGAGATGATATGCATATCTAGTTTTTGGCATTTTATATTAGGTGTCACAAGATGATTCCTTACTTATTTGCTTGCCAACCAAGCCTAAATAAGGTAAAATGATTACCCTAAATCTAAGAGGAACAAGTGGCTCACGGCAAGAGGGATTTGTGTATACGTTTTTAGATTTTTCTCACTTAATCCTATATAAGATGGTCAACCAAGCTTATAGGAAGTTCACTTACTTTTTCCTATCTCAAGTTCTCGGCCAAAGCAAGAACAAAACCCTCTCCACTCTCTCATACACTCACTTATCTTATCAATCCATCTTCAAGGCTTTTAGATATGGTTTCAAAGGATTTTCTAAGACAAACCATCCTAATCTCTTTGAGAAATTTGTAAGTGCACTTATAACTCACTTTTTGGATTTACTTTTATAGGTATAAAGTTAATATGTTGAAGGTTATTTCATTTGAATGCTTAATATGTTCATATCCTTGTTGTGCTAAGTGGATTTTAAAAAAAAGTGGCTTGGTAAATGGAGAAAAATATTCTAAGAATTAAGGATTTATTTTATTAAAGTGTGGATTGAAGATGTGATGATGATATGTGAAGTTGAAATGGTGAAAAAAAGCCAAGTTGAGGACTTATATAGTTTTTGGCATTGATGGAATACATTGGGGTATTATAATTTTATTCCTTTTTCGATGAATGATATGATGATCAAATTAAGTTAGTGAGTGGTTGAGAAATATTTTATAGATTAATTCTCTTGAAGAGTAGTAGAAGAATTAAGATTATTTGATGATAGAATGATTATTTTGAAAAAGAAATGAATTGAAGACAAATAGGTTTATTATGTGAATGGAGATTTTGGCTAGGGTTATTTTACCTAGTTTAGGAAATTTTCAAGGTATGATAATAAGAGAGTAAATTGATCCCAAGGAAATGGAGAGAAAATTGGAGTTTAGTATATGATGATATTCGACCTTACACCTATTAGAGTTATGGTTAAATCATTTTCCTCCAAATGATTTGTTATGTTTTAATTCATTATAAATGTTTGTTATAAGATAATAAGTATATTTCATGTGTTGATAATACATGTTATATATGTTATATGACCCATGAAAATATGTAACATGTAAGAATAAGTCTAGTAGTACATGCATGTCTGTTTACGTCACAAGATTTCACGTTTTGGGTCATACCGTTCTTTCAAGATATAAGATTATGAATTTTATAAGAACAAGAAAAGAATAAGATTATGAAAAGTCGCGTCATGACGGTGAAAGCGATTCAATCTGCTGGATGAGTGGCGTGCCGATGGTGAAGACGATTCAAACTGCCGTCGTAAAATAAAAGTCATGTCATGACGGTGAAGGCAATTCGATCTGTCGTTTGACTGACATAACTTGGCGGTGAAGGTGATTCGATCTACTACCATGATAAGAAAAATCACATCATAACGGTGAAGGTGATTCAAACTATCGGATGACTGACGTGAATATGAAGTTGACGGTGAAGGCGATTCAATCTGCCGTCATACTAAGTATTGAAGCATCCAGCCTGGAAGCCAAGACAGCAACAGCTCGGCAAGCTCATCCCAGTTATCAGCAACCTGTTGAAGCTCCTCCAAGTCAATAATCCTCCATGTTAGCAGAATTCTCCTCTAAAATTTAGAAACCTCTGAAATATTATAGACCAAGTTTTGGCTCTCTGTTTGTATTTATTTGTAATAGTTTGGCAGAATACTTGTAACAAACTCTACAAACTTTGGCAATAACGCACTATGCACGCCACCTGATTGTAGAATTGTCTAGAACAATTAGCTATTCTTTTGTGTATAAATACAATATTGTAACATCTCTTTAACGATGAATACAATTCTTACAAAGCAATCCTCCTTCTCTGTAAACCTTTAACATCTCTTTAATGATGTTACAACACTGTAACATCTCTTTTCGCATGGCATCTCGCCATTTTAAGTAACATGCGGCTACAATGTATGAGGGTGGGTATTTAGGGACGGTTGTAGAGGTGAGATGACAAAGTCGAGGTGAGATGACCGTTTGTGAATATTTTGGGTCGTGAGTGGTTTGTTTTAGAGCATGCGATTATGGGAGATCTCGAAGTGGGAGAGTTTAGAGGAGATTGGGTGTTAGGGTTAGAGGAAGGCGTCGAGCTGGATGATTTCGAGTGAGATGAATGGTTTGAGAGGGGTGATAATGAAGGTGGATCTATCGTTGGTGGGTTTGGGGATGGTGGGCTTGGAAATGAGGCCGGGTTTGTTATGGTTTGATCCATTGTGGGTGGTGAGAGAATAGGCAGTGTAGAATAAGTGGGTTGGGTTTGGTTGTGGGCCGATTGAGCATATGTATGATACGTGAAAGATTTTTCATTAAACATGATGTCTCTTGATATGTACAATCTGATCGAAGGAACATGTAGGCATTTATAGCCTTTGTCTATTGAGCTGTATCCGAGGAATAAACAGGATAGAGATCGGAAGTGGATTTTGTGATTGTTGTAAGGGCAAAGGTTTGGCCAACATTCGGTGCCAAACACTTTGAGGAAGTTGTAGTCAGGTTCCTTTTTTAAGAGAATTTGATGAGGATATTTGTTTTTAAGGGAAGGGGATGGAAGAAGATTAATGAGATAGGTTGTTGTGTAAAAAACATCCGACCAAAATTTGTAGGGAAGAGATGCCGTGGATAGAAAAGCTAAACCCATTTCAACTATGTGACGGTGCTTTCTCTCAATCACACCATCTTATCGATAAGTATGGGGACAAGAGAGACGATGTGAGATGCCTTGAGAGTTGAGGATTCGGGTGAAGGGTCGAAATTCACCCCCCCAATCGCTTTGAACTGATTTTATTTTGGCATTAAGTAATCATTCAACATATTTTTGGAACATTAAGAAAGTAGATGTTGCATCACCTTTTGAAGCTAGTGGATAAAACCATGTGTGTCTGTTGTAATCATCAACAAAGGATATATAGAAACGAAAACCATCATGTGATATTTAAGGGGAAGGTCCCCAAACATCTACATAAATAAGTTCCAAAGGTCCAGTGGACCGATTTACAGAGAGCTTAAAAACTAGTTGTCAACATTTGGCAAGTGGACAAGCAAAGCAAGAAAAGGTAGGATGATTGGGAAGACATGGTAAGCATTTGGTGTGTAAAATATGGGACACTAACTAAAGAGAAGGATGGCTGAGGCGATGATGCCATTGACCAATGGTAGTTCTTTCACCAATAAGAGCAACAGATGATGAGGCGACATTGACTGGAGGAAAGTGATATAGCCTGTTAAGCATTGGACCTTGAAGAAGAAGGCTCCCCGTTTGTTTGTCCTTCATACAAAAATGTGACTCATGAAACTTGAAGCAGACTTTGTTATCTTTACAGAAATGATAAATAGAGATTAGATTTTTAGTGATTAGAGGGACATGAAGTAAGTTACGTAAAAGAAATTTAGAAAAGGAGGTTGAGAGTTGTGAGTCACCAATATGAGTAATTGGAAGATTGGAGCTGTCACCAACTTTGATCTGTTCAGGTTTGGTATAGTGGTCAGCACTGACATTGAGATTTTGGAGGTCTGCAGTGAGATGATTCGTTGCTGCTGAGTCAGGATGCCAGTTATGATTAAGAGGTATTTGAGTGTTGGTGCAGTGAGCTAAGAAAGACCGAGGTGCTCCATGTTGATATGCTGGATCAAATCAATGAATGCATTGGAGGGCCACATGTCCTATTTTGTTACAGACTTGACAAGTAGGCTTAGGAGTGGAGTTATGCTGATTTTGTGAGGGATTAAATGAGCGACCCCCACGGTTTTGGCCATTGCTACTTGCATTGCGACCACCATGATAAGTATTTCGTCCACCACAAAAGGATTGAAAGGTGAAGTTGGCAGACGGAATGGGTAGAAGACCTTGTTGACTTGCATTCAGATAAATGCGATTTTCAAGAGTAAGGAGATGGTTGAAGAGCTCTGTAGAGCTTATTGGGTAGGTCTCGTGGTAACCGAAATCACAAAGGACTCAAACTCTGAGTTAAGTCCATTGAGGAGGTAGGAGACGACCTCGAATTCACGAAGAGGTTCTCCGGTGGCAGCCATGGTGTCTGATAGCAAACGTACATTGTAATAATACTCTGTGATGGAGAGAGAGCCTTTTTTTAGATTTGTGAGTTGATGTTTGATTTAGAAGATTTTGGCTTGAGATTGAGAGGTAAACATTGATTCAAAGGTTATCCAGAGGTCCCGAGATGTTCGTGAAGAGATGACTTGAGCCAAGCAGGATGCTTCAATACTAAGAAACTCGACGGTGAAAGCGATTCGATTTGCCGTCGTGGTTAAGACTAAGATTTATATAAATAAGAATGAAAATATGAAATTAAAATTTTCACGAAAAGCACTTCACGTCACGAAAGTTGTGCACCTACAGCAACTAAGTCTTTTTTTTTTTTTTGAAAAATGCAAGTTCTGTAAAGAGGTGCACAAATCATATTTAAGTCATGCATAAATCATGCATAAGTCATGGATAATAAGTTCCATATTCATATCATATGCACTTACATGTTATTTGTATATATTGTCAATACTTGTATTATGTTATTTGTGCACTTACTGAGATTTCTTGAAATCCCACTCTTTTATTTTATTCTATCATTACTTATAGAATGATAGACGTTATTATAGGAATAGATGAACCATCACGAGACCCAAACGTCATAGGAGATTTTGAGATGCCCTAAGGGGCTTACAGAATACTCATTTTTCTGATGAAATGATCATTCCCATATGTGATCAATTGCTGATAATAAAATTATAAAGAAGTCGAGAAAGAACCCTTATGGGTGAAAAAGGATAGCTGTATATTCGTTTTTAGAAATATTGAACAATGATTTGTACTAATGAGAAACTAGTACATTATACTTTATGTTTTTACTATAGTTTATCATGAGACAATTACAAAAAATTAGATTTCTTTGCTGAATTTTGGAATTGACCTTATTCCACTGTGATATATTCTACAGACTGCTAGTAAATTAGGCACATGCACATATTTTTCGACATGAACAAAGAAAAATGTAGCCTAACATTACAAGTCACGACACTTAAATTTACGTTAAATCTCATATATAAATTGGGGACATCACACTAACCAAATATATCTATTTTATTCCATTAGATAGTTGGTGATTCAGTTAATCTTAAAACATGTATTTTCAAACTTCATAATTTACCTCAATCCGTTGTGTCAAACAAGGATAGCATCTTCACCAGTCAACTTTAAATAAAATTTTTTAAGGCTCATGGGGTTCAACTAGCCATCAACACTGCTTACCACTCCTAAATCGATGGGCAATTAGAGGCAATGATTTACACTTGGTAAAAAATGTTTGTTGATCCATTTAAGAAAAAAAATATTTGTTGATCTAATTAACCATCTTCCTTTCATTATCTATGTGCATGTTTGGAGTTTCGGTAAGAAATATAGCCTATAACTTTAAAACTAATAACTTATAACTTAAGTAATAAGTTCAACTATTAAAAACTTATTCATTGTTCGACAACTATATGTGTAAAGCACTTTCAAACATGTTATTGATTTAAAATAAATCAAAAAAGTGTTTTTTGATGTAGAAATTACAATCATTTAAATTTTCAAACATTATGATTGTGTCTTTAAAATGTACAATTATCTGAAAATTATGTGGATATTTTCCTCATTTATTGTCTTTTTGAAATTCGAACTATGTTTTGTGTTATCCAACAAAACATCAAAATGATGTTTTTCCTCAAACATACTTTTAACTTATTTGAAATTAGATATACTTTAATATGCAACATCTAAACAACCTATTTTTTTATTATTAAAGAGGTCTATAGAGGATTTACTAAAGGAGGGATTGATATAGAGAGTTGGGGATGGAAAAAACATTAAAATATGGCAGCATAGGTGGATTCCAAAAGAGTCTTCTTTCAAAATTCAATCCCCTATTAAGATTTTGGATCCTACAATAACATCTAGCCAGCTAATCTTGGATGAAATAAAGGGGTGGAATATGACTCTTATGTTAGAGATTTTTTAAAATGATGAGATGGATCTGATTTGCAATATGCTTACTAGTAGAATGAGAGGAGGATAAGCTAGCCTGAAGTTATAGCAAAAATGATATATTTAGAGCTAAAAGTGCCTATCACTTGGCAGAAACACTCAATAATATTGAATGTGAGTCTCAAGAGCTAAGAGGAAGTTGGGAGGTGTAGGGGTTAGCTAGATTTTTTCTTGTGGAAACCTTGCAACAATATTTTGCTATCTAGACAAATTTTTTTTAGAAAGCAGGTCGTTGTTACACCCTCCTGTCTATCTAGGAGAAGATGAATTTGTAATGCATGTTATCTAGAGCTGTCATTTTGCGCAAGATGTGTGGGCAGAAAAATGAAGTTTTCTTCAAAAAAGCTCAAGTGCAGAATATGACTTTATGCAGTTATGGAAGGCTTTAAGTAGAAGATGTAATAAACAACAGTTGGAAGTAGCAGAGTCGATTATGAAAGGGATTTGGTTCAAAAGGAACAATTCATTTTAAAATCAAAATTTGCTAGTCCAAGGTTGGTGGCAAAAATTGCAATAAACAGTATGGAAGCTTTCAAGGAGACTCAGGCACCGTTTGTTTAAAAAAAACATCTTATCTTATCTTATCTTACCTCATCTCATTTAATTATCACACTTTTTTCAAATTTTAATACAAAAATCATATTAAAAAAATATATTATAACAATATATTATTTAATTTTTCACTTTAATCTCAACTCAACTCATCTCATCTCATATTTGAAAACAAACCATGCCTCAGTTATAAGAGGAAAGTTCAAGCAAGGTTTGATCTGGTATGGTAATGAAGCAGTAGTTAGCTCTAGTAGAGGCAAGGTCAAGGTAAATTTTGACACAGCTATATACAACAAAAACATTTATTTAAAAACATAAGTTTTAGAAAACTAAACTTGATTTGTAGAGAGTTTTTCATAATCGAAAGTCTCATTCCAAGTGATGGAAGCAATTTGTAAAGAGTTTTGCAATAGGGTAACTCGAAAAATCAATGCCACTCTCTCGTTTTTTTTTTTTTTAAATATCACAACATCATGAATTTCACCAAATAATGGAATTAAAATGAATTCTAATCAGTCCAAACAGCTTGTGCATCAGACTGTGGTACATAGTTCCCCACATAACAGTATCATCAACATTTCATGCCAAGCGAGCCAACTTATATGCTGTCTCATTACCCAACTTGTTTACATGTTGACAATTAAACACACTAAAACATGTGATCAAACCTTGGACTTCCTTCAGCGGATTTCCAATTTTGAAAGAGAACTTGTAGCTGGTGTTTGTAATTCATTTATCAATACCTAACAATCAGATTCTAGAATTAGTCTAGAGATACTTGATTGAAGGCAAAATTGAAGACCTCGAAGCATAGCAACCAATTCCACTATTTCTAGATCATCAACCTCATTATCCATTTTACTTGTTGCCATTATAACACTGCCCTTTTCATCCCTAAGTATAAACCCCACTCCAGCTTTATGTTGGCTAAAAAATATGGCTCCATCAACATTAAGCTTGAGAAAATCAAGGGAAGGAGGTTTCCAATTGCACAAGGTTTTTGGATTTGAGCTTGAAGATTGAACCAATTCTTTATGGAATTTCTACAATGATAGTGCATGAGTAATCATTTGTTTATGTGTAAAAGAAATATCCTTATGAATCCTCTTATTTCTCCTAAACCATAGTCTGGTGCTATCAAGAAGAAAATTTGGAAATCATCCATAACCTCCTTTTCTTTTAGCAATAATACTAGATCTAAACAACTCTGAGGTTCTTCATTCTCAAACAGCATAGACAAATAAAGTTTCCAGGCCTCTGTTAACTCAAGACAGTAGACAAGATCCTTCTCTTTACTCCTGTAGAAACAACACCTTGTGTTGATTTCAGCATGTTGCTGTTTTATGTTATAGTAGGTTGGTAAATAATTTTTACACGCCCTCCAAGCGAAAATCTCGATCTTCTGAGGGAGCTTCAACTTTTATAATACTTTCCACAAGGAGTTTTGTTTATTACTTGTAGAGCTTTCACCAACAGACTCTTCCCAAGTACCTTTAAAGAATCTATATGTACTATTAATGAGTAACAAATATAACATTCATTTTCCCTTCCTCCACTGCATTCAGATCAACTTGCAAGATTTTGTGTCCAGGTGTCCAAGGACCTGTCCACACTTTAATTAATTTCCCATCACTCACACGCCACTGACAACCCTTAAATAGAAAAGACTATGTTTCCCATATTCTTCTCCAAGCATAAGAAGGGTTATAGCCCGACTTTGAATAATAATAAAAAAAAAACTATTTTTGTGAAGTATTTAGCTTTAAAAATTCCGTGAAGCAATGTATCTTCTCTTCCTTGTTTTCCTAAAAGAGCCAAATTGAATAACTTCAAGTCTTTAAAGCCTAGTCTTACTCTAAATTTTTAATTACACATCTTCTTTCAACTAATTTAGTGGATTTTCTTTTTTCTCTCACCAAAATTAAGTAATCGTACTCTCTAACTCTTTGCACAAACAATCCCAAAGTTTAAAGCAACTCATAACATAGGTTGAAATAGATAATACTACTGCTTTAAGCAAGAATTCTTTCTTTCTTGAGATAGTTTTTTCTTTTTCAAGATTGTGATTTCTGCCATATTCTATATTTGATTCCAGAAAATGCATTTGCTTTTCTTCTTCTCACTAAAGACGACAGTAGCAAGCACTTCTCATATTGTTGAACATTATGCCCCCCATAGCATCCTTATATCCTCTTTGATAGTAGCACTCACATTCTTACTCAATACCATAGAAGTTTTATCCAGATTAATCTTTTGTCCATATGCCAACCCATACGTTTTCAACAGCCCTTGAATTGACTTATTTGTATTAATATCTGCTCTATAAAAAATTATATTATTATAAGCAAATAACAAATACTTTAATCTAGGAGCACCTCTGCAGATATGAATATCAAGTACAGAAAGTTTATCAACAGCTTTTTTAAATAGTCCGGTTTATATTAGAAGATGAGTTGAGCTCATTTTAATTTATCTCAAAATTATCATTACACTTTTTTAAATTTTTATACAAAATATGATAAATAATTCAATTTTTTCAAATTCTAATTCAAATTTTTCAAATTTTATCCCACCTCATCTCCCAATCTAAATCGGACCATATGAATTAGACCATCAGTACAAAAGAAAAAATGATGAGTGGATTCCCTTGTTTTTGTCCGGCTTAACTCTCTCGGTTTCTTACCCAGGAGAATGGAGGCTCATGGTCAAAATCTCAAACGACGACGTTTCTTACATTGGATTTTAAGGGAATTGAGACCAAACGACGATGTTTCCCTTTTTCAATATGTAGCATTGCGCCATTGCCCATTTCTAAAATATAGATTGAGCGCTCAACTCTACGTAATATTCCTATCGAACTAAGGTCAGCCTCTTTGGCGGTTCCATGGCGGTTCAGGGCCCAACTCTGAGGGATGTGCAAGCTTCAAGTAAAACAGCTAGCAGCCCTTTCTTTGGTAAGCTTCACGAACTCGCTATTACCTGGGAAGAACATTATTTGGAACTTCTCGAGGTTTTTATTGTTTGATACAGTCGATCGGTTTATGCACTCGTTGTGAAAATACTAGTTTGGTTGATAAAATTAAAAAAAAAATTATGTAAAGCGAAGGTTGATCCCTTGTATAATTTCCCAGAAAAGGGAAATATATGTTGTTTTGCTTTAGCGTTTTTCTTTTTAGTAGTATGGAATGTATGTATCCTGATCTACGTTTTTTATTTCGCAAATCATGTGCTCCTAAAAGAGAAGGTTGGGTGATATCTTAGTATATTTGTATTGGTATGATGGCTTTCCTCTATGATGTGTAATTAAGAAACTTAATAGGTAAAAAACTATACGAGCAGCACAAGATACTGTGTAGCTATGCTGCATAAAGATGACATTGCGTAGGTTACTTTAGAATTGTGTAACCAATGCTCTTGTATTAAATCTCTTCTCGGGTTGAACGGGAAAAAAGAAAAATGCCACTGCTGATGCTGCAATAGTTTCTTCTTAAAGCTATGTTGACGTGCATACTGGATTTGTTTTAGTATTGTATTTTAGATGTTTTAAACAATTAGGAAGTGGTGATTTTATCTTGTGATGTAGTATGGAGGGAGTTCGTATGGGGAGCTATTGCTGGGGCTTTTGGAGAAGGAATGATGCATCCAGTTGACACAATAAAGACACGGATTCAAAGTCAAGCTATCATTAGTGGAAGTCAGGTATAGCCACAAACCGTTACATTGGAAATCATGGCCTCCAAAGGGAAACACACTAATTTTTTCATTGTGGTTAATCTATAAGATTTTTTAAATATCAGTAGAAATGTTTTTTTATGTGAGTTCTAAGAAAGACGGCATTACATCATCTCATCTTATTGTCACTTGCAAAAGCGTTTCATTTGCATGGGAATGCCTTGGTTCCGGTTCCTGGCACTTTCTGTTCTTACTTTCAGAACCAAAAGAACATACTGCAAATGGTACGGGCCGTCTGGGTTGCAGATGGATCAAAAGGTAAAAATATACTTAGTTTTCAGTTAGTTTTCTGTTTTGTGTATGACATCAAAGTTTCATGTATTACATATTTATTCACAATTTTCAAATGTGTCTGCATACATGAAATGACTTTTTTTTTACGATGAGTAGGGCATAGAGTATCATATTAATTTGTGATTATGCATACTTTCCATTGACTTGGACTTAAACCATGGGATTCAAATGTTTCCCAGTTTGAAACTAATGCATTTACAAAGTCTGTCATTTGTCTATACTAATAATTCTTGTAGGCTTTTATAGAGGTATAACTCCTGGAATTACTGGGTCTCTTGCAACTGGGGCAACATATTTCGGTATCATAGAGTCTACCAAAAAGTGGATTGAAGAGTCACATCATGGCCTTAGCGGCCACTTGGCACATTTCATTGCTGGAGCTGTTGGTAAGCTGTTTGGTGCTCCAAGAATCTTTATCCCACTTTGATTTCTAATGCAGCAATTTGAGTTTTTACAAAAAGAATCAGCTTTCTGATTTTGTCTAAAGTTAATATCTCCAAATCATGGGAAGATTATTGTTAGATGGTATTTTTAACCCCTCAGATTACAGAAGTGACTTTGCAGGATAGAACCTTTCAAATTAACCGCTTTTTTTAATAAGTGAGAACCTTTGGAATTAATAGGCTTTAGAAAGGCAATTCAGCTTTCTGATTTTGCTCTAAAGTTAATGTCTCCAAATTCTTGAACTTAGATTTAAGTCTTCTAGCGTCAAAATATACAATATAAGCCATGCATTGTCATCAATAGTAGAGCAACTCCCTTGCTTTTCCTGCCTAGAGATTGTTTGACCTGCTGTTCTTGATTAAAGTCATTTTTTTTCTATATTTTTTTCCTTTATCTTCTCATCAGTCTCTTTGCGGCATCTAACCAAAGCTAATGCAAGGCTTTTCCCTGTTGGATGTAATTCCTTATGCTTCAGCATTGTGTTAATATATGGAAAATGTGTTCTCTCCTCTGTTGTACTTGTATTGCCTTCTTCCAATTGTCAAATACTTATTTTTTCCTTGCATTAAATTTCTCTTTTAGTGTGTGGAAACTTGAGTATTTTTGCACTCAGCAGCCACTTGGGCATCAGAGGGCTGATAATTTCTATCTTGTTCTTTATTCATTGCAGGAGATACACTTGGTTCTTTTGTTTATGTTCCTTGTGAAGTGATAAAGCAACGCATGCAGGTTCAAGGCACAAGAACATCTTGGAGTTCTGTTTCCATGAAAGATAGCATCTCTTTGAAGCCTGGTATGCAAATGTATGGTTATTATACAGGAATCTTCCAGGCTGGCTGTTCAATATGGAATGAGCAGGGGCTAAAAGGACTATATGCAGGGTATATGCCAGAATGTACCCTCTCTATTGCATTGAATAGTGCAATCTTTCGTTTTATAAATATTAACAAGTTAGTAGACCCCTCTCTCCCACACATAGTGACATTAGAAAATTTGTATTTAGGACTTTTACCACAAATAATAATCTTGTGAATCATGATCAGGCAAAGATCTCTGTGGTTAGTATCATCTAAATAATGCTAATTGGTGCTGGAATGATGTGATCTAGTTTTCATCATGAGCCAAAACCCACCCATGCACTCACAGACTTATATATCTATTTGCTCCATATGTATGTTAGAATCACAAGCTTCCATTTGGTAGAAAACATGGCATAAAGTGGAAGCAACTCTCACTAAACATCCATTTTTGTTTGTTTATGAAGTTTGGCATTTAGATTAATACCCCATCATTCTAGCTCTATCGTCAAAATTAAAGTAAGAGAAATTAGTAATCTCCTACTGCTGATTTAGCTCCTCATGTTACTAACATTTATGGAATATATTTTTTATAACTAAAATAGAATTTTTAGGAATTAATACAAAAGGGGAATACACAAAATCCTCCTAACAAATTACTACCAAAAATTCAGAAAATCAATAAATCTCAAGAAAAATTGCACTGATAACTGCTTACATGGTGTAAATCCCCCCAACTAAACATCATTTTTGTTTGTGTATTACGTTTGGCATTTAGATTAATGCCACATCATTCTAGCTCTATCGTCAAAATAAAAGTTGTCACCTACTGCTGGTTTAGCTCCTCTTGTTATGAACATTTATGGTGAAATATATTTTTTTAATTAAAAAAGAATTTTGTGTTAGGAATTAATACAAGAGGGGAAAACACAAAATCCTTCCTAACAAATTACAACCAAAAAGAAAAAAAAAATCTGTCCATTGCATAATTTTCAGTTGTGGTGGTGCTCTGACAGGTACTGGTCTACGCTTGCAAGGGATGTGCCTTTTGCTGGTCTGATGGTATGCATATTTATTTTATTTGCTTTTACGGTGTTTTGCTTTTTGTGTTGGTTTCCTCTTACATTTCATGTACTAATCAGTGGCTAGTAAATATTCTCTTTTATTCAATCTTGTTGATATATTAATAAAACTTCTAATTCTAGAACAGGGATCAAGGTATCTGCAGGTTCTACCCAGGTTGCTAAGTTCTTTAAAGCACATTGAATAGGTTAGACCCACATTGACGGTCAATTAGGAATTCTAGTTTTGGAAATTCTCAAAATAATGTACTAGGGATCCAAGTAGGGAAAGCAGAAGCTAGGATTTCTGTGGAGGATTGAATGATGGTTTACTCCTTGGGAGGATAAGAAAGAAAGACCGTAGCAATTGATTTGGAAACCTGTGCATGTGGGAACTGTGGAAAATAAAAATAAAATAAAATATAGAAAGATAAGGAAGATGAGGAGAGGGAGACACCTTTAGGGCTACATCTTTACTATTTTGAAGTGTCTGAATACATAACATATGTCCTTATGTATAGGGGATAAGACGAGAAATAATATAAATGCAATCAATCAATGATACTAATTGATATTGATTTATTTACAAAATAAACAAAAATGGTGGAGAACAAGTCATATTATCAATGTATCATACACATAGATTGTTATGAATATATTCTAAGTGTGGTAATATTTTATGAGAATATTCTAACATCCCCATTCAACTCTTATGTGGCCATGGTCTTCATATCCATTGATTGATCTCCAATGAGATGATGAAAATGGTGTTGTGGGGACATGGCAACTAGAGCCTCAAATCTGAAATTGTGGCCAACAACAGGCTGTATGTGGCCATGGTCAAGGACCAAATTAGAAGCCCAAAACCCAATTAAAGAAGAAGACTCACAGCTAATAATAATACTCCATGTGCATTGATTGGACTCTCACAAATTGGATGATCTGCACCATGCGAACTTAATTCTGAAATTTGGTATTAGAACAAGTAGCAATGAATGGTTGAAAATACCGGCCGAAGACAAGTTTGCTGTAAAAAGAACGATGGAAAAATACCCAAGACACCAAAATGAAAGAAACCACAGTAGTGAACGTGTAGTTAAGAAGTTGGAAAGAAGGGGGGTGATCCACAAAATCGAGCCTGGCGTTAGCTAAGGGATTTGATATCATGTAGAAAATAAAAATAAAATAAACTAAAATATAGAAAAGATAAGGGAGACACTTTTAGAGCTACATCTTTACTATTCTAAAGTGTCTAAATACATAGCATATGTCCCTGTTTATAGGGGAACGGGACTAGATAAATAATAGAAATCCAATCAATCAATTAAGCTAATTTATATCGATTCGTTTACAAAACACACCAATTATGGTAGAGAATAAGCCATATTACCATACACACTAGAATATTATGAATATATTCTAAGTATGTTAATATTATTCTAACAAGAACATCGTAGTTCAAGTCTTCTAGCAATTGATGGCCTTGAAATGTTCATTCGTGTCCTTGTTAATTAATCACTACTGTGGAGTTCTTTTAAGATTCTTGACTTGATAATTCTTTGAGAATTGCATAGTGTTGTTAATGAGTATTAAAAACAATTATAATAAATGAAAGCTTAAAGCTCAGAACAATCCCTTGAAAATAGTTATATGTCTAATTGTTTTTTTCTCTAATCTTGTTTCTTTGTTAGTCTATGTGGAGGCATAATAGTAACCCTGGCCTAACTCATCTCAGGCTTTCCTGGTTAACCCTATTTAGAAACCTGAGGCAGTGATGGTTACGGCTGAAACATTACCAAACAAGATTTAATAGTTGGGGTTAGTAGTTAAAATTATTTAATCTTCTCAATGGCACATTTCTCTGTATCAATTTATCTTCTATTTATTTTGCCAAGAAAGAAAGAAATCATCGCTGATCATTGGTGTTTCATCGGGCAAATGATTTTATTTACATAGTAATTATGTCTACTTTGTTATTATACCACCCATATTTTTTCAATTAAGCCAGTCCATGGGCATAATGGCAAGCTGGCCCTTTTTGCTCGTATTTTTTTGCCCTCTTTTGGATTGGGTTTTTGGTTTAATGCTTGCACTGGGCAGGTTATGTCTTATGAAGCCTTGAAAGATGTCACAGAGTATGGAAAGCAACAATGGATAGCCAATCCAAATTACCATGTTAATAGTTCAGTGGAGGGACTTTTATTAGGAGGGTTAGCTGGTGGTATGTGCCTTCGATGAACTGCAACCTAATTGGTGCAGTGTTAAATCTTTTAAATTGAATTCGGCAACCTATCTTGCCTGAACAGAAATTTACATTTTTTAAAAAATTTTACAGGTTTTAGTGCTTATCTCACCACTCCCCTGGATGTCATCAAAACAAGGTTGCAAGTTCAAGGATCGACTCCTAGGTACCTTAGTTTTGGTGGATTGATTGCCTCTTGGGATGCAAAAAATCAAATCGATATATTTTTATCTTGTTTAGGAAGGAAAACCTTCTTGGTCTTAGCACGGTTTATTTGCCTTGGATTTTACATTGATGTCTGAAAGTAGTCAATGCTTCTTCTTTCTGATAAAATGGAAGTTAGAAAGGATAGTGACTACAAGTTTTTTTTTTCTTTTTCTTTTTCTAACATCGTTTTCAACTCTTTAGGTACAATGGCTGGTTTGATGCGATTCGGACCTTGTGGATGACTGAAGGCATAAAGGGAATGTTCAGGGGTAGTGTTCCCAGGATTGCATGGTATATTCCAGCTTCTGCCCTAACATTCATGGCTGTTGAATTTCTCAGAGACCACTTTAATGAGGGACAAAACAACGATAACTCGCAAAAAGTTGCAAACGCAAACTTATTAATAGACAAAAAGGGATCTTATTTACAAAAAGTGGTCTAGCAAATTACATTGAATTACATTTTTCCTACCATATCTTGTTTCTTAGAAGAACTCTTCTATCATAACACTTTACAGACTCTTTTTAATTGAATTGAATTGAATTGAATTGGATAAGGCAATTGTAACATGGTATCAAAATATCGAGTTCACCAAACATTCCATTGGTCGATTTGAAGTACCTGAACTTTGAGGTGTTCTTGTCTCTTTGAGCATGCTTACATCTTGTTTCTACAATATGTTGTGTATGAGTTCGAAACTTGAAATTGGTGCAATACAGGATCATTCCCAAGAGGGGTATCTCAATTCTCACCCATTCAATCTGAAAATTCACCAAAAACATTCTATTGAAATCCTTGACTCAATTTATTCACCATAGTTGATTTTTTTTAGAAATTTCTATTTATTTATCTTAGATTTTTAATATTTATGTTGTTGTGGCATATTGTATGCACATTTTTAATTTCTTTAGTAAACTGACCATTTACTCTAAGTGTCACATGTTCGCTTATAGTCATAACTAGGTCGTTATCTCCGAAGTGTATTTTTTTTTTCTTTTTTGGTGAGTAGATTTATAGAGAGATTATTTTAAACTATATCTCAAAACTTCTGAACTTGCGCAACCCCAGGATTGATGGCTAGTGGTATATTAACAAGCCAATCTAAAGATTAAGAAAAATGATAAAGGGGTCGACGCGGTCCCATTTTGGTGCCTTGCTCAGTGAGGCTGCCCCCTGAGAATGCGTGAAATATACATTGACTTGATTTCGTTGGTGAATTGCATTTGAATTTATATTATTTATAGAGTATAATGTATTTTTACAAATCAATAAAAGCACTCAATTTACAAGTATAAAAGAAAACTATGCACAAATAAAATTCTTACTGCTTCGGCCAGAGTTGGTGCTGTTGGAACGGCCACTTTGGTTGCGAGTTGAACCACCACCGCGAGGTGATGATCTGGCGTTTGATGTGAACGTCGTGGCAAAGGGAGCTTGAGACTCAAGAGACTTTTGAAAAAGCTCAAAATTTTCGACTTTAGACACCAAATCCAAGAAGGAGGGGAGCGGTGTTTGCGCCATTTGCATAATAGAGAAATCGAAAAAGTCTATTTCCAAATTCCAAAGAAACCAATGAACTTTATAAGTGCCATCAACAAGTCTTCCGATGGCAGGAAACTCATCACAGAGGCTCTTAAAGTCATGGGCATAGATAGTGACGGGGCGAGTGCCTTGTTTCATCAACTGGAGATCGTTTTTTTGGCAAATCTCTCGAACTTTGGAGCGATGGCTGAATGTATTCTCTATTGCTATCCAGATATCGCGAGAGGGAGAAAGTCCTACTGCTTCAGCCATAGCCTCCTCGGTGAGGGAGGAGAGCAGTAGACTAAGCAATCATTGGTCAGTTGCTTTCCACGCCAGGTATTTGCTATTTGGTGTCTAAGAGCCAATAGGGTCGAATGGTGGTGGTGGCACAAGCCTACCATCAACATGGCCAAGCAAGGCTTGACTCTTACGAAGGAGAAGAAGTTGACTCTTCCAGAAAAGGTAATTTGAGGAAGACAATTTGATTGTCACCATATGAATCATAATGTTGAAGGGGAGGAGATTGGCAGCAGCAGAATCAGAGGCCAATGGGATCAATGGAGATTAAGTTAAGTATGGTGCTCTGATACCATAAGAATGTGTGAAATCCACCTTGATTTCGATGGTGAATTACATTTGAATTTATATTGTTTGTAGTCTATAACATATCTTTACAAATCAATGAAAGCAATCAATTTACAAGTATTAAAGAAAACCATGCACAAGTAAAATTCCTATAATTACGGTAGTCAATTTTGTGAAGATCTTGATTGAGTGATTTTCTCAACACTCCCAATTTTTTTATTTTAATTTTTTTTATTAAAAAAATATTATTTAATAATATTATAAATTTCTTCCTTTTTTTAAAAATCTTTAAGAATGTTTAATAAATGATTTTAAAAAAGAAAAAAAATATACTAAATGGGCACAAAAAAAATTAAAAAAAAAACCTATTCAATAAACTCTAGCAGCGTTTAAAGATTAACGGATAATTAGGATTATTTTAATTGCATAATTCGTTTAAAAATGAGGTGTTACTATAATCATATTATCTGAATTTAATTTCATGAATAAAATAGATTATGACATGATCTTGTTTGTTTTTTTAATTAAATTCTAAGGTTTAAATTCGACTTGTACATTTCTCATATCTATTGAGAACTTCACCCTAAAAAAATAAAAATAAAAAATAATCAAATCGTTTTTTAATTTAATCATGGTACAAAAAAGTAGATCATCGAACAGTATTTGACTTAAAAATTGGTTTTGTAATAACTCGGCCCGATAGAAGCCCAATGCTAAAAAGCGGCCTGGAGGAGAAAAGAGAGGGAATAACAAAATTAAAATTAAAAAGCTCGGGAAATGCTATTTGTACAGTTGGTGTGAACCGTTTATTTTTTTATTTATTTATTTTTTAATTTAATGATTAAGGACATTATATATATTAATTTTTTATTTTTCATTTTTTAAACAATATTTAAAAGTATTAAAAAATAATGTAAAAAAAAAAATAATAATAATAATAATACTAACGGTGGCAGCCTCGTCCCAATTACCGCACACCACCGCCATGCTCAACCGTCAGTCCTTTCCATTCAATAATCACAAAATAACGATATTATATATATATATATAAGTATGTCAATATCGTATAATTATTTAAAAAAATAGAATATATTATTAAAAAATTAATTTTTTCATATAAATCTCATATTATATTTATTTTTTTCAAAATAATTATTTGATATTTACATATTATACTATTGTAAAAATTATCTTTAAATTACAAAAACTCTTATATCATGTTATTTAATTATTATAATTATTTTAAAATTTTTATCTAAAATATAAAAAAAATATATATTTTTATCTTTTGATATAATAATAATATTAAAAAAATTATTTTATTTTTAATTTAAACTTATTTCATTTTATTTTATTTTTGTTAATTTATTAATATTTTTATATAAAAAAAATAGATTTTACTAATAATAAATTTCAGATGAATTAAAATGAGAGGAGACAGATGACTTTGAATAGCGCAACCTAAAACTATTTATACGGAAAGAAGAAATTGGAATTGCATAATGGGCCAATCCTGCCCTCTTCCAAACCTATTTAATGAATAAAAAACAATCATAAGAACACGGCTTATGCTTAAAGATTAGAGAAGACCATCGAGAAAATCGGGAATGGCATCGGAGAAGCGGTGCCACTATGAGGTTCTTGGCCTGAGCCTCGACTGCACTGCTGAAGAAATTCGCTCGGCATACAAGAAGCTGGCTCTCCAGCGCCACCCGGACAAGCTCGTCCAGTCCGGCTTCTCCCAGGCCGAAGCCACCTCTCGGTTCCAAGAGCTGGTCCACGCCTACGAGGTCCTCTCTGACCCCAAAGAGCGTGCCTGGTATGATTCCCACCGCTCCCAGATTCTCTTCTCCGATCCCACTTCGACCACCAACTCCGCTGTCCCCGACCTCTTCTCCTTCTTCTCCAGCACTGCCTTTTCCGGCTACTCCGACTCCGGTCGTGGGTTCTACAAGGTCTACTCGGATCTTTTTGGTAAAGTCTATGCCAACGAGATCGATTTCGCCAGGAAAATGGGTTTGGGGCTGGACTCGGTCCGCGAAGCTCCTGTCATGGGGAATCTGGAGAGTCCGTATGCGCAGGTGACTGCGTTCTACAACTACTGGCTAGGGTTTTCCACGGTGATGGATTTTTGCTGGGTGGACCAGTACGATGTGATGGCTGGCCCGAACCGGAAGTCAAGGAGGGTGATGGAGGAGGAGAACAATAAGCTGAGGAAGAAGGCGAGGAGGGAGTACAACGATACCGTGCGTGGGCTGGCGGAGTTCGTGAAGAAGAGGGACAAGAGGGTGATAGATATGGCGTTGAAGAAGAATCTGGAGATGGTGAGGAAGAAGGAGGAAGAGAGGGAGAGGAAGAGAGCGTTGGAGAGGGAGAGATTGGAGAAGCTTAGGGATTTCGTGGAGCCAGAGTGGGCGAGGGCAGAAGAGGAGGGTAACGGAGAAGAGGGAGTAGAGGAATTGCACGAAGAGGATGAGGAGAGGAAAAGGAGGGAAGGGAAGGAGTTCTATTGTGTGGTATGTGGGAAGAAGTTCAAGAGTGAGAAGCAATGGAAGAACCACGAGCAATCGAAGAAACATAAAGAGAAGGTTGCTGAGTTTCGGGATTCGCTTGGTGATGATGAAGAAGGATTAGAAGAGGATAACTTGGAAGAAGAATTGGGAAAGGTAGAAGAAGAGAGATTCGAGGCGGAGGAAGACAAAGAAAGTGTTGTGGAGGAGATAGGAGACCGAATTAGAGATGGTTTGGAGATTGGGACTGAGGAGGAGAATGGAGCTGAATCCCATGAAGTGGAGGAAGAGGATGAGGTTGAAGCAGGTGGGTTCGCTGATGGTGATGGTGATGGTGATGTTGATAGTGATGAAATGGGTGTGCTTGAAGCAATGTTGGCTGGGCATAAGAGTAGGAAAAATGTGGGTTCTCATCAAGAGGTGAAGAAGTCGAGGAGTGAGATTCGAGTTGAGAATGATGAGAGTGATGGTGTTGGGTTTATGGAATACGATATCAGGAAGAGCACAAGAAGGAATCGTGGTGGTAGGAAAGAGAGGAGTAAAATGAATGGTGAAGAAGCGGAGATGGATCCAACCCGACAGATCAGTAGACAGGAGGAAGAAAGCAATGGACATGATGGCTCAAACTTGGAAGAATCCTCTGCTCATTCTTCTGCTGAAAATGAGAGTAATGGTAATCGGGAAGGGGATGATCAATCAGCTAGAGCTAAAAAGACTTCATACCAACCTGTTGATAAAAAAGGGCCAGGGAAGAAAGACACAATTGCCAAACCAAAGAACTCATACAAGCAAAAGAAAGCTAAGGTATCATGCTTCATGAAGTTTCTTCTTTGCCACATTATTTATTTTCAATGTTGTGCTTGAATTTGCTGTGATTAAATTCAATTGGCTCGTTGGATTGAAAACCTGAAACTTACTTGCTGTGCTTAAATTTCCAGCCTCACTATTTTGTATGTCGTTTTAAAAAAATTTAAATTATGCTCAAGTCTGTTGCTTTCTATCAAGTAAGGGCATAAGTCTGTATCCATAGTTCAAGTAGTCATAATGGATTGTGACTATTGTTTTGGGATGTTTACATGGTCTTCGATCCTCACTCCTCAGTGCACAACTCTGCATTATGAAAATGAAATGCAAAGATGGAAAAAGATGAGCGGAAAATGCAAAGTACACAGGACGTATTCAAAGACAGCACCTAGTTAAGAAATCAAAATAGAAACAAGGAAGTCGTGAAAGCTTAGTCCATTGAAATCTATAGCTAACGTCCAAACAAACAAAGTGTTGAAAAAGAGGCTTTTAAGTTCAACCACCGTCCATTCACAATCTTCTAAATACGGAGCATTTCTTTCCCTTCCAAATGCACCCCCCAAAAGACATATTGTAGCCATTTTCCACCCAACTACAATTTGTCGATTGCCATATTTAGCTCTTGTTTCGGTTATCTTTATATTTAATGGGTCTTCCTTGTCATTATTAATGTTGGTTACTCTTTGCTTTCTTTCTAATATGTGATGATCTCTCTGCCTAATCAGGGAACTTCAAAGAATTCCAGCAATGTATGTGACACATGCGGAGAGGAGTTTGGATCTAGGTATTTTATGTCTATTCTTTACCTTTGTATTTCCTTGTAGATTTGCAACCTGCATCTGTAGCGTTTTCTGTCATCTGCGTATCTAGATTTTCATTATTTTGAGGATGTATTTTATTCTTCCAGGAATAAATTACACAAGCATTTGGGTGACACAGGCCATGCTTCACTAAAACATCGATGAGGAAAAAGATTGCAGAATATTTACAGAATGCGGGTAAATTATCATCCAGCAGAGAAACATGATCAGCCTCAATTGGTGTTTGTTTTAATTCTTTATTTTTGTCATTTACAAAGCAGCTAAATTACAAGGAATTGTCAAGGGTATCTTAATGTAGCGTATCATAGTTTGTCGGAGGAAGATGTGGATTGGGAAAGGGTATGCCATGTATCAAGGAATGATTTATGTAGTAAAGCCATTTTGATTGATGGCGCCTTTGGAATTCAAGGATGTCTTACAACATTCATGACACTTTCTCGTCGCTCATATGACTGTTACATGTTGCAGAATGCATTGCAAAGGTGTAATGACCCTAGTAGGATTTGACTTTTGAGCATCCTTGAATGTAGTTGAACAGTTTTGTGTATTCTGTGCTGAGTTAGTAGAAAAAAGCTTCGGAGTAGGACTGGATGGCTGGCAATTACGTCATCCCAATTCGATTTGACACAGTTTAATCCTGGAACCCGACATTTAGGCCAGTTTGTATTTGAAAATGAGACCAGCTCGTCTCAATTCATCTTAAACTTATGTTAATATGTTTTTATATTTTCATATAAAATATAAATTTTAATATAATTTTTTCAAATTTATCTTTCAATTTTTAAGTTAATTTTTTCGAATTCTAAAATAATAATAATATTAAAAAATAAATTTATCTTGTCTCGTCTCTAAATCCAAACGGAGCCTAGGCTGTAATTTTTGTCAGTCCACGGTGTTATGAGATGAAATGGTTTTAAATGAAAGTTAAAAGTTAAATAAAATATATTTTTTAAGATTATTTTTATTTTGATATTTTAAAATGTTGAATTCAGATTTTAGAAAGTTAAATTATTTATTATTTTTTGTATGAAAATTTGAAAAACTTATAAAGAGAAGATATGAGATAAACCATGGCTAGGGTTGAGGGATTTCACTCATTTAATAATCAATCCAATTACGAAGGTTTCTACATCAAACGCATAAATGTTTAAAAGACCTAGTAGTGGGGAAAATCACTCTCTCAAATGAACTTATAATGCCATGTATACTGGCTACTGCAGCAAGCGAACCTGGATTGGGGTCATGCCCGATGCTACAAATTGTATACGCATTTAACTCGGTTTGCGATTGTGATACACAAGTTTGATTCACCAACAGGAGCACCAATTCGTTCATACTTCATCGGGCAGGAAACAGAGTTAAGAGGAAATTCACTAGTTATGTGAGAGAGAGAGAAAAAAAAAAAAAAAGGGAAATCTCTGCCTAACGACACAAATTGGCATTGAGTACTAAAAATAGGTGAAAGAGAGAGAAGCTAACGAATCTGGATCTCCTAATATAAAGTGGAGAGAAATATAGTAGTGGGACCCTCGATTAGAGGACATCTCATCAGGCAGATGAATTTTTTCACTTCTCTCTCTCACAAAGGATTGCCAATAGTAGGAGAACCCAATTGAATATGACTCTGAACAAATACTGTAGAAGCCTGCAAAAGAATATTTCTTAAAAAGATTGCATTCAAATATATATACATATACATTACATGCCCTTAATGCTCCCATTAGGTTCACTTTGTCCGCCTAAACAAGAGAGAGAGAGAGAGAGAGAGAGAGAGAGAGAGAGAGAGACGCTGCAATCACAATGGTTTAGTAGAAGCTTCTTGTATGTACGCCATGGCTTCCTCTTCTGAAAGCAGCCCTCCTCCCACCAGGCCTTTTATCAAGGTGGCTGCATATGCTTTGCACGGTCTGCGCAAGGGAAGCTCCCCCGATTTGAAGCTCTTCACATCCAAATGCGAGCATCTGCATTAAGGATCCGTTTAGGATTAAACAAACAATTGATATACAAATTAAAAAAATGAGATGTTGAATAGTTGCAAATAAGGGTTTAATGAGGGAAGTATTCTTTGGTGCTCACGTCATAGTCAGTATTGGAAAGTTGTCCTCATTTCCCAAGTAAACGACATTTCGATACCAACCCCTCTGCACAAATATTAAGCAGTTTCCACAGAAGTAAGGCAAAGCAAGAATAAATTTATGATGATAACTAGCTACAACTACTTTTTCCTCCTATTTTATAGAGTAATTACAACTAAATAAACCAATATGGGGTTGAATCCATGGCCTCACATTCTTCTGTTATTATTATTATTATTATTGTTATTACAATCACAGTGGTGATTTCATTTGATCTAACACCACTTGTTAGACAAATATGCTTGTAAAAGGAACATGTGCCCCTTGTATCCTGTTGTGTAACACATGTTTTACATCCAATGGGTCTAATCTCATCAATAAATACACCCAGACCTTGACCATAAAGAGCATACCGGAATGTCTATGAATTTGGGCTCTTTGCTTGTGATAGATGTTAAAGCAGCCAAATCAAACAAAGGAGAAGTCATGTCATGACTTAAAACGTTCTCCTGAGCCAAAACATCATTGAACTGCTCCAGCCTGTGAGAGAAGATATATAATAAGATGAAAGAAAAAGCTCTCGGTGGATGTCTAAAACTGAGTCCAATTTCGAAGTGCCATAATCAAAAAGGAGATATTTCCTAAAACGGCTGGAATTTCTTGCTGATAAAAGAGTCATAATTTCTTATATTAAAAATAAAAAAAAGAGCCATAAGAAATCAAATGTTGTACGTGATTCTATAGAGGCACACGTAAGCTTTATCCTGGCTTTTGCTTTCAGGATCTAGGAAGGCAACCCCTCCAGGACCCCATGAGCTTGAAGATTCACGGCCAAAGAACAAACGATAAGGGTAAGACTTCCATACAATCTCCTTTGGTGGAGTTCTATCCATCGATCCAGAACATGGCTTGTGCATGCCTTCCACCTTAAAGTCATTTCAAAAACGTTAAAAATAAAAGAGTGGTGCAGTAAAACACGAGATATAAAATCAAAACTCTAAAATTGCAAATGTCATCCAACAGCATGCCAAAGCACTCTTTAATTATGTTGTTGGAGCACTCTGTTCAATCAAACTTAACATTGAATCGTGTAGACAAACACATTGACATGCTTTCCCCACAAGGAAGCTAGGTTTCCACAACTAACACAAAGCATATATACTTCTAACAACAGATGGCAAAAAGAAGAAAAGCAAAACCTAAAAGACATGGGAGTGAGGTAAATATTAGCACAGACTAGGTATCTTTTCCTTTTCCTGAGACCCTATCAAGCAGGGGAAAAAGATGAAAGAGGGAAATGTACCACATCAGTGGACTCATTTCCTAGAATAAACTTGTGATAACACATACTAAAAACTGATTACAATTGCTGAACCTCAGAGAACACTTGGATATGTTTCCACATATCTTTAAAGTCAATATTGGATATGTTTCCAGATATCTTTAAAGTAAATATCACAGGATTTTTTTGGAATGTTGTATCATACCTGTCCACCTTCAATATAGCACAAGAATCTTGGTTTCCACATATTTGATCCAAAAGTAGCATACCAGATGTCAATCTTTGAAAGCTCCGATCGCCAGGGATTAGGAGTGGCAACTTTATCTGCACTCAGTTTGGAACTCATAATATCAAATGAAAGAGACCAATAAAATCACAATACCTGACAGGAACTTTTGACTCTCTTTACCCTGACCATCTTCATCAACTTTCAGCTTCGACAGGGGCTGAAGAACCTCCTCAAGATCTTTCAATCTTTGAGTGCCATTGTCGTCCTCCGCTTCCGAATCAGAGCCCGAGATCAGAATGTTCTAAATGAGAAACAATTGTCTTAATATAAGTTAGAGAATGAAATTATATTCCACGCAAAACCTGTAAAAAGTTAAAGCTCCAAGGGTGGGTGGCACAAGTTAAAGCAGAGGTCACTAATCCACTCTCCCATTCCCAACCTTGGGAAACTCACGAAAATTAAAAAAAAAAAAAAACAACTAGAAAAGGCTAAAGATATGCCCTGCTGAGGTCACTTGTTTAGTCCCCCTCCCTAGAACATTCACAAAGAAGGAAAAAAAAGTTCACCCCACGAAGGAAAAATCAAGCATAGATCTTCACTCCAAAAGCTAAAATATAACATACATTACTAAGGCTGGGCACGCATACACAAGGAAGAGAACAATTAACCAAGTAGCATTATTACTGTTGATTTGTATCTCTTTCACAAACTGATCTCTCAAAACACTTTTAGAGCCCTATTTCTGACCTGCGAGGGTGTTTTCTGAAATAGATATCAAGGAGCTTAGTATAAATAGTATATTAATAATTTTCATAATCTGAGGGAAAAAATGCATGCACACATCTATGCATATCTGTAACATAATATAATTTTTGGTGCTTATGGTTAAAGACTTAGGGGTTGAGTGAATGAAGTTTTGTACGATACTGAATAATTGTTATTTTGTGAAATTGCACATCTTCTTTTTTAACATGATAATTCCTTTTGAATGTGCTAACAATATATCAAACATAATAGTATACAAACTTTCTTGTTTAAACCACTCAAAAATCCGTTTGGTGATTACAATAATGCCCCCTTCAAGATAGATACATATCTTCTCTACGCTACTTATCTCTTTCTCCAGAAGCTATGCAAAAGAGAACATTTGATGAATTACCATGCTTTTCAGTCATATTCTACCACAAAAATTCAGTACTTTCCAAGTAAATAAGTAGTTAAATGGAACCAACCACAGAAGATATATTCACTGTTGCAAGTTTGATGAAACAGAAGTTAAATTATGTCCACAACTAAAAAGAGAAGCATTACAGGAACATAAGCTGCAGTTTGACTAATTGATTTGCCTGGTAATTTATCTGCAAGTGTTGGCCAGAAGTCACTTAACTCATGGCGCACCTGTAAAACAGATTATATCTGTCTCAGTTAAAGAAAAAACAGATATATATGCCACGTTTAAATAGTAAAAGAAAAAAAACAGGGAAAGTGATACAGGAGAGGTTTGGATATCCTAGCATAGAGCTTAAAAACAAATAAGTCCTTATCCCTAATTCCCCTAAAAATGAAGTAAGAAAAGAAGTGCCTGGCACCATTTTACCGCTTGTATTACACGCCATGTGGACTCAAACGGGTAGGCCTCTGATGATCCAGCGATAGGTTTGTCTTCTAGCAAAACTTCCACACATGCAAGTGCTGAATTTGCTATAGAGTCAAGATTGTATCCTCCTTCTAATGCCAATACAATCTTACCCTGGGCGAAACTCATCAGCTGAAAAATAAATAAAACGAAGATAGACAAACTCAAAACACAGAGACAAAAACACAAAAAATCTTCTTCTAATCGCCAAGGATTCTGCTATAGTATGTGCTAAAAATATAAACTGAACAGAATTAACGTCATAACTTGGTTGGACAGTTAATCATGCAATTTATGCTAACAGCAGTATGTATCTTTATTCACTAAAAGTAAAATTATCACGACACAAATGTAGAGATAAGATCAAATTGAATATCCACTAACCTTTTTCAACATAACTGAGTAACCGTAGGGTGTGACACAACAACCTCCTAGAGGATCACCAAGAGCTGTTCCAAGCAATAAATTGGAAGAGACTTATTCCCAAAAAATCTTACTAAAACAAACGTTACAAGCACTCTGAGTCATCATACACAGAAAACCAATTCTCATTGCAAAAGTGAAAACAAAAAAGAAATTTAACCACAGTAAATGCATAGAAAGCAATAATTAACAATACACGTCATTTATAAAAAGAATATCAGCATACTGGCAAGATAGAGTTTTATTTTTATTTTTTATAGGCTGGTAGAATAGGATCTTATCGTTCTCAAATGTTCTAAAGAGAACACTCCTAAATACTTCTCTTCCTCTTGTCCATGAGAAAGAAAGTGCAGGTGGAGCCTAGGCTTGGGCCAAGACTCACACTCAACTGCATGGTCTCACCATTACTCCCTTCCAGCTAATTTTGGTTTAATTGAACAGGCTGTCCTCAAATGACATAATTGAATGTAACAACTCAATCAAGAGAATCAGGATAAATGAAATACAGCACAGCTAGAAATTGAAAATTCAAATGTTGTTCTGTAGTGTTCATGCCAAGGAGCATAGGATCATGCATTCCATGAAGTTCAGTGGCTACTTGTATGTTAGGTAATTATAACAATGACTGTGTCATGGATATAGTCATCAGTTTTATCTCCCTTTCTCAAACAACGATAGTCAACGAGGTCCTTGTGATGTAAACCTTAATAATTTTCCTTTTGGCATGAACTGAGGTCAATATACTTTCTCATCACCTAGAGTAATCTCTAACTTTCCTACATTTGCAATTTTTTCACAGTATTATAACAGGGCAGGCATTTAATAACCTGATCCACAAATAATCATTAATTTCCCTTTCACCTTCACTGTATTTAATGAGTGGAACTAAATCTTTTATTTAATAAACATCCGAAGGCTCATGGAATGAAGCCAATTTCTTTACAAAGTTGAACATCTTCAATATGGTAAGTTGATTCTACATTCCGGTTGAGTTAGTAATTAATGATGCTTATACATATTTTATTAGATGCATGATGCTAATTCTTCGGGTACCACCAAACCACCAATGCTATTTAGGTCATTACCATGTCATTTGTCAGAGACTTAGAATTGCATGAAATAGTAAAGTCTGAATGTCTACAACTGGTAAAGCAAGAAAATTGGGAGGAATGAAAGTTAAAACTACCAAACCTGCATCAAATCCTGCAGAGATTATAATCATGTCGGGATTAAATTCTTTGGAAACAGGAATTAATATATGGTCCCAAACTGCAAGATAGTCGGCATCTCCACATTGACCATTCTCCCAAGGGACATTAATATTATATCCTGCACCTGGACCTTCTCCAATCATTGTATAAAAACCATCATCATTAGCTGGATAAAAACTCCCAAATTCATGCCTGTATGGAAGGATAGCTACATATAAGTCTCCATAGATAGGAACTACCGATAGTAACACAATGTCAAGAAATTCAGTTTCAATATTAGATCTCCATTGAAAAAGGTTAAAGCAGAAAAAATAACTAAGCTAAAACTTGTTAATGTATCATGAGTCCCTGACAAGCATGTGAACCTAATTTATGTCAAATAAGAAATTCTTTAAGAAAAGCAATTTAATGAATACCATACCAAAGCTTGTTTCAATAAGTGATGGCTTTTATTAAGTAATCACACAAACTTTTCTTTTTTTGTTATAGACACTGGGTGTCTGAGAACAAAGTTCTGCCTAATCCGGGGGTGCATAGGCCTTTGGCAAGGAGTTTCCCACAAGTGCACCTCTGGTAATTCAAGAGAAAACTCTCCCAGTCCAATGACCCTTAGAAATTGTTTGACCCCAAGAAGAACCACACAAAAACTTGTACATACTAATATATTGATAAGCTGAGATGATGAAGAAATAAAAGATCTATCAAATCAAATAGTCAAATGTACAACAAACCTGTGTACAGAGAAGAATAAAACACGAGAATCCTTCCAGAACGTCTTTTGAGTGCCATTACCATGATGTACATCCCAGTCAACAATCAGAATTTTGTTAATACCCAGCTCTGGCTGTCATATTTAAAGCAATAGACAAGCAGTGAGGTGACAACCTAGCGGACGTAGCAAAAGAAATATGAATTCAAAATGCCCATTTCTCTCTTTCGATCATTTTAAAATTGAACATTTTAAACTTCTGAATTGGGAGAAATTGGTCCTCACTCTTTCGTTCAAAAGAAAACTTGCAGCGACAGCCACATTGTTGAAGAGACAAAATCCCATGGCTTCATTGTGTTCGGCATGATGTCCTGGGGGCCTAACAATCGCAAAAGCAGAACTCAATTCTCCTTTGGCAACTTTCTCCGCAACCTATTTAACCGAGACACTAAACAGCCTGATTAACACGTTTAACTCTAAACATAATCGTATCATTGCCAACTTCTCCAGTACGAATAAATATGAATAATACGAGTACCTCAATGACAGAGCCGGCAGCAAGAAAAGCAGATTCGGAGGAGCCCTCGTTGAAATAAATGGAATTAAATTTAGAAGCAATCCTATTTCTTCGGGAATTGAACTGTTTGGAGCTAATATCTCTGATCAAGTCTACGTGTTTCTTGGAGTGAACAGACAAAACGTACTTGTCTTCTGCCTCTTTGGCATCCAAAACCACGCATCTGAAAAAGGAAGAAACAGCAGCTAAACTAATTAAACAAATAATTGAAATTAAAGAAGGAAAAAAAAAACGAGGAAGAAGAATTCAAATTCACCTCTGGGGAATGAGAGAGGATTGGAGTTTGTTCCAAATAGCACGAATTCGATTAGGGTTTTCGGGATGGTAATCATCGTCGGGTGTATGATGCGCACACATTCGATCGTCGTAAAGTAGTCCTACCCGTTTCTTCTGGATGTCAGTACTACTAGTGGTCTGGCTGCCAGCGAGGATCTCCATGGCCGTGGCGTGGTGTGGTGTTCCCCAGCCCCAGGGGAGAGAGAGCAGTCAAATCAAAATGTTGTGGAGGGAAGGTAGTGCCGTAAAGCTACTGGTTTCCCTTCCCAGAAGTGAGGAAAAAGTAGCTCAATGGCCGGCTCGGGCCAGCCACTCTTTCCTACACGGCTGGCTCTAAAGGCCACCGAATCGGACCTAAATTTAGATTCTTTTTACTATTTCTAAATAAAATAATAATAAATTTTTTTTAATATTAATAAAAAAATACTTATTCCATTATTAAATAGAAGATTCAAAATTAAAAAAAGAATAAAAGAAATGCTCGGAACTCATTATCAAGATCTCAAGTGTTTCTCATCTACACGTTTATTTTAAGAGTATATTATATAGAGAAATATTAGAATGAAGCCACACTCAAGAATACATATTTATATAAACAATATTATAAACAATAATATAATATTGTTTATGTGAGTATATGCTTTTGAGTGTAAATTCTTTTTATTATTTCACATATCATATATTATTATAAAGTATAAAAATAAAAACTGTCTAATTATTTTTTTAAAAAAGTAAAGTTTACAATTAAAAAAATTAATTTTCTTCATATTAGTTTTGCATTTTGCTCACTTTTTCAAAGTAATTATGAGATACTTGTATAATTTACGATTGCAAATAACATTTATCTTATTTTAACTATTGAATAATACTATTTCACTTGAAGATGTCATCCAAAAATTTCTCCTGAAAGCAAAAATAAAAAATCAATAAATTACATTGCGATTAAATTTTTTTAATAATGTTGTGAATTTTCTTCTATTTTTTTAAAAAATAATTAAAACTATTAAAAAAATAAAAGAAGAAAAATGAAAAAAACAAAATTGCTCTTCTCAAGAATTATCGGGAGACAATGTTTCGAGTGGGCTCTTAATTTTTTTTTTTTTTAAGGTAGACGTGATATATTTCATTATCATTACAAGTTCATCATAACAAGAGCCAATTTGGCAGTGCATGAGCTACATTGTTAAGCTTTCCTATGAGTAAAGTGTACACAATTCAAATTATTATCAAGCATCTTTCTGGTGTCTTCAATTATAACACCATAATCTGTCCAAATATCCTCTTTGCCATTTTTATCTTTGACAATCGAAACACCCTTAAGTATAATATTCGACAACCCCAAATCAAAACACAAAGTCATTGCCCTTCTCAAAAAAAGTACTTCTGCCATGGCAGACTTCACACAAATAGACATCATTGAGCATAAACAGACGAGAATCTCCCCCCTCGAGTATCTGATTATAACCCCAATTCTAACCTTCTTATTTTTAGCATCAAGGACAACATCTCAATTAACTTATAAACTAAAGCATCTGGTTTGTTCTACCTAACCAAATTTATGTCAGTTTGAGTAGGGTTAGAACAAAAATTAGCAATTCTAAACATCAAACTCTCAAATTATTAAATACATCTCAATTTAAATCTCTTTGTACGTGAGCCATATTTTTTTTTCAATTTAACATTTCTTTACACGTGGGACTCACAACCTTTTTTAAGTTTTCATAAATACATCTAAACTCATTTTAGGTAGACCATATAAAACTCACTCTATCATCTAAACTCACTATTATTCAAAAAAAAAACTCAACTAATTTCAACTAAATATCCAAATGCAGCAGTCCCGTTTGGTTGATGAACTCATCTAAGTTCAACTTAGTTCAATCTAATTTTAAGTTAAGTCTAACATCAAAACACCCAATATTCATATTACTAAACTCATTTAACTCAAAATCTTTTTACATATGAGACTAATAACTTTTTTCAATTCAACACTTCTTTATACGGGAGATCCACAATCTTTTTCAACTTTCTATAAACACATTTAAACTCATCTTAATATCCAAATATATTTAAATCCATCTTAGATAGACCCTACAAAACTCACTCCACAATCCCAACGCACTATTATTCATAAAGAACCCAATTCAATTCAACTTAACATACAATCTAGTCTTAAAAATTCTATTTGTAGGGTATAAATTCTAATTGAAGGTGGAGACGTGCATGATTTAGAATATAAGAAGACACCCAATTAAAGAGTTTTAACATAAAGATGATTTGTAAAATTGTATCTCTATTAAGAGAGAATTCTATTGAAGATTTGCATGAATTAGGGTTTGAAAAGATAGTCGGTTAAAGAGTTTTAACCAGAAGATAATTTGTAAAGTTATATCCCTAACGAGAGAGAATTCCTTTAGGACATGAATCCTAGTGGAAGGTGAACGTTTGCATGAGGAGTTATAGAAAACCGATGTTGGGCCTAACAAGTTTGAGTTCATTTCATGGGCCAAAAATTCAAAATTTTTAATTGGGTTTCTATAAAAAATTGGCTCATAATTTCATCTAAAATTTCAACTAACCTTAACGACTTTTAATATTAACTATATCCTAGATAATTTTATATAGAATCGATGGAGAGTCGATTTTAATTTTAAAAACAAAAAATCTTCATTTTCAACCTTATTTTCATAGATCTAATAAATTTTATTGGTTTATTTTTGGTATAGGAATTAAAAACAATGTTGAAAATGAAATAATTTTTTTTTAAATCAAAGTCGACTTTCTATCGACTCTCTAAAATCGACTTTATGTAGAATTATTCGAATCTTATTAGCTTGTGGGCTATTCCAATACAGCCCATTAAACTTATTTTAGGCTCATTAATTTTTTTTTTTCTTATTGCAACCTTAATAATATTGGGAAGTCATTTCATTCATTTTATACAAAAAGTTGAAAGGTGTCACAAACTTCAGTTGTTACAGAAGATGTTCTTTTTGGGTAACTACAATAAAAAGGATTTGTTACCATGGGCATCCCTCAATGCCAGTTTGTATTGTCAGATTAGCTTATTGAAGTATAACTTGGATGTATAGCTGAAAGTCTCAATTGCTGTGTTTTATCTCTTCTAGCAGTGTATTGGAGCCACAACACCATATCAATATAGAAAGCACATTGAGAAGGACCAGACTTGGCAAGACGATTTTCAGTCAAAGTGCCTGAACCAACAGTGCATGAAAGTCTACGGTTGTAATCAAGCGAACTCAGCTCAATATTCGAGCTCGATCTCGAGATTTTTAATTATTCTTTCCTCAAACTCGATTCGATAAGTTAAACTTCAAATTCGAGCTCGAGTTCGACCTCGTTTTTTTTTTAAATTTTTTGAATAAAATTTAAAATTTTAAAAATAAAAATATATAATAAAAAATTAATACTTAATATTTAACTAGTTGATATTTATTTATATAACAATATGTTATATGCTTACAAATATTATTAATAAATACATATAATATGATAGCATATTTGTATTTATACATAGTTCTCACGTACTAATATATAAAATCATTAAATTTTATAAACTAGTTATTGTACAAATTATAAATTATAATTAGGAAATATATTCATTATATAGACATAAGTAATTAGATGACATATTACATATTTAATTATAAAAGTGCCATGCTTATATTATTAGCAATATATATATATAACATATATGTGTATACATTTATTGATATATGAATTAACTTTAATCGAGTCGAGTTAACAAGTCGACTCAAACATAAACGAGCGAGCCTTAATTTAGTGAAGTCGAGTTTTGTCAGGTATGTGTCATTTACTTATTAAGTTGGTATCTGCTTTCATGAACGAGTTTTTTCTTTCACAAGTCAAATTCAATTCGAGTTTAATCGAACGAGTACTGAACGAATTATCGAGTAGACTGGTTCATTTACAATCCTACATGAAACCATATAGATTTTAAAGGGGATTCGAAAGGGATGTGAGATTCATCACAAGCTCCACTACACATTTGAAGCTTCTGTTTCTGCTAGCTTGTTTCTAAAACAATTCAACTTTTCTGCACCACCATTCCTAAATATAATGTTGCTGCAACTGGAAAATTTTTCTTGAATAAAATGTTGCTGATGAGTTTTCAAAAGAAATTTTAAAACCAACATCAATTCATAGTAGGAATAGTACAATTTTTGGAGCACCAACTGATAGATAGTACAATTCTTAAACACCTTTTTATTTTATTGGGGATGTGGATCATCTTCATTTCACTTGAAATGATGTAAAATGTAAATATGAGAAAAAAATTGTAAGCTTTCCTACTTGGCGTGACCATAGTAAAAGATATCCTTATGTGCGATCGAGCAACAAGACCTTAGATGGTAAGAAGTCACAACCACTGTCTCAATTCAATCTTGTGCCATAGCTTAGACTCCATCTCAACTAGGGGATTTAATATATCTTTAGATAGCTAATACTAATCATCTATATTCAAATTTATAAACAACACATTGTACATACCAAAACTCTTGGGAGTAACCAAGGGACAAGGACCATAAAGGCACCATTTTTGGATGTGAACGTTTTACATTCAACTTGAAATAAAGAGTGTATTTAAGGCAAAATATGGGATACTTTATATAGAACTCAAGATTTTAAATCTCGTATCTACGTATAGATTTTGATAATAGCAAATAAATTCAAAACTCAAGTTCAAGTTGTCTACGCATGAAGAGAGTTAAGCACATCAAGAAATCAAACATGAGCAAAAAGAAAATAAAGTCTATAAATGAAACTCATAAAGTAATTTTGTACATCTTTTAAAATTTGAAATTGGATTAAGACTCAAAATTAATATTTTCTCATAAAGTATCAAATTGCATTTTTTACATTTGCATAACTTTATTAAAATATTTAATTTCGAATTTTTTTTTTCACATATACATAAAGATTTGAATTTATAAGATAATTGATTGTCATTTTTAACATGTGCATGTATTGTTTGAAAATCTTGAAGGGTGGTTGTGTTTTTTTTTTTTGACAAATGCAAAAGATAGATTATTAAATTTGAAAATCTTGAAGGGGTGGTTGTGTGTTTACAAATGTAAAAGATAGATGATTTGTTTGAAAATCTTGAAAGATGATTATGTATTTTTTTGATATATGCAAAAAGAAGATGATTTGATTTGAAAAATAAATCATACTCTTTTTGTCATGTATGAAAAGTAAAAAATTAGGTTTGATTTTTTTGAAAAATGAATGAAGTTGTCTACAAATATAAAATTAAGATGTTTTTATTTGAATCTTTTGAAAAGTAAATAATGATTTTATTTCACATGTGAACCTTTTCAAATTTGAATATGAAGACTCATTTGCCTATAAATAACTCACTCGAGTTTTGCAAAAATAACAACAAGAGCTTACACATCAATTGCTAACTTTTGCATCATTCTTTTAAAGCTCTCATTCTTTCTTTTCTAAATTTTGTGCTTTAATCATTGTTCATTGTGAGAGAGATATAGGTTGCACTGTATTGTTTTTATCTCACTCATTGAGGAGTGTATTCTGATAACCTACCCACTATCAGTTTTTGTAATTATAAGATGGTGCGTATAACTTTTGTGTGTGTAGAAGGTGTTCTACACAGAGAATAATTGAATCACCAAGTGTGAGGTGATTGTAAGTATAGAGGGTATTTTATACGAATTCTTTGGATCGGTATTGCTCAAAGGTGTAATAGGTTTCTATTTCCACCTGAAGGAGATTGAATAGTGAATTTGAGATCATCAAGGAGTAACTTAAGGCGAGGACGTAGGCAGTGGAGCTGAAACTCGTTAAAATACTGAGTTTGCTTTTTCTTACCCTTACTCTTTATATTTCCTATTGTTTCGTATTTTATTTATATTTTTTATTGTGCATTTGATTTATAATTGTTAATTTTTTTATATAACTCAATTCATCCCTCCTTTTGTGTTATAAATGAGTCTTATATTCCAACAAAAATTGTTGATGGAGTAAAAGTCAACAAGGAAGAAGAAGAGTTTGATCGTGAAAATGATAAACTTTATACAGTGAATGTAATAGTTATAAATTATCTATATAATACTCTAAATAGTAATGAATTGAATAGAATAATGACTTGCAGGACAACAAAGGAAATTTGGGACAATTTGGAAGTAACTTATGAAGGAACTTCGCAAGTCAAAAAATTAAAAATTTATATTCTTACGCATAAATATAAAATGTTTAAAATGATTGATGATGAATCTATTTCTTCTATGAATACTCATTTTACTAACATTATAAATAGCTTGACAGCTCTTGGAAAAGTTTATTATAGCTTGGAGATAATAAGAAAAATCCTCAACTCTCTTTCAAAACGTTAAGAATCAAAAATGACGGTAATTCTTGAAGTTAAAGACTCCAAAAAACTTGAAGTAAATGAACTAATTGGGTCGCTTATTACTCATGAGTACACATTGAAAAGAGGAGAAGAAAAAGGAAAGCAAAAGAAGAGTTTGGCACTCAAAACTGTTCCTCATGAAAGTGAAAGTGATGAAGACGAGAAAAGCGATAATAAAGATGATGAAATTGCAATTATCACAAGAAGATTTCAGAAATTCTTAAAGAAAAATAAAGCTCTTCTAAGGAAATCTTTCAAAAAGTTTTCTAACAAAGATACAAGTAAAAACGATTTTTTAACTTATTATAAATGTAAAAAGTCAAGACATATCAAGGCAGATTGTCTCATACTAAAGAAAAATCGATACAAAGGCAAGAAAGTAATGAAAGTTACATGGGATGATTTAAGTAGTTCAGACAGCGATGCAAGCAATGAAGAATCTGCAAATTTTTGTCTTATAGTTAAAGATGATCTGGAGGTAACAAATTTTGAAAATATTGAAAATTTTTCTTATGAAGAATTACAAAATATTTTAGAAGAGGTATATGAGAAATTTGAAAAATTGGGTATCAAATATATCGCGTTGAAAAAGAAAAATTCTTCTTTAATAAATGAAATTGATATTTTAAGAAAAGAAAATATAGTTTCAAAAAATGAAAATGTTGAACTGAAAAAGAAAGTAGCTGATTTAGAATAAATTGTTGAAAAGTTTACTAATGGAAAAAGAAATTTTGAAAAACTTCTTGGTAGTCCAAGATGTGTTTTTAATAAGGTAGGATTGGGATACATGCCAAAAGAAAAACTTAAACACTACAAAATTTTTTTTGATAAATCTACTAAATCAAAGTCAGATTTTCAAAATTTTTTTCTTAAAAATAAATTTGTTAAAGAAAGATATTATTACAAACATTCAAGATCTTCAAAGATGTCACATGTTACTTGTAATTTTTGCAATAGAAATGGTCATAATTATCATACTTGTCCTATTAGAAGAAAACATACAATGACTATTAGAGTTATATGGGTACCAAAAAATCTTATTTCTTCTAATACTAATAAATAAATGATCCAAAGAATATGGGTACCAAGAAAAATTATTTTAATTATTTTTGTAGGTATGCATGCAATCCTCCATAAGTCAAATCAAATATTTTTAGACAGCGAATGCTCAAGACACATGACAGGAGACAAAACTAAATTCATTGAACTCACTACTAAAGAAGAAGGATACGTAACATTTGGAAACAATTCAAAAGGGAAAATCGTGGGAATAGGTAAAGTTAGTAATAAGTCTTTTCTCATAATTGAAAATGTTCTACTTGTTGAAGGTCTAAAACATAATCTTTTGAGTATAAGTCAATTATGTGATAAAGGATTTACAGTTACTTTAAAAAAGGATAAGTGCATTATTTTGAATAATCATGACTGCAATGTTTCTTTTATTATTTTTAGAAATAATAATGTTTATACAATCGCATTTGAAGAAATTGTCTCACAAGATACTATTTGTTTATCAGCTCAACCTAAAAATAGTTGGTTATGGCATATAAGGTTAGATCATGCAAATATGGAACTTATTTCCAAACTTTCAAAAAATGATCTTGTGAGAGGTTTGCCAAAAACGAATTTTCTTAAAAACAAAATCTGTGATGCATACCAGTTTGGTAAACAAACAAAAATTTCTTTCAAAATCAATAAACATATTTCCATTACTAGATCATTGCAACTAATACACATGGACCTTTTTGGACCAAACAGAGTTGCAAGTCTAGGAAGAAAATATTATGCATTTATTATTATTGATGATTTCTCTAGATATACTTAAGTTATCTTTATCGTTTGTAAAGATGAGGTACATAATGCCTTTACCAGGCTATGCAAGAGAATTCAAAATGAAAATGGTTATATTATCTCAAACATCTGAAGCGATAGAGGAAACGAGTTTATTAATAAAAATATTGAATTTTTTTGTGATAAAATTGGTTTTGTGCATGATTTCTCTGCTCCTCGTACTCCTCAACAAAACGGGATAGTAGAGAAGAAGAATAGATCTCTTCAAGAAATGGCAAGAACAATACTTAATGAGAATAATTTATCTAGTTATTTTTGGGCTGAAGCGGTAAGTACTGCATGTTATGTTATAAATAGAGTTATGTTAAGGCCTAAATTAAATAAAACCCCTTATGAGCTTTGGAATGAGAAGAAGTCCAACATTAGTTACTTTCATGTATTTAGATGCAAATGTTTTATTCTTAATGATAGGGATAATTTAGGAAAATTTGATACAAAATCTGATGAAGGTATCTTTTTTGGGTATTTTACAAATAATAAATCTTATAGAGTATTCAATAAAAGGATTTTGACTATACAAGAATCTATGCATGTAGTATTTGATGAATCTAACCCTCTACTCTCTAAAAAATATATTGATGAAGAAACAGAAGGTACAAATAGCACAAATATTCTCAATCTCAACAAAGAGAATACAATGGAAGAAGTCCAACATGCAAACATCAGGAAAGATCATCCAGTGGAACAAATTCTAGGAGAACCTTCACTAAATGTAAGTACTCGATCATCTCTTAAAAATATTTGTAATCATACTGCTTTTCTATCTCAAATTGAACCAAAAAATATTGATGAAGCACTTATTGATGAATCATGGATTCTAACTATGCAAGAAGAGCTAATTCAATTTGAAAGAAATGATGTTTGGACACTTGTTCCTAAACCTAAAAATCATGCTGTTATTAGGACTAAATGGGCCTTTAAAAATAAGAAAGATTAGTCTGGAATCATCACTAGAAACAAGGCTCGACGTGTAGCCCAAAGTTTCAATCAAGAGAAATGAATCGATTATGATGAAACGTATGCACTCGTCACAAGATTAGAAGGTATTCGAATGTTACTTGCATATGCATGTTATAAAAATTTCAAACTTTTTCAAATAGATGTTAAAAATGCTTTTTTAAATGATTTTATAAATGAAGAGGTATATGTTAAGCAACTTTCAGGTTTTGAAAATCATATTTCTCCTAATCATATTTTTAAGCTCACAAAAGTATTATATGGATTCAAACAAGCTTTCTAGAACTTGGTATAAGAGATTTAGTAGTTTTTTTTATTCAAAAAAGTTTTTCAAGAGGAAAGATCGATACAACTCTTTTCATTAAATATGAACATGAGGATATTATTCTAGTTCAAATTTATGTAGATGATATAATATTTGGTACTACTAATGAAAATATGTGCCAAGATTTTGCTAAGAGCATGCAGGAAGAATTTGAAACGAGTATGATGGAAGAACTTAATATCTTTTTTGGATTGCAAATCAAGTAAGCAAAAAGTGGAATATTCATTAATCAGTCAAAATATATCAAAAAGCTTGAGATGGAATGTGCGAAGGTAATTGGAACACCAATGAATTTAACTACCAAACTTGATAAAGATGAAAGAGGTAAGCCAGTTGACTCAAAGGTATATCGAGGTATGATTGGTAGATTTTTATATTTGACAGCTAGTAGACTTGATATTATGTTCAGTGTATGTTTATGTGCACGTTTTCAATCATTTCCAAAACGATCTCATTTGATTGCAATCAAGCGTATTTTTATATATCTTGCCTAACTATTGACCTAGGGTTATGATATTTTAAGCACACTTTTTTCGATCTTATTAGTTATTCAGATGCAGATTATACTGGTTGTAAAATTGATCGAAAAAGTACTAGTGGAACATGTCATTTCTTAGGTCATGCACTTGTTTCATGGTTTAGTAAAGAGCAAAATTCTGTTGCATTATCTACTACTGAGGCAGAGTATGTTGTTGCAGGTAGTTGTTGTGCTCAAGTTCTTCACATGAAGCAAAAACTTGAGAATTTTAAACTTATGTACAATCATATTCCTATTAAATATGATAATACTAGTATTATAAATCTTTCAAAGAACTTAATACAACATTCTAAGACTAAGCATATTGAAATTAGATATCATTTTCTTAAAGAATCATATGCAGAATGGTGATATTGTAATAAAATTCACAAGCACACACGATCAATTAGCTGATATTTTCACAAAATCTCTACCAGAAGATAAATTATGCATGATTAGAAGAGAAATAGGAATGATGCATGCCATGAATATCTGTTGAATATTTTTATTCCATTATCTCAAATGACCTACAGAAACTTGAGACGTTTAGCCTCATCATTCAAATATATTTGCTCCTCATAGATCATCATACCATCCTTGTTTAAATGATTAGGTAATCGAAATGAAGAGTCAAGCAAAAATTGGAAATCCTTATTTTGTTGCTTTAACTCTAATATTTTTTTGTTTGACTCATAAACAAATCGTTGAAGTACAGAGACCGTTTCGCTAAATTTCTCAATTTCGTGAGTTTTGGACTGCAACCGAGCAGAAAAAGCAATAATGGAAGATGAGTATCGAGTCCCGAGACCCACAAGCTTATAAATGGCGTCATGATCTGATTTATTAGTCAAATCAATCTCTTACTGCTTCATGGCACCTATGACAGATGCAGAAATAGATTGATCACGAGAAGTACTGAAAGAAAATTGATGAGCCATTACAAAATTGTAGAATGAAAATGCAGACGAATTGCAAAGATGAGAAGAAGATTTGATGCGAAATAGATAAAATTTAGGATTGCTCTTATTGAGATGAGAATAAGAACAAGACAAACTATCATAACTTCAAATCTTTACAATATCTTGTTTGTCAATAACGTCTAGCAGATTTGAATCTCCTTCCGCACCAAATTGTTAGAGTTAGGTCTCCAATCTTTACAGGTTTTGTCAGCTACGAGTGACTCCAATTATTCAACTCTCTACAAAATCTCATTCCGCACTAAATTGCTAGAACTAGGCATCCAGTCTTTGCAAGTTTTGTCGGACATTGGTGAGTCCAATTATTTCATTCTCTATAATTTCTACTAACGCACTGTTTTATTTAGTTATTGGTTATTACGAGAAGAAATCTTACTAAAGGCAATTGCGGTTCCTTTTTAATGATGCCAAAAGGGAGAAAAGTCTTATACTAGTATTATACTACCATGTTATATATGCTAGAAACACATTTAAATTTTATTTGAAAATTTAACGCATATTTTCAGGGAGAGCTTAAGTATTACTGCAAGTCGCAGATTTCTACCAAATAATTGTCATCATCAAAAAGGGAGAGATTGTAGAACGTAAGGTTTCAAGTCTCATATCTACGTATAGATTTTGATAATAACAAATAAATTCAAGACTCAAACTCAAGTTATCTATGCATGAAGAGAGCTAAGCACATCAAGAAATCAAACATGAGCAAAAAGAAGATCAAGTCTACAAATAAAACTCATAGAATAATTTTGTACATCTCTTAAAATTTGAAATTGAGGTTCAAAATTAATATTGTCTTATAAAGTATCAAATTACATTTTTTACATTTGCATAACTTTATTAAAATATTTAATTTCAAAAATTATTATTTTTTTCACATATGCATAAAGATTTAAATTTGTAAGATGATTGATTGTCATCTTTAACATGTGCATGTGTTGTTTGAAAATCTTGAATGGTGGTTGTGTTTTTTTTTGATAAATATAAAATATAGATGATTTGTTTGAAAATCTTGAAATGTGATTATATGTTTTTTTGACATATGCAAAAAAAGATTTAGTTTGAAAAATAAATCATATTTTTTTTGTCATGTATGAAAAGTAAAAAATTAGGTTTGATTTTTTTGAAAAATGATTGAAGTTGTCTTTGACAAATATAAAAATGAGATGTTTTTATTTGAATCTTTTGAAAAGTGAATAATGATCTTATTTGATATGTGAACTTTTTCAAATTTAAATATGAAGACTCATTTGCTTATAAATAGCTCACTTGAGTTTTTTAAAAATAACAATAAGAGCTTACATATCAATTGTTAAGTTTTGCATCTTTTTTTCAAAACTCTCATTCTCTCTTTTCTAAATTTTGTGTCTTAATTTTTGTTAATTGTGAGAGAGATCTAGGTTGCACTGTATTGTTTTTATCTCACTCATTAAGGAGTGTATTCTGATAACCTACCCACTATCAGTTTTTGTATTTGTAAGAGGGTGCATATAACTCTTTTATGTGTAGAATGTATTGTACATAGGGAATAGTTGAATCACCAAGTGTGAGGCGACTGTAAGTGTAGAGGATGTGTTCTACACGAATTATTTGGACTGGTATTACTCAAATGTGTAATATGTTTCTATCTCCACCTGAAGGAGATTGAATAGTGAATTTGGGATACTTAAGGAGTAGCTTCAGGCAAGGACGTAGGTAGTGGGGCTGAATCTCATTAAAATACTAAGTTTGCTTCTTCTTGCCCTTACTATTTATATTTCCTGATACTTCGTATTTTGTTTATATTTTATATTGTGCATTTGGTTTATAATTATTAATTTTTTTATATAACTTAATTCACCCATCTTTTGTGTTAGTAATCTGTGCAACACTTTAATTATTGTGTTTCTTACAAAAAATGATTAGATTAAAATAACCCCTCAAGCAAAACTATTATCAATTTCAAGCAATATTGATAAGGGGTTTTGCTAAGATCCTTTTGGATCTGGATAGGAAACTACATGGGAGACAACATCCAAGGAACAGCGATAACAAAAGCTGATGATGAAGGTTTTGCCCCATATGTGGGGGAAGAATATTAGTTTGAGCAGTAGTTCACTTAAGCTTCATTTGCAAAAATCACACAAAAAGCTTTCATTAGGAAGAGTGGAAAGTGGCATGACCATAAAAACACAAAAGACTTTGACGACACTTAAATGAGGTCTAATAGATTTAATTTTTGGTTATGCATAGTGGCTTGCAAATTATGACGTATAGCTCAATAATGGCTTTGCTAAGATCTTTTTGGATCTGAATAAGAAACTACAACGAAAGTCAATGATAAAGGTTTGCCCCATTTGTGAGGGAAGAAAATCGATTTGAGCAGCAGTTCACTTAAACTTCATTTGCAAAAATCACACAATAAGCTTTCATCAAGAAATGTGGACAGTGGCATGACCATAGAAATACAAAAGGCTTTTACAGCACTCAAATGGGGTCTGGTAAGTTTAGTTTTTGATTCTTTATTGGTGGCTTGCAAATACTTTATTATTTGCAAATAATATTATTTGTAAATACTGTATTATTTACAAACCACCAATGTAGAATCAAAAACTAATTCTATAAGATCCCATTTGAGTGCCGTCAAAACTTTTTATATTTTCATGATCAGGCTACTGTCCACACTTCCTAATGAAAGCTTCTTGTGTAATTTTTGCAAATGAAACTTAAATGAACTGCTGCACAGACTATTCATCCCTCACAAATGGAACAAACTTTAACCATTAACTTTCATTGTCGCCATTCCTGGATACTGTCTCCCATGTAGTTTCTTATCCAGATCCAAAAGGATTTTAGCAAATTCATCATTGGGCTATACTTTATTATTTGCAAACCACCAATGCGGAACCAAAAACTAAACCTACCAAACCCCATTTGAGTGTCGTCAAAACCTTTTGTATTTCCCTAGTCGTGCCACTGTCCCCACTTCCTGATAAAAGTTTTTTGTGTGATTTCTGCAAATAAAGCTTAAGTGAACTGCTGCTCAGACCGGTCTTCTTCCCCCACAAATAGAGCAAACCTCCATCATCGACTCTCGTTGTCGCCATTCCTTGAATGCTGTCTCCCATGTAGTTTCCTATCTAGATCCAAAAGAATTTTAGCAAAACCATCATTGGGCTATACTTCATTATTTGCAAACCACTAATGTGGAACCAAAAACTAAACCTACCCAACCCCATTTGAGTGTTGTCAAAGCCTTTTGTATTTTCATGATCATGCCACTATCCACACTTCTGATAAAAGCTTCTTGTGTGATTTCTGCAAATGAAGCTTAAGTAAACTGCCACTCAGACCCCCCACAAATGGAACAAATCTTCATGATCGACTTTAGTTATCACTATTCCTTGAATGTTGTCTCCCATGTAGTTTTCTATTCAAATCCAAAAGGATCTTAGCAAAGCCATCATTGGGTTGGGCTGGTGGTGAACTCGTTTGAGGGTATTCCATGCTTTTAGTAGAGTTAGATTCCCGCATCATAGAAAATAGCAGTTTTAAAAAACAAAGCTTCCTTTAAATATCTAAATTTTTTGATAAGTCCTTTAGATATCTGGACAATCATATTTCAATACCACATATGGATGCACAAGATAGCTGCCAGGTGGCATCTGAAGGCTACAATAAGAGAGATGTTGATGGTATTCTCAAAATTATATTGTTTTTTTTTTAGAAGTAAAAATGTATTATAAATATAAAAGGTGGCAAAACTAATTACAAAGGATGAATGGCCTATCAAGTAGGCACATTAGAAACAAGAAACTCTTGAAGATCCATGCCATTAAAGTCCACGACAATAGTCCATACCAATAAAGTTCTAAGCAAAAAATCTATCAACTTATCTCGAGTTCTTTCCTTGTCTTCAAATGTCCGTTTATTGCGTTCTTGCCATAAACACCACATAATACATATGGGGATCATCTTCCAAATGGCTTTGATCTAACGAACTCCTCGGATAGGTGTCCAACACGCCATAGCTACCACCACCATCTCTGGCATGACCCACACTAGATTCACTCTGCTAAGTACCTCATCCCAAACAACACTAGCTATCTTACGATGTAAAAGAAGATGATTCACTGACTCACCTCCACTTTTACACATACAACACCAATCTGCAATAATAACCCTTCTTCTTCTCAAGTTGTTTGTAGTGAGAATTTTACCTAGAGAAGCTATCCACACAAAAAGCCGCTTTCAGTGGTGCCCTATGGTGCCACATATTTCTCCACGGAAACTGAGTATCGGGTCTTTGGACGAGAGCCTCATAAAAGGAACGGACTGAAAAGGCTCCTCTCCCAGTAGGGGTCCACCATAGTCCATCATCATGCTGAAGGTTCGGCCTCTGTGAGTATAGGAGGCTATAGAACTCCCCAAAACTGTTTAATTCACAATCCTGCGCTGCGCTGACGAAGATTATGTTCCAATGTATCCGTCCCCCGACTACTCCCATGACCTCTACTACAGTGATATCATTGGCATTTGCAATTCAAAAAATAGAAGGGAACATATCATAAAGAGCCATGTCTCCACACCAAACTTCCTTCCAAAAACTAATTCTCATACCGGCGCCCAAACATAACCTGGCATGATGATGAAAAATCCTCCACCCACTTCTAATGTTTTTCCAAACCCCTGTCCCACTTGCTCCTCTTCCTTCTTGAGTGTTCCACCCCCCCAATCTCCCTTATATTTGTGCTCGATCACTGCTTTCCAAAGGGCCTCTGGTTCTTTGTGATACCTCCTTAACCACTTGCCAAATAACGCTCGATTGAACAACCTAAGATTCCGGATGCCCAACCCACCATTAGAAATAAATAGGGGTGGCAATTTGTAGCACGACACGAAAAAAAAAGGTTAGTGTTTAGTCTTAACGAGTTTCATGTCAAATTGTGTCGACCCGTTAAGACACGATTTTATAATAGGTCATAACGGGTCAAAAAATAAAATTACCTTTATACCCTTAATTTCAAAAAAACTCTAAAACTAAAAAACTCTTACACTAGTTTGTTGTCGTCTCTCCCATTTGATCAAACTTCAAATCATCCGCCCCCTTCTCACGAGCAGACGGCTAGACCCTAGTGCCCAGCCCACGACCCCCTTGTCGACTCTCTCATTCTCATGAACGTCGCCCCTTTCTCGACATCTTGTCATCGTCGGCAACTCAAGCAGCAGCACAACTATACATCAATAGCTCAACCCCTCATTCTTCTCACGTGGAAGCAACTGATCTGGTTTTCTTCGTTTAGTTCCTCTTTAGTGTAGCGTTCTCTCTATTTTGCGCTGAGTGCCAGAGTCTCTGTTTTGACTTTTGGGTGTTTCTTCTGTTTCTCCCTTCGTGGTCTTGCCAAAGTCTCTATTTCTTCTGTTTTAGTTCCTATTTGTATGCATTTATGACACCATTGTTGGTTATGGTTCAGGAATCATTGTCAGAGGCTATAACGACTGAGAACAGGAAGTGCTGCTCCGATTGCAAGACCACGAAGACTCTCTTATGGAGAGGGGGGCTTGCTAGGCCTAAGGTTTTTTTCCTTCATTTCGTTTTCCCAATTTCTTATTTATCTTGGTGGATTAAGGGATGTATGTTTGTAGTATGGACTAGATTTTTGGAACCCATTTTCGATATGGCATTTTGTAGCACAACCCCGCCTAAAAAATCTTCCCACTGCAAGTCCTTTGCTCTATGTTAATCATATCTTACTCTTATCATTTTGATATCCTATCCCTGAAAACACTTCCCTTATAGCTTTTTAACTATTTGATGCTATTTTCTTACCATCTCATTATCTATTCCTATTTAGAAACAATCAGACATTCTGATGGAAAATTAATCTTACAGGAAAAGTCATTTGATAAGAAATGCATATATTGTGGGTAGCCGACTAGGTTTTCACATTTCAAAACTTTCACCGTTTTCACATTTCAAAAGCTTCAATTTCAAAATCTATCTCAACTAGCTTAATCTATTAATTAAAATACCTTCTATATTTTCATTCCAAATATTAGTGACTTAGTACAAGCATTAAACTCATTCCAGTTCATCTTCATTTTTGTGTTCTTCTATTCAAAATAAAAACCAAAACAATGGGAGCAGTTCTCAGAACATAAATCTCAGAACATTTGTAAGGCACAAAAAGCCCTCAATTTAGGGCACATAAATCCCAAGCATGGTAAATGCGATATGTGTATAAAGTCTACGCATGACAATTTCTTGATATGTGCTTGTTGTGATGAAATCTAATGCTTTCATTGAAATTGTGTTAGCTGTGAACTGATATGAAAAGTGATACTTGAGGTCTAATTCCTTTCATTTAGCATCTGAATCTTCATAATTTGTTTATCTCTAAAGTATAAGCAATAGTTCCCCGAGTTATTAACATGCCAAAGTTCACATTTTGAGTAATAAATAGATTAGAATAACATGTTTATAAGCAATTCAAGATGATGGATAAGACTTGTGTTATTCCAAAATTTCTAGCTATAAAAGATGCGACCAAGTTTCATCACTATAGATTCCAAGTTAAAGCTCAAATATCCATTTTCTTGGATTCCACTTGCTAATAGAAGTATTTTAGCAAATTCTTGCCATCGAGTATTTTAGCATATTCTTGCCACTAAGGTATAATAGCCTTAGTTTCTGCTTGGTATAAATATTTGTAGTGTTACTTTCTGCTTATAATAGTGTTTGTTTTTTATTTTTTATTTTGTAGGAACTTGTATTATTTTGCTTGAAGAAGACACATCCATTGAGGCAAGGTACTTCATCCAGTTTTGATTATCAAGATTAGCAGCATAAGTGTTATTTGTCAATCTCACAATTTGATTTATAGATCAGCTTTGATTTTCATATATTAGTCTTTTGCAGAGGGTATTGATTACCATATAACCCATTTGTTCTTGTTGTTTGTTGTCAGATGACTGAGGCAGAAGGTGAAAATAATGATTTTATTGATTTGGACCATCTTGAAATTGAAGTTGAAGGTGAAAGTTTTCAAACTACGGAAGCTAAAGTAAAACGAAGGAAACAGTCATACGTGTAGAATACTTTTGAAATGTTTCCTAATTCAGAGAAATTTGAGAATAAGGAACCACGAGCTAGATGCAAGATGTGTGGAGTTACGTACATTGCAGCGAGCAAAAATGGAACTAAAAATATGAAGCGTCACATTGACGTATGTCCTAGGAGAAGTTCACAAGATGTTGGTCAGATGATCTTAGGGCAAAATAGTGGAGCTATGTCGGTAAACAATCCTAAATTTAACTCTAAAAAATATAAAAAAATTTTGATAGCCGTTATTATCAAGCATGACTTACCTTTTCGATTTATTGAATATTCATGAGTGAGATCTTTATTATAATATTTGTACCCCAATGTTCCAATTATTTCTAGAAATATTGCCAAGGCAAATTTGGTTAAGATGTATCAGCGAGAAAAAAATAAGATTAAATGCATGTTAAATTATTCTCCTAGTAGAATTAGTCTGACATTTGACTTGTGGACTTCTATAACCATTGATGGTTATATGTGCATTACAACACATTTTTTGGATAAGAAATGGACTCTACAGAAAATGGTTTTAAACTTTTCTTATATGCCACCACCAAATAATAACATGTCTTTATCTGAAAAAATTTATAATTTGCCATGTGAGTGAGAAATTGAGAACAAGATTTTTATATTGACTTTAGACAATGCTTCTTCTAATGATGTCTCAGTAGAGTTGTTAAAAACTCAATTGAACATTAAGGAAGCTCTTGTTTGTCAAGGTGAGTTCTTTCATCTTCGTTGTTGTGCTCATATTTTAAATTTGGTAGTACAAGATAGGTTAAAAGATTGAAAATGCTATCCATAAAGTTCGTAAAAGTGTGAAATATGCTAAAAGATCACAAACAAGCTGAAGTGAAATTTTTAGTTTCAACAAATCAAATGTCTTTAGATAGTAAAAAATAATTGAGACAGGATGTCCCCACTAGATGAAAGTCTACTTATCTTATGCTGAATAATGCTCTTTACTATTAGAATGCCTTTGGCCATTTGGCGTTGACTGATTCTAACTTTAAGCATTGTCCATCAACACCTGAGTGGGAACAAGTGGAGAAAATTAAAGATTTATTGAGTGTTTTTTATGACGCCACTTTAAACTTCTCTGGGACCAAATATCCTACCACCAATTTGTATTTTCCATCAGTGTTTCTAATTTATTATAATTTGAAGAAGTACTCTATGGGTGATGACGAGTACATAAAACAGATGGCTAAGATAATGCTTACTAAGTTTGAGAAATATTGGTCTGAGTTCAATGTGTTGTTGGCCATAACAGTTGTATTGGATCCTTGGTACAAGCTTTCTTTTGTTAATTTTTCTTATAAGAAGCTTTACAGAAATTGTTTTTTAGAGTTTCAAAATGTTCAGATCAAAATAACATCTCTTTTTATGAAATATATTTCTTCTACCACATGTTCTACTTCTACCATGAATTCTGGAAGTACTATTAGTAGAAGAGCAAGGGAGTTAACTGGTAATAAAAGAGTATATAAGGTAATATCTTATTTATTTTTGTTTAAATATTTGAATTATATTGTTATTTTAGCGCACATATAATTAAGAAATAGTTTTATTTATCTTTTTTGTGCAGGAATTTGATACATTTGAACATGATGAACCTAATGTCCATTTGCAAAGAAGTCAATTGGATCTTTACTTGGATGAATCTAGGGTAGATAGATATACAAAGATTGACATTTTTTCCTTTTGGAAAGAAAATGAATTTCGTTATCCTGATCTTGCCAAAATGGCTTGTGATGTTTTGAATGTTCCCATTTATACAGTTGCATCTGAATCTACTTTTAGTGTTGGTGGACATATCATTGATCAGTTTTGAAGTGCACTAAAAGCAGATGTTGTTGAAGTATTAGTCTGCACAAGATATTGGTTATATGGCGATGAGCAAAGTAAGACTTTGAAATTATATAATTACTTAATTTTTTTATAGTTGGTTTTGTAGTTAGTTATATTATAGTTGATCTGCACAAGAGATCTTTATATGTTGTTGTTTGTAAACTTGGTTGAATAATTCAGTTACCTATACATTTTTTTTTGCATTGTCAACTTGTAGAGGAAATGCTTAATAATTGAACTTTACTGATTTTTTTTTTCTTTTATAGAAATACAAGATCCTAATTTGGAGGAGATGACCAAAAATGTAATGGAATTGAAGATCAACAAGAATAATGACGATGTTCCAGCTCATTCTACAAGTTCTAAATTAAATGAATTTAATTATGTATTTTTATTGTATTTGAGATTGTAAAATTAATATATTAGAACAATATGTTATTTATTATATAATTTATATTTGGAATGTAATTTTAATCTTTTACAATGTTTGGATTATGGTTGTGTGACTGTGCAAGATATTTGTAGTGCATTTTAATATTTCATGTTTATAACTATCATTTATATTTTAATACTTGTGTAAAATAAATTCTGCAAACGGGTCAAAACATGTCAACGGGTTGGAATGTGTCGGATCGTGTCGTGTTATATAAATCTATTGTATCGACTAACGTGTCTTAACGAGTCGTATCGTGTCGTGTTAATACGTTATTTTAAAGAGTCGTGTTAGTGTCGAAATTTTTAACACGAAATCCTTAACGAGTCGTGTTCATGTTGACTATTTAAGTGAGATGTACATGACTTGACACAACACGAACACGACACATTTTAACACCCCTAGAAATAGGTCGACAAATTGTATCCCATTTTATCAGATGATACTTGAACTCCTCTCCCAGGCCACCCCACAAGAAGTCTTGTGGTAATTTCTCCAGACGTCTTGCTACACTAACTGGAATAGGATAGAGAGATAAGTAATACATGGGAAAGTTAGAAATAATACTCTTAATCAACGCAACACAACCCCTTTTGGATAAATATATCATCTTCCATCCTGCTAGTTTCCTCTCGGTTCTTTCAATTACCGTATCCCATATTGCTGCCGCCCTTAAAGTTGATCCCAAGGAGAGTCCCAAATACATGATAGGTAGAGAAGAAGTCTAGCAACCAAGATCTCCGACCATCTCTCACTTATTGTGGACCTCGCCAATCGACACCATCTCAGAGTTACCATAATTCACCTTCAAACCTGACACCACTTCAAAGCAAAGGAATAAAGCTTTCCAAGCTCGCACCTGATGACAGTCAACCTCACAAAGCACCAACATGTCATCTAGAAACAATAAATGATATATATTAGTAAAGTCCAGCGTAGGAGTTCCAATAGGAAACCCCCTTACCAAACCATTCTCCACCAAGGCCGATATCTTCCCGCTTAGCGCTTACATGACAATAACGAACAAATGCGGAGATAGCGGATCACCCTCCCTCAAACCACGAGAGCTTTACAAGAAACCTTTGAGGCTTCCATTAATTAATACCGAGAATCTCACAATAGAAATGCACCATCTTATCCAAGACCTCCACCTATCTTCAAAACCATACCTACGAAGCAAATACATGAGAAAATCCCAGTTAACGTGGTCATAAACCTTATCCTTATCCACTTTACAAAGAATCCCAAAATTGTCTGCTTTCACTTTACTGTCAATGCACTCATTAGCAATAAGCACTACATCAAGGATTTGTCTTCCTTTTACAAAAGCATTATGAGGCTTCAAGATAATCTTCCCAATAACCTCACTTAACTGATTGGCAAGCACATTTGCAATAATCTTATAAACCCCGCTCACAAGGCTAAGAGGTCGAAAGTCCTTAACTTCAATTGCCCCAACTTTCTTAAAAATAAGGGTAAGGAAGGTGTTATTGAGACTTTTTTCGAATTTACCGACGATGAATAGCTCCTTCAACACCCCCATTAAGTCATCCTTGATCACACCCCAACATTCCTAGAAAAAACCCATGGAGAAACCATTTGGCCCAGGCATTTTGTCTTTAACCATCAGTCGTATAACGTTGAACACCTCTTCTTCCTCAAAAGCTCGCTCCAAGCGAATCACATCATCTGGATCAATGATGTCAAAGGCTAAGCCATCTAGTTTAGGTCAATAACCCTCCTATTCTGTGAGAAGCTTCTCAAAAAAATCAACAATGTGGTTTTGAATAATCAATTCTTCTTTGCATTCTATCCTATTAATTTTAAGCACCTTAATGTTATTGTTTCTTCGATGAGAATTAGCCACTATAAAAAAATTTTGTATTGCAATCTCCTTCTCTAAGCCACAAAGCTCTCGATTTTTGTCTCCAAGACACTTCCTCTAGAAGGATCACCCTCCCTAAATCTGCATTCAGTGATGTCTTTCGCTCTTGTTTCTCCTGCGTGAGTGGACGACCCTCTTGCACCCTCTATAGTTCTTTACTATCGCTCATTAACTTCTTCTTGTCCCCTATGTTGCCAAAGGACTGCTTGTTCCACATCTTCAAATCTCTCTTCAAATTTTTCAACTTGTTTGCGTAAACGAAGCTAGGTGAGCCCTGGAACTAATAAGAAATCCACCAATGTTTGACCTTATCCTCAAAGCCTTCTGATTCCAGCCACATATTCTCGAACTTAAAATAACGCAGTCCGCTTCGCAATCCCATGCAATCAAGCATAATAGGCCAATGGTCCAACGATACTCGGTCCAGTCGCTTTTGCCACAGGTCAAGAAAGTGACTTTCTAACTCTGGTAAAATTAGAAAAACGATCTAACCTGGACCAAGTTTGATGATTTGATCAAGTAGCTGAACCCCCAACGAGTGGTAAATCCACCAAATTTAGCTAAAAAATGCACTTTGAAAATTCCAGACTAGCAAGCCTCACTTTTCTATTTCCGAAAATTTCACTGGAGAATCTAACGACATTAAAATCACCTCCCATGCACCATGGATAGTCCCACCAACTATGAAGACCTGAAAGTTCTCCCCACAAAAAACCTCTGTCAGCATCATTATTAGGCGCATACACCCCTGCAAAAGACCACAAAAAATTATCAGACACATTTGAATAAACAAGCTACCGTGTACCTTCTGACATAATCCTCCATTTTATCAACCACCTGACGATCCCACATCAGAATGATTCCACCCAATTCCACTAAAGAGGCCATGAAAACCCAGTCCACATGAGCGCCACTCCACAAGCTATGCACCATTCTCCTGTCAATATGCTTCAGTTTAGTCTCCTAAAGACATACTATATCCGCTTTCCAATCTTGAAGCAAATATCGAATCCGCAGACGCTTGTTTGCTTCATTAAGTCTACGGACGTTCCAAGACACGATATTTGGCTTCATTGGAAAACGGCCAACCCCTTACCTTTCGCCCTTCCATTGTTAGGAGGACCCTCTGAGTTCCTAGACCAAGCCAAACAGTTCAATTCTCTAACCTGTCTAAACTTCCTTTTACGTTTTCTATTGTGACCCGCATCTATGGCAGTTAACAATGCCATAAATTGTTTTTCATATCCCACACACCTGATCCCCACCAAATGTTGGATTCCTTTAGCCATTTGTAAGACTCAATCTGACTGATCAAGGAAATAGCAGTTCAAAGAATTCTGGAATTCTTCCTCTACCGATAAGTCCTCTAGTCTCTGTAAGGATTTCGAAAGATACAACTCATCCTCTACCGAATGCATAAGATCTTCACAGTCTTCAGTATCAAAAAACACAAGATAATTATCAGGGCAAATAACCCTATTTGATTTTGAAACCCCCCCCTCCCCCCCCGTGCCCCGGGGAAGAGAACCCCACAGACAGCAGAGCTTTGCATCAGACCGAAGGATTGCCACACTCAACCACCTGATTCTGGGCACCTACCACCGTCGGGATCACATCGGAGCCTGCCGCCAACCAATGTTTTGAATACCGTACCGGTGAGCGTACCAGTCAAGACACTAGAATGAAATATTTCGGTACCGGTACCGTTTCGTGTACCGTTTCGGAATAGTCTATACATAAAAAAAAATTTAATATATAAAAATTATATTTCAAAATAATAATCCCAATTATATATATTAATATATATGTAAATAATCTAGTCTAAATTAGGATAAAAAAAATAGGAAGAAATGAAAAAAAAAATCTCAAATCCGGTACCGGCCGGTACACATGGCCGGTACGGCCGAAATACCGGCCGGTACGGCCGAAATCTGGGCCGGTACAAAACAGACCCCATTTCTGTACCAGCCACTGCTCCAGTACGGTATGTACTGGCCGTACCGGCCGGTACGGTACGAAATTAAAAACATTGCCGCCAACCCCATCGACACCGTCTGTGGTGCTTCCTCCAACACCTCCCTCATCAGTGTTGTTTCTGGCACAAACCCAAAGTCCTGGTGTTCTTCGCAGGAGGCGAGAGTTTCAGATCTTCCCAAGGGTTGGAGTTCCAACCCAAGCCCACTGGAGGAAACCAAAGTGTGAGAGGCCAACGGGCTCTGGCCCTTGAGCCCATTTCCGTTTGAGCTTGCAGGGTTGGGCCGGGACCCAGACCCACCTAATTGATGTCGAGGGCCCCTATGCTTCTTCTGCTTTTTATGGGCTTCACCAGCCTTAGGCTCACTTCCCAGGCCTTTTGCTTTGTTCTGCCCGACACCCCCACCTCGTTTGCCTATAATACTCCCATCCCCTTCCTTAAGTAGAACGACAAAGTGTACAAGAACAACCACTTCCTCCTGCAGCGAACGCAACTGTCCCTATAGTCCCCTCAGCAATCGGCGTTGCTCCCGGGCTTCTGCTCTGACAAAAGCAAGGCTTGATTTGTCTTGTGCTCCCTTCTCTCCTTGAGGGCCTCTAATGGTCATCTTAACTCTTACCTGCCTTGCTTGCGTCGGTGCCATCAAGGTGAGCACCTTCTTGAAGGACCGCGATGACTCCCCCTTTTCCCACCTCCCACCTTTCGGTTTCGAGGTTCCGATGGATACACCCTTAGAATTACGCCAGGCTACCAGTTCTTTCTTGGTATTGCGCTATCCCCATCCTCCCTCCCCCTTAGGGAAACAAAGGACGTTCCTCTTACCCCCTAGTTATACTCACTTAACTCAAGGTATTGGCCTCTTCTATTAGAGCAACGTTGAGCTATAAGGCTACTAAAACCTTATCTTGTGGCTGAATACACTTTCTTTTTCTTCCCCCCACTCAAGCAATCTTCAAACACTTTCAGTAACCACTGCATAGAAGCAATTCCCAACAAAATCTTACGTACCGCCTTCCAATTTTTCTCCACAATGCAGCACTTTCTTCCTTCGACGAACAAACAAAATCGTTTCGACTCGACCACCACTTCTAAGATGCGGCCCATAAAGGCCACACACTAAATGGAACAGAGTGAAACGATGATCAAAATTATATTCTAAGATGCACGACTATATTCTTCACTTACTTCCCGAGCATTAAATAAGCCATCACCAAGGTGGCACTCCCTACTTTTCCCTTCAAATCAATGAACTAGAACCCACTGCCAATTTGTTCAACATGATTGATACAATCAGAAGCTTCTTCAAAGATATTGCTCATATTTGCATCTTCATTGTCAAATATCTGTTCAAGTGGTAGATACTACAAATTAGTAAAAATATTGGAAATTAAGTTATATAATCAACAAAACCTTTGATCTTACTAATATAAAACCAAAAAAATAAGATCTAAGAACAAATAAATATTTTAAATATTATATCAGCATGTGTTACTATGTGTTGAAATATGTGGCTCATATCTGATACGTGTACATTAACAAGATGGTAGATGCTGGAGCGAACGGAATGTAGCGAAACGAGCAGAATGCAGTGGAGCGAGTGACGGATTTTAGCAGTGAAAAGCTGGAACAGGCACATAGATTGATATTAAATAGACTACTAAACCATCTCAGCAGTGAAATAACTCAACCTTGTAGAGAGAGAGAAAGAGAGAGAGGGACAGATTGATTTTAGCAATGTGTTTGCAAGAATCATGAAGGACAACACAAGCTCTATTTGTTTTTCAGTTTAGATATAAATATTATATAAGTAAATGGAAAAGATCGCAGCTTAAGCAACAGGAATATATGAATATGCAAGATGCTGCTTATTGAAAAGTGGGATATTTGACACCATCATTTAATCATTAGGAATCTTTTTGTTTCCAAAGTGCTCGAAGAATCTGAGACAAATTCCAATATGAACATGATTACTCTGGTTCAAATATCTTTCAAGTTTTTGGGGCCAGAATTTGGAGGAATTGTCAGGGAAGTGGGTTACTATGCTGATAAAGCAGATGCATAGAGATTATTTGTTTTTATTCATAAAAATCCATGGTTGATTTTTAAATTTTAAGTGTAAACCATCAAGGTTTGAAACATTCCAGAACAAGCTCTCAGACCCCAGGTAAATACCTATGAGTGAACTGCTGAAATCGTGGAAAGCTAGTTGGTACTAGTTGGTAGCAGAACCTTCACTGAGAACAATTGAGAAAGGAAATTTAGCATATTTATGGTTCAAACTCCTGTAACTAATAAGCAAAAGTCGACAATCTCCCTAGAATAGCATGCATATAGGATAATCATGAAGAGAAACCATGAAGGATAACCATGAAGTGCAACCATGAACTCCCATGGTAAAAGATTCATACAATTGTGTTCTGCATAGTTGTTCATAGACAAAATTCTTGTTTAATGTAGAAAGATGTCCTTGACTAGACATTAAGCATGCATGTATTATGAGCGCTTCAGATTCTGGAACCAAATAAGCCAAGACTACAGATGAAGTACAAGTGAAACGAGAAAATGTTGATTCATACTTGAAATGCGATTGCATGTATTTGGCTTACCTGTTATCCAGTCAGGAAAAGTTGATAAAAACCTCACTAAGCATCAGGTCAAGTATCATATGGCTATTATACAACATGCAAATAGGTTCCTAGCCCAATTTCAGAGGTTTGGAAAATACATTTCTATTTAGCTTACATGTATACTCTCCTCTTATAGCATATCGTAGAGTTTCTTTTCTCCATGTGCAGTACCCAGAAAATTAAAAATGTAAAAACCAGAAATGATATGAAACAACCCAATGTAAACGATATATTATCCATTCAATCAATGTTTATGTGACATCGAAGCTGCTCATTACAGTATAGTCTTTTTATCAAGCCCATTATTCAACTGTTATGCACGTTATTCTGTGAGGTGGCCTTCATTATAAACTTTTTTGATAAGTGAAGTTTATATTGAAGACCATCTCATGGAATGTGGCCTTCCAATATAAATTATTCTTCGACAATAATTTCTTCAAAACACAATGCGAAGGCACTAATAGCCTTTGTAATCTAAGATATCTAAACTTCTTTTAATAAACCACCGATCAAGGGGTGAGTAATCACTCACCCAATTATGTAAATATCTGCTGGCTATTCTGTACAAAGTCAGTCATCAATCTCGAGATCTTCATTTGGAAGTATTCCGGGAACATTCCAAGCACAAATTGTCACCCTACAGTAAATTAGCTTCCGTTACAAAATTCCAATAAGACCTAAAATATTAATAGCTTTAGATGGCATACGCAGGTCAACCACAAACCTCACATCCTTTGTATTAATGAACTGCACACGCAAAGTTTCAGATTTTCCTCTCCTGTGCCTTGATCGATAATCCATGGAAGATGTACCTAGATGAGTGGAAAGCAAAACCACAGGAAATTTATCAGATGACAAGTGTTTGCAAAACAAAAAAGACAAAAAAAAAATAAAAAAAAGGAAATCATGCTAAAATTTACTGAACTAATTGAGTAAAAAGTTACTTTGCCTCTACTTGGATCTCAGAAAATATGAAGGAATTAGAAAACAATTGCTTTAAATGTAGTTTCTGTTTTGAGCAAAGTTGATCTTTCTCCTACCTTTTTCTCGCATATTTTTCCACAAACCACAAAAATGTCTTGGATCCAAGGTCACATTAATAATATAGAAAAGCAAAATAGATTTTCACCATAATTGCTTCCAAATTAGAACAAACAATTTCTATGTTCAACTAAGAAACAAAACCAGCAACATTAAACAGATGAGAGATCCACAGTATAATATAATCAAAATCAAAAGGGTGCACCACAACTTTTCTTAGAATAAATAAGCACACATAATGGCAAGAAGTTAATACTAAAAAAATATGACAAGAAGTATCCATGAGTGTAAGCAGTAAATAGAACTTAAGAAAGCAGTCTCATCCTAATAGGATCAATCACCCATAGAAATCAAAGTACTGCCTGAAGTTTGACTGGGCCGAGTGAAAAGGTTCCCGTGTCCTCTGGGCATGGACCTCAGGTACGTGCATTCTTTCATCTTTAAGAGAGCAAGCTGTACAAAATTTGAAGAAACAATGATCAAGCAAAGAAACGAAATGGATTAACATGTCATGATAAACTTGCTAAAAAATACCATCATCTTCACTTTCAGTTTCAGTGTCAACCTCATCCTCACTGAACTCATACACCTTCGGCTTGATATTTAGCCATTTGTTTAAGTATGTGGCTCATATCTGATGTGCGTTCACCAACAAAATGGCAGATGCCAGAGCGAGTGGAGCAGAACATAGTGCTTGCAGGATTAGTATTTTATTTGAGACACTAATTAGGTTGAGAGTGCGGGGGCTACGGTCCTGTGGTATGGTATGAGAGTATTTTTATAAATTTCTTAAATACGCCCGTACACCTAGAATTAGTATAAATATAAATGTAATCCTACTTTTGATATAGTGAAATTTTTACCGCTCACTCATGTGGATATAAGCACATTGCCTAACCATGTTAAACCCCTGTGTAATTTTTTCTTGCTTTCTCTTTTGATTATTCCATATTATTCTTTGTAATTGTCACACGATAACAACACTATGTTCAACACAAAGTAAGTAAAAAACAAAATCCCCAATTTTTTGAGCCTCTTTTGTGTTCAATGAGAGAGAAAGAGAGAGTGCTCAAGTGTATGATGAGGTAACTAAAACATCATGAACTCTCTCTCTCTCTCTCTCTCTCTCTCTCTCTCTCTCTCTCTCTCTCTCTCTCTCTCTCTAACTGGACATGCAAAATGAGTTGGAACCATTTTCAATCTAACTGGACATGCAAACTGCCCTGAATCCTGATGCAGGGACCCCTATTGAGATTTTAATGGTAGTAAATGTTAAGGGCCCTCATTATATAAAAAGTTGAGCTCAATTTGGATGGTAAGATGATCTCATCTATTCTATAAATAGTAATAAAAAATAATAATAAAATAATAACAGAATATTAAACCATAATAGATAATAATAAAAAGTAGATAAAAATAATAGTACAAATAATAAATAATAGTGAAATATTCTCAACACCCAAACTTAAACTAAAGGACCCACCACTAGATCCTGACAAGAAAATTGAAGAGATGCAACAAACATGATTTTTTAACTGCTTAAGTTTATGGAAAATAAATAAATAGCTGAAAAGAAGGAAAAAAAAAAGCAAAGAAAATTATACCTGCTGGCGCTGGAAGGGTAAACACAACCAGAACTGCCTGTAAATCACCAACAGAGAGGTGAAGATTGGAGTTAGCTTAGGTTATGCCACAGTCTGTCGTGGCAACAATGGCTTGTTGGACCTCCATAAGGGGTGAACGACAAATCATAGCTATATGGAAGATGATTCCTATCTGCATCATGTGGTGCCTTTGGCTAGAGTGCAACGAGCAGACATTCGAAGAAAAAGAGAGATCCAATGAGAAGCTGTTAGCTTTATTTTTTAGAACATTTTGTACTTGGTCCATTGCCGTTGATCTTAATGAAATAGACCTACACGATTTCCTTACATCCAATGTGCCTATTTGAAAGGCCATGGTGTTTCTTGTAATTGGCTTTTGCCACTGTTTTAATGAAATTTTACTTATCAAAAAAAAAAATCACCAACAAAGAGGGAAAAAAAAGTAGCCATGAGCTCTCTGATCTTAAAAAGTTTTGTTTTTTCTTTATATTTTTCCTTAATCTTATTTGTGTGAAAAATAAAGAAAACTTAGAATGTTAAGAAGAGCAGGCAACTCACTAGAGTCAGAAGTAGAAATGGAGGTGGCGCCAGCAAAACCACAGGAGCCTTGAGCTTGACCCTCTTTCTGGAAGTAGCTGTCAACAGCATAGCTGCAATGAGCCCTAACAGAGTTGGGTTGGTAACAGACTCCATTTACATGGATAGGGTTACAGTCAGCCCCAACTCCACATGCGTAGTCCAATGCCTTCTGTAGGGTTGCATCACCCCCATCCTTGCAAACACACCAGGTAGCACCTGATTACCACGATACACCCCACCCCCAAAAGAAAAAGCAGATCAGCTCTCAACATGGAGAGAGAGAGAGAGAGAGGCAAGGTGCTTTGATTTGTTTTACAAAAGCATACAATGTTTGTTTTTGTAGATAATGGGTTATTTTATAGAAAATAATGAGAATGTTTATTCAGAACAAAAGAAAAGAAAGAAAGAAAGAAACTTGTTTTGAGAAATGTTTGGGAAAAAAGAGGGGGAGGTTATTTCATCATCATCACAAGCATTTATAGCCCATATAAGAGCTTTACAAACTGAGAGGAGGGGATAAAAGTCTATCCATAGACAAAAACCAGTAACTAGCAACATATGACGAAAGGGAAACACCAACATAATATCAGGAAAATGAAAATGATGGTAAATTGCTAATGTACAAAATATGGATTATACAACCATTTCTACCAACAAATATGAACCATTTTTTATCAAAACATTGAACCCAAACGAGCCCTCATAAAGAAACTAAGAAAGGAACATAAGCGAGAGAGTCTTTAATTTGGGGGGGGAGGGGGAAGAAAAAACGAAAAGAAGAAAAGAAAAATGCTACGAGCTTACTTGAATGGCCAGTCATGGCCAAGAAGAGCAGTGGAAAAGCCAAGACAGCCATGATCTGAGAAGGAATGGTTACTGTGTTAGGACCTTGCTAAATTGTCTCCTTGTTTGCTAGTGATGGGTGTAAGCGAAATAGATGAATATGCAAGATGCGAATGAGTGTAAATGGATGAACACCAGTTGTATGATAAAATTCCTCAAAGGGAAATGGATAATCACGCTGAGAAGATTCGAGGCGTTCTCTTCCTCTAGAGTTCCATAATACAAAATAAGATTCCAGATCATCCCTCTCTACTGCTCAACACCACTATATATCAGAAAAGCATAACAACCCTACTAACTTTGCTAAACTAACCCCACGCACATAAGGAAATATAACAGGCTATTTAAAACGCATTGTTTGAGGATGTAACTCTCAAAACGCAGCATATTACAAACCTACAAAAAACATCTAATAAAAACACATCAAACGGCATCATTATTACATCAGGTTCATAACAATCTCCTCCTCTTAAAAACAAACCTTGTCCTCAAGGTTAATAGCAATTGTTGAACAGCTTTCATACTATTTCCATAGATGTTTCCCACAACAGCAGCACGTCAAGAAGCTTGCTAAATCTTGTCACAAACCCAAATGTATAACCCAACTATTAAATCTCTTTGCATTGCCCAAGAGATCACCCAAATAGTGACTTGAAGCGTATCCTGTCCTTGATATTTGGGATCTTCCTCAATTATAGGCAATAAATTGATCAACACATCAGGTTTTCTTCGTAGTACCATTGCTAAAACAACAAATATAGCAACTTGAGACTTTGAAGATAATTGCTGAACCACCTTTTTTTTTTTTTTGTTAATAGTTTTCCCTTATGCCACACAAACAGTTTCATATCCGTCACCTTTTGCATACCTTCATCATTGCTAACCTTCACAAGCACCTCATCCTTAACTATTTTTACACCTCCCCTGGTATCATAGACATGGCACAACTTAATAAACAGCTTCGAGTAACAATCTGTTGCATAGGTTCGGCCATCACAAATTATCCCCACAAGGGTTCTTTCCCTTCCTCTATCAAAGGTGCAAACATCACTTTAGGTGGCAAAAAATCACATACGTAGTGAGAAAGATTTTTCTTATCCCTAGCGATAACAATGTTCTAAAAACAAAACCACCATTTGAAAAGAAACCAACCAAGAGCACAGATTACTACAGGGTTCGATTCCACCTCCTCTTCAGTCATGAAGGATTTCACTTTGGCATGCAATTTGTTTTTCACCAAGTAATCAAATATATAAACCTCAACTTGTAGGAATTGCACAGCCTTGCTTACGGACTCATAGGCTAGTAAAGGTTGATTAGAAAAAGAAAATTGGATTAAAAGAGAGAAGAGGACACTTAGCTTAGGGATTTCTTTCTCAATCATCATCTCAGTCAAGAGGTTAATGGGATAACTGATGAACCCATAATTCTTCTTCACAAGGTCCTTAATCCTCTTCCCAACTTCACGTGTGGCAGCCAGGGATTCCAAGGCATTGTGGTATGAAATTCATGCAAGTGCACAAGATAACTGTGCAACCACTTCCTTCCGCAATGAAATAATTGAATTGAAAATTGTCCCTCTTGCCCATGAACGTTAGTCGCAGCCTGGATAACAGGACAATCAGCCCAGTATTAGAGTACCATGCTTCTGATTTGCAACAGTCAAGAACCTTCAATTATTCTACTGTGGCACAAAGGTCTTGAAAATCCACCGCACCAAACATCTTTCCTGATGTCCAAGCAGCGTAACCACATCTCTTAAAATAAAAATGAACCTTAGGTGTAGCTAGTGATAGCATAACCAACACTGCATCCCGACGATATAGATAACAGCAAGCATTTGGATTGAAACCAGGGAGGTCATGGTTCAAACAAAAATTCGCGGAAAGGAAAATGAATCTCTTGTACCCCTGCTCCCATAAAAAACTCCATCATCCCATGGTCTTCCTCTATCAAAGGGTGCCAAAAAAACTTTAAGGGGCAAAACTTCAAGCAAGTGAGAAGCAAAAGGTTCCTTACACATCTTTTTTAACCTTCCAATCAAAGGTTCTTCTATTTTTTGTTTTTTGAAATAGAGGCCTACACACATTTTCAGGTTCTTTCTGAGGTCCATAAGACATGGCACTTGTATTCAGCGAGAACGAGTCGTTGTGGAAAGTAACGGAATAGCCAATTTCTCATAGTTCACTTGACCATCGTCGTCCTTATCTGTTCCGCATATCATCTCATCGACTTTTTCATCGATCAGCTTTTCTCCAAGATTTTTCACTACATGTTGAAGCTCTGCAGCGGGAACATAGCCATTCTGATCCTTATCAAACACCTCAAAAGCCTCTTTGAGTTCTTTCTCAACATCAGTACATTGCATTTCTTTGTGTCCTACCACTTTTTGAATTTCTACTGCTGCCGTATCTTCATCTTCCTCGTCTTGCCACTCCCGACGAGTCTGCTGTATTTTCTTAGAATTTTCATGCAATTCATCGACTAGTACTCTGAATTCCAACAACTTGTCCAGCATTTTTTTAAGCAACTCGCTTTGCTCTTCGTTGAAATTCATCCCGTCCATGAGGATCAACTGCTAGCTGATACCACTTGTCAGGACCTTGCTAAAATATCTCCTTGTTTGCTAGTGATGGGTGTGTGCAGTATGCGAAATAGATGAATATGTAAGATGCAAGTGAGTGTAAATGGATGAACACCAGATGTATGATAAAATTCCTCAAAGGGAAATGGACAATCACGCTGAGAAGATTCGAGGCCTTCTCTTCCTCCAGAGTTCTACAATACAAAATAAGATTCCAGATCATCCCTCTCTACTGCTCAACACCACTATATATCAGAAAAGCATAACTACCCTTCTAACTTTGCTAAACTAACCCCAACGCACATAAGGAAATATGACAAGCTATTTAAAACGCATTGTTTGAGAATGTAACTCTCAAAACGCAGTATATTACAAACCTACAAAAAGCATCTAATAAAAACATATCAAACGGCACCATTATTACATCAGGTTCATAACATACTGCTTAGAAGAGGTAGCAATGGTGCTGCTCTAAGACAGCTTGTCCGGTTATTGCAGGCTCAGAGAGAGAGATGAATTGTTTCGCTATTGTCAAGTCTAAATTGGAATTAAAATCTTATTTTTTTTAGTAATAATAATAACTTTTAGGTAGTAGTCTATATTGAACTAGCTATCTTAAAGTCTAAATAAAAATATAATATTATATATTTTAATAATATTTAATAATTTTTGTATTATTTTGTAAATACATTTAATATATTAATTAGTAATTTTATTAAATAATAAGATTATTATTTTTCAACTATTACTTAATAATTATCTATGTAAAATAATTTCAGGCGCATATAATGAAGTAGTGTGATCCCTCTGTTTGGTTATCGAGAAAGTTTAATAAAAAGCAAAGAAAGTAAAACTGGAAGCAAATAAAGTATATTTGAAGCCCAGGACCAGAGTCCCTCCCTTCAACTTCTCCCTCCCTTCGCCTCTGATCATCGGTGACCACCGGAAGAGGAAAAAGCAAAAAACAACGATATGTATCAATTCTCAAACACCATGTGCTATTAATTGGCAGACAATAAAACAAGAACAGACAAAAATAAATGTTGAATCCTAAATCCTTACCTAAAGAAACCACTTGCGCCAGGCTCCATTTAGTCAATATTTTGCTTTCGTTCTCAGGTTCCAAACAATTAAAAAGATAAAGGATATAAAATTTCAGCTTCCTGTCCTTTCTAACATTTTCTTGGCAACCAAACAAAGCACAAATAGAGAAATAGACAATGACACAGCTCAGATTTAGCATTGCTCAAATTATCACTGCTCAGCCTTCGCAGAAAAAATTACTGGCACTCAAATAAACCAAGAATTTAACAAGAACAGCCAAACAAGCTGAGGAACCACAATGCTCTTTTTGGATGCATAGAAAACAAAATTAGAAGGAATAAAAGAAAAAAAAAAAAGAACTTGATTTCAGGGTTTTCAATAATAGAGGGCGGCCCAAAAGTCGAAATGGAAAAACCCCATCTTGGAAAACGCAAAGGACAAAAAAAACAGAGTGATTAAAAGCTACATTTTCCTTTGTTTTATTTTCTTTCCCGTTCTCAGAAACCAAACAGAAGCCATGGCCGAAGAGAAAGTGGAAGAATGTAAGAAAAAGCAAATAAAGTAGAACCGGAGGCCCAGCACCAGCAGAAATAGATAGAAGAAGAAGCAAAGTAAGAAGGAAGAAAGACGTACATAGTCGGACTGGGAGATTCGAGCATTTCTGAAGAGGAGACTCGGGAGAGTAAATTAAGGCTACTTTTAAATTCGGAGTTGAGGTTATAGTTTACTTTTTTTTTTATATAAAATATAAATTTTTATACATTTTTTTATAATTTTAATATATATAAACTTAACCCACTTCCAATTTAAACGAGGCTTAATTTTGAATTTTGATGAAAGAGCTTGTGCGTTTCTTCAGGAAGTAAAATTTTATAAGATATAAGTTTGGAACTTGAATAATAACTTACCAATTTTGACCATGAATGATCTTTTACAGTAGGTGACAATATTTTAAATATGGTATTATAGATCTGTTAATTAAAGTATTGAAATGAAATATTTTAATATTAATATCGTTTTGTATATTATTTTAAAATAATCTATATATAAATATATATATGTATAAATTTTATTTTAAGATAATAGTCAATATATGAATAAATTATATATATAATCTAATTTAAATTAAGATAAAAAAATAATAATAAGAAATGAAAAAAAAAATGAAATTCTGAAATTCAGTACAGGTCAGTACATATACTTGGTACAGCCAAAACAGCAGCCAGTATAGTCAAAATTTGGACCAGTACGAATCAAATCCAATTTATGTACTAGTCACTGCTCCGATGTGATACATACCGACTGGTACGGTACAAAATTTAAAACGATGATAAGTGAAGTTCAAGATTTCGTATATATAGTGAGTCCAGTGTAGAATAGTCCAATTGTTGACACGGTGACTTAAAGTTTATATTTTGAACTTGCAGTGGAATATAGTGAACTTATTGCTAAGAGCATTCTTATTAGATTGATTAAAAGTTAAATTAAATAAGAATTTGAACATTTTAATTCATGTTAATTCTACATTGAATTGTCCAAATACTAAATTTTTTTTATTTTTGTGCCAATAAATTCAAATGAAATACCAAATATGACAAGTTAGTTACAATGACCAAATCCATTATTTTATTCTTTATTTTTCATACTTCTCTCTTCTTTAATAAAAAAATATAGTTGGATGAAGAATAAGTAAAAATATATATATATATATATTGTTTAATAATTTCATTTAAATATAATATGATTATTAATTTGTTTTAACTCATAATTTAATTAAAATATGATTATTAATTAACATATCATAGAAATAATCATCAAATATGATAAAATTAATTAATTTAATAATTACAAATAATTAGAAAAGATTTTTTTTAATGTTATATTTTGAAAAAAAAAATAGTCATTTCAATGTGAGAATTATGTTTAATAGAATAGCCAAAAATTAAAATAAGGGTTAGATTAGCTAAAAGTGTACTTTAACTTTGGACAATCAAATGAGAATCTTCTAAAATGGGATATTGACATGTAAAGTGAAATATAGACACACAAAGCGTGAGATGATAGACGAGGCAATATTTGTGTTGGGTGTCGCCGTGTCAACTTGTTACTTGCTAGTGCCCTTTTTTGTACTTATTTTCTTTCCTAGTTTCGTGTATACATCTGTTGATTAAGGTTTTGTTTGGATTCGAAAATGAGATGAGATGAGATAAGATAAGTTGATTTGAGTTTATTTTTTAATATTATTATTATTTTGGTATTTGAAAAGTTATTTTAAAAATTGAAAAGGCTATATTGGAATTTTAAAATATTGTATTAAGATTTGTAATTATATAAAAATATGAAAAAGTGTAATGATGAGATTGAGATGAGTTGAGATGAGATAGCTCACTCACAAATACAAACGGGGCGTGTTTTGTTTGGATTGAAATATGAGATGAAATTTAAAAAGTAAATAAAATATTATTTTTTAATATTACTATTATTATTATTATTTAAAATTTTAAAGAAATTAAATTATTCATTATATTTTATATGAAAAATTAAAAAATATAATGATAAAATTGAGATGAGTTCTAAACTCATCTCAATTATCAATTCAAAACTAGCTTAATCCTATAGGCTTTGAGCTTTTTTTTACCCTTTATTGAGGGGGATAAACAGTTTCAATGAGGCACGCGCCTTAGAGCATTGGTATTGACTTTATAAACAATGAATACAAATGTAAATTTGTTATATTTATTTAAAATATTCCTATATTGGATTTATCAAATAGAATTATGAAAAATTTTGACTTACGGTAATTTTATTTTATCTTTCAAATAGTAAGGACTATTATTCACCTATCAAAATATTTTTTTATTATATTTTATTATATTTGTTAAATAAATAAATTATAAATGTGTTTGTTGATTTTATAAATTTTATATTATATTATTATTTTGATGAATTTAACGATAAATTCAATATGAAATTATGGATATAGAGGTGTTAACTTTTTATCAAATTTATATTTTCTATCAAATTTTAAAAAAGATTTTAATAAAACCAATACTAATGCTCTTAAATCTGACTAGCTTTTTGGTCTCAATCATCGTAAAATATAAACTGAGAAAAATGGATGGATTTTTTTTTTCTTTTCGCTCTAAAACAAAAGTATTAAATAAAAGATTTCTTGAGAGGTAAAAATGATTGATTAACTTTTTCTTCCCTTAATAATGAAAATAGTGATTATTGATAAACTTATATTTTTTTATTTTAGAAATGTTTAAATATATATATATATATATATATATATAAATCATTGAAATAAAAAAGAGAAAAAAAAAAGGCATTTGCACTTGTCGCTAAAAAATTCTTGTTTGTTTATCGGTTCTAGTAGCAACTCCCTGAAATAAATTTGTTAGTTTGTTATTTGCTAGTGCACTTTTCCGAATTTTCTTTCTTTTCTAGTTCCATGTATTCATCCGTTGAATAAGTCTAGTCTGAATTTAAAGATGAGATAAGATAAATTCTAAAAGTTGAATAAAATATAATTAAAATGTTTTTTTTAATATTATTATTATTTTGATATTTGAAAAAACTAAATTATTTATTATATTTTGTTAATATAAATTTTATTGGCTTGGATTAGTGTTGGCATATTTGAATTCAAATAAGATAAGATTTCATCTTATCTCTAAAGCTGTAATCTTGAGTTGTTGAATTTGAATTCAAATAGGATAAGTTTGATTTTTGAATGAATGTAATTTAAACTATGGGATTTATCCATTGTATTTTGAATTCATTTAGGAGTCTAGGGAGTCTATTAAAAAGGCTGGGAAGTTGAATTTTGAGATCTGGAAGGATAAAATCAGAAAACAAATTCGAAATTCAAATTGCAACAGTAAATCCGGAAGTCTGTTAGCAACGTGTCAGCAGACGGATTCTGATGAATGATGACTTGTCAGCAAACGCGTTTTAGCAGCACTTTTAGATTGTCTATTTAAATCAAGTCATATGGTAACCCTAGGAGGGATTTCGGCCAGAGCTGATTTTAGATATACTTGAAAGCCATTTAAGAGGAAAATTAGTGGAGAATTTTCATTGTGATTTTTATACACTTGCGAGTGTGATCTTCTTCAAGGTTTGAGAAGATCGTTGATTGGTGTACGTGATCAACCACTGGAGGTTCCAGTAGGAAATGCATAGATTGAAGATCGTCAGAGGTTCTGGCTGCTACTGCGGTAGGGATAAACGGGTCGTTTATCCGGTCAAGTAAGGGAGTTAATTGACAAAGGTTTTGTAATTGAATAACTTACTTGTAAACTGATTTTCAATCAATAAAAATGACTTTCCTGAGTTTGGTTGCCCCGTAGGGTTTTACTTTTGAAGAGTTTTTCAAAAAGTTTCCCTTCGTAACCAATCAGTGTGTTATGCTTAATAATTTATTTATTGCATATTTATAAATATTTACATGATTGATATCTAACAAATTTGATTGTGAAAATTGTTAGATATATTTGGTCATACAGGGGTAAAAAGGGATTTTCAATTGGTATCAGAGCGGGTTCACTCATCCGAGTGTGATTCGTTCCTCTGGTAGAGATGGCATCATTGTATATTCCACCGGAATTTGATGGTGAGAATTATGCATATTGGAAAGTACGCATGCGAGCATTCCTCAAATCATTGGATGAACGGGTATGGCACACTGTTGAAACTGGCTGGAAAAGACCCGAGACTAGTGTAGAAGCTTGGTCGAAAATGAATTGAGCAATAACAATTTTAATAGCAAAGGATTGAACGCCATATTCATGACGGTATCACAAGAAGAGTTCAAAAGGATTTCCATGTGTGAGATAGCGAAAGAGGCATGGGACATATTGGAAGTCACACATGAAGGAACGATGACTGTGAAAAAATCTAAATTACAATTGCTAACATCTAGATTTGAAGAAATTAAAATGCTTGAAAATGAATGCTTTAATGATTTTTATGCTAAACTAAATGATCTTGTGAATTCCAGATTTAATCTTGGAGAGAAGGTTGAAGACTCAAGAGTCGTGAAGAAAATCTTGAGGTCTCTACTTGAGAGATTTCGACCAAAAGTCACAGCCATTGAGGAAAGCAAAGACTTGAATACAATCAAAGTTGAAGAGCTCGTCGGGTCATTACAAATGTATGAATCATCTCTTCCCCAAACGAGAAAAGGTAAATCTATTGCTTTAAAAACTGTGAAAGAAAAGCATGATGATAATAGTGGTGAGGAGAGTTTAAATGATGAGGATATAGCTCTTATTGCGAGGAAATTCAAAAAGTTTATGTTTAAGAAAAAGACTAATGAAAAACAAAAGAGAGCAAAAGAATTTTCAGCAAAGAAAAATGAATTAGAAAATTGGAATAAAGAAAAAGTTGAGAAAAATAAGAAGGTAAAATGTTATGAATGCTTAGGTTATGATCATATTAGAATTGAGTGTCCTAACTTCAATAGAAATAAAGGAAAAACATCAAATGTGTCATCTAGTAATACTTCGGATTCTGAAAGTGAAAACTCATCTTCTGATAATGAAAAATCTTTTATAGCTTTTTCTACTATTGTGAATGATTTGGCTGAAAATTCACTAACAAAATCTGAAAGTAGTTGTGCTTCTAGTGATTTGGACATTACTTTAGTTGATGCCAACCAAGAACTTAGTGTTCAAGATGCTTACAATGAAGTATGTAAAGAGGTAGTCAAGTTGAAAAAACTTAATAAAAAGCTGTATAAAAACCTTACAGCTATAGAAAATGAGAAAAATAATTTGATTGAGACTGTAAAAGTCTCTGAGGTCGAGGTGTTGAGACTAAAAAATCAAAAGGTTGAAATAGAACAAAAATTGAAAAAAATTCAAGAGTGTGAACAAAATTCAGCAACCCAAAAATTAAATGAAATGTTGAGGTTTCAAAAATCAAGCAGTGATAAGATGAGATTAGGATATGTGGTTTCTAAAGGAAAAGGAAAACAAATACCTTTATCCGTTACGTCGAGCTCCAAAAGTAATGTGTTTGTAAAGGAAAGTCAAAAGAAGAACCATAACAATCTTCTCATGCCGAAGGCTGGCGACTCAAGAAATTTGCACAAAAATTTTCCATCAACCATGATGAAGAAAGGTAGGTATGAAGGTAAGTTTACTCCTACTTGTCATAATTGTGGAATTTTTTGGCATATAAGACCATATTGTTTTAATATGTCTCAAGGGCAGAAAATCAAAATTGGAAAAAGTTTGAAAATGAGTGGAAAAAGCTTACAAAATCAAGTTGATGAGATGGACCAACAAATTAATTTTGTAAGTCGTGAGTTTGGTAAATTGGTTAAGCTGTGTATTCAAAATAATGGAAAGGACAAACCAAATCTCAAGGCAAAATGGGTGGTCAAAAAGGATGTCGTGCCACATTAGTTTATAGGACCACATGCATGTTCTTGTATTTCTTGCATATCGTTAGTATATGACATGCATTTTTATTGTGTTTCATTTTGTTTATATTTAAAAAAAAAATTGAATTTTTTTTGGTTGGTTCTATTTTGTTTTGGTTTCCTAATTTTTTTTTTTTTTTAAAAATTGTGTTTTTTGGCCAAATGATGTAGGGTGCATGTTTGATGGTGTGTTGAAGGAATTGAACATGTTGATACTCACTTTATAAATCCTTGCACTCATGCACTATTCTTGTGTTGTGCATCCCATATCGTGCATTCTAACCCTATGGGTCATCATAGTAAAGGTTCACTTTTAATGCACTGTGAGAAACTTGTGTGAATGCACTTTTATTTGATTAAAAGGGAGGCTGAATAAGTATATTGAGATGCTCATCATAGAGAGAGTCCAAACTTTAAATTGACTGATACTAGTTGAACCTAGTACAAGTATGAAAAATGTCTCCCCTTGCCAAACACCACTTGTTGATCCATATAGAAAAAGTCGGTGTGAAATTCATTGCGGAAAAAGACTCACACCCAATACGGATCTAACCTTGGAAGTTCTTATAGAAAAAATCATTGCTCCTATCATTGTGGAAAAAAGATGAGTAATAAAAATGAACCAAAAAGGGCTATACAAGTAAAATGTTTGGAGGAGACACTTATGTATCTAGGCCCTAGCATAAAGTTTGCCTTAAAGTGTGTAACAATCTCTTGGGAGCATCTTTTAAAATAAGATTCCTATTAAAAATGATGAAAAAAAAAACATTCATGAAAAAAAAATTAAGAAATAAAATCATCAAGAAAAAGTTGCTACCTTTCATAAGTTGCTCACTCACACACTCACACTCACATTGACTTTGATGATTTTACGAGGAGTGAAAATCTATTGTGGGTGTTGCAATCAAAAGGATGTATGGTCTTGAATTTATTTGGTGAGTAGCACTTTGATTAAACCTAAATGCATCTCTTTATGCTACTTGCCTCATTGCCATTGTTTTTTATTTTTTTTAAAAAAATATGCATATAAACATTTTTTTGGCAATTTACTTTCTGACCAACATGAAAAAAAATATAAATAAAAATAACAAAAATTTGGTCAAGTTTTTGGTTTTACAAGTGCATATGAGGCATTCTTTGAGAATCAATGCTTAGGACTTCTTGAGGTTTATATGGGAGTGATCTGATTGTTCTATTTTGTGGCTAAGTCCCGGTGGGACACAAAGAAAGGTCTCGGCAAGGTCACAACACGTGACCAAGTGTTTGGTCACTCAAAGTGACTCACGGCAACCTTAGTTGCCCATTCCTAGTGCGTTAGACCTTCTAGTACCCATATCGCATGTAAAACTATTTGGTGTTCTAAGGCTCCACTTCTCATTCTACCCTAAGTTCCAAGTTCTATAAAATCTCACTCAGTTTTTTGCATGATTTTGGACTACGCTCAGGAAGTATCTTCCATCTCTCGGCATCCAGGTAAGTCACTTTAACTTTAATCTTGATTTTCCATTCTAAGGCTCGGATTCTATCCTTAAGAAATATGGGTTTCAATTTTTGTATTGGTATTGGATGAGAAGTATGGACTTGAATGTTGGGTTGATTGAGTTAATCGATGCATATATGTCTATGACAAGTTGAGATAACTTTGCTGAATATTGAACCATATGGTTATTTTTTTTTTTGGAATTTTTTTCATTTCAATGCAAGTTTGATACTTGGGTTCTCCTATAAAGCTAACTTGCGTTTATTTTTTCCTAACATTTTGGTTGTGAGTGCTTAGATGAGAACTAAGGAAAAAGCAAAATCCTCCCTCACCCGATTTCTCAAGTGAGGCTACAAGTTCAGCTTATACATGACATTAATTTGGCTAAATTGATGACAAAAAGGGGGAGAAAAGTAATGAGTGAGGGGGAGCAGCAGCACATACTAAGGGGGAGAAGCATTGATGAAGGGGGAGAAAACTCGAGCAGGACATGAAACATACATTCATCAAAAATGTTTTGTCACCAATCAGCCAAAGGGGGAGATTGTTAATGTAAATTTTATTAGCGTGAATTAGTGTTGGCATATTTGAATTCAAATAAGATAAGATTTCATCTTATCTCTAAAGCTGTAATCTTGAGTTGTTGAATTTGAATTCAAATAGGATAAGTTTGATTTTTGAATGAATGTAATTTAAACTATGAGATTTATCCATTGTATTTTGAATTCATTTAGGAGTCTAGGGAGTCTGTTAAAAAGGCTGGGAAGTTGAATTTTGAGATCTGGAAGGATAAAATCAGAAAACAAATTCGAAATTCAAATTGCAACAGTAAATCCGGAAGTCTGTTAGCAACGTGTCAGCAGACGGATTCTGATGAATGATGACTTGTCAGCAAACGCGTTTCAGCAACACTTTTGGATTGTCTATTTAAATCAAGTCATATGGTAACCCTAGGGGGGATTTCGGCCAGAGTTGATTTTAGATATACTTGAGAGCCATTTAAGAGAAAAATTAGTGGAGAATTTTCCTTGTGATTTTCATACACTTGCGAGTGTGATCTTCTTCAAGGTTTGAGAAGATCGTTGATTGGTGTACGTGATCAACCACTGGAGGTTCCAGTAGGAAAGGCATAGATTAAAGATCGTCAGAGGTTCTGGCTGCTACTGCGGTAGGGATAAACGGGTCGTTTATCCGGTCAAGTAAGGGAGTCAATTGACAAAGGTTTTGTAATTGAATAACTTACTTGTAAACTGATTTTCAATCAATAAAAATGACTTTCCTGAGTTTGGTTGCCCCGTAGGGTTTTACTTTTGAAGAGTTTTTCAAAAGGTTTCCCTTCGTAACCAATCGGTGTGTTATGCTTAATAATTTATTTATTGCATATTTATAAATATTTACATGATTGATATCTAACAAATTTGATTGTGAAAATTGTTAAATATATTTGGCCATACAGGGGTAAAAAGGGATTTTCATATTTTATATAAAAATTTGAAAAAATATAATGTCTCAATCCAAATTGGGCCTAACCTTATAAGCTTTGAGCTTTCTTTACCCTTTATCGAGGAGGATAAACAGTTTCAATGGGACACGTACCTTAGAGCATTGGTCTTGACTCCATAAAAAATTAATACAAATGTAAATTTTTTATATTTATTTAAAATATTCTTATATTGGATTCGTCAAATAAAATTATGAAAAGTTTTGAATTACAGTAATTTTATTTCATCTTTCAAATATTAAGGAGTACTATTCACACATCAAAATAATTTTTTATTACCTTTTAATATGTTTGCAAAATGAATAAATTATAAATTTGTTTGTTGGTTTTATAAATTATATATTATATTATTATTTTGATGAATTTAATGATGAATCTAATATGAAGTTATGGATATAGAAGTGTTGACTTTTTATCAAACTTGTATTTTTCATCAAATTTTGAATGAGATTTTACCAATACTCTTAAACCTGGCTAGCGTTTTGGTCTCAATCATTGTAAATTGTAAATTGTGATCCACGACGAGAAAAATGGATGGACTTGTGTTTTTTTTTTTATTTATTTTAGTTCTAAAACAAAAGTATTAAAGAAAAGATCTCTTGAGAGGTAAAAATGCTTGATTAACTTTTTTTTTCCCTTAATAATTAAAATAGTGATTATTGATAAACTTATATTTTTTTTTATTTTTAAAAATGTTTAAATATATATATAAATAATAATCGAAATAAAAAGGGAAAAAAATGCATTTGCACTTATCGATCAAATTCGTTTGTTTGTTTATCGGTTCCAGTAGCAGCTCCCTTAAATAAATTTATACACACATATAATCTATATTAATAGGTATCTTTACCTTATAATAAAAGATATTTTATAATATAATAATTGCTTTAAGTCAATAAGATTATATAAAACTAATATGATTTATGAGATCTATTTTACAATAAAAAGTATTTGATAATTTATTATACTGCATCAATTCATGCATAATTTATAAATTCACTTTTATGTAGTCTCTATAGCTAGAAAATTCTATTTTTTATTCATAATTTCTAGCGTACTGTATGCTAAAATAGAAAAAGAAAATCATAAGGAGAGAGTGATGATGATGAATGTTGAGGATGTACTTCACAGCAATAACAACGATTTTCAACAACTTGCAATTATAAAATAGATGGGGTTGTGTGTGTCTAGGAACACCTCCGATGCCAAAATAAATATATAATCTGTAAAGTATTTCAAATTTTAGGAAGTTTAGAAATTACCATAGATGTGTCTTTTGACCTCTATTTATATGGGATGGTCGTACGATGGTGAAGGCTTGTCTTCAAAGTTCAACTTCCTCTAATACTTGATGGATCGCAAATCTTCAAGGCTCTTAGTCAATCATTTCTTTGGAGAGAATTAATACCGGAGCTGGGTATTATAGGCACATATAAGGCAAGAGGTAATCTTGCTTGTTATGACAAATACTAGTGATTGAGGGCATGTGGATTCAAATTTCTTATTGGCACGCAATGGTTATTGACCTTTGATTTTCATTTTGTAGGTCTCTATCTTCCAGACCATGGGCTTCCAAGTTGTGAGCTCTGCCCACTTTCTATGAGGGTCCATTCAGACTTCCAGTTTTTTCATAAATTCCTATCATATGAATATGACAGGATTTTTAATTTTTTCCTTCATTATTATTCCCTTCAGTTTCAAGCGACTGCTTTGTTAATACACATCCTCATGTGTTGGGATGGTGTGTGATAGTTCAGCTGACACGTCCTCATGCACAACAAATAACGAGATTGCCCTTCAGTATCTACATTAGTGACACTTTTTCTTGTGGGGATCCTTTAACCGTCACTGCTCCCATTTCAACCCCCCATTTCTTTTTTTTTTTTATCGTTTATTCTCTTCCCAAAACCCTAGTTGATCCTTATTGTCGTATTCTCCTTTAAACCTTAAGTTCTCATTTACTCGTCACTTTTGCCCTTTTCTCTACTTCCAATGACTCCATACAATACTTTTTGCTTTGGTTCTCTTGGTTCACGCTCTTCCTACTCCTGAGTTTTTCCTAGAAAGGTTAGGGGTGGAAACTCTTACCACCTGAGGATGTTTCCGCCCATTTTCATGGGTAATCTTTGTTACTTCCTAGGGTTAGTCACTCGACATTGATGGTTAGTCATCAATGGTAGGTTCCATTGTCTCCAAAAGACAATGAACCTATTCACCCAACTTCGACTCCAGGTGATAACTTGAAGGAGATTATGAAGTAGGCCAAACTTTACTTGGCTTTAGTCCTAGAGGCTAAGTCTTCTGAGTCAGGTAATCAAAATTCAAGTGGACAAGCTTTATCTCATATCGATGGGACGGTTGAAATCCTTGCTCACCAGGATGAGGAGGAGGAAGATAATGATGTGGAGCTATACCTCTCATTTTTTGAGCTTGTGCTAGAAGGTTCTATCAATCCTCTCCCCGAGGTGCCTTTTAGTCTGTGGGTGGTTAGCCTCTAGCCTTAGGGCACTTGGCCAGTATGCAAGAGGTTGGTGATGAAGTGGCTTCTCAGGGCAACCAAGGTGTTTATATACCATCTAATCCCTCTACAACTTATGGCAGGAGACTCATATCCTTCCTTTTGATTATCGAGGATTGTCCTTAGATGACCCTTCAAGCATTGAGTTTAGCATAGGTCATGTCTTGATTCCTTCTTCGAGTGGACGAGCCATATCTCTTACTGATGGACAATTTAAGTCTTTGATCTCTAGGATAAGGAGAAGGAGGAAGATATTGGTGTGAAGCTACACCCCACGCTTCTGGAGCCTGTGTAGAAAGGTTCAGTCAATCCTCTTCTTAAGGTGCCCTTTGTGTCCGTGGGTGGTTAGCCTTAAGCCCCAAGCGACTTAGTTCGTATGCCCTTGCACCCCATATGTTCCCTCCACAACTTTTGGTGGGGAGACTACTATCCTTCCGTTTGATTATTGGGGATTGCCCTTAGATGACCTTTCAAGCATTGAGGTTAGTGGCAATCATGTCTCAATTCCTTCTTCGCCCTTCAGTGTCTCCCCTCTTGGTTGGGAAGTTTCATCGCTAGCTAAGTCAGAAAGGGTTCCTTGGATAAGACTGAGCCCTGTAGGGGAGTTGGATCGATGGGCCCAACCCGTGTGGCTTTCACTCTATGCTCGCCCCGTGACTTCACCTTTCCGCCGTTTAGACAAGCTAGTGGCTCGGATTTTTGTTTTCTGCTGGCAGGAGACTATTTCCCATAACTACCTGGTCGTTTTAGATCCTACTCTTCAAGCCCCACCTCGCAAGCAAACAATCAGGTGGAGGAGGAGCTTCCTATATTTTATATGTTTCTCGATTTTGGTGATTGTATTATTTATTCTTTATCTTCTTATTATTGATTGATTTTATGTCTTAGGGGGTCGACAAACTTGCCAGGTGGATTGTGGACCGCCAACTCTACCTGGAGGATGAGGTTTGCTCCCTTTGTACCTATAAAAGCTCGCCAGATCATCTCTAAGACAAGGGCAGAGAGTGGAGAGCTAGTGAACCACCATTCTTATTGAGAGTTATATTTTCATATGCTAAGGAGTATATCACCGATATCTAGGATGAGGTGGCAATTATGTGTCAAGATCTACAAAAGTCCAAGAAAGAGGTGATGAGTTGCTATTTTAAGGCCAGAGTTATGGAAAAGGAATCCAATGCCATGTAGGATAGACTTCAATGCCTGGAGCAAGAGTCGGAGTGAGCTAGCCTTAGAGTATACCAACAAACTGGTTGAGTTGCTGAATACTCATCAGGACTTCAATGTTGATTGCACTTATGGTGAGAGGGCTTGATAAAGTTGAAATAATGTAGTAAATGTGCATAAAAATTTGGAATTTAGGTTTAAAGATATACTGCACATGCTTATTTATACATTATAATTTAGAAAAAGATATTGCATGGTCAAAAGAAAAAAAAAAGTCAATTGGGCCACTATGCACTAAAGGGCTTTGGTCACTTATCCACACTTACACTTAGAAGAAAAAAGACTTTAACACACATGACCCTTCCCCTTGAGCTAATGCACGTATGTTTTCTCTCAGCTCTAATCTTCTAGAGGAATCGCATGGAACTGGAGGGATCAACACTAAATGTTTGGTTTGATATGAAGTTTATTGAGGTTGTTTAGAAATTATCTTGTGAATGTATATATCATATACATCATTCAAATGCTTTATTATCATCCAAAATAGTATTTGAAGGAATTTGAGATATCCTTAAAATTCCATTGAACCCCATTAGTGAAGAGGAGACTTGAAACTTAGGTGCTCGACCAAAAGTCCCTTAAAAGCATTTGATTTTTTTTTTAAATCTGATTTCTTTAAAATATATTCTCAGTTTCCTTTAGTTAATTAGCATACTTTTACTTGAACCAAATACACTTTTTACAAAATTATTCTTCCAAAAAAAAAAATAGAAATCAAAATTCACTGGATCACTTAACTTGAGACCTTAGTGCAATCCAGTTTAAAACCATTGCCAAGGTCCTGTCACTTGATTTGTTTTCTTGTTACTATCGGTATTTATTTAGTAAATACTCCAACCTTTCATTTCAGCTTCATAGCATTATAGTTTGACCATAAAATATCTTAATCCATGTGAAATCGACCTTGGGATTCTTACTATACAATAACCGGATACCTTCTATACTTGGGAGGCACTTTAATATGAGAGACATGGCTCATCTGGAAGTTCAATTTGAGGCAGCCAACAAGGACCTCAAGAAGCATAATGAAGAGTTCTTTAATTTCAACAAGGTCATGGACATACATAGGCAGAATCCAAGCGAATTCTAGAAAAAAGTTGCCAAGTTGGAGACTGAATTGAAGGCTTCTAGGGAGGAGATTGTTTGTCTTTCACCCCAACTTGCAACAACTAGGGGCATTTGTGACAATGTTTGGGGGTTAGGCTATAGATATGCTCTGCAGAGGTTGGGGTGCTACCTACTGAGGAATCCAGGTGCAGATTTGTAGCTGTTGGATGTGGATTTCATTGATCCTAAGTGTGCCGTCTTTCACTTTATTGATTCTTTGGGCCAAGATGTGATTCCTGACGCCTTTCTTCCTTCATATAAGAACCCCTAAAATCTATTTTTCTTTTTTTCTATTTTGATTACTCCTTGGATATTTACTTGAAGTATCTTTCATAATTGTACCATTTTGCCTTTAGATTCTTGTTGTACTTGTTTAAATCTTGATACTCTTTTTGTGCCTTTATGTTGATACTTGTTGTGGAGTTGACATCTTTCTATGTATGTTTGAGTACTTGTTGTTGTGACCTATTGATTATCATGTGAAAGGTACTCAATTTAAGGGTGAGAGTGAAAGCAATCAAGGAAATGTCATCACCCATTGATTGTCATGCGAATGCAAGAGCACTCAAATTAAAGGGACGAAGGTCAAAGCAGTCAAGGGATTGTCATCGCCCATTATCTGTTGTGCAAATGCGAGGGTACCCATCTCAAGGGAGTTAAGTGAAAGCAATCAAGGAATTGTCATCGTTTGTTGATCACCATGTGAATGCCAGAGCACTCGACTTAAAAAAATAAAATTAAGTGTGGTATTGCAGTGTATAATGTGTGAAAATGATAAGTAGTAAAACTCAAAAAAGAAAATTGTAATTTGCACTATCAAAACAATGTAGGGGTCTTCTTGGTGCCTAGCATTGTTAATTAAAAAAATGATTTTTTATGCAAGTCTCATGATTAACTACTTTTTTTTAAGAAAAATGTTAATCTTACATATATTATTTTTCAATACTAATATTACACTAAGTCCCATTTTGATTGAAAAACTATCTCAACTTATTTCATCTCATCTTATGTCATAATTATAATTGTTTTTCAAAATTTCACATAAATACACTAAACAATTCAACTTTTTCAAATTTCGATTCAAATTTTTCACATATCAAAATAATAATAACATTAAAAGATAATATTCTAATAATATTTATTGAATTTTTAACTTTATTTATAATTATATCATCTTATTTTACTATCCAATCCAAATGGGGTTGTAATCTTAGATATGTTTTTTAATAATTCTTCTTACAGTTTATAGATGTGGACTGTATTGCAAGACTAATTGAAATGCTCCAGTTTCATGGGTAAATTAAATGAATTTTTTAAATTTTTAAATTTTTTATTTGTAAATAAAGATATTTTAGTTAATTTTATTCTAAAATTGAGATGTTTCTATCTGTATATTACTTGGATTGTAAATGAGCCATAAAAAAGACTATATGTAACATTGTCTTTTTTCCCCCTTGACATTAGATAGATCTTATAGCTTAGTTGTTGTAGACTTGTAGTATTTTAATCTTCCTCGATGTTAGGGGCGTGCAAAAATTTTGAAATTCTGATTCTATCCGAATTCCGACAAGAATCTAACTCTAATGGAGTTAGAATTTTTGAAATTCAAAGTCGAAATCGAAGTAATTCTGACTCTACTAGTGGAGTCGGAATTGGAGTTGGAGCTCATGTGAGCTCCAACTTCCAACTTACAAAAGAGAAAAAAAAATCTGCTGCTAACGTATAGACTATAGACTAACATAGACGATCTTTCAGCTTTCTAGTCTTAATGGCTAAAGCCTATGCACTTTATAAGACATAAAGGTTGTCAAATGAATAACCAAGGCACTCGCCCACAATCCTTGAGAAACAGAATCATTTTTTAGTTCACATTCGTTTATTTGATATAAGATTAGGATCAATAAAGTTCTCTTCATTATGACTTAGACTTTTTAAACTCAACTCAATTGCAGCTTTTACAAAAGGCGGCAGAATTTAAAAAAACAAACAAACAAAGGTGGCAACTTTTGTAAAATAAGAATTCCTAATTTTGGAGGGAGTTTTTTCCTTTTCGATAATAGAGGCAAGCAAAAGTTTTTTTCTTCAAGGGAGATCAATGCTCTGTTTTAGGGTATGGAATATGAGATTTTTGCTATGATGGTTGAAAGCTTAGAGGAGAAATAGTCTTGCACGCATAAGTTTTTTTGTTTGTGGTAGTCCCTAATTCGCACTGGTGCAATGAAGTTGCAGGACAACACAAATGGGTACTTTGATCTTCAGTTTCTCGCAATTTCTTTCACTTTCTTAGGTGCCAAACGGAGAACCAAAATTTCAGAAATAAAAAAACAAGGGAAAGTTCAAAGAAAGAGAAAGTAAAATGAAAATGAAATGGTAAAGGACCTTAATGCTTTTCATGGTAGGTTTGTTCAAGTGGTTAAAGTGCTTCTAGACCTTAAGTTTTTGCTTGGAGACATTTAACCAAGGCTTCGACTTCCTATGACTCTCGATTGGAGTCAAACTTCGATCTCGTTCGGAGTTAGAGTCGGAGCCAAATTTTGCCTCCGGCCGAAGGTCGGAAATGACTATTCCAATTTTGTCAGAGTTGGAGCACAGCCCTACCTCCACTGGTGTAAAGGGAAAAACTTCTTCCCAAAATTTATTCTGACTTAGAGTTTCATACCGCCAAAAACAAGCATCAGAGTTTCAGACTGTTAACTTATTTAACTTTTCACTCCGGTCTGGAGTCTTCATTGTCTTTGTCATCGTCCAAAGGGGCTTATGATATTTTCGAATTTTTGGGATTTTTGACATTGCTAGTGTCATCATAATCGATGAAAATTCAATAATGTTGGTTCAGCTTCCTCACTTCATCAAAACTCTGAGAGATCCCTTTGACGTCAATCAACCCTATCTCTAACAGAAATTAATACTCCAAAACTACAATAGTGCCTCTATTTCTTCCCATCAACCTTGCAGCTTGCAGTAGAAACACCAAGGCGCCCTTGGTGGTCACGGCCAAGCCCCAAGGTGGGAAAGTTTACTTATCCATGAAGGTAGCCTACATCTCTTCCAAATGATGCTTAGTAATTTTGTTTTTTGTCCCGTGCAAATCTTCGTCTTTTACTATCAAGATATTCGGTTGTGCAATAGGCAAGAGATTCCTCTAGCCTCTACAACTTTTCTTGAAGAAATCTTGCTTTTCAAGATATTCATTATAAAAAATAGTTGCACTCGGTTTGTCTGGTGTGGTCTAAAATGGTCTATAAATTAAAAATGATGAAAGGTGTTATTTGGGTTGTGAGTTGAAATGAGATGAATTGCAATGAAAGTTGAAAATTGAATGAAATATTGTTAAAATATTATATTTCAATATTCCTATTTTTTTAAAATTTAAAAAAATTGAATTGTTTATTATATTTTATTAGAAAATTTAAGAAAATTGTAATAATAAGATGATAATAAATGAAAGACTTTTGTAATCCAAATGGTGACCTACCTTACTAATATCTACAATTATTGCACTCAATATTTTAAATTTCGTGCCATACTGATCGATACGGTTGAAATATATTGTACCGGCCAACTAGCCGTTACAAAAAATTGGTTGTTTTGTATCGGCTGTATTGGTTGAAATACCAGCTTATATTTTGATTGTACCGGATTTTGTCCTTTCATTTTTTTTTTCATTTTTAGCTATTTTTTTACTGTATTTAGACTAGACTAATTATATATATATATATAATATTCATATATTAACTATTATTTTGAAATATAATTTATTTATATATAGACTATTATAAAACGATATACGAAATGGTATTGGTTTGCAAAATCACTTATATAAAAAGTTTGCAAAATCACTTATATAAAATAATAAAGTGTCATGTGCTTATCAAAATAACGTATTAAACTAAAATCACAAAACTAAGCATAATAAAAACGGTTTAGGCCTCTGGCCCTCTACCTCACCTCGCCTGCTAAGTCCTACAATGCAGTTTCATTCTCATAAAAATCATCATCTGGGGTGGTTAGAACATAAACATATAAAATTGAATCGAATATTCAATAAATAATATATCATACCGTAAACATAATAAATACAGAATTTCTTGAAAAAAATGCATACTCATAAATACATATATAAATAACATAAATATGAACTTACCTTTTACTTGTCATAGGTTGATACTTACCGTTAACCTTCATGAATTAGGATTAGTGAACTAAAGTAGATTTTAATTCCGCTCATAGTTGCGAGTTGGAATTCATACATAAAGAAGACGTACTGGGTCTATTACTAGCATATACAACCTGACACTACAATATATCTATAGGCCATTATTTATCTTATCATTCATATTTCATCATAATCATACTTGCATATTTGTCATACTATATATTAAATAAAATGACATTATTTTATAAAAGTCGTGATGCACGTTTCCTTACGTAAAGTTATTATTTTTTATAAATCTTTTGATGTACAACGTCTTTCCTAAAATCATTAATTTTTATAAATAATTTATTGCATAATTATTCACCTAAGTCATGAATTTTCATAAAATATTTTGATGCATGTCCAACAACTAACATGAAACTCATGTATAAAATCATGATATTTATAAATTAAACATGACTTATGTACAGAAAAATGGGATTTCAATGGAGGGCATACATGAATAATACTTTTTATAACAAATTTGTAAAGATATGATCATGTTATTTACCCCTAGTGCTAATCCAATATTCTCAGGACAAAACTGATTACCTATAAAATACATGTATCCTATTTCAAATTTCTAATTTATCCCGTACTTTGTAATAAAAGCTTGAGATATTGAAATAATCTATATTTGCCTAAAGCCTAAAGTTCTTGAAAATCTAAAATATTCACGCTCTCCAAATACTTTAAATTTCATATAATTTCCAAAAAAACCAAGATTAATTTCTAAATTGGTTTATTCACAATAGCCACACTAAAACTTTAGTGTTTGTAAGCTTAAATAAATTTCTCTACCTACTGTTATGGTGAGTAACCGCATGATCTGTGACCTAAAACTAGAAGTGTAAAAAATAAACAACCGGACTGGTGTATTTGGTCTGGTATTGAATTTGGTTTAATCTGATACTGGTTTTATTTTTATTTTTTAAAACCTGATCAAAATTGGTCAAATTTTGATTTTTTTTTCCCTAAAACTAGATTGGACTAGACCGGCTCATATATATATATATATGTATTTTAATTTTTTATGTTGTATATAATTTATATATAATATATAATTATATAAAAATTAGTTTTGTATTATATGATAAATTACTAATTGAATTTGAGAAAACACTTGGTTAAAGAGTTTTAACGAGAAGACGACTTGTAGAATTGTATACCTATTGGGAGAGATTTCATTGGAACGTGAATCCTAGTGGAAAGTAGAGATGTGCATGTATAAGAGTTTGAGGAGGCAGTCAGTTAAAGAATTTTAACAGGAAGATAACTTGTAGAGTTGTATCCCTGTTGAGAGAGAATTCCCTTAGGCCATGAATCCTATTACTTACATCTTAGAAATATAGAGAACCGACATTGGACCTAACAGGTTTGGTTTCATTTCATGGGCCAAAAAGTCAGAATTTTAATTGGATTTCTAAGAAATCGGCTGATTAATTTCCTCTAAAATTTTCAGCTAACCTTAAAATAAGATCTTAGGTCTTTGGACTTAACTTTTTTTTTTTTTTTTTTTAAATGATGGGAACCTCTCCAAGACAGGATCATTCGGACTCACTCCTACAAAATAAACTATTCCATGTACTGCACCGTCTAAAATTTCTCCATAAGGGCCTTTAGGCTTACCTAAATCCTAATAAATATGGCCCATAAAATCCAATAACTTCAAGAATCTTAATTCCTCGTGGGCTATTTCATCACGGTCTATTAAACTTATTTTCGGCTCATTAGTTTTTTTTTTCCTACTGCATCCCTAATATTGGATCACGGCGTTACACTGAAAAAGTTAAAAAGTGTCACAAACTTCAGTTGTTACAGGAGATTTTATTTTTTAGTAACTACAATAAAAAGGATTTGTTACAATATACATCCTTCAATGCCGATTAGGAACAAAGAAAAAAAAGATAATTATGATAAGTACAAAGAAATTATACAAAAATAATTAAACAAACTGGTGTAATTTTATGATATCTGTTAGATCTATTTTATAATAAAGATAATTTTACAATTAGACGAACCACGTGAAGCTACATCAACTTGTGAGATATTTTGTGTAATTTATTTGTGACAAAAGTATTTTTCTTTGAAAAAAGCATCCTTCAATGCCTGTTTGTATTACTAGATTAGCTTACCGAAAGTATAACTTGGATATATAGCTAAGTCTAAATTGGTTGGTTTCATCTCTTCTGGCAGTGTATTGGAGCCACAACAGTAGATGAATATAGAAAGCAAGTAGGACCCAGAATTGGAAAGACGATTTCAGTCAAAGTGCTTGAACGAACAGTGCATGAAACCATACAGATTTAAGGGTCTTCGGGAGCAATGTGAGATTCATCACAAGCTCCCCTACACAGATAGAGCTCTTGTTTCTGCTGCACGACTTTCATACCAGTGCATCAGGTTTGTTTCTAAAACAATTCAACTTTTCAGCACCAACATTCTTAAATATAATGTTACTGCAACTAGGAAATTTTTCTTAAATATAATATTGCTGATGAGTTTCCAAAAGAAATTTTAAAACAAGCATCAATTCAGTAGGTAGTGGTACAATACATTTTTTGGAGCACCAGCTGATGGATAGCATGCTGCATGAATTCATACTCCAGAAGGGTATGAGCCGCCCAAAGTGAATCATATCACTCTCCAGAACTCATGATGTGCACCTCATTCCCTAACCTAAGCTATATTGCGGATTGGGTCATATCACTATTCTTATTTATTCATCAATCTTAACAATCAAAATTTGCTCAGGGTGTTGTTATTTATTAACTTGTGCTAGATAGAGGCAATATGTCAATTTTGGGAATCAACTATCCAGTACAAAATGCAGTACAGTAGATCCCGCATAGGTAGATCTCACTAATTTTATGGCATATTGAACACCTTTCTATTTTATTGGGGATGTGGATCATCTTCATTTCACTTGAAATGATGTAAAATGTAAATATGAGGTATATAGGAGGAGAAAATTGGAAGCTTTCCTACTTGAGCATGACCATAATAGAAAATATAATTATGTGAAATCGAGCAACATGACCTTAAGAAGTCATAAGCACCGTCTCAATTCAATTTTGTGCCATAGCTTAAGACCCCATCTCAACTAGGGAATTTAATAGAGTGGTGCTTAAAACATGATTATGTGAAGATAGGTTTTACACCCGCAAATAGCAACACGCCATGTAGGCGTTTCATGAAGAAATGAACTGGACGTGAGTACATCAAATCGATCCCTAACCTTTATTCTCTTGCATTCTCTCTCTCTTCTCTCTCTCTCTTCTCTCGCGTCCTATCTTCCAAAAGTCCAATCTAACCCTAGCTGCAATCACACTCAAAGTCTTGAATACCGTACTGGAGGTCGTATCGGTCAAAGTACTAGTATGAAATATTTCGGTACTGGTACCGTTTCGCGTACCATTTCGGGATAATATTTCTGTGCCGATACCGTTTTAGTACTGGTACTGTTTAAGAATAGTTTACACTTGAATAAATTATATATATACAAGCATTAACTGTATTCCAAAATAACAAGAAGATAAGTTATAGAACTCAATAATCAAAACTTCTTAATACAAGTTTTAAATTTTAAGTTACAACAAATATCATATAAAAAAAAGTAATAATAAATATAAAACTAAATAAGTTCTTAATCCAATCATTAAAATAAAATTACTCATCCTCATCAAAAAGACAATAAGGATTAAGATTCGACATGTTAATCAAACTATTTTCATCAATGTCACCATCATCATCAATATCAACACCAATGTTATCATAATCTTCCTCATTTAGTGTGGCTAATGGTTCTTCAATACTAGCCCAATCCAAATATTCGCCATTTAGAAGATCAAATTCTTCATTCACCCATTCTTTTATCGAATCAATATTTTCAAAATTGATTGGATCTAAAGTATCTCTTCCCTTTTTTATGCTCCTATCAAAATAAAATCAATTATGAAACATAAGTGAAAATGTTACATATTTTTCAATTTATGAAAAACATTAGTATTGAAAAAATTTACCTCTCTCGCAGCTTCAAATTATAACGAACAAATACTAAATCATTTAAATGTTTATGCACTAATCTATTTCTCTTCTTCGAATGAATAAAATAAAATGTGCTCCAATTTCTCTCACATACAGTTGCACTACAACATCGACTTAGTACTCGAACAACAAACTTTTGAAGCGTTGGAATCTCACAATCAAATTGGCTCAACCATGAAACTATAACAACAATGGAATTAGAAATTATTAATTAAATGCAAGTCAAAATAAAATAAAATTTAAAGTACAAAGTCAGACTATATAACAAATGATATTGATAAATGATAATACTTGGATTAATCTTATCACGTTGGCGGATTGCTAAAGAATGTCCAAACTCACCTACTGCATTCTTATACAAGTCAAGTTCTGCAATGATCTTGTCTTGATTATCGGGATCAAGTTCCATCTTCATAACACAATTGTTGAAGTCTCTTATAACATCATTTTTATTTTTAAAGCAGGGGCTTTAGTAAATTTCAGGATTAAGAAAATAACCCGCTGTATGTAATAGACTCTGAAGCTGTTTATCCATTTTAGAATCAATGATCCTAGTGAATGGACTGAATATACTAACTTTGTTATTGCATCTCGCTTTTATATTCTCTTTGGCTCTTTTCATTGCATCATACAAGTATCCCAACGCAGACTTCTCATCCCCGTCAACAAGTCGTAGAACACGAACTAAAGGCTTGCTAACTATCACAATAAATTGACATTGCGCCCAAAACTCTTTATCTTATAAAACAATCTTAGTTATCTCCTTCCCTATATTGCTCCTAGAATGACTTGATGCAATCTATTTATCACAAGTAAACATTTGTCTGAATTATTTCTTATACAAGAGCAATCATTGGATACTTAAAAAATTTGTTGCAAGTCTTTTAACTGCAGGACGACATAAATCATGACCATTAGTGAAGTCTTTTCTCATCAATGCCAAAACCCAACCATGATTATAGATGAACTTTGTTATCTTTTTTGCCTTTTTTATACTATCATCAATAAGGTGAAAATACCTTGCATCAAAAAAATTTCCCAATATCAAATCTATGCAATAAGCTGTACAAGGGGACCAATAGAAAGAACCATACTTCTGCTGTAATTTTTTTCGTAACTTTATAAATTGCATCATTATCCGTTATGAACTGCACAAGATTCTTAGCTTCAATTTCTTGAACAACCTCATCAAAAATATTAAACCATGTTTCAACATCTTTTCTAAAGCCTGAAGTATCAACAGATTTCAAAAAGATTGTCCCTTTCGGACAATAAACTAGAAAGTTGATTATTGATTATTACTTCTGATTTGTCCAACCATCTGTCATTAGTGAACAACCAGTGTCATTCCAAACATTTTTAAATTGTTGCAAGTAATCTTGAACATCATTCACAGTCATCTGTAACAGACTTCTTCTCAACTTATATAAAGAAGGGCTTTTGAATCCTGATCCAATAGCAGTCATGGCATCAATAACTGGTTGATAAAATTTAGATTGAGTTGCATTGAAAGGCGGATTAGCATCATACCACCAGCGTGCTACATCCATCTTTGCTTTCACAATCATCTCATTCAAACATATAGAGTTCTTAATTGAAGGTTGGATCCCAGGAATTATTCTTAGGGCAAAAAATTTATTCATTTTCCTCACTGATTTTCCAGTTCCAGATTCTTTCGACTTTCCTTTACCTTTTGAAAACTGAGATTGTCTCTCAATATTATCATCAATATCATCAGATTTAAATCTACATGGCCTCCAATCTCTGAATTTATTTTTCTCTTCTCATCTTTGCTTTTTTTCATCTCATTAAGCAACTCTTTTATTTTCCATTTTACATCTTCCAAGACCTTTTTACACGCTTCTACATTGTTTTGAATCCCAGATAGATGTTGCTTCAACCGAGTGATTCTACCACTTCTAATTACTTTATTACAATACAAGCATTCAGTATTATTTCTTGCTCTTGGCACTGCACGAGTATGGGCCCATGCTGGATTTTTTGATCTTATAGGAGTAAGTGTTGAAGACATACCATGGACACCAGTTGATTGACAGCTAGACATTAAGTCCTACATAATTTTCATAACTCAACATTAATTAACTATTAAAGTACCAAAAATTAACACTTAAGTTCAAAGTAAACAAAATAATAATAATAAATCTGTTTGTATTGTGCTTAAAGTAGAGCTGCAGTAAAAATTTCTACTTCTATAGCTTATTGTATTTTTCCATTTTGGTTACCCATATGCGTAGGTAGTTTAATTTTTTGTTCCTTTCACCAACTGTTCCCAGGTGCCCCCAACTTGCAGGTACAACTTTGGATGGAGTCATGGGAAAGAGAAGCTTGAATATGGGAAGCCAGGTAAAATCTTAATGTGTAGATTTTAGAACTCCCTAAGCAATCTATATTTCTCGTGAATGAAGTACGCACACGTAGTTCAGTTTATGGAATCCAACCGATTGGCCCTATTAATTGGTAGTGTCCTTAATTTGTTACTTTTATTATGACGTTGTTGCATTGCTTTGTATTTTGTTGTGCAGATTTGTTGAAGGGCTCTTTTTATGCAAATCCAATACCAGATACGCCATTAAAAATTTAGAAGACCGAAGTTGATAATTCATATGGAATTGATTCATTCTCTACAAGTAAATAGCAATGTTTTTCTAATTAATTATTCATTGTTCTATCAAATATTTATACAGACAAGCATATATATATATATATATGTATATATATCATTTCAAATCATCAATAACAATATATATATCAGCTTTTCAACAACCACATATATATATATATATTCTATATTCGTTGATTTATATATGTATCTTCGTTGATTATAACCATATATATATATATATCAATATCATTAACAGATCGATAAAACGTAAAATACCAATAATCAATGACGGCCGATGAAGTGCCTAGATGTGCGATGGAGAAGACAATACTTGCGATGTGCGACGGAAGCAACTGGGCAGAGGAGCTGTGGCAACCTGCGATGTGCAACGAAAATTGGAGGAGCTGGCAGCACTAGGGAGACCGGAGAAATGAGGGAGAAGAACTGAAGAAGACTCAAGATTCGAAGAATGAAGATGTTAAGGGAGAACTGAAGAAGAAAGCTGAAGAAGAAATGAGGGAGAAGAAGCATAACTGAAGAAGAAATGAGGGCAGTTGGCAGACAATTTCAATTTTCGAACCCTATTCCGTAATTATTCTTGCACATTTTAATGAAATTGCCCATGTTTCAAATAAATAATGAAAAAACCACCGTCAAAATCTGAAGGAAGTGTACCAGACAATATTGTCGTTTCGGCCGGAATATTAAATACTGGCCGGTATTTATCCCGAAACAAAATTGTAGTCTACAGCGTACCGACTACCTATCCGGTACAGCATATTTCGGCTATACTAGCCGGTACGATATGAATTTCAAAACTTTGATTACACCTCCAGTTCAACAGCCTCCCTCCACCTGCAATCACAACTCCAGTTCGACAAAACCTCCCCCTACACTTCAACGCCCAACTCGATAGAACCCTAACCTAAGAGAGAACGGAACCATAGCTCCAGTTTCACCACCTGACGGAATCGAAGCCCCAACTTCATCACACCAAAAGGTAAAAGATCTTATCAAAAAAAAAGATCTTCATGCCTGACAGAATTCTCAGCACCATTTAGCTTTTTCCCTTCTTCTAATTTGTATGTGGTCCCCCATGTTCCAAAAGAGAGAAGAGAGAGAGAGAGAGAGAGAGAGAGAGAGAGAGCAGGAGAGAAGAGAGAGAGAACGTAAGAGAATAGAGGCTAGGGATTGATTCAGTACACTCACGTCGAGTTCATTTTTTCATGAAACGCCTAAGTGATGCATTGCTATTGGCAAGTGTAAAACCTATTTTCACACCCATCCTGTTTCAAGTTTTTTTCAATTTAATTATATCTCTAGACTGCTAATGCTAACCAATTGAGGTGAATCTATATTCGAATTTAAAACAAGACCTGGTACATGCCAAAACTCTTGGGAGTAACCAAGGGACAAAAACCATTAAGCCACCATTCTTGGATGTGGATGTTTTACATTCAACTTGAAATAAAGAGTATCCATTTAGGGCAAAATATGGGGTACTTTGATTATTGTGTTTCTTGCCAAAAATGATAAGATTGAAATAACCCCCTTAAGCAAGAATATTATCAATTTCACGTGATATACATAAGAGGCTATACTTCATTATTTGCAAACTACCAATATAGAATCAAAAACTAAACATACTCGACCCATTTGAGTGCTATACAAGCCTTTTGTATTTTCATAGTCATGCCACTGTCCACACTTCCTAATGAAAGCTTCTTGCGTGATTTCTGCAAATGAAGCTTAAATAAACTGTTGCTCAGACCGTTGTTCTTCCCACAAATAGAGCAAACCTTCATTATCAGCTTTCGTTGTCACCATTCCTTTGATGCTGTCTCTCATGTAGTTTCTTATCCAGATCCAAAAGGATCTTAGCAAAGCCATTGGGTTGGGCTGGTGGTGAACTCGTTTGAGGGTATTCCATGGTTTTAGTAGAGTTAGCTTCCTGCATCACAGAAAATAACAGTTTTAAAAAGCAGAGCTTGCTTCAGATATCTACATTTTTTTGTTATAAGTCCTTCAGATATCCGGACAATCATATTTCAATACCACGTATGGATGCACAAGACAGCTGCCAGGTGGCATCTGAAGGCTACCATAAGAAAGATGTTGATGGTATTCTCAAAATTATATTCTAAGATGCATGACTATATTCTTCACTTACTTCCTGAGCATTAAGTCAGCCATCACCAAGGTGGCACTCCCTTTTTTTGATAAGTACCAAGGTGGCACTCCCTACTTTTCCCTTCAAAGCAATGAACTAGAACCCACTGCCTATTTGCTCAACATGATCGATACAATCAGAAGCTTCTTCAAAGATACTGCTAATATTTGCATCT